>CM031234.1:131883215-134803215 GCA_018340775.1 Taxus wallichiana var. yunnanensis
ATTTTGTATCCGTGTAGTGATGTAGCCTTGATTGGAAGGCATTGTATAGATGGCTTGATTGAAAGCCACCCATTTTTGTTGTACAGACACACATGTATATATAGATTCATCATTTCATTTGTCATATAATTGTTCTCATGCGTTTGATTTTGATATACATGGATAGATGTAGCGTAATTGTGATGAATATAGATATAGACTGATAGATGATGAATAGATGTGATTGGATAGATATAGACTGATAGAGGATAGAAATAGATGTGATTTGATGTGATTGATATGTGGATATAATTTTGATGAAAAATAGAGATAGATAGATGTAATGTAACTTGGATGTACAAGTTTTTAAATATTTTGATGGATAGATAGATAGATGTGATTGATGTATGGATTTTATTTTGATGAAAAATGGATATAGATAGATGTAGTGTAACTTGGATGCACCAGTTTTTAGATATTTTGATGGATAGATAGATAGATGTGATTGATGTACTCGGCATGTTTGAGATGTTAATTTAATTTTGATGAAAATAGATAGCCAGATCCACATGTGTTGATAATACATGCTTTGATAGATAAGATGGAATTAGATAGAAGGTAAATTTTGATTGAATTAACATGTGAAATGTCAATTTGACTAGATGAAAAACAAAGAATAATGGGGAATACTCTTTGCAAGAGCCAAGGAAGTAATGAAAATGACCTTGACTAGAAACAAAGAAAATATACCCGGATAAGAAAGAAAATGATAAGTTGGACTCCCAATCGACCATAGACGAGAATCTAGATAGGAAATCACAATATCGTGCATGTAAGGCCCTATATGAGGTTAAAATAAACTGACACTAACTAGCCGCAAAAGCATTTAGGAGGGAAACGAAAGGAGCGGTAAGTAAATATCTTGTCGGAATGTACAAGGGATGAATACATGTCCATAGTGGGAAAATAGGATTCTCCATATGATCGAAAAAGGTCCTAAATCTCAGCTTCATGATTTTTAAGAAAAGCAAACCGATCAATTCGGGAAGTTTGCTTGATATGGAAAGAGCCCGATCAATACAAGAAGTCTTTCGGTGATGCTAAAAGGTGTATAAAGCGATGAAAGGCTGATCAATTGCAAGAAGCCTTGAATATTTCTTTGAGAAAACAGCCGTCCTTCAAGGAGCGATGCAGTATTTTGAATTTTAATGATAGCCATCCTTCAAGGGTATGGTCTATATTTTTAATTTTGATGATAGCCATCCTTCAAGGGCATGGTCAATATTTTTTCTTTTTGATTCATTTGATAATGTATGGATATCTCTGTCCTTGAGGATCGAGTCTATCTTTTGGATAGCATCTTTTTCTTTTTTTTTTTTTTTTGGAAATCCTTTTTGGAAGAAGTGAGTTTAGACCTAGATAGATCGGATGGAGGGGAAGAGAACATAAAATAACATGCACTCATGCCCGAGTAGATCCGATTAAGATGAGCACTTGGGACGAGATGAAGTGGTGATTAAGGTATTCCTACCATGAGGAGGAACATATCAAAAGAAACATGCAATGAGTAGAACCGTGATACTCATATTTAAGGTAAAGGAGGCAATAGGCGGAGAACCACATAGTTTCGAATCACCATGAAAGTAGATGACTGGTTGTGTAGACGGATGAAAGATCTGTCTTGCAACTAGATTTGTGTAAGATAGATTTTAACAGTAGAAGGGCCATAGATGCAAGGCATTAAGAGGTTCCACTTCAGGTATACCATCCATGGAAGATAAACGATAAGCCCCAGACCCATATTTATGAGTGATAATGTACGGGCCCATCCAGTTGGGAGAAAACTTACCACGTTGACTTCTTTCGAGTGTAGTGACATTTTGGTTTTCTTTAAGAACAAGATCACCACTTTTGAAGTCACGGTGCTGCAAGTGTTTGTTATAAGCACGTTTGACACGTTCAAGATAGACTTGATGATGTTCAAGAGCGTTGAGACGCCGCTCATCTAATAATTCAAGTTGTGCTAGACGATTTTGATGATAGTCCTCATCGGAGACAAATTCTCTAAGAGAAACACGGAGAGATGGGATTTGGACTTCCAAAGGAAGAACAGCCTCAGACCCATAGACGAGAGAGAAGGGAGTAGCACCAGTAGGAGTACGAATGCTAGTCCGATAGGCCTAGAGAGCAAAAGGGATATGTAAATGCCAATCCCTACCAGCTCGACTAGTTACCTTTGCGAGGATATTACGTAAAGTTTTATTGGAAGCTTTGGCCTGACCATTAGCTTGAGGATAGTATGGAGAAGAAAAACTGAGTTTGATATTGAAATTGTTGAGAGGTTACGCAAATCAACGTTCTTGAAAGTCTTACCATTAACTTGTGATGAGTTTTGTGTGGAACGCCAAAGCGACAAATGATGTGTTGATAGACGAAATCAACTATGGGTTTAGCCTTTGTTGAAGAAAGAGGGATAGCCTCCACCCACTTAGTAAAGTACTCAGTGGCAGTAATGATAGAATGATGACGCTGTGAAGAACGGGGATTGATGAGACCAATAAGATCAAGACCCCATTGCGAAAAAGGCCACAAATCCGCTGTAGGTTGTAAAGCTTGACTAGGGATATGTGTGAGATTGGAATGTTGTTGACACTTGACACATTTCTTAGTGTATTCACAACAATCTTGATTAAGAGAAGGCCAATAATATCCCAAACGTAAGATGCGTTTAGCTACAGCTAAGCCACTAAAATGTCCACCACAGATACCGTCATGGACCTCCTGGATAGCTTTAGATGATTCATGGGTTTTGAGGCACCGAAGCAAAATACCATCAAAGCCGCGTTTGTAAAGAATCCCACCTAGAATAGTATAGTGATTAGCACGTTGGATAAAAGATCTTCTACCATTGGAAGTCAGATCTGGAGGAAGCACCGAATGAGATAAATAATCAACAATCTGTTGATACCACTCATCCTGAGTATGGGTTGTGACAGCATGGATTGAAGTTAGTTGCTCAAGATGAGATGGTTGATCTAATCATTGTACAGCCACATAAAGTCGCGAGTCTTCGGTAAAAGGTGGGATAAGTGAGGCTAACGAAGCCATTGTATTTGCGAATCGATTTGCAGTGCGAGGGATAGCTTGGATAGTGAATTTATCGAAAGATTGGAGTTGAACGAGAACGATATCACGATATTTTGAAGGATATCATTCTTGCATTGATAGACACCCATGACTTGATTAATGATGAGTTCGAGAATCACCAAAGATGTCAATATGACGAAACCTTGAGATTAATGGCATTTTGAAGACCCAAGACAAGAGCTTTGTATTCAGCCATATTATTGGTGCACTCAAAGTTCAATTTGTGTGTGATCGGGATAGGCGTACCCCAAGGAGGAATCATCACGAAACCCACACCTCCCCCTTGCTAGCATTTGGATCCATCAAAGAAGATCTTTACTTTAAATGGAGACAAACCAAAATCAATTTGTTGGATATATTCATCGGGGAATTGAGCAAGGGGGTCTTGAGTGTCGGAAGAGGAGCACCAGCTAATTGATCTGCAATAACCTGACCCTTGATAGACTTTTGCGGGATAAACTCAAGGTCAAATTCTGTCATAAGCATGAGCCAACAAGTGATACGATCATTGTGATAAGGTTTGCATGAATTGTCTTGAGTGGATTGACACTTGTGACAATGTAAGTTTTTGATTAAGGAGGTAATGACGAAGCTTAGAAGTTGCGAAGAAGAGAGCACAACACGGCTTTCAGCTTCAGAATAATGTGTTTCATACTCATGGAGGGTGTGGCGACGTAATAGACAGCTTGTTCTTTACCACAAGTGTCCCGATGCGAGATCATGGCTCCCGAGCATGGTCGATCACGAGAGATATAAAGATAGAAATGCTCCTCCTCGCGTGGAGGTGTAAGCACGGGTGGGGAAAGAAGATAAGCTTTGAGATCATCAAAGGCCTTTTGGCAATGTTCATCCCATTCAAAATGAACATTCTTACGGAGGAGATGGTGAAAAGGTTGACAACGGTCCGACAATTGTGAGATAAACCGACGCACTGATTGAAGATGTCCTTGGAGACTGCGGAGTTGCTTTAAGTTAGAAGGGGGAGGCATCTCAAGGATAGATTTTATTTTTGCGGGGTCTACTTCAATACCCCTGATGGAAATGATAAAACCTAAAAGTTTACGAATGAGAACGCCAAACACGCACTTAGATGGATTTAGACGAAGACAAAAGCGGATAAGCCTCTCAAAGAGAGGTGCAAGGATGAAAATATGATCCTAACGACATTTGGATTTACCGAGGATATCGTCAACGTAATCTTCCACAGTTTTTTGTAAGAGATCATGGAAGATGTAGGTCATTGCTCACTGATAGGTTGCTCCTGTGTTCTTAAGACCAAAAGGCATGACGCGATAACAAAAGGTCCCCCAAGGAGTTATGAAAGAAGTCTTATGTTGGTCTTCTGGTGTGATGAGAATTTGATTATATCCAAAGAAACCATCCATAAGAGAAAGCATCTCATGACCCGCAGTTAAATCCACGAGTTGGTCGATATTAGGTAAAGGAAAATCATCTTTTGGACAAGCAAGATTAAGATCCGGAAGTCGGTACAAATTCAAATTTTCCCAGTAGCTTTAGTTACGGGTACTATATTGGAAACCCATTGTGGATAATTGATGGGTTGGATGAAGTTAGCCGAGAGCAAGCGCTGCAATTCTTCTTTAACAAGAAGGGCTACTCTAGGGTGCATTTTACGTAATTTTTGTTTAACTGGTTTGATGTTGGGAAGAGTAACGATATTGTGGACCACAATATCGGGATCGAGTCCTGGCATATCCTCATATGACCAAGCAAAGGCTTGACGATGGTTGGAAAGAAAAGTGGTAAAGTCCCCTAATTCCTGTGGATTAAGAGACTGGCCGACCTTAATGATGCGAGGGTCTTCAGAAGTCCCTATATTAAGGTCGACAGTGGCTTCGTTGAGAAGCGTAGACGTGTCAGAAGGAATAGTCTTGGGAAGATATGAATCCTCTGCCCCCAGATAGGTGAGGATAGAATCATCATCCGCACAGTGGATAGTGTTGATAGTAGGAGAGTCGTCTCCAACTATTTCAGGGAAGATTAATGGTATGGAAGTGGACCTGTTGTTAGTCTTATAGGCTAGCGGCCCTAAGGAAATGGTATTGATCAAAAAAAAAAGTTAGACGGGATGGAAATGTCATCGTCCACATCGAGTGATGCTTCTGACTTAGCGGGAGAAGATGGTTCCTCAATAGGAAGAGGCTCATCGAGAATAGTGACGGTGGCTTTTGAAAGAGGTTTAAATCCTAAACCAAATTTTTGATGTGGCATGAGAGTAGGAATGGATGTGAGGTCATGCACACCTTGTTCATATTTTCCCAGGCCAAAACCCTTCCACGCGCATCGATATAAATAAGTTTTTGCAAACGTGGGATTCTGTAGATAATCGAACCCTGTTAAGTAAGGTTTGGTCCTAGGAGGAGAATCTGGGTGATAGTGAGGCGTATCAAGACCACCGTAGATGAAATTAGTCTGTTGATTGGGTAGACCAATGGTGACGATGCGACCAAGACCTGGTTGATATTCAGGTTGTTTGTCTGGTCTACCATACTCACTAGGTTTGAGATGGGCGTCGAAAGAAAAGAGAGGAAGCTCTCCCAGTGAGAAACGCTGCAATGTCTCTTCTAGATTTTGTAAATCCGGTAGTTTGGTTGCAGGTATGGAAGAAGATGAGGCCCCGTCAGGAGAACAAGCATTTTCCTTTAGAGGGGCAGACCTTGTGGTCATGTCACATTGTGTGGAAGGAAAAGGATCTCCTGGATGAGTATATATCTTGCCCTCATATTGATATTTTAAGCATCGATGGAGGGTGGATGGGACACAATGCATTGCGCATGAATCCAGGAGCGTCCAAGGATCATATTATAGTGGAATTTTCCTTCGACAATGTAGAAGAGTTCGTGAAGCAGCTTCTTACCTACTCGAATGGGTAAGACCACAGTTCCTAAAGTAACTGCTAGCTGATCGTTAAATGATCGAAGGGTGAAAGGCGGGGGTGACACTACGTTCTTTGGTAACTTAAGTTGCTCGAATGTGTGCGAGGAGATGACGTTGAGTGCAGCTCCACTGTCGATCATAACGCGTTTTAATGTAGTGTTGTCGATTTGGACTGTGATAAAGAGGGGAGCCTCCAAATCCTCTGAAGAAAGAGGAGGAATTTCCGAATCTTCAAAAGAAATGGCGGTTGATGGTCTATTCAAACCAACAACCAACTCGAAGGGTTGGGGCTCATCATTCAACTCACCGCAATGCGACGCGGATTACCAATCGAGCCTGGCGATGTTGTGGAGAGGATTGAATGAGGTCAAAAAGAGACATTTTGACCGGAGCCTGGGTGAGTTGTTTCATAACACTCTCCTCAACTGACATGGGAATTTGAGCCCGAGGTGCAGCACGAATAGAGACCCGAGGTCATGGGGCTAATGAGGAAGGAGGAACTCCTTCGGGGGCTGCAGAAATGACAACCCGTGGTCGAGATGCTGTAGATGAAGATGGATTATCATAGTGTTGGGTTCTAGTGGCGATATGGATTGTGTCAATTTGAGAAGGTGGAAGATCAATTGGAGTGGAATCACTAGAGGTCTGAGTGGATCGTTGGGGCTCAGATGGAGCTAAGATGACAGGAGATACTTGTTTCTCCTCCTCCAGCAAAAGATCACTTTCTTCCAAAAGGTTGTTGACGACAGATTGAAGAGCTTTACATCCCTCAGTATCATGACCCGGGGTACGATGGTAAGCACAAATCAGATCAGAGTTAAACCAGGTAGGTTTAACTCCTTTAGGGTTATAGGGTTTAATCAGAGGAAGAGATATGGATGAAGATTGGATAAGTTGGCGGAGGATTTCGGTGTAGAACCCGGTAGACGAAGATGAGGACAGAGATGATGAAGGCGCTTCTTTTACTTTAACAGACTGCCGAGGTAAAAGAACCTGCATGTTAGGTTTGACAGTCTTTTTAGGGATCATCTTATTTTTTTGGACATCTGGAGGAACAGTCTTGGGCACTTGAGATGGAAGTAAGTGAGACATGATTGATTTTGGTGGAGGGGGAGCCCCTAAAATAGATTTTGAAGATGATGGAGATGTGACAAGTGTTGTGGTCTTTAAAGATAAGGGAGGCTGCTTGGTCGAAACTAATAATGATTTAGATGATGTCGATTTAGATGAGGGAGAAGCTTCCAAAGTAGGTGTAATCGGAGGAACATAGGGCGCCTTGGTTTTTGGTAATGAAGATGATGATCCTGATAAAAGAGGTGACGTCCTTTTAGTAGGTAAGTCCACTTTTCGGGGTGTTGGTGAAGAATGTGTTGTAGAAGAAGATGATGGTTTTGATAAGTGTGTAGAAGAAGACGCCTTCTCAGGGGGCAAATCCAATCTTTTATGTGGCGTAGAGAGAGATTTTTGTGGGAAAGCACCAAGGGTCTTGATGGTTCAAAATATGGGCTTTCCTTTTTCGGGGATGGTGACAACTTCAACGGCATAAGGTGATTGTAACCTTTTCGGAGGAAGCAAATGGGGGAGTGCTTGATGGCGTAACGTTAGATTTTGGTTGTCTCGGTTTAAGTTTGGGAACCGAGTGTATAGGTGTCGGTGCTACTTCTTTTGATTTTCTTTTAATGGGGGAAGCAGTATTGGTGATGGAAGGAGTGAGTGATGAAGAAGCAGTTCCTTGCGAAGGGACTACTTCTGGTGCAGTAATTATGGGTGAAACTACTGTAGGAAAGGAGACAGAAGAGTCAAAATCGAAGACGCTTCCATCGCAAATCGGCACAATTATAGGTACGTTCACCAGGGGCATAGTTGCAGTGAGAATGGGAGCAACAGAAGTAGATGTATCTGCAGTGGAAACTCGAAGGGATGTAATTGCCTCGAGCATTGAAAGAATGTTTGATGATGAGACAGATGAGGATGACACTGTCTCGGGTATGGATGGAAGGTCAGACAAAGAAGTGGAGAGAGATGAATCCGTATCTAGCAATGTAGGAATATTCAAAGACGGGCTATCGAAGATGGTGGAATTCCCAGTGGTGATGAAGTGGAAGGAGGTTACGATTCGATCGATGTGTTTGCAGATGGCTTGGTTTCAGAAGAAGATTCTTCAGTAGAGATGAAGTTGATAGTATGAGTGTTTGGTTTTTGAGACTCTGAAGCATTATGGTTCGGGGAATGATTGGGAAAAGGTTGTTTAAAAACATCCAGCGCCTGATTTGGGGGAGCATTTGGGTTATCCAGAATGAGCTCGCCTTTATCAATGAATTTCTGGACAAGATTTTTGAAAGTCTGACATCGTTCGATGTCATGACCTTTGGTTCTATGATAATGACAGAAATCATTTTCCCTATACCAGAATGGACGTTCTTGGCTTTCATCAATATTCCTAATGGGGGGAAGTTCGATCATGCGAACTTCCAACATTTTCTCTAAGATAGAGGCATATGATTCTCCCAACGAAGTGAAAGATCGAGATGACGAGGACCCTTTTCGAGAAGATGAGGAGTCTCTCCGTGGTGTTTGATTAGAAGTATTATCGGCTCGTGATGTTTTTAATACGATAGCGTTGGTGGATCCCTGATTCTTGTCTTTAGAAGGGGAAGAATTTGGTTTGGTAAACCGAGAAAAATCTGGTTTCGATTTAGAGCGAAGTTTTAGCTTCCCTTGTTCAATGGCGTGAGATTCAAGTTTGCGTGCCATCGTAAAGGCTTCTCCAAAGGTGTGAAAAGTCGGATCCTTAAAGTGGAAGAAATGTGATTAGCACAAGATCGAGTAAATAACTCGATTTGTTGGGATTGAGGAAGAGAGAAAGACAATTGGTTGATTATCCCTCTCCAACGAGCGACAAAGTCTGCAATAGACTCATCATCGAATTGACGAATGTTATAAAGATCTGTAATCGAGATCTTATGTGTGATATTTATTGAAAAGTTTTCAACAAACATCTGGGCCAATTGAGAGAAAGAAAACAAGGAATGTTGAGGAATGTAATTGTACCAGTCTAAAGCGAGACCCAGCTAGCGACATAGGAAAAGTACGGAGCATAAGTTCCTGATCCTGGACTATGAGGTAGCAAGCATGTTTGAATGCTCGCAAATGTTGTTGAGGGTCCTCTCGACTATGAAATTTTGAAAATTTAGGAAGTTCCCATTGGGGAGGATAAGGCTTAAAAGCCACTGAGGGATGAATGGGTTCATTACACACTTCTTCAAAGGAGTATGAAGGACGAGCCCCTTTTGTGGAGGCTTCCAAGTCTACGATTTTCTTGAAAAGAATTTGAACCACGTCAGATTGAGGAGGAGGCACATTGGCATGTCCTACATAAGAAGCAAATAGTGGATGTTGTTGAGGTGTCAACGGGGATTCATCTGTTGATTGATAGGATGATAAGAGGAATAACCAGGCGTTCTGGGTGACGCCTGGTGGGGTATTTCTTTGTGAAGGAGCTTTGTGTATAGGCGAGTTGTGAGATAATAAGTGGTTGAGAAAATGAAGGTTGGATGATGGATGGAGCACGTGATTGGTGGACTCTATGCTTGTTGATTAAATCGGGATGATTGAGGAACATGATTGCTGGTTTGATTGGACATATTGGGAACAAGACCTAAAAGAGGCTTTCTCTTTCTTGGATTAGGCATTAAGGGTGCCGATGCTAGAGGATGGGCGAAGGTCACACTTTCTTTAGAACATTGGAAGAAATACCCACCTTTGGAGGACGAGAAGCGAGAACCAACCGACTATTCGGAGGGGGTTGGCTCATGAAGGGTACTGACCTTGGGAAATGATGGAGGGCATAGATGAATTAACAAAGCAATATGCGGGTGAGACGCATTCATTATAGCAGGCGAGAGGACCCTCTCGAAGTAGGTTGTGGAATATTCGAGGTAACTGCAGTGTTAGGAATAGGTAAGACTATTTGAGAACTAGTCGATATGGTCGGTGGAAGAGAAAAAGGAGGCACAGGGGCCCCGCCCTTCTCCGTGACTCGAGGTGAGAGAGATGATGCAAACTGTTCTACAAAGGCCTGGGATGGTTCACGAGAATAATCGTACACTTGCTGGATTGGTGGTCCTTGATCAGATATTTGAATAGACTTGTGTACTAGGTAGTCCATGAGGGCTACCGGATTGCGATCGAGGAACGCCTGAAATTCAGGATCCCCGCGCGGAACATACTCTGAGTCAGAAGTAGATGATATTTCTGAAGGACTAGGGGAAGCTGGACGTGATGGGGTTGCTTTGGCTTGATAGAAAGGATTATATGACCAGGATGGGGAACCAACTAACAGCGGTCCCGAGGAAGATTTGGGGGGTGCCGAAACATCCACACTAGTGGTAATCTCGGAAGAAGAAGGGGCCAGTTGAGCCATTCTTCTAGATTGTAACCGAGTGATGACCGTCATAAACACGCAGAAAAGAAGATTGACCTAACTAATGCACAGACAATTCAAGCAGCGCAGGTGATTATCTCCTTTAAGTTTTGATGCTTTTAAGAAAGAAAATATTAGGGAAGGCTTTTTAGAACAGGAACTACTCAGATAGCCAAACTAAGGATGGTTTGGGGAATGTTTGGTGAGGAGTCCCGAAGGCACTTCAGTAAAAGACCGGTACGTGGCTTGATATAGGGGCCTACCCCCGCACTTCACACACCACTGCGATAAGGGAGTTGGGTGCTTTGCCAATATATACCAGAACTTCCGTGAATTTATAGCGCGGCCTGAGTACCACGTAGGCTCTTCCTCTTGGATGTCACTTCCAAGTAGGTGAGGCCAGGGAAGGAATTTTTGTTTAAATGCTTTATACCTAGTGATTTTGGCTTTGTGTGCAAGGGTGAAAAATAAAAATCAAATAGTGTCACTACCGATTTTGATCAATTTTCCAACCTAATTAAAACTAGATGAGAAACACATGCAGCAAACAATGACAAAGAAAAAGTTCTTTTTAAGCACTTAAAAATGAAGTGTTTGATTTAGATGAAGACAAGTCAAAAAAATCCTTTCCCAAATGCGATTAAATTCCTTTTAAGCACCAAACATTGAAATGTTCGAATGTGAAAGACAACAAACAAATTTTTTTATTTTTTTTATTTTTATATATTTTAGTTCCTAAAAAGGAGAAAACACCGTAAAAGAGAAATACCTGTAGATTTAGCTCTCCAAGGTGTGTGGACTTCAAAAAGCGCGTTGTTGAGCTCTTCCCCTCGAACAATCCCATGAACAAGCAAAGTGCTCCGCAAGAAGAGGTTAAGCAAACACCAAACAAAACCCAGAAAGATATATCCGGATAATGGTGAAACGGAAATTTCTATTTCAAGGAAGTAGGAAAATTTCAAGGAAATAAAAATTTCACAAAAAGAGCAAGATTAAAGCGATGAAAGGAAATGCTCAAGCGAGGCGATAGAAATCAGTGAAGAAAAAGAACAAAGCTCAAAACTAGAAAAGAAATGAACTTGCCAATAAGGGACTTTGGTTAGGTCCCACCGCGTGCGAGAATGTAGATCAAGAATTTCACGCTTGTTACCTGTACAAGTTAATGCACCAAACTAAACACAAAAAACCTGAAAAACTCCAATGAAATCGATACCTGATGGACAAGATCCGAAGATGTAGACGGATGAGGAAGCCGATGTAGATAAGATGGGCGCACATGAACAACCCGCACAATAGATATGAGTAACCTGCAAGACACCGATGCTCGAGAGAAAAAGACCACGTTAAAAGGTATTTAGGTGGACTGCCCGAGAAGCGGAGTGAGAAGTGATAAGCTTCCTCGGCGGATGTCAATCCACATTTGTAATTAAGCAGAAGCATACATGATAAAATATGTACGTAAAGACTAGATTTTCGACATGCAGAATGAAAGAATCTAAAATGAAACAATAGAAAATCTAAAGCGTGTCCAGACATCTCGTCAGGATGAGCAATAGAAAATAGGAAACTATGAAATCGGCGTCGACTAAATAAAGTGGATTTGTGTTACTCGGAAAGTGAAGGCCGTGTCCTTTTACCTATCTACGCGATGTTGATGCGATCAAGGTGCTCCGTGTCCGGATGATCGGGCATCGATTATGTATAATCGGCGATCTCGATGTGATCGGCGTCGCGATCTGCTCTTTCTCTCTCTCTTATGAAGAATCGGCATCTTCGAATAAGATCGGCTAAAAAATCAGCGCCCGACCGAAGCAGCAGATCGGTCAATCGATGGGACGATTTCTAGAAAGAGAAGATTCAAAATCGGAAAAGTGAAGCGGATCATCAACGATACATAGATAGGATGTGTCGAGGTTGGTGAGATACATTGAAGAGGCGTAAGTAAATAGTTAATATTTAAGATCGATGAATACGTGTGAATGTTGATGTGATAGGATAATATCCCAAGGGGATAGTGGTGCTCCTCTCGAGGATTGATTCGGATGTGAGGGATCCGAGTAACCTCTTTTGACACACTCTGATGCAAAAGATCTCTCTTTCTTACAGATCAACATGTCTAGTGTCGCGTAAAAAAAATGGGAAAGCTAAAGAAAACACTTTCTACTCTCTCTTCTCATCCACCATCCCAATCGCACCACCACCTAAAGTGGTTATTCGTGGACCTCGTGTGTTCTACCACTTCCACCAAACCATGATCAAAAACTTCACCAATCACCCGTAAAATGACCAAATTGTGTATCTCATTCAAACCTTCGCTCATCAGCTCGTTGAAATCCTTGAGGATAGAGTATTACGAAATTGTTGACTTTGGTGCGAAGATACCACTTCCATCCCCCAATCTTTTCATCTCGAAATTGTTGACTTTGGTGCAAAAGATCCCGACCCCAATCTTTTCGTACTGGGACATCCGAGTACGGCGTGTTATGATTGACGGAGGCACTAGCTTAAACATCATCTCTTCCAAAGCCTTCCAACAAATGAATATCCCTTCTAGCTGCATGTGTGCCAACCCCACCATGTTGCGGTCATTCAATGATGCTATTACTTCTACCTTAGGCACCGTGATCCTTAACATTCATGTAGGGCCATGTACTTTACCTGAACTCTTCTATGTCCTTGAGGGAGAATTCCAATACAACATGTTGTTAGGCCGCCCTTGGATCTGGGCTATGGGATGCGTTCCCTCCACCTTACATAGATGCATAAAATTCGAGTATGAGGGGAAGTCCTACACCGTAAAAGCTGACCCTCCCCCCTTCAAAACCTACAATATGTTATATCACCCTAATGATGTGCTTGTACCAGTCAAGACACCCATTCATCCAACCCAACCATCCACTTCAACCACACCTCAACCATCCACCTCAACCGCACCTACACCTTCAACCAATGAAACCGCCGTCACAAATACCACTTCCTTTCCCGTGGACAACATCCCAACCTCAGATCCCTTAGTAGATGTTTTTCAACGCCTTACGGCTGGGGATTATCACCTATATAACGTTATCACTTTCCATACCCCACAAGATCTAATTTCACACGAGAATGTTTCTGCTCTGCAGAATAGACTTGCTTCTATCCTATCATTCCTTTGAGAAGCAGAGATAAGGGATGGCTAGGAGGAATACCGTTGAATGTTGAGATGGTGTGCGTGTACCGTAGAGAAAGATCAGATCGACTGCGAAGAACTCCTTTTTGTCTTGGAAGGACTACCTGCAAGTAAGAATACAAGACCACAAGATTTTAATTAGACAACAAATGAGGGCTCTGCCTTAGGCCCAGGAAATATAAAAACTTCCTTTCAAAGGTGGTGGGTTCCCCTTTTAATATGATTCAACACAAATGATAATATAGAAAGCTATTGCAAAATCATGATTTAGGTATCTCGTTACTAAAGAAATAGAAACTAAACTATCAATAATAAAGCGTCACATTGTTTGTTGGCCATCGGGCATTGATACGTTCGAGTCGAGTTATAGGGATAAACCAGGCTGAATTTGGGGTTGTTAGGTGGCTAATAGGTGAGCAAAAGGGTTTTGGGGTATAAGTCACGATGTGGCCGAGACGGCGGTCACTAGGTAACCGACCACGGTTAGAGAACCGCTGCCGGTAGAGGATAAACGATACCGGTAGGGGCAGCAATCTAAGTGCTTCTGGATAGAAGTTGGTTGTAAGGTGATTGTGGGGTTATTAGGATTGGTGGATGGCTGAGGGGAATGATGGGAGGATAGGGAAGACTCAGAGTGTGGTAAAATGGCCTTCTGGGCAATATCAGGGTGTGTGGGTGAAGGTTAAGTGTAGTTGTAGCTGGTAGTAGATCTAGGAATAAACTTATGATTACTATTAATCAACAGGCTCAAGAAAATGGTGCTTAGAAACATATAACATACTACTTACTTGCCCCTGATGTAGATGCAAGTTTCAGGACTGTGATGATGAAGACAGGACCCAAGTTGGATGCAGTTTCCTCCTCTGATGCTCGGATGAGTGTTACTGGGCTCTGGTTATTCAGTTGCAGTCTTGGGCTTGATGTCCTTCTCTGCAATCTCTTCTTGTTTCTTCACTTGTCTCTGCTTCGGCCAAGCAAAATCTGGATTCTCTCGATGATTTCTCCTTCTCCCGATCAAATGAAAATCTGATCTTTGTTTTTGGTTGGAAGTGGTCATTTACGGGGAACCGATGGCGGTTACGCAACCGACGGCGGTCGAGTAGGAACCGGTATCGGTCAGTCAAAGCAGCTATTTTTGGTAAAATAGCCAGCTTTCCCTCCTTTTCTTCCGAGGGATTGGTAGCGGGCTTGGTCAAGTCATTATGAAGTTGGTTTTAGGTGCGGATGAGGAGTAATTAGTCATAGGTGTGGAATTGGACCAAGTTATAGGTCTTAATTAGGTTAGTTTAGGGTTAAGACTAGGTCATGATGAGGTGGCGACATGAGGTGGCAGGTATGGTGATGTGGATTTATTAATTATAAGGTAATTAATAAATATTTGTGTAAGGTTTAGGTGGTGAGGTTAGGTTGTGAAATGCGATGCGGGTCACAAGGGGTCGTAAGACACAAATTTGGTGTCTACATTAGCCCCTTATTGTCGTGTAGTTTGTTTTGTAAAGCTGCACGGACAATAATAAGAAGTGGTTACTCCTGTTAAGGGTATAGGTAATCCCCCTCAAATCTATCACAGATTGAGGTAGTGTGAAATCAGGGATGGGGTTGATAAAGGGTAAATGGTGTTGAGATGAGGGTGAGATGGTGGGGTAGGTCCAAAGAAGCAGACGCACATTGAAATGCAATAGTGCGACTAGGGTACATGATTTGACGAGCAAACCAGCAATGCATAGGCAAAGGTCGATAGTTTATCCAAACAAGGGTGATATAATCCTGGTATCCAAGGCATAGGAAGTAGCTCCAGGGTATATAACAGGTAAGGTACAGGAACGTTTAGGCATGTTCGGCAGTACCAAATGGTTGGTTTGGTTGAGATAAATGTCACGGTCTAGGTCTTAGGAAAAGTTGGTCGATAGATCAAGTCAAGGACCCTAATCATGCTAAAACATGAGCAGTCTTGGATTTGAACAAAAGGATCTTGGGTGGATGAAAGTGTATGTTGTTGATGTTGGGTGAAGTAGTTAAGTGGTACGGCCTTGGGTCGGGCTAATTGATGAGTGAGGGCCGTGGGTCGGGCCAAGTTGTTGGGTTGCGGCCGTGGGTCGGGCCAAATGGTTGGGGTGAGGCCTTGGGTCGGGCCAAGTTGTTGGGTTGCGGCCTTGGGTCGGGCCAAATGGTTGGGGTGAGGCCTTGGGTTGGGCCGAGATGGTTTGGTTGCGGCCTTGGGTCGGGCCAAATGGTTGGGTTGCGGCCTTGGGTCGGGCCAAATAGGTTGGTTGCGGCCTTGGGTCGGGCCAAGTTGTTGGGTTGCGGCCTTGGGTCGGGCCAAATGGTTGGGGTGAGGCCTTGGGTCGGGCCGGATGGTTTGGTTGTGGCCTTGGGTCGGGCCAAATGGTTGGGTTGCGGCCTTGGGTCGGGCCAAATAGGTTGGTTATGGCCTTGGGTCGGGCCAAGTTGTTGGGTTGCGGCCGTGGGTCGGGCCAAATGGTTAGAATGGTTGCAGCAAAGGTTGATATAGGCGATGTGGGTGAAAAAAGGCAAATAGTAAATAAGGGCAGAAATTGGGGGCAATTTGGAATAAAACCGATGTCGATTCTATATGACCGATATCGGTTATGGGACCGATACCGGTTCCCTAGGGCATAATAAAACCGATATCGGTTATGGGCGAAAAACCTATAAAAAGAAAAATACGGCCTGTCATTGTCACTTTTGCAATTTGGAAACCAATTTGAGTTGTCTGGCGTGGAGAGTTAAGATTGGAGCATTGGTTGCGTGAGGTGGCGTTATTTGGCTGGAGGAGTTAGTTGTTAGTGGGCCCGAGTGAGGAGGAGGCAGCAGTTGATTGGTGGAGGACCCAGAAGAGGACATTTGGAGCCATGGCACAACCAGGAGGAGCAGGAGGGGCTGGACCAGCTAGACCACCACCACCCATCCCTCCACGATGACGTGTCGTCGTACGGGTAGGTTCGAAACCCCTCATTGTGTGTATTTTATTGCATTATGCTATATTCGGGGTTTGGGTAGGAATGTACATTTTTTAGGAAATAATTAGAAAATGGAAATGATTTGAAAAAGAGAGAGGGTAGATAGGTGAAATAAGCCAAGGCGGCTGGGTGGGTAGGTTTTTAGGGTATTTGGGTGGGTAAATTGGTAAAAAATGAAAAAATGTAGGTGGGGGGGCCGCGCGGGGTTCGGCTCGGGAAGTTTCAGCGACCGATGTCGGTCGCTAAGCGACCGGCATCGGTCGCAAAATTTCAGGGGCAGGGTGTTTTCGTGGACCGGCGTCGGTGGGAAGGGGACCGCGGTCGGTTATGGGTGACCGCTACCGGTCCTTAGTGATTTTTAGCTATTTCTGTTGGTTTAGGTTATGTTGTTGTTTTTGAGTTTTTGGTAGTGATTTGGGTATGGTTTGGGTTGGGGTGGGGGTGTTGTGGTATTTTTGGGTGTGAAGAGGGAGGGGGATAGCGTAGAAGTTTTTAGGGTGAGATAGATGGGCGTAGACGTGTGGTATGGAGTCGGGTTGTGGGTAGGTGGATAAGAAAGGGGATATAGAGAGGTAAAGTAGATGTTGTGATAAAGAGTAGGGCTAATGTAGTGGGTTGGTTTTGCAGGCACGTCAGCAGCTGACGATGCGGGACAGGATGCCCCCACTGTTGAGCCGGATGCGGCCACACGTGTCCGCAGCACACTGGGGTATCATGCGCGAGGTGGGACTCGGCGGAGTCCAGCGGTACAGAGCGATCGACAGGGATCATAGTTTGATGGTCGCCCTCATCGAGAGATGGGATCCGGCGACCAATGTGTTCCATCTCCCGACTGGGGAGATGACTATCACATTGGAGGATGTGTATCGTATCCTTCGACTACCGATTGAGGGAGAGGCAGTCTTTCAGGTGGACGCAGAGACTGCCATGGACAGCATCCTACAGGTTTTCGGGGATGCAGCCGCGCTATTGACGTATCACAGCGCGAGCATCGGGTATGGGGATATGTACCGTGTGCATCGCCATGAGACACGGCTTGCCGTGTTGATGATGATCGGGATCACCTGCTTTGCCCTCCCGGACTCAGAGGGAGGCCGCTTTCCATGGGCGCTGATGGGGGTTCTACACGAGATGGTGGAGGAGCACACCTGTTATGCTTGGGCACCAGTATACCTGGTACAGTTGTATCGAGAGCTGTGGGGCTATCACGGATGAGGCGATTCGGGATTTGTTTGACATTTTTGCTGCATTGTTGGGCATATGAGCACATCATATGCCTTAGACCAGTAGGGCTGCCCCAGCAGCCAGGGCCACAGGTCATATATAGATACGGCTTTCAGAGGTGGTTGGGGGTCGTGGGCCAGCCACGAGCAGTGCTTGCAGGGCGGGACGTCACTTATTACAGGCATTTATTAGAGGGCCTGACAGTGGCAGATATCGTATGGAGACCTTACAGAGGTCATCACCCGCTTGAGAGGAGCCCAGAAATGCGATTGCGCTTGATCCAAGTACACTTTCTAGATAGCGGGACGGAGATCGGGAGAGTATGAGAGGATACCCCAGAGAGTGCACGCGAGTAGATGGGTGCCGCAGACAGACAAGCCACCTCCCTTCCCTCAGTACCAGAGGGATGATGTAGAGGCCCCACTGCCTACACCACAGCCCTTGGACCCAGATTGGGTTGCTGAGAGGCCAGCAGATGATGACTTGTAGATGATGCTGGTTATACGGGAGCATATATGGTTTGGTGGGCTGGTCAGAGAGCAGCGAGGATAGCACGGCTGCTGGCCAGACTTAGCGTGGTGAGCAAAGAGAGCGAGATAGCTCGGGGGCGAGTATAGTTATTACAGGGCGAGCTTGCTACTACGAGCACGAATAGGTGTTTACGAGGCGGCTAGCCGAGCTCAAAGTACGAGCACGAGCACGAGTACCACCACCGCGGCATGCCACGGCCCGGCACGAGCACACAGTACCACCACCAAGGCAAGACAAATGCCACAGCCCCAGGCATAGGTACAGGTACCACCACGGCCACAGGCACCACCACTGCACCAGCACAGGCACAGGGGGCACTGGTAGTAGGTGTCAGGGGACCAGCCCCAGCACCTACGGTGGCTCGAGAGCGTTACATGGAGGCTAGAGCGGAGGCCCGATACTATCAGGATATTCTTGATGGTACCGGGGCTGATTATCAGCCCTATGCGGCACATAGAGCAGAGACCTCTCGGAGCCAGAGGTCTCAGGGAGGTGCAGCCACAGCTGGTGGGTCCGTCACAGGCAGGAGGTGAGAGGTAGGACAGGGACCAGCAGGCAGACAGGCAGAGGGAGGTGGAGAGAGCTGAGGGGTCCCTGCACATTTTGTATATTGGACATGGGCACCGGTCTGCGAACCGGTTGTGTTGATAGAGGCCTGCGTGCCTATTTATTCATTTATTCATTCATTTATTTATTGTATATACCGGCCTGGCAAGGCGAAACTGAGGTATCTGATTGATACCAAATACCCTACTGAGCCGAGTATGTTTTTGATATGAGAGACCGGCCTGCGAGCCGAGTTGAGTTTATTGACGGTTATTGCGCCTGCGTGCCGGCTTTGTTATATTATGAGATTACGGAGGCCCCGATGCAGGGCACATTGTATTTTTGAAACTTTGTATATATATAGATATGATGTTTTGACTCACATGCTGTGCGTAAAATGCGTTAAATGTTTTGTCGATGGTTTGTGATATGTGATTGATTCACCTGGTGTTATATATTAATGATGTTGATGTCTTTTGTTGATGGGATGTATATAGATATAAATGATGAGTTTAATTGACATGTTATAGTATGAAATGTTGTATGTTTTGGCTTTGTGACATTGAATGTATGTAGCTGTTAAGTTGGATCCAAATGGTGTATAAATTGATGGTTTTTGATATCGTTTATTGATGGCTTGTGTGTTTTTGTAATGTAGATAGATGATGGTGATGAAATTGTAATGAGATGTGGATTTAATGAAAAATATGGATAATAGTGTTGTGCATGCAGGAAAAAGGGACGGGCGCCACAAAAATTTCCAAAAATGAAGAGACGACTTAGGTTTAAGCAACAAGGGGTGACTTGACCGATATCGGTTATGTAACCGATGTCGGTAGATATATGACCGGTATCGGTTAAGTAACCGATATCGGTTATGCAAGAATTGTTTTCCTAAAAATAGAAGCTATTTGGGTTGTGACTTAAGTTCTTATTTTAAGCATTCTTATTTTTAGAGACATGAAACACGTTAAATATGCGAATGCGACACTGTTTGACAAGCTACTACGAGGTAATTGCATGAAATAATTTGAGTGATAAGGAGGAAAGAGGCAGTGAAGTGAGCATGGGCTAAGATTCGAGAGGCGAGAAAGACAAGTTATATTTGAAGAGGGTGGTGAACATGGCTGAACAAGGAGAAGCATCCAAGCAGGCAGGGACGAGGGGGAAGACATGTTCCGCCCCAAGCTGCTGCATCCGGAGAGGTAAATTGTTTGGTTGTAATTTGATTTTTGCATGTTTTGTGAATAGGATGAGAGAAGTGTAAGTGGT
Source organism: Taxus wallichiana var. yunnanensis (assembly GCA_018340775.1). Classification (NCBI taxonomy): domain Eukaryota; kingdom Viridiplantae; phylum Streptophyta; class Pinopsida; order Cupressales; family Taxaceae; genus Taxus; species Taxus wallichiana. Next base: position 131,903,386 of record CM031234.1, read on the forward strand.
TAGATATGAGAAAGAAAACGTGATAGTAAGGGTTGGGGATGGTATGAGTGCTACGGGGCAGGTACACAGGGTGGGCCTGTATGTTTTTAGGTAAAAATAGGAGTAAACGGGCTTCATAAATATCGAAGGTGTATGTTTGAAGCAGGGTAGGTATATTTTGACAGTGACCGGTATCATTTATAAGTAACCGGTATCGGTTAACCAACCGGTATCGGTTATGCATAACCGCTATCGGTTACTGTAAGGGTTTCCAAATTTTGAGAAAAAACCCATAGAGATTTGTTCTTTTGAGTAATTATGTGTCGTTTTGATGTATGCAGGCAGAAGCAAGGTTAAGGATGAATGATATTGTGCCAGCGTTGTTGTCACGAATCCGAGTGGATGTAACACCAGCTGAATGGGCTTTGATAAATCGGTTGGGGTTAAGTGGAATCCGCTATTATTCAAGAATCACGCGTAACCATGCTATGTTGCAGGCGTTGATTGAGAGATGGAATCCAGAAAAGAATACCTTTATCTACCAGCAGGAGATGAGCGGTGACTTTGGAAGATGTTTTCCATATTCGAGACTCCCAATGATAGGAAAAAAGCAGTGTATCAAGGCGTTGCCCGATGGGCGAGGCAGCGATACAAAGCAGATATTTGGGTCAGCCTTTGCATGAGATTTGACACGAGAGAGGTTTATCATTTACGTATGGTACAATGTATGCAACACACCCCGAGGAAACAAGGTTGGCCGTGCTATTAATGATAGCGGTGGGGTATTATGCATTTAGAGGCGGAAAGTGGAAGATTTCCCAAAGCATTGATGAGTGTTATTTGGGAAATGATAGAAATGAGCGTGACATTCTCATGGGCACTGCATATCTCGCGAGTTATATAAGGGTTTATGGGCATGTAAGCAAAAACACGGGATGACCTTTGGATTGTTCGTACTTATTACATTGTTGGGCCTATGAGCATATTGTTTGTGTACATCCAATAGGCCAACCCATTGAGTCGGGAGAGACAGGAGTGCAAAGGTTGGGATTCAGATGATGGGTCCAGACAGAACAAGAAGCGAGATCCCAGGCCGTGATAGATGACATCGAGTATTATAGACAGGTATGGGAAATGGTGACTGTTGCGGATATTTGTTGGAGGCCGTACGGGAACTATATGGTGACAGAGCACATAGCTGAGGAGTTGAGGGGTGTAGAGTGATTGAGGTGGATCGCAGGGCATAGGCCAGGCGAGTACGAGAGGATTCCTCTAGATCACGTGCGGCGATAATTTGGGTTCGTTCAGGATATTCCTATGACATATAGACCATACATGAGAATTAACGCCGAGGCAGCATTCTCACCTCCCCGGCCGACACCTCTAGAAGGGCCGAGAAGAGATAACAAACCGATCGTAGGGTTATGGATGCGGAACGCAGCGGAGGCCTATAGAGTATGGTGGGTAAGAGAGCTGCGAGGTGCACGTGAGTGCCCCGACATAGCTGTGATTATAGCGAAGAGAGATCGTCTGTAAGATTTGGCTCGCCAGCTTCAAACACAAGTGAATGAGACAATGGGAATGTTAGAGGCTTCACAGTTATGAGTGGAGAGACTGGAGGCAAGATTCCTCCACGCGAGAGGACGTATTCGTATGTTACGGGAAGGCATCGATGATCACGATCACCACCTGATTCAGGAGGAGGTGCAAGAGTCTAAGTGGATTTTATAGGAATATTAGAATAAATAAGGATGCCGACCTGCGAGTCGATGATAGAGAAGATGTATTTGGTTAACATCTAAAATAAAACTAAAGATGTATGTTCTTTTGAGTGATGATAATAATAAGAATGGTTGTGTTTTGAATGTTGTTTGTGTTTTGTTTGAAAAAGGATAAAGATGAATGTTGTCAAAATAGAAATACACAAAAATATTTATATTTATAACACATGATAGGGTATGGTAGGGGATGGTCGAGCTAACCTTGGGAGACCCCATGTCTCCTAAGTGCTGCCTACATAGCCCATTGCACAAAGCAAGGAAGGGCCTCAGACCGATGTAGTTCTCCCTTAGGATCAGGGAGAGGTGAATTCAGGCAATTTGGTTGTGGTTAGGCAATTTTGTTGGTTGGTAAAAATTTGATGTTGGTAGGGTAATGTTGTTGGTGTAGGTATGGGTGAAGCGAAAGTTAGCATACCCAAGTAGTAGGGAATCATGTCCTGATTAAGGTCAACACACAATCCTAGAGTCGAGCAAAAGAGGCAAGAGTGTCCCGTAATTGAGAAGAGCTAAACAAACCACATATTAATGTAGGATGAGCTTGAATCCCTAGGTACCTTGCATAGGCGAGAAGTCGATAGGTGAAAAGAGTGGTATAATCACAATATATCGGATATACGTCACGTCCCTTGAGTTTTGTTGCTTTGAAAAATGATAAGGTGAGGTGGTTGATGTGGGCGAGGGTGCAGAGAACTTATTATAAGATGATGATTCTGACAAAAGAAAACCAAACCTAAATAGATAAGTCCATGACTCAAAAGTGCTTTGAAGTACTACTTTTATTTTATTTTTACGGATATAGCGATCGATGCGGGAAGTATACATGGGATATGTAGTTTGTTGTTCTTGAGGTCTTCACGAAGTTGATCAATGCGAGAAGCTTCTAATAAAGGCTAGCTGTGTATAGTTTTCCTTGAGGAGCGATCTATTTATAGTAGTAGATGCGGTGTTTATGTATAGTTGTCCTTCGAGGGAGTATTCTATTTATAATAAGAGCAATATTTTGGCCTATAGCTATCCTTGAGGAGTAGTCTATTGTATAAGTTAGAGGTCTAGATGTCCGTTGGGCATGAAGCATCTAGTTTTTTGTAAGAAGTTTGACTCAAGAAAATCCCGTAAGTGTGTAATTAAGAATGTGTCATTTTGATACTTTGAAGTCATGGACTAGACTAAAAAGGGGAAGGCATCTTTTAATGGGAGGTGATAATCAAACCATGTGAGCTTGATTGGATTTTGAGATGTAAGAAACAAAGTGTATGCGGTGGTAAATGGGCTCAAGGGACGAGCGTAAGGTAGATAAGCAGTGATATAACACTAATTTCAACAGTAGAATGGTCGAAGATGCAAGGCATTAAGGGGCTCAGGATTAGGTTTACCATTAAGCAAAGCTAAACGATAAGTGCTTGATCCATAAGTGTGAGTGATAATGTAAGGCCCAATCCAATTAGGAGCAAATTTTCCACGTTTACTCTTTTCTAGTTTGGTTATATGTTGATTCTCTTTGAGGACAAGATCGCCAACCTTAAAAGTACGCTCATGAAGCCATTTATCATAAGCACGCTTGATGTGTTTTTGGTAGATTTGAAGGTGATCAAGAGCCGTAAGACGACGCTCATCAAGAAGCTCTAATTGGGCTAACCGCTCTTGGTGGAAATCATCGTTGGTGAGAATATCCTGAAGAGATATTCTGAGGGAGGGTATTTGTACTTCGAGAGGCAAGACAGCCTCGGTACCATATACCAAAGAAAATGGTGTGGCATTAGTGGAGGTACGAATGCTAGTATGATAAGCCCAAAGGGAAAAGGGAATGTGATCATGCCAGTTTCTTCCGGACTCATTGACAACTTTCATGAGGATTTTGGTTAGGGTTTTATTAGAAGATTCAGCCTGACCATTGGCCTGCGGATAGTAAGGTGATGAGAAACTAAGTTTGATACCAAAGTTGTCACAAAGGTCTTGTAACAACTTATTTTTAAAAGATTTACCATTATCTGTGATTAGGCGATGAGGAATACCAAAACGCAGATAATGTGATGGTTAACAAATTCGACATTTTTTTCTTTTTGATTGAAATGAGTGGAATGGCCTCCACCCATTTTGTGTAATATTCGGTTACTGTGATTATCCAACGGTGACGTTGTGAAGAGGTCGGGTGAATCTCACCAATAAGGTCTAAACCCCATTGTGAGAAAGGCCAAAGATCTCGCGACCTGTAGCGGATGGCTAGGAGTATGTTGAAGGTTGGCATGTTGTTGACACATAACACAATGATTAACATATTTTTAGCAGTCGTTGTTAAGAGTAGGCCAATAATAACCTAGGCGAAGGATTCATTTAGCCATGGCAAGGCCACTAAAATGTCCACCACAAATCCCATCATGGACTTGTTGGATGGTATAGGTGACCTCCGTGCCGGTTAGACAGCGAAGGAGGATGCCATCAAAGCCACGTTTATAGAGGAGTCCCCCCATGACAACATAATGAGAAACACCTTTAAGAAAAGCACATTTTCGTTACTAGTAAGGTCAAGTGGGAGAACAGAGGTTGTGAGGTAGTCGTGAAATTGGTGGTACCAGGTATCCTGTGAATTAGTAGACACAGTATTTATCATACAAACTACCGGGGCTGAGTAGGATGGGGCAAAAAGTTGTTGGACCAAGACGAATATGTCAGAGTCAGTTGGTGAGGTAGGAATTTGCGAGGCTAAGCAAGCCATAGTATCCGCAAATTTGTTAGTGGAGCGGGAATGTGCGGATAGAATAACGAGTAAATGAGATCAAAAGTGAATCCACATAATGTTTGTACTTTTGAAGTTCCTCATTCTTACATTGGTAGATGCCCATAACTTGATTGACTACCAATTGAGAGTCGCCAAAAATATTAATAGATTTGACACCTAAGTGTAACGCAACCTGGAGACCCAAAACAAGGGCCTCGTATTCCGCTGTATTATTAGTGCAGGGGAAATCAAGCCAGAATGAAAGAGGCATAGGTTCAGCGTCAAGAGGGATGAGAACAATGCCGGCTCCTCCGCTGCGCTGGAATTTAGATCCATCGAAGAAGAGGGTCATTTGATACGACTCTTCCCTGAGTGAAAGAGTGGCGATGAGTTTGTCAGGGAAATTAAAATTGGTGAATTGTTCCCCAGGTAAAGGGGCCTCCGCAAGTTGGTCTGCAATAGTTTGTCCTTTGATTGACTTCTATTGTACAAACTCAAGGTCAAGGTCGGCGAGGAGCATAAGCCATCGGGTGATGCGTTGGTTTAGATGTGGTTTGGCATACATATAATGAATGGGGTCCGTGTTGGTGATGACAAAGGTTTTGTGATTCAGGAGGTAATGTCGGAGTTTAGTGGCTACGAATGATAGGGCTAGGCACAATTTTTCTACATATGTATACCTAGTCTCGTAATCCACGAGAGTACGACTTATATAATAAACGGCTTGTTCTCGATGTGCCGAGTCCCGATGTGCGAGCATAGCTCCTATAGCATGGTCAGTGGCAGAAAGGTAAAGGTAGAAAGGATGATCATCCTGAGGTGGAATAAGCACGGGTGGTTGCAAGAGATAGGATTTAAGAGCTTCAAAGGCTTGGTGACACTCTTCACTCCATTGAAAGGCAATGTCCTTTTTAAGAAGGTGATGAAAAGGGTGACATCGATCCGAGAGTTGGGAGATGAAACACCGGATGGATTGAATTTTACCCTGCAAACTACGCAATTGTTTGAGGTTTTTGGGTGGGGGCATTTCTAGGATAGCTTTGACTTTAGATGGATCGACCTCAATGCCACGCAAAGAGACGATAAAGCCAAGAATTTTTCCCAAAAGAACACCAAAGACACATTTCTTTGGTTGAAGCTGGACTGAATATTGCAACAGGTGATCGAAAATAATGGTTAAAACATCGAGATGTTCACTGCGATGTTTAGATTTGCCAAGAAGATCATCGACATAATCCTCAAGGATAGTGTGCATAATGTCATGAAAAATGTAAGTCATAGCCCGCTGATAGGTAGCACCAGCATTCTTAAGGCCAAATGGCATGACACGATAACAGAAGGTTCCCCAAGGAGTTATGAAAGTAGTTTTATGTTGATCGGCCGGGGCTACCAAAATTTGATTGTATCCCGAAAAACCATCCATGAGAGAAAGCATTTCATGGCCCGCAGTGAGATCAACAAGTTGATCAATACTTGGGAGGGGGAAGTCATCCTTGGGGCAAGCGAGGTTAAGGTCTCAGAAATCCATGCATATCCGAAGTCCCCCCGTCGCTTTAGTGACAGGTACGATGTTAGAAATCCATTGAGGATAGTCAATAGGCAAGATGAAGGAAACAGAAAGAAGTCGTTGAAGCTCTTCTTTGACCAAGAGGGCGATGCGTGGATGCATCTTTCTTAGTTTTTTTTTTTGGTTTGGAATCGGGGTTTAGGGTGATGTTATGGATGGCAATGGTAGGATCAATTCCTGGCATGTCAGTGTAGGACCAAGCGAAAGCTTGGTTGCGGGTATGGAGAAAGGTAGTAAAGGCGGCTTGTTCTGATGTGTTAAGGGATTGTCCGATCTTCACAATGTGAGGATCCTCCTCCGTGTGGATGTTGATTTCTATAGTCGACTCATTCAACATGGTTTGAGTTTCAGATGGTAAGGCGCGTTGAATATAGGAGTCGTCCGCCCCAAGGTAAGTGAGGATGGAGTCGTCATCCTGGCACTCAACAACATTAATCGAAGGTGAATCCTCTTCGATCATGTCTGGATACAGAAGGGGAAGAGAAGATGGATCCTCATTATCGCGTTGATAAGTGAGAGGACCTATGAAGATAGCATTTATGAAAAAAAAAAGTTAGGAGGGATAGATTCAGGGTCTATCGACTCTGTGGGTGATGATGGCAAAGTGGGTGATGATGGTTTGGTAGGGGTGACGTCGTCTTCTTCCAGGATACAGCTGACACGAGGTGTCTCCTGTGTAGGTGTTTCAGGAAAACCGAGACCACTGCGATCATTGTGTTTGCATGTAGTCACGGGAATGAGTGTATGTCGGCCTTGTTCGTAAAGACCAAAACCAAAGCCTTTCCAAGCACAGTGAGTCAAGAAGGTGAGGGCGAAAGCGATGATTTTCAAGTATTAGAAATTGGATTGGAAGGGAACCACACCAAGAGGAGGTTCGGGGGTAATGGAGGATGCGTCAACACCCCCATACGTTAGGTTGGTGCGGAAACGGGGTGGTCCGTAATAGATTACCTCCCCCACGCGATGGTCGTAGGTGGGATGTGCATGTAACTGTCCGTACTCCTGTGGGGAATGGAAAGAACTAACGTTATATAGGCGGTACTCCCCCAGCGTAAGGCATTGAAAAACATCTACTAAGGGATCGGAGGTTGGGATGTTATCTCTGCGGGAAAGGAAGTAATATTTGCAATGGCAGTTTCATAGTTGAAGGTGTAGGTGCATCGGAAGTGGATGGTGGGTTGGAGGAATGGGTGTCTTGGCCCAGTACAAGCACATCATTAGGGCGATACAACATATTGCAAGTTTTGAAGGGGTGAGGATCAGCTTTTACGATGTAGGACTTCCCCTCGTACTCAAATTTTATGCATCTATGTAAGGTGGAGGAACACATCCCATAGCCCGAGATCGGGCGGCCTAACAACATGTTGTATTGGAACTCTCCCTCAAGGACATAGAAGAGTTCGGGTAAAGTACGTGGTCCTACATGAATGTTAAGGATCACAAGTGCCTAAAGTAGAAGTAATAGCATCATTGAATGATTGCAACATGATGGGGTTGGCACACATGCAACTAGAAGGGATATTCATTTGTTGGAAGGCTTTTGAAGAGATGATGTTTCGGCTAGCAGCCCTGTCAATCATAACACAGCGTACGAATATCTCGAATGTATTTGAGATGAAAAAAGCAGGTCGGGATCTTCGGCACCAAAGTCGATAAATTCATCTTTAGAGAAACCGACAAAGAAGGCTTGGCTTTGTCTGTGAGAGATAGAAGTGGTTGGGGAGATAGATTGTTTGGTGAGCGAAGCAACATGATTGGGTGTTAGAATAGAGGTAACATGCAAGGTTTCATTAGGTAAAACCTCTATCCCTTGAAGGATCTCAACGAGAGCTTGTCGATGAGATTCAGAAGTCTGAATGAGATCATACAATGTCATTTTTATAGGCGATTGGTGAAGCTGTTTGATCATAGTTCGATGGGCAATGCCATTAGAGATGGGATAGGCAGGTCCACGAATAACCACTTTAGGTGGTGGTGTAATCAAGATGGTGGACGGAGAAAGAGATGCCGCAGGTGTGTTTTCTTTCGCTTTCCCATTGTTTTTCTACCCTTGAGTAGCAACACTAATCATATTGATCTCGTGAATACGAGAGGAGGAAGATGGTAGGGATAGGTCATGGTTTTTAGGAGGTGGGGGTGTAATGATGATAGATCTTGGTGAGGCGGGGACAGGTGGTATAGGAGAGGGAATTGAAGCTAAAGGTCTCTCTCTTCGTAAGTTGTCTTTCTTAACTTTTCTATCTGAGAGAGGTGACGGACGAAGTATGGTTTTCAACGCTTTGCATCCCTCTATGTCATGTCCTGGTGTGCGGTGGTAAGCGCAGATTTTAGACTCATCGTAACCTATAGGTCGAGGTTTAGATGGATCATAAGGTCTAAGTGGGGGTAGGGAAATGGTCGCATTCTCCACCAACATAGCAAGGATTTTGGCGTAAGACCCTTTGAGTGGGTCAAAGTCAGAGGAAAATGAGGCTATTGACTGGGTCGATTCTGGTGATGATGTGGTGTGGTTGGTTTGTATGGGGGGTGGTTTAGCCAAGGAGTTTTGGTAATGGGTTTTAACTAACCGTGGTTTCTTTGACGTAGAGGCTATGTTTAGCTGGTTAGATGATGAGGCCACAGATGATGTGGTATCAGAAAACAACCATGGAGAAATAGGAGTGACAGAAAAAAAATCTTTTGATGATGGAATTTGTTTAGGGTTGATAGGTAGACAGGATACGTGGGTTGACGGTGTTCTTTATACCCTTGGATTTCTGTATGGGTGCAGAAGGCGTAGGTCGCTTTAAAGAAAACGCAGGAGGTATGATATATTGATGTAAGGTAGAGGGATGGGGTCCTAATATGGAAGGTAGGTGTGACGACGAGGGTTTTAGTTGTGTTAACGGCATAGATTGAGGAGATTGAGTCTGTCTCCTAATGGGATGGATAGCTTTATTTTTAGATAAATCAAGCCGCTTAGGTGGGTGTGTTAGACTAGGTATGGGTGAGGTCCCAAGTGTAGGGGAAGATTTGGCTAAGTTAATAGAAGTGGACAAGGTATTTGGTAGAGATGAGGGGGGTGAAGATGAGGACATGGGCATTTTAAGCTTCTGTAAACACTTCGGGTATATGGTGGAGGCATCAGGATCGGTCATTTGCATTTGAGTAGAATATGGTGTACTCAAACGTTCCCATAGGACCTGTCTATCTTACGGGAATGACAGTCCTCACATGTGAATAGGAACTTTTGTATGGAAGAAAGGTGGGTTGTGATTCCGGTCCACCTTTGTGGGCGTGATCTGAGGGTATATGAGGCCGTATCAATGGGCGTTAAAGAGGTCAACCGGTTCTTGAAAAGATTTAGGTGATGAAGGACTAATAGGTAGGAGGGTGTGTTTGAGAGGATCTGTCATGTTTAAAGAATGTGGTGACGTCGGTTCAAGAGGTTTCTCGTCTAAGGATGACAAAAGAAGTGGCGAGCCTTCCTCTTGTACAGCAAGAATGGTAGAAGGAGACGTTTGGGAAATAGATAAATTAGATAACATCCGCTCACAGTCTTGCAAGGACGTGGTGTAAGAAGGCTCATTTGTGAGAAGGGAACTCTGGGCAGCCAATTCCTTGATGGGTAAAGGAACGGCAAGGATTTCAGTTTGTCTTGATGACGAGGAAGGGGGTTCGGTTTCCTGCGTTAGTGAAGAGGCTTGATTCAGAATTTGTTCGATAGAGGTCTTTGGCTGGGAATCGAAGATTGCATGGATCTCATGAACACTCTCCTTGGCTAAGATATCTTGGTTTAGTTTACTGTTAGAAGAATGATTCGGGAATGGTTTGTTGAATATTTTCAAATTTCGGTTAGCAGGGGCGTTAGGATTATCGAGGGCTATATCCCCTGCATCAACCATTTCCTGCACTATGTTTTTCAACATCTTGCAGTTCTCATGACTATGTCCCTTCACACGGTGGAAGTTACAGAAGTCATTTTCTTTGTACCAGGAAGGTATGGCGCGAGTGGAATCGAACCCGGAATGAGGTTTAACAGGAGGTAAGGTAATGGCTCCTGCTTTGAGAAATTTTTCCAATATCACACCATATGTTTCTCCCAAGGGAGTGTAGTTGATGGGTTCTGCTTTATACTTATAGGTGGTTTTTGGCGGGGTATTAGATGGTGGTTGGGATTTTACCATCACCGCGTGCACGGCCCCTTTTGATTTCGAAGTGGTCGATGGGTGAGGATTGGTGGTGTTAGGTTTGTTGGTGGAATCTTGGGTTCGGAAAGTGGGGTTTTTGTTACGCAACCGCAATTTCTCTTCCTCTAAGGCTCGAATCTCTAATTTTCGAGCCATAGTAAAGGCCTCGTCAAATGTACGGAAAGTTTGAATTTGGAGGGTAGGGGAAATGTGCTTAGCGCAGGCCCGCGTAAACAGTTCGATAAGTTCGGTTTGAGGCAAGGCATACGTAAGTTGGTTGATAAGGCCCCGCCATCGTCCAACGAAATCTACGATAGATTCATCTTCAAATTGTCGGATGGCATAGAGGTCGGTGATAGATACTTTCTTGGCAATGTTAATGGAGAAATGATCCAAGAAATATTGGGCTAGCTGGTTAAAAGAGAAGATTGAGTGCTAGGTTAAAGCACTGTACCACTCCAAGGCGGGTCCTGATAAGGACATGGGAAAGGTGCGGAGTAGTAAAGCGTCATCGTGAGCAATCAGATAGCAAGCATGTCTAAATGATCGCAAGTGTTGTTGAGGGTCCTCCTTACTGTTAAAACGGGTAAATTTTGGTAATTCCCATTGAGGAGGATATGAATGAAGGGGGACTGAAGGGTGGATAGGCTCCCGACAAACTTGTTTGTATGTCAAGGCGCTACGACTTCCTGAAACAGAAGCCTCCAGATTATGCATTTTGTCCATCATTTGTTTAATTAAATCACTAGTTGGATGAGATGATGGTGTGGTTGTGGTAAACGGAGGAAAATTGGGCCAAGGGCCACCGCTAGACAATGGTGGGGTTAAATGTTGATAAGGTACTGAGAGGACGACCGTGTGTTGAGACAACCGAATAGGGATGTCCTATGTAAGTGTTGAGGTTACTTGGATATGTGTGTGGAAATGAAAAGGTGGGCGGAGCTTGAGAAGGAAAGCTCGTGTGTGGATAGGTGGTAGAGAGCAAGTCATGAAGCAGAGCGAGTCTGCAAGAGAGACGAGGTAGGAGCGATCGGCGGTAATGACATGTTGGGCCCAAGATTAACCAAAGGAAAGCCAATCATGCTATATGGACCCCGAAGTTCTTGAGGTAGGCAGCGGGACTAAGGATGCGGAAGGCAAAGTGGAGTTATCGAGGTGGGGAAGGGGCTAAATGAGCAGCTATATCGATAGGCATGCCAACAAGGAGTTGACCATCGGGTGTACGGTCAAGGGCATGAGACAAATAGTACAAGATACAGTCTGGCGCTAGGATTAGCATCCAGAAATTTGGCAAATTCTTTATCTCCCACGGGAATTTTAGGAACCTCGCCGGTGTCCGTAGGATTCCCCACAGAATGTGAAGGGGGTGATTCAGGCAAAGAAATAGAGCAAGCATGTGAAACCATGGCGGCGGCTTGCTTTGAGTGATAACAACCATGGACAGGAGTTCACAGTAGGGTTTCAATCTAGCAGAGATGTAAACCGGACTTGATCGTGGTGAAATTGGTAGGTGGCTGGTTTGTCAGGAACTGGAAAAGACAGTAACCGATATCGGTCTGAGTAACCGATGTCGGTTATACTATAGCCGATGTCGGTCAGTTAACCGATGTCGGTGTAATAAGACTGGTAATATAAGAAGCTGCTGATTTGATTGTTAACAACGCTCAGTATATTTATCAAATTGTTCTAAGGTAATCACAGAAGACAGTGTATAACAGAGAAAACAGAACTGAAAACAAACAAGATGCACAAACAAATCCAGAGACTAACCCTAGGGTTAATTTTAATTATTGTGGGCTTATGCCTTTAGACGCAGAATGATGTCAATCCTAAACAAAAGACTTAGGGGAAATGTCAAGTTTGTTTTGGCTTATAAGGTTACCTCAATCGGGTGGAGGAATACCGCGGAAAAGGGGGGATGTTTTGAGCTATTGTGTTAATTGTGAAGTGATTTGGTATGTGTTGTGTAGTGAAAGTAAGATTAATTTCCTGTCAATACCGTGGAAATCACCCCCACGTGTACGACCTGTTACTTAGTCTATGTTCACTAGAATCGAAAACAAGCAAGCAAGAATGTAATGCGCGTGTTTTAAACCCAAATCGAAAATGATATTCGATGAAGCAAATGAGATGACTTTCACTAATGCGAAACTAGGAAAGCAAGACAAATTCTTTACTAAATATAACAAAAACAGCAACAGCAAGTATGCTTCCTAAAATGAAAAATAAGCAAGAGAAACAGAAACCCGAAATGGTCCCACCGGGCGTGCCAAAATGTTTCGCACGGAATGTTTCGGCTCTGCAGAATAGACTTGCTTCTATCCTATCATTCCTTTGAGAAACAGATAAGGGTTAGGGCTAGGAGGAATACCTGTTGAATGTTGAGATGGTGTGCGCGCGTACTGTAGAGAAAGATCAGATCGACTGCAAAGAACTCCTTTTTGTCTTGGAAGGACTACCTGCAAGTAAGAATACAAGACCACAAGATTTTAATTAGACAACAAATGAGGGATCTGCCTTAGGCCCAGGAAATATAAAAACTTCCTTTCGAAGGTGGTCAGTTCCCCTTTTAATATGATTCAACACAAATGATAATATAGAAAGCTATTGCAAAATCACGATTTAGGTATCTCGTTACAAAGCAATAGAAACTAAACTATCAATAATAAAGCGTCACGTTGTTTGTTCGGTTACTGGTCGTTGATACGTTCAGGTTGAGTTATAGGGATAAACCAGGCTGAATTTGGGGTTGTTAGGTGGCTAATAGGTGAGCAAAAGGGTTTTGGGGTATAAGTCACAGTGACCGACGGCGGTCACTAGGTAACCGACCACGGTTAGAGAACCGCTGCCGGTAGAGGATAAACGATACCGGTAGGGGCAGCAATCTAAGTGCTTCTGGATAGAAGTTGGTTGTAAGGTGATTGTGGGGTTATTAGGATTGGTGGATGGCTGAGGGGGATGATGGGAGGATAGGGAAGACTCAGAGTGTGGTAAAATGGCCTTCTGGGCAATATCCGGGTGTGTGGGTGAAGGTTAAGTGCAGTTGTAGCTGGTAGTAGATCTAGGAATAAACTTATGATTACTATTAATCAACAGGCTCAAGAAAATGGTGCTTAGAAACATATAACATACTACTTACTTGCCCCTGATGTAGATGCAAGTTTTAGGACTGTGATGATGAAGACAGGACCCAAGTTGGATGCAATTTTCCTCTCGATGCTCGGATGAGTGTTACTGGGCTCTGGTTATTCAGTTGCAGTCTTGGGCTTGATGTCCTTCTCTGCAATCTCTTCTTGTTTCTTCACTTGTCTCTGCTTCGGCCAAGCAAAATCTGGATTCTCTCGATGATTTCTCCTTCTCCCGATCAAATGAAAATCTGATCTTTGTTTTTGGTTGGAAGTGGTCATTTACGGGGAACCGATGGCGGTTACGCAACCGACGGCGGTCGAGTAGGAACCGGTATCGGTCCGGTCAAAGCGGGCTATTTTTGGTAAAATAGCCAGCTTTCCCTCCTTTTCTTCCGAGGGATTGGTAGCGGGCTTGGTCAAGTCATTATGAAGTTGGTTTTAGGTGCGGATGAGGAGTAATTAGTCATAGGTGTGGAATTGGACCAAGTTATAGGTCTTAATTAGGTTAGTTAAGGGTTAAGACTAGGTCATGATGAGGTGGTGACATGAGGTGGCAGGTATGGTGATGTGGATTTATTAATTATAAGGTAATTAATAAATATTTGTGTAAGGTTTAGGTGGTGAGGTTAGGTTGCGAAATGCGATGCGGGTCACAAGGGGTCGTAAGACACAAATTTTATGTCTACAAGTACGTATTACATGCGCATCCTACCTACGACCGTCGTGTGGGGGAAGTAATCTCCTATGGACCACCTAATTTCCACACCAACCTAATGTATGGGGGTGTCGACGCATCCTCCGTTACCCCTGAACCTCCCCTTGGTGTAGTTCCCTTTCAATCTGATTTTCAATATCTAACTAATCGTCGTTTCGCTCTCACCTTCCTGACGCGCTGTGCTTGGAAGGGCTTTGGTTTCGGTCTTTATGAACAAGGCCGACATACAATCATTCCCGTGACTACACGCAAACACAAAGATCGTAGTGGTCTTGGATTTTCTGAAACACTTACACCAAAGAAACCTCATGTCAGTTGTATCCGGGAGGACGACGAAGTCACCCCTTCGGAACCATCATCACCCATTTTTCCATCATCACCCACAGTCGATAGACCCTGAATCTATCCCTCCTAACTTTTTTTTTTCATAAACGCTATCTTCCTGGGTCCTCTCACTTATCAACGTGATAATGAGGACCCATATTCTCTTCCCCTTCTATATCCAGACATGATCGAAGAGGATTCACCTTCAATTAATGTTGTTGAGTGCCAGGATGACGACTCCATCCTCACTTACCTTGGTGCGGATGACTCTTATATTCAACGTGCCTTACCATCTGAAACTCAAACCATGTTGAATGAGTCGACTATAGAAATCAACATCCACATGGAGGATGATCCTCACATTGTGAAGATTGGATAATCTCTTAACACATCAGAACAAACTTCCTTTACTACCTTTCTCCGTACCCGCAACCAAGCTTTCGCTTGGTCCTACGCTGACATGCCAGGAATTGATCCTGACATTGTTGTCCATAACATTACCCTAAAACCTAATTCTAAACCAGTTAAATAAAAATTAAGGAAAATGCATCCACGCATTGCCCTCTTGGTCAAAGAAGAGCTTCAATGACTCCTTTCTTTTTCCTTCATCTTACCTATTGACTATCCTCAATGGATCTCTAACATCGTACGGCACATTAAGGCAACGGGGACTTCAGATATGTCTGATTTCGGGACCTTAACCTCCCTTGCCCAAAGGATGAATTCCCCCTCCCAAGTATTGATCAACTTGTTGATCTCACTGCGGCCATGAGATGCTTTCTCTCATGGATGGCTTCTCGGATACAATCAAATTTTGTTTGCCCCGGCTGATCAACATAAAACCGCCTTCATAACTCCTTGGGAACCTTCGTTATCGTGTCATGCCGTTTGGCCTTAAGAATTCAGTGCAACCTATCAGCGGGCTATGACTTATATTTTTCATGACATTATGCACACTATCCTTGAGGATTATGTCGATGATCTTCTTGGCAAATCTAAACATCACAGTGAACATCTTGATGTTTTAACCATTATTTTTGATCGCCTGTTACAATACTGTGTACGTCTTTAACCAAAGAAATGTGTCTTTGGTGTCCTTTCAGAAAACTCCTTGGTTTCATTGTCTCTTTGCGTGGCATCGAGGTTGATCCAGCTAAATTCAAAGCTATCCTAGAAATGCCCCCACCCACTAACCTCAAACAATTGTGTAGTTTGCAGGGCAAACTCCAATCTATCCAGCGTTTCATCTCACAACTCTCGGATCGATGTCAACCTTTCCATCATCTCCTTAAAAAGGACATTGTCTTTCAATGGAGTGAAGAGTGCCACCAAGCCTTTGAGGCTCTTAAAGCCTATCTCTTGCAGCCACCCGTGCTTATCCCACCTCAGGACGATCACCCTTTCTACCTTTACCTTTCTGCCACCGACCATGTTGTAGGAGCCATGCTCGCACATCATGACTCGAGCATCGAGAACAAGCCATTTATTACATAAGTCGTACTCTGGTGGATTATGAGACTAGGTATACACATGTAGAAAAGTTGTGCCTAGCCCTATCATTCGTGGCCACCAAACTCCGACACTACCTCCTGAATCACAAAACTTTTGTCATCACCAACGTGGACCCCATCCATTATATGTACACCAAACCTCATCTAAACCAACGCATCGCCCGATGGCTTATGCTCCTCGCTGACCTCGACCTTGAGTTTTTACACCAGAAGTCAATCAAAGGACAAACTATCGCAGACCAACTCGCGGAAGCCCCTTTACCTGGGGAACAATTTACCAATTTTACTTTCCCTGATGAACTCATTGCCACTCTTTCACTCAGTGATGAGTTGTTTCCAATGACCCTCTTCTTCGATGGATCCAAATGCCAGCGTGGCGGAGGGGCAAGTATTGTTCTCATTCCTCTGGATGCTAAACCTATGCCTCTTTCATTTCGGCTCGATTTCCCCTGCACTAATAATACAAAGCGGAATACGAGGCCCTTGTTTTGGGTCTCCAGGTTGCGTTACACTTAGGTGTAAAATCTATTAACATTTTCGGTGACTCTCAACTAGTTATCAATCAAGTTACGGGCATCTACCAATGTAAAAATGAGGAACTTCAAAAGTACAAACATTACATGGATTCACTTTTGACCTTATTTACTCATTATTCTATCCAAACCATTCCCCGCTCTACTAATAAATTTGCGGATACTATGGCTTGCTTAGCCTCGCAAATTCTTGCCTCACCAACCGACTCTGACATATTTGTCTTGGTCCAACAACTCTTTGCCCCATCTTACTCAGCCCCAGAGGTTTGTATGATAAATAATGTGACTGCTAATTCGCAGGATACCTGGTATCACCAATTTTACGACTACCTTACAACCTCTGTTCTCCCACCTGACCTTACTAGTAACGGAAAACGTGCTTTTCTTAAAAGTGTTTCTCATTATGTCGTCATGGGGGGACTCCTCTATAAACGTGGCTTTGATGGCATCCTCCTTCGATGTCTAACCGACACGGAGGTCACCTATACCATCCAACAAGTCCATGATGGTATTTGTGGTGGACATTTTAGTGGCCTTACCGTGGCCAAATGGATCCTTCACCTAGGCTATTATTGGCCTACTCTTAATAACGACTGCTACGAATATGTTAAGTGTTGTGTTATGTGTCAACAACATGCCAACCTTCAACATACTCCTAGCCATCCACTACAGGTCGCACGAGATCTTTGGCCTTTCTCACAATGGGGTTTAGACCTTATTAGTGAGATTCACCCACCCTCTTTGCAACTTCACCGTTGGATAATCACAGCAACCGAATATTACACTAAATGGGTGGAGGCCATTCCACTCATTTCAACCAAAAAATAAAAAATTGTAGAATTCATTAACCATCACATTATCTATCGTTTTGGTGTTCCTCATCGCCTAATAACAGATAATGGAAAATCTTTCAAAAACAAGTTGTTACAAAACCTTTGTGACAACTTTGGTATCAAACTTAGCTTCTCATCACCTTACTATCCACAAGCAAATGGTCAGGCTGAATCTTCTAACAAAACCCTGACCAAAATTCTCATGAAAGTCGTTAACGATTCTAGAAAAAATTGGCATGATCACATCCCCTTTGCCCTTTGGGCTTATCATACCAGCATTCGTACCTCCACTAATGCCACACCATTTTCTTTGGTATATGGTACCGAGGATGTCTTGCCTCTCGAAATACAAATACCCTCCCTAAGAATATCTCTTCAGGGATATTCTCACCAATGATGATTTCCGCCAAGAGGTTAACCCAATTGGAGCTTCTTGACGAGCATCATCTTTGACTCTTGAACACCTTAAAATCTATCAAAAGCACATCAAGCATGCTTATGATAAGTGACTTCATGAGCGTACCTTTAAGGTTGGTGATCTTGTCCTCAAAGAGAATCAACATGTAACCAAACTAGAAAAGAGAAAACGTGGAAAATTTGCTCCTAATTGGATTGGGCCTTACATTATCACTCATACTTACGGATCAGGCACTTACCATTTAGCTTCGCTTAATGGTAAACCTGAGCCTGAACCCCTTAATGCCTTGCATCTTCGGCCATTCTACTGTTTAACTTAGTGTTATATCACTTCTTATCTACCTTGCGCTCGTCCTTTGAGCTCATTTACTACCTCATACACTTTTGTTCCATGCATCTCAAAATAGAATCAAGCTCACGTGGTTTGGTCATTACCTCCTCTTAAAGATGCCTTCCCCTTTTAGTCTGGTCCATGACTTAAAAGTATCAAAATAACATGTTCTCAATTATACACTTATGGGATATTCTTGAGTCAAACTTCCTACAAAACTAGATGCTTCATGCCAAATGGACATCTAGACCTCTAAGTTATACATAGACTGCTCCCTCGAAGGATGCTATGTGCAAAACCACTTCTACTATTATAAATAGACTGCTCCCCGAAGGATAGCTTTACACAAAACCAGATCTCGTACTATAAATAGACTGCTCCCTTGAAGGACAGCTATACAAAGTCAGCCTTTATCAGAAGCTTCTCACATTGATCAGCTTCGTGAAGACCTCAAGAACAACAAAATACATATCCCATGTAGACTTCCCACATCGATCAGTCTATATCCAGAAAAATAAAAAGTAGTATTCCAAAGCACTTTTGAGTCATGGACTTGTCTATTTAGGTTTGGTTCTCTTTCGTCAGAATAATCACCTTATAACAAGTTCTCTGCACCCCGACTATATCAACCACCTCACCTCACCATTCGTCAAAGCAACAAAACTCAAGGGACGTGACGTATATCCGATATATTGTGATTATACAACTCTTTTCACCTATCGACTTCTCGCATATGCAAGGTACCTAGGGATTCAAGCTCATCCGACATTTATATGTGGTTTGTTTAGCTCTTCTCAACTATGGGACACTTTTGCCTCTTTTACTTGAATCTAGGATTATGTGTTGACCTTAATCAGGACACGGTTCCCTACTACTTGGGTAAGCTAACTTTCGCTTCACCTATACCTACACCAACATCGCCAATTCCTTACCAACACCAACAACATTACCCTACCAATATCAATATTTTTTACCAACCAACAAATTACCTAACCACAACCAAATTTCCTGAATTCACCTCTCCCTGGTCCTAAGGGAGAACTACATCGGTCTGAGGCCCCTCCTTGCTTTGTGCAATGGGCTATGTAGGCAGCACTTAGGAGACATGGGGTCTCCCAAGGTTAGCTCGACCATCCCCTACCATAACCTATCATGTGTTGTAAATATAAATATTTTTGTGTATTTCTATTTGATAACATTCATCTTTATCCTTTTTCAAAACAAAACATTCAAAACACAACCATTCTTATTATTATCATAACTTAAATCAACATACATATTTATTTTTCTTTAGATGTTAAACAAATACATCTTCTCTATCATCGACGCGTAGGTCGGCATCCTTATTTATTCTTATACTCTTATGAAATTCACTTAGACCTTTGCGCCTCCTCCCGAATCAGGTGGTGATCATGATTTTCGATGCCACTCACTTGGCCTTTCCATCCTCAAAGGTGCCACTGCTATTGGTTCCTCCCACTGATCCACCAACATCTCCTGTAACATATGAATACGTCCTCTCGCGTGGAGGAATCTTGCCTCTAGTCTCTCCACTCGTAACTGCTGAAACCTCTAACAATCTCGTTGTCTTATTCACCTGTGTTTGAAGCTGGTGAACCAAATCCTGCAGGCGGTCTCTCTCTCCACCGTTGTAATCACAGCTATGTCAGGACAATCAGCCCTCTCACGTACACCTCACAGCTCTGCTACCCACCATAATCTATAAGCCTCTATCGCTCCCGCATCCATTACCCTATGATCGGCTGCTATCTCTTCTGGCCCTTCTAGAGGTGTCGGCTAGGGAGGTGAGAATAATGCCTTGACGTCGATCCTCATGTATGGTCTATAAGCCATAGGTATATCCTGAACAAATCCAAATTGTCGCCACACGTGATCTAGAGGAATCCTCTCGTACTCACCTGGCCTGTGCCCTGCGATCCACCTCAATCACTCTACACCCCTCAACTCCTCAGCTATGTTCTCTGTCACCATATAGTTCCTGTAAGGCCTCCAACAAATATCCGCAATCGTCACCATCTCCCATACCTACCTATAATACTCGATGTCATCTATCACGGCCTGGGATCTCGCCTCTTGTTCTATCTAGACCCATCGTCTGAATCCCAACCTCTACACTCTTGTCTCTCTTTCCTAGATTGGTCGGCCTATTGGTCGCACACACACAATGTGCTCATAGGCCCAACAATGTAATAAGTATGCACAATCCAGTGTCATCCTGTGATTTCACTTGCAGGCCCATAAACCCTATATAGCTCCCAGATATGCGGGTGCCCATGCGAAAGTCACACTCCTTTCTATCATTTCCCAAATAATACACATCAATGCTTTTAGAAATCTTCCCCCATCCACCCTCGGTAATGCATAATACCCCACCACTATCATTAATACCACTGCCAACCTTGTTTCCTTAGGGTGTGTTGCATACATTGTACCATAAGTGAATGTCAAACCTCGCTGTGTCAAATCTCATGCAGCTGAACCAAATACTGCTGTTATCACTCCCCGCGCTACGCTAGGCAACACCTGATACACTGGTCTTCCTGTAATTGGGAGCCTCAAAATTCTAAACACATCTTCCAACATCACTGTCATCTCCCCTGTTGGTAGATAGAAGGTATTCTTTTCCGGATTCCACCTCTCAATCAACGCCTACAACATAGCATGATTGCGTGTGATTCGTGAATAATAGCAGATTCCACTTAACCCCACACGGTTTATCAATACCCATTCAGCTAGTGTTACATCCGCTCGGACTCGTGACAACAAAGCTGGCACACTATCATTCATCCTCAACCCTGCCTCTGCCTACATACATCAAATCAACAAACAAACCATTCAATAAATCAAATCCCCAAGTGTTTTTTCTCACATTCTGGAATTTCATACAGTAACCGATATCGGTTATACATAACCGATACCGGTTGCCTAACCGATACCGGTTATCTCTAAATGATACCAGTCACTGTCAAACATATACAGCCTGCTTAAAAACATCCCCTACGATAATTATTTTACTCGTTTACTCCTCTCTATACCTACAAACATACGCGAAACCCCCGCTTACCTACCCCATAACACTCACCCCATCCCAAACCCTTACCTATCACCTTTTCTTTCTCATCTCTATCCACTTACCTTCTCTCATCCTATTCATAAAACATGCAAGAATTAAATTACAACCAAACAGTTTACCTCTTGGGACGCAGCAGCTTGCGGTGGAACCTGTCTTCCCTCTCGTCTCTGCCTGCTAGATGCTTCTCCTTGTCCAGCCATGTTCACCACCCTCTTCAATATAACTTTCCTTTCTGCCTTCTTAATCTCAGCCCACAATCACTTTACCTGTCTCTTTCCTCCTTATCACTCAATTCTCCCATGCAATTATTTGTATCAGTCGTCAAACAGCGTCGCATCCTCGTATTTAACTTATTGCATGCCTCTAAAAATAAGAACTCAAGTTGTCTCCCAAGCTTTTCTATTTTTAGAAAATCTTGTTTTAGCATAACCGATATCGGTTACCTAACCGGTATCGGTCATATATCTACCGACATCGGTTAGCTAACCGATATCGGTCATATGTCTCCCTTTGCTTAAACCTAGGCCTTTTCTTCATTTTTGAAAAATTTTGGTGGTGCCCGTCTCTTTTTCCTACATAACGACATCATTATCAATATTTTTCATCAAAATCCCATCAACACATATATATATCATCACAATTTCATCAACATCATCTATCTACATTAAATTTCAAAAATCATCGACAACATACATGCGACATTTTAACATCAAACCCATCAGTATACACACCATGTGGATCAACCTCATCATCTATATACATTAAATTTCAAAAACCATCGACAAAACACATAAGACATCATTATACACACCATGTGGATCAAACTCATCATCTATATACATTAAATTTCAAAAACCATCGACAAAACACATAAGACATTTTTTTACACACCATGTGGATCAAAATCATCATCTCTATATATCAATGTCAAAATATACAATTTTCCCTGCATGGGGGCCTCTGTGATCTAAAAATAATACAAAGCCGGCACGCAGGCCGCTATCCCTGTCAAAATCTTGACTCGGCTCGCAGGCCGGTCTATCATGTCAAAAATATACTCGGCTCGCAGGCCGGTATCAACTATACAACATGTACTCGGCTCGCAGGCCGGTATATACAACAAAAATGAATGAATAACTAAATCATATATGGGCACGCAGGCCTCAATATACATACCCGGTTCACAGACCGGTGTCTATATCCAATATCAAAAAAAAAAACCCATCGCCGCTGCCCGGATGTCTCAGCTCTCTCCGCCACCCTCGGCCTGTCTCCCTGCTGGTCCCTGTGCTGGCTCTCACCTCCTCCCTGTAACAGACCCCACCGGGTGGCTGCGTCTCCACGGGATCTCGGCTCGGGATGTCTCTCGGCTCGTGCACGCGCATATGGCTGATAATCAGCCCCGGTACCATCAAGGACGTCCTGATAATATCGGGCCTCCACTCTCACCTCCATATAGCGGGCCCGTGCCACCATGGCTACTGGGGCTGGTCCCCCGACTCCTAATAATCTGCCCCCTGCCCCGGTACACCCCGTGCCTATATCATGGCGGTGTGCTGTGCTCGTGGCTACTATCGGTACTGCGGTGGTGCTGTGCTTGTGGCTATACCGGTGCTGTGGGTTGTGCTGAGCGCTCTGGGCTAAGCACTACCATGCCCCCTATGCTGTGCTGCATGCAGCAGCAAGCTGTCCCTGTAACAACTGCACTGTCCTAAGATCTGGTCCCTCTCTACTATAATGTGACCGCCAAATCTGGTTGTGCGGGCTGTGCTCTCCTAGCTGCTCTCTCCCCTGCCCACCAAACCAAAAAGGCCCCTGTCACTCCAGCATCATCCACTGTATCATCCGCCGGCCTCTCTGCTACCCAATCTGGGTCAACGGGCTGCGTAGTGCAGGTAGTGGCGCCTCTACATCATCCCTCCGGTACTATGGGAAGGGAGGTGGCTCATCCTGTCTCAAGCCCAACTGCCGTCGTACCCTCTCTAGGGGTATCCGCTCATACTCTCCGAGCCTCCATCTAGCTATCCAGAAACTATATTGGATCCAGCGCATCTGTGCTCGGGCTCCTCCTCGGGGCTGATGGCCTCTGTAGGGCCTCCATATAATGTCCAGGGTGGTCAAGCCCTCTAGCATATGACGGTAGTAGGCCACATCCCATCCTGCGAGCACCGCTCGTGGCTGGCCCACGACCCCAACCACCTCTGAAATCCATACCTATATACTGATCTATGGCCCCGGCTCTTTGGGCAGCACCTATTGGTGGTCGTATACTGAGATGATGTGCTCATATGCCCAAAGCAATGTAACAAAAATGTAGAGCAAATACCAAATCACCTCATCCGGCGATAACCCCACAGCTCTCTGTATAGCTGCACCAGATATACTGGTGCCCAGGCATAGCATGTATGCTCCTCTACCATCTCGTGCAACACCCCCATCAAAGCCCATGGGAAGTGGCCTCCCTCTGAGTCGAGAGGGTGAAGCATGTGATGCCTATCATCATCAACACGGAAAGCCGTGTCTCCTATCGGTGTGCGCGATACATATCACCATAGGCAATGCTCGCATGCTGTGATAGGTCAATAATGCGGCTGCATCCCCAAATACATGAAGAATGCTATCCATCACCGTCTCCGCATCTACCTAGAACACTGCCTCCCCTACGATCGGTAGTCTCAGGATGTGATACACATCCTCTAGGGTAATCGTCATCTCTCTAGTAGGGAGATGGAAGACATTGGTTGCCGGATCCCATCTCTTGATGAGGGCAACCATCAGGCTATGGTCCCTATCCACAGCCCTATACCACTGGACTCCACCGAGTCCCACCTCTCGCATAATGGCCCAATGCGCTACGGACACATGTGGCCGCATCCATCTCAATAGCGGGGGCATCCGATCCCGCATCGTAAGCTGCTGGCGTGCCTGCAAAAACAACCCACTTCATCAGGCCTACCCTTTACAAAAACAACTACCTTAACCCACTTACCCACCCAACCACAACCCGACTCTATAACACACATCTACACTTACCCTACACATCCCCTTTACCACCAACCAACCAACCAACCACCCCGATATACTCTAGCCATCTACCTATACCCCCGCCAATTTAACACCTCCTACTTCATACCCAACACCTACTCTATCCTACCCGAACCAACCACACAACCACACCATTTCCCCCCCACCCCGATCACCTTTCCTATCAACTCTACCCCCTCCCCCTTCACCCCCAAACACAAAAACCAACCAACAATAATAAAAAAAAAAAAAAAAATTGACGTTGGTCTTTTCGGCAAACAAATTATTCCAAACAATTTGTGACCGATGTCGGTCGCTTAGTGACCGACATCGGTCACTGTCCCAATCGGGGCCGAACCCAAAACGGCCCGCAAAATCTTTTTCACCTATTTCTCCCTATTTACCCACCAAAAAACCCTAAAAACCTACCCACCCTGCCACCTTGACCTAACTAGCCTACCTACCCACTCCATTTTGCAAATTACATCCATTCATTAATTATTTTATTAAAATTAGGATTCCTACCCAAAACCCACATCTAAGTTAAACTCATTAAATTCACAAAGGTAAGAGCTCAGAGCCTACCGGTATGACTACACGTCATCGTGGTGGGATAGGTGGCGGTGGTCCAGCTGGTCCAGCACCTCCTGCTCCTCCTGGCTGAGCCATGGCTCCAAATCTCCTCAGCTGGGTCCTCAACCAATCAAACTCTGCCTCCTGCTCGCTGGGGTCTACCAATCACTCACTCCTCCACTCAAATAATGCCACCTCAGCCCACAAACTCAACAAAATCACTTCACACCTCAGACAAGACAAATTTGGGTGCTCAAATTCACAAAGTGACAATGACAGTGTATTTTTCTTTTTATAGGTTTTGACCTATAACCGATACCGGTTATTTTACGCCCTAGAATACCGGTATCGGTCTCCTAACCGATATCGGTTACACATAACCGATATCGGTTATTTACTTCCTTCACCTAACTCCTACCCTTATCCACCAATCTCCACTTTTCCCCCATCACCTACCCCTGGCTTTGCTGACTAGCCTTATTTTGACCTCAATCAGGCCCGACCCAAGCCGCAACCAACCAATCAGGCCCGACCCACGGCCGCAACCACCCAATCCGGCCCGACCCAAGGCCGCGATCACCCAATCCGGCTCGACCCAAGGCGCGGCCAACCATTTGGCCCGACCCAAGGCCACAACCAACCATTAGGCCCGACCCAAGGCCGCAACCACCTAATTAGGCCCGACCCAAGGCCGCAACCACCTAATCGGGCCGACCAACGCCGCCGCATCCACCCAATCCGGCCGACCCAAGGCACAACCAACCATTAGGCCCAACCCAAGGCGCGGCCAACCATTTGGCCCAACCCACGGCTGCAACCAACCATTAGGCCCGACCCAAGGCCACAACCACCTAATTAGGCCCGACCCAAGGCCGCAACCACCTAATCAGGCCCGACCCAACGCCGCAACCACCCAATCCGGCCCGACCCAAGGCCGCAACCACCTAATCAGGCCCGACCCAAGGCCGCAACCACCCAATCCGGCCCAACCCAAGGCCGCAACCAACCATTAGGCCTGACCCAAGGCCGCAACCACCTAATCAGGCCCGACCCAACACCGCAACCACCCAATCCGGCCCGACCCAAGGCCGCAACCAACCATTAGTCCCGACCCAAGGCCGCAACCACTTAATCAGGCCCGACCCAACGCCATAACCACCCAATCTGGCCCAACCCAAGGCCTCACCAATTAAGTGCCTCTCCCAAAACCCGCAAATTACAATTTTATCCACCCATCATGTAGCTTTTTGTTCAATCGAGCTCACATGTTCGTGTTTTAGCATGATTAGGGTACTTGACTTGATCAGTTGACCAACTTTGCCTAGACCAAGACCGTGACATTTATATCAACCAAACCAACCATTTGGTACTGCCGAACATGCCTAAACATTCCTGTACCTTACCCGTTATATCCCTTGGAGCTACTTCCTATACCTTGGATACCAGGATTATATCACCCTTGTTTGGATAAACTATCGCCTTTGCCTATGAATTGCTTGTTTGCTCTTCAAATCATGTACCCTGGTCACACTACTGCATTTCAACGTGCGTCTACTTCCTTGAACTTACCCCACCATCTTACCATCATCTCAACACCATTCACCCTTTATCAACCCTATCCCTGATTTCACGTCGCCTCAATCTGTGATAGATTTGAGGGGGATTACCTATACCCTTAATGGGAGTAACCACTTCTTATTATTGTCAGTGCAGCTTTTAAAGACAAGCTACACGACAACAAGGGGCTAATGTAGACACCAAATTTGTGTCTTACGACACCCTGTGCCCCGCATCTCATTTCGCAACCTAACCTCACCACCTAAACCTTGCACAATTATTTATTAATTACCTTATAATTAATAAATCCACATTTTCAAACCTGCCACCTCATTTCGCCACCTCATCATGACCTAGCCCTAATCCTAAACTAACCTAATTAAGACCTATAACTTGGTCTACATCCACACCCATGACTAATTACCCCTCACCCGCACCAAAACCAACCTAATAATGACTTGACCAAGCCCACAACTAATCTCTCGAGAGAAAAGGAGGGAAAGTTGGCTATTTTACTAAAAATAGCCCACTTTGACTTAACCGACATCGGTTCCTACTCGACCACCGTCGGTTACGTAACCGCCATCGGTTCCCTGTAAATGACCTCCCCCAACCAAAAACAAAGGATCGGGAATTCATTTGGAAAAATGATCCGAAATTCACTTGGCAGAGCGGAGACAAGTGAAGAAAAGAGAAGAGCATCGAGCCGAAGACTGCAACCGAGCCACTGGATTGCTTTGTCACCCCATTCAAGCATTGGAAAAGACTGAGGATAGCTTCATCAGCTCGTTTTCCAATACCAGATCATCCCAACTGAGCCTTACTGTCACTACCACATTCCTTGGACCTGAATCTTCATCAAGGATGAGTAAGTAGTGTCTAGTATGTTTCTAAGCACCATTTCTTGAGCCTTTTGATTGATAGTAATTATAAGCTCACTCCTAGATCTACCACTTGCCAGCACCCTGCACTTAACCTTCATCCATACATCCTTGTATTGCCCAGAAGATAGTTTTATCACACTCTAAGTCTTCCCCGTCATCTCACTATTCCCCTCAGCCATCCACCAGTCTTAATAACCCCACAATCACCCTGCAACCA
Source organism: Taxus wallichiana var. yunnanensis (assembly GCA_018340775.1). Taxonomy (NCBI): domain Eukaryota; kingdom Viridiplantae; phylum Streptophyta; class Pinopsida; order Cupressales; family Taxaceae; genus Taxus; species Taxus wallichiana. Next base: position 131,930,739 of record CM031234.1, read on the forward strand.
ACCTCTATCCAGAAGTGCCTAGATTACTGACCCTACCGGTGTCGGTTATCCCCTACCGGCAGCGGTTCTCTAACGCAGTCGGTTATCCAATGACTGGCATCGGTCACTGTGACTTATACCCAAAACCTTCCTCTCACCTATTTGTCTCCTAACAACCTCAGATCCAGTCTGGTTTATCCCTGTAACTCGACCTGAATGTATCAATGACCATTGACCAAATAAACAACGTGACATTTTATTATCGGTAGTTTAGTCTCTATTGCTTGGTAACGAGGTACCTAAATCGTGATTTCGCAATAGCTTATTTATTATCATTTGTGTTAATTTGTATTAAAAGGGGAACTGACCACCTTCGAAAGGAAGTCTAATATTTCCTGGGCCCAAGGCAGTTCCCTCATTTATTGTCTAACTAAAATCTGGTGGTCTTGTATTCTTACTTGCAGGTAGTCCTTCCCAGAAAAAAATGAGTTCTTCGCAATCGATCTGATCTCTCTCTATGGTACGTGAACACCCTCTCAACATTCAACAGGTATTCCTCCTAGCCCTAACCCTTATCTATTTCTCAAAAGAATGAAAGGATAGAAGCAACTCTATTCCATGAATGGAAACATTCTTCGCGAAACACTATTAAAAAGAAGAAAGCATTCTATAAGCTTATATTTAGTATGGGAGGGATTACCATACTCAAAAGATGAATGGACCAATTTCGATCAAAAAAATTTCCTCCTATGGTTTCACCTTGAACGAGGACTCATGGAGGTATGATCCTGATGAGGAATGACTGCTACTTTGGCTACAAATAAAATCTCCAGCTCTTGCAAGCATGAGCTGAGGCCATTTTTTGATTCATGGCGGAGCCCCCAAGCTGAATCACCTGATATTTTCATCTAGCTCTAGGACATCCCAACTACGACTGGGAGTCATTCCACTAGGTCAAATATGCATTTGACCCTACTCTAAAAATTGGAAAAGGGCTTCAAGTGGCCTTAAAAAGAAGGGATTGGAGCCCCAAGAAAATTGAGGCCTTTTGGAAGTATAGGTAGGAAATTGGCCAGACCACACAGAGCTTCAAGGAGGTCCCTAGTGATGATAAGTGGGAAGACAGATGGGACGCGAAGCATGACTCTAATCCAAACAGTGAGGATATAATTTTGCTCACTTCGAGAAATCTCTTGGGTCAACCTGTAGAATCTTCGAGCTCTAACATTAGTGGACATTGGAAGCACCTTTGTCTACTACTCCTTTTCGAACTCCTACGCCATTTTTCCATCTCCCGACCTCTTGAAATCAACATCGAGAGGAGACTCATTTTCCATCTGGCCCACAAAGGTTGAATTGAGTCCACGGTCCCCATGATGTCTACACCACAACCTAGGACTTCTCTCTCGTAATGCCTCCACTTCCACCTTTCCTTGGAAAGCCCCTTTTGGTCTGTCACTCCATCTCAGACCCTTCCTCTGCGGTCACTCCTCTACTTCCACAGTTCCCTACTACCATCCCAAGCTTCTCACCCCATCTAATCACGCCCCCTTCTTTAGCCCTAGTATCTACAGCATCTCAATTACTAGTTACTATCCCATACGGCCTACCACCCGGTTTCCCATTTGCAGGGGGAATGGTCTCTTCTCCTTCTAAATTTTTGAGCCAAGCAGAGTCCACTAAGTCAACTCGGGATTAGAGGAGATTAAAGAAGAGAAAGAAGGAGATGGCAGCTCCATAAACTAAATAGGTGTGATCCTTGTATGATCATCAAGCATATCTCTATGACCATCACTCACCTTTTCCCTCAGGTATCCAAGTCCACAGAATAAATACATCATGATGACTATTCCATTAGTGTTATCGCAATGGACCTTGCTGAATTCTGGCCTCAAGATAAGGTTGAGTTAATGAATGAAACGGTAGTGGTAGTCACTATTGACTATTTGAAACTCGAAACCAGTGAAGAAGGTATAAGCCAACCTTCAAAAAGTGGAGGCTACAGCGGCGGGCCATATGGCCAAGCTTAAGGCAAAGGACATGGAGGTTGATCAACTCAAGAAGGATTTAAAAGACACATCAACCAAAAAATCCCTCATAGCTTCTCAGGTGGAGCCGAAGGCTCTAGCAGCTAAGCTCACTACATCGAGGCCCTGCTCAATTCACTCTCACAGGAAAAGAGTGGATTTTAGGCTAGGTTAAAATCTTCTGATGAAATGGTCAAGGACTTGACCAATCAATTAGGGAAACGATCCTAGAAGGTGGGAATTATATCATTGGTGTAGGGGTTGTATGCCTCATGTTGTGATAGGATTTCCATCACTGCTGTAGATCTAGCCCCAACACTTGGATTTATATCGATGCACATGAGTTGTGCTCTAAGGTAGAAATTCAATCTCCACCATCAACAATGCCTTATCCACCAAGGTTCAGGAGTCAAATATTTTGATTCAAAAACTCTATGATGCCTCAAACCCCACCCTTCAAAATGTAGGAATCATTAATAGGTGATTGATAGCGGAAAAGATCAATGATATTTTGAGTTGTAACAAATCCTCTATAAAATGTCAAAATATCTTGGCATGCATTTACCAGGAGCGAAGGAAATAAAGCGAGAATATCAATGAGTTAGTATAACTAGGTTTCCCTTCTCCCTTCCTAGATGAATCCATGGTCTTATCAAAGGACCAAATCTAGTAGCTTTTGATCACTAAACACCAAGACAAGATGGTCTTCCAGTCTTTGAAAGATGACTCCAGTGTCGTTGAGGTCGAGACCATCATTAATCCTATCATTCAATTAGAGTTTCGTTTGCATATAGTAATGAAAAGCCTCCAGGGTTTCTCCCACAAGGAGATAATCGAGCTGGACCAAGTGTTTCAAGTGTTACAATGAATAACCTACCCAACTAGAGAAATAATGGCTCGGATACCAAGATTCCTTGTAGAAGCTCTAAGTGGCCCTCTGTGAGCCACATTTTTATTTTTGAAAAGTGAGAGATGTCGATTCTTCCATGACCGGCATGGAATCCCTTAGTGAGTCACCAAATTGATTATATTCTTTTGTTAAGACTCTTTTATCAAACACTTTTGTTTCCCCACCTCTAGGTTTTTTTGATCACTCAGGGCCAAAGTTGACTAAGTATGAAAACACCCACGGAAATATACCACATGTCCCATTGGTGTAACTCCAAAGATGGAACATCAAAGTAGGTTCTCTGCCTAGCACAAAATATCCATGTGTCTATCCGGCGCATGTTTGATATAAGCATGGGAACAGAGGAACCTGAATGAGCACAAACCCTCCACGTGGTAAAAATAAAGCTTCACCAATCAGAGACTCAGTAGCAATACCAAGAAGAGGGCAGATACATGAACTCCTATAAAGGGGCAAAATCTTTATTCCAGATCGAATTAAAAACACTAACAGTGGTAGCATTGCATTTAAAATATTTGGGGGTGGGAGCCAGAAGGATAAGTGTAGGGCCTTATCAAAATTGAAGGCGAAAAAGGTGGTAGCTGAGAGTGACAGTCGAAGGAGGTCTTTAAAAGCAGATGAGGAAGAAAACTAAAAAAGGAGGGAATTCTGAGCCAGAAGGAGGAGGAAAAAGTGAAGAGTTCTATATGCTTTGTAAAATCTAGCCTTAGTAGGCCTTTGTCATAGAAGAGAAGTGTAATATGTGCTTTCATAAGCCTTATGTATCATTTCTCTATATGAATAAAGAGTTCTTATTTTGTGTAATTGGATTTTTGCATGTTCTGAACTTTCGTTTCTTTTATAAGAAGTAGTTCTAAATGAGTCAGGAAATTCATCGTGCTTGATGCCCTTAGGATTTCCCTATTTCATTTATTATCTATAAATCAATCATTTCAGTTCCTCATATTTTTGCGTTATCAGAGTAGTGGATCGTGTTGTTCATCCCTTCAGCTATTCTAGATAAAGATCTCAAGTTTTCCGTCATTTTCATTTCTCTTAGATCGACACATCACCTTTTATTTTAGTCATTTACATGCTTTCCTCTAACCCTACCCCAACCACTAGAGAAGAGCCACTTCTTTAAAATATGGAGGTCACCTTAGGGTGCACGTCTCACCAACCTAAGGTTTCCTACGACTCTGATGGTTCATCCGTAAGGATTATTGTCAACATATTCATAATAAGGTTATACATCATATCTCATGTTTTCTTATCAATTCTTCATAAACTTATAAAATTTATGTTATGTATTTCTTAAAGTTTCATGTACTAGGTTTTATATATTTATTCCATAATTTAGAACAATCAAGTTCTTATAATTTTTTCAAGATCGTTGGTTTACAATTTAATTATGTTCCTAATATAACTTTTGGTTCTATCGTATAACATATTGATATGTTTAATTTAATATTAAAGTTTATAATAAAACCCATATAACATTTGATTTTCTATCCTAATTTTTAATATAAAATTTAGTTAAACCTCTTTTTAAATTCTATAATTATATAATTTAAAATTTAAATCCAAAAATTAATTGAAGGATGTGGTGGAATTGAACCCAATCCTCACCCTTGTTATCCCATTTCTTAAGCCATTCGGCTGCTCCATTTTCATAGTTGTAACCCTAATATTTTTACATATACCACATTTTTATGTTTGAGGTTGTTAAGTTTCAAGTGAAATGGTTAGGTTCATAGGTTTCAAAACCATTACCCAAGATCCCTAATGCTAATGGTATATCCATCCAACCAAACTTTATTTTAATTAAAAAAAATAACTATTTTTCCTATATCACCTAGGTGTTCTTTCTTAAGACTTTAAAAATGAAAACTCCTTTGATCTAAGGTTTGGTCCCAAGACCATCTGGTTTTAGGACTCCCAAGATAACCACTACCTCAATGATTCGATAATTTATAATGAATATCATGTTTCTATTTGAAAAATCAAAATGGAAGAACCTAGAAGTGATGTTAATTCTTCTTGTTCCTTTTATGTCTCCTCTTGCTCTTTGAATCCCTATTCTTTGAAAGGATATTTTTCTACAAAAATAATGTTCTTTTTCTCCGTATTCTTGAGATATGTGTGTTTCTAATTCATCCTTTCTCTCCCACTTGTATAAAATTCTTCAACCTATTTTTTTCTTTCATTTTTCTTATTTTCCATTCATGCATGGTTATCTTTCTAGTTTACTATTTAATTTTCTAATTTTTAAATCTTTTTATATTTCATACAACCCCCTTTTCTGCACAAATGCTAAATTTATAATTTTAAACTTGTGTTTTCATCCCATGAAAACCCCGCATGCTGAGAAATTTTGGTAGGTTCGATGGTAGAATCAAAGTGGCAGTTGTGGTCTATGTTTTTTAGTAGTGGTGGTCCACTTTCGAGTGGTGGTGAGTTCACATTTTGGAGCTCCTAAGCTAGGAAATCTCAGGAATCTCTTTTACTTTTGTAAACCCTATCATTATTATTCCTATATTGATGTTGGGTTAGCTATGAAAAAAAATTAAATAGATATATGTTTCTATATAAACTACATCCTCACTACATTTTATTTTGTTGCACTTGTGCATACTAGTGGTGAGTGAGATGGGATCTCTATCTCATCAAGCTACATAGAAGGATTTTCAAATTCAATAGTTGTAATGCAATGCAAATTGATATAGTCGGAAGAAATATAGATATTGGATGTGAGTATCTTGATGAAATAGTTATCTCAATTGTAATGTGGCATGCGGGGTGCACATTTCAATGTGATGTGAACATCTTGGTAAGAAATGAGTTGGTTTGTTCAAAGTTCCAAAGTGAATAACCAACTTGGTTTGATTACATATGAGCTCAACGAGTTCAACCCTTATTTCACATTTATGTGATTGAATAACCACATACAATGAAAGAGGAAGTCATGGTATATAACCACACCACACTAGGCCAACCCAAGTTGGTAGGCGTATTAGCATATGGCATAGAGGAATAAGTGAGGGAGGTATAAGGATATTACAAAACTAAACATTAGATAATGAATAAGGCCCATAGGAGCATTAATACCACTTAACCCCATAATACTACCTTTTTGTTAAACCTCCTAATAACCCTTTTTTACAAAATAGGAAAATTACTATTTTTACCTACTCACATGACAAAATGTTGTAATCGTAAATAGAAGTAAATGAAGAAATAATGTATTATAAATGATCCATTTTGTAAATGGACAATGCACCACTTGATAAAGTGTGTAATACGATGTCGTGTTCTTCATCAAGTGAGAGAACGAAATATGATCATGTCATCACAATGTGACTAAATATTCCCATCACATGAGGTGACACACACTAAAAAAAAATTTAATCCTAAAGGAATTTATAACCAAAACTTATAGTTTTGAAACCTTTTTCATCCACGGTATCACACATGATGAATATTTTTTTCATACAATTTTCTACATCTATCCATGATGACACCCTTTCTCAAAATTATAGAATACCTATACACGTGTAGACAATAATAGCCATCACATTATCCATTCTAAATATTCAAGTAAATTTAAATAAACTATAATAAATATATAAAAACATTAATCCCAAAACCGTAATATAAATCCAAAATATTATCTACTACTAATCAATCATATGATAACTATTTTACTCCCAAAACTTGTCATAATGCTAACTAAAGAAAATCAAAGAAATATAATGTGTTGTATCAATGTGACTCCAACCACCTAGTCCTCATAATGTATTCTAAATCATAAAAACATTCATCAAAGCACAATGTTGTGTCCCACTTCATGTCCCAAAAACGTGAGTAAGAAGTTGGGCGGGATCGGAAATCGAGGGTGTTCGTGCGAACATCCCTTTCGCATGAACCCCTTCACCTGAACTGCCACGTAGGATGAAGAAACTAGTTCGCGTGAATGGGGGTTCGCGCGAACACCCCTTCGCGTGAACCCCTCGAATTCAAATAATTTTGGCGGCAAAGAGTTATATATAGATATTTATATAGTTTTGGGCAGCAAATTTAAGGTTTAGGGGTTCACGCGAACCCCCTTCACGCGAACCCCCTTCGCGAACCCCCTAGTGGCACATTTTGGTACCAAATCCATTTGGAGGATAATTTTATGCCAAAATGTGCCACTTAGGTGCCACGTAATTAGGGTTAATGAATGAATAAAATTACAAAATTTTAACACAAAATACAGAATTTTATTAGCTTTCTAAAAATATAATTTTTATTTTTTAAAAATATGTTTTACTATTTATTTTTATATTTTTCTAACATATGGTATTTTAGGACAATCAATCGTACACAATCAACCCAATTTTAAAAATAGCAAAATATATCAAAAATTTTGAAAAAATTAAAATTATTATTTATTGAAGTCTTCTTCTTACCTGTGAAAAAAAAATCAATTTTGATATAAATCTTAAAAGTTATTGGCATAAACATTTGTACGCCATTTATTTGAAAATATTTTTACTAAATAATTAATTAAAAAAATATATAAGTCCAAAAATATGAAAATTTGACAGCACTTCAAAATTCAAATCTTGAACACATATCTAAAATTTCATGGTGAAAAAATAAATTTTCATTCAAAAGAACCACCCGGGGACAGTCATTCCTCTTTTATAACATAAGAAACAACGTATGAGTAAAATTAAGAAAAAGACCATTTTTTTGTAATTTTTTTTTTTTAAAAAATTTACATGTATTCTACACTCTAAATACAACATTTCATTAGTTTGTGAAATTTCATGAATGTGTATGGTTTTATGGCTATTACCTTTAGAAAATCAATGAAACTGAAAATTCATGTTTATAATGGTACAAAACATACCAAAAAGTGGGACATTTTATTGTGCTTTTATTCATGAATACAAGATATGAAAGAGAAAACTGTCTTGGGTGTCTTTAAACTACTAATTTCATACCAAAATTTTACGGCGGTTTGGTCCCTATTTGGAAGTGTCTTAAAGGAAGGGAGTAAGGTGATGTAAATTTTTGGGCACAAAATTTAGGATTGATAGAGTTCTATAAAATAATTCAATCATTTCTATGAGCAAGTGAGTAGTGAAAGCGAGGATATAAATTCTTGTGATAGGGGTAATTATAGGTAATTGATCTTGGAATGTGTCTATAAGTTATGATTTAGGGATTAATCAAATGATGACATAATCAAGTGTTAAATTACTAAATTTAGGTGTCTATATAAAAACACTCTTTTGTGTAAACAATACCACCCTCTTTTACAAAAAAAAATCATAACATTGTTGTATTTTTAATTCATCTACACCAAAACCATCAAAAACCTCACTTGCAAAAATAATTTTGAACCAAACTCCAATATTATGCATTTAACCTCAAACATTAAAAAAACTCATGATCAAGTTAAAACAAAATGCCTAACTCTTTATATAGGTATAAAAGCTACATGAAATCCCCCTCACACCCTTTGATGAAACTTGGCAGCTAATTAAATGTAGGCTAGGGAAATTCCTTGAATTCCCACTCCACTTGAGTGGGACCATATACAAGATGACATCAATTTTGAGTTGAGATGTGAGGTTTATTACTAACCACCATACCACATATCATCATCAAAAAAACCTATATATTATATGTGAAATATTTTCACACATGTGATAAATCCCTCCATAAGATCCACCACCTTAGATGACTATAAGATAACCTTGAGATTTGAGTTATCTATTCATCCTTGGGTCTATCCTTGTCTTATTTTCTTCTCATTCATCTACTCGTATGACCATATTTAAGAAATACCTTCCTAAAATAAATCAACAAATTCCATGAGTATACCAACCTAAATTCATTCAATTTCTATAAAAAAATGACCAATAAGTAGAACACTTGGTTCTTGTTGAGAGTACCTATTATTTATACATATAAATTTAGTGATCTCAAAGTGAATAACTAGTTATTTCTTGTTTCTAATTTTATTTTTTCATGCATCTCATCTTCCTACTATCCCATTATTATGTGTGTTTTTAAACACTCTTATAATATGATAGGAATGAATTTCAATATACCTATAGGATTCCATTCTTCAATGAACTATGGTCAATCCTAACAAGCTCCCTCACTTTCTAGTTAGGATAATAATTATCTTAAAATATTTATGATCGCAAAGCATCTACATACATTCATTTATTTACATTCCACATAATGTTATAGAAGATTTAATAAATTTATCAAGCTCTTGATAACCTTCTAGACTCAAAAATGAAACTACAATCAAGGACATGATTTTATCCACAATTAATGATAACACAACAAATTATCCTTCATGTGTTTGATGAAAAATTCATCAAGTGGTTTAATCAAAGTAATGATGGATTCTACATCATTAATGACATGTTATATAAGATATGATCAATTATCTCTACCTTCATAGATAACTAGGATCCATTTTCACAAACCGAGAAATCCCAAACAACTCCAAAGGAGAACCTAGGTGTGAACCAATTCATAATGGGATACCATCTCTCTATTATAGAGGATATCTATATTTAATATCCTAAACCAAAAAAAGAAACCATGATGAATGACCTTGTCTCTAAATTGGTGGGGTGCATTTAGATATTAGAGGTTTCTTTGAAAGAGCAACAATAGATTGACAAAGCAAAAAATTGATTTGTTCTTCTCTCTATATTATTTCTACTAATAGAATGGATACTATATAACCAGCGATGTAGGCACAACAACATCCTAAAAAGAAGGGAACAAATGACTGTTTATGACAATACGGGTGTAAAAAATAACTTAATAATACGATTTGTTTTAACAACTTGTATAACAATATTTATCTATATTATATTATTATTAATGAGTTACTAAACTCATATAATAATATAATGAATTAATAATGTTTACAACAATTAATTCCTAACATTCACCCCCTTGGTGTGAACATTATTAATTCCCAATATTCACCCCCTTAATGTGAACATGAAAAAATGCACCATAGAACTGGAACCAGAATCGTATGCCTCTGCATACTTTTAGGTTTACATATTGTTGGCTTGGATATTGTTTTATGGATCTTACTGCACATGATCAATCCACTTCACCATATTGAAACCCATAACAGATGATCATGCTTCCACCGTTTCACCTACATACCCAAACTCAATAGTTCCTGCTTTCACTTCCATTGAATGCTAGATTTCTCTAAGCGATCGATGTTAGAAGTGTGACGATCGAAGGAATCATGTACTCAGAGGATCAGTCCAATTCAGTTTCCCTCCTATACAACTATTCTCAGCATCCAAAATTCACATCTTCCTCATTTGAATCAAAACAAGGGAAGGAAACCACACACCACTTTATTTTGCACACACCACACAACTGAAATAATATAAAATACTGCCACCAAATTTGAATGCGACCCCATCGTTGGTGACTAATGAGGCGTTGATCACCCTCCATCCTCTATTTCCTCCAACCTCCAATGACATGTTGCTAGCTCAATTGGATTTGACTTGGACGCTCAATAATTACATACCTTACCCAAACGTCGGATTCCACCGAAAATGCATTCATAAGGTAAAAAAATTACAATACTTTTGACAACACAAAAAATACAAGAACATGAGACTCTTAATGATAATTTTGACAAATAGTCAACTAACACATAACAACTAATAATTAATTACTTTTTAGAATGATAAAATACACGACTTAATATCACTATAACACGATAAGGACTAAACACACCAAGACAATATGATACTAATGTCATACAACACTTAGAAGAAACTTTGTAATGAACAAGAATCTAAAGCATTATACTAATACAATAATAATATATCTAAATAATATCATACCCTATACCGTTTTTCCAATGACGACTCTATAAGCTTTTAAGATTTTGATAACTTTGCACTATGAAACTTAAAGAATCTAAGTACCCTAAATCTAGACACGACTAGAATAATCCTCTAAAACAATTAAACTTATGACCAAATACCAATGACTAAACAATATTGACCTTTGAATGATGCCTAAACTAGTTGATGCACTGAAGTTGAGCTTGAGATAGATTCACAGGTATGCATATCTAAGATTTCCAGTGTCATGAAGGATCAATGTGGAGTTGGGGATCAGAATGAGCCACGTGTTGATGGAGTCCGTGCCAATGAACTATGCAGTTCAGTCTAGAAAATAAGATAGATAATTCTGTCAAGATCCACGAAGGACGATGCAATCACAATGATAATCCATACAGAACTCAGAAGGCATTGTTCTACAAGCGCTTAGACTCTCATCATGGACGCATGAATATTTTGGATGTTTACTTGGTGGGTGAGTTTGAGTGTCTCCACATCAAGTTATATCCGCCTAGGTAGATCTGTTATACCACTCTGTGATCCAATTTTCCCGAGTAGAGAGTGAGGATCTATTGACAGTTTGAAAACTGATTTTGTTTGCTCCTTGAGGAATGCAGGTCAATGTAGATAATCTCAAGATTACCATTTTTTAGGGATACATGGATGGGATGTGTTGTGGAAATGGAAGACAAGGATGGATTGATCTATCCAATCTGATATGTCAGTCTTCTGTCGCTTCACTGTTCACGCTTATCAAGTAATCTAAGAAAATATAATCTCCTCAAACAAATGAAGTGACTCAAAATCACTTGAGGATAGAGATGAATGAAAGTGCAGGTGTGCTAATGCCAATACAATCTCTGCCAATCACGAAAAATAAGAAAAAAATACTTGCAGGTGGAGATTTTGATATACATTTTTTAAAAAAACTAGACTTGAATCTACAGGAGTAACAATAAAGATGTACTGCCCCTTGCCAAATTTTTTAGACATCCATTTATCAATTACAAATGATCACTCTGGTACCAAATGAAAGAGCAACAATAGATTGATAGAGGAAAAATTGAGTCATTCTTCTCTCTATATTATTTCTGCTAATACAATGGCTAATATATAACCACTGAGGTAGGCACAACAACCTCCTATAAAGAAGGGAACAAATGAACCCATTTATAACAATACAGTGTAACAAATAACTTAATAATACAAGTTGTTTTAACAACTCATATAACAATATTTATCTATATTATATTATTATTAATGAGTTACTAAACTCATATAATAATATAATGAATTAATAATGTTTACAACAATTAATTCCTAACATTCTTAACCATGTTAATTCATCAACCATGTTATGTATAATGTGGCTTGCACTTCCTATAACAAAGGTCATGTTCCTACAAAATTTCTCCAACAACCACATGAATATCAACATATAGTATTTTTGGTGCAACCAAACATAGAATACCTCTTTATGTTATCTATAAATTTAGGCATGGCTATCCCTTTTTCATATTCTTATCCAACCGAGAGGGTCATAACAACATTTCTCCTTACACTATGACTAACAATATAGACACCACCACACTGTCACCATTTGTTTACGTAAGATCTACAATGATAGGTTCTTTTCCATTTTTTGTTCATCTTGTGTAACCATTTATAGGTTCTCCTTCCTTAGGCACCCTACCATAATATTACCACACTTTTTGTAATACAATACAACTCAATGGCTATTTCCCCACATACCATGTGCCCTCACTTAAACTAGGCATTTCACCCCTATCAACTATATTCCCAATGCTTATACAAATCCTCCTCCTCTTAACCATGTTTATAGATTGGACTTGGATTTTAGAGTGAATATGATATATTCCAAATACCTTAAATAATTACTTGAACATGACATCCAAAAAACTAGGGAAAATTTTAAGGAACTTGTGGGAAAAAAACTTATAGAAATGGTGGTGAATTTAGCTAGAACCAGAATCACATGTTTGGAAATTTTTATGAATTCAATGGCTATGGCATTGGAGGAAAATAATATTGTTTTTGAATTAATTTTTGGATGTAATGGAGAATGTAGGATGATTTCTACAAAATTCAAAAAAAAAAAAAAATTGGCAAATAGAAATTTTCTTTTCAACTTATGAAATGTAATGTCGAGGATCTGTTAATTTCAAATAAATGACTATTTTTTAGATTGAATTTATTAGATGTCATTTCATTTAAATTAGTTTTTATGGAATAACGATGCCTAAACAAATTTTTTGTCTTAAGCATGAAATCATAGGTTTTAACTTAGAAATAACGTGCATATTTGGATTAAGACATCTTGTAGACCATCAAATAATGTCATCCTAGTCTTGCACAATCCATCAATGTTTATTGCAACAATTTAAAAACACTCGCGCTATGTGAAAATCATTTATTTACACGCTCTTAATTATTTATCTTAATAGAAAGCTTCACATAATCACAAGTTTTTGCATTCAAAGCAACATGGAGATTTTTTATTTGTTCTTCATTTGAAAACTGATAGAATGATTAGTGTATTGATCAGAAAAAAAATTCCTTTTCTAAATAAATTTCACTATGTGGAAGTCACTCATTAGCATGCACTTCACATTTTCTTATCCTTACCGATGTCACATCCTAGACAAAAGCATGATTTTTGAAGTAACATTCCACATGGAGCTTCCTTATTGGTTCGATACAAACAATAAATTTAGGGAATAGAAAAATATTTACATTGCAATATCTGAAGAAACATGGAACCTTTTCATTGGTTTGCACCTCATAGTGGCTAGACATATACAAAGCCCGATACGAAGGTCAACATATTTTGAATCGACATGGAAGTAATGTTACCTTGTCAATGGTTTTCACTTAATGCTCGACATATTAGATGTAAATATTGAAGAAGTACTAATAGATTCAAGAGTTGTACCTACCTAGAGCCTCTTCATTAGTTCACTTTTCACATTGTTATATAATCGATAAAAATATTAAAAAATCAAAAAGAGGCACTACATGTCCAATGTCTATGGCCCCACAACTTAACAGGGAAGAATAATGCAATGTCAAATCCCACCATGTGTCTAGCATTGAATTTAAAAGTGATGTGACTAGTTAAAGCCGCCTTAGCCATAAAAATACTTGAATAGTTTGAATTCATGGCTAAGTACACGAAAGGATAGGTGGACTTGAATATTGCTGAAAGGAATGATAAGAAGATTGTTCCAAGCTGCGATCTCGGATGATAATTGCACACCACATTAGATTTGCAAAAAGCAGAAGGGCTAAAATAACATATATGTAAATCCATCATAATCCATCATAATCCATCATAATCCATAATACTCAATACATTATAATAGAATGACTTGAATTATTCAATAAGAAAGATGTACATATAGGAGGAGGGAAGTGCAACTACTACCTAAATCAGTGGTGAAGAACTCCCACTAATCGACATCTTTGGTAGTTAAGTTAACTTCATAAAACTAGTAAGCTAACTCCACATAACTGAGAAGCTAACTCAACACAACTAGTAAGCTAACTCCACACAACTAGTACACCTAAGCAAGATAACCCAACAAGTGTAGGGCTAACACAAGTGTAAGAATCATCTTGATAAATAAATAAAAGGATAAATAATAACCTACACTAACACCTTCCCGTAAGCATAGCTTAGGTAGGCGAAAAAGAAGGTGGATCCCGGCAATAAGGCCTGATGAGGTACCCACATACAACAACTGGGAAAATGGACACTGCAAGGTACCCAAAACCAGTAATAACAAAGTAGAGAGAAAAATCTGTTGTAAGATATCCTCATAAACTTGGCTCCAAAAATCATACAATGTTGAAGAAGTGTGGTGTGCACTATGGTCTGAATCCACTGCTCGATCATATAACTCAAAAACAACTGACACTGGGCTTAACTGAATAGCTCCATGCAAGGAGACTGTCAATGGAGTGATGTTGAAAGTGAAAAACAAACACCAAACATAATTTGATCAACTACTACAAATAGGTGTGCCACGATCCAAGAACAACCAAGGCAACAAGGTAAACACAAGATCCAAATAAATAGGAGTGCCACAATCCAAGAAAAGCCAAGGTAACAAGGCAAGGAAATGAAACCCAAAGAAGCAGTATCAACACCACACCCTCCCATACTGCATAATGGGTAGAGTGACACCACAGATCTGTATGAGTTGTCAAAATCAACTACTTGAACACTGACAAACTAACACTGGGCTCCACCAAAATAGCTCCCCCACAAGAGAGACTATTAACATGCAAAAAAAGTGTTGAAAATATAGATCCAAAATATCTCAACAAACAAGAGAGATATAAATGTATACACCCATAGATACAAGAATGCAATACCCAAAATTTTAGGATGTCGGGCTCAACCAAAATTGTGTCCACAAGTGATCACAACACCCTCTTGAATTTGGCACTTTATAATTGAGTGCATGTAAATATTACAATGAGTAACAGTACCTTTTACATTTGAAATATGTGTATAAAAATGTCACCAATGCGTAGATCTCGAAAAAATACACAATTTCAAAAAAATGATCACCTTAATCGAGCTACGGATCAAAATTTATGAGCTCTACAAGGTTTTGCTATTAAAATAATATTTTAATGCTAATCTTTTAAAAGGTACACGTGACACCCAAATGTCTAAAGGGTAAAAGAGTTCATCCACATGATACATGCTCATAATTAAAGGATAAATGCCTACGCCCAAAACCTAAAATGTCCAGAGGGTACATGTCAATATCCAATGGATAAAAGAATGCACCAGAGGGTACAAATCTGCGTCCAGTGGATAAAAGATTGCATCTAAAATAGAAATATCCAGAGGGTAAAAGAATGCATCTGGAAGGTACACGTTTATATCCAATGGATAAAAGAATGCACCCAGAGGGTACAAATCTACGTCCAGTGGATAAAAGATTGCATCCAAAATAGAAATATCCAGAGGGTAAAAGAATGCATCCAGGAAGGTACACGCTTATATCCAATAGATAAAAGAATGCACCTAGAGGGTACATATCTGCATCTAGTGGATAAAAGACTGCATCCAAAACAAAAATATCTAGAGGGTAAAAGAATGCATCTAGAAGGTACACGCTTATATCCAATGGATAAAAGAATGCACCCAAAAAGTACAATTGTGAATACAAACTTTGACTACAAATATCTTTTTTCTGGCACTTTTATCAAAAACAGAGAGAAACCTAGAAAGTTTCTCGAAAAACCTAGAAAGATGATATAATTTTTGAGCCAAAAATATATCTGTACATAATTGTACGGATTTTTTGAGAAATGTGCCAAAACCCTTTAAAATGACCAGATTTGGTGACTGTCTCAAAACATGGCCAAGTTTGATCAATTCTAAGGTTTTGACACCTTCCAAATCCAATGGCACACTCTGTTTTGCATAAAAATGCATGTTGTAGAAAAGTGTTGACTAAATTCTGAATACATGAAAAAATAAACCCTTACTTGCAAAGAAAAAACTTACAGATGGATATCTACATCATCTATCACTCTGATACCATGAAAGGAGCGATAAGAAGATTGTTCAAAGTCGTGATCTCGAGATGATAATAGTACACCACATTATATTTGCAAAAACAGAAGAGCTAAAATACCATATATGGAAATCCATCATAATGCTTAATACATTACAATAGAATGACTTGAATTATTCAATAAGAAAGATGTACATATAGGAGGAGGGAAGTGCAACTACTACCTAAATCAAAGTGGTGAGGAACTCCCAATAATCGATCTTGGTAGTTAAGTTAACTTCATAAGACTAGTAAGCTAACTCCACATAACTGAGAAGCTAACTCAACACAACTAGTAAGCTAACTCCACACAACTAGTACACCTAAGCAAGCTAACCCAACAAGTGTAGGGCTAACACAAGTGTAAGAATTATCCTAATAAATAAATAAAAGGATAAATAGTAACCTATAATAACAATTGCAATGGTATGCTACCATTTTAGTAGAGATGGAAAAGGTTTAAATAAGTTAAAAGTATTTCATAGAGGATGCCCTACATTCAAAATAATACAATGTACTTGAAATTCATAGCTAAACAAGTGTAAAGGGAAATTTAGCATTTTATTTGAGAATTGAGATATAGATCACTTAAATTTCCCATAGTCAATTGAGGCTCGCCTACACACATTCTTCACAAACTAGCTCTTTGCAGATACATCTTTTAATAAGCAAGTGGTGGGAGGGGATCACTACATGGCCCTGAAAATGGAAGTTGAGGAAGTTATTTTGGTGGAAAGCGATGAATAATCCAACCAATATATGAGGTAATACATGATGGACCTAGTTTAAATTCAACAAGCAGATTGCATTTCCTAGTAAGAAAACATAAATTTATGTCATGCATATATTTTATCAAGGGCATAATGGGTGATAAAAATAGTGGGGGGATTTGGAGTTTCAACAACAATAATGTTATTAGAAACATAGTCATTAATGAATTTTTCAATTATTATCACATTTCACTAAAAACATAGTCTTTAACCAAAAATTGTGGAGAAGTGGGGACATAAGAGTAATATCAAAGTAGTTCTCAAGGAGTAGCCGGAAGACCCGAAAAAACTTTAAATAAAAGGTCTTCCCGACAAAATGATCACTAGATCATTCATGTACAATGATTCATGATTGACATGGCTCTCATGAATATAATTTTTTCTTGCGCCGCCCGATATTGTGCATATAAACTACACGGGTGCCTCTATAGGTAATGGCAATTAATGAAAATAGAGTCCCTAATTTGGCTAGATTCATATCTTTCAACCTCTACAATAATATTCTAGAGGTTATGTATAAGAAGGATAATTCCTAAATGATTTCCTACTTGTTGGATGTAGTGTGTATAGTCCAACAGTTCTAGGAAGTTCCTAATCGGACCCCTTAACATCCACGTGTTGTCCATAGGTTTTTCAGTAGTTTTTGTAAGCACAACTACTGAAAGAACATTGAGGTAGCTTTCAAACATTATTACATTTTCATTTTCAATGCCATATATGACACTCTAATGCCCAAGGTTATTCAAAGAATCATTAATTCATTGACTTCTTGGGAACTTTTGGTGTTATCTAGACTATATAGTGATCAAGGTGGAAGGCATCCTCTCCATTCCATTCAATTTTCTAGTATTTGTCCCAGATAATTTGGTAGAGTAGGATATCTCCTATCAATTTTTTCATGGAATTATCCATGTCTCCAAGGAAGTGAAATAGCAAAGGGTTATGTATCTTACTCTACCATTCTAGATTAGCTCTACAATTATTAATGACTAGAAAAGAAAAATAAGGTGGCGTCACATAGGACATATTTCCACATGGATTATGACACTCTAAGGCCCTATGATCTAGAAAATAGAGTATATTAGTTCTACAAGAGCATTGTAGGCATGGCTCCTTATGGATGCATACATCAAACGCATAAGGATGACTTGTTTTTCGGGAAGGAAAAATTTTAGCGGTGAATATTCATAATTAGGTGAATAGTAGAAATTATGGAATATTGATTTTGCTATTTGGATTACTATGTCACTACCCCCTGTTTCACCCAAAAATACATAAATAATAATTTGTCCCATGTGAATAACCAACAAATCTCTGATCCCAACATGTATTTTTTAATGGATTGTCGTGTAATTGATGGGTTGGGATTTCATAAAAATTTTGGATCACCAAGAATTATATGGACCCTTTGGATGCATTCACATACATTTCACAGAGAAATTTTGAAATTTGATTAAATTTTCGAGTTACATATGCATAGATCTATTCAGTATTTACTTTAAAGCAAATTATTTTTTCATCTTTTTTGGTTTGTGAATTTATGATTTAGGAATTATTCCAAGTAGTAAAAAAGGATTCAACATATTTCTTACAAAATTACAAAAAAATCAAGGTCTTTTGGGTGTATCATTGCAGTTTACATCATACAAGTACTTAGTGCAGGTAAGTCTAACTCTATTCAGTATTGATCCAATTTAAAACTCATTTTCTATCATGTCACATTGTTTTATCCAATTTTTTAAGTTAGGTTATCAAAAATGCTATAATCTATTAAAATATTTAATTTTTTATTTTATGGTACCATTAATATATGGGCATCATCGCAATGTCATTTTTCTACATGTCGCGTGACATTGTAATGCCTTAGTTGATTTTCATCTCATCGCAGCCAACTCAAAAACTTTCCTTACAGGAAAATGAAAAATAAAAAGGGAAACTTAAGAAAAAAATTAAATGCAACACTCATGGTACTGGCATACAAAAATCACATCTTATTTTGAGAAACCATCTACAAAATCCCATCCTTATCCAAAGATAAGTAACACTATCAATGGATAATTAGTTTGTTTGAAATAAAAATCAAAATTATTTCATTGATGATTTGATGACTGACATTATCAATGATGATGACAATGAAATGCCTCCCCTTGAAGACAACCCATTTAATGAAGTTGAAATTACATCACTATATGATCTATATGATTTACATTTCTACTATAGTGATATGACATCGTAACCTTCCCAATTGAATGTTGGAGGTAAAACTTTTGACAGTCAACAAAATCTAAATTCCACCATGCCAAATACTCAAGGGACACCTATTTTTGGAAAAAGAGAAATGTAAGAAAAGGGGACTTAAGAAGGAGTTCTATGTTAGAGTGGGTTTCTAAGTTTCCCTTTATGAACATGGTGAAAATAAAAATAAATTTGAACCTCCCAAAGAATGCAAATGTACAATCTATAGTTGGAAATTGGAAGGGATAAGATAATGCAACTTAAATTGGATATTATTGAGAATCATGTAAGAAAGATATATGAAAATCAAATTGTAGATGAAGTTGTGAAGAATGTTTCTAGATGGAAAACTGTGGATGATTGTTTACATATTAGGTATGAAAAATAATTTGAGGAGCACAAGAGAACTGAAAGAATATTTACATGAAATGGAGGAACAATTACATCTCAATTTAATAAGGTCATTCAAAATAGAAATTTAGGTAAAATAGTTCAACTAGCTATTGTTTTTCACATTCTGAAACGAGGTCATTCTATAATATATTTTCCTAAACATAAGAAGATGTTTTCAATTCTTGGTGTCTCACACTTTCCTCATTCTTGTTGGTTTGAAAGTAGTGGTTGGGAATGGGAAAAATTCATAGTTATGGTTGAGAAGGAAGACTTGAAAGAGAAACTTAAGTCTACATGATATGTGTCTTTTTCTATTGATGAGGTTACAATAGTAAATAATACTACTTGGTTATGTATGCATGTTTATACTATTGAGAGTCATGTGAGACAACCTCACTTACTTGTTATTCACAAGATGAGATAGAACTCCAATGTTGAAAACATTTTTGAATTGGTAATAATAATTTAAAGGAGATCAAGTAGCATAGATGATTATATAATTGCAACAACAACTGGTATGTATTGAGGAAAATGGGGCATTTGTGATGAAAGGTCATCATAATTGTGGGTTTTACCCCATATTTGGGAGAGCGTGAGCTTGAAAATAAATCAATTCAACATATTATTGATCCACACAATGCTTACATATATAGAGGGAATATCTCCTATAATTAAGGAGATCTTCCTTATTACACATCTCAACAATATATCCCTAAATCTCTCACATTCCCTAATAATCTCACCAAACCCCTATTCTAATGTGATTGTTACGTGAGTAACAATCACTTACATTATTTGTGCTCCACTTATTATTATTCTACAAATATACACTCACAATATTATAATATTAAGTTGTTTCTCAACAACTTAATATTAACTTACATAACACTATATTATAACACACTCACAAATGCACCCATGTTAGGACTAATTCCTAACATTCCCCCTAGTGCTAACATGAGGTGAGGAACTACACACACGTTTTTATTGTTATTTGGGTTGTTGCTTGCTACTAGATTCGGTGTGTATTTCCTCCTTAATGTGAAAACCCTTTGGATGTCGATTAAACCAATAATGCATCCAATTACACATGATAGTGAACCCCTTTTTAATTTTTTGAAAATATATACCTTCCCAAAAAATTTGAAAAAAACACCCTTAAAAGACAATCACCCTCTAGCTTAAATATCCACATTTTTTTAAAATTTTCTCGAAGTTCAAATTTTGAGAAAAATCTTAGTTTGATGTAACCAAAACCTCAACCTCCACCAATATAAATAGTGTTTCCACTCCCTTATGGATATGAGACCCCTAAGTAACAAAATTTACTTTTAACTTTAAAATACTTAGCATTTTGAATTAAAAGACAAATCTTTACCCAGCTTTAGGGTTCACATGGACTAATTTATTTTGACCGATGAGATCATTGGATTGGATGTTGTGAAAGGGAATTTAACCATGAGCAATTGATGTTGATCTAGATATGATGCATTTAAATGGAGATAAACACAAACCAAGTTACTAGATTATTAAATAACTCATGTTGAATGTGTATAGGGATGAGAAAATTGGAACTAAGAGAGACTTTTGTAGACAAGAAATTTGTATGTTGAGTGATAGATATTTCATTGATGCAAGGCTATCGCACTTGGGCGATATGATCACCAATATCACTATGATTGATCAAATCAACTTCAAGAGCAATAAGAAAGTGTCAAGGTGGGTGGATATCATCAATTTTCCATTCACACAGGTAATGTTGGAGTGGTTCGAGAATTAGGAAGTATGCATTTGTATTGGAGGTGCAATGAGGGCTAAGAAGGGTACTCGTGGATCTACTAGGAAATAAGCTCAATTTGAAGGATCAGGACAGAGAGGTTTGTGGTGTCCACTCCAAACATATTCAAATATATATGTGGATTCTGAGAGGCCATAACGATTCACTACCATCGAGGGTCTAGACCTTTGTAGATCAAGAAATGATGCAATGATGGATAGCATTGGTATTCGATCCATGATGTGGTGGTATCAGGTTTTGAGATTTGATAGAGTAGTGATGAGCTAAATCATGATGAATCAAGCCAAAATACCTTCAAGCACGCTTATCTCAAAGGAAAACCTTTGATGCATTATAAATCCAAATTCAATGTGAATGTTTTCTCTAATATTTTAATTCTACTAAAAGAGATATGTAGAACAAATATCAATGTAAATTTTTTACAAATCGTTTAATCTCCATATATATATATATATATATGTACATATTTGAAGAAAATGAGAAAAATATTTCCTCCAAAATGTTTCAAGGGATAGTTATCACAAATAGGTGCACACACGAAACTAAGCTAAATAGACATAATCTAAGCGTGAACACAATAAACATAATGGATAAAATATTATGGAGATAATGAACAAGATGGAAAGGATAATAAAATGCAAGTGAATGGTGGATGTCAATGGGTTCACTGCAAGGTCTATGGTATCCGCTAGTACCATTGACAAATATGCAAGAAGGGTGAACGATACAAACTCCATATTTTGCACGAAGTCTGTGGTATCTACTAGTCCTTTTTTGCAATGCTTAACTTTGCAACAAATGGATGACACATAGAATGGAAAATGGGTTTACATGAGGTCCACTCTGCTCGCATGTTTCCATTACCTAACTTGACAAACAAACCATGAGTGGGGTGAAATTTAGAGAGGCCTCATACGAATCCTTCTCTAATACCAAATGTGGGTTTTAACCCATATATGGGAGATCGTGAGCTCAAAAATAAATCAATTCAACGTATTATTGATCCACAAAATGCTTGCATATATAGTGGTAATATCTCCCATAATTAAGGATATCTTCCTTGTTACACATCTCAACAATATCTCCTCAAATTTCTCATATTCCCTATTAATCTCACCAAACCCCTATTCTCGATGTGATTATTTCATGAGTAACAATCACTTACATTATTTTTCTCCATGTACTATTATTCTATAGATATGCACTTACATTGTTATAATATTAAGTTGTTTCTCAACAACTTAATATTAACTTACATAACACTATATTATAACACACTCACAAATGTACCCATGTTAGGACTAATTTAATAGTAATGGTCGTGTGTAAGACTCCAAACATCCCATTGCATGTATATGATTTTCATTTATTGTATGGCCCATTAAATGAATCTAGCATACAAAATAGTCAGCAAATTTAAACATGTAGAAAAAGTTGAAGAACTTGTTTGAGAGGTGTATGCTTGTTTCTATCATAGTCCTCAAAGGTTCATGGAATTCCAAAGCTTTACTGAGAAAGACTAGAAAATGGGAATAAACTATAAAAATATTTCAACACTAGGTGGATCTCATTATATCAACCGGTTTGTAGTGTGTACGATGAGTATCAATCTTTATTGGGAGAAATGTGACAGAATCACATGGAAGTGGAAAAGGATATAGATTTAATACATCATTTGATTGATATAGAGATAGTTTTGATGTTGTTTGGTCTCCTTCCCATGTTAGATTAAATACTTCATTTAATTAAACAATCCCAAGAAATAACTATATATATATATATTGCTGATTTTTCTAGTTTGAGAACACATGTTTGTCTGGAAATAGAATCTTTGTTTCTCAATAAGGCTTCATTTTCAAGCCAAAGTTTGAGACTTGTAATAATTTGATAACTATTGGAAATCCAATTATATTTCTAAGCTTCAACTTATTTGGAGAAGTATGCACTTTTGTACGTGGATATGAGATACCAATGCACTTCTTTTAAATAGTAACTGGTAAGGTTGAGAAGGTAAATGCCACAGGGGACACTCTTTTTATAACATTGTATCATCAACAAGGGTAAGGTTAAGATAAATTACAGCTTCCCTACTAGAATAAATAAGGAAACATTTTATTAGGTATGCTTTACTTGAAGAGGTGGCTTTATTAAATCCTACATATTGGAATATGTCAAAAATGAAAGATCTTTGCGGGAAGAATACCACGAGAGATTGACTACATTAATTCAAAAATTTGTAAGCATGTTGATATCAATGGAAGGAATGCTCCAATTATTTTAAATAAGGAAATTTTTATTGATCAATCCGTGAATTTTCCTCTATAATGCTTGAGCAATTCAAATGTATGGATAATCCCTTAGAGTGTGGAGGAATAACCCGACTATGGAAAAAATGGGTTAAGTACTATTTTACAAGAACCATGAAATTTTTTTCTCATTATTTGATCTATGTCAAAAAATGATTTTGGGTTTAGTTGAAGATGAGAGAGTTTTTAGCACCTTGTCCTTTATAAAGTCAAAATTACAAAACAAAACTTGACAAAAAAATTGGAAAACTATTTGAGAATTTACACATCACGATACAAAGTGGATAACTTTCCCTATGACAAGGATTTGGCAATATGGAATTCGATTAATGAAAGGAGAGGGGTTGATAACAATGCCACAAATATAGCAGATGATTTGTATTGGAGATGGGGATGGATCTATTGCACCATTTGATTGTCAATAAATTCAAAGAACTAGTCAAGAAAATGATATAGATGATCCACCATTAATACATTAGAAGCTTCCATTCGTGGATATGTGATATAGATGTTCATATAATATATTCAAATAATCAATACATTACTTATATAATCTATTTTTCCTTATTTACACTTGATGATAAACTTCAAAATATTTGGGCAATCTGTAGATATGCAAAGTTCTTAATCTTTGAAAATAGTAGTACTTTGTTTTGCTTCATAATTTCTTGAGTTTGGACCCCAAAATCTCTATAATAGCTTAAATCATGTTCTTTAGTATGAAAAGTTTTCAGTGTTATTTAAATCTTGTATTCCCATGGATTATGCTAGTCTTTTCACCTTTAAAATTAAGTCCTGGTAATTCCACGTGGTGAGCTTTGATATCTTTACATATTATTTTCCTTTATAAGAACCATGTTAGAGTTCAAAATTTGATCTAATAAGAAGTCTCCACGTATGTATGATTTATTATGGACCCTTTCTATTATATGATCTTTTTGTTAGGTATGTTTCACTATGAAGTGCGAACCAATAAGAAAACACCATGTATGTATGGTTTTCATTATGTCAAACTATATATATAACCTTTATTATTCAATGCAAAGTCAAAACTATAAGAAATATCTACATTTATTGTAGACACCTATTTTTGCAGTACAACGCCCCCGACATCTTATATTCATGCAATTTCTTTCTATCCCCACTTCTCTTTATCTTAAATTCAATAAAATCTTGTCTATTTGTTCATATTATTTGATTGATTATCAATGGGCTGTGTATGGACCCATTTGATAATTCAATTTTGGAATCATCCCCCATCTCCCATAAATTATTTAATTCAAAATGCACCCATCCGACACTTTCTTTTAAAAATGAAATCTTTATTTCACCACCCCATTCAAATCATGTCCCCCACTTTTCCTAATAAGTCAAATTATGGGACCCACATGATCACATCACATCCCTAACTCAGGTTACTTTACTACACCCTGGGTATCATCTAACCTGTAGTTAGTCTCATATCTAAGCTATAAATATGGGGTTTTCCCCATATTTCAAAAAAAAGGAAGAAAAAGAGGAGGAGACATTTTCAAGAACCAGAACGGAAGACTTAGAAAAGAAGGATATATTTTTAGACAAAAGAAGAAGAAATCTCTGACAATGTCTCCTATCTTGCCATCTGGATGCCGGTTCATTTCCATAGCAGGACATGAGCTAAGTACTTTTGTTATTTCCATTTTCTTGTCATTTTTACTGTTGTTCATGATCTAATTATCTTGTCTGACATGGGGTTGACATCCTCCAAGGGAGTTGAAATCCTCTTGGAACCAAAGACATTCTAGGCAACCCCGCATATTGTGTTCTAATCTTATCTGGTTTAAGTTTTGCAGATCTAACTTCTTGACATCATGCATCTGATTTCTTTGCTGTATCATCCATCTCAATCTCCAAGGTACTAAGCCCTTGTATACTCAATGTGGTCTCGGTGTTTCTTGATTACTCGTACACTCACCTAGACAGAAGTTGGAAACGTAGATCAACATTTGGCACGCCCAATGGGACCAGATCCTAGATCTAGTCATTTTCTTTGTTATTTTTCTCATATTTTTTTAACTTTCTTATTTGCATGGTCTTAATATTTGTGGATCTCAGTGTAGCACAATCCATTGTTTAAGTCACCTCAGAGGTACGTGTTCTTTGTTTTCTATTTACCCGCATGGGAAATGAATCCAGAAATTGATCGTATGACTTGACATTTGTTTTGCAATAAATATATATCTTGTTGTTATTACTTGCTTTATTTATTTATTTTTAATATTGTAAATATCATGATTAATTGTTGTCAAAATATTAGTATTTATAACTTTCTAATTAGGATAAAAGTTTATATATTAATTAATATTCATTACATATAAAAATTTATCTATATATATTAATAGTAATTAATATTGTAGTTACATTTTGTGGTTTATATTCATTTCCGGTTTGTGATACATTTGTCTCTTATTCATATTCAACCTTCATCTTATAAAATTTTATTGTTATATTCATTATAGGAAAGCATATAAATATCAAAACAAAATAAAATTAAAAAATTAAAATAAAATCAAAAATTTATAAAAAAAAAAATAAATTTCCTAACTATCCTAAACTACCCATCCCCCTAACTATCCTCCACACCTCCTCCACTCCTCTCCTCCATCTCCACCACTCTTCCAACCTCTGCCCCTAGCCACACACTTCCCTACTGTCACCCTCTCCATCTCCTTTTAACTTCTCCCTTCCTTCCCACGTCTCCTTTCGTCCACCCGTCTCTCATCTTCCTTCCCCGAGCCCCCAACTCCATACATGCATCTTCCTACTCCCTCTCCTCTCTCTCCCTCAACATCAATTCTCCATGCTGCCTCCATTCCACCTTCCAACCACTGCTCCCACAGTCCTCCCCGTTCTACCTATCTACCATCTCCATCGCCGTCTCCTTACCACTCCTCCCACGCGACCTCCATATCTCCCTTCCATTATTTTTCCTCAACCGACGCCTCCCATCTCTTTTCCTCCGTCCACCCAAATTCTCCCTCTTCCCGAGCACTTATCCCCCATTCGGCTTCCCTTCTATCCTCCTCTCCACCGAGTCCCCATCTTCCTTCCCTGCTCCGAGCTCCTTTTCCACTCCATCTCCCCATCCTACCTCTGCCGCATCTTTCCTTGTCTTCCTCCTCTCTCTCTACTCCACCCCACTCATTCCCTTCCACCTTGCTACCATCTCCATATCCCACACCTACCACTCCTCCCACTTACTGGACCCCATCTCCCTTACTTATACCATCTCCATCTCCCACGCCTACCATTCCTCCCACCCGCCACTCCCCATCTCCAACGTCTCCTTCTCCTCTACCCTGTCTCCTTGTGCTCCTCACGACTCTACCACCACATCTCCTTCTAACTTCTCCCTTTCCTCTACGAGATTTTCCTCCACCCTACGCCGAGATCTTAACTCCTCACTATCCTCCTGCATCTCTCCACCGCGCTCTATCCACCTATCTACCTCTCCACCCAGGATCTCCACTTCACCCAACCGACTCAATAGTTCCCACCACTACCGAGCTACCATTCCTCTCCATTCCCTGTCTCCTTCTCCCCACATCTCCACGCACACACCAACCCCGGTTTCACATATAATTCATTCCACTATGTCAATAATTCATTCTACTATTTCTAACTTAACGTCCAATTCACGCAAGCTTCATAATAATTGTAAAAATCTAACTATAGGTACTAAAGTGACTTATTTTATTAGGGTTACATAATTTATTTTAAGTCATATAATCCAAAAGTTTACATCACACTCACAAATAATATTATGATTATATACTTTATTTTCAATCGTATATACCGAAAAATTTATTACGGCTATGAGATTCTATCTTTGCTTCATTTTTCTATGAATTGACATAATTAATTAAATGCCTTATTTAGTTTTTCTTTAGTCGTCAATTAATTTAGCCTAACACCTTGCGAATTACTTTGTGAATAGTAACGATTTATTAATTTTTAGTTAGGCACGATTTAAAAATTTTGTCGTAACATTAATTAAATTTTGATTATTTCCATTTACTTAAGTCCCGTACGTAATTAATCTCAAATATACATCTAGACATTTTTTAATTATTATTCTTGAAAAAAAAAAATTAATTCGATCCTATTAGTTAATTATATTTATTTTCTTTTTGGAGGTGGCACCTACAACCTGACAACCACAAAGTTACACTATCAAAGATCAATTTTTAAACCATTAAAACACACCACTAAATCTACTGTCACCGACCTCATTTACAATTCTAGACGGTGCCATTTCAGGGTACCTGGGTGTTTCGCTCCACTAACTGGTGCTTTCAAAATACACCATCATCAAGTGCAATCAAATAACATGACAAGTGATTCTCCAAGTATTTCTCATTTTTCTCTATTTTCTCTTTTCTGCATCAAATTTTCCCTTTCTGAGTGTTTTTCTGCATCAAATATCACATTTCATTTTGGTCTAAAATGAACCTTCTGCATCCTGCCTGATCACATAGCTTAAGTTAAAGGATTTAACTCTCTACATTTCACTTATCACACACTGCCTAAGACTACACAAACATAATTAACACATCCAAACATTCCTCTCACCTGGTTAATTGTTTGGGACTTAAACACCCAACAGGAAACCACCTCAGACATCTCCCAATCCATAACTTCCTGAAACCAGCTTTAGATTCCTTTAGGCACCTTTATTGCTACTTTTCTTTTCTGTTCACATCCTCTAAATTAATCATGATGCTAAAAAAATTGTTTGATTTGTTTGTCAATAATATACACAAACAGATGTTCCTCTATTTCACACCTATTGTCACTCTCTCCCAAATCGAGACAAACAAACAATCTGCTTTATCCAGGAAATTTCTTCCGATGATCTTACTCAACAAGATTCTAAGCTCAAAACCACGTCGTCAGTCAGCCAATCTCTAGTCTCCATGGTCTCACCTCATGAGAACCATGTCATACAAAATTTTCCCGCCTTGACACCAACCCTCCTATCCCCCGTCAAGCCAGTCTTCCTAAATCAATCATACCACCATCTCCTACTCCTCTAGATACATCTGAATCTCCTCCTAACCCCATATATGACTTCTTACTCCAAAAATCTCCTATAATCTCTAAATCCTCCCAATCTCCTCAATTGGTGGATCGCATTCCACCCACATCCCTTTTTGTCAATTCTATTTCATCCGCCACTAGTATGCCCATCAAACAATCTCAGCCTTTGAATACCTACATTCCTACCCATCCTATACTCCAATAGTCTCAACCCCTTAACACTCATATCCCTACTTATCATCTACCACAACAACCTACCCAGCTTCAACAAACACACCATATTCCTATTATTCAAAGTCAACCTATGCAACAATCTCAACCCATGACACATGTTCATCCTTACCAAGCAGCTCCCCAAACACCTACATATCCACAAATTAATCAGTTGTCTTATCAAACCATTCCACAAACATCCTATCCACAAACTTATCAACCACCTTATCAGATGCTTCCTCAACTACCCACACACCCACAAACTTATTATTTGCCTTATCAAACTACTTTTCAAACCACACAACCAATCCAATCTCAACCTTACAATACCTCAACTAATTCAATTCACACCTTAATGAATCAGTTAGCTAGTTTAGAAACCCTTACCATACCACCCAAGAACACCTTATCCTATGAACAAATCTGTAACGAACCGATTCATCCATCGGTTCCAATCAAACCTTATCCCCCTCATTGGAAACTTCCTGCATTTAATAAGTTCAATAATAAAGAAGATCCCCAACAAAATCTCCTCACATTTAAACACGCATGTTGTCTTATCACGCATGATCATGATCTACTTCTTCACACTTTCCCCATGTCTTTGTCTCTGGCCTGGGCTGGACTGGTATAACAATATCCCACGACATTCCTTATTCTCTTTCACCCAACTTACATAGTTGTTATTAGAACACTTTTCTATCAATATCACACGCAAGACCACTATCACTAATCTATATACCATTTGATAGTATGAAAACGAGCCCATCCCCGACTTCCTTACACGATGGCATGTTGTTATAAATCAACTATCCTTCATCATCCCGCAAACCAAACTTATCAACTTATTCTCACGTTTGTGTGCCAAACATATATCATCCACTTTATAGATCCAATCATTCTGAACCTTTGATGAAGCTTTCACAATGGCTCACAAGCTCGAAACCCGTGTCATTGAGTAGGGTCATCTTAAATCAAGTTTAACTAAATCAAAAATTGAATCCACGAAACTATTCACACATAATGATGAATTCAAGATGCATGCCAACACCGTGGTCATTGAACCCTCATCCTCATCTACACCAAGCACATGGTCTCAACAACGATCTCCTCAATCAACATCCAATTACACTCCCTTAGGAGAATCATATAGTTCCATATTTGATAATTTGATGAGTGTAAACTCTATCCAACTACCTCCCATACGACCCGTAGACAACTCGCAAGCCAAGCCTATTTGGTATCATGAGGCCCACTTTTGTAAATATCATCGAGTCAAAGGTCATGACATTGAGAGATGTCGTTCCTTCAAAGATCGTGTCCAATAACTTGTAAATAAAAGGAATATCCAAATTGATACTTCCACTATACTGAGACTAATCAACCACCAACGAATCACGTCACCCCTTTACATCTCAACTATCAAACACTTGTATGGTTGAAAGCTCACAATCAAGATCTTATCTCATCACCAACTCCGCATGTTCCCCCGGTGGACATTATTCCCATCCCTTATTTAGAAATAGTTGCACCTACATCAATTTTCACTACCTATCCTGAACTTGTACCTTCTCCTATCCTTGCCACATCCACATCAAATTCAACTATATCATCTATTTCCGACATTTCAAATACACCATAATCTACCACATTAGATTCATCCTTAGCACTTATTTCAGATCCACTCGTATCCACACATATCCCTACGTCTCTCACACCTATTCATTCACTAGAATATTCATCAAATACACCTGTTACTACACCTACATTACTCACAACCATCCCAACAAAACTTAGTTCTACTACGTGCACCCTTGCAACCCCATCTTCAACATCAATCCCTTTAGCAAACATATCATTCTTACCCCTTGAAACATTTATGAAACAACCAGTCTCTTCTACTTCTACATCTGAAAATGTCCCTGCACTTGCTACATTACCCTTACCCATAAGGTCTACTCTATCGGTCATCACGTCACTCACATCTCCACATATTCAAAAAATGTCTACATCTTTATCTATCCCAGCTACCCCTATACATATCATATCAACAAATCCACCTAGCTCTACCTTGACAACCTTTCCCATGGCCACATCACCCAGTCTACCCCAATATTCTTTACCCAATCCTCCTATCACATCAATCAAATCCTCTCGATCTGTAACCCTATCAAATGTACCCCTTGAATCACCTACTGTACCAACACCTCTACCTAAATCAAATAAATTTGCTTTATCTTCTCCCTCTAAAAAATCATCTCTTTCCATGCCCAAATCGAAACAATCCATGTCTCACATAGATATCATTAATCGCATCATACAAACACCTATATCTTCATTAACATCTTCATCTTGTTTTAGAACAATTTCTCCATTAATAACCACACCACCGCTATCAAATCCTCTCGGTTGAAATTATGGTCATCCCTGCTAGAGGTAAATCTTCTCGGTCAAAGTTTAAGGCTCAGGGAAAACATCCCGATAGTCCCCTGTACAACCACGAAAACATTTAGATTTTCCCTCTTCTCAACAATCCAATGCCACAACATCCATGTCAGGATCAGTTTTTCCATCTACGACATCTTGTAATAATCAATCCACATCCAAACAATACCATCCTTCAACCAAATTTGATTTGTCCTCCAAAACACGAAATTCACACATCCAATCTACATCTACATTTTCTCCTAACTCTAAGTCGAAGCATCCTATCAAAACCCACAAGAGTTACCTTCCCATGACACTTTGATGGGGCCATACGCAGAACATTTTTGACATTTAACTTGAACATCTACCATCAAACTTCCTCATATTAAATTCTTTAATCGCTATGGTCCCAAGCCATCATGGTTCAATCCTAATTGTAGTTGCACTTATCATCGTACCCCAAGTCACGACATCGAACATCGCAAGGCCTTTCTATCAATTGTTAATAACCTTATTGAGAAATATGATTTCCTCATTCAGGAGAAGTTCCTTCTCTATCTACCTTGAATCCAATCCATATCCCATCTAGCAGATCTCCCATTATCCCTCCATCCACATCATCCCTTAATATTCATCCAGCCCATGTCATTCCTCCTAAGGAATGCCCACCATTGTTCATCAATGCCGCTTATCTTGCTAAACACACTTGTGGTCTCCGATCGTTTACCCCATCCAAATCTAAAACAATCTCATCTAAGCTCTTTCGACATCCTTTACCTCCTTCAAATTTAACCCATTGGGGGAACTACCTTCCCTCGCCCTTGAACATCTCATCTGTACAACCCCATTGTTACTAGGGGACTTCACTCTTTGACATTGTTTTTTTTACTTTCTTCACATCCATCCAATCTAAATTAATTATATCCAAATCCTCATCTCATTCTAAGCCCTCCTTCAAGGCCATATTTGTTCTTTTATGTTTGTGCTCCTTTCGGGAGTATCATCTTTTCATTGAAGCCCTCCTTTGAGGCCATGTTTGTCTCTCCATTGAGGGACCTTTTTCTACATTTGTGTCTCTTCTGGGGCACCATCTATTTTGAAGTCCACCATTGTGGCTATATGTGTGTCTCTTTTGGGACATCATTTATTTCATCAAGCCCTCCTTTGAGGCCATTATTATCCTTCCATATTTGTGTCTTTCTTGGGGCACCATTTATTTTCATCTAAATCCACCATTGTGGTCATATGTTAGTTTTATTTCCTACTTGGCTATCATCTCATCTTATTGCAACTACACTGTCTTATCTCTCATGGTGGTAAACCAGAGATGGAATCTCTTAATGCATTGCACTTGCGACCAATCTATTGTTAGCATATTTACCAATGAGAACTTAGTTACATCCTTAGATTGTGTCCGCCATCTTTATCCCCTTCCATGTATTACTATAATAATCTGACTTATGTGATCCACCTTCACTACTTTGTTATGATCCTTTAACCATTACCTTCTCGTTCTCCTATTACAGCCATGCAAAGGGTCTAGGGTGTCTCTTGTACATTCCTTATCCCTTCTTAAGTGGTTTACTTAGCTATTCCCAGATCTCCCCCATGTGAAGCTCAAATTCATGTATGTAAAAGGCAAAATCAAAGTTAAAAAAAAGACTGATCCCTCAAAGGACATCTATTCATATAAAAAGAAAAGAAAAGAAATGTATACAAATCAAAATCCAAGAAAAATCAAAAGAAATAGACCGATCCTTGAAGTATAGCTATCATATTGTTTTTTTCATCTGTATTATGTATAAAGTAGACCAAACCCTCAAAGGATGGTTACTCTTTGTTATTATATCGGAAGTTTTTCCGCATTGATCAGCCTTCCTTTTATCAATATTTCCTAAAATCTTCCCGCATTGATCAAATTTCTATTATTGTTATTTCCCTTTCCTAGAGTTGGGGCATAGACTTAAAGAACACCACTTTTGAGAGATCCCTCTTCCCGCATACAAGTCACATCTTTGATCCCTTTGTCATGTCAATATTAGGATTACGAGCATCCTTCATCCATATTTCCCTCATGATCTTTCGGTATAACTAACTATTGTTGGTTATGTGTTAACACCTGTTATTGGCTACAAGTGCAATGCCTTGAGTGGTAACCTTTCTTGTTTATCTCTAATCCAATTCAAAACATAGTTTCCCTATACACCCTTTCTACAACTATGTTCCATTCATCTCATCCATATCATCTTTTATAAAAATCACATCAAATTTCACACTATGAATTTTATATCTATCCATCATATCCATGAATGTGTTTGTAAATACACTCTTCGGTTTGTGAATTCTACTTGATCACCATTGCAATTTACGAATCCTACTTGAGGGTCCTTCTCAAGGTGAGTTCGTTATCCTACAGACTCCTTATCTCTCAACATGTTCAACACCATCTTTGATCCATTGATCCTCACTCTCCATGTCCACTTATCACCATTTGTCTCCACATCATCCTTCTCACCTTTCTGTCCCCTTGCACGATGCCAAATATCTTACTGTCTTTCCTCTTGAGTTTCTCTTTTTCTCTTCCGCTTTCGGTTTATAATATTTCTTAACCATCTATATAGCCGTAGAACCCTAGTTAAATTATATCTTCTTCCTTGGATCCTCCCATTATAGAAGCTTCTCCACCATTTCCTCTTTCAATAGACGACAACCACCACCACAAACGTCTTTCCACTCTTCCTTTTCCACTTAACACTCTTACATCATCACTACCATGACATAGGTATCCCGATTAAGGATTGCCCTTACACTCTCCATCTATGTTGCATATGTTCCTCCATCCATTCATGTCACACCCCTCTATTTCCTTGTTATCACCTCCTTTCATCTCTTGTTCTATTTTGGTATACACTGCTCTAGTATTTTCATCATTATTCTTCTTCTTCGGTTTGGTGATCCTACTTAACCATCTCCGTCGTAAGGAAATCTTACTTAAGAGTTTCTCTTAAGAATGGTTGGTTGTCTGATCCTTCCATCTCCCATCATCTCTTCATCATCTTCTATCTCCCACCTCTCATCATATCCTTCCATTCCAACCAACCCTTCCACACCTACATCCGATACAATGTTGTCTTTCTCCTTCCATATCATCACTGCCGGTTTAGTGATCTTACTTAAATCCTCTTGCGGCATGGCGATCTTACTTAAGAGTCCCTCTTAAGCATGATTTGTCATCCTGCACTCCCCCACTACCCCACATTCTCTCCATCTATATTTTCTCAGCATTCCCCACCATCACATCCTCTCACCTCCTCTTTCATTCTCACAAACACCACTTCTTACTAGTCCCTTGTTCATCTCCATCATCCGTCGCTGGGTAATCTTAATTAACCGTTGCTTCTCTATTCATTTTATGTATTTTTATTCATTTCTCTCTCATCCATTCTCATCCACTGCATCCTCTCCTCATCTTCATCTTCCTACACATCATTATCCCTCCTTTCTTTACTCTTTTCACTTCATCTTCTAGAGTTCTCCCACATATCTACCCCCATACTTACACGTCATTGTCATTGATATTCTCCTAACATTATTTCAACATATCCTTTCGTTTCTACGTCAGTAATTATCGGTGGACTTCTCCTAAAAATCATTCATCCTCATTCTGCACAACCTGAATCCTTTTCTTTGACCTCATCCATTCTATCTTCATTCCTTCCCTCCTCTTTGTCCTCTGATCATTATCGAAGGACTTCTCCTAACGATCCCTTCATTGGCATTCCCCTTCTATTCTTCGTTTACTTTCTCCCTTGTCTTATCTTTTGTCCCATATTTTCCTACTAATCATTATCGGTGGATTTCTCCTAACATCCATTCATTGGCATTGCCTCTCCTATCCCATCCTTTCTTTTTCCTCGCCTCTCCATCTTCCATTCTTCCTTGCCAATTTCTTCATTGTCTTCATCATACACCTTCTCTCTATTTTCTCATCATTAGCATATCCTCATCTCATGCATCTTCATTTCTTTTCCAATCGATGTCACTCCTTCCCTCAAGTTTCTCTTTACATTCCTTATGCTTCCCACTCTTTACCAAATATCTTCATTCTTGGTTCACTTCCTTCAGCATAATTTTCTTTGTTGTCTTCTCCTCCTTTTTGATCTTCATCTTATTTTACTTCCTCTTTATCGTCCTCCTCCTCATTTTACCTCGCACTTCCTCCTTACTTCCTCATCAAAAACCTGACTCTTCAACATTATCCCATTTCCTTTATCATCTCATCATCCACATGCATTTCCATGCAGTCAGTTCCATATTCTTTGCCTTGGATTTCCTCACTATGATCTATTTCCTTCAATTTTCTTTGCTCTATCATCTCTTTCATTTTCCATTACCTCTCTGTTTTCCTTTGCTCCAATCTTCATCACATCTTTCATTTTAAATAACTCTCTCCCTTTTTCATGATTTCATCCTTTGCTCTGTTATTTTCTTGTCTTCTCTTTGTTTTTCCTTTTTCATAATCCTTCTTTGTTATCTTCTTCCTCCCCTTTCGTATTTATTTTCTCCTCTTCCGTCTATGTCCCTCTATTGCATGTCCTTATCACCTTCATATTCAATCTTTCTTGCTCTTCTCATAATCAACAAATCCTCTTGTCTATTCCCTTTTCTCTTTCTCGCATCCCTTACATTTGGCATTCACAGTCAATGCCAATGTTTCTCCATTTACGTATCATTATCCATCCCTTTCATTACCGTTCTTTTTCTTCTCTTTGCCACATTGACCTCTTCTCTTTTTGAGAACCCTATCACATCTTTTATCTTCATTAGTCCTCTCGCAGGGACATCATCATATCCATTTCTAAGAATCTCTTCCCATCTTCTTTTGACATTTTTTTGTCTTAGAAGATACCATAACGGACATCACCTATCTAATCTTGTTCTCTTCCTTGAATATTTTCTCTACTTTTGTTTTGACGCAAAAGTATCTCTATCACGCTTACCGAAGAAATAAAACTTTTTTGTCTTCTTCACCTCCTAATTTGCTAACACTTATGCATCATTCTTATAAAACATGATTGCCATCATATTTATTATCCTTTTAAGGCATTTTATCTCATCTTTCTATCCTGTTTTCTCATCATATCCACATTTATGAGTATTCCCCATGAGATATCTTATTTCAACATCTATCTATGTCTTATGTTAGGGCACCTTTTCATCCTTGTACTTTTCAACACATATAACTCACTTGGTGTCTTTCGTGCCCTATGTTAGGGCATCATTGTTTTCATCCATGTCCCTCTTGTGGACGCATGATTTTTCACACAATTCCTCGCAGACAAAGGATTGCGCACATCTTTCGCATTCAGTTGCACATATTTCGATGTTTTCCCATGACCCGTTGGTCATCACGGTTTACGTCCATACTGTAGGGGCCTTCACCCACTCACTGGTCTATAGAATGTTGTCATCTGTCTCCATTGGGACCATAATTTTCCTCTACTAATGTGATATTGGAGTCACCGCCATACTTTTTTATTTATTGCAATCTTTTTTTTTCTGGGAATCTTGCCTTTGATCATGTCTTCATCCATCCTTGGACACATCTTTCATCTAACCCTTTTTGTTTTTGTCTCATGGCTTGCTATCTGCAAACCACTCAACAAAAAGGGGCAAATGTAGACACCTATTTTCGGTACAATGCCCCCCCGACATCTTATATTCACACAATTTCTATCCCCACTTCTCTTTATCTTAAATTAAATAAAATCTTATCTATTTGTTCATATTATTTGATTGATTATCAATGGGCTCTGTATGGACCCATTTGATAATTCAATTTTTGGAATCATCCCCATCTCTCATAAATTATTTAATTCAAAATGCACCCATCCGACACTTTCTTTTAAAAATGAAATCTTTATTTCACCACCCATTCAAATCATGTCCCCCACTTTTCCTAATAAGTCAAATTATGGGACCCACATGATCACATCACATCCCTAACTCAGGTTACTTTACTACACCCTGGGTATCATCTAACCTGTAGTTAGTCTCATATCTAAGCTATAAATATGGGGTTTTCCCATATTTCAAAAAAGGAAGAAAAAGAGGAGGAGACATTTTCAAGACTCTGAATGGAAGACTTAGAAAATAAGGATATATTTTTAGACAGAAGAAGAAGAAAGCTCTAACAGTGTCTCCTATCTTGCCATCTGGATGCCTGGTTCATTTCCATAGTAGGACATGAGCTAAGTACTTTTGTTATTTCCATTTTGCTTGTCATTTTTTAATGTTTTTCACGATCTAATTATCTTGTCTGACACTGGGGTTGACATCCTCCAAGGGAGTTGAAATCCTCTTGGAACCGGCACTATCTGGGAAACCCCCGCATATTGTGTTCTAATCTTATATGGTTTAAGTTTTACAAATCTAACTTATTGACATCATGCATCTAATTTCTTTACACCCATATCATCCATCTCAATATCCAAGGTACTAAGCCCTTTTAAACTTGACATGGTCTTAGGTTTCTTGATTACTCGTACACTCACCTGGATAGGAAGCTGGAAACATAGATCAACACTTATACTATTTTTGCAATGTCAGTTTCTTGGTAGGTACTTCTAGTCATTACAAAATGTAAGCCAATAGGAAATCTCCATGTTACTTTTAAATTTGTAATTTCAGTACTTTGATAACCTTTTCAATTATCAAACAATAAGAATACTCCGCACTACTTTGCATTTCACATAACCAATCTCTAATAAGACTTTGTCAAAAAATAGTCGAAGTGATACAATAAGACAACCTCGTGTTATTTCACAAACAATAATGTTATTCCTTAATGATCCTTTTTAATATGTTATGATATGAAGAGTGCACGAATGAATAGCTTCCTCTTAGTGTCATTTCTTTGTATAATTCAGGGTTTCTAATATTTTTGAGATACTTTTCCTTATAATTTGTGAATAGTGAATGAATTAGAAAGCTCCATGTAGTTTTGAAATTTTCAAAACTTGTCGGACTTGAAACAGTATAAATAACCAATAAGGAAGATCTGCTTAGTTTCGAAATTTCAAATCTTGTAATTCTCACAAATCAATTGCTAAATAATATAAAGAATGAAAAAAATAACATCGTAAAATTGAAAGCGGTCAGAAATTGC
This sequence comes from Taxus wallichiana var. yunnanensis, assembly GCA_018340775.1. NCBI lineage: Eukaryota > Viridiplantae > Streptophyta > Pinopsida > Cupressales > Taxaceae > Taxus > Taxus wallichiana. Next base: position 131,969,527 of record CM031234.1, read on the forward strand.
AAGATAAGCCATTAATAAACATTGATTGGTTATCTAACAATTTAATGACATTATACAAACTTTCATATACCAAAAATTCATGTTTCCTTTGCAAAAAAATATTCCAAGGCATGATAAATATTATACATGATAGTTGGAGGAAGATTAATTTGTGATTGAGAGGAATTGCATCATGTTTGGCTTCTTTTTAAAATCTTATTTCCATCATTAGTGAATCTTCCACCACATTAAATAGATCCATGAATATCTCTCCATGACTGACTTATCTCAGGAGAGGAAGAAACTTCTCTTGTTAGATGAATTGATCTTTTCATATTGGGGGAAGGAGGAAAAAATTGTAGAAAACTCCTTTTTAGATCCTTTCTTGTAGCATCTAGTGAACCAAAGGAAATTTGAGTTGGTAGATTAATTGGAAGTAATCCTACTAATTTAATCTTATCTATGACCTCATCTAAATATTTAGGGTTCATATGATACTTGTATGTCTCCATCCATACATGCTCATAGTGCTAAGGATTATTTTTAGGTCATCTTTGTGATATGATATTTTACATAACCATGAAGGTCCCACCTTTTATAGATATTAGGTTGAATATTGGCATAAGGCCAATGTTGTCTTGTAAAAACTTAAAGAGATGGATAAGTACTAAATTTGTACTTACTAATAGAAAAAGGGAGATATGACCATGGATTTTGATTACATCCCTTGCACCAACCACCTATTCCATTCTCAAATTGATGTACCACATCTATGGATTCTAATCTTTCAAACACATGTTTGGGTAGTTGATAGGGAGGTGTCAAAGCAACTTCAAGTTTGATCACATTATAACATTAATAGTACTAGTATGTCTCTACAAGTAGCAAAACTAATCAAAATCATGATTATGAAAATATCTTTTGCACATCTACAAATTCCATGACAAATACAATTATACAATGATTAATCAGTCAAAAAAATCTAATAAACTTCACAAAACAAGGGATAAATAAATATATAGAAAAACACTCACTATACAATCCTTTGACTATCAAGTGCTTTCTTTATAAACATTTTCCTCCTTGGAGGGTAAATAATCGGTATACTTATACAAAACTTTCATTGACATGTGGCTTAAAAATAGCTCAAACAATCAATCTTTTTGTGAGTGGCTGATTAAAGGATAAAAACTATAGCTTCTATGCGAGAAAGTTGATACTTCATATTTTTAAGATTATAGATTTAATAATATTAATCATAAAAATTTTGTCCATGCATATCTTTCTTTTATTCAAGTCATGGCTTTTGATTCACAATACATTGAGACAAAGACCCTTGTTTATGATAGCTAGTATCTTTTCCATCATGGAACTTATCCTAGTCATACATTTTTTTGGCCTTATACGTATCTGTGACCCTTAATTTTCTACATCTTGATGACTTTACAAATTTTTCAAGGTCATTCATACATTAGAAAAAGTGTTCTTTGGCAAAGTGACTTTCTTCTCGAGCATGAAGAGTATTAAACCGAACTTGCATTCTATTAACTAACTCATCTATCATCTACTAATTGCAATCAATAAGTTATGGGGGTATGTATCCATGATTATGTCCCATGTGTGTGCTTTCTTGTAAATCCTCAAAATGTCCTCCTTTATTTCCATATAGATAGGATTAGCTCCTTGGGTAAACTTCCTCTTTGTGACCCTCTTGAGGGTTCCTATGGGAGTATCATACTTGAGTTTCACCTTTAGGTCTTTAATTTTTGTCATGGAATAATCCATTTGTTTTTTTCCAACAAGAGGATTCCATGTTCCTTCTGGAGTAGTAGATGCAATTTTGGTTATGTAAGGCAAGGTAGAATAATTCATTACCACTTATGGTAAGGTTGGTGGTGTCCAAGGAAAATTTGGTTAAGATTGAACAGTCCGAGAGGGGCCAAAGGATGGCTCATGAAACTCTAAGTGACCATAAGATCTTAGAAATAAGAAATGGGAATGAAATAGGGAATTAGAAGGAGTGGCACATGCATGTCTGGTAAGAAATTTGGGAAACATATGGTGTGATAGGAGGAAGCAATGGTGGATGAAGAGACCGACTAGATTGGGGAGAAATTGAAGGAATGATAAGGAAAGAAGGAGAAGGTTACATTGGTTCCTTCAACTTAGCCTTAGAAGTTTATCTGACAAGAGTGTTAGATGATGTTAGAGATAAAAAGATACAATATTCAGAGGAGTGGAAGAAGTTAAAGAAGTAGAAGCAATGGTTATAGGAGCTACACTCATTGATTATGATATTTTTGTAGTAACTAGAATGGGATGGGAAGAATTGATTGCAATGAATTGGGATACAATTATATAGTCATTGGTGATGAAAAAAGGAGAAGAAACAACTAAAGAAATGGGTGAAGAAGAATAATGCATAGGAATATAAATCTTTAACAAAATAGAATAAAGGAGAGAACAAAAACAATGTGAGTAGTAGAAATAGGGGAAGAGAAAGGAGGAGTTTGAAAACTAGTAGAGTAAAATATCACATGATCTCCTCATGCCTCATCTTCAGAATAATAACTAGTAGAAATGAGAATACTACTAGTGAAATGTCCTAGGGAAGATGGAATAGAAGAATAAGAAACCATCCCTATAGAAGTAAGAACTAAATAAGTAGAAGGAAAAGGAATAGACATAGGAGGTACAATGTAACAAAGTACTCACTAGAGGAATACTAAGAATAGGACTAGTTTCTTGTGGAATTTGTGGACTTGTGGTTGTCCCAATAGACCTTGCAAGGCTTTTCATTTGTATGCTTGGAGAAGGAGAAGAATGAGAAGGACCAAATTTTCCTTTTGATGGAGGAGGAAAACCAACAAGAAGTAAGTGACTTGGATCAATTCCTTGTTCATCTAAATCTTAATATTCTTCTTCTTCTTCCCTCTCTAGTTCTTCTCTTGGCCTAACTTCCAATCCACCAACTCTAGTCTATTTCCCAATATGTGCATAGGTAACTCTGAAATTTCTCATATAAATGGCCACCACTTGATTATTGACCTCATCCTTATAAACATGGTCATCCTTATGGTGTTGATGTTTACATCGTAAGTGGTCATACCAGGAGTGTGCTTGCAAAATTGTGCCACTCTTCATGTCGGGTTAAAAAAACTTAGAGCATGATAGTCTAAGTGGAATGATGTCATGTGGGATACTACTATCTTGGCCTTTTTCAATTACTCAAGACTAGTAAAGCTATTGAGAAATGTAGATGAGGGTAAGTAGAATTTTGCTTCTTTTTTTCATTTTCCACATGATTGATTCCATGGATGAATCGGTATACAATATCTTTCTCAAATAGCTTGTTTGAAACATATCTGGGTAGTCTAAATGGGATAGAGATAATCCCCTCTACTCTTATCATTGTATAATCTAGGTAACACCAGAAATATCCCCAAGTTCTCAATGAATTGATGATTCTTTGACTTACCCTAGGCATAGGGGTGTCGTGTTTGGAAATTAATATCACATGTTAATAGTTATTACATATCACCTCCATGTTTTTCCTATGGTTATGCATGTGCATATTGTTAAAGACCTTGAAGACTATATCTTGGTGTTGGGGTGACTAAATGGGGACTCCTGAAATTTTGGACTATACATGTGGCATTAAAAAGTAAGACATCATATAGAAATTTTCCTTATTCTATTTGGCACTCATAAATTGTCCTTATTCTATTTGGCACTCATGTAATTATTGTATATTTTATAAACTAGAACTCCATCCATAGTAGGTATCCTTTCATCATCGATGATCATGGATAATGGGGTACCAGTGCACGATTGACATGCACAATATTTGGTGATCCAAATAATATATTCATTAGGTCAGTTCCTACTCTCACTCCATGTCTAAAATATCTTATATTCATCTTCTCTATGGATACTTTTGACTTGAAACTAGTTGGGTCCTTTACCCAATCTTTAAGCATAGTCTTAACTTTAATGTTATTTCCCCGTTGTTCCACTATTGATTGAAGTGAATATTAGATTAAGGGAAATGGTGGTAAGTAGAAATAGTGTCTTTAGTTATATCACCAATTAAATGTTCTCCTTTATATTTTATATTTCCTCTTATACAACTTACATTATCATGCAATATGCCCCAAAGTAAGTTGATACAATGCATTAGCTCGCTTTTACAACTAAAATATGTAATCTTGTCTGTCTAATGGCCACTAGATCATCCATGCATTATGTTTGGTCATTATTTACATCATCATCGTCATCTATTAATCTATATTCTTCTTCCTCTCTTTTCAAGGTTGTATAATGCTCTGACAATGACTTGTTTGTCAAAAAAGGTGTCCCCAAAGAGTTGGTCTAAGTAGAAAGTGTGCAGGTAAGCCTTGATTGACGATAAGCTTTAAAATACTTGAGCAACTATAGGTATGCAAAGCTCTCAATATCATAAAATAGTAATAACATATTTTTCTTTATGATCACTTGAATTTAGACTTTAAATTCTCGTTATAGTTTGAATACCAGCTACTTTGCTACGCCCTTAACCTATTGCTTGTATTAGGATATGAGTAGTTGACTTGTGGCTTACCATATCATTTATACTTTCTCATGCTTAGTAGGTTGGCCTTGGTGATGGCCATAACATATGAATAGTATATATAGGGGATTGTAGGTAGTAGTTCATCATCATTGGAGCATTTGAGTCTTATTGTATGGTTTGGAGGTTTCCCCTCGAAGTGGCGAAGCTATTCTAATTACATATTGAGATTATTATTCTGGAATATTGTGTTATTTGGTGTTATATTTCTACTCATGATCTGAATTATACAAGTAATTTCATTACAAGTGGTATCAAAGCTGCGATATGGGCCAAAATTAGGGCAAAACCCTAATTTTTGTTTTCGCCATTTATTGTGAACCAAAGTGAATTGGTGGGAGATATTTTTACCATAGTTGCAAAACATTTCAAGTAAGGTTTCTGAAAATTTCATACTTTTTTATTTATTTGCAAAAGTTATTACAAATTTAGGGTTTTTCATAAAATCACTCCATAGGGTGCAAATTGTGGAATTTTTCAAATTCATTACATTTTCGGAAAGCAAAAAAATATTTGGGGTTTGTTCTTTAAGTTTTTTTATGTATGGCTAAATTCTTATCAAAATCTGAAACCCTAAAATTTGATAGTGATCCCTACATCCTACTATTTTGGGGCATCATGGTGGGGCCTTCCACAACAGGAAAAAAGAATCCCATCACTCCAGGTAAAACACCATAAAAGGATGAGATATTAGTTGAGGAGTTCGAGACAGAAGATATAACTACAGATTCCTTAGGGTTAGGGTTTACTTCGACAGGCCATAAAGTAAGCCAACTTGAGTTTAACCTGAGATACCTCGAATCTTGAGTGGCCAGCAAAGAAGATGTGGATAGGATTGGACAAAGATTAGAGGAGCTCATGAAAAAATTCAGTATGCATATGATGGGTAATCATACTTATGTCAATCAAGGTGGATCCTCAGGTCAACATAATAGACACATGAGCGCAGTGGATCTTCGAATGTGAACAATCCAAATACGAGCACTTTGCAAGCCCGTACTATGTTTCCAAAAGTGGAGATGTGCAAGTTTGATGGAAAGGATCCACTCAATTGGATCAACCAAATGGATAATTTCTTTGAACTACATCAGATTCCATCAGGAAAAAAGGTGACAATGGCGCTTTGTATCTCGAACGACCAATAAATGCCGTCTGGTATCAATGGTTATGTGCTCAAAGGTAGAAGAGTGGTCTCAATGTTACATTTAAAGTCTTCACTGAAGAGTTACAATTACACTACAGTTCTAGTGTGTCAAATAATTACTTCATCCAATTAGTAAAGTTGAGATAGACAGGTTCTGTTAAGGATTACATTTATCACTTCCAAAACCTTTCTCTGCGGGTGGAAAATATTACTAAAGATAATTTGAATGACCTATTTCTTGGGGGTCTTAAGGATCACATTGAGCATGAGGTGCGTATGTTTAATCCTCATAAGGTTTCTGATTCGATGATTATGGAAAGAAGGGTAGAGGAGAAATTTGTTTCAAGTAGGAGACAACATTTCACTTATACCAGAGATCGCAACACCTTGGCCCTAGCACTCCCTTGACCAGTTAGATTGACACCTCAAAAAATTGAAGAAAAAAGAGAAAAAGGGTTATGTTTTAACTGTGACAATAAATTTGGACCAGGACATAAATGTGTTGAAAAGAAGTTTTTCTACATTGATGGGCCTAGTGAAGATGAGGATAAGGATGAAGATTCAGAGTCAGAGGTCTTGGTTGAGCTAGAGGAGGAGTCAGGAGATACTCAGCCAATGATCTCATGCCATGAAATTTCAGGTATTAGCACCCCCAAACCCTAAAGGTGGTTGGATTCCTAAAAAAGAGGGTCATATTGTTGATTGATTCAGGAAGTACTCAAAACTTTATCAATCATAAGTTAGCAGTGCACCTAAATTGTTTCATTTATCCAACTCCTGAATGTCAAGTAATGATTGTTGATGGAGGTACTATTACTTGTTCTAGAAAATTCCATAACATTAAGCTTGCCATGGGAGATTACATACTAAATAGTCCCATGTATGCCATTTCTATGGGAGGAGCAGAGACATTTGAAAATATTTTACGAGAATCAAATCGGAAACGAGGCACCACGAAGTAGTTGCACTCCAACGGAATCATGATAGCTCCAACGATAATTGCAAGAAAGAATTGATCAGTAATGGAAGAACTTGCTCAATAGAAACAAAGCTTGCATATAGAGGAAAGATAGCGGAGTGTCTTGGCATGCTCATAAATGAATAGTAAAAGGGTACATATAGGGTGTTGAGTAACCCTAGTGCATGACACACATGAAACCCTAAACCTAACCCTAAACCTAACCCATGTGAGATGACCCTCCAATATGAGAGGAGGACACATAGGATAACTCACACTAACACCCCCCTTCATCGAAGCTAGGGTAGCGGCTAGATGAGTCAGACAGAAAGGGAAGACACTCCTAAACAACTAAGAAAGATGTGTCAATGGGGCCTGGAAACTAAAGGCTTGATAAGGTGCCCATATACAAACACAATCTTCCTAGAAGAAGAAGAAGAAAATAAGGACTACATAGCCCAAAGAAGATGAGCAGATGTAGAAGACCTCACCCCAAGAAGATACCGTAAGTGAAGAAACTTCATCTCAATGAAGGGCTTGGTGAATAAATTTGTAATCCGATCACTTATCCAGAATGCATGAATGTCGATGACACCATCATGAATAAACTCCTGTATGAAGTGCATATGGATCTCAATGTGCTTCGTCCACTGATGTTGAACTAGATTTCTACAAATAGAGATAGTTCTCATGTTATCACAGTAGATAATGGTAGGCTGCCGAAAGTGGATGCTAAACTCTATCGAATACCCTATAGCTAAATAGCTTTTGTGGGCGTGCGTTAATGCTCCTCTATATTCTCGCCTTTGTAGATGATATCATAATTGCATTTTTCTTCTTGCTAGACCAACTAATAGGACCCGAACCAAGAGATCTATGTAGCTGAAGTAGATTTCCGATGATCTAAGTCACCGTCCCAATCAGAATCTTTGAACCCAATCAAGTCAATATCTACCCTCTACGATGCATCGAATGCCATCAGCATAAGTTCCATGAATATAGTGAAGGATCCATTTAGCTACTTTCTAATGTAGCTCATGTGGCTTCGTATGAATCTGGACACGATCCCAACAACATATGATAAATTTGGTCAAGTGTGAGTCAAGTAAATCAAGCTCCCCGCCAACTTTCGATAAAGAGTACCATCAACCAAGGGAGTATAGCAATCTAAAACCAACTTAACCCTAGAAAGAAAAGGAGTAGGAGAAGACTTGAAATTAGACATCTAAAAATGAGCTAGCAAATCAAGAGCATACTTAGGTTGTGAAATCAAGATTCCTGAGTCAGATTGTGAAATCTAGATCCCAAGGAAGTAATGAAGCAGACCTAAAACAATCATGGAAAACTTCTTGGCCAAGGCGATCTTCACAGAATCAATAATAGAGGAAGAGTTTCTGTGATCAACAAGTCATCAACATAGAGAACAAGAATGATTATGGAGTCATCTTACCATAGAATATAAACATTTGGATCAGAGTGACACCTAGTAAACCCTGATGTAAGTAAAAAGGAGTCCATCTTGGCATACTAAGCCCGAGGGGCTTGTTTAAGGCCATAAAGATACTTCTTTAACTTACAAATGAGGGATAGATCTTGGACATAACCGAGAGGTTGTTCCATATAGATATCTTCCTCTAGGTCACCATGAAGAAAGGCACTCTTCACGTCCATTTGATGGACTTTCCATCTGTTTTCTGCGGCAATGGCTAGGGTCAGTCGAATAGAAGTCATCTTCGCAACCGGAGTAAAGGTTTCTATATAATCAACCCCAGCTATCTGGGAGAAACCCTTTGCTACTAATCGCGCTTTAAAATTTTTGACGTCTTCATCTACTCCATACTTTGTTCGGAACACCCACTTACACTGAATGATTTTTTTTCCTTTTGGAAAAGTGGTGAGATCCCAAGTATCATTCTTCATGAGAGAGGAATACTCCTCATCCATGGCAGAATCCCACTCAGGAATACCAAAAGCCTCCCGGAAATACTGTGGATTAGAAGCAGAGGTGAAGAAAGAGTGGGGTCCAACAAAATCGAGCAAGTAAGTCTCATATCTAAAGCATCTCCAACTAAATCTCCAAAGCAATTTACAAATTTTTCTTGGCCCAAAGGGGACCAAAGAGGATCAAGCTCGAGTAAGAAGATTCTTCACTTGAGTGAGAATGGAGATAGTCCTCATCATCACTCTATGTTAGAATCGAGAATACTTAAGGGTCTTATGGTTAGGAGGATTAGGAAGAGGAACACGCTCAACAAAGCATCATCATCTAATGAGTCGAATCGAGTCAACGACAAGCTAAAGAACCTCAATAGGTGGAGAAGTAGAAGTCGAAAAAGACTCATCAAACTTAACACTTCTCTCAATATACAGCTCATGAGAAGTAGGATTCATGAATCGATATCCCTTCACGCCATCAGGATACCCTACAAAGATGCAAGGTTTGGATTGTGGTTCCAAGGCCTTACGTTTCTTCTTGGGAATCGAGCCATAGCCTTGGATTTAAAGACTCAAAAGTGCTCAACATTAGGCTTGCATCCAAACCAAGCTTCAAAGGGTGTCATCCTCTTCTTCGCCTTGTGTGGAACATGGTTCTCGATGTAGTTTCCACAATTCTTGCTTCAGCCCCATATCTGCGGAGGAAGAGACTTCAAGTGAATCATATAAGTGGCCATCTCCTTAATAGTATGGTTCTTTCTTTCTACGACTACATTCTGCGAGGGGCTATAAGCAACTGTATGTTGTAAAGAGATCCCTTCAAAAGTATAGAAATCCATGAACCTATTGTTTACATATTCACCTCCGTTGTTGGTTCGAAGAACCTTGATAGACTATTCCACCTGTTTCTCAGCAAGAGCCTTAAAGTCCTGAAAATTTTCAAAGACTTCAGACTTAAGCTTAAGAAAATATACCCAAGTATATCGTGAATAGTCATCAATGAAGGTTAGCACATAAAGAGCTCTAGTAAACGAAGGAGAAGGAAATGGACTAGAAACATCGTTGTGAACAAGATCCAAAGGATGAGTGGCTCTCCAGGATTTTCCTTTGTCAAAGTTCTTTTCAGGATGCTTTCCAAGGGTACAACCCTCACAAAGACCCTTAGAAAACTTGACACGAGGCAACCCGTTGACCATTTCGTTTTGGCTCAATTGTTCAAGGTAGCAATAATTTAGATGTCTGAAATGCTCATGCCATAGCTTACTAACCTCATTTGCATGAGTGAGCAAGGCAGTGGGCATAGAATTAGAAGTAAAGTGGGAGAAGGTGTACAACTAAGAACGATGATCGCCTTTCCTCTCCCCACTTTGTAGTGTCATTGTTAAGCTCACAAATAATCACCAAGTTAGGACCAAATTCCACTCACATTCCTTCACCAAAGTGAGTGATTTGGTAAACCGATAGGAGATTGGTAGAGAGATCGGGAACACTCAACACTTGGTTAAATGCTCCCCATTCATCTCTACCGATCCACTACTAGAAACCGACACTTTGTCGTGTCATTACCCATTGTGATTTCGGACGTTCCACAAGGTTCAATGTTAGAAAACTAAACATGCAAAGAGCCCATGTGGTGCGAGGCACCGGAATCTATAATCCATGTCGATGAAGGAGAAACTCTGGCTACAAGGGCCTTTCCTTTCTTCTTATCATTTTTAGCACCTTTTGCAGCAGAAGACTCGACCTTCAGAGCACTTTGTTTTATGGATTCAGGAACACTTATTTTATTCTTCTCAAGTAAATGAGATAAGTGATCAATCTATTTCTAAAAATAGTGTTGCTCATCGTGACCAGACTTCTTGCAATAGGAACACAAATACTTACTTTTATGTGCCTTAGGCTTAGAATTCGAAGTGTTTGTGTCATTTTTAGGTTTGGTCTTGGTTTCTTTCTTCTTTTCAGTCTTCTTTCCCTTGCTAGTACTTGCTACAAGGGCATGTGACTTGGACTTGAGAGACCCCATTTGAATGAGTTTGTCCTGTTCTCGAATGATTTGGGATAAAAACAGATCAAAGGAGGGCATAGTCCAAGTATCGCCCAAAGCAGCTTTTATAGCATAGAAAGTTGACACGAAGATAGAATATTCAGGACCTAGCTTAGAGAGAATCGACAAGATCAGTTGAGAATCTTTCTTTTCTACTTGACATCCTTTTAACAACAATCTAATGTGGACAAATTTCGAGAAGAAATCTTGTAGGTTTTCAAAGTCACTAGGATTTAACCCTAGTAGTTTGTTTTCCAACTCATGCGCTCTCATGTCATCTAGTTGTCCAAACATCACATCCAGCATTTTCCACACAAATTTAGGTGTTTCGGATGCCTCAATGTGGAAGAGCAAGTCAAGAGAAATAGACATGCAAAGAATACCTAAAGCTTCATCACTACGGTTTAACCACTTATATTTTTCAGGTTCGTCATCTGGTTCAGTCTCATTTCCCATGGTTATAAAAAAGCAATTTTAAAAAAACTTACCAAATAGATACTTACGGCTTGTTTGTTTTTAAAATATTTTAAAAAGCTTTTAATAAATAGAAACTTAAAGAACTTACCAAAAACTTAAAAAACTTACCACGTTTTGTTTTAAAAGGATTGCCACATTGAAAAAGTAAAAATCCTTAACAAAAAAATGTGAAAGGAAAAACTTAATGTTGTTTGTTTGCAGGCCCGGAATGGGAAGGAACGCTGGGGCGGGGAAGAGGCCACAGAGGGCACATAGTAGAGAGGGCAGGGCGTCCACACGAGTAGAGAGGCCAAGGGCGTCCGTGGGAGGGGAAGCCATGGCACAACACGGCAGCAGCAAAAAAAAATGCCACACTGAAAAAAATGAGCTCCTTCCATGCAAAACATAGCAAAGACTACCTTCCACAAAGCAAAACAGCAAAAATGACCTCCCACACAAAACATCCACGTAAAAAGAATACACGGCCAGAGAAGAAGCAGTCATGAACAAGGCAACTGCACAAGTGAGCTGATAGAATGAGCTCGGGTTGAGGATGAAGCATCAAAAACCAAGGCTCCAAACTGTAATTTTTGACCTGAATCTCTGTAAAACCATGCAAAAAACAACACAGAGAAACCAGAAATAGAGATCTAAAAAAATTCCAGTTAAATAAAAAAATTAAAAAACCAGAAAATACTCTATTTTGGATTTAGCTGCAGCTAGCTAAAAAAGGCGCAAAACCCCGATTGCTCAAGGTATGATGAAAACCTGCACATGCACAAAAAAGGCACAAAAACCGACACAACTTTCTCGAGAAATCTTGTTAGAGGGATTAGCAAAATAATTCCATAAAATAGTGATCAAAAAACTTGCATGCAGAGTAAAAGAACAAAACCAAGAAAGAGTAATCGTAACTAAAAAATAATGAGTGCACATTTACCCAATCTCAGCTCTGATACCATGAAAAGATTTTGCGAGAATCAAATCAGAAATGAGGCACCACGAAGTAGTTACACTCCAACGGAATCGTGATAGCTCCAGTGTAATTGCAAGAAATAATTGATCAATAATGGAAGAACTTGCTCAACAGAAACAAAGCTTACATATAGAGGAAAGACAAAGCAGAGTGTCTTGGCATGCTCATAAATGAATAGTAAAAGAGTACATATAGGGTGCTGAGTAACCCTAGTGCATGACACACATGAAACCCTAAACCTAACCCATGTGAGATGACCCTCCAATATGAGAGGAGGACACATAGGATAACTCACACTAACAACATTGTGTTAGGGGTTCAATGGCTTACCACTTTGGGAACCATTGAGATGAACTTCCAAGACTTTTTCATGTGATTTCACTCGAAGGAATAACTTTTGAGCTAAGAGTCTTAAGAGCAAAGTCTCCACAAAAAGTAAGTTCTAATCAAATGCACAAAATTCTAAAAAAGGGTACAGAGGGATTTGTGCACAACTCTTTTCATTGGAAGCTCATCATTCTAAGGATATTATACCATCAGACATGCAAGCAGTGTTGGATGCACACTCTATTGTATTTGAAAATATACCAAAGGGCTTACCTCAAAGAGAGATCATGATCATGCTATTCAGTTATTACCAGTAAGTCAACCGCCTAACATAAGACCTTATAGGTACCCATATGTGCAAAAAAGTGAAATCGAGAAGATTGTACAAGAGATGTTGGAAGCAGGAATCATCTGTCATAGTTAGAGTGCTTATTATTCTCCAGTAGTGATGGTATGGAAGAAAGATGACATGTGGTGCATGTGTCTTGATTATAGGGAACTTAATAAGTACACAATCAAAGATAAGTTTCCTATTCCTATAATTGATGATTTGCTTGATGAGTTGCATGGTGTTGTTTATTTTACAAAGCTTGATCTTCATTCGGGATACCACCAAATTAAAATCAAGGGTGAGGATGTTCATAAAACCACCTTTTAGACACATGAAGGCCATTATGAATTCCTATTAATGCCTTTTGGACTCACAAATGCACCTTCTACATTTCAAAGTTTGATTAATTCTATTTTTAAGTCATCCTGTGGGTTTGTCTTAGTATTTTTTGATGATATATTAATTTATAGCAAAACATGGGAGGAACATTTGCATCATGTAAATAAGGTTTTGGAAACCCTTGAGCAACATCAACTTTATGGAAAGCCCTCTAAGTGTTCTTTTGGACTCAAGGAGGTTGAATATTTGGGTCGCATTCTCTCTCATGAAGGGGTTAAAGTGGATCCTAATAAGATCAAAGCCATTATGGAACAGAAGGCTCCAAAAACACTAAAGAATCTACGAGGATTTTGGGGCTTACTGAGGTTATTACCAAAAATTCGTAAGGCATTATGGAAGCTTATTTGCACCTCTCACATATTTATTAAATAAGGACTCCTTCCATTGGAGTGATGATGCAACCAAAGCATTTGAGCAACTAAAGAAGGCCATGTGCACCACTCCAGTCTTGGCTACTCCATATTTTTCCAAAACATTCATTGTTGAATGTGATGCATCAGGGGTGGGTATGGGGGTAGTTCTCATGAAAGAAGGCCATCCTATTGCATTTTTGACCCATCAATTCAAAGGTAAGAATCTTTCCAAGCTGACTTATGAGAAGGAAATGCTAGCCATACTTCATGCAGTAAAGCAATGGAGACCATATCTCATAGGAAGAAACTTTAAAGTGAAGACAGATCATGATAGTTTGAAATACTTCTTGGATCAGTGTTTATCATCTAAAGAACAACAAAAATGGGTCTCAGTGTTAGGAAATAAGGGATACAATATGCGGAATAGTCCCTCACGAATCGCAACAATAGAAACTAATCTGCAGAAATTATTACGGATCTCAAATAAAAGTGCGAGAATAAAATAAAACAACACAAAGAGACAGTATTTAATGTGGTTCACCCAATTTGGGCTATGTCCACAAAGAATCACTTGCTCAGATTTTATTACAAGCCACTTTGCTCTCTCTCAATACAATACCCATATCCATTTGGAGCTATGCTCAACAAACTCTCTGAAATTCACACCCGAATTCAAAGCACATCTACAAGGTTTTTCCATACATCTATCATATGCATAAAACCATATAAATAGACAACTGCTTAAGTAGTTTTACAAAACCATGGGTATCAAAACCATGGGCAAAAACATCCCATAAACCTATGGGTCAAAATCCCACCCATATGAGAAAATCATGTTTCCCGATATATCGGGCACGTTTTAAGGCCAAAAAAATTCGGAAGGCTGCGCCCGGACCCTTGCTTAAGGCCCGGCCCGCCCCGAACCCCGGCGAGGATACATGAAAAGTGTACAATACTCTTAGTGTATAGTCTTCAACACTTTCACACATGAAAACAAGCTCCACAACCTAACAATCTCCCACTTGGAGACTAGTTTTCCTCTGAGCAAGCTTCTCAACCCTTCACTAGTTTCTATGAAGACCAACCAAAGCTGAACATAGCTTCAGTTTTTCCCTTGTGACCACCTTGGTCATCATGTCTACAGATTTCGGTGGTATGAATATTCTCCGGCTTGACTTCTCTTCCTCCAAAGTTGCACCGATGAAATGGTACCTTAACTATATATGCTTTGTCCTAGAGTGGAAAGCAGAGTTCTTAGCTAGGTGTATAGCACTCTGACTATCACTATGCAACTTTCCTTCCTCCTACTTATGCCCCAACTCCTCAAGCAATTGTTGTAACAAAATCATTTCTTTTCTTGCCTCTGTGGCAGCAACATACTCAGCCTCTGTGGTTAACAAAGCCACCAGCTTTTGTAGTTGTGAAATCTAGCTCACTGTTGTCCCACCTACAAGTGTAAACATAACCTGTCGTGCTCCTCCTACTATCTACATCTCCAGCCATATCTAAATCTACATAACCACACAAAGTGGTGTCTAATCCAGTGTAGCACAAAACTGTCCCCATGGTCCCTCTTAAATACCGAAGGATCCACTTTACTGCCTACCAGTGATCTCTGCCTGGATCACTCATAAATCTACTCACCGCTCCCACTACATGGGAAATATCAAGCCTAGTACACACCATGGCATACATCAAACTGCCAACTACTGATGAGTAAGGTACCTTGGACATTTGGTTTCTCTCTGTTCTGTCTTGGGACACTGCTCCTTTGATAACTTGAAATGGCTTGCCAAAGGAGTCCCAACCGGTTTAGCATCCTGCATATTAAACCTCTCTAAGACTTTCTTAATGTACTCTTCCTGAGATAAAGTCATCTTCCATTCCTTCCTATCCGAGATATCCTCATACCAAGGATTTTTTTGGCTGCCCCCAAATCCTTCATAGCAAAGGATTCACTTAGCTATTTCTTGAGTACTTTTATTTCTTGCATGTTTTTACCTGCAACCAACATGTCATCCACATACAGACACAGGATAATATAACTGCCATCCTCAAATTTATTTATATACATGCAATGGTCAGAATGACATCTAATATAACCTTGCTCCATCATGAAGCTATCAAATTTCTTATACCATTGACGTGGAGCTTGTTTCAAGCCATACAAGCTCTTCTTCAGTTTTCACACCATCTCCTCTTTACCTTTGACCTCATAGCCCTCTGGTTGCTGCATATATAGTTCCTCCTCCAAATCACCATGGAGAAATGCAGTCTTTACATCAATTTGTTCTAAGTGCAAGTCTTTTGCTGCAACTATTCCTAGAACAATTCTAATAGAAGTCATTTTTACTATAGGAGAAAAAATCTCATCAAAATCTATACATTTTTTCTGTGTAAACCCCTTGACCACCAACTGGGCCTTGTATCTTTTCTTTCCTCGTTCTTCCTCTTTGACTTTGAACACCCACTTGTTCTGTAATTCTCTTTTGCCTTCGGGTAGCTTCACCAAATCCCATGTCTAGTTCTCCATGAGAGCCTGATGCTCCTCATCCATGGCTTGCTCCCACTTCTTCCTAGCATCTACCTGCATTGCTTCATCAAAGCTCTCTAGCTCTCCACTATCAGTGAGTAATAAATAATAAAGAGAAGGAGAAAAACGTTCAGGTTCTCTTCTTACCCTAGAAGACCTCCTCAATATAGGAGTTTGGGGTTCTGTTGAGGGAATTCTGAAGCGATTCATGTGTCACTTTCCCATCCAAAAGATCCTTACTTTGCTGCATATTCTTTCTTGGATTCTTAACTTTTTCCTACAACTGCTACATATACATGACTTTCTCATTAAATACCACATCCCTAGATCGAATCATTTTCTTGTCCTTAATACTCCAACATTTATATCCAGAGTCATCACCAACATAACCAATGAAAGTACATTTTTCTGATTTAGCCTCTAGTTTGGTCCTATCATCCTTGTCTATATGAACAAACACCTCACATCTAAAGACTCTAAGAAATGAATAATCAACTTTCTTACCATACCAAGCCTCCTCAGGTATGCCTCCATCCAAGGAACTTGAGGGTCCTCTGTTTATCAAGTACATAGTGGTGCTCACCGCTTCTGCCCAAAAAGAAAGAGGTAGTTTTGCATGTAACCTCATGCTCCTAGCACGTTCCATTATTTTTTTGTTCATCTTTTCTGACATCCCATTCTCATTGCGGAGTTCCTAGAATGTCTTTTACTGCGGATTCCATTCTTAGAACAGTAATCATCAAATTCATTGCTACAATACTCCCCTCCATTATCTGACCTGAGACATTTTAGCTTAAGACCTATTTTATTCTCTACCAAGGCTTTCCATTTAACAAAAGTTTCAAATACATCATATTTGTTTCTAATACAATAAACCCAAACTTTCCTTGTTGCATCATCAATAAAAGTAACATAATAACTTGAACCCCAAGAGATGAAACCTAAGTTGGCCCCACACATCAAAATGCACCAGCTCTAACTTACTCTCTTTCTTTGTAGGTCTAACCTTGAGAAACCTTACTCACTTTTGTTTCCCATATATGCAGTCCTCACAGAACTCCAAACATGTTTATGTATATCTAGGAAAATCCTTCTTTATGATCTCCATGCCCTTATGGATCATATGACCGAGCCTATAGTGCCATAATGTTGTATCTACTTCTAAAGCCACAATATTACAAACATTAGTGCTATAAGTGGTTAAATACAAGGTTCCAACCTTCTTACCTCTTGCCACCACAAGAGCACCCTTGGTAACCTTCAAGAGTCCGCTGTAAATATCATCAGTACAACCATCACTTCCCAATTGCCCCGCCGATATCAAATTTCATCTTAATGTAGGCACATGTCTGACATCCTTCAATATCCAAGTATTCCCATTCTGCATCTTAACCTGAATAGAACCTTTTCCAACTATGTTATAAGGATCATCATCACCAAGAAAAACATGCCCAAAATCTCCTTGAAAATAATCAACAAAATAATGCCTATGTGGAGAAGCATGGAAAGAAGCCCCAAATCTAAAACCCAAGATTGATAATATTGTGCAAAGAAAGAATCAAAGCATCGACATACATTACCCGTTTCCACATTTTGTCTGCTTGTTTTCTTCATGTTGTTTCTTCTTGTCCCGAAGCTCCCAACAATCCTTCTTTGCATGCCCAGAATTTCCATAGTGCCAGCATACTATCTTGCTTTTAGATTTTGACCTTGCCCGATCCTTTGATTTTCCACGGCTTCCTCTATTCTTTTGTCTCCCTCTAGTTTCCATTGTCAAAGCATTCCTGAAGTAGAAGATTCACAGAGCTTTTTCTTCGCATTTCCTCACTTAGAATCACCCCTACAACATCCTCAAACTTTAACTTTGAGTTAGCTGGAACCGAGTTGCTTACCGCCATTACCAAGCTATTCCAACTCTCAAGTAAAGAGAACAGAACTAATAAATCCCTAACTTCTTAATCAAATTCTATATGAAGCGAAGCTAGCATATTTACAACCATGTTAAAATCATTTAGATGATGCTAACTCTTGAACCATTCTCAGACATCTTCATATTAAACAACTTTTTCATTAAAAATATCTTATTAGAGGCAAAGGTTTTTCATACAACTTCCCTAATGCATCCATTAGTTATTTTGTAGTCTTTTCCTTTGAAACATTAAATAATACCAAAGATGCAAGACACAACCAGATTGTCCCAAGTGCTTTCCTATCAAAGCAGATCCCATTCCGCATATGTCATGCTCGATGGTTTTTCACCTTATCAAATAGCAGAGTATAAAGATCCTTCGATAAAGGTAATATTCCATATGCATATTCCAAAGACTGAAATTCTTCCCGTCAAATTTATCAACCCTAGATCTTCCATCATCTGCCATAGCTCCCACTCAAGATAAAACTTTCCCTGTGATTCAACACTTCAGCAAACCAAACCAGGCTCGATACCAATTATTAGGAAATAAGGGATAAAATATGTGGAATAATCCCTCATAGAATTGCAACAGTAGAAACTAATATGCAGAAATTATTACAGATCTCAAATAAAAGTGTAGAATAAAATAACACAACACAAAGAGATAGTATTTAACATGGTTCACCCAATTTAGGCTACGACCATAAATAATCACTTGCTCAAATTTTATTACAAGCCACCGCTCTCTCAATACAATACCAGATCCGTTTAGAGCTATGCTCAAAAAACTCTCTGAAATTTACACCCGAATTCAAAGCACATCAGTAATGTTTTTCCATACATGTATCATATGCATAAAACCATATAAATAGACAACTGCTTAAGCAGTTTTACAAAACCATGGGTATCAAAACCATGGGAAAAAAACATCCCATAAACCTATGGGTCAAAATCCCACCCATATGAGAAAATCACATTTCCCGATATATCAAGCACGTTTTAAGGCCCAAAAAAAAATCGGGGCTACGCCCCCGAACCCCGGTGAGGATACATGAAAAGTGTACATTACTCTTAGTGTACAGTCTTCAACACTTTCACACATGAAAACAAGCTCCACAACCTAACACCAAGATGTTGGGATATGATTTTGAGATTATCTATAAGAAAGGGAAGGATAATGTTGTTGTGGATGCTCTGCCATGGAAAGATGAATCAACTCGCATCCTTTTTATGTGCCATATCCATATTACAAGAAGATTGGATAGATGAGGCAAGGTCGAATGGAGAAATGACCCAACCACACAAAACACCATTCATCATCTCGAGAATGATCCAAGCATGTCTACGAAAAAATTGTATTGAAAGGATATGCTTTATGGTATAAAGATAGATTATACCTATGTAAGAACTCCACTCTTAAAAATAGGATTATGTCGAGCTTCACTCTTCTCCAGTAGGGATGCACTATGGATTCTTGAAGACTTATCATCGAGTCAAACAAGATTTCTTTTGGGAAGGGATCAAAGGGGATGTCCAAAAATTTGTGGTAGAATGCATGGTTTGTCAGCAAAATAAGGGTGAAACAGTTCGATCCCCAGGTCTTCTACAACCTCTATCTATTCCTAGCCAGCGGTGGGAAGAGGTTTCCATGGACTTTATCACAGGATTGCCTAAATTTGAAGGAAAAAATGTCATCATGGTTGTGGTGGATAGACTCACCAAATATGCTCATTTTTGTGCCTTGGCACACCCATTTGCTGCAAGCACAGTAGCAACAACCTTCATGGACACAGTTCAGAAGCTTCATGGGACACCGAAGATTATAGTAAGTGATCGAGACCCTATATTTACTAGTAATTTTTGGACTGATTTATTCTCATGTTTGGGTACTCAGTTAGCTCGTAGCTCTTCTTATCATCCCCAATCTGATGGGCAAACAGAAGTTGTAAATAAGTGTTTGGAGGGATATCTTTGTTGCTTTACGTCAGATAAACAAGCAAGATGGGTCCAATGGTTTCCATTTGCAGAATGGTGGTATAACACTTCCTTCCATACTTCATCTAAAATGTATCCTTTTTTGGCACTGTATGGGTACCATCCAACATCCATCACATCATCATTCAGAGGAAAACCATGGGTTAGAGCAGTAGAAGAACACATTTAGTATCAACAAGAGGTCCTCTCTAGTCTCAAGGAGAACTTGGTCATGGCACAAAACCGCATGAAGCAACAGGTTGATCAACATCGCACGGAAAGGCATTTTGAAGTCGGTGATTGGGTTTTTGTGCGGTTATAACCATATAAGAAAATGTCTTTGAAACAACAACAAAAGGATAACAAACTTTCACCGAAGTATTATGGCCCCTATCAAGTATTACAGAAGATTGGTACTGTAGCATACAAATTAGAACTTCCACAATCAACCAGAATACATCTAGTATTTCATGTTTCTTGCCTAAAGAAAGTAATTAGACAAAGAGTATCATCCCAAATAGTGTTACCTGAGCTCGATGAGGAGGGGAGAGTCATCTTGGAACCTGAATGCATCCTTCAAACACGCACTAAAATATTAAGGACACGGGTTATTACTGAGTACCTAATCAAGTGGAAGAATATGGACAATGAAGATGCAACATGGGAAGATATGACATTCTGCCGCAAAGAAGAAATAAAGCTTCTCAACATTGGGGACAATGTTTCTTTGAAGGGGAAGGGTATGTTATGCCCTTAACCTATTGCTTGTATTAGGATATGAGTAGCCGACTTGTGGCTTACCATATCATTTAGAATTTCTCATGCTTAATAGGTCGGCCTTGGTGATGGCCATAACATATGAATAGTATATATAGGGGATTGTAGGTAGTATTTCATCATCATTGGAGCATTTAAGTCTTATTTTATGGTTTGGAGGTTTCCCCCTCGAAGTGGCGAAGCTATTCTAATTACATATTGAGATCACTATTTTGGAATATTGTGTTATTTGGTGTTATATTTCTGCTCATGATCTAAATTATACAAGTAATTTCATTACATGCTTGAGTATGAAATCCTTTCAATAGCCATGTAAATATTGCTAATTCGTGCTAAAATGGCAGTATACCATTACAACATTGAATTTTCTAGTTAGCCATTTATATGTTTTTCATTGATTATGAGACTTTGAGCTACTCATGGCTTTTTTACAATTGATGTGGCTTTAATTCACCACTTTTCCTAATTCTCCATGTATTCCCATGGATTTTTCCTGTCTTTTCAGCTCTACGACTCATTAATGCCATGTAGTGAGATTTGATAGCTTTGCATATTATTTCCCTTTGTAATAAGATAAAACCATGTTAGAGTGTGAAAGGCGGGCCAATAAGAAGAATCCACGTGTGTATGATTCTTTGGGCCCCTTAATAATATATGATCTTTTTTTGGTATGTTTTGATGCGAAGCGCGTGCTAGTAAGAAAATGTCATGTATGTGTTATTTTCATGAGTGTCATACCCTAGATAACCTTTATTATTCATCGTGAAGTGCAAACCAATAAGAAAGATCCACACTTATATTATTTTTTGCAATGTCAATTGCTTGGTAGGTCATGTAAGACATTGTGAAGTGCAAGCCAATAAGAAAGCTCCAAGTTACTTCGCAATTCACAATGTTAGTCCTTTGATAACCTTGTTGATTGTCAACCAATAAGAATATTCCACACTACTTTGTATTTCGTATAACCAATCTCTGCTAAGAATTTTTGGAAATAGTCAGAAGTAAGCCAATAAGATAGCTCCATGTTGTTTCACAAACTATAATTTCAGTCCTCAGTAAGCCTTTTGAAGATGTAATGATGCAAAGAGCACACAAATGAATAGCTTTGGTGTAGTTTCCTTTCTTCGTAGAAGTCATGGTTTCTAAGATTTGCAAGATACTTTTCCTACCAATTTTTGAATAGTGAATGAATCAACAAGCTCCACGTAGTTTCGAAATTCTCAAAACTTGTCAGCAGTGAAGAGTATTTGTTATAGAGTATAACAAATGAAAAATGGATGCCACATTGCTTCACTGAGACCATAAAACATGTTAGGACTTGTAAGTAAAACCGTGAATAAACATTGACGAGTCATCTAACAATGTGATGACAATTTTTAGACTGCCATAGACTAAAAATGCCCATTTCCTTTCCAAATAAAAAGCCTACAATGTCATACTTAAAACCAAGGTTTTGCTAAAACATTGTGTCAGAAAACATAATTTAAATAGAACAATGTGAGAAAATTGTAACTAGAACATAGTTGATACTTATAAGAAAAATTGGCTTCAATATTTTTCTAAACATAAAGGGTCCCCATTCTTAGCATTTTAAAGCATGGGGAGGTGTTGTTCACAATATATAGCTCAAGTTTTTCTTAACTTATATTTTTAAAATTTATAAGGTAGAACCAAGTAATTGGCATGTAAACTATATATTGAAAAATGGCTATGTAATGTGAATCCTAATTTAAGGGGGCATAGAGTAATTAAAAACCCATATTATTAATTTGATCTGTTGTCACCTAAAGTTGCACCCCTAGTGAATCTACCGATTCAAGCACCTCGATGAAACATGGGATGATCTCTCAATGTGGAACTTAACTATATGAGATCACCCCTGGAGAAGGTTGGCTTCCTCTACCTATATTACTAATGTTAAACTACTCATAATCTAGGTTATACTACTAAAGCTGCAAGGAAAAGGGAGAAGGAATGCATGAAAGGGAAACTAAGCTAAAGAGTGGTGATAGCACCAAAGAAAGGGGATCTCTCTCCATGAGGGGAAGAACGAGAAAGAACATGTGTGAGGAGATGAAAAATGCATGGCATGAGACCCGACCACATGAACCATCGATTACACACATTATAAACACAGAAATGGAAACCATGCAAATATAGTCCATACACAACATAAAATGGAAAGAATAAAGAGAGGCAAGAAGACAATAATCTAAGCAAAAGGGTAGATACGAGCCACATTCAACATATATTATTGCTTATAAGGATGCA
This sequence comes from Taxus wallichiana var. yunnanensis, assembly GCA_018340775.1. NCBI lineage: Eukaryota > Viridiplantae > Streptophyta > Pinopsida > Cupressales > Taxaceae > Taxus > Taxus wallichiana. The sequence goes on from CM031234.1 coordinate 131,992,505, forward strand.
CAGTCTATTACAGTCACTCAGAAGGCATTGGATGCATTACAAAAGCTCAAAACAAAGGTCTGTGACTCGTGAAAGTTGGGTGTCATTTTAACATGGTGACTTTACATTTGGGAGAGGGTCTTTTATAATGAATATTGAATTATTTTTATTGAGAAGAAGAGGAGAGAGGGAGAAGATCATATCACGAAAATAAAGAGATTCAACCACCAAGGACCACTCCTCATTGCTTTTGCGAGAGCCGGGCATGAGAGCCTGAAATTGTACGCCATTAATTTCACAAGCCGATTATGGGCACCATTCATTACTAAATTCGGTTGTTGAAGCGGTTGGGTACACTGGTTCAAATTAGATGCGGACTTTGTTATGCATTTCATAATTTAGATGTTCTGTTATATTTTCCTCTATCTTTCATGGCTTCAAATGTTTCTATTTTGATCCACGAGCTTGTTCTTTATTTTCATGGTCTTTCACGGCTTTTAGTAGCTTATGCATGATCCACGGACTCGTTCGCTTTCTTTTATTGATCCGCGATCATAGTTTAACTTTTTGTAGCCTATTCTTGTCTTTCACGGCTTTATGTCCTTGTTAATGAACTTTTGGTGACCTGCGGCATTATCTCTAACCTCCGCTTTGATCCACATTACTACATAGCCTTTAGCCTTTGTACCACAAACTTTTGTGTATTGTGGGTTTTCTTCGTAGCATGGATTTTTCAATTTACCTTGTTCATGCGGATGACCATTTGTTTCAAATACTTTCCCTTGTGTGGATTTTTCTTTCTTCCATGGATTTCTTTCTATCAACGCATTCTCGCATCTTTTCAACATTATGTGGATTTTTTTACTTTCCTTCACGCTCAAATTTTCTAAAATTCTTGCAAAACCCTTTGCCATGTCCCGTGTCATATAACTCTACAGTCATTTTCTTTTCTTGCATAGACTTTTCAAAATCCATGATGCACTATCATTCTCCAAACTTCGCGGAACACTAAGTTCGGATTTCCGTGGAAAACTAATTTCATTTGTTCCAACGCTTTTAAAACAAAAAGCGCCTTAGTCCTCAACTTAAATAAAGTTTTCCAAATAGCATTGGTGTTATTTTGGACAAGTTCATTGTTAAGAGTAGAACTTGTCATGATTAAAGATGTGTTATGTGTATGAATTAAAAAATAAGGAGTTCATGTTTTGGATTTCCCCAATGCCTAAAGGATTAATCGAATTAATAAGAGGGCGATTGTAATTATCATAGAGATCATTGATGCATTAATGACACATTTGAAGAGATCTCTTTGATATTGAATAAATATTTGAAGGAATATTATGATATAGTGGAAAGAAAATTAGTAATTGTATCAAGGAAGAGATTCTTAGAATTAATACCAACCATATTATAATCCATGTAAAAGGGTTCTATGTAGGTCAAATAGGCCCAATCGTTGTTTTGAGTGTTGTAAATGTGTTTCATGGTAGGAAGGGGAAGATAACCTTTAGGGAATCTAAAGATGAAAGATAAATAAATTTGAAAAGCAAGAAATACTTGGAAAATTGGTTAGAAGATAAAGATTTAAGATGATACCAACGGAGAGGAAGAGGAGGATTGGGGAGTGTTGGGAGCGGAAGAGGAGAACGGAGCGAGATAATTAATTTTGGGAACGAGGGAAAAGGTAAACGAATTGGTTGTAGGGGATCACAGGGAGAATCTACAAAATGGCAGGAAGGATGCATAATTTACAATAGAAAGGGGTAAAGTGGAGTCGGATAAGGGGCCCCAGTCACATGGGCGAGGTGAGTGGTCGAAATGTACCCAAACAGTACCCTCTATTTTTCTCAACCCTTTCGTAATGAAAATGGAGTTTTCTTAGAAATACCGGATCAAGTGGCCAACCGAGTTAAGTCTTAAATGAGTAATATCATTTTGGCCAAGATCCCGGGTAGCAGTGAATATTGAAGAGTTTACGAAATGGGCTAACACGGGGAAGTGGATGCCCAAGGGTTCGATGAAAATTACAGCATATGCCAATGCTTTTTTTGTGATTATGTTGTCCTTGGAAAGGATTTTTATAGATCCTTGTTGGAGGCCCATGGTTTATGGGTTGTGTTGTGGTTTTGGTTGAAAATTGGCAACCGGGTTCAATCCTCGGAAATAGTTATTTAAGAATATCCCATCTGGGTCGGACTGCCAAGTTTACCCCTAGAATATTGGGATCTGGACATCCTACAAGGGATTACCAAAGCCAATGGGGCCCTAGTCATCATTGATTCTGTCACTTGTGCCAAAACTAGACTTCTATTTGCTCAATTCTATGTTAATTTGGTTCCAGAAACTTCTCTACCAAAAAGCATTGAGCTTAAGGCCCCTTAGGGAGTTCATATCTAGAAAATTGACTAGGTTTTTGCACTATTCATGTGTTTCTCGTGCTTCAAGGCATGAAACAACATCAAATCCTTCCCAAAGGACAAAGAGGAGGCAACCTAGAAGGCTCAAATTAAGAAGAACAAAGGTATCAATAAGGAAGATTTAAAAGGAAAAGGCGTAGTGCAGCCAAATGGTAGTGGCCCTTCAAAGGTAAATCCTTTATGGAAATCGGTAAAAAAACCATTGGAGATTAAAGAAAATATTCTAGAAGGACGAGAACAGCTTTTAGAAGAAGAAGTTGTAGATGCAGGTCAGGAGGAGGTCGAAAAATGGTAGATGATCAAGACCTAGAAAAAAGTTGAGGATGTGGTGGTTGTTGAAGATTTCCAAGATCACGGTATTGTGAGATCCGTAGTTCGAGGATACTATGGATGAAATTTTTTTCCCAAAGACCCAGTGGAATTGCTACTTGTAAGCAACATGTTCAATATTCTAGACATTAATTTGGAGGACATCCCAATAGTGGAAGAGGATCTCCAATGTGCTCATGAGACTAGCAAGAATGTTTCAAATGGGCTGCAGTCAAGGTCTCATCGGATAAATATACCAATGAAGTGGTTAAAGAAAGCCCCATAGTAGAGTGCTCTGATGTCCAATCCCCTAAGGAGGTCAAACAAATTCCCAAACCATCTCCAAAAAGGAAAGCGACACCAAGAACTAGATCCAAGGAGGATGTTGGTGCCAACAAAGCCTCTCCAGGGAGACCATTTGAAAAGGAAAAAAGGGAGAGAGTTCTGAATGAATAATATTAGAAATTCAATGAAACCATTGTGCAGGCCAAAAATCTACCCATTCTAAATGATTTTCTTCTCTTGGAATATAAGGGGCCTAAACCACCCTAGTAAGCATAGGATCTTGTTTGATTTTAAAAGTAAGGAAAAACCGGATGTCATAATGCTACAAGAGACAAAGATGAATCAGGATAAGATGAAAGACTTTCATGTTTTTTTGGAAGGAAGTTGGCTTCCATTTTCAACCATCTACTGAGGAGCTTCATGGGGTTTGTTGTGTCGTGGAACAAGAACATTTTTTAGGGTTGTCCCCTTCATAATAGTCAGCACCATTTATCCATTTGCTTCACTAATGTTAGCTCCAAAAAATAGTTTATTCTCTCTAATATTTATGCTCCAAATACTACAACTGGTAGAAGGATGCTCTGTGAGGAGTTGACTATATTCAGAAGGATGTTTAATGATTTAATATGGATCATTGGGGGTGATTTTAATACTCCTCTCATTCCCTCATAAAATAAAGGGGGGGTTAATGTGTTTACCGAGAGCATGGAGGATCTTGCTAATTTCTTGGGTTGGAATGGTTTGATGGATCTAGACCTCAGTGGCTCAAAATTCACCTGGACCAATAGGAGGGAAGGGGAAAATCTAATTCAAATCAGTGGATCAATTTCTTTTGAATATCCACTAGATTCAGGAGCAACAATACAATCTATCCTCCTTAGCTCGCATCGGATCTGATCATAACCCTCTAGCCCTAAACTTTAGTGAAATGAAGCAAACCACTGGTAGACCTTTTAGGTTCGAAAATATTTGGACCACTCATCTAGAGTTGGAAAGAATGATAGAAGAATGGTGGAGGCCGGAAGTCAAAGGTAATAGTATGTTCAAGGTGGCTGCAAAACTCAAAAATGTTAAGATGAATATTAAAATTTGGAACAAGGAGGTTTTTGGTAATATTTTTCTTCAAAAAAGTAGAATTTATGAAGATCTCAGGGTCTTGGAAGAAACTATGGAACAGGGAGGATGGAGCAATGAGGAAAAAATCAAGGAAAAATATCTACTTGTTGAATACCACAACATTCTGAGAAGGGAAGAGATTTATTGGAAGCAGAAGTCAAGAATTAATTGGCTCAAAGAGGGAGACCGCAACACCAAATTCTTCCATATCTCATCCACCATTAAATATAATAAAGGAAGAATCCAAGAAATAAATAAAGAAAATGGTGAACTAGCTACGGAAGATAAGGATATCTCTAACACTATTATCTCTTTTTAGGAACTTGTTTGCCAAAGGTCAACTTTCAGCCAAGATTTCTAGAGCAGAAATTCTAAATCTTTTTGAGTCGGCCATTAGCCATGTTGAGAATAGTGAACTCATAGCCATCCCTTTTAAGGAGGAGATAAAATAAATTTTAGATGCTATGGAAGGTGACAAAACTCAGGGCCGGATGGTTTCCCTACTTTTTTTCAGATGTACTAGGATATTGTTAAGAAAGAAGTGGTTTTAGCTATCCAAGATTTTTTCCAATTTGGAAGCCTACTCAAAAAAATCAATCATACCTTTATTGCTCTCATACCCAAAAATCCAGGAGCAAAAGATCTAGGGGACTTCAGACCCATAATTTTATGCAATACTATGTATAAGCTAATCTCCAAAATCCTAGCTTTCAGACTAAGGGAGACTCTTAGTAACTTCATTTCTCCTAATCAAGGAGCCTTTGTGCCGGGTAGACAAATTTTGGACAACATAATCACCATTCATGAGATGATCCACTTTGTTGAAATTTCAGGAAGGGAGGCTATGATTGTTAAGTTGGACATGCAAAAATCTATGACAAGATTTCATGGGATTTCTTGTTCTCCCTTTTAAATCATTTGGGATATCATCCTCACTTCATCAAAATGATCCAATCTTGCACTAAAGACCCGAGATTTTCTATTATTATTAATGGGAATCCAAATGGTTTCTTCATCTCGGAAAGGGGTTTGAGGCAAGGAGATCCCCTGTCACCCTTCTTGTATATTATTTTTGTTGAAACATTGAGCAAGTTATGCTCTAAGGCCCAAGTTGAAGGTAACATGGAGGGTATTAAAGTGGCTCATGGAGTTGAGAATCAATACTTGTAGCAATTTGTGGATGACATAGTTCTCCTTGGACAAGTTGTTGTTCAGGAGGCTCGGGTCTTCAAAAACATCACCAAACAATATGAAGAAGTTATTGGATAGAGGATTAACTTTAGAAAGAGCTCCTGTTTTTTCATAAATGTGGAGGAGTAGTAGAACAGGCTAGCCAATATTCTGGATTATAGCATTAAAGGCCTCCTATACACCTATCTTGGAATGCCTCTTTGTGGGAAAAAGTTAGAGGAAGGAGGTTGGAATAAATTAATAGAAAAGTTTCATAAAAACTTGCCTCTTGGAAAGGCTCATTGTTGTCACAAGCCAGAAAATATCAATTCCTTCAAAACTTCTTACAGGTTATTGTTGTTTTCATTATGTCCATCTTTACCTTACAAGTAATAGTTAGGAAAGTTATTGAAGGTATACAAAAGAGGTTATTATGGACTGGATCAGAGGAAAATAGTGGAATCCCTTTAATTGTTTGGGACAAGGTCACTCAACCCAAGGACATAGAGGCTCTTGGATTGAAGAATATTCAATTCATGAATCAAGCTCTAATAGCAAAGGTTGGTTGGAGATTGCACAGAGAGGAGGGAACTTGGATCAACATTTTGAAAGTGAAATATTTGTGGCACTTTGGCTCTTTTCTCTGATTTGGAGCTCCTAGAGGATCTATCTTCTAGAATAATCTTTGTCATTCTAGAAAGTTGTTAATTAAAGGGAGTAAATGGAATCTTAGGGATGGTACAAAGATAAAATTTTGGGAAGATCCATGGATTAAGGACAAAGCCCTCATAACTGAGGAACCATGGAGTGAGCTCTGGCATTTCTTCAACCAAGAAAAGGGGAGTTGGTTTATAGATATTGGAATGAAGAGAGGAAGTGGATCCAACTCCTACCTCCCCCTCACTATCAAGGGAATTTACAGCCCTTTCAAGAACTTAATCAGCTCCTTAAAGACTATCACATACCCCAAAACAGAGCTCGGGATGAGTTAATTTGGAGAACCATGGACACTAGGGAGTACGGGGTCAAGTCAGGCTACTTGCTGAACTTTGAGCATATTGAACCCAATATCTACTAGAGGAAGATCTGGAATAAAAATCTTATTCCCAAAATCAATATTTTTCTGGGAAGTTATTAAAAGGAAGATCCTAATTGTGGATAGGTTAAGAAAAAGGGGGATGATCATCACTAACAGATGCAGTTTATGCAAATGTAATAAAGAGTCAATCTAGCATCTTTTCTGGAATGCTCTTTCTCCTTTCAGTCTTCTTTGTGATCCTTGGTTTTTTCAAGATACATATGGTCCTCCCTGTGGATGTGGCCCTTCTCCCCAAACAATGGAGCTTCAATTTCCAAAATGAGTTTATCAAAGAAATCTGGAAACTCGCCCTCCCGCACTACATTGTGGGGCCTGTGGATCGAACAAAATAATCGGATCTTTAGGAACAAAACCTCAAGCCTAGATATGGTTATTGAAAGGGTGAGTCTATCTCTCAAAGAAAATGCTCAAATTTTAAATCCCAAATTATCTAAGGTCTTCCCAGCCTGGGAAAGAAGTATTCTCAGAAGCATGAGCATTACCCCAATCATCCCTTTGAAGGAGAATGTCACCCACAGAGTTAAATGGTCGAGACCTCCTGATGGTTGTTTTAAAATCAACTTTGATGGATCCACCAAACAGAAGGATAACACTACTAGGGAGGTTTGGTTCATGATCACCTCGGTAGATGTCTTGGAGCCTATGCGGGTCCCATCGGAAATCATACCAACAATTATGCGGAATCCAAGGCCATGCTTTAGGGCATCATGATGTGCAGAGATTTGAGACTAAGATCCATCATTATAGAAGGCAACTCCTTATGTGTCACGAACCCTCTAAAAGATCAGAGTAAGTGCAAATGGAAACTTAGCAACATCATCAATAAAGCTCGTGTGATGTTAGAATCATTTGAAAAGGAGGATATCCAAGTACATCTTGAGGGCGGGTAATAAACATGCGGACGCGCTTGCTAATCAAGGCGACATGTCGGATGTGATGGCGTGGCAGGATGTGTATTCCTTGGAAAGAATTATAAAATTGATAAATGATGACATGTATTTAGAGGTAGTTTAATGATGGTGACCAAGGCTCACATGCTTGGGAGCTCAAAAAGATCTTTTTGGGAAAGGTTACGATTCATTTGCTTTGGATTTTATTCAATTTTTTTTATATTGGTGATTCAATTATGTTTGATTTGAAGTGAGGTGTGCTTGGAAAATAATGGGAGGTCACATGGTCGGCCGAGCCCACTTCTTTCATCTAAAAATCACACCATTATGTGGAAGTTGCGCAGCAGAGGGGCTTAAAGAAAGGAACGATAACCAGATCGTACCAAGCCAAAAACACAGATGCTAATCAAACACCATGATCAATAAGATGAAAGTAATTCGCCATAATAACTTTACATAAAACCTTTGCAAATAAATGAGCAGCAATATCATATATTATTATGGAACTCAATGCAATACATTGAGAATGGGTCTTGCTTAAATAAGCAAGGAATAACAATCTAAGAACCAGTCAAGGTCGTAGATCAAGCCATAAATCAAGGAAATAAATAGTCATCAAAGAACTAGTCAAGACCATAGATTTAGGAGATAACTAGACATCAAGGATCTAGTCAATACCATAGATCAAGGAAAGAACTATACCTAACAACTAGATAATATCTCCTAATATCTAAATAAGATAAAAGAAATATCCACACACATAAGTGGGTGAGGATAAATACAATAAAGGTAAATAAAGTACCTAGGTGAACATGAGCTAAGGTAAATACCTACTCTAACACCCCCCCTCAAGTGAAGCTAGGGGCAAAAATAGAAGTGGCATGTCCACAGTATGAGTCCCGACAACTAGGCCTGATGAGGTACTCATGTACAATAACTAGGGAAAAAAGGGACACCGCAAGGTACCCAAAACCAATAACAACAAAGTAAAGAGAGTAAAGACCCGCTCCAAGGCATCCCAAGAAGCTCGGCTCAAAAACTCATACAATGTTGAAGAAGTTTGGTGTGCACTATGGTCTGAATCCATTGCTTGATCACAAAACTAAAAACAAGCGACACTAGGCTCCACTGAGAATAGTTCCATACAAGGAGACTGTCAACTGAGTGATGTCAAAAGTGCCAATAAAAAACACCAAACATAATTCGATCAAGTGTTATAAATAGGTGTGCCACGATCCAAGAACAAAAACCAAAGCAATAAGGCAAGGACACAAAATCCAGAGTGTCATGATCCAAGAAAAGCCAAGGTAACAAGGCAAGGACACAAAAACTAAAGAAGCGGGATCAACACCACACCCTCTCATACTACCGAATGGGTGGAGTGATGCTACAAATCTGTATGAGTTGCCGAAAACAACTACTCGAACACTGACAAAATAACACTGGAATGCACTAGAATAAATCCCCCATAAGAGATATTGTCAACATGTCAAAAGTGTTGAAAATACGATACAAAATATCTCAACAAACAAGAGAGATACACTACACCTGCTAAAAAAAATACTCAAAACAAGAAGCATCACAATGTAGAAGGTATAGAAAGTGGAGCAAGAGGCTGAATGGTGGAGGAACCACGCCTGTAGAGTCCTCTTAACGAATGCCTATGTCACCACCAGGAGTGATTAGATATCCACCCCAAATCAACACTGGTGGATGAAGAAGATGCCTGCATATGACTTGGTGTAAAATGCACAATGGGTGCATGCAAAAGAACATCAGAATGTTTGTCAGGTTGATCATGTTTGACAGTTGAAATCTCAGGTTTCTCAAGCCTGAGTGAAGGTGCAGAACTCATGTGTTGCTCATGATCCTCAGAAAGATTCGAGCGAACAAAAAAGGAGCTCTATCAATGTGTGATCCCAATGAAGTATCTGCTCGAAAACCAATGTCATGGCTAGAATTCCACTTAACTTGTGGAATAGAGGAAACAATACCCTGTGAATGTCTATCAATGACTCCATTAGTGAGACCCATAGTAACAGAGAGCATGCGAGAACCGAATGCATTGGTATGCTTCTTAAAAGATCCATGCATCTGAGTAGAAGTAGGATACAATATGTGGTATCTGTAATAGGCACGAGATGTGGAAGAGCATGCAGAATAAGCCTCACAAAGGTTTAGAAGCGTCAAAAGCGAGTTCAGGCTCAAAACCGACGGATCAATGTCGGTGAGTACAAGAGCAACAAGCGTAAGTGGACCGGGAGCATAGATATGGTTGTCCACAATATAACGATGATGTTGTAGGCTAGAAAGTTTGTTCTGCAGGAAGTGTATTATTGTATCCTTATCGTGAATGAGTGATTGTAGAAGAGAATTTCGCTTCTTGAGCGATCTATTTTCTTCCACAAATTTTACAATATCCTTTTGAAGTCCACATACTTCAGAGAAAAGCATATCATTCTCAGAATCCATGATAGGTACAAATTGCAACTCCCAAAAATTTAGGACGTCGGGCTCAACTAAAATTGCGTCCATAATTGATTACAACACTCCTCCATATTTGGCACTTTATAATTATAGTGAAAGTCTCAAAATAAATGACTCCAATGGAAAGAGCATGAAAAAACAAGCACTTTTACAAAAAATGGCACTGAAAACCGAGTTATCGATCAAAAGATACAAGTTTTTTAATATTTTGCTATGTTATTTATTTTAGTTGCCACTAAAAAAAAAATTGTTGTTGCCTTCACCACATAATTAAAATTAAAGGGGCTGAAGTTAAGTACCTACTAGTAGGAATCACAATCTTTAAGCCCTCATATGACCATGCCATATGACCAAGGGCTAAGGATTTTAAAGATCTCGAAAAATCCAACATGGCTAAGTTTACAATCGATCTTAGGGTTTTCACACCTTCGGATCCAATGAAAGCCTCTGTTTTGCATAAAAATACACGCAGAAACAAAATACGACCAAATCCCAAATATATGAATACACAAAGATTTTATTTGCAAAATAAAACTTATGACATGATATCAACAAACAATCTTCTTCTCTCGATACCATGAAAGGAATGATAATTAGATTTTACCAAGCCAAGAACACGAGATGCTAATCAAACACCACAATCAATAAGATGAAATCAATTCGCGAGAATAACTTTACATAAAACCTTTGCAAATAAATGAGCAGTAATATCATATATTATTATGGAACTCAATGCAATACATTGAGAATGGGCCTTGCTTAAATAGGCAAGGAATAACAATCTAAGAACCATTCAATGTCGTAGATCAAGCCATAAATCAAGGAAATAACTAGTCATCAAAGAACTAGTCAAGACCATAGATTTAGGAGAGAACTAGACATCAAGGATCTAGTCAATACCATAGATCAAGGAAAAACTATACCTAACAACTAGATAATATCTCCTAATATATAAATAAGATAAAAGAAATATCCACACACATAAGTGGGTGAGGATAAATACAATAAAAGTAAATAATGTACCTAGGTGACATGAGCTAAGGTAAATACCTACTCTAACAACTTCTCTAAGTACATTCGGTGACTAAAGGTAACGACCGCGGTCTATGTTGATTTTGGCAATGCTTGGGTTGAAGGGGGATTCAATTTTAGGGGGTGGAAATTAGGGTTACTAAAGAATCTATAGTTGAGATAATTGGGTTTGCTATGGATGGTCTCAAAAATTTATAGACAAAACTCGCAAAAAACATGAGATAGCCATTTTTTTAACCTAGTGAACATATTGTTTCCTATGATGATGGCATTGCCTGTACTTGCCTCCTTGAACGTTGGGTGACGTCTGTCTTGTTGTCATGAAATACCTGACTCTAGAAGGAAAATTTAGAAAGATCTTCTCTTATCATCTCTCCATTCTAAATCTCTTCCGTAGGAACCAAGCTATGAGTCTGGATTTCTTCCTCTACAAGTCCCTGTTATCCACCATTGTTGACTTTAAAAACAAGAAAGTTGATGTTCCTTTGCATCAAGGTTTGATTCTCTTGTTAGTGCAAAAGGGAAAACCCATTATCCCTGCTCAGCCTTTGAATCTTTGGTGACCCTAAGTCTGACCAAGAAACCCTTGCGTCTGCCTTTAAACGCATGAAGAAAATGAAGGGGAAAGACACCCCCAAAGGGATTACCAACGCTCTTTGCAATCTGAAAAGTGGCATTCAGAATGTGGGTGAAAGCTCTAGTAGCAGGAGAGATTTTGTGGGCTAGGAGGCTAGGCTTATGTGTGTTGAGTTGATTGTCGATACCATTCTCACAGTCAATAAGAATCGATCCAGAAGGCGAAGGAGTGTCGCAATATAATTGAGGTCGTAACAAAAGAATTGGGGGAATAAAAGTTGACTTTGTCACGTAGGAGCAGAGGATTTCTATCCTTCAAGACCAAGTAGCCAAAGTGGAAAACATCAAGCCTAATATGAGGTGGCCCTTAGTAGTTCAGCGGTGAAGAAATGTCGATTCTAAGACCAGCAGTACACTGATTCCGAGATTGCGAACACCCATCGAGGACAAGGAAGAGAAATTTCCAAAATAACTTGAGATTGTGGACACCCAGACTATGGAAAGGGAGGAGAAAAGACCAAAATGTGTGACCATCAAAGTTCCAGGCAGCGGTCTGATTGCTAGAACTCGCAACAAGGCTAAGGAGAACTAATGGCAGGGCTTTTGTTGTCCTTTTTGTTCTTGTTCCTATGGATTGTAGCTTTGTTTTCTTTGGTGGTTAGTTTCTCTCAAAAATGTAATGGTTAATATTCAGACATGGTGATGTCTGGCTCTGTTCTGTGGTGGTTTGTTGTCAAGCTTTTTGACTTTGCCTCCCTAGCTTTTTGTTGGTTTTTGTTAAATTGGCTCCTTTCTATGTACGGGGTTTTTTGGTCCCCTCAAAACCAAACTTTTTTATCTTATCCAAAAAAAAGAGTTCAGATGAAATATAAGAAAGATAAGAAATTGATATAAAGCTTAGTAAGATAAATCATTCAAGAGCCCAAACAAATGATGATGTGATAAGAGAACAAATAAACATAAAGTAAGATTCACATTGCGTTCACTAGAATGTGTGTTAGTTAAAATGGTCAATATGATTATCTTCTCTCTTCGTAATAAATATAGATTAGAACATATGTAGAGGGCCATTTTATGGCCAACACACAAGTAAAGAAAAGTGCCTAGGAACATGATAGTAATGGATCTAGAAAATAGTAATGCATACTCATATTGAAGGCATAGAGTTCAATAGCTGTGTTTAAGATAAGGGGGTGGGCCATACTAGGATCCTAAGATAGTAAGAGTAGTGATAATAAGAAAGAGATAAGTTTAGACTAATGGTCATAATGTCATTTTGTGATTAAGTTTGGGATGTATGAGATAATGCAATGGACAAAAATATACTATATCAATCTAAGAATATTAAAAATTGTCACATACTCAAAACTTAGTCATGGTTCTAATGCTCAATCAAAAATGGGATTTCATTATATCTTTTTACATAGTTGAGCATGTGGCCAAAAAGAAGAATATGACTCAACCACACAAGATGGTATATATCACAATTGACATAGACCCTTGACTAAGACATTGGATTAGGAGACCGGGCTTTGGCATAACCCTTGCTAACCTTGTGATCATACCTTGACCATGTAGGGGTGCCAATCATAAGGATGCTAGTCTTATGCCATGTATACCATCCACCCTCTTGTACATGTTCCTCCAACCACAAATGGAAATTAGTAGCACTTGTCGCTACCGACAAAAAATAGACATCTAAATAAAAATTGCAAAAACAATAATTGAAAGTGTGACCTATCTACAACATATGAAACCACACAAATATGTACTAACTAAACTATTTTTAAATAAAGTTTATCAATATAAGTACATGCATATCTACATAATCAAATCAAATCTCAAGTCAAATCAAATCATTCAAACAATAATATAGCAATCTAATGCTTTATATCAAAAGCCAAACACGGTAATCGAGGCAAATGTTATCTCTATGTGAAATCTTAAGTGAAAGTGTGCATACTAGTTGTGATCAAATTTAGTTGGGTTACATTTATAGCTCACTAGTTATCCTTCATCTCTTGGCATCTTGGACACACGGCACGCTCAAAGACAACTCCTACCTTTTCCTACATTTGTACATGAAAACTAGGTATTCATGTCTTCAACATCCAACATTTTGTTCAATACATGCAATCCTCACCAAAAAAATGAGTGGCTTTGTGGTAGTTTGGTTGTGTTTTATTTGTAATTACAAGTAGGTATCCCTCATAAAAGCTCCTTTTAATTATTCAATGAATAACATTGTCAATAGAGAATTGAAGCTTCCACAATCCACATTTTTATAGGGGGTAAACACTTTTCACTTTGGAGCTATGAACCGAATAATCATATCTTTTCAAAGACGGAAGCTACAAACCGGATCTTGCACACAATAAGGGGGCTAGTCTCCGAAAACACACAATAACATAAACAACCAACTCAACCACTCATAACTCGATAAACAAGCACCCAATGAGGTTTGAACCTTGGTGGGGCTAAGCACAACCAATGCACTTACCCACCCACCTACACCTCATCAACATTAATTAGAAGAGAATTCAAGCTTCCACAGTCCACATTAATTAGAAGAGGTTCTAGATCAAAATTCGCACAAAATGAAATAATTTGACAAAAAATAAATCGATCATTTTTTTCCCACAATGTTCATTTGAAAACTCTCCTAGTCTAATAACATTACAAATTAATTTGATAAGACTTGTTTTTACATCAATGTTTTGGATCACACTACATAATGATCATCACGATGAATATGTATTTGGATTGTAGGCTTCGATCTCATTATAAAAATAGTTCTATCACATGAACAAATTGCCATACAAGTCCTCCCAAGAGAAAACACTAATTATATTTGAATCATTACTTCGTTGTTAAAAACTAGTTTCAGCTTAGTTTTTGACAAAAGTAAAGCATTAAATTGGCGGATTAATTAATTGATCCCTTTAGTTTGTCATAGTCCAGTTGACTTTTTGGACTTGGGTCTCCACGAGTTACTTAATCTCAAGCCTTACCCTTGTTTATATTATTTAAATGTTTGCCAAAAGTTGAGCATTAAATTGGCAGATTAATCAATTGATCCCTCTAGTTTGTCAAAATTCGGTTGACTTTTTGAAGTATGGGTCTCCATAAGTTAATCTCAAGCCTCGTCCATGTTTATATTACTTTCGTGTTTGCCAAACCTCTGTTCGTAGTGTTTAATCCCATCTATTTTCTCCACCAATATCATCTTACCTACCTTGTTGGTGCAAATGTCAGCATGTTGCTCTTTAATACTGTGTCTGAATTTGTCCGTCTCCCTACATAAGGATTCACAAATGAGCACTTAGCTTGGTAACCCCCACCACTCAACTTAAGCTACATAAGATATTTCGGAGATAATTACTTTAATCTTGCTTTATAGAATGAAAATTACTTCAATATTTTGGCATTTCAAATTTGTGGCAATCTGGTTTAGAACCCATTGGATATATGAGGGGATTGAAAAATACTGGTCGGAAAGGATGTCACCATTGACTTGCATGGAGTGAAGTATATGGACTCCCTTGGCCTAGTGAATCTTCGCTACTTTCTCGGTGTGCTTGGTTACCACTTTGTTTAAAGCCCTTATAGTTTTGTATCCGTCCTTCGTGAAGAGATATTTAATCACTGCCCAGCTGGGAAAAAAAGGTTTTCTTAAAACATTACCTACTAGAGCTTTTAAAATCTATAAATTGCCCTTTTGAGAAAAAGCGAAGGCACTAGGCTATGGTCTTCAAGAAGAATGGCTACAACGATAAACAAATAGAAAACTTCAAAAGGTATCCAAGCACAACTACATATAAGTGAAGATTCAACAAACCATCCTGTGTTGTTCCTCTCATATATTGAAGAGAATTTCTAACAAAATTGCCGGAATTTTTAAACACTGCCTTCGTTCCAAAAAGAAGAAGAATAACTTACAGATCATTTGGAGCCCAAGTTGAGTAGAGGGTCTATCGTACTAAAGTGCTCGTGTTAGACAAGGAAACCGATTCAAATGAGAATTAAAAGCACAGTGCTGACATTTGCCTCCGAAAGGGAGATAAGTCAGCATTGGCAGAGCACTCAAATGGGACCAAACACTGCACTCCACGAGTTCTTTGCGAACTGACAACCGGAAGCGACAGTAGGGTCAACACCCACATGGTTTGATTAGGGATAAAAACTTCTATGCAAGTTATCCCAAAGATTTTCGCAAATCTACTGCTGTTATAGTTAAATCTTATGTTGTCGTTTTGAAGAGAATTGACCATCATAGATAAACCAATTATTGTTACATTAATATCAACTTTGCCGATATAAGAATCAGACCCTTACTAGCATTCCCTCTAGTCTAGTTTCAGATCTCCATATATTTTTGTTTGCACCTCGGGAATATTTCCAGTTATCCATTTAGGTTCTTTCGGCTCAAAACTTTCATCATATTTGGATCTATAGAACTCCAAGTTTCAGATGTCTACAGTTATTTTAGAATTCTGTTCAGTTCGGATTTCCATTTTCAAATCTCAAGATTCAAATCTTTTTCCCCTCCCCTGCCCCCACAAAATCAACATTCAAATCTAACTGCTAGGTTCCAGTATATTCCTATTCAGTTCAAATTTCCATTTTCAAATCTTGTGATTCAAATCTTCTTCCTTTTTCGCAAAACCGCATTCAAATCTGAACTCGTAGCCTTCAGTATTTTAGCAGGTTTCTGATTTAACCACATGGCAGTGGTATCAGAACTTAAAATTTCGGAATTTCAGAGTTTATTTCTGATTTCCAGCTCAGTTTTCCATTTCTACTTTTAGGTGCAGTCTTCTCTACCTAAAACAGCAACTTCTTACTAAAAAAATGTTAGAAAGGGGATCTTGAAGAGCGTGTAAATAGTGATAGTTTGGTTTGGTTACACTTTTAAGTATAACTAGGTAAATTAGTGAAATTAACTTGCAAGTAAAACTAGGATAAAGATGTGACCTTGACTTATTGCAAGATATAATGCTATCATTCACGATTTAAAACTTTTACTACCATCCACTGCTTAAAAAATGAGATCTCATGCATAATATAGACACATATTTCATGAGCCGCAAACATACACCCACCTATATTGAAAAATGTGGACGATTCCCAGTTGCAAATAAAATGTAACGGTTGCTCTTGAGATAATCAAAACAAGCAGCAACAGTTAATGAATGTCTTGCAGTCTAGATTTAAATTCAGCATTTTGCTCCAACCAGCTAGTATAACGTTTTACACCACCCGATATGGTAAAGAAATGTTCAGCATCTGAAAATTGTTAACCGTATGCACACAAATTGATATGGTTGTTATTGGCACAATCATTGAACCAATTGCACTGGACATAAATTTGGTGTCTTTTCCAGTAATGCATTACACAACTTCTTAAGATATATAGTGTTCCATACCAAAAACTAGTTGAGCACACAAATATCAACATGCTCCACAAAATGTATCTCACCACAACTCATTACTCTGTCCAGATCATCAAAATATATCTTGCCAATCGTCAACTTCTTTAATGCCAATATTATTAATCTGACATTTTATGAATCCATCAGTGGATATGAAGTTCAAACTCCAGAGAAAATGGATCGCAAATCATACAATCAACAACCACAAAAATCTGATTTGTGGGCTAAATGCAACTTAGACAACAAATTATATAAACAGTACAACTTAGATGTAAAATTTACGATTCCAGCCACATGGCCAGTAATGCAAAAATAGTATCTACAGAAAAATGCTTTGATAAAGTTCCAATAAAGTATTCACTATACCTTCATTCACATAACTGACAAATCTGCTTGTACATACCTAGGACATGACTAGAAAATTCCATTCAATCTTGCCTTTCAGTTATCTTGAAATGATTAAGTGGGATCCCCAGGATGAATAGGTATGCAAGGTTTGATGTGCCTGGATGTAAGAGATATTATTTTAGTCAAACTTTCATATCCAAATGGAAAATTTGATTACTATACAGTATACACTACAATGTCTTCAGTGTCCTGTTGCTGCTTCTGCTGGCTTTTCTTTTTATTGTTTGATAGTAACACATTAACATTAGGCAACTATCGGTGGTTGAAATTTTGTATACAACAGGAATTTGCAATCAATAACTTAGTAGTCCCAATTGTCTTCCAAACTTGCACGATGATAGCATAATACTGTACAAATCAGGATAAGGAAGGATGTAAATTCAATGAACATGGCCCCTGACTCAATAAGGTTTGCATGTTTCAAAATAGCTGGGATCGCAATGCTCCCAACAGCAGAAGCCCCTGTCAGAAACTTTGCAGCATCTACCCAGCTGTCAACAATAATGTTAAACACTACGTTAAATATATTTGCATGTACACAATTGAAATTTTTATTTATTGGAGTGTCTATTTGCAACCCAAGATATTCCTTGATGAAAAATTCCCTACCCTCCGCCATCCCTGGAACTCAAAATTCAGTTGAACCACCGCCAAAAAATAAGCATGGCATTGGTACCAATACATACATCAACGCTGCATAAAACAAAGCAACTTTCATATATGAAAAGCCATAACATTTTGAAGCATTTTGAAAAAAATTCTGAGTAGGAAATCCAAGATTAAAATATAGCAAGTACACTGCATACCTGATAGCATTGGCCACCAGTTACTATATAGAACACAAGCCTGCGGGAGAGATGATATCATTAGAAAACTATAGAGAAACACCGAAAATACTACACATCAAATTTAATAAAGTAAACACAACCTCTTGATATTAAATTTGTTGGTATAGAACATCAAGAAGTGTCAAACTAAAGCTAAGAAATGGTTACAGACCAGGATTTGCAAGAGAATGCTTGCAGAAAACATAAGGCCAAGCCAGCAAGCCTGCACAAGACCATGCAAAAACATTTAGTAAGAGTTTATAATGATGTAAAATTTCCAGCTCCCTTCATCGGAAGGGAATTTAAACTCTATTAAAAGATCTCTTTATTTGCAGATAAATTACACTATTAAAAACTCTCTTCAGTGGCAAGTGAACTTACACTGTGATGCATGTAAAATTCCCAATTCCCATAGTCAGTACCACAATGCCGCCATATCACATGAACCAGTGACAAAAAAACTATCAAATTATATCATATTAATACAAATTTAAAAATCAACATTCCCATGTTATGATACTACAATGAAGGAAAAATTAACAAGCAAAAATGTTGTGTAGTATAGCATGTGTAATTTCCCAGTTAATTTTATCCCTACTAGTTACAGCAGTCAGACTCTCACTGTGTTTATAGCATAGTTACCAATTCTGGTAATCCATATCCATTGGGGAGGACCAAAAAATCCAAAATATCAGAATTCTTGAAAAAAAAATCAAAGAAATCCAGTCCAAAATATATACATATTATATGTGTACATAATTTTAAGAGTATGAAAATTTAACAAATACAAAGAAAAAATAAATAATTTAATATAAAATGTTTGTGCGTGTGAGGATTTTGGGTCTGTTTTTTTGAAAAACAAAACTAAAAGAAGAGAAAGTAAACCAGTACGGATATCTGAAATACGCCAATAGATACCAATTTCACGGTTCTTTTCTTATATTTTTCCCATATTATATTGATTAACTCAATACATTCTTTGTTAAGATTCTATTGCCATCAATCTAGCTGCAATATTGTTTGTCCCAAAAACATATATGGGCCCCAAACTCTACCGTGGCAAAGATATTACTATTTTTCAATTGACTTAAAAATTAAGTGGAAGGAAATTGAACACCAAATTTAAGTTTGAAATTGCCTTGCAATGGTCAAATGAATGTCAAATCTAATATCAAAAATAAAAATTTGTTTGTTGCACCATCACATCCACCCACCCCTTGTTGCCATTGTGGAACACCTATCGGCGTAATAATAATTTTTCATAAAAAGAGGACGGCAGACCCAGATTAAATGTATCCGGCCCAAGCTGAAAAATCCGGATCCAGCCAGATTTTGTATAGATCCAGCTGCAGTTGGTAACTATGGTTTGAAGAGAAAATTCGTGTCTGAATAGATAAATTTAATAATCCTGTTACTGGTAGATCAACAACAGCATTGTACATGCATATAGCTGAGTGGTATTTTTCTTGTTATGTTTTTGATTGGAAAATCACCCCCTTTTAACCATGGCAGACATACCTTCGGCTTAGCTGCCATGACCGAAGGATTCACCCAGGATGTACACCTGACCTTGACTGTGGAGACATGGTGCAGCCAAAATTAGATGCAGAATTGTCACTCAATACTCCAAAATTAACATGTCTTTCAGATGTTCAAACCTGGCTTTTGCTGTGAAAGCCCACAAAATTACCACTTGAGATCATACTAGCATTCCATTTACACGGAATGGCAACTGTGTAAAATGGAATCCAATTACCCAGCTTTGAAATGAGAAAAACTTGGCAAAAACTCGGGAAGCTAAATAGCAATATAATATTTGTAAAAATACATGTTAAAAATGATTTTGTTATTTGATTTCAAATATTGCGTGCGGAGATATAAAAAATGCCAAACACAAATACAGTGCATAGAGATATAAATAAACACAATACATAAACAAATGTCAATAACAAAAAGAATGCCAAGTGTGTGCGTGTGTGCGCGTGTGCGGGTGCGTGTGCGTGTGCGTGTGCGTGTGTGTGTGTGTCTGTGTGAGTCTGTGTGTGTGTGTCTGTCTGTGTCTGTGTGTGTGTGTGTCTCTATGTGTGTGTGTTACTGTTATCTTAGAGGGTTTATGAAAACAACAAAGGGCTGGCTGTAAAATAGTTAGACATACTATCATGGGCATGACCTAATATTTTAGGGGCAGCCCTATGATGTTTTACCTAAACCCCATGGGGTGTAAAATATATTTAAAAAAAAAACATTATCAGGATTTAAAATTTAACTTACAATATAAAACCCTTCAAAGTAAAACTTACAAAAAAGAAAATAAAGGAAAAAAGAAACATTGCAATGCATAACCCTAACACTAAACTAAAAAAATCAGACTGCCTGCCCCTTAGTGTAAAAATGAGCCCCTTTCCCTTTGATGATAAATTAGCAAACTTCTCTATCTCAAATAACAAACTTCTAAAATGGAGGTCTTATTCTCAGATTCGAAGGCATGCGACTATCAAAGGAAATTATTCATATTTGGATATCTGATAACTAGAAATTTTTGATCTAATTCTCTGCAGTTTCTCTTCTACGATGGGATTTCTGCATTAAGAACTTTTGGGTTGGAAGGAAACAAGTTGTGTTATGGAAGAGTGCCCTTGGTTGCTTTTATAAATCTTGAGCATCCAATTTGGGTCAGGCTCTTACACAACCTATTTACTTCTGGAATAATGAATCTCTAAAGCATGTCAAAAATGTCTACATAGGATCTGTTGTCACAAATTTTGAAACCCCTGAAAAATTCTACAATCCGACATTTATCTTCCTAGTCTTCAGCTCATTTGATAAATATGACATTTTCATGTTCACATTTACCTGATGCATTTAATTCTATCTCATGCTTAAAGGTAATATCCATTACATGATTGGTGCAGCAGCATACCATTCTTCTTGTCAAATTAGAACATATCATGATTGCAATACAGATTTGTCATTGTCACCTTATCTAGTAGATTTTGGGGGTCACTTTTGTTACAGCAGATAATGTCCACGATCTAATTAAAACTTTAATCAGGATTATTGAGAAATAATCTTCGGCTACTATACTCCATTAGCATTGCATAGTGTTCATCTATAAGCATCCACAATATCACAACCGGAGAGAGAGAGGGGGCAAAATAAGTACTTGTTATCACCAAAAAAACAGCACACTCTGATTTGTCACGAAATGGATGAGCAATCAATGTTTTTGGGTAACATGGGACTGTCTCTCAAGTTGTGGGACTTGCTACTTGAGACAAACCTCCAGAGAAGGTTGGTTCCTCTACCTATTCCTAATGCTAAACTACTCCTACAGCTGGAAATGCAACTATCTAATCCTATTCTAAGCATTCACAAGGACCATGGAGAGAGAGAGGTGCATGGAAATAAAATCCTAAGCTATGAAAGAGGTGATAGCACCAAGAAAAGGGGATCAATCTCCATGAGGGAGAAATGAGAAGGATATGAAGGAGAGGGCAGACAAGTGTGCCACAGATCCAACTCAAGCAAATCCACTCATTCCACACATTGCAAAACACAAAGAAAAGGAATACATGCAAATATAACTCATACACAACATAAAATGAGAGAACAAAGAGGTAAGAGACAACCAAATGCAAGCAAAGGGCAGAGAAGAGCCACAATGTCCAGATTTAATTGCTCCAGAGTATACACAATCTGTTACATCCATTTGGGAGGCATTGAGAGCATTGCAAGCTCCAAAATGCAAGTCTGCAACTCAAATTTGTTTGGGACACCATTTTGGCATGGTGCCTTTGCAAAAATGGAGAAGGATACATTACAATAAAAATGAGTTGCATATATAGAAGAAGAAGAGGAGAGAGAGGAAATTCGAAATTAAGGAGCCCAACCACTTCTTCAACCACCCAGACCAATCAACATTTAAGTTTGCAGACCTAGCATGGGCATCATCAATTTTTGTAAAGCGCATACTTGAAAATGATCTCAAGTTCGTTTTTTGAAATTTCGCACCAATAAAGCACTTTAATGTGGCCCACAAATGCATTAATCATGTAGTACTCTTCAATACCTTTCCAATGGTATAAAGTTTGTCTCATTTGGTAACTGGATCAAAAGTTATGAACATCTGAAGATTGTACATTGATAATCGCAAAAATATAAAAAGTTGCCCAGTGCCCGAAATGCAAACTTACAAAAAGTTCCCCAAGCCCCCGAAATATGCAAACTTGCGAGACAGTTCCCAAACCCTTGAAATATGCAAAACTTGCAAAAAGTTCCCCAAGTCCCGAAATAAGCAACTTGCAAAAAGTTCCCCAAGGCCCCGAAATATGCAAAATTGCAAAAAGTTCCCCAAGCCCAAATTTGGCAAAATATGCAAATTTTGAAGGAATTTTTCAGATTTTTGGGAAAAAGGGGATTTTTCCAATCAAGTGAAGGGGTTTTAGAGAAAAGTGAACCCAAATATGATCAAAACAAGTGATTTTTATGGATTTGAAGGTTCCCAAGTGCTTAAAAATGTGAAAAATAAAAATGAGAAGCACTTCAAGAGGAAATCGATACTAGTTGCCCAAAATGAAGTGTGAGCTCATTTTGGTCAACAATACCATCCTAAGTTACACGAAACATGTACTAGTTTTCAAAATGGGAATTTCTAGCAACATGATCCCCCACACATGTGAGGTACATTGAGGGAAACACGGCAAATAAAAAATACTATATATATATATAGAATGATATGCATAAATGAAATTTTAGAAGGAAACCCATGTCTATACTAACTCCCATAGATGATTAAATGATGCAAAATCCAAAATTAGTGTTTATAGTAAAGCTATACATCCAAAATCAGCCTTTATATATGAGGCTATATGTGCTGAAATAAAACATGATCTAAAGACAAATACAATTACATATCCATCTCATCTTCATCGTCATCATTAAAAATAGAACAAGATGCTTGATTGTTCAAAGGAACTGGAGAGTGGATTGGAAGAAGAGGAAGCTCCACCCCACTTGCATCACTGCCAATATCAAGAGCAGCAAGAGAGAGTTCCAAGTCTAGGCATTCTTGATCCACATCCACTCATAATGAGGCCCACTTGTCTATTCTTCACCCTACAAGACACAAGACATAGGTTTGAATGCACATAGACAAGATCATCAACATTTTGCGATCCCAACCTATTGCGCTTCACAGAATGAATGAAACCATAGGTGCTCCAATTCCTTTCCGCTGATGAAGAGCTTGCCACTTGTGAGAGAATACGAGTGGCAAGGTTTTGCAAATATACACCATTTGCCCCATGACAAGTCCACCATTTAACCATGTTCAATGGTCCTCTCATCCAAAGATGATATGTCTGAAAAATCCTCCAATCCAGCAGCAAAACAAGCAAGTTCTTCCCCCTCCAGTTCATATAGAAGTTGGAAACAACTTGGGGAATGCTTTCCTCACTCCATTGGCCACCTCCTTGTCCTTATGTGGGGCCTTCCTCTTCCCATTGCTTTGAGCAATGAGTTCATCATAAAATTTTGCATTCAAAGAATGTGCAAATTGCAATGGAGTGTTAAAACCATTCCACCTCGCAATAATGATGGACCTCACATGCTCTGCAAAACCAACATCAACAAAAAGAAGAGTGAGAGCCTCCTATTTAATAATTTGATGGTTTTCTCAACCATGGTATCCACGCCATCATAAATCTCTCCAAGAAAGGTTTGTTTGTGTCTGCCTCTTGGAGGTGGTCAAATTTAGGTAATGTGAACTTGAGCAACAAATTTCAAATCTATCAACACCCCGAGCACCATATTTCCCCTCTCCGAATACGCTTGTCTCCACTCAGCTCATCAATGCAAGTCACACCCACCACAACAAGTTTGAGGCATATTTTGCAGCAATTTTGACATGATTGGAATATTCACAATATATTGCTGAGACTGATGATGGTTGGTGATGAACTTTATGATCTCCTTGGCCTACCATGTTAACTCCTTAATCCATGCAAATTTAGCTTCAAACTCTTCTAAAATCAGATTTAAAATGTGATTATATGATATATCTAACCTCAACAATCAAGCCCGCGGCTTCGAAAACAGGTGCATTATCCGTGATAACTTGCACCACATTTTCTGGGCCTACTTTCTCAATAGCAACAATTAAAATTTCAGCAATGAATTTACTATCTTTTACCTCACTTGAACAATCTTCTGCTCTCAAGAACATTGCTCCTTTTGGTGATGACACAATGACATTGATCAATGGCCTACGCTTTGTATCAGTCCATCCATCTGAAATAATGGAAACCCCCGAGCTACTTCATGAGCTACAAATTGGTCTTTAAATATCCTCAAGAAGCTCCCACTATGTCTTGAACAAAACTGTTCTGACTTTTACATAATTTGGTCCCTTGAAACCTTGAGGGCTGTGTTAATTGCCCTCGCCAAATCCTGCCAATAGGGGGACCGAACCACATTAAGAGTGATGCCACAAGCATAGATGGCCCTTGCCACTCTCTTCTTGGCTTCTTCTCTCTCGCGATTATTGAGCATTCTCACCAATCTGTTATTTTTACCTGTAGCTGGAGGCTTTGATGACGCTTCTTCAACCTGTGCTGCCCTCCTCTTCCTTGCTTCATGGACAATCGTTGACTCACTACTAGAAGCTGAGAGAGTATTGCTACCAATATTGCTTCTTTGCTCTTTCAACTTTTGAGAATCATTATGCTCTTTGTAAAATTTAGCCCTCACCTCCAGGTTTCCACCATGTGAACATACATCACCCTTCATGCAAAATATGAACATTGACTCCTACATAAGAGCCCTTGTAGATCTTGCCATTATTGCATAAATTACACCTCCATTCACATGAACCCTCCCCACCCATTTGTTAGAGCTTAGTAACATACTTCCAAAGAGGATAGTATTATTGTTGCCTACTTGAGCAGGTATAAGCCATGAATGCTGCAAAAACAGAAAATACATCTGCTTACCAAAGATAAGGCTTCCCACAAGCTGCTTCTTGCTGCCCACAACCGTCCTCTTGCTGGAAATGTACCAAAGCTTGCTCCCAATCCTCCAAAACACAAGTAAAATGCTTGTTACTGCTGTAGGAAGCTCTTCTTGCTGAAGAAAGTGAGAGGAATGAGTGAAATGAAGTGCTTTCTTATAGGAAAAGAGAGGATGTTAGGGTTTCTGGAGATTTCTAGTTTTTTCAAATGAATCTAAAAATTAATTAAGTAGGTTTAGAAACTAATTAGATGCCTTTATTAACCGATGTTTAAGTGTTTTCAAGCCACCTATGGGTTCCACGCCCTTCATGGACACTTGGGTGGGCATGCAAACTTCCAAAAAAGTGCTCAAAACTACTGGAAATCATTGAAAAGGCTTGGAAATGCCGCTGGCCTTGCCATACATGTTTCCAAATCATGAAACGCAGTATGGTACAGCCAGCGGCGTTTTTGTGCCTGTTTCAACGTTTCTAGGTACTAGAATGCTTCCTAGGTAGGTGTTTCCTACAACATGTACCATTGCATGACTTGTCACTTTATTGCTTGTAAGATAGACACAACCATATATATATAGCCTTCCAAAAGAGTAGGACTTAAAGTGAACCAAGTGTACATTGGGGAAGATGCACCTCAAATGGGTTCTATATATATAAAAAGAGTGTGTATTTGTTTGTCATTTTATGTGAGTATATATATAACCACACAATCTTGGTGCATCATGGGAAACAAGTCATAAGATTAAGGGAAGTCGACACACCAAGTGAGAATTACATAAAGGTGCATCTGTGTACAAACATCCCTCCTTTATCCAAGAGGATCTGCGACCTCATATAACTCGTGGCACCGTGTATTTCTCCACGTCGTTATTTGACTTCACCAATGTCTTCCGTATCATATTGCGGACACATGTGCATACCGCAAATTCCTAACACCTCTGCAATACTGTGTAACTCTGCAGAGTCAGCTCTGTACTGCGCAGCTCTGCGATACCACCAGCTGAAGATGGACCGATGATTAATTATGAAGCAGTTGTAACAGTTTAGCCAACACTTCATCTTCCTCTTTTGTACAGTAAGGCTTCTTGTACTCTTGCTAAGATTTAGAGTTGCTAGTAAGGAGTAATAGACATCCTACATCCAACCTCTCAGATCCTGTACAAGGATTTGCATAATAAAACTTTGAGTTACAGTTCTACATCCGGTGTCTCTTATCTTCTTTTCTTTCTTCTCTGTTGCATAAGCACTTTGATATATACTTCAGCCTCTATCATTCACTGCATTTTTTCGCACTGTTAACTCGCAGAATTTAAGCATTTAACAACAGATCCTGCACTGATTCAAGAAGACCGCATAACAAACGTACATCTACAATGTGCCAGCATATTCAATCAAGCTTGTGCTTGAAGGTCTCACCTGAGATGGAAAGAGATCACCAAAAAACTCATGTTATGAGAAAATTGTAAAGATCTAACAAGAGCTTTACACAGTAGGCAGATTCAAACTCATTATAGACAGATTTATCATAAACTAACGTAATCATACTCAGGATACTCTTAAACCCTCAACAATTCAACAAACCACGAAGAATCCATTATATTCATGATCCAAATTTCATCATGCGCTATGCGCTATGCGCTACAAGAAATAGCAATACATGAGAGAAGCTCAATGTCATGTCCCTCTTTTGAAGCTGATTTATGAAGGCCTTAACCCATTCTTTCCCTGTGGGTCTAAGGAGAAAAACAAGGGGAAATCTGGATTCCATTTTTATTATTGCTTAGATAGTTGTTTTCATTTATTATCATCCTATTGGAAGCCTTGTGCTCCAATAGAGAAACTTAAGTAGTTTAGTAATAAAGGTATTGAGAGCATGTAGTATCAAATACCCATTTTAATATTTAAAAGCACCTACTTAAGGGGTCGGCCATGATGTTTATGATTGTTTAAGCACTCCTTATGGCTATTTAAGGAGGTCACTTGGGCATTAATGATTCATGTTTTGGAGATTATTCTTATTTTGGTGAAAGTTGGCTAGTGTAGCCCTTTTACTCTCTCTCTCAAGGACGAAACCCCTTGGGTTGAGGATCTCTTCCAAGGACGAAAACCCTTGGTTGGGAAACTTGTGAAGGACGAAAACCCTTCATAAGGTTTTGATTGTGCAAGCTGGTTGGAAAAGCAATAAAGGATCTTTCTCTTGCATTTTTGGTCTTCTTGGTGCAATATTCTATTTATTCATAGTGGAGCGACCCACTTTGGAGTGGAATTTTGGTACGTGTCATACTAATTTGATATATCTGAAATTACCAACTTATTCTTCGTAATTTATAAGGCTAATCTCTTGAGTTTCATGATTTTTGGTGCTTCCTAAGTTGAGTTATGAATTTTTAAAAATAACATTACAAACAAGGGTTTTGTGAAATTCATATCTCCATATCTAGGGCATTAAAAATCAGTTTTCTTACATGAGATGATTGTTGGTGATATATAATAATTTTAGAGAATTAAGTGGAGCTAATTCGAAGGGTTTTGAAGGCACAAAAGTGGGTTTGAAACCCCAAATCAGGTCACTGCCCTAGGAAGGGTTTAATTTCCAGATTTGCAGGATTATAACAGCCATCTAACAGCAATTCCATAAATCTGCTTTGTGAGCTTTGGGTCATTTCCTGAGTTCCCCCAAAAGGGGACATTACACTCAATCTTCCCTACTGTTTGCAAACCCTTGCTTGAAACCACAGGGTTCACCAACACAATACAACACATAAGAATCAAGACTAACCCTCAAAAGCTAAAAGTTACAAAGGTTCCCAATACTACTACAGCTAACCATTAACTAATGTAAGATCAAAGTCCAAGAGTCCAGAAACTGCCTAGAAAAAGATTCCATTGTCAAGAACGCGTTCCATTGCATCATTAGTGGACGAGTGTAAAGCATGCAGATCTGTAGATGGGTATGGAGTACGAAAATTTCTTCTTTTGAAACAAAAGACCATAAATAAGGCTAGTAGCCAAAATTGCCACTCAAAACTAATGCTTGCTTTCTAGAGTAGTTTCAATTCAGCAATTTCCTTTCTATCATTTACTTATATGAAAATAAGCGAGCAATGCTCCAAGTATTTTGTATAAATAGTACACTAGAATATGTTAAGATGTAAAACAAAGAGCATTATTGTGCACAAAAAGATCCACTCATGATGTAGAAAGGGAGTTTCACTTGAGGTTGTAAATCCAATCAAGTGAGTCAAGCGGGCGTTTGCGGGTATCATGCCAAACATGGCATCTAAGTCTCTCGGGTATCTCAATATGGATTTCATACACAACTACAAGCATGATCGGTACAAGTGGTGTGAAGGGTGATCAAAGCAAAGCACACGGCCAAGTAGAAGACCAAGTGTAAATGAAGATGCGAGACAATATACTACATATTTAGGGCTACAAGAAAGTTTAATATTTGTGCATGAGGATGTAGTGCAAGACCGGTGTTGGAAGGAGAAAAGGGAAAGACAAGTGCATGTGGTATAAAAAGTAGTGATGTCATATGACTTTTAAAGGACATAAGAGGACTGAAATGAAGATCGAGGAAAGCACGGTGGAAAGGGTTGACGATGCTACCATATGCGATATGTGCACGATTTTAGAGCAATCACTCCAACATTTAAGGCAAGCATGAAGAGCATCGATGGATGTTTCACAAGTAGACGAGTGGAAGGATGAGTTATTTGCAAAGATTAAGCGGAAGCCATTTACCAACTATGAGGATGAGGATGAGAATGATGTAGTGTCCCCTTTTTCAAACTAGTTTGTTTTTTAGACTTCTAGCCCATTCCAATTCCCGTGGGCAAGAAGGGAGTGAACAAGGGAAGTGTTTGTTATGTTTTTCAGTATTTTTGTGAGCATTTGCATTCTTCTTTCATAGTTTCTCTTATAAGGCAGGTCAATTGGGTTGAAGAGGTGAAAAGCCAAAGATAAAGTTAAAAGCAAACATCCTTATGAAGACTCCCTAATTGATTTTGGCACCACCAAAAAGATATAAAAGGGGTCGCTTGGACTCATTTTGGGCATCTATCTTGTCATAAATTTATACTTGCTTGGTTTTTGGGTTGATTGCTCAATTCCTTTCCACTAGAGGGCGAAAATCCTTTGGTGTGGCATACAAGGAGGACAAACCCACCCTTGTGCAAATTGAAGAACGAAAACTCTTCAATTGGTGGTTCCTAAGGGCTTCAAAGAAAGTGATGTTGTTGGTTTGCAGCTAGGGTTTGATAGAGGAAGAGCTACTAAGGTTTCTACATTTATTTTGAACCCTCTCCTAGGGTAGCGACTTGGTTGGAGGAGGAGATTAGTGCCTTCTAGGGCACATTTGGGCAATTGGAGTTGATATTCACCTTCCTCATAATTTATAAGGCTGATTTCATACTTTATTGATATTTTTGGGGTTTGGAATCTCCATTTCCAGCCCTTATTGTGAGTTGTACTTCTGTTGTCATTTATTTAATTACAGCTGGGTATAATTTCATAATTTGCACATGTTTTGGAATGCTTTGGCTTGGTGTTTATTCCATTAATTGAATATAATATTTAGGAGGATTTATGCACCTATTTTCAGCTTGTTTGGAGGGTGTTTGATGCCCTAAAAGTGTAGATTCAGTTCACTGCTAGGGTTTCATATATTTTCAGGACTGCTGTTATAAAAATCAGATTACTCTCATTTGGGTTTGTGTTATTTCCCTTTTTTCAGTTTCAGCCCTAGAAAGGGACATTACAAATGATGACGTGTTAGTTTTGAAGAAGCCGCAAGAAATTGTCCTAGGCGGGTAGAAGATCCAACTATTATATGCATAATGACCGAGGAAGAACGCAAATGAAGGACCAGTGAGCACTCCAATTACCGCAGCACATTGGGAGCAACGATAGATGAAGATCAAATGCAACGCATGAAAGGAAAGAGTGAGTAGAACTCAAAACAACTCTTGAATTGGTTGGAAAAGGAAAGAAGGTAGTGGAAGACAAGTCTCTAGTGATAAAGGAGATTCAAAGGGAAGTTAGGGCCATCAAGGTGGATCAAGCCACCAACAATAATTAACCAAGGAAATGTACCATGGACACCAATGACAAATGTAGGTGTTGCACATGGAATAGGAGGAACGCAAGAACAGGACAATACCAAGCACTCGAAAAAACCAAGGCAAAGTGAGGCCACATCGAGCCAAGGGAAACAACCCAAGGACTATAGAGATCGTGGAGTAATTAACCCCATGAATCAGGGACACGATCTGAAGAGATAAGGGAAGACGCTACACAAGAAGAGGTCGAGGCACAAGAAAGATGTAAAGAACCAAGCATATAAATGGATGCAAAGGAGAGCTTAAGGAAGATGATGGTCAGGATGCAGACGCTATGGATGAGACAACCTCATGGAAAAGGAAAGAGAATGTTAAGGAATCAGACACTAAATCGTCAAACGAAATGAGGTGAAAAGCTTTAAGAAGTTGAAAGGCATTGCACATGTGTTGCTTGAGCTGATAAGAATAATAAGAAAGATGTATCATGCGGATCACTGGGTTTGAAATAGAAAATATTATTTAAAAGAGAAGGATACTAATGGTGACTCCATAGAAAGTTTAGGAAGGGGTTCACAAATTTGCAATCTTAATAGATTGAGTGTAGAGCAGCTTACAATTGATGATGATAAGAGCAACAATTATTTAGTGGCCCGATATGACTCTAGTAATGAAGTAGATGATGCCCACGCTTGAGACTTGGAAAGGGAAAGAGAAAGGCATGAAAGGGCCACGGAAACATACGGGAGATAGTCGAGGGGGTTGAGTATTGCACAAATATTGAGCGAG
Source organism: Taxus wallichiana var. yunnanensis (assembly GCA_018340775.1). NCBI lineage: Eukaryota > Viridiplantae > Streptophyta > Pinopsida > Cupressales > Taxaceae > Taxus > Taxus wallichiana. Next base: position 132,023,384 of record CM031234.1, read on the forward strand.
AAGAGACCAAGAATTTTTAAGGGGAAACTATGGATAGGCTAGGGCCGATGGATAAATTAGGGTTAACCATTGATCGTCTTGAAGGATCTCCCACCTAAACCACCACAAAGAAGAAGCAAGAGCAAAGTTGGAGAAAGCAAAGAGAGAAATTGTTGAAGAATTGGACAACATCTGCGAGATAAAGGATGCACCTGTTGGTAGTGGCAAGATTAAATGTAGTGATGAGTTCATTAACACAAAAAAAGGATCAGCAAGATGTGTTAAGAGAAGAAAGAGCAAAAGTAGGTCAAGAAAAGGATGATGAAAAGCTGCAAGAAGTTGAAGGAAGAGGCATGTTGAAGGGATGATGAGCTCAATAATAAGATAAGGAGTTAGAAGCACTTTTTATGATTTTGAGGTAAGGGCTAAATAGCGAGTTGTGGGATACCACTTAGAAATGCACAAAATACTAACAATTTGCAGCCAAACAGAATTCTGATTTTTGCAGAAAATAAAACTAGGGCAGCGAATAGAAATAAATCTATAACTCACAAAATACTTGCCCGAATCACTTGAAAATTTATAGAGAGCTTGATAACAATAAAACTAACACTAGGAAATTATTTTTGGAATTTTTCAGATAATAGAAAACTGCCAGAAAATTACAGCGTGCCCTAAACAGCTGGAAAACTTCTAAAATTCATATCTTCCCGAATACAAGTGCAAAAACTATGAAACTTTGGAAATAACATTTACAAATATATAAGATGATATTCCAACCTTCAGATCTGAAAATGGCCAACTGGAAACCCTCCAAATAAAGGCTGCAATCTCCAAAACAAGTCGCCCTTTTTGGTAGGTGGTTGAAACCCTTGTGAAAACCTCTAAAAATGATGCCAAACCCTTCCTTTATTGCTGCCGTAAGTCTGATTTGAAAACTCACTGATTATCTTCACCAAACCTCTCAAAACCCTCAAAACCCTATCTCTGAAACCCCTGAAAATATCTCTGTGAATCAGCCCTGAAAACAACTCCAAAATGACAAGCTAGGGTAGATCTCTCACTACCGAAGAATGCCCTGCTAGCTAGGGATGGATCTCTCACCACCGAAGCTAGGGTTCCTGTGGGATCTCACTCCACAAGCTGAAGATTTGCAAACAGCAGTTGCACATGAAAAGAAATAGTTGAGTATGCATAAAGTATCCTCTCCTTTCTCCCCTCAACTCCTTATATAACTTTTTCAAGGAAAAAGAACCTAAAAGGTCCTAGTCGCATTTTTCCTTAGGATGGGCCAATAACATAAAGTAACTTAAGTTACTTTTCACCTTTTAAGTCGCCATGGTCCAAAAGTGACCCCAACGCAAAATTAGAACATAAGTACCATGTGGCCCCTCCTAACGACAAAACATAACATCTAGCCCCTCAAAACCACTTATGCACATGTCGATAAAGAATAATAATAAAATGGACTAGATATTCATACCCAATAGCTCCCAGCGTCCATAGCCCCTTGGGTATGACCAAGGCCTGGACTCGAGTTGGCCCCTAGGCCTATGGCGTAGGAAAGGGGACATTACAGTCCTCCCTTCCCAAATTTTGCTTGTCCTCAAGCAAATGCAAATTTGGATGCTGCAGAATCTGCTCTCCCTCCCAAGTCGCATCCTCAAGTGGCAATCCCTTCCACCTCACCAAATACTCTGTGATCACTCTGCTCCTAAGGCCTCTCTGTCTCTCCTCAATAATGGATTTGGTTCTAACACCAACTTCCCCTCCTCATCGGTGGCGGAAACTCTATAGATGGTGATATGTTGTCGAGTGCCTTCTTAAGGCACGACACATGGAAGACATTATGTATTTTTTCTTGTGCTCGGTAGCTCTAGCTCATATCTGTTGCCTGACTCGTCGAACTACCCAGTACGGACCATAAAACCGTGGTTTGATTTCTCTGCACCCATACTGCTTGGTGAGGATTGCCTATATGGCTGCAATGACGTAGGAATACTAGATCCCCAACCTCAAAAGACCTCTCTATCTTGTGCCGATCTGCATATATCTTCTTGATTGATTTGTTTTTGAAGATTCTCCTAAGAGCCTTGAACATCTTGGTTCTCCTATAACCAATCTCGAGCTTTGGGAGCTCATTTATCCGTAATACCAAATCCACAAATGTCATGGTGTCGTATCCGTACAAGGCTCGGAAAGGAGTCATACCTATGCTCATCTGATAGGTGGTATTGTAGCAATACTCACCCATGTGTAACCATCTAATCCATGCCGTTGATGTCCTGACACATAACTCCATGCAAGTAGCCCTCTATCCACTTATTGACTATCTCCATCTGCCCATCTGTTTGTGGGTGGTAGCTAGTGCTAGGAGTCAACTCCGTACCTGTTAGTCTGAAGATCTCCTGCCAAAAGGTGCTCATGAAGATCTTGTCCCTATCATTGATAATATTTTTAGGCAACCCATGTAGCCTAAAAATACCTGTATAGAAGATCGGGCCACATCCACTGCCTCATGCCCCTTGGGTAGGGAAAAGAAATGAGCATACTTAGTTAATCGATCAACTACAACATAAATGCAGCTATGCCCATGCACCAAGGGAAGTCCTGTGATAAAGTCCATCGATATGCTTTCCCATTTCAATGGGGGAATGGGAAGAGGAAATTTGGAGTAATCTGCTTTGGAAAAGAATGCTCGGATTTGGTTTGCTAGCAAACCATACACTCTCTGACATGGTTAAGGACATCGTCCTTCATCCCCTTCCATGCAAATCTCTCCCTGATAAACCTGTATGTTTTGAAATACCTAGGATGCCCAACTAGTGGTGTATCATGTACTGCTCGAAGGATCTTCTCCTTCATCTTGGACCCTAGTACAAGGAAAATCCTATCCTTGTAGAAAATGAGATCATCCACTACTCTGTATCGGTCATCCTGTATAATACCATCCATGATCTCACATGCAAATTGATTTTGGAATACTCAGCAAGTATATGAGCCTTCGATCCGCTGAAATCTCGGACATAGAACTAAGCATAGAAGTGAGGTAAGGCCTCCTAGATAAAGCATCAGCAACAATATTATTCTTACCTTTAGTGTACTCTATGTCGAAGTCATAGGTTTGTACCTTGTTCACCCATCTCTGTTGGCGATCGTTGAGCTCCTTACTACCCCCGAGAAGAACCTCAAACTGTTGTGATCCGTACGAACCACGAATTTTCTTTGCCCACAAGTCTTTATCTGAATTTGGCCAAAGCATGCATAATGGCCAACATCTCCTTATCGTAAATTGAATACCCTCTCTCCACGGGTTTGATTTCCGACTCTCATAAGCAATGGGATGCCTATCTGCATGAGAAGCTGCCTGACACCCTCTCTGATGCATCACACTCTAGAATGAACAGGCGAGAGAAATCTGGTAATGCGAGAACGGGACACGAACTCATCACCTCCTTGAGGTGATCAAAAACCTGTTGTGCTACCTCTGACCAAGCAAATGCCCCCTTCTTGGTCAAATCGGTCAATGGAGCAGTCAACCGAGAGAAATTCTTCACGAACCTCCTATAGTATGTGCACAAACCCACAAATCCTCTCAAATGTGTCAATGTCCTAGGTGGCGGCCAATCAGAATTGCCGTATCTTCTCTCTATCCACCTTCACTACACCCCCACCAATCACATATCCCAAATATAGAAGTTCGGTCATGCCAAACTCACACTTAGAAGCTTTCGCATATAGCGAATTAGCTTCTAATATCCCAAATATCTCACCGAGGTGCACGATATGGTCCTCCCAAGTCTGTTGTAGACCAAAATATCATCAAAAAAAAACCAATACAAACTTTCGCGGTGGCGGTTGAACACATGGTTCATGCGAAGTGGAAAGTATTTGGAGCATTAGGCGATCTGAAGGGCATCACCAAGAACTCAAAGTGACCGTAATGGCATCTGAAAGTTGTCTTATGCACATCCTGCTCCTTGACTTTGATCTGATGATATCCAGATCGCAAATCTATTTTGAAAAATAGATTGCACCATGTAGCTCATCAACAACTCATCAATACGTGGTACTGGATACTTGTTCTTTATTGTCTTCTTATTCAAGGCACGGTAGTCTATACACATCTGCATGGTCCCATCCTTCTTCTTCACCAATACCACCGAAGAAGCAAAAGGACTGGAACTCGGTCTAATATGCCCCATATCAATGAGCTCATGGATAGTCTTCTCGATCTCATCCTTAAACCGTTTGGGGTGACGGTAAGGAGAAGTAACCATTGGTCTAGCATCCTCGAGCTCAATCACATGCTCAAATCCCCTGTCTGGAGGTATGCCTGGAGGTATGTCACTAAAAATTGTACTATGCCTATCCAATAGGCCCTGTATGTCCACATGATACTCATGCTGCCCATCCTCTGACTTCTTGGTCGAAACCAAGCAATGTACTGCCCAATCCACCCCATTGTGCCTGTAAATCCTCTCGATTCTCTTAGTTGTAACAACCCGAGGTGCCTCGAAGATAAGCCCCTCAAAATCACATTCCTCCCTTGGACTTGAACTTGACTCCATAGTCGAAAGTTAGTCGAAACTCGCGAGGAATGGAGCCTTTGTACTCCTAGCACTATGTTGGTCTCTCGATACCACAATATAGAAGTCATCGGTAGCTGTATAGTTACCCATCGTGATGCTTAATTGGGGTACCCGCCGTGTACACCTCATAGACTCTCCATTAGCTCTGACCACGTTGAAGCCCTCAAAGTCCTGCATCTGTAATCCTCGCCTCTCGACCAATGAGGCATCGATAAAGTTGTGGGTGGCCCCACTATCAGTGAGTACCACTACTCATTGCCCCCTGTAAAACTCCCCTAACCCCCTGAATGCCTTGTACCTCGGGGTACTAGACAAAGTGGCAATAGTCTCTGGGAAAGGTCTCCTATCTGCTCAACACTGCACTATCGATGCCTCGTCATCATCCTCCTCCGATCCTGTGTGTCGACTCCTCGTCACCATCACTCTCCTCAAAGACCTCTATGAAGCTGGGCCTTCCCTCTACCCCCTGATCATGTCCTGGAGTCGAGGTGTGCGGTAATCGAAACATAGTTTCTTTCGCCTCAACTCATCTCTATCCTCCCTAGATATGAATGGTTTCTGGCTGCATCTTGCCTAGGTGGAGGTACCTTTGGCTGTGAACCATCGGATCTAGAAGGAAAAACCTTAGATTGTACTCGAGGGGGAAACCTCGACTTAGGAGTAGATAACTCCAAATCATGAGCTCTCCTAATAGCCTCATGTAAAGAAGAGGGCTCAAATGCCTTCACAAACCCAGCAAGAGCATCTATCAACCCTGTCGTGAATAGTGAAATCAGCCTCATCTCCGTAACATCAGTACCATGGTGATAACCTCGAAAATTTGCGATATATTGATCCAGGAACCGGTTTGTCTCGGATGAGTCAACTCCTGAAATGCTGTCGGGGTCCCTCTATCAAATCTGCCACTAGCCTCTGCGTGAACTCTGCATAAGTAGTAATGTGTATGTGTCCCTGTGTAATCAATCCATGATGCCACCAATCATGAGCGTCTCCCTCAAGATGTAAGATTGCAAACTTAATTGCATCTTCCTCACGCATAGGATTCAAGTCGAAGTATGTCTTCGACTTTTGAACCCAAGATTGTGCGGATACACTTCTTAGAACCATCAAAGTGTGGAATGAAAATCTATCCCGATCTCCTTGAAACTACGGGTGCTGTGTATTGGTGATCTCTCTTGGGCACATTGCCCGATCTTCATTTGCTGATATTCTGGAATGGCATGTGCTCACGAAAGCCATCACTCAAGGTCTGGTACCTTTCCCAACAAGACTCCTCATCTAAAATATCCATTGGCTTCCGTACCTGTGAAACTTCGGATCCTTCACGAAAGAAGGTTCGTGAATCCCCAAAGGCCTGGTAGAAGAATGGGGAGACCGTTGCCCTGAATGTCCACCCTCACCTCTTTGACCATGTTGTCCCATATTGCTATTTTCTCCTCTCTCCGTATGAGCATCAATCCTGCCCTGTGCTAATCTCTCAGTGAGCTGGCTTAAATAGAGATTGGTAGTCTCTTGTTGCTTTACCATGTTGGTGAACAATTGTTTCATCAGATCTACACCCATATCCTCACTTGTCTTTGTCTCCCATCTTTCAACCCCAACAAGCTAGAGAAACAACTACTCTGATACCACTGAAATATCCCTTGTGGGATACCACTTAAAAAAACTCGATACCACTAAAAATATCCCTTGTGGGATACCACTTAGAAATGCACAAAATACTAACAATTTGCAGCCAAACAGAATTCTGATTTTTGCAGAAAATAAAACTAGGGCAGCGAATAGAAATAAATCTATAACTCACAAAATACTTGCCTGAATCACTTGAAAATTTATAGAGAGCTTGCTAACAATAAAACTAACACTAGGAAATTATTTTTGGAATTTTTTCGGATAATATAAAACTGCGAGAAAATTACAGCGTGCCCTAAACAGTTGGAAAACTTCTAAAATTCATATCTTCCGAATACAAGTGCAAAAACTATGAAACTTTGGAAATAACATTTACAAATATATAAGATGATATTCCAACCTTCAGATCTGAAAATGGCCAACTGGAAACCCTCCAAATAAAGGCTGCAATCTCCAAAACAAGTCGCCTTTTTGGTAGGTGGTTGAAACCCTTGTGAAAACCTCTAAAAATGATGCCAAACCCTTCCTTTATTGCTGCCGTAAGTCTGATCTGAAAACTCACTGATTATCTTCACCAAACCTCTCAAAAACCCTCAAAACCCTATCTCTGAAACCCCTGAAAATATCTCTGTGAATCAGCCCTGAAAACAACTCCAAAATGACAAGCTAGGGTAGATCTCTCACTACCGAAGAATGCCCTGCTAGCTAGGGATGGATCTCTCACCACCGAAGCTAGGGTTCCTGTGGGATCTCACTCCACAAGCTGAAGATTTGCAAACAGCAGTTGCACATGAAAAGAAATAGTTGAGTATGCATAAAGTATCCTCTCCTTTCTCCCCTCAACTCCTTATATAACCTTTTCAAGGCAAAAGAACCTAAAAGGTCCTAGTCGCATTTTTCCTTAGGATGGGCCAATAACATAAAGTAACTTAAGTTACTTTTCACCTTTTAAGTCGCCATGGTCCAAAAGTGACCCCCAACGCAAAATTAGAACATAAGTACCATGTGGCCCCTCCTAACGACAAAACATAACATCTAGCCCCTCCAAACCACTTATGCACATGTCAATGAAGAATAATAATAAAATGGACTAGATATTCATACCCAATAGCTCCAGCGTCCATAGCCCCTTGGGTATGACCAAGGCCTGGACTCAAGTTGGCCCCTAGGCCTATGGCGTAGGAAAGGGGACATTACATAGACCAAAAAATAAAGGGGTTAAATGGAGCAGAGGCGGTGATCAAAACATTTGAGCGAATGAAAACCATAATCGAAGAAATTTAAGAGGTTCACAAGTGGTGAGAAGATTTTACGGAGGTGCAAGAGAATGTCCCAAAAATTTGATCTGCGTGAAGGGGAGTAAGCGATGCAATAATTATAGGGGTCCAAACTAAGAGATGTTAATGGCCATGCAATTGTGTCACACGGTGCCAAAAGGGTAAAACACAACTCTTATTAATTCAAATTAAGCCTTATCGGCATCCAAACACAATTACTCTTCACTATCTCCCACACACACTTGCTTGATACCTCAAAGGGCTTCTACAATGCAATATTGTAGACTCTAAATAACACGGGGCTCTCTTGACTTCATGGGCCTCTCTTTTAACTCTATGAACACCTCAATGTTTTGTACTCTGCGTTCCTTCAACTCTATGATCCAATTCTCTGTCTTTGTGGGTCAACCTCTTTGTGCCCAACGTCTACCTCATTTCTTCAAGTTATCAACCTATAATTTCTTGTGGGCTCTTTGCACCTATCAAATTACAATGTCTCTGCCATCCATCATTGTTGGGGCCAAGATCAATTAAATTCCAATAAGACCTTAACTAAATCCAATTGCCATGCCAACCAAGCAAAACAAGTGAAAGCGGCATCCCAAAGCTTTAGACGCATGCAAAGTGTCCCACACATGTGACTAATTGTCCCGATTCCACCACCAATCAAAAGCTCTTGAAGAGAGCTTTCCAACGTGACCAAACTCGTGCCCTTTGTAACATCCCTTTTTTTACGAGACATTACCAATATATATCGGTTCACTCTTTTTAGCAATGTAACCCCTTGGTATGCCTAGCGCTACAAGTGGGAGCTTCTAGATAGTTTAGAAAAGTGCACATAGGATAGGAATTTCTTAATATTAAATTAAGAAATTAAATAAAGTGCACAAGTTAGTAGATCATTAAATATTTTTATTTTAATTATGTTTTAGGAGAAAACATTAAATGATTGATCATTGGAGATTGCACCTCTTATTTCTATAAAAGAGGGGTCGCATTTCCTTGGGATGTTATGTTGATGAATTATTGAAATTTGCTCCCTGCGTAGAGAAGGGATGTATGCCCAAATCTGATGCTCTCTCTCTCATTGTTGAAGGATCTCCTTGTGGTTGAATATATTCTCTTTGTTATGCATGAATGAATCTTTCTCTTGGCAGCCAATACTGTAGCGACTACTGTAGCAATTGTTTGTGGAGGGTTTAAATCTTCTTTGGCAGCGATTTCATCATAAGTTTAATTCCTAGCTTAGGCGACTGGTTTAGAAGTGTAAATCTAATGCCTATGTTGGTTGAAGAAGTGTATTGATCTACTCTATGCCCTAGCGAATTAGTCATAGGCGGGATCTCTTTTATTTTGGCGAATTCTCTTGTGCAAGTGTTGCTTTGGCTTTGGATCTACCATTATAACCTTGGCGACTGACATAAAGTGCTGTGTGGTGCATTGTTTTCATTGGAAACTGCCTGGTGTTGATTTCTTATGCAGCGAATTCAACAAGGAAGGCTCCCAAACATTGGCTGAACCCTGTCATGCCTGGCGACCCATATTTGTGCATGTTTATGTAGTGAATTTGGTGAATAAGTGCTCTTTAGTATTGACTGATCCCTGCTAGGTCATAGCAACCTGTAGTATGCACGTTTTTGTGTGTTGAACCTCTTCTTACCTAGCGACTGAATTAGAGGATTAATTGATCTCTGTTCTGGCAAATTTTGGAGCTCTAAATCTGCATATTGAAGTATTTTCCGGCCACTGTTTAGATCTGATTTTTAAATGTTTATTTATACTCTCTAGCAGCGAATGGCATGTTTGGCCTGGCCATTGACATATGAAGTTTTTCAATGCAGCGAGCTGTAGGTGATGTGGTAATCCTTTGCCAACATAATTTTATGGTTCCTATGCTTGTCAGAGGGCTGAATCTTAAGCATAATATAGTAGGCTGGGTTTGATTGAGTTTGGGTCAGATTATGGTCTAATTGAATCAGCTGAGGTTTATTCATTATTCATATGACCTCCAAGGTGATTTTTAGAATGGTTTATTGAAAACACAAGCACTGTTGGCTGAGCTTAATCGTTTGAATTTATTCTCTAATCAGTTTTTGGTGCTAATTCTACTTGTTTGTTGCAAATTCCCAAAAGGGGACATTACACCCTTTCATGCCCTCTCGCATGCAATTGTGTCCATTTAAATCCTCCCATGTCATTCGGCCTTCATTGTGCACAGTTAAGATATTGAGCCCATGCGTGATTGTGACACACGTCAAGATCACAAGTGCTTCTTTATGGACCCAATGAGTTCTTCCAGACACATGATTTTATATTATGTGATTGAGAATCCCTTTGCGTCCTCCTTTGTTTGTTGGTAACTGCATACAATTCAAGATTAGATCCCAAATCTACCAAGTGGACAGAGTCTAAATGTGCCACTTGTCACCTTTTCACATACCTTAGGCTCACACATTCATTTAGCCTCCATGAGCTCAAACAAGGAAAGACCGCACTCTAAGTTTGCCATGTGGACACAATCCGAACGTGACACTTGGCACCTTTGCATGCACTTGGGCTCCCGCATTACTCTAAGACTCCATGGGCTCACTTAATTTTTAAGTATTACCTAGCTCCCTTAGCAAGGTGACTCACGACTCATTTATATAAAGTGACCCAAGTAATAGAGCCTTAAGTGCTAGCTTAACCTTGTGACTTAGGGCTTGCAAATATTGAGACTTATTAAATAAAGAGTTGCGCTTTACATTGAGACCTAAGGGTCTCGTTGAATTGTGACCCATAAGATCAGCCATTATTGTGACCCTACAAAGTTGTGACCCAAACTAGTGAACAAAAACAAAAATTGTTTTTGGTTGATGTAAGATTACGCGTTCACCTTGGATGCTCTGAATTAGACACCCACGGTAAAAAAATGTGATCTCCGGATCACAAGGATTGGGAAAGTGGTAGAAACACTCTTTTGGCTATTGAAGATGATAACCATGGCTTCCCTATCCAATAAACTTGAATCCCGTTTGGTCTCTACACATCTTTCACCTTTTCCAACTCCCCCTGGCTAATCTTTCAACCATCTTCCACTTCACTCACATGCAGCTCCTTCATGACTGTGGCTGCAATCTTCCTTACCTCTGGCTCTTCACAAATTTTGAGCTCAAATGGCTCATCTCTTCTTCTCTTTAAGCCTTTCTCATGTGCCTTCTCATTCTTTGAGGTTCCTATATGCACACATCTAAAAACAAAAATATTGTAATGTCCCTTTTTCCCACTTAAGGATCAGATTTTGGACTTCTTGCCATCCCCTTTTCCATGGCAAAGAAGTAGAGGAGTTGGAAAAGGAAATTGAGCTCCCTTTTGCATTTTTTTTTCTAATTTTAATGTTTTCTTTTTAGTGTATTTCTTCTTGTAGCAGGTCGGTTGGGCTTAAGGCATTTGAAGAGGCTTAATAAAAGAATATAATGTCTTCCTATGGGTTGGCCATGTCTTTCCAAGCTTTGGCGCCAAAGGGAGGGGTATAAAAAGAAGTGAAGGCCTCATTTTGCACATCATCTATCTTGGCGCATTTTATATACTTGGACTTATGAGTTGGTTGCTCTAGGTTCTTCCACTCTTGGGCGAAAATCCAAGTGTGTGGCATCTCCTAGAAGGACAAAAACCCTTCTAGTGGTTGGTAGGGGGCGGAAACCCTCCTTCCTTGTGTGAGATTGAAGGATTGTTGCAGATTTGAGGAGAAGGATTCATATTCATATTTTAATTTGCATTGAAAGGCCTCTCCTAGGTGGAGCAACCTACTGTTATCCCAAATTTACCCCGGGTTAATTTGGATAATTCATTATAAATGGACTTAGCCACTCAAAGTCTGGGATGTGCGACGACCATCAAATTCAGCCCTAGAGATCAGAGAGAAAGACAACTCAAGATGGCTCAACCAAGTTAATCTTAGCTCACGCGTGCAAACGGAGCTAGTAAGATTGTCTAACGAGTTGGAATCGAGTAGGATGATGGCCGAGCTGCAAAGCGAGATGGGTGAGTCCGTCACACGAGGCAAGGCGAGCGAGGTTAAAAAACACGGCAGTTGGATGGTTGGGTTGGGCCGGGTGGGTTGGATGACTAGGTTTGGCCGACGGCCGGGTTGGGACAGTTGGGTTGGACGACTAGTTGAATGGGTTGGGTTGGACGGCTGGTTAGACGCTTAGGTTGGACAAGTGATGCATCGTACGGAAAATGAGATGGATGGCTCGGGGATTAGTCGGCGAAGATGTGTACGAACACGAGGTTGGATGGGTCACAAGTTGGACGCTTAGGTTGGTTAGGTCACAAGTTGGCGCGTACGAGCGGAGTTAGACTATTGTCCAACCTCCCGGGTTAGACTATTGTCCAACCTCCCGGGTTGGACAGCCCACGGTGTAAAGATGGCAATTATCGGGTTTGGGCGCCCGCCACAAAATGTACGCAGGTGAGATGGACGGCTCGGGGATTAGTTGGTGAAGATGCATACAAACACGAGGTTGGACGGGTCACAAGTTGGACGCTTGGGTTGGTCGGGTCACAGGTTGGATGCTTACGAATAGGTTAGACGGTCGTCCAACCTCCCAAGTTAGACAGCCCACGGTGTAAAGGTGGCGGCTATCAGGTTGGGCGTCCGCCACAAAATGTATGGCCTAACAGGTTGGATGGCGTCCAACCCCGGGTGGACGGTTGAGGTCAGGCGACACACAGGGTTAGACGAGTCATGTGGTTGGACAACCTAGTTGTTGTGCTGCAAGGTTGGTTCGGTCATATGGTTGGACGGCTTACGAGTCCCAGGCAAGGCGAAGGTAGGTGGGCGAATGACAGCTCAACAACCTGGTATTAATGCAGTATAGCACCCATGTCTTCATCTGACATAAGTACCCTCGGGAAGCAAATTTGTATGGGTGCCCATACCTCTTTAATGAGGGTGGGTGACAAATTTGCCTATATAAAGAACTCGACCCCCTCATTTTTGAGAGACATTCTGGGAGCTAGGAAACTCTTGGAAAATTTTCCCTCAACTCCATTAAGCTGCGAGCCTTCTCTTAAGCCTAGAATGTAATTATGCCTTTGTGCATCATATGTAATGGTCTGTGCATGTTTTAAAGCAATAAAAATCATGTTTTGTGGTGTTTCTTCAACCCTAGCTCATTTTTATTGTGTTTCTCTTGCCTCTCCATTGTGTTATTATATTTTGTGCATATATTTCTCACTTGTAGGTTTATGAGGTTGTGCTTCATGGAGATTTGATGGCGAGTGGGGATTTGGGTTAGTGTCATATCTGGTTTGGCCTCTCCCAACTCCATCTTCCTTCTCTTCCTCCCTTAGCAGAGTATCTCACCCCTTTTCTTGGTGCTACCACCACCCCTTTAGTGTAGGATTTCCCTTTTCATGCACTCTCTCTCTCCATGTCTCCTTGGAATTGTTAGGATAGGTGTAGTTAGGTGTTTTTCTTGCATTAGGAGTAGTTTAGCATTAGGATTAGGTAGAGGAAGCCGGCCTTCTCTAGAGGGTTATCTCAAGTTCGCAAGTCCCACAACTTGAGGGATAACCCCATGTTAGCAAATTACACCAAATGCCCCACACGTCATGAGCAATCGGGGGATGCTATAATTTTGTGATAACACTACCTTGGGTGAAGTTTGGTGCCTTAGAGGGCATAAATTTGATATTTCACTTCATTTTCAGATTTTCTTATATTTATAAAGTCGGAATCTACTTTCTTGTGAATTTTTGGGGTTTCTAAACCCTCATTTAATAATTATTTTGGAGCTGCACTTCTGCTGGTCATTATTAATTTTCAGCTGAGCATATGCATGTCTTTTTGGGTTGAAAACAGTTCTAGAATATCTCTAAAAGGTTTATATAAATTGTGGATGCATTGCTAGTTGATATTTTGGGTGAAATTGTGAATTTTCATACTGTTGTTCCTAAGTTCTGTTCGTTGTCCTAAATCTGGGATTTATTTCAGTCTGCTGATTTAAAAATCAGATTTGTTTGCTTTGGGGTTTGAGCTAATTTCCTTGATTTTGGTTTCATCCCTTGAAAGGGATATTACAAAGTGGTATCAGAGCTCGGATCTTCAAAGGCCGAGGGTTTCAATGGAAGAAGGCAACAAGGGTTTCCTTTACTACCAAAGAAGAAGAAAGGCGGACCAGCCAAGGGAAGAAGACAATATGGCTGATCAAGACTCTCAAGAAGCCAAAGTTGACAAGTTGATTGCCGGCCAAGAGAGACTTGTGGATACAATGGATTTTCTAGCCCTATCCCTCCAAAAGATAATTGAACCTAGGGTTCAAAATGGTGATGGTAGCTCATCTGGAGCTAACAATACACGGCGACCTATGGGATCAGCCCACGGATCCGTTACAAAGCCCACTTTCCTTCCTAGAGAAGAAGCTATTCCGGAGGATGAAACAAGGCCCTCCACTGGACGGAACATTGCCACAAGCTATGAGGAGTATATGGCTCTTCCAAGGGAAATTCGTGAGGCTATTTCACTCGCTGAATTCATTGGAGTGAATAGAGGAAGACCTAGGCCCAAGCCTAGACATCACATGCCACAAAAGGAGGTTCAAAATGTGTTGGGAAAGATGACTTTTTCCACATTTGACGGATCAGCCAAAGGGTCAGCTAGAGCTTGGATTCAGAAGTTGAATACATATTTGTCTTTGAAGCCTATGATGGAGGAGGATGCTATCAAGTTTGCTACATTGCATCTTGAAGGAATTGCTCATGAATGGTGGTTTCATGGGTTAGTGACACAAGGGCATAATGAGATACATGCCTATGATGAGTTTTGTCAAAGACTCATTGATAGATTTGATAGAGTTGATCCGGAAGTTCACTTTCGTGAGCTTGCACATCTGAGACAACAAGGCACGGTGGAGGAGTATGTGACAGAGTTCCAAAGACTTTCCGTTATGATCACAGATGTGTCAGAAAGAAGGCTTATAGTGCTTTTCGTTGAAGGTTTGATTGAACCCCTCAAGGGTTTGGTTCGAGCCTTTGATCCATTGTCTCTTCAAGAGGCAATTAAGAAGGCTTTAGATCTTGAAGGTGCTGCTCCAAAAACAGCAGCAAACAGCAATCTTCCTAAGGTGAATTCGAGTGGAGGACAGCCCACTAGGCAGCCTAGAAACTTCCCTTTGGACCAGCCAAAGAAGCCACCCCAAAAGGTGCCAAGTACTCACACGGAGCTGCCCAAAACCAGCAATGAAAAGGAATCTAGAAACGAACTTCGAAGGAAGAATTTGTGCTTCTCATGCAAGGATCCATGGACTCCAGGGCATCGCTGTTTGGGCAAAGGTAAAGTGCATTATATTGAAGTATTTTCTGATTGTGATGATGATGAAAGCAATGTTGATGAAGCTAAGCATGATAGTATGCTGGAAGATCCGGAAAAGGTGGATAGCACTCTTGCTACCTTGATGGGAGCACCTAGTTACAATTCATTTCACATGAAGGGTAATCTACAAGGGCAATTTTGATTGATGGGGGAGCCACTCACAACTTCATAGATGCATGCTTGGTGGCCAACTTGAAATTGAAGGTTGAAGACTTCAAAGGATTCATTGTTAAGATAGTGGATGGTCACTCTATGCAATGTACCAAGAAGTGTTCTCAACTCCATGTTGCATTGGAACAATATGAGGTATGTGCTGATTTCTATGTGATTAACATGGCTGATTTGGGTATCGTGCTTGGAGTTCAATGGTTGCATTCGTTGGGAGAGCTCACTCTCAACTATCAAAGCATGGAGATAAGTTTCATGGACAAAGGTAAAAAAATTACTTTGCAAGGTATGCTTCAGAAACACCCCAAATTAATTATTTGGTAGAAGATACTATTTCATGGGAGTCACATTTTTGTTCTTTATCTAAGATTACAGTGGATTGGAAGTCATTAATTACAGCTGAGTATGTAAAGAACAAGTTTGCTAATGTTGTTTTTGAAGGAGAAATAAGTGGTGTAAGATACAAGGTGATGGATGAGCTTATTCTCTACAAAAACCGAATCTATTTGGTTCTCAAAGCATGGGTGAAGAACAAGATCTTGAGGGTTGTTCATGATGCTCCATAGGCTGATCATCCAGGCTATCACATGAGACATAAAAAGGGTGAAGATAAAGATTTCAGTTTTGATTTTTCTCTTTGCTTATGGAAGGAAAACTCTAACATGATATGTTTTAAGCTTGATGGGAATTCTGATTTTCTTTTCTATGAATTGTTAACCCATGGTTCCATGAGAGAACCAAAGGAAGTATGGGAAAAAGGAAGCAATTATGATAAACTTGCAGCTGTTCACATGGCCACCAAAGAGGAGAATGATGGTTCTATTTTTCAGTTTTATGACCCCATGATGAGGTATGGATTTTGTTTTGACTACCTTGTTTTCATTTCAGCTAAGTCACACAATGTTTGTGGGTATCAAGAGCTCCAAATTTTAGAAGAACTTACCCTCAAAATTCACATGGAGTTTGGGTTCCATTTGAACAATGATGAAATCAGAATTCATGGGAATGCTAAGAAGGCTGATTTTCTCAAGTTTAAGGCCAAGATAACTACTGATTTTAATTGTAGGTCTGTTGTTCCCAATTTTTCAACATATGTAAATCAAATTTCAGTCCCTACTTTACTCATGGAGTTGCCTTTCTTCGTGAGATTTCAGTTTGGTAATTGTTATGCCATAGTCATAGGGCTGAGTTTGCAAAAATCAGACTTGGGGCTGCCATTAACAGCCATGAACAGCAGTGTGTTTCCATTTTTAAGAACATTCTGTCATGGAATGTTGAGGGAAGAAGATCTCAGCTAAAAGGAGGAACAAAATCAGATTATGATGTGTTATTTTCAGACTTGAACATTCTGATTTTTGGAAGAAAATGCATGATTGCAGCTGTTTTTGGGACAGCAGTATTGAAATTAAGGGAAAGCCTAATGTGGTTGGGGATGCTTTATCAAGGATGCCACCTCCTACTTCATTAGAGGATGTGGAACTTCAAAGTGAGGGGAATGAAGAGTACAGGACAGCGGATACATTGGGTTTGCAATTGCTTGGGGACAAGCAATTTTGGGAAGGGAGGACTGTAATGTCCCTTTTTTCCACTTAAGGATCAGATTTTGGACTTCTGCCATCCCCTTTTCTATGGAAAAGAAGTAGAAGAATTGGAGAAGGAAATTGAGCTCCCTTTTGCATTTGTTTTTCTAATTTTAATGTTTTCTTTTTAGTGTATTTCTTCTTGTAGCAGGTCAGTTGGGCTTAAGGCATTTGAAGAGGCTTAATAAAAGAATATAATGTCTTCCTATGGGTCAACCATGTCTTTCCAAGCTTTGGTGCCAAAGGGAGGGGTATAAGAAGTGAAGGCCTGATTTTGCACATCATCTATCTTGGCGCATTTTATATACTTGGACTTGTGAGCTGGTTGCTCTAGGTTCTTCCACTCTTGGGCAAAAATCCAAGTGTGTGGCATCTCCTAGAAGGATGAAAACCCTTCTAGTGGTTGGTAGGGGGACGGAAACCCTCCTTCCTTGTGTGAGATTGAAGGATTGTTGCAGATTTGAGGAGAAGGATTCATATTCAAATTTTTATTTGCATTGAGAGGCCTCTCCTAGGTGGAGCGACCTACCTTGGAGTGAAGTTTGGTGCCTTAGAGGGCATAAATTTGATATTTCACTTCATTTTCAGATTTGCCTATATTTATAAAGCCGGAATCTACTTTCTTGTGAATTTTTGGGGTTTCTAAACCCTCCTTTAATAATTATTTTGGAGCTGCACTTCTGCTGGTCATTATTAATTTTCAGCTGAGCATATGCATGTCTTTTTGGGTTGAAAACAGTTCTAGAATATCTCTGAAAGGTTTCCATTTATATAAATTGTGGATGCATTGCCAGGTGATATTTTGGGTGAAATTGTGACTTTTCATATTGTTGTTCCTAAGTTTTGTTCGCTGTCCTAAATCTAGGATTTATCTCATTCATCTTATTTAAAAATCAGATTTGTTGCTTTGGGGGTTCAGCTAATTTCCTTGATTTTGGTTTCATCCCTTGAAAGGCGCTTGAAAGGGATATTACAAATATATATACGATCATGGGACTTAAAAGCCCCAATTGGTGCTCCCTTCAATGGCACCTCCTTCCCATTTTTCACTCCCCATCGATAGCTGATTTTAAAATCAGCTTCTTCATGAGACTCACCAAGTGCAAGATTTTGCAATTATTGCTCCACCTTTCTCACTTCCTTTTCGCTTTCATTCTCTTCTCTCATTCATATCACTTCACCATCTATTCATCTCCTTCTCCAACAAGAGAATATCATGTTCTTCCTCCTCGTCAATCAGGGAATCACAAATGATCTCCATTTGTTGTTTCTTTCTCTACTCTCTAGAGTCAACATGGCTCCACTCTCTTCTTCATATTATATTGGATCTCTAATGAATACCATGTCATCCTTCATCTCTTCTGCCACTTCATTGAAATTTGTGTGAGTTGTTTCCACAGCTTCTTCTCTCCTTGCAACCTCTACCAATGGGCTGCAACCTTGTTCTTCATTCCTCCTTTCTTTATCTTCTTTTAGAGGATCTGCTTCTTCCTCTCTCCTTGGAATTTCTCACAACTCCCCATTTGCCACTCTCATATCATCATTGATCATCTCTCCTTCAAGACAGCAATATTCTTCCTGTTCTTCATCTTCAAGCTCATCTTCTTCAATCCACTCTTCTTCACTCTCCTGGCCACTTCAAGCTCAATCTCCGAGGTGTTTAAAAGAGCCTGCACCCTTCTCAGCTCTTTCTTCATCCATTCACACTCTTTCTTGGGCCACCTTGGTGTACCCTTCTTCCTCATTCTTTTTTTTTTTTATTACTTTCACTTGCATGGATGACACCATGCTCTTCAGCTCCATCATTTGTTCCATCTTGGTGATTCGCTCCCCAAACACTTCTTCTTGACAACTTGTAGCTGCCATTTCTTCTCCCAAAACAGGGTTCTTTTTCACCACTTGGAATAGACTCGAACAAGAGTCTCTTGCACCTTTATTTTGTTTTTTTCCCACTTGCAGAACATCTCTCAGACCTGCAACAAACTCACCTTTCTCTTCAATGCAAATTTCTCTTTCACGACTTGCAACTCAGTCTTCTCTTTAACAGTCTGCTTGCTAAGAGCTACGGTTCTTAGTCTCCTTTGTGTACCATATCTTCTCTCAAATGCAAGCTTCTCTTTCACAACTTTCTCTCAGACTTCTCTTTCACAGTCTACAGTCAGGTTTATCTTTCACAACCTAAATTGGACTCATACAAGAGCCTTCTTCACCTTCACCTTGCAGGACTCTTCTCACACCTGCAACAAGCTCCACATGCAAAGCTTCTTTTTCACAACTTGTTATTGACTCAACACGAGTCTCTTCATCAATCTTTCATCACATGTGCAGAACTCTCTATGCTTGCAACAAACTCAAATGCGCTTTCTTCTCTCTCCCGAGCTCTCTTTCCCTTTACTCTCTTTCTCTCTCTTTGCCTTCTTAGCTTTCCTTGGCTGGTTCTCTTTCTCATTTACTCACTCCTGCACCCCAATCTCTCTCCCAAAGCAATCTTCTGAGCTCTAATACCAATTAATGAAGTCGCAGTTGGGGGCCCCAACTAAGAGACACCCATGGTCATACAACAGTGTCTCACACTTCCAAAAGGGATGAAACCCAACTCTCATTAATTCAAACAAAGCCTTAGC
The DNA here is from genome assembly GCA_018340775.1 of Taxus wallichiana var. yunnanensis. Taxonomy (NCBI): domain Eukaryota; kingdom Viridiplantae; phylum Streptophyta; class Pinopsida; order Cupressales; family Taxaceae; genus Taxus; species Taxus wallichiana. The sequence continues at coordinate 132,042,593 of CM031234.1, forward strand.
AACAACTATAGTCACTGTCCCCACACACTGCTTGAGCCTCAAAGGGCTTTACAATGCATTATGCAGACTCTGCATTACACTGGATCTCTCTGGACTTCATGAGCTTCTCTTTTACTCTATGAAGACCTCAGTGTTCTGTGCTCTGCGTTCCTTGAGCTCTATGACCTAATTCTTTGTCTTCATCTCTACCTCATTTCTTCAAGCTAACAACCTCTAATTTCTTGTGGGCTCTTTGCGCTTATCAAATTGGAGTGTCTCTGCCATCTTCTGTCATCTATCATTGTTGGGACCAAGATCAATTAAGATCCAATAACACCTCAACTGAATTCAGTTACTACCAACTTCCAAGCAAGCAAAATAGGTGAAAACAGCTTCTCGAAGTTTCAGAGGCATACAATGTCCCACACGTGTGACTAACCGTCCCAAGTCCCCCACCAATCGAAAGCTTTTGAATGAGATTCTAATACTAACAATTCAAATGAAGGTGTGGTGTCATCTGCACGAGAAGCAGGAACTCTAATCGAGGCATCAAGTGAAAGTGAAAATGAATTCACAAGAAAGGCAAATTACCCAGGAAATCTACCAAGGTAGTCCTAACAACCATTTTTTTAACTATGCTCTTATGACTAGGGTGATGCAGGTTGATGATCCAAACACATGATGAAGCAAAAGGAAAAGTTGAATGGGAAGAAGCTATGCATGATGAGTACAACTCTCTAATAAAAAATGACACTTGGGAATTGTCAACCCTTCCACAAGGAAAGAATTTGGTTGGTTGTAGATGAATCTACAGACAAAAGTCACATCAGATGGAAATGTGAAGAAGTACAAGGCAAGGTTGGTGGGCACAAGTTTCTCACAAAAATGAAGGTTCTGATTATATAGTAACTTTTGCTCCAGTTGCTAAAATGACTTCTATTTGTAAAATTTCTTTATCTGCAAAACTTGGACAGAAAAATATCAAATGGATGTAAAAGCATTTTTTACATGGTGATTTAAAGGAAGAAATTTACATGCAACAACCACCAGGGTTTGTTAAACCTAGAGAAGAACATCTAGTTTGTAGATTGAAAAAATCAATATATGGTCTTAAACAAGCTCCAAGGGCATGGTACTCCAAAATAAATGAGTACTTTCTAGAAGCAAGATTCAAAAGAAGCAAAGCTGATCTAGATATGTATGTAAAGTATAATGATGGTCAAATTGTTATTGTTGTATTGTATGTTGATGATTTAATCATTACAGGAGATCATATGCAATACATTGTAGATACTAAGGAACAACTCAAACAAGCTTTAGAGATTACCAACCTGGGTTAATACACTGTTTTTGGGTATACAGGTATGGTAAAGAGGTAGACCGTAGAATATTGCTTTCCCAATCCAAATATGCCCTTGATGTACTAAATGTAAAAGGATGCTTCAGTGTAAACCAGCGAGTACACCGTATGAAATTGGGCTGCGATTGAGTGTTAAGTCTAACCTAAAGAAACTGGATGGAACATTGCACCGACATCTTGTTGGTAATCTCTTGCACCTCAATATCACTAGACCAGATATCGTATATGCAGTTGGCATTGTCTCCAGATACATGGAAGATCCCCACGTTGACCATTGGAAAGTAGCAAAGAGAATACTAAAGTACATCCAAGGTACATATCAACTTGGGATTGAATATAAGCATGGAGTTGAACCTACTCTAGTGGGGTATACAGATTCAGATTATGCAAGTGGTGCTCATGATAGAAAATTAACTTCAAGATATGTCTTTCAGCTCTGTTCATGTCCAATCTCATCAAGCAATAAGAAGCTGTGAACGGTGTCACTCTCATCTATAGAAGCTGAATATAATAGTTCTTCAAAGGCATCTCAAGAAGCACTGTAATAGAGATTGCTTGAGGTAGTGCATCTACCACAGATCATTGAACTACTATATTTTTTGATAGTCAAAGCAATATTAAGTTGGCAAAATACCATGTATATCATGCTAGATCAAAACATATCGAGGCAATTCATCACTTTGTTCATGATTTGACAGAAGAAAAGGTGTTGGAGCTGCAGTTTGTGGAACCGAAGACCATATTGCAGACATTCACTAAAACATTGCCTATAATGAAGTTTATCAGACTTTGAAACATGCTACATCTTAAGGATGTTCCTCTTAAGTGATGTAATGCGTTTTGGAAATGGGTACCTAATCAGGCCAAGTTGTTGGGACCCACATTAGAATTGTGTGTTCTCTTATAGTTGATCCTACCCAAATATATGGGGGTGTTGGAAATAATGTTTATTTATTGTCCATTCCACATAGTGGTCAAACTGCACAGTGGTTAATCTCCCATCAAGCTGTAATATTCCAGATTCTTCTTTCCATACTTTTCCAGCATATCGATGGTTTTTTGCATGTGAGAATATCATCCTTTTGATTCTTCTTTTCTCAAGTCTCCGCATCACTGTTACAATACTCTCCAAAAAACTATTACATCTATAATTAAGGACCTGATGCATATCCTCAAGCATCAATTATCAGATCAGATCTGATCCTTGACATGTACTACAGTTTAGTGTGTTAATATATTGGTGCCTTTACATCTGCAAGTATCTCTCTTCTCTGTTTTAATCTTCAGGCATAATAGCCCATTTTTCTAATAGACCATCTAAAGAAACAATCAAAAATGGATTTTAAGTGATGATGAGCTCTAAAATTGTTGGGACGAAATTCCCACTTAGAAAATTATAGTTGAACATACGAATATTAATAATGTACAAGGATATCTTTAGTTCTTTAAATCAATTATTTCTTACAAGATAATAGTAATATTAATATTATTAAGAAAGGAGGTGACTTTTGGGATCCTACCTATAGGAATACTATTAATAGGCATTGATTGTTTGGTGATCGGGAGGGGTGTGCGGAGAGAGGAGAAAATAAGGAGTTCTAAAAAAGAATCAGATGGAGACATAAAGATAATAACATATGGGAATTCGCTGTCTCATTTTGGTACCCAAGCCAATTGTCATCAAGGGTCGGTTGCCAACAGCATGGCAAGCGTTGAAGTGGAGAAGACTGCACAGGAACTCTGCAAGGAGATCGAGGAACTCAGTCGGCGGCAGTGGGAGATTAGAGAGAGACCGGGTAAACCAAGAGGGACTTAAAAGGGTGGATTTATTGGCAACAACACTCGCAATGTTGGTCTTGGAAGAGGTCGCACACTTGAGAGAGAGAGGATTTTCTGGATGGCAGACAGACCTGATCAGATTGAAGAGGAGCAACCAGCCAAGACATAATGCCCCTTTTCCGGGCTGAAACTGAAAACCAAAGAACTTGCACAATCCAAATAGTAAACTGAAGCAAACTGAAATTAAATTCCAAACCCTAGCAGCAGGCTGTAAATATATTTATTTTATGATAGAAATCAACCACAAACTTGTTGGAAATAATTTAGAAACCCTTCAAAATAATATTCTTCAAATCTAAAAATGATTGCAAGAGAAAAGCACCAGAAAATATATCTTTTTACCAATTTAATATCAGTTGGAAATTAATTAATTAACAACAATGAATACCCTTACAAATATGGCTGGAAATGAAGGTTAATATCAGTTGGAAATTAATTAATTAACACCAATGAATACCCTTATTAATTAATTCCAAGCCCCAAAATAAAGTACAAATGAAGATTCCAACTACTAAAAATAGGAGAAACACAACAATGGCTGAATTTGAAGTTGTCGTGCCCTAGAAGACCCCAAACTCCACCTTAGGGCAAGTCACCACCCTTGGGAAGGGCTGGAAATGCCTTCAAAACTGAATACAAACTCCTTATGTGATCACCCTTTTACAAGCTTGAGGGGTTTCATCCTCAAACCAGCCCACTATTGAGAGGTTTTGTTCTCAATAGGTCTTCCACGAGGGTTTTCATCCTCAATGGATGAGAGAGAAAGTAAATGTGCTCCCAACTTCAAGAGAATAAATTCCAAAAGCAAACATAACCTCTTCCAAGCCAAGTGACCCCTTTAAATAGCTAGAGGTGGCGCCAAAAACCAATTAGAACCTTCTAAAGAAGACTGACCTCCTTGGGGACATAATAGTTCCTTTTTCTTCTATTTTTCATTTGGCTTTTCTCCTTTACCCAGCCGACCTGACTATACTTAGAAAATTACTAAAAAAGAATGCAAAGCTCACAAAAACAACTGAAAAACATGACATTAACTTCCCTTGCTCATTCCCTTTTTGCCCACGGGAAGTGGAATGGGCTCAAGGTCTTCAAAGAGGACTAGCATTGAGAAGGGGACATTACAATCCCCCTCCCAAAATTGCTTGCCCTCAAGCAATTGCAAATTCGGGTGCTCTAATATAGTGGCACCTTCCCATGTAGCATCTTCAATTGGTAGATCCTTCCAACGGATCAAATACTCCTTAATGCTTGTTCCTTAACTTCCTTTCTCGAACATCCACTATAGCTTCCGAAACCAAAATTAACTTACCTTCTTCATCCAAGGGTGGCAGCTGAATAGGAGTAATGTGTTGTCCTAGTGCCCTTTTTAGGCACGAAAACGAAAAAGACTATGTATCTAGCTATGCTCCGGTAGCTCTAGCTCGTATGCTACTTCTCCAACTCTTCCCTTCACTTTGTAAGGCCCATAGAAACATGGTTTAAGCTTCTTCATACCACTATGTTTGAGGGAGGATTTCTATAGGGTTGCAATCTCAAAAATACCATGTCTCCTACCTCAATCATACAATTTTTGTTGGTTTTGTGCACATTGGAGGTTCTCTTTGAGCACCTTCAAGATGTCATGACTCTGCTGCACCAAATCTTTGGCCCCCAATACTCTACTATCCATCATAACCAAATCAACAAAAGAGAGAGCATCATAACCATATAGAGCTTTGAAGGGTGACATACCAATGGACATATGGAATGTCATATTATAGCAAAACTCAGCCATATGTAACCATTTTACCCAAGCTGATTGTTGCCCTTCAATATAATTTCGTAAGTAGCCTTCTACCCATTTATTCACTATTTCCGTTTGTCCATCGGTTTGGGGATGATAGCTAGTGCTAGGAGTAAGCTCGGTGCTTGTCAAACGGAAAAGTTCTTGCCAAAATATGCTCAAAAACCTATTGTCCTGTCACTTATGATGTTCTTTGGCAGCCCATGAAGTTTGAACACCTCCTTGAAAAAGATATCAACCACTATAGGTGCATTATACTTGGCTGGAAGTGGATAAAAATGAGCATATTTCATGAGTCTATCAACCACAACATACAAACAATTCTTACCTTGAACCATGGGCAGCTTATGATGAAGTCCATGGAAATACTTTCCCATTTTTGAGTGGGAATAGGAAGGGGCTGCAAGAGTCCAGCTGGAAATTCATGTTCCGCCTTGTTTTGTTGGCAAACCAAACATTCCCGTATGTATTGAAGAACCTCCTCTTGAATCCTTTCCAAAAGAACCTCTCTCTAACTTGTTTGTATGTTTTGAAGTATCCCAGATGACCAGCCAATGGGGCATCATGAACAACCCTCAATATCTTATTTTTCACCTTTGATTCGAAACCAAATAGACCCTATTCTTGTAGAGGATGAGCCCATCCATTATCTTATACCTCTCATCCACAATTTCTCCTTCAAAAACAGCATTAGCGAACTTATTCTTGGCATACTCAGCTGTAATTAAGGCCTTCCAATCTGTTGTTATCTTAGATAAGGAGCAAAAATGTGACTCTTTTGACAAGACATCTTCTACCAAATAATTTATTTGAGGGGTTTCCGTGATCATACCTTGTAGTACCACCTTATTACCTCCATTCATGAATCTTAGCTCCATACTTTGGTAGTTGAGAATGAGTTCTGCCAATGAGTGTAACCATTGGACACCAAGCATAGTATTTGTATCAGCTATGTCAATTATATAAAAATCATCACATACCTCTTGTCCTCCCAATGTGAAAAGGAGTTGTGGACTTCTCCTTGTGCATGGCATGGAATAGCCATCCGCTACGATAACCTTGAAGCCTTTGAAGTATTCCACTTTCAAGTCCATCCTTGCAACCAAGCTTTCATCAATGAAATTATGAGTGGCTCCAGTATCAATCAATATTGTGACTCTTTGCCCTTATAGGTCCCCTCTCACCGGAATGGATGATATTTAGGGGCACCAGACAAAGTGGCAAGAGTGTTGTCCAAAATTTTTCGGGTCCTCTTCCAAATTATGATTTTGGTTTGCCTCTTCAACTCCCACTTCCTCTTCTTCTTCACAATCTGAAAATACCTCAATATAATGTACATGTCCCTTACCTAGGAAACGATGACCGAGAGACCATGGATCCTTGCAAGAGAAGCACAAGTTTTTCCTTCTTAGCTCATTCCGTGACTCCCCTTCTTTGCTTGTTTTGGACAACTCCTTGGGTATGATTGGTGCTCGCTGAAAAGGCCTCTTTGGCTGGTCCAAAGATGTTTTTTTGGTTGTCCCAAAGATCCTTTTGGTTGTCCACCATTCCAAGATGCCCTTGGTTGCCCATTGATCGCTTGTCCTTGGAGCAGCACCTTCTAGATCCAAAGATTTCTTTATTGCCTCTTGAGAGACAAAGGATCGAATGCTCTTACCAAACCCTTGAGTGGTTCAGCCAACCCCTCAATGAACAAAACAATGAGTCTCCTCTCTGTCACATCCGAAATCATCACTAAAAGTCTCTGAAATTCAGCGACATAGTCCTCCATTGTGCCTTGTTGTCCAAAAAAGAACCTCCGAATCAATCCTATCAAATCTCCCAATGATCCTCCTACAAAACTCATCATGTGAGTGGATGAGATTGTGCCCTTATGTGACCAATCCATGGTACCACCATTCGTGTGAAATTCCTTCAAGATGAAGGGTTGCAAACTTAATTGTTCATCTTGATCATAAGCCTCAATGATAAATATGTATCCAACTTTTGTATCCAAGCACGAACTGTCCCCTTGTTGGAACCATCACAAGTGGACCTTTGTCACTTTCCCCAAAGCATGTTGAAGATCCCTCTGTGTCACTTGTGGTCTAAGCCCAAGCCTTGACCTAAAATTGCTTACCCCTATGAATTTTGCAAGTGAAATAGCATCACGAATCTCATTCGGAAGAACCCTATATTCTTCATAACTAGCCGCATTATTGTGCACTATTGAATGTCGTGTATCAACCTTTGAAATGATTTCTTCCCTTGGGAGGAAGGTAGGCTGAAAAGGCCTAGCAGCAGATCCAAAATTTGACCCTTGGGGCTGCCTTACATTGTGAATCCCAAACAAACAGTCCTCACCATTGTGAAGCCTTGGCTCATGAAGTTTTTACAAGGTTAGGTCTAGCAAATCCATCGTGTCCGCCAACCTTTCTTGCCCTTTGATAAGTCTATCGATCTTGGCCTCTTCGGAACCCTTGTTGGCCATGTTAGGCCCTTGAAGTTGATCTGATTTCTTCTCTCTCCTTTTATAGTAGATGTATTCTTTGTCACCATATTGCATGAATACCCTAAGGCTAGGAAGATCTTTGCTCTAATACCACTGTAATGCCCCTTTTCGGGCTGAAACTAAAAACCAAAGAACTTGCACAATCCAAATAATAAATTGAAGCAAACTGAAATTAAATTGAAACCCTAGCAGCACGTAAATATATTTATTTTATGATAGAAATCAGCCACAAACTTGTTGGAAATAATTTAGAAACCCTTCAAAATAATATTCTTCAAATCTGGAAATGATTACAAGAGAAAAGCACCAAAAATATATCTTTTTACCAATTTAATATCAATTGGAAATTAATTAATTAACAGCAATGAATACCCTTACAAATATGGCTGGAAATGAAGGTTTCAAGCCCCAAAATGAAGTACAAATGAAGATTCTAACTACTAAAAATAGGAGAAACACAATGATGGCTGAATTTGAAGTTGTCGTGCCCTAAAAGACCCCAAACTCCACCTTAGGGCAAGTTGCCACCCTTGGGAAGGGCTGGAAATGCCTTCAAAACTGAATACAAATTCCTTATGTGATCACCCTTTTGCAAGCTTGAGGGGTTTCGTCCTCAAACCAGCCCACTATTGAGAGGTTTCATTCTCAATAGGTCTTCCAAAAGGATTTTTCGTCCTCAATGGATGAGAGAGAAAGCAAACATGCTCCCAACTCCAAGAGAATAAATTCCAAAAGCAAGCATAACCTCTTCCAAGCCAAACGACCCCTTTAAATAGCTAGAGGTGGCACCAAAAACCAATTAGAACCTTCTAAAAAAGACTGACCTCCTTGGGGACATAATAGTTCCTTTTCTTCTATTTTTTATTTGGCTTTTCTCCTTTACCAACCGACCTAACTATACTTAGAAAATTACCAAAAAAGTATGCAAAGCTCACAAAAATAGTTGAAAAACGTGACATTAACTTCCCTTGCTCATTGCGCTTGATGGGGTTAGGGTGGATCGGATAAGGCAGACGGATGTGTCCAAATCCACCCTGGTTCGAATCTGCTAGGTGCGATCCCCTTGAAGTGGTTTACCGATGGTGGTGATTGTTGCATCGCGGTGGTTGCGGTTGGTGGCTTATCGTGAGTGTGGCAAACTTTGCATTGTCGGCATTAGCGAGTGGATGGTAGCTCTTAACGGCGGTGGCAAAATTTGCATCGTCGGCGATGGCTTGGTCTTCGTTTGCGATGCATCGGTGGTCGTGGTTTGTGGTGGAAAAATTGTAATATCTTGTCTCGAGGGCGTTTGTAGCGTGGGGCCCCACCAACCCTCCGATTCATAGCTCCGATCAAAAAAGCGTTTAACAATCTTAAAAAAAACTTCACTTGCTCATTCCCTTTTTGCCCACAGGAAGTGGAATGGGTTGAGGTCTTCAAAGAGGACTAGCATTGAGAAGCATTACACAAGACATGACTTTCCTCAGCTGTAGTAAAGGTTGAAGATGGAGAAATTGTTGACAATGTAAAGGAGAAAAAAAAAAAAGACAGCAGCATCCTTGAAACATGATAATATCCAAGCCGGTGGTAAACACCAAAATTTACAATGTAATCGGAGTGGCTCTAGGAGAGATGGACGAAAATAGATGGAGCAAGTAGCCCAACCTTTTGAGAATGTAACAATGGTTCTACCTAAGGATGAAGATCCAAGCTTGGTGAAGCGAAATAGGAGAATGCTTGGACAATTTTTGGGACCACTTGAGAAATTTTGGGAGGACACACAATAGTAGCTATCAGAAGCATTCATGCAGCAATCAAATACTCTAAGAAAAGTAGAGCAAAAGGCGCATGAGGAAAGTGAAAACTTCGCTAACAAGAGCGTGAGCAACTTGCTGAAAAGATTGGGGATTAGACACTTCGTGATGTATACACCTTATTTTCTCTTGCTAACAATTTTTTGTAGCACCCATCAGCGCATTAATCTCCCTAAGTGTATGTCCTTCGGAGTATCGGGCTTTGGTCAGTTGGTAGCATGTCCTAAGAGACTGTTGTAGTGTTTCCCTTCCTCTACCACCTTCATCAACTTCATTTGTCCCTCACTAGCTTCCTCTTTCCTCCTCCATTTCTTCTATATTGCATACAGCCAACATCATTTTCCTGTCGATGACATTTATGAAGATCAATTTCAACAAACATCATCAACAACTGAAATTGAGTTATGACTCTAGGGTGTAAGTCAATATATGTGGAGTTCCCACTTGTCATTTCCCAACAATATATTCGAACAATCCGCTTTGTTTTCGCTTGTAAATATGCCTTAAAAGGTTAAGAGGTCTCGAGTTTAGGGAGCTTACATTATGGAAGACAACTTGGAGCATTGCATCTTCAAAGACTCAAAGATAGTGCATGAGCCAGCAAGGTCTAAATTAGTCATTGGATTTCCCAGCTTTGGTCTATGTAGGTATTCTTCCTATCCTTTTTGGACTTCACTTATAACAATATCACACAAGATGTTACGAGCCAAAGGGGAGATTAATGTGTTGATAGGTCTCCCACAAGTATCTCTAATCGTAACCTCTTTCCTTTCTTTGTTGTACGATTGAATTTTATATCATGTACTAGATAGGACAGTGTAGCATGTCCTTTATCTTTTACATTATAGTTCTTTTTACTACAGCTCTTGCTTTTGCATAGAGGCACCCCTGGATCTAGTAAGATCTTACACCCCATATCCTTGGTGGTTGAGTGTAGATTTCCATTATAGCTCCATTATAACCTCCTATGCACATGGCCCTTGTCTATAGCCTCGAACAGCTTTGTAGACCAGCATTTTTTTGGTGTGTCGGCTCTAGAATGGTCTTCTACTTTATCCTATTTTAGAGGATCCCAAATAGATCATTCTTAGATTACATTCATTCTAGTGAACTCGACGTGAATCTTCCACCGTTGTTGGTTTAGTCATTTTCACATTTTTTTCTTATCTTCTAAGCTTATCCATCTCCAATCATTTCACCTCTCAAGCTTTTTCTAGCAATCCTCAACCCATTTAAATGCTATATGGGTTGCACCTTTATCCCTTCCATGCCCATCATTAAGGCAAACACCCCATGTTGTAACTTCTTTCAAACTCATCTCACTCCAGGTCATTCAATGTAATACGGTTGGGTTCATTAAAGAAAAACCTAATAAAATCATCACAATAAAGGTCTACACAACAATGTTGTTAGGAATAATCTTTGGATTAGTGCTCACATCATTGTATGTAATAGTTAAATGTAATATTCATATATTACATTAGTAAGTTAGTGTATTAGTAAGATATTAATATCATATTTGTGTGAGAAAAATAAAAGATTGTAATATTATTAATATGAGTCATAAAACAACTCATTAATAATATAGGATATTGTATTAGTTGTGAGTTGAATAAACAACTCACATAGATTATTGTGTGTGGAGATATTGGTGGGATATATGAGAGAATAGTGGTGAGTGATCATAGGAGAGATTCTCTAGGAGAGATTAGTGGGATAATATTGGTAAGCCTCATCTCCTTGTTTATAGGAAATGAAAAGGCTATATATTGTAAGCTCTCTCACCATGTAATGTGCTCCAAATTATTCAATCAATAATATAGTGTGTTTATTATATTTTTCTCTTATTTTGTGTTTATGTTATTATCTTCATTCTGCAACATTGTCTCTTATTGATTTGTACAATTATATAATGTAATTGTTGCTTATTTATATTAGATAAGCTATCAATTTCACATCAAATGCACTCGTTCCTTGATCCATAGGGATCCAAAAAAAAACATCATTTTTATCAGCCAAACACATAAGAAACATGTTTTAGGAGTCAGCGGGACTCTGAGAGAATACCAAGGTCGGTTGCAAAACCACTACTTCTAGCAAAGTGATGGTAGCGAAACTGCCGGGGCAATTACATAACCGCCGGTGTCTGCAAAGCGGAGGCTACAAAATTTTGGGGCGGTTGCGTAACCGTTGGTCTACTAATACCGGTGGTTTCACCCACGTAGAATATAAAAGGCTAAAAATGGCCTAGAACAATGTCTCTTCCCATACCAATCAATTGTTGTGCTCAAGTGCATAGGAGCATGTCCAAACATTATCAATAGGAGTTTGGTTGTAAAAGAAGGCATCGAGATTGGAGAACAATCATAGTGTGTAGTTGGTTGTAGAAGGAAGAATTGTTGTTGAAGCACGAGGAAGAGCTTAGGAGCAGGATAGCTAAGTTTGTACTTGTTCCAAACTTCTTTGTAACTTCATACTTTGGCCAAAAGGAAACTCAGCATTGAGCAATTGTCATTAGCCCCTAGTTGTTCCCCATACTAGGGTTTTCCAGGGATCATATCTTGTGTTCATTTGTCTTTTTGCTTTCCATTCTTGCATGTTGTTTCCAATCATATTGCAGTATTGTATTTACTTCCAGCAACTAAAATGCATTGGTTCTAGCTCACTAAGACACCATTCTATCATTTCAAGCAAAGGAATTGAAATAGAACAGCAGTTTTGTGATTCTATAAATTTTAAAGTAGGAAAACTTAAAGTTTACAAAGCATGACTCCTACCAAGGGCAGTTCCATTATTAGAATTCCTTTGGAATCTCAATCGAACACTACATCTATGCTGGGGACATCAAGCAATGCCCCTCCCTCAATACTTCTCATTACGCTCCTGGCCAAAACCCATCACTTTGGATAACACTCAAGTGCTTATCAAAGTGTTCGACCCAAGGGCTCTTATAACAGCTACTACCACCAGCTGAATGACCCAAATGCAAAACCAACTTTTGCTAATAGTGAATCAATCTCAACAATTAATCATGGGATCTTCTAATAAGTGTCCTCCTCCATTACTAGTGGTGGATGTTAATGGCAATCCAATCCCCAAACCCCAATCTGTAACAAGGCTCTTCAAACATCACAAAATGAACCTCTAGCTCCTTACATCTCTTCTATGGACATTGGAGGGATATATCCAACCATTTCTTATGACAGGTCCAGTGACCCCCACCTCACATTTCAAAGGTTTTGGAAACTTTTGAAAAGAGTGAATTAAAACAAATCCTCATGCAACTACCAAGATATTAGCAAAAACCTTAATAGGGAACAACCAAGTCCCATCTCGTTCAATCAATGAACTAGAAGTCTTAGTTAATGCTCTAATCAAATAATTTCGCACGATGATCTTCTCGAAAATAGTATGGGAAATTTCATCAACGCAAAGCAACTAGCTAACAAATTTGTGCCCAATGTTTCGTCAAGAGATATCAATGGCACATAAAGCTGACCATAACCTGACCGAACAAAGCCTCATTAAACTCTTCGTCAAGGCCTTCGATCCCGAGTCGTAATACATGGTAATGTCCTTTTCCCCAAGACATTGGAATAAGCCTTTGAACAAACTAAAAGACATGGCCACCTCATGAAGCAATTTGAACAACCTCAAAAACCAAATAAAGAATCCTTCAAAGTGGTAAACAACATCACATCTCAAGACAAGCCAATCTTAAATCAATGCAAACCAAGTAGCTCAAGTTCAAATACTACAAACCCACACCACTGTCCTAGAGTCTCCAAGAGCTTGAACAAATCCAACACCACAACTACATCAAATATATCATACAAAATCCTTGCCCACTTGGTATTATGTTGGTCACACATGAACCTCGAGCATTCTCATGAAAATTGTCATGAACTCAAAAACTTGCATACTGATCTTATGTTCGGTGCCAATTTCGACCACGAACCTATCTCTAAAGAGCATTACATAAAATATCTATCACTTTCACAAAGTCATCAAAACCAACAACATCAAAAAGCTAGAACACTCTCCGATCCCGTGAAAGCACCCATGAACAATTGTGAGTAACATCAAAGGAAGCTATGGTCAAAGCTATCTAAATTCCTAATATGTCAATGCAACAAAAGTCAACCACCAACGAAATCCTACACACAAAGATCCACTTTGAAAAACAAAGAATCCCTCTCAAGAAGAGATGTTGCTCAAAAAAACTTTGGTTGTCATAAGTGCACCATTTAATGAATCACTCCCTCCACCAACAAAGCCTCAACCTAAGGAGATGTCTCCTCTAATTATTAAATCTCCAACAACTTATCCAAATTCTCAACCCAAATACCATTCTGAGAACCTAAAAAAATCCACTCAATGAAACTCATGCAAACATTTCCTCATCGTAAAAATTCCTCACGCACCAACCGTAAGCCATAGATAACTCCTTGGCTACCACTTGAGGATGAGAAAATCAATCAAACTACGCAAAATCCAAATACTATTGACATACATGTTTATGGAAATCATATATCATTCTCAAGCAAACGATAAATTACCCATTTAATTTCCTACAAATGACTTGGTTAACGATGAAATCCTTTATCGAGCATCTGACCCTCCCCTCTTCATCAATATCATAATTAAAGATGTCCAAGTTTGGAAGGTCTTAGTGGATGAGGGATCCTGAATCAATATCGCATCCTTGTAGTTAATCAAACCTTCAAGATACTCTCAAGAGGACATCGATAAACGTGACACAACAGTCATGGATTTGATAAGAACCACCAAAATCCCTTGGATGTTTTTGGCTCCCTATCACGGTAGGACCCAAAACCATACACATCAAGGTCATGTTCTTAGACCTCCAGCTATCTTATGCTTTTATTATGAGGGTGACCTTTGATGCATCGTATGAGAGCAATTGCCTCTTCTTAGAGCCAATGCATTATATTCATTCATAACATAGTCTAATACAAGCATGAAATTGATCCCAGCCAATCGGATATTCCCCTTGCAAATCCTAAGAAGCAATTTTGCATCCCCGCGACCAACACTATCTGCAGTATACCCTTACAGGAATATATTAACATGCATCCTAATTTACGAGTCATCATTTTTTATGCTAACAGTGATGAACCTAATGGGCTCCAAAACACAAGTAATACTTAAAAATTATCACAATATATTATGGATTGGCTTCCCCCATCTCTCTTACCACGGGATCGATATCTCTCTATATTTGATGATAATAGTGAGAAAGATCCTCCTTGTAATGCTAATGAAGCCTCTTATAATGAAGATCTATATCAAAGTGACAATAATATAAGCGTGAAACTTTTCCAAGATCCCCTCTTACTCTTTCCAAGAACATTTATTCAAATGAGTACCGCTGCAAAAGACGCTTCTCATAACGCACATCATCTAGACCACATTGAAAAGCATCCATGCACAATACAGCCCTCTATGATGAGGATTACATTGTGCCTCAAGCACAAGCTAGGCATTTGGACACATTCCATTATCAAAAGACTCTACCCAAAATGCATGCTTTGACCATGAATCCAACATGGTGAAACCTCCTACGATCTTGTCACTCCTCAATATGACTCTAGCAATAATGATGAGTCTCTACCTTACTATCTTCCATCTAATCCTCCTTTAGAAAACACCAACTAGGTGATTCAGAAAATATCAGATTTTGCCACACATAATAAATCCCAAAAATTAGTCAAAAATGGCATCATTGGCCGGACCGATGACAAACGCACATAGAAATTGCAACATTATAGGTCGAGGCAAATGATGTCTTGACAAATTCAAATCCAACCAACTTCATCAAGCAAGGCCAATGTAGTCAAAATCAATCTTAAAACATTGACTTTATTGGTAGGGCCAATGACATTCAACAAAAATTTGACCTGTTCTCGAAACATTGCATGTAATGAAATTACTTGTATAATTCAAATTATGAGCAACAATAGAACACCAAATAACAGAATATTTCAGAATAATGATCTCAATATGCAATTAGAATAGCTTTGCCACTTCCAGGGGGTAACCTCCAAACCATATAATAAGACTCAAATGCTCAAATGATAATGAAATACTACCTCTGATCCCTATATATACTATTCATATGATATGGCCATCACAAGGCCGACCTAGTAAGCATGAGAAATTATAAATGATATAATAAAATGATATGGTAAGCCCAAGTCGGCTACTCATATCCTAATACAAACAATAGGTTAAGGCGTAGCATGCCCTTCCCCTTCAAACTAACGTTGTCCTCAACGTTGAATAATCCTGGATGTTGCTGCAAACAACCTTCATCCTCCCAGGTTGCATATTCTATGCTCAGATTCTTCCACTTGATCAGATATTCCTTAATGTCTCTAGTTCTCTGCCTCTTAGTACATGTTTGCAGAATCTTCTTTGGCTCCAAAATTATTCTTCCTTCCTCGTCAAGTTCTGGTAACTCTGTCTGGGCTTCAAATTTATGTCCAATAACCTTCTTCGGACATGAAACATGGAATCTTTGGGTGTATGTGTGAAGATGGAGGCAACTCTAGTTTATAAGCAACAACTTTGCAATTTTACGTAGAACGATAAGGGCCATAATATTTAGGAGCAAGTTTGTTGTCTTTTTTCTGTTGCTTTAAGGACATTTGTTTGTAAGGTTGGAGCGTCAAAACCCAGTCACCAATTTCAAAATGTCTTTCACTCTGCCTGTTGATCTGCTTGTTGTTTCATCATGTTTTGTGCTAATGCTAAATTCTCCTTCAAACTAGCCAAAACTTGTTGATATTGAATGTGTTCCTCAACATCTCGACCTTAGTTTGCACCCTCAAGGAGGAAGTGATCTGAGGTGGATGGTAACCATAGAATGCTAAAAATGGGGTCATTTGAGAAGAGGTATGAAAAGATGTGTTATACCACCATTCTGCAAGTGGTAGCCATTTAACCCGCCTTTCCTACTTATATCTGTTACAAAACAACGTAGATACTCCTCTAAGCATTTGTTGACCACTTCCGTTTGCCCATCGGTTTGAGGATGATAAGATGAAGCTGTGAGCTAGCTGAGTACCCAAACATGAAAATAATTCCGTCCAAAAATTACTTACAATCACGATCACTTACAATTATCTTTGGAGTTCCATGTAGCCTTTTAAGCTGTCTCCAAAAAAATAGTTGCATTTGATTGCTGCTGAAATGGATGTGATAGGGCACAAAAATGGGAATATTTTGTGAGCCTATCCACAATCACGAAAATAACATTCTTACCCTTTGAACAAGGCAATCCGGTGATGAAATCCATGGAGACCTCCTCCCATCTCTGGCTAGGAATTGGGAAGGGTTGCAATAGACCTGATGTCTTAATTGTTTCCCCTTTGTTCTGTTGGCACACTAAACACTATGATACAAACTTTTGTACATCCCCTTGAGTCCTTCCCAAAAGAATTCTCTTTTTATTCTATGATATGCCTTGAAAACCCAGAGTGTCCACCAACGGGTGAGACATGTAGCTTTTAAGAATCTTATGCTTGACTCGAATCTTTACTCAAGTATAACCTCTCCTTGTACCATAGGGCATTACCTTTCCACTCAAATTTGTTATATGTCATAGATCCTTTCTTGATATTCTGTATTAGAGATTGTGTATCCTTGTCTTGATCCCATTCCAATCTTGCTTCATCCACCTAATCAACCGTCAACATGGACATTCCACATAGTAAGGCATCTGCGGATGTATCCCTTATGGGCAAACGAATCAGCTACTACATTTTCTTTACCCTTTTTGTATATGATTTCAAAATCATAACCCAACATTTTTGTTACCCACTTTTGTTGTTCCTCAGATGATAACCTTTGCTATAAAAAGTCTTTGAGACTATCATGATCACTTTTTACCTTGAAGTGTCTACCCATGAGATAGGGCCTCCATTGCTTGACCGCATAAAGAATGGCCATCATTTCTTTCTCATAGACAGGTTTGAGCAGATCTTTTCCTTTGAATTGGCAACTCTCAAATGCAATTGGTCTTCCTTC
Source organism: Taxus wallichiana var. yunnanensis (assembly GCA_018340775.1). Lineage (NCBI taxonomy): Eukaryota > Viridiplantae > Streptophyta > Pinopsida > Cupressales > Taxaceae > Taxus > Taxus wallichiana. Next base: position 132,059,890 of record CM031234.1, read on the forward strand.
CTACATTAGAACTACTCCCGATCCACGATCCTAAAGCGTCACATTCAACAATGAAGGTTTTGAGAAGTTGGGAGTAGCCTAAAAGGGTCTTTGCACATGGCTTCCTTTAATCGCTCAAAGGATTTAGTGGCTACATTTGTCGATGGAAGGTATCCTTCTTTAGCAATACGGTGAGTGGGGTTCTTTATTCTACCATATCCCCGCACAAATCTTCTATAGTACCACTGTTAGTCCTAGGAACCCACGAAGATTTTGAGAGTTTTGGGCCTTGGCCATTCCACAATAGCTTTGATCTTCGAGGATCAACTTTGACGCCTTCATGGGATCTGATGTGACCCCAGTACTCTACCTCTTATACACCAAAAGAACATTTGGATGGCTTTGCATAGAGAGTATGTTTCTCCAAAACTTCCAACACTTTATTTACATGTTGTAAGTGTTCTTCCCATGTCTTACTGTAAATCAATATGTCATCAAAGAAAACTAATACAAATTTCCTTAAAAATGGCCTAAAAACAATGTTCATCAAGCTTTGAAAGGTTGAGGCGCATTTGTAAGACCAAAAGGCATTACCAAAAACTCATAATGGCCCTCATGAGTCCTGAAAGCCGTTTTATGAACATCTTCCTCTTTTATTCTAATTTGATGGTACCCCGAATAAAGATCTAATTTTGTGAAATAAATAGCACCATGCAATTCATCAAGTAAATCATCAATTATTGGAATAGGAAACTTATCTTTGATGGTGTACTTGTTGAGTTCTCGGTAATCTGGACACATCCTCCATGTTTCATCCTTCTTATGTACCATGACCACTAGTGAAGAATATGCACTCGGCTATGCACGATGATACTGCCTTGACATTTCTGAACCATTTTCTCGATCTCACTTTTACGGGAATATGGGTATCTGTATGATACGATGTTAGGTGTTTGGCTCCACGGAATCAGGCCCTGAATGGCATGATCATGATCCCTAGCTGGTGGTAGTCCCTTTGGAATTGCCTCAGCAGATGAGTGAGCATCAACAATCTTATGAAGATCGGGTGGCATTGAAGACTCTGTATTTTGTACTTCTATGGAAAATAACTTTGTTATAAATCCATCTACTCCTTTTATGAGAACCTTATGCATCTGATGAGAGCTAATAATCTGTGGAGACTTAGCTACCATCCCATTCAATTGTATTGTCCTTCCATCTGAATGAAATCACATGAACAATTCTTGGAAATTCATCTCTATAGTACCTAAGGTTGTGAGCCATTGGACACCCAAAACAATATCTACCCCTCCCATAGAAATAGCAAACATAGGTGAGTCTAACATGTAGTCTCCCATGGAAAGCTTGATCTTATGGCACTTTCCTATGCACTTATTTGTCCCACCATCCGCAATCATAACTTGCATTTTCGGAGTGGGTAAATAAAACAATTGAGGCGGGCACTAACTTACTATTTATGAAGTTATGAGTACTCCCGAGTCAATCAACACCGTCACCTTCTACTTTTTTGAGATAGCGATAATAGTGAGTGTTTGAGGAGTACTAATACGACAATGCATGACAAGAAATTGTAGGTTGGTGATCCTCTACTTCATCTTCTCTTGGTTCCTCGGCCTCTCCTATAATTTCAGCTTCCTCATCATCCTCATTACCTCCACATCGATATAAAACTTCTTCTCATCACATTTGCGTCCCAGTCCATATTTGCTATCACAGTTAAAACATAATCATTTTGCTCTCTTTTCTTCCATTTGTTGAGGAGTCAGTCTAATTGGCCTAACAAATGAAGGGGAAGAGATACTACGGTCTCTGGTGTTAATGAAAGGCGGCCTCCTACTACAAAGAAATTTTTCCTCTGCTCGACGTGCCATGATAATAGAATCAGAAAGCTTGAGTGGATAAAACATACATACCTCATGCTCGATGTGGTCCTTAAGACCCCCAAAAAACAGGTCATTCAAATTCTCTTCTAGAATATTCTCCACCCTTAAGGATAGGTTCTGGAATTGATGCACATAATCTTTAACTGATCTTGTTTGCCGTAACTTTGCTAATTGACTAAAGTAGTTCTCTGAAACACTGGAACTATAGTGCAATTGCAACTCCTCGATAAAAACTGTCCAAGTGACACCGAGACCATTCTTCTGCCTCTGAGCACATAACCATCGATACCAAACGAATTGGTCTAGTTCAAGATACAGGGATGCCAATGTCACCTTTTGTCATGATGGTGTTTGATGTAACTCAAAGAAGTTTGCCATTTGATTTATCCACTTCAAGGAATCCTTACCATCAAATTTGCGCATATCCACCTTCGGCATCATGTTCTGTGGTTGCGAATAAGCTGGATTCTGATTGGGCTGGAAAAGTGATCCAACATGGTTATTTTGTCCATGATTTTGAACTAAAGATCCTCCTTGGTTGATATGGGCCGGATTTGGGCCATACTGTTTACCCTTTACATGTTGCATAATATCATCCAACCGACGATTGATTTGATCTGTCTCCTTTAGAGGCCATCTCAGATTGTAAATTTCGCAGCTCATACTCAAGTTGGCTCACCTTATGATCAATTGAGGTAAACCTTAGTCGTTGAGTAATTTGTATTTACCCCTTCTAACTCCATCTCTTCAATCACTACCCCATCTTTATCTAGGGTTTTACCCAGGAGTAACCGGATTCTTTTTTGCTCTTGTGGAAGGCCCCGCCATGATGTCAAACCTTAGGGTTTAGGGTTTTGATACAAATTCGGCCGAACAAGAAAAAACACAGAGAAGATACTAATACTATTTTTTTGAGAGCTTTCCGAAAATGTAAATAACTTGAAAATATTCCACAATTTGCACCCTAGGGAGCGATTTTATGAAAAACCCTAAATTTGTAATAACTTTTGCAAAATAAATCAAAAAAGTCTAAAATTTTCAGGGAACCTTGAAATGTTTCTGCAACTCTGGTAAAAATATCTCCCACCAATTCGCTTTGGTTCACAATATATGGCGGAAACAAAAAATTAGGGTTTTTGCCCTAATTTTGGCCCAAATCGCAGCTCTGATACTTGTAATGAAATTACTTGTATAATTCAGATTATGTGCAACAATAGAACACCAAATAACACAATATTTCAGAATAATGATCTCAATATGCAAATAGAATAGCTTCGCCACTTTGAGGGGGCAACCTCCAAACCATATAATAAGACTCAAATGCTCAAATGATAATGACATACTACCAACAATCCCCTATATATATTATTCATATCTTTATGGCCATCACCAAGGCCGACCTATTAAGCATGAGAAATTATAAATGATATAATAAAATGATATGGTAAGCCACAAGTCGGCTACTCGGATCCTAATACAAGCAATAGGTTAAGGGCGTAACATTGCACATTACTCTTGATATTAAGGTATCAAATGTAAGGAAATTTTTCAACAAAAGTCACGAGAATAGTCAAAAGTACATTGATCTCAAAATCAACATATAATACAATGATCCATTGCCTCACCTTACTACACACATGGAGGCATCTTACAATGCCCATACTTATCCTAGTTCAAACTTTAAGGCATCTTACAATGCCCACCCTCTCTCAATATCTCATGTTAACAAAGTACTACCCAAGATTCATGTAGCCATTAAATCCATACAAGTACAACTTCAAAAAATCTTCAAAGAACCAACAAAGGCTCGATTCTTGAAAAATATTATGCTTGATATGTATTATTCACACTTTTCATGTACTTTAGTTACTTTCATTTATTGCAGTAACACAAGTTTGGGATAAAAAAATTGATTCATTTAAAATGTTTGAGTTGCAAATCAGGATTATAATAAACATTACAAGGTTTATCCCTCGGCGAGGCTCACATACCCATAAAATATTTTTACGTCGGGAGAGAATACTCCAAAATTTTGATCTCCCAAACGATCGTTAAAAGCATTTAATTTATTAAATTAGTTCAAATTTCTCTACCTTAATATAAATTTAATCTGGCCAAACCAGTTTTCCTTTAAAAATCAATTTAATTAAAACAACCCATTCATTTTCCGTAAATTACTTAATTGACTTAATTAATTTATTCCATTTAGCTCCTGTAATACAAATTAATCGATTTAATTAAATTTAACCACTAGGTTATCGTAATTTAAATTAGTCAATTTAATTAAACTAACCACTAAGTTCTCGTAGTTTAAATTAATCGATTTAATTAATTTTAACATTTACTTCCATAAATAAATTAATCAACTTGATTAATTTAATCTATTTAATTCTTGTTTCCAAGATTAAACTTCGTTATTATTATCTTGTGTCCCTGGATTAGAATTAAAACACTTATTTTATTTTATTTTTTAATTATATCTCCTTGCTTGGTAAATTTAATCTTCTGGATTAAATTAACAATTTATTCAAACTAGAAAACCTAGGGTCTAATACTAAGATTAATTAATTAAAAGGAGAGACTATAGTCTCAAATGATTTATTTAAGTTGGGTGGGAGATGGAGCATTCATCTCCCACTCTTAGATTCTTTCTATCTCCGCCCTAGATCTTAAGGGGCACTCACTAAAATCCTAAATTTCTCTATAGAGTCATATAATAGATTTTTAACAAAGGAATAATCATTTACTTCCCTCCTCATTTGGTCTGCAGGTTTTTCTCCTTCCATTTGAGCTTTCATGGAATTTTTGCTTGAGGCATGGGCATAGAGATAATCCTCTCCATCTGAGAATGCAAGGAACTTCATTTTCTTCCATTTTCTTCTCCTACAACTCGTTTCTCATGGGTTTCTTGGGTTTATTTGCAGCAACAATAAATTTGGATATTTGTTTCATTTTGTGTGTTTAAACTTATTGTTTTGGAGTTGGAAATCAGGGTAAACCTAACTTTTCCCGGTCAAATCTTCTTCCACTTTAACTTATCATATGTTCCTTTCAAGAACTTCTCTTTGCGTAGGTGCACAATAACTCGGTCTCCTTCCTCGAACTCTTGCTCTCTCCTCAAATATGCACATTGTTTGTATTGCACATTGCTCTTCTCAAACTGCATGCACACTTTTTGGCTCAATTACTTCATGTACTGCCCAAAGTCTTTTGCTTCTATGTTTTTCCATTTCTCTTCCTTGATGTCATGTAATTCAATGAAATGTCTTGGACTTGGTCCATAAACTATCTATAAAGGTGACTTCCCAATGCTCCTATTCACGGACTTATTGTACACAAACTTTGCTTCGAGCAAGGACTAAATCCAACATCCATGTCTTCTCTTTGACCAGACATCTCAACAAATTGCCGAGGCTCTTGTTGACAACTTTCATTTGGTCATCTGCCTAGGGGTGATATCGCAACTAAATTGTAACTTAGTGTTCAACTTCTTCCACAATGTGTGTCAAAATGACCCACAAACTTGGTGTCTTTTTCTGACACAATATTGTGAGGCAATCCATGCAGCCTCACAAATTCCCTGAAAAACAAGTTAGCTATATTTGTAGCATCACTAGTCTTCTTTCAAACAATAAAATGAGTCATCTAAGAAAACCTATCAACTAAAACAAAGATAGAATCATGATCCTTTTGTGTTTTAGGCAAACCCAGAACAAAATCCATACTCATTTGCTCCCATGACTTCTCAGTACTAACAATGCCCACTATAACCCTGCAATCTGACTTTCCTTTTTCCAATTGGCAAATTCTAGATCTCTATGTGTATCTATGCACATCTAAAGCCATACATGGCCAATAATATCTCATGTTTGGCTGCACCAAGGTTTTGTCTATACCACAGTGACCAACTAATCCTCTGCAATGCTTCTCTTGGATCAAATTCTCTCGCATTGACCCTCTATGTGCACACAAGTGCGTTCCTTGAACAGCCTTCCATCAAGAAGTAGTCTAACTAAGGTGTGCGATCAATGCCCGTTGATTCTATGTATGCTCTCCATGTCTCTCCGGCATTTTCATTTTCTACATAGAGGTCCTTCATAGCATTGAACCCCACAACATCCACATGCATCTCACCCTACAAGATGCATCTTCTACTTAGTGCATTTGCAACTCTATTCGACTTCTCACTTCTATGCTTCAAGACAAATGAGTAAATCTACAAGAATTCAACCCATTTCATGTGTCTTTGATTCAACTTACCTTTCCTATTGATGAATTGTAGTGCTTGATGGTTTGTGTACAACACAAACTCTTTGGGCAACAAGTAGTGCCTTCACTTCTTCACAACTTGTGCGATGGCACAAAACTTCATCATAGACTGAACACTTCTTGCGTCATTCGGTTTCTCACTAAAATAGGCAATCAGCCTACCATCTCGATTCTCAAAACTCCAACGGTTGTTCCACTCACATCATAATCAACCTAAAATACATTGTTGAAATCAAGGAAAACCAATACTAACTGCCATGTGACTTTCTTTTTTCAACTTCTGAAAGTCATATTCTGTGTACAATGTCCACACAAACTCTTTCTTGTCTCCCCACTTCACATCTATGATCAGTGGGCAAATCCCATTGAAGTCTCATATGAACTTTCTATAACAACTCGCCAAACCATGGAAACATTTTGTTTCAAATGTATTTTAGGGTGATAACCATTCAACTAAAGCTCACACCTTCTCGGGATCCATCTTCAATCCTACTTGAGATATCACAAATCCCAAGTATACCAGCACCTTCATGAAACTGCACTTCTTCAAGTTCACAAGCAGCTTCTCTTTGCGCTAACGCCATAATACTTTCCACAAATAGACCAAGTGACTCTTCCTACATCTTGCTAAAATTCAGTGTCATCCAAATACACAATGACAAACTTGCCCAAAAAGGCTTCAACACTTCATTCATGAGCCTCATGAACATTCTCGTTGTATTAGTTAACCCAAATTGCATAACTAACCACTCAAACAATCCATCTTGCATCTTAAAAGCAGACTTCCAATCATCACCTTCTCTTATCCTAATCTAGTGATACCCACTCTTCAAATCATTCTTCGTGAAGTACAAGGCTCCACTTAAACAATCCATCTAATCATCCAAGCAAGAATGGAAACCTATACTTTATGGTAATCTTGTTGATGGCTCTAGAATCAATGCACATCCTCCACTCACCTCCTTTCTTCGGTGCTAATATTGCAAGTATTGTGCATAGGCTAAGAGACTCTCTAATCAACCCCTTCTCAAGCAAATCTTGAACTTGCTTCTTCACTTCCTCATTCTCCATAGGTGTCAACCTATATGCAGTCTTGTTCAGTAAACTAGACACCGGATCAAATCCAGCCGATGACTATTATTGCGCATAGGTGGTAATCTGTTCGAATATATTTTGACATAATATCTACAAACTCACCTAGCATTTCATTGATTCCATAAGGAAGTAATCTTATGTTGCTACTCTTTGTTTCTCTGTTTGTGCAGGCTTTGGAATGAACACCAAACATTCACTCTTCACATCCATCTCGTTTAAGAATTGTTCTCCTAAAATCAGCAACACCTCCGGACCCCATTCCACCTCTACACCTGCATCCTTCAAAGGATTTAAAGTGTACTTCCTTTCGTCCTTCACCAAGTGTAAGTATTTGCACAGTCATAATGTTGCACTTTTTTGTCAAACTGCCAAGGTCTACCCAATAACACATGGCATACCTCCATGGGCATTATATCACATAGATTTCATCTTTATATGCACCAATCTTAAAGCACACTTTAAATTACTCATTCAAAAGCAATTGATGTCCCTACAATAACCAGGACACTTTATACAAACACGGATGCAAAATCCTCTTCAAACCAAGCTTTTCAACCATCTCATTACAAATGAGATTATCAGTGCTATCGCTATCAATAACAACTTTATAAAACTTACCTTCAGACTTGCAAATAATTCTGAACAGAGTCTTCCTCTACGCAGGTGCATTCTCCACTTTAGCTATAGCTTCAACAGTGCTCTATTCATCATAAGACCTCTGCACTTCAGCTCTTCTGCAAAGTACATCGACACAACACTCTGTGTCAGCGTGAGCAACATGGTTGCTAGTGTTATTCCTCCTCACACTACTCTTCTATTGTGTTTTCGGACACTCGAAGGCATGATGCCTAGCTTCTCCACAATGGAAACATGTTCTAATGAATCCTCTTCCACATCCTCTTCCTCTGAAAGAAGATCTACCTAATCTTCTTTGCGCATTACTTTGTTCATGAAAGGTACTCACCTCACTCTCTTGCACATGGTTTGACTTGTCACTGCACAATGTTCCACCTCTGCACGGGAACTTCCTTTCCCTTGGAGAATGTTTTCATGTCTATGCAACAATTTTTCTTCTACCTTCAGCATACACTAATAGGATTCTTCTATAGACCTTAGTCATGCCAAACTCATCTTGAATGGAAATAAACAGTCCTTAACATACCTTAAGACTTTTTCTGCGCCACCTTCAATATGAGCAGCGTGAATTGTCAAGAAATAGAACTCTTTCATGTAGTCCTTCATGCACATCTCCTTTTGTCTTAGGTTCTACAACTTCTTGAACAGGTTCAATTGATAATCCACAGGTAAGAACTTCACATTCAGCTTGAAAATCATCCACTTCCAGGGTTTAATCTTCTCTTTTCCTTTTCTTTCTCTATCATTCTGAACAATCCCACCACAAAGATGTAGGCCCCTGCAGCTTTGTACAAGAAACTTAGGGTCCTCTATTGATTCGTGGTCAAAATACGTCTCCAATTCAGCAAGCCAACCAAACAGATCCTCGGGATACAAACTTCTTGAATAGTTCAGGACATCCATGTGTAATCTCCCTATGATTCTTGAAATAGCTCATAGATACATGTCTCCAAGTTTTTCTTCTAATTCCTCATCTCCAATCTCCAATGCTTCATCAGCATTGGAGTCTCCGTCATCACTAGCTCGTCTTCTCTGAGCCGTTTCCATAACTTTAAGTCTCCATTTAGACTTCTCATCAGATGCGCTAACTCCACCACTCTAGGTGGTCCAGTTTCCCTACCCTCATAGGAATACCTCAATGTTCCATCTAATTTCCTCACACAACAATAACAAAATACAGCAACCTACACCTTCTGCCCAACAATTCAAATGCTAGAAGATGCCCACAACTACTTTCTACACACACACACGTATGGATAGCGGCAAACTAAAATTCACTCACCTACAAGACTTAAAATATCACTCTAATATCAAATTGATGCAATCATGATTAGGGATCTCAATGAAGAGATGCCTTAGACCAGGCGGCCCATGAATTCTCAAAGAAAGATATCACACAAGCGAGATCCTTACACAACTTATAAGAAACAATAAAGCTTCTTGAATTAATCATAATGCATAATGCATTACAATCTTGTTACAGCCTTACAATAAAGACTCCGCAGAAATTCTCAAGCGAATTTCAACTCCAAGGATCTATCCTAGCTACACTCGCTGACTCGCGAGATTTACACAACCAAACTCGGCTCCCAGAAATGGAGCTTTACTACAATTTTCCTAAGCTACTCAGACTTTGCTTCTATACGCACTTGTTTATGTCTCAATTCTTCTGACTCTCTTAATCACTCCAAGATGCTTTACACATTCATCGCTCCTTCTATTTATAGAATCTGGCGGGAGAAGTGAAGATACCTTTGCAAATATTCCTTAACTTGATCAGATCACCATCAATTCAGCTCATCCAGTTAGCGGCTAATCACTCATGGGGATGTTTTTGTCCAATAAAAATATACCAGTTTGCTAGGTCATCCAGTTAGCAAAGAAAACGGATCAAGGCCCACTTGTTCACGTAACAACTGATTCAATGTTAACAGGTGCACAAGAACACGGGATTCGCAGAGAGCAAAAGTGTGAAGTACAGGGGTCAAATTTCATAATGTGTGTGCACAGTTTCGAACAGTCCCTCCACAAAAGCTTTCATAGCACAACTCAACATGTTGCACAAAACTCTCAAGTGTCCATGCCAATCCTCCTTATATTCCCAATAATACTATGCTCAAGATCACGCAAAGCTACACAAAATTGCACAAGCTTTTATTCTTCTAACTATAAACTCTTTTTGGTAATGCAAGATTGTAAGTTAGCCCAAATGCTCCTTCATCAATCGGCCTTCCAAATCCACATAGAGGAACTGAAAAAGCCAAGAATCCAGTGTCAAAACTCAAAATATCAATATCAAATAAATCAAAAGGCAAAAGTACCCGATCACAATAGAAAAAGACATGATCATATGATTGACACAACCCCATCCTAGTTGAAAGCTGAAACTCTGCAATTGGCTTCACAGTAGAGTTGGAGGTCTTTTGGAAAGTGGTAGGCTATTAGACTGGGATAGGAGGATATTTATCATTTGTGTTGCCTTTCTTTTCACGCAAGTACTTAATCCTCGAACTTGACCGATTGCTCCATTGTGCACAATCAAATTGTAATTTCCTTTCCTTTGTGCACAATCAAATTGTAATTTCCTCTCCTTTGTGCACAATCAAATCTCTTTCTTCACACACCACATGAACCCGTTCTCCCTCTTTCCAATACAAAAAAATGCATCATGCCTTAGTGCGAACATATATTGCTCTTCACAACTCAAAATCTTGGGTAGCCATCACAAATCCTTATTTAGCTCTTTCATATCCTTGTCTTCCGGCTACGTGACTCAAATGGTTACTTTTATGCAACACATGTACCTCAATGTTTATGCTTTTGCAAGGACTCTTCAAACGAGCTATCCTAGATACTAAGTTACCTTAGATACTAATATGTCTGTCATGAAACCAGTTAAGGTCCCGCTCAGCTCACATGAAAGGATCTAGAAACTCACATTGAAAAACTCCTTGTACCTTGTGTGCACATGTATTCACCTTACGCAACACTTTCCTAAGATCTTCACAAGGTTACATACCTTTGTGTTTTATACAAATTACAACTTGGAGCATCAGCTCACTTATTTTTCTTAAACACAAATGACATGAAAGTGACATAAATGAAAACTACTCTAGAAAGTAGTAAATGTTTTTCATTGGCAATTTATGGTTGTCGGCCTTCTTTATGGTCCTTACGCATGTGTCAAAAACACAAATTTCTCATACACCATCTTCATCTACTCATCATAATAGACAGTCTCCAAAAGGCCATATATTTTCGGTACCCACTTTTACATGGTTACCCTTCTGATGTGCACCTTGCATGGTGCTAAAATAAGAATTTTACCTCAACCTTCTTCTGTGTGCCATGTGGCACCAACTTAGGCTTTTCTTTCACTTCTACCCATTCAATTGGAATTTCATCTAGCTCTACACAATCCATGGGTTTGGGCAACACTTTACTCGATCTCTATCTTCGGCATAGACATGTTTGTCATCACATTGAAGTCCAGTTTCCTTTTTCCTTGACCTGAGGTGTTTGGGATTCATATGTAACCACATGAACAACTATCTCTATCCTCGGGAATGCCTTTTCTACTTGCACACTACAAACTCCTTTTTCTCCAAATGCATAATTCTACTATTAGCCTTCATGGGGTTATTTTCCTTTACAACATATGGAATCCATCTCTACTTCTACTCGGTGGAACACTTCACCATTCCACCCCTCACAAATCTAGTGTGTTGTCCTCCCCATTGTATCATTGTGCAAATTCTACCTATGATGTCATAGGATTTTTGAATCCACCTCGCCCAAACCATACTTGATGATTCTGTTACTTCTTCATCCCAATCTATTTTTCCATCCTCCAAGGGTCCTTTTGATTCATCCTTGTGCATAGACAGCTTCGATTGGTCTCATCATCTTGTGCATGCAAACTCTCTACAAACGCAGAACCAACTTTTTCGTCCAGAGGAATTATGACCTCCTATCCCCATTCTCAAAACTCATGAACCTTTATTTAAAGTGCATATCTACCTTATTCTTGTAGCACAGTGGCCTTCCCACCAATGTCGGGTAACTATCTGATTCAGCCACATCAATCACTTCAGGGTCAAATGCAAACAATAATCCCATGATCTCTACTCGGCATTTTTTTCAAGGTCACAATACGTCTTGCTTTTGTCTTGTTGGTCATGTAAAGTACATTCCTTGAGTGTTGTAATGTGGGCCTTCCCATCTAAACCAATGTTTTCTTTGTCAAAACGTTTACTTCAACACTTGTATCGATGAATATGTTTGTCATCGCATAATCATTAAACTTTGAGACAATAAGCAACTCTTAGTCATAGTAAGTGTTGCATACGGCACATGTCCCCCACCATAACTTTGTTTTGATTTCCTAGGTTTCCCCATACTTTGCTTAAGCCAGGTCTTAAGAAAAGCATCACCCCTTTTGTATTCAGTAAGGACAGAACTTTAGCTGATTCTTCTACCTCATTTGGCCTCAGTACTCCCTAGGTAACTCTTGATTCTAAGCTTCTATAAGCTTTCTTGCAGTTCTTACTTCCCTTGGAAGCTATGCATAACCTCCCTTGCTTCGCGATAATTTCCTTCTTTCGAAAGTCCAAGTAAACAAATGCTTCCTCTTTTGGTCTATACACTACTTTTGCATCACCTTTCTCTCGAGTAAGATGTACCCCTTGATCCAAATAAATTCCTTTTTCGTGTAGCAATATTGATGTTTTGACCTCCGTTATTGTTCCTTACATTTCAATAAGGGGCCACACACTAGTCAATGTCATGGTCACCATGCCAACACCTTTTCGTGCAGCATCATTTTGTTAGATCTTTTCCCTTATTTTTAAGCAGTCTTATGTTTTGTGCTCCCTTCCACAATATACACAAACATGAAACTTAGGGCATTGTCTCTAGAAGTGGTTTGTCACACAAAACTTGAAGCATATTTCCCACATACGACCACTACTTCCTTGACCCTTAAGCCCACAAGATCTTCCTCCTATCCCTAACCCTCACTTCTAGTTCGGCACACAGTAGTTGATTGCCTCAAACCATGTGCCTTCACATCACACCACTCATCTATAACCAAACAATTAACAGTACCATATGTGTTGGCTTCATAGATCTTACACCAGCACACTACCTTTGTCTATTTAGCTCTGCTTAACACAGGAAATTATTTGTTACATGCGCCCCTTGGCATGCATCGTAATGCAATAATACTTCTTGGACCTTCTTTGTAGTGCAATATGTCCCAATATGTCCCTCCTCACATTCGATACACCACAAGCCTTTGCATTCCTTCTATATAGGATTGATCGCCATGAACCTTTGCGAGTTTCATAGGCATTGTAGATATTTGTACCTTTAAGTATGGATTTATCCCCAAGTCCACATTCGGCAGCCTCTATGCATGATGCTTTGACTCCAAAGCCTCGCACGACTATGCAAAAGTTTTCATGGCAAGTTATCTTTTGAAAGGAGGTAACAAAACCCCCACAAACCACTATGCATGCATCAATGGATGGATCTACTACAAGGCTTTAGATAGCAATGTCTTAAAATGTGCATTGTTGACACACAAGCTCTTAGACATCTCTTGCTTGATTTCTTTCAAAGTAAATATATTCTACTTAACAAATTCTAGAATATGAAATTCTTTCAAGAACACAGTCTTGATGCATCAATATCTACCACAATCTAATTCAAATCAAACTTGCGGCACCCCGTATGTGTTTAATCCGTCAAAATCGTCACACACGCAGACTAGACTTTCTTTCTAGTGACACGAGTCCATTTCGCACCACATTATATCGCACTTGTGTAAGTGCTTGCAACATCTACAATCCCATTAATTTTTCATATCATAAAACAAAAGTTGAGACACTACTCAGGAATGGTGCATTGCGATCCCTCAAGTCATTCAAGTGGTAGTTCCACTTGAATTTGTCACATTCAAGGTGGCACCATACTAGGGCTTGTTTGTGTCACCATCGTCTATGTGGTAACAACACTTGTAACCTACTATACAATCCCAACGAGGTGCACTCGGACTCGGCATTGGATTGCTAGTCTACATCGCACTAGATGCTCCACATCTAACCATAACTAAAGTCATTATCCCAATATCATGTGCATCAACAAGTCCAATAGGTGTGTGAACCTCCACAACCACTACGGTGTGTGCTGACCTTGCCCTCCCCCAAAGGTGCGTAATCGGTGATTTATTCCAACACAAAATCATGTCTCGCTATCTAAAAATTTCTCAATCCCACTCACATCAAAAGATTCAAATACTCTTCCTTCGAAGAATGCAATCACACACTAGCATCGGCTTGTTGCTAACACCGCATGGGTTTTCCTTGGGATATGTGTATTCCTCCTCTTCAAGTGAGCTCATTCTCACCACCAACTCTTTGATATTAATCTTCCACAAGATGCCTCTTGCATAGTACCTCTTCATCAATGGAGTGCTCCTTCACTTGCAAACCATTTGTATCTCCTCCCTATCCTTCACAGGTCTCAACAACATTCATGGTCCAACGACCTTCCGAGGATCCTTAGCAGCCACATCCCTTTGTCGGCCTTCCACATACCTTAGCATTTCCTCCAATTCAATCGATTAACGACAATTCTCCATTCTTCACTCCATTCTCGGATGCCCATTCACGACACTCTTTCGGTTGTATTCCTCCTATAATCATCTAATTGGGCTAATATCTCTCTTATTAGCTAGACATTCCTCCTTTCGACCATTCAGAACCTCCTAGTTCTCTCTAGATCACTTCTATTGGCTTCTAGGCTATCTATCAGTCACAAATGATTAACCAGACCCCTCCCAACTCTCAATGAGTCTCTAATCACTTGTTAATCAAGTTTAACTAGCCTAATCCTAGCTTAACTAGTCTAAAGCATGTTTACTTAGCTCCTAATCCTAAAGTGATTTTTAGACTTTAGTCCCACATGCACAAGAATTCCAAACTCTTCCAAACCAATATCTATAAATACAAGCCTAAGTGCATCCCTTCAAACCATGAGTTTTCTTCCCTTAGCATAAACTATGCCATTTTAGGATATTGAGCTCTCTTCCATTGTTTTTGAGCTATTTTCTCCACCATTGCACTATTCACTCAAGCTTTGAGTAAATGAGAGGAACCATATGGTCTTGTAGCCATTAATGGTGAGCTCTCACTCTCAAATACCTTGAGAAACAACCAACAAATTTGATTGCTTAGAATCTAAACTAGGTTCACATTCATTAAGCTTTCATGGAGTAGAGAAATATTTAGATATGTTAGGGTTTGAATGTTTGTTTCAAGTTTATATATGCATGCAAATAGATAGTTTCTTGTTTAGCTCTAATCTTATGGTCCATAGATGAGTTAGCAAAGCTTTGAGGTTCTTTAGCCTCATTCCATAGCTTTTTGCAACTCTTCCTTGTTCACATTTGGCATGCCCGGTGGGACTCTTAGTCCATACTCCATTAATGGAGGTCTTTTTAAGCTTTGCATGTCCATTTCTAACCATTTTTATGCTTTCTAGGTTTTAAAAGCTTGTCTTTTAACAGATTTCACATTTTAAAAGAGTTTTAAATCTTCCTTTTGCTAAAGCATTTAATGGGTTTAAGCTAGAAATAGGATTTCATTGTTAAAAACTAACTTGTTTGCTCTTTTAAATTTTTCATTTCCATGATTTTCTAAGTTTTTACAGGGGGTACATGTATGTGTGTCTGGGAGGTGTATCATGTGAAAAAAGCGCATGCACATCCATTTTTGGCGCATACTCATCTGGTTATCATTTGACTATCAAAACAATTTACAAAAGGGCATGCGATATTGTGCAAATTTGTAGCGTATACATCAAAGTACATGTGTGTACCATGCCTTTCTGGACATGTGCACAGGTGTATTTTTGTCACTTTGTTGACTTTCATTTTTACCTTCTACGTACGTTATCCATGTTTGGGAGCATATCCCATGAAACCCACGTGCGCACATGCTTCACTCAAGACACTAGGTGTTGAAATTCATAGTCATATTCGGTTGTCATGCGTGTTGTCATCATCATTTATCATTACTTCTATCATCAAACTCTAAAATGCCCTAGTTTGAGACCTGTTGACCCATTTTCAGAAAATGTGTTTAGCAAAAAATATAAAAACATAAAAAGGATGCTAAAAATAGATTTTGGAATTTCTATCATCAAAATTTTCTTGGTTTTCTTAAAAATTTGCTAAAAATTTTTAGAATTTTTAACTGTAGTTTTTCAAATTTTTGTAGGGTTTTAATAGTGATTTGCGAGGTTTCTTTTCCATCATTTTTTTTTATACTTAGTTAAGTGTTTCATTTTATTAGTTGAAGAGGTTTTGAAGTGTGTATGCTCTTCCCTCGCACCTTTTAGGTGATCTTGGGAATCAAAAAACGTTTAAAAACTTTATTTTCTTTCAAAACACTTCAATTTAAGCTTTAAAATGGATTAATCTTTCAAAGTTGGTTAAAAAGAACTTCTTTTTTGAAACACTTAAGGTATTTTCCATATATTTTTTTAGTTGATTTTTCGTGTTGTGTATGCTCTTCCTTCGCACCTTTTGGTGATCTTAGGAATCAAAAGCAACACTTAAAACTCTCTTTTTTGATATCATGATATTTTTGGAAAATTACTAACTCTTGGTGTGTAGGGACCTAATTCGTTTGTCAAAGAAAGGAGTTTCAAAAAAAAGCCCACTAATACATGTTTTCATACAAGTTGCCAAATGGTGTGCTACTTAAAACCACATTAAGTTAAAAAGATAAAAAACACACCACACACATCACATTGTATTGCAGGTTTGGAAAAAAGGGTACGTCCCTATCCGCTCAACTAGAACATAACCCCTTTGGCATAAATGCCTTAAGCTACAACAATGGGGGTGGTTCTAGGAACCCTAAAGTAATCCACCATTGAGTAACCTCGTGGATGAAATCAGGAAGTGCTCCAACTTACCCACTTGACTAGATTTTACATTGTAAGTTAGAGTCAAAGTTTTCGTATCATGACCCAGTGATGATACAATTGAATGCACTAGTTGCTCATTGTATCAGAAGGGGGTAAAGTAAAGCGAGATACTCCCAAACTAGTCAGTGTGACTCTTTGGGTAAATCGAGCTCGCATTTAGACAAATTGTTGACACCTAGTTGAGTGATCTTATTAGGAAAGCCATTTTGTCTTGGAGCCCACTTTGTTAGTCCATTATCGCATCTTGTCAAGCCATCATGAAGTGATAACTTGTTTTGGATTCAAACCTTTTTTTTGAACATGGTAAAATCCACTTAAGTTGATCTAAGTGTCTCTCATCACGAAATTAAATGACATATCACTTAGCTTAGTTTCTTTCTCACCTTAGATGAGGCAAAACTCTGCCCAAGTGATGCTTAGTTTATTTTCATCATTTTTGATCTATACCTTTGCATTCTTGTTGCCCATTTGGGGAAAGAGAAGGCATCTTTCGAGAGTGTTGTCATAGATAGTGTTCACCACTTTTTTGTCCATTTTACGCTCATCCATGTTTGCGGCTGAGTTGTTAAACATCTAAAGTGTGTGGATGCGTCCTTATATCTTTGATGGCCACTTGATCTTGATTTCAAGATCATCATCATAGTTAGGATTGATTCATCATTTGATCTCCCTTTGACGTGTTACCTTGTTCACATTGTCTCGACACAATTAAAATACTTACGTCATGTTTCTCGTAAACGTGATCTAAGTGTCCTCATTGTGTCATTACGTTGCCCACATTTTAGCACATCCTTAGTATACTTTGATTTAGTTTTACTTCAAACATTGTCCAAAATATTGAAGAGTGTCGCTTACTTTGTTTGTGTCGTTTTGATACCACTTTGGCACTAATATCTCACTTCTTCGTGAAGCTTGATTAACGTGTCCAATTGGTGTGGTTATGTGGCTTACATTTGTAATCCTCACCCTTTTACATTTAGGCCTTGTTGGTTGCTAAACTCATTGTGGTATCCTTTGATTGGGAGTCACGTCTACCCTTTGTTAATATTTACGCCTTGTTCATTTGAGCTTGACGTAAGTATTGACATTGTGTTGATCATCTTTGCATCGAACTATCATTTTGCACACACATTTTACATAGGGAGTATTTCCTTATTGATTGGCTTTGTGTTTCACACTTGCATGATTGTTCCTTGTGATCATTCATCTGGAAAACTTGTTTTCTAGGACAATCCTTTTCGATCTCATCAAGATTGCATCATCATGATGTCTATTTTCCTTAGACCTTCTTTGGAAAATCATGCACGCATCTCCATACTTACAAAATGTCTAGTTGGTTGCCATTATGCTACCCGAATCGACATGGAACTTTCTTCACTTTGAAGGAAGTTTGATCACACTATCTAGGTCTAGGCATTTGTACCTAAATGAAATGATGCCAACAATGATTGACTATGTGGTTCCTCACACTTACAAAAATATGGAACCTAGGTTTAGGAATTCACATCAAAAGATTCCCATTATGACTAAGCCTCATTTGGTTCTTCGTGCTAGAGGGCCCATTCGGGTACCCTATTCCCCACCTTTCAGCTCATAGTCGGTGGTATGGTTTGGGATGCTTCTGATCCAAATTATTATTCGGGTTCCCCCATTTTCTTCCGATTCAGATCCAAACTACCATTTGGATTCCCACTCTTCTTTTGAAGATTCGGATCCCAACTATTGTTCGGATACCCCTAGATCAAATCTTGAATCACGGTCCTCCCTTTCTTTGAAGGACCTTTATTCCAAATCACCTCAATGATGTCTTCCTCCTTTGAAGACTCGTGTGACTCAAGTTCATCGATCGAACATATAATTTGGTTCTTGAGTCACGGTCCTCCCTTCCTTCGCAGGACCTCCTTTATCAGTCACCTCGAAATGACCCCTTCCTCCATCGAAGAGTTCCATGACTCGGATTCCCTCTAGTCAATCATCAATTGACTCCTACGTCACAACTTAATGGATGGCTATGTGATCCTACTTTTCTTCCTACATTAGGTCATCTTCTAGAAAAATGACCTAGGTCAAATCCAAATCATCCATTCATGAGATGCCTGCCTCCAAGCCTACTTCCTCTCTTGAGTCATCTTCTTCTTGCTATCATTCCAACTTCAATCCCTCTTGGCCCTTGAGCCCTTTCAACCATATCATACCATTTCCTCATCCATCTTCTAAAGATCAATGTTTGCGACCACGTCGAACCATTAGAAAGAAGCCATGTGCTAAGATATATTTTCAAAGCACTATCAAAACTCTTCGTGGGAGTGATAAGGTCAAGCCTTCCCCTTATCTACATCATCGAACATCTTCATCTTCTTGTCAATCAATCTTCCCCACTTATCGGACCATTTCTTCTAGTCAACCTCTATGGTTGAAGAACAACAACCTCTATTGATTGATTTCTCTCAGGATGAAGGAACAATTAGACTACACGAAGATATCCCTCTAGAGGATTGCAAACAAGGATTCTTTCTGGAACTTGATACGCTCACGTATGGGGAGGAAGAAATTGATTCCTTTTATTAGAACATAGAGGAAGAGCCTAAAGTCATGGAACTTGATTCTTCTTTTGTTATTCCATCTTCACCTTCCTCTGAGCATGATGAAATGTCGGGGTCTAGCATTGATCCATGGCCTATCTTCTCATTACCAAATCATTCCTTATCTATCATCATTCCTCAATCAAAATCTCACCTTGGGTCACCATTGAGTAGCCCATCGTCTTCTTCTATCCTGGAGCCACCCCGGGTAGCCCTCCATTTTCTACTTATGGGTCACCTGGTAGCCCATTACCTTCTATTCTTGGGCCACGTCCTAGTAGCCCTTCATCCTCTTCTATCTATGGGACATCTGAGTAGTCCCTCCTCGTCTATACTTGGGTCAACCCTAGTATCCCATTATCTTCTTATTCTTTTCTAGTAGTAGTCCCTCCATTATCTTTATATATGAGTCACCTTGGGGTACCCATTACCTTCCTTGGGTCCATGTCCTGGTATCCCTTCTCTTTCTATCATGGGAAACCTCCGGGTAGCCCATCATCTTCTATTCTTGGGCCATGTCCTTGTAGCCCAATTTCTTCCATCTTAGGGCCATATTCTAGCAGCCCTTCGTCATCTTCTATCAGTGGCTCACCTCTGGTAGCCCATCCTCTTCAATTCTTGGACCGTATCCTTTTCATCCTATCACATTCTTCTTCTATCAATGACCGGGCAAGCCCACCATCATTTCTCTCATTCCTATCATCAATCATAAATGTCCACTTTCTTTCCCACTTCTCGGGATCAGACAAGTCACATAGTCACTTATAAGAAACCCAAAATGACTTCTTCATCAAGCTCAGGTCTACACATCCCACAAACTCCAAAGTTCCCAACAATTCCAACGATCTTAAGGTTAAAAATCAAATGTGATTCAAGAACACACATCAACGTAACCATCAAGTATGGCGCAAAGTGCAGAAACCTATGGATAGGGAACTCAAGCTCCACATATGAAATCCATGTTTCAAGATAAATCACAGTCATTTGTTGAGTATGAGCTCACCTCGATCATGAGATCGGGATAACATGACTCTTGATAAACAAACATGCCTAATCTCCCTTATCAAGGAAGTCACAAACATTGTTGTTGGATCTTATCACACAGAGTGACTTTGTTAGTCCCACCTTTCCAAAAACTATCAAAAATCTAAAAATATAAAAACAATTCAAAAATAAAAAAATTGAAAAACATAAAAAAATCAAAGGTACAAAGATCAAACATTACAATCAGGTATTATGTACACATGGATGTTTCTTTCTTCCCTTCTTTTATTATTCTCTGCAAGTCTTCCTACCATTTTCATCCCTTCGATGATATTTTGGTTAGTTTTTTTCACACACATTTTGTGACATTTATCTCTATGGTATCCATTTGACCTTGGTCTTTTATCACCTTGGTAAATTAAAGAATGAATGACCTCTTAGAGATCCTATCACATTCAACATCTAATAAACTTGTTGTGAAGAAATTTTGGACATATTTGTTGACACTAGCCAATGTCATCATCACAATCACTTCCACCTCCTTCCATCAAGCCATATGTGGTTCTTAACCCCTTGTCAAACAAGAGAGCTGAAATAAGTTTTCAAAAAGCAAAAGAATCAAAATCAATCAAAAAAAATCAAAAGCAAAAGCTAAAAGCAAAAGCAAATTGATATATAACTCTCTCTTGGGGTATTTCCAATAATCTCTATCGGGGCTATGGATGCCTGATTGGTAGTAGAGCAATGTTGTGATTAGAATCAAATACATCTCCATTGGGGCTATGGATGCTTGGCTGGTAGTGGAGAAATGTATGGCTATCCTTCCACCATCCATTCACAAAAATCACCTATCAAAATCAATCATTCCTACACATTGGCTAGTTTGTCCTCTTTTTTTCTATTAAATCTTCCTTCAAGAGGTAATTAAATTTCCACATGTACACACACTAGATCTCTATGAGTAAACAGGATTAGTATGTTACCAAGTGTCTTTTTTTGGACCTTGTTCAACTCTTTCTTTAGTCCATATCTTGTCTCATGATTTGTGCCTTTGGCTAATCACTTTTTCATCATAAGGATTCTAAGCTACATTCATAACATTTCATTCGTTCTTCTACTTCATTAGAACATCCATGTGTATGGTATTTCCTTTTTCCATGTTTTGGACACCTTTGTCCCCTTTCACAAAAAAATCTTCTACTTCCTTTCTATCATGTGTTTCTTGGCCAACTTACATTGGGGGCATCCTTGCTCCTTCCAACACTTCATTGGTTTACGTTCATCATCATGTTGAACCTATCCATATTGGCCTTGATCCCTGATCTCATCATCTGCGCGTGAAGAGTTTTCCTTTGAATACTCCCACCTAATCGTTGGGGCATTTTCACATCTTCACTTTCTTGTGCATGCACGTGGCATTTTGCCCTTGTACATCCCATCTATCATTAGGGGCATCCACGTTTCTTTGTCTTCTATACATAGTTTTAGAAAACTTTCAAAATCACAAAAACATTCAAATATGTTAGAAAAATCAAAACATTAAAATATGTTTCAAAAACTTCTAAAAATTGAAAATCATCCTACAAAACGTCACTCTTTGGTTCTCACTTGTTCATTGTGCATGACCCATGGATCATCTTGATCTACCTCCATCAAAAAAGCTAGGCTACTTACTTCGTATGTACTCTGGGGCACAACGAGTTTCTGGTATTTTTTAGTGCACATTGTTTTTCATCGGACCCAAGTGTCCTCCGTTATTCCCCTTACATGTATCCTTGCTTGGGGCACCATCATTAACCCTTGTCGTTAATTCAAATAGGTTGGAACTGAAGCTCGATAACAAAAACATTACATTATGTTTCTCTGTTAGGTTAGCTTGTTTACTTTCTCATATTGCATTGCATTATGTATGTTGCATGGAGTTAGGCATCTTTTACTTTCTCGTATTGCATTGCATTTTGTATGTTGCATGGAGTTGGTGTTTTTAGAAATGGACATTTGTTCGTATATGGCTTTTCATGTCATACTACACTTTTGTTCATTCTTTTTAATAAGGACCGATGATGAAGATCACTAGCAATATGATGAAAATAAAGTTGTTTAAAAGGCACTGGATGGATGTTAGCTCATTCCCCTTCCTCATACTCCTTTTCTTCTATATCCCCTTTCTTTTCTTCTTCTTCACACTATTCTTTCTTTTGTTCTCTTTCTATCATCTTTTCGATCATCGATCGAGTTCTTCCATCACCCCATCGACAATCGAGGGGGCATCCTTCATTCTACTCATTTTTCTTCTATCCCTTCAAAATTTTCTACTTGTTTATGCTTGTCTACTTTCTTTGAAGTGATGTCACTTACGCCACCCCAAAGAGGGGAAAATGTAGACACCTAAAATATGCTTACACTTAGCATTTCCTCCAATTCAACCGATTAACAACACTTCGTTAATTCCCCATTCTTCGCTCCATTCTTGGATGCCCATTCACGACACTCTTTTGGTCGTATTCTCTATAATCATCTAATTGGGCTAATATCTCTCTTATTAGCTAGACATTCCTCCTTTTGACCATTCAGAACCTCCTAGTTCTCTCTAGATCACTTTTATTGGCTTCCTAGGCTATCTATCATCACAAATGATTAACCAGACCCTCCCAACTCTCAATGAGTCTCTAATCACTTGTTAATCGAGTTTAACTAGCCTAATCCTAGCTTAACTAGTCTAAAGCATGTTTACTTAGCTCCTAATCCTAAAGTGTTTTTAGACTTTACTTTAGTCCCACATGCTATAAAGAATTTCCAAACTCTTCATAAAACTAATAGCATTTCTCTTCATTCCATTTTTTATAAATACAAGCACTAAGTGTAAATGAGAAGAACCATATGGTCTTGTAGCCATTAATGGTGAGCTCTCACTCTCAAATACCTTGAGAAACAACCAACAAATTTGATTGCTTAGAATCTAAACTAGGTTCACATTCATTAAAGCTTTCATGGAGTAGAGAAATATTTAGTCATGTTTAGAGGTTGATTGTTTGTTTCAAGCTTTTATATATGCAATGCTTTGAGGTTTCTTGTTTAGCTCTAATCTTATGGTCCATAGATGAGTTAGCAAAACTTTGAGGTTCTTTAGCCTCATTCCATAGCTTTGCAACTCTTCCTTGTTCACACACTCGATTCATGCAAGAACTCAAACTCCACTTCTTTAAGACACATATACATTGACACCGAGAACTATAACACGTAATTGTTCAAAGCAACTTTCCACAACACATCAACGGTTCAAGTCAAAGCTCATACGTATGCTTCAAAGCCTCCATCCGTGCATCGATACAACCTATGCGTAGTCCATACCAACAACTTCTCCCAATTGTAATGCAACAGCCCACACACTAACATGCTCTAGAAACTCTACAAAGAATACCCTATCAAATCATCGTTGTACAACTCATCCTGTAGCCAAGTGCAAGATCTTCACTCTCCTCTACCCTTCGCTTTAACCATGAACTCAAGTGTTTGATGCTCAAACCTCTCCTTGATTCTCCCAAGTGCGATCTGATCAGTTCCTCCATCAGCCATGCGTGATCTCCATCCTCACAACACAACCAAACAATGTCCAGCTACAGAACCAAAATGTTGCCTCAATTTCCCACTTAGGGTCAAAGGAATCCTACCACCAAACTCAACCCGTGCGTGCAGCCGGATAGAGCATTTTCAACCACATGTAAACATGAAGGTCTCACCCAAAGCATAGACAAGAAATCATTGAGGTCCTCGTAATGAGAAAGAACCACAAGAAAGTCAAGTACACATGGGACTAAAATGATCATTGATAAACAATCAAAAATAAAATATAACTAGAACATCATCAGAATATTGAATACTACAATTCATGCACTATTACATGTGTGCACAAGTCATGCACCAAGCCAAAATACTATAATTCTCTAGAATTCTTGCTCTGCTCCTTAACATCTCAAAGTGCCTTACTCGCACCAAGTTCACCTACAAAACATTTGTCTAAGGATTATCTCACGATGAAGTATCTAAAATGAGGATCCCATGGGGTATTACTATTTATAGTATTTCGTGGATCCCTAGCCTAGTCAGTTGGTGCACGAATATTCCATGATTCCTTCTTAGATATCCCTCAAGGATGTCTAGTTGGTGATGAGATATCCAGCACTCCAAGTCTCTAGAATCTTCCCGTGTGCATCCTTTACCTTCCTTGATCTCATGCCATCTACAATTCTCAGCTGGCTGATAATCCATGCCTCCTTGTGAGTTTTGATTCGGATTCCGTGTGTCATGGAATATGTCTTCATCATTTCGCGCATCCATTCTTTTCCGTAGGCTTGTTTTACCCACACACAACCTTTGCCTCTTGCCTCCTTACGCAAGACTAGATTGTCATGTGACACATGTCTCAAGCGTGCGGAGAGTATACTTAGACCTAGGCATCTTTCCTAGAGTCAACATTGGCTGATATCAACAATCAAATTTCTAAGTTCAAGAAAAAAAAAGTTAAAGATGATGAACTAGTGGTGAATAAACTTATTGCGAAAAGATAATCACCACTAGCTCAAGTTTAATTATTCCGGTTTAGATTGGTTTATCTATTTTTTAAAGGAATAATGGTGGCACCACAAATTTGTGGATGGGCTATAACCTATAACGAATAGAGTACTAAAACTCTATGTTTTTTCAACAATTCTTCAAAAAGTGACTCTCATTAGTATGATAGGATGAGGTAGATGTAAGTTGAGTTGCTGAAATTTGGTGGTATGTATGGATTACAAGTTAAATATATGTAACTATTATTATGCATATGCTAACAATTGTTGTTAAAAACATCTACAAAGAAGCATGTTATTTTTCTTTACAAAGAAGCTTCTTATAATTTTTGAAGGATGGGGATGACTCCTTAGAGGCGGTATAGCTACCTTAAACACGCATATTATATAAGTACGTAACTGGTTCTGGCATAAAAAAAATTTAGTATTGATACGTTTAGAAGATGTATGTAATTATGCTTGAGCGCTGAGGTTTCTTTTCACGGTGGTGTGATGGATAATGTTCTATGTGAGGGATAAATCTTGAATGAATACACAATGTCACATTATACGAGATATGTGTTTGTGGTGATTATTCACATGTGGTCGAACGCCATTATGCAACTACGATGCAATCACAATTTACTAGGGTCATGCTAGTATGTAACTGAATTGCAATTGTTTCCCATTGACTTGTATATTTTGAATTTGGAAAGATCAAAGGAGATCTTGGAAGTTTCAATTGATGAAGAATTCAAGATTCAATGGTGACAGAGCAAAGGTAAGTTGTGGGCATTAGTGAATGTGCATGCAAGGCATGTCCAACCAAGGATACAAGGTATACCTTGGATGGTTCCTGGCCATGGCATGAGTTTTTTTGGATTTTTTAATCTAGGTTTCCATTAGCTTAAGAAACTTTGTGCCTATACACCAAGGGAAAGCCAAGGGAAAGTAGGGTGAATTCCAACAACAATTACATGCATGCAGTTTTAACCTTGGATTTATATACAAACAATTGCTTAAATGAATTATGCATATATTTTAT
This sequence comes from Taxus wallichiana var. yunnanensis, assembly GCA_018340775.1. NCBI lineage: Eukaryota > Viridiplantae > Streptophyta > Pinopsida > Cupressales > Taxaceae > Taxus > Taxus wallichiana. The sequence goes on from CM031234.1 coordinate 132,085,931, forward strand.
GTTACTGAAATATTCATGAAATCTTCTTTACGTTATGAAAATTTTGAAATGAAATTTATATCCAATTATTTTTGTGTCAGGTACAGGAACAAAAACATTTTTCAACAAGATGATTAGAAGACTAACAAATTCTCTAGCTTTTGACTAACCCCATAAAAATTAATGACTGCTTACCATATGACAGTTGGCGGTGCCCATATTGTCAAAAATTAGGACGTCCAATAGTGAAACACAATCTATACTTTTTTCCAAGAGACTAACAATAAGAGTAAGCTTCCCAACTTCACCTATGATGGATGGTTGAGATTAATATTATTTCAAGGACAAAGTTACTAAAGTAAGAATAGAGTTGAACAACTGAGGGCAGTTGTATGTAAGAGGAGAGAACATTATGTGACAAAATCCCATTCTAATTGTTATAATTGAATATACGAATAATTATAATGTATAGGAATATTTCTAGTTCTTTAAGTAAATTATTATTATAAAGGGTATGACTTTTGGGATCATACCTATAAGAATGCTATTAATAGGATCGAATGTTTAGTGATCAGGGGGAAGACAGGAGGAAATAAGTTCTTTTAAAAAGGGATAAAATGGAGTCATGACGAAAATAACAAACGGGAATCTGTTCTGTCTCAAAAATAAAGCAGTTGTGTACCTTCGGTATATTTCTTCATAATCTTATCTAATGTTCAAAATTGATAAAAAAACATTTTAAGATGGTCCTTGGATAATGGCAACTGTTTATGAAGTGTTGAACAATAGGTTAGGAGATATGCCCTCTTCAGCCTGTCTAGGTAAGGCCTCCAGCCTTGCCCTTGAAATTTTGGCATGAATCAGTGTTTGAATAGATGGATAACACCCTTTGTAAATGGCTAACTTATGTTAAACTTAAACTTTACAAAAATCTGCATAGACTTGGATTTGGGAAAAGCCTACCGCCCATACTTAACTTTCAGTAAAGATATTTCACTTAAGAACAATTTCTGAGTTATAAGGAGCGGAAACTATGTTAAGCATGGGCAGCTGGCTCAGTCATGTCGGAAGAAGATGAAATTTAATACAACCATGACAGAAGCAAAAGAGATATCTGGCTCATTCCTCCGATGGAGAATAACAGAAGTGGAAAACAACAAATCCTTCAGTTGGAAGAAAACTAAAATAAAACAGAAATAAACTAAATGCGACTACAATGCACATCAATGGATCACAATAGTTGGTCTTTCTCCTTCGGGGATGAGTTTTCAAGAACAAAAGGATGAGGAGGATTCTGATCATGAGGTAGACCGTAGAACGTGACGAACAACAACCGGCACCCTATAGATGCATTAACAACACAAATTACCCAGTCAAGTAGAGCAGAATGTTGGAACAGATAAGCAGCAGACTATCTTTTAATAGCTACCTACCGCATCCATGGCAGAAACATGAGGGTGAAGGGAGAAACTACTAGGGATCAAATTTCTGAAACCTTCAGCTTTGAGGTGAGCTATGGTCTACCCGAGACCAAAATGGAGAAAACGAAAGTTTCTAGCCCTGCAAGAAGCACGCAGGCAACCATTGATTGAACATTTTGAGACTTTGACTGTTCTAATTTTGGTGATTAGGAGCTTTTTCTTGATCTCTTTTGTAATCAACCATCGTAGCTTAGTGCACCTTTTTGAACTATTAAAAACTTATTAGTCAATCAAAAAACAAGAATAAAACTTGGTAGGCATGATTACAGAATGATGTAATGCGTGTCTATTCCACAACAAGAACAGGTCATTTCAACAACCATGAAATGGTACAATCCATGGAAAAATATAGCAGCGTCGTCTCGAACAAGGGAGTTGCAACAACTAATGAGGGTATTGTAACAAAATTGACCCTCCTATTGTATGCATGTGGGGAGATTGAAAAAATATTAACTGGGCAAAAACAGCTTTGCGTTTGTCATGAAATAGGTGAGATAATTACGAATTCGCCATTGTTACCCTTTCACTGCTCAAGCTTTGCAATGAGGACAGTTTACATAAGAACTTTAGGGAAGGGCAATTCAAATGAGTTCCGTTATGTTTACCTTCAATTGTCATCGCCATCCTCCACAGCTATGCCTGCAACTCAATTGCCGCCTCCGCCTTCCGCCTCTACGCGCCGTGTGATGTCAATGATTACGATAATCCAACCCCGCTCTAGTCGTGAAGATATGAATCACTCCCATTACATACTCCTTGGATTCCGTCCAAGAATAATTTTGGCCATTATATGGGTGATTTACTTTTTTCAGTAATATATATGAATATGAACATAGTGGAGTGGAGGCATATGATTATATGAAAAAAAAAATTCAATAATATTGGAGTGGACGACTAGTGTTGCTTTTTCTCTTTTTAAAAGTGGTGATATCAATAATCCATCCAATTACCGCACCATTATGGTCAATCCTCTCCTTGGTAAATTTTTTGGGGGCATGATAGAATATCGAATCAGTAGTTGGGCCGAAAGAGAGGGTAAAAGAGCAAAAGGGCAAGCAGGCTTCCGACCTAGACATTCAACCATCGACCATTGCATCACTCTTAGGCACTTGATTGAAAAGGTATGGGACACCCAAGGAGAGGAAGCTTTTTGTTGCTTTGTTGATTTTAAGAAAGCTTTTGACACGGTACCTAGAGACAAACTTTGGAACATGGGATGGAGGAACTTGGGATTCCAAACGAGTTTAGAAAGTGATGTTCATAGGCTTTATGAGCGAGTTAAAGCTAAAATCGAGAACTAAGGAGGGTATTTCAGAATGTTTTGTTAGTGACATTGGTATCAAGCAAGGTTGTCTTCTCTCTCCTGCCTTGTTTGGCTTATACATTGACAAGTTAGAAGAATGGTTAAATAACGCTGAGGAGGGGGCATATAGTTGGCAGGTTATGTGGTGAAGTTACTCTTATATGTCGACGATCTTATTCTAATTTCTAAAACAGCTTAAGGGTTGAGGGATCTGTTAGTGCAAAATCACAAGCACTTCACGGACGCGCATCGGGCTTCTAGGTTGATGTTCGGGCATCCAGTGTGAGTGCACAACATGGAAACCTCTCTCCAGCGTGGGACTTGTGAAACCGAGAGAGGAATCTCCAGAGAAGGTGGTTCCTGCTCCTAAACTACCTACCACAAGCTATTCCGGTGCGGGCAAGCTAATCTAATCCTAATCTAACCATGCCAAGGAGACAGAGAGAGAGAGAGAGAAGGGAAAAAAGAAAAGCCTACACTAAAACGGTGATACACCGAGAGAAGGAGAATGTTGGACATCTATCAAAGCGCCATGGGACAAAGAGAGGTGAGCAATGGGAAGGATGGACGAGATGCATCACGGAGCTCAAGGATAGATTTCACACAGAAAATGTCCCAAAACTCCATGAACACAACTCCAAACACTGTAATGAACATTCAAACATACACGAGACACTGCAATGAAGAGAGGCAAGAAGAAGACAAGCAAAACGAGAGAGGATGGACGGATGCATCACGGAACACGTTTTGTTGCTCCGAAATTTGCCTGAGAACATCATTCCATTAGTAAAAGGTAAAAACGCCATTACAGGAGCGGGGAGGAGGCTCGAACTCCATTTTCAACCCTAGAGAAGAAAAGAAGGGAGGGCCGAGAGCGAGAAAGAATGAACAACTTCTTATATTTTGCCACTCCTTACAATATATAGGAAGAATGAGAGAAGGAAGAAAGAGGAAAGATCTACTCCAACCACCCCAGTGTCGTATTTTAAATCATCTCATTATGGTATAAGCGGCGGATCTCGCAAACGGCGGCATTTATCCGTTGCATTAAAGGCTGGTTGAAGCGTCACTTACTGGCCTGTTTGTATCACGTGTCGTCGAGAGCTGTTTCTTGATTTTCTCTCTCCAAAGCTGCACCAAAACTCGAGATTAACCCGAGAATCATGTAGAGAATTTCATGAGCTTTCCGTTGGTATAAAGAACGTGGAAATCCGAGCTCTGGATCAAAAGATATGGCGATCCGAAGATTTAGGACACGGAAGCGAGACCAAGACAGATTTTAAAATGTTTTCCGCTCTTCACCGTCACGGGCGACACGTGGCACGTGCTTGATTGAATGAGCAATTCTCTATCTTAGTCTTTCGCGGGCTTTCCTTTTGAAATTGCCAGGCCCCTTAAACTTGGACACGTGGCGCCATTTCATTGGTTCGGTTCAGCGCTCGATAACTCGCCCCTTTGACCTTTTGACTTTTTCTCCTGTGAGGACACGTGGCAGTTTCTGATTGGTCCTCGGCTCCTTCGGCTCCTTCGCGTACTTCGCCTCCATTTGTCCCGGATGTCCCATTTGATTTTGGGCCCTTTGTGCTCATTTCGGCCGGTTCGGGCATTTCGCGTCCATTTGTCCCGGATGTCCCATTTGATTTTGGCCCCTTTGGACTCATTTCGGCCGGTTCGGGCATTTCGCGTCCATTTGTCCCGGATGTCCCATTTGATTTTGGCCCCTTTGGACTCATTTCGGCCGATTCGGGCATTTCGCATCCATTTGTCCCAGATGTCCCATTTGACTTTGGGCCCTTCGTGCTTATTTCGGTAGGTTCGGGCATTTTTGCCCGCTTGTCCCACTTTGCTTTGATGACTTGACTCTTTTCGGCGGTTAGGTTGGCCGGTTCGCGCTCGCGGCCCGGATGTCCCAATCGCTTTTTGATCGCTGTGCTCATTTCGCCAATTCGCCGGTTCGGGCATTTTTGGCCCGAACGCCCCGGCAACACTTAGCCAATTTTTCTTCCTCCTTGGTACGGATCGGCTTTTCGCGTCCTCCGTGTACTATACGCCCGATTGTCCCAAATGTAATTTGGGCGCTGGAGGCTTTTCGGCCGATCCGCGCCTTGACGTCCCAAATGTCCCAATTGCTCCTTGAGTAGGACTTAGCCAATTTTCACACTTTTTCTGGATCAACCTACTTGCCTTTCTCTGACCTTTTGCATTTTTTGAGCTTGCTCCTTCCTTCTTCGGCACTGGGAGTTAGAAAAATTCTGAAGGGACCCTAGAAACTGATTTTTACTCGAATCAGTCAATTGCCTTGGGACTTGAATATTCGATGCATGTTATCAAAATTACCTGTGGGGGAAATTTTGACAACAGGATCATTTGAAAGCCTTAGAACTCTTTTTCCAAGAATTCGGGATGCAAGTGAACATTAGCAAAACCAAAGTCATGATTTTTTCTTTAAAAAGGAAAGAGAAACAAATTAACTTTCTTTTTTAGGGGAGCCAGTTGGAAATTGTAACAGAATACAAATATCTTGGGATTGATTTGCACAACAAGCTTAGTTGGGAGACTTGTAGAGCAAAAAGGATACATATGAGTTGGAAAGCATCTTATCTACTTCAAAAGAGGTGGGGACAATCTGAACTTTGGGACTGGAAAACTAAGAAAACCCTTTTTGGATTGTTGGTCATCCCGATTACCCTTTATGGTTGCGAAGTATGGGGGAGTAGCATGTCAAATCATGGGTGGAGACAATTAGAAAGAATCCAGAAACATCTAATCACAAGCACTCTTAAATTCAAATCAACAGTCCCTTATGAGATCTTGTTAGCTGAAGCGGGTACTTTCTTGATGGAAGCAGCAGAAATAACTCAGTTGCTAAGTTATTTGAAAAAGGTTGAAAGCATGGATAATCATCATTGGCCCAAAATGGTTGTGGAGGAAAAATTAGAGCGTATAAAGAAAACTTGGATGAAGCAAAACAACAAATGGATGAATAAATGGGGCATCAACTTTCAGGAGTGCCATAACAACAACAGAGAAATAAAAAATTATGTGTTAGAAAAATTTAGGACTACCATGTGGACAAAGCAGATTGGTCGAAAGAAAGCATACTACATCAAATAATTTAACCCCACTTGGGAGCATGATGAAAAATATTATCTAGGGGCAGCTATCAAGGGTAAAGCAAGGATTTTAGTGGCTCAACTAAGGACCGGATTGCATCATCTTTGATGTGAAACCGGTAGATGGACTATACCCAAGGAGGATTGGGAAAGGAGAACTTGTCTTTTCTGTAGCAAAGGGGTGGTAGAGACGGAATGACACTTCATCATGGAGTGTTCAGCTTATGATGATATTTGTATCCAATACGAAAATGACTTGAAGGTGGATGATTAAATGAGTTATTTGAAGAAACAAGACTTGAAAAGATCATGGGTTTTGTGCTCGAAATCCACAATATGTTGGGGTTAGCACACCGGTTGTATAGATATATTAATCAGATCTAAGCATAAAAGCAATCAATACGGAAATAAACAAGAAGAAACAATACACAAGATTTAACATGGTTCACCCAGTGTGGGCTACATCCACCAAGAAACAACCAATTTATCATCACAAAGGAAATACAATGAAGATTTGCAATCTTCCACACCTTCTTGGATGTCCTGTACTTTCTTCTCTACAAATTTCTCTTTTTCTCTCTAAAGGAAACTTCTCTTAATTCTCAATTGAATTCTTTCTCTTCTAAACCCTAGCTTTATGCTTATATATGCATCTATAATCTTAGGGCACTTTAGTTATGCAATTACAACCATTAGATTCACTTTATAACTAAAGATAGATCTAATTCCCGCAACTTAATTATAGTAGTCACACATAGGCAACCGATGTCGGTTAGCCTTAACCGATGTTGGTTCCTTCTTGCCTGACCGATACCGGTCTATGGGTGACCAATGTTGGTTCGTTAACCGACGCCGATTATTGTGTATTCCAGCAAGTCTGTAAAAGCATGCCAATGAAGTAATTAAGCTCCACAACTCAACAATCTCCCACTTAGAGATAAATTGTTGCATTGTACCGTACAACTCCTTCCTTTGATCTTTTCCTTGGCCTGTTTCTCCCTCCTCAAGTCTCAAACTCGAAGACCAATAGAAGTGGAGTGTAGCTCCAACTTCTCTTTTGCCAACGGCTTCATTAGCATATCCATGGGGTTCTCCTTTGTATGAATTTTCTCCAACTTCAGTTGCCCATCCTTCAATACCTGTCACATGAAGTGATATCTCAACTAAATGTGTTTCGTTCTAGAATGAAATGTTGAGTTCTTTGCCAAATGAATTGCACTTTGACTATCACTATACAATCTGACAATCCTCTTGCTCCTTTCCCAACTCTTCCATGAACCTACTCATCCATATCATCTCCTTGTTAACTTCTTGTAGCTGCAACATACTCAGCCTCTGTAGTAGATAGGGCCACAACCTTCTGCAATCTAGAAATCTAGCTAATTATCGTGCCACCTACTATGAAAACATATCCAGTGGTGCTCCTCCTACCATCCAAATCACCAGCCATGTTTGAATCCACATAGCCACGTAAAGAAGTATCTAACCCTCCATAACATAACTGCATGCATGTCGGATGTCCCTCTCAAATACCTGAGAATCCATTGGACTGCTTTCAATTCTCTTTACCTAGATTAGCCATAAATCTACTCATAACTCCCACTACTTGTGCAATGTTTGGTCTAGTACAAACCATAACATACATCAAACTCCCAATTGTTGAAGCATATGAGAACTTGTGCCATGTACTCAACTCCTCGTGTGATGTAGGACACGATATTTTCTCAATTTGAAGTGTCCACCATAGGTGTACTTACAGGTTTTAAATTTTGTAAATTAAACCTTTCCAACACCTTATTGATATAATGCTCCTGAGACAAATATAACTTCCTATTTTTCTTGTCTCTATGAATTTGCATGTCAAGGATTCTCTTTACAGCTCCCAAATCCTTCATTGCAAATGTGTGAGCTAGTTTTTCTTTAATCTCACCAATGTCATGCATACTAGATCCTGTAATAAGCATATCATCCACATACAATAACAAAATAATATAGCTCTCATTTCCAATCATCTTAGAATAAACACAATGGTCAGATTCACATCTCAAATAAATATGTATGAAACTATCAAACCTCATATATCATTGCCTTGGAGCTTTTAGAACCCGTATAGGCTCTTTTTTTTCACACACAAATTTCTCCTTACCCTTGACTTCATACCCAAGCGGTTGATTCATGTAAATATCTTCCTCTAAATCAACATGAATAAATGTCGTCTTAACATCAAGTTGCTCTAAATACAAATCCTCTACTACAACTAAACTCAATACAATACAAATAGAAGTCATCTTAACAACAAGAGAAAAGATTTCACCAAATTCAATACTTGCTTTCTATGTAAATCCCTTTACTACAATACTTTCCTCATATCTCTTATGTCCACCCTCTTCTTCATTGATCATGTAAACCCACTTATTCTACAATGCTCTTTTACATACTAGTAACCTAACCAAATTTCATGTCTAGTTCTGCTCTAAGGAGTTCATCTCCTCATTCATGTCATGCCTCCATTGTGTGTGGGCTTTATCCTGCATTTCTTCTTCAAAGCTTTTGGTTCACCACTATTAGTCAATAATAAATAAAATAAGGAAGGTGAAAATCTTTCTGGAGGTCTACTTACCCTTTGTGACCTTCTCACTGAGATTTGGGGTGTCGGAGGCTCAATTTGCTCATCCTATAGATTTATATCTACTTTGACGGTGACCGACGCTTGGTCACCTTCTACTAACACTAGTTCGGCTAACCGATGTCGGTCTGTCTCTTCGTAATCAACGCCGCTATAGGGGACCAATGTTGGTCAGGGGTAAACCGATACTAGGTTACTGTGTAAACATGTAGGTGTTAATTTTAAATCTGAGAGTTCATTTTCATCCACAAACTTCTCCATCGGTTCACCTTTGGGTACCAAAACTTGATCCCTATACATTCTCTTTTCATTCCAATCAATGTCACGACTCCTAATAATCTTAGAACCTTCTAAATCCCAAAACTGGAATCCAAAATCACCAGATCCATAACCAATGAAAGTACATCTTTTGGATTTAGCATCCAATTTCTTTCTATTTTCCTTATCAATATGCACAAAAGCTTCTGAGCCAAATACTCTAAGAAAATAAAGATCTACCTCTTTTCCAGTCAAGTTTCTTATGATGTTTCACCATCCAATGCACTTGAAAGTCCCACGATTAATTAAATAAGCGTCGTGTTTACTACTTCCACCTAAAACTGTAAGGGAAATCTAGCATGTATCCTCATGCTTCTAGCATGTTCCATGATTGTCATGTTCATTCTCTCTGCAACACCATTCTCTTGTGGTGTTCTAGAACCGTCATTTCTCTGTGTATTCCATTTATTGAACAATAATCATTGAAATCCTTACTGTAGTACTCACCACCATTGTCAGATCTAAGGCATTTTAACTTTGAATTTGATTCATTTTCCACAAGGTCTTTCCATCTTTTAAAAGTTTCAAAAACATCAGATTTACATTTAATACAATAAACCCATACCTTTCTTGTGGCATCATCAATGAAAGTAACATAATATTGGGATCCTCCATGAGAAGTTACCTAGGCTAGTCCCCACACATCTGAGTGTACAATCTCCAATTTATGCTTCTTCTTTGTTGCCCCAACTTTGAGAAATCTCACTCTCTTTTATTTTCCAAAAATAAAATGCTCACAAAAATCAAGATCTACACGTTTAGATCTGATAACTTACCCTTTTCCTTTAAGATTTGCATTCCCTTTTCACTCATATGGCCTAGCCGATTGTGCCACATGCTTGTATCTGAATCTGAAGTAGATAGAACAGAAAATGAATCAATAATACAGGTAGATAAATACAATGATCCTACCTTCTTTCCTCTTACTACAACAAGAGATCCCTTAGTAAGTTTCCAAGATTTGGCTGTGAGTGTAGTCATGCAACTGGTTTCACATAGTTGTCCTGCAGAAACTAGATATTTTTTTAGGCTTGGAACATGCCTCACAACTTTCAATATCCATGCTTTTCCATTCTACAATTTAAGATGAACTTCACCTTTACCAGTAATATTGCATGGTTCATCATCTCCTAGATAAACATGCCCAAAATTACCCCGGACATAATTTCGAAATAATCCTTATTAGGGGTTGTATGGACTCTGAATCTAAAACCCATGACTCAATTTTATTATCCAAGGAGAGAATTAGGGCATCTTACATTACCTATTTTGTAGAAACATTTGCCTATTTACCTTTCTGGTAAATTCTCTTTGTTTTCTTTGAACCAACAATCCTTCTTTGCATGTCCTTTCTTTCCACAATTCCAACAGGTTATTCATCTACCTCGGATTTAGATTTGTCATTCTTAGACTTTGATTTCCCATTATTCTTTCTCTTGGATCTCTCCTTCTGCCTTCCCTTGCTTTCTACATTCAAAGAATTCCCAGATGATGATTCTCTTGTACTTTTCCTACATATTTCTTCATTCAGGATTATACTAACCACATCATCAAACTTTAAAACATTAGTAGCAGACGATGTATTACTAACAACCATTACCAAGTTATCCCAACTATCTAGCAAAGAGCATAATAATAAAAGTGCTTTCACTTCATCCTCAAACGAAATACTAACTGATTTTAATTGATTTATAATAGACCGGAAATCATTCAAATGACTTGATGCAGATCCACCTTCTTGCATCTTTAAATTAATTTTTTTCATCAAATAAACTTTATTTAAAGCACTAGGTTTTTCATATAGATTTGTTAAAGATTTCATCAACTCTACCGTAGATCTTGATTCGGTAATATTCGAAGCCACGAATCTTTGCCAAGCTCAATCTTATAGATCCCAGAGTCTTTCTATCAAGAATTTTTCATTCTTCATCAGTCATCTTTGCAGGTCTTTCCTTCTCATCCAATGGTAGGTATAGATCTTTTTGATACAGATAATCCTCCACCTGCATCTTCCATAATTGATAATCACGGCCATCAAATTTCTCTACTTTGAATTTTCTTTCTTCTCCCATTAATTTGCTCCCACTCAATCAAAATTCCTCTATGAGTAAATATGTCAACACACACAACCCTTAAACAAAGAAGCTCTGATACCAGTTGTTGGGGTTAACACACCGATTATACAGATATATTTATCAGATGTACGCATAAAAACAATCAATATGGAAATAAACAAGAAGAAACAATACACAAGATTTAATGTGGTTCACCCAGTGTGGGCTACGTCCACCAAGAAACAACCAATTTATTATCACAGAGGAAATACAATGAAGATTTGTAATCTTCCACACCTTCTTGGATGTCTGTACTTTCTTCTCTACAAATTTCTCTTTTTTCTCTCTAAAGGAAACTTATCTTAATTCTCAATTGAATTCTTTCTCTTCTAAACCCTAGCTTTATGCTTATATATGCATCTATAATCTTAGGGCACTTTAGCTATGTAATTACAACCATTAGATTCACTTTACAACTAAAGATAGATCTAATTCCCACAACTTAATTATAGTAGTCACACACATGCAACCGATGTCGGTTAGCCTTAATTGATGCTAGTTCCTTCTTTCCTGACCGATATTGGTCCATGGGTGACCGACGCGATTATTGTGTATTCCAACAAGTCTGTAAAAGCATGTCAGTGAAACAATTAAGCTCCACAACTCAATACAATAGAAGATTTGATATTGAAAATAGTCGAAATCATCTTAATGTCTCAACTTTTGGTCCCATAAACTCTTCGGTCTTGTGGACATCATTAAAATCTTTCATTTCATTAGCAAAAACATCCATAGGTTATTGTGAAAGGTTGATAGGTACATATAGTGTGGACTTTATGTTCTTTGGAATGTATTCAAATGATAGGTATATATAGTGTTTGTGGCCTTGTCCAATAGATGTATTGGAGGATTTTTAGAATGGCTCTTGCAATTGTTATTCACTATTTTTGTCATCCCAAAATCTGCACTCCACACTCTCCCACATGTAATATTGAATTTTATTATATAAATTGATGAAAAACTTCTCTGTTTTTGTACCTTGTATGAAGGTTCAAAAGATATGCATATATGAAGGTTTCAATTATGTGTTAAGCGTATAAAACAAAGTTTGCATATGTGTTTGTATAGTTATTTGAGATTCAAAATGTTTGTTTGTGATATTAATTGATCTATTGAGACTAGTTAAATATTCTAATACCCATTGAGACTTTAATCAATAAAATTTATAATATTGTTTTACATCAAAAACCATTGTGTATTGTAATTAAGATAACAAATACTAATTGTATTTATGAATGTCCTTAGTCAAATCAAATACAAAGTTTTATCTTAAAAACTATTTTGTTCAAATTTATGATGGAATCCTTGCTAACTAATAATAATTATTTATAAAAGTTATAATTTTATAACACAAGTCATTTTGAAATAATTTAAATAAAATGAAGTTACCAAATTAATGACAAAGTGGATGAAACTTCTTAAAATTTTCAAAACAAAAGATACATTATATAAAAATTTAACATTTAAATATTATATAAATTAACTTAATTTTTTATAAATTAATTATAGAATGAAAGTTTAAATTTCTATTAACTTGAGATTAGTGAAATTTTCTTAAATATAATGTTATTATGTAATTTAAAAATATTGAAAAATGATATTAAAAAAGAAAATCTTACTTGAGTATCACTTGCGGCATCAATAACTTCATACATACTATTGTATTCTTGGGATTATAAACAATATTATGAGAGGAAATGTCACTATGGAAAACCTCCAATTCAAGAAGCAACCCACAAAGTAAGAACTCAAAACCAAGATATATTCATAAGGATGTTGGATCGTATCTGTGATTCATAGACAATTTGTCTTCCATTATTTATTATTAATACATTTGTTCATTAAATATTACCCTAAAAGTTCAATTCATGCTACCCATGTTCCTATTTATTTAAACTTACCCAAAGATTCATTCATTTAAAACATTTCATACTTGAAAGCACTACCACATCTAGAGTATAGTTTATACCTAAAATTAAAAATACACATGTTATATACTCAATATATACCTCAATCCCCCACATATTTCTTCACCGAAACTTCTGTAACGTACGGATCGTAAAAACTTTTCAAAGTGATTTTTACATTTTGATGGAGATGCATATGAAAATGTGGGTGGTCGTGTTATGTTTGGTGGTTGTTACATGTCGATTGAAGGTGTGTAGCAGAACAAGACTACTACCGGGGAATAATCACGACTTGTTTATCGCCGCACTAAAAATCTGTTGGACTTCGATCCCAATCTCAACTCAGTGATGGTTGATTCCGACCCAAAATCGAAGGGTTTCACTAACAAAACCAAAATGTCGTGTGAGGAGAAAGAGACGAGTGCATATGTAAACAATGCCACAAAATACAATAATCTCACGTTCAGAATAGTCGAGGAGAATCAAACCGGGGGCGATGCAGATAAAGAATCTCGTGGGGCGGGTCAAAGAAGCAGCATCGCGGTCGAAGTGTAATGGTTTTCGGAATCAGAGGCCTGCCCAGGAGTGGATCACATGCAGATGTCTAAATCACCAATTTGAACAGTATTATTTTCTATTCCAAACATGGAATCCTTTGTATTTGATGAGTTATTTGCCTATGTCCACAATGAACAGTTCATCGTCCTCGTAAATATAGCTTAGACGATGCTACCTGGGTTCAGGTTTATAGTTTGTGACTGTAGTAGTTATAAGAATTGTTGTTATTGGATTTCTGAAACAATATAATTTTGTAATTCTATGCTAACTGTAAAACCCAATTACGATATTCGCATGAGTTACTTAGGAAATGTACCTGGTTGATTTGATGTAGGACAGAATCTCCGCTCCGGATTCACCAGTGACTGCATAGGAAGGAAATGATCCGTAGTTGGAAGCCACATATTTTCCCACCATAATCATTCCTCTGCCTCTTGAGCTCTACACTACGGCTTTCTTCATTCGCTTGGAGATGAAATAACCGTTGGAACACACCACAATCTTAGGATAACAATTATTGGGAATTGACAACAATGGAATATCAATATCAATTAATTCAATATCCAACTCCTACTTCTACTCCTCATTAGCTTACCTTGCATCTTCACGGGAGCTCATGTTTAAACCAACATCTCCTACGAACACAACAAGATACATCTCGGAACGGCTAAGATTCGAAAAGTTTATAGCTTCCCCGAGGAAATAACAAAGATGAAAGAATTAGTGTTAGGAAAGTGGTTTCAGATTGAAATTTATGTATTCAAAGGCAACCTCACCTTGAATACTTTTCGTTTCCCAGTAACTATGTCTAATTGAAAATCTCTCTCAATTGTTGTTACAACTACTATCAAAATCCAGGAGCAAGATAACGACAAAATATGAATCAGAGCCATCATTTCTGTAAAACAAACCACAAAAACTCATTTATGAGAAGTGTGGAATGTTTCAATGGCGATGGGATCGTAGGAGAAATCTAGCTGGAAGAGGGAATCAAAGCCCAATGATACGAGATATTACATCCACCCGTCATTTACAACGTCGTCTAGTCCGACTAGAATGTTAGAACTCGGTGTATCCATCCCCAGCAGCATACTTGTCAATGTATGAATGAGATGAAGCAAAGTGTCGTGATTTGAAACTTGTGTATGAGTAAAATGGAGGAACCGACACGAGCGAGCAGAGCGTAGACACAAAATCATGCACTTGGGTACATTTCTATGTCCTAATCACATACTTGCATTCATATGATTCCTAAGCGAGAAAACTAGTAATTAACTATTGTCTTTGGCCTTTTTGCTTTGCTTTTGTCTTCTACACCCTAATGCCCAGTCTAACTTTCACTACTTTATAGTTCTTGGCTCTAAACACCAATGCCCAGCCAAGACGTCAGTGCCTAGGTGCCCTCGTCCCCTCTGGGCATCCCCGACCTCTTTGTATCTTACTCGCCCATTTTGGGCCTCTTTTATCTTTTGGGCATCTTGTTTTCTCATGGGTTGGCCTTTTAGTGGTTAATTATGAAATTTAAACAAGGAAATCATATAAATACAATGCTATGTGATCAAAATAAAGGACCAAACTCTAAGCATCTACTATCATCACCTAAGGTTACATCCAAAGGCATTCTAAGAGCATCAAAGACATCCATCTAGCTTCATTCATATGAGGGGAAGTTCATTTTGTTTCATCCACACATCTATTTACATTGCTACATCTAGTTATTGCTCATTATCAAGTGCATCTTACACAAGAGTCTCATAGGGCACAATTATTACACACACACACACAAGAACTACATAGAGTCCGAAATGTAATGCGGTGCTTGGTCGTAAGTTCACTCGGAGGGTGACCGTCGAGGTTAGTCGACTCCCCATTTGCATCTTTTCTTTTTTAGGATTTGATGTGTTTTGGATTTTTGTAGAGATCATTTGTTTTGTAAGTTACGGGCAAATTTTGTAGACATAGTACGACATATAGGTGACCAACAATGAAGGTTAGCGAACATCTTATGACACATTAAAAACCAAAATTTGAGATTTTACATAGTCACGGGCACCCAACAAAGTGGTCTTTTCACGCATAGGCACCTTGGTCTAGCTTATTCCGACAATTTTACATTTTTAAAGTACAGTTGCGACATTTTCCTCCTCTTGGTCAACATTTTTCAATCCAACATACTTTTGGATTTATGGCGAAATCAACTAATTCTTTTATTCCCTCTCTTGCACTTAGGGTTTCAATTTTTCTTTGCTTATTGTTTGTGTCATATCCATGCTTTAGTGTTTATTTATTACACGCGACTTTGCAATATCCTAGGGTTTAGCAATATCTCAATATTTTCTAAATCATTTGGTGAACCTAGCATTCGAGCACTCTTGGATCCTCTCTTCTTCTCACCACATTATCTTAAGGTCCTTTCACCATAGAGGTCTCTCTCTATGCCTTTTTGCACAATAATCCCGATTGTCATAATAAACTCAAATCTTTTTTGGCTAACACTTATATTCATCCTCACACCTCTCCCGAATATGTATATCATAGGTTCACTTCTGCTTTATCTATCAAAGATGAACATATTGAGCTTTACATCGACTTGAATTACCTTCTCAAAATATTTTAGATAATGACCTCCCTCTATATATTCATGTTTGTGTCAATAATGTCGGGGTTATGCATGCTTTAGTTGACAATGGTTCTGGGCTTAACATTTTCAATATATCATTTCTTCATCAAATAGGTCTCTATGAGGATTCCTTGATCCCATCTTCTATTTCTATCCATGGATTTGATAACATTCCTAGGCATGTCTTGGGTACTATCACACTTCCCATCACTGTTGGGCCATGCACTTTGTCTGTCCCATTCCATGTCATGCATAATAATATTAATTATAATATTCTTCTCGGATGGCCTTGGATCCATGCCATGCATGTGGTCCCTTCAACCCTTCATGCACACATTAAATTCTTATATCAAGGTGTGGTTTATGAAGCCTTAGCAAATCCCTCTCCATTTTCCTATTGTAACACTATTGATCATTCACCTAAAACCCATACTTCGCCACCTCTCCTCCTAACTTCAAACAATATGGTCCTAGGTATCGATATTTGCTTCATTATGGTTTCATTGGCATCGGATTAGGAAAACATGCAAAAGGAGTCAAAGAGCCTCTTTCCATTCCCACACAATCCACCAGACTTGACATCATATATCTCCCTCCGCTCACTCCTTTTATTCATGCCACATGTCCTCCCGAGGTTTACACTATTTCACATACTCACCATCACAAAAAGTAATTTCCATCTACTCTCAATGCTACAAATTACTTTGGAAAATCTACTCCTCATGACACATTGCCACATCCATCACCATGGCATGGTTTCTCTTCCATCCCCAGATATCTCTCCATCACTCATACACTTGGGGGCATCATGATCTCTTCCCCCTCCAGGTCGACATTAATTCTTTCTAATATTTACACATTCACATTATGCTTTGTGCTTCATACTTCATATTTTCGAGCATTGTTCTACAACTTGATACACTACTTGTATCATCACTACCCTATGACGCACTCTTGTGCTACATGAGTTCAACTTGATCTGTTGAGGGCATACTACATTTATGAACCTCACATCACTTACACTTCATGCTCTATGCTTCATGGTACATCTTTCTCACTTATATTCGCACGACACACTCATTACCCTATGACGCACTCTAGTTCCATGGTTCATACTCGATTTCACGAGGTTCTAAATTTGAAATGAACCTCACCTTATTCTACATTTCATGATCTACACTTCCCGATCACATCTTTCTAGCATACACATCGTTTGAACCATTTCCCGATGATGCACTCTTGTTCTATGGTTCATTTTTATTCTTTGAGGGTCTTTTATAAATGAACCTCATCTCGCTCATACATACACATCTACTCGAGGAACATGTTTCTCTATCAAATTCACATTGCATTCCATTCCACTCCACTCATTCACAACATACTGCATATCTTGGTTGCATTTACTCTTGCTTACTTATGCTTACATGTACACTTTACTTACTATGCTAATAAGATATCATGTATGTCATTATCTTTTCCATATACACATGCACGTTCACTTGGTATTTCATTGTGAATGTAGACTTCCGAAAAATCTTTACACGTAATATTGATGTTTGACACTATACCTCTTACCAGTCCCACCGAGGCTCTGGGGCATCTACATTCGTACACATCACAAGTGTTATTATTCCATTACATGTTACTTTCTACTTTTACTAGTACACTACTTATTCCATGGATCTATACATGCTTTGACATACTTTTTATCTTTCTAACATGCTAACAGGTGCTTCATGTGCAACATTTATCTTGCGGGATTTATATGCCATTATGGTTGTCTGATAATTTTCTTGATATTGTTTGTCATTGTATGGCATTATTTGTGGGCTTTTCCCCATGTCTTTTTTTATCATTGTTTGTATGCTTTTGACCGCTCCGGCCCCAATTTTCTTACGACATTGTGAGTGATGTCCCATGTTTAGAACCCACTTTTTGCAGTCTATATTTTCTTCTTATTTGCTATATTACACATTGTCTTGTATATACATGCGTGTCTTGATTGCGCTAACACATGTCCTAGCCACTTTGTTTGCATGTGCCTTGGTTTCTACCAAGCACATCCCCTCCCCCGTAGGTTACAATTTCAAAGTAGCATTGAGTTCTCTCCTTTGGGCCACATTCTCCTAGTAACATCACATGCACCCTAAACAAGGGGCATACCTTGGGTGAATCAATCACCCCACACATTAGGAAAAAGCTTCGGTTCAAACTCGCATAATACAAGAATAGAGCACAAACATAATCACAAGTATGGCTCGGATTCGAATTTGGTCCTTAGTTCATCACGAGACACGGCCCCCAAATACAGACACTAGCACTGGGTGCTCCTAACCTTTCCTAGGTGCCTATGACCAAGGGGCAGTTATAGTCACTTTCTCATATCAACATAATTTTTCAGCAGTTTACAAAGCATTTTTCACAGTACAAGCACAATCCTCCAACAATCTAAATGTATTTTATCTTCTTTTTCTACTTCTAGATCAAACTGGATCGAACACAAAACAAAATAGGATCACACCATCTGCACTGTTGTATAAATTCGGGAAGCAGTCATGGATGGAAAATAACACTAGGCATTTCTCCCAACACTCTTCTATCATGGCGTGAGATTGCCCAAAAACTCACACTTGGCATGAGATCACCAAAAAACTTTCTCTTGGCATGAGAATGCCCAAAACACTCACTCTTCTATAGTAGTTCAAGACATTTTCTATCCTTTTCACTTGTTACGAACTAGGTGCACATGTTCCTTTTATTATGTTTTTGCATTTGTACATACTTTTACATATTTGGATCAAATTTTTCATATACACATATTTGAATACTCTTTTGCTTCTTCTTTTTGCAGTCCTGTCTTATGAGAAGAAATAGTCACATCAACACATACATCAAGCATGGCAAGCAACAACATGATACAACATCATACACTTCACCCCTAGGGTCACTTCCTCTTCCTTAGCTTCCACACTTCATTTTATTCACTCCACATTTTCACTTGTCTCCTCGGCATGCTTTCACCATCAATTTACATGGTTATTAGGTACACATCTCTTATCTACATTTTTTTACCGAGCATTCGCTCAACAACATAAAGTGGGGAAAACGTAGACAAAAATCACATACTTGGGTACAAAACTAGGTCCTAATGACATACTTGCATTCATATGACTCATAAGTGAGAAAACTAGTAATTAACTATTGTCTTTGGCCTTTTTGTTTTGCTTCTTGCCTTCTTTCTAGTCTTATACACCCTACTTCCTAGCATGACCTTTTCACCGCTTTATCTTTCTTGGCTCTAGACACAAAGACCACCAAGACGCCAGATCCTAAGTGCCCTCATCCCCTCTGGGTGCCCCCGACCTCTTTATATCTTGCTCGCTCCTTTTGGGCCTCTTTTATCTTTCGAGCATCTTGTTTTCTCATGGTCAGTCTTTTAGTGGTTAATTATGAAATTTAAACAAGGGAAACATATAAATGCAATGCTATGTGATCAAAATAAAGGACCAATATCTAATCATCTATTATCATCACCTAAGGTTACATCCAAAGGCATTCTAAGAGAATCAAAGGCATCCACCTAGCTTCTTTCAAGGGACAAGGGACCGCATTTTTCGCATACAATTCATAGGAGAGGAAATTCATTTATTTTCATCCACATATCTATTTACATGCCACATCTAGTTATCATTTATTATCAAGTACATCTTACACAAGAGCCTCCTAAGGCATGATTCTTGCACACACACATAAGAACTAGATAGAGTCTAAAATGTAGTGCAACACTCGGTTATCAGTTCACTCTATCAGGTGACCGTCGGAGTTAGTTCGACTCCCCATTTACATCTTTAATTTTTAGGATTTGATGTGTTTTGGGGTTTTATAGGAGATCATTTGTTTTGCAGGTTACATGCGAATTCTATAGACATAGTGTGACATGTAGGTGACCAACAACCGAGGTTAGTGAACATCTTGCAACATAGTAAAAACCAGATTTTGAGATTTTCTTGCAATCCACAGTGCCCAATAGTTGTCTCTCGCGCCTAAATGTTGGGAATATGGAATGTGGAAATGGTATCAATTCCCAAAATCTACTGATGAGTGGAAGCATAAACAAGATAAATCTAAATCAAAACAATATACACACACATAACACAACATGTACCATGGTTCACCCAATGTGGACTACGTCCACCAAAGATAGAGATCTCATATATATAATAATCAAGAGTATAAACCAACTCTTCCCATAAGAGTACAATGCATCTCTCCAAGAGTATCTCCTCTACCAGATCTCTAAACGAATCTCCATGAGTACACTACAATCATGCCTCCAAACCACCAAAGCAGGTCTCACATAACCAAGAATTACTACATCTCTAAAGCTGCAACCAAGCTCTTTATGGATCTCGCAACAAGACCTCTTATTCGGGGCTACCATATGTGCAAATATAATTGTGCACCAAGAAGTAAGTTTGTATCTCGATCACTACATCAACCTATGTAAACATGAATAAAACCTCCTCTACAATATCTAGATCTACATGGATCATCAATACAACATGATCTCATGGATCTATGAATACAAGATCTCACAACAACCTGTGGATCTAACAATATAAGACTAGATCTACATGGATCAATAATACATCATGATCTCATGGATCTACAATACAAGATCTCACCAACATGTGGATCTACAAGAAGAAACTCTATGTGCTTTACATACTATGCAAGCCATTACAATGAGATAATAAATATACAAAGGAAATACAATAGAAGATGTTACCCTCTTCTCACCATTGAGATGTACCTACCATAGTTGTACCTGTTATTTCCTTCTGTCCAGCTTCTCTCCATGAAAGCTTTGTCTTCATGTAACATGTTCTTTCTTTCTCTTCTTCTTCATCCTCTCAATCTAGGAGAATCAAGGATCTAACTCAATCCTTCTCTTAATTAACCTTCTAACCCTAGCTTTCATGCTTATATATGCATATACAAACTTAGGGCACCATAACTATGCATTACAACCTTTAGATTCACTTTATAACTAAATTTAGATCTAATTCTTGTGAGTTAAATATAAAATTTCACGCACATGTAATCGATACTAGTTCCTTGATTGATGGTGGTTCCTTTGTTGACCGATGGCAGTTCATTTCTTGATGATGGCGGTTGTTCTGCTGATTGACATGACGGTTAATCAACCAGCGGCGGTGATTGTGTAAACCAACCACTTATAATGCATGCTCATTATGAAGCAATCTAGCTCCACAACCCAACACTAGGCACCCCAGTCCTGTCCCAGGTGCCATAGTCCAACTTATTCTGATAGTTCTACAAATTTTTTAAGATACGGTTGTGACAATTTCCTCCTCCTGTTCATTAGTTTTCCAGTCCAACATACTTCAAGATTTATTGTGAAATCAACTAAGTCTTTTTTTCCCTCTCTTGCACTTAGGGTTTTAAATTTACTTTGCTTATTATTTGTGTCATATCTATGATTTAGCATTTATTTATTACATGTGACTCTGCAATATCCTAAGGTTTAACATTATCTCAATATTTGCTAAATCACAGAATGCGTGAGTTGAGTGAATAGATTTGAAAAGTTTAATGATGTGTTCTTATAGCTTCATGTCTCTACTATACGTATGTACTCATACAAGGATCTAATGATCGTTCTTTTTATGCCATTACCACATCTTAGGACAAGAAAAAAACAAATGAAATAAAAGTAAGGGTGGCGATTTTATAATTTTGTCAAAAGAGACAAAAATATGAAAAGTAAAATGATTACAATTATAGGCTGGATTTGAATGATTTTTATCAAGAAAATAAGATGAAAAATATTTTAGGACAACCATGACAATGAAGACGGGAGTTACAAAGAAAATTGACTTTAGAAAGGCCTATTGGCCAAAAATAGTAAACATTAACATAGATATATTAGAACAAGAGGCATTTCTTGCGTCTAGTAATTATTTTATTGGTATAAAATTAGGTAATTACTATAATATTAGTTTATTCATATTTATATTTATATTTTGTTTTTATTTGTGAATGGGGGTCATCGACTCCCTCTCTCATTTATATTATATAAACTAAGAAAAAACATGGGTAACCATAACATTTCGAGATGATTTTTCTTCGAGATGGGTTCTATGAACAAAGGACTTCATGAGGCAAAAACTAAAACCTACTTATAATGTAGGACTATTAGATAGTCACTCTACTATGATTACATATATACTAATATTACCCCATGGAGAGAAATATCAAAACCATAGACATTCCATATTAAACTGGGTATCACCCACCACTACCGCTTCATCTCCACCAATTGACATGTCATCTATAGTTTATATTGGAGTAGGGACACTAGATTCATGCAATCACCCAAGGAGATGTTGTTATAAGTAAGAGCATCCATGTAAGCAAGGAACTTGTGGGCCCTTGTTGCTCTCTTCCTTAAATACACAAGCCTTGGAGCCACATGAATGATGGGGGCACACGTAAAACCCAAATTAATTTGTGGAAGGATACAACCAGTGGTGGCCCTATTTCGATTGTGATTTACCACCATCTCGTAAAGTCAACTATCATATTGAAACATGCTTCAGTTCCACGAAATATTCCCAAGCTACGAACCCATCAATTGAATTAGCTTCCCAAAGAGGCACATGGGAGAATGTAAATCAAAGTCTTCCACAATTGACTCGAGCCCAACCCTATGTGCGGGATGAATGAAATACATGCCAATTCCAATTGCTACATATTTATCGGGCAATATATAGAGAAATTTTTCAACAAAAACGAAGGTGATTTCATAGTTTACCCAAGGGTTGTTGGAGAGCTTGACATACTCCATAGAAACCACCACCTTGATGTCACTTATCACCGACCCATATTGAATGATGAAAACATGATGCATCTATCGGATAGGGTAAAAAGAACACAATTTCCCTTTTGGAGTTGGTGAGGATAGAAACAAGGAAGTAACTAATCACTCATTGTCAAGAACCAAAGGTGTGAAAAATACAAGGTGAACAAGTTGAATGTTTGAGATCGAATAGAGAGAATGGAGTCAAACGAAATCGATAAAAGTGGGAGGGTGTGTGTGAGGAGGATTAAAACAAATATCCCAAAACATGTGACGGGTGTGTAAAATGTAATGTGACCAACCCATCGTCACTTCATTATAGATCGGTATGGAGATGGAACCAATTGTTCCTTAATGATGATTTGTCGATGTGGAGGGTAAATTGTGGAGGAGTAGCTCCCAAATACGATTTCATGGTTCTACCATATTATCCACCAAACCATCCATAGTTTGTGAAGCTCCATGATTTTCTAGAAAGTTTTTCACCCTATTAGCCTCCCGGTAATAGTGACAAATTCTCCACTCAATAAAGTGTGAGAAAAGGTTACGAGCTTAGCCAAGAATATTATTTGTTTTTCATGTCTTATATTTTCCATACTTGACAACATCAATGATTACCATGGAATCCCTCAATACAAATCTAACTAATGTCACAACCAAGAGAAAGCCGAGACCATAAACTAATGCAGAGGCTTCAACAACATTATACTAACCATCCGGGAGGTGGAAAGAACCAACATGAATTAATGATCTGAATAGTCCTTGATGACACAACTAGATCTTTAAACCCCACAATTATATTTTGAATCCCCATCATAGTTTATCTTTAAAAAAATTGAGTAAGGAGGAATCCATTTAGCATCGAGACCTTTTTAATTCATTATGAGAAGAAAATGATATGATGAGACCCATCAACAAGAGAAGGATGTAGAAGAGACCGAGTTAATCATAAGATCGATACCCTAAGTTGATACATGGGTGTTGGTCCACACAGAGGACATCATTATTTCTAAAATAGAAAATTCCAATCAGTTAATAACATAAGACATAACTAGATTTTTCTTTGAAAATGCACTTGTTTCACCCCATCAAATGTGCAAAATTAAAAGCGATGAATTACATATCAAAATAGATGTGAAGTGACCTTTAGGATGAATGGAAGATCGGGAACATAGTGCAATTGAAATATCAACAAGAAGTACCCAATCGAGCATTATATGTTGATATAACCAACCACATAGAATCCGAGTAAAAAGGGCGCAAAAGTAAATGATTAATTCCCTCTTCAACATTGAGATAGAAAACACACTATGGGACCATGAAGTCTTAATTTTTGTCTCCTTTTATAAGTGAGGATCTTCCTCTTGGCAGCCACCAAGTAAAAACACCTTTTTTTGGTAGACACCCTTTTACCAACACAAAAACCATGAGTCCTAGACGTTGTGATCCATCAACACTATAGAATTATAACTAGTAATCATCATGTAATATCCCAATTTGGTTGATACTAGTATAATGTCATCATTTTCGAACATAAACTAACATATTTATGATTGAGTTCCGCCATCAAACATTCCTTCGAGGCATGAGGAAAGGGAGATACCTTATAGATTTCCATCTAACTATAGGAAAAGAGCAAGATGAAAGCGATTCCTAATAATCTACCACTTTTGTACCCCATTCATTATAAAGATAGGTGAAGGGGAAGATGTCCATTCCATGATTCAAGCCAAAATTTGACTTTTAAGCCACTTTTATCTACTATGATGTGAATCTTCTAATGATGGGTCTACATGAAAGAATGAAATTCCACAAGTGGACTCCCTGGAGGGGTCGGGAGAGGTTAAAAATTGATTATCCTAAGTAAATCCCAAATAATTGAGTTCAAGGAGTTGATACCCATTAGCTTTGGGATTCTTGATCAATAACCAAACAAGATTTTCCCTTAAAGCTCAATTTTTTTCCTCCCAATTTTTATGATAGAGTTGTATTTGGACTTGGGAAGGCACACATGATCCCATTTGAGAATGAGAAACTACTTGGTATCCTCAGTCCCTTAGAAAGGAATGATCTCACAATGCTAGAAAGATTTTGGAAAACCGGTGTATGGGCACAAAGAAAACATAATATAAATAGGAGGAAGCTAGAAATAGAACCGATCAAAGTCATGTAATTTACGAGAGAGATATTTCCCTTTCCAGAGCTTAACCTTGATTGAAAGGAATGAATAAATTTCTATAAGTGAGAATCCTTTCATGGACTAAAAAGAGATGGGTGTCAAGGTATTTGTGAGGAAGAGATCTAATGTTGAAGCCCAAGATCTCCTTAATCGAACCTACCACCCAATCTAAGTGTTGAAGAAGAAATATCCATTTTTTCTTCATTGATAAGTTGGTCGGTTGCTAAAGTATAAGTATCCATGATATTTTTAAAGACCCGTACTTCTTGTGTATAAGCCATTCTAAACAGAAAGATATCATCAACAAATTTTTGGTGGTAATAAGGTTCCATGTGCTCAAAGTGGCTCAAATCACTTGAATCCTCCGGTTGTGATAGGTGGAAGA
This sequence comes from Taxus wallichiana var. yunnanensis, assembly GCA_018340775.1. Classification (NCBI taxonomy): domain Eukaryota; kingdom Viridiplantae; phylum Streptophyta; class Pinopsida; order Cupressales; family Taxaceae; genus Taxus; species Taxus wallichiana. The sequence continues at coordinate 132,111,397 of CM031234.1, forward strand.
AATGAATCTATCGAAGGCTTCAACAATCAAGATGAAGAGGAAGGAGGAGAGGGTATCTCCTTACCTAACCCCTCAAGTAGAAGGAAAATACCCAATGGACTCCCATTGACCAAGACTAAAAAGCGAGGGTCCGAGACACAAATAAAGATCCATTTATAGAAGTCTAAGGAGAACCTATAAAGCCTTAAGATAGTCATGATAAATATTGAATCAACATGATCATAAGCTTTACTCGATATCTAGTTTAATCAACATACTTCGGGATTAATTAATAGATAAGGAATGCATGATCTCATAGGTGATAATGATTCCATTCGAAATTAAGATCTTGTAGACAAACCCACCTCATTCTATTGAATAAAGTGAACCCAGTTGTAGACATTCAAATTTGGAAATTTATCCTTTAATATTATTAGATTTGATAATGCACTCTTGCTAAGATAAACACACTCTTTCTATCCCCACTTAGTACATCCCGAGGTCTCTTGTCTAACTTGTTTATTCATACACACTAATATGTTGACAAATTCTAAGAGTTAAATGCATAAAATCTATAGAAAAACTCAACTTGATAGGATGCAACCTTCAGTTTTTATATTTCTCATCCTGTGCAAAACTATCCACTTTGGTCACTTGTCGAATCTAGTCCCGACCGACATGTATGGTTTTGAATCGACATATCCTCCATCTTTTCTTTTAATTTAGCATTATTTGTTCAAACATTTACCTTTGGGTCATCCTTTCCATGTTAATTTACCTTTAGAACCTTATATAAGCAAGTTAAACTCGCCTCATTTAGGGACCTAACACAACCTAACATTCTCATGAAATCCTATTGTAAAAGCTAGCACAAAAGGTAACCAAGGATCCCTAAATCTCACAAAATATCAAGAAAAATCATTAGGGAAACAATCATTAGAGGTCTAAAGCATCCTAACAAATCAATTAATCATATACCCTCATTTAAAAGCACTCAAATATTCCCACTTAAAGTATTAGCAAAAGAAAAACTCAATTCAAACATTGTCAAGGAGGTTCCAATTTCCAAATCTAGTTAGATTCATTCAGATATCACATGCTAGGTGGAGAACGACGTGTGGTTTGAGGCCTCTTTGAGTAGTAGTCTTGACATCAACAATGCAAGGAATGAACTTCAACCCAAATAATGTTTGAGGGTAATGGTAAGGGTTAAATACCTCACTCATAATATTCGAGAGATCTTCGCAACATGAGGGAAAACTAGGGTTTGATAGTGATAGAAATTTCCAAGCAGGAGACATTCTTAGGAAGTTACAAAGACAGATTTAGAGAAGGTCCAAAACAATACATTAGGTGTAAACCATACGATACAGTCTTGGTAAATCCTGTACCATCATACGCTAGGTCATTTTCTAGCTAAATTCTAGGAATGAAGCAATCTTATCTTCAAATCTCCTAGTTCTAGCACTCTACACTCCCATGGCTTCCCATATTCATCTATAATCAGCTAAGTGCACTCATCCTCTTGTGATTTGAAGTTCATATCATATCGTATACATCAGTTGCAAAAATTAACGTGTTGTTATGATATTACATAATTAAGGTTAGAATTTAATTAATCAAAACAACCTCTTGTAGCTCCCCTTTACATCCTTTTATTGTATTTTATTCACCAATCCATTGTAATCTAATAAGGGTGTAAAAATATTTGGTGAACTCAACTTGTGACTTGATCTTTGCATTAACCCTAGTTTCCCTAAGGTTTATTTATGTGCTTCATCTTCACTCTTGGTGTTATATTTATATTTCTCTTTTACCTCATCATGTCGTTGCCTCCAATGTTATATGATATTTGAATCAATCCCATATGCTTACACTTGGTGTTATAAAGAAAACCCCTTTTTATCCTTCTTTGATTGTATAAACATGGTTCCTAATGATAGACCTAATTCTATTGTTGGTCTCTTTGCCAATGTCGTTTTTACTACCAATGTTGATTTTTCCAAGGAAAAGGCTCCAATAATAACCTCAACACTCACTCTTATGACCTTCTCGAAGATGAGGCACAAAAATTACATGTTTCTTATAAGAGAATCTGTTAATATTGAAATATTCCTATATGGTGCATGAGATCAACTTAAGAATGCTTCATTATCTCACAAAGAGATTTTTACTATTCCTACCTCTAGGATGCCTACATCCTCGGGGCACCTAACCTTTCAATGCACAATATCTCTATGCCTCTTCTTACAACCATTATTGTTAATACACATCCTATATGCAATCACATTAGTTCTCATGTTTCTTTTTATAGCATGTAGGCCCTTGAAACAATTGTTCATACACTACACACTCAAATCAGACAATTACAACAAGGTGCATCCAATTCTCCTCATGTTATAGATTCTACTTAGTTGCTTCATAACCCACTTATACCTGAAGTGGCTTCTTATCATTTTACTATTGGTTTTGTTGCTCCTAAACTCCCTATTTACGATGGAAATGGGGACCCCAAATAACATCTTCACTCATTCCATGTGGCTTGTTTTGAATATGCCTCTCATGACATCTTACTCACCAATCTTTTCCCTAGAAGTCTTAAGGAATTTGCATTATAATGGTTCTATGATCTCCCCACACACTTTGTGTGCTCTTTTACTACTTTGGAAAATCAATTTTTGGCACAATTCTCTATTAACATTAGGAACAAAGTTTCTTATGCACAAATGTCTAAAATGCAACAAGGATCTAACAAACCAATCAATGATTATGTCTTACGATACAAGACCATGCTTACTAAGATGAATAATATCTTGCCTACTGACAAAGAATTACAAAATGTCTTCACACAAAGCTTACTTTCTCCTCTATGAGAATCAATTATATTTAATAAATTTCAATCATTTGACCATCTATGTCACACACTCAAAGAGTATGAAGCTAAGTTGTTACATATGAACAAAATCAAGTACATTGCTAGAACTCTTAATACATCTACCGACGAGTTTTCATGCGTATATACATTCAAAGGAAAGACTAATGATGCTAAAAATACTTCCAAAGACACTATCAATGTTATTTCTCAACCTACTTAGATACACTTATAACCCACATGACATAAATTTACACGCTTACCTTATGCCCCACACATTATATTTAAATAATTTCTTGAGTGTAATCTTGTGTCTCCCTCCACCGTTTGAGGTTGATGTGAGAAAGCCCCAAAGTAAGAGTTTTAATGTTAATGCTTATTGCGATTATCATACATGTAGTGGTCACCTCACTGATTGGTGTATCAAACTTTTTCATGTCATCCAAGATATTATTGAATCTAATTAAGTAGAGTGGGATGATCCCATTGAATCTTCTAAGCTAACTAACGATAACGCTAAATTGAAAATCTTCACTGATCCACTTCCTAGACATATCAATGGAAAATTTACTTTATAAGTGCACAATACTTATCGTGTGGTGCCACCACTACCCTCTTATGATCACCATTTGGATGAAATGATTGGAACTATAACTCACACATCATATCCTACACTAATTATCACTATCGATGACTTTGATATAGATGAAACACTTATTTTTGATATTGTATCCATTCATGTGTCTATTAATCAAGTACATATATGCGATATTTTGGTTGATCCACATGACAAGAATAATTTCTTCTCTCTTATGCTACTTCAATCTCTTTGCATTTTACAAAGAATCTTACACTTAGTTCTAATCCTCAATATCAATGCATAACTCTACCTATTACAGGTTGGTTTTTAATACACTAGTTTCATTATTTATTGTTGCTAATCTTAGCTTTGGTGCAATACATTTAGGTATCCCCGCCTATGTGATCTTAGGGATATTATATCAATCATTCACCAATGTGTCAAGTTTATTCACAATGTATGTTATCATAATTTGAGGTATTCCTTGGAGGATCCTTCTCCTAGCTTGCCTAGTCATTCTTTCATAGTTTTTATCCCTACCCCTAAGTGCACCCCATAGGTCTCCTAATAGTGTAATCATTAAATCACACACTTATTACGTACATATAGCATCTAAATAATTCATTTATATGAATGATTCATAAGCAAAAGAACTACTCATTAACACCTCTTTACTTTTCTTTGACATTAATTTTCATCTTTATTGCTTATTGTTTTTATTGAAAACTTATAGTTTTACATACCAATCAACATCCTAATTAGCTTTGATTTCACCGTTTGATCTTTTGAGAACCCTATACAGGACCACCCATTAGGAACAAGAGCACCTAAGCTCTTTTGTCCCCTCCGGGCACCTTTGTCCTCTCTTTGTCTCTTTTTATGATCTTTCAAATGTTACTTCTTTCTTGTCTTCTTTTATCACTCTTGGTTGGCCTTTCACTTGTTAATGACGAAACTTAAGCAAGGGAATCATACACACACACACATGTATTATTTAACCTCATTAAGGGGGAAAGCATTCAAGAGGCATGTACTATTCCAAGGATCTAATATTTTATATTATTACATCAAGGACTCGCTTTTGACACTACATACTAACCACATATGAGGGTTTATTTCGAATTCCATAGCACACATTTGCATTTGGGACAAAGTAGTTATAACCCACTATCTCTTTGTGTGATTGAAACTAGGGCATCTTAGCTTAAGGGAAACTATTTCTATCACATACACGCTAGAACTACATAGAGTCTGAAATGTAGTGCAATGCTCGGTGACAATCACATTGGGATGACCATAGAGGTCAATCCGAATCAATGTAACATCCGGAATTTTGGGAATCAGTATTATTAATGAAATCCTTTTTGGTTGTTTCTTCTTAGTTGCAGTTTTGTGTTTTTGTCAGTCACTCATCAAGGTATGAGTGTGATGCACGAAGGAATGGACATTCGTCCATATACCGTATGGGTATGATCATAGGTACGTGAGCTTATATACGTGTGTATATACACTAACATACTTGTGTGCATACACATACACTTATACACACAAGTTCCCACTCTTCGTGAGCTAACACTCACCTTTTGATAGTGGGTGATGGTGTTTTTGGTAGTTTTGGGTGTTATTGTTAGCTGGTTAGTTATGTTAGTACCTAGGCTTAACACCAAAAGTACATTGGTGCTAAGGTTAGTTACTAACTTAACTAACCTAAAATCTAGTTTAGTAACCTAACCTAGGGTTGAGGGATCACCTTCATATCAATGTAGAGTGGTTGCTATAATGTTCTCCATGTGCTTATATTTGAGCAATTGTGAATTGTGTTGACTTGACAATTATTTTGGTCATGTTTTGACTTGGCCCTTTGGTTAATGAGCTTGGATTTTGATTGGTGCTTAGTTGTGATGGTATTTGGTGGCATTAGGCTTGGTAAAGTGACTTGGCATCATTGGCACATAAGGTGAATATGTGGTGAATTAATTTTTTTATATTAAAACTTAGGCTTAAGCCTAAGTAGTGGCATTTAAGGATTTGAAACCTTAACTAGACCCAAGCTTCTTTTAAAAAATTAAATTGGATTTTGAGATCCAAGTCACAAAAAGGATTTTTAGTATTGCATTTTAGACATTTGGCATGACATGGAGGAGAGGATAAATTAGGGGGAGACCTGTCAAAATTTTATGGAGGTCTGTGATGACATTCTTGGTTGATTTTAGGGCCGCCATTATGAGATTCCACCTTTTCTGGTGCAACCGTTTTTGTGGAGACTACTTCTGGAAAATAAAGAATGTTTTGGGGTTTCATTTTGAGCTTTGTAGAGCCAAGAAGTTGGAGAAAAATAATAGAGAAAGGAGGAAACTTCGGAGGTTTCTCGTCTTCTTTTAGTTTGAATTTATCGTGCAAGGGTTTGTAATTTTATCTCATACGATATTTTATGAACGAATGCATATTATATATTTTTCCTATATGGGTATTGAAATTTTTGGTATTCTCATTATGGATATTATGATTTATGATTTTTCATTATGGATATTTGATATTTTGTTTTGTTTCCATTTTGGATACTCGGGATTATTGTTCCTATTCTCTTGGGTATATAAGAGCTGGTATATGACATTTTATTATACAATTAGTTACATTTTTCTCAATGAGACATAAGTGTATAAATTTATGAAGTTTTTTCATACACTTTGCATGAATTTTCTTTGGGCATTTGGAAGTTATATATGTTGTGACATTTAGTTAAACAATTTACGTGTAATATATTGTTTGACATATTTATATGAATATGTGTTTGAGACATTTTTTCAAATAGTTTGCGTATAATATCTAGTTGGCATATTTATATGAGATTTATGTTGTGAAATTTAGTCAAACAGTTTGCGTGTAATCTCTTGTTTGGCATATTTATATGAATATGTGTTTGAGACATTCTATCAAACAATTATCTCTTGTTGGCATATTTAAATGAGATTTATGTTAATCTCTTGATTGAAATATTTAGATGAATATGTGTTTGAGACATTTTGTCAAACGGTTTATGTGTAATCTCTTGTTGGCATATTTATATGATATTTATGTTGTGACATTTAGTCAAATAGTTTGCGTGCAATCTCTTGTTTGGCATATTTATATGAATATGTGTTTGAGACATTTTGTCAAATAGTTTGCAAGCATTCTCCTTTTGAGTATATGGAAATGTATTAGTGACATTTTGTCAAATAGTTTGTAAGCATTCTCCTTTTGAGTGTATGGAAATTTACTAGTGAATTTTTTTCAAATGGTTTGCTACCATTTTCCTTTTGAGTATATGGAAATTTATTAGTGACATTTTGTCAAACAGTTTGTAAGTATTCTCATGTTGGGTATATGAAAATGTATTATTGGCATTTTGTCAAATAGTTGGCATGTCGTTATGGAACATTTAGTTTGCTATTATGTTTTGTAATTTTGTCATATAGTTGGCATGTTGTTTCACATTGGTATGATATTTTATGGAACATTTAGTTTGTTGTTCCATTTTGGCATTTTGTCAAATAGTTGGCATGTTGTTTCACTTTGGTATGAGATTTTATGGAACATTTAGTTTGTTGTTCCATTTTGGCATTTTGTCAAATAGTTGGCATGTTGGTTCACTTCAATATGAAATTTTATGGAACATTTAGTTTGTTGTTCTGTTTTGGCATTTTTTCAAAAAGTTGGCACGTTGTTTCACTTCAGTATGTGATTTTTATGGAACATTTAGTTTGTCGTTCCATTTTGGCATTTTGTCAAATATTTGATATGCATTCTTATATGGGCATATAAGTATGTTTATTTGGCATTTTGTGAAGCAATTAGTATGCATTCTTATACGAGAATATAAATATGTTTATTTGGCATTTTGTCAAACAATTTGTATGCATTCTTATACGGGAATATAAGTATGTTTATTTTGCATTTTGTCAAACAATTGATATGCATTCTTATATGGGCATATAAGTATGTTTATTTGGAATTTTGTCAAATAGTTGATATGCATTTTTATACGAGCATATAAGTATGTTTATTCAACATTTTGTCAAACAATTGGTATGCATTCTTTTACGGGAATATAAGATGTATTGATGGAAATTGATGAACAATTAGTATGCTTTTTCTTAGGGACATATGAGATGTAATGTTGGAATATTATCTAAAATATGTATGTTGCTCGCAGAAATATTAGTATGTTAGCATTATGTTAAACATTTAGAATGTTGTCCTATTTTGGCATATGAAATTATTGTGATAGCATTTGGCTAAAGAATTGGTATGCCATTTCATTTTGGCTTATAAAATTATTAAGATATGCATTATGTAATCAACCTTACTTGTTTCAAGTTTTATGCATTTTCTATATATCGGTTGAAGGCTTCGCCTTTAATGAGACTTTGAGCTTGTTAGTTCATACATGTATACATTCTTATCTATATCATTATTATAATAATGAATGAGTATGTATGCTGATGCATGATTGAGTATTTCTGATATGTTTTCATTTGTAGAATACTACATGTATGAAAATAGGAAATCTTGTCAGACCAATTTGAACCGATCCTTTGTGGATAATACAGGCCATTTTGGAGACAAGGAATTTTTTTGATAGGGAGTTGAGCTAATTTTCAGATCTTGTTCAGTTATTTTTTTAGTTTAGTTCATGGAATAAAAATTTACTTGTTTTACTATTGAGATAATCATTTATTATTGTATAAGCCTTTGACGCTCATTGTATTTCAAGTAAACTTATAATTGAATTGAAACTTTGGAAATAAAAGAAATGTCTTTTGAATCAATTTGATTTGTTTCTGTTGTTTCATGCATGTATGATTTAAATGCTTAGTTGTATGAGTTGTTTATGTTTGAAATCAACATCTCACTTAAGCAACGAGGATAATGGGAGTTATAAAAAAATGGATCTTGGTTTTCGAGGTCCTTACACTAGGTATCGAGAGAGGTTTCATAAACACTTGGGCCTCTAGGAACATTATCTAATACTTCTCTCTGTACATATTAGAAACAATGGTAAGAACTCAAGCAGCGGTGGTGTGGAAAATCCAAACCAAGGTTGTGGTGGGTGAAGGAGGAACTGGAAGTGTTACGGGTAGAGTAGTTATTGGAAACATTAACCATCTCCCTACCCCCATCAATAAGTCCTAAATGAACTTCTTATGGTCATCAACACTTTGCAAGATTGATTGACAACTCACGAGAAGAAAATATATAAAAATGGGGGATTAGGAGGTAACCAAGTCAGGTAAGACCAACATCATGATCTAGATGGTCAACAAGACCAAGATAACCATGAGGTAAACTGGGGAATCAAACAATCATTGCATTCTCATGAAGAGGTACCCCTAGGGAATAAAGGAATAGACCCCTTCCTCAAGGAATTGAAGAAAGTGCATATTCCTAGATTCAAAGGGTTATTCACTGATTTGGGTGAAAAAGCTGAGGTTTGGTTGTTTAACTTACAACAATAGTTTGGGATGCATGATTACAAATCCAACACCAAGGCCCGTACTATAGTCTATCACCTTGAAGAAGAAGATGTTTTGTGGTGGACTCACTTGAAGCAAGTGAAGGGTTATGTGGAATCCATCCTTAATTGGGAAAAAATCGAGAAAAAAATCATAACTAGATATATCTTGACTAATCACCAAGAAAGGAAGAAAATTGAGTTTCTTAGTTTGAAACAAAATAACATGACTGTAGTTGTGTATGAAGCTTAGTTTTTAGATCTGATCTGACATGTGGATTACATGAAGGACAAAGAATCCAAGGTAACCAAGTTCAAACTAGGTTTGAGGGAGGTTATCTGACATGATGTAAACATGGTAAACCCTAAGAGTATTTCCCAAGTGGTTAGTGTAGCCTATAAGGTTAAAGAAAACGAACAATCATAACTTAGATATCGCTAGGAAATTAAAGAGAAGGAAATAAACAACAAGAAGACTATTGTTTCCTCTTCTAGACCTTACCAGAAACCTGATTTTAAAAGGACTACTTTTAATGGTAAGCAGAATAATGGAAAGTTTCAAGGGAATAATAACCCGGGAGGGCCAAGGCCTCCTAATAAAACACAACAAAATAATCAACATGTTGGTGGTAATAGATACACACTTGCTACAGGAGAAAACAAGGTTCAAGTGGTAAAAAAGCACCTCAAAAAAGTTGTTGGACTTGTGGTAAGAACCAATACTAAAGAGATTTCCTAGAATTCCTTACATGTAGGAAAATAAGCCACCAAGTCTATGTTGTGGTAGATAACCACAAGGTTGAGCAACAAACAACACCTATTAAGCTATAGGTAAAAATTTTGAAGCTAAAAATTATGTACTATTTGATTCTGGAACATCTGATTTCTTTGTGTCTCCTAGAATAGTGCATAAGATGAATCTTCAAATTATTCCTATGAAAGAAAAATGGCAAGTAGAATTTGGCACTAGTAAGAAAGTACATATTTATGAATATTTAGATCAAATAGAACTTGATCTAGGAATGTTTAAAACTAGATTAAATATGCATGTTGTGCCTTTGGGGTCTTATGATCTGATTATTGGCATGGATTAGCTATAAGACCATAAAGCTCATATTGATTATTTTGATAAAAGAGTAAACTGTTTTGATAATTTTGGCTTTGAACAAGTCTTGTTTGGTATTAAAAACAAGTCCCTACCTATTTTTTCGCTTATAAATGAAAAGAGAAACCGTAAGGGTTGTCTCTTATTTTCCTTATACATGGAAGAGTTTCTTGAGGTGAAGGAACCTAGTTTGCATGATTAAACATTATTAGCCAAGTTTAGGGATGTTTTCCCTAAAGACTTGCTAGGTCTGCCCCTAAAAAGAGAGTTTGATTTTTCAATAGATATCATGCCAGGTTTAGCCACTGCCTATAAGGCACCTTACATAATGAATACTGTGGACTTATAAGACCTAAAAGTTCAACTGCAATAACTTCTTGAGAAAATTATGATTAGGCCAAGTGTGTCCCCTTGGGGAGCACTAGTGGTCTTTATTGAAAATATTGATGATGCATTAAGGTTGTGCATTGATTACCACATTTTCGACAAGGTTACCATTAAAGAATATGTATTTTCGCCATAGATAAAGGATTTATTTGACCAAATGAAAAGGGAAACTACCTTTTCTAAGATTGACTTAAGGTTTGGTTACCATAAGCTTAGAATCATAGAGGATGATGTCGATAAAATAACCTTCCGTATAAGGTTTTGACACTATGAATTCAAGGTTATGCCTTTTATTTTGGCCAATGGACCGGTTGCTTTCATGAATCTAATGAATAGTTTTTTAGTAATTTTCTCGGATAAGTTTGTGTTAGTATTTCTAGATGACATTTTAATCTATTCTAAGAATGAACAAGAACATGAACAACATTTAAGAATGGTTCTACAAAGGCTCAAGGACCATAAATTATATGCAAAGTTGTCTAAGTGTGAGTTCTACAAAGATACGGCATACTACTTAGAACATATTATTTCTAAAGATGGGATTTTTATGGATCCATCCAAGATTAAAGCTATTGAAGAATGGCTTGATCCTAAAAATGTGACGAAGTCCGAAGTTTCATGGGATTGAGTGGGTACTATAGAAGGTTCGTGAATGAGTTTTCATGAATAGCCAATCATATCACATTGCCATAGAGAAAAGGTAAACATTTTGAATGGAATGCTAGGTATGAGGAAGCCTTTTTAACGATGAAGTAGGCTCTCACTATAACACCTATCTTCTTATCTGGTTCCGGATCCAAAGAGCCATTTTGAGGTCTGGAGTGATGCATCCCTGGATGGTTTAGGGGGTATACTAACTCAATAAGGTAAGGTAGTGGCTTATGAGTCACAAAAATTGAAGCCTAATGAGTTGAACTATTCCCCACATGACTTAGAGTTGGCTACAGTGGTTCACACTCTTAAGAAATGGAGACATTTCTTATTGGGTAAGTTGTTCAAACTTAGAATGGATCATAAAAATTTGAGCATCTGTTTACTCAAGATAACTTGAATCTCAACAAAAGAGATGGCTAGAATTGATTAACGATTATGATATGGACATAAAATATGTCAAAGGTAAAGAGAACTTGATGCACTCAGTCATAGGGTTCATTTTGTTGTTGTTTCTAGAATAAAATTTCTCTTGAAGAATCAACTATTACAACAATAAAAATTGATATTTTCGCCATAATGTGATAGAAAATTTATTGCAGGAAGTGGTGGACAACAAGTATGTTGGGTACTCCTTGGACTCAGATGGTCTTTTGAGGTTCCAAGGTAGAATTTATGTACATTTTGTGAGCAACTAGGACATATGTAAATGAATTTTAGACCTTTGAATCAATTGACCCAAATGTGCCAACCTTTTTAATCTCTTAAGTGGACCCCTATCTCACTTACCAAGCTTGTAATGTCTTGAATTCATCCTAACCATCGTGAATGGGTAATGAGATAACCTAAGATCACTACACACTAATGAGAAACCTACCATCCATCAATGCCATCATCATGCCTTGGTTCAACCATATCACTTGCCTTATTGAACTGGATCTAGGATTAGGCATAGAGCTTCCTGAAACTCCATGAGTTGACATGAAGACTAATTACAAACTTTTTAACATCTAAATGACCTTGTCTAACCTTAGGAAGTCTGTATACCACCTTGAGAGGACTCACAAAACACCTTACTCTCTTGACCATGCACCTATCACTATGAGGTCCAATTGTCATGACTTGAAGGCACTACCAATCAACCTTCATGCCTCTTGCAAATTCTTACTTCACCACTCACTCTTTTTTCCATCAATGCCACTTGACATTAATGAAAACACCAATGAACAGAGCCAAAAACTCCCCTTTGTAATTAACGATAACATTCTCGGAAAATTTAGAAACTTGATGGCAAAAACACTTTCATACTTGGTTTCTGACAACAATCTCTCCCCTTTGACATCTATGACAAAGGGCCATAAACTCAACACCATGATCAATATGTAGATAAGCTTGATAAACCATAATCTTACCTCAAGAATCTCCCCTTGGATTATGTTTCTCTTTGAATGAGAACATTTAGATGCATAACCTTCTTCACACCTTTTTCCTTGGATTGAAAACTAGCTCTCCTTGTCCACAAGCTCTCCTAGGACTATGTTCCATCTTCTCTAACTCTAATTAGACACAAATATGATCCATTTGACCTGATATGAACCTTACTGGGCTTCCCTTGAGCTGATACACTCCATGATGGGATTTAATCTTATCATACATCTCTATTCTATGCCAAATTCATTCTCACATCTCTTATAAATGTACTCCTCTCGACTTCATTTTTTTCTATTTAATCATCTTACTCCTCCACAAGAGAAATATGTAATTCTTGCAATGTACACTATCTTAGCAACCTTATCTATCACATTTGTTGTAAGCACTTTCCATATCAGTAGAGGTATAATCCTTCTTATCATTGTGACCAAGCTATTAGTCTTTCCATTTTCTCTTGAATTGTATCATTCTCATTATGGCCTTCTTGCTACGCTTCAACTTTCAGATTATGAATCCACTGGCATTCTTTGGATAATTTGTTAAATGGCTTGATTCTTCTAGCCTTTCACCCTTTGAGGCTTAATATATGCAATTGGAATTTAAGAACAATGTCACCTTCTTCCATACATGTAGCCTATCATGGGGAAATCTCCAGACTTCTATAATCATTTGCTCATCATTGTTTACGCACAAACCTTATCACCTTGAAGATACAAACATAACACAAAGTTATATTTTCAAGTACACATATCCTCTTTAATGCATCACAATTATTTGCATTCTTAAACACTTCCCGGGGAGATACTCCGTTTCTTGACTATTTATAGAATCAAACAACACTTTACTCAACTTTAATCCTCTCTTGGTGGTTGTGAGACTTTGACAAAGATTAGGTATTTCTTTCATGGATCAAAATGTGATAACAATACCTTAACACTATGGATTCTCATGAAGAACACTTTTCAATACTTGATCCTTCTCATGAGGTAGATACCAACTCAGAATACACATGCACATCACTTTAACTTCACACTCCTTGACTATAGCATCATATTTTCTCATATTGATGGACTGTGAGACAGAGATATATATATAATAATTCTTGAACATACACTCATACCATGGACACTCTTAACATATTTTTCTTTGAATGAACTTAGACAATAGACTTCTTGATTACACATTCTTGACATGAAAAATCACGTTTAATTATTCACATTAAAGCTTAGAACTGCATTCGATTCATATTTCCATAAGACAATCAACTTGTACATTGACTCAATATACTCTTCTTGGAAATACTTCTTGTTTGAAGAAAACATTAACAATGTTAAGGAGACAATGTAGAACACTGTAATCTATTGACAATATTCTCTCTCTTTCTTTTCTCAAGAAGACACTCAAATACTTCATCTCATGCTCTAATTTCAACACGAAGCAAGAATTTTTTTGAACTAACATACCTTGACAACTTGATCGAGACAATCAATCAATAACAACCGGTGCCTATATCCTTGAAACTTCTTCTTCATCATGAAGAACTCTAGATTGGTAGATAGATGAAGGGTAGATTGTACTTCCTTTAGCTTGTGTATACCTTCTAGAAGCCTAGAGAAGGAATACTATCCTGTCATGTTACATTAGAACAAAAGAAAGTCATTAAAACAACATGATGGCTCGGTTCTATCTTTCCTTATCCTTGTTCTCTTGTTAGTTTCATTGGATACATTCCTTGGTGTGACCTCTACATCACATGATTTCTCACTTTCTGATTGAATTCTGAAAGACACATATGTTGCAGCTCATACACCTTCTCTAATACTTCTTGAGGAAGAAGTTCTTCATTATTTACACTCAACTTGTCTTCCTTCTTCTTGCCTTTATCAATAACCATTGTTGTCTTATTTGTCATAGATTTATGAATTTCTACATCATCTGCCAATGCTATTTTATTTTCCTTATTTACTTTCACAACTCTTGGGTTTTCTTCCTTGATCTTGTATATCCATTTTGTCTCCTTCTTTCTAGAGGCTACTTTAGGCATAGACATCTTTGTCTCATTTTTATGACTAATCTTCATGTTAGAAGCCTTCTTATCTTTCCATCTAAAGGTAGAATAATTGATGTTGTACTTAGGTTTTCATTGTAATAACAATGCTTTAAAAAATTCCCAAACTTGTGACATGTATAACATATGATATAACTTGTTCTTATATCCGAATATGAACTATCCTTAAAAAATTGACTTGAAGGTTCCTCTAAACAATACCTGAAAATATGCCCTCTTTCTTGAAAATTGAAACACGCTATATTCTTCTCATATTCAGTGCCACAAGCTCTCAATGGGTGTTCTTTGTCAAATTTATTCATGCAATCCCTAGCTCTATTTCCAAAACCATAACATAAAAAATAATATCCATTAAAATTTCTCTCATGCTTGGATGCATTTGGTTTCCTAACTGACTTAGGCCTTCTTGTGTTTTTCTCCTTGGTCTGCTTCTTGTCTGTTTGCATGCTGAGACCGTCCTTGTCATCCTCCTTGGTCTCTGAACATCCTTGAAAAAATACATGGCTTGATTCAACCTTCAATTCCCTTTGCCTTGCTTGTTTTATTTCCTCTTTAAGGGTCTTTAGATCTGCATTTAATTTCTCACATTCTTCACTCTTGGATTGAATAGTTTCCTAACATATCTCATGCTCTATTTCACCATAATGTCTTTGTTTTCTTTACAAGCCATCAAGGTGGTATGTAAATTTTTCCATCTCAATCTTAGGGTCTTTAGTTCCTCTTTAAGTTTAAGGAAAAATTTCCTTTGTCTGTCAAAGCCTTTGACACTTTTTCAACAAATGAAGCCATCCTATTAAGTTCTTGACCATGATGAGATTTCATGTGCTTGATTTAATTTTTCAGACCATTGATTAGAGTTTGATAAATATCATATTTTCTCTTCAGGATTTATTATGCTAGAGTACCCTTGTTTATGTCTTCAGGATCACCTCCAAGCTATTAGGCTTAATATAGGAGAACCACACTCGATACCAATTGCTAGGAATTTTAGGAATTAAGAGGGGGTGAATCAATGCTTATAAAAATTTTACAATCAATTTCCAATTCCTTAATCTGATATTGTTAAACTATATCGATTTTCATAAGCATGCTTTATCAATAATGAGAAATAGAGAGAGAAATAAATACACATACACATGAGGAGACAAGATTTAATGTGGGAAACCCTTCTTGGGAAAAAAACCCATTGAAACCAAATAACTAACTTAGAAAAATATCCTATAGAGGTATAATGATTTTACGATTGATCTACACTCAATATGGAACTACAACTTCAATAATTTAACCAAGCACCCACTTGGTCTTTGACAAGCTTCATCTTGTCTGGAAGTTACAACTCCCAAATTTAGTACAACACCCACCGAACTTTAGTAATATACCAATTACAAGGAGGCTTCAACCCCTTATAATTTAATCAACCACTACTAATCTTCTATAAGCTACTACTTACAAGGATGCTGCAACCCCTGTGATCTAAGAATCTAATTAGAATTTTTTAAAAATAATTTGATCATATGGATCCTATGTTGCACATACAATGATTATGATCACTCTTCTCTTGCTCTCTTCACTCACTCTTCAAGATCATATTTTCATCTCTCTCCTTGCCTCTTTTTTAGATCTCTCCAAGCATACATTAGAATAGTTTTCTTACTCTCTACAACTTGGTCATTATCCTCTCTTTCAAGTAATAGGTCTTCATTTGGTGCATTTGTCTCCTCTCTATATTTGTAAAAAATTCTTTAGCATGCAGCTCTCCTATTTTTCATCAATAGATCTCCATTATGTAATAATGTCTGCTTCAACATATAGCTCTCCTCTCTTTCAACAATAGATATTAATTGTACAACAATGACTCCTTCCTCTCTCTATAAAACCATCTACTCGGCTATACTCTTTCTCTCCTTTTCTTCAACACTAATCAAGCATGAATTTTTTTCTTAAATAGACAAGTATATATTATTCTTATTGGCTCATGATTTTTTTGTTTTAATTGATTTTACTATTTTTCTCCTTTATTTTAGGGTTTTGAGTTACCATTACTACGCCACTTCTCTTTCTCGTGGGTTTTTAAGGTGCTACTATTTGACTTCTCTTCTATGTGGGTTTTCAAGGTGATACTGCCTTAACTTCTCTTCTCTCGTGGGTTTTTACTTGACCATTACTACCTTACTTTTCTATAGGATTTGGGAACTGCATTGCTTTGGGTTTTGAACCCTCCACTGCTTTGTAATAGTGACACATCACATTTCTACATTACTCCTCAACTTCTCCCTTTCTTTGCGGGTTTTGGAAGTACTTTACTCAAATTTGCACTTGGCCATTACATCATAGTTGTGCCACACCACATTCCCGCATAACTCCTTTTCTTCACTTTGCTTTGTGGGTTTATTCCTTTGTTAATTGAATCATAATGGATCGTGGGGAACTTAGTCCTACATGGTATAGTACCGCTTGGGCCTATTAGGCCCACATCCTTTACTTGGAACTCACAACACTTCATCCTTCCACTCGCTTACCTCATTAATTGTGGATCAACCTGACTCACAGAGAACACCTTTCTACAAGGAACTATTCCACTTGGGTCCTTTGTGCCCACAACACTTTCTTGACTTGCAATATACCAACTCCTTCACCTTTCGGTCCAAACCGTCTTGTGGAGAATAGTGATTCACTTGGAACTTGTTCCATTGGGGGCCTTTGTGTTTGATTTTATCACCTAACACATAAAACACTTAACCATTTTTCATGTGGCCCCAAGAACCTCAATGGGAACTCTATTTCCTGGGGAACTAGTTCCATCCGCACCACAAATGTCCGCAATACAATAAAATAGGAAAAATACTCAAATTTCTCCCAAATTTTCTAAGTACTAGAATTTTTGCTTTTACCATAGAGACTTTGTGAGCACTTAGGACATATGTAAATGAATTTTAGACCTCTGAATCAATTAAACCAAATATGACATCCTTTTTCAATCTCTTAAGTGGACACCTATCTCACTTACCAAGCTTGTAATGTCTTGAGTTCATCCTATCCATCCTGAATGCTTAATGAGCTAACTTGAGATCACTACACACCACTGAAACACGTATCATCCATCAATTCCATCATCATGCCCTGGTTCAACCATCTCACTTGTCTTCTTGAACTGGATCTGGGATTAGGCCTAGATCTTCTTGAAACTCCATGAGCTGACCATGAAGATTGATTAAAGACTTTTTAACACATGAATGACCCTATCTTACCTTGGGAAGTCTACATAGTACCTTGAGAGGACTCACTACATACCTTGATTACTTGACCATACAATTATCAGTGTGAGCTCCAATTGTCATGACTTGAAGACACTACCAATCAACCTTCATGCCTCTTGTAGAGTCTTTCTTCACCACTCACTCTTTTTCCATCAATGCCACTTGACATCAATGACAACACCAATGACTAGGATCCAACAACGAGGTAGAGTTTTATAGTCTAAGGGCTCTCGTCCTTACCTTAGGGATACATTCCTACCCCAATATTTTACTGGCCAGTTCTGGAAATGGCAATCCAGACTTTGTTAAAACTTAGGATGGCACGTTCTGTGAGCTCAGTTTATCCTATCAGGATCCCATTCACTCTTCTCAGGTCTTGGTTCATACTTGGTATGGTAACACTATTTACATCTAGCTCCCTTAATTTTTCCTTAGTAGGGACCTCAAATCTATTCTTTCCCACAAACCGAATTGCAGGGTGGATCTCATAGACCTTTTTATTAGGTAAATACGAAGGATGACTCCGCTTAGCTCTTATGGGATTGGATGGGATTCCATGATTTACATGTCTAGTTTTTTAATGGGTGGAGCAAAACAGAAAACCCTGCACCTTTTAAAGAGGAACTATTTAAAAATTCCACTTTCGTAATTGTAATAACATATCCTCCTCCCCCTGCCTATATTGTGGAACAAACATCAAAATCCCTTATGCTAGAGATCAACAATGAAGAATATTTGGTGTTTAGACAAAGGTTGGAATCAAAGGCCCTCATATGTAGATTTAATGGTGCTTAGCCATCAACAAATGCTCTGATTCAGTGGATTCATTCTTCATGGACAAAAAATTGTGAATACTTCCTTTGTGCATATGGATTTTTCATAGTCTAATTTTATGACCACGAGGAGTATTAAAGGACTATTAATGAGGGCCCTTAGTTTTGGGGTTTGGTAGGTCTTTTCATTACCCCATTGTTTTCATAGTTTGATACATTTTCTTTCTCCATATCACGTGTTCCTATTTGGGTGAGATTTCCTAATCCCCCTCTTCACCTTTTCCTCATTGTAGAAGATATCGACAATAGTCTAGGAAGGTTAATCAAATAGGATAACAAGAGAATTCAGAGTTGCTTGCTTACTTTTGTCAAGATTTGTGTAGAAGTGGACCTCAGTAAAGGATTTCTAGATAAAATGACTCTCAAGATGGGAGATGTTACCCACATTGAAACCCTTGACTATGAAAACACAAATTTTAGATACCGGAGTTGTAGGACTCGAGACACCTACATGATACCTACCATATTAAGAAAGTACAATCTCCAAAGAAGAAAGGATTCACTCCCAAAAGATGGAACCCTCCAAATATCGAGTACATTTTTGAATCCGACTCAAATATTCAGGAAACTAGAGATGTAGCTCCACCGACAAATATTGTTGATTTCATTATGGTGGGACAACCAAAGACTCACCCTCCACCTTTAGAGACCTATCTTACAGATCAAAATACCTCACAAATATGACCACTCTAATTTGGATAAGGATGGTTCCCATTCTATGGATAAGGAGTTACAAATTTACACCCCTTGAATTTGTTAGAATCCAATCCTCTTGGCTTTGAGGAGCATTCACTTGGAAATTAGGAAATAGTACATTCCAAGAAGGGGAAGAAGGTTTAGTTCGATTTATGATGCCCTTTTATTTTATCTCCTTTTTCATATTTGCTTGTGGATACCTCTTCTTTCGCTTCCACTTTTCTATCCCGTAGCTTGGTTTGGGTTGCATCTTATTCTTCTAGCTCGCAACTAGTGGAGTCGCCTCTCCTCTCTCTTTGATTCCATTTCATTGCTGCAATGTGTGGTTATAAAAGCTTATCCTTTGTCTTTGGTGTCATTATTTGGATGCACCTCTTGGGTTCTTAGTGTTGGTTCCTTTCTTTGCTTCTTAGTTTTGGTTCCTCTCTAATCTTCTCTTTGTACAAGGATGTGGGTTCTTTCAAAACTCTCATATCTACTCTATTTACAAAAATAATAAAGCTTTAAATGATTAAATTAAAATTATTCATTTATTAATTAAAAGAGGAAAAAAGGGTGGTAGAAAAGGTATGGTAGTGATCATGAAGACATAATGGTGCGATGTAATGCTCATAAAGAGACATCGAGATGTGAAAAAAATTCAAGTGTTTAAAATTTTCTAGACATAATTGGCTCTAGTTGTGGATGAGGAATTACAAGGATGAAGTAATGATCCTAGATAAAACAATTCTAGATCAATTTCAAAAAGGGAGAAAATGGAAACATGGAGGGTAGACACAAGAAAAAATGCACGAAAATAGGAAAGAACACAACAAAATCCTAATTAACCTATGTACAAGGTAAAGGATCACCAACTACTACTAATTGTAATGTTTAAGATATTTACCATTATAGGGCAATGTCATGTGGGTGCCATCATCATATGTGATATAATATGTATTATCCCCATAAAAATGCCTTATTTTGAAGGGGCTAATCCATAATGAATCAAATTTCCCAAGACTCCCTTTAGGTTCTCTTCATTTATCCCATAATAGAACAATGTCATTTATTTGGAAATGTCTTTGTCTCACCTTTTTGTTGAATAAATTTTTAACTCTAGCTTGACGTTCCAAAATTATATTAGTAACCATAATCCTTTCCTCTTCCAAGTCTTGCTCAAAGACATAATTCTTTTATAAATGACATTGATAAATATTTCATCTTGATCGCCTTTACCATTTGTAATGTAGGTAATTCCAAGGATATGGGCATTTGAGCATATGTTCCATATAAAAACTGAAATGGAGACATCTTGATAGCTCTCTTGGGTGTGACATGGTCAGCCCAAAATGCATCATAAAGTTTCTTTTGCTAATTTTTCTGATTTTCATCAACCAATTTTTGGACAATAGTGATAATATTTTTGTTATTGGATTCAACCTATCCATTTTCATAGGGAAAATAATTTGAAGACTATGCTAATGAAATTCCATAACCATAACAAAAACCAATAAGCTCTGCAGAAGAAACATTGGATTCATTTTTTATCACAATATTTTGTGGAACACCATATATAACCAAGATGCATTATTTGATAATATTACACACAATATCTGAAGTAGTTTTCTTGACGGGAATTCCACTGACCCACTTAATGAAGTAATCTATTGACGTGAGTACATGAGTATGCTGTATTATAATTAGGATTCAAAATTTTCAATGAAATTGAGACCCCATTGTTAAAATGGTTCCTCAATAATGACTAGTTTTAATGGGAGAGCAACAAGCTTAGGTCTTCCAAAAACTATTGACAAGTATCACATTTTGAAACCCATTTTTGTGCATCTCTAAAAAAATTGGCTAGTAATAATGTTATCTTAAAATCTTGTGGGCGAATGGCGTGGTCGAGAAATGGCCACCACATGGTTGATCATGGAAAGCTTTTAAAATATTTTTCTACTACTCCTTATCAACACATCTTAAGGAAAATCCATCGATGCTTTTCTTAAACAAGGTATTATCTCAAATGACATACTTTGCAACCATTAATTT
This sequence comes from Taxus wallichiana var. yunnanensis, assembly GCA_018340775.1. Taxonomy (NCBI): domain Eukaryota; kingdom Viridiplantae; phylum Streptophyta; class Pinopsida; order Cupressales; family Taxaceae; genus Taxus; species Taxus wallichiana. The sequence continues at coordinate 132,132,784 of CM031234.1, forward strand.
AATAGATCTCTTTTGTTTAGAATTCAAGTGCTCAGGAAATTCTCCATAAGCTAGAAAATATGTGATATATGAGTATCATTCATCAAATGAACTGAAAAACACCACTAATGGCATATTATTAATATATGAATCTTGACAATTTTATCTCCAATTTCTTCAAAGCAATGAGTTTACAAAAATCCCTTCCACATACTAGTTTAGTTGGATTGATGTCAAAATCATATTCTTGAACTTTCACAATCCATGTTCCCCTTTTAGATCCCAATTCTTGTTGTGTCGGATTGATTTGATGGCAATATCGGGGACCATAACAATGGTATGTGAGTTCAAGATATAATGTCTGAATTTCTTGATAACTTTAACTACTACGTAGGCATGCTTTTCAATTGAATAATGTTTAAGATCATGATATTTTAATCCACAACTCATAAAAGTAATGATAGATTAATACATTCATCATTATTTTTCACCAAAGTAGTTGACAAAGTATGTTATGAGGAATAACAATAAATAATGAAATCTTTTTAGTATCAAAACATATGAGGGTTGGTTTTTGTAACGCATTTCTTATTTTCTTCAAATGATTCTTTACCCTCTTTGTTACATTTGAATTTTTCTTTCCTTTCATCATATCCATGATGTGTTTGGTGAGTTCCAGTGAAATCGGGAACAAATCTTATTAGGAAATTCACTTTCCCAAAGAAAGAGTGAACACTAATTTTGCTAGTAGGGAGGGATCGATTCTTCATATCCAAATCTTGTTTGGGATCAATTTTAGTTCCTTCTTTAGATACGATGTTTCCTAACGATTTCCCTTCTATGAATCTATACACATACTTCTCTAGGTTCAAAGAAATCCCATGAAAGTGACATCACTAAAATACTTGCTCAAGATGCTTTATATGAACTTCACGTTTCTTGGAGAAAACAATTAGACCATCAAGATAGACCTTTGTGAATTTATTCTTGAAATAAAAAAAATTCCATATCCATTTCTCTTTTGAACATTGTGCCTACATTGATGAGACCAAATGACATCCTTTTGTATGCAAATGTACCCCATGGAGTGGTGATTGCAGTCTTGTATTGGTATTCTTGTGTAACTTTGTTGGAAAAATAATTTGTCTAGTGGGAAAATTAGTGGACTCTCACCAACAGTGTGTGGGACTGAGTCCCTCTACTTGAATGGGGCAGCTCCATTTATTGAAAACAAGGAAATAAAAAAATCTAAACTAATTTATGGGGTGGCTTGAAGACCAGGGATCACACAAGAATACTTCCCTAAACATGTGGCAATTTCTTGTATTCAATACAAGAGAATAAAATTGTTTAGTGAGGGAGATGGGAGAGAAAAATGAGAAAGGGATTTTAATCAAAAAATAGCATAGAAAGTTTTTTGCATTAAAATCAGAAAATTTCACTTGCATCAATTAGAAGAAACCATTTACAAAGAAAGAGGAACAATCAACAAGAAACAAAAAGTCTTATTGCATCATGTTGCACAATTTACAATGCTCCTAGAGTACAAGTTGAGATGGAGATAAAACAATATCAGATGAGGAACAAAAGAAATGAAGGCACTTGCTTCTAGAAAAATTGTGTAAGATAGTAGACAAGCATTAACCATCCCCTCAAAATGAGGGTGCCATTCATATTTATAGTGCTAAGATTGACTTTTCATCTCCCCACATGACCTTTCACCTTCCTTCATGACTGTTGGCTTTTTGACTTCTGACCTTTGGTGTTCCTTCGCCATTGTGACCTTTCAAATTCAGATCTTTGGTGGTGTTCTAGTTATTGTACGTAGATAATTTCTTGTGTTACCGTATGTCAACACATTCTTTTTGTTCTTGACTATCATCAAAACTTGCTCCCGGTCATCATCATAAACTTTTTTTTCCTCGTCGTCATCAAAATCTTGATCCCAGACATCGTCAAAATATTCCTATTCTCGACCGGGATCAAAACCTTATTCCCGACTAGTAATACATCCATTTTTACCATCCGGTAACACTTTTTTCTTGATTTCTTCCGATAACACATTGGTGTTGTCGGTTGGTAACACATTGGTATCGCAGGACCAAATTTTATTTATTCATTTCGGAGTCAAAAATTAACGAAATCTAGTCATAGAATGTTTGAAAATTTATGAAAAGGGACAATGAATCCAATGAGAATATTTATAAGTCCTGAAAATGAGTTATTCATCATTTTTACCCAAATTTCCACTTTTACCTTGAGGTGTGCGCCACTAAACTGAGTGATAGGAAGAGTTTATGATCATCGAATAACTAACACATCATATGGGATGTGAAGAGAAATGAATATAATTTAATTTAATATTTTGTTAGGCTCTCAACTCTTCACCAAGATTTTGAAACCTTTCAGTAAATTTATAGCTTATATAAGGTCCTTTTCGATGACACTCGCCGATGATTTTCCACCTCTCAAAATTCCCAAAATATTTCCTTGATGATTCCAACATGAAGTAGGATATTTTATCTCTCCAATTCCTAGGGTATGAGATTCTAACTCTTTATAGGTCTCTGAAACTCTTCAAACAAGGTGACTAGATTTTTAGAACATGCATTTCCCAATACCTTGCTCATAAAGACCCTAATTTTGTATAACTTGTTCCTAAACCTTGATTTTCTTCCAGAAATTTCCTAAAATTCCTCAAATGATCACATATCTCTATCATACAATTATTGGAGGCATTATATCTTCTTGGTACATCCTAGGAGGTGCTTTGTAGGTGCTAGAAGTATGAAAATAGGCCTTTTTAGGCCTCTAGGAGCAACTCCTTCTAGGTGAATCATAATAATCTCATGAATTGTTTTCCACAAATTACCTGCACATGAAACACACTTTTAAAATCTAGTTATCACATCCCTCTCATGAGTTTACATATTTAGAGATTGGCAGGAGGGAAATTTCACATTACTCGGTTAAGGGATTTTTTTGAGTGTGGGCTTGATTGTCATGGCCAAAATTTAAATTTTTATGCTAGAAATTTAGCATGAAAAAATTGGCTCTAGCTTGGGACTTATCTCAATTTTAAAAAAGTGAAGAAAACTTAAGTAGGAATCCCAAAATATCAAGACACTTAGAGGGCCAATGCCTTATCCATTGGGCTATAGGAGTCATTGCAAAACCAAAGTTGTTACAATAAAACTTTATTTATTGAACACAAGACAAAAATTAGCACATGACAAAAAGGGAAACACACAACATAAAGGGAAACAAAAAACCTATATTCACCTATGGTACATGTGGGGACAATCCACGCTCAATGAAAGAATTTTTCTCTTGAAAGTTACCTCGAATGGGTAACATTGATGTCTCACGAAGCCATTGACAGGTTCCAGAAAGTAGCCTCCTTTTCTCAACTTCTTATGAAATCTAGTTCTATCATAAGTTCCTTTATGTTTGGGACAAATGATCCTACATGATCCTTTTGATGCTTGGAGATTTGTGCACAAATTCTATCCATTTTAGATTGCAAATCATCTTCTGTGTTCACCCACATTGTTGATTTCTTGTTTATCATTTCATCCTTGCCCCAAGACTGATTTTTGATTAGATTGTTTGAAATCTCTAAGTTCTCCTCTTTCCCATATTCATACTTATTGGTAAAATTTTCATGAGAAGCCTTGAGTTCATATTTTTGTTCTACTTCAATATGGGATGAAGGAGAAAACATAGTCTCATACCTATCTTGTATGGCCATAGCATGAGTTAAGAGGTCAAGACTTAGATTAGGATCTTCTGTACCTTCCACAACTTTCAAAATTTCTTGCAAGGATTCCTTTTTCAAAATTGTTGAGAGCTCATCACCACATTCATTTGAAGAATCTTTGTTTTTGAACTCAATGAAATTGTTTGGAGAAATTGATCCATCATCCCAAGGTTCATTGAACTTCACTACTTCTTTAGTATGAGAGACTTCATCATCAAAGGACTTGAGGACATTTGTTTCAATATTTCCTCATGATAAGAATATTTCTCTTCAAATGGAAAAGAGAAAACTTCATTTTTGTCAACACATCCATCAATAATTATCTCAGGAGGGGAATTAGATTTCTTACCTTGATAGAATTCATCATGACCAAATTTTGAATTGGTTGAGAAATCAACACTAGATTCATCTTTATCTTGTAATTCCTTAGCTCACATTAGGAGTTCAAAGATGAGTTGAGGATCTTTTATCTCTTCTGCATCTCTTAGTATTTCTTGCACAAATTCTTCTTTCAAACCTTTTGAACGCCCATCCCAAGTTGATATTTCATCTTCTAGAATGACATGGTTAAGAGAATATTCATCTTCAAATGGGAGTGAGAACACCTCCTCAACATGGATGAACACATTGATTGATTTTTGGCTTGGAATTCATCAAGGATTGCCTTTTCTCCTTCATGGCTTACATCATTTGATAATTCAAGGTTGCCCTCCTATAACTCAAAATTTATCCACTCTCCTTCATACTCAATATCCCATCAGAAAGGAATGCTTGGTCCTATCAAGATAGGAATTTCATTCTCCTCTTTAGATGTTATAAAGTAGTTCCCATGTCCATTGTCTTGGTAAATAATATCAACTTTAGTATCTTCTAATTATGCACTATATACTTCATTTTTCTTGTCGGAAACAAATTTTTCATTTGTCCCTTGACTGGAATATTTGCTGAAGACCAGTCCATCTGAATTTCTCCTCCCAAATCTCTACAAAATTTTCTACTCAATAACATCCCATATGAGGCTAGAATGTCTGCTACCAAGATAGTCAATAACACTTTTTTCTTAGGGAAATCAGCTAAAGCAACTTGGGCATCCTTTATTCTCCCCACAAGTGGGACTTCTTTAGTTTCCATAGAATAAAATCGACCTTTAGCCCATGTTAGAGTCAGACCAAGGGCATTAGCTACTTTTATTGGCATCACATTATCAGAAGCACCTGAGTCTATGATACAGTTGTTCAATTGGTAGCCTCCAATAAGAAGAGAAAGGTAGAATGGTTCAACCTTTTCATTCTTGGATGCACTTAGGGCTAACATGTTTTGAGATGATGGGGAAGGAGGATTTGGTAACAACCCTTTAGAAGAGGGCATGAAAAATTGGGATTTGGGTTATTACCTTTGATAAAGCAGACTAGTTTATCAAACTATTCTGGATGGGTCTGCAAATATTCAAACTCATATATTTTGACCTTAGACCTTTTGACATGATCTATACTATCAAAAGATGATGAAGTAGATATATTTGAGGCGGTAGAAGGTTTAGAAGAATATCCTAATTTGGGAACATGGGTTATTTTGGCACTAGAGGTAGATTTGGAAGATCTTTGTAGAATTATTAGGTACCTTAGAGTTTTTTAGACACGTAACCCGTTTTGGAAATAACATTATAAAACTTAAAAGATGTTTTAATAGATGTAGAATTAGGAGACTTACTTATTTCAGTTGTGGTCTTCTTGGCTGCCACAAGGTCTGGTTTTCTTTAGTAGAGTCCATAGAAGGTGGAATCATAGCTCCTCTATTGATTATTTTATTATATGGAGTCGCCATGGGAGAATCTACATCCTTCTTCTTCTTGGGGGTAGTAGCGGAAGAAATTTTATTTTTTTATTGAGAACAAGTGAACACCACATAGGAGAAACTTGGTGCATCACCTTCTTCACTTTCATCTCTAGATGAGTATTTGAAATACCCAATCTCAACATCATCAACTTATTCAATTTCAAGCCCATATTATTCTTCATCATCATCATATTTTTCAATAATCTCATCTTCATCATCACCCTATGTATCACAAGATGCATTTACAGGGGGAGCCTCTAGAGAAAGTATTTGAGGTGGTGGGCTGATCCTTTGTCTATTTGGAAAGTTCTTCTTAGGTGCCTCTCTCTACTCAAAGAAAATTGAGCAAATTTCTTCTTGAGAGAAAAGACATCATTAGCTAATTTCTAAACCAATGAATCTATGGTACTTATGTTTGAGCTTTGGACTTTCTCCTTATCAGGACCTTTCTTTATCTTCCTTGACATGATCAGATCATCATCCACTTCAATTGAAAGCTTTTGTGCTTCATCCAAATCCATTGGTTGAGTTATTCTTAGCATATAACTCACCTTAGGAAGTTGGGAATTTGTGAAAAAACTTAACTTGTTATATTTAGTAGGTTCGGTCACTTTAGGAATCTTGTGAAACATCTTATTGAATTTTTCCACAAAATCCCTCATTGGTTCAAAGGGTTATTTATTCAATTGAGACCACTGGACCAACAATGCATGAGTATCCTCTGCAGGTTTGAATCTCTTTTCAAACTTGGTATTCATTTCATTCTAGTTAGTTATAGACTGGACAGAAAGTGGTAGAACCAAGTTTGTTGTTGCATCTTGCAAATATTCTATAAAAAGGTGGATTGATACATCTTCATATCCAACTCCCAACACTCCAAAAGTAGTGATGAAGGCCACAATGTGGTCATCTGGATGTTTCTTCCCATCACCATGAAACTTGGGAAAATTCTTTCTTGACCCTCTAGGTAGATCATGCAAAGGCGAGGTGAGAGCTAAAGGACCTATATTTTGCCCCTAGGGAAGCAATGCTTGTTGAGCCATTGGTGGTTCTTCCTCTTCAGCTTCTTCTTCTTAAAATCCTTCAAGAATGACTTCGATTCTTTCAAGATCTTCTTCAACAACTTCCTCTTGTGGGGGACGTAGTTCAAAGGTTTGACTGCAACTCCATCAGTAAGGGACTCAAAAGACAAAGTATGATCAAATTGTGGGGAGTATTGTCAACTTGTTCTTCTTGTAATTTGATTGATAGGAATTTTAAAATTAGATTATGAATGTTATTCAAAGTTAGGATTAAATACACCACTAGCTCTTGAAGATATCATACACCTTCTATCATCCATCTTGAATGTGTAACTTGAACAAGACTCTTCTAGGATCTCCTCTGCTCATTTTGAACTTGTCTCGCTCTTTCGAAGGCTTATACACGTTCTTCTTTAGAATCTATAACTCTTGTAGTAGTGTGGTAATGGAAGAAGTTCAATTTGTTGTGCCAAATAACATCCCTCAATTCTAATGCAATATCCTCTTAGGTATGGAACAAAAGATCAGGACTAAGGACTAGGGGATTACCAGGGACAACCATTAGTTAAATACATTAGGCTCAATGAATTTTCAAGTTTGATATTTTTTGATTTTTAGAATATATATATTTTTTGGATTTTGTGGAATAAAAATTTGGTGCAGATATGCTAAATATGCCCCATGGTGGGCCTAAAAACTATTGGAAAAATAATTTGTCAAGTGGGAAAATTAGTGGACTCTCACCAATAGTGTGTGGAACTGAGTCCCTCTGCTTGAATGGGGCAGCTCCATTTATTAAAAAAAAGGAAATGTAAAAATATAAAATAATTTATGGGGTGGCCTGAAGATTGTGGATCACACAGGAATACTTCCCTAAACCTGTGGCAATTTCTTGTATTCAATACAAGAGAAGAAAAATGTTTAGTGAGGGAGATGAGAGATAAAAATGACAAGGGATTTTAATCAACAAATAACATAACAAAGTTTTTGCATTAAAATCAGAACATTTCACTTACATCAATTAGAAGAAACCATTTGCAAAGAAAGAGGAACAATCAACAAGAAACACAAAGTCTTATTGCATCATGTTGCATAATTTACAATGCTCCTGGAGTATAAGTTGAGATGGAGATAGAACAATAGATGAGAAATAGAAGAAATGAAGGCACTTGCTTCTAGAAAGATAGTGAGAGCTAGTAAACAAGCATTAACCATCCCCTTGAAATGAGGGTGCCATTCATATTTATAGTGCTAAGACTGACTTTTCATCTCCCCACATGACCTTTCACCTTCCTTCATGATTGTTGGCTTTTTCAAATTCTGATCATTGGAGTTCCTTTGCCACTATGACCTTTAAAATTCCTGACCTTTTGTGTTCTAGTTATCGTACATATATACTTTATTGTGTTACCTTACGTCAACACATTCTTGTTGTTCCATCATGTCATCAAAACTTGTTCCCGATCATCATCATAAACTTTCTTCCTCGTCCGTCATCAAAATCTTACTCTCGGACATCATAAAAATATTATTTTTCCTAACCGGAATCAAAACCTTATTCCCGATCGGTACTAATTTTTTCTTGATTTCGGCTGGTAACACATTGGTGTTGTCGACCATGTGGTAACACATTGGTATCGTAGGACCAAATGTTATTTCTTCGTTTGGGTCAAAAATTAACAAAATTTGGTTGTATAATATATGAAAATTTATGGAAAAGGGAAAATGAATCCAATGGAAATATTTATAAGTCTTGAAAATGAGTTATTCATAATTTAAAACCCAAAATTTCCACTTTTACCTTGAGGTGTCGCTCCAAACCGAGTGATAGGAAGAGTTTGTGATCACCACAAACTAAAAATCATATGGGATGTGAAGAGAACTAAATATAATTTCATTTGAGATTTTTTTAGGCTCTAAAATATTCATGAGGCTCCTGAAACCTTTCAGAAAGTTACAACTTATACAAGGGCCTTTGTGTCACACTGTCGGATGATTTTCCACCTCTCAAAATTCCCAAAATCTTTCCTTGATGATTATAAAATGAAGTAGGATATTTTATCTCTCCAATGCCTAGGGTATGAGATTCTAACTCTTTACAAGGCTTCTGAAACTCTTCAAAAAAGAAAACTAGTTTTTTTAGAACATGCATTTCCCAATACCTTGCTCATAAAGACCCTGATTTTGTATAACTTATTCATAAACCTTTATTTTATCCCAGAATTTTCCTAAAATGTCTCGAATGATCATGTATCTATTTCATACACTTTTTAGAGGTATTAGATATTCTTGGTACATCCTAGAAGGTGCTTTGTAGGTGTAAGAAGTCTGAAAATAGGCCTTTTTACACCTCCAGGAGAAAATCCTTCCAGTTATATCATAATAAGCTCATGATTTGTTTTCCAGAGACTTACCTACACATGAAACAAACTTTAAAAATCTAGTTAGCATATCCCTCTCAGCCATGATGGGGTTTACATAGTCAAATATTGGCTAGAGGGCAGGTTCACATTACTTGGTTTAGGGATTTTTTGAGTGTGGGCTTGATTTTCATGGCCAAAATTTAAACTTTTATGCTAGAAATTTAGCATGAAAACAAAATTCAATATGGTTATATATAAATAATCCATCAAGCATGGACATCATCTTTGATGTTGTGTGATTTGTAACACTTGATCCATAAGCTGGAAGGGAGTAATTATATTTGAGCGATTATTGATTTAAAATTTGAAAATCAATGCAATTTCTTATCTCCCCATTCTTTTTATGAACTATAACAATGTTTTCTATCCATGTTGAATGATGAATAGTAAAAATCATCGTTGATTATATAATTTTTGGATTTCCTCAAAAATAGTCCCCTGTTATTTTGAATTATACTATCTTTACTTTTGTCTAAAAATAACGATGTTAGAGTTGAGTAGAATTGAATGTTGCATCTCTCTTGGATTGAATAACTTTAAATATTCATATGAATAGGTGATAATGTCTATATATTTATTTAAGAGATAAACACACCTTCTTTGTTCTTCAAGTTAGCAACATTTGCCAATATTTACCGAGTGTGAGGTTGTTTAGGAGTTCCAATGTTGGCTTTTTCATAATCTGTAGAATTCGAGGCTCCTTATTTTGATTTATCTTTGATGAATCTATTATGTTTATCAAAAATTTCCTCATGAGATAGAATTCCTTTGAGAATCTTATTCCTTTCAATTGAATAATCTAGTCACCTTGATCCCCAAATTCTATTCCTTCTTTATTGGATGAAGAAGTGAATTTTTCGTATGATGAATCACTCCTTCAAAGAAGAGATTGCTAAAATTATCAACCTTATCTAAAAATGATATGATCAGTTTATCATCATTGAACATTTTCCATTTCTCCAAGTTGTCATATGTACGCTTGGCCAAAATATCATTTTAATAGTAAAATTTTCTTCCCTAAAATCGGGATGAGAGATCATTAATGAAGATGATACTACCTTTTAATCTACTTTATCGTTCTCACTTCGTGGAATGGATTCAATTGAAAAGGTTTTAAAATATTCAATGGAGTCCCAAAATTTATTTATATAATGTTTAAAAGGGTCATTTTTACCCGAAACTAATTTCGGACTTGTTTGAAAACCAACTTGAATCACCTCGTGCTCTCAACTTTTTAAATCATTTATCTTTAGCAACTCTAAAACCAAGTAATGAGCCTCATATTCTACAATATTATTCGTATTTGAGAAGTGAAGTATTTATGAGAACAAAATATTTTCTCCTTTTAGTGAGATAAGAACTACTCCTACTACGGATCCAGGTTAAGCAATAACTACCATCGAATTATAGAGTCTAGATGTCATTAGGATTTCATTTTATTAATTTGGAAGATTCATCTTCACATGAAGATGTCATGAAATAATTTATGATACCTACATATTCATATAAAATTTCAGTGTGAGGATCATTTGATTTAACAACCGTATATTTATTTTTAGATTTGGGCTCTAAGTTTTTCATTTCTCCTAAAAGGAACGATAACCAGATCATACCAAGCCAAGAACACAGATACTAATCAAACACCATGATCAATAAGATGAAAGCAATTCACCAGAATAGATTTACATAAAACCTTTGCAAACAAATGAGAAAAAATATCATATATTATAATGGAACTCAATGCAATACATTGAGAATGGGCCTTGCTTAAATAGACAAGGAATAAAAATCTAAGAACCGATGAAACGTTATAGATCAAGCCATAAATCAAGGAAATAGCTAGTCATCAAAGAACTAGTCAAGACCATATATTTAGGAGAGAACTAGACATCAAGGATCTAGTCAATACCATAGATCAAGGAAAGAACTAGTCAATACCATAGATCAAGGAAAGAACTAGTCAATACCATAGATCAAGGAAATAACTATACCTAACAACTAGATAATATCTCCTAATATCTAAATAAGATAAAAGAAATATCCACACACATAAGTGGGTGAGGATAAATACAATAAAGGTAAATAAAGTACCTAGGTGAACATGAGCTAAGGTAAATACCTACTCTAACATCTCCCATGACCTAGATCATTGCATATGACCAATCCATCCGAATCTCGCCTCCACACTATCAAGATCTCCACCAAGATCTCCACACTATGCCGGGATGTCAGCTACCAAGATAATCAATTTAACTATGGGTAGGAATCTAAAGCAACTTGAGCATCTTTAATTTTCCCAATTAAAGAAAATTATTTTGTTTCTATTGAATAATAGGTTCCAAATGACCTTATACAAGTAATTATACGGGAATGCGTAACCTTAGCTGACATAACATTATTAGATGCTCTAGAATCAATAATATAATTTCTTAGTTTCCGCCCATTGATAAATAGAGAGACATAAAAAGGTTAGACCTTATTTGATTTTGAAGTATTAGTAGTCATGAGATTCTGATCCTTTAAATTGGTAGTATTTTGTAAAATTCCATTTGAACTTCTTTGAAAACCTTTAATGAACTTGACTAACCTATCAAGTTGATTGGTATTTGATTTGTGGTATTCAACCCGAGACATGAATCTTTATTTTATCGATATGATTGATAATATCAAACTTGGGAATAACAGTCAAAGTTTGAACTCTAGTAGTTTGTTTTTGAATCGAGGAAGGGTTGATTTTGGAAATTGTAGTAACATTTGGAACAATAGTAATAGAAGAAGAGGAAGCATATGTTGTCTGGTCTTTTTGAAGTCAATTTTTCTTGGAAAGGATTGGATGCGAGATTCTCTTTGTTCAAAATTTATTTTATAATAGGAACTTTCGTAGTGTCTTTATTCTTAATCTCTTTTGAAGTTTCTTTACTTTTCACTCTCCCTTCTAGTTTTATGGAAATTCTATATTCGCCTTAATATGTTATCCTTGTTTTGTAATCTTTTGATAACTACATAGGAATGACTATTCATGTCTTCAATCGCTTCATCATAGTCATCATCAGATACCTATTCAAATAAACCTATGGTATTATCACCTTCATGTTCTTCATCTTCACCTTTTGAAATAGCTGAATTTTCTTCCTCATTTGCTTCAACTTCTTAATCCTTTTCATCATCACTTTCTTCTACAACCTCACATTTAGAGTTGGTTGTAGGTACTAGTCCAATTGCCAATATTTTCTCGAGGGGTGGAAGATGGTTTCGATTTGGAATTTTTTTCTCCTTGGCACATATTTGTACAAGAGTATCAATTTTTTTTGCACAACATGATTCTTTAATGCTACTACATCATTTACGAATTTTTGAATGAGAGATTTAGAAGTGTTTTGACCAGAATCTTAACTTTTTATTTTACTTGAGATATTTTTAAATTTCCCTATCATGATAAGACCATCTTCTATTTCAATGGATTGAGTTTGTGTAAGGTCCAAGTTTTCAACTCTAGCCCTTCTTAAGAGAAAACCAACATCTAGTAGTTGTGCATTGATGAAGAAGTAATTTTGATTCTCTGTCATAGGTTGAGCTGCTTGAGGTATTTTATGTAGAGGTTTGTTGAATTTAGAAACAAAGTTCTCGCATGTGATTTGTATGGTTCTTTCTTCAATTGAGAGAGTTGTTCCAAGAGCACATGTTCATCCTCTGTGGGTTTAAATCTTTCCTCAAAATTTCATTTCATAACATCCCAATTATTAATCATGCCCGCTTCTAAATGGTAAAAGCAATCACTAACACCCTTTTGTAGAGTTTCAAAACAAATGAAAAACAACATATTCATGCTCAATTTTAAGGACTCCTCATGCGGTGAAAAATGATGCAATTTTGTCATTAGGGGATTTTTTACCATCACCATTAAATTTAAAGAAGTTCTTTAGGGAGCCTTTAGGAGGGTTATGAAGTTTTCTAAGTGCGAATGGAACAACCACACATCCCTATGGTACAATAACCATCCTAGGAAAGTTAGTTTCTATGGGAAGAACATTTTTAGGGAGAAGAAGAGATTGAATAGTTGAGAAACCTACTTTGGGATTCTTTTCTAGACTTGAAGTAAGACTTAATAATTTTCTTGAACCTTTCTTCTTGGTGGGAGTGAGCTTGAAATCAAATTTTTTTAAAATAAAATATGGGATCACTAATTAATTATGATTTATCCCCTCTTGTGAATCTTTTCTTAGCAAGTTTGAAAGAAGCGATCTAATTAAAATTTGAGGAGGTTGTGGAGTAAAGCACTTCTAACAACTTGTGTAGACACCTAAAATCCGCTTACGTAGGCTTTAATGCTAAGATTGTACTAATTATCCTCTTTCTTGTCATTTCCGTAATAATTATCACTTTTCCGCTAATTAGCTAACATTCCTCTTCATATTCATTAATTAATGACATTTCGTTAATTAATTAACCTTCCTATCATTAAGGATGTCAATTAACGACCTTTCGTTAATTAATATCCACTTCTACTTGGGTTAATTAATTATTATTAATTAATTACACTCGCAACTCTAAATCAATAAATTACCATTTATTGGATCAAATTTCTCTCTTACATCCCGCAAATCATATTGATTTTCCTCTAATTAGCTTCTATAAGCTTACCTCTACCTATTAATTAATCACCTTTGATTAATTAAAACATCCCCCAACTCCCATGACTTACTAATGACAAATTAAACTCTTCTAAATCAAGATTACCTTTTATAAAGCAACCTTATCCATTCCTAATCTTGTTTTACCTTTATCCCACATTCATCAATTTGCTAGCCTTTCCTCTTTAGGAAAGCTATATAAAGAACCCTCCTTCTTACCTTTCTTCTTACACCATGCTTTGAATAGTGAAAGACTATAAGCATTTTGATCTTGAGCCATTCTCCATTGTTGGAAATAGCTTCTCCATCTTGCATCCTTTCACTCAAAATTGAGTAATATGGGAAGATCCAAAATGGCCTTGTAGCCATTCTTGGTGAGATTCCATTCTCAATCCTTGAGATCAAGCAATAATCCACTTTGATTGCTTATGTTCTTCATAGGTTCATAGTTTAAGTTAGCAATCATAGAGAGTAGGAAATAACTTAGCATGTAGTTTCATTTATGCATTGAAGAAACATTTCCTTTAAGATCTTATCTTGATGGTTCATTGTTTAATTAACATTTGCTTTTGAATCTATGTAGATATTAGTTTCAATTTATATCTTTGTTAATAAAACATGAGCACAACTTGTACAACAACTTCTTCGAGTCTTTTTAAGGTTACAAGTTCATCGGATTTCCTTCAAGTTATGCATGATATACTTGGTATCAATGATTATTTCAAATGTAAACTATTTACCAAAGCTTGTTTGATTCTCCCATGAAATGACTTTAAGGTTGGCTGCAATATATTATTGAGTTATTTATTCAAAAACAAGATTCGATTACTAAACCAGAACTTGAGCTAATGGGATAGTCATAGAATAAAGAATTTAATAAAATTCTTCAATATTTGATTATTCTGAATTATTCTAAACTTGAAATATTATTATGCTTCAAGATAAGAAATTTTGATCATAAAAATCATTTGCTTAAATCATTCATTTGTGGAGAATTTAGCACTAAGTACACATTTGGCAATACCCAATGGAGTCACAAAAATAGTTGGCATGTAATTTTGCACACATGCAAAATATGTCAATAATGTGAAAAATAAAAGTCCCTCCTTAATGATGGGTGAGGTTACCCTTATTGAAAACCAAAATTTTATTTACAACTATACATTCAAAATAGTGTTTTTTGGGGGTTGTTGGGATTTTGGAAAAAACAAGTAGATAGGAAAAAGGAAATAAAAGAGGTTGAAGTGAATAAACGAAAATGAGAAAATGATGAATGCAAGATTAAGAAAACACAGATCATAAAATCATATACACCTCAGAAATAAACATAGTGAATGACTATTAAAAAGAAGATCTCATATCCATAAAGAGTAAGGATTTCCACATTCATTAGACATAATAATAACAAATGATTTAAGAAAGGAAACACATATAAGATACGAAGATCTTCATAAATGCTCCTTTATTAATCTTTAAATAAGAAAAAAATTTCCTTTCTATCTCTCTACCAACAATATTTCTCCTTGCTCCAAAAGTCCTTTTAAAAATGAACTCTCACTTGATTTTATAAGCCAAAATTTGGTTACAAAGTAGTTAGGGTTTTTATGATATCATTGTTGATGATTATCTTTACATATGAATCATTAAAATTATGGGAAATATTAGAGATGTGGGACTTGGCCCCTAAGATAACCTCCAGATTTTATAGAAGTTGGCTCTTCTCTTCTTTGGGTTAAGATAATGGGTTGGAGAGAAAATAAAACAATATATAAATCCTATCTAAGGCAATTACGCCAAGACTTTACTAAAGAGCACACATATATTATTGAAATAACTACTAGATTAATTGAAGATATTTCAACATGATAAAATATTCCGAGTTAACTCAAATTATTAAAGGCTAGATGAAACTAAAGCATAACCATGAGTGAATGAATATATTTATGTAAAGATCTAAGGGCGTGTAACACGACAAATATTTAAACATTGATCTAAAATTGAAAAAGTAAACCAAAAGAGATAGATGACATAGAAGATTGTGAATGTTTAGTGAACATAACAAGAAATCTTATTAATATGGAAAATAATACATAAGGCCAAAACGACACATATTATAGTATTCCTTTACAACAGAGCCTTGTTAAGGCCAATTAACACAATAGACTGAACCTAAATTACTCTGCGAGCTCTAGAATTTTTGTTTATATATTCCTCCTTTTGCTATTGACACAAGAAAATTATTAAATAGACAATGTGGCTCTTGCTTCAATGTGCCTCCATTAATATTTCCACCTACCACATTTAGTTTTTACCTACGATATGTTCGAACTTTGGAGCAGATCTCAACTGCATGTTTTGGGACCCAAGATCGCATTTACTTTGTTGAACCTCGAGCCCTTCACTTATTTAATTGGTTCCCTTGATGGTGGAAGTTTCCTTGTATGATATGTGGAGACTCTACACTACCCGAAGGCCTCTCCTTTTCATTCTCCTTTTCAAGTTGTGCTGTGCGACACATGGAGGCCCGTGTGCTCCTCTACTTTATCTTTTGAATTTTCAACCCGCTTGGGGCCACTTAGCCGTGCTTTAGCCATGTGAAGGATTCTCACCGATTAAAGGTTCCCAATGCTTTGTGCATAATCAAAAATGCATCAAAGGGACACATGGATATGATCTGCGTTCAGTTCTATACTTAGGAAAAATTATCCCCAACAAAAATACAAAAGAATATCGAAACGAAAAGGAGTCAAGGTGAAAAAGGTAGCACTAATGGAAGCTGAAACAATGTAGAAATCCTTCTATAGTCATGGCGACTCACCAAGGGACTCTGTGCCATACATGGAAGAATCCAAAATCCTTCCGCAAAACTTCAAAATTTCAAAATGTGGCTCAAGAGACGCCACTTAGAGATGCTTTAAAGCAACTTGGTACCTGAACCATTCAATCTCTGTTGGGTAAGTCCTTTTTTGTAGAGCCTAAAAGGCTCTATCCAGCTTGATGGTCTCCTTGTGAGATAATTTTTGGAGATCCTACACTATTGCATGCAAAAAAATCCAATTTTACTATTGGGTTTAGAATGGCCTCCACCTCAGCAACACTAGAATCATCTTGTAAAGATTGAAAGACATTCTTATCCTATTGCTTGGCTATAAATATATGCTAAATTTGGTCCTCTGATAGGATGGTAGAGTCATCGGGAAAGGGAGAGGAGAAGCCTAATTGAACTATATCTTTTATGCACTACTTTCTCTCTTTGATCCCTAATTTGGAGTTGAGTTATGAGATTATGGCACTTGATAGTTGCTTTGTCTACAACTCGAATCTCACCGATATTTTCCGTGACCATCCACCTATATGTAATGCTGGCCCCTTGTAGGGGGAATCTGAAGATTCATAAAGCTTCGAACAAATATAAGTGATTCAGTGACCTTGGCAGATACGACACTGCTAATTGTTGAGGCCAAGGACTCTACATTAGTACACATTATTTTCACATCAAATATGAATCTAAGTATGGGAACTAGGCCTGTTGCCTTAGTGGAAATTATCTTACAACATAAGGTGTATAATCCCAACACCAATGTGACGATTCCCCCTTTCTGGGGCTATTGAGTGAGCTTTTGGATCAAATCCTTGACCGCATCCTCTAATGCCTTACACTTTATTGCAAGCTACCCTTCTCGGCCTCTTAGGTACATAGCTTTTCTTAGAGAAAAGTGACCTCTACTTTCTTAGAATTAACCTCCTTTTGAAGGAGATTATTCTCCGATCAAGCAAACTATCTTCAACCTTGGATGCTACAAGTTTAGCTTCTAACATTGTGGTCCTTGCTTGAGAAGCTGTAAGAGCTTCTTGCAATGCCGCCTCTTTTAGCTCCTTGTGGAGTTGTTCTATTTCTTTTCCCTTGCCCTTGATTTCAAAATTAAGGTAGGTTAGAATGATTTGTGTCTATAGGAGGCCAACCTCCATTTTATTTAGTTTATTACTGAGCTTGAGATAATTTTTTGTAACCACGGTAGCTATTTCGCTCATCAACTCGACCTTATCTCGAGACCGGAGTGAGTTAGATCCACCGCAACAACATTGATGGAGTAATCATCTGGCTACATTTTCTCTGTGGGATTTTGGACATTGGGGACCATCTGGGTGATCGTCAGGGAGCTCTTTTGATGGTAATACAATGACCACATCTACCTTTGAGCTCCCATTACCATTTCTTTCTTCTTCTGATTCTCCCTCCTTTTATCTTGGGCTTCTTTGGCCATCTCTTCTTGATTCAGAAACTTAGAGGGGGAAGGGACTATCCTACATGAAAATGGAAACCTTGGCGATAGGCCATAGGGGATTATGACTAGTCGCATGAGTTGGGAAGTCATGAGAGATGAAGGTCTTGTCATAACTTAGGAGAGAAAATGGAAATGGTAGTGGGAAGCAGAGGAAGAAGAGAAGAGATGGGAGGAGGAAGAGTCTTGGTTGGAGTGATAGAAATGGGAGCACCCTCGATTGGAGAAGTGAAAGGTAGAGGAGATGGATGAACAAGAGGAGGTGAAGGGGTAGAGGAAGAAGAGATAAAAATTGATCTCAACTTCTTCCTTGGAGGAATCTATGGGTTGGTGACCTCCTTTGGATGTTGTAGAGGGTGAGACTATTGGTTGGGATGAAGTGAGCCCCTAGCCTAGAATCAACACTTTGGTTGAGCCCTTTGAACCCTCACCTAGAGGGCTTGACACTATTTGAATAGTGGACATTTGGCCTACGAGGATCCTATTGAGGAGTGGAAGGAGTGGTCCATGGTGGCATTTATTATCCAGGAGGGGCTAAGGGAATCCACTGTATGTCGTACGAGCTGCTCCTTAGGGATCTCTACCACTTCCTCTCTGTCTGTATCAGATTCATGTTTGGCATCCCAATATTCTTCCCACTATTCATTAGTGGGTACGACCTCAAAATTGAGGGTCGTTTTCCTAATTTCTTTCCTATATTTCCAATAGACCTCAATTTTTTCCAGGCTCTAGTCCTTATGTCTGCAGGGCCACCCTCAAACACTTAGTCATAGTAATAGTGGGGTCATGTTTATACAAGATTAGATGAAAAGACTCCCATTGTTGGATTGGGATGTCTTTCTGTTCAACATAATTATCAGGAGTGTCCTCCTGTCTTAATTTTTTTTATGTGTTTGTGCTGGCAGGAGTCTAAGACTCTGTTTCAGGATAGGGTGTCAGCCATCCACCAATCCAGTCATATCTCCATGTGTCTTAGATGAAGGTGAATCCATAGGAAGCCAACTTCTACATGAGAAGATGCTCCACCTTGCATTTGATGATGGTAATCCCTCCCTTTCTCAAGGGGAGGTCAAACAATGCTTTCTTCTTCTAGTTGGAGCCAAACTCTGCATCGAGAAGCACCAAATTCCTGTTTATCTCTAAGGCAACCAATCACTACATGAGAATTCTTGGAAGCATGAAGGATTTATCTCAGAATGCATGTAACTAGAACATTGAATATTCTGCCCTAAAGAAATATTCATAGGGATGCAGGGGGTCCACAAGGATGGCTCGAGATGTTAAACTTAGGTATAAGAGGTGCAAAAAAATAGTTAAAAATTTCATATGCATCCGAGGAGTGGGAAAACACATGAGTCCACGAGATCTTGGGATGACCTTTTGGGGGTCCACCTTCATGTCCCACAACTTTAGGTTCATAAATTGGCTAAGGAACTGGGAGTTCTAGTACAAAATGAGGTGGAACAAATAGGAAGAGTACCTGAAGGTGGAATTAAGGCAACATGGCCAACTTCTTGCAAATAGAGTCCGCAATGACCTCGGTGAACTCAAACTGATATACCTATTCCTTCTTCACGGATCTCATCTAGAAAAGGGCCACAACTTGCCATTCATGGATGTTTCTATCTAAGTCTTGGCCAAAAATGAACACCAACATGGAGCATGCATCCTGAGAATATGCCAAGAACATCTTTAGGGGGATTGGGAATCCCAGTGTCTTGGAACTGATTGAATCATCTTGTCACAACTCCCTGTTGATGAATGTGGTTTGGTTTTGGAATTGAGCTCAAATGTTTTGGATCTTGGGAATATTTTAGAAGTTGGAAGTCGGCATTTTTCTCATAGGGTAGGGCCAACATATCCTTGATGGCCTTTGGTCTAATCACCACCTGCATGTTTGTGCCCTTTATGATGTTGGAGTCAAGGTCAAAACATCACGCACATATCTTTACGAGCTCAAGATACAGATGCACGAGAGGTACCATATATTTTATGAGTGTGGTGGTCTAAATTTTAGAGCCAAAAGATTCATAATCCCCAAAATTCTAGAATCTGGTGTGGGCTGCCTCCCTTAGAGCATTTGGTTTCTTGGTGAGTATGAGATCAAATACCCCATATGTGAAATGCTTTACCATGGAAGCATCGCTGAGTTGCACTCCCTTATCAGGGAATCTCATCCTCAGGTGAAGAGCTTGATGTGGAAAAAGTCACCATGCGTAGGATTTTAGTTGTGGTAAGGAACTAGATGTTGTCATGGTTATTCTAGAATTGCTGAAGGCTCTGATTTTTCAAATTAGGGACTCAATAATTTGAACAAGAGACTCATAACATTTAGAATGAGGATTTTCTATGCTCAAATCTTGCCTTAACCTCCTTGACTCATGTAAAGTAATGGATTGCGTATACCTTGGGTCACTTCATATAACAATACTTTGATAATATGACCCTTAGCACCAAATTCTATGTTTCGTGAGATATTTTTTATTAACACCTCGATCCATTTCATTAATTATCCTAAAAATCATTCTATTATTTACATTGAGGAAAAGCAGGAAGGTATAACACCTTTCAAAATCCAAAAAGGAGCAAAAGGGGTCTCCACAGGAGACACGTGTCTAAGGACACTTATTCAAAGGGGACAGATGAAAAAATAAGGCAAAAGAAAAAAGAAAGAGGGGACTATACATATGATATATACTTTACAATACTCAAAAGAATCAATGAAAAGGCTTAAGGTGGATCCCATTCACCGGAATTACCAAGGGATCACCTTCCATAGTCTCGAGTTTGAAGGCATTGTGTTTTTTACATGTACTGATTTTGAATGGGCCTGTCCAGAGGGGGTCAAATTTTC
This sequence comes from Taxus wallichiana var. yunnanensis, assembly GCA_018340775.1. NCBI lineage: Eukaryota > Viridiplantae > Streptophyta > Pinopsida > Cupressales > Taxaceae > Taxus > Taxus wallichiana. The sequence continues at coordinate 132,153,572 of CM031234.1, forward strand.
CATGATTGTTAGGCTTGACATCTCTTGCATCCCACTTCAAAACCAAAGTGCTTGACTCGAAATTAGGTTTTGAAGTGTTATGATCAAACCAAGTTTTGACAACTTTCTTTGCGATGGATGATCATGGATTTGTGGGATGTCTCTTATTTTTCTTGAAGCTCCATCAACTTCATGAGTCTTAGTTTCATCGCTAAATGTTCCTTGATATTAATTTTTTCAATAATTACAATGCTAGGACTTCCACAATGATGGGAATAATGAAGATTTTCTTGTAGACCAAATCATATGGCGAGGCTTTCAAGATTTTCTTGGGTGTGATTCGATCAACCCATAAGGTTGTCTTGACATGCTCATGCCACAATATCTTATGTTCATCCCCATCCTCTTTATGAGTTTGATCAGGTTTTTGTTGGTGGATTCTGCCAAACCATTACCCTACGGGTAGTAGTTAGAGGATGCATTCAAATAGATTTCATGCCTCATTTTAAATTCATACACCTTGGCACCTAGAAAATCCTTGGCACTATCTGATATGATCGTGTGAGGGGTCCAAATCATGTGGTGATATATCAGAGGAGCTCTAGGATCATATTATTAGTGTCTTCCTTGGTAGGAATCGCTTACCTGTCCATCGGGTGAAGTAATCTATGGTGGTGAGGATCCACTCATGGCCTACACTTGAAGTTGGGTTAAGCATTTTTATGAAGTCTAGACCCTATTGCACAAATGGTTCTTCAACTAAGATAGGGTTAAGGGGAAGTGCGACATTTCTCTGGAAGCCGTGTAGAATTGGCAATTTTTGTAGTTACTTACCATCGAATAGCAATCCACAAACAAGCTAGGCCAAAAGCATCCTGCTTGCAGGATCGTTATGGTGGTGCTTTTGGAGGAGAAGTGGCCTCCCGAGCTCTCATGATGTAACTCATGTAAGAATTTTTGGCCTCCTCCTTTCCTAGGCATCTAAGCAGGATCCCATCAAAGTTCCTTTTGAAAAGGAAATTATCAATAATGATAAATTTGGATCCCTGCTATCTGTAATATCTTTTATTTTTGAGAGGAAGGTGGCTTGGATACTCACCCATTTGTATGAAGTGTATCCTATCTCGACACGATTTTCATATTAATTTTCTTGGGTATGAAGCACCATCTCAGATTCTTCATTCATTGAGACTATTGGATATGGTCAGAGATATTGGCATAGACCTATTCCTCATACCAACTTTGTGGGTTTTATCTCAATTTTATATTCTAGGATCTTAGCGATCTATTTCACTCTTTTATTAGTTATCTCACTCTCTGTGATGTATTCTTTGACACTAGATTATGCCACTATGACTATGATCTTGCTATGGGTAATGAGGCATATGAATTGCTTCATACCTTTGATAATGGCATAAGCCTATTTCTCCACAAAGTTGTACCTTGTCTCATAATCATGGACAATTTTTAAAAAGAAAGCAACTGGATGATCCTCTTCTCATGATTCTCCTTTCGTGTCAAGATGGATGATATACGAGGTGCTCAATCCCATATACATACATGATGTAATCCTTAGAGAAGTTTGGGTTGCTTAGTAAGTAGGTGCAGATGCAATTTCCTTTTTGACCTCCTCGAAGGCTTGATGACCTTCAATGGTCCATTTGAAGTTTATATTCTTTTTCAGCATCAATGTGATTGGGTGGATCATTCCTAGAAAAATCTAAAATGAATCTATGAAGAAGTTAATATTTCTAAGAAATATTGTAATGCTTTCTTGTTGGCGTGTAGAGATAATTCCGAATGGCCCCGACTCTTTTCGGATCGATTGAGATCCCATCTTTCGATACAATGTGTCCCAAGAGTTTTCCTTGTGACACTCCAAAAATGCATTTCTTTGGATTTAGAGAGATTTTGAATTCCTGACACTTCTTGAATACAGAATATAGGCGTCAAAATGATATTCCTCTATTTTGGTAAACACTGCGAGGTCATCCAAGTATATTAGGATTACCTTGTTAATCAACTCTTTAAATGCTGCATCCATAGCTCTTTGAAAAGTAGACCTAACATTGGTGAGTCTCGAACGACATCTTTACATATGCGAAGGTTCCCCACTTTGTTGTAAAAGTGGTCTTATGTTGGTCTTCCTCTGTGAGCCATATTTGGTTGTATCTTGAAAAACCATCAAGCAAAGAGAACCTTTCTAAACCTGCTACTCTTTGCAGTATCTTCTCCATGAAAGGTAAGGGGTAGTGATCTTTAAGGGATACCTTATTTAGATCTCTAAAATCCATGTAAAGTTTGATTTCACCATTTTCTTCCTTACCGGTACCAGTTGGACACCCATGTGGAGTGCTTGATTGGGAAGATTATCCTAGCCTCTAGGAGCTTCCTAAGCTCTTTGGCCATGAGAGATTCTATTTTTGGATTCACATGCCTCTACTTCTAACGCACAAGTTTAGTCCCCTCTTCTAGGTCAATAATATGTTGGATGATATCCTTATTATAACCATGTAGGTCATCACAAGTCCAAGCTATTACCTTTTCATACTTATGGCATAGAGCCACAGGTATTTCTCTTTCTCTCTAGGTGACTAACTTCCTATTGGCGAGAAAATTTGTCAGGTGCAAAAACTTGTGGATTTCTTGCCAACACTCTGGGAATCTAAGTCCCTCTACTTAACGGTGCAACTACCGTATGTGCATGCATGAGAAAATGTGGATTTTTGTGGTGGAATTTTGACCAGGGATCCAATAGGGGCACTCCAATGACCCTACGACAAAGCTAGAAATCTCTTGCTAGGGAATAATTTTTCTAAAGAACTAGGAAAGGGGAGTGAGAAATGAGATAGGGGAACTAATGTTGCAGGTAGGAAATCAGATTCCTGCACACACTAGTTAGAAACTTCAACACATGCATTTATGAGAAGAAACAACCCTGCAAATGGCAACAAGATGAGATAAGATTGCGAACTCATAGTTTCTAAAATATCCTCATCAAAAAGGCTATAAAATCCTTCTTCTTGTATTGATGCTTAAACAGAAGTTGTACATAGTGTGGGAATAGAAGAAAATGGATATCTCCTTTGCTTTCTCTAGGTACAATGCACTCTTGAGTTTACAAGATCAATCACCAACCCTTTGAAATGGGAATGGCTTTACAATTTATAGAATGAGAGGTGACTTATCGTCTACCCCCCAATGGCTTTTCAAATACCTTAATATGACTTAAGACTATTCATATTCCACTTTAAATATTTAAGTCCCTTTTATAATAACAAGGCGAATTAAAGTTACATTATATTTTTGAAGTCACTTAGTCATATTAAAAAGTTCAATCCTCAACACAAAAATATAACATTGAAGAGAGAGAGAGAGAGAGAGAGAGAGAGAGAGAGATGCCATCCTAGATGAAGTTCAATGATCCTTGTTGATGGGAAGCTCTGATGTGACGAAGTTTTGAATGTTCCATTGTGCCAAAACTGCTCTTTGAGTTTGACTTACTATTTTTAGTAAATGCTTGGATGAGAGACTTACTATTTTAAGTAAGGGATTATTCTTGCTTCTTCTTGACCATCGTGATGTAATGAACTCCCTTATTCGATCATGTGCACACTACCCTTGCCTCGGCCACTTCTTGGGGTGACTTACTATTTGTAGTAAGTGCCCATATAAGGGACTTAATTTTTTTAGTAATTGGTTATTTTCATTGTTCTCTAGCTCTAAAAACTCATTCTGGCTTCCTCATGATCTTCAATGCCTTCTGTCTTTGACTCAACTGCTTTTGATGATGACTTTCCAAACATAGCGAGTATGTATAGGAAAACTTACTATTTTTAGAAAGTGTATTTTTAGTGCTTTATTTGTGACGGAACATACTTTTTTGGATTTGTCTTTTGTTATGATCACACCCTCCGAATTTCACATAGTTTTGCCCACTAGAATGCCTAGAAATAAATTTTAAAATTTTCACCTGGCAGTGGCTTTGAGCACGGAGCTACCATGGCGGCCATTAATGGAGATTGAAATTTGCAGGTCTAGTTTTTGTCTCTGTTCATAATGAAAAAAATCCATTATGATAGGTTTTTCATTTGGATCTCATGTGTAAGTTTTTAGCTCTTTTCCATTGCCGGAATGATGGGAAATTCGACGAATGTGAGCCGGTGCATGAAGTGGGATTTTTGTTGGAGAAAATGATTCAGAGCACCATTTGACCTCCCATTTGTTGCATCATGATCATCTTGAAAAATTTGGAAGTTTTTAGAAGATAACACCTCGATCCGATGTGTATCTTGTGAGATATGAAGATTTCTCGATCGGGTGACTTCACGGTTATCGGCGAAAAACCTTCATTTTCTTCCTATTCTTCATTTCTTCAGCACTTTTGATCATTCCTTCCCCTAAAATATGTGTATTTTCATGGATTGGATGTTTATGTGGCCATGGAGGAGCTGGTTTGGAGCAATAATGGTGGACCGGGTGTCTGGGCAATCATGCACGGAGCCATGGCAAGATATGAAGCTATGAAGGAGAAATGACGGGAAGAAACAACTAAGTGCCGAATCTGAATATTCAAAAATTACACATGGAGGGGCTGGGTGAATTTTTATGTCCCTAACATCCCTCGCCTCAAAGGGATGTGAGGGACATAAATTTCCATGGTGGTCAAGGTGATGCCACATGGCGGAGATCCGACGACAGGGAATGAAGGCTTGACAAACACTTGGGGATGGAAATTCACTCTTGAAGAGGTCACATGAGTGAATAGAAGTATCCTGAGGGGATGAATTTTTTTCCATTTTTTTTTCCATCATCTCAAAGGGACATGAGGGACATCAATTTCCATGGTGGTTAAGGTGATGACACATGGCAACGATCAACGGTGAAGGTTGTGAGCTCCTGCAAGCACTTAAGGGATGAAATGGAAATATTGGAGGTCATATGTGGGTTTAGAGGGCCTCAAGGGGGATAGGAGAACTTTTCAGACCTTGATGTACCTGACCCTGAGGGACGTTAGGGACACAAAATCCCGCTAGGCTCCTCGGAGTTGACATGTGTCCTCCAAATTTTTTTCTAAGTCTGAACTTGTGTTAGTGATAACTTGAGCTCTGGATGGACTTTTTTGGAAAAAAATTATATGATCATGACTGGAAATTTCCTTTTGAATCCAATGGTGGGGGTATTATGTATTTATTCTTCCATTTGAATTCTGAAAAACTAGATTTTAGATTTAGTACTCCACTTGTGCTTGAGAAAAATTACTGCGGCACACCTGATGCGCCAAAGTGTTGTGAGAAATATAATTTCACCATCATGTAGGTCTTAGAATTATATTTATAGAGATGTTTTGTTTTTTTTCTAACTCCATCTGGAGCTCTTAGAATCTTCTTTCAAGCCCAACAAATGTTTTAGGCATGTGTACTGCCTATGCTTGAGAACCATGTTTTCACTAAGACCGCTCCAAGTATTTCAAAACTTCCCTAAACCTTCCAAAATCATATCCATGATGTTCTAATGTCTTCAATTCACCTCCATGTTGAATTTTTCCCTTCTGTTTTATTCTAGGGTTTAATCTAGTCATGGAAAGGCCAATGATAACCCTTCCCAATATTGCCAAGATAGCATCTTTTCATAATTTCATAAAATCACCTAAGGGGAAGATATAACATTATTTAAGAGGTCATTTGATTTATTTGGATAGAGTGAGGTATCTTGGAATGATAGAACTTGAAAAATTTAACACTGGTATAGTTGTTGTGCTCGGAAATTGTTAATTTCCCTATTGCACATTTTACGCAACAACACTTCCCAACCTTTAACTTCTTTCCAGTGGCCACTTCAACTCAACATAATCTTCCTTGACTGCTGCAAACTTCCTCCTATCTGTATTAGCATCATTGGAATCAAAAATACTTTCCAATGTTATTAGTACCTTTGGAAGTTTGTTTGTTTTGAGTTGGATGACTTCATCTATGTATGGTTCTTTAATTCTAAGTTAGAGTTGGTCTATAAACTCTTCAGATTGCTGTAAGAGGAGAAAAATCTGCTGGTTGCTTTCAAAAACCTACCAATGATCCACATTATCGGGTATAGATTTGTTATCAGATCCCAGATTGGGTCAAATTGTGATCCGATATGTGCCATTCTCTCTACTTTTATGTTCGAGATCTCAGGGGAAAACCTTGATGTTAAAGGCCTCAAAATATTCAATAAGATCCCATACTTTATGACGATAGGACCTCATCCTTGGATTTTTTGCAGCAATGGTTTTTCTAACTTGCATCACTACTAACTCGAGTGCCCAAAGACCTTTAGTTATTGTCAGACGCCCTCTTTGCGTGCTGATGTTAAATCATTCACTAAAGCCTCATATTCGCCGTTCTTTGGTGAAAGTGAAGTGAAAGTGAAATTCTTGGAGTATCTTCCTTCCACTTGGTGAAGATAGGCATATTCGGCTCCGACCCATTCCTCGCTTCCATCTCCATCGAAGTGCGAGTCCATATTTGGGAATCCTTTATGAGATTCTTTTCATTTTTACTATCTTCCTCATAATCTTTGGGATGTTGGGATTCTCATCAAATATCACATAATTACCTAACCCATTGGAGTCAAAGTTTCGAAGGGGTCTCCAGGTGACAAGTCAACCAAATAGTTTCTGCTTTGATGGTCACCTTCATCTATATATGACTCTTCTTCTCGGGTGATCATGGCATGTGAGGCTTCAAAACCTAAGGCTACTTGATCCGTTATATGTTCCTCAATAAGGGGTTCTAATAGCACCTTCATTTTGGATCCATACTTAGTCCACAAAATCAGATGAGACCAATCAAGGGACATATAGCCTCCAATTTTAGTCGTGAAATCACGGGATAGAAACAACCCGAAGATTGGCAAAAAATTGATTACCATTATATCATGTGGAACAATTATATTCAGCGGGAGTAGAGTTGTAATAGGAGACCTCTAATAACACCAATGGTTTGAACTGATTTTCCATCTAGTTGCATGAATCCTCCCTTCAAGGGATCATATTTAATTCCTAAGGCATCCAAAATTGTTTTGGGCATAACCGTAGTGCTTGTGCCAAAGTCTATCATGGATTTATGTAGTAATTTCTTACCAATTATAAAAGTCATGAAGAAGGGTTGGGGTATTAGTTTACTTACCCCTTATTTCTGGTTCATTAGCAGTGACTCCATTTGTGCTTGAGTCATTTTGAGTTTCTCTTTCCCCTTCATGGTCTTGATTGGTCTGCCACTTGATTTCAATGCTTCTTGAAGAAATTCCTTTTGCTCCGAATACCCAAGATATCCCACAATGATACATTGGATGGTGCCTTTTCAAGTTTCTTGACTACATTCATTGACCCAAGCATTTGTGCTTTGGAGATCTGTTGGTATCTCACCCTCTCAGCTACTAGATGGATGGTACCTTGATTCTAAGAAGCTTCCGGAGTCTCTTGTCTGCATTTGTGGGTGGAGGGCGGTGGATGTTAGAGATTCCTTCCTTGCTCCATTCACTACTAGTGGAAAAGGGATCGCATCTTCTGTCATTCACCTTTTGGAGCGAGTGTTGTAATCTGATTGTACCAGAGCAGAAGTAGATACTTTATTTATAAATACAAATTATTCTCCTTCGATCCAAGAGAAAAGCGCATGTTCAGGCACGATATATACCTCTTGTTCTAGGGACATCCCTTGATTTTGCGTGACAAAGGCCATGTTTTGAACCCGGGGGACCGTTAAGGTCCAAAATCATTGACCTCATACCCTTCCATCAATATTTTCTCTGCTACCTTTTGCTATAGATTCCCTTGGGGGAAATATCTCAACATATGAGGGGTATTGCAAGGAAAACACCAAGCATTGGGGTCTTCTACCAAATTTTTCTATCTTGGAATCATTTCTCTCCCATTATTGGGTGGGAGGGTCTAGAGTGGTGTTGGGATTGGGACAATTTGGTTAGACGGTTATGCCGATGGTGGTCTCACGAGAATTTTTATATTGCGGAGGGTAAGAGGATAGCCTTGATAATTCTGTCTTGGGTATGTGCCTTGAATCCTCTTAAGATTGACTATCTCATTAGAGAAGTTTCTAAGGATTTTTTTTACTTCCTCCATTTCTGAAGAAGAAGAAGATGATGTTGGGGAAAGAGTGGTGAGAGTGGTGGATCCTTAAGAATATGGGTAACTATGCATGAACACGAGCTTGGGAAGAACCTAAGGTTTTCAATTGAGGAAGGGGAGATACCTTGGGATACACTGGAAGAGGGATCTTAGGGGAAGCTTCCTAGCATCTATCAAGTTATTCTCATCCTGGACTGCAATATCATATGCTTATGGCAAATAATCTCCTCCTAACGACTGAATCATCATGTAAATATTCGAGGTTTATGGAATTTAGATAAAATACAATAGCCATACCTACAGGTGGTTTGGATAGAAATAGAATCCTTTGCCATGTCTTGTGGAATATGGTATTGAAATCAATCATAGGCTCTTGTGGAGATTTCTTAATATTGATAAGTTGTTGTAAAAGTGATGATCTATCTCACTTTTCACTGAATATTGTGAAAAATACATTTTCCAATTGATCCAGGTATGAATAGAGTTAGGAGTCAAGGATCTGTATCCAGTCAAGAGATTTTCCCTTAAATGTGGTAGCTAGTAACTTTAAGGAAACATCTTGCTCTGTGATGTAACGTACCATGTAGATCTCCACAACATATTGAAGATTTTCCTATGGGGTATTGAAGTCTTCACCGTTAAACTTAGGAAGTTCCTTAAACACATTGTCTAGGATGGGATTCCATGTTTCCAGATGTACTGGAAAGATGAGTTAACTTCCTTGATTCCATGAGATGAACTATCTTGGAGGATGCGGTTGATGAGCCATTATGCCAGGTCTAAGAACTCTAGTAGATTGTAAGAAGGGCCTATCATGTGGAGGTGTCAATATATTCTAGTTCGGAAGATATGGAGATCTTTGAATCTATCTACCTCTTCTGCCTCTACCTAGGGATAACTACATGTATTCAAATGCACCTTCTTCTCTTGTTCTCAACCTTGTTTGAATCCTTCTCATGAACTAGAGAGGATTAAACCACCAATACTGTAGAAAACAATATATATTTGGAATGAAGCCACCATATGTGTAGCTTGAGCCTCCAAAGGTTGGAAATTGCTATGTCACACACCAAACCTAGCAATATTTGAAGTTTAAGCTTTCACTGCTTATCCCACCAGGCGTGCCAGGAAAATTGTTGACGATTATCTTTGCAGATGAATCATCAAAGTTATGGGAAATATTAGAGATGTGGGACTTGGCCCCTAAGATAACCTCTAGATTTTATAAAAATGGATCTTCTCTAATTTGGGTTGAGATAATGGGTTAGAGAGAAAATAAAACAGTAAATAAATCCTATCTAAGGTGATGCACCGAGACTTTACTAAAGAGCACAAAGATATTATTGAAATAGCTACTAGATTAATTGAAGAGATTTCAACATGATCAACTATTCTGGAGATATCTCAAATTATCAAAGGCCAGATGAAACTAAAACATAACCATGAGTGAATGAATAGATTTATGTAAAAGATCTAAGGGCATGTAGCACGATAAATATTTAAACATTCATCTAAAACTGAAAAAGTAAATAGGAAGAGATAGAGGATAAAGAATATTGTGAATGTTTTGTGTACAAAACAAGAACTCTTATTAATAGAGAAAATAATACATAAGGTCACAATGGCATAGATTATTGTATTCCTTTACAATAGAGCCTTGCTAAGGCCGATTGACATAATAGATTGAACCTAAATTACTCATACAGAGCTATGGAATTTCTTTTTCTATATTCCTCATTTTGCTAATGGCACAAGAACATTCTTAAATAGACCTTGTGGCTCTTCCTTCAACGTTCCTCCATTAATATTTCCATTTCTTGCATTTATTTTTTACCTACGAGATCTTAAAACTTTGGAGCAGATTTTAACTGCATGTTTTGGGACCCGAGATTGTATTCACTCTGCTGAACCTTGAGCCCTTCGCTTATTTAATTGGTTCCTTGGATGATGGAAGTTTCCTTGTATGATACATGGAGACTCTGTGCTACCCAAATGCCTATCCTTTTATTTCTCCTTTTGAAGTTACATCTGGGTGACACATGGAGGCTTGTATGCTCCTCCACTTTATGTTTTGAATTTTCAACCCACTTAGAGCCATTTAGCCATGTGGAGGATTCTTACTTTGCTTGAAGGTCCCGATGCTTTGTGCCTTATCCAAAATGCCTTTGAAGGGTCATGTGGATACCCTTAGAATTCAGTTCCATACTTAGGAAAAATTTATCCTCGATAAAAATACAAAATAACACCGAAAGGAAAAAATTTGGGAGACAAAAGGTAGCATTAATGGAAGATCCTCAAAATAATGTAGAAATCACTTTAGGGAACAATTAGGTCACATTATAATTTATAAATTTATTTTAATAAATTAAATTCACTTTATTAAAATAACACAACTTTATCACATAAGTGACCTAATTATAATTATTTATTACAACAATAAAGTGGGTACATGTGGACCCACTTGACAATGACATGGAAAAATAAGATCTTCGACACATGGATTCACTATGACACTTAGGATTAGTGCCTTACCCATTGGGCCAAGAGTTTACCTATCTCACTCATAGGAGAAATGAACTCATTGGTTACTAAGGAAAATGAAACAAAACATTGAAAATATCAATTCGAGAATCCTGGATCCAAACATCTAGCCATTTTGAACTTTTTGTACTTTTCAAGTGATTCCAACAACTTTGGATCTACTGGTGAAATCTGCGAGGCATGAGATAAGTTTCACAAATAACTTATACTTCAATTTTTAAATCAAGAACTATATGAAATTTCACCATGCTTTAATCCATTTTAACAAATAATTTGGAGTTTGATGAGTTTATCAAGTGAATCAGGGCCAAAACTTATTGAAGAAACATATTGATTTTTATCAGATCAGAAAATTTCTCCTTCAAAAGTTGTGTTGAGCTCCTCTAATTATGCTCATTGACAAAACTATAAGGTATCTCCTCAATGAATTCTTGAATGAACACATGATTGTTTCTCCTTTATCTTTTACATCATCAAATTGAGCTTGAACATCAATCAACACCATATTTCTATATTTGGAAAAGTTCAACCACTCGATATGAAGACCACGTTGATTGAATTGCAAAATTCCCTCATTGACAAGGGATGAGAAACCCATTTGTGTGAGTTCCTGAATATGTAGAGATTTTTTTGAGATTGCTTGTTTTATCTTTGAGAGACTCCTCAAAATATAGGATAGAATCCAGATAAGCATGGATCTTATCATATATTTTGATTGCTTCATCAATTACTTGAAAACCATGTATCAACACATTGTCAATCCATGTCTTAGTTACACGACCCATATTATTTATCTCTTTTGATAGTGCAAGGGCATCTTGATCCAACACTACCACTATGGAATGAATTTGAATAGTGGAAGAGATTGGATTGATTAGATGTTGGACATATGCAACTAACTATTGATTTTATTCTTTAAGCTGAATAGTACAAAGCTTATATTTCTTTATCCATTATAGAACCATATCAAACAATTCATGAGCTTGATATACATCATTTTCCATTGTTGGTTTGCCAAGCATCACTCTAGAGACTTCATAGTCACGGACAATCATTTCTCTTTGTCTTTATAAAAAATTAGCATTGTTATATCCGCATATCAAACTCCATAGTCATGAACCATAACCTTGGCGATGAATTTGGGTTTTTTTGGGAGTGCTAGAATTAGTCAATGATGTAATGGCCTCAAGATCAATTGTAATTGGTTTGGCTATCCTTCCCCTCTCTCTTTTTTTTAATTTTTCCATGGAGCCAAGAGGGGACTTTTTGAGAAATTCACGCCAAGGATCCTCACATTTGATATGAATTGTTTGATCATTGGGGAAAATGGTTCATATTTAGGAGGTTCCCTCATAACATCTTCATACTGCATGAGGAGGAGATGTTACAATATCTTCATGGTGAATTCGAGAAGGTTGTTGAGTATCTTTATGAAGAGGAGATTCGGTGAATTAGAACTATAAATTATTGGAAATTGCACTTGGTTTGATACCAAAAATTATAGTGTGGTGTTTTTAATCAACCCTTATGAATCCTTGCAAGTTTATGAATGATAACTTAAATGTGACATTCTATAAACAAACTCCTTTCCTTCCTCTATCTCTTTATATTTCTTAAGTTTCTTTGTTTTATAAGGCTGGTCATGAGATAAATTGGTTCTCCATTGTTTCTTATTTGTTTGGGTGTATGATAAAGCTTGCATCACAAGGTGAGAGGATGGATGAGTAGGTTACAAAATTCTCTTCTCACTATAACTAACTAGTCTTTGGTCCTCTTGTGGACTTTTATATTTTACAATAAATTGAGACAAATATTCTTCATACCAGGGAAGACTTCTCTTGAGCACTTGTTGGATTCTATCATCAAGTGATGTGGCATCCTATCTAGACTAATTGAATTTAGGAAGAGGAGAATGATGAGCCCATTAATTGGATAAATAATGACATCATTTATATTTCCCCTTGTTTGAATTTGAATACATTTTATAACTTTTTCTTAATTTAAAGTAGAGATTGTATGCATTTTGTTGGATTAGTGCATAAATATGTTCTATCCTGAAGATCTAACTAAAAATACTTTGAAAAATATCATTTTTGAGTGTACATATTGAAGAAAGAATAATTTTGACCAGGATGTAGAGTTTCAAGCACAAAAGTATACCAGATGTCTCAATTTAGAGTGTCTTATCTCACTTCAAAGTGTTCTATCTTAGCTCAATTCAAAGTGTCTCATCTCGCTTTGGAGTGTCTCAACTCGCTTTAGATTATCTCGAGATCATCATTTGAGTGTCTCGATTGCTTGGGAGTGTTCTATTTTAGCTCTCTTTAGAAGTGTTCTTAGTTCACTTTGGAGTATATTAGTTCGATTTGAAGTATCTAAAAATGATGTATATTTTGACCCGGGCTTCAAAATCGAGTGACAACTTCAGGATCTTTCCATCTAGTAACAAAAACTCAAAAATGTAGAATTTTTCCATCCTGGAGCGTACATCCAATGCAAAACAACACATGCCAAAATAAGGAAATGAAAATTTTAGAATAAATCATGTAATCTATTTTTTCAATTGATTTCCTTAATCCTCTCCATTATTTCATCCTAAAATATGGAGATGATTTGGAATCTCTATGTACCAACTATCTAAATAAGGATTCTTATTATAGTTTTGTAGGCATCAGTTGAGGAAGATGATTATATAATACACCCTCACCGAGTGTGATAATTTAGAAATAAAATATTTACTATTATAATTCCACTATATGATCTAAATTTTTTGGAATCAATAAAAATTTCTACTTTGGTGAATTAGTGTTAAATTATCATTTTGATCAATGAGAGAGTCAGGGTCCACTCACCCCGAGACCCGAAACTTTTGTTATTTTTTGTATCAGCCATTTTTTGTTAAATTATTAATTTGTATGTTTGCATTTATCTATTTACTTCCTGTAAATTTTATCACCATTCACTCACTCCTTCATGATAGTAAATTTATAGTAGTTTAGCTCATATAGTCAATCACAATTTCTTTACATCTATTACTTTTAGAAATTTTAAATGTTTTAAGTTGTGTAAAATTTTCTTCTAGAAGATTTCTATTCTTTTAATTTCAACTCTTCAATTTGATTCCAGTAAGTGTGCTTTCCTTTAAAATCCTTGTGATTTTAATTTTCAATAATTTCAATTTCCATCAAGTTGTGTGAGTATTTAAATTCTGCAAGTTAACTAGTTTCATTCAATTCAAATAGTTTGTGCAATATTTATTATAACATAGCTTAAATTTCAACTTTAGAAACTAAGAATTAGAAAACCCCCAAACAAAGGAATATCACCAAACAATTGTTAATTTCCCAAAAATACCTTATTGCATATTGCCTTTGGACACTTCCCTAGTTATAATGACATCAACTAGATTGATTAAATGTTGAACCAACAATGAGGCTCATCATTTTTTGCACCATTTCGGGGACAATAGTGTCAATAAGAATCATTCAATTGACAATTGTCATAATAATCTACCTGGTAAAAGAAATATATGAGTAGACCTAGAGATTAAAAGGGTAGATTCATACCAAAAGGTCCTCAACCACAAACTGATTAGTCTTGGGATCAATTTGCACACTTAGAAGAAGAATTAGACTTATCGATTCAAGAGGACACAAACTTTGATTTACCACAACCTTCTAATTATTCTACTAAAGTAGGGCCTTCATATCTAAGAAAATATAGATTAGAAGATCTAGTTAATATGAGTTATCAAACTCAGGATAATAGCCTTCCAGTCACATTGGGTATTTCACTTGAAAGGAAATTTTTATACAAAGTTAATTAGGAAATAATTGAAGATAAAAAACCAAGAGTCGAACATAACCCACGTAATGCAAAATTTATTTTACCACAGAGGACATTTACCTATCCTATTGTTATCGATGAGGAAGTTGATATTCCCATGAAAACACATCCCCAAATGCATTGCCTACATTTTGGGGCATAACCTTTGAATATCCAAATCATTTCCTTTTTGAATTCAAAGTAATTTGTTAAACATATGATTATGAAAATGAAACCAAAAGTTGAAACTCTTTCCTTCTATACTTAAGGATTCAACCATGAGATGGTTCATGAGTTTAGCAACTAACTCCATTCACTCTTGGGCCAAAATGAAGGATTTTTTGGATAAGTATCATTATTATTGCAAGGGAAGAGATAGGAAAGAATAATTTTTCTAGTTCAATAAAAATAAAGATGAAAATTTGGTATATTACTTGGATAGATTCCTCTTTCTTCATATAAAATGTGGTCATCCTTTGAGTGAATATTTAACTCAAACCATTTTCTTAAAAGGATTGGATGAGGAGTCAAGGAATATATGAATCTAATGGGAGGAGGATATTTGAATCATCTAACCTTCCATCAAATTGAACAAGTCTGTAGAAGTTACTCTAGAACCAGGGGAGACCCTAGGAAAAGGAGAGTTAAGAAAACCAATCCTGATGTAAAGAAATTAATGGAAGAACTATCTAACTTCAAGACATATATTTTGGTACACTTGAACACTAATCTAGATGGTATGCAAGAAAAAGTAAAATCAAATACTAAACCACTAGCAATGTATTGTCCAAGATGTAGGAAAAACACACCCTTAAATATTTTCCTCTAGATAAAACTGAAATATGTGGGATATGTGAAAAGATCATGTAATGAAGGATTTTTGGCTCATACCAGCCCTCAAAACTATATCAAACAAATACCCACAAAGGAGCTCATTTTTGTACAAAAGTAGGGTAATCAACCTTCTCAAACATCACCACAATTCATGCCAAGAAACAATCCTAATCCATGGATGATGTCATGGGATTCAAATATGTATCCTCTAACTGGAACATCAATTCCATGGGATCCATCTGAATGGAAATCCCAGCCATGGATGCATAATCAATATCAATTTTGGACACCTTAACCATGGATGCCCCAACCTTACCACTAGTTCTAAAATAATCCACCATGGACACAATATCCTAACCATCGTATTAGTTATACACAACAAAGAAGATTTACACCACAAAAATATAAATACACCCAATAAGCATTAATGATACCTCATGTTGTTCAACATCAAATAAAAATCTAGTAGTCCAACCATAGATGCTGACATAACCTATGGAAAATCTAAAGAATAGGAAAACAACCACTATCTTTGGAGCTAAACAAGAATCTATGGGAGTAAATTCCATTGATTATAAGGAAATTTAGTTAAGGTCATGAAAAATTGTGGATAAACCACCGATTTTTATCACAAAAATACCCAATGAGAAGCCAACACTTGATAAAGGAAAGGAAAAGGAATATGAGGAGAAAAAAACAAACCTAAGAACAACCCATAGTCTCTCCACCAGCTCCTTTTCTTGAGAGACTCAAGGAAATCATTAATAAAGAGTATGATTTTCTTAGGGAAATAAAGAAATTGAACATTGAGATACCATTGTTACAAGCCATTAAAGACATTCCAAAAGTAAATAGGTTGATAAAAAATATGTATCAAAACCCCAGGAAGAAAAAAACAATATCCCAAAACCATGCCCGTATATAGAAAATTTACGGACTGTTTTCAAGGAAGTTATTGCTTCCTAAGTATGGTGACCCTAGAAGTCTAATTATTATAATAAAAATTGGGAAAATAGAGATACCAAATGTATTAATCGACCTAGGTGTAGCTATTAATGTCATGACAACAAACACTTTGAAAAACTACCTTTACATGGACTACAACCCACTGCTACCATTTTACAAATGACAGATCAATCTATTGCTAAACCTGAAGGAGTGATAGAATATGTTATGGTAATATTCTAATCATAGGAATACCTGTAAAATTTATGATCTTTCAACTAAAACAAAATACAAGGATACCCCATCATTTTAGGAAGACCATAGTTAGCTACTATTATAACTTTAATAGATTGCAGATGTAGAGACATAACTATATCAAATGGAATGCATAAATTTTTTTTTTCCTCATTTTCACCAGCAATTTTTTTATAGATATTAAAGAATACATTTGGGTTGATGATTATGAGTTATCCAATTTTAACTTATCTTCTTTGGCTCTGATTTTAGTTAAAAATCACATTGCAAAGATTGAGGAGGAATCAACAAGAATATTGGAGATGGATAATAATGCTTCAAAGTATTCTCGGGTTACTTTAGAGTCTCCTCAAGTTTCTTTAGAGTCTCCTTAGGTTGCTTGAGTCTCCTAAGGTTGCTTTGGAGTCTTCCCGTGTTTCTTCAAAGTCTCCTCAAATTCCTTTGGAATCTCCTGTGTTGCTTTAGAGTCTCCTCGATCGTTGCTTGCAGTCTATTGCAAAACCTTCCTATTTGAATTCAGGATCAATAAATGAAATTTATGAGATAACAAAGATTTGATGAAAAGTGTGAATCAATCCCTTTTTAACTATATGTGTGGAAATGGGAAGATTCAGATCAAAATATTTCTACCACAAGTTTCACTTGTCCTTTAACAATTCTAATTCCACAAGGAAATCCAACTTTTTTGAGGACATGATTGCATTCCATAGAATATTACCTCATGAATGTCCATTAAATTCATTATTGAATGAATTTAAAATTATTAACTTAGTCTATCCAGGCATGAAATAGATTTCCTTTATCTAGGAAAATAAGTTAATATCAATAGTTGGCTAACTAATGATGAAGAGACCAAACTTTTTCATGTATTGAGAAACCATACTAAATATTTTTCTTGGGAGTACAGTGATATGAAAGGAATTCATCCTAGCATCTGTACTCATCACATCTACACAAGCAATGTTAAACCAATCAGACAACCACAAAGAAGGATAAACCCAACTCTAAGAGACATGGTTAAAACAAAAATAGAAAAGCTATTACAAGTTGGATTTATTTATCCCATATCAGATAGTCAATGGGTCTCACCACTTGTAATAGTACCTAAGAAAAATGGGAAGTGGAGAATTTGTGTTGACTATAGAGAGCTTAATAAAGCCACATTAAGAGACTATTTTCCCTTACCATTTATTGACCAAGTCCTAGATAATCTAGCAGGAAAGAAATTCTTCTCCTTTCTAGATGGGTTTAGTGGTTATAATTAGATAAGAGTGGCTACAAAATATCAAGATAAAACAATGTTCACTTGCCCTTGGGGAACATTTGCATATAGAGTGTTACCCTTTGGCTTATGTAATGCACCAACTACTTTTCAAAGAGCTGTTTTGGCCATATTTTCTGATTTAATTAATGATTGTGTGGAAGTATATATGGATGATTTTACAAAGTGTATGAGAACTCTTTTTAAGAGGATTTGGATAATCTAGAAAAATATTAACAAGATGTGAACAAATTTTTTTTTGATTAATGAGAAGGGTTTTTAGTCCAAAATAACTCTCTAGTTATTTTGACAACTTATATCCCCATTTCGACTATGAAGATCAATGATTACAAGTTGTGCACACTTTGGTTGTTTCTTTGGCACATTATTTAGTTCAGCAGTTATTATGCATATACCATGTTCCATTCCCTCTTAGTTCATCTATATCATTCCATCCTCCCCTTGCGCACACCCCTTACGAACTCCCGCCTTCCTTCCCACAGTTCCCACATCTTCTACACACACCCCGACTTGCCTTCTAAATTTGGCTAAGTCCTTTGTATGATTCTTTCGCATTATTCCCTGGTGCATCTTTCCTTCACATTTTATGCGTAGCAAGCTCCCTTCCTTCTTTCCTATGTGTTCTTCTCATTTGAATGACCGTACCCCACTTGTATACTTGTATAATTTAATAGATATGTACTCTTTTCCTACCACTCCCATGTGCATCTCTCTTACACGTCTGTCCTCTATATTCCTCTCTCGGGCCTATCGCTTTTGAGAATTCCTTACATATTATTTTGCAATGAGTCACTGTACCATGTCATTACCTATCAGACTTGAGTGTGCAACATGTAATCTATCAAAGTATGCCAAATGGATGTTGAATCCTCATGACAAACTAGTGCACTACATGTGACAAAAATAAAAAAATACCTAAACAAAGTGAGGTGATCACTTGGATCAATCAATGCGTGTCATGTGTCTTGTGTGTTTAGTTTGCATTGTAGATTTCATAACTTCATAAATTTTTCTACTAAGATCAGATCCATGCACTCTTGGCCTTGTTGGATAGCTGCTGACATGGGCTACATTCCATGTCATTCAAAATCATATTTTGGTGGGATTTGGTAGGTGAGAAGTAGGGAAACATGTTCTAGCCATTAATACAAACATCTAATCAACTCAACCACCAAATTTTACTCAAATCTAATCTTCTTCCTTCTCCTACAAGAAAAAATACACGGGGAGGCATATCTATCAACATTGCAGGTGGATTTGAAGGCATTCAATGCTTACTATTCGTGGTTGGATTTCAAATCCGAGTTTCCCTTTTCTTTCTCTTCTTCTCCTCCCCTTATTCTTATATAAATGTAATAGTAGTGCTCATTGTAAAAGGTTGGACCCCTTTAGTTTTTTAAGAGATATGCTCCTTAGAATTTTAAGTTGCAGGCATTTAGAGCCTTTTTTTGCATGTGGATATTGATGTGTTCATATTAAATTTACTATGTTAATCAAAAGAGGCTAACACCTAGGAGTCTCAAAGAAAAGCTAAATTTACTATAGAACCATCATGATTAGAGATTAATGGAAAGATAATATGAAAATAACATGAAATAAATCATCTAACTACAAGCCATTCCTTCTAGAATGTATGATTTCCTTTAAAACTATGAACCTATGAAGATCATAAGCAATCAAATTTGTGTTTTTCTTTAAGATGATGAAAATCTCACTAAAATGGCTATAAGGCCATGTTTATATATTCCTTTACTAATAAAGCATGAAGAAATGGATGCAAAGATGAGCAAGCTATTCCATCAATGGAGAAAGGCTCTTAATCATATGTTTTATATGATAATACTAGAAAAAATATGGTGTAGGTGTGAGAGGAAGGAGCTTGGTCCTTTATATAGCTTTCCATTTGGGAGAATATTGAATCCCAATGAATGTGGGATAAAAGATAAAGTAGATTTAGACTTGTTAAGATTTATTAGAGGAATTAACAAGTGATTAACAACTCATGGGAGTTGGAGATGATTTAATTAATCAACTAGGATTAATTAATAGGCTAGAATATGATTTTTGGCTATTTGGAAGTGATTCAGGAGGAATTTGATATGATTTGAAGCATTTGAAAGAGATATTCAGCCAATAAAAGGATTCATTGATTAAATACATTGTTAAAAACACTTAATTAACTCGATAATAGTTAATTAATTGATTTGAAGAGGATTATAACTAATGAAGTGTCATTAATTGGCATCCGAGAATGTGATAAAGGCTAGTTAATTAACGAAGTGTCATTAATTGACCAAAATAGAGGGAAACATTAGTTAATTAGCAAAAATCACTAATTATAATGGAAATAATAAGAAAGAGGATAGTATTATAATTTTCTCAATAAAGCTGCGTAAGTGGATTTTAGGTGTTTACCTTTTCCCCTCTTTGGGGGCGTAAGCGATGCCACTTCAAAGATAGTAGAAAAGAATAAATAACTAAATTTTGAAGAAAAATTATTAGAATGAAGGATTCCCCCTCGAGTTTCGATGAGGTGATAGAAGAGGTCGATCGATGATCGAAAATATGAAGGAATTAGATAGAAGAAACAAGGTGGGGGAGGGGATAAAAATGATCCCTATTGCCTTAGGTGTTTTGGAAGGAAAGTTAATAGCGACACGAAATGATAGTGAAGAATATGGAAATAGCTTTTACATATAGCTTGTTCAATAAACAATTTTGTTTCATCACATTGCTCATATGTTATACATCATTGGCTCTTATTAAAAATATACACATACAACAAAAGTGGAAAATAAAATGAAAAACTATAATACTAACATTTTTTCATTGCTAAAACACCAACTAAATGCAACATACATAACACAATGTAATTGTTATCCAAAATGTTCCCCTTGCACATTTTGTGGCTAACTCCCTTCATTCTTCCCTCTCTTGTGCCTCAATCATAATTTTTTGCTTTTCAGGAACTCAAGACGTTCTAGAAATGGCACCATTAGATAGAGTTTTTCTCACCTTTCCGTAAAGGTAAAGTTTTCCTCCTAACTCCATGTATTTTTGAAGTTATGGCTCAGTGGAGATTTTGTGGGAAATTTTCCCCTGAAAGGCCCATGCACCAATAAGATGAGGCCATGTGTCCTCGGGAGGGCGGAAGGCGGAGGTAAACTTGGAATTTTTACAAAGTGTTCGGAAAGTTTTCAAAAGGAATTTTTCTGCCCCGACGGCCCACCGGCGAATGGATGCTACCACGTGTCCAGGCGGGAGAAATTAGAAAAATTTCCTAAGGGTTGATACAAGCAAAATTTTCAATGCCAGCCCGCATCCAATCACATTGTGCCACGTGTCTCTAGAGGAAAGGAGTGGTGGAGGGTGGAGTTAAAATAGAAAATTTGACTAAGTGTTGGCGCCATGGAAAAATCTCCAGAAAGGCCCGCGCCAATCACATTATGCCACGTGTCCTTAGGCCAAGAAGTGGCGGAGGGCGGAGGAAAGATTGGAAATTTGGAAAAAGTGACCAAAAGGTGCAAAGTTAATTTTTTTCCCCAAGCCCGCAGCCAATGAGGATAGGCCACGTGTCCCCGGGGGGTCGGAGCTTCGGAACGCGGGGAGAGATTGGGAATTTTTCCCAAAGGTTAGAGCAAAAGAGAAATGTTTGCCCCAAGGACCGCATCCAATGGAAGCTCGCCACGTGGCACCAGACCAGCGGAAAGCGGGGGAAAGTTGGGAATTTTTCCCAAAGCAAATTCGAAGGAAATATTGAAAGGAAAAGTCCGCCCCCTAAACGTGAGCCAATGGGATCTTACCACGTGTCCACGTGGTGATAAAATGGAGAAGATTGGCCTGCAGGAAAAATGGTAGGGAAAGCCCATGTCCAATAGGGTTTTGCCACGTGTCCAAGTCAGAAAAAAATGGTCAAAAGTGATGGAATAAAAAGGAAAAATCCCACGGCAAATCACATCGTGCCACGTGTCCTCAGGCCATCGGCCCGAGAGAATTTTGGAAAATTTTCCAATGGCCAAAATGGTGGAAAATGAAGCGCAGAAGGCCTCGCGTCCAATCAGAACGTGCCACGTGGCACCAGGAGCGGCGGAGCATGGAGATTTTGGGAAATTTTTCCCAAATGCAAAAAGTGGGAAAATTTCAAATTTTTGGCCCGCCAACCCATTTTGGCCCTGTTTTTCCCTAAATTTTCAAACGACCATAACTTTCGATCCAGAGCTCGGTTTTCACGTTCTTTATATCAACGGAAAGATGGTGAAATTATCTACAAGATTCCAGGCTCAATTTTGTATTTTGATGGAGTTTGGAGAGAGAAAATTGAAAAATGCCTCTGGCACGTGGTAATGAACAAAAATGACATTTCAACCACCATTTTTAATGCAGCATGGCTCGCATTCTCTCCCAGCATGGAGAAAAATGTCAGGGAATGGACCTGTAAGGATACCCATGATATTTATTATGAATTTGGTTGGTGGTTGAAAGTTTTCTCACATTTTCCCGTGTTTCTCTCTCCTAGGCTCGTTTTTGCACTGTAAAAGCCAGATTTGGCTCATTTTTGAAGGGTTGGACATTTTTCATGTATTTGTAAGCCCTCTTTCACCTTAAAAAATGATTTTGTGGAAAATCATACCTCTTCCAAGATTGTAACTGTTTTCTACCTCTCGGATGTTGTAATGCATGTGTTTTTATGATATTGGAAATGACAATGCAATCTCTGTGAATAATTTTCAATCCTCTGTTTGTGTTGTTTGCTTCATTTCTGACCTTTCATTACATTTTATCAGTTTGTGCATGATGTTTGTTGCATTTCTATGACCTGTGTCTATTTGTAGAAGTAAAGAATGTTCACCATTCCTTTGGTGCATCACCTTATTAGCATTAGTTTTAATTTTTTTTGCATTCTCTATCTCTGTCCCCTTGGAATTTAGAGTAGGATCTTGAATTCAAAACCTCTACAACTTGCAAGTAATACACCTGATTAGAGGAGTTGAGGAACCAACCTCTAACCTAGAGATTCTTTTCCATTTTTACAAGTCCCACACTTGGGGAAAATATTCAATGTTGTGCAATCACACTAGATGTCCAAAATGTCAAACTAGAAATCTAATCAACATCCAGGGGTGCTGCTGATTTGCACCAACAGTTTTGGCATGCCTGGTGGGACCTTAGAGGTCTTCATCTTCATTGCAACAAAATTGATGTGCATTTGTTTCAAGTTTCTTGCTTAAAAGAGCCCTAAATTACACATCTGGCGACTCCAAGGAAGAAGAATCAGCTAGTTTTAGCAGTGCAGACCTAAAAACTCATGAGAAGAATCACCACAAGGTCAAGAGTTGGAGAAGAAGAGGTGTTGTTTGAGTATCTGCAATTATCTCCAAGAAGAAGGCAAAGAGGGAGGAGAATTCAAAGGTCTCCATCTCCACCAAACATAACTCTATCAACTCCTCCACCGGTAGGCCTTTTATTCAATCAACAAGGGTTCTACGGCCAATCGAATGGCACAACACAACCCCTATGTCAATTTCACTAGAAAGCAGCCCACTTGCTCTTAATACACATAATCCAATCCCAGTTGCAGCATTCAAGAACATTCCATACTTTCTTTGGAGAGAATCAAACCACTCCCGGTGATCATGTCAAGGATATTGCTAATATTTGTGCAATCCATGAGATTAATGAGATGTAAGTTCTTTCTATCAAACTCTTTGGCATCTTCATTCAAAGGGAAAGCTTTATAATGGTTCAGAGTCTTGCCTCAGTTCTATCTAAAATTGGAACCAACTATGTATAGCCCTCCATGAGCGTTTGAGAAAAGGGAGATAACTTGTCCCTTTCGGCAGTTGACAACCATCAAGAGAGCTCCCAATGAGCGGTTGACCGACTTCAACTTTAGGTTTCAAATGACTTGGGAGAGAATTCCGGTGGTAGTAAGGCCAATAGCGAAGGTTCTTTTCTCGTATTACCTTAAAGCTCTAAATTCATATATTTCTATGATTATTCAATCCATAGGGGCACAACTATCCCTCGTTGCTTATAGCATTGCCATTAGAGCTAAAAATTGTTTGATTCAAGCCGACAAGCTATCTCCTAGGCCTCTAATGCCATAACATCCAAGTTTAGAGAGCCCAAGTACTAGTCAAGTGCCTAATTTAGCTCCTATTCCCACTCCTAAAAATCGAATTCAAGTGAAGCTTCTACTTCATCTTCTAGTGCCTCAAATGAACTTCAAGAAGTCATGAAACAATTGTAAAATTTAGGCAATGAGCTGGTTACACTCAAGAGGCAGCAAGCCCGGGGTTTTAGATCACCTTTCTAGCCTCAAGCTCAGCCTAATAGCAGCCATACTAGCCTCAAATACCACCCAATCTAGTTGCAAATCAAAATCAAGCAAGACCTCCTGCCAATAGACCATTTCAGCCCTATAATCCCAATGCTACATCTGCCTCTAAAGCAATAGTGCTAGTGTAAAACAACATAGCTCAAGAGTATGATTGGTGTTTCCCATGCAATGAACCTCACAACCAATCTATGTGCTTTAATGGTGCCTTAAATCAAGCATTAATGGTGACAACTACTGGTGTGGAGGGTGAAGGGAGTCAAGGAAATAACCAACAACAAGAAACATTCTAGCAACAATCAGCTCCAAATGATACCACACTTGTAAACTGGCAGGAAGAAGATTTTTGTGGCATGAATCAAACAATCTCCCAAAGTGTTACAGCCAACACAAGGTCAAAAAGGAGAAATTTGGGTGAAGAACATCCATTGGCTCCAAGTAATCCACAACCTTTCGCCACTCCATAAATTATTGGGAAAAAAATGTAGTTCCAAACATGCAAGGACCGCCTAAAACAACTCCTAGGCCAAATCAGATGCCAATTGTTGCTGCCCATGTGCAAGGAATGAATGTGCAGACCCAAGGATAGCAGAGAGATGCTTTATATCTATTCAATATCATTAATTATATGAAGAAGACAAATGTAAACATATCAATGTGGGAATCACTATCCATCCCAGGCCAAAGAGATTTGCTACAAGCTGCCATGAAGGATTGGTCAACTTCAAATCAGTAGGTCCAAATGCAAGAGAAGGTACTCACAAATGCTGCCCACTCGAGGGGAATCATGGAGGACAACAAGGTAAAATGTTGAAGTTCCTCCATTATATGTTTCATTGATCATTGGAAACCAATTAGTACACAACCGCATGATTGATTAAGGGCAAGTAGTTCAGTAATGCCCAAGAAAATAGCTGATGAGTTGGGGCTTCAATATGAAGTCATATCCAAAGGGTAGTGCAATTGGATGGGACAGTGGCAACAACAAAGTTAGAGTGCTAAAAACTTGAGTCTTACTTTGCATACATGCCCCAACGTTGTTGTTTTGCAAGATGTCTCGGTAATAGACCTTCCACCACTCTTTGCCCTATGTTTGTCAAGGGATTTCACAGCCAAGATTGGAGGGTACTTATCTGCTGATTGGTCACACATGTTGTTCAGAACAAGATATGGAACCAAACCCACAATCAAATATGAACCTATTGCAAACTTTCACATTGAGCCTCACACTCCAAGTCAAATCAATACCAATTGTTCAACATTTGATCAAGAAGATTATCCAAGCACTGATGAAGCTGACACCAAGCTTGGAAGTATCCGAGACGACTCTTGATGAATGGGCAAGCAAGGTGCATGCTTTTGATCCTTATCAGAAATAGAAGAATCGAGCTAGGAGTCTATTGCATGCATGAAGAGAATCAGCCTATCCCTAACATCACCAAGCTAGACCATAAGGATGAAAATGAGGTATGACAATTGTTTTTGATGGATCAAGGAGTAGACAAGGTGCATGAGGGGGTGCTATGCTTGTTTCACCTCAAGGAGTTAAGTATTATTCAGCTTTTAGATTTTATTTTGCATGCTCAATAACACGCTGAATATGAAGCTTTTTGATACAAGGATTGCATTGGAAAATCAAGAGAGGAATAAAGAACTTGCAAGTCTTTGGTGGTGACAGTGAGTTGATTGTCAACCAAGTTAAGGGGCAGCATACTACCAAGAATGATCTCGCTCAAGTGCTACAAAAATATGGTGTGGGACCTCATTGAAGATTTTGAGGGCTTTGACATCAAATCCATTCCTAGAAAAGAGAACCAAGTCTCTTGCGAAAGGCTTAGCATTGGAGCAGCCTTTGACGTTGTTGAAAGCATGCAAAAGGATAAGGTATAACCAAACATCCATGTGATTGTAAGGCATTGAGTTTGCAGACAACAATGTAAGTTGGAAAGTGTTTGAAAACAATAAAAAAATCATCCATTTTTTACAAGAAGAGGTGAGTTCTTAGCTAAAAATTAGGAAAATTTGGAGCAACAATATGGTGACTAAGTGGTACAGCTGAGAACCAACAAACTACCAAAGGGACTTATTACTTTGGAGTCCATTTTCAATCCTAATGATCAGTTTAGGAAGGAGAAAGCAAACATCCAAGTCAAGGGAGAAGATTCAGTGTCCATCTCGGTGGAAGAAGGCAAATCACTCCAAATTGGTAAGATGACAACTGAGAAAGAAAGGTATGAGTTCATATAGCTTTGTCAAGAATTCCCTAATGTGTTTGCTTGGAGCTATGAAGATTTGAAAGGTTTCAATCCCAAGTTAGCTCAACACACCATTGAATTGGATCCAAGTACTAAACCCATCAGAAAAAACAAAGGCCAGTCAATCCACACATGGAGCCTCTCATGAGAAAAGAATTGAATAAGTTGATAGAGTCAAGTATCATATTCGCTATCAATCATTCTAGTTGGGTAGCCAACTTAGTTCCAGATTAGGAAGAAGAGTGGAGAAATTAGATTGTGTGTTGACTTCGTGAGTTTTGAATAGAGCATCTCTCAAGGATCATTATCCACTTCCTTCCATGGAGCAGATCTTGTAAGTTGTTGCTTTGGTTACGAAAGGTTTTCATTACTTGATGGCTATTCGAGGTACAATTAGATTATGGTGAAAGAAGAGGATTAGTTCAAGACAACCTTTAGAACCAAATGTGGAACTTATACATACAGAAAATGCAATTTGGGCTGTCCAATGTTGGAGCTACTTTCCAAAGAGCAATGGACATGGCATTCAAGGATTTGATTAACAACATGGTGTTGATATATCTTGATGATATCTTTTTTTTCAAAAATGCAGCAGACCATCTCTTTCATTTGAGACAAGTGTTCCAAAGGTGCGAGAAGATTTGGAGTATCCTTGAATCCTAAAAAGTGTATTTTTCTAGCCCATGAAGGAAATCTCCTTGGCCACATTGTCTCCAAAGAAGTATTATCAATTGATCCAGAAAGAGTTGAATCCATAAGAGCACTACCATTGCAAGCCACAAGAAGGCCCTTCAAAGTTTCTTGGGAGGATAAATTTTGTTTGGAGGTTTGTCCCAAATTTTACAGCCCTAGTCAAGCCTATCACCAAGATGTTAAAGAAAATCATAGCTTTCAAATGGACAAGCAGAAGGCAAGGAATTTTTGAAGTAATCAAAGAAGCCATCTCTCAAGCCCTAACTCTCATTAACCCAGATTTCTCCAAGGATTTCATCCTCTATGCATTTGGGAGTGATGATACTATTTCTACAATTTTGGTACAAGCAGAACAAAGATAGTGATGAGATGCCAATTGCTTTCTTTAGCCAAAGCCTAGAGGACTATGAGGTGAGATATTCTTTCATTGAGAAGCATGTTCTTGCAAGAATCGGGAGCTTGAAGAAATTCAAACATCTAGTTTCAAACAACAAGGTTCAATTTTTGGTTTCTCATGTGGGAGTTAAAGAATTCCTCCTCAACAAAGACTGAATGAAAAGAGAGTAGGTTGGATTACTCGTGTCATGGAGTATGAGATTGAGATCAAAGTCACCAAGTTGGTCGAGGAAAAGGATTGTGTGAGTAGCTGATTTTGAATAAACAAAAGGAAGCATGCAATGAGAAAGAGGTTGTTTTAGTGTTGCAAGACAGTCTTGAGCAAGGAAGCACTCAAGAAGAAAATGATGGTGTCCTCACTCCTTGCTAGACCCAAGACATAACACACTTCCTAAGCATAGGTATATGCCCTCCAGAGATGAACAAGACCAAAAGAAGACACTTCAGATTGTAGGCTGTCCCATATGCCCTTGTTGATGGTGTTTTGTTCAAAAGGGATGTAAATGGAGTGCTGCTGAGATGCATTGGTACAAATCAGATTCACAAGGTGTTGGAAGAGTTCCATGGTGGATCAGCTAGTGGTCATTTTGCACCGAGAGTGACAACTCTAAAGATCATGAGGGCTGACTATTATTGGCCCAAGATTTTCAAAGTGATTGTTATGCATGGATTAAGAGGTGCAATAATTGTGCATTCTTCACGGGTAAGGAGAGGCTAGCTTCCCTTCCATTGCACCCAATTTCAGTTGACTATCCATTCATGCAATGGGGTTTGGACTTTATTGAGTCATTAATCCAAATTCAAGCCAAGGGCACAAATGGATTGAAGAACAATGATTACTTCACCAAGTGGTGAAGTAAGAAGCACTCAAGGAAGCAAATGAATCTAACATCTTGGACTTCTATGAGGGAATAACAACTAGATTTGGCATACTTGCTACAATAATATCGAGATAACGCATTGGCATTCATTGGGTCCAAGGTAATCGAATGGGCTATCAAGAATGGGATCTACCTAAGCACTTCATTAAATTATTACCCTCAGGGTAATGGCCAAGCTGAATCTACAAACAAGAACTTGTTAAGGATCATTAGGAGGACTCTTGATGAAAATCGAGGTCTTGGCATACCAAATTGAAATCAGCCTTATGGGCGATAGAATAAATCCCAAGAGATCTACGGGTAATTTTCCATTCAAGCTTGTTTATGGAAGAGAGGCAATTTTTCCCATGTCACTTGAGTTGCCAACATTGGAACTCATGAAACAATTGGAGTTGTTGGAGTTTGGACCCATGGAGGTTAGATATGCAGAATTAATGGAGCTCTAAGAAATCAAAAATCAAGCGTCCCAAGCAATGGAGAAGGATCAAGCTTTGATCAAGAAGACATTTGATAGGAAGGCCAAGGATAGATCTTTCCAAGTTGGAGATCTAGTGTTAAAATGGGATGCAGATAGAGCAAAATCGGGAAGGCATTCAAAATTTGATGCCATTTGGAGTGGCCCATACATGGTCACAAAGTGTAAGGACAATAATGCTTTCCAATTGTCTTCATTGGATGGTGAAGAATTGTAGATTCTAGTCAATGGAATCCATCTAAAGCATTTCTACTGAAGGAAATTCTCCACCTTGTACATATTAGCTTAGGTTTTCATTCCTCCAAGTGCTTATGCACATTGTTTTGTTGTAGATTAGCTTTACTTTCCCTAAGTGCTTTGGCACAAGCTTGCTATTCCAGAAATGTGTTTTACAGGCCTTGCTCCAATCAGATGGCGTTCTACCTTCCATCTTCCTCCTTGCAATGTTCTAATCAGTTGGGGTACCAAGTAGAGAAAATAATGACTCCATGCCCAATGGATTGTTTCAGGCAACTGGTAACTTCATCCAATAGGCAAATGACCCATCTGAGTCCCCAAAATTGTTATCCAAAATGTTCCCCTTACACATTTTGTGGCTAACTCCCTTTATTCTTCCCTCTCTTGTGCCTTAGTCATAATTTTTTGCTTTTCATGCTCTCAAGACCTTCTAGAAATAGCACCATTGGATAGAGATTTTTCTCAGCTTTCTAGAAAGGTAAAGTTTTCTTCCTAACTCCATGTATTTTTGAAGTTATGGCTTGGTGGAGATTTTGTGGGAAATTTTCCCCTGAAAAGCCCGCAGCCAATAAGATTAGGCCACGTGTCCTCGAGAGGGCGGAAGGCGGAGGTAAACTTGGAATTTTTACAAAGTGTTCGACAAGTTTTCAAAAGGAATTTTTCCGCCCCGAAGGCCCATCGGTGAATTGATGATCTTTGTCACGTGTCAGCGGGAGAAATTAGAAAAATTTCCTAAGGGTTGACACAAGCAAAATTTTCGACGCCAGGCCCACATCTAGTTACATTGTGCCATGTATCTCTAGAGGAAAGGAGTGGCGGAGGGCGGAGTTAAAATAGAAAATTTGACTAAGTGTTGGCGCCATGGAAAAATCTCCAGGAAAGGCCCACGCCCAATCACATTGTGCCACATGTCCTTAGGCCAAGAAGTGGCGGAGGGTGGAGGAAAGATTGGAAATTTGGAAAAAGTGATCGGCGAGGGTGCAAAGTTAATTTTTTCCCCCAAGACCCGCAGCCAATGAGGACAGGCCACGTGTCCTCGGGGGTTGGAGCTTTGGAATGCGGGGAGAGATTGGGAATTTTACCAAAGGTTAGAGTAAAAGAGAAATATTTGCCCCCAAGGCCCGGGTCCAATGGGAGCTCACCACGTGGCACCGGACCGGTGGAAAGCGGGGAAAGTTGGGAATTTTTCCCAAAGCAAAGTCGAAGGAAATATTGAAAGGAAAAGTCCACCCCTAAACGCAAGCCAATGGGATCTTGCCACGTGTCCACGTGGTGATAAAATGGAGAAGATTGGCCCATAGGGAAAGCCCATGTCCAATAGGGTTTTGCCACATGTCCAAGTCAGAAAAGATGGTCAAAAGTGACGGAATAGATAGAGGAAAAATCCTGTGGCAAATCACGTCATGCCACGTGTCCTCAGGCCATTGGCCCGACAGAGAATTTTTGGAAAATTTTCCAATGGCCAAAACGATGGAAAATGAAGCGCAAAAGGCCCGTGTCTGATCAGAATGTGCCACGTGGCACTAGGAGTGGCGGAGTATGGAGATTTTTGGGAAAATTTTCCCAAATGCAAAAAGTGGGAAAATTTCAAATTTTTGGCCCGCCAACCTATTTTGGCCCTGTTTTGCCCTAAATTTTCAAATGACCATAACTTTCGATCCAGAGCTCATTTTTTTGCATTCTTTATATCAACGGAAAGCTGGTGAAATTATATACAAGATTATAGGCTCAATTTTGTATTTTGATGGAGTTTGGAGAGAGAAAATTGAAAAACGCCTCTGGCACGTGGTAATGAACAAAAATGACATTTCAACCACCATTTTTAATGTAGCATGGCTCGCATTCTCTCCCAAAATGGAGAAAAATGTCAGGGAATGGACTTATAAGGACACCCATGCTATTTATTATGAATTTGGTTGGTGGTTGAAAGTTTTCTCACATTTTCCTACGTTTTCTCTCTCAGGCTCGTTTTTGCACTTTGTAAAAGCGATTTGGTTCATTTTTGAAGGGTTGGACATTTTTCATGTATTGCAGAGCTCCCTCTTTCACCTTAAAAAAATGATTTTGTGGAAAATTAGACCTCTTCCAAGATCAGTAACTGTTTTTCTCGCCTCTCGATGATGTTGTAATGCATGTTTTTTTATGATATTGGAAATGACAATGCAAGCTCTGTGAATAATTTTCAATCCTCTGTTTGTGTTGTTTGCTTCATTTCTGACCTTTCATTACATTTTATCAGTTTGTGCATGATGTTTGTTGCATTTCTATGACCTGTGTCTATTTGCAGAAGTAAAGAATGTTCACCATTCCTTTGGTGCATCACCTTATTAGCATTAGTTTCAGTTTTTTTTGCATTCTCTATCTCTATCCCCTTGGAATTTAGAGTAGGATCTTGAATTCAAAACCTCTGCAACTTGCAAGTAATACACCTGATCAGAGGAGTTGAGGAACCACCTCTAACCTGGAGATTCTTTTCCATTTTTACAAGTCCCACACTTTGGGGAAAAGATTTAATGTTGTGTAATCACACTAGATGTCTAAAATTTCAAACTAGAAATTTGATCAACATCCGTGGGGTGGTGCTGATTTGCACCAATAGTAATATGAGAAATTAAACATGCTAAGTTGACAAGGAAACACATACAAATACACATACTCAAAAAAAAATCATTCAAGGCGGTTCAGCACTAATGTTTTTTTCTATCAAGCTTCAATTACCAAATGTTCGATTTAATGACAAGGGTTAAACTAACACCCAAATAATGAGAAATTTGAGGTGAATATATAGAGGAAAAATTTGTCCGTTGAAAAATAAATCATGCACTATGAAACAATACCAAACAACTCATATCAAGTAAGGAGTACGAACATAGTAAACAAACGAGCTTTGTTAATGGAGGTAAAATTTAGATGATTCACGAGTCATTTTCGATAACAAGTGAGAACATAAGAAAGAAGTTTTGTAAGAATTTTTTTAATGTTTTAGGATAATGCGTTTGATACAGGATTTGGATGCATGTATGTTTTTTTACCAATTTTGAATTTTATAATTTTTATGGGTTTTTATTTTTACCATTTTTTTGGATTTTTAATGATTTTATTTGATTTTATTTGGATTTTGGGAAAATTTCAAGAAGAAAATTATCTAGAAGAATGAAATATATGTGGATATTTCCATAAAATGTCGGGAAGTAAAAATATGCCCCAAGTAGTAGAAAGGGTCGCTAGGAAGTAAAAACAAGCCCTGATGTAGCGAAAAAGGGTGAAAAATGACTATTTAATAAAAATAATCATCATGACAAGTGAAAAAAGAATATTAAATAATCATATCAAGCCTCTAGTGCCTCGAGGGCGAGAGAAATGATGGAATAAGTAAAAAGGGCTACAAATAGTAAGTAGGAGGGGCTAAAATCCATCGCGGCAAGTTATTTGTTACTTAGCCCTTTTGAGTTTTGGAGAGATTTTTGCTCGATGTTGGAGAGAAATGACATAGATAAAGAGGAAGAAACACCATTTGGATCGAGTGTGAGAGCTTGGGATGCCTCTTATGGACCCGACACGGTCGTAACCCAATATTTTCAATTTTGAAGTGCATTTATCACGTTTTATAACTAGGGGAAAAACTTGGGATTGCGGTAGTGCAAGCATTAGGAAAAACTAGTGTGAAGGGTGTGTGCTCACATAAATAGGTTATGCAATGGTGATGAGGGGGTGCGCTAGTGCAAAACTAGAATTTAGGTTAGTTTAGGCATGCACTAACATGTGCTAGTGCCAAAAGGGTGTATTTAGTGCAAACAAGCTTCGCGCTTAGTGCAAATTTTGTGCCTTAGGAATATTTTAGAAGAAAATTCAAAGTTGTTGAAAAACTTAGGCATGAATAGAAGAATATAAAATCAATTAGAACACCTAGGAAGAAGTTTATTAGAAGAAAATGATGTTAAAGAAAGTGTTGTGCAATCTTACGGTGAGATTGCACAATGTGGATATGTGTGAGTGACATGGATTCCTTAGAGCCTATGAGCACATATTCACCTAGTGGAAGCATCAAGGATTGATTTCCGTTCGATTGCCACCAATTTGACTCATTTTTCCCAGATGCCTCATATTACACTAGATCACGTCCTCCTGATTTCCTTAGTAGAGAGATGATAGAGTGAAGCCATAATTTTAAAATATCAATTGCCGAGATGACAATGACCTTAGAAGATGTTTGGCGGATCCTCAGAGTTCCTATTTAGGGAAGCTTGGTGGATTATGATGGGGATCGTGATTGGATTTGAGCTAGCATTTATGACATGTTTTTAAGCGGGACATACCCCAAAAGAGTATGGAAATATATCTTTATGAGTGATTTGCAGAAAGATAGATTACACAGATGCCAATTTACTTGATGGCTCTTATTAGTGGTGGCTACTTTTGCTTGACAAAACCGACACGTACTTCCCACTTGGTTTGACAATATCGGTGAAAATGTTGATGGATGGAGATGTCTTTTTCTGGGGCCAATGTATCTTGCCCCACTTGTATTGGGATCTGAATTTAAATTCTTTCCAAAGTAAGAAGAACCTCGAGATCGGGCACACTACTACAAATATGGGCATGGGATCATATTACCATTAGACGCCCACTAGGAGTACTATAGGTTAGAAATCTAGATGAGTCTTCTTGCATGGGATAGGAACCGGTGGGTGAGGATGTTAGATCATATATGAGTTATACATATTACTAAATTTTCCTTTGATGAGTTACAACTCTGTATGGTTATGTGGTGACCATACAAATTATATGAGTGACATGATGATGACATAGAGCTCAACATTGTAGAGATTGATCACTTTATCATTGGTAGCTAGAGTCACATCAGAGAGTGGTACCATGTTGACTGGGTATAGTGACAACTTGGCTATATCCAAGGCATAACAAGAGATGAGATGTGGTACGCATGTAGGACACACAAGACATTTGATTTTGGGCCACGGATCATACGTGGTGAGCTCAATATAAATTTTGTTATGTTTCCCCATAATGATGGATCACATAGCCTTAGGTGGTAGAACCTTGTAGATTATGGGGCTTGGTATGCCACAATACTTCCTCCATGCCTTACGATCCCCAGGATGTGATAAATGTAGACATATCCACAATAAAAGAGGGTTTACAAGGACATGTTCTAAGAGATAAGGCTAGATTGGGTCGAGTCGAAGGACGAGGCACTTTACACGCACTTGGGCCATGGTCCATAGGTATAGGTTCCATTAGTTCTATTATATCCACAGGGGTCCTCTCTAGGATCCTTTATAGAAATAACAAAAGGTTCGAGATACTAGTGGTACAACAGGTGATCAAACAGCACTAGCATCACCACCTCATGTAGTGAGTCCACATAGGGGAGTAAGCGGGGATGGAGGAGATGGATGGGATAAAGGAGATGGATGGGATGGATGGGGGTCTCCACCACATAGTCCAGTAGGTGGAGGATGGAGAGTAACATATAGATCACCATAGAGATAATCCCCTATATAGGTTATCTAGGTACAAGGATCTAGCTTCCTTGAGGTAATGACTACGAAGGTCACCGTAGAGAGGGATCATGTGATATATGAGTGAGACCAATTGGCTACCAAGTGGGTATAGTGGGGAGATGAGAGGACACAACTATAGGTGGATTTATCTAGACTTACAATGGAGCGTGATGCTCTATATCACACAACATTAATGTAGGGTCTCAAGACTTGGTATATAATTTTGTAGCAGCATCGCCTAAGGAAGATCAATGCAAAGCTCTATATCATACTATAATTCTAGAGGGATAGAGAGAAACCCATTTTAGCCATTTTGTAGGAAGGAAATATAGATCAAGATCACACAAGAAATCTCATTCATCTAGGTCGATTGTAAATGCCATCCCCTCAATAGGAAGTTTCATCATAGCAAGGTGCAAATTTACTGATTCCACCATCGACATGAGGCCAACAAGTTCAAGTGTTGGGGAGAGTCATCCATGACTATTTATTGATGTATGCCTTAAGATGAAGGTACATTGTTGTAAATATGTATATGCATTATTTTTATTATGCCTCATGATGAAGGAACATTTTTGATCCATGCCCATGATGGCTTATATTATATCTAATGTATATCAAGACACATTTTGTATATGGACATTGATTTATATGGATATATGATGATGATGGAATATGTTACTTATCACATTTTGTGTTATGAGATACGATGTTTAGCCCATGTTTTAATTATGGTCTAGGATGGGGGGATAAAGATAATCCATCTTGTCCATATTTTGATGATATTATATGATGTTAGTGTTGATGCAAAAAATCAAGCACTCTGGACGCACACATCGGAGCTTCTAGGTTGATGTTCGAGCATCCCAGTGTGATTGCACAACATGGAAACCTCTCTCCAAGCGTGGGACTTGTAAAACCGAGAGAGGAATCTCCAGAGAAGGCTGGTTCCTGCTCCTAAACTACCTGCCACAAGCTATTCCAGTGCAGGCAAGCTAATCTAATCCTAATCTAACCATGCCAAGGAGACAGAGAGAGAGAGAGAAAGGAAAAAAACAACAAAAGCCTACACTAAAACGGTGATACACCAGAGAAGGAGAATGTTGGACATCTATCAAAACTGCCATGGGACAAAGAGAGGTGAGCAATGGGAAGGATGGACAGATGCATCACAGGCCCAAGGATAGATTTCACACAGAAAATGTCCCAAAACTCCATGAACACAGCTCCAAACCTGCAATGAACATTCAAACATGCACAAATACCTGCAATGAAGAGAGGCAAGAAGAGGACAAGCAAAAATGAGGAAGGATGGACAGATGCATCACAAAACACGTTTTGTTGCTCCGTAAGTTTGCATGTAACATCATTCCATTAGTAAAAGGCAAAAACGCCATTACAGAGCAAGGGAAGAGGTTCGAACTCCATTTTCAATCCTAGAGAAGAAAAGAAGGGAGGGCAGAGCCGAAAGAATGAACCACCTCTTTTATTTTGCCACTCCTTACAATATATAGGAAGAATGAGAGAAGGAAGAAAGAGGAAAGTCAGATCTACTCCAACCACCCCCAGGTTGTATTTTAAATCATCTCATTATGGTATAAGCGGCGGATCCTGGCAAAACGGCGGGCTGTCTGCTGCATTAAAGCTGGTTGTTGAAGCGTCACTTCTGTTGTATCACGCGTCAGAGCCGTTTCTTGATTTTCTCTCTCCAAACTGCACCAAAACTCAAGATTAACCCCAGAATCATGTAGAGAATTTCATGAGCTTTCCGTTGATATAAAGAACGTGGAAATCTGAGCTCTGGATCAAAAGATATGGCGATCTGAAGATTTAGGGCACGGAGCAGACCAAGACAGATTTTAAAATGTTTTCCCGCTCTTCACCGTCTGGACGACACGTGGCACGTGCTGATTGGACGAGCAATTCTCTGTCCTCCATCTTTCGCGGGCCTTCCTTTTGAAATTGCTTGTGGGCCCCTTAAACTTGGACACGTGGCGCCATTTCATTGGTTCGGTTCAGCGCTCGATAACTCGCCCCTTTGACCTTTTGACTTTTTCTCCTGTGAGGACACGTGGCAGTTTCTGATTGGTCCTCGGCTCCTTCGGCTCCTTCGCGTACTTCGCCTCCATTTGTCCCGGATGTCCCATTTGATTTTGGGCCCTTTGTGCTCATTTCGGCCGGTTCGGGCATTTCGCGTCCATTTGTCCCAGACGTCCCATTTGATTTTGGACCCTCTGGACTCATTTCGGCCGGTTCGGCCGGTTCGCGCCTTTTTGGCCCGATTGTCCCACAGGCGTCTCTCTCAGCAGTTAGCCAATTTTTTCCTCTCGGTCGAACCGGCATTTCGCGTC
This sequence comes from Taxus wallichiana var. yunnanensis, assembly GCA_018340775.1. Classification (NCBI taxonomy): domain Eukaryota; kingdom Viridiplantae; phylum Streptophyta; class Pinopsida; order Cupressales; family Taxaceae; genus Taxus; species Taxus wallichiana. Next base: position 132,190,505 of record CM031234.1, read on the forward strand.
CACCGCGTACTTTTGTCCCAGATGTCCCTGTTGCTTTGCAGGCTGTTTGTGCTTACTTCGGCCGAGCCGGCCGGTTCGGGCCTTTTTGTCCCAAATGTCCCGACTGCCCCTAGGGCTAGGACTTAGTCATTTTTATGATTTTTTCCTGGATCAACCTACTTGCCTTCTGCAACCTTTTTGCATTTTCTCAGAGCTTGCTCCCTGTTTCTTCGGCCAGGGGAGTTAGAAAAATACCTGAAGGGACCCTAGAAACCTGATTTTGCTCTGAATCAATCAATTTGCTTGGGATTTGAATCTTCTGATGCATGTTATCAAAATTTACCCTAGGGGGTGAATTTTGGATAACAATTTGGCGACTCAGCAGGGTCATCTGCCTGCTAGATGAAAAGACCAGTAGCCTGAAGCAATCCATTGGGCATGGAGTCATGAGTTGTAACCCGCAACTGATCTGAACTTTGAAAACCTCCCCTCTGAGCCACTTGGAAACCCACCGGACATGGAGTTGTTCTCACCAAAAACCACTGAAAAGAACTGTGCAAGAGCAAAACCAGCAACACCAAAAACTATGTACAAAACTGAAAATCATACATGCCCCAAATGGAACATGCAGAGTGTGCACAAGCACTTCTTCTCACTGAAAGCAAACCTAGCTAGTTTACTCTAATGGAAGCAAAGGCAAGCTAAACAAACCCGCAATTTGGTTGTGAGAAATAGCTTCCTTTCTTCAAAATTGGCAGCCATGCAATTGATTTGGCACTGATCATGGCTGTTTGGATGGATGGAAAATCAACAAGAAGCTGGTCTTCTATCCAAATCATCAAGGTATCAACTAAAAAATCCAATACCTCTTTTAGTTGCTCTGCATTTGGATTGGAGAGGTATGGCAGCTGATCCTGGTACTTTGTAGCTCATCCTCATGCTCGAAGCAAGCATGATGGTTGTGGCTTCTCCTTTGGCTCCAATGAAGCCAAATACCTGATTGGGCAAGGTCTGATCCGTTTGACATGCCCATAGCTCTGATTTTCAACTCCAAGAATGGAGTCTTCTTGTAGACCCACCTGAATGGATGACGTGGAAGAAATGGTAGGACCCTTCTGCCCTTTCTCTTCCTCCGATGAAGAACATGGAAGATTTAAATCTTCCAATTTTGGTTCCAAAGGGCTGCTATAAGATGCAGGCTGCTGCAAATGAATGCTCTCCTTCATGACAGCAGACTCTTGTGTTTGGAATGTGGATGATGAAAGAGAGAATGGTGAAAACTCAACCGGCTCTTCTCCATCAAAACAGTCCTCCAAATCGGCAGTAAAGCGCCTCATTGTCCCTGCTGCTCGTGTTCAACTTCCTCCATGGTGTCCTCTTGATCTGCAACTTGACCACCATGGTTTCCTTCACTCTCCAATATTGAGTTTGAGAGATCAAACTCCTTTTCAGTGCTAGAACTTGAGAGAGATGAAGTGGAAAGAAGAACTGAAGGTTCTTCTGTAACCTGCTTTGTGCTCAAAGCCCTTGGATCTGCGTTTTTCTCCTCCATAGCTAGATTGTGCTCCTCTTCTTTTGGATTTGGAGCAGCTTCTCCTTCCTCCAATGTTTGAAGGCAATCTTGCTCTTGATTGAACTCCTTCTCCAGCATGAAGTTTGTCAAGTCAAACTCTTCAATCTGCTGCTCTAGAGGATAAGTTGGGACTGCAAGATCTTCTTCTTCTGCTGCAACCAAATCAGTCCTAACCACCATTTGTTCAACCTCAGCCTCTTCTGTGGGCTTCACCAGCAAAGGGATCTGTGTCATCCCAAATTTGGCAGCCCAAACCTTCAAGCTGTCTGTCATTTCTTTTCTGGGCTCTTCCTCTTGTTGTCCTTGATGACTGATTTTTACAATTTCTTCTTTCCCACATGGAATTGGGAATGCAAAAGGAGGAATGGGTTGAAACTCGATTGATTTTACATTTTTTTGTGGTGGTGGAGGAGGTAGAAACTCTTGTTTCTTTGGAGGAGGGGGTATTTCTGTTAGCTCTTGTGGAGGGAATGACTGTTTGGAAGGGAAAATGAAAGAAGAATCGAGATGAAATGGAAGACTGAGAGGTGGAGACATGGATTCCACATTTGGGACAGCAGATGGAGAGTTTGAAACTTGACACTGCTGAACTGAAACAGATTGGGAAAGAGGAAAAGAAAAGGCATGAGATGGTGTGCTTACCTGTTGACAAGGTTGCTGAATACTTCTCTCATACACCTCTATTTCTTCAATCCACTTTGCAAGCAAAGGCAGCGTTGCAATCATGAAGTCAAGCTTCTCCTGAGGGCTGTAATGACTTGGAAAAGGTCCCACCCATGGACAGGGTGCTTCACAACCGATTCCAAATGCTCTCATCTGTGCCTGAGCCCTGGACTGCACTATGTTTACCTCCATCTTTTGGATTTTCTCCAACAGACCAGCATCTTGGATCTGATGGTCTTCATTGTATGCACACCCTTGCTCTTGGAAAGCTCCATAGCCAAACTGACTTTGGCACTGCTGCTCATATGGGTATGCATACTGATCTTGAATCTGCTCAAAATGCTGATTTGGAGGATTTGTAAAACATGTTGGAGGTGGAATATACTGCTGTTGTTGATGTGAATTCCATGATGGAAATGAAGTCATGATTGCACAACTTCATGGAATGGAAAAGAATGAAGGGGATGGAAAGAAAGATGGATGAAAATGGATGGAAATGAATGGAAAGGAAGGTCTGCAACTTGAGAGATGGGTTGTTGACCAGATGGAGTCGCCAGATGTGTTTGCAAGTGCCTCCAAAGGCTGAAATCTTCACAGGAACACATCAACCTGCAAAGATGAAGTGAAAGACCTCTAAGGTCCCACCGGCGTGCCAAAACTGTTGATGCAAAATCACAGCACCCCTGGATGCACATCAGGCTTCTAGGTTGATGTTCAGGCATCCAGTGTGATTGCACAACATGGAAACCTCTCTCCAAGCGTGGGACTTGTAAAACCGAGAGAGGAATCTCCAGAGAAGGCTGGTTCCTGCTCCTAAACTACCTGCCACAAGCTATTCCGGGCAAGCTAATCTAATCCTAATCTAACCATGCCAAGGAGATGAGAGAGAGAGAGAGAAAGGAAAAAACAACAAAAGCCTACACTAAAACGGTGATACACCAGAGAAGGAGAATGTTGGACATCTATCAAAACTGCCATGGGACAAAGAGAGGTGAGCAATGGGAAGGATGGACAGATGCATCACAGGCCCAAGGATAGATTTCACACAGAAAATGTCCCAAAACTCCATGAACATAGCTCCAAACCTGCAATGAACATTCAAACATGCACAAATACCTGCAATGAAGAGAGGCAAGAAGAGGACAAGCAAAAACGAGGAAGGATGGACAGATGCATCACAAAACACGTTTTGTTGCTCCAGAAGTTTGCACAGAACATCATTCCATTAGTAAAAGGCAAAAACGCCATTACAGAGCAAGGGAAGAGGTTCGAACTCCATTTTCAATCCTAGAGAAGAAAAGAAGGGAGGGCAGAGCCGAAAGAATGAACCACCTCTTTTATTTTGCCACTCCTTACAATATATAGGAAGAATGAGAGAAGGAAGAAAGAGGAAAGTCAGATCTACTCCAACCACCCCCAGGTTGTATTTTAAATCATCTCATTATGGTATAAGCGGCGGATCCTGGCAAAACGGCGGTCGTCTCACGCATTAAAGCAGTTGTTGAAGCGTCACACAGTATCACGCGTCAGAGCCGTTTCTTGATTTTCTCTCTCCAAACTACACCAAAACTCGAGATTAACCCTAGAATCATGTAGAGAATTTCATGAGCTTTCCATTGATATAAAGAACGTGGAAATCGAGCTCGGATCAAAAGATATGGCGATCTGAAGATTTAGGGCACGGAGCAGACCAAGACAGATTTTAAAATGTTTTCCCGCTCTTCACCGTCTGGACGACACGTGGCACGTGCTGATTGGACGAGCAATTCTCTGTCCTCCGTCTTTCGCGGGCCTTCCTTTTGAAATTGCTTGTGGGCCCCTTAAACTTGGACACGTGGCGCCATTTCATTGGTTCGGTTCAGCGCTCGATAACTCGCCCCTTTGACCTTTTGACTTTTTCTCCTGTGAGGACACGTGGCAGCTTCTGATTGGTCCTCGGCTCCTTCGGCTCCTTCGCGTACTTCGCCTCCATTTGTCCCGGATGTCCCATTTGATTTTGGGCCCTTTGTGCTCATTTCGGCCGGTTCGGGCATTTCGCGTCCATTTGTCCCAGACGTCCCATTTGATTTTGGACCCTCTGGACTCATTTCGGCCGGTTCGGCGGTTGCGCCTTTTTGGCCCGATTGTCCCACAGGCGTCTCTCTCAGCAGTTAGCCAATTTTTTCCTCTCGGTCGAACCGGCATTTCGCGTCCACCGCGTACTTTTGTCCCAGATGTCCCTGTTGCTTTGCAGGCTGTTTGTGCTTACTTCGGCCGAGCCGGCCGGTTCGGGCCTTTTTGTCCCAAATGTCCCGACTGCCCCTAGGGCTAGGACTTAGTCATTTTTATGATTTTTTCCTGGATCAACCTACTTGCCTTCTGCAACCTTTTTGCATTTTCTCAGAGCTTGCTCCCTGTTTCTTCGGCCAGGGGAGTTAGAAAAATACCTGAAGGGACCCTAGAAACCTGATTTTGCTCGAATCAATCAATTTGCTTGGGATTTGAATCTTTCGATGCATGTTATCAAAATTTACCCTAGGGGGGTGAATTTTGGATAACATTAGCTTAGCATACATGTTTGATGTTCATTTGTATGATGATGTATCTTAGCATTTATTGATATGTGATGATGACATGATACCAAAATGTACAAGTAAACAAGTCAAGCACAATTTTATCGAATCTAATCAAAACAACACAACTATATAGAAGTATGCAAGATAAAAATGAACCCCATGAACTCCACAATAGATTAAAGTAACACTTAATCTAAGAAAAAAATTGAATCAAATTTATAGCAGAGACAATGTGAAAAGGAAAACCAACAAAACTATGTATAAACCAACAATTTAAGTAAGAAAAACCACTACTTTGTATTTGTGGGATGGTTTTAAAAATGTTTTAATTTTTTTTGGTATTATCTTGAGACAATGTAATATTGTTTTTTATTTTTATATGATATGTATTTGAATGTTTTGATTTTTACAACTAATAATATTTGAATGTTTTGGGATTTTCAAAAGTTGTATGATTTTTTTGTGATTTTCTAGAAGATTTCGAAGCTATGTGTAATAAAACATAGAAACGTGAATTCCCAGTGATAGATGGGATGTACAAGGGAAAAATTCCATGCGTATGTGCAAGAAGTGATGATGAAAAGTTTCCCCCAGTGTTAGATGGGAATATACAAAGGAAAACTCTTTGCATACAAAAGTAGGATCAGCCGGATCAAGGCCAAGAGGGATAAGGTCAACAATATCTCAGAAATAGGAAATGAATAGCTTAGGATAAAGCCATCATAATCCTAGATATGAGATTCTTGTGAACAAAAGACCCTCTAATGGCACTAGAAACCATTTTTCACTAAAGGACTTGTCTAAAATGCCACAATTGTGTGGTTTTCACACTTGGATGCATTGATTTCTTTTACTTTTTCTAATTATATTTATTTTTGTTGATTTTCTGATATTTGAGGAACCCCATACTTAAGCATAGAAACACTTGAGATGAATGGAATTCATGGGTTCCCAAAGTTCATCACCATTAGAGTTAGTGAGTTTATATACAGCTGAACCAAATTTAGTGACCAAAACATATGGCCCTAACTAGTTTGGCTCAAACTTACCTTTCTTTTCACGGTCCTTAGTGGTATTGAAATGATTTTCCTTTAGAACAAGATATCCTACCTAAAATTGACACTCTCAATTTTGATACACTTGAGGTGAACAAGGGCGTGAAGGTGCTTCTCATATAATATCTCTAGTTCGCTAAATGAGCCACTATATAGTCCTATTTATCCAAGTAATCTCTTAGCTCTATGTGTAAAGAGGAGAGCTCAATATCAAGGGGTAATATGACTTCTGTGCTGAAAACTAGGGAATATGGAGTAACTCTAGTGGGGGTTTTGATGGATGTTCTTTAAGCTAGAGGGTGGGATGAATTTACAAACGCCAATTACGACTGTTTTATTCACCATATTCTCCATAATACAAACAAGGGTTTTATTTGAGGCTTCAACCTACCCATTACCTTGAGGGTAATAGGGGTTGAATACTCGATTCAATTTGAAAGCGTTAACATAACACCTTAATAATTTTGTTCTTGAATGACTTACCATTATCAACTATAATGGCAAAGGGGATGTCATACCAGAAAATGATATGGTTCATTATAAATTTGGATATCTATGCACCAGTGACATAGGTGAGAGGAACAACCTCTACCCACTTTGTGAAGTACTCAAGTGGTAGTAATAATGAACATATGGCCATAAGAGGATGTAGGGGTAAGCTTACTAATGAGATCGAGTCCCCACTTTGAAAAATGCCATGGTGTGATAATAGGTTGTAATGATTGCGTTGGTGCATGTATCAAGTTGCCATATTTATGACATAACAAACATTTCTTTATATACTTGCAACAATTAGTCTCCATGGTAGGCCAATAATAGCCTACTCTCAATATCTTTTTAGCTAGGACTATCCCACTTATATGGCTCCACAGATGCCTTCATGCACCTCCTTAACCACTAAGATAGATTCATTCCGAGTTCAAACAACATAAAATATTCTCATCATAGCCTCTACGGTAGAGAGTTCCCCTAAGTAAGGTGTAGTGGGCTATATAATGGATAAGGTTTCTTTTGTCAGAATGGGAAATTTCTGGATGGAAGGTTCCATCATGAAGGTAATTGAATATGTCAAGGTACCAAGGGGAAAAGGGACCAACAACTGCACATACCAAACATGACTCTAACATGTCATATCCTGGTATTCGTAGATTCTCGACGAAGAATCGCATGTCATTATTTCGGGTGGGAGTCACAACATAAACCCACCCATAGCCATAACATCCACTTCTTGATTATGTCCCAACAGATCTATTCAAATGTAATTTTATCAAATAACTCCTACAGTGTTAACCGTTTTTTAATAAGGAAGAATTTTTTCATCCTTAACTTTGTACTCATCAGTTACCTGTTTGATAATCAACATAGAATCACCAATTACATTCACTTGTCTAATATCCCACTTGATATATAGTTTCATCCCTATAATAAGGGCTTCATATTATGCTATATTATTTGTACATGGGAACCCGAGTTAGAATTCTTGAGGGATCAAATCTCCTGAAGGAGTGATAAACACAACTCCTACACCTGATCCATGAAATGTAAAGGAGCCATCAAAGTATAGTTTCCATATAATAGATTCCTCAAGGTACATTGTAGAAACATATGGAAGTTCTAGAATCAATGATTCTATAATTTGGAAAAGAGGCCTCATCTAATTAATCCCCCAACACATGCCCTTTAACTAATTTATGATGGACATAATCAATATCAAATTCACTGAGTAGGATGATCCAATTAGCCATCCTTCCTATAAGGGCAGGTTTTGATAACAAGTATTTCAATGGGTCCAGTTTTGATATGAGTTTGGTCTTATTATTCAACAAATAATGATGAATTGATTGAAAATAAAAATGACGGCCAAGAAATCCTTCTCAATCTATGGGTAGTTGAGCTCGTAAGCAATCAATGTATGACTAAGGTAATAAATAAATTTTTATTTCTGCTCTATGTCATATTGGGCCAATAGTGCACCAATTGAAAATTGAGTAGCATAAATGTATAGTAGCAGTGATAGGGTTCACATGCAGAGGTGGAATTAGAACAGGGGATTTCGATAAATATTCCTTAAGCAAAGAAAATTCCTACCGTTGTTTTGGACTTAATGAAATTCAACATATTTCTTTAGAATATGTGTGAATGAGTGGCACTTGTCTGCGAGATGGGAGATAAACCTTCGATTGCTTGAATCTTCCCCTATAAACTACACAATTGATTTATTTTCTTAGGAGGAGGCATTTTATTCTAGCTAACACCTTTGTAGGATCTACTTAAATTCCTCTACGTGATACAATGAATCCTAAAAAATTTCTTAATAGCACACTGAAGACACATTTCTTTGGGTTGAGTCAAACCTTATAATCTCTAAGACGTTGAATTTTTTTCATAAGATAGTGGGTGATCTTCTCTAGTCCTGGATTTACCCAAGATGTCATCCATATAGTATTCCATTATGTCATTAAGCATATCATGAAATATGATAGTCATAACCCGTTGATATATTGCACATGCATTATTGAGGTAGGAGGGCATGCCTTGGTAGTAGAATGTCCCCACGGGGTTATAAAAGTTGTCTTATATTGATCTTCCTCAACAATTTTAATCTGATTATACCCTAAAAATCCATCCATGAGTGATAAAATTTCATAACTAGTTGTTGAGTCAACAATCATGTTGATGTTAGGAAGAGGGAAGTCATCCTTAGGACAAGCTTTATTTATATCTCTGAAATCTATATATATGCTAATACCGATGGGTTTCTTCTATACAAGGACTATGTTTGAAATCCAGTCTGACCAATCAATAGGTCTGATGAAGCCTACAACCAATAATTTCTCCAGCTCTTCTTTAACCAATAAGGCGACACCATGATGCATATTTCTAATATTTTTATATGCTTTACCTCTTCATGCATAAATCGTGTTATGCACTACTAATTCCAAGTCTAACCCACTGGTATGTATGCATAGGACCAAGCAAAGATATTTGAAAATTCACGTAAAAGTAACACAAAGGTATTTTATTATTGGGTTAATATCGAAGCTCCCAACTTTACCATTTTAGGTATTTCCTCTATACCAATGTTTACATCTATGGTATCCTCCATAAGCAACATGGTTTCTCCCTCCATGTGTGTAGGATCATAGGGGAGGTTGAGATCTTCTTATTCTGAGGGTGTCTCAATGAGATTTTCACCCTTAGGTTGATCAAATTCTTTGTCACTTGATTTTCTTTTTGTTTGTGCGCGGTGCCTCAAAATTTTTTTCACTATAGGACTTGGACTTATTCTTTTTGCAAGGATTCTTTGTGGAAATCTTTCCCTTGCTTATTTTTTTACTTTGACAACTGCAAAACTCAGCCTCTTCCCCAAAATACACACATGTGTCAAGGTTGATGGAGAATCCTTTCTTATGATCACCCATTGGAATGCCATCACAAATACCCATAAAATCACCAATAACTTCATCATTTTCAAATAAGTCGATTGATACATGTTGTTGTTGGTCCCAGTTAATAAGTGATGGGTAGATAAGGTCTAATGTTATAACAAAGTGGGGGATATGATAGGGGTTATAGTTAAGATATCGTGTCAAAAAAACATGTTCGTGGAGATAAGGTCTTTGTAAAGAATACAACAAGAATCTATTTCAATTTTGTATTTGGATGAACTATCTTCTCCTTTAGAATAGGTTGCTTTGACCTCTGGAGGATTGGACCCATATGGTCAAACACCAATACCATACTTACAAAACTTGCGATGTGGTATCGTAATAGCTTCCCGCATACCTTGTTCATTTATGCCACAACCATATCCTTTGTATCCCATAGTATACATCATTTTATTAGGGATAACATACTTAGGTGATTGATAGAATGGATCCATATCATCATTTGAAGGTTGGGAGACAATATTGTTAAGTAGCTTTTCATTTTCTAATAAACCACCAGAGTAAAATTTTTATGTTATAATTTTCTCTGGACCATTGATATTTGTAATAAGGCCTACCACACACTTTGGGTGATAGGGGAGGTTAGAAACTAAAAGGGCCTATTGGAGATCATATTATCCATAGCCATTTGTAAAAAAATTCATCTCCCATGAAGCAAAAGGAGAATATGATGTAGAAGCACCATTATCATTAACAGATAAGGTATCTAGATCAACTCGTGAGGTGAGTGCCTTTGATTGAATTGGAATGACCATATCTATAGAAGGGCACTCATAAGTGGTGGGAAAATAACCCAAAAATGCTCTGCAATGATAAAATGGTTGAGAATCCCCCTGAATGGTGATGGTTTTTCCTTCATGATATAACTTCAAACATTGATGATAAGTGGAAGGTATGACCTATATGGAATGAATCCATGGGTGACCGAGAAATATGTTGTATCATGAATAGTATTAAAGTCTAAAATATAGAACTTAGTATCATGAATAGTAGGCCCTACTCCCAATGAGAAAGTGATCATGCTGGTTTATTTTCATTCTTCATTTTCATACACGTTGATGGTAATGCATTAGTTTCTAGATCAATCTTAGTGTAACCTAGTTGTCAAATCAGTTTTGCAATATAAATGTTCAATTCTGATCTACTATCCACAAGCACCCTTTTTATCTTCTTACAATTAATAATGACCTCAATGTGTAAGGGTAAGTTATGTCTAGGATCCTCTTCAGGAATCTCTTCATGACTAAAGGTTATGTGCTCCATTGGAACAATAGATGTGACCATGGCTTGGAATTGTGTAGGGTCAATATTAATTCGACACTCGACCCATGTAATGTTTTACAAATGATGTCCTTGTCAACATTATAGATTTTGAGAATATCTAAAATCAAAATCTTATCAGTAGTTTTCTCAAGTTTATCTAAAACATCATAATGAATTTCTTGAGGGAAGGAAAAGTAGATTTTGAGATAACAAGGTGAGCACGTCATGTTTCCATGGCGCACTCCTTTGTTTTAATCTTAAAGGTATTGATATTCTCAAAAGGAGGGCTAACACAACTAATTAGGGCATCGAAATGATTATTCATTTTTGCAACATAGTTGGCATTTTTAGTTTAGGACGAATGTCCTTGATCCAACTATTCCTTCCTTTTTTACGTTTAGGAAAGGTTCTTTGTAAATTCCTAAGTTTGCATTGGAAGATTTATTAGGGGCATTGGAATCCATTTTCACATCACCACTATCAATTAAGTCCTGGATGAAGTGTTTCAACTTTAAAAACTTATTAGTTTCGCGATCCTTGACACGATGAAAGCCACATTATTCATTATTTCTAAACCATGACGTTTTAGGTGCATCATCTCCATAGGGTATAGTTTCTTTGTAAATTCCTAAGTTTGCATTGGAAGATTTATTAGGGGCATTGGAATCCATTTTCACATCACCACTATCAATTAAGTCCTGGATGAAGTGTTTCAACTTTAAAAACTTATCAGTTTCACTATCCTTGACACAATGAAAGCCACATTATTCATTATTTCTAAACCATGATGTTTCCATGGTGCATTACTTTGTTTTAATATTAATGGTATTGATATTCTCAAAAGGAGGGCTAACACAACTAATTAGGGCATCGAAATGATTATTCATTTTTGTAACATAGTTGGCATTTTTAGTTTAGGACGAATGTCCTTGATCCAACTATTCCTTTCCTTTTTTACGCTTAGGGAAAGGTTATTTGTAAATTCCTAATTTTGCATTGGAAGATTTATTAGGGGCATTGGAATCCATTTTCACATAACCACTATCAATTAAGTCATGGATGAAGTGTTTCAACTTTAAAAACTTATCAATTTCGCATTCCTTGACACGATGAAAGCCACATTATTCATTATTTCTAAACCATGATGTTTTAGGTGCATCATCTCCATAGGGTATAGTTTCTATGTATTTAACCATGTGGACCACCTCAATTTTTTTAATATAAATGACATAGATTCGACTAGAGGGGTGAAAACACAATGTTTATACTCGGGGACAAAGGTCCCTTAGCAAGTTTCAAAGGAGCATGGTTTTGAACATGTACTCATTTAGAATCTATTATACCATCACCCACGACATTCTTGTTGTTTTTGGGAAAAAATTTGATTTTTCATTAGGATTTGAATCATGATTATCGCGTGAAAAGCGTTTTAAAGTCCTTTTTCCAATAATGCTTTTAAATTTGACTACCTTTTTCTATAACCTCTTCGAATATGTTTCCAAAATGCATCTGCAAGTGGAAAGTAATCTCGAGGTGTAATTTAGGTACAAATATTTTGACCAATAGTTTCTCTAGTATAGAGTAAGGGAAGCAACTATCGAGCCATCACACTCTTTGTAAGAAACTAGCAAAGCTTTCATTTTTCGGTTGTTTTGCATTGCAAAAATCTATCATGGTAACATAATTTTCCATGTTAAAGGATATGTGACACACAAAATGTTCTTCTAATATTGTTCATGTAGGAATGGACCCTTTAGTTATATGTAAAAACCATTTGAGTGCTTGACCCCTAAAATATGTGGGAAATGGTGAAAGATATAATTATCACTAAACGTGAGCTCTTGAAATGCCATGTAAAAGTATTTAATGTGGTGTCTTGGATCACATTTTCCCTTGTATTTTTCAAACTTGTGACCATCAAAGTGATGAGGGAAATGTATTTTCAACACAACCCTATCGAAGGGATATGGGCATAGCTCCTCAAACCGATACTGAGCCTTTGTTGATTCCTTATTAACATGTGAAGCTAATTTTTCCATTAGGTAAGAAATGACTTGTATTTTTGTTCTGAACATTGGTAATCCTTGTGATTTTCACGAAGGAGGTTAATGAATATTCTTCACGATCCTTGCTATATTAATTTCTTCATATAAATTATTTATACCCCAAGAATGCCATACTATCACCTAGTGTACATTGGGTGCTCACGAGACAACGGGGGCCCCTCCTTTTTGAGCCTCGCGAGAATGATTCGCCATTGATGGATAAAGACAAGAATGAAAATAATTCAAAAACAAAAGATACACATCATGCATATCATAAATTGAAAATTTAATAAACTAGATTTGCCTCATAAAAATATGAAGTGGTTAACACTTAAGAACATGAATAACAAAATCACACACATATATTGATTTATAAACCTTTATACTTTGGCCTCATTACATCATAAGGGTCATACAGACTGAATACATCAAGGAATATTATCTTAAACCCTACAAAAATACTCTGTAGAGAGAGTTCTTATCTATTCTACCCATTAGAACCCTTATTCATACCCAAATCCATTCCTAATATGCTTAAACCCCTTGCAAGAATTTCTATAGCACCTTGTTACTACTCAAAACCCTCTTTAACCCTACTAGCATTCTAACAACACTTCTTTGCCTTCCTCAACTTCTCCATTTCCACAACACTTAGTTATTACTATCATCCTCTCTTTTAGATCCAAGCACTCCTTTAATATGGATCTAGATGTACCACCTTGGTTTCCTTCATGAATAGATTGCATGCCAAGTGGAAGTGTGGTCCTCCATGGTCGAATGCCTATGCCAGCTTGCAAATGCCTCCACTACCTGTAATGATCATCCTGGGAATATTCCTTATGTGGAATATTATTTTCTTGACCTCCAAGGCTCTAGGTGGCACCTTATCCATTTTCAGCATGCCTACTTGGGCTTTTCATGTGTTTCTCCTGTGATAACTCCTTCAAAATATGGCTAAGTCCCTAAACCTCCTGTACTCCCATGCACGCGCCAACCTCTTCTCCCACATGCCTTTCCCTTGCACAATTTTTCTTGAGTGCCTTCCTTCTTTACTACCTCCCGTGCATGATGACCTCTTCCTTAGGACTTAGTCAATTTTGGGCCCAACATTACCCCACACTATGCATGTTGTCCATCCTTAGAAACACTCTTCCCTTCCACTAAAGAATAAATAATAGGAAAATGAAAGAATCTATGATTGAATAAAGAATGGAAGAATGGAAGAATCTGCTATTGCTGCATGAGAAGTGGGAAATATTTCTTCATGGGGGCTTCAATCTTAACCCAAACATCCACCTCATTCTACGCCTATTGAAGTAAGTCACCCACCATCACATTAACCTTGTCAAAACTCATCTCATCCCCTTAGCCTTCAACGTATCTTCAATGCTTTCCATCTGCTTGCTAAGGTCTCCCAATGCGTCCATCCTGCGAGTGACTTGGGGGTACAACTCTTTAGTTTATTTTTAATCAAAAATCTTAAGGTTTCAATCACCTCTAATTTCTTCTCTACCTCGGCCAAGATCCTGTCCCACTCTACCCTATTGCCCTTATTTTTCTCTTGAAATTATTTCAGATCCACTTCATGGTTGACAACTAATATGCTTGCTACTCTATCCCTGTCGCCACAATTTTCATATACAACTTCTTCCATTTACATCATAGTCTTCACTAAGGCAAGGAGCTCGGAGTACCAAGTTAGTATCTCCCTAGTCTTCAACTTCTCTTCCTTCTTATGGTGTGCCATTACTTCTTCCATTGATTCTAATGTAAGTGGCTTCCTTTCCATGGTGAGTATGCACGTTAAGTCTTCCAAGAAATGCATGGTTGACTCATATTTTTTTTCAGAGGGGCTAGGTCGGTGCTTTAAGATAATGGCATTTGAAATAACCTCTATCTTCTTATGGAATTCATGCACCTTCACCTTTTCATCCCTTAGCTCACACCTTAACTACACATTTAACTAAACCCTTTGCTTTATCTCTTTATCCCTCTCAATGATATCCTCATTCTTCTTTCCAAGTTCCTCCTCCAAGGCTATTATTCTGTCATTTCTCCCAAAAAGTCTTTCCTCCACTTCTACTGACACCTTGTTGAGCACATTGCAAACTTTCTCATCGAAAGCTAATTAGGTATTTACAAGGGTTTCATTCCTTTAAGCACTTAGTGTCTCCATCATTTCATATTTATTTACCTTGAATTTGGGCTCATCGACGTGGGACTCAAAATCCAATTTTTTTTTCTTGTGCACGGGTACACACTTTCTTCATCAAAAGAAGACCAAGCTAGGAGTTGGTTTGTGGGCACTGTACTCTGGAACCACACATGCAAGACTTTGTTTGGATCATTGTTATAGGTCATGGCATGTTCTCTTGCATTACTACTATGCCCTTTCCACCTATGCATGATTTACCGTTGGGAAACTAAGCGCTAAGTTGGGTCTCTCTGCCCATACTTCTATACTCCTTTCCTACACTTGAACTCTCTTCAGTTTCCTTTAGTATTTCATCGTGCTATGCTCTACCTCTTAGCCATCTAGATCTCATATAATGCCTACCACCTCCTTTTCAACTATATCATTTATCTATTTGTTCCTTGGTAGGGGTTGAGGTCCTTTGACCATGCATGTTTACCTCCTCACTTCCTCCTTTGGCATGGGCGCCCTCCTCATACTCCTTCTCTCTCTTCATCCCCTTCTTCATAGAACTGTGTACATTATACACATGGGAGGATTCTTGAGCTTCCTCACACTCTTCATTGTCTCCTTCATTTTCCTCCTCAAAATCATCATCCTTGATGCTCTCTGTCTTCTCCGAGTCTGAACCTTGCACCACCATTTTTTTTTCACCTGGTGACTCCAACACAGGGGACTCCTCCTTCGGGTGACTCTTCTCTCTAGGAGACTCTTCTTTCTCTGGTGACTCCTTCCTGATGGGAGACTTTCTTCTATTAAACATAGGTGCTTGTACCCACGCCTATGACTCCTATGACCCTATGTTTTACTTTGTACACGTGCTTGGCGCCTTTTTTGCAGGAGTCTTTCTCATTCTCTCTTCTTAATTACTACTTTCTTCTTTCTCTCGGTGGGGTCTTCTGGGATAGAGACATCATCCTCAACATAAGCACCCTTCTCAAACTTGGGCCTTAGCCACACATACACCCTTGCCACCATCCTACCTGCAATAGGAAATGTCACTGGTTTTATCATGTGTACGTCATGAGATATGTACTTTTCTACATAGGCATGCTTCTTGGGATACACCAAGGTCTAGCGCATCTCATGGTGATCTTGATCTACAACACTTAGATCAAATATTAGTTTCTTCACCTCTTTAAACATGTTTACCATGCCTTGAAAATATCTGTTGTGAAGGAGAAGGAAAATTTACACCAAGGACCCTTAGTGCCATCTATCAAGGTAAACTTGCCAATATAGAAATGATGGTATATGATGAATTCAACTTCTCCATCCACCAGTGCAGGAAACTATTCTAGTATCCTCCATTCAGCTCCGAATGCATTGTGCATCCATTTATACCATTTCTCCAAGCGTGCCTTGTGAGCGGCCATCATGGTGTCACAAGTATAAGCTTCAAACCTCTTCATGGGAGAGGGGTTCTCATCCAGGTACTCCCAAACAAACTTATCTGGCCCATCGGGCACTCCAATCTTTGAAAATATAATGGTAAGGAGGAAATTACTAAACATGATATTCTCCCCATCACACGACATCAATAATCTCCTCTATAATAAAAGATGAGAGGTTGTAAATGGTGCCCTTTGAGATCTTATGACAGACATTAAACCAACCTTTGTTTATCCATTTCCATCTCTCCTACCCATTTATCTTTGTCACCAAGTGCATGAACATCCTCATAATAGGGTCGGTGATTATAGTGATGTCAAATTATCACAAACCATTCTTATATTCATACACCTCAACAATATTCTTAATGGCCTCCTTGTTTCTTAAATCATCATCCAATAACTCCCCTTCATGAGATCAGGCTAGTGAACTTAGAAATCAACTGTGGGGTTATGTGCATCCACCTTCCTATGAAATAGAAGTAGTCCTCATGCACGTGTGACATTAACCACTAGTATAGTTGCTCAGGTTTTCCAAAATAGGGAAACTCATAAAGTTGTAGAAGCCCAACCTTTTCTAACTTCACTTTTACTTCATCATCATAGATGGGTTTCCCATCTGGCGTCCTCTTCTCCATTGGGTGAACCAACTCCAAGGTCATCTCCTTTTCTATGGTGCTCATGTGTGATGATTGTAATCACTCATGACCATATTCCTTATATATGACACCCACTCTTTCCCTAACAACACACCATCTGGGTTCTACATCTCTACATACCATTCTTTCATTGAAACTGGTGGAAATGATTAGTTTTCCTTTGCCCTTTCCCTTTCCCTTCTTCGGTGAAGTGGTGGCTTATTTCCTTGGTTCCATTTTTATATTCCTTGCTCCTCTGTAGTTTCTCCTTGCATCAAGTTCTATTATTTCTCAATCCCTCGGCTCTACTCCTCTAAAATTTCCTTAAAAACCCATGCCCTAGCTTATAAACCCTAACCTGGAGAACTTCCTTTCCACAAGATAATGTATCCACCCATGAGAACCCACAAAAAAACTTCTTTTACACGCATGCACTTTACTTCCACACTAGTTCACAAGTCCTTGATTTATTCAACTTCACACACTCCTCTTTGCACTTCTTCACAAGAATCACCTTAAAATGCAAGAACTTCTTCGATAACTTAAAACACAAGGTAAAAGAATAATTCACCTTGACCTTCTATTTATAGATTTTTGATTTTTCCACACAAACTCCAATGCCACCTACTAACCTACAAACACATTAAAGTCATATTTTTCCAATGCCATCCTTCCACACATTCTATCTAGTGATTTTCCTCCGCACACAATTATGTGAACACTCCATGCAACATTCTAGTGCACAAGAATTATTTGACAATAGACTATCTCACACTTTCTCCCTATGCCAAAAGTATGTCAAACCTCGCATCCTTTACCAAGTTAATTCCTTTTGCCTCCTATTTGTTTTATTGTGTTTCCTACCCTTGTATGTGGTTTCTCAAAGCATTTTGACACCAATATTCTCTAATGATCACTTTCATGCGTGATTTTTTTTTGAACCCACGTGCTTTTGAATTTACAACCGAGAAACTACTTCAACATTGCTCCATGCACTTTCTCCAACTCTTACCATGTCCTTTCTAAAATTCACCTTTATGTTCCACCCCACACTAAAAAGATGTGCGGTCCTTTGCACATAAAACCTTGATGATGTAATTAGCCAACGGCACACACACACGCCCAAAACAAACCAAAAGGAATAAAGCAACAAGAAAGGAAACACAAAGAAAGGAAAATGCATTAAGGGAAATCCTAAGCTAACTAAAGCAATACTACCTTATTTACAAACACCCAGAAGCCTTATTTATAGTAGGGATTTAACCTACTTCCATTGAAATACCTAGGAAGTCATGTTCGTCCAATGCCTGTAGCTAGAAAGCACTTGAATCAAGTATATGGGTAATATAATATGGTCCCAACCAATGGACCTTGAGCTTCCCAAGATGGCACAGAAACTTAGAATCATAAAGTAAAACCATTTGCCCAACCTCAAATTGTTTATTCTTTATGTGATGATCATGCCAAGCCTTTTGTCTTTGCCTTCTTAGTCTTGACTCCACTTAGCAAGTGATCACCTTTCGTCTAACATCATTAGCTTGTCAATGCACTCTTGTAATGCTTGTTCATCGACCAATCCTCTTGCACACATAATATGCAGAGAGGGTAGCATACACTCTATTGGAAAAACATCTTCCATGCAAAACACCAATTGGAATGGTGTGGCTTTGTTTAATCTCTTGTAAGTTGTTTTATATGCCCATAACATGAATAAGACTTTGTCATCTTAATCCTTCCTCCCAAATCACAAATCTTGGTGAGTGTGTGACTTAATATCTTGTTAAATACCTCAACAATCCCATTAGCCTGAGGGTGATAAGGAGTAGTCTTGTGATGAGCCACCATGAACTTTTCCAACAAAATCCTAACTCTCTCATTTAAAAATGAGTACCCGGTCACTAGTAAAACTTAGAGGGCATCCATACCTACTGATTATATTTTCCCATAGGAATCTTGCTATTGTGGGATGCTATGAAGTCCCTCGTAGGCACTACCTCCACCCAATGTGTTAGATAATAAATGCAAGTAATGATATAACATGAACTTGTCCTTCGTACAATAGGTGAAATAGGACCTACAAAGTCAATTGCCCATTTCTCAAATGGTTCAACACTAGATATTGGTCTAATGGTATTTCATCCCTTTTTCCTGGCTTACTAAGGCACTAAAAATGATCACAGCCTTGCAATATTCAATACAATCCTTGTAAATTGTCTCCCACCAAAGGCCAACTAAGAGGATCTTGCATGCGTGTTGCATTCCCCATAGTAGTCCTCTCTGCAATTCCTCCATGAGCCTCCCTTCCATGATTGCAGCAAAGTGTGCTCATGCTCAAGCACACACTAGCATAAAACCTCATCATGTCCTAACTTGTATAAGTCTCCACTAATTAACATGTAGGGCACGTGACACATATGGCTAACTGTTTCCTTTCCAAAGTCTTCATTCCCTCCAGTGCCACACCCATTTTGAGGACAAAACAATATATTCTAAGTCGAGGGCACGTAATGCAATCTAAACAGTTGTGCATATGACATTGTATCCTAAATGCTCAACACGTCCTCTCCTTAGTCAATCATTGATAAATGTTCAAGCCCTAAATTACTCTTACCTAGTTTTACAACAACCATAAACTCAAACTCCTGAAATAATAGGACCCACCAACATATGCACCCTTGCAAGATGAGATTGTTCACCAAGTACTTTAATGTCATATGGTTTGTGTAGAATGTAAAGGGTATTGCTAGAAAATACTGCCTAAATTTCTGCAACATGTAAATCATTGACAATGCCTCGCGCTCTGTGGTAGTATAATTTTGTTCTATTGGGGTTAGCTTCCTACTAGCAAAGAACAAGGGATGGTCAACAATTCCCTCTCAAGGTTGTGCTAAGAATGCTCCAACTACCATCTCGAAGCATTAACATATACATGGAATGGATTATCCTAAGAGGGAAAATGTAATATGGGCACATAGAAAAGCCTATTCCTTAATGTGTTAAATGCCATATGTTGTGCCTCTCCCCAATGAAATGTACTTTTGCACTTCAACAATTCCTCAATGATAGGATAATCTTGGCATACCCCTTTAATGAATGTCTGTAATACCACATATGCCCAAGAATCCACATATGGGTGTCCCCAACCCATAATAATGACAACTTTGGTAGGATCTAGCAAGCCTTCTTTACATATGGATGTCAAAACCCACAATGGAGTAGTGAAAAAACTTAATGTTGAGAGGATCCACTAGCATCTCTCGAAAGCCTTCTTTACATATCCATATATGTCCCAATCAGGGTAGACCAAATGGGAGTCCTAAAATGCCTGAAGAATGAAAAAAACATATTTCTTAATGTTGAGAGATATACTTCCCCATTCAGTGGTGAAAGTTGTTTTTCTTGGTCCTCCTTTGCAATTCTAACTGATGATATCCTGAGAATCCATATGTGAAAGAATAGATCTCACACTCGACTACTCCTTCCAAGATCTCCTCAATGAAGGGGGTAAGAAAAGGATCAATGAAACACACCACAATAAAATCCATGTAATCAACACAAATATTTATCCTCCCATCCTTCTTAATGCTGATGACTAATATAATTATCCACTCGATTCCTCAACAACATCAATGATGCCTAATGTGATCATTTGTAAATATCCTCCTTGACCTTGACTCATAGATTCCGATTCATTCGATAAGGTCTCTTCCGAATTGGGCGCGAACCTTCCTTTAAGTTAATCTTCATTTATCCCAAGGAGTGGTGAAATCATTTAAGCTCATAGTACCCACGTAGGAATAAATCCTAGAATTCACACAACAGATAAATAATCTTTGAAACCTCCCTTTCTATCCAGTAATCTATAATAGTAGATTCTTTAGGTTCCACCTCGAGACAATGTTAATATTTTTTGGTTTTCAGGGGTTCATGGTAGGCACACGCTTGTTCATCAACACTATCCATAAGCTAGAGTATACCGACAATATGGTTAACATCCAAGTTTTCCACCTCTTCACCATTTATCATGTAGACCAAATTTCCTTTCTCTTTTTCCATGCAAGTGCACTCAAGTTGTACTTCCTCTTTTTATTCCTCATCAAAGCATGCTTCCAAGTCAGGTTCACCCAATAACTCTAGTACTTTATCCTCCACCATGGCACTATATCCCATACTTAGGTGCTTAACAACTTGCAACGACTTATGCACCAGTGACTTAGTACTCTGATACTCAAAAGCTTGAATGAGATCAGCTATCAAATCTTTCTAGTTTTCTATCTGATGAAGCACAACTATGAATGAATGTACCACACACGCACACATCCTTTTAAGGTGGAGTAAATATTATGCACCCATAAAGATAGAGGCAAGGCTTCTATTCCTTCCATCTAGGAATTCTCACATGCTTGGATGTGAAATGAGGTGGGTTCCTTCCCATGATAGTCTTGTATAGCAATAGGTGAATTTATTTGAAGAAACCTAATAGAGAACATGATTCTCACCTCACACCACTCTAGAAGGTTATCTTGATGGGTCACCCACCAACATGCTGTGGTCCGAGAAAATTATATCTAAACATACTTCTCCTTTTGATCTCACATCTCCATTGGGTCTCCATTGCTCGTAGGAAAAAATAGGGTTTCCTCTCCCAAAGTGTTACTTGGAAAATGTTTTCCTCCCTGGTGCTTGGTGAGTGTGCCTTTGTTACTCTTGTCAGAGAGCCTCTTAACTACCTTTTGACTAAATCATATGTCTCATGTACCCAATTGTCACATGCCACACTAGTTATATCACTTATAGATTGATCTTCTTCCCCTTTGAATAACACCTTTTTTAATTGCATAACCTCGGGGTCCCACGATAGTGTGCACATAGATTCTATCTATGTCTTCTTCTCCCAAGCAATCAAGTATAGGGTGTTGAATTTCCATCCATAAAAGGAATGATAACACATTCTTCCTTGTTCTAAAAACTTATATAACATTTATTGAAACGTAAGTCAACATTGTTCTTATAGCACTGGGGCACCCAAGTAATGTTGGAAAGTTTTCCACCTCGGTAAAGTGTGAAGAATTTGAAGTCTTCAGTGAATTTTGGACCTTGGATAGTTATAGAAGCATGCTTTGAAAAACCAATGGGCATCGCGTTTGTCTTGTTAACCATATACAACATGTTTGAGGATGAGTGTAATGGAGGTTTTCTCATTTGATTCCATGCGTCCAAGGTGAGAACATTAACTTCCACACATATGTAAATTAGAATATTACTCAAGAGACATCCATCAAAAACTACATTCAAGGTAATCTCCTTATCATAGTCAAGACTGTGAGGAGGAAGATTAGCCTGAACACCTTCCTCTCATGCTCTCCTTCGACGCTTATTACTTTTCCTCTTAGCCACTCTCCTAACAAAGGGATGATATTATCTTGTCTCAACATCTTACATACCTCCCTAACTTCATCCAGATCCTTATGTGGAGCCTCAATGCTCTTCTTCTGCTCTAACTGCCGTGACTTCTCCTTTAGGCACTAGATCTCTCCTTGTAGGCTTTGAATAACATCCATGGTTTCTGATACACTTCCTTCTAATGCGTAGGGTTTAGATAATTCCCATGCACCAATTCTTCTCTTGTAACCAATGGTCTCTACTTTTATATCTCCCGACATGTGTAGCATCAATTCGTGTCGTCACCACTACAAAGTTATAACTCTAACTCACGCACTACCCTTGGCATCCACTATTGATCAACATGCTTTACACTCACCATCCCAACACCCTTATCCTTCCACTGCTTCTGACTCATATGCTCATATAACTTCGAGAACTCTTCATACTTGTGATTCTTCCCACACCAAGAGCACTACAACAAATCATGACACTCACGCTTGTAATGTTCTGTAGATCCACAGTTATAACAGGTTCCACAAGGAAATTCACTTATTCCTCCTCCACGATTTCCATAGCCTCATAATCCACCCCAAAATCCTCTTTTATGACCTCCTCCATCTGCATGCCCTTTGTAATGATGGACATCATCCTTGGAACTATTGGAAACACTGGTATGGAACACACCAGTATCAATGAAATCATGTATCTGGTCAATCAATCTACAATCCTTGGTGTCATGATTAGTAGAGGTGAAAATTTTGCAATACCGAGACACATTCTTATGGATCGCATGTTTTAATAATGGGAATATATTTGAATTATGATCTTCGTGGAAAATCTCATAGTCTATTGATATAACGTGAATTGAAATTTGTGGGAAAACATCCTTTATATGACCCTTTAATTCACAATCCATACACCATAACCCAATGCGAGTCTCATGAGCCAAGTTCGCAGATAGTTTCTCCTACTATTTTTCCATGATAGCAATCTGGGCTTTAAAAAATGGACTAACACTGGTATCAATGCTTCCCATGGCCTTGGCACACAAGGTAACTCGGGGCCTCACAAATATATGTGAAGGTATTATGTGAAAGCACCCTCCTGAATGGAGTGATCATCCCTCTAACAAACCACTGAGCATGTTGAGATGGGTGAATATCATAAGACAAATTTGATAGAAGAGTCTTAAAGTGCACATCATACTACCACACACTTTCTACCATCCCTTGTTGGATTTCCTTCAATGCACTGATGCTCTTCTGTTCAAACTCAGGGATGTGGAACTTCGCTAAAAATGCATCACGCAACATGATGTAATCCATCACCATCTGGTGTGGATCATACTTATGGTACCAAATATACTCGCACCCTTACAACATGGTTACAAAATGAATTTATTTGTTCTGCGGGGTAGTGATTCCCTTCACGCGCCATAGTAACTCACACTTGTGTACATGTTCTGTGGCATCCTTAATGCCCTTGTAATTAGGTAAGTGGAAAGACATCTCATAAAACACCTGTTGATGATATTGTGGACCTTGTTCACCGGATCGAGGACCTTTATTCTCTCTAATGTTTCCTCCACCACTAGAACCACTAGATCCACTAGCTTTTATCCCTCTAGATCCACCGATCCTCTTCCCATAGCATGTAAGGGCCCCAAGAAGTTACACCTAATGAACCAACCGTCACGCTAAACTACGTGCCAACAATGCAGTGATCTTGAACCACTCCCAGATGTGTTTCCCACCCCACTTCTAGATGCGATATCCAAACCTTCTGAACCAACACCTTACAAAAATGATGTGCCAGATAAAATAGCTCCAAACACCAAAAATGTATGTGATGCCATAGATATAATGAATGAAAAATTATATGTACTAGGTATCACTCGACTACCAATACCGATACCAACTGGATTATCAAAACTTATCTCAAAGTGCTAGAAAACTAAGAACAAGGGTTTGGTCCACATGTTGGTTAAGATACATGCCTAGAATATCCTCCTTTCTTCATATGATGAGATCTCTCTAGAATCTGAGGGGGTTTCTCTTTTGCACTTTCCAAGATGGGTTAGCTCAGACTACTTAGGTTCCACATCCTCCGCGTGAACCTCAAATCCTTCCCGCAACGCCTTCCTCTATAAATCCATTACTCATATAGATTCACACCTTTGTATTGCAAAATCCTTCTCCCGAGTTTCATTATAGTTGAACCACCTCTCATCTCTCTCCATTTCCGCCACAAGGTCTACTATCCTATACCACGCTAGCTTCCATGCCCTCGCGCCTAGTAAAGGGTTTAACCAACCATGGGAAAGGCTTCAAAATCAATGTAATAACAAGGATCTTGATAGATGATGGAATAACACGCAAGAAATATCCTCTAAGCTCCCTCAAGAACTCAAACTCAACAATATCTGGGAAATAATATGTAGAAAGAGTGTATTCTAAGGTATAAATAGTCAACACTCTCCTCCACTAGTGATCAACAACACGGGTCTAGGTTAGATCAGAATCATGCAACCTCGATACTCATCTTGGGTCCATACACGAGGTCTATAGTACCAACTTTACCTAGATGCATATGTTGAAATCCATTCATACAACTCCACTGGGAAACAACAAAATAATGTTCCATACAACTCATGATACAAGTGGTCCTCTACCCATTTATGTGCATCAAACTCGGGTCCAATGTTAAATCTCTAAGAAAACTCATCCTCCGTGATTTTAATCCATGCTTTGACTTTGTCCAAGGTAAAGTGCTTCATCAAGACACACCTCGTTCTCACAACTTCTTCAAAAGAGGTCCCAATAACGAGACTAAAATGTAGTCATTTGTTCATATACCTTCTTTATACCCCAAGCATGCCGACCTATCACCCAGTGTGCATTGGGTGCTCACCTGAGGCATGTGCAGGTTTCGAGCCCCTCATTTATGTGAGCCTCATGAGAATGATTTTCCATTGATGGAGAATGAGTTGCAAGAATGAAAACATATACATTCACTTAAAAACAGAAGATACAGATAATAGATCCATGCACAAATGCATCATAAATGGGAATGAACATTGTAAATAAGCATAATGAAACTAGATTTGACTCATAATAATATGAAGAACATAAGGGTTTACACTCAAGAACATGAATAACTAGAATCACACTCATTTATTGATTTATAAACATTTACAGTGGCCTGATTACAACATAAGTGTCATATAAACTAAATACATCAAGGAATATTATCTTAAACCCTACAAAAATACTCTATAGAGAGAGTTATTAGATATTCTACCCATTACAACCCTTGTTCATACCCAAATCCATTCCTAATATGCTTAAAACCCTTATTACAAGCATTTTTGCAGCAACTTGTCACTACTAAATACCCTCTCTAACCCTACTAGCATTCTAACAACACTTTGTTTCCTCCCTCAACTTCTCCCTTTCCCCAGCACTTTGTTATTACTCTCCTCCTCTCTTTCGGACTCAAGCACTACTTTAAATAGGATATGGATGCACTGCCTTGGTTTCCTTCATGAGCAGATCACATTCCAAGTGGAAGTGTGGTCCTCCATGGTCAAATGTATATGCCAACTTGCAAATTCCTCC
Source organism: Taxus wallichiana var. yunnanensis (assembly GCA_018340775.1). Taxonomy (NCBI): domain Eukaryota; kingdom Viridiplantae; phylum Streptophyta; class Pinopsida; order Cupressales; family Taxaceae; genus Taxus; species Taxus wallichiana. The sequence continues at coordinate 132,216,312 of CM031234.1, forward strand.
ACTACTTGTAATGATCATCCTGGGAATATTCCTTACATGGAATATTATTTTCTTGACCTCCAAGGCTCCAGGATGGCACCTTATCCATTCAGCATGCCTACTCAGGATTTTCATGTGTTTCTCCTGTGAAAACTTCTTCAAAATATGGCTAAGTCCCTAAACCTTCCTACTCCCATGCACGCCAACCTCTTCTCCCATGCACCTTTCCCTTGTGTGATTTTTCTTGAGCACCTTCCTTATTTACTACCTCTTGCGCGCTTGACCTCTTCCTTGGGACTTAGTCAATTTTTGGGCCCATTAGTTTTAATAAATTTTGAAAACTAGAATGTGATATCCTCCATCATTTTTAGAAGGTACTTATTCCTCATTTTGTGGGCTGGAAGTAGAAGCATGTCTTGGGTTTAAGATCTCATCAATGTTATGCAGAGAAAATTCTACTTCTTTCTCTTCTTGAACCATTTCAAAGCAAGGAGAGAGGGATCAAACACATGTATAAATTTGGCCCCTAACTCTACAATATGTACAAGAAATTCATGTATTTTTTGAAATAAGAAGTTATCTTGTCATTTACAAAGGGATTTTACCCTAATTTTTATGCCTCATCCTTGTGATAGGAGGCATAATAAGAAAGTTTTAACCGAGGTTGATTAAAATGGACCCTAGGTAAAACCAAACGAAAGGTAACGACATCAAATTGTCACAAAGACTGTCAAATAATAAGTGGTAACGAATCTAAAGGATGAAAGAAATATGAACCAAGGACACCAAAGAATAAATAATGACACACTAACAAGGTAACTTGCATAACAAGAAGTATCTAGGTCAAAATGATCAAGTACAATACTATGATCCAATCACAAGAATAACTACTCCCTACATTCTCAAAGATAAGTTTGGTGCAAATAATGAAAACACAATATCAACACTTAGGTAAAGTTTTTAGAATAAACCATACCTAAATACTAAGAAGGTGTTTCCATGATCTCCAATTAAGGTATACTAAAAAAGTTTAGATACAAACAAAGTCCAAGTCTTTGAAAAGCGTTAAGTCCAACGCACAAAAGATTTAGTAGTTTCCAATATATAGTCAACAAAATTGCTTTTGATTCTCAAGATCATCTAAGGACATAAGATAAGAGCATAGAAAATAATTTGATCCAAATATATAAATGCAAAGGAAAAATTTAAATCAAATGAACATAAAAAATATTGATAAATTATTCATTTCCTTAAGTAAAATGAAAGATTAAGTTACCAATTAAGTAAATTTTAGAAAAAGAAAACTAAAGATGCTTTTGATTCTCAAGATCACCCTAAGGTAAAAGAGAAGAGCATATAAAAAATTTATTCTAACTTAATTAGAAATGTAATTAAAATTGTTAAAACTTATAGAAAATAGTTAAGAGAACCTATAAAACGAAGAAACATAGAAAGTTAGAATCAAGCCTTAAAAATTGACCTAAAAATTAACAAAGAGAAATAATGAAAGACTATGTAGCAAAGAGTGAATGGATTGAAGTAGTAGCGCAAGGCTAATCCTGCTAGCGTAAGGAAATTCTTCACTAGCACAAGGGTAGTGTCACGAGGCACGAGTGTCCGAGACAAAAACACAGAAAGTGTTTCGCTAGCACGAGTAGAGGAGTAGTAGCGTAAGATAGGTAAGTAGTAACACATGCATATAGTGCACTAGCAAATGCTATACATAGAGAAACAAAAATCACTTGAGCGAAACACAGTCGAGAAGTGCCGGTCAAGCATGTCAAGTGAGAGCGCAAGCTCGACATGAGTAGCGCACGAGTTTTCTCACTAGTGCAAGCCTTAAATCAGTAACACAAGGGTTCTTTCCACTAGTGCAAGGAACATGTGTAAGCACAAAAACACGAGATTTAATCAAAAAAAATTCAAAAATATCAAAAATTTGTCAATTTGATCCAAATTTGGTAGCACCTCACCTCCTTTATACCTGCAAAGAGAAAAAAACAAGGCAAACTCAACTAATCTAGTTAAGAAACACCATATTTATCTAAAATATGCTAAAATGAGGGTTAGTAACCAAAATTTGAAACTAATATAAAAATATTGAAAATGAATGCAAAGGACAATGGAGTATGTCCCACCGGTGTGCCAAATGTGTTCATATTAAATTTACTATGCTAATTAAAAGAGGCTAACACCTAGTAGTCTCAAAGAAAAGATAAATTTACTATATAACCATCATGATTAGAGCTTAATGGAAAGATAATATGTAATAACATGAAATAAATCATCTAACTACAAGCCATTCCTACTAAAATGTATGATTTCCTTTAAAACTATGAACCTATGAAGATCATAAGCAATCAAATTTGTGTTGTTGCTTCAAGATGATGAAATAATCTCACTAAAATGGCTACAAGGCCATGTTTAGATCTTCCTTTACTAATCAAGCATGAAGAAATGGATGCAAAGATGAGCAAGTTATTCCATTAATGGAGAAAGGCTCTTAATCATATGTTTTATATGATAATACTAGAAAAAGTATGGTGTAGGTGTGAGAGGAAGGAGCTTGGTTGTTTATATAGATTTCCATTTAGGAGAAGCTTTAATCCCGATGAATGTGGGATAAAGGATAAAGTATATTTATACTTTTAAGCTTGATTAGAGGACTTACCAAGTGATTAACTCATGGGAGTTGGAGATGATTTGATTAATCAACTAAGATTAATTAATAGGCTAGAATAAGATTTTTAGGCTATAAGAAGTGATTTAGGAAGAATTTGATATGATTTGAAGCATTTGAAAGAGGGATTTAACCAATAAAAGGGTTTATTGATTAAATACATTGTTAAAAAGACTTAATTAACTAATAATAGTTAATTAATTAATTTGAAGAGGATTATAACTAATAAAGTGTTGTTAATTGGCATCTAGAATGTGATAAAGGCTAGTTAATTAACGAAGTGTTATTAATTGACCAAAACATAGGGAGACATAGTGGGAAATCACTAATTATAATGAAAATGATAGGAAAGAGGATAGTTAGTACAATTTTATCAATAAAATTATGTAAGCAAATTTTAGGTGTTTATAATCGGGCCCTTCTACCATTATAATCGAATGTGTATTTCTTTGAAGCAATAAAAGATCTATTTTGTGGCTATTTTAGTATTGGCTCATTTTTATTGCTTTAACTTGCCTCTCTTTTACATTGTCTATTTGTTATGCTTACTCACGTCCCTCGCAGTTCATTTTTTCTGTGCCCCATGAAAATGAGTGTGTGTGTGTGTGTTTTAGATGTGATATTGTTGGTTGGATATTTTGTCAAAGACATAATATGAGGTTCAACCATAGTACATAGGACTACATTCCTCCTCGATAAAGGGAGGTGACCTATTTATTACTAATCTAAAACACACCAGAAGATATATACAATATTCACACTATTCTAACCATCGGGGTTGGGATCTCATCCTAGTAGATGTATTCTTATGTGAAAGAAATATGAATAAAGAGAAAGAGAGGGGGAAAGGAATAAATTTATTAGAATATGAAAAGAGTAAAACAGATAGGAATTTTCTTTTTCTTAAGCAAATGTAAATCAAAAGATAATCACACGCGATTTTAAATTGTAATAACTTGCAGAAGATTTGTTAAACCAGATATTTAAAGAAAAGAACAATTTAAAGCATTGGAAATAAGAACAATAATATTTCACTAGATTCTTAACAAGTTAATGAAACATATAAGGGTAGTAGGCCAAGAGGAATACCTATTTGTAATGTTGGTTGAAGGTTGTGCTCACGTTCTGATTTCCTGATCCAAGTTGATAATGAGAGCTCCCTTTTGGCTAGGAGGAACTACTAGTAAATGCAAAACAATACCACCAAATAGAGTTAAACAAAAAAATGAGTGGACTTCCTAGTGGAAGCTAGATCTCGTGAAGTGTGACACATAAAGATCCTATTGGAATTGAAACAATTTAGGTATCTCATACAAAATAATAAGAAAGGTCATTAAAAAGGTTGTTTAAGGTCAAAATGGGAGGGTTGACTTCTTGGTGTTGAGTTGCAGTCCAGTACAAAGCTATGGGCAAGGTCTAGTAAGGATTAGAAATGGTTTTGGGCTATTGGGAAGTGGGTATTATCTCATTGATCTCGATATATCTTGCCAAACACAAGTAACCAATGTCGAATGACCGACCGATGTCGGTTGGGTAGAGTAATCGACGTCGGTTGGCTAACCAACATCGGTAGGGGAAATTATTAGAAATTTTCTAGAATTGGTTTTCCAGACTCCTTGTGATTGCACAGAGGTTGGAAATGGTGAGGGTGAGGTCGTAAAATGGTTCTGAAGACTCAGAGATGATTAGGAGAGGGTGAAAATGGGTGGAAAGTTTGGGTATGATTAGGTGATGGGTTGATGGAAGGGAGGAAGTATATGGGTGTGGAGAGAAACAAAATACAAAGATGAATAAATAAATCTACACAAAGAAACTAGAGATTCAGTGTAGAGATGTTAAATACTTACTAGAAAATAGATTGGAGGATATAGGTGATGAAGATGGTGACAATAGAGATCTAGAGAGAAGAGTCGTTGTATTCGTGCTACGAAAGTTCAGACCTCTGTGCCTATTTATTGTGAATCTGTGATCATGAAGAGGATGATGAATGGTGATCGATGTTGGTAGTTCTCTCGTGTATCTTATTTTTCTTGAGTGTTAAAGAAATTTGATTGCTACATGTATTTGGAAGAAATGAGATCCTGAATCAAATGACCAATCCGGGCCAAGGATTTTAGAAACGTATTTAACCTAAATAAAAATGGTTAGGTAACTAACGTCGGTTGAGATATAACCGATGTCGGTCAAGGTAATAATATTTAGCTTGGCCAAAAATATCTAGATTGTTGATATTTTGGGGTGATTTCAATCGCTTTCTGAGTCTCGAGTGATAAATCATGGAAAGATAAGTATGAATCCTTTTAAGTTTGTTAATAAGAGTTAAGTCTAGGTTTTAGACTAAGTCCTTGTTAGTTAGGATAGGTTTAGACTTGGTCTGAGGTCATTAATGAGGTTTGAGTAGGTCATTGAGTGAGGTGGCTAGGTGAGGTGGTTAAGTGAGGATATTAATTAATTTAATTAATTTAATTAACATGTGCACTATAGGATATGAATAGGTAGGATATGGTTAATTTAATTAATGAGGTTTAAAGGGGAGTATGACCCAATTTTGGTGTCTACATTTTTCCCCTTTTTGTTGCGTAGCTTGTATTTGTAAGTGACGTTGACAAAAACAAGAAATTGGTGTTCCATGTGTGAATGGAGGTTAGATTTCCCCAAGTAGGGCTGAAAGTGAGATTGCCCCAAGTGTGGGTGGAGGTGATCCCCCTCAAACCAGAACTGATGAGGTGTTAGACGGAGTCAGTGAGTGGTTTGATAAATATGTAAGTGATGAAAGTGAAGGTATGTGGGTTATAGGTAAGGGTATGGGCACTTTGGGTAATGGGTAATGGTCAAATCGGGTAATAGGAAATGACAATAAAACACATGCACATGTATATATTGTGACATAGTACCAGGTAGAAGAACATGAAAAATCTACATCATCTAAGGTCAATAGGTTTATCCAAACAAGGGTGAAGTGATTTAGGTATCTAGGGTATAGAATATGGTCCGAAACACACTGCAGGTTAGGTGTAGGACCTTTTAGGTAAGATCTAATACACCAAAGGTTGGGTTGGGATAAATAACACAATAATAGGTAAGGTAAGGTCATTAGGCTAAACCACACGAGTAACACCATCACAAGGTATACCAAATACATGAGTTCGAGGTCACAAAAGGTAATTCCAGTCGGGATATATAGGTCCTGGAATAGTTAAGGCCGAGGTATATGTAAATAACAAGTCCCTAAATGTAATTAAGGAAATGTATAGGTAAGTTAGGCTTGTGGGTAGGGTGTAATAAGTGTTCATAAGGCCAAAAGGTATTTGGTAGTAATGTGAGTTTAGGTCAAAATGGAAAAAATGTAGGTGTCGATGGGCTAGTCTTGTATAGAGAATTAATAAGTAATGAATAATGTGTGTGGTAAAATGTGAAAAAGAGCCTCGTAATTGATAAGAATCCTTATGAGTCTATCATACCAAATATTGGATTATGAAAGTAAAACCCTAAAGGTGTTGCATAATTGAATGTTCGAGGGTGAAGAAAGTAACATGATCACGAAATGTTGCATTTACAAAGACGTCCCTTGAGCGGGTAGAAGATTAGGGTGAAAAAAGGTAATGCGGTAAAAGAGGCTAGTTTAGCGTAACCTAGTGTGAGACAACATGCCTATTTGGCAAGAGACCCAAGATCAAAATAGGAAATTCCATGATGAGAAAGCCAATCTTTTTCTTTTTGCTTTTTCTTTTATTTTTGTTTTGATAGACTGATCAATGCAGGAAGTCTATGTGGGATGAGTAGATTTTATATTTGAGGTATTTGTGAAGTTGATTAATGCGGGAAGATTTTAAATATTTAATTTTATTGTTTGCAAGAATAGTCTTCTTATTATGATAGACTATGTATAATATGGCTAGCTTGGTATAGTTTTCCTTCAAGGAGTAGTCTATTTATATGAGCGAGATAGAAAGAGTAGATGTACTTTTAGGGAGTCATCATTTTTTCTAGAAGTTTGACTCAAGGAGATGAATCCCATTTTAATTTTTTTCTTTTGGACTTTTAAGTCATGGACAAGACTATAGAGACCGATAGGCTTGTGAGTTGAAGACAAAATCATAGCACACAAAGGTTAACTATGAAAGAGAGGTTTAAGTGATGAAAAACTATGGGATTCCATCTTGAAAAAGATGAAAAGTATCCATGAGAATCATGCCATGAGTAGAGCCGTGGTACTCGTATTGAAGATAAGGATGAAAAGTGATGGGTAATCACATGATTCTTGTTTAGTCGTTGATCCTTAAAATAGGTAAAATGGAAGGTGAATGGTGCTCAAGGGACAAGTGTTTTAACTAGACAATGTGATATAGGACTTGATTCAACAATATAAGGGTCAAAGATGCAAGGCATTGAAGGGCTCAGGTTTAGGTTTACCTTCGAGTGAAGAAAAATGATAAACACATGATCCATAAGTATAAGTAATGATATATGGTCTAAGCCAATTAGGAGAAATTTTTCCCTGTTTACTTTTTTCCTCTCTTGTTACATGTTAATTTTCTTTCAGACGAGGTCGCCGAACCTGGAAGGTTCATTCATGGAAATTTTTATCATAGGCACATTTGATACACTTTTTGTAGATTTGGAGGTGATCAAGAGCATTAAGATGATGTTCATCTAATAACTCAAGTTGTGCCAAATGGTCTTGGAGAAAATCATATTCGTTGAGCATTTCTTTAAGTGAGATACGAAGAGACAAAATCTATACTTCAAGAGGTAGAAAACCTCTGTACCATAGACCATAGAGAAAGGGGTGGCAACAAATGAAGTACAAATATTAGTGTGATAATCCTATAAGTCAAAAGGAATTTGCGTATGTAAATCCTTTCCAAGTATCGTCAAACAATTTCATAAGAATTTTGTTTAGGATTTTGTTGGTTGATTTAGCTTAGCCATTTTTTGAGTGTAGTGAGGTGAAGAAAAACTAAATTGAATTTTGAAGGCGTCATTGAGTTTCGTAGGGTTTTGTTTTTGAAATTTTTTTCATTATCAGTGATAAGATGATGTGGAACACCAAAGCAACAAATGATGTGATGGTTGATGAATTCACATATTTTCTCAGCTTTTGTAGAGATAAGAGGTATGAATTCTACCCATTTAGTGTAGTATTTAGTAGCGGTAATAATCTATTGATGACATTGGGAAGAATGAGGATTGATCTCTTCGACAAGATCCAAACCCCATTGAGAGAAAGGCCAAAGGTATCGTATGACATGTAAGGCATGACTAGGCATGTGATGAAGATTAGCATGTTCTTTGGAACTTCACACAATGCTTGTCATAATCACAATAGTCATGGTTTAAGGTTGGCCAATAATATCCCAAAAAGAGAATGTGTTTAGTGACAACTAAACCACTGAAGTGACCTCCACAAATTCCATTGTGAACTTCCTTGATGGTGTAGGGAACTTCAGAACTTGTAAGGCATCATAAGAGGATATTGTCAAAGCCACATTTATAAAGAAGACCACCCATGATGACATAGTGAGAGACACTTTTGAGAAAGGCTCATTTTCCATTGTGAGTAAGGTCTAGAGGTAGAATTGAAAGGGAAAGGTAGTCAACAAATTTCTTATACCAAAGGTCACGTGGGTTAGTTTCAATGGTTCCGAAAAGGTTGACATCTCAAAATAGATAGGAAGATGATTGCAATCATTTTACACTGGAAAATATTTTTTGAGTCGAGGGCGAAGAAAGGATTTGAGAAGTAAGACATGCCATGGTATCCGTAAATTTATTAGTGGAACACGGAGTGGTTTGAAGTTCATAATGGTCAAAGGTAGTCAAAAGTATGTCAACATGATGCTTATACTTTTGAAGTATCTCATTATGACACTGGTATATACCATTAACTTGGTTTATAACCAATTAGGAATCACTAAAGATATTAATTGATTCAACATCTAAGGAGATTGTGGTTTGAAGGCCTAATATGAGTGATTCATATTCGGAAATATTGTTAGTATAATAAAAATATAGTTTAAAAGACAATGTCATAGGATCACTTTGTCAAGAGGAATGAGGATAAATTCGGCACCACCCCCACACCGACATTTGCAACCATAAAATAATAAGGTCATTTGGTAAACGATATCATCCAAAGATAGGGTAGTGATGGATTCATTCGGGAAATTGAAGTTAGAGGATTGATTTCCTAAAAGGGGTGCATCTGCAAGTTGGTCAATGATGGTTTTTCCTTTGACACATTTTTTATGAGTGAATTCAAGGTCTAGGTCTGTAAGTAGCATGAGCCAACGTGTAACACGTTGATGTTGGTAGGGTTTGTCATACATGCAATGTAAGGGGTTAGTATTGGTGAAAACAAATATTTTTGGTTGAGTAGGTAATGCTTTGAAGCTTATTGGTGATAAAAAATAAGGTTAAGCAGATTTTTTTGGCGTGGGTGTATCTAGTTTCATAGTCCAAAAGTGTATGGATTATATAATAAACTACTTGCTCCCTGTGTTGCTCGTCATGATGAGTGAGCATGACACCCAAGGAATGATCAGTATTAGAGATGTAAAGGTAAAATGGTTGGTCATCCTTAGGGGGAATGAGCACAAGTGGTTGGAGGAGGGACATTTTAAAGGCTTTAAAGGCTTTGTGGAATTCATCATCCCATTTTAAGGATACTTCCTTTTTTGAGGAGATGCCAAAATGGTTGGCAACATCAAAAAGATGTGAAATAAAGTGATGAATAGATTTGCAACTTTCCTTGAAAACATCAAGGTTAAAAATGTTGGTAGGTGCGAGGCATTTCGAGAATTACCTTGATTTTAGCAAGATCGACTTCTATGCCACAAAAAGAAATGATAAAGCCAAGGAGCTTTCCAGAGAGAACAATGAAGACACACTTAGGTTGAAGGTGAAAAAATACTTGATGAGATGGTCAAAGACGACCTTAACAATCTGTAAGGTATTATGCCCAATGTTTAGATTTGGCAAGGAGATTGTCAACGTAATATTCCATTATGCGATGCATGATGTCATGAAAGATATAATTCATAGCCCTCTGATATGTAGCACCAACGTTCTTAAGGCCAAAGGGCATGGCTCGATAGCAAAAGGTCTCCCAAGGAGTGATGAACGTGGTTTTGTGTTGATATTCCTGGGAAATTAATATTTGGTTATAACCTGAGAAACCATCCATGAGTGATAGCATCTCATGGTCGGCGGTGAGATCAACTAGTTAGTCAATACTAGGTAGAGGAAAGTCATATTTGGGGAAAGCTAAGTTAAGGTCATGGAAATCCATGTAAATGTGGAGTCTCCCTATCACTTTTGTGACATGAACGATATTAGAGATCCATTGGGGATAATAAATGGGTAGGATGAAGGAAACTGAAAGAAGGCACCAAATTTCTTCTTTGACAAGAAGCACAATGCGAGGATGCATTTTCTGCAGCTTCTGTTTCACAGGTTTGGCTTTAGGAATAGTGAAAATATTGTGGACCACAATATTTTGGTCAATACTGGGCATATCAACATATGACCAAGAAAAAGTGTTGATATAATCTTGAAGGAAATAAGTAAAAGATTCTTGTTCAACAATATCTAAAGATTGGCCTATCTTTAGAATGTGTGCGTTGTCCTAAGTGTTAATATTGATTTCAATGGTTTATTTGTTCAACATGGTTTGTGTCTCAGAAGGTAATGACCGATGAATATAAGAATCTTCCGCACCAAGGTAGGTGAGAATAGACTCATCATCCTAACATTAAATGACGTTAATAGAAGGTGCATCATCATCGATCATGTCAAGATACAAAAAGGGATGGGAAGAGGGGGCCTTGCCATCTCGTTAATAAGTTAAAGGTCCTAGGGAAATGGTGTTCATGAAAAAAAGTTAGGAGGAATGGATTCGGATGCATAGAATCTATGGGTGAAGGTGGTGAAGTTGGTAGATGGGGTGAAGGAAGGTTTTCGTCCTTAATGAGTTCGATCCGAGATTTCTTGGAAGAGAGTGGGAAAAAGCCAATGCCACTTCGGTCTTTATGTTTACGTGTGGTGCATCGGATGACAGTATGACGACCTTGTTCATAGAAATCAAAACCAAAAACCTTCCATGTAAAATGATGGAGGTAGGTGTGGGTGAAGTGAAAATTAGTGATAGATTGAAGGTTAGATGAAAATGGTTTCATTTGGGAAGGTGGCTTAGGTGAGTAGGTAGAAGTATCAAGTCCCCCATATGTTAAGTTGGTATGAAGGTGGGGAGGACCATAAGGGAAAACCTCACCTATGCGGTGATCATAGCGGGGATGTTGGTGAAGGTTACCATACTCTTGAGGAGTAAGGAATGTGTCGATGTTATATAGGTAGTACTCCCCTAGAGTGAGATGTTGAAAACACCTTCTAAGGGATCGGTAGTGGATATGTGGGTAGTGGGAATAGATGAATCACTAGGTGATTGTGAAGAAGAAGCATTGGTTGGTTGAGAGGTAAATGGGTTAGCGAGATGGGTTGGTGCAGAGGCTATAATGACAATAGGAATAAAAGAGTTAGGTGCGGGAGAGGTAGTGGAAACATTGGTGGATGGGGTTGTGGGTGAAGGAGAAGTGGCAGTGGTGGTAGATGCCTTAACTGGTACAAGGACATCATTAATTTGGTAGAACATGTTACATGTTTTAAATGGTGATGGGTCAATTGTAATGGTATAGTTATGTCCTTCATGTTCAAATTTTACACATCAATAAAAAATTGAAGGGACACAACTCATCACAGGATCCAAGGTCAACCAAGCAACAGGTTGTACTAGAATTCCCCCTCTAAGACATAGAACAATTCTAGAATAGTATGGGGGCCCACACGAACATGGAGAATGATGGTGCTAAGGGTGGAAGTGATGGCATCATTGAATGAACGTAGCATAACTGGGTTATTATACATGCAATTGGTAGGGATGCACATTTGGTTGTACACATGGGAGGAGATGATGTTGATGTTGGCACCGCCATCGATCATAACACGTCGAACATATATATTATCAATGTAAATGGAAATGAAAAGGGTGGGATCAAGATCATCTAAGTGGAGAGGTAAAATATTATCATCAGAGAAACTGAGCGTGGCTACTTGATGAGTGGTAGCGGGTGTAGAGGAATGGCATGAATTGGTGAGTGAAGCCTCATGGTGAGGTGTGATAATGGAGGCCATGGGCATAGGGTCAATAGGTAAAACCTTAATGGATTGTAAAACCTCCACAAGGGCCTGTCGATGGGATTAAGAAGTTTGGACAAGGTTGTACAAAGAAATTTATAGAGGGGATTGGTGATTTTTTTTTATCACTATACGAAGGGCGACCCGCCAAAAATAGGGTATGTGGATCCCCAAATGGTAATTCTTGGTATATTGGGCACAAGATTGGTGGATGGGCTGGTTGCTTTATCCTTTCCTTTGTCTTTTTGGGTGTGAGTGACAACTTGGATCATGTTAATCTGAGGAAGAGAGGTGGATGGAGGTGGGTTATGAAAATTATAACAACATGATGGACAAAAACCTAGTGTAGGATAAGAGCCTTGTGAAATGAGTAGGGTGCACTGGCATTTTGGTGGGGTTTTGGATAGCTCTCTTATACGGACCATATTGATCTTGAATTTTAGAGGTGGATAAAAGGGTTATGGAGGTGGTGATGCAGGTCACTGAATAGGTACTGGGAAAGGATGTGTGGTGATAGGTGGAGGTGGAACAGAGTCCTCATTTAGAAGATCATCATTGTCAAAATTTTCTTCAGGAGGACACAATTGAAGGAGAATAGTTTTAAGAGCCTTACAAATTTCTACATCATGCCCTGACACATGATGGTAGGAACAAATTTTAGTATTGTTAAACCCTTTTGGTTTAACTTTGAGTGGGTCGTAAGGTCTAAGGGGTGGCAATGTGATGATAAAGGTCTCTAAAAGGTTAGCTAGAATGTTGGCGTAAGACCTTCCCAATGGATCACAATGTGAGGTGAGTGTGGGTCTGGATTGAAGTGTGGGTGATTTTGGTGGGAGAGGCGTCATGAGAGGTGGAATTGGAGGTGAAATAGGTTTGAACACTATTTTGGTAGGTTTTACCTTTATAGATTTTGGTTTTATTGTCTTGGGTAAAGGCATAGTAGATGAACTAGCGATAGAGGGTAGTGGGTTTTTCAATTTTGGTTACACCTTCTTGGGTAAAGGTGAGGAAGGAGTACACGATGTGGAAGGGAAGGAAGATGGTAGAAGAGGATGAGTTAGCCAAGGTGATAAAGGAGGCATGGTGAAGGTTGCTGGTAGAGGCAAGGTGGAAGGTATGGGTTGAAGAGAAGGAAATCTCATAGGTACTGATGGGGTTACTATAGGTGGTGGGGGTATAGGCGGTAAGAAAGATGTGGGTAATGATGAAGGTGTGCACTATGCAGGTAAGTTGGGTGTGATAAAAGGTCATGATGAAGAGGTGGGCTACTGTGCTTTTGGTTTTCCTTAGATATGAGGTTTCTTGGCCAAGGTCGATAGGTGAGGTTCTAGGATGGAGGGCAATGGTGAAGGTGACAAAGGAGTAGTGGGTGAAACCAGTGTATGTAGACTAAAAGGTTAGGTCTTCCTTAGCTAGAAGAATAGTTTTTGTGTGGGTTTGTGAATATGTGGTTAAGTACAATTTAACAAGAGGGGGACTAGGCTTGATGTCAGCATGACACCCAATGTGGTGATGGCTCTGGACGTAGGGGAAGGTGTAGATACAGGTAGGTTCTTAGGCATAGGAACAAGTTTGGTTGTTGGTAAAGGTTTGGATGTAGGCGAGGGTGATGAAGAAGAGGCCATTTCAATAGGCATGATCATGGTTGATTTGGTCATATAAAATCTGTTTGGGTAAATTGTGGAGGTATTAATAGGCAATATTTGCATTTGGGTTGAAAAAGGTAGCCAGAGACGTCCCCAAAGCATGGAATTATAAACGTAATCCAAGCAGTTTTCTAGGCATGAAAATGACATTGTTGTAAGAGGAGATGAAATTGATTTATTAGTAATCCTGTAAAGTATGTCTATGAGATAGGGAACTAGTTAGCTTCAGACTCTGTAGGTAAGAGAGCCGAGAGAAAATCAACTGGATCTTGGAAGGCTAATGGGGAATTGTCACCAACAGGTAGTGGTGCTTCTAAAGGATCCTCTATTAGTAGGGGAGATGATAAGTGGGATGAGGTAGGTTCCTCTTTTAGTGGAGAGGGAGGTGAGCATGACTCTCTGATGGGTAGGAGAGTTAACACCATAGGTTGTTCATTAGGTTGCAAGGGGAGTGATGAAATGACATCGAAAGATATTGTGGTCTCCTTTGTGGGTGAAGGGGAGATGAAGGGGAATCCTCTATGGGTGGAGTAGCTGAAATAGGCTCCTCCGTGGGTAAAGGATCTGTTAGGAATTAGAGAAAAAATATGTAGAAACAATTCTTCAAACCACAACAATAGGAAACTATATAACAAAATTATAACAACATAAATGAATAATGCACAAAAGAAGACAAGACAAGATTTAACGTGGTTCACCCAATGTGGGTTACATCCACCAAATGTGGGTTACGTCCACCAAGAACTTGCTCATATTTTATTATCAACAAGAGTAAAACAACTCTTACAGTCTTCTCTCAGTTATGAACTCACAACAGAATTCCAAAGATGCTAAACCACATCTAAACCACAATTGACACCCAATTACTTAACCTTGATCACTCTTGATCACCTCTTGATCATTAAGACTCAAGACCTCTTGAAAACTCAAGATATCTTCAAGATAACCTAAAACCTCTATTTATAGGATTACAATCCTTTTAAGAAGTCATAAATCTGACCCTAGAAGTTTGAAAGTCACGATCTTTCAACTTCCCATGGCTGGAAAAATAGTCCCGATGTTAACAGCCAATTAACATGATGTTAACAGCAACATCGCAGCAATGAAACAATGACTACATAGAAATTTCATAGAAAATAACTATAGAATGCTCATGATGTCTCAAACTTAACCGTTCAAGCTCCAACACTTCAACACTGATTCAAGAAGACCAAAAACAAGCTCCACACCCCAAAAATCTCCCACTTAGAGACTTTTTCCACTTTGAGAAAAGTTTTTAACCCCTCATTATCAACCATGAAGGCCAATAAAATTTGAACACAACTTTGAATTCTCCCTTGTGACCACCTTGGTCATCATATCCGCAGGATTCTAACTGGTATGAATATTTTCCAACTTCAACTTATCTACTTCCAAAGTTGCCCTCATGAAATTATATCTCAGTTGAATGTGCTTCATCCTAGAGTGGAAAGCAAAGTTCTTCGCCAAATGAATAACACTTTGACTATCATTGTTTAGTCTCCTAACTTCTTCTTATGACCCAACTCATCAAGAAAATGCTATAGCCAAATCATCTCCTTGCTTACCTTTGTGGCAGAAAAATACTCAGCCTCTGTGGTTGAAAAAGCCACAACTTTTTGTAACTGTGAAATCCAACTCACCGTTGTATCACCAACCATAAATACATAACCTTTCGTGCTCCTGCTGTTGTCCAAATCTCCTCCCATGTCTGAATCTACATAGCCATGTAATGTATTGTCCGATCCACTAAAACACAATGCTTGCTCCCATGGTCCCTCTCAAATACCGAAGGATCCACTTTACTACCTGCCAGTGCTCTCTACCTGGATCACTCATAAACTTTCTCAATACTCTCACTACATGAGAAATGTTAGGCCTAGTGCATACCATAGCATACATCAAGCTACCAACTACTAATGAGTACGGTACCCTGGACATTTGGATTCTATCCTCCTCAGTCTTGGGACTCTGCTCCTTTGATAATTTAAAGTGACCTACCAAAGGAGTACTAGACAGTTTAGCATCCTGCATACTAAACCTCTCCAAGATCTTCTTTATGTAATATTCTTGAGATAATACCAGTTTCCTCTCCTTCCTATTCCGAGTTATTCTCATACCAAGGATTTGTTTTATTGCCCCCAAATCCTTCATAGCAAAGGAGTCACCTAGCTGCTTCTTGAGTACCTTTATTTCCTGCATGTTCTTCCCTGCAACAAGAATATCATCTACATACAAGCATAGAATAATATAACTACCATCAAGAAACTTCTTGATGTACATGCAATGGTCTGAGTGACACCTAGAGTAACCCTGCTCCTGCATAAAACTGTCAAACTTCATGTACCACTACCGTGGAGCTTGTTTCAGGCCATACAAGCTCTTCTTCAATTTGCACACTAACCTCTCCTTCCCTTTGACCTCATAACCCTGTGGCTGCTGCATGTACAATTCCTCCTCCAACTCACCATGAAGGAATGCATTATTCACATCCAACTATTCTAAGTGCAGGTCTTCTACTACAACTAAACCAAGAACAGTCCTAATAGAAGTCATTTTAACAACCAGAGAAAAAAATTTCATCAAAGTCTATACCTTTCTTCTGTGTAAATCCTTTGACCACCAATCGGCCTTGTATTGTTTCCTACCTCCATCTTCCTCTTTGATTCTATACACCCACTTGTTTCTGTAATGCTCTCTTGCCCTCGGGTAGCTCCACCAGATCCCAAGTCTGGTTTTCCATAAGAGATCTATGCTCTTCATCCATGGCCTACTCCCACTTCTTTCGACATCCACCTACACTACTTCCTCAAAGAACTCTAGCTCTCCACTTGTCAGTGAGCAATAAATAATTCAAATATGGAGTAAATCATTCAGGTTCCCTTCTCACTCTAGAAGACCTTCTCACCTTAGGAGTTTGGGGTTCCTGATGAGTAGGTACATGAAATGGCCCCTTGGACACCTTGCTATCCACAATGTCCTCTAACACTATGTATTCTTTCTTTGATTCCTCTTTCTATTCCTGCAACTGATCTTTATACATGATTTTTTCATTAAAGACAATATCTCTAGACCAAAATATTTTCTTGTCTTTAAGACTCCAAACACGGAAACCAAAATCATCTTCACCATATCCAACAAAGGTGAATTTCTCAGACTTAGCCTCTAACTTGGTCCTATCATCTTTATCAATGTGAAAAATACCTCACATCCAAATACTCTAAGAAATGAGTAATCAATTTTCTTACCAGACCAAGCCTCCTCAGGTATACCTCCATCTAAAGCCATAGAGGGTCCTCTATTAATCAGATAAATAGCTATGCTTATTGCTTCTACCCAAAACATGAGTGGCATCCCCACATGTAACCTCATGCACCTAGCACACTCCATGATTTTCCTATTCATTCTCTCTGACACTCCATTTTCCTGTGGAGTATTTGGAACCATTATTTTCCTGTGGATCCCATTTACCAAACAATAATCAAGAAATTCATTGCTGCAATATTCCCCTCCATTATCTGACCTGAGACATTTCAACTTGAGACATGTTTCATTCTCAACCAAGGCTTTCCATCTTTTGAAATTTTCAAACACATCAGATTTCTTTCTAATGCAATATACCCAAACTTTTCTAGTTGCATCATCAATGAAAGTAACGTAATAACATTAACCACTAATAGAGTTTACCTTAGCTGCCCCCATACATCTGTATGCACTAACTCCAACTTACCATCCTTCTTGGTAGGTCCAACCTTGAGGAATCTCACCCGCTTCTGTTTCCCATAAACACAGTCCTCACATAAGTCCAAATCTTACTCCTTTAATCCGGAAACATGTCCTTTATAATTTGTATGCCCTTAAGACTCATATGACTGAATCTATGGTGCCACAAAGATGCATCTCCATCTACAGCAACTAAATTACAATAATCAACATGACTGGTTAAATACAAAGTACCATTTTTCTTACCTCTTGCAACCACAGAGATCCCTTTTTAACCTTCCAAGAATCCCCGTTGTAAAAATGACTGTACATCCATCACTACCCAAATTTGTCCGCTAATATCAAGTTCCGCCTCAACTTAGGCACATGCTTGATGTCCTTAAGTATCCATGTGTTCCCATTCTACATTTTTACCTGAACACAACCTTTCCCTACTATGATGTATGGTTCATCATCACCAAGATATACATGTCCAAAATCACCTTGAACACAATCAGTAAAGTAATGTCTATGTGGGGTGGCATGGAAAGAAGCCCCTGAATCTAACACCTAAGATTCAACAATATTATCTAAAGAAAGAATTAAGGCATCTTGACAAACATCAACTGCTGCCAAATTTACCTCTTTAGTTTCCTCCTTGTTCTTCTTATCTCGAAGAGTCTAACAATATTTCTTAGCATGACCAACCTTCCCACAGTGCCAACATTCTAACTTACTCTTGGACTTTGACCTTCTGCGATCATTCGACTTCCCATAGTTACCTTTCCCTCTGTTCTTTTGTCTCCCTCTACTCTCAACCGTCAAAGTGTTTCCAGAAGTAGAAGAATCTCTAGTGCTCTTCCTTCACATTTCCTCGCTTAAGATCACACCTATTACATCCTCAAACTTCATATTTGAATTATTAGAGACCGAATTACTTATAGCCATAACCAAGTTGTCCCAACTATCTGGTAAGGAGAAAAAAATCAACAAAGCCCTGACCTCATCATCAAAGTCAATTTTTACTGAGTTTAACATACTCACAACCATATTAAATTCATTTAAATGATTGGAAAAATAACCATTCTCAGACATCTTCATATTAAATAACTTTTTCATCAAAAATATTTTATTAGAGGTAGAGGGTTTTTCATATAACTTCCCCAATGCACTCATGAGACCTTCTATGGTCTTCTCCTGCGATATGTTGAAAGAAACCGAAGATGTAAGGCATAAACGAATTACCTAAAGCACATTTCTATCTAGAAACTCCCAATCCTCATCCGACATGGCTATAGGTTTCTTTGTTTTTCCAGCCAAAGGAACATGGAGGTCCTTCTGATATAAGTAATCCTCCATTTTCATCTTCCACAAACCAAAGTTCTGCCCATTGAACTTCTAAACCCTCGATCTACCATCATCTACCATAGCTCCCACTCAAGCTAAAATTTCCCTATGATTTACAACTTTAGTAAAAACCACCAAAGCTCTGATACCAATTGTTAGGAATTAGAGAACAAATATGTAGAAACAATTCCTCAAACCACAATAGTAGGAAACTATATAGTAGAATTATACTTGCAGAAATATAACAACATAAATGAATAATGCACAAAAGAAGACAAGACAAGATTTAACGTGGTTCACCCAATGTGGGCTATGTCCACCAAGAACTTGCTCATATTTTATTATCAACAAGATTAAAACAAATCTTATAGTCTTCTCAGTTATGAACTCACAACAGAATTCCAAAGATGCTAAACCACATCTAAACCACAATTGACACCCAATTGCTTAACCTTGATCACTCTTGATCACCTCTTGATCATTAAGACTCAAGACCTCTTGAACACTCAAGATATCTTCAAGATACCCTAACACATCTATTTATAGGATTACAATCCTTTTAAGAAGTCATAAAGATGACCCTAGAAGTTTGAAAGTCGTGATCTTTCAACTTCCCACACTGGAAAAATAGTCCCGACATTAACAACCAATTAACAACAAATTTGCAACAAAGACACAACAACTACACAACAATGTCATAGAAAATGACTACAGAATTCTCCTGAAGTCTCCAAACTTAACCGTTTGAGCTCCAACACTTCAACACTGATTCAAGAAGACCAAAAATAGGATCCACACCCCAACAGGAGCTCACACTAGAATCTCCTTGATGGAGGGGATAGTAGGAAATTGAGAAAGGGTCGGTATGGTGTCAAACACAACATGGACCTCATAGACATTATTTTCATTAGTTAAAGGTTCTCCAGTTTGGTTAGATGATGGGGTGTGATTTAGAAATGTCCTCTTGAAGATATGTAAGTTTTGATTAGCTAGTGCATTTGGGTTATCCAAGACAAGATCTCCGTTGTCTAACATTTCCTGGACAATATTTTTGAAGGTTATACAGTTACCATCGCGATGGCCTTTAACACGATGATAGTTTCAATAGTCATGTTCCTTGTACCATGCTGGTATAAGAAGAGCAGGGTCAAAACCAATATGTGGTTTGATGGGTGGTAGAGCAATTGCTTTGGCTTTAAGAAGTTTTTCTAATACTAAAGAATAAGGCTCCCTGATTGGAGTATACTTTTGTTTCTCTTGTCTGAACTAGAAATCTTGAATGAGAGAAAGGCTAGAAGAAGGTTTTGATTGATTGGATGGGTGAGATGGGCCAAATATTAAAACTATCATGTTGGCAGATCCTTTGGCTTTGGAATAATTGTTTTGGGGTTTGGAAGAGGAAGAAACAACATTGGATTTGAAAGTAACATTTTTGTTACATAATTGAATTTTCTTCTCTTTTATAACACAAATTTCAAGCTTTCTAGCCATGATGAACGCTTCATCAAAGGTACAAAAGGTTTAGACTTGGAGAGTTTGTGAGATGTGCCTGGCACAATCCCGAGTGAACAACTCTATAATCTCAATTTGAGGTAGCTCGAATGTAAGTTCTGGTTGATGAGGATCTACCAACAAGTGACAAAATATGCGATAGGCTTGTCATCATATTGTCATGTTTAGTAAAAGTCAGTCATGGTGTCCTTCTTGACAATATTTATTAAAAAATGGTCCAGGAAGGATTGATCCACGTGGTTAAATGAGTAAATGGAATGTCGAGGTAAACCACTATACCAATCCAATGCAGGTTCTGTTAAGGACATTGGAAATTTCCACAAGAGTAGAGCATCATCATGAGCTTCTAAATAGCACCCATGTTTGAAAGACCGCAAGTGTTGTTGTGGGTCTTCTTTGCTATTGAACTGGTTGAATTTGGGAATTTCCCAATGTGTAGGGTATGGAAGAATGGGAATAGATGGATGAATGGGCTCATTGTAGATTTCATCGTATGTTAAAGAGTTGCAAGAGCCAGAAACTAATGCTTCTAATGTTTGCATATTTTCCATCATCATTTTAATAAGGTTGTTGGTAGGTTATGATGTGGGCACCCCCTACAGTATAAGGGGGTTGATGATGAATGTATGATGTGGATGGAATTCTAGTATATGGTGGTGTTGAGTATGAGAATTGCGAGGGGGAATAGATGCAGTGGAAAATATCCCGAATAGGTGATAGACAAGATAGGTGGTTGTTGGTGATATGTGTAAGTAGGTGGGGTGGATGTAGCGATCCTTGTAGTGATTGGAGGTAAAGACTGTGGGATGGAGAGGATGATGTTTTGGAATGGGGTATGGGTTGCCAACACCATGGGTGGCTGTGATGTAATAGGTATATATGAGGTGGTGGGTGCAGATGAGGCTATGCTCAAGGTGGATGATGAAGGAATGGTTGACACCATGGGAGAAACTAACATCAAAAGTGCAACCGATGCTATAGGTGCCATAGATATTGATGATGTGGGGTCAAGTTGGGATACTACGGGTGGTAAGGTAGATGAAGGTAACATTGAGCTAGTGGTAGATGATGCGAAGTGGGGGTGAGGGAAGGAGGAATAGACACATGCATGTCATATACCAACCTGTCCTGTTGAATTGCGAGTGGAGGAATAGATGGGATAATGTTGTAAGGGTGGCGTTGTGGTTAAGGAGTCTTAAAAAATCCTCGTCACCGGTAATGATGATAATAATTTGAGTAGGATCCATAGGTGAGAGGATGGAAGGTGGTGATAGGATAGGAAGGTGCAGGTGAAGGATTGCATGGAATACAAGGGCATTGGCTTGACTACAAGTCAAAACCATGTGATTTGGCGTAGGCTTGGCAATTTATTCTCTGTAAATGACATAGAAAAATAGAAGAAATGGAGAAAAATAGTTCTAGGGGGCAAAAATAGGTTGTTGTTTTAATTAAAAATTAAAACACAGGAACTAACGACGGTTGGGTTAACCGATGATGGTGATAGGGTGACTGATGCCGGTTATGTTAACCGATACTGAGTTACTGTAGGAAATCAAAAGTTTTGCAAATGGGGCAATAACTGATGAAAATGAGACAAAACTAGATTTGATAGTGATTTTAAAGATCCAGGGGTATGATGATATGTTTGAGGAACTTTAGAAAGAACAAAAATGTGGTGAGTGTTGTTTTTGGTAAAATGACCAAAAAAAAAAGATAACCGACAATGGTTAGGTAAATTGATGATGGTCAAAGTAAACCGATGCCAGTTGTTGGATCGACACGGTCATTGTGAAATTTGAAAATATGGAGAAAGTTGATTTTTGTGACTTAGATTAGGTAAAATATCAACCTAGAAACCTGAGTATGATAGTGATGGACCCTAACACACTCAAAAAAGTTAGAATACACCAACTATAATTGTGGAGTGTGAAAGGAAGAAAGAAAAATGGAGAACACGTCCTCACAACTCAAAACACAAATCAAGAAAAGTTAAGAAACATGAAATCCTATGGGTGAATTTTATGTTTTATCTTATGCTATTTAAGACTGACTCGTGAATATTTTTTTTTTTTTGGTTCAATAGAAGGTGTCCTATGAAAATCCAAGATCTAAGGATGGTTTTAGGTAAATTTTTGGCGGGGTGGTCCTTTCTCTGAGATAATGACTGGACAGAGAAACCAGCTAGGTGTCCACTATCAATCCTCTGATCGTGTGATCGTTGAAAAATTCTTCTAGGTAAGAGGATGTTTAAGAAGATGTGTAAATTATGTAAGTGGTTTGGTATATAGAGAGAGTGTGCAAGTGAACTACGATTAAATTAGTCAACCATCAGCTGGGCATGACTTCCAGTGTATAGGTTTCCCTCAAATTAATGTGAGCTATAATGCAATAATCCAAAATGAAATGCAAGTGTTTTAAGCCCAAATCCACAATTACGTTTGATGTAACAAATGGAGAACATGAAGAGGGATGATCTTTCACTAATGCAATGTAGTAAAAGGAAGACATGTTCTTTTTAAAGCACTAAAAGTATGATTTCTTTTAGACAATAGCAAGAAGGAGAATATTCCAGAGAAGAAAATTAATGTGAATACTTTTCGAAGGGAAATAAACACACAATTTTTTCCTAGGAATGAACAAATGCAAAGGAACCCTGATGGGTCCCACCGGATATGCCAAAATGTTTCATTGAATTCTTAGAAAATTAATGAAACAAATAAGGGTAGTAGGCCAAGGAGGAATACCTATTTGTAATGTTGGTTAAAGGTTGTGCGTATGTTTTGATTTCTGATCTAAGTTGATTGCGAGAGCTCCCTTTTGGCTAGGAGGAACTACCTGTAAATGCAAAACAATACCACCAAATAGAGTTAAACAAAACAATGAGTGGACTGCCTAGCGAAAGCTAGATCTGGGAAACATGATACTTCATGAACAAGCTGTCAATCCACTTTTATATAACAATATTAATGCTAGTTAAATCATACATGAAGTAAAGATCATATAGGAATTGAAATAGTTTAGTTATTTCATGCATAAAACAATAAGAAAGGTCATTTAAAAGTTTTTTTAAGGTCAAAACGGGAGGGTTGATTGGATGGTGTTGAGTTATAGGTCTTGTAAAGGCTTTGGGTAAGGTTCGGTAAGGATTAGAAATGGTTCTGGGCTATTGGGAAGTGGGTATCAGCTCACTGGTATGAGCTATCTTGCTGACACGTGAATCGGTGTCGGTTGACTAACCGATGTCGATTGGGTAGAGTAATGTCCGGCGTCGGTTGGCTAATCGGCGTCCATAGGGGCAATTATTAGAAAGTTTCTAGAATTGGTTTTCCAGACTCCCTGTAATTACAGAGGTTGGAAATGGTGAGGGTGAGGTCATACAATGGTTTTGAAGACTCAGAGATGACCGGGAGAGGGTGAAAATGGGTGGAAAGTCCAGGTATGATTAGGTGATTGGTTGATGGAAGGGAGGAAGCATATGGGTGTGGAGAGAAATATAATACATAGATGGATAAATAAATCTACCCAAAGAAACTAGAGATTCAATGTAGATATGTTAAATATGTACTGGAAAATAGATTGGAGGATGTAGGTGATGAAGATGGTGATAGTAGAGATCTAGAGAAAAGAGCTATTGTATTCGTGCTGCGGTAGTTTAGACCTTTGTGCCTCTTTGTTGTGAATCTATGATCATGAAGAGGATGATGAATGGTGATTGATGTTGGTAGTGATCCCGTGTGTCTTCTTTTTGTGAGTGCTAAATAAATTCGAGTGCTCCAAGTCTCTGGAAGAAATGAGATCCTGAATCAAATGACCAACCTGGGCCAAGGCTTTTGGAAACGTATTTAACCTAACTAGAAACGATTAGGTGTTCGATGTCGGTTGAGGTATAACCGACATCGATCAAGGTAGGAATATCTAGGTTGGCCAAAAATAGCCATTGTTGCTATTTTTGGGGTGATCTCCAACATTCTACTAATTCTCAAGTGATAGATCATGACAAGATAAGTATGAGTCCTTTTAGGTTTGTTAATAGGAGTTAAGTCTAGGTTTTAGACTAAGTCCTTTTTAGTTAGGATAGGTTTAGACTCGATCTAAGGTAATTAATGAGGTTTGAATAGGTCATTGAGTGAGGTGGTTAAGTGAGGATATTAATTAATTTAATTAAGATAATTAATTTAATTAACATGTGCATTATAGGATATGAATAGGTAGGATATGGTTAATTTAATTAATGGGGTTTAAAGGGGAGTATGACCCAATTTTGGTGTCTACAAATACCTCAAATATCAAAGATATTCCCATAACAAAATGTTTGTAATAGATTATCTCTTATATTCTTTAATGATCAAAAGGAAACATAAAGTATTTCTCTTTTTCAACTTCAACCTCTATATCATATCAAGAAATTCCAATGCTTTAGAATGCTACAACATCTCATATTTATAGAGAAGGGAAGGAGTAAAAATAGGAAATAGTTGAAACAACATGCTCAAAATAGTAAATATGAGTAATGAGTTCCTTTGACCGATTATAAAATAATGACCCTATCAATCTTACAACTTCATAGGATGTCAAAACAATTTTGAAAAAGTCATGTCAAATGGAAAACAAAAATGATATGATAGGCCCATCACTCCAAATTTTATTTTTCATTAGCCTGTTTAGCTTTTCGAGCATGAAATTCCTGAAACTTTCAGATCATTTCTTGAGATTCCTCCTCTGTTCCACATGAGTAACAAATTAGAATTTTGCATGTTTCATATGTATTACTAAAAATCTATGGAATCCTTTGGTACTTCTTGATATACTTGGCGTGAGTTTACTCAAAATTTTCTCGTAGAGAATCAAGTTGTCAATAGTTGGCAAAATTAAGTTTTCCCCTATGTTGTTGTATAAATGTGCAACGAGTAAATTGGAAGTTTCCAAGCACGACAACTATACCCCTATGCCGAATTTTTCATGTTTTATCATTCCTAAGAAACCCCGGCTCTGTCCAGTCAGTCCAAATGATTTCCCAACCAATGTCATAATATTATCCTAGGTGATTTAGGAAAATTTCACTCATTCCCCCTAGGTGATTTTAGGAGTTCATTAAAAATGCAAATGTTGGGCAGTCACGGGAAGGGCTATCGCTGGCCTTCCCGAGACAGGATCACCTCCTTGGAATAGAACGGAAGGGAAAAATTCATCATGGAGATGAATGGAATACCTTATGTCATCAAATAAATTATTTTGGAAGGTTTAGAGAAGTTTTTTAAGACTTGGAGCAGTCTGAGTGAAAAACAGGGTTCACAAGCCTAGACAGTACACAGCCTAAAAAAAGCTGCTGGGCTTCAAAAGAAGATTCTGAGAGCTCCAAATGGAGTTGGAAGTAAAATGAAACATATTTGGAAAGAGGATTCCAATACCTACATTATGGTGAAATAATATTTTTCACAACACCTTGGTGCATATGATTGGAAGACATTTTTCTCAGTGCATGGTGGAGTCCTAGATCAAAAATCCAATTTTTAGGGATCCTATGATATAATCAAGACATGATACCCACATCATTGGATTCAAAATTCCATTTCCATTTAGGATCATATAGAATTTCACCAATAAATTTCTTCGGAATCTCAAGTTTATCGCATTCCAAGTTACCCTCTCAAAGGCGAGTTCAGACTTAGTCATTTTTAGAGAGGACACATGTCGGCACCGGGAGCTGGTGGGATTTCATGTCCACCACGTCCATGAGGTCAGGTAAATCACCCCTTGGAAAATGTTCCTAGCTCTTGTGTGACCCTTGGGACCCTCATATGACCTCCAGAGTGGTAGTTTAGCCCTCAAGTGCTTATTTGGAGCATGCATTCCCTTCCGTCGGATCGGTGCCATGTGTCGGCTCTAGGAGCACCGTGGAATTCGATGTACCTTATGAACCTAAGGTGGGGGACATTAGGCCTTGGAAAATGCACCCAGCCCCTATGGGGAGTCTTTTGGACACCCATGTGACCTCATTTTAGCTGTCGGTGCTTTAAAGCAATTTTTTTCCTCCTTCATCCCCTGCCGTTGGATCTAGTGCCACGTGTCGCCGTCTTGGTCATTGTGGAAATTGATGTCCATCAAGTCCCTGAGGTCAGGAACAATTTTTTTTGAAAAATGTTCCCTAACCCTAATTGTACATATCTTTTTAAAATCTCCCAAGTCTTTGCTTTCTTCATTTCTAACTTCTAAACATTTTTGTGCACTCCATTCCTCCATTTCTTCCTCTCCAACATTCTACCGTCACTCCACCATTGAAAATTCCCAGACCAGCTCGACCCAAGCACCGAAAAAATACCCATGGTGATTTTTAGGTCTCGAGAAGGATATTTCATCAAAACAAGAAGGAGAAACGAAGAGCAAGAAGGAGAGAACAGTGAAAATCCCCATAGCCTAAAAATGAAGATCTAAAGAAATGTTGCAAACAAGTCCATGAAACAAAAAACCATTTGCTGCTGTTCATTCCTCTGTCCAAGAACATCATAAAGACACCTTCAAACTCACCCCTTGTGCGACAGAGTAGCCACACAAAGAAATCTCATTTCCGGCTCAACGAAGAAAGAAGTAAGACTTCCGTCAAACTAGTTATCAGTTGAAGTAAGATTGCAAGTGAAGCACCGAGAAGACAAAAACCACATCAAAAATATAAATTTCATTGTAAATGGAGGAGAAAACCAGACCTGCAATTTTTAGGTACATTAATGGCTGCCGTACCCAGAGGCACTGCCAGGTTTGAAAACTAAAACTTTAAAATCTCTTGGACTATTGAGCGGGTGAAGTTGAAATTGCAAATGGAGGATATTGGGAAAAAAACCATATCAAATTTTTTTTTTCCATATCAATCCAAATCCCAGAGGAAAAATTTATAAAAATAACAGGTCTACTACATAAGAACTGCTATTTTGGGAAAGTTAGCAACAAAAGAACTGCTAGAGGAGATGAAGACATTGGAGGTAAACTACAACTGAAAATTCACCAGAACAAACATTTTTGGCACTTAC
This sequence comes from Taxus wallichiana var. yunnanensis, assembly GCA_018340775.1. Taxonomy (NCBI): domain Eukaryota; kingdom Viridiplantae; phylum Streptophyta; class Pinopsida; order Cupressales; family Taxaceae; genus Taxus; species Taxus wallichiana. Next base: position 132,243,410 of record CM031234.1, read on the forward strand.
TAAAAATAGTAAGTGGGCCCTCGAGCACCTACTAAAAATAGAAATTTGATCCAGAAGAAATGAGGAACACGGGGAGAAGGAGAAAAAATAAAAACTAAGCCACAACATCCAGTTGAAGATCGAGGAATTGCTTTTTCACACTTACTAAAAATAGTAAGTTACTTTTTCGAAGGGAGACATGAAGATGAAATGGATGGGTCAGAAGCCGACACAACCCTTTGCCTACGAGTATGATGTGGAAGACAGTGATGTCTTGTACATGGACTTGAATGACCTTAAAACTTGCATGGCCTCCAAGGACCGAAGGAGGATTGAAGACCAGATATTCACAAGTGGCTTGTTCGTTGTTGCAGGACACCCAGTGTCTGTGCAAAGTCTCGAGCTAGTCCTAGCCTGCTCCTTCCACTACGAGCCCGAGATGTGAACCATCCGAGCTGACAATGGTACAACGTTGGCGGTCATCAATCCTAGAACCATTTCAATCTCTCTCAGATACCGACATCCCCCAACATGGTCATCATTTCCAAGGAAAGAGCCGTGCATGATTGGGAGATGATGGATTCATATGTCCAAGGAGTAGCACTTGGATCATGGTTGAAAACTAGAAGAAAGCCTTCCAGGATTCCCAAGAATCTACCAAGGTGTGAGTTCCAAGAAGGGTATTCTGATGTCATCACTCTCCTCAGTAGAGTAATGGGTGAAGCAAACACAAGAGACTTCTAGGACTGGATGGGCCTTTACATCTTGACATTTGACGAAGGGAAGTAGAGAATTGACTGGGGGCAGATCATCAGTGACAATCTCCATCTACAACTTCTCCAAGTACCCACGACAAAGAAGTTCCACATGACTTCTTATCTAGTTTATCTCCTTGCAAGCTCACGATCATTCAAGGGATTGGCTCTCACACAGAACATTGCTTCCAAGGTACCTACATTTGAGAAACTTCCACAGTTGATAATGGAGGAGAGAAATAAGAACTTCACCTGTGTGAATGATGCATTCACTATGTACATGGTCCAAATCTTGGAAGGGGATCTTGAAGCTAGGATGTCACCAAAAGCGGTATCCCTGATTAAGGAATATGGCTCATACTTCATAAAATTCTCAACATTCTCCTACATACAAGTCACCGGCTTCAACCAAGCTCTGCTAAAACTACCTAAGTACCTTAGTGACTAGATTGTATTGTTTGAACTCTGCAGGCAGATCACCCAAGTAAATAGCAAGCTCAGAAGTAGAAGAAAGAAATTGATTTCTTTCCCTATATCTCTAGGGGAGTTCATGTGCAAAAGCTCAAATGACGCATCCCACTTGGAGGCCACTTTCACACATCTGACTTTGCATTCCTACATCGCCAGGCCTAACTTTGACATCCAAGAAGATCCTAACTCCTTCTACATCCTAGAATTGCAACATGAGCCACAAGTTGAGGACTACTGGGTCAATTGTATTGATGAGTTCGAAGTACGTAAAAAAGATCACATGAGGATGACTACCAGTGAGATGAAGAAATTCAAGTTCCCTTGGTATGAAGACATCTTACACGATGACATGACAGATGTATGATCTTGAGTATGCAACAATCAAGATGTCCCCAATGCCCCAAATCAACTGGCATGTTCATGAATTAGGAGATATACTAGAGCGGACTGAAAAGGTGGTGAGGAGAATGAGGAACTGGTTTCAAAAGAAGAGGGCTATGATCATTCGATCATGAGGAATTTCCCCAAGCCAGAAGCAAGCTTCACGTCATTCATCTTCAAAGGTGGTAGAGGTAACCTCCAGCTCTAAACACTCTACAGAGTGAGTTCAAAAAGGAAGACCATGTTGTTACTGGACTCACAAAGCACCCCTGGATGCAGATCAGGCTTCTAAGTTGATGTTCAGGCATCCAGTGTGATTGCACAACATGGAATCCATTCTCCAAGTGTGGGACTTGTAAAGATGAGAAAGGATTCTCCAGAGAAGGCTGGTTCCTAATCCTCTCTGTTCGAGATGCATACAAAAATGTAGAGGGTTTACTAAGACCTAATCTAACTTGCCAAGGAGACAGGGTAAGAAAATGCATAGAATAAAACCTAAACTACAAAGGTGATGCACCGAGGAATGTTAGACACTTGTTTTGCAAATTTAACACAGACCATATAGATGTAATACAAACACCATGCATAGATAACCAAACTGTAATAAGAGATCAAAATGACAACAATGAATACATGAGAGGGTTGAGAATCAATCACAAACATATGTATTATTGCTCAAGAGTTGATAGAGTACATTGCAGTGGCCAAGAGGTAGAAGAAAACTGGCATTACAATCCGTATGGGAGGTTTGAAAACTCCACAAACTCTCTTGCAAGCGAGGGAAGAAGGGAGGATACAAAACAAAAATGTCTGACCTCTTAAAAGGGCTCATGTTTACAATATATATGAAGAAATGAGGGGAAAGAGAGAGGAAATCCATAATCTACCCCAACCACTTCTTGGTAGCATTTAAAATCATCTCATTATGATCCAAGCGGTGGATCCTGGCAAAACGGCGGGCTGTTTAACAGGAGCGGCGAGCTGTCTGTTGCATTAAAGTTGGTTGTTGAAGCATTACTTCTGTCTATCACCACGCATTAGAGACGTTTTATTAATTTCCTCCCTCCAAACTAGATCAAAATGCAAGATTGACCCCAGAATCATGTAGAGAATTTCAACAGCTTTCCGTTGATATAAAGAACATGCAGATCCGAGCTTTGGATCGAAAGATACGGAGGTTTGAAGATTTAGGGCTCAAAACAGGCAAGAACAGGTTTTAAAATATTTTCCCACGTTCTGCCATCTGGACGACACGTGGCAGGCTCTGATTCGTTGAGAAATTCCCTCTCTCCACCTTTTCGTGGGTTTTTCTTGTGGGCCCCTTAAACTTGGACACGTGGCACTATTTCATTGGTTTGGATCAGTGCTCGAAAACTCACCCCTTTGACTTTTGGACCATTTTCCTTGGCGACACGTGTCATGCTGTGATTTGTCCACGGGCCTACCAGCTTTTCATGCCCTTCGCGTCCTTTTGTCCCAGATGTCCCTTTGCTTCACGGGACAAAAACTTCCGATCTGTCTGAAATGGGCTTCCATGTCCCTTTCTGCCGGTGACACGTGTCATGATCTGATTGGCTTTTGGATCCTTCACTATCCGTGTGTCCGCGCGTCCCTTTGTCCCACTTGTCCTTGTGTTGAAGTTTCTGTTACGGCTGAATCGCCGGTTCGCATCCTTCGCGTCCCAAATGTCCCAGTGCTTCGTGGGACAAAAACTTTCGAACCACCCAAAATGACTTCCTTTGCTCTCGGCCGCTTCGCCTTTTCGCGTCCTTCGCGTCCATTTGTCCCAAATGTCCCCTGCTTAGTACAAAAGTTCTCCATTTCTACCGAACCGGCCAGTTCGCGCCCTCCGCGTACTCTTGTCCCACTTGCTCCCTGTAAAGGACTTGGACAAATTTTCTTTCTTTTGGCCAATTTGGGCATTTGCGTCCATTTGTCCCGAGATGTCCCTTTCTGCATCTGCAGGCGCCTGTAGGATTTTCAGCCGATCCGTGTCTTTTTGTTCCAAATGTCCCGACTATCCTTGGGACTAGGACTTAGCTGATTTTCACAATTTTTTCGGCCCAGCTTATTTTACGTAACTTCTCACATTCTCTCAGAGCTCGTTCTTTTTAACCTAGGACTTGAGAATCTTGATGTATGTTATCAATTCAACCCCGGGGGGTGAAATTGGATAACAATTTGGCGACTCAGCGGGGTCATCTGCCTGCTAGATGAAAAGACCAGTTACCTTTTTGCGATCCATTGGGCATGGAGTCATAAGCAATGACCTGAAATGAGCCTGATACTGCAACTCCCTCCATGAGAGCACGCTGAACTGTAAAAACTCAATCTAGGAGCGACAAAACCTACGCCAAAGCACTTAGGGAAACTGAAACCTAACTACAACAAGACAATGTGCATACGCACTTAGAGGAATTGAAATCTAGACTAATATTTACAAGGGTGAACCTTTTATTTTTAGTAGCAATGTTTGAGATAGATTCCATTGACTGGAATCTGTAGTTCTTCACCATCCAATGAGGCCAATTGGAAAGCATTGCTATTCTTACACTTCGTGACCATGTATGGGCCACTCCAAATGGCATCAAATTTTGAATGCCTTCTTGGTTTTGCTCTGTCCACATCCCATTTCAACACTAGATCTCCAACTTGAAAAGATCTATCTTTGGCCTTCCTATCAAAGGTCTTCTTGATCAAAGCTTGATCCTTTTCCATTGCTTGGGATGCCTGATTTCTGATCTCTTGTAGCTCCATCAACTCTGCATACCTCACCTCCATGGGCTCAAATTCAAGTAACTCCAGCTGCTTCATGAGTTCCAATGTTGGCAACTCAAGTGACATGGGCAAGATTGCCTCTCTTCCATAGACAAGCCTGAATGGAGAGTTACCTATGGATCTTTTGGGAGTGATCCTATCAGCCCATAAGGCTGATTTCAGCTTGGTGTGCCAAGACCTCTGATTCTCATCAAGAGTTCTCCTAATGATCCTCAACAAGTTCTTGTTTGTAGACTCGGCCTGGCCATTACCCTGAGGGTAATAGTTCGATGAAGTGCTCAAGTAAATACCGTTCTTGATGCCCCACTCGGTCACCTTAGATCCAATGATAATACCAATGCATTATCGGAGATTATTGTGGTAGGTACACCAAATCTGGTTGTTATTCCCTCATAAAAGTCTAAGATTCTAGACTCATTCACCTCTTTTAGTGCTACGCTTCTATCCATTTGGTGAAGTAGTCTCGTGGTATCAAAATCCATTTGTGCCCTTGGCTTGAATTGGGATTAATGACTCAATGAAGTCTAAACCCCATTGCATGAACGGTTGGTCAACCGAGATTGGATGTAATGGAAGGGCAGCAAGTCTTTATTTTCTTGTGAAGAATGCACAATTCTTACACCTCTTGATCCATGCATAGCAATCACTGAAAATTTTAGGCCAATAATAACCAACCTTCATGATTTTTAGAGCTGTCACTCTTGGTGCAAAATGGCCACTAGCTGGTCCACCATGAAACTCTTCCAACACCCTTTGAATCTGATCTGTGCTAATGCATCTCAGCAGCACTCCATTCATGTCTTTCTTGAACAAAACTCCATCAACAATGGCATACGGAACAACCTGCAACCTGAAGTGTCTCCTTTGGGTCTTGTTCATCTCTAGGGGGCACTGGCCTATACCTAGGAAGTGCATAATATCTTGGGTCCAGCAAGGAGTGGGGGAAGCATTGTCTTCTTCTTGATTGCCACTTGGCTCATGACTGTCCTGGACTGTCAAAACAGCCTCTTCTTCGTTGCATACTTCCTTTTGCTTCCCCAAAACCAGCTGCTCACACAGTCCTTTCCCTCTTACCAGCTTGGTGATCTTGATATCAATGTCATATTCCATGACACGGGTGATCCAACCTGCCCTTTTCTCATTCAAATCCTTGTTGAGGAGGAAGTCCTTAACTCCAGCATGTGAGACCAGCAACTGGACCTTGTTGTTTGAGACTAAATGCTTGAATTTCTTCAAGCTTCTGATTACTGCAAGTACATGCTTTTCAATAAAAGAGTACCTCACCTCGCAGTCATCTAGGCTCTGGCTGAAAAAGGCAATCGGCTGCTCATCATTATCTTTGTTCTGCTGTACCAGAATGGCAGAGATAGTGTCATCACCTCCAAATGCATAGAGGATGAAATCCTTGGAGAAGTCTGGGTTAATGAGAGTTGGTGCTTGAGAGATAGCTTCTTTGATTGCCTCAAAAATCTCCTTGCCTTCTACTGTCCACTTAAAAGCCATGATATTATTTAACATTTTGGTGATGGGCTTGACAAGGGCTGCAAAATATGGGATAAACCTGTGGACAAAATTGATCCTTCCCAAGAAACTTTGAAGAGCCTTCTTGTGACTTGGCAATGGCAGTGCTCTTATGGCTTCAACTCTCTCTGGGTCAATTTCCAGTCCCTCTTTTGAGACAATATGGCCAAGGATATTTCCTTCATGTGCAAGAAAGATGCACTTCTTGGGGTTAAAAGACACTCCAAACTTTCTACACCTCTGAAACACTTGCCTGAGGTGAAAGAGATGGTCTGCTACATTCTTGGAGAATACAGTGATGTCATCAAGGTATATCAACACTATCTTGTTGATCAAGCCTTTGAACTCCATGTCCATTGCCATTTGAAAGGTAGTACCAGCATTGGACAACCCAAATGACATCTTCTTTTAAGCATATGTGCCCCATTTAGTTGTGAAGAAATTTGTCTCGAATTGGTCTTCTTCTTTCACCATCACCGATTATAGCACTCTGAATACCCATCTAGCAATGAAAACCTTTCGAACTAGCTCTGACCTACAATATTTGCTCCATGGAAGGGAGTGGATAATGATCCTTGAGAAAGGCCCTATTGAGGTCTCGGAAGTCTACACACAACCTGATTTCTCCGCTCTTCTTCTGGAGGAACCAAGTTAGCAACCTAGCTTGAGTGCTTGATCGGGAATATAATGCTTGCCTCTATTAGCTTATTTAGCTCTTTCTTCATCAGAGGCTCAATGTGAGGGTTGACTGGTCTCTACTTTTGTCTGATGGGCTTAGCATCTAGATCCAATTCTATGGTATGTTGTGCCAAATTTGGATTGAATCCTCTCAAGTCTTCATAGCTCCAAGCGAAGACATTTGGAAATTCTTGGCAAAGCTGTATGAAATCTGATTTCTCCTGCTCAGTGGCCACTTTACCAATTTGAAGTGTTTTGCCTTCCCAACCGGAATTGGCTCTGAATCTTCTCTCTTGACCTGTATGTTAGCCTTTTCCTTACGGAACTGGTCGTTAGGGTTGAAGATAGACTCCAACGTTACTAAACCCTTGGGAAGCTTGTTTGTCCATAGTTGCACTACTTGATCCCCATATTGCTGCTCTAATCTGTCCTGATTCCTAGCTGAGAATTTAGCTTCTTCTTGTAGGAAATTAACAATTTGCTGGTCATTCTCAAACACTGCCATTTGGTGTTATTATCTGGCTCGCTTTGGCCTCACAATCACATGGATATGTGGGTGTGTTTTTCCTTTTTATGTTGTCAACCACATCAAACGTTGCTCCAACCTGCTGTGAGCCTATCTGCGGCTTTATTTTTCTTCCAGGTATGGACACAATGTTGAAAGCTTCGAAATCCTTAATGAGGTCCCATACCCTATTCTTATAGCTCCTTAGCAATTCGTTCTTTGTAGCATGTTGTCCCCTAACTTGGTTGACGATTAGCTCGCTATCCCCGAACACTTGTAAATTCCTGATGCCTTTCTTCATTGCCCAGTGTAGTCCATGAATTAAGGCTTCATACTCAGCCATGTTGTTTAAGCAAGAAAATTGAAAACAGAAGGCTGAGTAATACTTTATACCTTGCAGTGAAATGAGCATGGCTCCACCTCCTACACCTTGCCTACTCCTTGATCCGTCAAAAAACAGTTGCCATACCTCGTTGTCATCATTATGGCTTGGCTTGGTGATGCTAGGAACAGGTTGATTTTCTTTGTGTATACAATAGACTCCCAGATCATATTCTTCTACTTCTTAATAGGGATCAAAAGCATGTATCTTGTTTGCCCATTCATCAAGAGTTAGGCCGGGATACTTCTAACCTTGGTGTCATCCTCATCAGTACTAGGGTGATATTCTTGATCAAATCTTGAGCAATTGACATTAATCGACTTGGGGTGTAAGGCTCAATATGGAAGTTTGCAATGGGTTCGGATCTGATTGTGGCCTTAGTTCCATATCTTGTTCAAGCAGCATGTGAGACCAATCGCGCAGACAAATACCCTCCAATCTTGTTTGTGAAGTCCCTTGACAAGTAAAGGGAAAAGAGTGGTGGAAGGTCTATGATTGATACATATTGTAAGACAACAACGTTTGGACATGCATGCAAGGTAAGACTCAAGTTTTTAATCACTCCAACTCACATTACTATTGCTGTCCCATCCAATTGCACTACTCCTTTAGATATTACTTCATATTAGAGACCCGGTGATCGGCTATTTGCTTGGGCATCACCGAGCTACTTGCCCGGAGTCAATCATGCAATTGTGTACTAGTTTATCCCCAATGATTAATGAAAAATAGAAAGGAGGGGCTTCATCACTTTACCTTGTTGCCCTCTGTGGCTTCCTTCAGTGGGCGTGCATTTGTAAGCACTTTGTCTTACATCTCGAACCCGCCGATTGAAGTTGTCCAATCCTTCATGGCAGCTTGCAGTGGATCTCTTTGTCCTGGGATGGATAGGGATTCCCACATTGATATATTGACGTTAGTCTTCTTCATCTATTCAATGATACTGAATGGGGATGAAATATCCTTTTTTTGTCCCTTGGTTTACACACTTACTCCTTGTACGTGGGCAGCGACAGCTGGCATTTGAGTTGGCCTAGGGGCTATTCTTGGCTGCCCTTGTGTATTTGAAATTGGACTCTACTTGCCAATCATTTGGGGAGCCATGGAAGGTTGTAGATTGGCTGGGGATAATGGCTGTTCTTCACCCAGATTCCTCCTCTTTGACCTTGTGTTGGCTGCAACACCTTGAGAAACTGCCTGATTCATGCCACAGAAATCCTCTGCTTGCCAGTTCACCAATGTGGTGTCATTTGGGGCTGATTGCTGTTGGAATGTTTCTGGTTGTTGGCTATTTCCTTGACTACCCTCACCCTCCACACCGGTAGTTGTCACCATCAATGCTTGATTGAGAGCACCATTGAAGCACATGGATTGGTTATGAGGCTCGTTGCATGGAAAGCACCAATCATATTCTGGGTAATGTTGTTACGTGTTGGAACTAATGCCTTAGAGGCGAGATATGGCATTTGGATTATAGGGCTAGAATGGTCTATTGGTAGGAGGCCTTGCTTGGCTTTGATTTTGATTCATATTTGCAGCTGGATTAGGTGGTCTTTGTGGTTGGTATGGCTGCTTATTAGGCTGAGCTTGAGGTTGATAAGAAGGTCGAAACCTTGGGCTTCTTTGCCTCTTAATAGTAACCAACTAATTTCCCAAATTTTGCAATCTGTTGTTTCATGACCTCTTGGAGTTCATTTGAAGCACTTGGAGATGAAGTGGAAGCTTCATTTAAACTCTAATTTCTAGGAGTGGGAACAGGAGCCAAAGTGGGTGTTTGACTAGTGCTTGGATTTTCTAAGTTTGGATACAAGGGCATGGGAGGCCTAGGAGCCAGTTTACCAGCTTGAATAAGATAGTTTTTGGCTCTAATGGAAATGCTATAAGCCATAGGGATTGTTGTGCCTCCCATGGACTGAATTAACATAGAAATATCAGAATTCAAAGCTTTAAGGTAATATAGAAAAGCACCTCCTGTTGTTGGCCTGACTGCCACTGGAATCCTATCCCAAGACCTTTGAAATCTGAAGTTGAAGTCGTCCAGCTGCTCGTTGGGGGCTCTCTTGATAGTTGTCAACTACTCAAAAGAGACAAGTTGTCTCCCTTCTCTCCAAATTACTCGTGAAGTGCAATGCACATCGATTCCGGTTTGTGATAGAACCAGCCCCAAGGCTCCTAAACCATTGCAATGCTTTACCCTTGAATGAAGATGCCAGTAATTTCATAGCCACTTGCATTTCATCGATTTCATGGATTACACAAAGGTTAGCAATATCTTTAACATGATCACCTGGAGTAGTCTGATTTTCTCCGGTGAAGTAAGGAATGTTCTTCAAGGCTGCAATAGGAACTAGATGTTGTGCATTGAGAGCAAGTGGGCTGCTGCCTATGAAGTTGATGTAGGGATTGTTCTGAGCCATTCTGATCGGTCTTAAAACCCTTGTATACTGAATGAAAGGCCTGTCAGGTGGAGGAGTTGAGAGAGTTCTATTTGGTGGAGATGGAGACCTTTGAATCCTTCTTCCTCTTTGCCTTCTTCTCGGAGATAACTGCAGGTATTCAAACAACACTTCTTCTTCTCCAACTCTTGACCTTGTGGTGATTCTTCTCATGAGTTTTCAGGCCTGCACTGCTGAAACCAGTTGATTCTTCCCCTTGGAGTCGCCAGATATGCAAATAATAGCTCTTATAAGCAAGAAAACTACAGCAGATGCATATCAACTTTGCTGCAATAAAAATGAGACCTCTAGGTCCCACCGGGTGTGCCAAAACTGTTGTTGCAGACTCACAACACCCCTGGATGCAGATCAGGCTTCTAGGTTGATGTTTAGGCATCCAGTGTGATTACACAACATGGAATCCTTTCTCCAAGTGTGGGACTTGTAAAGATGAGAAAGGATTCTCCAGAGAAGGCTGGTTCCTAATCCTCTGTTCAGATGCATACAAAAAATGCAGAGGGTTTACTAAGACATAATCTAACTTTCCAAGGAGACAGGGTAAGAAAATGCATAGAGTAAAACCAAAACTATAGAGGTGATGCACCGAGGAATGTTAGACACTTGTTTTGCAAATTTAACACAAACCACATAGATGTAATACAAACACCATGCACGATAACCAAAGCTGCAAGAAGAGATCAAAATGACAACAATGAATACATGAGAGGGTTGAGAATCAATCACAAACATATGTATTATTGCTCAAGAGTCGATACGGTACATTGTAGTGGCAAGAGGCAAGAAAAGCGGCATTACAATCCGTATGGGAGGTATTAAAACTCCATAAACTCTCTCTTGCAAGCGAGGGAAGAAGGAGGATGCAAAACAAAAAATTTCCGACCTCTTAAAAGGGCTCCTCTTTACAATATATATGAAGAAATGAGGGGAAAGAGAGAGGAAATCTAGAATATGCCCCAACCACTTCTTGGTAGCATTTAAAATCATCTCATTATGATCAAGCGGTGGATCTGGCAAAATGGTGGGTGTCTAACAGAGCGGTGATTTGTCTGCTTGCATTAAAGTTGGTTGTTGAAGCATTACTTCTATCTATCACCATGCATCGAGACATTTTCTTAATTTTATCCCTCAAACTACATCAAAATGTAAGATTGACCCCGAGAATCATGTAGATAATTTCAATGACTTTTTGTTGATATAAAGAACGTGTAGATCCGAGCTCTGGATCGAAAGATATGGAGGTCTAAAGATTTAGGGCTCAAAACAGGCAAGAACAGGTTTTAAAATCTTTTCCCACGTTCTACCATCGGGACGACATGTGGAGGCTCTGATTCACTGAGCAATTCCCTCTCTCCACCTTTTCACGGGTTTTTCTTGTGGGCCCCTTAAACTTGGACACATGGCACTATTTCATTGGTTTGGATCAGTGCTCGAAAACTCACCCCTTTGACTTTTGGACCATTTTCCTTGGCGACACGTGTCATGCTGTGATTTGTCCATGGGCCTACCATCTTTTCATGCCCTTCACGTCCTTTTGTCCCGGATGTCCCTTTGCTTCACGGGACAAAAACTTCCGATCCGCCTGAAATGGGCTTCCATGTCCCTTTTCTGCCGGTGACACGTGTCATGATCTGATTGGCTTTTGGATCCTTTAGCTATCCGCGTCCCGCGCGTCCCTTTGTCCTACTTGTCCTTGTGCTTTGAAGTTTCTGTTTCGGCCGAACCGGCCGGTTCTCATCCTTCACGTCCATTTGTCCCAAATGTCCCAGTGCTTCACGGGACAAAAACTTTCGAACCACCTGAAATGACTTCCTTTGCTCTCGGCCGCTTCACCTTTTTACGTCCTTCGCATCCACTTGTCCCAAATGTCCCACCGCTTAGTACAAAAGTTCTCCATTTCTCGCCGAACCGGCTGGTTCGCGCCCTCCACGTACTCTTGTCCCACTTGCTCCCGTAAGGACTTGGACAAATTTTCTTTCTTTTGGCCGATTCGGGCATTTCGCGTCCATTTCTTCCGAGATGTCCCTTTCTTTGCATCGCGCGCCTTTGTAGGCTTTTCGCCGATCCATGCCTTTTTGTTCCAAATGTCTCGACTGTCCTTGGGACTAGGACTTAGCTGATTTTCACAATTTTTTTTGGCCTAGGCTTATTTTCTACAACTTCTCGCATTCTCTTAGAGCTCGTTCTTTTTAACCTGGGACTTGAGAATCCTGATGTATGTTATCAATTCAACCCAGGGGGTGAAATTGGATAATGAGCCACATAATTGAAAATTTCTCCCCATGAGAAGACATCCAAGAAATTCAAGGAAGAAAAAGATTCATTGGCATCGCCGCAAGAGGAAGACATGATCCCAATAATGTAGACAGAAAATCCAACACCAGATGCACAAGTGAACAAGGAGTATATGACTCATGATCTAATATTCGAGCCACTACAAGAGGTCCCGCATGTTGTTGATTCCAACGCTCCTCTCATTCAGGATTTTCCTCCTCCATCAGAACAAAGAATGGTTGATGCGCCCATCATTGAGCCTGAATCCGATGAGATGTTTCCGTGGATGTGGGAAACGATCATCCTCAACACTCGCACTGTGCAACAAGTAGTAGCCCCCGATATATCAGCAATTGTCTCTTTGGCTAAAGAAAAAAGGTCAAGAAAGATCACACAGATAACATCACGATTCTACAGTGAGGAGATAGGTAATCAGTACATTGAAGTAGCTCGGCCAAAAGTAATCAAGCTAGTGGACGAGATGACACCGACTGACTATGAGATGAGCATGATCCAATTGGGACCAGCTACTCATGAGGGAGATTTACACATATTCCAACAATCTTCTACTCACATGATGGCAAGGAATAAAGAATATAAAGAGAAGATCGAGGGACTAGAGGAACAAGTGTGAACTCTTTCATCCTATGTGCAACACTTGGTGGAACCAAGCACTATAGCACTTCCTATTGAGAAAGTGGTACCCATCGATACTTCGATCCGGAATCCATCAGAAGAACGCATGAATTCATGATGCAGGGCCGAGAAAAAAGGAATGGATCGATTCAATATCTGAAAAAGGAGAGTCAACACTTTGAGAGGTAGTCTAGATCTTTGCATACATGTGCGCCACCGCCAACAGAACGTGAGCACTCAAAAAATATGTGGTCAAAGAAAGAGATTACTAGGAACCTCTGGGACCAGTAGGAGTGAGATGAGCAACACCCATCATCAGGAATTGATTGATAAGAAGGTTTTTGAAACTCCTATGGACAACTTGACACGCGTATGGGAGAGGGCCTTGGCAATCAGATTTGAAGCAATCAATCAGGCATTCACAGAGCTAGAGGAGAAAGAGGAACAAACATACAAGTTACTGAGGATAGTATAAACCGGAAAATTCAGAAACTTGGAGTACCCACAATGAGCGAACATTCAACTGCTAATGAGTTGATCAGCCCTTTCAAAGAATATGTCAAGAAAGGGGTGGGCAACCCATTGTCCTTCACTAAGGATACCCTCAACTTCTTCTCAGAAATTTGAGCCTCCATTGCACTTATCGCAGAAAAGCATTCATCATGGTTCGGGAAGTGCAAGGACATCAACAGTGTGACCGATGGATGGACTGAAACCTTGAGCTGCATTCGCATCCCTCATGCCGACAAAGTAGAACCAGTGGTGACTCGTTTCAACCAGGAGTTTGGAAAGATAGAAGCCTTCTCAGGATCACAAAGTGGAGAGCAGTCAGAGAATAGAGCTAATTCCACCACAACAACTCATCCTTCAGCATAATCCTTCTTCTTCTTCCTCTTCTTTCTCTCTCTTTTCTCTTCTCATACAACACCCTCTCTCCTCAATGTTATATTTTTGCGTTGAGAGTTGCACTTTTTGATATGACTTAAGTGACTTCAGAAATATAATGTAAATTTAAGTCACCTTGTTATTATAAAAGGGACTTAAGTATTTAAAGTGGAATAAGAACAGTCTTAAGTCACATTAAGGTATTCGAAAAGTCACTGGGAAGATGAAAAGTTTACCTCCTCTTCTATAAATTGTAACAAGCTCCTCATTTGAAGGTCTTCTAAAAATTCTTTAAAATTTTGCTTCTTAGATGTTGGAGCTGTTTTTGTGAATTCATGAGAGAGTTATCCTTGTGAAGAGAGCAAGAGATAGCAATTTTCTTCCATTTCTCCTATTACAAAATGTCTTCTACTTCTCACACTATGTGCAAATTCTGCTTGAGCTTCAATAAAGGAAGAAGGAATTTTAGCCTCTTTGATTAAGGAGTTTGTTGGTACTCTGTGTCCATTAAGCTTCATTTAGTCTTGTAGCTATTATGTAGATTTGTTTTCTTCTATATTCAAGTGCATGTAATTAAGCTTCTGGCTGATGTATGCAAGTCTCTGATTTTCTACTTGCAGCATTAGTTTTCTCTTTTCTAAATTTCTCATTCCCTTTCCCACATTCCAAGCAAAGTCATCTCTTGCAGGTATATGCAAGCATTTTCCACAGGGTTAGTGGAGTGCCCCTGTTGGATCCCCGGTCGAAAGGCCACCACATAAATCCACCTTTTCATGCACATGCACATATGGCAGCTGCACTAGTTAAGTAGAGGGACTTAGATTCCCAGAGCGTTGGCAAGAAATCCACAAGTTTTCCACCTGACAAATTTTTTCGCCAACACCCTACTAGAGATTCCTTGTCAAATAATTCCCTTAAATGATTTGTATAGATCATCTACGAGGTAGTATATCTAGATTGTCATCCAAAATTTTTGTAATGATTTTTGATAATTCCTCATCAATATCATGGTGACATCCACCAATTATTCCCTTGATTGTTGTAGTTTCTTTGAAAGCCTCATTGAGGATTTTTACCTAGAATTCAATTACATTGCAAAAATTATAATGCTTGTCGATTGTCAGAAACTATTCCCGCCTTAATCAAGATCCCAGAGTGGAGATTTTTAAGCCCATAGAGAGATTCTAAAGTTAGATCTAAATTACCATTTTCTTCAATAAGTTCTTTAGTTAGCTTATCAACATCTTTTGTAGCTTTACATAGGGCATTGAAAGTATTCACTACATCATTAATAATCCTTTTCCCTTGAACAAGAAGAAGTTGAATCCATTCATCAAAACCCTACCCTTATCATTAAATTTCTCCATTTTGTGAACTAATCAAAAATCAAAATGGATAGGAGTAAATACGAGGAGACGAGACTTGAATTTGAGAAGGCTGGGAAAGTTTGAGTAACACCTCTATCAATTATTTAAAAATATTCTTCAACCCATATCTTAATACCTTATTTTCTTGGAGCTTCTTACAAATAATATTCATGACACTCGAGCATCTTGTTAGGCATATTCAGTAGTAACCTTCCCAAGATCAACCCTTGTAATTTGATAGTCCGTAACTATTATGTCTTCTTTGGTTTTTTACTGCGGTGCACACAGAAATATCTGTAAATTTCTGATCGGATGCATCAATAGATATCCATGAAATGGTCTTGGATTTCTTCATTGAATGGGAAGGTTTTGGCTTTAATGAACTGAGGTCAAAATATTAAGGAGGAACACATGTTTTCCTCTTTTTTGAAGTCTTACAACCATGAGGGAACTGAAGAAGAAGGTGCCTCTAAGAGAGGGACTGAAATCATTTTTGAAGAATTTGGAGGAGTGGGAAAAGTGGTGACCAGGGATGGAGGAGTGGAGATAATAGTGGTAATAATGGTGGAATACATTGGAGCAGAAAGGGGAATGGAGGGCGGGATCCTAGAAGAAAGCGGTAAATAAAAATTCAATCCTATTCCACTTGAAAGAGGGGATAAGGATGAGAACAAAATTGCCATGGAAGAAACAATTGGTGGTGATGGAAAGGGAGGTGAGAGGGGAAAATGAGGAGGAGAGGAAATAGAAGAGGAAACTTGTGGTTGTTGGGAGACTATAGTTATGAAGGAGGTATTAAGAGTGAAAGGGGCCATATGATGATAAGCTATAATATTCACTGGAACCTCCTTAGATATTAATGGAGAAGGAGAATCAAAAACCATGACCGATGCAGAAGAAGAAGCAAATGAAAAAGGTTGGGACTTAGCTCCACTATGAATAAATTTAAATTTCATCTTTTTAGGTGGACTTTAACCTTTATCCTTTTTCCATATGAGAGGCCCACCTCGAGATGATGTGACTTGTAACTTTGGGAAGTTTTATTCCTTGAGCTACATAACCCATGAATATAACCACACCTTTATGCAAACAAGGGTTTGAGAGGATATCTCTTGTATAGATGTTGTTTCCTTGATTGACCAGTCGATTATTGGAAATCCATCGTTATCACCATCCATTTGTTCATACATAATTTCTACAATGCTCTAATTATCAACTACATCTTGGGGACCTCAACAAGATTCAAAATCCTTATCTCATCAAAATTAAACCGATAACATCATTTCTTTTGTGTGACCTCATCCTTAAGATCAATCCAAATTTCCTCAAGGTTTGGAACATGAAGTTTTAATGTTTTGTGAGCCTTAAGAATGCCTCAAAAATAAAATCCTGGTCTAGACTTCATAGTCTTCTTAATATTATCTTGTAACTCATAGACCACACTTTTGGATTTTATCACTGGGATCCTAGAAGAAATTGGTAATTCCATAGTCAATCCTATTCCACTCAAAAGAGGGGATACATATTAGAACACACTTGTCATGGAAGAAACAAGTGGTGATGATGGAAATATAGGTGAGAGGGGAAAATGAGGAGGATACAAAAGAAAATGAGGAGGAGAGGATATGGAAGAGGACAACTATGGTTCTTTGAGAGAATACGAGGTATGAAGGAGGTATCAAGAGTTGAAGGGGTCATAGGATGATCAACTATAGTAATCATTAGAACCTCTTTGGAGATAAATGTAGAAGGAGAATAAAGAACCATGACCAATGTAGAAGGATCAACAAATGAAAAAGGTTGGGAATTAGATCCACTATGAACACATTTAAATTTTATGTTTTAAGGTGGACTTACACCTTTATCATTTTTCCATGTGAGGAACCCACCTCATATGCTATGACATGTAACTTTGGGAAGTTGTATTCATTGAGATACATACCCCATGTATTCATTGAGGGTTTGAGTGGTTCTCTCTTATGTAGATGTTGTTTCCTTGATAGACCATTCAATTTCTAGGAATCCAACATTATCACCATCCATTTTTTCATACATGGTTTCTACAACGCTCTCATTATCAACCATGTCTTTGAGGACCTCATCAAGATTCAACATCCTTATCTCACCCAAATTCAACCTGCTATTGTCCTTTTTTCTAAGCTGCAACATAATCCCTAAGATCAATCAAAATTTCCTCGAGGTTTGGATCATGAAGTTATAATGTTTTGTGAGCCTTAAGAATGCCTTAAAAATCAAATCATGGTCTTGACTTCATAGTCTTGTTAATCTTATATTGTAACTCGTAGACCAAAATTTTGGATTTGATCACTAAATAACATGTATATCTCAGCATTGATTTATGGAATCAAATGGCGACCTTATGTTTTCCTTGTTGAAACTTATGGAAATACAAGAGCTATCAAACAAATTCCACAAGAATCAATTTGTCAATCAGATATATAGGAAGATGCATTGGGGTTTCTTGAAATATGGAAGCTCACAAGTATGTAAACTTTCGAATTACAAAAATATGAAACCCCACTTTGATACTTCATTCCATACAACATCTAAGACTCTTTACTTTGTAAGATAATGATCCAATCTACAAATAATCTCATAGAAGAAGAAAATATTAACTATTTTGAAATGTTCTAGGCTTCCTTTCAAAGAGAATTGGGGATAAAACTTATAAATGTGATCATTTGACCTATTACCCTATGTATCCAACCCATGATTATTCCTCATTCCGGAGGTGACATAAGTCACATAGGACATCATGTAAAAATTTCCTGTGGAGAGGATTGTTTTCATTTGAGTATCAATGGTATCATGATGAAGGTTCCCAATCAAGATATTTATCATACTTTTTGATGACGATGATGAAGTGATACATCCATATGTGAAATTCCTTAGCTTATGGGAGCCCAAATATCCTACTAAGAAGTGTAATTATATCATTTATTTCTAAACTGAAGTCACTCCTAGGGATCGCATTTAGAAACCTAGTTACACCAGAGGCTTAGGTTTAATCAACAAATTATTATTCACAAGCTTTATATAATTGTATAAGTCATTATCCCATGATTTACGAGCTAATTGAATATTTGTGTTGACATATTCATCAAAAGCGGGAAGCTTGAGGAGTTCATCAAAATAATCGGCATCAATTTGATTACTACTTCCCCACTTAGTTTCGTACAAATATTGATTCCGAGTCATAATGAATGGAACATGCTAGAATAAACTTAGGACATTGAGTAGAAATAGGAAAAGCCACTGCCAATGGTAATCCACTTGCACAAAGAGATTACATCCATGAAGTTTGTGAGGAGCTCCAAAATCTGCCCCAAAATTCTTCCATGTCTACATCTCCCAACTCTATATCCCTAATATAAAAAATTTGAGTAAATGCTAGATTGGGCCACAACACCATGATACTTGTAATTAATTTATTTAGTTCCTTCCTTCTTACCCTTTCCTTTTCTGGAATCAGACATGAGGAACTTGTCAAAAAGCCACTTGGAAGCCCTAGAACATAATCATGTTTTGGACACTACTCTATAAGTACAAAAGTCTAATAAACTAAGTCGGGAAGATGGTCAATCAAACACATGTGAAAACCCAATACACTAGTAGGGGTTTTGATGTTGTTTTGTAACTGCTAAATACTGACACATTGCGGAAGTTTGACCTTGCTCAATAATTGCTAAAGTTTGATACTTTGTAGAAACCCGAGCCTATCAAGTAGCTACAAAAGTATGAATTTCTTGACTGGAAAACCTACCTACTTAGGCATGTGTAAAACCCAATTATACATTTTAGGCATAAAACCTTGATCCTTTTCTTCAATCCTTCAAAATTTTAAGCCCATAAAAGTGAAAAATATTCACCCTTCTAATTGATATTCAAAAATAACTAACTAGGGAGGAAGAAAATGAAAACATAAAGGGGAAATGGGAAAAGACCTATTTCATCCAAATGCAAACCAGGGTATCACCTAAAAAGAACCGAAATATGTCTTAGAAAAAAATTTACTTACCCCAAGGTGAAAAACACTTCAAAACCTTTGAGGAATTAACAAAAATGCCATGAAAAATATGAGTCGGGTTTAGGGAGTGCACAAAAAGGTGGAAAATATGAGTGGTGTGAGGAATGCAAGGTACAAATGACGTGGAAAATTCTACTATTTATAAAAACCTAGCATTAAATACACATTAGCCAACATGTGTGCTCACCTACCTCCAATTGGACATTAAATACACTGATTTTAGAATCAGAAAATTGAATGCATATGTCATCATGTAATTGAGTCCCAAAAACCCAATATAAAGATGTTTTATCATGTTAGGTTTTGGGTTCGGGAAGCATAGAGCATTTGGCGTGTGTTCGGGTGGTGAGATGTTTCGATGCAATCGGATCCCAAAACTTGAAAACACATGGTTCAAGTCAGATTTTTGGTTTGGGAAGCATGGAACAATTTGTATGTGTTTTGAGATTTCTATTTTGTGCAATCAAATCTTGAAACCTGACAACATAGTGTAAATCAGGCTTTCAAAATCAAGAAATAAGGAACACCTTATATGTTAAATGCTAAGGGAACCTTGAAATTTGATACAAAGGTATTTCCGGACATTTCAAAGACCACGTTTTGGATAAAAAAGACTCAAAAGGAATTCATTAATTTTTTTGATTGGTTATCTCCATTTTCTCGATAAACTCAAAATTGGGATAACGAGATACATGTGTCTATCCTCTGTGTGTGCATTATCCTTCATTTTCACTTTAATCTACCTGTGTTCATTCCCTTTTTTTTGGTGATATCACCTCCTTTATCTTAGTTTTCTCTTTTCCATACATATTCTTCTAACCCTGGTCCCTTTGAATCTCGAGTAGTGATAAGTAGCGACATTTCCCTCCATAGGAGTAGTTTGAGTAGTAGAAATAGGTAGAAGAATCGACCTTCTTTGGAGGTATATACGAAGCATGTAAGGTCCCAAAACTTGGAGAAAAACCCATATTGCCTCAAAATCCTAGTTCATCCTCATCTGGGATGGGTGTGATTTTGAACTCCAATGAGTTTTGGTACACCTAGTGGGACAAACATTGGAGTCTTAAATTTCATTATTAATAAGTTTTGGTGCGTGACTTAGTGATTTCCAATCTTTGGATGCTCATTTCAACATATCGATGACTCCTAACTCTCGGATCTACTTTTTTTAGTAGTCCATGCCCCTTTTTTCATGAGAAGGATACATACTAGACAAAGTGCAGAAGTTGAAGAGACTTTTGAGTACCTCTATGTTTCTCTAAGAATAAGAAGTAACAAAACAAGCTGTGAGCGCATCTACATCTCTAGTACACCATGAAAATTCAACACTACATCTTGGAAAGCCTTCACTATAGCCTCTTGAAATTTTGAGACCGACCATTATGGCACATCAATAGTATCAACCATTTGCTAATTTCTTGGTAGTAGTTATCTTTCTCTTAACGCCAAAAATCCTATTCGATTACGTGCTTAAGAGAATCCTTTCTTCATTGAGGAGAATCAGAATACTCTAGTAGACCATATACAAGACATTGCCAATGTCCGCACTATCTACCAAATCATTGAGCAAGATGTGGCTGTTAGGTTATTGGCTTCTTTATTGAGGAAGAGATTTGTAATGGTTCATAAGTTTGACAATAGGATCAATCACTAACTAGAATCAAGCTGGGAATATCCATTTGTGATCAATTTTTAGAGAAGGGAGATAATATCTCCTTGCTTGGAACAATTGACTACTATCAAGAGGGCTCCCAATGAGCTTATGACAGACTTCAATTTTAGATTTTAGAAAACATGGGAGAGGATTCTAGCCTTGGTAAGACCAACTCCAGAAGGTTTTTTCCTTTAATTTTTAAGGGCTTTAAATTATAATATTACTATCATGATCCAATATATGGGGGGCACAACACTTCCTCGGGCCTATGCACTAGCCATTAAGGATGATAATTATTTGATATAGGAAGGAAAGGCTTCCCATGCCTTTGTTTCTAGAAATTCCTCAAGTGCCCTAGCCTTCCATTCTCTGCTATTCTGAGCGAGAGAACTCAACCCGCTACCTCCACATCCTATTCTCCTATGCAGTAAAAGGAGGATGAAGAAATGAAGGCCTTGATTAGAAATTTGTCCAATAAAGTCATATCCTTAGAAAAATAGTAGGTGCAAGCCTTTAAAAATAATTCTAATCAAGGGTATAACCAAGGCCATCAACCCTTTAGAAATCAATATCCAAATCAAAGATATGGGCAGAACCAACAAAATGATAGATGACATGCTAATGCGCACCTCCCTTTGCAAATAATTCCTCCCACACAACCTATTCCGATTGCTCGGTTTAAGTCAAGCACTTGTTCCAATTCAGAACAATATGGATCAAGAGACAAAGTGGTGCTTTCCTTGTAACATGCCTCATATCCAGTATAGTTGTGCTAATGCCTTGAGTGTGTAGGCCTACATGATTTAAAGTTATTAAGGTAATGAGCCCTCCACTAGCATGTATGAACTTGAAAATCCACAAGTTCCGAGAAGTTGTTCTTGAGGCCAACCTTATGTTCTTTGGTGCTGAATACTTCTGTGTAATAAATAAAGATATGGATAGCTCAAATCGGTCACATGCCCATGTTTTTGAAAACATAAGGTATAATAAGAGAATTATGGAAGCTAGTTTTTGCAACCTTCAACTTATGCCAGTCAAATTGATCTTCAAAAGTAGAAGGGTACAAATGCAAATCGACGAACAATTATGGTGCATAGTTTCCCATGTCCGAGGTTCCGTGCAATGATCTAGTAGAAGTGGCCTGTGCCCCTAACTTGGTAGGTCAAGCCTTTGCATATCCAAAAGATTCTATTTCTACACATGAACAATAAATAAAAGAGAATATTATGCCTCAAATACACAATTCCATGGGCCTTCCATTCAACATTGTGGATCAGATGAAGAAGAAAAATGTGAATGTCATAATGTTGGATGCTTCAACCATTCCATCTCAGTGTGACCTGTTGCATGAAGCTCTGACATAACTCCCACAAACTGATCCAATTATCCAAATACCTCATGTTGTTGTTAATATTTTTCAAGAAAATGAGAAGCAAGTAAGAATTTTTTTCAAAAACCCCACCTTTCTATATATATTTGATAATGGGAAAACATATTCTTCACAATTGTATGATCGATTCATAGGCTAGTAATTTTGTTATTCCTAAGAAGATTGTTAATGTCCTATGTCTTGAGTACACCCCCATGTCTAAAGGAGTATTACATCTTGATGGCTCAATTTTCACTAATCTAGGAGTCATCAAGGATCTTGAGTTAACCCTCCATGCATGTCCAATTCTGACGATAAATCAAGATGTGTCAATTATTAACCTACCTCCTTTGTTTTCCCTTTGCCTCAAGATATTTCACTACCAATGTGGGTGGCTACTTGTCTTCTGATTGGTCACTTATGTTGCTAACAACAAAGGTATGGTACCTATTTTACCATACAAACTAAGCCCATATTTTATTACCATGTTGAGTCATATGACCCATCACCTCTCCAAGCCAATTGCTTAATCAAAGAAGGCCAAGAATTAGTTTCAGTTTCAGAAGAGTAGCCTATTGCCCCTCTTATACATGATCTATTGATAGATGAATGGTCTAAGAAGCACTATAAATTTTATCCTTATGTTGAAGCTCTGTAAGCTTTTGAAACTAGTCTTGGTATTTATTGCATCCTTGAAGAAGAATTTTTTGTCTAACACACTCAAGTAAGAACGGGATGATGATTCCTCTAGAATATGGTAAATGTACTTTGGTAGCTCAAGATGTAGAAATGCCGCGAGCACAAGTGTTGTTCTCATTTCTCCCAAGAATGAGAATTTCTTCACACTGAGTTCAATTTACATGCTCCAACAACATAGCAGAATATGATGCATTAGTGCATGGTATTATTATTACGGAAAATAAAAGGATCAAGGCACCTGCAGATCTTTGAGGACACTAAGTTGGTTATTCAAAAGGTCACAAACATGTGTGCAATAAGGAATAATCTTCTCAAATATTATAAAAATAGAGTTTGAAACCTCCTAGAGATATTTCATGCTCTAAATCGTAGGTGGTGCAAAGAAAGATGAACAAAGAAGAAAATAAAATAACGATGCTTGGTTGAGAATTCTCACTGCTTTGAGTATTTTATCAAAGGAAATGTGCAACATGTTAAAATGGTGATTAGAACATCTATTCTAGATAATGACATGAGCTGGAAAGTGTCGATAGCGACACATAAATCATCCAGTTAATTCATAATGAAGTCGAGTTCTCTTCGGGCATGCAAGTCTACTTGCATGACAGCTATGGTGACCAAGTGATCTAGCTAAACACAAACAAGCTACCTAAAGGGATGGTCACCTTAGAGAAAATTTTCAGCCTTGATGATAAGTTTAAGGGTGAAGAAAGAATATGTGCCCAATGAAAAGAAGAATGCACTTGAGTCTCTATTGCGTGTGATAAAGAGTTTCTTTTTGGCAAAGACTACACACATGATGAAAAATAGGCCTTCATTTCTCTCTATCAAAAATATAGTGATATCTTATCATGGGAGTATGAAGACCTCAAAGGATTTGATCCAAGTGTTTCTCAACACTCCATTAACCTTGATCCTAGTATCAAACCTATCAAGAAAAAGTATAGGTAAGTAAATCCAAGGATAAAGCCCCTCATGAGGAAATATTTTCTAAAATCATTGAGGAAAAGATAATATTCCCCATCAAGTACTCTACTTGGGTCACGAATCTTGTTCTAGTGTGTAAGAAGAATGGTGAAATTAGACTCTATGTCAATTTCAGAGATTTGAATAAGGCATCCTTAAAGGATCATTATCCTCTACCTTCTATGGAGAAGATCCCACGAGAAAGTGTCAGGCGCACAAATATTTTCTATCTTTGATGGGTATTTTGGTTTTAATCAGATCATGGTTAAGGAAGAGGATCAATTCAAAATAACATCTATGCAACCAAATGGGGAACATATTCATAACAAAAGATGTTGTTTGGTTTGTCAAATGTAAGTGTAACAATCCAACAAGCCATAGACATTGCTTATAAAGGTTATATCAATGAGTTTATCCTAGTTTTCTTGGAATGACATAATTTTCTTCTTAAAATAGAGCATGGATCATATGGAACATATAGAAAAGGTATTTGAGAGATGGAGAGAATTTGGGTTATCCCTTAACCCCAAGAATTACAACTTTGTTGCTGTGTAAGGAAAACTTGTGGGCCTTGTATTTTCAAAGGATGACATTACCATTGATCTTGAGCACATTTATGCCATTCTCTCCCTCTCTCTGCCAGTGCACAAGAAATCCTTGCAATCATTCCTAGGAAAAGTTGATTTTGTTAGAAGATTCATTCCTAACTTTATAGGAATGGTTAGGCCCATCAATTGCATGCTCAAGAAGAGTGTAGTCTTTAGGTGGACAAAATTTAAAAGAGAGATTAAAAAAAATCAAGAAAGAAATTACTCGTGCTTCAAAAATCATCAATCTAGATTATTCAAAAGATTTCATATTTTATGCTTATGGAACTAATGCAAGTGTTGTTGTTTTCTTGACATAAAAAATGAACAATAACTAGAGCAACCAGTGGCTTTCTTAAGTAAAAAATTGAAGGATTATGAATCAAAATATAGTCACATGGAGAAACATTTCTTTTCTATCATGTGCTCTCTTAAGAAATTCAAATGTACGCTCACCACAAATCATATTAAGGTGTTAGTTTTGCACTCAAGTGTGAGAGAATTCATCATGGGAGCACAAATCAATGAGAAAAGAGAAAAGTGGGTGACCGAAATCATGGAGTTTGATGTGATTATTAAAGCCACCAGGATTTTTAGAGGTAACGCACTCTATGAACAACTTACAAAAGATGTGCAGTCTAAACTAGAGACTTCATTATTCTGGATGAATAAATCTTGTGCGCTAAAGTGTGAAGGATGAAGATCCTAATGCATGCACTTAGATGGAGGAAATTGTCACATTCCTTTCCTCTCATGCATACCCTCCTAGTTTGAACAAAACAAAGAGACGCCATCGAGGTTTCGATCTATTCCATATACGCTCATTAATGGATTTATCTTCAAAAGAAATATTGATGGCGTGCTTCTAAGATGTATTGAAGGCACAAAAGTTGACAAAGTGTTGGCATAATTTCATGATGAAATATCTAGTGGAAATTTATCTGGCAAAGAAATGACGATGAAGATCATTAAGGTAGGATACTTTTGGCCTACTATGTTCGCGGACATGCACAAATGGGTCATGAAATGTAAAAAATCCACTTTCTTTATAGGAAATAAGAAATTAGAAGTGCTTCCCCTCTAACCAATATAAGCAGATCAACATTTTCTACAATGGGGTCCTAACTTTATAAGCATGATCAATCCTTCTTTGAGTGCGGACCAAAAATGGGTTCTGAAAACTACGGATTGTTTCACTAGATGGACAAAAGATGTTACACTCAAGGAGTAAAATGAGTTAGTCATACTTGATGTTCTCGTTGACATTGTAACAAGGTTTATCATCCCTCAAACCACTATCTCTGATAATGCAAAAGCCTTCCTTGGTGCTAAAATTTCTGATTAGGTACTCAATCTTAGAATCTACTTGAAGAATTCTTCTAACTATTACCGCTAGGGTAACAACTTGGCTGAATCTACCAACAAGGACCTGATTAGAATCATAAAATGGATAATGAACATGAACCAAAGGTAGTAGCACACAAATATATTGCGTGCGCTATAGGTAGATAGAGTCATGGTGAAGAAGACAATAGGTACTTCAATTTTCAAGATTATTTATGGAAAGGAAGCTAGAACTCCTTTTTCTCTTGAATTGAATTCTTTAGATCTTTCCCAATAGATAGAGTTTGAGGTTGCATATAAGAGAGAAATAAAAATGAAAAAGATGGTTGAGCTTGAAGAATTGAGAAACTCTTTCATAATCAAGCTAGAACAACATTAGCAATTGAAAAAAATTGGTTTAACGAAAGGCTAGACCTCAAGCTTTCAAATTTGGTGATCTAGTATTAAAATGGGATGCTGACAAAGCCAAACCAAGGTGCCATTCAAAGTTTGATGCACTTTGGAGTGGCCCATACACTATCAATTCTTGCAAGGAGGCTAACTCTTTTGAGTTGTCTCACCTTGATGGAGGTGCGCTACCAATCCTAGTTAATGGGATTTATCTCAAGCACTTCCATTAAGTCTTCTACATCATTATATATATTAGAGTAATTTTAATTCCTCCAAGTGTTCCCCACACACACTATTTGTTTGTATGTAGTTTTTTTCTTTCACACGCTTCTTATGTGTGTTCTTTTGTTATTTCAGGATGCCAATATATTGTTTAGGGATCTTCCAACAATTTTCAAAAATATACTATTCTCATGAAACTCAAATAAAAATATCTTCACATGAGAGTGGCAATTGTTCATATTTCATATAGTGCTTCAAGTGACTCCATGGGTAGTTCTTTGAGTTATAGATCAGAAATTCAAACTTTAGGCCGACTCATGCCCAATGGATGCTTCTAAGGCTACTGTTCTCTTTCATCTAGTAGGAAGATGGCCTCGAAAGTTGCCAAACTATTGTCCAAAATTACTCCCCACTTATTTTGATAACTTACATCCCCATTTTGACTTTGAAGATTAATGATTGCGGGTTGCACACACTGGGTCATTTCCTTGGAACATTAGTTGGTTGCAGTTCTTCCACACACACCACATACCCATCCCTCTATATTCCTATATCTCCTTCCATCCTACCATTACATGCACCCCTTCTCGCACTCCTTCCTTCTTTCCCACAGTTTTCACATCCTCTGCGCATACCCCCGATACGCCTTTTAAATTGATTAAGTCCCTTGTATGCTTCTTCGCATTATTCCACGGTGCATATTTCCTTCACATTTTTGTGTGCTACACACTCCCTTTCTTATTTCCACCATGCAATTCTCATTTGAATGACCACTCCTTAATTACATACTTGTATAATTTTGCAGATATGCACTCTTTTCCTCCCACTCCCATGTGCACCTCTCTTGCATGTCTTTCCTTTGCATTCATCTCTCGCACCTACCACATTTACGCACGCTTACACATTCTTCCACTCGAGTCAACTGTGCCATGTCATAACCTGTCAAACTTGAGTGTGCAACATATAACTTATCAAAGTGTGCCAAATGGGCACTAAATCCTCACAAAAAACCAATGTACAACATGTGGTAGGAAATGACAAAATACGAGCAGTCCGATCGCTTTGATCAATCAATGTACACCATGTGTCTTACGTGTTCGATTTACATTTTATATTTCAGAACTTCAAAAAAATTTCTATAAAGATTGGATCTATGCTCTCTTGGCCTTATTAGGTAGATGCTTTGACATGAGATACACTCAGGTCATTCAAAATCATATTTTAGTGGTATTTGGTAGGTGAGAAGCAAGGAAATGTGTTCCAGCCTTTAATGTAAACATATAATCAACTCAACCACCATATTTTATTAAAATTTCACCTCCTTCCTTCTCCTCCAAGTAAAAAAGACATGGGGAGGCGCATCTGTCAAGCATTGCAAGTGGATTTACAAGCATTCAATGCTTGTTGTTGGTGGTTGGATTTCAAATTCGAGTTTCCCTCTTCTTTCTCTTCTTCTTCTCTCCTTCTTCTTCTATAAATGTAAGAGAAATGCTCATTGTAAAAGGTTAGACCCCTTTAGTTTTCTAAGAGATATTCTCCTTAGAATTTTAAATTCTGAGCCTTTAGATCTTGGTTTTGCATGTGGATATCAGCCCCATCCTCCATTGTAATCCAATGTGTATTTCTTTGAAGCCATATAAGCTATGTTTTGTGGCTATTCTCGGCCTTGGATCATTTTTATTTCTTTTCCTTGTCTCTCTTTTAAATTATATGTTTGATGTACTTACGTCCTTTGCGGAGTTCCCAATCGATGGTGTCCAATGAAAATGAGTGTGCGAGGGTATTTTAGACTATGATATGCATGTTTATCCTCTTTTTGCACATTCTCCTTCATTTTCTCTTAAAGATAACTGTGTTCATTCCCCTTTTTGGTTTTATCATCTCCTTTATATTAGTTTTCCCTTTTCCATGTATCTTATTCTAACTCCGGTCCTTGGAATCTTAGAGTAGTGATAAGTAGCTGCATTTCCATTTCTAGGAGTAGTTTTAGCATAGAAAAAGGTAGAGGAACTGGCCTTCTCTAGAGGTCTATCTCAAATGTGCAAGCTCCCATAACATTGAGACAATCCCATGTTTACTCAAAATCCTAGTTCATCCTAATTTGGGATAGGTGAAATTTTGAGCTCCAACGGAGTTTCATGATGATGGATGAAGGAATAGTCCTTTGACATCATATTTCATCCCAAGGTATAAAAGTAGACCAAAATAATCTTGAATTAATCTCTAATCTACCTATACCCAAAAATCAAACAGATGTTATAATATTTCTTGGACATGTAGGGTACTATAGGTGCTTCATCAAATACTTTAGTAAAATGGAAGCTCTAATGTTTTCTTTGCTAGTGAAAGATTGTGAGTTCATTTGGGATGAGAAATGTCAAGAATCCTTTGAACTAATCAAGGAAAAATTAACTTCAGCCCCAGTGTTAAGAGGACCTAATTGGAAAGATCCCTTCCACATTCATATTGATGCCTCTAACACTGCTATAGGGGCAATATTGGGACAAAAGGATGAACATAATAAGATGTATGCTATTTATTATATTAGAAAAAACCTCACTCCCATAGAAAATAATTACACCACTACTGAAAATGAATTTTTACTTGTTGTCTATTCCATTAATAAATTTTGTCATTACATTACATGGTATAAGACATTTGTGTATAATGATCATGCGGCTATTAGGTAATTAATGAAAAAAACAATAGTGGGAGGTAAGGTTATTAGGTGGTTAATAATTTTACAAGAATTTGATATTTCCATTATTGATAACCCAGGTAAATATAATTTTGTTGCTGATTTTTTTGTCAAGGTTAGAAACACCCAGAGAAGAGGACCTATTGATGATATTTTCCCTAATGAAAAAAATTATTTCATATTTGCAAGTTCACCATGGTTTGCTGATATTGCAAACTATTTGGCAACAGGAAAATTTCCTGCAAATTTCACTAGTAGACAAAAGAAATGGTTAATTAAAGAAAGTGTTACTTTTAAATGGGTAGATGGTATTTTATTCAAATGTGGATTTGACTTGGTGCTATGTGATTGTATTCAAGAAGGGGAGGTTTATGATATTATTAGGGTCTTCTATGATGAACCAAAAGGAGGCCATTATTTAGCAAAAAGAACTATGCATAAAATTCTTGGGGTTGGATACTATTGGCCTTCCCTTCACAAAAGTGTGAAGAAATATAGTTGGCATGTGATGCATGTAAATGGATTGGAAAACCCACATTGTCTAGTGAAATGTATCTCCAATATCAATTGATTCTTAAACCTTTTGAGAAGTGGGGATATATTTTGTTAGACCTATAGACCCATCCTCCCAAGGAAAATAATTTATTTTAGTTTGCACAAACTATGTAACTAAATGGGATGAAGAGCAGGATTTATCTCGAGATAGAGAAGAAGCAATGAAAGAATTCCTATATTACTAGATCATGCACAAGTTTGGAGCACCAAGAAGTATTGTTTCAGATCAAGGTCCATAGTTTATGTCAAATATGATCAAATATTTTATGGAAATTTATAGAATTAATCACATAAATTCATCACCCTACCACCCTCAAGATAATGGGAAGGTGGAAGTAAATAATAGAGAATTGGAAAAGATATTGACCAAAATAATTGATACCAACAGAAAATATTGGGTGAACAAGTTACCAGAGGAAGTTTGGGCATACAACATCACTTGAAAACGCCATTGGATTTTCTCCATATGAACTTGTATATGGAAAAAATCCCATCTTTCTTATTGAATTTGAATTACATACATTAAGAACAACTATTCAAATTAGAGTAGAGCTAGATGAAGTTCAACAACAAAGGATACTTCAACTTAGTGAACTGGATGAGATGAGGATGGAGTATTTTCACAAGGCGGGATACTATAATTTCAAAGAAGACAATGGCATGATATCCATATCAAGATAAGGAAGTTACAAGTGGGAGATTGGGCCCTATTGTTTGATTCCAACTACCAGGATTTTATAGGAAAACTTAGAACCATATGGTTGGGTCCATATGAGATTTAATAAGTATTTGATAATGGATCAGTTCAATTACTTCCCATTGATGGGAATACAAAAACACTATTGGTTAATGGACACAAACTGAAGATATATCATAAGCAATTAGATAAACAATAATTTTTGCAACAAATCTAATCAGGAGGACTAAGCCACGAGGAAGAACATATTTCTTCCTCCCTCATATAAAATATTTGAAAAAGGAAGGTTAATAAAAAGAGAATAATTAAAAACCAATAAATGGTGGTTATTCTCTTCAAAAAAAAAAGAAAACAAAAGAAAAGAAAAAGCTAAAAACAAAAAATGGCAACTTTTCCAACAAAGCATGCAATCAAAACCAATAAGGCATGATTTATTGAATGTTAGTCACTAACTGAATATGATTTTTTACAAGACACATGGTGGGAACAAAATCATTTACATCACTACTAAAATTAAAGTTCTATAATATCTATTTATAGAATTATTAAGAAGTTATAATTGTTGTGATTATTTTAATAAGTGGACAATATTCAAATTAAATTTCATTAAAAATATTTTCAAATCACCCCTTAATTTGAAATCATTACATTAAATGGAGGCAATTCTTCACATGTGTGGAAGGAAGGATGAAATGAAAAGTCTCACATTTAACCTCAGGTCGACTTCATAGTTAACAAAGACTCACATGCTATGAATTAATTCATCTTTGTCCAAATCAGTACACAATACAAAGGAACACAAAGACAACACAAAAATCTTGTGTAAAATTGTCCTTGCTACCTTCGCTCCAGATTATTCTCAAATCACTCTACTTCAGACAATATTCAACATCTTACTCCAAAATGTTCTCCATCACTTTTTCTTCAAACTATCCCTTGTTTCAGATTATAAGGATGGCAAAGTATTTAGAGCCAGGGTCCACTTCATGTCTCTTGAAAGATTCACAAGTGGTAGCACTGTTCAAAGAATTAAGATGATTGGAATTTATAAATAAATTCCAAGGCTAAAAAGAAGCAATAATCAAAGAATTCCTTAATAATTTCAAAGGAATCTCTTTAAAGGTATGGTGTAATAAGATTTCTATTAATGAGTCATGTTGTGAGAAAAATATAAGGAATTCCTTGCAAAGGAATGTGGATTATAGGAAGGTCCATTTACAAAGACCTAATTTATATTTTCCATGAGGATAGAGAACCCGAACCTGAATTGGCCCTAAATAATTCAAATATTGTAAAAGATATTAGGAGGGATACCCTTCCTGAACCATATAGAATGGATGTATTTTGGATAGTTAATTATTTCACCTATGAAGATGAATACAATATCTAGGTTGTGATACAATGTGAATTCTTAAGGTAGGTATTTCAAAAGCTAGGGCATAAAATCCTACCTCAATTTTTTTTGTGACAACATCCAAACTACAAAAAAATACATAAGGAGAAGAAATAAACAATTACACACCAAGGTCTCATTCACCCGATATGTCAACAATCCATCATAGAGAATAAGGGTAAAAAAGGAATGGAAAAGTTTGATACATAAGATGGATAAAATTCCAGAGAAGATGATATATTCTCTATTTGAATCTATTGCACCCAAATCAACTCCACACCTCACTCAACCTGAAGAAAACTATGAGGTACCTAGCTCTCAACAAGGTCAGAAATTTTCCACCACATCAGATGGACCAATTGCCAAGAGAACAAGAAGATTAAATTTTTTTGGAGAGGAATATTTTGTTGCTCCTCTAAGAAGAAATAGAAAATTATTTTTCAATAAGATGAATAGGTTGAATAGGCATGCAAATATTTTGGGTAGCATAAATTTAGCCATAAGAGATTCGAAGAAAAATAACAAGCCGGACTTGAAGGAATCCTAGATTTTATTAAATAGAGGGTCACTAAACCTATTACACAACCTTATTATTCTAAAAAAGAAACATAAAAATTAAAATCTCCGTTGATAGAAGAGGAACCCATATCCCTTGTTTCAGCAGATCAAGGTATGGAGGAAGAAAAAATACATCATGCAATCCTCTCTAATCAAGAGGAATTGGAGTTTTTAAAGATAAAGGTACAAATAAAATAAACCCTTATCTCTTCTTGACAAGTAAAAATATAGGAACTTAAGATGCAATGCAAGGAAAAAGAAAAATAGCTCTCTCCAGCACCAAAATAAAAGGTAATGGGGAATTTTAGACTTCCTTAAATATTGAGGAAGTCGGAAATGTCTGGGATATTTGAAAAATTAAATCTTCAAAATGCAAGCTTGAAAAATCAGCTAGAAAAAGAAAGAAAAAAATACAAAAAGATAAGGAAATGATCAAAAATTTCCTACAGACTTCTTGTGCATTAGGGGAAAAACTTCTTGCTTATAGAAGACCTTCCTCAGTATATAGTACCTTCCTACAAGAACAATTTTATAGATGGTAGTTATCAAGAATAGCATGTGATTTTCCATTTGAAATAAATAATGAAATAGATTTCTTGGAGGCATTTACCAAAAGTTCCCTTGACCATCAAAATCTCATGTGTGAATTCCACCTATGTAATCTTCTATTAGGTCACATGTCATACTTTTTGATTAATCTCTATGTGGGAGAGTCCCAATTGAGAGATTTATCCTCTACCATAAAAAATCAAATAGAATGGGATCAAAGGATCAATGAATACTTTGAGAAGGTGAAGACAAAAGGTCTATGCACAAGGCATCAATATCCCTAACCATCTGGAAAACTCAAAAATTTAGGGCTCTGTCTTACCATCCCAAAATTTAGGAGCATCATATTACACAGCTAAAACCGAGCATTAAAAGTGTTCAAAAATTATCTCCATAAGTAGATTTTGCAAAAGAAATGAAGAATTGTGAAAAGAAATAGGATACTTTGAACATTCCCTTGAAAATAAGAGAGGTACTTTCTCCCACAAATCTGAGATGGTCAATGAGGAGAGAAATGGAAATTACAAACATGATCCCGAGAATTTGTCAAACATAAGGACGTAAATGGATTGGAATGTGGTTTAGACCACCACTTATTATTTTCCCCATGCCTTCATCACAAGAATTATCATTGCAGAACAACGAAGCATTTGAGAAATGAGATAATCAAAGTTAAAGAAAATGAAGTATTTTATGTGTTAAATAAAAAAAATGGGAACTTCATAAAAGTGTTTTTGACTTGAGCAAATATTTGGAGGACAAGATCTTTGATCCAACCTTTGGAAAATGAATTGCAAGAGGACTTGCAAACAAGTAAGTGTGGG
This sequence comes from Taxus wallichiana var. yunnanensis, assembly GCA_018340775.1. Taxonomy (NCBI): domain Eukaryota; kingdom Viridiplantae; phylum Streptophyta; class Pinopsida; order Cupressales; family Taxaceae; genus Taxus; species Taxus wallichiana. The sequence goes on from CM031234.1 coordinate 132,277,028, forward strand.
GGAGAATGATGAGCCCATTAATTGGATAAATAATGACATCATTTATATTTCCCCTTGTTTGAATTTGAATACATTTTATAACTTTTTCTTAATTTAAAGTAGAGATTGTATGAATTTTTACGGATTAGTGCGTAAATATATTCTATCTTGAAGATCGACTAAAAATCCTAAAAAATCACTCATTTTTTTTTCGTATACAGATCGAAGAAAGAATAATTTTGACTAGGATGCAGAGTTTCAGGAACAAAAGTGTAAAATTTTCTCACTTTGAAGTGTCTCAAAGCCTTTGCTTTAGAGAGTTTTTCTTAGCTCACTTTGGAGTGTCTCATCTCGCTTTGAAGTATCCCATCTCACTTGATTGTCTCATCTCACTTGATGCCCCCAAATTTCTTTGGAGTGTTCTATTTTAGCTCACTTTATAAGTGTTTTGGCTCACTCGGAGTATCTCATCTCATTTTGAATTCTCTCCAGAATGCGGTAGATCTTGACTTTGAGCTTCGGGATCGAGTGAAAACTTTAGGATCTTTCCATCTAGTAACGAAAAACCTAAAAATGTGGATTTTTTTCAGCTTGGAGCACTCTTCAATGCATAAAAGACAAGCCATAATAGGGAAATGCCAATTTCAGAATAAATCATGTAATCAGTTTTGTCAATTGATTTCCTTAATCCTCTCCATTATTTCATCATGAAATATGGAGATGATTTGAAAATCTCTATACCAAATATATAAATAAGGTTTATGATTATAATTTTGTAGGCGCCAGTTGAGGAAGTTGGATTATATAGTATGACCTCATTAACTATGATAAGTTAGAAATAAAATATATGCTATTGTAGTTTTGCTATATGATCTAAAAATTTCAGAATCAATAATTTTTTTCTTTGGTGAATTAGTGTGCAATTGTAATTTTGATCAATGGGAGAGGAAGGGCCCACTCACCTCGAGACCCGATTTTTTGATATTTTACGTATCGGATAATTTTTGTTAAATTCTTAATTTGAATATGTGCATTTATCTATTTACTTCATGTAAATTCTATCACCATTCACTCACTCCTTGATGATATTAAATCTATAATAGTTCAACTCATATAGTCAATTGCAATTTCTTAACTTCTATTGCTTTTAGTAATTTTAACTATTTTAAGTTGCGTAAAATTTTCTTGCGAGAAGATTTTTTTATTCTTTGAGTTTCAACTCTTCAATTTGATTTTAGTAAGTGTGATTTCCTTTAAAATCCTTGCGAGTTTTAGCTTTCAAGAATTTCAATTTCCATCAAAGTTGTGTGAGTATTTAAATTCTCCAATATAACTAGTTTCATTAAATTTAAATATTTTGTGCAATCTTTATTATGACATAGCTTACATTTCAACTTTAGAAACTAATAATTAGAAAACCCCCAAACAAAGGAATACCGATAGCTAGATTGATTAAATGTTGAACCAACATTGAGACTCATTAGAGATGGTGAAAAATAATCATATTCAGGATCAATCATATCAAGACCATTATTAGTGAATCCTTGAGGGAATTATTTTAATCAGAATGAGGAAATTTGATCTAAAGTCATCTGGAGTAATCACAACGCCGGACTTCAAATTCATCTGCTCAACTGACCTAAAAGTATTCCATTTCAAGGTGATGTCTGTATTTAGGTCCTAGAAACCTTTATGTAAACCCACAAATATAAAATTCCCATCTCCTTACAAATGGATGCAAATTCATAGTGGTCATCTCCTTATCCATTGATTCAGCTGTGTGGAAGGATGGACACTTGTACACACCAATTGAAATTGGGAAACATGCACCAAGACGATGTTTTTCTCCCAAGTTCACGACACCAATTGTCATGAAAGTTCCATGAGAGCCCATTTTTCACTCATGTATTTAGGCAACTTATAAGGTACTCCATTAAATCTGTTGACTCGGATGTATGAGAAAGTGGGAAATTGAATGAACTGCAAGACCCATCGTGAGATCATTTCTTTAGCTTGCTATGAGAATCTCTCATGTGGTTTGTCTATGAGCATCTTGATAACATAGAAGAGAAAAGTGTCATTAACACGATGAAAATGATGTGAACTTTCTTTAAACTCTAGTTGTGGATAATAGTGAAAAAAACTATTTTTCCCAGGTGTCATGGTGCCTCTAGTTTCAAGACCAATAAAATCCTTCTTCATGCCATTGCGTAGACTAGGTAAGAGGTCATGTAAAAATGACCAGTCATCTTTACTTCAACTAATTTCTTGTGTAAGGTATCAATGATGATGGTATTTGAGTATATATGAATATCTTGATCTATAATTACACAAATAAACTTATACATCCATGGTTGAAAGTAGCATGTAAAGGGGATGCCAAATACTCTGCTCAACAAAGTGATCATGTCTCCAATCTCATCTTGAAACTCAATATGGGGAAATTCCTTTGGAATTTAGGTAACATGCGATCACCTATTGACTAACTAGTTCTTATTCATCACTTTAGAACATTTTATTGGATCTTCATCAAATACTATTGTGAAAACTCTTCGTGATTTCAACATTCTCTTCATATTCTAGAATTCTAAGCGGTTCTTGTCTTAGGTGTAACCAATAAGATGGGCTCATTATTATGGTTGAAAAATCCTCTTTTCTTAGGATCATAGTGCTCAACACAAGTGATGACGAGTTCTAGACATTGAATGGAGATTGAAAATGCTATTTCTGTGACAAACCACTATGGTACGAGATGTTGAGAGAATAATGTATGGCCTTTAGATTTTGTTCTGTCACAAAATTTACTCATATTTACATGACCCAAATTGGTGTCAGTTATATGGTTGTAATTGGAAACCAATGCAGATAAGGGAATGACACCTTGAAAATCATACCTTACCATTGATTTATTTGATGTCAAAATTATTAAGTAGAAGCAATAGAAAAGAAAATAAAAACATAATTTTGTGGAATTGGGTCTTCATCTTTGAATTCATTGTAAAAGGTAAGAAAATGGAATTTTATTCAATTTATATCTTTTACAAATCCTATCTCATTTAAAAACAAGTAAATTGAAAATATTTTACAATTTTTATTTTCCCTAATATATTTAATTTCCCTCTCTTGGAGAGCTTGAGTTACAACCCATCAAATAATTACGCATTATGAATTTGCATGAGAGTGTGAAATAACAATAATTTATTATTGAATTATTCCACCATTTATTTTAATTTGCAACTGAATCCTTGGGCATCCTTCGTTATTCTTGGATGGTAAATTCATATGTGTATGCTATTTATCGGTGACACGCATGAACCCTCCACATGCACTTTGGTTAGTGTTGATAATGCTTGAAGAGAAGCCTTGTGCCTTGGCTTTGGGTGCTCACTAGATAATTTTGGTACAAAAAAATTATTTGACCATTTCAAAATACTACCACTATTACAAAAGTGACGCTTCCATGCAAAATGAGATTTTTTGTTTTTGTCTCCAATCTTTCTAAGTCTAATTTTCACATTCCTTGTTCCACATTCCACCATTGTAGTCACAAAGCCCTCACCTTCGACCTCATGGTGTCTTCCTATAATGTCGAGAGACTTGGTATATGAAGTTCAATATAAATTTACAAAAACACAAATCTTCCTTTTTCTTTTTGTTGTAAACTCTCTAATTTATTTTTTCTATTGATGTAAATTTGGATTGTTCTACTTTATTTTTCTGTTTTCTTACTACTACAAATTTGGGCTACGTTTTTCCCTCTACTTTGCTCTATAGTCTTCGAGATGCTCTATTATCTCCTTTTTGTTCTTCTCTGCTACTACATAATGTTTCTCTTTTCACACACTTGTTACTGAATTAGTGCTATGTTTTTGTACACACACATTCCACTTCTACTCTGCTATTCACTGTTTTACACACACTTAATTAAAATATATATTTTCAAATAGTAATTATATTTCCCTCCAAAGAAAAATGTCTAAAAGAGGGCACCCAAATTGAAAAACATAAAATATAAGGGAAAGGTAGGTGGATAAGATGGAGAAATTTAAAATAAAATTCAAAATGGGGTCAAGATTAAAATATTCAACACCATGAAACAACATTTTTGTATGAATTTTGTTTAACACCGACATGCAATAACAATCCTCCTGCATTATATGTACATGTGTATGAGAGAAGTGGCCACATAATCATTTGAGTTGAGTCCATATTTAATAATACAAGATTGAATTTGTTTTTTCCATTCTGATTTGATAAGGAATCACATGCTTGAGTAGTAAAGGATATATAAAAGAATCAAATTTCAAGCATATGCACTTCATTTTGTCATATAGATCAAATGCATCCATATACAACTTGTTGATAACATACCCTTGTATCATTTGAGCATACAAGAATGTGTTGGGTTGAGGCATTTTTCCAAATGGTTATCGAGCATTTGACATACTAGAATAGGAGAGGTACAAGGTAAGGAGTTTGGAATTTAAGAGGAGATCGGGGAAGAGAGTGGAGAGGGGATGGAGGAAAGGAGTTACTTACCTATTAAGAGAGATTTCTTGGTGGTTCACTCCCACCACCTCCACATACACATTTAAGTGGACTTCAATTATTCTCTCCTAAATTCCATTCAAAATGCTCAACACCTTCCTTAATTACCCTCTCTACACACCCACGATATTAATCGGCCATGATGATTTTTCTTTCCTACTCCTATACACTGCACCCTCTTTCCCCTCCACTCCATTATTATTATTATGGTTGTTGTTGTTGTTGTTGTTGTGAATACTAAATAAACAACGAAATTGTAGAAACATGCCACACAAAAATGTCAATAATTTCTATAATTTTGGTCAACCCCTTCTCAAGGAAGTGGATGTACCCACAGACGCAATGAGAAGATGATTAATCTCATTGGGTTTACAACACTACACAATAGAATAGATTCACTATTACACCCTCCACATGATATAATCATACTCATCTAAACATGGTTGATATATCTAAGAAAGCATAAAGCATTGGTTTGAATATCTCTATCTTGATATTTTTTGTAATGATGAATCATGGTATTTGATTCAACACCATGGTTCAAAATGTGCTAGATAAAAAAATTGACAGAGTCAAATTCCTAAAATATCCTCTCAAATTCCATGGATGGTGGGAACATAAATACTCTCATTTATGTACCAGTTTTTCATTGATTATTTTATTGGAACACATGAAAATATTAATAAAAATATCAGAACAAGATGGTTATAATTAAAGGGATGACCAATAAGAATGCATGATATGATCTCTATGTTGAGAAAAATGTACGAGATCAAAGCTTGTCAAAAATTACAAGTGGAGGCTACATATCATGACCATAATTTGGAGAACATATTAACAAATAAGGAATATGGAAGTCATACACAAGAAATAATAAGAGATGGGGAGGTGACAAATTTACCTTGAAATAAAGATCATGTGAATAAGAGGGATATTCTATAAGGGAATGTATGATGGAATAAGATGGATACTGTGTGAGTTTTTAAATGTTAAGGATCAAATCTAGGTCTACACATAAGATGTAGATACCAAAGGTGCTCAAGGATTGCTAATGTCATAATTCTAGAGGATAGTGGACCTAATCCTATGGTAGTTATAGGTTTCAAGGTATATATCTAACATAAAGAGAGGTATCCTACTAGGATTCATAATAATAGTAATTCAAGAGAAATGGATAAAGCCAAGGGGAATAATATAATAAGATAAAACAATAGATGAAATCAAACATGAATATATCCAAATCTATATAAATGATTGACCAATCATATATATATATATATATAATAACAAAAAAGTAATAAAGGAAAACAAGGGTCAGAAATACTTACCTCTGATATGGTTTTTGATGCATGATCCTTCCCAGAGATTAAAAACATGGAGAGAGAATCACTATGGCTGGAGAAGGGAAAAAATCAAGATCAATAACTCCATTCCTAGTTCATTCTAGTGACCCAAATGTAAAATGACAAGTTAAAAACTTCAATTCTAACAACAAGGTGTGAAAATATTGTTGGGCACGGAAAATGGCTAAGTTTTTGAAGTATGTAGAGGTTTGCGCACCTTGAAAAGGTCCACAAAATAAACATGCGAGAAGGATATACCAGTGAATGATGCACTAGAAGGACATGTTTTTATGTGTGGAAGATAGAAATAGATGTGCGTAAAGATCATTGCAGAGAAGTAGAGGACTTAGAGATTTTTGGTATAGTGAGGATAAATATAGACTTGGATTGTGCGACATGCGGGAGGATTGGGAAGTCCAAAAGAGTTTATTTTTGAGGAAATAACTTGTATTTTGACATGCACATGGAGATAATAATAGAATTAAAACTAGAGTTAACTATAGATAATCTATTATTAGGCAAAGCTTGCATGCTTCTATAGACATCTTGTAGTGGCACATGGCTATTCTTAGCATGCATACTATTTTAAGAAGTGCATAGGTGGTGAAGGGAAGGTCCCAACCCCCTATATATGTATTGATTCGCATGTACATTAGATTGTTACAGAGTTATACTGCTGGTATGTTTTCACACATGGATTTGTGATGTTTCTTATGATGTATTTAGCTAATGTGTTTTGATGAACTAATATAATGTATCATTATGGTTGGATATTGGTTGTTGATGTATCTATTATTGGTAATTATATGGTGAATTTGATCCTAATTGTTATGTGATCTACTTGTTTACTTTATTATGTGTGTTTTAAACTTGATTTCATGAATTTGATTGATAAAATGGATTATACACCTTGGGAATTGGTTATTATGAACATGAATGTTAACTCTATGGTAACATTGTAACAAAGAGGGACACAGTACCTTTGATGCTTTAGGTAAGTACTCGGATCTGTCTAAGTGATGTGCTAGCACGTATAGGGTTGTAGTAAGAAAAGCAGACTACATTTTGGTTACGTATAGTGTTGTGCATATTTATACTTTGGAGTACGTGGTGTTTACGTATACTTGTTTAGAAGTTGATGAGTTTGAATTCTTGCGCAAACTAAGAGGATCTTACCTTTGCATTGTTCCTTTGTCTATTAAGATTTTGATGGTGATGTTGAGCTTGGAGCATCTTCCTATGGCTAGCTAAACACCCCATCACACGTAGGGGTAGGGGCAAGTGTGGTGAAAGATGGTGGACCTTGCAGAAAAAAGGTAGAGAGAGGAAAGGTGACTTAAGTATGATGAGGCATGAGAGAATTGGAGAATAAGTGTGATATTGAGGATTCTATAGAGTTGTGGAGGATGATGTCTCATGATGGATTTGAAGCTCAAGTAGAGGATGTAGAGCTATAGCATTAGAATCCTCTCCAAATTCTAATGAGAGCACGTGTGATGAAGAAATATTAAGGACCACGGGCACACATCGATCCCACATGATGACCTAGACCTTACACTTAGTGTTTGAGTTCCAGAAGTAAGTATTGAAAAATAAGTGAGTGTAGGTAATCCAGAGGTTTCAGGTAATTATAATTTTCTGTTGAATATAGAAGTGCATTAGAAAACACATATGACATCACAAGAGACAACATGTTTGTTGTTTGGAGGACTGATTGGAGGAATCTTATCTAGCACGTCATCGGAGTCGAGTGCGAGTGCACGAGAATGTTGGGAACATTCTTTGGAAGTAATACAATGTCTCGAGACTATTAGAGTTCGGTTTAGTACCCTTTGTGTTGGCGAGAAAATTTGTCTTGTGGACAAATTTGGTGGGTTTCAAGCCAACGCTATGGGAATATAAGTCCCTCTACTTGAACGGTGCAACTTTTGTATGTGCATGTGTGAAAAAGTGGATTTCAATGGTGGCCTTTTGACCAGAGATCCAATAGGGGCACTCCACTGACCCTGTGGAAAAGCTAGCAATGTCTCACTAGAGAAGAAACTTTGTCTTGGAAAGGGGAAGGGGAGTGGAAATGGAGGTAGGAGAAAACTAATGTTGTGAGTAGAATATCAGATGCCCACACACATTAATTATAAATTTCATTTACATGCATTTATAGTTAGAAGAAAAACAAATCCGCAGGAGAAGCTACAAGACCGAATAAAACTCATTGGTCGGAAAGTACTAATTAATTCCTCAATCAAAGAGGTGATTTTTTTCTTTTATTAATGAAGCTAAAGAAGATTGTATAGAGCTTTGAGAATAGAGGAAATTCTAAGGAGAAGGGAAAATAGAAGAAGTGTGGCGTTTTCTATCTTTTCCAGGTACAAAGCACTCTGGTCTTTTTGAAATCAATCACTAGCCCTTGGAATGACGTCGAGAAGCCATTATATTCTTCGCAAGAAACCATTACAACTTCACAAATCCTCAACGCCTTTTCAAATTCCTCTATTGTGAAGAAAACACTCATGGTGGGTTAAAAACTAGATCTTGTAAAGTAACCATTACATTCGATTTTCCAGTTTAAATATAGACCATTTGATTTGCTCCTCTAACTCTAAAATTGGGTTGTCCACATGGTAGGAAGGGATTGGAGCGGTTATAGGGGAAGCCTTTTGCATTTTGTGATTTGGCAATTTGGAACAAATTGGGCCCATGAGCCCCACTTTGACTTTTCAACTTAGACACATGGCACGTTTATTGGGATGGAGGATCGTGACTCTTTTCTAAACATTTTAACCTTTTTTGGAAAAATACTCAAAAAGTCAATTTCTTCCACCGACCCGCTACTCTCGATTGAACTCTTGACATGTGGCATCCTCTGATTAGAAATGGGGTTGTAGCCCTTTTCTCAACATTTTAACCTTTTTGGAAAAAGGCTCAAAAACTCAAAGTTCTCTCATGCGTTTTGCTCCTCCGCTTTGACTTTTCAATGGTGGGCCCGAGACCTTAGTGGAGCCGCGGAGCATTCTAGAACTCACACTTCACTTTTGGGAATTTTTTTATATTTCCAAAAGTGCCCCAATGGCTCACTTGTCTGCTTTGAATTTTCAATGGCAAGCTTCACCTTTGACTTTTTCCCCATGGGCTTCAACTTTGACTTTTCTCTGTGGGCTCAAAATTTGACTTTTACCTTTATAGCTTGATCGGGGCCACGGGAAAATTTACCATTTTTGCCAAAAGTGACCAAAAGTGTTAAGTTCACCAAAAATCCCATTCCTCCCCATCCAATAGGATTTGACCATGTACCTACATTCATTGGGGTCAAAATTTGATGAGGAAAAGACGCTCGTCATCCGATTGTGGAAAATACGTAGAGGAAGAAAAATTCATCATTTTGAGTCCAATTTTTGAATTTCCTTCACGAACCAGAGGCATGGAGGAAAACAATGATTTGATGACCCATGCCATAGAACAAGTGAACAATTTCGATAAAAAATGGAGGTTGCAAAGAGGATATTACGTGCACAGACCGGGAAATGGAGGATTTCTAAAAATGAGCAAAACAAAGGTTTAAACAGCTCTAGGGCATGAATTTTGCTAATTTCTTGAATCTCTAACTTGGCTTAAACACCAATGAAGGGAAAGAGCTTGAAATTTTGAATTTAACTTGGAAAATGAAAAGTAGTTTTGGGAAACAACAACTGACTCTAGCTTGGGGACATGGCATGATTGAGCATGATGAAGACATGGTATGAGGATCCAGAATCTCAAATTTTTAGACCATATAACGTTGACTAGTGCCTTATCCATTGGGCCTTGTAGATTCATGTACAATTTTGAGAAAGAATGGAAGAAGGAGGAAACACACAAGCCAAACCACACACAACAAAAAACAAAAAAACCAAAACCACACAAAGAAAAAGGAAAAAACACACCTACGAAATCACCTATGGTACAAGGTGGGTGACAAACCACTTTCACTTATGTTACTATTTTAAGTATTGCCCGATTCGAGGCAATTCTAATGGCATTCCATCAAAGAATGAGAGGAGAAAAAAATTCTCACCACAAGCTCCATGAATTTGGAATGGGCCGAGCCATAATGAATCAAACTTTCCATGGCTTCCCTTTGGTTCTCTTCTCTTGTCCCATAGTAGGAAAAAGTCTCCAACCTTGAATTCTCTTGCCTTTTCCCTCTTGTCAAAGATATTCTTCACTTTTAATTTGTGTTCTTTAATTATATTCACCACTTGGCATCTACTTTCCTCCAACTTCTCCAGGAAGAGGATCCTCTTGTCAATAGAGTCTTTTATTGACCATCTTATATTTCTTGCAACAAATTGAGAAGCTGGAATCTCAATTGTGAGGGGAATCTCTACCTCAACTCCATACAACATTTGGAAAGGTGACATACCTATTACCTTCTTAGGAGTGATCTTATTAGCCCATAATGCATCATATAACTTCTTGTGCTAGTTCCTTTGATTCTCATGTACTAGCTAGCGTATAATGGTCACAATGTTCTTATTGTTTGAATCATCTTGACCATTTCCCTATGGATAGTAGTCAAAAGAGTGAGATAAGGAGATTCCAAAACCATAAAAAAACTTTGTGAGCTCCTTTGAAGAGAAATAGGTGGCATTGTCTACAACAATATTCTGTGGTACTCCAAAATAGACAATGATATTCTCCTTGATGAAGTTGTAGACTGTTTCAGAGCTGGCTTGCTTGGTTGGAATGGCTTCCACCCATTTAGTGAAGTAATCAGTTATGTGAGTACATAAGTATGCCTGCACTTGAATGAGGATTCAAAACACCAATGAAATCCAACCCCCATTTCTGAAATGGTTCCTCAATCACTACAGGCATGAGTGGTAATGCAGCTAGTTGTGGTTTTCCAAAAATTGTTGGCATGATTTACATTTGGAAACCCAATCTTGAGTGTCTGTAAAGATGGAGGGCCAATAATATCTCCCCACATGAGAATATTATGTGCAGTGACCATTGATGATAAATCTCCACCACAAGTTTGATCATGATATGACCTGAGAAAATTTTTCTATTGCTCCATATCCACACACATGAGGAAGCAACCATCTTGACCTCTCTTATAAAGTGCATGATTCCAGATCACAAACTTGGCTTCTTTCAGCTTGAGGGTTCTTCTTTTTTTGTAATCAAGATGAGGAGGGCATTCTCCATAAGTGAGGTAGTAAGCAATATCAGCATACCACTCATCAGTAGTGGTGACAAAGAGCACTTGAGGACTATCTCTGAATAGGTTGAGAAAACACCATCCTTTTCTCCTGCTTTGAGCCCTGAGAGCTTCATCTTTAATAATCATTTGCACAAACCATTTCCTTTACTAGATTAGAGGGTCTAATCTCCAAGTTATACTCTTGGGTCTTTGCTATCCAACTTCCTTTCTTAGCCCCAGGATCTTGTTGAGTCAAAATGGACATGATTGCACTTCGGGGACCATTACCACTATATGGGAATTGAGAATCTAGAATCTGAAACTTTTAACAGATTTGACCACCTTTGCGTAGGCATGTGTCTCTCAATTGGTTGTACTTTAGCTCATTATTTTTCAAAGGAAAACTCATGAAAGCAATGGGTGATTCTAAATCTTCATAATTTTTTGAACAAGGACAACAAAGAGAGTATGTTTTGATCCATAGCAATACATGATGAACTCCTTATTGAAATATAGAGATACAAGAGTTGGAGCTTTGGCAATGGCTCTCTTGATCTCCTCAAATGCTATTTTTCCTTCCTTATTCCACTTGAAACTTTTTGAGGCTTCATCATGGAAGTTATATGCTTAGTCAGTTAAGAAAACTCAAGCAAAAAATGACAAAGGAAGTTTACCTTTCCAAAGAATGAATGAAATCCCTTCTTGCTGGTTGGTAAGGCTAGTTCTTGGATAGCTTTGATCCTCTCAGGATCAATGTGTGCTCTATGTTTGTTCACAATGTGTCCCAATAACTTACCTTCTATGACTTCAAAAATGCACTTCTTTGGATTTAGAGAAATGCCATGTTTCCTACACCTTGCAAGGAATTGCTCTAAATGACAGATATGATCTCCCCTCCTCTTTGAAAAAATCGTGAGGTCATCAAGGTAAATGACAATGCAATGTTTCAAATCTTTGAAGGCTAAGTCCATTGCTCTCTGGAAAGTGGCTCCAACATTGATCAAGCCAAAAGGCATTTTGATGTAGGAAAAAGTTCCCCAAGGTGTTTTGAAGGCCATTTTGTTGCAATACTCTTCTACCACCTTGATTTGGTTGTACTCTGAGAATCCATCAAGCAAAGAGAGCATTTTAGATCCAGTGACTACTTGCAAAATATGATCCATGATTGGAAGAGGGTAGTTGTCCTTGAGAGATGCCTGATTCAAATTTGAAGTCTACACAAATCCTTATTTCCCCATTCTTCTTCCTTATTGGAACAATGTTAGCCACCCATGTTGAATGGTGGATGGGGAAGATGATTCTAGAATTGAGCATCTTTATCACCTCTTCTTTGATAACATCGGAAATCTTTGGATTATAGGGCCTTTGTTTTTTCCTGAAGGGCTTAGCTCCTTACTTCAAAGGAATGGAGTGATGCATTTCCTTTGGCTGAAAAGATTTGAGTTCATCATAGGAATAGGACATGACATCTGAGTACTTTTTAGCATAGCAACAAACTTTCTCTTCTCTTCTAGTGAGAAACATTTACCAATGTTAACCATCCTTAGATTCTTTGAAGTGCCAATGTTTTCTTGATCAAAATCAGATGGAAACCAAAAATACTATTTTTCTTTCTCTTGGATGAACCTATCATGCTTGTCAAAGAGGTCTTCCAAAGAAACTAGGCATTTGGGGATTTTTTTTCCTTTCGAGTTTGATTACTCCCTCTTCATCGATTCCCTCAATTCCTTCATTCTCTTCTTTGAGGACTGATTCATAGTGTGGGTTTTCACTTCCTTCAAAGAAAATATTATTGAAGTTATCCCTTTGTTATAAGAAGGCTATGATCGATTGTCATCATTGAGGACACATCGATGATTTGCATTGTCTAGTATGTTGGTCGAACACCATCTCAATGGTCACTTTATCCTTGCCAAAAGAAGGATGAGGTGTCACTAAGGAAGTTGACACTGCTAGAGAATTAACCTTTTCATTCTGCTCCCTAGGGATAGCTTGATGGAGAATGCATTAAAGTATTCAATGCAATCCCACACTCTATTTCTATAGTGCATGAGTATAGGGTTTTTCACATGATATTACTTAGTGGACCTACTTTACCACAACCTCTGCATCACCTTTTCATCTCAACTTCTTGATTCCCATGTCCTCTGCTATATTCATGCCTAAGAGTAATGTTTCATACTCTCTGTATTATTTGTATTGTTAAATTGTAGTTTGTAGGCAAAAGTATAAACCTCATTGGAGGGAGAGTATAATACTACACCAGCTCTTGAACCTACTTTGGAATGAATGCCATCAAAATCCATTGTCCAAGATTCGGTCTTCTTCTTCCTCCATGAGAAGTGGCAAGTCCTCTTCCTTCGTGATGTAAGGAGGTAATTTCCAAGCCCACAATCTTGAAAAAGGATATCAGCTCTTGGATCATCATACTTCCTTACTGTGAACTTCATTTTTCTGACTAGCAGCAACTTCTTCATTTCTCCTTTCACTGGGATAGTTATAGATGACCAATCCATTTTTATTTCTCCACCTATATCCCTACAAAAATTTCTACTCAACAACATACCAAAAGATGCTGAGATGTCTGGCACCAAAATGGTCAGGAGTATCTTCTTGTCAGGGTAATCAGCTAGTGCAACTTGAGCATCCTTAATACTTCCTACCAATGGAACTTGTTTGGATTCCATTGAGTAGCATGTGCCATTTACCCGGGTCAAAGTGAGGCCAAGAGCATTTAAAATTTTGTTGGCATCACATTATCTGAGGCTCCAAAATCTATAATGCAATTGTTTAGTGAAACCTTTGATGAGAAGTGACAGGTAAAAAGGATCAACTTTGTTGGTGGTGGAGGCACTGAGGGCTAGCATGTTTTGAGAAGATGGTGTGGATGGTGTGGGAAGTAAGCCTTTAGAATTAGATATTGGGGATGTAGAGTTACCACCCAGATTGCCTTGATGAATCTGTCAAATTGGGCAGGATGTGTTTGTAGGTATTCAATTTCAGAGAGCTAGACTTTGGTTTTGCTAGCATGCTCTACAAAGTCAAATGAAGTTATGGTAGATGAGGAAGAGGTTCCAGTAGTGGATGAGGAATTAAATGGAAGATGCGTCGTTACTTTTGGTGTTGGGTTCTCCTTTTCAAATGTAGTAATTGTCTTGGAAGGAGATGGGGGTGTAGCCTTTGATTGAAATTTAGATGTTCTTGTAGAACCAATATTTAGAAGAGAATTGCTCTTAACAACTTTTGAGTTGGGAGAAGAATTAGATAACTTACTTGGCACAACAATGTGATCCTTGACAACTGGTGAATTTGATTTCTCTCTAGCTGATTCCATGGAAGGTGGTAATGGTGATCCCCTACTGATAATATTGTTTAGTGGAGGTTTTGGAGAGCTATCTTCTTTGTTCTTCCTAATCTTAGTTGTAATTGTTGAGGCTGAAACACCATTCTTGGATTGTGCATGAGTGAAAACAACACATGAAAAACTTGGAGCTTCTTCATCACTTTCCTCCTCATCAGCAACATATTCAATTAGGCCATTGTGCATGCCAACCTCTTCAATTTCAAGATAGTTTTCATAGTCATCCATGCTTTCTTCTTTAGTTTCCTCAATGTCTACTCCTTCTTCTAATTCCCTAGTGTCACATATGGCATTGACTGGTGGTGCTTCAAGAGCAAGCCTATGAGGAGGTGGAGTAATTCTTGGTCTATCAGGAAGATTTGGTCTCCTTGGAGCATTCCTCATTGTGATTTGTGATAGTTGTTTCTTCAAGAAACTAGGCCATTTGTCATTTTTGGAACATTGGATCAGTGGTGATTGAATTTGAACTCTAACCTTTTTGCTTCCCATTTGGTCCTTTCACTTTTCTAGAAATAATTAGATCATCATTAGTCTCAATTAAAAATTCTTTAGCTTCCCTCAATGTTCTTGGTTGGGCTCTTCTGAGGAAGAAACCAACTTTTGATGGAAAATCATTGATGAAGAAAATTTTCAAGTTATTTTCAGAGGGTACCACATCTTCTAGGATCCTTCTTGTCAACCTATCATACCTTGCTACAAAATCTCTCATTGATTCAGAGGTCTCCTTCTTCATCTGAACCAATTGGACCAACAAATCCTGACAATCTTCTGTGCTCTTGAACCTATGTTCAAATACATTCCTTATATCTTCCTAACATGTGACAGATCTTGGGGGTAACATGTAGAACCATTCAAAAACTTTTTCTTGGAGTGACTCCATAAAGAGCCTAACTAAAACATATTCATCTTCAACTCCCAACACTCCATAAGAATTGATGAATGCTGCTACATGTTCTTCGGGGAGCTGAGAACCATCCCCTTTGAATTTTGGGAAGTTCTTTCTTGAGCCTCTTGGGAGCTCATGAAGTGGTTGTGGAAGAGCAAGTGGACTAGTATTTCTTCCCCATGGTACGTTAGGCCTGCATACTTCATGCTCATGATCACCCATTCTATTCCTACTTCTAGCCTTCGATCTTGCTAAAGGCTGCTTCTCTCTTGCTCTTTATTACGCTTCAATTTGGAGTCTTTATATTTCTTCAAGTTGAGCCCTTATCTCTTCTTCAGCTCTTACCTCTCTTTCAAGCTCTTCAAATGTGGGATCAACTTGTCCTCCTGTCTCAATTTCTGCGTGTATCTTCTATCATCCAACTTTATAGTTTATGCTCTTCTCGGGGTGCTAGAATTTTTCTCTGCCTTTCCAATTCGACAGCATGTTCCTCTTCTAGGTCTAGAATCCTTATAGAAATGAAGTAATGATTGACACTTTGTCTATTATGCCAAATAACTTCTCTTAGATCAGAAGCAATGTCTTCTTAGATGTGAAAGAGTAAATCAGGTCTCTACATAGGAGGATTTCCCAGAATAGCCATGATTTACATCCATGTAGTTTGGATGATTATTCAATTTCGAAACTTTTTTTGTATTTTATGATTTTATGACCTGAGGTCGTTTTTAGGTGCGAGATGCTTACAAAATCTGCCCCACGGTGGGTGCCAAAAATTGTTGGTGAGAAAATTTGTCTTGTGGAAAAATTTGGTGGGTTTTAAGCCAACACTATGGGAATCTAAGTCCCTCTACTTGAATGGTGCAACTTCCGTATGTGCATGCATGAAAAAATGGATTTCAATGGTGGCCTTTTTGACGAGAGATCAACGGGAGCACTCCACTGACCCTATGGCAAAGCTAGAAATGTCTCACTAGAGAAGAAAATTTGTCTTGGAAAGGGGAAGGGGAGTGGAAATGGAGGTAGGAGAAAACTAATGTTGTGAGTAGAATATCAGATGCCCACACACATTAATTAGAAATTTCATTTACATGCATTTATAGTTAGAAGAAAAAAATCCACGAGGAGAAGCTACAAGATGAATACTCATTGGTCATGTAAAGTACCAATTAATTCCTCAATCAAAGAGGAGATAATTCCTTCTTTTATTATTGAAGCTAAAGTAGAGTTTGTACAGAGATTTGAGAATAGAGGAAATTCTAAGGAGAAGGGAAAATAGAAGAAGTGTGGCATTTTCTATCTTTTCCAGGTACAGAGAACTTTGGTCTTTTTGAAATCAATCACCTGCCCTTGGAATGATGTCAAAAACCATTATATTCTTCACAAGAAACCATTACAAATTTACAAATCCTCAATGCCTTTTCAAATTCCTCTGTTGTGAAGAAAACACTCATGGTGGGTTAAAACCAGATCTTGCAAAGAAACCGTTACATTTGATTTTCCAGTTTAAATATAGACCATTTGATTTTCTCCTCTAACTCTGAAATTGGGCCATCCACGTGGTAGGAAGGGATTGGAGTAGTTATGGGGGAAGCCTTTCACATTTTGTGATTTTTCATGAGATTTGGCAATTTGGAACAAATTGGCCCGCAGCCCCGCTTTGACTTTTCAACTTAGACACGTGGCACGTTCTGGTTGGAGATGGGGTCGTGGCTCTTTTCTAAACATTTTAACCTTTTTGGAAAAAGACTCAAAAAATCAATTTCCTCCATCAGCCTGCTACTCTGATTGAAATATTGACATGTGGCATCCTCTGATTGGAAATGGGGTCGCATGACCATTTTCTCAACATTTTAACCTTTTTGGAAAAAGGCTAAAAAAACTCAAAGTTCTTCACCGTTCCGCTCCTCCGCTTTGACTTTTCAACGACAGGCCTGAGATCTTGGTAGAGCCGTGGAGAATTCTAGAACTTTTACTTCACTTTTGGGAATTTTGTTAAATTTCCAAAAGTGCCTCGATGGCCCGCTTGTCCACTTTGAATTTTCAACAATGGGCTTCACCTTTGAATTTTTCCCTACGGGCTTCAACTTTGACTTTTCTTTGTAGGCTCAAAATTTGACTTTTACCTTTATAGCCTGATCGGGGCCACGGGGAAAATTTACCATTTTTTCCAAAAGTGACCAAAAGTGTTAAGTTCACCAAAAATCCCATTCCTCCCCATCAATAGGATCTGACCATGTACTTGCATTCATTGGGGTCAAAATTTGATGGGGAAAAGATGCTCGTCATCTTGACTGTGGAAAATATGCAGAGGAAGAAAAATTCATCATTTTGAGTCCAATTTTTAATTTCCTTCATGAACCAAAGGCTTGGAGGCAAAAAATGATTTGAAGGCCCATACCATAGAACAAGTGAACAATTTCGATAAAAAATGAAGGTTCTGAAAGAGGATATTACATGCATAGACCGAGAAATGAAGGATTTATAAAAATGAGAAAAATAGAGGTTTAAAAACTCTAGGGCATGAATTTTGCTAATTTCTTAAATCTCTAACTTGGCTTAAACACCAATGAAGGGAAAGAGCTTGAAATTTTGAATTTAACTTGGAAAATGAAAAGCTATTTTCGGGAGACAACACACTATTGGAATGCTAGGAATTACATCCCTTTGGTCCGGTGCCCACCGTAGGAGGTGGTTCGGGTAGGTTAGGAGGCTCAAGATTAAATGGATCAGGTGGTTCTAGTTACGGATATAGAAGAAAAGGTCCACATCACCAACAACCCCCACATCAACCCCATCGGGTACTTTATGAGATAACTCTTCACTTGCTAGAATACAAAGGTATTGAAGATGCTAAAAAACATGTACACAAGTGTGAGTTACTATGGCATGTTAAGGGAATCATTGTTCTAGATAGAAAGGAAATTTAGTTTGCTATTACTCTTTAAGTGTGTGCACATAGCTGGTATAGGAAGTATGATCCGCACTGCATTGCGATCGATTATGAAAATTTATGTTTTATATTTTTGGCCAATTTCCATATCCATGAGTTTGAACAAAAGAGTATCAATGCACTTAGGGACATTAAGCAGGGCTTATCGAGAAAGTGTTTAGAGTATGGCGAGCATTTTAAAACTTTGTTGTATCTTATGACATACATCATGCTAGTCGGTATGATGCAATGTTTTGTTGGTGGGATACTAACTCATTTAAGAAGGGTCCTATCTCATAATAATTTTTAGACCCGTGTAATGCTTTCAAGGAAGATATGCATGGTAAGGTAGTTGCGAGTGTGGACAATGGTGTGAGCTTGTTTCTTGAAGCACATATTTTAGCTATGGTGAAACAATTGGAAAAGCTCTCTGCTAATTCAGCTCATGAGATGCATAGTGGGATTTGGTGTATAGATTGTGAGGTTGAAGGACACACCAAGGATAAATTACCCTAAAATTAGGTGTGCACCATGTTGCTTGACTACGAGATTTTTCATTTGGACCATGATGCGAGTAGATGTCCTCTTTTATAGCACACGATCCATAAGAATGTATCCATGTATTGTAAGATTTGTAAAACTTATACTCATGATACAATTAACTGTAGAGTGATTGATCACATACATAAAGCCATCATGGTGGTGTGTGCTAGAATGGTGTAACAATTGGATCTAAGGAGCAAGAAGGACAACATAATGAAGGGCATAATAATGGGGATAAGCTGGAATAGAGGATTCTATGGTGGATATAGAGGATGAGGTCATGACGGTGGAAGAGGGGGATTCCCTAGAGGAACTTGTTTTACTTGTGGATCTCCTGACCATTATCAAAGCACGAGTTCCCTCAAAATGTGATTTTATCTTGGTGTGGAAAAAACATAAGTTTGAAGAATGCCCTGACTTGTATGAGCATATGAGAAAACAACATGAGCAAGATAAGGGCATAGTTATGATAAAGATATAATGAGCGGATGAAGATAAATAGATGCCAAAGGTTGGAATGAATTCTGAATTACATCCTATGTTAGTTGCCACATGTCTTTGAGGCTATGCGCGCTTGAGAGACTCTGAATTAAAATCAACCTATAATGAAGGAAGAAGTAATTAATGCAAAGTACCATGATTCTGAACATCAAAAAAAAGTTTATTTAGATACGAAGGATGTAATTAGGAATTTGTAAGAAGAGATTCAAAGTTTAAAGGAGCAAGTGCGAGTGTTGGAATGAGCTAAGAATGTTTAAATTCCATAGAAAGACATAGATGATTTAAAGGAATTTTGTAGAATGTTACATCAAGAGAAAATCATCCCTATGTTAGGAGAGTGGTTGAGAGAGAAAGTACCATGCACAAGACGTGAGCATGAGAGGTAGATCCTTCACACAAATCTACCTCCCCATAATCATGAGTATGACAAGGAGATTACATTGAATGTAGTCATTGATGGATGAATTTTGAGAAACATTATTATAGACACATGTGCGGAAGTTAATGTACTCATGTTGGACACTTGGAATTAGATGGGTAGACCACCATTGTAGCCTTCTTTGAATGTGATGTACATGGATTAAAAACTAGGGATAATCCTATTGGGGTGTTAAAGGATGTTACTATTATGATTTAGGGAGCCAAGTTCACTGGGGAATTTGAAGTATTGGAACTCACAAAGGCTATATTTCCTACGAATTCATGATGCCATCTATATATATTGTGTGTGCGGGAGGAATGGATGATGAACAAGTTGTTGAGGAGTGCATGGAAAAATTTATGTAGTTGGAATAAAGATCACTATTGTTCGGTGGAGTCGGGAAGAAAAAAATCAAGATAGAAATCATGACATGAAAAACATATCCAAAATAAGGAATTTGAGGATGGAAAAATGGTTCTTTTGTATGATTATAAGTTTACATGCCACCCTGGAAAGTTGAAAGTTCATTGGTTGGGACCCTTTTTTTGTAATGAATACATTGGAATTAGGTGCTTTCCAGTTACAGGCGTTGAATGACACTTTATTACCCAATTACTTCAATGGGAGTAGGATGAATCCCTACTATAAATAAGTCTTCTTGGTGTTTGTAATAAGGTAGTATTTCTAGTTAGATTAGATTTCCCTTTAATGCATTTCCTTTATATGTGTTTCCTTTCATCGTTTTTATGCTTTGTCAATTTAGTTCAGTTTTTTTTTCTAATAAGTGCACTCGCACCTTTAGGTGATTACTATCTAAGTGATTTCATGTGCAGAGGACCATACATATAATTAGTGTGGGGTGGATTATAAGAAAAAGTACACAAAATTGAGATGAGAAGGCTTAATTTTTAGAGGAGTGTGTGTGTCGATGTTGATGTTGGTTATTGGAATTTAGGGAGAATGATGATAATAAGGAAAATGCTAAAGGAATAGCCACGTATGGTGAATGAGTGTGTAATGTAACATGAGGTATACAACATCATGGATAACTACTTGGTATAAGGTGTAGAGGTTGATTTACTTTGGCACATGAAGCGTGTGAGAGGAGGTGCCGTGGTTAGAGTAGTTTGTGTGCTAGAAGGTTGCAACTAGAGTGAGCGATGAACATGCGTGTTAAACACGATGGAAACTATGGAAAAGGTGGGAAAATATGAATTAAATGCCATCGTAAATACGGTTATAGTTGGAAATCAATTAATGTGAGTAAAATTTGAACACCTATAAATTGAATGTCGAGTAAATCATTTTTACCTTACCTTGCATGAAATTTGTGAATGCTTTATGCAACCTAGGGAAAATTGAGAAATTTTAGAGAAATCGAGTCTTGAGTGAAGAATCGAAACTAGAGGGTGAAGGTGAAAATAGTTTGTGGGAAGAGTGAGTTCCATTGGAGGGAACCCCATAGTTTGAGATGGAGTGAAGTGGATTTGGAAGGAAATCATACTTCTCTGGTTAGGGTTTCAAAAATTAGGGCATGACATACATGGTTCGAACAAAGAAGTATAACAATGTTATTCTAGAGGTTTGTGGAAAGAGGAGTAGAGTACTAAGGAGAGAAAGGACCAAGGTAAGATTTTGAATTTACACAATTGAAAGGGCACCAAGGACAGGTGACCACATCATCTAAGAATAAGGGAAAGGGAAAAGAAAAGACAACACCTATTGTAGACATCCAAGAAGAATGGTACTCAAAAATGCAGTACCCCAATGGGGTATTGATGGGAAAGGAGTGGGTGTCTCATGTCAGGGGCATGACCATGAGTGATTGAAACCATTGGAAATATTTGATGACGCATGACATGGTAAAGAACTTGTTTATCCAATGGTGAAAAGAACCTAGATGATAATCCGTGTATGATGACCAGGGGAAGAGGTTATTGAAGAAGGATGGGTTATTGTAACTATATGAGCTTCCGTTCTTTGGGAAGCCTGAGAGATTATATCAATGGTTAATGTCACATAATTAATTGAAAAGCATAGTGGTATAATTAATACCGAGATCTCATTTGATGATGACTCAGCCAATGATGCCAAAGTGAAGAAGACTTCAGTAGATTTTGAGTACAAGAAATGAGGGCACATTTTTGATATTATTAATCTTAATGATCATGTCATAAGGATGGCCATGAGTTTTCTTATAAAGATAAATGAGCGGGAAAGATGGAAATAAGTGAATAAAATATGGCTGCATGTATGCAATAAAATATCAGGGGGAACTATATATAATATTGTTTCCTTTATAGAAGAGGATATCATTGATGTTGCACGTAACATTGACAAGATTATGTTTGAAATTTTTTTATTGGTGATAGTATTCTCTAAGGTTAGGGTGACTGATGGTTTGAAAGAAAAGATATGGGAGTATCCTGATGAAGATCTCTCCCTTGCAAAATGGTTTATAAAATATACCTATGAAATGGTGACTCCAACATACAAGTTACATGTCGATAAATGGTATAAACAGATGTGTGATGTGTTCGGTGTTGAGTAGAGAATTCCATTTCAGTTTCCTGTTTCTATGGATGGGGTTTCCAAGTTTTAAGTCTATCAACAATTTTGTATTGGGAGGTTTCCATTAGTTGATGTTAGTAAAGTCCACAGTGTAAACTTCCATTTGTGTTTACAATGCAGTACTTTGAAATTTTTGTGAATAGGTTCAAGGAGGCATGGAAGTTGAGACTTGAATTGAGAAAAATAGATAAGGAGAACTATGAGATGATTCAAACTTGTCTACCCCAAGAAGTGTGCCTATGAAGAGAAGTATGTATCAAAAAGCATACATTTTTAAAAATAAGTTACATTACCAATAGCTTCGGTGGCTACAACAAGAGTATACATTTATCTAAGGCCCAGGTTTGTTGATGGAGCATTTATGGAGGATGATGTGAGTATTCCTAAATAACCCTATGTACGGAAAAAGGTTAAACCAAAGAATCAAGTGTGTGAGGAGACCCTGTATGTTAGTGGAAGTGAAGGCATAAAAAAGATAAGAATCATGTTTCAAGCATGTCGATAGGGAAAATCTCATAATGTAAGGAAGTAGAGACCAACACATATGTAAGAAGGTAGCTTACAAGAGGAAAATCTTTAGGGAATAAGAAACAAAGAGTAATACCTAGTTCAGACTTTGAGGAGATGGAGATCTAGAAAGAACAAGAAGGAGATGAGAGGGGAAGAGTTGCAAGGGAATTTGAGCCCACATGTGTACAACATCGAAGAATAATATGTAGAGGGACGAGAGCGAGCACTTTGAGGATACACATGTCATGGATATGGATGTAGGGGGTATCGGTGCAAGCTGTACACATGTTATTGAAGAGAACTCGGACCTAGCCATAGATCATGAGGACAAATGCACTCCCAACCTTGAACTAGAGTGAAGAGTGGAAAAGAGGTTACAAAGATCATAGAGCATTTGGTAGAGTATGAAGTAGTGTGTAATGGAGAGGAAGGAATGAGTGAAGGACAGGTAGGATCGTGGGTAGAGAATGAAACCTTCTTTGTGGGTTTCCTTAAGGGTGTTTGAGGAAAGCATAGGAGACCAAGGTACATCCCATAAGGACCTATCATGCAAGTATATTGAAAATCCTGATAAATTTTTATGCACAAGGTATCAGAGAATGATAAATTTGGACCAACTATTTTTCTTGTCTTTATTTAGTAAGGAAAGTGCGCTCCCATGCATAAGAAATATTTTATCTTAGGAACTTGAGTCATACATCGAAGAGCTAGAATTTGAGTTGAGTTCCTAGTCATTACTAGACACCTATGAGTTGGTAGTCTCTAGAGATATTTACTCAATATTTTATTCCCATAAATTGATAGATGATAAAGTGTGTAAAGCACTCAAAAAACTATCGGTAGAGGTGGGTGGTAAAATTTTTGATGGGAAAAACTAGAATAGGGTTATGCAGAAGGAGTTGGATGAGAAGAATAGAGAGATAATAGAAAGGGATAAAGAGATAAAGGAGACTAATAAAATTATTGTAGTTGTAACAAGAATTGAGGGATGAAAAAGGGTGGATGTGCATAGCTTACAAAAAGGTATAATGCATAGCTGATGTGATCTTACTAGTGCACCCAGATTTGTCCCCTCTTGATAAAACCTAGTATGAATCCACCTTCCATTGTCTGGAATATTTAACGCGCATAATTACAACTCAACAACCACCCCTTGCATTAGAATCTGTAGAAGAATTTATGGCATGGAAGAAGAAAAAAGAAAGAGAACAAATTGAAGCCACCATAACACAATACATTGAATTAATTGAATCAGTGAAAGTAATAACTCACATGGCGAAGTTGTCTATGACAATTGTGATGATAGGGATCATGTAGTGGGACTACTTGTTGCAAAATATGAGGCAGATATAAAGGAGTTCAGGCCAAGAATAGAGGAAATAGGGTAGAATGAGAAATAATATTGGTAGAGGTTGAGAAGAAGCATGGGGCAATTGATTCATTAAGGGCCTCAGTCAAGAAAAAGTTAAAGGAACTCTACCCACAAGTTACACATAAGATGGACATTTTGGCTTATGTAGGAAAATATTTGGAGACTCTAGTTGAAAAGCGAAGGAAAAGGGTGAGGATCTGATTATTGAGGAGGTTCCTATCATCATGGGTGAGGCCTTTACTCAAGTAAGTAGTGAGTTAAAGGGGTGGAAAAAATTGGAAGCATTAGCGAATAAGGAATCCTCCCTCCTTTTTGAACAATTGCAATTGTATTATTTCATTATTTGGAAAAGCCATACATATATTATTTTATTATTTTATTGTTGAAGAATTTTTTATCATTATTTGAACGATCAAGAAAAGTGTTGCCAAGGACGAACAACATACCTAGTGTGGGGTAATGTTGGGCACTGGAAAATGGCTAAGTGTTTGAAGTATGTATAGGTTCACACACATGCGAAAGGGCCATAAAAGAAACATATGGAAGGCTATACACGGTGAGCATCTTTGGAAGGACATGGTTTTACACACGAGAAGATGGAAAGAGATGCGTGTGAAGGTCATTGTAGAGAGGAAGAGAACTTAGTGAATTCTTGGTATGGTGGGGCTAAATATAGACTTAGAGTGCACGACACACAAGGAGGATTGGGAAGTAAATAAGAGTCTATTTTGAGGAAATAACTTGCATTGTGACATGCCCATGGAGCTAATAATAGGATTAGAAATAGAGTTAACTATAGATAATGTATTATTAGGTGAAGTTTGTATGCTTCTATAGACATCTTGTAGTAGAGTATGGCTATTGTTAGCATGTAACCTATTTTGAGAAGTGCATGGGTAGTGAAGGGAAAGTCCCCACCCCTATATATATGTATTGATTTGCACAGGTTTTGGTATCATGGTCATTGTACACTAGATTATTCTTGAGTTATATTGCTGGTATGTTTTTGCACATGAATTTATGATGTTTCTTATGATGTATTCAACTAATGTGTCTTGATGAAATAATATAATGGATCGTTATGGTTGAATATTGTTTGTTGATGTATCTATTACTGGTAATTATATGGTGAATATGATCCTAATTGTTATGTGATCTGTATGTTTACTTTATTATGTGTGTTTCTAACTTGAGTTCATGAATCTGATTGATAAAATGGATTATACACCTTGGGAATTGGTTATTATGAACATGCATGTTAACTCCATGGTAAGACTGTAACAAATAGGGAACTAGTACCTTTGCATTCTTTGTATGAGCACTTAGATCGTCTGAGTGATGTGCTAATGCGTATAGGGTTTTAGTTAGAAAAAAAAACTACAAATATGCACAAGTATCTAATATGCGAGTAAGTGCAATGTTTTAGAGAGATTTAGATATTGATTGATTCATAAAAACAATTTTGGTCAACATATATACCTAATTCAATATTTCATTAGTGATGACATTGGCCATGGTAGAAATCAAACTTGACACCACCACCACAAGGTGATGACATTGACCTTGAGAGAAACCTAAGGTCATGAGGTGGAAGCTATAAAATAAATGAAGGTAATAATGAAAGTCCATGATGACCAAAAGTATGGATAATAATGTGCATTAGTGTATACAAGAATACGTATTGGGACAATAGACATGATGGGTACAATGTGTGAACAAAAGGAGGAAATAAGGAAAGGGTAAGGGAATTATGACTTAATAATGAAATATCTTGAATGTTGTGATCTATTCCACGTGACCAAGTATGATCACACCCCAATCTTGATAGGACCCTCGAGGCACCCACTCGGGAGGAAAATGAATCAACAAACCATACACAAGAGAAAATATTAACAAGTGTAAAAATGAGGTATATACATATGTGCTAAGCTGAATATCAATGTGTGATCCGGATGAGCACTCGAAGAAAGACTAGCCATTTTCAACATTCAAAGAAGGATGTATGAAAGTATTGTTTATTTTAAAAGGTACTAGAATCTTTTTTTAGTAGTGAATGATTGAGAGGAGTATTAAGATAAACATCATAATTTTAGAGATAGATTTCAAAAATATTATTTTATAAAGTCTTGAAATTTATTTTTAGTAGTTTTTAGTATTTTATAAAATTTTACATTTTTAGGGTCTTGAGATAATTTTTGGGCTTTGTACTATATGATGATAACCAAAGTCCTACCATTTTAGATACATTTTTCAAGTTAGTTCCATCATATTTCTAATGGATCTTGTGGTTAGTAAATTAGGTAAGCGAGATGGGAAATATAACCCCAATAAGGAGAAGTGAAAAATAATAATAATATATTATTTTTGGAGTTTTTCCTTTTCTACCCATTTGAATTCATCCCCAAGATGGATGCATATCATATCCATGTAGGATGACCTTTTGGTTCCCATTTAGAACCCTTCATTTATTATTCCTAGCAACCTTCCATCTTTTACATTGTTTGGCTATAAAGAATGTAGTTTCGAATAGAAACATAAGTTTATAAGTTAAATTTTTCATAAGAATAAGTTGTAAGTCGTGGGTTTGCAAGTTTTGAGGCATATATCTCTCCTATAGAGTTTTCCATTTGTATACATCTTCATTTGTAGAGAATTACGAGGCATACATATATCTTATAGAGTTTTCCATTTTGCATATATTCTTAATTGTAAATATATTCATCGCACATCTCTCCTACAAAGTTTTCCAATTTGTATACATATTCATTAAATTTATTTTATTTCTATAATTATATTTTGATTCTACGTAATATAGCTCTTTAATTATATGATTTTAGTGATTTCATAATGCATGTATTGTCATAACACTAAATGCTAATGTTAGTGTGTTTTCCACCAAATTCTAAAATACTTCAGATCAATGCATATCACAATAGAAAAACATGAGATGGTCTCAGGAAACAAAAAATATCT
This sequence comes from Taxus wallichiana var. yunnanensis, assembly GCA_018340775.1. Lineage (NCBI taxonomy): Eukaryota > Viridiplantae > Streptophyta > Pinopsida > Cupressales > Taxaceae > Taxus > Taxus wallichiana. The sequence continues at coordinate 132,304,147 of CM031234.1, forward strand.
ATGTAATGCCTAAAATTGCGAGTAAATGTTGAACGTAAAGTAGTAATGTAAGTGTTATAAAGAAATAATGAACTCCACCAAATGAAATATACCTACCTCATACTTACCTATTAGTGTCACTTGGATTTCATGAGATAGGCATAATAGCGCTTAGAACCTTGGAGAAAAAAATGAAAAGAAACATTATAAGATAATCAGTAAAATAAGACATGAATCACCTAGTAAATAGGTCATGGGGAGAATATAACTAAGCATCACCATGAAGAAAACATGTAAGAAAATGTAATTTTAGTGTAATTTCATATAGTTTTGCTTAATATTTAAAAGTAACCGTCTTTCCTCCATAATCGTGGTGTAATTTATGGAATGTTTTAGGGGTTTTCATTTGAAATATATGAAGGTTTGAGGTTGGTAGAGATCACATTTAAATTAGGTGTAAGAATTAATATAAATAACAAAGGAGAAATTCATTTTTCACTTTGCTAAATGAGATTGGGATAATTTGATCTTTGATATTATCCATTTTAGTGAGGTGGTCATCAGATACAAGTCCTTGATTAATGTTACATGGGAGAAAGTGGTATAAGATCCATATAGGGAAAAAATGGGAAAGTGTCCCGATTAGTTGATGAAGGTTACTACCGAGGGTATTTCATAGATTACAAGATATTATGTGTGGTGGGTGGAGACACACCTAGTTGATAGAGTTTCATTGTAGTTTGAGCACCCATCCCCAGTATTATCGTTGATACATTAGAGAGAGATAGGTTTGAGGCTAAGTCTAATAGTATCTATTCCACCATTGAGGCCACATTAAGTGAATAATGCCTTGGAGCCAGTTCTAAGTGACATTGATAGAGGGGAGTGGGAGGAATAGAGGTACCAAACGTTATAGAGGTGGGGGACATACCTAAGAGATAGGTTCTTTGATGAGGAGGAGTAAAGATACCTAGGGGATGGAATTGTGAGTTGAAATTATAGAGGATTAGAGGAGGATATCTCTCAACCCTAGGTTTATGGATTACAAATTTTGTGATGCATCAACCTAGGTGGAGAGTAGAAACTCGAGAGGAATTAAAAATAGTTTTTGTGATATGAGATAGGGACATGATTAGTAATATCCCGTGTGTTAAGATATAATGATGCTAATGTTGTTTTGAGAGGTCGAGTAGAAGGATCTATCATGGTTGAGTGGCCTAGTGATCCAAACAACCTTTAGAGTAATTTAAGTGGAGTTGTGCCTAGAGAGTATATTGATTACACTATACATTGATAATGATTTAAATGGGTTTTGTGTTTAATAGAGAGGACCACACTAAAGTGGTACTCAATGATTAAGGGTGCATAACACGACATATTTTATAACACACTAGATCGATGGATACATTTATGATGGAAGATCGCATATCTATGACTACCAAAATTATAGTGGGTCCATTTCAGCTTGTAAGATCAGTAACTTGTGAGATACATATATATTTGGATTCTTATGTGGTTGTAGATATAGGATATATGAATATATTTGTGTAATACCTTCTTCATGAATAATAAATGTTGGTGTGGGAGCAGAAAAATATTGTTTGGTGCGAAAAAAGTGGTTGCACGCTAGGGAGATAGATGTGGGTCACATTTTAGATTTAGATGTTTGGGTTCTTTAGAGTAAAGGGAAAGAATATAGGGGATATGTATAGAGACACATCACTAGCATGATCCCTACATATTATGATTCAATAACTATCCACTCAAATAATCGGATGACCTCTAGTCGAGGAGTAGATGCTTGAGTCATGGATTTATATTGTATTTATGAGGTATACAATGTTTAGATTTGATATTATATATTTATATATATATATATATTTCATTGGTGTTTATTGATATCACGTGTATGTGATGTAGATGTATGATTACTTTTATGATCCCATTCTCTTATTTGTGCACAAATATATGAACACTTATGGATAAAATATTGAAATAATAAAAGGATTTCAATGAGGATAATAACATAGGTAATATGTATAAGATAAAGGTGATATTTATGGGATGGGGACCAAATAGAGGACCAAACCAAGAGATAAGAGGTAGAACCAAGTGGAAGATGATAGAAAAATTACCATATTATCTAAAGTAGAAAGCAATGGTTGTAGAAACATGAATGTGAGATGATAAATAAATTACCAAAGTATCCAAGGTAGGAAGAAATGGCCATATAAATAAAATAGGGAGAGATAAACCCAAGCGGGAGTGATAAAACCAATAGGTAGTGATAAAACCAAGTAGGAAATATTGTAGACACTAAATCACACACTTTGGGTATCTATCTAGTCCTGATCACATACTAGTATTCATATGATTCCCAAGTAAGAAAATTTCTAATTGATCCCTATCTTTGGCCATATTTGCTTGCTTTCTATTGCCTCTATTGAACTTGCACTCTTTCTATCCTAATCTATCTTTTTATACTTTGACATCTCTCATCCCTGGATACTAGCACCCAAACAAGATGCAAATGCCAGGATCCTCCATCCCCCTCTGGATGCCCCAAACCTCTTTGTACTTTGTTCACATATTTTAGGTCCTTTTTAGTTTTTTGGGCATCTGATCTTTTTGGTAGTCGGCCTTTTTAGGGTTAATTATGAAATTCAAGCAAAGGAATCATATAAATATAAAGTTGTGTGATCATAATAAATGATCAAACAATAATCATTAGCTATCACCACCTAAGGTTAAATTTTTCAACGACCATTACAAGAGCACTCAAACATCCATTTAACATCCATCTAACATCAACATACATGGGAAAGGTACTGATACTTTCACATACACGCATATGAGGGGAAGTTCATTCTTTCATGCAAACATCTATTTACATTTTCTACATCTAGCTATTTATCGCTATCAAGTGCAACATGCACAAGAACCACCTAGGTCAAAATTACACACACACACATAGAAATAAATTGGGTTTGAGATGTAGTGTAGTTTGTGGTCATAAGTTTATTTGTTTGAAAAATGAGGGCAATCTTACCCCTCATTTTCATAATTTTCATTTTGGGATTTTATACACTTTTGAGGGTTTTGCAAGTCATTTTATTCATTATAGGTTATAGAAAACATCTCGTGAGTTTTTGTGACATAATAACGATAAGAAGCAAAGGGAAAAAAACATATCACGACCCAAGGAAGATGGGTTTTTGTGTTTCAAAGTAGTCATAAGCACCCAAGAATGTCTCTAGCACCCTAGGCACCTTTAACCTTATACCTATGCCCCAGTTTAGCGTACTATGACATCTCTACATTTTTCTGGGCTTCGTTGTAAATGATCTGCTCTTTGTATTTTGTTTATCCATTTCTACACAACTTTGGGATATTTTTGAATCAACTAAGTCATTTTATCTCCTCATTTACACTTAGGGTTTAAATCTTAATTTCTTATTTTCTTGGTTCAAATTTTTACTTCATTTCTTATTCATTTAATACTACATTGCAATCATATTTAGGAATCTATAAATTCTATATTTTATTAATCATTTGGCGCAACCGACTTGCTCGAACACTATAAGGTACTCATACTTCTACTTTTCTCATTTTTATAGGATCCTCTCATCATGGCTATCTATATCCATGATTTTTTATTATCCAATCCTATGTGTCATAATAAAATCACTAATCTTTTGGCTACTACTCGGATTTCTGCTACTACTCATCCAAATGTTATCTATCAAACATTTTTCAATGCATTTTCTCAATAGATTAATTTTCCATCAGATATAGATGAAAATGTTTCTATTTATGATAATAATCCTCCTCTTGACAAATCAGGCATCAATATTGTTTTAGTCAAAATTGGATATGAACTTAATATTTTTCCTTTAACATTCATTCAGTTTGAGGCCTTTTATTTTCTCATCTTAACCCGACATATCTTTTTGTGTGAGCATATGATTCTACTACGTGCCCATGCTTAGGAACCATCACATTTCCACTCATAGTTGGGCCCAAGACTATTCTTGTTCCATTTTTTGTCGTTGATCTCCCACTTTCATATAATTTCTTACTTGGTAGACCATGGCTTCATCGAATGCAAGCATTGTCTTCTATGGTCCACCGATGTGTTAGATTCTTGCATGAGGGATTTGAATATGAGATCCCCGTTGATTGTACACCATTCCATTATTACAACGTAGATCATAATACTGCATTACCAGTTCCTACTACTAGTGTGCATCTTGCTACTAATCCATGACCGAATGTTTTCTAGATAATTTACCTCCACTGAAGGAACCATTTATGCATTAGACATTGTTCCATATGCTTCTGAGCCCCCTAATTTTACTAATGATATGGTACTTTATCGAGGGTATGTCCAAACATTGGACATAATTTCATATACTTCACCTTCTCATGAACATCCTCCATTAGCGATCTCCATTTACATGCACAATTTTCATGAAAGAATCTTATTGGGAGCATATTCATTTGATCCTACTTTCTATGATACTATATACACACATGATGGATTGACTCAGCTAGGATTTATAGTAGGTGAAATATTTCCTCCACATAATGATCCTCATCTTTACCATGGATTTATCCACATTACTATTGTTTATGGTCTTTACATGTTTTATCTCACAGTATTTCTTTCACGTGCTCCCTGCGATCCTCCACTCACACTCAAAAATCTTGGATTGATTATATCAATGGTACATTAGACCCATATCATATAAAAATTTCATTCCCCATGCCCTTTGGTTTCATTTTAATTTTTAAAGACTCATTACTTAGCTATTCACAAAACCTCACTCGTTAGTATGCACATGGATTTCCATTACCACCTTTCACCAACGAGGAATACATAATGGGCATGTATATTTTACGTTGTAATGGATCTCTATGGGATTAACCACATACTATAGCTTACCAAGTCTCGGATGCATCACCTTTCATATTTTACCATGAAAATGATGAAATTATAGATGATGTTACTTGATCATACATATCATCATACACTTGGGGAATCATGTTTAATCTTCCCCCTTCTCACATTATTAGTTGTCACACATACTATACACTTCACACCTAGTCTTTGATATGCATCATACATTTGGGATTCACTCATGTATCATCATTACCCAATGGTACACTCTCATGCTTCGATTCACACTTGATTATTGAGAGAATACTACACACATGAACCTCACACACTACACATCACGGTGACATCTACTATATGAATTCACAACATATCTTTCTGACATCTACTTATACACACCATGGTCATTACCTTATGACACACTCTAGTTCCATGGTCCATAATCGAATGCTAAGGGTTTGCATCTAAAATGGAACTCACCACACTCACACACTCACTCACTTAATCATTGCACTCTGTTATTTATCTCTCACATATTTCTAGCATGCACAACTCACCATTTCCTAATGACGCACTCTTGTTCTACAGTCCATTCTTGATTGCTTTGAGGGTGCATGTATAAATGAACCTTATCATATGAATACTCACCGATATTTTGGGGGCACATGGATCTTATCAAACTCACACTACATTCCATTCCATCTCATCCACATCATACTGCATATCTTAGTCACATTTACTCTTTCTCACTTATACTCACATGAAATATCTTGCTTACTATGTTAGCTAGATACACTACATGCCATTATCTTTTCCATATTAACATGTGTGTTCACTTGATTTCTATTTTTGATCACAGATTCTACAAATCCACACACACATCATGGATGTTTGGCACAATACCTCATACCGGTCCACAATGGCTCCTAGGGGAAAACACATTAGTACACTACAGGTGTTATTGTTTCATTTTTCATAACACATCATTATTGGATTATACATGATTTGAAATAATTTTTATCTCTTTAATATGCTAGTGGGGGCTTCATGTGCAACATTTTTCTTGTAGGTTTATTTGTCACCATGGTTTTCTGTTACATTGATTGATTGCTCTTGTCTAGCACTACTTGTCATTGCTTGCCATTGTTTGTGGGCTTTGACCTATGTATTTCTTGTTCTATGATTGTTTGTATGCTTGTGGCCACTACAACCTTGATTTTATTGTGACATTGTAAGTGATGTCCCATGTTTGAAACCCACTTTTCATGGTCTAATTTGTCTTCTTGTGTGTTTTCACTATCTTTTATGTGCTTAGTTTACACATTGTATTTTACATACATGTTTATCTTTCTTGTACTAGCAATTGTCTCCAAGCCAATTTGTTTTCATGTGCCTTGGTGTCTACCAAACACACTCCCTCCCCCTGCAGTCCTCTATTTCAGCACATCGTTAGTCCTCCTTTAGGCCACATACTCCTTAATGGCGTCGCATGCACCCAAAACGTGGGGGATAATTTGGGTGAATTAGTCACTAAAAAGGAAATTTCGTAGTCATCACACATCACATTTTATTACATGTATAACACATTAATTAGTCATGAAAATGACCTAGATCCCTGGCTTGGGTCCTTACCACAACACAGACACCGGTTCCCAAACTAGGAAACTAGCGCTTGGGTTCCCATGAACCTTCCTAAATGCACGTGGATAGGGGAAGCTACACAATATTTATTAATTCAACACAAACTATAACACTTCACACAATGAATTTTACAGGATAACAATCCTTCAACACTCAACATGCATGCACTACATAAACATTTTCTATGTTTGGTTTAGATCGAAAAGAAATGGATCAGATTTTTACACACCATCTGTAATGGTATTCACATTGTGGGAAGAAATTAGAGGTTGGAGGATGAAACCGAATTTTCTCCCTACACTTCTTCCATTTTTGGCATGAGATAACCCAAAAAAATCACATACAATCCAACTGTCATGAGATCGCCAAAAATATATTTCTTCTACATCATATTCAGGATCCTTTCTATCTCATTCACTCATCATGGATCAGGTGCACATATTCCTTTTCATAATTTTACATAATTCATTACATAATTTTTACTCGTTTTGATCTTATACTCATGTATTTGACTACTTGACCATTCTTCTATTTTATAGGTCTATCCTTATGGGAAAGCGGTAGTCACATCACATCATCAACATAAATCACATTGTCAATCACAACAATATTGAAATAGATAAAATTAAATGTGACATCTATTAATTCACTCTCGCCATAGGGTCATGATTATCATTATCACTTTTAACTTCCTCTTCTCTAACTTCCACACTTCACCTTTTATTACTCCATACTTTTTCGTATCTTGTCGACATGATTTTCACCATAAATATACATGGTTATTAGGTACACCTCTTCTATCTACTTTATGTTATCAATATTTTTCTCAAAAACATAAAGTGGTGGTAAATATAGAAACTAAATCACACACTTTGGGTATCTATCTAGTATTGATCACATACTACTATTCATATGATTCCTAAGTAAGAAAAGCACTAATTGATCTTTGTATTTGGCCATATTTTATTTCTTTCTATTACCTCTATTGATATTGCACTATTTATAGCCCACTCTATCTTTTTATACTATGGCATCTCTCATCTTGGACACCAACAACCAACTAGGATGCTAGTGCTCGACGCCCCTAACTTCTTTTTACTTTTTTTTCACATATTTTGAGTCCTTTCTATCTGTTTGGGCATCTTATATTTTTGGTAATCAATATTTTCAAAATTCAAGAAAAGGAATCATATAAATATAAATTTATGTGATCATAATAAATTACCAAGCACTAAGCATTAGCGATCGCCACCTAAGGTTGCATTCAAAGGCCATTACAAGAGAAATCAAACATCCATCTAGAATCCACACACAAGGGCAAGGGACTGATACTTTTGCATACATTCATAGGAGGGAAAGTTCATTATTTCATGCACACATCTATTTAAATTTTCTACATCTAGTTATTTCTCATTATTAAGTGTGAAACACACAAGAGCCACCTAGGGAATAATTTTACACACACACACACATAAAAATGCATTGGGTCCGAGACCTAGTGCAATGCTTAGTCATAATTTCACTTTTTGATAGATGAGGATAGTTCAAACCCCTTATTTGCATTATTTTATTTTAGATTTGATGCACTTTTGAGGGTCATTTTCTTCATTATAGGATATAGGTGACATTTGTGAACTTGGTGCGACATACTATCAATAAGAAGTGAAGGACACCAAAAATATCATGACCTAGGGAAGCTTGTTTTCTGTGTTTATGAGTGGTCACAGGGGACCCAAGAAGTTATTTTGAACCTTAGGTGCCCTCGATCCTACATGAGCACCCCAGTCCAACATACTCAAACATATCTACATTTTTCAGGCTTTGCCGCGATAGTCTACACTTCATATTTTCTAATTCTCTAGTTCGCACAACTTTAGGATATTTGCGAATCAAATAAGTCATTTTATCTCCTCATTTGAAATTAGGGTTTAAATATTAATTGATTATTTGTTTAGGTAAAATTCTATACTTCAGTACTTATTCATTTACTATTACTTTTCAATCATATTAGGCATCTATAAATTCTATATTGGCTTAGTCAAAGATAAAACCAAGCATGAAAGATAAATCTAGCGGAAAGGAAATAACCAAGTGGGAAAGGAAAAAACCAAGTGGGAAAAGAAAGAGAGAGATATGAGACATAAAATAAATTAAGTGAATCAATGAGAACATGCAAAGGATTGACATGCTCACTTATGATGTTGGTAACTTGATTTATAATTTTATGTCAAGCGTGAATCATGAGGTATTCTAATTTATCCTAAATAACATTGATATCACAATGAATTTTAGATCATGTACTAAAAATAGAATCATATATCCTTTTAGTTATCCAAGTGAGAACATCACAATGGATATAATTAAGGGAGGGAGAGGGTGAAAGAATAATTAGGGAGATATCAATGTAATAGCATGAAAATCTGTTTTCATGGTGGAGGATATTTTCCCCATCACTTTGGTGTGTGAGGAGAAGTTTTTGAACTCAGAACTTGCAAGAGATAACATGAAAATTATCATATTTATGTAAGAAAAAATGCAATGAGAGAAAAATAATAGTGTAGAAGAATAAGGTTAAGTGGATTTATTTTATCAATCTTTCCTAAAATTCACTTAGAGTTTCTTTATATGTCATCGATAGGATCTATAATCTGAAACATCATACCTAGGAGCTCCGTACCATATGTAAAATGGTTCTACCATAGGTGGTATGGGAGACATAATGGAAAGAAGAGCCGGTGGTGATGTCATGGATGGTAAAGTTGTAGAAACATGTGGAGAAATAGAGGGGGAGGATAAAGAGGAGATGTCACAAGAAATACCATGGGAGTAAAGGATATAGCCAAGGAACATGTTGTGGCTCAGGAATTATGTCACTAATTAAAGGAATGTAGTTCATGATCTCATCCTTAGAGTCAAATTCATACTAGTCATATTCATTATCCATGATTTCATCTTTTTCAAGGTCAAAATTAGGAGTCTTATCTAGAAAAGAAATAGTGGTAATGTTATGATATGAGTAAGGTGGGATTGTATCGATTCTTGATACTATAAATTTTTACATTCTTAGCTTAGACATAGCTTGCAATGAATGGGTTATAAAGGGTATAACCATTTTCATAATTATGTGTATTGATGTCAATAGTACATGAATCAATGATAGTATCAGGCTAAACTAGATGCTCAACGGGAAGATGTTTTGTGTAAGTAATAGTAATAGAGATTTGATCAACATCATTATTATGAAAATAAGGTTATAGAGAAGGATAGGATTGTGATATAATGGTGTCAAGAATATTGTAAGTATTTTTTTGACAATATCATCATCATATGAGTTAATAAGGTTGGGTGGAGTATAACCCACAACCTTGGGATAACCTTGTAGCCACAAAGGAAGTTGACAAGATAATTAAATCATTGATATTTAAAAAACGGGATAGTAGGGATTTTTTCCAAAGTGGGAATCTTGAATAGTGTATTTATAGTGTCACATTGTACTTTATAAATATCCCCATAGACATGTATGTTAACTTAATACATTTTTAGGTGAATGACATAAGTGGGTGCATATTACGAGTCCACGACCAACTTAAGATAATATAATAAGGGGAATTTTAATATCATGGATTTAATGTGGATGATATGAGGAGACATGGTGATAGGGATAAAAATATGGCCTATAGGGGGAATATCTTAACAATCATATCCCTGATACATGTTCCTAATGGATTTGTTATTATCAATAGAATAACCAAGTATTACGATGAAATCAAGGGAATTAAAAACACTACCAAGTAACTTCATCTATTAGGGCCCTCTTAATGGTAGTGCACTAGCTTTTGATTGAAATAAAGAGGGGGTCATTAGCATGAAAAATAAGCTCAGTAAGACTCATGGATTCAAGATGGAAAGACATGCAAGAATAATAGTTAGTAGTAAAGTTAATAGAAATGGATAGTTCTTCACATTGAAGTAAAATTATCTCTTTCAAATCATATAGGGTAGGTTCCATCCAAAAAGTGTGTAGAATATGGACATTCATAGTGAATAAGGTTAACATAAGATTCTCACGATGTTTGGGTGAGATAAAAAGATTTCTAAAAATGGAATTTGTCTTGGGAGTCTTGAGAGTTATATAAAGGGGTCCTAATATTCGAGGGGATGGACTGTAGGAATTTGTACTTGGGGTTGTCATTATGAATAGTTTTTAAAGGAGTGTGACTTGAACATAACTCTATATTTCTTATATTTGTATAGGATTGGTCTGGGTAGAGGAATATTCATAAGGGTCGATGATATAGGGACAAAAATAGGTTAAACCGGTTCAACATAGTAGGATTACATGGGTTGATAGTATATGAAGATGATGTTCAAACACCGCATGAGATGGGTTGTTCAAGAAAAAATATATAGGGGTTGATGAAATTTAACTAGACTATGGAATTAGGCATTAAATATTTTTCATGGGATGTTTGGTTAAGAGAATAAGGATATATAGTTTTGTAAGCTCTAGTTTGAGCAGTAAGTAGAATATATTGCCTTAATCAAATAATAAGCTTGGCACCTTGTATGTTTATCATGTTTTTATAGATGGAGTAGTGAATGTGTATGAAATGTCACAAACATTAGTGGATGTGTTAGTGTTTTGAGGAGGACAAAGATTATGTTGGTTAGCTTTAAAGTGATCAAGGAGTGGATAATTACGACTTTGAAATGTTCGTTGGATCGATGAGATACCTCATGCCAATCACATTTTGGGATTTATCAGGTTCCTTGATAGCCTCATCTAACCTCTCTTGAGTAATGGATTCATAATAATAAAAATTTCCAAGGAATGTGTAGGTGAAGGATTGAAGGGCACAACATTTTCATAAGAGTGACCCCAATTAGCATACAAACATTTTATTCTTTCATCATACCATTGAGGAAGAGGTTGAGAGGGGTCTACAACCATGGTGAATGGTCAAGGTAGATGACATCTAAAATCATCCTTAAAAAGAGGTTGGTGATAGTTACTATGGGAAGAAGAATGTGTTTTAGAGTTGATTTGTGGCTTATAAGTAGAGTGATCAACACTATGAATTGTCCTATTAGAATAAATCCCTTATGGAAGAGTGTTTTTGACTCCATTCTTAGTGACATTATTGTCTCTAAGACACATGAGAACTTAGATATTCTTAGGTTTATTATTTCTTAGGAGTAGGTTTCTTAAACTACTTCATGATATAATTTTCGAATTTACTTTCTTGAATGCTTCTTTCAATTTGGTAAAAGAGAATGATATCACCTTGTATTGAGGTGATGTTTGAGGGATCTAAGGAATAACTGAAATGGAATTGTATCGGGCACATTATGTTTTTCCATAATGGATAAGGTCTTATAATTCTTGATGAAATATTGGGTGGATTCATTCTCAACTTATTTTTAGTTGATGAACACATTGATATTATTTTGAGGTAGATCATGATATTTGAATTCATGTACTAAGGATGTCACTAAGCTTTCAAGTTCATCTCTAAAGTTGGATAAAAGAGTATGGTACCAATCTAAAGCATATCCCATAAGTGTCTTGGACAAAATATTGGTGGTGGAAGAAGAGTTGAATTTTACCTAATCCTTGCAAATTGTGCGAAGGGATTTGATGTGAAGGGAAGCTTCGGTGGAGCCATACTAGGTGATGGAAGGTGTGGCCCCTCTATGATTCATAAAATTAATGTATGGAGCGAGAGGCTCTCTTTGAATGGATTGAAGGACCTTGTTATGAATGGGAGGTTGGGAAATGGGTAATACATTAAAAAATTATGGGGAGGAGGGGGTTGACCTTGGTTTTATGTGACATAAGAGACCATCTTTGGATAACTAGTAACTTGATCCAAGTTTTACTTTTAAAAGAATTGGTTAGTTTTCATTATTTGTTGTTGACTTAGATGATCAATAAGTTATATAATGAGTTGAGTAGGATTATTAGTGGAAGGATGGGTATTATTGGTTGGATAAACATTTTCTCCACTTTTAAGAGGCTTGATATGATTAATATCTCAATCCAATTTTCTAGAAAGATAATATTTGATTCATTTTCGCAACATATTGAGTGATTATTCTATGAATTTAGGGAATTTTTGAAGACATTTTTGTATGGTAGGGAATAATCAAACTCAATAATATATTTATTCTCTCTTTGGTCTTTTAAGTCACATATAACATTATGAATGCTAGGCCTGGTATAAATGTTTTGAGTTGGTGATTTTGAATTATTATTGTTCACATATCCTATGGATAAATAGTCAACATAACGAGGAAATAAATTAGGTAACACATTATTTTAAAATTTATTTCCATTTTAAAGATATTGTGTGGTATTATATTCATTGGCACCACCAAGTAAATATTTCCTTGTGAAGTTTTCTAAGGTTAAAGAATTTGTAGATTTTTTTAATTGGATCATTTGTGTAAAGAGATTACATAGGGGATGATGGATTTAGGGTATAAAAATGTGATAAATAAAGGATAAATATATGAATTCATACATGAATGTTTTTTAATAGGGGTCAATGGTGTAAGGTTAGAATGAATTATGTGTAGGAAGGTTCAATGGTCGATTCGTATAAGGAAAACAAGGAAAATTTAAAAAGTAAATCAAGTATGACCTAACATAGGGAAGAGTAAGACTCAACTTTGGTTCACCAAAATGTATGATGGGATAAGGTGGATCCTCATATGAATTTTTGAATATTGGGGATCAAATATAGGCCTTCACATAATTTCTAGATACCAAAGGTGCTCAAAGAGTGCTATTTTCATACTTCTAGAGACTAGAATCCATAAATATAAGGTAGTTATAGGTTTCAAGACCTATATATAAGATAAATAAAGGCCTCATTCTATGATCTATAGTAAAATTAAGTTAAGAGTGATATATAAATCCAAGGGGCATAATATAATAAGAAAAAATAATAGATCAAAGATAACATGCATGTACCCTAATCCATAGTAATGAATGACCATATGTATATATCAACAACATAAGAAAAAAAGATAAATAAGGGTTAGAAATACTTACTTACAATATGGTTGTTGATGCATGATCCTCCCTAGAGACAAAAACACCAAAATAATTTCTATGAGTGGAGAATGGAAAATATCACTATGAAGACCTCCGGTCCTCACTCACTATGGTAGCTTAAATGAAAACGACGAAGCTCCAAAACCTTAAGTATAATAACTAGTTGTGAAAATATGTGCAAGTGTCCAATGTGTGAACAAGTGAAACATTTTGGAATGATTTATAATATGATTGAATAGTAAAAATAAGTGTGGTAAATCATATATACTTGAAATGATCAACTTTGGGTGATGACATCAACTGCAATAGAAATTGAACTTGACACCATCATCCATAAGGAATGGAGTTATGCTTGAGTGAAACATAAGGTCATAAGGTGGAAAAAAATATGAGGTGAAAGATAGGAATTAAATGGAGGTAATGATGAATTCCCATGATGACCAAAATCATGGATAACAACATGCATGAGTGTAAGAAAGTGGGTATAATTGGAAAAGTATACATGATGGGTACAACTGTAAACAACAGAGGAAACAAGGAAAGATTAAGGGAACTATGAAATTATAGTGACATATCTTAAAGGTTGTGGTCTAGCCCACATGACCAAGTATGATCACATCCCATCTGAAGAGGCCCCTTGGGGCACCTACTTAGGAGGAAAATGCATCAATAACCCTTCGCATAAGATAAAATTTTAGCAATATTTAAAAATGATGCATATACATGGATCTTGGGTAGATCAACCATATTGTGCTTTTAAGTGTCTTAATTAGGTAAAGGTACCATGCTATGCCACCTAAGTGGAAAATATCCAACCACAATGAATCCTCCCTACACTAACCATGGCCATCAACATGGACGAACAATAAACTTTCCATGAGATAGTGTGCTCCATTTTCCCTATTGAGGCGACGGGATTAAAAATGAACCAACATGCAACAAGAACTAGTTGTGGGAGCACCTTGACCTATGTATAATAGTGGGAGGTAGAGGGAGAAATTGTGGAGGATCTAATGGTACATTACTCATGGTGTATGTAGTGCTCTCCTAGTGATTTAATAACTCCTACAAATACTAAAATTCCATCACCACTTTCTCAAATCGTGCCTATATCTAGAGACAAACAAAATTTATGATAACCACTTGATAATGAACATAAAAATACTAAGAAATTGAATCATTATTAAATATATAAATATTTATATCTTTCTATAGTTAAAATAAAATAATTTATCTAAAGAAATTCCATATAAAAACATTGGAAGATGACCATTGAAAATTATACCCAAAAAAATCCATTTTCAATTTGATGGGCTTGGGTTGAAAGGGTTTTAATAAAGAGTGAGTCAATGCATAAACATATGTAGCATAAGGAAAGTATAAAAATATGTTTGAATGTTTTAGGTTAGATATAAGCGAAACATTTGGGGTTAGGAATTTCAATATGTTTAAGCCTCTCCTCGAGAGTAAGGCCTTTGTGGATAAAACAAAAAGAAAATGTGGAACTTTATTCTCAAACTTATAATTCCATATTTTCTTGAGTGTTAGAAAAGGAATTCAAACTCCACTAGGTATTCAATTTATAAAGAGTGGGTAAGAACAAACTTAACATCCGATATCACAATGCACATGAGTATTTTTTGAGCACGGTATCATAATTCCACTACCAATCCCTACACTAAGTGTTTTGGGGTTACATCATGAGATTGAGTAGCAACACATCTATAAAAATATCCCAAATTATTAAAAGAGAGGGAAGTTATGAGGAAACAATCCTATTTATTTTGGGATATTCAAACAAGGTACCCAATCTGTTATAGAGATTAACTCACAAAAAGATGAAATACCTTTTATAAACAACCTAATGGATTTGATACCATGTGTTTCAACTAAAGGGATGTAATTTTCATACATAATGGGATACGAAAATAAGTTGTAGTCATTAAAATATAGACCAATTCTAAATCCATATCCAACCTACTTCAAATATGGTTTCATAGTTTCATAATCTTTCTAAAGGATTTTGGCCATAATAGAACATTTTATCTTAATCAACGTAGAAGTAATTAGTGGCATGTGAAGATGAATGTTTCGTAGAAGTATTTTCCATAACTATCACCACCACAAATTCAATGTTGTAGAATATTTTTCTAAGCTTCATTGTTTTTAATATCCTTATTTACTTATTTATCACAAACTACAAAACTTTATCTATATAAATAAATGATACCAATACCACATTTATCTTGATGGTGACATTCGACATAATATGTGACTCTATGAAGCCCTTTTGTTTAATTTTAATTGGCTTACATAAAATATACGAGAAGCTTAAATTTTTTTCAGAAGATGGTCTGAAAGAATCCAAACATAATTATTAGTATACATGAGAAGTGGAAATAATTTTGGTGTACACTTAGATTTTACCATCTAAAGAGAGATGTTTAGTAATATAGGAGGATATCCTCTTCTCAAATATATTGAGTACATATTGCCATATTGCCATAAAAGTGTCAACATGCTTTTGAGGATTTGTGAATATAGGATGGAGGATGCGAGCGATGGAGGAACAATTAGCATTGTTTCTACTATACTGGCTATAAAATGTCTACTTTTTCACTCATATATGACTGTGAAGGGGCTACATACTGACTTGAATTAGACGGTTGATAAGCTGCAAGCATAGTCCATGCTTGGGATCCACACCTTTAGCTTGGAAAATGATACTGCTATAACAAAACCCTCTCGACCAAGAATGTGGGTCCGCAATCTCCAACTAAGGTGTAGTTCACATGGGAGAAGGATAAAGAAGGTGTGACCTACCTGAAGGTGCCGATGGGTGTCTTCATTGGGCTTTGGAAAAAGTGAATCTTTCCCTTGTTGGTAAGTTTCTCGGCTCTAGACCTAATATTGATGTCATTAGAAAATGGGCCTATAGAAAGTGGCAAACAAAAGGGGATCTAAGCATCACCACTATGTCTAGGGGTTTTTTCTTGGCCAAATTCAATCAATAGGCTGATTTGGAATTGGTGCTTCTGGGAGGCCCATGGTGGTTGGGAAATATGGGTCTCTTTCTGAAATGGTGGTATCCTGGGTTTGATCCTAGTATTGAGAATATACACACCATTCCAATATGGTGTAGGCTTCCAAGAATACCCCTACAATTATGGGATGATGAGATTCTTTTAAATGTTTCTAAATCTCTCAAATATCCGAATGGATTGAATGGGCCTATGAGGAACAGATCCAGAATAGCTTTTTCTAGATTCTGTATCTCTTCTGAAATGGAGCAAGAGCTACCAAATCTTATCATTCTGCATTCTAAGTATGGAATTTGGCATCAAAAGATCGAATATGAAAATTTTCATCTGAGATGTAAAAAATGGCATAAAATAGAACATTTTACCAGTAGATGTCCTAACAAAGAGATCTCTCAAGAGGAAAAAATAGGAAAACTTGATAAGCCTAGTGGAGAGACTTTTAAGATACAGGAAGCTTGGTTGGATAACAAGGAGGAGGGAAAAATAAAGGCCAAGGGTAGGGGGAAGGGTTACCCCTCCACCAACTAGAGCTGAAATACAAGAAAGGAAAAAAGAGTTTTAGAACTCCAATCAGGAAACCGCTGATTTGTAGGAAGATTTGGTGTCCCAAAACACCAGCGGTGGGTGCATCTATAGGTCTTCCAACCTCCACAGAAGATTTATATTCTCAGACTCCAGTGAAGGTGTTTCTGGAGGTAGATGAACAAACTGAAACAATGTTAGTAAATCTTCTTTCTAAGGAGGTTGATCAGAAAGGAATTTGGGATAAGAATAAGGACACTAGAGCTGTGCCAGGGGTATTAGCTGCTGAAAAGGCCTTTCCTGATCCTTTAAGTACCATTGAGGAAGTTCTAAATGAGGAAAAAGAAATGGTTGTATACAAAACCTCACTAAAGAGAGACTCTTCGTTGTTTAAGAGTTTCTCTCCTAAAAGTGGGAACCCCCTTTGCCTTTCCAACTCAACATCTTTACAACTCTTTGATAGTGAGAAGGGAGAGAAAGAGGAGGGGGAAGTTATGCCACTCAAAGATAATAGGATGTCTGATGAAGATCCATATCCCAATGGTTTTCTAGAGGTTAAATCTAGAAAAAGAAAAGATTGAAGGGGTTTGAGAAGATCCTAGATTCATTGTATAATGAGAAGAAAAAGAAAATTGATAACTGGGGAGCTTCAACATCCAGAACTACAAGATCTTCTACTAGAAGAGTAGTGGATTTTGGAAGCAGCTCTAAAAGAGGTAGACCTTCTAAGAAGACTCTAAGAACCAAAAGAATAGAAGAAGATATTGCAGATGGTACTCAAAGCCAATTGAGACATCAGGAAATTGCATCACCTATATATTTTAGATGAAGATCATCTCCTGGAACATTTGAGGTTTGAATGGAAATTATAAACAAAGAATAATCAAAGAGTTAAGAGTTTCTAGTAGACCTGGCATTCTACTTCTGTAGGAAACAAAGATGAATTCTAAGGTACTTGCTAATTGTAAAAGTAATTTTTGGGAAAATTCAGACATGGCTGCGGTGGACTCTCAGGGAGCTTCAGGTGGCATGGAAACTTTTTGGGATAAGAAGCATTTCACTGGTATGATTCTCTCTGAAACTAGTAATCATCTTGTTTAAATTCCATGCTATTGAAAATAATAATACTTGGATCCTCTCTAATATCTACGTACCCAATACGGTTAGTGGAAGAAGGAAGCTTTGGAGAGATCTAAAGGTTTTTAAAATTCAGCATAGTGGATGACAGTTGGCTCATCATGGGGACTTCAATTCCCCATTAAATCTAGAAGAAAAACAAGGGGAAAGCTCTTGTTTCTAAACTGGTATGGATGCTTTTGCTAATTTTGTGGCTAAAATAAATCTCATGGATGTGGACCTTCATGGAAATCAATATACCTGGACAAACCGGAGGTTGGGAAGGGATATGATTCAAGTCAAACTAGATAGATCCCTTATCTCTGCAAGTTGGATTCTTCATCAAGACTTTCATCTCACATCTTTGCCCAAAATCGGATTTGATCACAATCCGATGGTTTTAAATTTTGTTAATAGTGTTAATCCCGTAAGCTCCTTTAAATTTGAAAAGATGTGGATGGAGCATGATGACATCTTTGATAGGATCAAGGATTGGTGGATTTGGGGGAGGAGGAACTGCTCAATATAGGCTTATTCAAAATCTTAAAAATGTCAAAAAATAGGTTAAAATTTGGAATAAAGAAGTCTTTGGGAATGTTTTTGTGAAAAAAAGGAACTAAAACAGAGACTCCAAGATCTGGAAAACAAAATAAACTTACAGGGGAGATTTGGGGAGGATCATTTAGTGGAAAAAATATCCTTTTAGAGTTGCACATGGTTTGCAGCAGGAAGAATCCCTATGGAGACTTAAATCTAGGGCTATATGGTTGAAAGAGGGTGACAGAAATATGAAATTCTTCCATATGACCACATTGAAGCATAGAGCATGTAATAGGATTACAGAAGTCTCTAAAGGAAATGAAAACATCATAAAATATCCACAGATCATCAAGGAAGAAGCTCTCAGATTCTATGAAAAATTGCTCAATGAGAAGAGTGCTACTAATGATATGGCTGACTCTTTTATGTTAGAAGCTATCCCACATGATAAAATAGAGGAGCAGAGATTTAAAGATATTACCAAAGCTGTTACTTTGGAGGAGCTTCAGAAAGTTGTTTTTTCTCTTGAAGGAGATAAGGCTCCGGGACCAGATGGCTTCTCTATCAATTTTTTTCAAATTTTTGGGAAATTTGCTCGAGACAATCTCCTAAGGGCTATAAATGAATTTCTTAGAACTGCATATTTATTGAAAGAGCTTAATAATACCCACATCATGCTGGCTCCAAAAAAATGGATGCTAAATATTTCAAATATTTCGAGACTCCATTAGCAAGTTAATGTTGTCTATAGAATTTTTACTAAGATTATTGCCACCAAACTGCAGTTCATTTTGAATGATTTAATCTCAAAAAAGAAAAGTGGGTTCATCAGAGGTAGGATAATTCAAGATGGTGTGATCATGGTGCATGAGATTATTCACTCTATGGATAATAATAAAAAGGAAAGCATGGTCCTTAAACTTGACATGAATAAAGCCTTTGATAAAGTCTCCTGGTCTTTTCTTGACAAATTTTTGGCCAAATTTGGATTTCTTGACAAATTCAGAAGAGTTATCAAGGCTTGCATTTCAACTACTAGATTCTCTGTGGTGGTTAATGGTGAACCAGTGGGATACTTCACCAACAGTAGGGGACTAAGATAGGGGGATCCTATATCCCCTCTTCTCTTTATTATTATGGCGGATAGCCTCAGCAGAACAATCACCAAAGATGTTAAAGATGGTATTCTAAAAGGCACTAAACCTACCTCTACGAATCAAAAATTTCTCATCATCCATTTGTGGATGACACTATCCTACTATTAGTGGCATCTATAGTGGAAGCTAAGGTGATCAAGTCCATTCTGAAATTTTATGAGGCTGCTTCTGGACAAGAGATCAACTTTGAAAAAGCTCTATTTTATTTTTCAATACTCCTTTGGAAAGACATAATAGAATTGCTAAAGTATTGGGTTGTAAAATCAATTTACTTCCCACTACTTATTTGGGGCTCCCCCTTGGTACTAAAAAAGTCTCAAACAAAGTCTGGAATGACTTATTGGAAAGATTCCAAAAGAAATTGGCTGGATGGAAAGGAGCCATTCTTTCCAGTGCTGGTAAATGTCTACTTATCAAAAGCACTCTTCAAAATTTGCCTATCTACATTATGTCTCTATACAACATTCCTTCTGCCTTTAGAGAAAAAATTGAAAGGATTCAGAAACACTTTTTATGCGGGGAATGGAGGAAAAATTCAAATATCACCTAGTTGCATGGGATCAAGTGTGCACTCCTAAAAGGATTGGGGGATTGGGCATAAAAGATATTAGAAAAATGAATATGGCCTTAATTGCAAAAATGGGTTGGAGAATGCTATCAGAGGAACAACCATGGATTGAACTCATCAAGGCTAAATATCTTGAGCAAAAACAACTTTCTCCTTCCTCCATGTAGAACAACTTCCCCATGGCTCCATTTTCTGGAACAACTTGATTCTTACCAGGAATTTTATCAAGAAAGGGTGTAGATGGAAAGTGGGAAATGGCAGAGACATTAGTTTTTGGGGTGATAATTGGTCTAATCTTAGCCTCAATGATAGATTTGGTGCAACTAAGGAGAGTCTTGAATAGAAATATGGTACTAAGGTCATTGATTACATGGAAATTGATGGAAATAAAAAGAGATGGAAACAACTCTCAGTGGATGGATTTGATTTGAACTCTATGTTGTCCTCTCTTTAGGAGCAACTGGACCTCATCCCCTTGAATCAGGTGGAAGTCAAAGATGAAATTGTATGGCACAAATCTAGAGATGGGGACTATATGGTTAAATCTAGATATAATTCTTACTTTGAGAATACCCAGAGTGAATTTAATTGGAGCAAAATTTGGATGACTGAGTTAACCCCTAAAATCAACTTTTTCTTTTGGCTTGTGCTCAGAGGAAGAATTATTACTAATGATAACCTGATAAAGAAAGGGTTCATAATGCCTAATAGGTGCCACCTATGCAAAAAAAGATTTGAAGATATTAAGCACCTTTTTATCCACTGTGATTATGCTACCATGATTTGGAGCTATGCCTTTTCTAAGTTCAATGTTCTCTAGATGGTGCCTAAGGACTTCATCCAATTTTGGATCCAATGGAATCCTCCTTTTAAGCATTGTGTTGTGAGAAGACTTTGGAAACTGGTCATGCCCCATATTATCTAGAGAATATGGAAAGATAGGAATGATATCATTTTCAGAAATAACAAACAACATTGCAAGCTCAAATTTGTTAAGATTGGGCATGCTATTAAAGATAATATTGGGAGATTCAAACCTCCCAAAAATAAGAAGTATCCTGTTGATGAAGAGTACATTCTTTCCAATTGGAAGATTGGAATTGCTAGTTTGCAGATTAGGAATACCTCTAACATTGATAGGTATTTGATTCATTGGATTCCTCCTAGAGAGAAATTGGCATAAACTCAAATTTGATGGTGCCTCAAGGGTAATCCTAGTTTTTCTACTAGGGGAGGTGTTATTAGGGATCATAAAGGTTGTTTAGTTGTTGCTTATGCTGGTAAAATGGGGATTCAGATGAATCATTATGTTGAAGCCCTAGCTGCTCTATGGGGGCTAAGGATTGCCAAAGATTATGATATACAGAACTTAATTTTGGAAGGGGATTCTCTTAACATCATCAACCATCTAAATCAAAATTCTCCTCCTAGCTGGACTATCAAGGACTTTATTTTGGAAGCTAGAAATATTTGTCAAAATTTCAAGAATATCATCATTAGACATACCTATAGGGAGGGGAATAAGGTTGCAGACACATTGGCTAATATGGGCATCAATAATAATCTTATCATATGGGATAATGAAAATTACATCCCTAAGGAGGTTCAAACTAGCATTAATGTGGATAATTATGGGATTACATACATGGAGTAATAATAATAATGACATGGAGCGGGCCTTAGCAGAGGTGAAAGTTCACACATGTGTGAATTATCCTCCTTATTACGGCCACATTAACACCATTGAACCTCACACAGGTGGGAGGAATTTCAAAAAATGGGACAGACATAAGGAAGAAATAGACTCTTACGAGGGTTTTGAGCAGAAAATTTTAGGATTAG
The DNA here is from genome assembly GCA_018340775.1 of Taxus wallichiana var. yunnanensis. NCBI lineage: Eukaryota > Viridiplantae > Streptophyta > Pinopsida > Cupressales > Taxaceae > Taxus > Taxus wallichiana. Next base: position 132,326,510 of record CM031234.1, read on the forward strand.
CAAGAAGAAGAAGAAAATGGGAGGGGCACCGTGTCAATTGGAGCCATGTTGTGATCTGGCCTGGAAGAATAATGAGGTACTTTGGAACCTCTTACACAAGGGAGGCATCTCCAATTTCATTGAGTGCATTCAGGGTCATGATCAGAACATTTTAGTTCATTTTTCTATGGATTGGAAGGATAGAAGGGTCAAATATGGTGGCCACCGTGTTACTATCAACGAAGAGCTGATTGTTGAGGCTATAGGCCTAGAACTAGAGGGCTATCATTTTTTTAGTAAAAGGATTGACAGGGTCACCGAGGCCAAGAAATTATCTGATGAGGGCGAGGAGATTGATTTTTTTGTTGCTGCAGGCATAAGGGTAAGTTCTATTCCCAAGCCATATGATGAAGTGACGAATATGATGGTTAGATATATTTCTTTGGAAGGGTGCTATAAAATGGTCCCTGTTAAACACCTTGTCTTTTAAAACCATTTTAGAAGGAATTTTGCGGTCTACTTCCCGCACTACCTGCTTAATTCCCTTCAACGCTCTATTCTAGACTTTCAAAAGCACTCCGTGCTATTCCTTTACATCAGGGCCTTATCTTCATGTTGCACAAGATTTGTGTCTCCAAGTTCCTTGGCTTCCCGACTACTCCCAGTGATCCACATGTTACCACCTCCTCTGCTCCCACTCCCATTCTTGACACCCCTTCCAAATCCAAAACCAAGAACCCCAAGATTTCAAAAACGGACACCCCTCACACTGCCCAGATTCTCAGAAGCACCAAAGAGTTGGAGGTTTCTCAAAACTTGCTGCATATCAGCAATGTTGGTATTGATATGGCCCTGCATCAGGAGGGGAATCATGTGCCTCATAGATTGGAGTCTCTGGAGAAAGAGATGAAGCAGTGAAGAAGGACCTTCAACGTATGGAAAAGCAGAAAGGAAAAAGAAAAATTGATGAAGATAATGACAATGGGAAGGATCAGATTGTTGATATTTATAAGAAGTTGAACTCTCTGGATAGTAGACTAGGGAGAGATAAAGATAGACATGATCACAACATGGATATCTTCAAAGCCATAAGTGACTTTTTAGAGTAGCAAGTTTGGAGCATTGCCATGCTTAGTGGGATCCCTGCAACTATTTGGGGGAATGATAAAGAGAGGAGTCTGACCATCTCACAGTTGAATGCTTTAGACCCAACGCACATCACCACATTGGTGTTGTTCACCTCACTACAAATGATCCAGTCCAGAATTGAAAGAGCATCCAAGAAGTAAACTCACTTGGGCTGGCAAGGGAGTCGTTTTAGATGCTGATCTTTTGTGGTCTTTTTGTTGTGACTTTGCTACTTTTTTGCTGTTCTGTTGCAGTCTTTGTCTTTTTTGTTTCTTGTTTGTAACTATCTCTTGGTTACTTTTGGAAATAGTGTTCTATCTAGATTTTGATCCTTTTTTGTTACATCTACATAGTTATATCAAGTTATTGAGCCCTTTTTGTAACAGGGTATAGTCCCTTTAAAACTATTTACCAATAATAAAAAAATGTAGAAGGTGTGCTATCAAATGTAAAAAATAATGCCAATTTTTAAAACTAATCTCCATATTGAATTCACTTCCAAGGATAATATTTAAGCTAATATACCATGGGAAACATAATTTTCCTAAAATATTGAGTTTTAGCCCACTATAGATGGATCTTGATGGTTTGTGGAATATATAAAGCAGAACGGGAACTTCCTTAAAGGAAGGTTCATTTTAGACAATTATAAGGAAGGAATCATATGAAAATGACTATTAATGAGTTGATATGTTTTATCACCAAGCATAATTCCTTAAATTAATCCAATTTAACTCAAAGTGTGTAAGAAAATACCTAAATAATTCTATAGAAAGAACATAAAGAGTGGGTGTAAGTGTACAACGCTTTTACAGAGACCGAAATTTACCAAATCTTTTAGATATTTTTCTAGTGATAGTTAATCAATCCAAGGCCTCTAATAAGAAAATTTATACAAGTTGAGAGGAAGATGTTTGTAAATCCAATAGATTTTAATATGGAAAGAATAAAGTGCAATTAAATATTATTATAGAACTTTAAAAGTATAGATTTATATAAATGGTATCCTATAAAGAAGAGTGATCCTATTCCATTCCTTCCCATAAAAATATTATATTATAAAGAATGTATTTCCCTTTAATAAACCATGGTTTCTTAGTTATAATAATTGCATGAATAATATGGAAGAGTTAGAGTGCTAAAGACTTGTTATTATCCTATATGATACATTATGTATGCTTTTGATGTTACCTTTTTATTTACATTGCCTAAACACTTTTTGTTTAATACTTCCATGTAGACGCGCAATATATCACAACCAACAAACTACCAAGTGGATTTAGAAAATTCACAAGGAAATCCATTTATGCCTAATGTAACTTCATTATACAAACACACAATACTATAAAAATATCTTCTAGTGTGAGCACAACTTCACATTGTTTCCTAGATGATGATTTTAAATTTCAAGGAACCATACCAAGATATTCATATAAATATTTATTTCATTGATTTTTCATCTCCTTAGATTATAACACTAACTTGTAATGGTATGGATGGATTTACTCCATTCCTTGGTTTATTTGGTTCATAAATATTAGAAGAAATCTTTAGAGGTGTAATTCAAAAAATTAGGATTTTATCTAATTAAGTTAAATTAATTTGTTTAAATATTAAATAATATTATACTACATTAAATAATAGTAAGTATACAAATCCTAAATCATGTCCAAATAAAAAGTGACAATCGCAATAGTATAGGTGAATTAAATAAGGAAAGTACAAGTTAGGGATAGAGAGCATTGCACCAATTTTAGGACTGAATTGGAGTGAAAATGATATGAGAGTATGTAAAGCATCATCAAGCTATCTTGAAAATATGGATGTGTGTTTAATAGTGCAAGAAAAACTCACCTTTTGCAAACAAAGTCTCTTAAGCAATGTTTTCTAGGATAGACATATTTTTCCTCAAATGATTTTGAATAGATCTCACCTTTGGCACTATGTTTGTATGTTTTTAGATTCAAATTCTATGAATAAATTTATATGATTAAAATTGTGTAACAAATTAAGGATTCTTTTTATTCTTTTTTAGGGACCTAAAAATTGGATAATTGGATTTTGTTGATTTTCCCTTTCAATTCCTATGTTGAAATAATCGAAGAGGCATAAAACAATTTCCCACATAATGTATGTGTGCAATATTTATTTCAAGATGTGTTTTGGAAATGAAGACACCAATATGATCTTTGAAACTTGGAAATGAGATTTGGTGTGATGTATTGTAAGAAATTACCTAGGGTATCTATGTAATATGTGTGAAGACTTAAAGTTTTATAATATTATTGAGAGATTGATTTAACAATAATGCACTTTGTTGTGATATCTTAGGTTATCATCAAATATGTGAGAGGTGAGGATTTTAAAATGAGTTGTGTGAATGTGATTTTAGAGGTTTTTTTTTGTAAAAATATTTCCCACTAAAATGACACTAGGTCAACTAGGGTAACTTGTGAAATTGAAAATGTGACCATTAGATATTTGGAAGGTGAAGTCATCACCTTAGGAAGAAGTCACCCGAGAAGCTTTGTATTTTATGTCCAAATTCATCATAGTGAAGTACACAATGCAATATGTCATTTGGAGATGGTGGCTATATGTTTGAAAATGCGTTATATAATTTTAAAAGTGAGATTTTAAATAGTTAATGAGGGATAAAAAGTTTGATTTGGTAGCTAATAGTGATAATTTAGAAATGCATGTGTAGGAATGATCCATTTAAGTACACAATTATTTATGGGATAAGATAAATGATAAGGATTAATTTCCAAATTATATAGGTCAAAATTCAAGTATTTACATCACCCTCTATTTTAATTTAGAAATAGAAAATTGCTTGATTAAAATAAAATGATGTGAAACACAAACTTCCCATAAAGACAATGCATGCATGAGACTAGAATTTGTGTGTTCCCTTATCCTTTGTATGTATAATCGTATATGTGAACTGATTTTCCACATGTAAAAATGTATATAATTCTAATTAATATGTGTATACATAATAAAAAATAACATACGATTATGATTAAAATATTGAAACTTGTACAAATGTTTTCACATAGGTTTGCATATGAGGGATGCATAAGATAAAAAGTAAATAATAATGAAACATTTAAAATTGGTTTACTTTAGTGTTGTATGTGAGGGAATAGTAATCTATGCATAAATGTAAAATTATTAATTTCCCCTAGTAGGTGAATCCATATGTATCAATTGATCTTGCTAAGTGGATCTCTCCAACAATTATGTATTTTTAGTGAAGTATTTTAGTAAGAATTGAGTTTCTAAGTGAATCCATGTAGATGATGTAATGTAATATTTGTGCACATATCATCATATAATTTTATATAAACCACTTTATCAAAAATTTACATGAATATGTTAGAAAAACCCCATTATATTCCCCCTTTTAGATAAGGGATGTTACAAAGGATAACTTAGCTCAAAATATAATGTGTTCATCATGTAAAAATAGATAAGAAACATTATCAATTACATAAAACACAATAAGTGTATCTACTAACATGGTATAATGTGTATATGTCATACAATAAAATTAGTTGTTAGCACAAATATTTTGTACCAATCGTAAGATAAAGTAGATGTAATATCTCGACAATGTGTATGATCATATGAGTAAAAATTTCATCAAAGTGTTCATGATATATTTAGAAGTTAAGCACAAAAATGCGTATAATTCATAAGATAAAATTAGTGTAAGCTTCGTAATGTTTACATATCATCAAACGAGAGAAAAATTTAATGAAAATATTTTAGCAGTATTCAAGAAAATAACATATAAATGATAATATGAGTAACATGATACTAGAGAATGAATAAAACCCTGATAGATCCATAACAACCTAATAAATGGAATGAATTAACATGACATGATAGAACCATCATAAAGAAACATGATTGACAATATGTGACAAAATTTACCACTATTAGTAGTGTTAGATGTTATATTGTGTGTGTAATAATAAACATGCAAAAAGTAGTGATGTATAGCCAAGTGTTTAAGAAGAAATGCAAGAAACAATCATGTACAAATTGATCTCATAATCATGAAATAAAACTGATATGTATAGATAAATGTGCAATAAGTAATGTCATAATTATGAATTAAAGTGATCAACATGCACAAAGAAATGTAAAACAAGTAAATGTCATATGTGAAATATAGAAACCGATAAATATGGATAAATGTGTAATGTGTAGTAAGTTATGTAATAATCATGAAATATAACAACCAATATGCATAGAGAAATATGTAATAAAAAATTTCATAATAATTAAAAATAACAATCATCATGTATGGAGAAATGTGTAACAAATAATGATCTAAGTCGTATGTGTATCAATTGATAGTGCCTAAATGTTTTTAGATAAGCTAATAAGAGTTGGTTTTGAAGGGACCCAAAACCATTTATACAAAACAAAACAGATGGACCAAATGCCAAAGCAAAAAGGAACCAAAATCACTACGTCAAAAAATATTGACCAACAATGCCCACAATACAAAATAGAACACACTTGATCAAGATCTAAGAAAATATTACACAATTTTTTTTATTAAAATAACCCCAAAACTTATATCTCTAAGGAAACAAGATCAAAAAAACCCACGGAAAAGAGACATGGAGAAGAGGGCATTCAAAGGTCATTCATAAGTCAATTTTTCTTGGGAGATATTTAGTTTTGGTACTCATGCTTGGAACTACTTCCCTATCCCCTTTGCACTTGATGATGACTCTTTTAGGAATGTTCTCAGTGTTATTTTCCTCCATCTCCCGATCTCTTCATCATATGAGCTACTCATCTCAAGTTGCATCTTACCCTCATCCTACTCAACAATAACTTTAGCAATCTAATCTTGAAGAATTGAAATCCTTTGTTCCTACATGATTAACTCAGTGTTTAGTCCTCCAATTCTCCTATTTTGAATTTCAATTTTCCGTGACAATATTTGATTTCTTGTACTAAGTTTTAATTAACTACCGTAATGGTGTCAACAAGTGGATTCCACTTTCGGGATGTGGGCTTCACGGTTGACTCTCTCTCTTGATCTCCCTACTACCATTAATCTCTTACTTTCCAGTGTCACCCTTTTTCATGTTACAAAGAATGTTAGCAATGAAAATATACCTTCTTGTTTCCCACCTTTTCCTATGTTTCATGTGAGCCACAAGGGTTTCATTATTAGAATCATCTTCCCTTTTATCTAGAGGTTGGGGTGGAATCAAAAATTTCCTTTCTTAAACAACAATAATATTAATCCATGATGGAGAGGGGTATCCATATTTTCATTTTGGAAGTCACTTATAGAGGAGGTTAGGGACCTAAGGAGAAAAAACAAGAAGTTCATCTCGTGATTTCTTCTCGAAAATTCAGAATGGACATGTGGTAAGAAAATATATTCCTAAACTTACCTTCAAGTGTGAGGTAATTTATGACCACAAGAAACACATCAACCCAACGATTTGGTAGATAAGTTCTTGCTATTCCATCATCATACATTAGGAAATTTTTCCCAGAACCAAAAAAGTGGAAATTTGATGCTTTCTTCTGGATTTGTCCTTAAAAATTTTAAGGCCATTGGTAGACATACCAGTTACATCAGCAATGGTCTCCTTAGTGACACCGATTTTAGTTCCCCTCATTTTAATGCATCCATCCTCCGGGATTTTTTGAATTCATTTTTAGTTGTGGATCATGGCCATTCGTGTTTTTGATGAAATTGGATAGATCCTCCACACGCAGGAGCCTCCACAAAGTAACATCCCTTTTCAGATGCAGGTAAGCCATGGGTTTAGTATGTAATCTCTCACCACCCATGTTTTTGAAAGAGGGTTTAAAACTTGCAAGCGAGGATCATGAGGGACAACGTGCACATCAACAGACATGTGAATAAAAATGTGAAGATATTTTGGGAGGAGCGAGTATCAACTGAATGTGCATGCAAAGATTTGAAACATGGGTAGAACCTGGTTAAGCCATAAAACTCTCCTCTATCTCATAGATCAAAATATGTGTACATATAGGAGGTGCTGAGTAATCCCCAGTGCTGCAATCATGACAACTCGAGTAGGGAGGGGGAGTTACATTCCCAGAATAGAAGTGTAGCTCCCAATGATGCATATGATGCACCGACGCATCTACCGCATCGACCGACGCACCGATGTGCTAACACATTTACACGTAAGAGAATCTCATGATGACCCATAAATGACACATGGACCTACGATCTCACCTAAGTGAGATGACTCACCTAATGATGTGGAAAATACACACACCAACACCCCCTTTCATCGTAACTTAGGATGAGGCAAAAGCAAGTCGAAATGAGAAATGGGTCCCAAAGATAGAGCTTGATGAGGTACCCATGTACAAGAAAGAAGATCCCAAGTAGTGAAGGAAAACCAAGTGGGAAAAACATCCACCACAAGATAACAACACACTCTCTAATCTAAGAAAGATGCCAAATATGGGTCCCGACCATAGATGAGCCTGAAAGGGTACCCATGTACAAGGAGGAAATCTCTTGGAAAGAAGAAGAAGAGAGAAGAAGAGGGAGATGAGAGGAATGCAGAAGATGCCATGGATGGATTTGAACTCTGCAGCTCTAGGAGGTCTCCCAGAAGAATGTCGATCACGAGATCCTCTACCTCTGGACTAAAGAAGAGCCACCCACAATGAACTATGTGCCTACCCTTAGGAAGGACATAAATGACGTGCTGGAAGTCCACCCACTCCACAAAGGAAACTGAAGGTAGTAACATGAAGAACTCTGAGTCTAGTGCACGGAAGTGTGACATAGGTCTAGCGAGTGAGTGCCAAGGAACCAAAGGTAATGCCACATGCATAGAAATATCAGAGTGAAAAAGAGGAACACCCACAAAAAGGATGTCCAAGTGATGTGAAGGGAACAAAACATCCTCCACAACAGAAAAGGGATCCACAACTAAGGGTGGATCAATGAAGGTCTCTGGAAATGTGGAAGTGACATGATTCTGGAAGGGGCACTCCCAACAACAGAGATGATGAACTCCTCTGAAACACCTGTATATGGATGAGGGACCTATAGTGCATCATAAGTAGACTCTAAAAAAAGAAGACTAAGGTCAGGTAGATACTCGTCCCAATGAGGGGGCTCAACAAACAGAAGAGTGATGTATGATTGGTATGAGTCATCTAATGAAGGTAGAGGAGTGGAATGGGCCTTGCACACTAGAAGTGGAAAGGAGGCTAGTGTAATGACAGTGTGAGACTGAGTAGAAGACTGCTTGATATCTGATGAGATGTGGGAAGTGTCAACACTCTCTGGAATAGTGAGAGAAAGAGGAGAAGAGTCCTCTGTAATGCTCTCGAAATCAGAACTGGGTGCACAATCCTTGTCATCAGAAGTAGAACCAAGTGAGCCTGTGTCAGTGAAACTATCATCACACAAAGAAATGGAGGAGACAACTAAATCAGAAGTACAAACAATGGTGGTAGTATGTGAAGGGTCTCCATACAAGGACTGAAGAATGCTCCAGACATGGTGAGGTGGATCTGAATCTGCCACATGAAACTAGAGAGAATGAGAGACATGCATCATCATGTGACCAAAGACATGGTCACAAGTGTCGAGGAATTCCTCTAGATGACAATGATCAGTGGGTGCAGGAACTGGCCCAAGAAAAAAGGGTAAAAGGCCCTCGTGGGTGAAGTAACGTTCCATGGAAGCACGCCAAGCTGAATAGGTCTCTCTCCGGTGAGAAGTGGAAGAGGTTGTAAGGAAATCCTATGATGCTCACATCTAGAAAGAGCACTCTCCATGATGAAAAAATGCAAGATGCAAGTTGAAAGACGTCGGACTCAATCGATAATGCGTCTGTGTGTGTAGGCCCAAGAGTACAAGCAACCCCCCCAGAATGTGGCACTTTATAAAAGTAGTGCATTTACAAAATTTATAATGCCATCACATAGTGTGTGAGAAATCATGAAACTTTGACCAAGGAAGCACTAAAAAATGAGCAACGAGTCAAAAGTTATGGCATAAATACAATTCTCGCAACTGATGGAAAAAGTCAATAAATGCTACAAACCGATTAAAAAGTACACGAGATGGGTGCAAAGGGTATCATGTGGGTACTTGTTGGAAATGACATGAAATTTTAATAGGGTTTCTTTTGATCGCGAGGGGGTTAGCCTCCTTCCAAGCCGACCTCGCCTCCGTCTTCGATGCGTAGGAGGGGATTAATATAAGCAAAAACCCAAATTACAATGCCATAAAGAATGTTTTAATTTTTTTAAACACTTTAAAACATTAAAAAAGTGATGAGATGAGGTGGCCCACATTAAGGGAAACTGCGCCTGGAGCTACAGACCAAAAAGTGTAGGCTGGAGAAAATGCAGGTTGCCGCGTGGAAGAGAGTTGGACTCCTTCATGGGATGTGGAACGTGACCGAAGAATGAACCATTTCAGCAAATGTGCAAGTCTCAAACAATGGTCTAAAATGCCGAGGGGGTTCAAAAAAATGTGCTAGATGGAGGTTGGTTTGTCAGAGGTCCGAGATGTCCACGTGTACAGTGCGGGCCAAGGAAGGGCCACATGGTGGAACTGGAGCGGTGTCTGGATTTTGCTGCGCAAGAGCAGTCGCCTGGAGTTTGGTTTCAACGTATGAATGCAGTCAAGGAAAAAAATGTTTTCCTATGTAAAAAGACGCAGGTGTAATGTTTTCCAATGCAAAAAAACACAAGTTGAAGGTGAAAACGCCTTAGGAGAGCCGGAATAGTGTCTAAAATGCCAGAGTAGGATGCCACACATAGAAAAATGACACCACTTGTAGAGAAACAAACCAGATGATTCCTGAAGACCAAATGTGAGCTCGGGAATGCAAGGGTTGATGCAAGAACAATGAGCCAAGCAAGGAAAAACCGTTCAGTCAAAGACCAAAACAAACGATGCCAAGGTAACGACTGTGGCTAAGAGATATCCACGTGCATACAGAGTGAATGTAGTGGAAACGACTATGGCAGAGTTCCTTCAAGCACTGATATTTGAATGTGACACCAGTGCACACACCAAAAAAATGAACTGCAATGAGAAGGTAACGAGATGGCTTCTGCAACACATTAAACCCAAAACATACACCCACAAGAATCTCAAAAACTGGATCTTGAACCCAAAATAGAAATAGCCCTTAGGAAAACACCTCCAAACACACATGTAACCTGGAGAATCAAGTGGTCAAGGACACTAAACTTGAAAAACACCAGAAACTCAAACACGACCACCTCAAACACATGAACAACCCAAGGAGAGGTATAAATGCCCCAAAATTAGTGTAAGTAGAGCACGGTCAGAATATCCATTACGACACATGTAATGAGAACTAGATATCATGCGGAAGCCGAGAAAACACATGAAAAATGCTGATGAGTGCACGGATCCACAAGATCCACTCTAATACCATGAAAGAGGGTTTAAAACCCACAAGCGAGGATCACGAGGGATGACGTGCACATCAACGGACATGCAAATGACAACGTGAAGAGATCTCGGGAGGAGTGAGCATCAACCGAATGTGCATGCAAAGATTTGAAACACGGGTAGAACTTGGTTAAGCCATAAAACTCTCCTCTATCTCATAGATCAAAAGACATGTACATATAGGAGGTGCTGAGTAACCCCCAGTGCTATAATCATGACAACTCGAGTAGAGAGGGGGAGTTACATTCCTAGAATAGAAGTGTAACTCCCAATGACGCATATGACGCACTGACACGCTGATGCACTGACATGCTGACACACTAACACGTAAGAGAATCTCATGATGACCCCTAAATGACACATGGACCTATGATCTCACCTAAGTGAGATGACTCACCTAACGATGTGGAAATATACACACACCAACAGCTTTTTCCTCCAAGAAAATTAGTATTGAGATTAAGTGAATGAGGGAAATGACCCATAAACAAACAATTAACTCTGCATTGACAACAAAAATCCTTTCTAAATAATGATACAAATCCATGCGTATCATGTCTTGAGAATCCCGATAATCATGAATACCTTTCACCGAATGTATTGTCTCCATTAATCAAGTTTTTATATTATTCTAGGGTATGTATTCTTTTTGTTAACTCACCTTTTCTAGTAATTCATTATCGTGATTTTCTAGACCGTCCTTTGCCTTATTCCCATTTTTAAACATGTGTTGCATCTCCACCATCTTGAAAGATACAATCAACTAATTTTATTCCTTAATGATATTATTAAGCTTCCATCCCATTCCTCCATTATGTTTGAGTGCATTGATCATGCATAAGGAGTCCCCTTTAATTATCAAATTTTGTATGTTCATGGTGCCACTTAGCTTTAAACCCCAAAGCATAGCCATAACCTCAACATGATTATTGGAATGATTCCCCACCATCCCAATATATACCTTAAGAAATTATCTGTTATGGTCACATATTATCTTGCCCTCTATCACACCCCCTTTTAAGACTTGCAGAACCATCAAAGTTTAGTTTGCACCATCCTGTAGTTGGACTTTTCCATTTAAACTTTTTTTTCCATCCTCCCTTCATTTGTTGTTACTTTCATTATTGATGCTAAGATTTAAGTTGTTTAAGATAACATTTTGTAAAATATAATGGGTGGTTTGGTCCACTTAATTTTGATGAGTTGAATATTTTCTTTAAGGCTTTGGTTGATTTGCCTCACCACCTTCTTGAAGCTAGATCCCTAATTTCAGAATATCCTATTATTTCTTTCTATCCAAATTCCCCAAAGTGTATGCAGAGGGAAAATTTCCATAGTTCCTTGACAATATCATGATGATAAATGGACATCCACTATTCTGGTAGATTTGAGACATCCCTTGGGAGAATCATCTGCATTTTAAACATATCAAGCATAGTTGAAAAAACCTGAAAAGCATAAGGACATTCCAAAAAAAGATGGTTGATCATTTCTTCTTGGTTTTTGCATAGGATACACCTGTTTATGATTATCATGCCTCTTTTCCTTAGCTTTTCCACAGTAATAATTTTATTTTGGACAAATTCCCAAAAGAAAAGGTTGATTTTGGGTATAATATTTTTGTTCCAAACTTTCCTCCAGTAATCATTAGCCTCAATTTGTTCAAAGTTAATTAGATAGCCGGATTTAACTTCATAATTCCCAAATTCCATATTCCTCCATATTAATTCATCTTGGCTTAGTCTTGGATAGATATGGCCGAACTTTAGTTCATTATTGAGGGTCTCAAAGGGAAGGAGAGGGCTAATGTAGTTTTCTGGGGAATAATTTGTTTCCAATTTCTCTCTTTTGTCTAGTAGTCACACACCCTCTCTCCAATCTCCCTTTTATAAAACTGGAAGTGATCTCTCTAGGGATATTCATTTTTAAGGATTGATTTTTGATCCAAGGGTCCTCCCAGAATTTTATATTCATGCCATTCCCTAGATTCCACTTGATCCCTCTAGTCAGCAGCTCCCTAGTTTGACCAAGATTGTTCCAAAAAATAAATCCTTTAGGAAGATATTTGTTAGTAAAAACATGAAGTGCCAATATTTCTCTTTCATGAAGTCAACCCAGATGCCTTATTCTTTATGTAATCTCCATCCCATTTTGGAAATGAGTTCCTAATTCATCATCTACATATTTTTCAGACCAAGGCCACCTCTATCTTTTGGGTTTTTTCACGTTCTCCCAGACTACCAAAGGTATCCTAGATTTTACCTTAGTCCTTGACCATAAAAAACTTTTTAAAATTTCCTCAATAAACTTCCTAATTTTGAGGGGCATAGTAAAAATATTCATGGTGTATGTGACCACTCTTTACATCAAAATTTGAAGTAATTGGGATTTTCTAGCGTGTTTCAAAAGTAATGATCCCTTCTAGGATGTTAATTTTTTGTGAAAACTTTCAATAATTTTGTTCCAAATTATGAAATCCATTTTACTACCATAAAAGGCATTCCCAAATAGCTATCTGGAAGATTCTTTATGTTGTATTCCAAGATGGTGGATAGTCTTTATTGTTGTTATTCACTAACATTGATGAAGTAACATGAGCTCTTCCGGAAGTACAATTTTTAAAATAAGACCTCCTCACACTTCCTTTTTATGGTTTTAAAATAAAAACTTCCGGACAAATGCTTGGCCCAAAAGAACCATGTTATCCACAATTTTTTTGAGGAATTGGTTCTCAATGTCATTAGTAATCTTAAATCCCTCAATTATTCTTTCATTTCTAGATTTTGAACACATCCTGCTCAAGGATTCAACCACTATGATATAAAGGAAAGGTGATAATGGATCACCCTACCTTAGGCCCCTCTTAGCCTTGAATAAACCATGAGGTTTTCCATTTATAATGAATGAGAACATAGAGGTAGTGGTGCAATATTGGATCAATTTGATGAATTGGTTATCAAAGCCCAACTTTTAAAGAAGCTTGAATAGGAATTTCCATGAAACCCTATCATATGCTTTTTACATATCTAATTTGATAATCATTGCTTCTCTTTTGGATTTTTCAACTGAGTGAATGGTTTCATGTATGTATATGATGCTATCCATAATTTGTCTTCTCGGAATGAAGGATACCTGATTGGGGGATATGAAATTGCTGAGAACCTCCCTCATTCAAAAATCCATAATCTTTGAGATTATTTTGTAAATTATGTTATAGAGGCTGATGGGCCTGAAGTCACCAAGGTATTTGGTTCCCATTTTTGGAATCAAGGATATGAAGGTGTGATTGACTTGCTTGAGCATATATTTGGATTTAAAAAAATCTTGAACCATATCAAGAACCACCTTGTTTTTAATAGTGTCCCAATACATTTGGAAGAATAAGGTTGAGAAACCATCAGATCTAGGGGTTTTGTCTTGCTCCATCATTAAAAAAATAGCTTTAATCTCTTCTTATGATGTGATAGATGTAAGATATTTATTATTGTATTCGCTTATGGAAGCTTAAAAGTGTCTCAACGTTTCATTTGTGACCTATCTATCAGGTTGATCCTCCTCAGAGAAATGTTGTTTGAAAAAATTAATGATGGTATCGACAATATCCTTCTCCTCAGTGACCGTGTCCCCATATGATCTTGTAATTTATTATATATGAATTTTTTTACTTTAATGGTGGCCAAGATATGGGAAAACTTGGTGTTTCTATCACCTTCTTTTAAACACTTAATTCAAGATTTCTATTTCCAGTATATTTCTTCATTGTGCAAGATGATATGAAATTCATATAAAAGTATTTTTTTCTTTTATTTATCTTCTTCAATCCATGCTCCCTCCTCTATTATTTCCTCCATTTCCTTTAGTTCCTTTGATAGTTTTCTCTTTTGAAATAAAATTTTGCCAAAGGTTTCTTTATTCTATTTATTATTATTATTTTTGTCATTTATGAGTTTGGCTACCACTTAAAACAAATAATTTCCTCTAGTCTCTATGTTCCACCATTACGCGATCCTTTCCTCAATATTAGGATGGGTGGTCCATATTTTTCAAATCTAAAGGGCCTGAATTTTGATATTTCTAAATCACCGGTTATAAGGAGGATCAAATCTAATATGGGCTAGAGAAGAAAATGAATAATTTTGTTCCAATAACCATTGGACATTGACAAGGAATATATATAAGATTATCTAAATTAGATCATCTCCACTCCTTCTATTTTTCCAAATGTATTTATATCAACCGAGTTCAAGATCAAACAATTTATTCCAATTAATAAATTTGGATAAGTGCTCCATACTTTCAGAGTAAGAAGTGATTCCACCTTTATTTTCTCCAGGATCGGGGAGTATTAAATTCTCCACAAATAATCCAATGAATCTCTTCTAACAACCTTTTGAACCCATTTATCTCATCCTAAAGAGTCATTCCATAGCTAGAGTTAGGAACTTAAATTAGTAAAACACACTACTAAGTGATGTTGAATGTTGTAAAAGGTAACCCCACTCACTACATTCTAATCCAAAAGAAAAATTAGCCCACTTGAAGATCCCATAGATGACTGAAAATGAAACTATGCTTCCTTCCAAAAAAACCCTCTGAAATTCCATCATTCTATCTTTATTCATTTTAGTTTCCTGCAAAATAATAATATCTAACTTCCTATCCTTCCTAATATTAAAAAAATTATATGTTTACTCGGGTTGTTTAGACCCCTTATATTCCATGAGAGGATTATCATTTGAAAATATTATATTTTTACCACTCACAAAGGATCTTTACTTTCCTTCCATCACCTCCTTTCTAGAAGCTCATTCTCTCTTCTCTTTTTCAGATGGCCTTCTAGGGGAGGTTTTATTTTCTCATACATCTGCTTTATTCACATTCCCTCTTGTTCTAAGAGTTTCTTTCATTTTAGGTGACATTTTTGGACTTTTCTTAGTCTACACCAGTGGACTTTGGGTTTCTTCGACTTTGATCCTATGTACTAACCGAAAAGAAACCCGATGAACACCACTTCTCGGTTCCACCTTCTTGTGCTTTGGAAGAGAGTTTAGGACTCTTGTTTGTTTCCAAAATACACTTTAAATCCTCTTCAACTGTGGGGATATCCTACAAGTTGATATCTAACACATTAAACATATTTTTGGTTACTAAAGCAGCCTTCATTAGGTCTTTGATAAAATAAACCTGGCATCCATTGTGTTCGACACAATAGATCCAATGATGTTGTCTTCCTGTAATTATACAACTTGCACCGACACCTCCATTTCTTTTTATGTATCTAGCTTAGCTACCTTGTTGCTAACCTTTCCCTAGCCTTCATTCACAATAGTTTCCTCTAAAACTAGTGCTACTCTTCAATTATTTTCTCCTTAACCTCTGAAGGTTTATTAAATTTTTGTCTATGTGGGGCCTACCTTCGAGAGTCCACGGGAATTTGGGTTCATGATTCCTTTTACCTTAACTCTTCCTCTTGCGTTCCCTTTGTGCTATTCTAAATGTGTAATAAAAATGATATATAAATAACTTTATTAAAATAAAATGTGTAAGAATTGATGTCAACAAAAACTAATCATGTTGTAAATCAAATATAAAGACTAGATCCAAAAACATAATTAAGCAATGTGTGTCAAGTAAGTGTGTCCATAATCCATGTGTTCCAATAAATGTGCATAATATGTACTATATATTAAATCAATTCATATCATAAGCTAATTATATCATAACAATGTGTATCTAATGGAAATTAATTTTTGAAAGTAATAAAAATGTCATAGGATGTTTTGGCTTGTCAAAGATATGACAAGTTACACATCATAGGATTTTTGTTTCATTCTAACGATATAACCAAAGTGATGTATCATAGGAAGTAGGAGGGTAGTATTACCCTGATGTGGATGATATTAAAGTGATAAAGAAATGGAAATCGCACATAAGAATCCATCATATATGAGAAAATAGAGCATAAATAATACAATTGTATTAATAAAACCCAACATAGAGTACATAAGTGTATAAATAAAATCAGGTATACAACATATAATTATATAGAAAACATAATAGATAGCACAAAAATGCACATATTAGTTAGAGTAAACAATATCACAACTCAAAAAAGTGTGTAAGGCAAGAAAGACAACAAATATCATATAATAATAACATAAGTGCATAAATTTTTCAATTTTAATTAGTTTCATAAAGAAATAAAAGAATGCAACACAAAATATCATGGAGTTATAAGCTTAAATAATATCAAATAGAAATCAAGGAGGAAGAAATGTAAATGTATGAAATAGTCTATTCAATCAATTTTATATATTAATTAACATGTAAGTTCAAAGAGCACTCAAATTAACTAATGTGATATAGAAGTCAACAAATTCAACATACAATTATATGAAGTATTCAAGTTCGTAATGGTCAAAAAGGCATCAATGGTGAAATAAAGTAGTGTAGTGTGAGAAATCAACAATATAAGAAAGCAATGTAGTGTGCAATAACAATAGTGTAAGAAATAAATGTAGTGTGAGATATTAATAGTGTAAGAAATCAATATAGTGTCTAAACAAGAAATGATATGCAAAACAAGATCCTATGGACAATAGTAGTGAAATAGTAAGAGTTGTATAAAAAGTAAACATGGATCATAGTCAAGTCTATGTTTATAAATATGTAATGTGATCATAAAATAAAGCATAATATAAAATGTGTTGTAAGTAGTAGAGAAATATGGTGCACAAAGATGTTATTGTGATAGAATAATTTTTTATAGATGACTCTGATATAGATGTTCCCTTCATGTGGTAGGAATCCCCTGGGATAGAAGGTTGTAATAAGTTGTAAGGTTCTCAATATGTGATCAAAGAAATTTTAGTATGCAATATTCCCTGGGTGATAATTTATATGTCACCCAAGAGTTTTAAATACCTAATATGCTCTATAAAGTGTGAGTTCTAAAGTATGGAAGAGTGTTAAATAGGAATGATCAAAAGGCTCAAAGATAAGAAAATGTTGAAAATGTCATATGTAGGTCCTAATTTTTTTATTTTTTCTATTTTTGGAATTTAGAGACATGAAATGTAAATGCAATACTAATGGCCCTTGGGTAGTGGAAAAATAGTTAAAAAGAGAAGTGGGGTCCTTACTAAGTGTTTCTACCTCAACAATCACATTAGACCTATGAAAATGTGTCAGATCATTAGGCAATGACCTAATTAAGAAATAGGTAAGAAAGTGTCAAGAAATACCTAAAAGTGTTATAACATATGTGTATGTGTAAAAGTGCTAGGAAATAGGCTAGATGGTAGAGACTAAGGATCTCATTTAAGGGGTGCTTAATATTTATGGGTGGGATATGAGATGAATGTAAATTATTCATGATTTTTAGTGTGTAATTATCTCCTACATCGAGCATATATGTATAATACTCATTAATATTGTCCTTGGTAGCATAATGAGAATGTAAGAGTAAGTCATTAGAATATGTAGTAACTATAGGATATCAATGTTAATGAGATTGAATTGGTGTATCATGAGAGTCACACCCATATACATGTCATTGAGTGACTTTTGTCACCACATGGATAGATAACATATAACATGTACATGTAGGATTATAAGTCATATTATTTTGGTGTCAATGGTATAAATTTTTTTATGGAACATGTACATGTAAATAATCAATATTTGTATAGTATTCTCTAATGGTGGTGTCTTAAGAGGAAGCATTTAATATGTAGTAGTTAATAAAGGATTTTTGGAGTAGAGTGAATTGGGTAATCACATGGTATGCTAGGATTTTCTACCACCATATAGTTGTGTATGAAGCTCAAGCATTGATATTATATTAAGGGAATAAATTTCATATCATGGATATAAGGGAATTCAAGTAACATATTAACTATTTCATTCTAAGTTACTAAAAGGAACAAAGTGTTTGTTCTATTAGGTACAACTTGTACAAGTAAAACTATGCCTCCAAGTGGTTGTCATTTTCCATTAAATCCTTGAATTTTTTTAGTGGTGCCTATAAAGTCTCATGTAGTATATTTGAGTGATGTAAGAAGTTCCATCATGAAAGGTTATGAATAGACCCATTACAAACCATAGAAGTTTGAATTGGTTGTGAATAAATATATTTGAGAATGAAGATAGATCTATATGTTTCATCTTCATCTAGATGAATATCTGAATCATAAAAAATAATGGGTAGTATAAATAATTTTGTACTGTGTGTAACACCATGTATATAATCTATCAAATGGACATTAGATGCATAGTTTGGTGGAGGATATAATACGTGATAATCCATGTGAAATTGGCTTGCCTTATTTATTTCAAAAAAATTATTAGATAAGGTAAGAAGATCTATTATGGCTCTAAAGGGCCTTACAAAAGATACATCGTGAGAAGGAGCAAAAAAGTAAAACATAAATAAGAGAAAAAAATTAAAACAAAAATAGGAGCACAAAAAGGTTAAACAAGATTAACTAAGGTTTTTATAAACCATGGAGAGAGTCAAACCAGAGATGTAACACCAAGATCATAAGACTAAACCTACACCTCACAACACACCTTCGTCACGGAATGAACTATCCTCCACCCTTAAAACTTTGGATGGTAAACAATTTTATTATACCAAAGCTATGTAATGGAGTGGTGGAGGAGAAATTTCTATAAGTGGGACATATGGGTGGGTTTGGTTCCTTAATGTCCGCTGAATGATCTGTATTCAGAGCACCCCACTATGTTTCACTTGGTCCATATGGAGAAGTTCAGCCCCTACCTCAAGGTGCACCCATGGAAACTTATTGAAAGAATCCAATGAACTCAATGGGAATGGAACTTGGGTCAATGATTACAACTACTTCTAGCTCACCAAGAGCCCAAAACATTGAGTCAATGATTATTTTTTCAACATGATTAGGTAATGGATGAGTGAATAAACATATATGTGAATTAGTTTGAGAAAATATTGTGTTGGTAGGTGGATCTATATATTATATATACATTTTTTTTTTCGTGAATCTCTTAGATTTTTAAATAGTAAAAATATTGATTAATAGATTATGTTGGTTCCCGCTTTACACCCTAGGGACTTGAAAATAATTTAGAAATAATCGAATTAAAGGATTACTGATTGGAGATATGTTATTTCTAGCTATTCATGTGCATCTAACATTCTTTTTATAACCAAGTTTTGGAGTGACTAGGAGGCATGTGGAAAGGGAATGGCTAACTCCTACTACATTTGGCATTGCCTAAACTAGGGTGACATGACCAAAGGGGTAGATTGAATGGAGGAGATACATTCCAATTCAATATTCTACAAATTTTTGACAAGACAACTGAGCTAAGTAAATCTATGAATGCAATATCTACTCACAAGATTTATCACACATATATCACACATAATTAGTGCATATGAAACAAGCTACTAAATATAGATAAAATATGACTGTGAGACATCATTGTAGACACCAAAATTTGGTATCACTACCCTTTTCCCCCTGTGTTCACTTCCTTTCAGCATGGTCACCTTTATAGATCCTTTTAATTCATATTTTTATCAATATTCCCATCCTTCCCATCTATTATCCCATTCATCCTAAATTATTGCTAATCCTCATTAATTATCCTCTAATCCTCATTTCATTATCTAAAGAAACCCTAATTATCCTCTCTAGGTTATTTATCATCCCTAAACTACCTATTTTCTCATCCCTAGGCTCCCCTTAGCCTTTATTTACTCCATTTCATCCCTCACCTACCCATTTCACCCCCTATGTAACCTTAACCCGCATAAGCCTCCTAAAACATTAATCCCACTTCTAATGGGCTTGATGCCTCGAGCTAGGCATCCTCCCACCACCCAAATGGATGGTTCCTTGCAATTGAAGATGACCCACCCATGTCATCATCGACCATATAAATAAACCCTTACCCCCTCCTTCCAAAAAATGCAAAAAGTAAGAATTTTTGTGCGACTTGCAATTTTATCTTCGTGTTTGAGATTCTCTGTAGATGTTTTAGTATTATTGGAGTCTCTTTGATATTTCTTGCATCATTTGTGGAGACTTTAGGGAGATCATATTTTCCTTTTGTTGGTTTTATCCATTGTTACATTATCATTATTTCTATTATCAACTACGATGTTTTTCATGTCTATCTATCATCAGAGATCCAAATCTAGCCTTCCCTTTCATCCATCTTGTATGCAAGTTATTAATCCAACCCATCCATTTTTGGTGACACCTAGGTCAACCCATGTTATCATCAAACCTCGCTAGGTTGTGCCGACCCTACTTCTGTTATATCACCTATTCTACCATTTAGATCGTAGTAGTCTTTTGCTTTGTTTCAGTGTCCAAAAATTTCTCAAATATATCATTCGTCAATATAGATCCACTCTACCAAAGATCCGATCACCGCCAACTCGGCTCGGTCTCTATCAATCGATCCATATTTCCATCCTATCTCCTGGATCCCCATTTTCTTGCATATTTTCTATTTTTCCCATTT
Source organism: Taxus wallichiana var. yunnanensis (assembly GCA_018340775.1). Lineage (NCBI taxonomy): Eukaryota > Viridiplantae > Streptophyta > Pinopsida > Cupressales > Taxaceae > Taxus > Taxus wallichiana. Next base: position 132,347,613 of record CM031234.1, read on the forward strand.
CAGATCTTCTATACTGAGTTATTACATTCACTACGGTGTTCATCATCCTCAGATATGTACACAAAGCATCGAGATCTACATTTTGGTCACTTTTTTGATTCATCTACCCTAGTCATAATCGATTGGACCTCTCGCATCCTCCGGGTCATTGTTGACCCAACCCTGGTATATTTAATTTCATGTTAACTTAGATCATATTTGAATTTTCCCTTCATTTCTACACTTTTAGTTTTTGTTTAATTCAGATTACATGTTATTCAGGTCCTTTATCATTTATCTTATCTTCTTTTATCAATATGAGGGTTGACATCCGCATAAGGAAGTTCATGCTTCTTAGAACCTAATTTATTGGGCAACCCTCTCATCTACCATCTAATCCATCTTGTTTCTAGTTTTATTTATTGTGCATAACCATTAAGATTGCAACATGGAGTCTATTTTGTGCCCGTCCATCATCATTATATTATCCCAACGCACCTTAAACCACTTTGCATGTTTTGAGTTGTTTGATTTTATTTAGTATCGAATAGGAAAGAGAAAATTTCATCCAAAATTCTAGCACGCCTGTGGTAATACCCTCTTAGGTGAGTCTCTTACATTTTTTTCATTTTCCATTTTCCATATTTCTTCTATCTTCCAGTAATATTATAGGTAGAGGCTTTGTTTTTTATTTTTCATGTTGGGATTTTAGATTTCTTGGATATATTTTTTTGTTTTCTTTATTTTGAAGATAAGAGAAAAAGGAAAATAAAAACTAGGTGTTCCTCTTTTTGTCTTAGTTTCTCTTTTTGCATTATATTTTCCATTCCTTGTGTGATTGTTCTCATTGAATCTCCATATTTGTTTTGGGTTTAAAATGAACCTATTTAATTATTGCTTTCAAATCTAGTGTAAGTAGGGTTTTAATTGTTGCATTTCACATTTATTCACACACATCCAAACACACTAATCAAATTCACACATCAAAACAATCCCATAGAAGGTGGACCTAATTGGTATTTCATCACCTAATACGAAATCTACCATAATGTTATGGCCGTGTTATAAATCTTATATAGAATTAGGCCTCATGTACCTTCAGGTATATTGAGAAATCCATATTGAAAAATACCTAAAACCAACCTTAGATTTCCATTTATTAGGTACCCTCATTATCTGATTCCCTTTTAATTTTTCACATATTTCAATTAATCAAGATAAAGAAAACATTGCATGCTTGACTTGTTTGCTTTAATTAGTATAGTCATTATTTTCTTGTTTTGTTTCATGCCCGTTATCACATGCTCTTTAGCTAGGAAAATGGAACAAAATATTGCATCAAACAATCCCATCACTTCATCCCAATAAACTTCTGCTTTGGCCATTATCTCATCCATACCTTTGGTCACCTCTTATATGGTCACCCAACCTTTGATCATCAATCCACCTCATCAAGAATATATTATCCAAACCACTACCAGGATAAAACCAATCCTTTCCAACATCATCAATATATCCCATCTAGGTCGGCCATGCCTCAATTCGCTACACAAGTTTGAGATTTTAGGTCTCCCATTACCCTCGTGGAAGTTTGGAGTTCCAAAAGATCCTTTATGCTAATCCCATGGCCCTCCATGATTACCTTCTTAGGAAATCAACCCAACTTTCCATCAATAGGCCACCTATCCTACAACTCTATTCTTATCACTCCAATCCCAAAACAACCCAAGTTCTTTCTTCATAGCTTGCGGTGTTTTTCCCTAGATCCATTAATGAGCTCGCTATGGCCCAATGTGAGCTTGATCCATAATATTCTAGTAATTCTCAACCTCATCAAACCACCTAATTAGTCCAACCATTCCTCCTAATCTATCTCCCATCAACACTACTATCACTACCTCCAATCCTATCATTTCTTCATCTACCATCATCACTAGTATCCCCATCTAATATTTTAAACAATCCCAATTGTTTCCCCTCATATCTAAAAATCATAGTCAATATTTACCTCTCACATCCCACATTTACGCATATGTCATGACTTCCCATCCTCATCCAACGAAGTCTACTCACACTCACCAACCTCTTCCTAGGGGTGTTTACTAGTACATGATGTCTAATCCGCTTTTCCAAAATATATACCCATCAAAACTCATATCCCCACTCACCATATACCTCAATAAATCCATATTCCTTTCTCATAACAACCCACCCAATCTCAAAATCATATCAAATTCCTATTTCTCAACATCAACCATTGCAACAACCCATCCAATCTCAACCAATGACCTATATTCCTCCTCATCAAGAAACCCTCAAACACCCACTCATTCACAAGCCTACCAACAACCCTATCAAGCCACTTCTCATGTCATACAACCACAACCATCTACCTCTCATCCAACCACTTCAAATGACCCCATGCATGCTTTGATGAATAGGTTGGCTAGCCTCGAAGATGTTGCCTTGGGACCTAAGGTTACATTCTCTTACAAAAAATTTTGCAATGAACTTATGAATCCATCAGTACCAGTCAAACCTTATCCTCCTCATTGGGAACTTCCAAAATTCACCAAATTTAACAGTAAGGAGGATCCCCAACAACACCTTCATGTGTTTAGGCATGCATGTTATCTCATTTCCCATGATCAAGACCTCATGCTTTGTACTTTTCCTATGTCCTTGGCCATCCTTGCATTGGATTAGTACAATGGAATCCCCAATACTTATTTTCTCATTTACCACCCTTTTGCAACTCTTTTTAGAACATTTCTCAGTCAACATTACACATAAGATCACAATTATAGACTTATATGATATTAAAAAATTTGACGACGAGTCTATTGCAGAATTTTCTGCATGATGGTGTGGTATCATAAATCAATTATCATTTTTCCTTCCATAGATAGAGCTCATTGAATTATTTTCACACTCTTGTGTGAAGCATATCTCATCCACCCTACAAATCCAATCATTTCAGACATTTGAATAAGCTTTCACTATGGGTCATTAACTTGAGACTTGTGCACTTGAGAAAGGCCAACTTAAGCTTAGATAAAAAAATCCAAAATCTGAGTTTACTAAACCATCTACACATAGTGAAAAATAAAAAAATGCAGTTGACACCATAGTGGTTAAGTATTCTTCCATGCACTCTCCTAAAACAAGGCCTCAACAAAGAGATCCTAGACCACCACCCAAATACAATCGTTGGATATTCCTATAACTCTTTATTTGATAAATTGATGGCGGTCCATCTTATCACACTTCCCCCAATTTGACCATTCAATGAATCAAGATCTAAACCAGTTTGGTATCGTGAAGACCACTATATCACCAAGTTCACAGATATGATATATAAAAATGTCCAACCTTCAAATATCTTGTCCAAAAACTCATCACCAAGGTGACTCCAAGTGGATAACCCTAACACACCTCCTAATCAACCAAATGAGTTTTTCAAACAACCATTTCCTTAGCATGTGCCAAAAATCAAACCACCCCTTCTACATCTCAACCACCCAAGCCTCACGCCATTACACCATCAACACTATAAACACTATTTATCAAGATCTAACCCCATCAATGGCTCCACCTACTTCACCAATCACTACATCTACCCCTTCCTTATATGTTGTCCCTATAAGTACACTTATACCAATACCCATCTCCATATCTACACCAATCATATCCACACCTATATCAAATTCTACCGGTGATTCTACAACTACATCTACTTAATCACTTGTCACATCTACACAAGATTTTTAATACCCACTACCTCACCTGCATATATTTTACCCTTACCTATCACATCGGATCCATCCTTAGCATCTATTCCAATCTCCCCTTTTGCCTTTGTACCTACAAGTCACCACATCGACTATTGTGACCACATATACACCATCTTATCATTCTACATGTATCTCATCATTTGAAGAGTTTTTGAAATCACTCCAAATTATAATAAATTCAAGTGATGCCCCTATGTCATCCAAAAATCAGAAATCCCCACATCAACCCAATCTACATCTTCTTTAGACCTCATCAAACACAAGTTACTCCCTCCATTGATATCAAACCCTACACCACAATCTTGAGAACCTCATGTTGAGATTGTTTTCATCCCTTCCAAGGGTAACCATTCATAATAAAAATATAAGACCCTTGAGATGCTTCCTCAAAGGTATCTTTCACACCCTCATAAAAATATAGACACCCCCCACCTAAGATCAAGAAATCCAATACCACACCATTTACCTTAAGACCACCACATCTCTCTTAGGGCCATGCCCTTCATAAAAAAACCATAACCAACCATTAAATCCAAATCAAAACAATCCAACCATTCTCTAAAATTTGATCTTTCTTATAGGACATCAACCATCACTAAATCTAAATCTAAGACATCTAAACCTCGAAACACTAGGAATCAACCTTCAACATACAAGTCATATCTCACATCTAAATCCAAAACATCCACCTCTTCTTCTAAATCCAAATCCAGATGAAAAATCCTATTACATCTCACAAAGACAAAGCACCTCTTAACACTTTGGTTGAATCATATGTTGAGGTCCTTCAACACTTGCTTCAAATTTCCTCCATATCACTCCCTCTTATCAAGGCCTTTGATCTACATAGTAAGAATCCAGAATAGTTTGACTCGAACCTCATTTTTGCTTATCATCAAACCCCTAGGCATGACACATAACATTCTAAATCACTTCAAACCATTTCCCAAAACATTATTGAGGAGGACGACATTCTTCTAGAAATAGATCAATCTCTTCCTTCCAACTCCTCATCCATGAACACTTCAGCATTTACATCATCAAAACCACCCACCAAAGTACACAAGTCCCCCATTCATCAAATATTTTTTTCACCATCCCACCACCAAATGAAGAATCTTCTAAGGATGGTCCCCCTTTATTCATCAATGTTGGTTTGATAGCTACTTTATTTAGCCAACATGACTCCAAATCAATAGCTCAACCAAAATCAAAGACTTTTGTTGCTATCCCTCCCTCCTCCTAAGGAGATTACCTCATCCAAACCCCCATAAAAACCTAAGGTTGTTGTTTCCCCTCATTTTCATGATCCCACTTCATATTCATCCCCATGATCATAAAAACCTAATAATTTTATCTTAGTCACTCGGCCTATTGAAAAAATATTTTCAAACAAATTCATCAGGCCTCATTTAAGATGTCACTTTATGAGCTTATCCAAAGCTCTCCAAAACTTAGGCAAGATCTCACTGAATACTTGAAACATATCCCAACATCTAGTGATGAGACTCAACATTTAACACCTATCATGGAACTTGTGGCTTCTACTTCCATCTATTTTGGCCAGTCTTGAGATCCTAGACAATCCACCGAGGACCATGACCTTCCCTTTTCATCATAGCTAGAATCAATGAAACCTTCATTTGAAAATCCATGATTGATAATGGAGCAATTATCAACATTATTTTATCACATACCTTTAATCAAATTAAGATCACTAACTCCATTATTTCCTATTCACCCTGCGGTCTTTCGTGTATTTAATGATGTTATCACTCTTGCCTTGGGGGTTGTTGTTCTTCCTTTCCACATTGGTGAGAAGTTCCTCTATGAAGTATTCTATATCGAAGGGGTTTTTAATACAATGTCCATATTAGATGGCCATGGATTCATGTTATGCATTGTGTCCCTTCGCACTTCATCGTTGCATAAATATGAACATGAGGGAAGATATTAACTCTCCCCATGGATGCTCCTCCCTTCAAAGCATGCAACATAACTTATCAACCCAGCGATGTCCTCATTCCCAAATATGATCCATCTCAACCATCCACTAGTTCATCCATATCTTCATCTAAGCTTCCCAACGATGATTCCTTAGACAAATTCATGTACATCCTTATGTTGGGGGAATATTGTCTTCTCATGCTAAACACCATACCCACTCCTCATCACATCGATAGACCTAAAAATCTCCAATGTATCCACCTAACATTGGGGATATCATTATTTTTTGCCCTTTGTATCTTCACACCAATCTCATCTATGGTGGTTCTGATTCTCGCTTCTTCTCACATTGATGATCATCATCACACCATACCATATACCATTGGTTTTGGATTCCTCTACAAACCATATTTTTCTCACATGTATCTTCATCATTATACATAAAATGGATTTGGAATGGGACTTTATGAACATGGTGTACAAGAAATTGTTATTGATTGACCAATGAAAACCTCACAAAAATTCATACTAGGTTATAAGGATAAATCTGCCCATCCCCTTACAACATCTATAATGCTTATGGACATGCCTTTTCCTTCTCCATCCCATGAGGTTATGGATACAAATGACACCGTATCCATCTCCTATGGATTTTTTTAAAGTATCCACAATCTTATAGGGACCACTTACTTATCAGTATGAAGGTGAAATTAGGTCCTTTCCTCTTCACTTTCCTAATATGGTGGAAGAGGACTCTTCTACCATTAAAATTATTCAATGTAATGATGATGATTCCATCCTTTCCTACATGGAGAAAAATATAATTATCTTCATAATTACTTACCTTCTGACACATCCACTCTTCTCAATGAATCCATCATTCGCTATCAACATTGGGACTTTTCAAGAGCCTTGCATCCTCAAAGTGGATTAATCCCTTGATCCATAAGATCTTAAGCCTTTTACCACTTTTATTTTTAAACATAGTCAGGTCTTTGTATGGTCATAATCTAACATGTCGGGCATCAATCCTTCCATATTTTCCCATAATATTGCAACTTTTCCCAATGCTAAGACGATTAAGAAAATACTCATCTTATGCACCCTCGAGTTTCCATCCTTGTTAAAGAGGATATACAATTTCTTATTTCATCCAACTTCATCATTCCTATTGACTATGCTTAATGGGTCTGTAACATTGTACCTGTCACTAAATCATCTGGAAAGCTTCACATTTTCACTGATTTTTGAGATCTCAATATTTCTTGTCCTAAATATGATTTTCCCCTTCCTAACATTAATAAACTCATGGAAATTACCATTGGAAATGAGATGATTTATCTTATGGATGGTTTTTTTGGTTACAATCAAATCCTCATTGCACTAGAAGAAAAAAAGACTTCTTTCACCACTGCTTGGGGTAAATTTTTCTATCGCGTAATGCCTTTTAGTTAGAAAAATGCTGGAGCTACTTATAAGCTAGCCATGACTTACATCTTTCATGATCTCATCCACAAGATAGTAGAGGAATGTTTTGATGATATTTTGGGTAAATATAAACATCAACACAATCATCTTTATGTCCTTGAAATCCTCTTTGAGCATATTATTCTTTTTTTCTTTCATCTTAAAGCTGCCAAGTGTGTATTTGGACTGATATTTGGAAAAATCCTTGAATTCATCATATCTATTAGGGGTATTGAAGTTTACCCCACCAAAATCAAGGCTATCCTTGAGATTCCTCCCTCTTACAATCTTAAGAAACTTTGCAATCTCCAAGGAAAACATCAATCAATTCTCTCGCTTTATCTCACAACTTTCATGTTGTTGTCAACCCTTCCATCATCTTCTTCGTAAAGACAAAGAATTAAATTGGGATGATAACTACCAATAATATTTTGAGGATCTTAAGCGATATCTCCTATCCCCTCTAGTGCTTACAACTCTATGCGATGGGGTTCCCTTATATTTATGTTTCACACTGATCATGCCCTAGGGGCTATGTTGGTGCATCATGGTGACCAAGACCATGAGTAGGCCATTTATTACATCATTCACACTCTTCATGATTATGAGACTCACTACACTAAATTTGAAATTTTTTGTTGCACTCTCTTCTTCACCACTTCTAAGCTTTGACATTATCTTGTCAATCAAAAAACTTAATTTATCACTAGCTTTCATCTTCTCAAAGTGATGAATTCCAAGCCTTATCACAATGATCACATCAATCGATGGATCATACTCATTATTGAGTTTTACCTAGAGTTCATCTCTCAAAATTCTATCAATGACCAAGCTATTGTAGACCAATTATTTGAATCCCCTCTTCCCGATGCTCTCTTCCTCGTGAGTAGTTTCCAGATGAATCCATCAACAATTTCCACCATGAGTATTCTCTTCTTAGGATGAATCACTTTTTTGACATCTCTAAGTGTTAACAATTGGGAGGTTTTGGCATCATTATCATTCCTCCTTGAGATAATCCTATCCCCATTTCTCAAAATATTGACTTTGAGTGTATGAACAATATGGCAGAGTATGAAGCCCTTATCTTGGGGTTTGAAACTTATTTCTTGTTGGGTGTTAAAATCCTTCACATCTATGGGGATTCTGAGCTCATCATAAAACAAGTTATAGATGATTATCAATGTCAAAAAAATTCTTCAGAAATATACAGAAATTATCATCCTTCTCCTTGGGGATTTGAATTCCTACACTATCCAAGCATCCCTTGATCATCCAATCATTTCGCTAACTCGATTGCTTCTCTTACATCTCTCATCCTATGGAAAAAAAATGAATCCAAACTTTCTGTTGTTGTTAATCTTTGTGATCAACCATCTCATGAGTTACCTTGCATCAATCTTGTTAAATCCAATGTGTCACATCCTTGGTACTCTCAAATCTTCAATTATCTATCCAAATCCATCATTCCCTCTAACTAATATAAGAATGGTAGGAGGTTATTTCTTCAACATGCTAATCGCTATGTTATCTTGGCGGTATCCTATATAAACATAGGTTTGACGGTATTCTCCTTTAATGCCTTAAATCCCATGAATATACTTGTATTATCCAAGAAGTCCATGATGGAATTTGTGGTGGAAACTTTAGTGGTTTAACTATCAATAAGCATGTTCTTCATCTTGGATATTATTGGCCTTATCTTAATCACAACATCAGTAAATACGTTAAGAAATGTGTCAAGTGTTAGAAACATTCCAATCTCATTCATATTCCTAGCCAAGATTTGATTAACTTGGGACCTTTGGCCCTTCTCGCAATGGGGCCTTAATCTCATCAATACCATCAATCCTCGTTCTTCATAGCATCATTGTTTAATCATCACCGTGACTGAGTATTTCACCAAGTGGGTGGAAGAAATTCCACTCACCTCAACCAAAGATAATAAAATTGTTAACTTCATCTATCAACATATCATTTCTCACTTTGGATTCCCTCACAAACTCATCATGGACAATAGAAAGTCCTTAAAAAAACATGTCAAGAACATTTGTGAGTCATTCAATATCAAGCTTAGCTTCTCCTCACCTTACTACCCTCAATCTAATGGCCAAGCCTAAACATTTAACGAAATTCTTCGTAAAATTCTCACCAAGATTGTTGACAGATGGGGTCATAATTGATATCTTCATTTCCCCTTTTGATCTTTAGGCTTACGAGACTAGCATCGCACCTCTATGGGAGCTAGTTCCTTCTCTCTTGTCTATATATCTAAAGTTTTTCTTCCCCTTGAAGTTTAAATTCCACCCTTGCACATATCTCTTTGTGACTTCATTTTTGATGAATATTTTCACCAGAGTGTCTAATGCAACTCAAATTGTTAGAAAAAAACTTCCTTCTTTCTCTTGAGAATCATCATATTTATAAAGATCACATAAAGCGTGCTTACAACAAGTACATCAAATAACGTGACTATAATTTTGGTGATATTTTCCTTAAAGAAAATCATAACATCACTACTCTAGAAATGAGAAAATGTGGAAAGTTTTCCCCCAACTAGATTGGAACTTACATTATCATGTATAAGTATGGGCCAGGAGCCTATTGTTTAGCTTCCCTTAATGGTAAAGTAGAAATGGAACCACTTAACACACTGCACTTTTGACCATTCTATTGTTAATATTCCTACCAGTGAGCACTTAGTCATATCCTTAGACCATTACTCCATCATTAGCCTCTTGCATCTATCATTTTAATGATTTGGAATTATGTGGTCTACCGTCACCTTCCTAGTCATGACCTTAAATATGGGCACCATGACTCTTTTCATAGCATTTTCCTTATGGATAGGTTCTCCCTTCTTGGTGAGAAATCCACAATCATTACATCCATCACCCTATTATCCACCTATTGGAACTATGCAAAGGGCCTATAAGTGCCTCTTGTATATCTTATCATCCCCTTCTAAATGGTCTACTTAGATATACCCAACTCCTCCCCATGTAAAAATCATGGATGCTTATATATCAAAATATATTATAAAAAAATAGACCGACCCTCTTGAAAGAAGGCTATTCATATAATGTAAAATAAAAATAGACGATCCCTCTAAGGATAGATATCATACATATCTTATCCTTCCATCAATGAAAAAAAAGCAAAAATTAGACCACTCCCTTGAAGGATGGATACTATAATATATCATGGAAGTGAAGGCCTCTCCACATTGATCATCCTTCTATATATCCAAAAGCAAAATCATATAAAAAGATAATAAAAAATCAAAAATATTAAAAATCTTCCCACATCGATCAACTTTCTCATATATTGTAAACTTCCCGCATTGATTAGTTTACACTTTCCCCCTCGCATTCGGGGCATAATATTAGGAACAAGCACCTATGGAGAACCTTATTCACATGTAAAATTTTCATCTAAAACCCCTTTTTGTGTCGAAGATAGGTTGATAATCTCATTCCATACATAACTCCCTCATGATCTTTGATATAGCTAACTATCGTTGGTTGTGTGAACACATGTTTTTGTCACATGTGTATTGTGTTACTTGTATCCCTTTCTTATTTACCTCAATGCAGTTGAGGCATCATTTACTCATGTGTTCCTTGATATGATGTAGTGTCTTTCAAACCCATAGGTCACCCATCATTAAGTTGCATTCTTTTCTAATTTTCCACATCTATCATTTATTTCCTCTTTATTTTACCTACACACCATCTATATGATATCTATCAAAAACCTCACATCTAATCACATGTTTCTATCTATCGTGATCCATGTCTATCATCCATCACATCTATTTATAAATAACATTTGCTTATCATCACATATTATCTATTAAACATCCAATCACACATATAATTCACCATCATCATAAAATATAAAACAAACATATAATCATCATCAACCATTTACATTAACATAAATATAATAATCACGATCATGATAGAACATCAAAATCATATATATATATATATATCATCAAAATAAAGTGTCTTAATACATCATTGGCCTCTAAGGGACCTCTCTCAAAGATGATAGACCATCAAAATTAGTAAAGTTACTATTAGATATCCTCAAGTCTATTCCCTTGGGAAGGTACCTCGATTAGTCTCTAGGCCTCATCTCCTCTTCCCCTGTTCCTCCACTCGGTGTGGTTGAAGCACACTCACTACACTACCATATGGATTTTATCTAGCTTATCCTCATCATTGCAGGTACTCCCAATATCTCGGTGTCATGGTAACTTCGGACCACTATCTACTCATAATATTTAGCCTTTATAGCAAGTGCTCTATATCAATCTATGGATATGGTGCTAGGAGGTTCCATTTTCCCGCTCCCCGTGATTCCATTGGTGTACCACTCACTAAATATGAGGCTAGTATAGATGCAATATCTCCAAATCGGTATCTATGCCTCTTGTACCGATCCCTATCCTGGATGGTTGTGTATCTCTCTTGAATAAATACATCCCACTTGTCATGGCATACTACATCGAGATCTTTCCTTGTGGGATATCTCTAAGTGAGATGAATCTCACTCTTTACGTAGTTGTGCCATCTCTGCAGACTCTCCTCGGTCACCATCTCTACTAATTTTAGGAGCCATATCCTCCTTGAACTTTATCTCCCTCTCCTCCTCATCACCTCTCTCTCCAATCATCTCGAGCTGCCAAGTAGTGGAAATCTAATATTTGAATATGAATCCAACTCCCACATCATCCTTGTCATCACATGGATCCTATACCTCCTTTAATTGGTTTACTATGTTAGGGCTAGGAAAATATCTATCGTATCCTCACACCTATAGATAATGGGCTCCCTAGATGCTATCTTAATGACTCCAAACTATCATCGACTCTATCAAAATACATGGTCTTGATCATATTTGGTTAGTGGCCCTGTACCCACCTATTCCTCCTCATACCCAATAAATATGCATCTACTTCAATCCATATAGGGAAGTATCAATATGGCCTCCATCTCGATCCGCTCTACATCAAGCTCTATGAATCTATCACTATACTAGTCTGCATCTCTAAATCCTCTATCTCCATGAGCCGATTAGCTCACCATCTCAGAATTTCAAATGTGAGCTCTATGTGATCCCCTATGACCCATGGTATCCCTGGTGGCATAATGGTAACTATGTGCTTATAAGCCTACCAATGAAGGAGGAATCCTACATTATCCTCCTCCCTGATCTATACATTGCCAGCTCATGATACACCTATGCTAACAATGCTGTCCTAAATGAAAATACAACCGGTGATCCATAATATCTGTCAGAACCCCTGTTAGTGTCCATGGAAATTTGGATCCCTTGAGTCAAGTAGTGCATAACATGATATCATCATCATCACTAGGCATATCAATCAGTTCCATGAGAACCCCACACTCATATCTTATCTCATAAAAAAAAAAGAACTTAAAGTAAATGTAATACATGGGGGATGGCTCTAAACGGTCATGTCGGGACATCCATCGCTTATCAAATGTAGTAGGAACTATCTCGATCCTCCCAGTATCGGAAATATGAGAATGCGATATACATCCTCTAGGGTGATCATCATCTCACCCGTCCTGAACCAAAATGTGCATGTGCACACATCCCATCTCTCCACCAATGTAATCATCAAACCCACATCTCATGGGATCCTATGATAATATCTAAATCCACCTAATTCCACAAAGTTTTGTTATATCTCCCATGATCTAATCATATAATGTTGGGACTCTATCCCTCAGTACAAGGTCTCTCGTGGATACAATCATCAATAAACCAAGAATATATCAGATTCCTCATCATTATTTTCATCCAATAGTTGATAAAAAAATTAATACCTACCCTCTCATTCCTGGTCAACGTCGACCTAGGTCGGGTCGATGTGCCTTAGACAGGTTGACAAAAACCATAGCTAGTTTCTGCAACCACCCCTGGTGCAATCAATAACTAAAAAATGCAAAAATAAATAAAATAAAAGCGAGCCAAGGATTCGTTACTCACCATCCTATGTGTTCTCTCTGGAAATTCCTCATAACTCTTCCAACCTCCATATTTCTCCAAGTCTCAATCTTATTTTATATCTTAAATGTTTCGAGTCATCATTTTAGGGAGTGCAAATGATATTAGTCAGCTGACTTATGCGCTTATATAGCCACCGACTATAGTTGTCACCGAACCCCTTGGGTCACCACCAATTCACCTTAGTTATCGTCTACTTTCTCTCGGTCGTCATTAACCCATGCTTCCCTAATTCAATATTCTTCTTTTTCTCATCCACATCAATATACCATCTTGCCTCCCATTTTTTCCATTTTTTTAGTGTATAGCACATAACACATTTTTCCTGTTATTTTTGTCCTTTTTTATCATCATCATTTTCTCGATTTTTCCTTTTGGCCATTATCGTGTCCTTTGTTGGGGCACTATATTGCCATCCATATCTTATCTCAAGTCCACTTTTGTGGCCATATTTGTGTTCCCTCTCGGGGCATCATCTCACACACACACACACACACACACACACATGTTTCCTCTTTGGTTATTTTCATTCCTTTTTTCGGGGCAATTTTTTTTCCATTCTCTTCCTTTGTAGTCACATACCTTTCATTGATTCCTCAATTATGAAGGATTTCATGTTATTCTAGCATTTAGTTGTGCATAATTTTGATGTGTTCCTATGACCCATTGGTACCCATAGCTTGCATCCATTTTATTGGTTTCCCATTGGATTCCCTCTATTTCATAGTGATTTTTTTGACTCATAAGCCCATAGGACATTGTTGTTGTCTCCTTGAAGACTATGCCCTTTTTTTTCCCGCCGAAGTGCCTCTTGAAATAACTGCCATTTTAAAATATTTTTTCTTGAATCCTTCTTTATTGAGGCATATTTCCTCACATTCTCATTTCCCCATTCTTCTTTTCCCACCTACCCTTCTTCATCTATCTCTTTCAAACTCATGATTGATTCCTATTTGTTTCATCAATCCCTAGTTTTATAGGGAGCACATCATCAATCCTCCATCATCCTTCATCCCATATTTTATCTCTCATCATTTTTATCTTGTAGATTGATTGTGCAAACCACTTAACAAAAAGAAGAAAATCTAGACACCAAAATTTAGCATCACCACCCTTATCACACCATGTTTTCTTCATTTCACCATGGTCACCTATCTAGACCCTTCATTTTAATTCATATTTTTATCAATATTCCCATCCTTCCTATCTATTATCCCATCCATCCTAAATTATTTCTAATCCTCATTAATTATCCTCTAATCCTCATCTCATTATCTAATCAACCCTAATTCTCCTCTCTAGGTTGTTTGTCATCCCTAAACTACCTAGTTGCTCATCCCTAGGCTCTTCTCGGCCTTCATTTAATCCATTTCATCCCTCACCTACCCATTTCATCCCCGTATGCAACCCTAACCTATCTAAGCCTTCTAAAACCATAATCCCACTTCTAATGTGCTTAATGCCTAGAGCTAGGCATCCTTCCATCACCCAAATGGATGATTTCCCATGCAACCGATGGAGATCCACCTAGGTCATCTTTGACCCTATAAATATGCCCTTACCCCTCTTTCCAAAATGATACAAAAATTTAGAATTTTTGTGTGACTCTTGATTTTATCTTCATGTTTGAGATTCTCTATAGATATTTTAGTCTTCTTAGAGTCCCTTTGAGCTTCCTTGTATTGGTTTTATCCCATTGTTGCATTATCATTATTACTATTATCAGGTACTAACATTTTACAGTCTAGCTTCCATGAGAGATCTAGATCCAACCATTGCTTTCATCCATCTTGTGTGTAGGTTTTTAATCCAGACCATCCATGTTTGGTCATACCTAGGTCAAACCACATCATCTTTGACCTTGCTAGGTCGACATAGACCTTGTTTTTTTTACATCACCTATTATGCCATTCATATCCATAACAAGTATGTTACTTTGTTTCTATGTCTAAAAAGTTCCTAGATCTATCATTATGTCATTCTATCAATCTAGATCCACTTTTCCAATATTTGATAACGCCAACTCATCCCGAGTCACTTTCGACCCAATCAAAATTTCCATCCTATCTCCTTAGATCACCATTTTCTTGCATCCTTTATATTTCTCCTATTTTAGACCTTCTCTACAAGTTATTATCAATTACTACATGTGTTCATCATCCTAATATCTGTACACAAAGCTTGGTTAATCTACATTTTGTTTACTATTTTGATTCATGTTCCTTGGTCACCGTCGACTGGACCTCTACAACCTCGGTAGCCATGGACCCAGCCGGGTATATTTCATTTTGTGTTAACTTAGATCAGATTTTCATTTTCCTTTCATTTTTACACTTTAGGTTTCTATTTAATTCAAATTCTCGCATGTTATTCAGTCCTTTATAATTTATATTATCTTATTTTATAAATATGGGGTTGACATCCGCATAAATAATTTCATGCTTCTTGGAACCAACTTCATTGGGAAACCCCTCATCTACCATCTAATCCATTTTCTTTCTAGTTATCTTTGTTGTGCAGACCCATCAAAATTCCAACAAGGAGTATACTTTGTTCCCGTACATCATCATCATCTTATCCCAAGGTACCTTAAACCCTTGTATGTTTTGAGTTGCTTGATTTTATTTAGTATCTAAATATGAAAGAGAAAAATTTGTCCAATAATCATTTCTAAATAATAGTTAATGAAATTGAATTTCATGATGCAAGAATGATATTCTTCACAAATTAGGGAAAATGCATTCATAATATGCAAGTATAATGCAATTTGCAAGGGTAAAATGGTAGGATAATTTAGTTAGAAAGAGGGGGAATGGATGATGGTTAATTCACAATAGAAATGTGCCAACAATGATCATGATAGCCTGCTACTTTCAAAATGTAGAGAACATATAATCAAGTAAGAATTTTTTTAAAGGGAAATTTACATTCATTGATACCCAATTCATGCAAATGTTACTAGAAAACCTTCAAAACCCTCAACACAAACACTTGTGCAAGAATTCTAATAAAATGTTCATTGCTTCCATTTTCATACACCTAAGATACACTCAAAGGCTAACATAGATCATTCCAAAGCAATATTGTAGCAAGGATTTACAACTCTATTATATATTACAAATTAAACACTACAAAAATATTTATTCAGTAAGTAAGAAGATACAATAAATAGAATTTAATATTATGTAATATCTATAGATGCAATAAACAAAAGATTACAATAAAATTTATATTTCATTGATCAAATATTCAACATACATATCCAAATCCATGACTGAATCAATTTTTTTATATTTACTTTAATTTTAAAAAGGGGACATAGATTGGATACCCAAAATGCGTGCTAATGGTTATACAATGAAACTACCTTACAATTACATCTCATACTTAAAACTTCTACAATTTTCAGAAAATGAAAACCTAGAACTAAAGCAATCAATCAACCAACCCTTAGAATGAGGACAAACCCTCATTCTTATACAAAAATTCCATAAAGGAATATACCCAAACTCCCAAAACTAACTTGAGAGAGAAAATGCGTAGCAAGGGATCTTAGGCCGACCAAAATGGAAGAGAAACATTTCCAAATGAAGATATCCCATCTTTATTTTCCCAGCTAGAATGGTTCTATCTTATGATTGTGCCCATGGAGATAAAATAATATCCCTTGGTGTGAAATAAACTATTTTGTCATTTTTTGCACAATCACCACTTGATGTGTGCTTATAAGAAAATATGAAACTTTTAGGTAACCATTCATTTGATATTTTCCCAAGAATTTGTTACTTATGCAATCATTGGACATACTTTTCATTCCTTTTAATGAATACAAAGAATGAAACAAATAAAGAATAAAGGAATAGAAAGAGGAGTGAGAAACTAAACACGATCCAAGTTAGCTGGCTCCCCTTTTTTATGTTCTTCTAAATTTTTTGTTTAAGCATCCAATAATTTAAGAACATATTGATGAGAAATTCCTCATCGGGATCAACATGGTAAAGAAAAATAATTTCTTGTTCGATAAAACATTGTCAAACTATATAGAAATGGTTTTTATCTTGTTTACTCTCTTATCCAATTTGCTTACACTTTCTTCTAAATGAATAATTTTTTGAATTGAAGCATAAATGAAATTTTAAGAAGAGCCCAGTTCACCCCTAACATGTTATCAAGAATCTTTATCAACCTATTAGCATATGTAGCTCCTAGGGTATCTCGTATCATGTATTAGCAATATATTATCAAGTTTTGAATCCATATCATCAATATACTCCCCAAATTTGTATTTTATACCATGGAGTTTTCTAATCCATCCTCCTAAAGTATTCATCCTTAACTTGATGGATTTTTCATACTCATACTACCTACCTCTATAATTTGGGGGCATAATAACTTCATATCAGACTAATTGATCATCCAGTCGGTTATGACCTTAATCTTGGGTACTAATCCATCCCGATATTCCATATCATCATGATATTTTTTTATATTTTACTTGAAAACTTCCATCTCATCAGATACTGTTTCTAGCACTCCACAATGTTTTTATGGCCTTATTACCTTTCATTATTAACTCTTCTTCCCAATTCTTAGTTGCATCAACTATGCATTTTGAGTCATCTTCAATTAATAATGCTTTTAGGGATATATTTGCGGTGAGGTCCTGGATATCAATAGGGGTGTAGCCATTTTTGCACATAGGTTGATAAAATATCAACCTTCACCTTTAATTTCTTTTTGGTCTCTTTATCATTGTCAATATTTTGGAAGAGACATCTAATGGCCACTGAGACTTCATGTTTCAAGCCCTCTATGGTAGGTCTCCCTGGGGTATTTATGTGATCTCGATAATCATAGGTGTGGCCTTATTTCTCAATATATCCCCCTTAGGAGTTGTAATCTCTATAGACATTTCCCCTTGAGGACCTATAATAGTCTTTGATAAAATCTGTCCTTTTAGGGAACCTTGGATGTCTTGATGAAATAAGACTTTTAAGGATAAAACCTATAATTGAATTTTACATTTTCTCTTCTTGGGGTGGCTAACTATTGAACAACCTCTAATTTGTGAAAAATTGTAGAGAATGAAACATTGTGGGTGGCTCATAAATTATTAGCTAATTCAATAGTTATATCTCGATACCTCTTTTATTCTAGGAAGCCCTAGCACTTCTTGAAATGTCTCTGGTATTAATGATAGGACCTTGAAACCACTACCATCTAGCACCTCTATGGTTTCTGGGTTATAATTTTTAGCACACACCCATACCAATTTTGGGTATTGAATAGAGGGAGGGAAACTAGAGGCGAAGAAAATGCCACTTACATTAATAAATTTCAATATCTCACTTCTTCCAGAGCACAAAGCCTTTGGAGAAACTTAGTATGGTTAAAATTCCCTATATTAGTATCAGTTACCTCGTTTAGGTTACTCATGATGTTGGAGGTGACAATGATACTAGATAATTGGATCTTCATGGTAGATTTTAAATTAAAAGACACAACATTTGATGGAAAGGGAAGTATAACTAGTAGGAAGGAAAGGATAACTTGCATTGAAAACCACTCAAACCCTTGGAACAACAAAAATAAAGAAGTATCAAGTCGTGAAACTCACCCATGAAAATGTAGTTAAAAACTCCCAATTTTTGATTGTACAAGGATGCAAAGATTAAAATTCTTCTTCGGATCACTCACCTGTAACTTGTACTCAAAATTTACAACTCCTTTTCACTTCCTAGGGCTATATAAATGCTTAATCTCTTCGAAATTTGATATCAAAATGGGGAATTAGTTTAATTATTTTACATATAGCTCCCCACATTTGGCTCATTAATGGTAGAATATTTATTATCTTTCGCATAATCACAACCATCGATTTATAACTCAAGTTTAAATACACGTTGTTACTTGTGTAGATTTGGTAGGGACCAGGATGAGGAAGCATTTTACAGCTTCCCAACAACGGCCAAAATTAAAACTCCAAAGTTGCATGGGATGCCTAATCTCGATATGCATTAAGAGAATGTTGTGTATCCTTTGTTGGGTATCATATCTCGTGATGTATTTTACATTTGCACATGTAATGTGGATTTTCAAAGTGCAAGGATGCAAAGAGCACCCTTCCACTACTTGTAATATTTATGGAATATTCCCTTCATCAAGTTTTAGATATTTATTTACACATTACAAATTCACATAAGTTGTATACTTGTTCAAATTTCCCACGTGCATAGAGATACCTCAAATATTATGTCCGATTGGGTGGTGGAGATGGATTTTCATTTTTCATTTATGAATCAAATGCAAACTTGAAAATTTACACAAGGTAAAATTTCAAAGATATGAATTGTAAAGGTTTAAGTACACCATTAAGAAAAAAACCTCGTCTATGCCCTTAGAAACTTGTAAATCATGAAAACATCATAAAACATACAAAATTTTATGATATTAGTTTAAAATACTTAACAAAATTGGATATGGCAGATTTTTTTTTTAGACACGAAGATTGGGGATATGAGAAATAATTTAGGAACTAATAGATCAGATGAGGAAGCACATTGAAATAGTCAAGGAGACAAATAATGCACACAGAGAGCATAATTTACTCAAAGGGTCAAATCATGCACCAATAATGGCCCTATATCGGGATGGATGCCCCCAACGGGTGTCACAAGGACCACATAACAATCATGGAAGAATAATAATAGATGCATAATCCATTGGGAAAGGAATCAAATGGGTAAACATATCTAATCATTAACAAATGAGAACACCATGAGCTCAAATAAAATGATACAACTGATCATGGGGATTAGAAATGGAGCAAAAAATAAACAAAACAAAAATAAGAACAACACTATACATTATATAATGATATAAAGGGAGACACACTTAGTCAAAAAGTGATTAATATGTCTACCAATGACAAGAAACGTGAGAAATTTTCCTTCCAAATCCCTAAAATAAAAGGCGTGATCTCAATTCTAATGTCAATGGATTAAGAACCCATCCACAAAGTGCATCAAACTTACCATGCATTCCTATATTTTCATGTCTTCTCCCCATATCAAAACTTAATCACCAACATGGAAAGTCCTTGGGGTGACCTTTTTTCAAATATATTTTTAATTTTCTCCATGAATTTAATATGCCTCGATGAGATTCTCTCCTAATATTATCTAACTCAATAATCTCATTGATCCTAGAAACATTAAAATCAAATTCATCACCATCTCCAAAATCTTACATAAATTGATATGAAGATAACTAAAAATGAAGAGTTTGGAGAGCATCAACATCATATACCAATTCAAATGGGCTTTTACCAAAGATCTCTCTTTGCTACAACTTTGTCTTCCCATAATGAAAACTTAAGTTTTTCACCCCACTTCCTTTTATTAACCTCCAATCTTCTTCTACATATCTTGAACAAGTTCTTGTTTCTTGATTTATCTTGATCATTCCCTTGTAGATTATAATTAGAGGCATATGTGAGGGTTATTCCATAATCATCACACATAGTTACAAGAGGTTTGGCTCTAAAGCTCATAGCATTATTTGTAGCCAATTTCATTGGAACACAAAATATGCATATGATATTATTTAAGATGAAATCCATGACCACTTGGTGCATGTAATTATTGGTGGAGATTTCTTCCACCTACGTAGTGAAATAATCAGTTGCCATTAATATCCATTTATGGCATGCACTAGAAGGACTTGATATTTCACCTATAACATCCAAACCTCATTGCTTGAAAGGATACTTTACTGAAATAGGTTGTAAGGGGAGGGATCTAAAATCTTTTATTGTACTAGATAAGCGTTGACAACTTTCACATTTTAAACTAGTTTAGTAACATCCTTAAAAAGGGATGACCACCAATACCTATCTCTCAAAATTTTATGAGAAGTCACTTTTGCAGCATAGTGACCACCACACAACCCTCGTGAAATTCTCCAACTAGCTTGGGGATTCATTCTCTTCTACACATCTCAACAGGACTATTTTTGGAATTATACAAACCAATACAAGGTATATTAAAATGTACTTTTGGGACACTAGTTTTAGTGTCCTCCTCTAATTTTTATCTAGGCTCATAGGACAATTTAGATTCTTCAAATAATACACAATGTCCTTATACCAAGTAGAAGTTCTTAATTTTTCATGAGGATGTTTCTCTTTATCATCAATAATATGTATCTCTACAATATGCAAATTTGTTTCAGACATTATATTTTGTGGGCCAAGGCATTTCACCAGCTTGGTGGTTTGAATGTCCATGTCAAATTCATAAATCTTATTTACCCACCTACACCTCTTACTTTACATCTTTAGTTGAGTAAGGATGTCCTTGACCATAGTGTTTAGAACATAAGCAATGATATTGGAACTTAATATATAGGGTATGAATATCTTAGTAGCTTTCACCAAAGTGAAGGTCTGATTCTCCATTATAGAATACTTCAACTCATATCCTTGCAAGTATTTATTGAAAAGGCATTAGGTTTCTCATGACCTTTTTTATCCTTTTGTAAGAAGACATAAACAATAATAAAATAAGAAGAGAAATTTAATATCTAAAAATACTTTGTATAATCAGGACTTACCGGCATATGGACGATATTTAGTGCATCATTTACTCCTTTAAAGGCCTGAATTACCTCTTCTCCCCATTTGATAACTTGGTATTTATTTAGCATATTTGTAATGGGTAAGGTAATATCATCAAAATTAGAGATAAACGTCTTGAAAAAAATAATTTGACCAAAGAAAGATTGTATGCATTTATTAGAATGAGGGATGGGCACTTTATCAATTTCCTATACTCTCTCTTAGTTAATCATAACGTCTTCATGGGACATAATGTGGACTAGAAGTTTTTTTGTCTAAAATACAAAGTAGCACTTCCTTGGGTTTAATGGATTCCCATATTCTATACATTTTATCATGATATTTTCCATATGGTCCAAATGATCATTTATTTTGCTAGAGAAAATTATTATGTCATAATTATAAATAATAATAAACTCATAAATGAACCCAACGAATGTAACGTCCATAAAGTATCCCTTGCATTCATCAACCCAAATGGAATTATGAAATACACATAAGTGACCTAAGGGGTTGTAAAAGTAATTTTATATTGCTCCGATTCTTTGACCATAACTTGATTATAGAAAAACAAACCATCCTAGGTGGACAAAATTTTAGACCCCTGTTACCTTTTATAAGAGGTTACCCATGTTGGGTAATGGGTATTTGTCCTTGAGTGATGTCTTGTTTAAATTCATGAAGTCTACACATAACCTGATATAACCATTCTTTTTTCCGACTAGAACTATGTTAACAACCCATGAGGAATATCCGGTGGGCCTCGATAATGCTCCCATGCTTCAAATTATTAAGTTCTTCTTACATTATAGTTGCAAGGATGGGATTAATAGGGTTTCATTTATTTATAAAGGGTTTAGTATGGGGTTTTAAAGGTATCTCATGATGAAAAAGGTCATCTCTATATGATTTAAGTTTAGAGTATGACTAAGGAAATATTGATATTTCTTAAATATTTTGGCATAAGCTTGTATTTATTATATATTAGAGTTACTTCATAACAAAAAATTTCTAGGATCTTGAATAGTTCCTAGGTCATACTCACTTACATCCCTTAAGATGGTAGAAGTTCTACTCACAACCCTATTTGCAATATCAAAAGTGAATTCAAGGTTGAAAAAGTTCTCTTGGGATGGTGTTTTATTTTAATTGAATAATTCCTTTCCCAAATAGGGTATCCTTTCCATCACACATCCCTATCATAGGATGAAGGTGAATTATTTGAACTAAAAACATCACCTTGACAACTCAAGAATAAAATAATGTGTGATTAATCATCAAATACTTACCCGTGCTATATGTTTCTAGGTACAGAAGGTTTAAATAACACCTCGACTATTTACAATATGGAGATACATCTTCATTGTCATACCGAGAGGAAAGAATACCAACCTATCAGCTATTGTATTCTGAATCCTCTCATGATACTCAATATTAGAATATTCAAATAGCTCAATAAGATACCGCATTGCATGTTTGTACTGTTTCAACCTTTGATCCTTAGTTGCATATAGTTTTGAATTTCTTTACAACCAAATTATATTCACCCTTTACAACGGTGGTCCTTGATGTCATGCATCTAGGTAATTATTAAGCCAAGAAAAATTGCTTCATATTCAGCTATGTTGTTAGTGCACTCAAAACATAACTTAAAATAAAATTTGAAAGAACCATGTCCTGGGGACATCAACACAATACCAACTCCATTTCTAAAGTTAGAACATGCTCCATTAAAGAACATAGTCCATGGAGCGCTAAGATATTCCATATGGGAATTCATATCAAGGCACTGATCATCAAAATCAAAAGTGCCTATGAAAATTTCAAGGTCTTCATCAATAAATAGAACCTCATAAGAAGCATTCATGGGGTCTTCTATGAGGTGCAACATTTTATCTTCCATGTGAAATTTGACTAGTTTTCCATCCAAAGGTATGGAGGCATAAGACATATCAATTTTCAAACTTCATCCTACACTTGTTACCCATTTTCTTGACAATAAAATTCCCCATTTAGCAAGGAATTCAACAAGAATAACATTCATGGGAACTTACGAGGATAATAAACAAGTTGTACAACCAAACATCTTACATGAACAACAGTAGGAACCTTCCTAGAATCCATGGCATAAAATTTTCCAAATGAAACCATTATATTGATATGTAAATCATTCATAATTTATAGTGGATAGTTATTTTATGAGGCACTTGAATAAAACATACAAATGTGTATAATCCAACCATTAACAACGAGATTGGTGAAAAGGGGATCTACATCCAACTATGTTTCATCAAGGGAACTACAAAAATAAATATTGGGAGGTGATTCAACATCATTATGACATTATTTAGTTTCATTCTTATAAATAGTAGGAGGGTTCACTTTTTTAGCCACAGTCTTCTCTTTAACAACAACATCCTCCTTGAATCCCAAATAATCAAATGCCCTCTTCCTATGTTTCGAGATCCTAAGAAATTCTACTATATGGACATTGATATTTATCTAGCTTAGGATCTGGGCCATATCATATACATTATATTTAGGAAAGTATGTATTGGGGGCTAGGGTAACTGCCTTCTTAGATGGGATATAATATTTCATAAAAGTGGTTGTGGAAGGAGTACTTGCATCTTGGATCGTAACAATTTTTACTGGTACACTTCTCCTAGGAGTATCTTTGGGAACATTGGTTAGGATAGGAATATTATCTTTTAAAGCTAGGGTAGGCCCCTTTATTTTCCTATTTATAAAGTTATACTCCTTTTCTTGGGAAATAAAAACATTTATCAATATTTACCTATCCTCCTTTGAAGGAACTTCATCATCATAATTTTTAATCATCAATGATCTCAAATATTCAAAGTCATGATTAAGTAACTCAAAAGATTGATCCATATCAATTTTAACATTAATTTTAAGAGGGAGGGAATATTGGGGTGATAATGTCAAGTGGGTATCTACCAATGCAATATGCCCCAATATTATATTAAATTTTGTCCATCAAACTTTATTGTGGAGGTCTTCCAAATTTAAGAGTGAAGTGGCTCGACCGATTCACCCACCCATATCAATTTGGGTGATCTCTCTTAGGATTGGCTATTAGCAATGGCTATGTTTATACAGTCTAGTATTAACTAATGAGATTAGACTGAAGATATGTTGGATGATCATTATATCGAATGATTGAGAGAAACAACTATGCAATCATTCTAGGAGTGAAGTGGAAGTGTTGGGTAAAAAGCTATTGAATTCTTAATATAGATAGTGCTTTACCAGTGGAGAAATTTCCTTTGGGTTTCTCCACTTAAATTTGGTGTTATATGTCTCTTGTTCTTATTTTTTATTTGATTTCAGATCTTGTTCTTTAAGCTCTGTAATTCACTATTTATTATAAGCTATTTTTATGTCTAATTGACTGCACATCATAATCTATAGTCATCGACATTTTAATGGTGGATCTGTAATCTGTCGATTATATTTCCCCTGCTAAATCTAACATGATATCAAATCTGGTGATTATGCGTGTGTAGGATCGATCTAGAATTTTTTAACTTGAAGAGGTGAAGAATATTTAATTTTATTCATGGATCTACGAAACCTTAAAATTTCCACAATCATCTTCAAGCTAACCAAGTTTAAAATTCCAATTCCCACCTAAACATTTCTTGAAATATTGGCTAAATGACTGTTTAGACCATGTTTGAGCTTTGGCATGCTTAGATATTTGTTTAGACCATGTTTGAGCTTTGGCATGCTTAGATATTTTCTTCTACATCTTGTTTCAGTTGTATACAGTTTAAATTTGTTGTTTGTGATCTTATTTTAAGTTCTTGCATCGTCTATAGCTGTTAGGGATGTTGTTTGTCTTTAGACCCAAAAGATTTATTTAGATCCATTTTTTTAGAGCTTCTAATACTGCTCGGCTATTAAAATATTTATTTTTCAGTAGATTTGCTTTTGTGGAGCCCAATATAATCATATTACACCATCCGGTTTTGCTTTTTCTTTTTTATAAATATACTATCAGTTTTGTGAATCTTAGACCAATAAAATTGCTCCAAATAGCTTTGTTGTCTTTTTTTTCATGTTTGTGAAGCCATATCCACTCTTAGAGTGCCAAGTGGCTTCAATCTGTCATCTTTCTGATTAGATATTTAATTTTTGTGAATTTTTGTCTTTGCAAAGCATGATCCAATCTTCTAGTGCCATCTGGATTCGCTCTGTCAGTCTTATTTGACTTTTTCCATTTTTGCAAAGTTCTTTTGACTGCGAAGCTTGAGCCAATCATTTTTCTCCAGCTAGCTTTGCATTGTCAGTCTTTTAAATAAACCTTTTTTGTTTTTGCAAAGCCTTGATCAATTAGAAGGATCCATATTGCTTCAATTTTTCATTCATATTATTTATCTGATTTTTAGTTATGAAACGTGAACCAATAAGGGATTTATGCGTGTCTCCACATTTTCAGACTTGGCTTATCTTTCCTCTATCATTTGTAAAATACAATCCAATAGGAAAGCTCCAAGTCACTTAATATTTCATGTTGTTAGATATTTTTAGCTTGCTTTTGTCATATGCAAAATTTGAGCCAATAGGATTGCTCCAAGTAGCCAAGTATTTCACAATTTCAGTATTTGATTAGTTTTCTTCTAACATATGTGAAGGGTAAACCAATAAAATTACTCCAAGTATTTTTTTATTTCGCATTTGTCAGATTTACGAAATCCGAGCCAATAGAATTGCTCCATATTTTGCATTTGTCAGTTTTTCATTTGTGGCAGTAGTTATCCAATAAGAATTAGCCACCTTTTTATATTTGTCATTGTTTGTCAGTCTTGCGAAAAGAGATCCATTTAAAAGGCTCCACATGTCTTTAGTTTTCTTTAGTCATTTTGGTTGCATTGTGAAGTGCAAACCAATAGAATTTGGACACGTACATCTTTTTTTCACATTTATCGGTTTTAGTCAAACTTGTAAAGAAAAAACCATTTAAAAGGCACCACATATCTTATTTTTGGCTTATTCTTTATCGACTTGCAAAGTGTAAGCCATTTAAAAGGCTCCACATATCTTCTTTTGGCTTAGTCTTTGTCAGATTTGTGAAGCGCGAACAATTTTTTTTTGACATGTACATTAATCTTTTAATTGTGTCAGTCTTTGCAAGTGTCAAGGTGTCAGTATTTTCTTTAGCTTAGCCACTTAGATTGTGACACTGTCTATACATTTTCAGACTTAAATTTTATTTTAAAGTTTGGTTTATTTCGGGGACTTTAAGTCCACTCAAATAATTTTATTTAAATTTTAGAGGAAAGCTACCACGTGTCTATTCTTTATTTGTTATATTTTCGACAAGTGGAAGTATTTGATTGAGTTATTTTTACTATTTTTTCTTTTGCATATTATTTGCATTGTGTTAGAGTGCGAAATAACGAACCAATAATTTAAAGACACATGTATGTGGTTATGTTGTCTATTTTTTTAATTAATTATATTTTGACTTATTAATTGTAGTGAAAAGTGTGAGCTAATTAAAAAGTGACACGTGTACTTATTTTTTCCTTGTTTTTTGACATATTTATTAGTTTTTTGTCACGGACCCGATAAGTCTTCTATCTAATTTAATTTATTGAGACTTCACGTCCACCCTTTTGTCATAGTTTTATAACTCTGTTGCAAACGCGAAAAGGCATTGAATTTAATTTTTAAATATTGTGCATCCTCTAGAGGATATTTTTTAAAGATATATTTAAGATTGTAATTAATTAATTAACTAGATAATTAGTATGTTAAATAGTCTGTAAGTTGACCCGAATACGCTCTGTCAAATTGATCTTAAATTCAATCAAATCAAGATATATTTTGATTAATTTAGATTTGTTTGCATTCATATAGAAAAGTAAAAGATCTGTGGTCATTTTTGTGCCTCTATTTGGCTTCCTCATTTTATTTTTAAAAGCGTAATTCTTTCCATTGTCGTCCGAGCATCGAAATGGCTAGTTTTGCTATTACTTTGATGGATAAATCTAAGATTTTGAATGGAACAAATTATAGCATATGGAGAGTTTGATTGAAAACTTGTTACATGGCTAGGAGCGATGGGATATTGTGACTAGTGTAGAAAAATGTCCCATAGGGAGACAAGCTACCCTTGAAAACCTTAGTTCCTTCTCTCAGAAATCTTAGGAAGCTCTGTCCATCCTATTGCAAAGAATTAGAGATGAATTCTTGATGTATATAGGCCATATGGAATTTCCTACATATGCATGGAAGAAATTAGAAACCATGCATGAAGGCAGTAGGTTGTCTAAGATAATTAAGCTAGTTTTAGAGTTGTTTACAATTCCTATGAAAGGGGATGAGAAAATTGTCAATTATTTAGCTAAAATTAAGAACATTAAATCTCAATTAGATGGTTATAACTATGAATTATTTCAAGATAAGCTTATGTAATTTATAATTCAGATTAATATTCATGAAAAATTCAAACATTATATCTCTATTATTAACTCTAAGTATCAGAATGAGAATGATCTTCCTGATTTAGACACTTTGTCTTCTCTGTTAATTCAAGAAGAGCGTGTAATGGAGAACTTTGATTCAAAAGAGACTGCTTCTCAAGAATTGTTCTCTCAGAATCATAAGTATGATCATAATAGAAATATCAATCCAAATCAAAAGTCTAATATCAGATCTAGATTTAAATCAAATCCTAAGACTAATTCTGCTAAGAACAATCAAAAAATTTAAAGTCAAATTTAATGGAAATTGTAATAAGTGTGGAAAATTTGGGCATAAAGATTTTGATTGTAGAGTAAAAACTAAAAATTAGTCAAGAATGCTAAGAACATCAATCCTAATAATCATAAGAAAAATCATGCAAATGTAGTGAAAGATCCCTATTGCATTATCTTGTATACTACCCTCTTAGCTTCAAATGACAATGAAGGTTGTGGTAATGTTGTGGTAATTTTAAGCTATCAAATGGTGTAATTAGGAATGTCTTGTATGTTCCTCAATTGAAAAAGAATATTTTTTCTTGCTCTCAGCTAACTAAAGAAAACTGTAAAGTTATTTTTCTACAAGATAAGTGGTATGTAAAAGATAAATTCAGTAATGTTATTGCTTCTGGTATTCATAAAAATGTCTTGTATATCTTTGATGGTTTTGTGTCCGAGTCTTTCTTTTCTTCCTCTTCTAGGAATGATATTCAAATTTGGCATGAAATACTTGGTCATGTAAATTTAAAAAGTTTTTATTATATGCCTAGAATGAATATTGTTATTGGTCTACCAAAGATAAAGTCAGAACATGAAACTTGTGAAAGTTTCCTACGTGGTAAGCAACCTACTCAACCATTTCAAAAACATCATGATCCAAATTCTTCTCATTTATTATAACTGATTCATAGTGATGTGAAAGGTCCACTTGAGGTTCCTTCTCTCAGTGGTGCTTTGTATGCTATTTTTTATTGATGATTACTCTAGAATGAATTGGTCTTATTTTATCAAGAAAAAGTCTGATGTCTTATCTAAATTTCAGGAATTTAAAGCTCTAGTTGAAAATGCTTCTAATCTGAAAATTAAGAGAATTAGGACTAATAATGGAGGTGAATATGTCATCAAAAAGTTTGATGAGTTTTGTGTGTCATGTGGGATTCAAAGAGAATTGACTACTCCCTATTCCCCTCAAAAAAATGGCATTACAGAAAGAAATAATAGGACTGTCTTAGAAATGGCTAGGACTATGATTCATTCATCTAATGTGCCTAAGTTCTTATGGGATGAAGCTATGAACACTGATGTCTATATTATTAAAAAGGTACCTACTAAATATGTTCACAAACTACTCCTCATGACATATGGACAAAGAAAAAACTAGAAATTTCGAACTTAAGAATATTTGGTAGTTATATGTCTATCTTCATTCCAAAATACAAAAGGAAGAAGCTTGACCCAACCTTGTTTTCTTGTATTTTTATTGGCTATGGGTGTAAAAATAAAGGATTAAGATTCTATGATCCATTTAACCATGCCATTTTTGAAAACAAATTTTTCAAGTCTTAGAGAAAACTTTCTCTGATGTTTCCCATGAACCCTCATATACTACTTTGGAGATAGATCCTGATAATCCTTCTATTGAAATTATGGAAATAGAAGTTCAAGAGGCTGATTATCCTCATCTAGATATGATGGATATTGAGGGGGAGTCATCCCAAAATTTCTTGTAACCTAAGATTCCTAAATGGGCTAAAAATATTGTTCAAAACTCTTAGCTTGATAGTCTTAAAAAGTAACTAGAAGTTAGCATACTTATTATGCCTCGATGAAAATCTATAAGGTAGAACCAAAATCCTTCAAAGAAGCATCTCAAGATGATAGATGGATTCAAGATATGAAGGATGAATACAATTATTTAATAAAAATGACACTTGGGAATTAGTCCCTCCTCTTTCTAAGAGAAGCATTTTAGGTTCTAGGTGGTTGTTCAAAAATCAAATATAACTCTCTAGGAGAGATTGAAAAGTTCAAGGAAATTCTGGTAGCTCATGGTTTCACTGTAAACTAGGTATTGAAAATGCTGAGACTTTTTCTCTTTTTGCTAAGATGAGAACTATTAGAATTCTTCTTGTATTGGCTACCCAATATGGCTAGGAGATTCACCAAATGGATGTTAAAAATAAATTTTTAAATAGAAAATTAAAAGAAGAAATCTATATGAGTTAGCCTAAAGGATTTGAAGTACATGGCAAGGAAATTTATGTATGTAATCTTAAAAGTCTTTATATGCTCTTAAGCAAACTCCTAGAGCTTGGTATGCTAAAATTAATAGTTTCTTTCAAGATCTTGGTTTTTCTAACTGTTGTTTTGATAATGATTTCTTTGTTAAAGTTGAAAAATAGCAGTGATAGAAATTTAATTGTTAGAATCAAAGAAAGGTTAAAAAAGAATTTTGAAATGACTGATTTATGTTTATTAAATCATTTTCTTGGCATGATTATATTTCAAGATCATAAGTCTATTATTGCATCTCAATCTCAATATGTTGTGAATTTTCTTAGAATATTTAACATGATTGATTATAAGCCTACCATCATTCCTATTAAATTTGGTGTTAAGTTAGAAACTTAACCAAAGTGTGTGCTAAATTTGATCCTACTCTACATATGCAACTAATTGGTAGTCTAATTTATTTGACTATTACTAGACCTGATATTTCTTATGCAGTGGGAGTAGTTTCAATATTTATGAAAGAACCTTATGAGGATCATTGGAAAATGGAAACAAGGATTTTGAAATATATTAAAGGAATAGTCAATTATGGTCTTTTTATTATTCTTGTAATTATTTGGGTTGTGATTTTGATCATGACTGGTGATGTAGATAAGTAGTCTACTTACTGGATATCTTTTCAATTTGGGTGTAGGTGCCTTCACTTGGAGTATCAAGAAATAACCAAAAGTGTTTATCTCTTCTATTGAAGTAGAGTATAAAAGTGTTATGGAAGCTGAAAAAGAAGCTATGTGGCTGAAAATACTATTAGATGAGATGCACATGGGTATCAAAGGGAGTAATACTCTTCTATGTGACAACCACCGTTGCATTTCTCTTGCAAAGATTCTAGTTCAATATCAAAGGACCAAGGATATTGAAGTTCATATGAAATTCATTAGAGAGAAATTCCTAAATGGTGATATTGATCTCAAGTTCTGTTCAACTAAAGATCAAGTTACATATATCTTCACAAAACCATTGTGTTCTATAAAGTTATGCAAATTTCATGCCTTTTTGGGCCTATTAGAGTTTCCTTGAGGGGGAGTGTGCATGACAATGCCACCTCTTAATGGCCTGTTGAAAACTTCCAATACTTCCTCCAATTTGTAATAAGTAAATGTGTCACATTATGTGAAGTTACTTGTAAATCCCAATGAAGCTTTAGTTATGGGTATGCCTTAGTTTATAAAAGGCTCCATAGTTTGATGTAAGTCTTCATATGTAAAGTAATTGGTCTTAAGAAATTCTATATGGGAAGATCTGCAGATTTCCCTTGTTTGCATGCTAGCTTGAATCATTATTGCTGATTCAAGGTTCTGTAAATCCTTTTGTAGAAAAAGGTAAATTTGGCATGTCTGATTTGTCTTCCCACTTAACATTAAGGGGGAGTGTTGGGGTGATAATGTCAAGTGGGTATTTACCATTGTAGTACACCCTAATTTTATATTAAAGTTTTTCCATCAAATTTTATTGTGGAGGTCTTCCACATTTAAGAGTGAATAGGATCCAAAAATTCACCCACCCATATTAATTTGGGTGATCCCTCTCAGGATTGGATATTAGCAATGGTTATGTTTATACAGTCCAATATTAAATATTGAGATCAAACTGTAAGATATGTTGGATGATCATTATATCAAATGATTGAGAGAAACAACTTTGCAATCATTCTAGGAGCAAAGTGGAAGTGCTAGGTAAAAAGCTATTGAATTATCAATACAGATAATGCTTTACCAAAGGAATTTTTCCCTCGGGTTTCTCCACTAAAATCTAGTGTTATCTATCTCTTGTTCTTGTTTTTTAATTTTTTCCGTCTCTTTTTCTTTAAGATCTGTAATTCACTATTTTTTATAAGCTATTTTTGTATCTAATCGACTGCACATCATAATCTATAGTCATTGTCATTTTAATGGTGGATATGTAATCTATCGATTATATTTCCCCTACTAAATCTAACAGGAAAATAACTTATTTACACATGCCCAAATATCATCCATAGTTATAATAAAAATAATGTCAGTAGAATATGCACCTTACTTGAAATCCTTTTGATACTCCATAACACATGCATCATCAAAATTATCTTCATAATTTTCATCATAATCTAGAGTTGGCTGCCGGAAGGAGGATTAGGCAACAAGAATTTATTACTCCATTGAATAGTTTCTTCCTCTTCCACAATATACACTATTCCCATAAACGGATATGGGATTGCTTTGATATATCTGAATGTATGTTGTTTTTCATTTTGTACCATATGCCTCTTTCCTCTATCTTTTAATATATTATATCCTTTGGGATGATTCCAAATTCTATTATGTCTAGGGTTACGATGCCGAGTGTCGGGGTTTGACAACAAAACTTTTTCTAATCTATCCAACTTATAAAGGATTTCCTTAATTTCTACATCTAAGGTATTAATCAGTTTCTCAAGATCAACATACTTGATTTCCTCATGTCTCTCTAGACTAACCAACTTAACACCCTCCCTCTTTAGAGGCTTAATAACATCCTTGATATTATTTTCAATTTAAATGGCCATAGTTAATTCCTTACTCAGAATTATGGGGTTTTTTCCCCTTAGATGATATGTTTCCTTCTTATCAAATGCATCAAAATATCTAATATGAAAATATTCATCACTAAGTCTTATATTATTTGGTAACCTTGTCAATATCCCGTGTTAAAATATTACACAAATTCATTGGGGTTTATCTTAATAGTTTCAAATTTAGACAATAGAAACCTAGGGTTAGTCCTATAACCATACTATATTTTAGATGCATTTTTCATATCCTCCTAAGATTCAATTTATCCTTGAGGAAAAGAGTTGAACTAGTATAAATAACTTTACATAAACATATTCATATTCAACTTCATAATCATCCATGATATTCTGAAAGAATTTTAGATGTTGATCTCTATTAGTAGCATTATTTCATTTAAATATAAGTAGTCTAACTCTAATTTAATTTGGTACATCATTAGGATACCCCACCATACCATTAAAATTTATGGGTCTGTAGGTATTGACTCATAAAGGAGCTTGAGGAGGGGGCAATCCATATTATTTTGAACTAGATTCACAAGAGGAAGATAAATCAAATGTTGGATATGAGACTAATGGAACAAAAGGGTATGATCAATCTAATGAAGGCTTCTAGAAGAAATATATTCAAAACCAAAATCTCTATTCTCACTTGTGAACAAGTGTACAAGATGAAGACAAATTTGAGTAACTTTTGGGGATGATAATTGTTGGAAAAAGAATATAAATGATAATTTGGTATATGCGTCTCGTAGATCTCTCGGAGGAGCTATAATAGTTTTCAATCAAAGGGGGATCAAACTTAGGGAACTAAATACATTTACCCTTTGAACTCTGACCATTCATAAGATTCCAAATTTACTTTCTTCTCTTTTGTAAAGCTTCCAATTCTAAGAGAATATTCTTAGTGGGGTATGTCTGAAATATTACCTTATTCCTTCGATATTTGCAAAGTACAAAGTTAATAAACAAGATGTATTAAACAAAATATCACTCGTTTGACCCATACTTAATGATGGAGTCACCAAAAGAGATTTACACTCTAGAAATGTTATATTAACTATAAAATTTATATTAAAACCCACTTCAAAAATAATAAAGAGAAATGCATTTGATAATCCTCGCAAAATCCATGAAACAAATATGGTACTAATTTGAATCACTTTAACACAAAAAAACATACATATCCAAAAATATACTTGTTATACTTGAAATATATTACATAACAACTAAGGAAACATGTCTTGTATCCCCGTAATACTTGATGCGAGAAGTGTGTTGATGAGCCACTAAAACTGGTAATAACACCAAAAGCAGATAAGAACTTGTATAATTCTTGATCAAAATCCTAACAATGATCTCAATATTGAAATGAGACCATTATTCACTAGAAACAACACGGAAGAATGTTGACGAGCTAGTTAAATAGTTATCATCCCTGGAAAAAATTTCACAAGTGTGTTGGTTCTAAGTTTTACACCCAGGGGACTTGACAACAATTCAAAAACAAATGACTTAAAGGATGATATATTAGAGATATGTTATTTGTATCTGAGCATGCATCTAACATTATTTTTATTACCAAATCTTGTGAATCACTAAGAGGAACATACAAAAGGAATGCCTAACTCCTGCTACTTCTGAATCTTCCTTGACTATGGTGAGAGGACCCAAGGGGTAGCTTGAATGGAGGTGATATTTAATAATTCAATCTCCAACAATTTTTGGCAAATCAATTTGAGCTAAGTATATCCATGAATACAATATCTACTAGTAAGAATTGTCACACATATATAAAACATAGTGCATCCAAAACAATATACTAAAGAAAAATAAAATATGATTCACAGACATCATTTTTGAATAATAGTTAATGGAACATAATTTCATGATGTTGGAATGCTTGTTTTTGCAAATAAGAGAAAATGTATTCATAATATGTAAGTATAATGCAATTTTCAAGGGTAAAATGGTAGGATACTTTAGTTAGAAAGAGGGGGAATGGATGATGGCTGATTCATAATAGCAATGTGCCAATAACTTCCATGATAGCTTGCTACTTTTAGAATGCAGAGAACATAAAATCAAGTAAGAACAACTTCAAAGGGAAATTTTCATTCATTGATACCCAATTCATGCAAATGTTACAGAAAAACTTCAAAAGCCTCAACATAAACAATTGTGTAAGAATTATAATAAAATGTTCATTGCTTCCATTTTCATACACCTAAGATACACTCAAAGGATAAAAATCATTCCAAAGAAAGATTACAATAAGGGTTTTATAACTAGATCAAATATTGCAAAGTAAATACTATAACACAATATTTATTCAGTAACCAAGAAGATGCAATAACCAAAGGTTAATCTTGTGTATTATATATAAATGAAACAAGTAAAATATTACAATTAAATTTATTTTCATTAACCAGATATTCAACATACATATAAAAACCATGACTGGATCAAAACAGATTGTTCAATTTACTTTAGTTTAAACAAGGGGACATAGACTATATTCCCTCAATGTATGCTAATGGATGTAAAATGCAATCATCTTAGCATTATAAATTAATTATTATTAATTATACACTTTATAGAAAATGAAAACCTAGAGCTAAAGTAATCAATCACCAACCAACCTTAAAATGAGGACAAGCTGTAGACACCAATTTTTGGTATAGCGTCCCTCCATCATCTCACGTTCATGCAATTTCCTATCTCACCTTTATTTTTCCTAAATTTCAATAAACCTCATCATCTATTCAACCAAATTTAATTAATTATTAAATGGGCTCCATATAAACCCATTTAATAATTGACTTTTGGCATTATCCCCCATCTCTCACAAATTATTCAATCCATGGGTATTAATATACCCATCTAACACCCCTTTCTAAATTTCAAATGGAATTTATCATCTCACCTACCATGTCAATCATGCTCCCCACTCCATCTAATAATTCAAGTTGTGGTCCCCACGTGATCACATCATATCTCTTAACTCGGGTTACTCTACCCAACCCCAGTTACTTGTTAACCCCAATCTAACCTCACATCTAAGCTATAAATATGGGTTTTCCCCCATATTTTAAGGACAACCAACCGATATTTTTCAAGAAGACCTGAAGAACCTAGACCTAGAGATACCTAGGCCCAAAGAGGAGAAGAAGAGATTAATTAAGTTATGCAAGTTTGAGGGAGAAATATTTTCCATAGTTTGTTATCTTACCATCTTGATGCCCAATTCATCTCCATAGTAGAGCACAAGCTAAGCTCCCTCGTCATTTTATATTCCATTATTTTTGCATGATAACTATTGTTCATGATCTATTATTATCTTATCTGACATGGGGGTTGACATCCTCCAAGGGATTTAATATCCTCTTGGAACTGAAATTGTCTCGGGAAACCCCCACATATTGTTATCTAATCTTATATGTTTCAGTCTTTCAGATCTAGCTTCTTTATATCATGCATCTATCTTATTTGCACCCATAGATCCACATCTGCATATGAGGTCCTAAGCCCTCCATCATTTGAAGTT
Source organism: Taxus wallichiana var. yunnanensis (assembly GCA_018340775.1). Taxonomy (NCBI): domain Eukaryota; kingdom Viridiplantae; phylum Streptophyta; class Pinopsida; order Cupressales; family Taxaceae; genus Taxus; species Taxus wallichiana. Next base: position 132,384,325 of record CM031234.1, read on the forward strand.
GCTGGTGGCTCCCAGTATCGGCCTTCACCCCGCTCGAGAACAAAGTTTCTTGTACAACATTTTGGCATGCCGGTGGGACCAGATCCTAGATCTGGTCATTTTGTTTGTTATTTTACTCATCTTTTCTAACTTGCTTGTTTGCAATATCTTAGTATTTGTCGATTTCAGGTCAGTATAATCACTCATTGAAATCATCAGGAGGTACGTGCTCTTCTTGTTTTCTGTTGAAATCTACTGCATGGGATATGAATCTAGAAATTAACCTTGTTCTTCTAGTTGTCGTCACATCTTATATTTTGCATCTTTTGTTTTTTCGACTCACTTGTTCATGGGATTTAGTATTATCTTTCTCTGTTTGGCGTGTCACTTACATTTTGTAATTTTTCTCCACCTTGAGGTAAGTAGTTTTATCATTTGTTTTTTGCAACAACATAAAAATTGAAGTTTTGTTTTTGGTTTTACAAGTAGTATAGAGTTAATTTTTATTATTTAAATAATTAAAAAGAGAAAATTAATTAAAAAATTATGAAATAAATTTAATTAAAATTATAAAAAAGAAATATAAATTTTTTTGAATTCTAACTATCCTATATTACCCATCCCCTACCTATCACCCCATTTCACTCTCTACCCAACTCCCATCTCTCTTCCCTCACCACCGAGATATCACTACCCATCTCCTCACTCATCCTCAACTTCCCACTGACCCAACTTCACCTCCCAACCCTGCTCGACCATCTTGGCCATCCCACCTCACTCCATCCTCAATCCCGGCTCCACCCCTAACTCCCACATATCTCTCAACTCTCACACACCATGACGCACCTAACCCTCCAACTCAGCTCACACCTTCCCTATTCTCCTCCCAACTTGACCACTCATAATTCTATCTTAAGCTTCCACCCTCAACTACTTCCACCTCATACATGGCTCGTCTCTACCCCAAGCCCATCTTTACCCTCATCGATCAATACCCCAATCTCTAACTTGACCTCACCCACCATCCATCTCGCTCCACCCTGTCCCCACCTACCCGAGATTCCATACAACTCTTCTTACTCCCCGAGCTATCCCCCTCTCTACCAACTTCATCCAAATATGCCTCTTCTCCCATCCAGTTCTCCCTCAACTCCCTACCGACTCGCCCCATCTCCCTCCCAAATCATCTCCTATACTTGAATCCCTTCAAATCTAATCACTCCCCATTCAACTCCCTACATGGAAATCCTGAGCTACCATCCCCTTTCCATGAACCCATATCCTCACTCTCATCTCCCACTCACACCCTCATGTCTCGACCCGCTCTTCCCGTGCATCTCCCTAACCTGCATCGCCTTACCCGATCCATTTCTACCTCCCCTCACCATTCCCTATCATCATTCCTAACTCCAACATCCCTTTCTCTGTTCCAAATCGGAACCCGATCTCCATCCTCCTCTACTCGAGCTCCCGTCCAGCTTCCTCCCATACGCAGACCCTTCAACTCAGCTCCACACACACACGCTTCCACCTCACCCACTGTCACGTCTCCCTCTCCTGCATCTTTCCACCCCATGAGCTCCCATCTGACTTCTCTCCCTCATGAGATCTTCCAACCAATGCCCCTCCACTCACAACTATCCAACTGCCTCACCTCTCCCTTCCTCCCGACTCTGTTCCACTCACCCCACATACAACTGACTCGAATCTATCCTCAACCCCCAACCGACATACACGACCCACGTGGTCTTCGCCTCTCTCCATGCACACTTTCCCCGACCAAGAGGAACCCTCCATTTAAAATCCACATGGCCGACCGCATACATGCACCGCCATATTTCCAATCAATAATTTCTAATTTCGACTCACCAAGCACATTTACTCTTTATTTAATAATTTAATTCTTAGATTAGTCTTATAGTGTTTATTTTATTATTCTATTGTTCATTTCATAGCTTATCATTCAAATATATTGACACATTGTATGATTTATCATTCCATCATCTCTCATTTTTAGTACGGGTCGAACATTTATTAATTTATCTCATACATTTATTTCATAGATTAAAATTATAATTTATTGATTCATTTTTGCATCGCAATTACTCTAATTGACTAGGAATGTTGAACTACGATTTTATTATTTTGATTACTTATTTTTCTATGACAACACTCTTTAGACATCGGCATCATTTTCCTTAACAACGTCAATTAATTGTTTTATTTTCTTTTGCAGGTAAACTCCACGACCTTGCAACCATTAAATCACACCGTCAAAGACCATTTTGTAAAACAAAAAAACATCATTTTCACTGGCCTCATCTGCAACTCATAAACGATGCCATTTTAGGGTACCTAGGCGTTTCGATCCACTAACTGGCACTTTTAAAATACATCACTATCACATGCGATTAAATAACCATGAAAATGATTCTCCAAGTATTCCTCATTTTTCTCTATTTTCTCTTTTTGCATTGAATTTTCTCTTTTTTGAGTGATTGTCCACATCGAATGTCATATTTCATTTTGGATTAAAAGGAACCTTTCTTTTCTGCATCTGCCGATCACATAGCCTAAGTAAGGGGTTTAAATTCTACATTTCACTTATCACACACTACCTGAGACTACACAAACATAATTAACACTTCAAAATGTTCCTCTCACCTGGTTAATTGATTGGGACTTAAACACCCAACATGAAACTATCTTAGACATCTCCCAATCTAGAACTATCTGAAACTAGCCTTAGACTTCTTTAGGCACCTTCATTATCTATTTTACTTTCACATCTCGTAATTAATCATGATGATAAAAATATTCTACATGATTTGTTTGTCAACAACATACATAAACAGATGTTTCTCTATTTCACACCTATTGTCGCTCTCTTTAATTAAGATGAAAAAACAATTTGTTCTATCCAATGATATTTCTTCTTCTGATGATCTCACCCAACAAGATACTAAACTCAAAAGCACGTTGTTAGTTACCCAACCTCCAGTCTCTATGGTCTCACCTCTTGAGAACCATGTCATCCAAAATTGTTCCCACCTTGACACCAACCCTCATATCCCTTGTCAAGCCAATATTCCTAAATCAACTGCATCACCATCTCTTGAGACACTCGAACCTCGTCCTAAACCCATATATGAATTCTTACTCCAAAAATATCATACAATCTCTCAATCCTCCCAATCTCTAAAATTGGTGGATCGCATTCCACCCACATCCAATTTTGACAATTCTATTTCATCCACTATTAATAGGCTTGTCCAGCCATCTCAATCTCTTCACACTTACATTCCTACCCATCATATGCTCCAACCGTCTCAACCTCTTTATACCCATATCCCCACTTATTATTTATCACAAAAAACTACCCAAATTCAACAAACACATCATGTCCCTATTATTCAAAGTCAACCTATGCAACAATCTCAACCCATGACACATGTTAATCCTTACCAAAAAGTTCCCCACACACCTACATATCTGTAAATTAATCAATTGTCTTATCAAACCATTCGGAAAACATCCTATCCAAAAACTTATCAACCACCTTATCATACAATTCCCCAGCTACCTACACACTCACAAACACATCATTCACCTTATCAAACTACTTTTCAAACCAAATAGCCAATCCAATCTCAACCTTACAACACCTCGAGTGATTCAATTCACTCCTTAATGAATCGGTTGGCTAGTTTAGAAACCCTTACTATAGCACCCAAAAACACCTTATCCTATGAACACGTATGTAATGAACCTATTCATCTGTCGGTTCTAATCAAACCTTATCCCCCTCATTGGAAAATTATTGCATTTGCTAAGTTCAACAATAAGGAAGATCCCCACCAGCATCCTCACATTTAAACACGCATGTTGTCTTATTACGCATGATCATGATCTACTTCTTTGCACTTTCCCCATGTCTTTGTCTTGTCATGCGTTGGATTGGTAAAACAATATCCCGTGACATTCCATATTATCTTTCACCCAACTTGACATAGTTATTCTTAAAACACTTTTCTATCAATATCACATGCAAAACCACTATCACTGATCTATACACCATTCAATAGTTTAAAGATGATCCCATTGCTGAATTCGTAAATGACGATGGCATGGTGTTATAAACCAACTATCCTTCACTATCTTGCAAACTGAAATCATTGAATTACTCTCGCATTCATGTGTAAAACATATATCATCCAATTTGTAGATCCAATCATTCCAAGCCTTTGATGAAGCTTTCACAATGGCTCACAAACTTGAAACCCATGCCATTGAGCAGGGTCATCTTAAACTAAGTTCAATCAAACCTAAAGTTGAATCCACTAAACCATTCACACATAATGATGAGTTTAAGGGTACAAATAACACTGTGGTCATTCAACCCTCATCCCCATCTATGTCTAGCACATGGTCTCAACAACAATCCCCTCAGTCAATAGTCAACTACACTCCTTTAGGAGAATCATACAGTTCTGTATTTGATAAGTTGATGAGTGTAAACTCTATCCAACTACTTCCCATACAACCCATGGAAAACTCACAAGCCAAGACTATTTGGTATCACAAAGCCCACTATTGTAAATATCATCGAGTGAAAGGTCATGACATTGAGATATTTCATTCCTTCAAAGATTGCATCTAATAACTCATAAATCAAGGGGATATCCAAATCACTAGCTCCACGACACAAACTAATCAACCATGAAAAATCACGTCACCCCCTTTACATCTCAACTATCAAATGCTTATATGATTTACATTGTTTGTCAAGATCTTATCTTATCACCAACTCGCATGTTCCCACAATGGACATTATTCGGACCTATTATTTAGAACCTTTCACACCTATATAGACTTGTACTACCTGTCCCGAACCTACACCTTCTCTTATCTTAATCACATCCACATCAAATTTGATTACACCATCCACTTCCACCACTTCAAACACACCCTAATCTACCACATTAGATTCATCCTTAGAAGTTATTTTGGTCCCACTCATATCCACACATATCCCTACATCTCTCACACCTACCCCTTCACTCACATCTGTCTCAAACACACCTATTACTACACCTACATTACTCACAACCATCCCAACTAAACTCAATTCTGCTACATGCACCCTTACAACCCTACCTCCGACGTCAACCCCCTTAGCAAACATATCATTCTTACCCCTAGAAACATTTATGAAACAACCAGTCCCTTCTACTTCTACATCCAAAATGCTACCTGTATTTTATGCATTACCAATGATGTCTACTCCATTGGCTATCACATCACCCACATCTCCAAATATCCGAAAATTCCTACACTTTTGTCTATGCCAATGACTGCTATATATATATATCATACCAGCAAATACACCTATCTCTACCTTGACATATTTACCTATATCTTTGCCCATGGCCACATCACCCAGTCTACCCCAATATTATTTACCTAATCCTTCTATCACACCAACCAAATCCTCTTGATCTGTAACCCTATCAAATATACCCTTTGGATCATCTACTGAACCAACACATCCACCTAAATCAAAGAAATATGGTTTACATTCTCCCTCTACAAAATCATCTCTTTCCATGCCAAAACCGAAACAATCCACATCTCACATAGATATCATTAATCACATCATACAAACACCTATCTCTCCATTAACATCCTCATCTTGTTTTAGGAAATTTTCTCCATTAATAACCACACCACCACTATCAGATCCTCCGGTTGAAATTATAATCATCCCTGCTAGAGGTAAATATTCTTAGTTGAAGTCTAAGGCTCAAGGAAAACATCCCCGACAGTCCCTGTGCATCCTTGAAAACATTTAGGTTTTCCCTCTTCTCAACAATCCAATGCCACAACATCTATGTTAGGATCAATCTCTCCATCTACAACATCTTACAACAATCAATCCACATCCAAACAATACAATCCTTCAACCAAATTTGATTTTTCCTCCAAAACATGAAATTCACACATCCAATCTACATCCATTTTTCTCCTAACTCCAAGCTGAGATATCCTATCAAAACCCACAAGATTTACCTTCCCCATGACACTTCAATGGGGTCTTACACAAATATCCTTTGACATTTAACTCAAACATCTGCCATCAAACTTCCTCTCATTAAATCCTTTAATCCCTATCGTCCCAAGCCATCATGGTTCAATCCTAATTATAGTTGCGCTTATCATCGTACCCCAGGCCATGACATCAAACATTGTAAGGCATTTCAGAAAATCATCCACAACCTTATTGAGAAATATGATTTCCTCATTTAGGGAAAGTTCCTTCTCTATCTACCTTGAATCTAATTCATATCCAATCTGTTGGATCTCCCATGATCCTTCCATCCACATCATCCCTTAACATCCCTCCTACACACGACATTCTTCCTAAGGAAGGTCCTCCATTGTTCATCAATATCGCTTATCTTACTTAACACACTTGTGGTCTCCAACCCTTTATCCCATCCAAAGCTAAAACAATCTCATCTAAACTCTTTTGACATCCTTCACATTTAAATTATTTGGGGAACAACCTTCCCTCACCCTTGAGCATCTCATCTGTAAAACTCCCTTGTTACTAAGGGGACTTCAATTTTTGACATTGTTTTGTCTACCTCCTTCACATTCATCCAATCTAAACTATTTTTGCTAAAATCCTCACTCATTTTAAGTCCACCATTGTTGCCATATTTATGCCTCTTTTGGGGCATGATCTTTTTCATTGAAGTCCTCTTTTGAGGCCATGTTTGTATCTCCATTAAGGGACCCCTTTTACTGAAGTCCACCATTGTGGCTATATTTATGTCTCTTTTGGGACACCATCTATTTCATCAAGTCCACCATTGTGGCCATATTTGTGTCTCTCTTTTGGCACCATTTATTTTCATCAAAATCCACTGTTGTGGTCATATGTTCATTTCCTTCAGGACAATTTTATTTCCTACTTGTCTATCATCTCATCCTGTTGCAACTTAATGTCTTCCTTCTCTTGGTGGTAAACTAGAGATGCAACCTCTTAATGCGTTCCACTTGCGATCAGTCTATTGTTATCACATTTACCAATGATCACTTAGTTATATCCTTAGATGATTCCTCCATCCTTAGCCCCTTCCATTTTTCATTGTAATGATCTAAATTATGTGGTCTTCTTTCACTACTTTGATACGACCCCATAACCATTACATCCATCACCTTCTCATTCTCCTATTACAACCATGCAAAGGGTCCAGGGTGTCTCTTTTACATTCCTTATCCCTCAAAGTGGTCTACTTCGCTATCCCCAACTCTCCTCGTGTAAAGCTAAAATTCAAGTATACAAAAGAAAAAATCAAAGTTATCAAAAATAGACTGATCCCTTGAAGGATAACTACTCCTATAAGAGAAAAAGAAAAAGAAAAACATACAAATCAAAAATCAAAATAAATAGACTGATCCCTTGAAAGATGGCTATCATATTATTCTTTCCATCCATATTATGTATAAAGTAGACCATACCCTTGAAGGATGGCTACTCTATTATTATGGCATCTGGAAGGTTTCTCGCATTGATTAGCCTTCATTTTATCAACATTTTCCAAAATCTTCCTGCATTGATCAACTTTCTGCTATTGTTCTTTCCCTTTCCCAGAGCTAGGGCATAGACTTAAGGAACACCACCTTTGGAGATCCCTCTTCCCGTACAAGTTACATCTCAATCCCTTTGTCATGTCAACATTAGGATTACGAGCATCTTTCATCTATTTTTTCCTCATAGTATTTTGGTATAACTAACTATTATTGGTTATGTGTTAACACCTGCTATTGACAACAAGTGCAATGCTTTGAGTGGTAACCTTTCTTGTTTATCTCTAATTCAGTTTGAAACATAGTTTCCCTATATGCCCTTATGAAAACTATGTTCCTTTTATCTCATCAAGATCATCTTTTATAAAAATCACATCAAATTTCACACTATCTATCCATAATATCCATGAATGCATTTACAAATATACTTTTCGGTTTGTGAATTCTAATTTATCACCATTAGTTTGTGGATCCTACTTTAGGATCCTTCTTAAGGCAAGTTCATTATCTTGCAGCTCCTTATCTATCAACATGTTCAACAACTTATTTGATCCATTGCTCTTCGCTCCCCATTTCACTCATCCCCATTTGTCTCCACATCATCCTTCTCACCTTTCTGTCCCCTCGCACCACGCCGGATATCTTACTTGTATTTCGCTTGAGTTTCCCTTTCACTCTCCCACTTTCGGTTTGATAATCTTACTTAACCATCCATGTAGCCATAGAATCTTAGTTAAGGTATATCTTATTCCTTGGATCCTCCTATTGTAGAATATTCTCCACCATTTCCTCTTTCAATAGACGACAATCATTGCCAAAAACGTCTTTCCACTCCTCATTTTCCACTTGACACATTTATATCATCACTCCCACCATGTGGGCATTCCAATTAAGGATGGCCCTTACACTCTCCATCTACACTACATATATTCCTCCATCCATTCATATCACACTACTTTTTTTCCTTGTTATCACCTTGATATCGCGTCCTTTCATCTCTTGTTCCATTTTGATATATGATGCTCAGTCTTTTCATCATCCTTCTTCTTCTTCGGCTTGGTGATCCTACTTAACCGTCCCTATCACAAGGAAATCTTACTTAAGAGTTCCTCTTAAGAATGGTTTTCCATCTAACCCTTCCACCTCCCATCATATCTTCCTCATCTTCTATCTCCGCCTCTCATTATACTCATCCACTCCAACCAACCCTTCCACACCTGTATCCAATACAATGTTGTCTTTCTCCTTCCATATCGTCACTGTCGGTTTGGTGATCTTACTTAAATCCTCCTGTGGCATGACGATCTTACTTAAGAGTCCCTCTTAAGCATGATCAGTCATCCTGCACTCACCCACTACCCCACATTCTCTCCATCTACATTTTCTCGTCATTCCCCATCATCACATCCTCTCACCTCCTCTTCCATTCACGCAAACACCACTTCCTCCTTGCCTCATTTTCATCTCCATCATCCATCGCTGGGTAATATTACTTAATTGTTGCTTCTCCATTCATTTCGTGTCTTGTTTCTTCATTTTTATCTCATTCATTCTCATCCACTACATCCTCTCCTTGTCTTCATCTTCCTACACATCGTTATCCCTCCTTTATTTACTTTTTCCACTCCATCTTCTAGATTTCTCCCACATATCTACCCCCATATTTACCTGTCATTGTCATTGGTATTCCCCTAACATTATTTCATCATCATATTTTGTTTTCACGCTAGTAATTATTGGTGGACTTCTCCTAAAAATCACTCATCCCCATTCTGCATAGCCTGAATCCTTTTCTTTGACCTCCTCCATTCTATCTTCATTCCTTTCTTCATTTGTTCCCTCTGATAATTATCAGGGGACTTCTCCTAACATCCCTTCATTGGCATTCCCCCTCCCATTCTTCATTTAATTTCTTCCTCATCTCATATTTTGTCCCATATTTTCCTACTAATCATTATCGATGGATTTCTCCTAACATCCATTCATTGGCATTGCCTCTCCTATCCCTTCCTTTCTTTTTCCTTACCATCTCTCCATATTCCATTCTTCCTTGCCAATTTCTTCATTGTCTTCATCATGCACCCTCTCTCTATTTTCTCATCATCAACATATCCTCATCTCATGCATCTCCACATCTTTTCCAATTGATGTCATTCCTCCCCTCAAGCTTCTCTTTACGTTCCTTGTGTTTCTCACTCTTTATCAAATATCTCTACTCTTTTATCAAATATCTCTACTCTTGGTTCCTTCCTTCTGCATAATTTTATTTGTTGTATTCTCCTCCTTTCGTATCTTCATTTTATTTCACTTCCTCTACGTTGTCCTCCTTATTTTACCTCACACTTCCTCCTTACTTCCCCATTGATAACCTGACTCTTCAGCATTGTCCCATATCCTTTATCATCTCACCATCCACATGCATTTCCATGTGGTCAGTTCCATATTATTTGCCTTGGATTTCCTCACTATGATCTATTTCCTTCAATTTTCTTTGATCTATCATCTCTTTCATTTTCCATTACCTCTTTGATTTCCTCTGCTTCATCCTTCTTCACACCTTTCATTTTAAATAACTTTTTTTTCATAATTTGACCCTCTTCTTTGTCCTTTTCTTTTCCTTCTTCATTTCCCCCTTTCTCTATAATCCTTCTTTGTTATCTTCTTCCTCCCCTTTCATTCCTTCTTTTCTCCTCCTCTGTCTCGTCCCTCTATTCCATACCCCTGTCACCTTCACATTCAATCTTTCTTACTCTTCTCATAATCAACCAATCCTCATGTCTATTCCCTTTTCTCTTTCTCAACATCCCTCACACCTAGCATTCACGGTCAATGCCAATGTTTCTCCATTTATGTACCAACACCAATCTATTTCATTACCGTTCTTGTTCTTCTCTCTGTAACATTGAGCTCTTCTCTTTTTGAGAACCCTGTCACATCTTTTATCTTCACCAATCCTCTTACAGGGACATCATCATATCCATTTCTAAGAATCTCTTCCCATCTTCCTTTGACATTTTTGTCTTGGAAGATACCATAACGCCATCACCTATCTGATCTTATTCTCTTCCATGAATATTTTCTCTGCTTTTGTTTTGTCACAAAAGTATCTTGACTTCTTATCCTACTTATCGAAGAAATGAGACTTCTTTGTCTTCTTCACCTTCTAATTTGCTAACACTTATGCATCTTTCCTATGAAACATGATTGCCATCATATTTATCACCCTTTTAGGGAATTTTATCTCACCTTTCTATCCTATCTGCTCATCATGTGCACATTTATGAGTATTCCCCCTGGGATATCTTATTTCAACATCCATCTATGTCTTATATTAGGGCATCATTATCTTCATCCTCGTCCCTTTTGTGGACGCATGATTTTTCGTATGATTCCTCACGAAAAGGATTTCACACATATTTTCGCTTTCATTCACACATATTTTGATGTTTTCCATATGGCCCATTGGTCATATTAGTTTACATACATACTATAGTGGTCTTCACCTACTCACTCAAGTCTCGTAGAACATTGTCATCTGTCTCCATTGAGATGACAATTGTTCTCTACCAATGTGAGATTGGAGTCATCACCATAATTTTATTATTATTATTGCGATCTCTTTTTCCGAGGCATCTTTCCTTTGGTCATGTCTTCATCCATCCTCATACACATATTTCATCTTACCCTTTTTGTTTTTGTCTTGTGGCTTGTTATCGCAAAACCACTCAACAAAAAGGAGCAAATGTGGACACCAATTTTGGTATATCTTCTCTCCTTCATCTCGTGTTCATGTAATTTCCTATCTCAACTTTATTTTTCTTAAATTTCAATAAATGTCACTATCTATTCAACCAAATTTAATTAATTATTAAATGGGCTCCATATAAACCCATTTAATAATTGAATTTTGGTATTATCCCCCATCTCTCACAAGTTATTCAATCCATGGGTATTAATATACCCATCTGACACCCCTTTATAATTTTCAAATTGAATTCATCATCTCACCTACCATGTCAATCATGATCCCCACTCCATGTAATAATTCAAGCCATGGTCCCCATGTGATCACATCATATCTCTTAACTTGGGTTACTCTACCCAACCCTGGTTACTTGTTAACCCCAATCTAACCTCACATCTAAGCTATAAATATGGGTTTTTCCCCATATTTTAAGGATGGCCAACCGATATTTTTCAAGAAGACCTAGAGAACCTAGACCTGGAGAGACCTAGGCCCAGAGAGGATAAGAAAGAGCTTAATTAAGTTCTACAAGTTTGAGGGAGAAATATTTTCCATGGTTTGTTATCTTACCATCTTGATGCCCAATTCATCTCCATAGTAGAGCACAAGCTAAGCTCCCTTGTCATTTTAGTTACTTTTCATTTTATATTCCATTATTTTTGCATGATAACTACTATTCATGATCTATTATTATCTTGTCTAACACGGGGGTTGACATCCTCCAAGGGAGTTAATATCCTCTTGGAATTGGCATCTGTCTGGGAAACCCCCACATATTGTTATCTAATATTATTTATTTCAGTTTTACAGATCTAGCTTCTTTATATCATGCATCTATCTTATTTGTGCCCATAGATCCACATCTGCATCTCGAGGTCCTAAGCCCTCCATCAACGAGAAATATCCCATATTTATTTTCCCGGATGGAATGGTTCTATATCATGATTATGCCCATAGATATAAAAGAATATCCCTTAGTGTGAACAAACTATTTGATCATTTTGTGTCTTGTCACGACTTGATGCATTCTTATAGGAAAATATTTCACTTCTAGGTTATCATTAGTTTTATATTTTCTCAAGAATATGTTACTTATGCAATATTTGGACTTTTTTCATTCCTTTGAATGAATACAAAGAATGGAACAAGTAAATAATAAAGGAATAGAAAGATGAGTGAGAAACTACACGGGATCCAAGTTGATTGAATCCCCTTTATCATGTTCTTCCAACTTTTCCATGTAGGCATCCAATCCTTTAAACATATTGATGAGAAGTTACTCATTAAGACCGATATGGTTGTAATGCCTCCGACATGGCTGTTATCTTTGATCACTTCTATAAATGAAGTAGCAACATTAATAGGTGATTCTCATTTAGAATACAATGTACTCTTTAAAAATTATTAATCATGTTGTTGTCGATGATATGTTTTATCTTCTAAAATTGGATAACATCATGCCATGACAATTTTGAATTTATAATGAAGTATTACATATACTTTTTATGCTGAAATTTTTAATGTATTCTGCATATGGATGAAGGAAATAAATTCAGTCTTATTTTTCATTGCCTATTTTACAATATTGAACTTGTTTTCCAGTCTATTGATTTCATAGCATAATAGTAACCACATCTTGGATCAATTACAATGATCCAAGGCATGTTTATGATTTTTTTATGATTTGATCATTGTGATTGAGTCGATCAAAACTTCTGATTTATGAACCCATGCTTTCAATGAGGTAATAGGGGCATACTTATAGCATCTTTTGATTTCACCATTCTAAGTGATCTGATTTGTCATTTTGATAAAATTTTCAAGGTAATGTTCTTTGATTAATTTATTAGGACCTGATTAATCTAAGTATTTGGATTATCTTATCCTATCCTAAACATATGTTAAGGTGATTATATTTATTTGATGATTAAATCCTAAATGGGGTGATGAGGAACTATCCTAAGTTTGGACACTAATTAATCCTAAGCTATATGGAACTATTCCTAAGGTCCTAAGCTATGGTTTATAAACTAATACTAAGGGAACCTAACCTAATGGACATCGGCCTAACCTAAGGGATGTGTGGATGGTTTTGTTAACAAGTGGTTGGATTGTGGTGACACCATTAAAAATGTATTACAAGGTTTAAATGTTTCATTTAATATGTTGTTGTCACCAATTTTGGCCAACATAAAGAGGTAGAGGAAAATGTTGAGCTGGAAACTCTTCCATTTTTGGTTGAATGAAGTTTGAAATGGTTAGTTGTAATTAATAGAAGATAAGACATGGCAGGAGTTTTAGAAGGGACAATATTAGTCTTGTTGGCATTTATGAGCCTTGGCCTAAGTGAAAACTACTTGGGGAATAGTAGAACGGGTTGGAGGAAAAAGAAATGGGTTGGTTTTATTGTTCATTTGGATTTTTTGAGCTCTTTTTCCCTGCATGTTGTATTTCCTTTTTTTAACTTTCAGTTTGATTCTATTGTATGCTAAAATTTGCCATTGCATGGTGGAAATAATGGAATTTTTTTATTTTGGAATTTATAAGAAGAAAGTGGGAAACGTTTCAATGGATTTTTTTGGCATTTTTGTTGGAAATATTGTTGTGGAATCTTTTCTTGAAGGATTGAAGCAAGAAAGAGAAGGCATGAGAACTACCAGGCATGATAGGATCTATCTCTTTAAGATATCTTGCTTTTATTTAAACATTTTATTTAAAATAATGTTACTCTTCATGAAAACGTCTCTGAGAATTGTTTCTGGTGTGATTGGTTGCTTCTTCTTGCTTATGTGAGTTTATTTTGGACATGGTTTCTTGCGAATATAGTGATTTTGTGGAATGAAATCATTTTACATGTTTCTGGGTTTTGAATGAAGTTAGAAAACTGATGTGTTGCTTTATGGGAAACTAGGTATGATTTTTCAGGGGGATTCTATGTTTTGATAATTATGTCTCCTTTTTTACCCTTTTTGGCATTTAAGAAATTTTTGTAGGGATTCGGTTTGAAGTTTCTTGAACTTTGGAACTCTCCAGGTTGTTGTGAAACTAGGTTTTGTTTAAAGTTATTTGGGTTGAATTTGTTCACAGAATAAAATGAAGCCTGTATTGGAACCCTGTTTGGTTTGAAGGTTATTCATTTTGGTTGTATTAACAAATATTGTTGGTCGACTTATTTCTTGAAGGTATGTTTTGGGATTTGTTAGCATATGGATTTGTAAACATGCAAATGACATGCAATAAAGTGTGGGAACAAAGTCCTCCTCAATGAAGGTGAGGCTACCTTTATTGAAAACCAAAACTGTATTTACATCTGTACATTCAAAATTGTATGTGGGGGGTGTTTTGGAACATCAATTGAAAGAAAAGTGAATGAAAGAGATGGAATGAAATGAAGGAATGAAATGGAAAGGAATGAATGGAAGGAACATGCAAGAGTTAGGTAAAAGCAGAGCCTAATATTGCATGGAGAAGAACAAACAATAACTAACACAAATAAAATAGAGTTTGCATCAGCTAAATGAGAATTAGTAAAAGGGAACACACATGAGCAAGTAAATAACAGAGCTTGATCACTGTGAACAAGAACAACAACTTAATAATGTTGACAATAAGATCAAATACATATTTGCATGCAAGATTTAAACATATAACATCTAATGAACATAAGAACATCAAATTTTACGAGAGATAATGAATGAGACACAAGTTTTTATTTCATTAACTCCAAAATTTCTTCACAAAAGAACACAAATTTTCTTCCTGAAACAAATCTTGCACACAAAAGTATTTTCTTCTCCTCTCTCAAAGTCAAACCTTTAAAAATTTAAAAATTTTCATTTTTATTAATTTTGTGAAGTCAAAATAGGTGATAACAATTTGGCTCTAATGTGGGACAAGGACTTCATGGATGCAGCAACGGACCTAGACCAAAATATTGATGAACATGATCTCAAAACGATGGGGCACAAAAAAAAGGGATGATACAAGAGAGGAGACCGAAAGACGGGGAAAAGAAACAAACCAAAATCCTAATTACCTATGTTCATATGGGGATAACTTTGTTTTCAATTTTGATAGTACTTGAGATATTGCCCACTTTGTAGGGAAAAGGTAAATGAATTCCTTCAGGATACACCATTTAATAGGGTCATCTCCATAGAAATGTCGATCTTAAACGAGCCTAGCCACTTTGAATCAAACTTCCCATGCTTTCCTTTTGGTTCATGTCTTTTTCCTAGGAAGGAAGAACTAAGTCATTGATTTGAAATTGTCTCTCCCTAGTTTTCTTGTCGAATAATTTATTTACCTTGGATTGATGTTCATCGATCCTGTTTACCACTTGACTTCTCTTCTCTTCAATCTTGCTTATGAACATGATCCTTTTATCTAACACATTGGTGAAACATTCATCATCAATCGCCTAAGCCAATCATAATGCTAGTAACTCTAGTGTGATGGGAATTTGAGCATTAGTTCCATACAAGAGTTAGAATGGGGACATCCTGATTGCTATTTTGGGAGTTATGCAGTTAGCCCACAATGCATCATATAACTTTTTTTGCCAAGTTCTTTGATTTTCTTCGACTAACTTATGCATGATAGTAATCATGTTTTTGTTACTGGATTTTGTTTGACCATTTCCCTGACGGTAGTAATCTGATGAATGAGATAAAGATATCAAATACCCACAACAAAAACCTATCATCTCTGTAGAAGAAAAATTTGAGGCATTTTCCATTACGATCTTGTGTGGAATTCCATAACAAACTAATATATTTTCTTTGATGAAGTCACATATTACCATAGTAGATCTTTGTTTCACTGGTATAGCTTCTACCCACTTTGTAAAGTATTCAGTTGCGGTGAGCATGTGAGTATGACCAGCACTAGAATTTGGATTCAAAACCCCGATGAAATATAAACCCCATTGTTGAAAGGTATCTTCAATGATAACTGGCTTCAAAGGCAAAGCTACCAATTTTGGTCTTCCAACAAATTGCTGACAAGCTTCGAATTTTGCTACCCATTTCTGAGCATTGGAAAACATAGTGGCCCAGTAATAATGTGCTCACAAAATTTTATGAGTTTTAACTAGGCCAGAGAAATGACCACCACAAGCATGATTATGAAAGGATTTAAGAAACCTTGGTTGTTGTTCCTTATTGACACATCTAAGGAACATGCCGTCAATTCCTTTCTTAAACAAAGTGTTGTCCCAAATGACATACCTGGTAACTCTTAATTTGATAGCTCTCTTTTCCTTAGCTATCAGATTCTCAGGACATTCACCATATGTGAGAAAGTAGGCTATATCAGAAAACCATTCATCTATGGTACTGATGAAAACTACTAGTGGTAAACCTTCTTCAACTGGTTCTTCTTCAGAGTCATTTCGTGGCTCATTCTCGTGATGAGTTGGTAGAGTCCTCTTCCATGAACTAGCTTGGTAGGCTTGATATCCAAATCATACTCTTAAATCTTAGAGACCTAGTTACCTCTTTTAGATCCTGGTTCTTATTGTGTCGCATTGATTTAACTATAGTTTCTAGAGCTAAGACTTTGGTATATGAATTTAATACATAGTATTTGAAATGTTTCAAAGCTCTCACTGCCACGTACGCATGCCTCTCAAGGAGAGTGTAATTGAGTTAATGTTTCTTGAATCCAAAACTCATGAATGCAATAGGGGATTTGATTCCCTCTCGATTGTGTTGGGTCAGGATGGCAGAGATTGTGTGCGGCGAAGCATAACAATAGATTATAAAATCCTTTTTCAAATTGGGACACACCAATGTAGGGGATTTTGTAATAGAACACTTGATTTGTTCAAATGATTCTTTACCTTCCTTCGAACATTTGAAATATTCTTTTCCTTTCATCATATCAGCAATCTCTTTGGTCAGCTTGATGAAATTTGGCATGAACCTTCTCAAAACATTCACCTTCCTAAAGAATGAATGAATTCCAGGATTACTGTAGGAAAGGAAAGATTTTTGATAGCTTGAACATGCTCAAGATCGATTTTAGTTCCTTATTTAGAAACAATATGACCTAGGAGTTTACCTTCCATAACTCCAAACACAAAATTCTTTGGATTCAGGGAGATCTTATGAAGTCTGCACCTTTACAATATTTTCTCTAAATATCTTAGATGATCTTCTTGTTTCTTTGAGAATCTTTGTCAAGTCATGTAGGTATATCATAATGATCTTGTCTTTATCATCTACGAATTCCATATCCATATCCCTTTGAAAAGTTGTGGCAACATTAACCAAACCAAAAGGCATTCTTCTATAAGAGAGTGTGCCCCAAGGGGTGGTGCACACAGTTTTATATTGGTCTTCTCTAGCCACTTCAATCTAATTATAACTAGAGAAACCATCCAGCATGGATAGCATTTCTGACCTAGTTAATGCCTGCAGAATATGGTCCATGACTGGTAGTGGATAATTATCTTTCAAGGAAGCTTGATTAAGATTGCAGAAATCTACGCAAATCCTAATTTCTCCATTTTTCTTGCGAACCGGTACAATATTAGCTATCCAAGTTGAATGTCAAATATGAAACACTATCCAAGTGTTTAACATCTTTTGAACTTCATGGAATATTGTGCCCACTATATTGGGATTATATTGTCTTTACTTATTCCTGAATGGATTTGTACCAGGTTTCAAGGGTATGGCATGCTCCATTTTCCTAGGTTGGAAAGACTTCAAGTCTTCATATGAGTAAGAAAAATGTCAAAATATTTGGTAAGGAGGATTATGAAATTCTTACACTCCTCAGGTGAGAAACACTTACCAATGTTAACTAGGTGAGGTTTAACCTTGGTACTGATGTTAACTTGCTCATAGTTAGTAGAATTCATAGGTCCTGCCTACTCTTTCTCTTTGATAAACCTATCATGTTTATAAAAAAGTTATTGAATTGAGACCAATCCTTTTGGAATTTTATTTCCTTTGAGTTGAATGATGCCATCACCAAGATCTTCGTTCTCAAATCCTTCTTGAATGGGTGAGGTCGTTGATTTGTGAAATGTAGAATAACTTCCTTCAAAGTACAATTGTTCAAAATTATCCCTTTTTCCAAGAAAGTAATAACTTGTTGATCATCATTGAATACTTTCCAATTTTCTGCATTGTCAAGAACACTTGGCATAAAAACCATTTCAATGGTGTATTTGTCTTGATCAAACTTTGAATGAGGAATCATTAATGAAGCTAAGATTGCTAGAGAATTTTCTTTGTCATTCTTTTCGCGAGGGACATATTTTATGGAAAAAGCATCAAAGACTTCTATTACATCCCACACTTTATTTTTGTAGTGTCTCAAATGATCATTCTTTACTTGGAACTGATTTTTAACTTGTTTCACAATCAACTCCACATCTCCAAAGATTTTAAAATTTTGATCCCTTTCTCTTTTGTAGCTTGAAGGCCAAGGATTAATGCCTCATACTCTGCAGTGTTGTTAGTATTTAAAAATTGGAGTTTGTAAGAAAAATGAAATATTTTACCATTCGGAGATATGAGAACTACTCCTACGGTAGAACCTATTGAGAAACAACTTCCATCAAACTCAAGATTCCATATCTCATTAGAGGCTTGGTAAGTGACCTTAGGTGTATGAAATTTTGTAGTCATCATATAATTAACCATACTTGAACCTTGGAACATGATCTGTGCATGAGGATCTTTGGTTTTTGTTACCGTGAACTTTTCTTGAGTCTTTGGAATTAGCTTCTTCATTTCTCCACTGATAGGAATCATAGCATGAGACCAGTCCATTTGAATCTCACCACCCAGATCTCTAAAAATTTCCTACTTAACAACATACCATATGAAACATGAATGTTAGCAACTAGCACAGTTACCTTATCTTGCTTATGATGGAATTGGGCTAAAACCATTTGAGCGTCTTTAATCTACCCAATCAGAGGAACTTGTCTTGTCTCCATAGAGTAACAAGATTTGAATGTTCTCATACAAGTTAACCCAAGAGCATGTGCTACTTGGCAGGAATCACATTATCCAAGGCTCTAGAATCTATAATGCAATTACTTAATTTGCATCCGTTGATCAGAAAGGACACAAAGAAAGGTTCAATCTTTTCATTTGAAGGTGTAGTGGCCACCACAATATTTTGAGTCTTCCCATCTTTGGGAGTTTTAGAATTCCTTTGGAGGAATGAACAGTAGAGTCACCTTTGATAAACTGGACCAATTTCTCGAGTTGATCCTTATTGGACTTCAAGTACTCTGCTGTGACATGGAAATTTTTGTTTTATTGATATGATCAATGATATCAAATTTAGGAAAAGTAATCATACTTGATGTCTCAGATACTAGTTCTTTCAAACTTGATGATGGCACACTTTTGACCTTTGCTTGGACTTGGTTGATATGGATGTGGAAGAAGAAACTTTCTTCGTAGCTGATTTATCAACTGATTGATTTAACAAAGGCCCTCCTTTCTTTAAGATAGTTTTGACCTTTGAAACCTCAGTTGCCTTGGACTCTTTAGGAGTCTCATTTGTCTTAGATTCTTTTGGAAGTTCCTTGGAAACCTCTTTATCTCCCACCTTAGTGGTATTCTGCTCCTTTTTCTGAGAGCATGTGAAGACAACGAAGGATTGACTATTCATATCTTCTATAATTTATTCGTATTCATCTTCTTATTCGACGATGTACTCAAAGAAATGGTTATTAATTTCTCCTCGGGATATTCAACTTCAGAGTTCGGATCTTCTAGAATCTGTCTCTTCCTCGTCAACCTTAACAACTTCAACTTCATCATCACTTTCTTCAATGACATCACATTTTGAGTTAGTTGCGGGAGCTGCTTCAATAGCAAGCCT
The DNA here is from genome assembly GCA_018340775.1 of Taxus wallichiana var. yunnanensis. NCBI lineage: Eukaryota > Viridiplantae > Streptophyta > Pinopsida > Cupressales > Taxaceae > Taxus > Taxus wallichiana. Next base: position 132,404,501 of record CM031234.1, read on the forward strand.
TTTGAGCACATGCAATCCCGTCTTTTTGGGAAATGTATCCTTTTCTTAGGATGTATTTATAAGGAGTAGGTTTACTACTTTAAGCAACTTGCTTTTTTAAAGCCAAGCACATCATTAGCCAACTTAGTGAGTATAGCTTCTAAATCATTGGGGGTTTCTTGACTCTTTCCCTTAAGGGAAGTTTTCTTGAATTTTCTTACCATGATTAATTCATCCTCAATTTCTATGGCCAAGGATTGAGCAAGTTCCAAAGTAGCCACTCTACCCCTTATCAGTTGATAGCACACTTACAGGTTGTTGTGGGTTAATAAAGAAATTTTTTGTCCATCAAGGTTTGGATGAATCTCGATAGGAACTTTTTTCACCATTTTGTTGAACTTAGCCACAAAATTCCTCATGGGTTATGTTGGCTCTTTCTTTTCCTGAGATAGTTAGGGAAGAAAAGCATGCCCATCTTTTTCCATCTTGAATTGATCTTCAAAATTATTTTTCATATCATTCCAATTTGTGATGCATCCATTTGGTAGATGATGAAACCAATCTATAGCAATATCATGCAATGTTTCGACAAAGATGCGAATAGAAACATCTTCATATTCTATCGATAAAACAACACATGTAGTGAAGAGGGTAGAAATATGGTCATCTGGTGACGTCTTCCCATCTCTGTCGAACTTGGGAAGAATCTTCCTCGATCCTCTTGGGAGGTCATGTCAAGCTGGTAAGGCCAATGGGCCTATGGCATTTCCCCATGGTACGTTGACTACCATTTTGGGAAAGGTGGTATGCGAAGGAAAACAACATGAACAAGGACAAGTTCTTGACTAGTAGTGATTCCTTCCTTGCTTGCTCTTTCAGGACTTGATGCAAGGCTTGTAGATCTATGAGGTGTGTTATTCTTTGGAGGAGATAACTTGAAACCAAAATTTCCATGAAAGTCAAAAATGGGATCAGATCAACCTTTATCTTTTTCTCCTCACATAAACCTTTTTATTGCTAGTTTGAAATATTTTACAGTGAAGGGATCACTTTGTCATGTTACGATCAGCTCTAGCCTTTTATATTCACTCTCTTTCTTGAGCTATTTGCACCTAAATAACTCTAGGAACTCTTGTGGCTTTCTCTTCTTCATTATCTAGTACTAATGTGGTAAGATGAAAATGATAGTTTCTTGTGCACTTTTCCCAAATAGCTTGCCTTAGATCTGATGATATATCTTCTTGAGTATCCGCAAAAAGAAGATTTAGTTGCAAGATAGGTGGGTTACCTGTAATAGTCATAAAAATTATTACCTTGGTGGAAGAGGGCCACATTGATGAACAATGATCAACACGTGTCCAGGAGGTCTTCTGGCCACAAGTGTGGGTACTCTTCTTCTAAGGTCTTCAATGTAGATTTCTTTGTCAATGGATCTATCAACAACCATAAATTGCTGCAAAATTTCACGGTTTTCCCAAGCTATTGTTTGAAGGTTAGCAACAATGTATCTTTGAAAATATTCATTGGTCATAAGGTTTGGTTGAAGAGATGGAGCTTGTGCTAGAGGGGATAGTCATAAAGATTTAACCAAGCATTGGTTAACGATTCTGAATCCCCAACAGAGTCACAAAAAATTTTAGCATATGGATTTGCACACATACAAATGACATGCAACGGTGTGGGAAAAAAGTCCTCCTTAATGAAGGTGAGGTTGCCTTTATTGAAAACTAAAACTATATTTACATCTTTTCTTTCAATTGATGTTCCAAAACACCCCCTACATACAATTTTGAATGTAAAAATGTTAATACAGATTTTGGTTTTCAATAAAGGAAGCCTCACCTTCATTGAGGAGGGAATTCGTTCCCACACTATTGCATGTCATTTTCATGCGTGTAAATCTATACGCTAATAGGATTCTTGTTTCGGTTTATAGAACTTCATTTCAGCTAAATATTGGTATCTGATCTTTTGATATTTTTTTTGTTTTAAATACATATTTCTCGACCCATACTGGGTATTCATGAAGGTGGTTTTTGAGCACTGTAAGTACATGTTGTATAGGTAAGAAATGAATTTTTCTGTATCTATCATCTTAAGTTCTGTTTCACTGTTTAAATACCCTTGTCGGTGGACATTTTTGAGAAACAAGGACTTGTAATATCCCATCGCCTCTCTTTCATTTTCTTTCATTTTTTGTTGCATGTATACTCATCTTGGGTCAGCTTGTATGGAAAGGAGGGGGAAAAACTGGGTAATTTATGTCCCTTCTTGTTCATTGAGTTTTGTTTAAAATTTTTCACCCATTACGGGTTGGTCCATATAATGATATCTTTAGGACATTGTTCATCCCTGGTCTTCTGTTATTGTTCAAGGATTTATTTTACCTTTGAGCTCTGTTAGTTATGAGCATCGTGAGTTAGATCTTATCGACCTATCTTTACTTTGATGAAGTTTTGGTGGTTTGGATCATCATTGTTCTCAAAGGATGCATTCTTTGAACTATATCATGTTATGTTGAATGTGCATGTTCTTGCAAAATGTCTCTTAGAGACTGTACTCACATCTTTGGGTTGTTTTAGAATGTTGAATGAAGACTATTTCTCTTATTGTGAATTCATTTCAAGTGTGAATGAAAGTTGTACTCTGTGAATTTTGTTTCTTGAACAGTTCGTATTTCTTCGTCATGTAGCTTTGAAATGGAATTTATTTGGGCATTAAATTATTGGTTGATTACTTGAGATGCATGCTATGTTACGATCTCTCTCTCGTTGTCATATTGGTTGAATGGATACGTATTTATCAAATGGGTTTCGAACAGTTCATTTTTTTTTTTGGACAGATCTCTTGAGTTCTATACCTTGTGTTTGAATTGTTTTGCGTTGTTTATGGCTAGAGTAAATCTCTTTTAGGAATCTACGGTGAGTACCTAAATATTGTCAAATTTTGTCTCTGTTTTGTTTGCATTCTTTTATGGGTAGTGACAAATATTTTTATAGATGATCCACGGAGAAAAAATCTTATTCATGTCAATTTATTTGTATTTGTTCCTAAATACCTTTTGATTGATTGCTAGGGAATGGGTTGTGACTTAGTGGAACTTTGGCTTGGTGATTTAAATTGGAAAGAATGAAGATAGATCTTGAACTTTGATTAATTTTCTTCTTATAGATTAGTTATAGTTTGAAATGTTATCATGTTGAAATGATTATCAATGTTGTAACATAGAAATAATTAAATTTATGTTGGTTTATTAAAATTTTTAAATGAGCCAATGATTCTTAATATATTATTGACTTCTTGTCTATTCTAACATTGTGAAATTTTTATTAGTTTATTTGATTGATCTTATTTTTGTGTACTTGGAACCTTTTCATAAATAACAGGGTTCCTTTTATGAAACATTTAGATAAAAGAATATTGTTTTAACATTATAGCACTTATCATGCTCAGTTCTTGTGAACTGACTCATGCTAACAATTTTTTAGATGGACTTCATGAAAAGTGAAGGGAAAAAGACTTGTAGAAAGTTGCATTAGTTTTATTAACGAATTCATTTTCCTCATTCGAATGCTTATGTATTGAAATTCTCTCGAAATGAACTTGTTGGAAAAAATGTGAATATGTATTAAATTAGTTTTGTAATGATGAAAGATATTTTATTATAAACTTATGGAATATTATTGATCTTGGAATGATGTGAACACTCTCTTTTTGATTTATTCTAGGATCTTATATGACTTAAATTTTAGTTATATTCCTAAATATTGACATACAAGGCATAATGGATTCTAAGGTATAGAATAATGCTTGGATAAGGAACTATATATATATATATATATATATATATATATAATTCCAAATCATTTCATTTTAGGAAATGGTATAACTATGATGATTATGATTGATAGATCCTTATTCGGAAAAGGGAATAAGGATAGTTCTATATAGATGAATGTGGCATTCCTATTATGAATCTAAACCTTATGTTTTCTGATTTCTTTAATAGGACAATAGTCCTTAATTATGAATAAGATGATACTTACTTTTATCTTTCAATCAAAACTAAGTATGTTATCCTTATAATGTAATAAAGTATAACCATTAATGATGATTGGTTATATGTTATCCTTATATGAAAACCATAAATGGAAATGGGAAAGATTAAAGGAATTAATAAGAAGATGTAGATATTATGAAAACCAAGTCTAATGTATAAGCTTTAGATCTTGAAAGTGTTTACATTGATAAAGCTGTAGTAAGAAAACATAATGATCTTACCTATTTGATATAGAAATCAAATTTATCGATAAATGGAATTAATGGTTTGAGAATAAAGTTCATTTGCATGAACAAAAATTTTATCTGCATACCTTCAATTGGTGTAAAAGTACATTTCAAATCCTTTCTTTGGATCAATCATACTTAGCATACCGTTAGGTGCATCATTTAACGATTAATTAATAAGATAATAATTTGAGGGTTAATAATCTAATGTTTCTTAAGTATGTTAGTTTAGTTGAAAGAACTTAGTAGGTTGTTGTAATATAGGGGCTGCAACAGTACCCTCGTAATTATGGGAGTCATTACGAGGATATTGTGATGCAGCCAGGGTATGCTTCAACACCCACATATTTTAATTAACTCGAGTGACATAAGTGGAAATTCAGTTCATAGTTCTACTCTAAACAAAGATAGACACATAGACTAGTGTAGTGCTCAACTTGTGTTGATTTAGGAAAACTAAACACACCTAATTGAGTATGTCTATTTATCCTTAGTCACCACGAGTAGTCTTCGACACTAGTGCATGTGAGCTGCCCCTATTTAGTGTGAAAAATTGACTCAGGTTTGGTTGACAAGAGTCAAGGAAGACTAATCTAGATAACAATTTGAGTGGGGTGAAAGACATATTCCTTTCGATGAGTATGCTGTCTTGGAATGTAAACATGGTAAACATGTTAAAAATTTGGCCAAAGTATCACAAAATGTTGGTTGCATTGTCTTATGTCACCTAGTCTAAGTTGTGGGATTTCAGATGAATATCAGTAACATATATTCAGATAGGATTCTTAGAAAAAATGCTTGAGTGAACCTTGATGGGAAAAATAACCAAATTATACTTAATATACACGTAAACAAGTTAATCATGAAAGATCAGTTTAATACCAAGTCATGAAATGAGAGATCGGTGTTTCATTGAGTCATCATAGTTGTATGTGGTTTTCTATTATGTGATGGATTGAAAATGGAATGTGTGTTATAAATTTTATGAATTTAGAATAGAGAACATAATGTAAAAACAATCCCTTGTTTCTAAGTCATAAAAAGTGGATGTTACATTTTGGTATCAGAGTTGAAGGTTACAACTCTTGGACCTATTGAGTCCATATATGATAAAAAATTAATTTCTTGTTAACATAAAATGGTTAGAACAATAGGAGGTGTTACAAATAATACTCCTCTAGGTGGAGAGGTAGCTACTGCAAAAAAACTTGATGAGATTATTGCTGCCCTATTAGACAGAAGAGATCGTCTTGCTGTACTTGAACAATAAGTAATGGGTAATGCAGAGAAGGAAGATGATGCTGATAATAACAATCAGCCACCTTTAGGAAACAACATAAATGGTGGAAATTTGGGTGTTGATAACAATAATACAACAAATAACAATGTTGCAAATGTCAATAATAACAAAGCAAATGCAAATGTACCTAATCTACCTAAAAATAAAAAGGCAAGATTAGCAGCTGAACTTACTAATGAAAAAGAGGATAAGTCCACCAAAGTTTGATGGAACTACACTGGGAGATGGGGATGAGAATTGTATCAAAAAAATGGAGAAGTACTTTGTAATAAGGAACTTCTTGGAAGAAACAAAAGTAGTATGGGGAGCTTATCATCTTTCCCATGAGGCATCCTCCTAGTGGGACAGCCGTAAGGCTAAACTGAATATTGATGAATCAAGCATTACATGGGATCAATTTAAGAGCTACTTTAGGTAACATTGGCTACCACAACTCTATTATGATAAAAAAATGACAGAATTTCAGAATTTAGTTCAAGGAAATTTAATTGTAACTGAGTATTGGGAGAGGTTTACAAAAATTCTTAAGTACATTCCACAATATCAAACTGACAAAAAGTTCAAGATACAAAATTTTATTATGGGATTGAATCCTATCATAGGAGGAGAGGTATATGTGCACATCCCAACCACTATGGAAGGGGTTATAGAAAAATCCATAATGCAAACATAGAAATTGAAGGTAAATTCTACACATAAAGAAGAAAATTGAAAGAGAATTACCAACTCTTCTTCATCACTTGCACCTAAGAAGGTGGAATGGAAAAATTTTGGAGTCAAAAACAAGTTTGTGACTGATAACAATAAGAAAACAACAAAAAATAAACCTACTACGAACATTAGAAATAATTTTGTGAAGAATAATAATAATGGGAATAAATCTTATGGAGGTCAAAACAGTAATTTTAAGACCGGAAATAAGTTTGAACTAAAAAGAGGACCTGTAGGGGTTGTTTTAATTGTGGTAAGGATCACTATGAAAATATCGCCCTCTAAATAAAGATGAAAACAACCAGTCAACACAAGATACATGCTGCAGTAGTTGATAAGGAAGTTGAAAAGTAAGTTACACCCATAGAAGTGCCAGGTAAATTATTTGGTGCACTTGTTACTATAATTTTTGATATTGGTGCTACAGAATCTTTTATTTCTAGTAAATTAACTGAAAAATTAAAAATAAAAGCAAGAATAATGGAAAAATCTTGGACTGTACATTATGGTAATAATGTTGTCCATACTATTGATAAATGTCTTTTTGGAGCAGTCTTAGAGTTACCAAGTTTTTACACAAAAATAGATCTTTATGTTGCTCTTTTGGGGTGATATGATGTCATAATTGGAGTTAACTAGATTTTTGATCATAAATAAAAATTTGATTTTTTTGAAAAACACATTAGATACCTTGATGATCTATAGAAAACAACATACATTCAAGGGGTAAAATGATAAATTTCAGTTAGGAAATTGTCAGCTATGCAGCTTAAGAAGGATAAAAATAAAGGATGCATGTTATATGCAGAAAATTTCTGAAACAATGAAAATGATAATGATTTCTTGGAAAAGTATCCGCTGTTAATAGATTTCAGCGATGTTTTTTCGGAAGAACTAACTGGTCTTCTACCTAAATGAGAATTTGACTTTAGAATAGAAATCAAACCTGGAACCGAACCTATTTCCAAGGTACCTTATCGGATGACTACAAATGAATTGGTAGAACTTAAGACACGATTCTACAAGAACTATTTTATAAAGGTTTGATAATGTTGAGTGTTTCACCTTGGGGAACATGAGATAATTTTTGTTAAAAAAGGAATGAAAACTTAGACTTTGTATTGATTACGGAATTTTAAACAAATAAATAATAAAAACAAATATACAATTACTAGAATTAATGATGTGTTTGATTAGATGCATGGTGCATCATTTTATTCAATGATAGATCTTCATTCTAGATATCATTAATTGAGAATTGAGGATGAAGATATTCATAAAACAACCTTTACAACAAGGTATGGACATTATGAATTCACGGTTTTACCTTTTGGGTTGACAAATGCACCTACAAATTTTATCAATTTGATGAATAATATCTTTCAAGAATAATTGGACAAGTTTGTATTTGTATTCTTGGATGAAATTCTTATCTATTCTTGATGCAGCCTAGAATTTACTAGATAACTCCCTAGAGCGTCTTTGGCACATCACTCAACCTAGACCGAGATCTCACTTGAAGCGCACAAAAGAACAGGTCCCTCTTTAGGGTTGTTGTAGTAGGATGTTAGCGTGATGAAGGAAGAAACATATAGATTCATAACTAATATATCATTCTATCATTGTATGCTACATTCGGATCTATGACAAAACAAGCGTTAAATAGTAATCATGATTAAATCAATAACATACACTACTCAATTACACGGGAATGAAACTTCGATTGGCCAATATCTTCCATCTATTAATAAACACAAAAGTTCCTTATAATAATGTCAAGCGATACCAATGCGTGTATGGATCTCGATACCATAATTCAGTCATATGTGTATATCTCTATACCTCCATACATCCCTCACACTCAAATATTACCACTATGTACCTCACATCATATATATATGCTATTAATAGGCACGCGTCATTCATAGGCATAGCCACACATGCAAGTGTGCTATCTATAGACCTCTTACAGATTAAATAAAGTGTCAATCCTATACTTATCTTGTCTCCATGCAAAACACTTCTATCTCGATCCTCCAAAAATAGATAATGCATGGCACACACATCTCTACATTGCTGGTGTGTTTTGCACGCTATCTTCTAAAAATAGGTCGTCATGATCAAAATTGGCTAAGTCCTGAATGCTAAACTTGCCTTCCACACACCTGCTACTTCATGTCCCTCCGCACCCTTGATCTTGGCCTTCTCTTCCACGTGGACTCCTTGTGTGTTATCTAACAAGTATTCTATGATCAACATTACCCCACACTAATCTCATTGTCATCCCGACAATGGGTATTCCTCAAAATTGAAGTGAAGAATAGAATAATGGAAAGAATAAGAATGAAAATAAAGAATTTTTATGAGGTTATGAGACAACCTCCTCGTATCAATTTGAAGTATCAATTATAGATACTCCTTTATTTCGGCCTCTAAAACCTACCATTCAATGAGTCTTGTCTTTCTTTTACGGGATGTCCACAACAATAGATTCTAACTCATCCCTCGCAATATCTCCCTTTTCATTACGTAGAACCAACACAATGCTAGATATTAATGTCATTCTTCCTTCTAAAAGATCCATCTTCTATGAAATTATCTTCCCAAGCTCTTCTAGCGAATCTTGTGCGGTTCTTGTGCTACTACCGGTGCCTCGCGCTTCTACTTAACTATTGACGATCTTTCTGCACAACCCAATGTATCATCCTTCATTGATTTCTGGGCCTCATTATTTTCTTCTAGGGTCTTTATGCTGATAAGTGCCTCTAGAGTTGTGCAGATATTTAAAGCCTAGTCTTTTTCTTCAATACTTCTTGTAATGCTTACAAGAGCCCTGGATAAGATGCAATCTTTCACATCACTGAGGATTTCTCTCATTCTACATCTTGCTCGAATTCCTTGGAGCTGTCATGCATAGAGGTTCATCTTCAAGTACCAAGTCCACCAACTTTCCCACATAGTGTATCACTGAAGGAAACATCTGTGGTACCTTGGCCTCCAAGTGTGGCCTTACTCTAATGACATTTTCCCCAATCTCCTCTGTGATGATGATAAATACTTTGTTCTTCTTTTGCATGAAGTCCCTCTCTTGTGTTATGCATGTTATCTTCGTATCCTTTTTCTTCAGCTCCTTACACAACACTCTAATTGTTATAGCTTTGTCCATGTTTCTTCTAGCCACTTCAGTAGAAACCTTCACCAATGCATTACTTACCTGCTCATCTGACATGACAATAGGATTTATTGTCATGTGTCTAGCTTGGGGTGCCTTTTTCATCCATCTCGAAATGCATGAATATTTGCATACATCAATGTTAGGCTCATCCATGTGGGTGTGCATTGACCATGATAGTTGTTTTTGAGTTCTCATAGTCACCATATCCTCATCCATTAGCTCCTAGCCAAATAAATCCTTCTGTGCTATCGTGCTCTGGAAGTGGGAATGGAAAATTTTTCCCTCATCCTCTGCATACCCCATGGCTAATGGAATGTGCTCCCCACTTTTTCTTCTAGACTATTGCTGCTTAGGGACTTTAGCTTCCAAATTTGGGACTTGTGTCTCTGTCCTAAAAATTCTCGTAGCTATCTCCTCTGGTCCCTTCTCATCCTCTTCTCTTCCCTTTGATTCCTCACCCTGTTCTTCTATGTTCTCTAGAAGTGTAGGAGAATTAGGCGTGCTTTCCTCTAACTCTTCCACCTCCTCATCTAACTTTAGTTTCCTCCTTCTTTGTATGGTTTCCTCCTTCTGTGGAGAGATTCTGGGTGATCTATACACTGTGGTTGGAATAGCACCTTGGGTACTTGTTCTCCTAAACACCTTCTTAAATATGTGCTCCCATTGGACTGCATTCAAGTCCTCATCATCCCCCTCTTATGGATGAGGTGGTGTAATGGTGCACTCAGCTTCACCCTTAGTTGTAGGATGTCTCCTACCTCTATGCTCCAAACCACCACTATCTTCGCGCTCCTCCTCCTCATCCTCTAGTTCAATTGGCTTTGTGGGCTTAGCTACTAGAATGTTCTCCATTGTATGCTTTCCCTTTGGTGGTGTTGGAAGTGTGAACTCACCTTCGACATATTTTTTATTCTCCATATTTAGCTTCAGCTGAAGATACACCAATGCTGCCCCTACATCTGCTACAACTAGACTTATTGGCTTAGTATTCAACACCTCTAAAATGATCCTCTCAATGAAGGAACTTCTTCAGGATACACATACTTCTTTCTCAACGTGTGGTAGTCACATTCTATATTATTTACATTAAATACTAGTTAGCATGTGTCTATAAATTTGTGAACAAATGCTTGGAAATACCTTGCAGTGAATGTGTAAGGAAATTTACACCAAGGGCTCCAAAACCAATTTTCATTAGGAAGCACATGATGCGAAATGGTGATATATAAAAAAATTGGACTTGTTTTCCTACTACCGATGGTAGGTCCTCTAGGATGTGCCACTCTTCTTCAAATGCCATGCGGATCCTATCATACCATTTCTCTGCCCTTTTCTTTACATCATCTGTCATGGACCCTTTACATAGATACTTACTGAACCTTTCAACTGGTGACTTATTCTTTATGGGGTATTCCCATACTTTTTCCTTGACCTGTCTAGTACTCCAATTTCCATGAATACTAGTGATAGTAGAATAGCCCCAAAATTGATCTTCCCTCCTGTGCATGCTTCCTCAACTATTTGTTCTACAATATAGCCTGCAATATTGTAGATCACTCCTTCAGACATCTTACACTCAACATGTAATAACATATTATTTACTGTGACCACCACTTGTGATCATTCAACTTTGTAGCAAGGTGTGCTACTTCTTGCACAACCGGAGAGTTCTTCAATTTGTCTATATCCATACCACATGGAATCTTCAGGTATCCTAACTCTTGTTTAGTCTTCAAGATCATGACTTTATCTGTGAGATCATTCTTTATGTCCTCTCCTGTGGCCTTCAAACCTATAACTAATGAGATAAGCACAGATGAGATTCTAACTCTACATCCTGCAAAGTAGAAGAAGTCCTCATGCACTCTGCTCATGAGCCACTGATACAAGGGCTCATACTTCCCGAAATATGGGAGCTCAGATAATTGGTAGACCCTAATTCTCTTCAGAAGCTTCTCACTTACATCATCAAAAACTGGCATGTCATCTACCGTACACTTGTTCATCCTAGTAGTGAGTAAGGAATCGAGCTCCTTCTTGTTCTCTACAATCTTGTGATTGTATTCATTCACTTTGATTTTTCTGATGGGTGAATCTCACTCCTAGAAAATGATGAATCCTAGATATTACATTTTTGAAAAATGGATTTCGGGTGCCATCTCTTCTTCCTTAACGACCACCTTCCTCTTTCCTTTTGCTACTGCTGCAACTACCTTCTTGGGTGCCATTTTTTCTTTGCAAACATATCCTCTTTAACTCTGTAACTTTGTGAATCAACCCTAGCTCGATTCGATTGTGCCCTAGGTGGAAACTTCGTGCCATAACTCCTCTTTTCCTCCTTGATTTTCTCAAACCCTTCACCATAGGGGATGCACAATTATTTTCATATAGATCTGTTTATCATGCTTGGTTTCACACCCTTTGCACCGTAATCTGATCACTCGGCTCTTCATAATTGGTTCTTTCCTCAAATTCTCTTAGTTGCAATGGTAAAACTAAATCTACATCCCATCCTTACATAATTTTTTTCAAATTTGATGCATTTATTTCTCCTTCACCTACTAAGCATCCTCTCATTTACTAACCAAATTCGTTCGTTCCACATAGTACATCTTTGCGCTTGACCATAACCTTCTAGCGCGCCTTCCTACCCTCTAGTCACATACTTCTCTTCAATGCATGCCCTTACACATGAGTACCTCGTCACTGTACCTTCTCTTGGTAGTTATCATGGCCTCCGCTTACCTTGCATTATATTGTCCTTTCATTCATCTCCATCCTTGGTCACTTTTGAGAAGCACTCTTCCTTTGACTTAAAGCACACCCATAGCAGCTTATTCCTTTCACCTTTCAATTCCCATGGTCTTTTACTTGGATAAATACAACCACCCCACACTAAAGGTATGTGCAGTCTTCTACACATAAAGGTTCTTCACATAGTAATTAGCTTCATGCATGCAAGTGCTCTTTACACAAGAATAACAACTAAATTGACAAATCATAGTGACAATGAAGGAAATACATTAAGGAAATACAGAAGGGAGACCTAATCTAAATGGAAATATTGACTTATTACAAACACCAAGAAGTCTTATTTATAGTAGGGTTTCATCCTAATCCTATTAAAGTAACTAGGTAGCCATGTTCCATCAAGTGATTCTAACTGGAAGGCACCTGATTCAAGTATGTAAGTGATGACATGCAGCCCCAACCAATGTACTTTGAGCTTTCTGGATGGCACAAGAACTTAGAGTCATAAAGAAGTACCATTTTTCCAATCTCAAACATCTTATCCCTTATGTTTTTTTCATGCCATGCCTTCTGCCTAGCCTTTTCCTAGTTTTGACTCCATTGTGCTATGGCTCGTTGCTCATCCAATTGAATCATCTTCTCGATATGCTCTTATAAATCCTGTTCATCAGCTAGAACTCTAACACGCGTAATGCGCAAAGAAGGTAACATAAATTCTATAGGGATTATGACTTCCATGCCAAACACCAGCTGAAATGGTGTGGATTTTTTCAATCTCTTATAAGTTATTCTATATGCCCAAAGAAAAACTAACACTTTGTCATCCCAATCCTTTCTTCCAACATCACAAATTTTTGTCAAAGTCTAGCTCAAAATCTTGTTGAAAGCCTCAATAGTTCCATTTTCTTGAGGATGGTAAGGTCTAGTTTATGGTGTGCAACCATAAAATCATTTAATAGGATCTTGATTTTCTCATTCAAAAAGTGTGTACCGCTATCACTTGTCAAGCTGAAAGGACATCCATATCTTGTAAGAACATTCTCCCATAGAAACCTAGCCATTGTATCTGCTGTATAGTCCTTTGTAGGTGTTTCTTCTGCCCACCGTGTGAGATAATTTGTGCAAGTAATGATATATCATGATCCGAGTCCTACACGTGGTGGTGAAATAGGTCCTACAAAGTCAATGACCCATTTCTTAAATGGTTCGGCACTAGTAATTGGTCTCAAAGGAGTCTAATATCTTTTCCTTAGTTTCCCAAGCACCTTGACAATGATCACACACATTACAATATTCTTTATAGTCTTTATACAATGTCTCCCACCATAATCCAACAAGTAGGATCTTTTGGGAAGTCACATCACCTGCATAATGGCCTCCTGCAATACCACCATGAGCTTCTTCCATAATATCCTTGTGCTCATGCTCTAATACACAACGGGATAATACTTCATATTTGCCTAACTTGCAGAGGTCACCACTAATTAACATAAACGGTGACACGCATATAACAAGTTGTTTCTTTTCTAATGCCTTCATTCCTTTTAGTGCTATACCAGTCTAGAAAGATAACAATGTCTTCTAATTCTGATGGCACGCATTGTAACCTATATAACTATGCATCTGGCATGGTTTCTTCAATTTTTTGTGCTTCCTCTCCTAAGTTGATTCTAGATAAATGGTCTAGTCCAGAATTGCTTTTCCCTGGCTTCACCACAATTGTGAAATCAAACTCTTGAAATAAGAGTACCCATCTGCATATGCACCCCTATAAGATGGTCTTTTTTACCAAGTACTTCAATGCCATGTGATCTGTATAAAACACAAATGGTGTTCTTTAAAATCTTGTTGAAACTTGTGCATTGCATAGATCATGGACAAATATTTACACTTTGTAGTTGTATAATTATGTTCGGTAGAGGTCAAATTCCTACTAGTAAAAAAATTGGATGATCGACAATACCTTATCCAAGCTGAGCTAACACAGTGCCAATGGCCATTCTAGAGGCGTCCACATGCACATGAAATGGTTTATGCCATGAGGGAAAGTGTAGAATGGGCGCGGTAGTAAGTTTCTCTTTTAATATCTCAAATGTGCACTATTGTGGTTCTCCCCAATAAAATGTACCTTTCCCCTTCAGTAACTCTTCCAAGGGTGCAATAATTTTGGCATACCCTTTGATGAATTTTCTATAATATCCTATATGACCTAAAAATCACACACCTCACTTTGAATGGTAGGTGCCTTCCAGGCCTAAAATGACTGCAACCTTAGCTGGATCAACGAGCAAACCTTCCTTGCAGATTATATGTCCTAATAGTATTCCAAATGGTGTGGAAAATATGCACTTCTTGATGTTCAAAGAGATACTCAACCTGTCTACAATATTCAAACATTAAGCATAGATCATCATAATGATCTTTCACAAGCCCATATATTATCCAATCATCTAGGTAGACTTGTAAGAAGTTGTGAATAAAATATTTGAATGCCTGAACAATTATGCGTGAGAATACAATAGGCACATTTTCAATCCAAAAGGCATCATAGTATAGGAAAAACTTCCACATTTAGTAGTAAATATTATCTTTTCTTGATCCTCTGAGAAATCCTAACCCGATGATACCTAGAAAACTCATCTGTAAAGGAGTATATTTCACACCTCGCAACACCTTCTAGTATTTCCTCAGTAAATGGTGTAGGGAATGGATCGGTGACACATGCATCATTCAAATCCTTGTAGTCTACACATATTCTAATGCATCCATCCTTCTTGATACTGATCACCATTGTGATAACCCATTCTAACTCATCGAGGGGTTTGATAATTCTAGATTTCAACATTTTATCAATTTCTTCTTTTGCATTTTTGCAAAAATTAGGATTCATTCTGTAATGACTCTTTCTAACTAGGCGTGTATCATCCTTAAGATTTATCTTAATTTCCCAAGTGATTTATGCATGCCTTTAAGTTCATGATACCCTCAAGGAAATATTTCGATAATCCTTTAGTAACTCGGTGATCTTTGATACACCCATTTCGATCAGTAGTCTCCAATTATGGCCTCCTTAGGCTCAACCTCCAAACCTATATTCACCTTCTTTGTCTTCATGGGTTCATGATAGACATGCGTATCCTTGTCTACACTGTCCAAGACCTTGCACCCCTTGTGAATGTTCAATATCCAAGTTCTAAACTTCCTCATCATCCCAGATGTAAACCGTCTTTCCTTTCTCAAGGAAATCACGTTCAAGTAGTATGAATTCCATTTCTTCTTCCTTTTCAAAATGCACTCTGGACTCTTTATCACCAAACAATTCCTGAATATGCTCTTCTACTTTTGCACTATCTCCCATGGTTAAGCGCTTGATAGATTTTAATGCCTCTTCTCGAAGGTTGAGAAGAAAAGTAGTCAAAGGTCTAGACCATCCCTGTAGTCAATTTTTTCCAGTTTCCAGTATCTCAATGTAGTTTTACATATACATACCGGCGCGTGTGCATCATTGTAATGTAGAGTACAATCGATGCACCTAGAGTGAAGGTGGTAATGCTTCTTATCCTACTTTCCATAGTCTCACACTCTTTGAATGTGATTTGAACAAGTTGATCACCATGATAAGTGTAGATCTATGTAGGTGTATTATTCCTTACAAACCTAATAGATAGGGAAATTCCAATCTCTTCAAATTCTATAAGATTATCTCTGTGGACTACCCACCAAAGACGTTGCTGTGTCCCGCAAAGGTATTTACTAACATAGCTCTTCTCTTAATTTGATATGTCCACTTTGTGTTTTCATGGATTTCAAAAATGTAGGAAGATATTATTCCCTGTATACTTTGAGGTATTGTGCTACCTATCTGTTGGACCAAATGAAGTCCATTCTTGTGCACAACCATACTTTTTACTTCGCTCCCTACTAATTCATATGTACCATGAGCCCAATTATCACAACCAATACTCATAGTATCACTAATAAAATCATAATCCTCCCACCGTATGATGCCTTCTTTTGATGGCTTGTTGACCTCCGGGTCTTGAATAACATGTACATAAATTTAGTGTAAATCCTCCTCACTTAGAGCCTCAAAATATGGTGTATACTTCCCATGTATTATAGAGTATCAAAACCCTTTCCTCCTTATTCTCAAAGCTGATATACCCCTTATTGAATCTCAAGTCAACATTATTCGCATAACACGAAGGGCATCCAAGTAAGGATGGAAAATTGTCTTCTTCTAAAAGTGCTAATACCTCAAAATCACCGGTGAACTTGGCCCGTTGTATGGTTATATATGCATCCTTCAAAACTCCTATGGGAGTAGCCTTAGTATAGGTTTCCATAAAAAAAAACATTAGATGATGGCTATAATGGAGGCCTCCCCATTTATACACATGCATCTAATGTAAGCACATTTACTTTCGTACTGTATCAATTAATATGTTGGTCAACAACCACCCATCTAAAACAACATTCAGATTAATTTCCTTGTCATAGTCAATGCTATTAGGGGGAGATTTGCATGTAGGATCTATCGTCTAGTCTCAAAACTATGCGCGGAGTGTTCCCCTTTAACCAAATTCCTAATAGTGGTATAATGTTCTCATAGCGCAACATTCTTCACACTTCTCACAGATCATCGATATCAGCTTGGGTGTATTTGATGCTTTCTTCTACTCCTTTAAGTACTATATATCACCCTCAAAATTCCTTATCACTTCCATGGTATCCTAGTAAACCTCCTTCGATGAGTAGGATCTAAGTACCTTGCATGGAAAACCTCCTCTTTGGTGATTGTTTGTGCAATTTCTGGGTTTGCACACTTTTCTCTAATTTTCCATGCTTCACTTTTGCTCAAAAACATTTTATTGGCTTGAGTTGGTGATTTGCAACTCATTTTTTCAGTTGGATGCTTTCAAGTGCCCTCATTATTGTTATTCTACCCTAAATTGAAGTAAAATCCAAAGTTCCCCTCCCATTTGTGCCCTAATTTATTCATTTTCACGGGATGTAAAGTTTTCTCCTTTGCCAAATTGTGAAAGAACTCAAAATTGATCAAATCCTAAATTAACTTGCAAGTGTTTCCCCAATCCCAAGGTCAAAAATGATGTTGAGAGATGATTTAGTTGGTTTAAAATGAAGAATTCAGCATTCCCGTCAAAAATTTGGTTTCTAGGGCATTCCCTATATTTTTCACGTTTTGACAGGCTCTCGGCCGTCAAATTTATCATTGTAAACTCTATGCCGATGACATGGCGGCAGCTCGATTGGCCGGGTGCGGTCGGAAAAAATGTTATAACTTGTCAAATTTTCAATTTTTGGCAAAGGGATAATTTTCTCCATGGTCCCTCATCTACCTAGTGTGCCTACGTGGCATGATTTGATTGGATGAGATATATCGGAGTGGCGAGAGGTCACTTAAAAATTTTTCCTTCATTTTTGCAAATTTCTCAAAATCAAATTTCTACCCGAAGGCCCGTAGCAAATGGCATGATGACACGTGTCCAGGAGGGCCAGGCGGATGGCGAAGGACTTGGAAAATTTTGATGTCTTTTGGCTTAGGGTGTCAGGGGAAAATTTTGGCCTGTATGCCCGTGCCCAATGGGAAGACGACACATGTCATAGGAAGGTCAGGTAGGTGGCGAGGGTCACTTAAAATTTTCTTCAATTTTTGAAAAAATCTCAAATGTCAAAGTTTTCCCACAAATTCGTGGTCATTGAGAAGTAGACACATGGCAAAGAATGGTCAGGGTGGTGGCGGGGGTAACTTAAAACTTTTTCTTCATTTTGGAAAAAGTTCTCAATGTTAAATTTTGACCCGAGGTCTCATGCCCAATGAAAGGGTGACACGTGTCCATGGGAGTAAAGGAAAAGTGGGGTTATGCGTTTTTTTTGGATTTTTGCCTTTGGAGGCAAAATTTCAAAGTAACATTTTGAGCTAGATCTCCGCGTGAATCACAGTGTGACACATATGCATAGAGATGAAATGAAGGGGTAGAAGTTCTAAAGAATTTGAAGTTTTAACTTCAAAATACTAAAATTACATTTTTTCCCAAAGGCCCACGCCAAATAAACAACGGACATGTGTCCAACATTTGATGGAAATTCGGAGTGCGGAGGAAAGATGGAAAATGTTCCAATTTTGGTGAAAATTTTCAAAGGAAGCAATGAACCCGCGGAAAATATTGGAGGTTTTTTCCCATGACTAATCCACAGGTGACACGTGGCATTTTTCAAATGTCAAAAGATAGAGGTTGGGCCCGCATGGAGTTTTGATGCTTGCGGAGGTTTGAAGGCAAATTTGATGAGTCGGCTCCACCTCCAATGGGAAATCGACACGTGGCAGAGAAACAACGGGTATTCGGGGCACGGGGCATGTTGAGAACATTTTCCTTTTCTCAAAAAAGTGGTGAAATGCGTCAAATTGGCATGCGGTTTTGGTGAAGGCCCAGAAGGACACGTGGCACATCTAGGGGCTCATGGAGAAATTGTTCAAAATTTTCCCAAGGGCAGAAAAGGTTCAAAACACATTTTTTAAAGTTGGAGGCTCGGTCCAATGGTATTTGGACACGTGTCCCACCCCATCCAAAGACAAAGAGGAAGAATATTGAAGGTATCATCTGCCACATGGAAGGCTGGTATTTAAAGTTGATTTTAATCAACGGCAGCTGTGCATTTTCATTTTTTGGGCACCATTGGAACTCCAGGAAGTGTGGAATCATCATTTTTACACCAAAACACATGAAATTTTATATGAATCTGCATCCCTTTAGCCTTCTAAGCACAATGGAATCATTTATTTGAGATGATTTGGTTCCCTATAGTGTTTTTCATGAGATATTTTTCTTAGCCCGTGAAAAACACGTGAAAGGTAAAAAATGAAAAGTTGCAGAGTTAAAAATGACAAGGGAAAAGGGTGAAAAATGATTGCAAATGCATCTTTGGCATGGTGGAATGCCAAAAATGTGACCTTGAGATGGATAAGGATCTTAGTTCATGCAATATTTTAAAATATTTGTGCATCTCTGGCATTTGGCGAGATGTTTCACAATTTTATATCATTTTTCATCAAATGGATAGGGTTTTGTAACAAATTTGATCCCTTTGGCATATTATTTGCTTGGGATGCAAGGATCCAAGTTGGCATAGGGTATATGATGTAGTTTGGAAGCATTTTTGTAGTTCTATTGAGAATTTTGGAGAAAGAGAGAAGAAATTTCACAGGGAAAACATGAAGAAGTCCATTTCCTTTTTGAGAAACTACCTGAGAGCCATTTTTATTCTAGTTTACATCAAATGTTCATCATGTTGAGTTGGTTTCAGCTATAAAGCCATCAACAAGCTTTGATATTGTCTAAATAACATTCCCTTGCTGATATATTTGATCAAATTCTTGGATTAACTGGTTTTATCTCTTGGCAAAGCTTGCATACACCTGTATTTCAGTATGTTTTTAATCTGTGTTTCATGCTCATGTTGCAATCTTGTGTTTGGGATCTTTATTGGTCATACATGGTCTCATTTCTTGTATAGGGTTTGAAGGAATCTACAATCTTTCATTCAGAAGAGTATTCATTTGAGTGAAAATAAACAGATTTAAATTCATCTTACCTTCCTTGTAAATTGAGGGTGTTTGTAAACCTTTGGGTGTACCTTAGGTCATGATCTAGCAAGGGTTCCTAAATGCTTCATTGATATTTTTCTTCAAGCCTTTGTGGTAGGTTATCAAATTTTTTATGGAATAGTGCAGATTTGGGCATCCATTGTGCACACATCCTGGTTGAAAGAGCACTTCAAATTCATTGAAACATCTTTGTTGTTTAGGTGTTGTAACCCATTTGCAAAGTTTCCCAAAGAAGGTGATGATTTCTAGCTACTCTTGTCCCAACATCTCTCATCAGAATTTCACTTTAAACTAACTCGTCCTACCTACAATACCCCTACATCTACATTGTGTGTCCACAAAAGAACTCAATCCTTTCACAAAAATGCACAAAGTTGATCAGGGTTTTATCATGTCTTTAGCAGCTCTTGCTTTGCTTTGAGAACATTTCCATCATTTAGTAGTGACAGCTCCTTTGAGTTTGGATAATGGATATTTGATCATGTTTTCACAAAGCCTCCTCCACATCACACACAAAATAAAAGGATATATCCATCTCCTTACCATATAGGGGTTGTAATATAGGTTCTCTTACCTTGGTTGATAGGAACAACCTAAAATAGTGAGGGTTAGATCAAAACCCTTATGAAGGTGCTATCCACTCCCTTAATTCTTGAATGAAAAATTTAGATAGGTGTGATCCTCATCTGCAAAACGAAATATAAAACATCTATCTATCCTTGAGTGTCTTGTGCAGATTCATGATGCTGTTCAAGTTGTGAAGGAGATTAAATCTGGATACCAACACCCGAGTGGTGTTGTTCTTTGGGACTTCTTGCAATTTCTTGGTGGTTTTGAAGTACTTGAAAGGTTTGAGAATTTGTGTGATCAAGTATTTGAGCTTTTACATTCTTGAGATATCATTTCATACTTCATATCTGGATGTTTTGGGTAAAGCAGGACTTCAAACTCAGCCTGCTCTCCTCACCTACCAACAATTTATATGATTTGGATGCACTATTTTTTGTTGAATTAAGAAGAAGGAATTCTGATTTGTAAATCCCTGCTAGTTTTCAATACAACATGCATTTGACAGAATATTTTTAGTGCTTTCTTGCACAACTAAGGTGAAAATCCTTAGTGGTGACTCCATACTATTGGGATCTTGAAATACCAGTTGTCTAACACATTTTTATCATTTGAAACTTGTTGTTTAAATCTATCAAACTGGAGGGAAGGAGATCCCTCTTCATCAAGGACTCTTCTAAGAAGTTTCTCACTGAATCAAGAAGCTTAGAACTAGAAGGAAGAAGAGTGTGGAAAGTGGTTGGTGATTTGGTTGCAAGGAAAGGAATCCCCATAGTTGAATTTGAAGGAGAGCAACCTGTCATTGAAGATTATAATTCCTCTTCAAGTAAATCTAATTCAGGTTATCTTCTTGCTAATTTTCATTCTCCATCGGTGAGGGACCTTCTTATGTATTTAAAAAAATTTCTCCTAAATCTGCTCCTGTGGTTTCTAAGTTTGCTAAAGTCTACAAGAGAGAGAGCCTTTGGGGGGTTGTCATTTTAAAGATCATTCATCTATTCCAATCAGACCCATTATTACTCCTCATCACCTTGTTTCACCTCCAAGATCACTCACACCAAACAATATGGCTCAACCTAGACCTCCATTTGTTGTAAACACCTTTGGTCCTATAAATTTTGGAGGAATGGATGGTTATCCAAATGCATAGGATGTGAGAAATAGGTTACCAAAATTCCAAGGTAACAATGCCATAACTGGAGATCAACATCTCAAACTGTTTGTTAACATGATGGAAGAATTTGAAATAGAATTTGAGGATGTGTATATCAAGTTGTTTATCGTTACACTTGAGGAAGATGCAAGAGATTGGTATAAAGCTCTGCTGATAACTCTATTGATTCATGGATGAGATGAGTAATGCATTCAGATTACAATATGGAGACAAAATAGATCCAAGGTTCCTTCTATCCGAGTTTGAGAATATCAAGAAGAACCCTAATGAGACTGTTCATGATTTCAACACGATATTTAATAAGACATTGAGAAGGTTGCATGTCATTTTGAGGCCTTGTGATGAATCTTGCTTGATCAAATATGCAGATGCATTTGATAAAAAGGTAGCCTATTACTTGAGAGACAAAATCCTACAAACTTAAGGCAAGTTTTCACCATGGAACTTCAGATTGAAAATAATATTAAAGCTATTGGTAAAACACTCAAAAGGGATGGTGTGAATCTGATAAACCTTGAGAAGCCTCAAACTAGAAAGGGTGCTGATTCGGAAGATGTTGTCAAGACTTTGGTAGGGGTTGTCAAAGAAATTTCCTACAAATTAGCCCGGGATGAGAAAGGAATTGGGAAAAATTCACAAGGATAGCAAAGAACTCAAAACCATGATAGATTTGGAAATCATCCTAGGGGTGATCAAAGACAAGATGATAAAGGTAAAGGGCTTATTGGATCTGCAAATAGACAACCCCAAGCATGTGAAAATAGAGTGGTGCCTGACCCTCTAACTGCGAGGGTTGCTACTGTTCAAGAAGTTGCTAATATGGATTAGTGTGATAGATGTTTTCTTCCTCATCCTCCTTGTGAAATGGACCAGCAAGATATTGATGATGATAATGAGAATGAAATGGATGATGACATTTTTATGATGGGCAGTTCTTCGGGCTCACAAAGAAGCAACAACATCGTGCAGATGTGATAAGTGCAAGGACTGCTGCAACCTTTTGGGATTGCATAAAGAGGGTACCATTTCTTTCTCTTCCTCAAACTCATGATGTAGATGTAGTTTAGGCCTTTGAAATTCCTAATAATGACTTTGAATACCTAAGGGCTTTAATGATCAATAAGTATGATGGTGGTATTCGTTTGGAGGAAGATAGACAATTGTTAATGAATGCTTTGTGGTTGGTCAAGAAAAGGAGTACAATACTAGAAGTAAAGTTGTTAGAGGAGCTGGTCCTCAAGCCAAACCAAAGACACCCTTGCTCACAAGAATTCCCAAAGATAACCCTAGAAGGGAAACAATTGCTAAGAACCCTGTTGTCCCATGCAAAAATATCAGTCCTCTCCATGCCCAGGCTGCCAAGAATACTTCTCCATCTGATGAACCTTATTGTTTCCCTTCCAATGTTGTTTTGCCAAAGAATGTTCCATATGATATAGCCAGGTATTGAGCCAAATTAAAGTGAGTGTTCCCATTATTGAATTTCTTAGGATTCCTGAACACAAGAAAAGAGCTTTTGAATACTTGGGATTGAAAGAAGAAAAGATTATACCAAGTAGAAATGTAAATGTTGTTGAGAATCCTCTTCAAAGCATTGCTGGCCCTAAAACACCACCACCAATGGAAGATCTTGGAGAGGCACCTGAAGTGTATTTGGGGACATCCTTGGTTGATTCCCAATTGAATGTTGATCCATTCTTCACAACTTTTCTCATAAAAGGTAGGTTGCTTCACAATTGCATGTTTGATTTCATGCATCATGTAATGTTATGCCTCTAGAAGTTATGAATGAGTTGGATATCAAGGTGATAACAGTATATGGGAAGTGTACAACCATGGATTCAAGGGAAGTTCAGTTGTTGGTTGTGTGAAGGGTTTAGTAGTGCAACTTGCGGCTTATCCAGGTAAGAATTTAAAACTTGATGTTGTAATTGTTGACTGCCCTGCCAAATGGGGTATGCTTTTGTCAAGGAAGTGGGCTGCAAGTGTTGGTGGTAGTGTTCAAATGGACATGTCCTATGCCACCATTCCCATTGAGGGCAGCCTTGTCAAACTCTATGGTGAAAAGAAGATGTTACACTTGATTGAAGATCCCAAAAATGCTTCTTATGAAGTGTTGTTTGTTGATGTAGATGTTGACAATTTCATTGGTTTTGCTGATGGAAAAGAGAATAAGATGGAAAAATTAGAGTTCCTTGGTATGGTAAGTTCTTCATGGACATTACTATTTGATGGAGCTTGATCCAAATTTGGAAATGGTGCTGGTATAGTGTTGGTTTCCCTAGTTTAGAGGAGTTTTCTTTTTCCTTCAAGCTCAATTTTGAATGTACTAACAACATTGCTGAGTATGAGGCATTATTATTGGGATTAAGGATTGCATGGAAGTATGGAGTAAAGGATATTGTTGCTAAAGGAGATTCAGAGCTGGTTGTCAAGCAAGTAAGAAAGTTGTATGCTACAAAAAATCAATGTATGAGACAATATAAGCATGTTATTTGGGACTTGATTGAAATGTTTGATTCCTTTAACATTGTTTACCATGATAGAGGTATTAATTCTACTACTAATAAGTCAGTTTGTTGTTGGTTCTAGATTTGATAATTGTACCATTTCACCTTTTTGTGAATATGATATTGAAGTGTTAACAAGGCTAGCTATCCCGGATAATGTGAAACATTGGCAGATTTTTGATGATGATGCACAAGTGTTGAGATTCTTACAATGCCAAGGAGAGTTTTCTAGTCAGAATATTGATTGGGAACCAATGGTGTGCATGAATGAAGGTAGAGAAACATTGTTTGACAAGGATATTATACAATTGAAAACAAATACCATTCCTAAGGGTCTTGTTGCACTTGAATCCATTTTTAGCAATGTTGATTGCATCGTTAATAGAAAGATGGCTGCTTCAAGGATGTGGAAGAGTATAACTTGGGAACTAAAGAAAAACCAAGGAAGATCTGGTTGGGTAGTCATCTCAAAGAAAGAAGAAAAATAGTCCTATGCCCAACTTTTAAAGAAATATCAAGACTGCCTTGCTTGGTCTTATTCGAATTGAAGGCATATAGAGAAGATTTATTTCAGCATGAGATCCCTCTTGAGGCTAAAACCAAACCATTTAGACAAAAAAAAAGGCCTATTAACCCACTACTTTCCATGAAAATGCAAGAAGAGTTGAAGAAATTGAGAGATGGTGGCATCATTCAACCTAGAGGTACTCTTCTTATGTTGCCAACCTTGTGCGGTTAGAAATAAGAATAGAGATATCAGACTTTGTGTGGATTTTAGGAATCTAAAAAAAAACAATCTATGAAGGACAACTATCCTTTGCCAAACATGGAGAATATCTGCAGCTTGTGTGACAGGTCAGAAATGCTTTCTACTTTGGATGGTTTCTCCAGATACAATCAAGTAGTTTTCAAAGAATCAGAAAGACTTAAGACAGCCTTCACTACTCCTTGGGGGACCTATGTTTTTATAAGGATGCCTTTTGGATTGATGAATGATGGTGCTACTTTTCAAAGGGCAATGGATGTTGCCTTTGCTGGTTATTTCAATGAGTTTATTGCAGTTTACCAAGATGATGTGACTATTTTTTCAAGACAGCGAGAAGACCATCTACAACACCTAGAGAGGATGCTAATCAAATGTAGGGAGTATGACATTTCACTTAATCCAAAGAAGTGTCATTTTGGTGTGAAAAAGGCCAAGTTGCTAGGACATATTGTATCTAAATAAGGTGTTATGATAGACCCTGAGAGAGTGGAAGCAATCAGCAAGGTGCCTATTCCAAGAACCAAGAAAGGTATCTAATATTTCTTTGGCCAAATCAATTTTATTATAAGATTTGTCTCCAATTTTTATAAGTCAACTCTTCCAATCACAAGCATGCTAAGAAAGGATCAAGTTATTAAGTGGGAAGAGGCTGTCATCCAAGATTTTGAAGGAATAAAGGATGCACTCAAGCATGCACCTGTTTTGGCAGCTCCAAACTATAAGATGCCTTTCCAAATATTCTATTTTGCATATGAATTTACTATTGCTTCAGCTTTTTGTTAAAAAGGATGAAAATGGAGCTGAGAGGCCTATTGCTTTCTTTAGCAAGGCTTTACAAGAAGCTGAATTGAGGTACACAATTATGGAGAAACAAGCATTTGCATTAGTAAAAGCAACAAAGATTTTCAGGCCCTACATTTTGAGTTCAAAGGTTATTGCTTATGTCCCCCACACCATGGTTAAAGACATCTTATCTGACATGGAGATATCAAGAAAATATGTAGATGGGTTAACAAATTACAAGAGTATGATATGGATATCCAAACAACAAAGCTGGTAAGAGGTTTAGGTCTTACCAAACTCATGGCTGAGAGTAATTTGTAGAATGTAGAAGTGAATCAGCTAGGGAAGAAAGGGTAGATCTCCTTGACAAGTTGATGAATTCTAAGTGGTACAAGGATGTGGTCTATTACCTCAAGCACTTATGCTATCCCAGTCACTTAAATAAAAATCAGAAAAGATCCCTCAAGCTAGCTTCTAAATATGTCATAACAGGACCTTGGGTGGCTTGGAAGAACCCCAAGGTGTCCTCTCTTGAAATGCATAACTAAAGATGAAGCTCCCAAGTTGATTGCTGATTTCCATGGGGAGTTTGTGGAGGAAATTTTTTGGGAGAGTGACATCACATAAGATTTTAAGATTTGGTTATTGGTGGCCAACTCTTTTTAAAGATGCAAACCAGCTAGTTAGAAGATGTGATAAGTACCAACGTTTTTTAGGAAGATTGAAATATTCGGGCTCCCTTCCTTTGCATCTTATATCGAGTTGAAGCTCCTTTCAAATAATGGGGAATGGATTTTATTGGTGAGATTTCAGATCCTTCTAGTGCTGAGTTACAAATGGATCCTTGTCAGAAGAACTAATTATTTTACAAAATGGGTTGAGGAAATTCCATCTAGAAGGGAAACACACCAAGTGGTAATGGATTTCTTATTGAATCATATCATATGTAGATTTGGGGTTTCAGATTAATATTGTGTCCGATAATGCTATGTGTTTTAGAGCCAAGCCTTTGATGGGTAATGTGCAATGAATATGGGATAAATCGATCTATTCTTCAAACTACAACCCACAAGGAATGGGAAAGCTGAATCAAGTAACAAAAACTTGCTCAAGATCATTAGAAGAACCTGGAAATCAACAAGAAGAAGTGGGAGAACAGGTTGAAATTTGCAGTTTGGGTGATAGGATAACTCAAAAAGAGAAACTGGTAAAAGTCCATTTGAAATGGTGTATGGAACTCAAAGCTTTGTTGCCATTACACATGCAATTATCCACTTTTCGAGTTTTCCCAATAGTTGGAAGATCAAGAGCATGGCCCATATGAATAAAGAATCAATTAGATCATTGAGTTGGATGAAGAAAAGAGAGCTTCTAATCAAACGCATGTCAAGTTTAGGGAGAAATTGAAGAAGTTGTTTGATAAGAAGGTCACCCCTAGAGCTTTTAGTGTTGGAGATCTGGTTTTGTTGTGGGATAGTAGGCATGAAGACAAGGGAAAGCATGGAAATTTTGATGCTTTATGGATGGGCCCTTATGCCATTGATATCGGGATTGGAGAAAATACATTTTTCTCAAGGATTTGGATGGGGATTTGCTAGAGTACTGCCTATTAATGGCAGACATTTAAAACATTTCTTGGATTAAATCCCCATGGGAGGTATGCACAAGTTGTACCATTTTGTATAGCCCTTTTTTTTTTGTTTTGTCTTTTCCATGTTCTTCTGTTGTTGGTTTGTGGTTTTCCTTTTTCCTTGGCAACCATTGTTGGTGTGGCTTTCTTGGTCTATTTTTGGTGAAAATTCTAGTTTTTAGGGCTGCTCGTATGTTTTGACTCCTTATCCAATGGATTTTGGCACTTGGTCTACGTCTTGTTATTGTGGCACTCACTTGGGAGTGCCCATCCCCAAGAAAGAGCCAATGTTGGTGTAATTTCTGGTTTGCACACTTTGCTATGATTTTCCATGCTTCATTTTTGCTCAAAAAATGTTTTATTAGCTCAGTGGTGATTTGCAACTTGTTTTTTTAGTTGGATGCTTTCAAGTGCCCTCATTTTTGTTTTTCGCCTAAATTGAAGTAAAATCCAAAGTTCCCCCATTTGTGCCCCGATTTATTCATTTTCATGGTCACATACCATTTTCTCCTTTGCCAAATCATGAAAGAACTCAAAATTGATCAAATCCTAAATTCATGCAAGTGTTTCCCCAATCCGAAGGTCATAAATGATGTCGAGAGATGATTCATTTGGTTTAAAATGAAGAATTCTCGCCTTCCCCTGTCAAAATTTTTGTTTTTAGGGCATTCCCTGAATTTTTCATGTTTTTGACGTGCTCTCAAAGCCGTCAATTTATCATTGTAAACTCTATCTTGACATGGCGGGCTCTCAATGGCAGTGTGGTCGGAAAAATGTTATAACTTGTCGATTTTCAATTTTTGGCAAAGGGAGAATTTGCTCCATGGCCCCGCATTGCCTAGTGTGCCTACGTGGCATGATTTGATTGGACAGATGGAGCAGCGAGTGGCGGAGGTCACTTAAAAATTTTGCCTTCATTTTTGCAAATTTCTCAAAATCAAATTTCTACCCGAAGGCCCGTAGCGAATGGCATGATGACACGTGTCTAGGAGGGCCAGGCGGATGGCGAAGGACTTGGAAAATTTTTGATGTCTTTTGGCTCAGGGTGTCAGGGGAAAAATTTGGCCCGCGCGCCCGTGCCTAATGGGAAGGTGACACGTGTCATAGGAAGGTCAGAGCAGGTGGCGAGGGTCACTTAACATTTTCTTCAATTTTTGAAAAATTCTCAAATGTCAAAGTTTTCCCACAAATCCGTGCCCAATGAGAAGTAGACACGTGGCAAAGAATGGTCAGGCCGGTGGCGGGGGTAACTTAAAACTTTTTCTTCATTTTGGAAAAAGTTCTCAATGTTAAATTTCGACCCAAGGGCCCGCACCCAATGGAAGGGTGACATGTGTCCATGGGAGCAAAGGAAAAGTGGGGTGATGTGTGTTTTTGGATTTTTGCCTTTGGAGGAAAAATTTCAAAGTAACATTTTGAGCCAGATCTCCGCGTGAATCACAGTGTGACACGTATGCACAGAGATGAAATGGAGAGGTGGAAGTTCTAAAAACTTTGAATTTTTAACTTCAAAATACTAAAATTACATTTTTTCCTAAAGGCCCACGCCAAATAAAAAATAGACATGTGTCCAACATTTGATGGAAATTCGGAGCGCGGAGGAAAGATGGAAAATGTTCCAATTTTGGCAAAAATTTTCAAAGGAAGCAATGAACCCGCGGAAAATATTGGAGGTTTTTTCCTAGGACTAATCCATAGGCAACATGTGGTATTTTTCAAATTTCAAAAGATAAAGGTCGGGCCCACATGGAGTTTTGATGCTTGCGGAGGTTTGAAGGTAGATTTGATGAGTTGGCTCCGCCTCCAATGGGAAATCGACACGTAGCAGAGAAACAACGTGTATTTGGGGTCACAGGCATGTTGAAAATAATTTCCTTTTCTTAAAAAAGTGGCTAAATGCATAAAATTGGACCACGGTTTTGGTGAAGGCCCACAAAAGGACATGTGGCGCATCCAGGGGCTCGCGGGGAAAATGTTCAAAATTTTCCCAAGGGCAGAAAAGGTTCAAAACACATTTTTAAAAAGTTGAGGCTCGGTTCAATGGTATTTGGACACTTGTCCCAACCCATCCAAAGAAAAAGAGGAAGAATATTGAAGGTATCATCTTGCCACGTGGAAGGATGGCATTTAAAGTTGATTTTAATCAACGCAATTTGTATGCATTTTCATTTTTTGGGTGCCATTGGAGCTCCAGAAGTGTGGAATCGTCATTTTTGCACCAAAACACATGAAATTTTATATGAATCGCATCCCTTCGGCCTTCTAAGCACAATGGAATCATTTATTTGAGATGATTCAGTGCCTTATAGTGTTTTTCATGAGATATTTTTCTCACCGTGAAAAACATGTGAAAGGTAAACATTGAAAAGTTTTAGAGTTAAAAATGACAAGGAAAAATGGTGAAAAATGATTGCAAATGCATCTTTGGCATGGTGGAATGCTAAAAACATGACCCCGGGATGGATAAGGATCTCGAGTTCATATAATATTTTAAAATATTTGTGCATCTCTCGGCATTTGGCGAGTACATTTCATGATTTTATATCATTTTTCATCAAATGGATGGGGTTTTGTAACAAATTTGATCCCTTTGGCATATTCTTTGCTTGGGATGGAAGGATCCAAGTTGGCATAGGGTATATGATGTAGTTTGGAAGCATTTTTGTAGTTACATTGAGAATTTTGGAGAAAGAGAGAAGAATTTTCATAGGGAAAACTGGAAGAAGTCCATTTCCTTTTGAGAAACTACCTGAGAGCCATTTTTATTCTAGTTTGCATCAAATGTTCATCATGTTGAGTTGGTTTTAGTTATAAATCGGGGTTCATTTTAAGAGACCTCCTAGAAATCGGAGTTGGAAAATACCTAGCGAATATCCGCGGAACAAGTTTCGCAGGAAGGTGAATTTTTTGGGGGTTGAATGCAAAATTTTCGCCTGATTTTTAAGTGGTGTGATAGAAGGTTCTTAAAAATCTTCTTGACGCACGACATTTGACTGAGCCACTGAAATTCTGCTTGAAAAAGAGACCTCATTTTCCGTGTCACGCGTCAGCATTTTTCTCCCTATCACGCATCAGATATTCGGGTAAATGATGATGAGGAATTCATTTTCATGAATTCTAAGTATTCTCATTGGATTCTTGGACCTTTTCCATAAAGATTCACATATTATACGACATGTTTTCATTAAATATTTCTCCCAAAATGATGAAAAAAGTTCACGCTTGAAAAAGCTGCGAGTTCTTGTCGCGCGACAACAAAAAAATCTGGCACATGCCGCACGACAACAAGTTTATTTGTCGAGCGACAAGCACTTGGAGAAGCGTGAACTTGTTTTTCGTCATTTTGGGAGAAATAATTAATGAAAACAGGCCGTATAATATATGAATCTTTATGGAAATGGGCCAATGAATCCAATGAGAATACTTAGAATTCATGAAAATGAATTCCTCATCATCATTTACCTGAATTGCCTTGCGTGACAATAAGGCAAAAATAAAAATTCACGTAAATTATGATGAGGAATTCATTTTCATGAATTCTAAGTATTCTCATTGGATTCATTGGCCCATTTCCATAAAGATTCATATATTATACGGCCTGTTTTCATTAATTATTTCTCCCAAAATGACGAAAACAAGTTCGCGCGAAAATTGCCGATTGCTTGTCGCGCGACAACAAGTTTGTTGTCGCGCGACAAGTACTGGCAGTTTTCGCGCGAACTTGTTTTCGTCATTTTGGGAGAAATAACTAATGAAAACAGGCCGTATAATATATGAATCTTTATGGAAATGGGCCAATGAATCCAATGAGAATACTTAGAATTCATGAAAATGAATTCTTCATCATCATTTACCCAAATTTCCTTGCGCGACAACAAGGCAAAAATAAAAATTTGGGTAAATGATGATGAGGAATTCATTTTCATGAATTCTACGTATTCTCATTGGATTCATTGGCCCATTTCCATAAAGATTCATATATTATATGGCCTGTTTTCATTAATTATTTCTCCCAAAATGACAAACACAAGTTTGCATTTAAAAGCTAGCCGATCTTGTCGCGCGACAACAAAAACCTTGTTGTGCCGCGCGACAACAAGTGTTGTCGTCGCGTGACAAGAACTGTCGCGTTTAAGCATTTTGCGCGAACTTGTTTTCGTCATTTTGGGAGAAATATTTAATGAAAATAGGTCGTATAATATATGAATCTTTATGGAAATGGGCCAATGAATCCAATGAGAATACTTAGAATTCATGAAAATGAATTCCTCATCATCATTTACCCGAATTTTTATTTTTTCCCCTAGGTGGTATAAGTGATCTAGTAGTGTTCTACCTGGCGAATAATCTAGGATTATATAGGGGATATTTTCAAGGGTAGGCGAAGCCGACCCCTAAAAAAAATTAAACTGTAATTTTTAGGCGAATAGGTCACTGATTCGCGCCAGAAAATTTGCCTTTTCAAATTTTTCAAAAATAGAATATTCGCCATATTACGAATATTCGCCACTAAAATTATCCCTGTTATAAATCCATCAACAAGATTTGAGATTGTCTAAATAACATTCCCTTGCTGATATATTTGATCAAATTCTTGGATTAAGTGGTTTTATCTCTTGGAAAATCTTGCATACACTGTATTTTAGTATGTTTTTTAATCTATGTTTCATGCTCATGTTACAATCTTGTGTTTGGGATCTTTATTGGTCATGCATGGTCTCATTTATTATAGAGGGTTTGAAGGCATCTGTAATCTTTCATTCATAAGAGTATTCTTTTGAGTGAAGATAAACATATTTAAACTCATCTTACCTTCCTTGTAAATTGAGGGTGTTTGTAAACCTTTGGGTGTACCTTAGGTCATGATCTAACAAGGGTTCCTAAATGCTTCATTGATATTTTGATTCAAGCCTTTGTGGCGGGTTATCAAATTTTGTATGGAATCGTGTAGATTTGGGCATCCATTGTGCACACATCCTGGTTGAAAGAGAACTTCAAATCCATTGAAACATCTCTGTTGTCTAGGTGTTGTAACCCATTTGCAAAGTTTCCCAAAGAAGGTGATGATTTCTAACTACTCTTGTCCCAACATCTCTCATCAGAATTTCACTTTAAACTAACTCATCCTACCTACAATACCCCTGCATCTGCATTGTGTGTCCACAAAAGAACTCAATCCTTTCCAAAAATTCACAAAGTTGATCGGTGGTTTTATCATGTCTTTAGCAACTCTAGCTTTGCTTTGAGAACATTTCCATCATTTAGTAGTGACAACTCCTTTGAATTTGGATAATGGATATTTGATCATGTTTTCACAAAGCCTCCTCCAACATCACACACAAAATACAAGGATATCTCCATCTCCTTACCATATAGGAAATGTAATATAGGTTCTCTTACCTTGGTTGATAGGCAAAACCTAAAATAGTGAGGGTTAGATCAAAACCCTTATGAAGGTGCTATCCACTCCCTCAATTATTGAATGCAAACAAGTAGATAGGTGTGATCCCTGGCTACAAATGACATATAAAACATCTATCTATCCTTGAGTGTCTTGTGCTGATTCATGATCTTTGTTCAAGTTGTGAAGGAGATTAAATCTAGATACCAACAAAGTGATCATCAGGCTTCAGTGCAATGCTTCTCTTGCGTGTCCCACTTCAAAGACATGTAGTAATCTTCACTATCAATGCCTTAGGTCCTTCTCGCTATCTTGGGCATCCACCGATCTTCTACCACGTATTGGATTCTAAGCATCTCGGTACCTTTGTTTTCTTGTTTATGCTACTTACTCGGATGATCATATAAGTCCTGGTCACTCTTCATAGCTATGGTTCTTCCCACAAAAAGAACATGAAATATTCTAAGGAAATGTGTGCCTATAGTGCTCGGGATATATGCACGTATAACATGTTCCACAAGGAGCTCACCTCTTTCTCCACCATGGCCTCATCCTCCATATCCACCATAATATCCACGTCCCCTTCCATGACCTCCTTCAAAACACCCTCATTCTTGTCATAGCGTGTTTGATTATGATCCCAATCCTGGTGCTCATTCTTACCCTTAGAATTATTTGTTACACTTGTCTGTCATACCCCAATGTCTATAGCATCTTGGATTTGACCAATCAACTAACAATCCTCAATATCATGGGTCGTGGACCTGCAAATCTTACAAAAGAAAGATACATTCTTCCTTATCACGTGTTGTAATAAAGGACATTGAATAGTATCATGATTCAAATGACATATCTCATAATCCAACAGTAATGAGCATACATATATGCGAGGGAAATTATCCTTGGTGTGACCTTCCACTTCACAATCTGTACACCAAATTCCTCAAAGACGTTTCATGGGCTAAATTCTTGTGATTCTCTAAGCGATTTTCCATAGCTATAATTTGTGCCTCTAAGAATGGACTAACACCAATGTCAATGCTCCCAATTGCCTCAAGACGCAAAGCTACTTTCGGTGCTTTGTGCGGATCGATCGCATGTCTTATGTGATAGCACCCTTCTAAATGGTGTAATCAATCCTCTAATGAACCATTGTGCATGTTGGATAGCGTGAATATCATAAGATAGCTTAGATAGAAGTGTCTTAAAACAATCATCATACTCACGTACACTCTCAGTAGTGCCTTGCTTGATATCCTTGAGCACACTAATACTCTTTTGCTCAAACTCAGGGATATGGAACTCTTTCAAGAAAGCATCTTTCAATGCTACATAATCCACACAAGTTTGATCAGGGTCAAACTTCCTATACCAGTTGTGTGCACGTCCCTATAATGTAGTAGCAAATTGACTTGCCTTATGCTTAATAATTGTGATCCCTTTAGCATGCCACAAGATTTCACACATATGCACATGTTCAACAGCATCGTCTATACCCTTTATACTCTGAAAGACATAGAGACATATCCATATAAATATTATATGGTTATTGCGGACCTTAACCACCTAATCCAGAACCTCCGGTGTTCCCTCTGCCTCTAGAACCACCAGATCCACTAGAACTAGAACCACCTATACCTCCTGATCCTCCACCTGTAGGGGGAATAGGACCTGTAGATGTACTCCCATGTGCTCGATAATAGTACTATACTGAACACCTACAGTATGTGAGGTATTTCCACTTCTAGAGGTGAATCCAAAATTCTACGTGCTCACATTCTATGTGGATGATGTGCCTAAGGATGTTCCTCCAAATATTTTTGAATCCTTCATCGTGTCATTGATGTACTTACTCCCCGACTTACTCTGCTCTCCTACTTCCCAAGTTAGCTTGCTAGTGACTTTTCGTACTAGATCTTTGGAAAACCAAGCACAAAGGATAGGTCATCGGTGGATTAATATGCATTCCCGTGGTCCAGGTAGTCTCTACTTGACACACTTCGTGTGAGGCCGAGGGGGATCTCTGTCATGTTTTCCAATATGGAGGATTTCTTGATGCTCTAGCTCCATGTATTCTACATGATCTATAAATCCTTCATGATCCATCTCTCTCCTCAATGCCATACTTTTGCAACATAACGCTGCTTCTCTATCTCCCTCTCACACGCCTCATTAAACTTAAGCCACCTTTCCTCTCTCTACCTCTCTGCCGCTAGGTCTACCATCTTTCACCAAACATGTTCCTTCCCTTGCGTGTGGTGAATTTTAGTTAGCCATCGGTTTACTCTCCAGGTTCAAAGTTACCATCAAGATCTTGATCGCCAATAGAATAACTCACAAATATACTCCTCTTGGATACCACAAAACTAGAATTCAGCTACCTTCGAGAAAGAGTACGATCAAATTTAATATTCTAGAATATAACTATTTAGAACACCATGAAACCACATATCCACGGTGTGAGTCTAGAGATTAGCATCATAAAGGGCCTGAATTCCTCTTATGTCCGAGACAAGTGTGCGATACCTCCAATTCCACTAAGATACATAAGCAGTAAGCCACTCGTATAGTTCTACTGGAAAGATGGTGAAAAATCTCTCATATAAGCTATCATATAGATTCTATTCTACCCAAGTGCGTGTGTTAAACTCGGATCCACTGTTTGGATCGCCATGCATATTCTTCCTCCAGATCGTGTATCCATTCCTCAATACTTTCTAGATTTAACCAAGACATATTCATCATGAAGCATCTTGAAAACATATGAAAAAGAGGTCACAACAATGAGAACCAATGATTAAACCAAGAATTTACCGGATAACTCCCTAGATGCACTAACACATCACTCATCCTAGATCGAGCACCTACCTAAAGTGCGCAAAGGTATAAGGTTCCTCTTTAGGGTTCTTTGTAGCGAGGATGTTATGATGATGAAGGAAGAAACATATAGATTCATAACTAATCTATCATTCTACATTATATGCTACATTCGGATATATGACAAAACAAGTGTTAAATAGTAATCATGATTAAATCAATAACATACACTACTCGATTACACATGAGAATGACACTTCGATTCATCGAATATATTCTATCTATTAATAAACACATAAGATCCTTACAATAATGTCAAATGATACCAATGCGTGTATGGATATGATACTGATAATTCAGTCATATGCATATATCTCTATACCTCCATACATCCCTCACACTCATATATGACCACTATGTACCTCACATCATATATATAGGGTGGGGACTTTCCCTTCACCGCTTATCTACTCTAGAAATGAGCCGCATGCTATTTATAGCACGCGTTGTTCAAGCATAACCACACATGCAAGTGTGTTATCTATAGACCTCTTTGAGTTAAGCGAAGTGTCAATCCTATTCTTAGCTCATCTCCATGTAAAATTATTTGATATGATCCTCCAAAAATAGAAAATGCATGATGTGCATGTCTCTACATCGTTGGTGTGTTCTACATGCCATCTTCTAAAAATAGGTCATCATGCTTAAAATCAGCTAAGTCCGAATGCCGAACCTACCTTCCCATGCGCAGTCCTTCCTGTCCCTCCGTGCCCTTTTCCTGGCCTTCTCTCCCACGTGAACTCCTTGTGTGTTCTCTAACAAGTATTCTCCGATCAAAAATTCTAAAAGAATTAATGAACACTAAGAGCATTTGAAAATTGTACTTGAAATTTTGAGAAAGAGAAAATTGTATGGTAATTTCTCCAAATGTTCTTTTTATGAAACAAAAGTGCACTATTTAGGACATGTCATAAGCAAAGATGGAATAACAATTGATCCATCAAATATTATTGCCATAACTGAATGTCCTACACCTAAAAATGTACATGAAGTTAGAAGCTTCATGGGGCTTTCCGGTTATTACAGAAAATTTGTTAAGGAATTTTCAAAAGTCGTTGCCTGATTACTTTGTTACAAAATAAAGACAAAATTTTTGTGTGGAGTGATGAATGAAAATCAACATTTAAAACTCTAAAGAAAAAAATAAATTTTACACCTATTTTGGCTATACCTAGGATCTAAAGTGAAGCTTTACGGTAGTTGAGATTCTGAGATCTTAGAAGAAGGACTAGGAGGTATATTATTGAAAGGTTATCATGTTATAGCTTATGAGAGTAGGAAACTCAAGTTACATGAGCCGAATTATGCTCTCCATGACCTAGAGATTTATGCCATAGTTCATACACTTTAAGTATGGAGACATTATCTCTTAGGAATACCTTTTGAGTTAAAAACTAACCACCTTGGGCTGAAGTATATTTTCACTTAGCCAAATCTAAATGCAAGACAACGAAGATGGTTAGATTTTTTCACAATATGATTTTGACATAAGTTACATTAAAGGTAAAGAAAATAGAGTGGTAGATGCACTAAGCTATAAGAAACATATTTCTACACTTGTAACTTTGAGAACTCGGTTAAAGGATGAAGTAAAGCATATCATGGATTCAAATTTATATTTTCAACAAGTAAAAACATCACATGCTACAGATCATAATGATGCAAGATACAAAGGTTTTTACTTTCATAATGAAGGAATTTTAAGATATGAAAAGTGAGTGTATGTACCTTTAGAAAATGAGTTAAGGAAAAATTTAATGATGGAATTTCATAATTCACCTTACTCAGGACATCCCGGAGTTACGAAAATTCTTACGATGTAAAACAAAAATATTTTTGGAAAGGGATGAAGAGATACATATATGATTTTGTTTCAAATTACCTAAAATGTCAGCAAGTTAAGGTTGAGCATATGCACCTAGCTAGTTTATAGTATCCTCATAAAGCATCTTTGTAATATAAGTGACAAGTAATAAGTATGGATTTTGTTCGGGGCTACCTATGTCTAGAAATAAGCATGTTGTTATTTTATTGTTGGTAATCTTAAAAATGATTCACCTATTTTAGAAAAAATATTTGTGCATGATATTTTAGATTACATGGAGTACCTAAATTGATTATATCTAATAGAGACCCTAGAATGACATCTCGTTTCTATAAAACACTAAATGTAGCCTTAGGAAAAATATAAATTTTATTTCTACATACCATCTGGAAATAGATGGTCAAATTGAGAGGGTAAATCAAGTTTTGGAGGACATGTTAAGAATGTACTGTATGGATCAGCAGTACAAATGGGAAGAATACCTTCCTTTAGTGTAATTTTCTTACAATAATACTTATCATTCCTCTTTAAAAATGTCACATTTTGAAGCATTGTATGGAAGGAATTGCAGAATTCTAGTTAGTTGGGATAAAATTGAAGATAGAGAGGTAATTGGACTGAAATGCTTACTGAAATGGAACAACAAGTGAAAATAATTCGTGAATGATTTAAAGAAGTTGCTGATAGGTAGTTTATTTATACAAATCAAAAAGGATCAATAAGAAATTTGAACTTGGTGAAAATTTCTTTTTATATGTTAAGTCTATAAAGAGATCTATTACCTTTGGCAAGGTAGCCAAATTATCACCTCATTTTGTGGGACCTTTTGAGATTGTTGAAGTGATTATCCATGTAGCTTATCGCTTAGCATAACCTCCCACCTTGTCACAAATGCATGATGTTTTCCACATTTCATTGCTTAAGAAATAAATTTTAGATTTATCACATGTATTAAATTGGGATTCCTTGCATGTCCAAGACCGGGAGTAATCATGGTGAACTCCTAAGAGTTATGGAAACTCACCAGTTGCACTTGAAGGTACGAGTAGCATATTTACACAATAATCAATCTATGTATTTCTCTATTCGAAACATACAAATATATAGGAAATATATTTCCTAAATAATAGAAGTTAGCTATAACAACTCACTAACTTACTTGAGTTGTTTCTAACACACTAACCAAATATAATTTTTATTGTTGTTTTATGTAACAACTAATAATAGTTTACTAACACATACTTATAACATAATAATTACATCATGTAATTATTATTTACTAATGGAGCACTAATATTATATTTCCTAACATTCCCCCTTGAAGTACGAACATGGGGAAAACTTGCCTTTGTACTTACACCTACTCATGATCTAGTGATTTTCATAGGATAACCACAAACCTCAAGGATGGTTTTGTAAACTTGATTGACCAAAAATTGAGAATGGTGGTTTTATAATTGGTTTACCACAAACCACAAAGTGATGGTTTTGCAAATGGATTACCAACAACCAATAATGTTGGTTTTGTTATTGGTTTACCACAAACCACAAATGAAGGTTTTCAAGTGTTTTACCTACAACCACACCATGATATGCCAAGTACTATTCTCAACCCCGATCACATCTCTGCAAGGAATAACATAGGAAATTATGATGAAATCTATTGCTCATACATACATAGAAAAAGATAACATAATGGAAATGGAACATTGGATCATGTTCCACCCTCAATGTAAAATTTCCAATTATTGAAAATAGGAACACCGCAAACCGAATCAAACATACAACTGAAAAAATGCCACCAAATTTGATATGTGTCCCCATCATTGGTCGATGACGAGAGATGGTTGAATGACCTCCAACCTCTATTTTCCTCCATCCTCCAGTGTCATGCTGCTAGTTCATCCGGATGTGATCATGAAGCTCAAAATACCTTCAATAATTTGGACGTCACGTATAAGAAAAAATATGTCCAAAATTGAACTGCGGGCAATTTTTTTAAAAAAAAATTCAAACTTTGGAAGATGCCACTTTTTACAATAGCATTGACCCACAATGAACTTTTGACAACTAAACAAAAATTGAATCTTGACAATACAATGATACTTTAGACTCAAAATGACAATACAAATAATCATTTAATGACTAAATGATGACACTATCAATATTGACTTCAATGAACAATAAAATTACAATACATTTATACTCTCAAGACAAAACCAAACTAAATACGCTAAACTTAAAACTAAAGCTAAGGACCTAAAATACCAAATGAACTTAAAGCTTAAAAGACTTTTAATACCTATTTGACTCAAGTGATGATAATATACTAAACCAAACAATTCGTTAATTTCCAATAGAGAGACAACTATATCTTAAAAATAACAGACCTAATACCTTTATACGACACTTTTCATGGAATGAAACGTAGGATGGGTAAAATGTATCAATTCAGACCTTTGAATTTTGATTCGTGGAGTGTTGTTTGAATCTTTGATAGATGGATATTGATATAATAACAAGCCACTTTATATGCACAAAGAACCATTTTAAATGAAGATGACGTATTGCTTACAGTCCTGATTCTCGAGCCTGAAATGAACACGGGGTTAAATATGAGATTGGGACTGTCAATGCATGATGTACGAGGTCTAGAAGAAGCCTTGTTTTTGCACTATGGATGCCTGATAGATTCACCACCATAGATAACTCAGACTTGTGTTTATAGAAGGCGAACTTTAAATAGTAGATGGCCACGCTAAATGCATAGGTGTTTGAGGTCCACCGTCGAACAAGTAAACATGTCAAGGTTGAGGTCCACCATCCAGCTGATAATGTTTTTCTGATAAAATCATGCAGAATCAACAAATGAATTGATCGCTGGCTGAGTCGATATAAAACTTTGTATTATCTCCAATGGATCACAAACCTGCTTGTTTTTCTTTCAGAATAAATATTTTACCAGGATGACTCTACAAATGGGTTCTACCATCCCATAAGGAAACTAAACTACAAATATTACAACCAGCTCTTCTCCCTCTCCTTTATATAGATCGTCCACTTTTGGAGCACAGATATTTTGGATACCAAAAATTACAACACGTACAGGAAGATCATATCTGATGCGGTAGTTTTTAGTCAGGAATAATGTGTAATATGTAGCTCGAGAGGAGGTGAAGATACCTGAAATGGCAGTTCTCAGATGTGTATAGATATACCAGTCCACACGAGTTGAGGAAGAACTATGATAGGGACGAGATCTGAATTAGATCTGAGACTATCAAGACCACGTTAGGATGGTTCTTGTTTTTATATGCTTCCAAACTGAGTTGTCACGCAATCCACCAGATCAACACATCTCCAAGACTCGATATGAACATGAAGATATTTCTTTACACCATAGATCATTGACAATACATGTTGTCAAATTATAACAGTACTACCATATGTATCTGCAGAGGGATGCCTTTTCAACTGGAATTTACTTCTTCACGAGACCCATTAATAATCTAAAATCTTAATCACCAAACCAACTAAGCACAAACTCATCACAAATAAATTTCCATCCACCAAGGAAAAAGAATAACACGCCCCTTCACTAATATCTCATAGATCCATGGTCGCTCTGATACCAAATGAAGGTACAGTAGCAGATTTACACAATAATAAATCTCTGTATTTCTCTATTCTGAAACATACAAATATACAGGAAATATACTTCCTAAATAATAGGAATTAGCTATAACAACTCACTAACTTACGTGAGTTATTTCTAACACACTAACCAAATATAATTGCTATTTTTTTGTTATGTAACAACTAATAAAGTTTACTAACACATACTTACAACATAATAATTACATCACATAATTATTATTTACTAATGGAGCACTAATATTATATTTCCTAACAACACTTATGAAATCATGAAATCAATCAATGAAAGGTCCAGTGAGACTAGTTTAATGAAGAAAGTGCAACATGGGAAAACCTTGAGGATATGAAAACTGATTTTCCTCATCTGTTTGAACATAATTAATTCTGATTTTTTAGATAATTAAAGACTTTTTTTGAAAACTATCTTTAATTTTTCTAGTTTTGGGTAGATACTATAAATTTTAGTACTAGGACAACAATTATGATGCTGTAATAAGTTATGAAAAACTTATTTTTGCAAATTTGGTTTCTATTTGAAATTTTGTGGAAGGAAGAATTATAATAATGATTATTTTTCTTGTATATGATTATGGATTAAGTTAATCATTGGGATGATGATGA
Source organism: Taxus wallichiana var. yunnanensis (assembly GCA_018340775.1). Taxonomy (NCBI): domain Eukaryota; kingdom Viridiplantae; phylum Streptophyta; class Pinopsida; order Cupressales; family Taxaceae; genus Taxus; species Taxus wallichiana. The sequence goes on from CM031234.1 coordinate 132,446,142, forward strand.
TTTTTAGAGTAGAGGTATGTAATTCCTTTACCATGGCTTTTATTTTTTATCAATTTTGTAAAACAAGTAGCAACATTGATAAGTGATTCTCATTTTGAAGACGATGTATTCTTTAAAATTAATTAATCATGTTGTCGTAGATGATATGTTTTATCTTTAAAAATTGGATAACATCATGCCATGAAAATTCTGAATTTATAATGAAGTATTACATATAATTTCTATGTTGAACCTTTTAATTTATTTTGCATATGGATGAAAGAAATAAATTCAGTGTTATTTGTTCATTTCCTATTTTGCAATACTGAACTTGTTTTTAGTCTATTGATTTCATAGTGCAGGAGTAACCACACCTTGGATCAATTACAATGATCCAAGGCATGTTTAGGATTTTTTGATGTTTCGATCATTGTGATTGAGTCGATCAAAACTTTTGATTTCTGAACCCATGCTTGCAATGGAGTAATATGGGTCTTCCGTAGCATCTTTTGATTTCACCATTCTAAGTGATCTGATTCATCATTTTGATAAAATTTGCAAGGTAATGTTCTTTGATTAATTTATTGGGACCTAATTAATCTAAGTGTTTTGATTATCTTATCCTATCCTAAACCTATGTTAAGGTGATTATATTTATTTGATGATTAAATCCTAAATGGGGTAATGAGGAACTATCCTAAGTTTGGATACTAATTAATCCTAAGCTATATGAAACTATTCCTAAGGTCCTAAGCTATGGTTTATAAACTAATACTAAGGGAACCTAACCTAATGGACATTGACCTAACCTAAGGGATGTGTGGATGGTTTTGTTAACAAGTGGTTGGATGGCAGTGACACCATTCCAAATGCATTGCAAGGTTTAAATGTTTCATTTAATATGATGTTACCACCAATTTTGGCCAAGGTAAAGAGGTAGAGGAAAATGTTGAGCTGGAAACTCTACTATTTTTGGTTGAATGAAGTTTTAAATTGTTATTTGTAACTAACAAAAGATAAAACATGGTGGGAGTTTTGGAAGGGAAATTGTTAGTAATATTGGCATTTATGAGCCTTGACCTGAGCAAAAACCTCTTGGGGAATAGTAGAATGGGTTGGAGGAAAAATAAATGGGTTGGTTTTATTGTTCATTCAGATTTTTTGAGCTCTTTGGCCCTGCATGTTGTATTTCCATTTTTCAAACTTTGAGTTCATTTCTTTTGCATGATAAAATTTTCCATTGCATGGTGGAAATAATGGAAAAATTTGATCATGGAAGCTATAAGAAGAAAATGGGAAAAGTTTTAGTGGATTGTTTTGGCGTTTACATTGGAAATATTTCTGTGGAATATTTTCTTGAAGGATTGAAGCAAGGAAGAGAAGGTAGGAGTACTACCAGGCATGATAGGATCTATCTCTTTTAGATATCTTTCTTTTATTTAAATTTTTTTATTAAAATAATTTTGTTCTTCATGAAAATGTCTCGAGAATTGTTTGGTGTGATTGGTTACTTATTCTAGATTTTGTGAATTTATTTTGGACACGGTTTCTTCTGAATATAGTGATTCTATGGAATAAAATCATTTTGCATGTTTCTAGGTTTTGAATGAATTTGGAAAACTGATGTATTGCTTTATGGGAATCTAGGTATGATTGTTCAGGGGTATTTTGTGTTTTGATAATTATGTCTCCTTGTTTGTACCCTTTTTTGCATTTAAGTGAATTTTGCAAGGATTCGGTTTGAAGTTTCTTAAACTTTGGAAGTCTTGAGGTTGTTGTGGCGGGGTTTGTTTAAAGTTGTTTGGGTCAACTCTTGTTCAGTATAAAATGAATCCTGTATTAGAACCCCTGTTTGGTTTGAAGGTTATTCATTTTGGTTGTATTAACAAATATTGTTGGTCGACTTGTTTCTTGAAGGTCTATTTTGGGATTCTTGTTTGGTTTATAGACCTTCATTTCGACTTAAGATTAAGAGCTGATATTTTTGTTATTTTAAATAGATATTGATGGACCCATCACCGGGTATTCATGAAGTTGGATTTTGAGCACTGTAAGTGCATGTTGTATAGGTGAGCAATGGATTTTTCTGTATCTATCATCTTAAGTTTTGTTTCACTGTTTAAATACCCTTCTCGGGTGGACATGTTTGAGAAACAAGGACTGGTAATATCATGTCTCTCTCTCTCTCTCTCTTTTATGGGATTTTATTTTCATTGCATGTATACCCATCTTGGGTCAGCTTGTATGGAAAGGAGGGGAGAAACTGGGTAAGTTTTGTCCCTTCTTGTTCGTTGAGTTTTGTTTAAATTTTTCACCCATTATGGGTTGGTCCGTATAATGATATCTTTAGGACGTTGTTCGTCCTAGTATTTTGTTATTGTTCAACACTATCTTTTACCTTTGAGCTTTGTTACTTGTGAGCATCATGATTTATATCTTATCGATCTATATTTACTTTGATGAAGTTTTAGTGGTTTGGATCATCATTTTTATTAAAGGATGCTTTCTTTAAACTATAGCATGTTATGTTGAATGTGCATGTTCTTACAAAGTGTCTCTTAGAGATTGTACTCACATCTTTGTTTGGGTTGTTTGAGAATGTTGAAGGAAGACTATTGCTCTTATTGTGAATTCATTTTGAGTGTGAATGAAAGTTGTACTCTATGATTTTTGTTTCTTGAACAGTTCAAATATCTTTATCCTGTAGCTTTGAATTGGAAGTTATTTGATTACTTGAGATGCATGTTATGTTATGATATCTCTCTCTCTCTCTATTTAATATTGGTTGAATAGACACATTTTGATCATATGGGTTTCTGAACTAGTTCATTTTTTTTGGATAGGCCTCTTTGATTTCTATACCTTGTGTTTGAATCATTTTGCCTTGTCAATGGCTAGAGTAAATCTCCTGTAGGAATGTATAGTGAGTACCTAAGTTCTGTCAAATTTTTCTCTATTTTGTTGGCATTCTTTTATGGGTAGTGATAGAGATTTGGATAGATGATCCATGGAGACAACATCTTGTTCATGTCAATTTATTTGTATTTGTTCCTAAATACCTTTTGATTGATTGCTAGGGAATGGGTTGTGACTTATTGGAACTTTGGCTTGGTGATTTAAATTGGAAAGAATGAAGATAGATCTTGAACTTTGATTAATTTTCTTCTTATATATTGGTTTTAGTTTGAAATTTTATCATGTTGAAATGATTATCAATACTATAACATATATAGAATTAAATTTATGTTGGATTATTTAAATTTTTAAATGAGCCAATGATTCTTAATAGATTATTGACTTCTTGTCTATTATGACATTGTGACTTTTTGGGAAGTTTATTTGATTGATCTTATTTTTGTGTACTTGGAACCTTTTCATAAATAGAAGGGTTCCATTTCTGAAACATTTAAATAAAAGCATGTTTTCTTAATGTTATAACGTTTATCATGCTCAGTTCTTGTGAACTAACTCATGCTAACAATTTTATAGATGGAATTCGTGAAAAGTGAAAGGAGAAATACTTATAGAAAGTTACATTTGTTTTATTAACAAAGTCATTTTCCTCATTCGGATGCTTATGTATTGAAATTCTCTCGAAATGAACTTGTTGGAAAAACTATGAAGATGTATTAAATTAGTTTTGTAATGATGAAATATGTTTTCTTATAAAATTATGGAATATTATTGAGCTTGGAGTGATGTAAACACTCTCTTTTTAATAAAGGAATTGTTGTGTAAAGGTTGTTGAATTATAATTTATTCTAGGATCTTATATGACTTAGATTTTAGTTATATTCCTAAATATTGACATGCATGGATTAATGGATTATAAGGTATAGAATAATTCTTGGATAAGTAACTATATATACATACTTCCAACTCATTTAATTTTGGGAAATTGTATAACTATGATGATTATGATTGATAGATCCTTACTCGAAAAAGGGAATAAGGATAGTTTTATATAGATGAATGTGGAATTCCTTTTATGAATATAAACCTTGTGTTTTGTGATTTTTAATTGGACAATAATCCTTAATTATGAATAAGAGGATACTTACTTTTATCATTCAATCAGAACTAAGTATGTTATCCTTATAATGTAATAAAGTATAACCATTAATGATGATTGGTTGTATGTTATCCTTATATGAAAACCATAAATGGAAATGGGAAAGCTTAAAGGAATTAATAAGAAGATTTAGATATTATGAAAACCAAGTCTAATGTATAAGCTTTCAATCAATAATGTTTACATTGATAAACTGTAGTAAGAAAACTTAATAATCTTACTTACTTGATATAGAAATCAGATTTATCGATAAATGGAATTAATGATTTGAGAATAAAATTCATTTGCATGAATGTAGATTTTATCTGCATACCTTCAATTGGTGTAAAAGTACATTTTGAATCCTTTATTTGGGTGAATCATACTTAGCAGACCCTTTAGTGCGTTGTTTAATGATTAATTAAACAAGATAATAATTTGAGGGTTAATAATCTAATGTTTCTTAAGTATGTTAGTTTAGTTGAAAGAACTTAGTAGGTTGTTGTAATATAGAGGTTGTAGCAGAGTACCCTCATAATGATAGGAGTCATTACGAGGATACTGTGATGCAACCAAATATGCTTCAACACCCCACTTAGTTCAATTAACTTAATTTTCATAAGTATAAATTTGGTTCATAGTTCTATCAGTGTGAGAGACAAACACATGGACTAGTGTAGTGGTTAACTTATGTTTACTTAGGGTAACTAAACACACCCAATTGATGAAATTTGATTGAGTATGTCTATTTATCCTTAGTCACCATGAGTAGTCTTCCACACTAGTGTATGTGAGCTGCCCCTATTTAGTGTGAAACTTTGACTCGGGTTTGGTTGATAGGAGTCAAGGAAGACCAATCTAGATAAAAAATTGAGTGGGGTAAAAGACATTCCTTTCACGAGTATGCTATCTTGGAATGTAAACATGGTAAACATGTTAAAATTTTGGCCAAAGTATTGCAAACTGTTGGTTGCGTTGTCTTATGTCACCTAGTCTAAGTTGTGGGATTTTAGATGAATATTAGTAACAAATATTTAGATAGGCTTCTTAGATAGAACACTTGAGTGACCCTTGATGGGTAAAAGAACCAAAGTATACTTAGTATACACGTGAACAAGTTAATCATGAGAGATCGGTTTAATACCGAGTCATGAAATGAGAGATTGGTGTTTCACCGAGGAATTACAGATTGCATATGGTTTTCTGTTATGTGATGGATTGGAAATGGAATGTGTGTTTTGAATTTTATGAATTTAGAACAGAGAACATTATATATATATAAAAAAATCTCTTGTTTATAAGTCAACTAAAAATTGGATGTCACTTCTAGGTTATCATTTGTTTTGTATTATCTCAAGAATCTATTACTTATGCAATCATTGGACATTTTTTCATTCCTTTGAATGAATACAAAGAATGGAACAAGTAGATAATAAAGGAATGGAAAAATGAGTGAGAAACTACACATGATCCAAGTTGATTGAATCCCCTTTATCATCTTCTTCCAAATTTTCCATGTAAGCATCCAATCCTTTAAACATATTAATGATAAGTTACTCATCACGAAAAACATGGTAAAGAAAAAAAATTATTGTTCTAATAAAACATTGTCAAACTCAATAGAAATGGATTTTATCTTATTTACCATCTTAGAATATCTTCTTATACTTCTTTCTAAATGAGAATTTTTTTAATTGAAACAAAACTAATTTTTTAAGAAGAGTCCAGTTTACCCCCAACATGTTTCTAAAGAATCTATATTAGCCTATTAACATATGTAGCTCCATGGGTATATGTATCATGTATTGGTAACATATTATAAATTTTTGAATCTAAATCATAAATATACTCGCCAAATTTTTCTTTCTTACCATGGAGTTTAATAATGCATCCTCCGAAGTAGTCATCCTTAACTTGATGGAATTTTCGTACTCATACTATCTACCTACGAAATCTAAGGGTATTGTTTCACCTCAAAGTAATGCGATAAAATAGATAAAGGTAACGAGTGTAGGAGGAATACCTATGATTATGTAGATGGAAGAAGGCATTGCGCACATCGTAGAACTTTGATCAAGTAGATTATAGAGAGATTCCTTTTGGCTAGGAGGAACTACCTGTAAGAAACATAATAAGACCATAAACTAGCATTAAAAATATAGGTTGGTAGACTACCTAGCAAGAGCTAGATTTGGGAAGTGAGGTGCTTCCTAGAAGGTTGTCAATCCACTTTCAAATACAATTTAATGCAACAAATAACATGAAATAAGTAAATCCTATTGTAATGGTATGATTTAGGTGTCTCGTGCTAATACAATAAGTAAATTTAATCTAATAGAAAAAGTTATGATTAAATCTGGAGGGGTGGTAGGTTGTTCGGGTTTACAAGTTTGACAGAGGTTATAGGTGAGGTCTGGGTGAAGTTTAGTAAGGTTTTGGGATATTTGGGAGAAGTTATGAGCTCATTGTTATAAGAAAAGCTACCAGTCACAGAGACCAGTATCATTTAGGAAACCAATTTTGGTATTGTAAAATGATCGATGCCGGTTGGGTAATCGGTGCTGGTAGGGGAAATATAGTGGAAATATAAAAAATGGGTGTTTTAGGTCTCTTTGTGGTTGCACAGAGAGTTGAGGTGGTTTAGGAAGGATGATGTGATTTTTGTTAGAGCTCAACAAGAGTGGTATAAGTGCTAGGATAGGTGAAATGGTTTAGGTTAATGGGATAGGTGGTAAACAGGTGAAAGGTGGTATTCAAGATAGAGAGGGATCAGATGCAAGAAGTAAATGAAAGAATTAAGATCAAAACAAAATCTTAACAAATAATAATGAATTAATTATCTAGTAATCTGTATATCCGAAGGTTATTTGTTGATGAGTGTTTGTAGGAGATACGGGAATAGGTCTAGTTCCATGGCAATGGAGCTTGTGTATTATGTTATGATAATCCAAAGTTGTGGATGAGATGACTGGATGTTGGTGAAGACCTGATGGGATCTAGTTTTTCATCTGGTATCTTGAATGCTCGAGAGTTAGAATGCCAAAGATAAGGTGAATCAATGAATTGGAGAACCCATGCAAAGAGTTAGAAACTCTTATTTAAGGGTAACCGATGGTGGTTAGGGAACCGGCACCAACCGAGGGAAAACCGACATCGATTAGGGGGAAATGGTCAAATTGGCTAAAAATGGCTTGATTACTCCCATATTTGGCATGAGTCAAGTTTCAGTCCCGGGTCAGAAGTGGGAGCTAACATTAAATATAGCAGGAGAGAGGTTGGAGAGATCATAGGTCATAATGGTTAAGGTTAGAACAAGTCCTAGTTGGTTAGGGAGTGTGGGGACTTGGTCTTAGCCATTAATGAGGTTGGAATAGTTCTAGGGTGAGGTAGCTAGGTGAGGTGGATATTAATCTAATTAAAGTAATTAAATTAATAATAGTGTGAGGATTAATTTAATTATAGGTGATTAAATTAATACCAATGTGGGGAAGGGGGCCATGGCTAGGTATATGTGTCGAATTGATGAATCAAAAGGGGTTAAAGGGCTTGTGACCTAAATTTGGTGTCTACATTTGCCCCTTTTTTGTGTAGCTTGTATTGGTAAGCAACATTGACAAAAATAGGAGTGGTTTCCCTAGGTATGGGTTGATGTGATCCCCCTCAAATTTAGAGTTGATGAAGGATCAGGTGGAATCGATGATGAATTTGATGAAATGGTAAATGAAGAATAAAAATGAGATAAGGCGCGGGCTTTGGTAATGGTTATTTTGGGTGTAGGTAATAGGTGGGGGCATTCAAACACACACACACATATAGAATGTGACAAGGCACTAGGTTGAAGAGCTCACAAACTCTACATTGTCAAAGGTCAATATTTTATCCAAACAAGGTTGATGTGATTTAGGTATCCAAGGTATAGGATATGGTCTTGAAACAAAACAAGGCTAGGTGTAAGAATGGGTATTAGGTGGGTTCCATAGCACCAATAGGTTTGGGTTGGTCAAGATAAACATCATGGCATTAGGCAAGGCAAGGTTGGTAGGTAAAACAATATGAGTAGCGTCATCGCAAGGTATAATGAGTAGGTGAATTCGAGTGTCAAATGGGAGAGGTAAGGTTGGATAAATAGGGAAGGCCATAGGAAAGGATGAAGTAGAGGCATAAAACATGATCCAACTAGTAGTGTGGTTAGATGTGAGGTAATAATTCAATTAGGTGGGGTTATAATGCTAGTTGGAGGCTTGGGTAGCAAGAAAAGGATTTTGGGTAACAACATTGAGGGTAAATTACATATAGGATGGTTGGAAAGGTAACCAACACCAGTTGAAAGTTGAATGATGTCAATAACGGATAACTAATGCCGGTCCATTAAGGAAAGATATCGATGTTGATCAATTTAGATTGGGGCTAAACAAGTACAATCCACACATTACCAATTCATTTGTGCTTTTCTACTTTTGGAAAACGACAGGAGAGAATATTTTGGAGGAGAAAAATGATAAAAAGATTCCTTTGACTAATTTGGTGAGTTGGGATTGGGTGATTAGAGTATGGTTGACGGGCTGCAAGATCAAGATGAGGGAGTGGATTGGTTGAGAGTTGAGTAGTGGATTTAGACATGGAAAATGTGGGAGAGGGAGTGGGAGGACCGCTAGTTCATAGACTAGAGATTCCACCACGAAGGCGATGCCGAGTAGAGGTAGGATTTGAAATAGATTTGGTGTTTGTAATTAAAATGAAGGTAGGAAAAATATAAATTTTGGGGTTTAAAATGAATTTGAAATTTTGATGAAAATGGGGTGAAATTGGGTATGGGGAGGGTGAAATTTAGGGTAATTAGGTGGTAAAAGAAAGGGGGTGGAATGTAGGTGGTTTGGGGTAGGTTTTAGGTGTTTTTGGTTAATTTTTGGAAAAATAGGGACGTTGGGGTTTGGACCTAGGGTTGAACCAGTGACCGACGTTGGTCTAGGTTTGGCCAACATCGGTGGGCTAGCTGATGTCGGTGGGGATAAAGGGTTACCAATAATGGTGCAGGTGGCCGATCTTGGTCCTTTGTAAAAAGTGACCAAGGCCTAAAAATGAAGGTTTAGGTGATAAAATAATTATTTGAGAAGAATGGAGTGGTAGGTTAGATGATTGGTGAATGAGGTAGTGGTAAATAGGTGAGGGGTATAGGAAGAGTGAAATAGGGTGGGATTGAGTGTGAGGGTAAGTACAAATGGTTTGGCTTTAGGTGTGAACTATGTCAAATCAGTGAAGGAAGGAAAGTAGTAAATCAGAATATGTGTAAGTGTTTAGGAAAGATAAAATATAAGGTAGGTGAAGTAATTAGGTAGAAAATAGATAGGTGAGGAAAATTGTATGTGGGATGGGGCTAGGTAGGGGAGAATAGATGATTAAGAAGAGGTAAGTGCTTGAAAATTTTAATTGGTAATGATGCAGGCACATCACCAGTTGACTATGCGGGACAGGGTACCACCTTTGTTGGTACAAATGTAAGTGAGCATCACAAAGGATGAGTGGGACCATATGAGAGATGTTGGGCTTGTTGGTGTGAGGTGATACCAACGTATCATTTGAGATCATAGTTTGATGGTCGTGCTCATTGATAGATGGGACTTAGCGACCAATACCTTCCATCTACCCACTAGCAAGATGACTATCACGCTGGAGGATGTGTATAGGATTTTATGGCTACCAATTATGGGGGAGCTAGTATATCATATTTTGTTAGATGAGGCAATGGAGACTATGGTCGTAGTATTTGGTGAGGTGGTGGGTGACTTAGGTGAGCACAATTCCAGCATTAGCTATGGAGCTATGTATGATGCACATCTAAAGGAGATCAAGTTGGCGTCTGCGATGATGGTGGTTATGGGATGTTATGCACTCCTAGATTCAAAGGCGTAAAATTTCCCTAAGCACTAATGGGGTTTTTACGGGATATGGTTGAGGAGCATGTTTGTTTTGCATGGGATTATTGTACACATTTACTATGATATGGTATCTAAATAGGGAGTTATGGGCATATTGGAGGATTCGGTGATATGGTATCTATTATATGCATTTCTTGCACTATTGGGCCTATGAGCATATAGGTATTGTGCACCCATAGGAACTTCGAGATAGGATTGGCATGAGGGTTTCATGAGAGATGGTTTTAGGAGATCGGATCCCATAGGGGCTCATTCATGGATAGAGGAGGTGTTACGTGGGGCACAAGTAAAAGGACAAGTATAGGGGCCACTTTTATTGGGGCAAGGTCCACAGGTCGGGGTGAGAGTGATGGCTCCTCCCCACATGATATCTATGACCAAAATACAAAGATGTAGTATCAAAGGAGAGATATTATCAAGAATTATTGTTAGAGGTAGGTATACATGTTCCATCTTATGATGAGCACATAGCACAATAGGAAACAAGTTCCAGGACCATCTCACGGACACATAGTTTGAGTAGCTTAGAGATCCATCGGCCACATAGGTAGGGTGAGCGAGAGGTTACCAGTTCACAATGACAGAGGTTAGGTGAGGCTATTGGAGAGATGATGAGTGGGAAGATACTGGGATTGGATGAGGATATAGGAGAGAGCAGTAGGGGAGTTGGGCCTTCATGATGGATGATAGATTTTGATGATATCTAACATTGTATTTTGATTTTTGACATATATACCAGCCTGCGCATGCTGAAGATGCGAGATTGTATATGAGAGTTTTGAGATACTTGTATTTATATCTGTATATTCAGTGTATTGATATACAGACCTTTGATGTATAGATTGATGATGATATTTATATATGATGCACTTGGTTTATTTCCATTGTATTGTTTTCATGGAAACTAGATGTGTAGGCATGGCTTTATAATGATGTATGGTTAGTTTCATTTCCATTATATTGATGTTATGGAAAGTAGACATAGGCATGGTTGATTCAATGTTTTATATGGTTGAATGAGTCAATTTCCACTATTGTGATGTTATGGAAACTAGATGTTTAGGCATGGTTGAGTCAAATGTAGGCATGGTGGAGTCAGTATGGATTGTCATTGTATTGGTGTCATGAAAAATAGATGGTTTAGGCATGGTTGAGTTGAAAATTTCCAAGTTATTATTTTTATGGAAATTAGATGATTGGTATGGTTGAGTTTAATTTTTTTTTTATTTAATTTCCAAGTTATTGGTTTTATGGAAAGTAAATGATGATGTACATAGGTGATGTATATTTTTGGTTTAAGTTAACTTCCAAATTATATTTTTATGGAAACTAACTAAGTTTTTGTTTGATGGGGGAAAAGATGATGGGGTAAAAGAGTGGCCAAGATAACCTCAAATATTTTAGATTTTGAAGGTGAGACATGTATTTTGAGGCCGACAAGCCATGTAGTATCTGTAAATTGTTAGTGGACCACATAACAGTTTGAATGTCGTAATTATCAAAGGTAGTAAAAAGCATGTCGACGTGATGCTTATAATTTTGAAGTATTTCGTTACTGAAATTGGTATAAACCATTGACTTAGTTGATGACCAATTGATAATTTCCAAAGATATTAATGGTATTAACATCTAGGGAAATGGAAATTTGGAGACCTAACATGAGTGCTTCGTATTCAACCATGTTATTGGTACAATCAAAGTCAAGTTTGAAAGATAAAGGCATAGGCTCACCATCAAGAGGAATGAGAATAACCCCTGCACCACCCCCACATTGACATTTAGAACCATCGAAGAAGAGGGTCATTTGATAAACGGTGTCATCCAAGGACAGAGTGTAGATAGATTCATCAGGAAAATAAAAGTTAGAAGATTGATTTCCGGAAAGAGGTGCGTGTGCAAGTTGATCCACAATGGTTTTTCCCTTAACATACTTTTGATGAATGAATTATAGGTCTAGGTCTGCAAGGAGCATGAGCTAATGTGAAACACATTGGTTTTGATAATGATTAACATACATGTAATGTCAGGGGTAGGTATTGGTGATGACAAAAGTTTTGTGGTTTAGTAGGTAGTGGCAAAAAACACTAGGGCTAAGAAAATTTTCTCGGAATGAGTATATCGAGTCTCATAATCTAAAATCGTATGACTTATGTAATAAATACTTGATCCCTGTGTTTCTCACCACGATGAGTGAGTATGGCACCCAAGGAATGGTCAGTGGTGGAAATGTATAGGTAAAAAGGTTGGTTATCTTTTGGTGGGATGAGCACAGGTGGTTGAAGAAGGTATTTATTCAACACTTCAAAGGATTTTGGAACTCATCATTCCAATTGAAGGAAACATCATTTTTAAGAATATGATGAAAAGGGTGACATCGATCGAAAAGTTGGGAAATAAAGCATCGAATATATTGTAACTTTCCTTACAAACTATAGAGTTGTTGAAGGTTAGTAAGTGGAGGCATCTCAAGAATAGCCTCAATTTTTGTGGGATCAACTTCAATACCCCACAGAGCTTGATGAAACAAGGAGTTTTCTAGAGAGAACTTCAAATATGCACTTCTTTAGTTGAAGGTAAAATAAATATTTGAAGAGATAGTCAAAGATGATTTTGAGGACAAGGAGATGTTCAACATGAATTTTATATTTTTCGAGAAGGTTGTAGACACCAAAATTGGGTCACACTCCCCTTGATCCTGTCAAAGAAGCAACTTAAGAAAATTCACCTAACCATGACCCTTATACCCTACATTAACATTAATTTAATTATTTACAATTAAATTAATACCCATCCTCGCCTAATTATTAATTTAATTACTTTAATTAAATGGATGGAGATCTCACATAGATAACTCACCATAGACCTATTCATATCATGTTTCCGTAAATAAGTAAGAATTGATTCAACCCTAAAATTAAAGGCCTATTATTCCTCCAACCACCTTCCCTCTCATAAAAAAATAATGTCCATTCGATCCATAAATACATGGAAAGACTTAGCCCAAAAGATTACGAGATCTGTCATTTTTAGTAAACCTAAGGAATCTCACCTTAACCAACGCCTTGTCAACAAGTGACCATCATCGATTATCATTTATTCACTTTGGAAACCTTGTTTGTGGGTTGGCACATTTTGGTATCGAAGAGAAGAGAAAGGAGCTACATGCAAGCAGAACCAAATGCCTTTTCGTACCTACAGACATCCATAGCCAACACCAAGACAAATCTAGAGGTATTGCACTCACGGTAACATTCCGGGAAGCACCACTACAGCACCAAGTTCCATCCCACCAATCAATCATCACCACCACATAGCCATTAGACCTGCAACACCAGTAAGTACATTTATCACCTGTGTTATTTTAGCCTTGTCCTATTTTAAAGGTTTTTTCACCTTTGTTGTCATTTCCTACTTACATTCCCTTTTCCCCACTATTCCTCTTTCTGTAAACCTACTATTCCTCCACCCACACCATAAAACCACCTATACCGACCTCTACATATTTATGAGTGTTCCTAAGATCCCCATATACCTCATTATGCCCTTATCATCTCTACCGACCATAATCCAAACCCCACTAAAAATATTAACAAGTCTTATCACTGCCTCTACCAATGCCAGTTACCCATAACCATCATCGGTTCTTTCTAATCATGATCGGTCACACCGAACGGATGCTAGTCTCTGTGTCTACCAACACTGTGTAAACCAACAACCACATACCTACCAAGAAAACCAAAACACCTTACCCAACCCTACTATGTAACATTCCCATTTTAAGTCATTAGAACGAGGGAATTTTTTTATATATATAACATTTCTGTAGAATTATGTAATTCAAAACACACTACCAAGTTTTAATAATTTTCTCTATCCAATTAAGGTGATTTGGAACACACAATGCCTTTTAAAACCAATGTTCTCTGTTCACATTTTTTTATAATATGGAACACACATTCAATGCCATTCAATCATATAACAGATACCATATGCTGTTGTAATGACTCGAAGAACTACCGATCTCCCATTTATGGCTCGGAGTTTTAATGATCTCTCATTTCATGACTCGATACTTACCGATCCTTCATGTTAATCCATGCATTGTATACTAAGTATACTTGGTTCTCTTTACCATTTTTGGTTATCGAAGTGTTCCATTTAAGATGCCTATCTAAATATCTATTACCGATATTCATCTGAAATCTTGCTTCTTAAACTAGGTGTTTAGGACAACGCAACCAACAACTTGTGATACTTTGGCAAAAGATTTTCACATGCTTTGCATGATCATATTCCTAGACATTACACACATCAATGGAATACATCCTTCACCTCACTTCATCTGTTATCTAGAATGGTCTTTTCTGATCTCTGTCAGTCCTCTCGTCCAAGGTTAAATTTTAACCCAAGATAGCAATATGAAAGAGTATAGGGAGGCACTCGCGGTGACTAAAGGTACGCAGACATACTTTGTCAACCCTAATCGACTGCGTGTTTCTAGTCACCTTTAGTCCTCATGAGTCACTCTATATACGAGGTCACATTTCTATCTTTGTCCAAAGTAACTTGGTCCAAGCTTATGTAGACTTGATGATTCGATTCGGGAGGGCGTTGTAACATGTCAGCTGTAACATTGTGTCATCATGAAGGCCCCACCTTCATGAAGACACCAGATTGCAGCTGGCATGTGCCAATGTCCTACGGAATCCTCCCATCAAGGGATACACATCCAACTAGAAGTGTGATTAGATTATTATATTAAATATTTTAAGAATAATTTTCAAAAACCGTGTTGATCCTCTAACCTCACTGTTCATTACAGTTGCATAGCTAAGAGAGACTTAAATTGTCTTATAGCTTAATATGCCTTTACTCTTCCTTACCGAAGGATTGCTTAATTCCATCTTAGTTCCTTAATTTAAGCTTCGGACTAACAGTCCACTATAACTTAATGTAGTAAGATCAACTTACTAAACTTAACCAAGTTTTATTTGCAACCGAATTTAAATTTAGAATTCCATCTCATTAGATGTCATTTAAATGAGGCCTAATCCCAAATGAATATATTCATTTATTCACTATAACCTTACTTCAGTCAAGGTTTGTTATGAGGAGATATGATTCCTCATACCGAATATCCTTTTGATCAAAACATCCCAAGGATATCGACAAAATCAGAATACAAAATTCAATTGTCTCTTTCTAATATTCATTAGTTTATATTCTAATTCTGAATATCATTCATTTAAGAGTTCGTATTCACTTTACTCTTTACTAATGTCAATTTAAAATCCATATTGACCTAAGTATTAATTAATTGCACATTCTAACTTAAAATTTGTATTCAAGTAAAGAACATATATTATATCCCTATAAATCTTTCAACCATCATTTGAATAATCCAAATTCAATGAATAAAATTATATTCTCAATCTTATTCAAATAGTTCCAAGGTGGTACAACCATTAAAATAACACACCTTTCCTTTGTACTCAATCCTCAAGATTAAAATTTATACAATTTACAAGTCCATACAACTGGACTTCATTCATGCCAAACAACATTAACAACTCATAAAGAAGAAGAATACAACTTTCTCTTTTTCCATTTCCTCGTAGAAGAATAATAAATTTCGTAAAAGATCCATCCTTAGCTAATCAGAAGAAGCATCATAAAACAACATGTCTTCATTTTTACTCATGGAAACCATCTACAAAATTTACTTGCACGGGTCAGTTCATCAAACTGAGCATATTAAGCACTTATCATTAAAATGAGGTGCTCTTGATTAACTGTCTCAATAAAAGAACTGCTTTTATGAAATGTCTCATAATTGAGATAGACATCACTTAATAGTTAAGCACTAATAAGGTTGAACAATTTTAACAACCCAATTTCAATAATTAGCATCACGTTAAACAGTACTAATAAATATCAACACACCAATTTCTATAATGGCTAACATATAATGATGTATATATCACCATTCTCATAGCTGTTTTAAAAAAGAAAAGAGTTCATTCCAAATTTAGATAATACTAAAAGGAGTATTTTCTCTAAACAATCACGTATTAAGACATCTATATTATCTGATTTATAGATTGTTGTTTGATTTCATACATTGTCCAACCCATTTAATCATCAAGAATGAATTCCATATACCTTGAGTCGATTTTAAATTAAGATAGAACTCTCTTACCTTCAGGTCATCCACTAGATTTCAACAATATCAAATGAAAAAGTGAAAAGAAACCTTACGTCATAGAAATAATCCATTTAACTTCCCTAAGTCAATAAAAAACATATTACTTCTTTTAATTTAAAAGAAGAAAAACAATAGTTAAAATTCACTTACCCCAAGGCAATGGAAAATTCATTCAATATCAAATAATAGAATTTCAATGGATAAGAGAAGAAAATAATTATTACTTCCGATTACCCACTCAATATTCTCTTTCCTTTCATCACAATCGAATTGGATGATTTGAACAAGAAGTGATAACAATCAATGATAACAGTGATCAAGGGAGAGAACAATTAAAACCAATAATCGAATGAAAGAAGAAGATTCATATTATCTCTCTTCTCATTTCTTAACCGAATATCAACTAGTTAGCAAAACTGTTCCCATAAGATGATTTCTTCTAACAATCTATTTCAGTATTTAAAACTTACTAACTACCATTCATGGAAGCATGCTAGAGTTCATTTGCATCTGATTCCGTAAGTATCAAGATAACGGCCTCTCTAAATAAAATTTTTCCTTAAATTATTCACCCCTAAAGGACATTTCATCCAAGTATAAAGTAAGTGAGAGTGTATAAAGCAAACAACAAAATCATGATTTCATCATAATAATAAAAGGAATCGTTCTTCAAAACCAGAGTAAGAAATCAACTTCAGTTCAGTTTTAATGAATCAACGAAGAAGTTTAGATAGTTCACACACACACACACACACACACATATATATATATATACATATATATATAGAAAATCACCATTGAATTCAAAGAAGAATAAAATGATAAGCTCTATTCCATCCAACAAATAACCAGATTACTCTGTTCCAGGTTTAAGTAAATCATTCCTAAAAATCATTCATGGATCTCAAACCAAATAAGGAGACATTGAATCATTTTAAATCAAGCAAGGGTAAGACAATGAAATAAATTCATTTGTCCCCAAGAATTCATATTCTATGCGCGATAATATGACCGAGAAAAATAACTCATAAAAAACATTTCCATCAAGCATTCTCACGATTTTCCAAAACCATTTACACACGAACTCAAAAATAATCTTCACATCATTATTACTTCCATCAAATCAAACCCATAATGGAAGATAAAACCGAATACCCATTACTTTGTAAAATTCAAAAAAGAAGGATAAATTTCATTTCATTTACCCTCCTAGTAAAGAAAACACCCAAATCGTATTTATCTCCAAAAGACAACTCAACCCAAAAATCTCATCAAACATATCAACATATTCATTTTACAAAAACATCCTATAAAAGAGTAGAGTTCTTTTAATGAAGACACTTAACAAAGAGAAAAACGGTTTAAAGAGAAGAGCTCAACATGCCTGTAAAACTTCTTGTTGCTTGAAGAAAACCGCATCCGTGCCCACAGGAGTTACTCTTTTTCCACGGTGACAACAACAAGGTTTCCCCCAACTATCTCCTTACTCCCACAGGCTCAAAGACAGCCGTGGTTAATCAAAATATCAGCAACAATGACCAGAATGGTTGTAGGTTCGAAAGAACCTCAAAAGAAATGTAGAGCAAATATAAGAAACCCAAATGAACACAATAACCACAAAATTTCCTCTTTCCCCTTTCCAAGGTGAGCGGGTGTAAAAACCAAGATCAATAAATGCATTGAATGCATTGCTTTTTCCTTAATCTCCACGCCACCACCGACTCAGGTTTGGCGGCCCTTTTCTTCAAAATTTTTGCTTGTGATTTCATTTTTAGCTATATTGCTAATTGGTGCCTCTATCTTCTCTGCTCCCGCCAATTTTGGCATTTAAAATTTCAAGGACTGTAATTAAATTCGTCATTAAATTTCAAACCTTCCCTTCTTATCCTCTTATCGGCATGTATCCACAAGTCCCCCTTCAAGGGTCAACATTAGTTTAGGTTACATTGTCCATAGCTAGGTATTCACCTAGGTCACAAATCATTAGGATTTGCAATATTTTACATCCCTTTTAATTTATAAAATCCTCCTAGGATAGTTGTTAGGTCATAGGTTAGAATTTAACCCCGTAGTATTTTAAATTAATAGGTTCTTTAGTAAGTTTACTAACTTACGTTCATATCCAGCATAATGCAGGATGTTCCGTCCCATGCTCGACATATACCTGGCTCACTTGCATCAAAACTCTTACTGCCTCATGCTTTCCGGCGTTATAATTTGTATGTAGTTCGGAAATCAAATCTTTTCCATTGGCAGCATGGTGCCGAGTAGTTATACCTGTAACCAGGTTCTAAAAAATTTATAACAACCTCAGTCTGGTTCTAGACTTCGTCTAATTAGAAAGTAAATCATCAAAGCGATCACAAAGAAGGCCACATCATACCTTGGATCAATGGAATTGATTCAAGGTGTGTTGTCAACAATAATATGAGTTCATCAAACACAAAAGCAAGCTGCAGTTTCGCACTTTGCAAAATACAAGTTATAATGACCTCCGTCCCAAGTAAACAAGTTACAATAAGCAAGGGTTCATATCAGTAACACATTCTTTTTAAGATTAAAAGATATATCTTAACATAATTATCCTCATTTCCACATTTACAACATCACGAAAAGAGGTTATCATAGTAGCTTCTAAAAATCAAGACGTTACATTCCTCCCTTCTTAAAAGAATCATCATCCCGATGATCAAATTAGCCAATTTATAGAGTTTTTAGGACAAAATTCAATTATCATCCTTCCATTCATAAGTTCATACCAAAATCAGATTCAATCTTTTAAAATAGTGTTTTAAGATAACCATAAAATAGACAAAGTAATTGTCCATGTTTGCGTAGAATTATCGAGTTTTTGAATTCAATTTGATCAAACAAGTATGGAAAAGCAGATCTCATTTCTTCGAGATTTTCCCAAGTTGCACTTTCTTTGATAAACTGGTCCCACTGGACCTTACATTGGTTCACTTCATGATTTCTTAGTACAACTAGCAAGTTCCCAAAGACTCGAATGGGCTTAACCACGATTATTCCTGGGTCTTGGACCTATAAGGAATTCCAATTCAAGCACATGTGATAATCGATATACGTATTTCTTAAGCAAAGAAATATGGAAAACATCATGCATTTGTGATAAAGAAGGAGGTAAAGCTAGACGATAAGCTACATGGTTGATTATTTCAACAATTTCAAAAGGTCCCACATAACGAGGTGATAACTTGGCAGCCTTGCCAAAAGTTATAGAACTCTTTTTCGGCTTGACCCGAAGAAAGACCTTCTCACCAAGTTTATAATTCCTATCAACCCACTTTAAGTCTGCATAACTCTTTTGCCTATTGGTAGCCTCCTTCAAATGTTCACGAATCATTTTAATTTTTTGTTCCATTTCCGTAAGGATTTCTTGCCCAATTACCTCTCTATCCTCTACGCTGTCCCAGCTAACAGGGGTTCTACATTTTCTTCCATACAATGCTTCAAAAGGTGCCATCTTTAAAGAGGCATGGTATGTATTATTATAGGAAAATTCAACTAGCGGAAGGTATTCCTCCCATTTATACTACTGGTCCATGCAATACATTCTTAACATATCCTCTAAAACTTGATTGACTCTTTTAGTCTGTCCATCCATTTCCGGATGATATGCAAAACTGAAATTTAGTTTAGTTCCCAAGGCCGCATTAAGCATTTGCCAAAATCTTGATGTCATTCTTGGATCTCTGTCCGATATGATCAATTGGGTATTCCATGCAATATGAAAATTTCATGTACAAATCTTCTTGCTAACACTGGTGCATCGTCTTTTAAATTACTAGAAATGAAGTGTGCCACTTTGGTTAGTTTTTGTCAATGACAAAACCAGGATGATATCATGTTTATTCCTTGACATAGGTAATCCTTGAATGAAATCCATAGTTATCACTTGCCATTTATCTTTGCGGAATCTTGTGGGGTACAATAATCGGCGGGATGCATATGTTCCACCTTAACACACCGACATTCCAAGCAAAGTGTGTCATAAATTCCACCACATCCTTTTTCATTCCCTTCTAGAAATATTGCTGCTTAAGATCGGAAAGCATTTTCGTAATGCCAGGGTGTCCAAAAAAAGGTGAATTATGAAATTTAGTTAATAATTTCTTTCTTAAATCATTTGCCAAGGGTATATATACCCTGTTTTCAAACCTCAAAATCCCTTCATTATCAAAATGAAATCCTTTATACTTCACATCCTTTGGATCTGCAGTAAGTGCTGTTTTAACTTGCTGAAAATAAGAGTCAGATTCCATGACATCTTTCACCTCATCTTTAAACTGAGTTCTTAATGTTATAAGGGCATAGATGTGCTTCCTACGACTTAGAGCATCTGCTACCCTATTTTCCTTGCCTTTAATGTAGCTTATATCAAAATCATACTGAGATAGAAATTCTAACCATCTTCGTTGTCTTGCATTTAGGTTTGGTTGAGTAAAAATATACTTCAACCCCAGATGGTCGGTTTTTAGCTCAAAGGGCTTACCAAGAAGGTAATGCCTCCACATTTGAAGTGCATGAACAATGGCAGTGAGCTCTAGGTCATGTGGAGCATAATTCTATTCATGTAACTTAAGCTTTCTACTTTCATATGCTATGACATGGCCATTTTGTAATAGAATGCCTCCGAGACCCTCTCCAGATGCATCTATTACAACTGTAAAATCTCCATTTGGGTTAGGTACAGTCAGAATGGGTGTTGTAGTTAACTATTCCTTTAAAATTTTAAAGGCAGATTCACATTTGTCACTCCAAAAAAATTTCTTATCTTTCTTTTGTAATGAAGTGATTGGGGCAGCAATTTTAGAAAAGTCCTTAACAAACTTTCTATAGTATCCTGCCAAGCCCATGAAGCTTCTTACTTCATGCACGTTCTTAGGCGTAGGCCACTCAGTTATAGTTGTGATCTTTGAAGGGTCTATAGCTATCCCATTCTTTCTTATAACATGCCCCAAATAATGCACCTCTGCATCATAAAAGGAACATTTAGATAATTTACCATACAACCTTCTCTTTCTCAAAATTTCCAGCACTATCCTTAAATGCTCTTGATGCTCTTCGACATTTTTGGAGTATATAAGAATGTCATCCAAGAATACAAGCACAAACTTGTCTAAGTATTCTTGAAAAATATTGTTCATCAAATTCATGAAGGTGGTAGGTGCATTCGTCAACCCAAAAGGTAACATTGTGAATTCATAATGTTTGTACCTTGTTCTAAAAGTTGTTTTATGAATATCTTCTTCCTTTATTCTCAGCTGATGATATCCAGATCGAAGATCTATTTTTGAATAGACTGATGCTCCAAGCATCTGGTCGAACAGATCATCAATCCTAGGAAGTGGATATCGATTCTTAATGGTTGCCTTATTCAACATTCTGTAATCAATGCACAATCTAAGTGTGCCATCCTTCTTCTTTACAAAAATTACCAGCGCTCCCCATGGTGAGATGCTCGGTCTTATCAACCCTTTTGTCAAAAGTTCCTATAACTGAGCCTTAAGTTCCACCAACTCAAGGGTGGTCATTTTGTAGGGTGCCTTAGATATGGGTTCGGTTCCTGGCTTGATCTCTATTACAAAGTCAAAATCTCATTTAGGCGGAAGACCTGGTAAATCTTCTGGAAAGAAATCGCTGAAATCTCTTGATAATGAATACTTTTCCATAAAATCATTATCTTCTTCGGCATTTTCCATCATTCTTACGGCATAAAAGTTCAGCCTCTATTTTTAGCCCTTTTTAGTTACATACTGTTACTTTCCTAATCGTAACCTCATGCTTTACACCCTAAATGACTGTTGCTTTCTACAGGTCATCAAAACAACAAATCTATTTTTCATAATAGTCAACCTTCGCCTTATGTTCTGCCAACCAATTAACTCCTATAATTATATCATATGACCCTAAAGGAGTAACATACAGGTCAACTTCTATGGAGAAACTAGGTAGGTCAAGAATTGCCCCAAAAAGACACATATCTACTATATGGACAACATTATTTCCATAATGCACTGTCCATGTCTTATCCATTCATTCAGCTTTCCTTTTTAATTTCATTGCTAGTTTAGTAGAGATAAAACATTTAGTAGCTCCAATATCAAAAAGTATGACTATAGGTGTACCGAATAACTTACCCGGAACTTCGATGGGTGTGACTTGCTTTTCAGCTTGTTTGTTAGCCACCACAGCGTGTATCCTATGCTGTTGATCGCGATCATCCTTCTTTAGAGGAAAGTGACTCACGTAATGGTCCTTTCCATAGTTGAAGCAGCCTCCGATGGGCCCCTTCCTAGGCTCAAATTTATTGCCAGCCTTGAAGTTATCACTCTGGCTTCCATAGGACTTTTGTCCATTACCACTAATTTTTGCAAAGCTCACTCGCACACTATTAATAGGTTTGTTCATTACTGATTTCTTATTGTTATCCACAACAATTTTTTTTCATACCAAACCTTTTCCAGGGTCCCTTTTTGGGTGCGAGAGATGAAGAAGAGTTGGGAATCTTCTTCCTAATCTCCTCCCTATGAGCAAAGATTTCTCTCAATTTTTGTTCTTGTCTTATTGCCTTTTCGACAACTCCTTCCATAGTGGTTGGACCGTGGACATCCACCTCGCCACCTATGATGGGATTCAGTCCCATTATGAACTTTCGTATCCTGAACTTCTTGTCAGCTTGGTATTGCGGTACATACTTAAGGAGTTTAGTAAACCCTTCCCAAAGATTCTCACGTCACCGTCACCTTTCCTTGACTAGTTCTGAAATTCAGTCATTTTCCGATCAAAATAGAGTTGAGGCAGCCACCGTTGCCTAAAGTAACTTTTAAATTGATCCCAAGTTATGTCTATTTCGACAATATTCAACTCAACCTTACGGTTGTCCCACCATGATGATGCTTCATGAGAAAGTTGATATGCTCCCCATATCGCTTTGGTCTCCTCGGAGAAGTTTCTTATTGCAAAGTACTTCTCCATTTCACTGAGCCAATTTTCAGCCCCGTCCCCAAGTGTTGTTCCATCAAACTTTGGAGGACTTATTCTCTTTATATCATTTGTAAGTTCAGCCGCTAATCTTGCCCTTTTATTTTTAGGATGATTAGGAGTGTTCGCGTTACTATTATCAACACCGGATTCCCTCCATTGGTGTTGTCCACAGGAGGTGGCTGATCATTTATATCAGCATCTTCTTCCTCCTCCTCATTGCCCATTGCTTGTTGTTCCAAAATAGTCAAATGATCTCTCGTATCTAGTAGGACAAGCAAGGATTTCATCTAGCTTTTGAGTAGTAGCTACTTCTCCACCCGGTAACGGGTTGTTCGCAACATTTCCTCTTGTTCTAACCATTTTCTGTTCAATAAGAAAATGTAAACCTTATTAAATTGTGGACTCATTAGGTCCAAGAGCTGCAACCTTCAGCTCTAATACCAAGATGTAACATTCCCATTTTAAGTCATTAGAATGAGGGAATTTTTATATATATATATATATATATATAACGTTCTTACTCGAATTATGTAATTCAAAACACACGACCAAGTTTTAATAATTGTTCTTTGTAAAATTAAGGTGATTTGGAACACACAATGCCTTTTAAAACCAATGTTCTCTGTTCACATTTTTTTATAATATGGAACACACATTCAATGCCATTCAATCATATAACATATACCATATGCTGCTGTAATGAATCGAAGAACTACCGATCTCCCATTTATGGCTCGGAGTTTCAATGATCTCTCATTTCATGACTCGGATACTTATCGATCCTTCATGTTAATCCATGCATTGTATACTAAGTATACTTGGTTCTCTTTACCATTTTCGGTTATCGAAGTGTTCCATTTAAGAGGCCTATCTCGAATATCTCATACCGATATTCATCGAAATCTGCTTCTTAAACTAGGTGTTTAGGACAACACAACCAACAACTTGTGATACTTTGGCCAAATATTTTCACATGCTTTGCATGATCATATTCTAGATGTTATACACATCAATGGAATACGTCCTTCACCTCACTTCGTTTGTTATCTAGAATGGTCTTTTCGATCTCTTTCGGTCCTCTGTCCAAGGTTAAACTTTAACCCAAGATAGCAATATGAAAGAGTATAGGAGACACTCGAGTGACTAAAGGTACAGACATACTTTTTTGACCCTAATCGACTGTGTGTGTCTAGTCACCTTTAGTCCTCCTGAGTCACTCCGTATACGAGGTCACATTTCTATCTTGGTCCAAAGTAACTTGGTCCAAGCTTATGTAGACTTGATGATTCGATTCGGGAGGGCATTGTAACATGTCAGCTGCAACATTGTGTCGTCATGAAGGCCCCGCCTTCATGAAGACACCAGATTGCAGCTAGCGTGTGCCAATGTCCTACGGAATCCTCCCATCAAGGGATACACATCCAGCTAGAAGTGTGATTAGATTATTATCTTAAATATTTTAAGAATAAGTTTCAGCAACCATGTTGATCCTCTAACCTCACTATTCGTTACAGTTGCATAGCTAAGAGAGACTTAAATTGTCTTATAGCTTAATATGCCTTTACTCCTCCTTACCAAAGGATTGCTTAATTCCATCTTAGTTCCTTAATTTAAGCTTCGGACTAATAGTCCACTACAACTTAACGTAGTAAGATCAACTTACTAAACTTAACCATAACTAAATTTAAATTCAGAATTTCATCTCATTAGATGTCATTTAAATGAGGCCTAATCCCAAATGAATATATTCATTTATTCACTATAACCTTACTTCCATCAAGGTTTGTTACGAGGAGATATGTTTCCTCATACTAAATATCCTTTTGATCAAAGCATCCCAAGGATATTAACAAAATCAGAATACAAAATTCAATTGTCTCTTTATTAATATTCATTAGTTTATATTCTAATTCTGAATATCATTCATTTAAGAGTTCATATTCACTTTACTCTTTACAAATGTCAATTTAAAATCCATATTGACCTAAGTATGAATTAATTGCACATTCCAACTTAAAAGTTGTATTCAAGTAAAGAACATATATTATGTCCCTATAAATCTGTCAACCATCATTTGAATAATCCAAATTCAATGAATAAAATTATATTCTCAATCTTATTCAAACAGTTCCAAGGTGGTACAACCATTAAAATAACACACCTTTCCTTTGTACTCAATCCTCAAGATTAAAATTTATACAATTTACAAGTCCATACAACCAGACTTCATTCATGCCAAACAACATTAACAACTCATAAAGAAGAAGAATACAACTTTCTCTTTTTCCATTTCCTCGTAGAAGAATAATAAATTCTCGAAAAGATCCATCCTTAGCTAATCAGAAGAAGCATCATAAAACAACATGTCTTCATTTTTACTCATGGAAACCATCTGCAAAATTTACTTGCACGGGTCAGTTCATCGAACTGAGCATATTAAGCACTTATCATTAAAATGAGGTGCTCTTGATTAACTGTCTCAATAAAAGAACTCTGCTTTTATGAAACATCTCATAATTGAGATAGACATCACATAAAAGTTAAGCACCAATAAGGTTGAACAATTTTAACAACCCAATTTCAATAATTAGCATCACATTAAACATTACTAATAAATATCAACACACCAATTTCTATAATGGCTAACATATAATGATGTATATATCACCATTTTCATAACTAGTTTTCAAAAAAAAGAAAAGAGTTCATTCCAAATCTAGATAATACTAAAAGGAGTATTTTCTCTAAACAATCACATATTAGAACATCTATATTAACTCGATTTATAGATTTTGTTTGATTGCATACATTGTCAACCCATTTCATCATCAAGAATGAATTCCATATCTTGAGTCGATTTTAAATTAAGATAGAACTCTCTTACCTTCAGGTCATCCACTGGATTTCAACTATATCAAATGCAAAAGTGAAAAGAAACCTTACGTCACAACAATAATCCATTTAACTTCCCTAGAAGTCATTAAACAACATAGTACTTCTTTTAATTCGAAAAAAGAAAAATAGTAGTTAAAATGCAATTGCTTACGCTAAGGAAGTGGAAAATTCATTCAATATCAAATAATAGAATTTAACTGGATAAGAGAAGAAAATAATTATTACTTCCGATTACCCACTCAATATTCTCTTTCCTTTCATCAACCGAACAGGATGATTTGAACAATAAGTGATAACAATCAACGATAATAGATAAGGAGAGAACAATTAAAACCAATAATCAAATGAAAGAAGAAGATTCATATTATCTCTTCTCATTTCTTAGTGAATATCAACTAGTTTCATCAGACTGTTCCCATAAGATGATTTCTTCTAACAGTCTATTTTAGTATTTAAAACTTACTAACTACCATTCATGGAAGCATGCCAGAGTTCATTTGCATTTGATTCCGTAAGTATCAAGATAACGACCTCTCTAAATAAAATTGTTTCCTTAAATTATTCACCCCAACGGACATTTCCATCCAGGTATAAAGCAAGTGAGAGTGTACAGCAAACAACAAAATCATGATTTCATCATAATAATAAAAGGAATCATTCTTCAACACCAGAGTAAGAAATCAACTTTAGTTCAGTTTTAATGAATCAACGAAGAATTTTAGAATTGCATACACACACATATATATATATATATATATATATATCACCATTGAATTCAAAGAAGAATAAAATGATAAGCTCTATTCCATCCAACAAATAACTAGATTACTCTGTTCCAGGTTTAAGTAAATCATTCCTAAAATCATTCACGGATCTCAAACCAAATAAGGAGACGTTGAATCATTTTAAATCAAGCAAGGGTAAGACAATGAAATAAATTCATGTCTCCGAAAGAATTCTTATTCTATGCGGTAATACAAGACCAGAAAAATAACTCATGCAAACAGTTCCATCAAGCATTCTCATGATTTTTCCAAAACCATTTACATGCACAAAACTCAGAAAATAATCTTCACATCACTATTACTTCCATCAAATCAAACCCATAATGGAAGATAAAACCGAATACCCATTACTGTAAAAATTCAAACAACAAGGATAAATTTCATTTCATTTACCCTCCTAGTAAAGAAAACACCCAAATCGTATTTATCTCCAAAAGACAACTCAACCCAAAATCTCATCAAACATATCAACATATTCATTTTACAAAAACATCCTATAAAAGAGTAGAGTTCTTTTAATGAAGATGCTTAACAAAGAGCAAAATGGTTTAAAGAGAAGAGCTCAACATGCCTGTAAAACTTCTTGTTGCTTGAAGAAAACCACATTCGTGCCCACAGGAGTTACTCTTTTCCACGGCGACAACAACAAGGTTTTCCCCCAACTATCTCCTTACTCCCACAGGCTCAAAGATAGCCGTGGTTAATCAAAATATCAGCAACAATGACTAGAATGGTTGCAGGTTCGAAAGAACCTCAAAAGAAATGCAGAGCAAATACAAGAAACCCAAATGAACACAATAACCACAAAATTTCCTCTTTCCCCTTTCCAAGGCGAGCGGGTGTAAAAACCAAGATCAATAAATGCATTGAATGCATTGCTTTTTCCTTAATCTCCACGCCACCACCGACTCAGGTTTGGCGGCCCTTTTCTTCAAAAAAATTTTGCTTGTGATTTCATTTTTAGCTATATTGCTAATTAGTGCCTCTATCTTCTGCTCCCGCCAATTTTGGCATTTAAAATTTCAAGGACTGTAATTAAAGTCCATCATTAAATTTCAAACCTTCCCTTCTTATCCTCTTATCGGCATGTATCCACAAGTCCCCCTTCAAGGGTCAGCATTAGTTTAGGTTACATTGTCCATAGCTAGGTATTCACCTAGGTCACAAATCATTAGGATTTGCAATATTTTACATCCCTTTTAATTTATAAAATCCTCCTAGGATAGTTGTTAGGTCATAGGTTAGAATTTAACCCCGTAGTATTTTAAATTAATAGGTTCTTTAGTAAGTTTACCAACTTACGTTCATATCCAGCATAATGCAGGACGTTTCGTCCCATGCTCGACATATACCTGGCTCACTTGCATCAAAACTCTTACTGCCTCACGCTTTCCGGCATTACAATTTGTATGTAGTTTGGAAATCAAATCTTTTCCATTGGCATGGTGCCGAGTAGTTATACCTATAACCAGGTTCTAAAAAATTTATAACAACCTCCAGTCTAGTTCCAGACTTCGTCTAATTAGAAAGTAAATCGTCAAAGTGATCAAAAAGAAGGTCACATCATACCTTAGATTAATGGAATTGATTCAAGGTGTGCTGTCAACAATAATATGAGTTCATCAAACACAAAAGTAAGCCTTAGTTTTGCACTTTGCAAAATACAAGTTATAATGACCTCCATCCCAAGTAAACAAGTTATAGTAAGCAAGGGTTCATATCAAGTAACACATTATTTCTAAGATTAAAAGATATATCTTAACATAATCATCCTCATTTCCACATTTACAACATCACGAAAAGAGGTTATCATTTATGTACGCATTTCAGTTACTTCATAATTTGTTTTATAAAATAGTGGGTTGATAACCTTCTAGGAAGTATCACACTTCCCGGATCTAGCATACACTAGGCAATCCACTATCATATATTATTTAACTCTTCTTTGGTGGTCTTGTTTTCTATTTCAGGTAGTTCCTCCCAGCCAAAAGGAATCTCTCACAATCAGCATCAGATCGAGAAGTCATAACATGTACATCAACCTCCAAACCAACACAACAGGTATTCCTCCTCAGCCCATAACATTATTTGTTTCGTCACATTCCAAAATGTAAATAAAATGGTGAAACAAAGGTCATCGATGTAGTATTCTAGTATTTCATGCCCGATGTCATGGAAGATATGGGTCATTGCACGCTGATAAATGGCACCAAAAATTTTAAAGACAAAGGGCATGACACAATAAAATAAGGTCCCCAAGAGGTGATAATGGTGGTTTTGTTGATCATCCAACATGAGTAATATTTGGTTATAACCCGAGAATCTATCCATAAGAGATAACATCTCATGGCCAGCTATAAGATCAATAAGTTGGTCAATGTTAGGCAAAGGAAATTCATCCTTAGGGTAGGTGAGGTTAAGGTCATGGAATTCTATACAAATTTAGATTCCCTATCACTTTACTGATAGGAACAATGTTAGAAATCAATTGCGAGATAGTTGATAGGTAAAATGAAAGAAACAGAAAGAAGGAACTGGAGTTCTTATTTAACAAGAAGGGAAATACGTAGATGCATTTATCGTAGCTTCTATTTCACAAGTTTGGCATCGGGAATAGTAATGATATTATGTACCACAATATTTGGGTCAATACCAGGCATATCGGCATAAGAACAAGAAAAATCATTTCTATGATCTCAGAGGAAAGTGGTGAAGGTTTCTGTTTAGTGGCATCTAAAGATTGGCCTATCTTTAGAATTCAAGGGTCATCCTAAGTGTGAATTTTGATCTTGATGGTTGATTCATTTAGCATGGTTTGTGTCTCAGAAGGTAATGACTGGTGAATGTAAGAATCCTTTGCACCCAGATAAGTGAGAATGGAATCATCATCCTAACATTGAATGACGTTGATAGAAGGTGTGTCTTCCTCCAACATGTCAAGATAAAGAAAAGGAAGGGAAGAGGGAGCCTCACCATCATGATGATAGGTCAGAGGTCCCAAAGAAATGGTGTTCACAAAAAAAAGTTAGGAGGAATGGATTCTAGATCCATGGAATCCATGGGTGAAGGTGGTGTGATAGGTGAAGAAGGTGAAGAAGGTTGATCTTCTTCAAAAGGTCAATTCTAGCCTTCTTAGGACTAGGTGGTTCAAAAATCCAATACCACGGTGGTCTTTATGTTTACAGGTAGTGTAAGGAATAACTATGTGATGACCTTGTTTGTAAAGACCAAATTCAAAACCCTTCCAAGAATAGTGATGAAGAAAGGTGCGGGTGAAGTGACGGTTGGTGAGGTAACGAAAGTCGAGAAGAAAAAGGTGTGTTTGAGTAGGTGGTTCGGGAGAATAAGAATAGGTATCAAGTCCCTCGAATGTCAAGTTGGTGCAAAGGTGGGGAGGACCATATGGAAACACTTCTCCTATACAATGATCATAATGTAGGTGTTGATGAAGGTTTCCATATTCTTGATGATTTTTGAATGTGTCGATGTTTTACATGTGAGACTCTGCCATGGTGAGGCATTGAAAAACACCTTCCAAAGGGTTGGAATTTGGTACTTGGGTGGAGGGAATAGATGATATATTTGAAGTTTAAGAAGAAGGATTGGTAACAGGTTAAATTTGGAATCTACGGTGGCAGTGGGGAGAGGTGGGCTAGTTGATGAAGGTGCAGTAGCAAAAGTGGTAGATGAAGTAGCAGAAGAAGATGAGGCAATAGTGGTTGAAGGTGAAGTGGTCGTGGTAGGAGATGTGCTGAAAATGGTATTATATGAGGAAAAAATGGTAGTATATGATGAAACAACAGTAGTAGATTCCTTAATTGGGATAAGGACATCATTGGGTTGATACAACATGTTGTAGGTTTTGAAAGGTGAAGGATCTGCCGGAATAGTGTAAGGATGTCCTCCATAGTCAAACTTAATGCAGTGGTGATGAGTCAAAGGTTCACACCCCATGGCACATATATAGGGTTGGCTATGATGAGGGTATTTATAGTCCTCATCATTTAATCATAAATAATGTCAAAACTAGGTGGTGTCCACGGCTATCTACAAAAGGGGCTAAAGGAAACAATGATCTTGCAATTCTTTTCTTTAGAATTGAAAATGCATGAAACAAAATTCAATAACTGAAATGAAATTTAATCTAACAACTAAAATAAATAGCTGAAATTAAATCTAATCTAACAACTGAAATGAGTAACTAAAAATAAACAAATAACAACAAATAAATAAAAGTGAAGCTTCAAAAACAAAGCAAAAGAAAAGACATAATGCAGATTTAAACAAACAAAAAAATAACAAAGATCTATTCTAAAATAAATAAATAAATCATCCTCCTCCTTGGGTAAGAGTGGGCCCTTTCTCTTCCCTCAGATTTGGGTTAACACAATGAAAAAGAAGTTACTGCCAAAATACAACTGTGGATTTTATTAATAAGAAATGATGTTACAAAAATCATCCATTTCATACCACTGTTACATTGAGTGCTTTGGAGAGATATTTATAACTCATCCCCATTCCAAGATTATAGAACTACCTACCTAAAATCTTGGGAAAAACTTGACTGCATCTTCCACTTTACAATGAGATAAATGTGGAATGAATTTTAATCAAACATTACAACTTCAGATTTAACTACTTATTCTTCCTCTTGTTAAGGAGACAAATATGGAAGAGATCTAATCAAACACTTCAACTCTGGATTGAACTCCTTCTTCATCTTGCACTTGACTACTTCTTCAATATGACAAGGAGATAAATGTGGAAGATAATTAATAAAATATTAAATTTCTATATTAAACCATCTCTTCCACATGCACTTAACTATTTATTTTCATTTTCCAAGTTTTCTCTTGCATGATTGAATTTTTCAACATGACAGTTGTCCCACCATATTCTCATCCTTGATTTTCTGATCATTTCTATGAATTAATTTGGAATAATATCTTCAAACCTTTTCTAGGTTTTGTGCTCCTTGTTCTAATATTTCCAAAACATCTTGAATTTCTCATTTTTGTTGAGAAATGAGGAAGATATTGTAGTTTTATTGAACATATGTTTTTTTGTCTTATTTACTTTTCTACATCCTTATTTTTCTGAAAATTCAAATGAATATTTCTCCTTAATTATTTTTGTTGTGTAAAAATGGGGAGAGTTTTTTCCTCCTAACAATAAGAGGAACAAAAACCTCTCTCAGATTCTCATTTTGAGTTCTACAATTTTAGTTAGAGTGATTCTTTTGTTGCTTATGCAAGTCCTCCACTAGAAAACCTTCGATTCAAATGATGATATCTTGCAAACCATTATTGTTCTATGAAAATGGAGAGATGATTTTTCTCATAGAAATAATATGAATAAAAAGTTCTCTCATATTTTCATTTGGATATTTTCAATATTAGTTATAGCAAGTCTTGTGTTCATTCTTCCGAGTCATGCGCTAATGCACTAATTAGAGTCCTATCGTTGACAAACCAATTAGAGTCCTGTGCCAACACACAAATAAGAACCAACACACCAATAATATTCCTATCCTATCATGCCAATTAGATTCCGATGGTGGTGTGTGAATCAAGTCTTGCACCAAAGTGCACTAATTGAGTCCTACGCTATTCACTTTATGAATGTTGTAATCTTTTCGAGTCATGTGCTCTTATCCATGTGAGTATTACACTTGTTATAATACATTCAAGAAATAAAATGACCTGTTAATACACAATATTGCATTCCAACTTACAAGAAATATTAGGAAATGCAAACATTCATATTGCAATGGAATTTTCAAAGATAGATAAAATATATTCTACATTTAATCTTAAATAATTTATATAGTTCTTAAGACTACATATAAATCCACTTTATAAGAGAAAGAATAATGTTATTTGGTGTAATGAATGAGACTTAATTTTGTCTCATTAGGCCAAGCAATATGTTATATTGGAATTCACCTTCGAGAACATAGAAAAATTCAGGAATGGTGTGGGGACCCACACGAATGTGGAGGATGATGGTGCCGAGAGTAGAAGTCAAAGAATCATTAAAAGAATGCAACATAATTGGGTTATTATGCATGTAATTGGAAGGTATGTACATTTGTTTATATGCATGGGAAGAAATAATGTTAATAATCACACCTTCATTGATCATAACATGTCGGTGAGATTATCCTCAATGTGGATGGAGATGAAGAGGGCGGGGTTAGGATCATCTCGCATGATGAGAAGCAATATACGAGTCGAGTAGTGACAACAAATATTTGGTGAGTGGTGGCGGAAATAGTAGTTTTAGGTGAAACCGTGAGGGCGGCCACATGATGAGGTGTGAATATGGTGGCAACAAGCATAGGGTCATTTGGTAGAACCTCAATAGTTTGTAAGATCTCGAGGAGGGCCTAGTGATGAGACTTAGAGGTTTGGATGAGGTCATATAAAGAAATTTTTAGAGGAGATTGGTGGAGTTGTTTGATCATGGTATGATGTGTGACTCCATCAGAAATTGGATAGGCCGGCCCACGAGATGGTTACCTTGGGGAAGGTGCTAGATGGAATGGTAGGTGCGGGTGTACTGGATGGGTTGTCAGTCTTCTCTTTTCCTTTTTATTTCTATGCTCGAGTGGCAACATGAACCATATTAATTTGAGGAAAAGAGGAGGGTGTGTCGTGAAAGGTATAACAACAAGAGGGACAAAAACCTAGCGTGGGATAAGAGCCTTGTGAAATGAGTATGGCGCATTGTCATTTTGGAGGGGTTTGGGATAGCTCTCATATCTCGTAACATATTGATCTCAAAGGTTAGAGGAGGAAAAGAGGGCTGTGGAGGTGGAGGAAAAGGTCACTGAATAGATATAGGGTGAGGTTGCGTGGCGACATGATGAAGGTGGAATGGGCTCTTCATCCAAAAGGTCATCTTCATCAAAGAGAGTTTTAGGAGAACACATTTGAAGAATAATATTTTTAAGGGCCTTACAATTTTCAACATCATGCCATGACACACGATGATAATCAAAAATCATGGTATCATCAAACCCTTTTGGTTTAGGTTTGAGTGGGTCATAAGGCCTGAGAGGTGGAAATGTAATGGCATAGGTTTCTAATAGTTGAGTGAGGATGTTAGTGTAAGATCCTACCAAGGGATCACAATGAGAAGTGAGAGTGGGTTTGGATGGAATTTTGGGTGACTTTTGTGGAAGAGGTACTACTGGAGGGGGAGTTAGAGGTTGAGTAGGTTTGACTACCATTTTGGTGGGTAGTATGGTTTTAGGATTGGGTTGCACCTTCTTGGGTAAAGGTGTTGGGGTAGTGCATGAAGTAGAAGGTAATGTAGAAGATGGAAGTGGACGGGTCAGCCACGGTGAGAGTGGAGGTGTAGTAAAGATAGTGGTAGGAGGTACTACATAATGTGTAGGTGGAAGAGAAGGTAATGAAATGGGTAGTGGAATAGGCAGGGGCAATGTAGAAGGCTTAGGTAGAATGGGAGGTTATAGTAAGGATTTAGGTTACCTCATTTTAGTTTTAGTTTGGGTAGGAGGTTGCTTGACCAAGGTTGATGGATGAGGACCTAAGATGGATAGTAGTGGTGAAAGTGAAAAGAAGAAGTGGGAGAAACTATGGTATGAGGCTTAAGAGGTTGAGTCTTCCTCTTAGGTGAGATAATAGGTCTAGTGATAGTTTGGTATGAGGTGGATAAATCAATCTTCATAGGAGGATGGATTAGACTCGGTTTCAATGCAACCCCTAAGGTAGTGATAGGTTTGTGTGTAGGTGAACATACAGTGTAGGTCGTGATTTGGGTGTAGGTGGTTATTGGGGTAAAATTAAAGGTTTAGGCATAGGATAGGCTGATGCAGAAGAAGATACTATAACTAAATCTTGTAAGACATATTTGGTTGTCCTAAACACTTTAGGATAAATCATTGTAGTGTCTACGGACAATATTTGTATTTGAGTTAATACGGGAAGTCGAAGGAATCCCCAAAGTGTGGAGTTATCAACATACTCCAAGCAATTGGAAAAAGGGAGAATGTCCTAGAAGGAGAAAAAGATGGTGAAAACTTGGTGGTGATCCCTATAAAAATTTTGGAGGTCTGTGAAACATGGAAGATTGTGGCTTCTCGCTCTCTAGGTAGAAGTGATGCGAGAAGATTAATAGGATCTGGTAGACCCTAGGAGATGCATCACTGACTGGAAGAGAGTATAAAATTGGATCCTCTATGGGTTGAGGAGGGGGAAAAGTAGGTGGTGTGGACTCTTCCTTAGGTGGAGAAGAGGATAAAATAGACTCTTCTTTGGGTAAAAGTGTGGGTAATACAATATCCTCGATAGATAACAAAATAAGTGGGGTAAGTGCCTCTGTAGATGACAAGGTAGGTGAGGTAAGATCCTCCATGGGTAGAGGAGTAGGTGAAATGGGATCCTTCATGGGTAGAGGAGCTTACACTAGAATCTCATCAATGGAAGGAATGGGAAGGTAACTGTGCGGAAGGGATTGGTACTATGTCAAAGACGACATGGACCTCGTGGACATGGGTGTTATCGCTAGAAGTCTCGCCATCCTGATTCAATGAATGGGTATGGTTTGGAAAAGGTTTCCTAAATACCTAAACAAATTTATTTTTCAGCATGTTAGGGTTATCCAGGATGAGATCTCCATTATCTAACATTTCTTGGATAATGTTTTGAATGTTTTACAATTTTTGTTACTATGTCCTCTAACACGGTGATAGTTACAATAATCATTCTCCTTATGTTGTGTAGGTATAGGATGGGAAGGGTTAAAGATAGTATGTGGTTTGATTGGTGGAAGAGTTATGGATCCTTCTTCAGTAGATTTTCCAACACAGAGGAATAAGGTTCTCCTATGGGGGTATATCTTCATTGTTCCTACTTGTATTGGAAGTTCTAAACAGGAGAAAGATTAGAAGGAGGTTTTGATTGGTTTGATGGATGAGATGGGCCAACTTTCAAGACCACCATGTTGGTGGATCCCTTTGCTTTAGCATGGGTATTTTTGGTTTAGAAGAGGAAGAAGAGTCATTTGATTTAAATGGAGCACTCTTGTTGCACAATTGTAGCTTCTTCTCTTTGATAACATGAATTTCTAGCTTCCGGGCCATAGTGAATGCCTCATCGAACATCCAAAATGTTTGGACCTGAAGAGTTAGAGAGATGTGCTTGGCACAAGCCCTAGTGAAAAAATCTATCAACTCGGTTTGTGGAAGTTGAAAGGTGAGCTGATTGGTAAGGCTTTACCAACATGTGAAAAAATATGTGATAGATTCATCTTCGTATTGACGCATTAAGTATAAATCATTCATAGTGACTTGGGTAATGGGCTAGGAGGAATACCTGTTAAAATGTTAGTTATAGGTTGTTGTGCACGTATGACTTCTAAATCCATAGCTGATCGTGAGAGCTTCCTTTTTGCTTGGAGGAACTACCTAAAATGGAAAACAATACCACCAAATAAAAGTTAAACAATATATGTAGTGGACTACCTAGCATATGCTAGATCTGGGAAGTGTGATACTTCTAGATGGTTGTCAATCCACTATTTAAAAAAATTAATGTGAGAAATAAAGGAAATCCTATTGTAGTTAAAATGATTTAGGTATCTCATTCATCTACAATAAGAAAATTCATTCACAACAAGGCTAAGCTATGATTGAATCTGAAGGTCAAGGTCTTGTCAAGGTATTGGTATTGGTCAGGGTGAGGTTTTGGGTGGTTTTGGGTATTTGGTGGAGGTTTTAGGCTTTGATTCTTGGTTTTGGTAAAAGACACAGAGATCGACGTCGTCGATCAGTATGACCGGTATCGGTTTAGGCTAACCAACGATGGTTGTGGGTAACCGGCGTCGGTATGGTCGGGTATAGGAAACTCAATAAAACTTGGTTGGGTGATAGATCTGAGGTTAGATGAAGATGGAAGGGAAATGGAAAGATTCGTATGGATCTGAGGTATGCACAAGAATGATTAAGGTCTAGGTATGGGAAATGTAAGGTGTGGATAAAAATATGGTCAAGTTTTGCATGGAGGTAAATGATGGGGAATGGAAATGAGAGCAAAAACTAAGTAACAGATGTAAAAGGATCTACCAAATGATAAATGGATAAGTGTTGGTTAACAAAACTTACTATTTATATGAGCTTGATGCTGGTTGGTAATGGTGGGTGATCAAATGGAATGAACTTGATGTAGTGTTGGTGCTTCCCCGGATGCTCCGTGAAGGAAGATGGCTTGTGTGATTGCTTTAGTGTTGGCTATGGATGTTCTTGATGTGTATACGGATGTTGATTTCTTGCTTATGTAGCTCTGGTTTTGTCACTTGTTCTCAAAAGATGTGATTATCTCTCATAAAATGTGCCAACCTCGAAATAAGGTTGTTTTTGGGATTAAATGGTAACCGATGGTTTTGGCTTAACCGGTGGTGGTTAAGGGTAACCGGCGTCGGTTAGGGTGGGATTTCCTAGGTTTACTAAACTAGGTAGATCCCCTTGATTTTTTGGGATCTGTTTCATTTTACTCCATGGATTAGCATGGAAGCTTCCTTCTAACGGGTGGGAATGTGGTTAGAGGGAATGTAGGCATTGATTTTTAGGGTTTGGGTAGGTCTTAGTTAGTTATGGCAACTTACTAAGAATAGGTCTTAGGGTGAGGTGGCTAGATGAGGTGTCTAGGTGAGGTGGATATGTGGGCATTATCCCAATTAGGATATTTAAATAATAAATATGGTGAGGATAATGAATTAATTTAATTAAATTAATTAAATTAATATTATAGTGGGGTGAAGGGGCCATGGCTAGGTGGATGTGTTCAAGGTATTTATTTATCGAGGGACCAAGGGGAGTGTGACCCAATTTTAGTGTCTACATTTTGCCCCTTTTTGTTGTGTAGCTTGTATTGGTAAGCGACGCTGACAAAAATAAGATGTGGTTGCCCCATGTGTGGGTGAAGGTGATCCCCCTCAAACCAAGAAATGATGAGGTAGAAGGTAGAATCGGTGAGTGGTTTGATAAAAGGTGAATGTGATGAAGAGGAAGGTGGGTAATGGGGAAAAAAAGGAAAAAGGTCCACTCGGGTAATCTAGGTAATGGGTCAGGGTCAAAGGTAGTAACAGTCAAACACACACATGTATAAACTACAACATGGTACCAGGTTGAAGAGTAGGAAAACTCTACATTGTCTAAGGTCGATAGGTTTATCCAAACAAGGTTGAGGTGATTCTGGTATCCAAGGTATAGGATATGGTCAGGAAACATGACGTAGGTTAGGTGTAGGAACGTTTAGGTATGTTCGGTACACCGAGGGTTGGGTCAGGATAAATGGTCATGCAAGAGGCAAGGTAAGGTCATTAGGTCAATCAACATAGGTAAGTAATAGTGCCACAAGGTATAGTAAACACATGAGGTCAAAGGTCACTAGCGATGTTCAGGTCCAAGTATCTAGGTCACGACATGGGTAGGGCTGAGGTATGGGTAAAATAATGAGTCCCCAAATGAGGATGAGGTTAGGTAGTAAATGATGAGGTCAGGAGGGTGAGGTGAATGGTAGGGTAAGTGTTGGGTGAGGGAAAAAAGAGTGATGGGAAGGGTAATAGGGTGAAATTGTGGGAAATGTGGAAGAGAGGGTGACCGATGCCAGTCAAGGGTAAAATCTGATGCGGTATAGGGTAACTGACCATGGTAAGGTAGGGCATGTGAATGATGTCGGTGAAGGTAAAACCGGCGTTGGTTAGGTCTGGGGATGTTATAAAAAAGAAAAAATCATTTTTTCAAATCATTTGTCTTTTTGTGAAATTGAGGAAAACAAACATGAAGAGAGAAAAGTTGGAAAGGAAGAGAATGAGAGAGAGGAAGAGTTGAGTTAGAGAGCCACGTAGTGGGTGATTGGTAGTTGAGAGGTGGGTCCATGAGATTAGATTAGTTGATTTTATTGGTTGGAGGTGAGGTGACAGATTGGTGATGGTAGAGGCCGGAGAGGGATCGGGTGGGCCACCGGTGTAGTGGCTAGATGTGCCACCATGGTGATGATAGCATGATGAGGTAAGCATCAAACCCTTTCTGTGTTTTGTGAGATAGATTAGGTGAGAGGTCGGGTGGTGAAAAATTGGGTTTTGGGGGAAAATGAAATTTGAAATGTGGGAGGGTGAATTGGGTAGAATAGGAGCGGGGAGAGAGGTAAGTGGGTGAATAGGGGGTGGGATGGGGTTGAGGGAAGTGTAGGTGAGAATGGGTGGGTAGAAGGGCAGTTAGGAGAGGAATTTTTTTGAGAGGGTAGGGTTTGGGTCACGGTTTTTCGTGTGATGATGTGACCGGCGTCGGTCGGGGTTAGCTAGGCGTCGGTAGGGTCAAACCGGTATCGGTCATGAAATAGGTGACCGATGCCGGTTTAGGGGTGACCGGGGTTGGTTAGAGATAACGACACTAGTGGGTTTTGGAGAAAAAGGGTCGAAAGGGCCCTAGGTTGAGTGGGTGAGATAGGGAAGGGTAGAATAGGGTGTGTTGGTGAAAAACCTAGTGTAGGTGGGGGGTAAAATGGGTATGGGGAAATGATAGTGGGTGAGGGGGGGGGGGAGAGAAAATGTGATAGGAAGGTAGGTTGGGAAGAAAGAAAGAGGTGAGATAGTGGGTATAGGTGAGGTGTCGTGGGTGAGTATGGGTATGATGAAGGTAGATTAATTTGATGTTTGTATTGGATGTAGGGGAGAGATCAGCTATGGATGAGAGATAGGGTGCCACCCCTACTCTTGAGAGTGTGAGGCATGGTGATGATAGTTGAGGAGTGGTGGCATGGAGGAGGTGGGCCTGATTGGGGTCAAGTGGTATCTATCATCGGCATGTAGTCATGAAGCGAGTTTGATGGTCACTCTCATCGATAGATGGGATTCATGACCAACATGTTCCACCTACCGATGGGTGAGATGACAGTCACCCTGGAGGACATGTTTAGGATCTGTGGTTACCGATACTGGGGACGTAGGTGTACTGATCTCCTCGAGGCCTCGGAGGAGTTGATGCTGACAATGTTTGGGGAGGGACTGGTAGCAGACATGACATTCCATAGTGCTAGCTTGAGTTATGGGGGGATGTACCTAGCCCATCAGAGGAGATGAGGCTAGTTGTTTTATTGATGGAGGTAGTGTGTTGTTTCACACTACCGGATGTAGAGGGTGGGAGATTTCCCCACTCATTGATGGGGGTTTACATGACATGGTGATGGATCGGACCTTTTTTCCTGGGTGCCAGCATTCCTAGTGTAGTTATATAGAGAGTTGTGGGCGTATGGGTGTCTGCGTAGGTTTAGCTTATGTTGCACCTTTTTACTACACTGTTGGGCCTATGAGCACATAGTTTGTGTGCACCCAGTGGGTATGCCCCTGAGCAGATGCATTTTCACTGAGATTGGTGTGGGTGGGGTACAGGTGATGGGTACCCATGATTGGAGAGTGATCGATCAGATAGGGCTACACATGATGTAGCATACTACAAGTGTGGCTATTGGAGGGATTTTCCGGAGTGGACATCATATGGAGACCATATGTGGGTTATCCCTCATACAGGTGGATGCATGATGAGCTAGATGGCCTTTAGCTATTGAGATGGATAGAGGGCATGTGTGCCAGGGGAGCACGAGATGATCCCAGTTGACAGGGTTAGATGGTAGTTTGGACTGCTACAGGACATACCTCCACCCTTCCTGTAGTATAGGAGAGATGACGTGGAGAGGCCATTGCCTCTACCACAGATCTGACAGTGCCCATAGGGTAGGAGGAGTAGGTGGTAGACCGGTGGATCGATGATGCTAGAGTGATAGATAGATATAGATAGTGGTGGGTGGCTCATTTATGAGTAGTACCACCCAGGCAGGGCAGTTGGATTTAGCCACGATCATGTAGTGAGAGATGCCCTACGAGGGTAAGTGGTGACCTGATTACCAGTTGGGTATGGTGCAGGGATAGTTAGCTAGTTCAGAGGTGGAGGTGGGAGTTACATGCATAGGTGGCTAGTCTTCAGGCCCAGATGGCCCAGGGTGGGGATGGAGATGGAGATGGTGATGATGGCTGGTGGCCACCCTACAAGCACATAGGTTATAGGGTTGTAGGGCTAGTTAGCCATGACACAGGCATAGATTGGGGCTTTTGAGGCCTAGATATACAAGCATAGGAGTAGAGGCCGATGGGGCACCACCACCAAGGCATCGGGATAGGGTCCCAGTTCATAGGAAGGGGTGGGATAGGGTCCCACAGGATAGGTATAAGGGTCAGAGGCGATGGGGCCACCACAGAGATAGTGCCATATCTAGGTTATGGGAGGTGAGAGATGAGGCCCGGTATTATTAGGACCAGCTGATGGTGGTAGGGATAGATTGTCTATCATATGCTAAGTACAG
The DNA here is from genome assembly GCA_018340775.1 of Taxus wallichiana var. yunnanensis. NCBI lineage: Eukaryota > Viridiplantae > Streptophyta > Pinopsida > Cupressales > Taxaceae > Taxus > Taxus wallichiana. The sequence continues at coordinate 132,487,385 of CM031234.1, forward strand.
GGCACAGAGCCTCTAGCGAGAGGACCAGATCATGCACCCATAGCGTGGAGAGCACAAGGGGCCATCGAGCCCCAAGACATGGTCAAGGGTGAGGCCACCAGTTCACGAGAGGCGATTTAGTTGATGTACCAGAGGGACCCAACCACCACCTATGATGGGTGGGGAGATGTTAGCAAGTCACCTAGATAGGGGCCGAGGAGGTAGAGGGGACAGGTGAGATAGATATGGAGGATGTCTACCATGATGATGTCTGATATATGGCCCTCGATTTTGATGTAGTTTTGATTTTTTATATTTTGATTTTTGATATATATTTTTTATCATATGCTCGCGTGCCAAAGATGGTGAGTTGTATGATTTTTTATATTTTTTTGAGCATATACGGCTACATGCCAAAGATGGTGAGGATGTATATGAGAGTTTTGAGAGACTATATTATATACACCTACCTACATGCAAAGACATTTGACAATTATATATGGTTATGTATATGGATATTGTATTGATATAGATGATGATGATTATGGGCATTATGTGTTTGTGTTGATAACATTTTATTATTATGCATAGATGGACTTATGGTAGGTGTGTTAGGCATGGATGGATGGTATATGGCATGATGATGTATAGGGGAGTTAGGAGGTTAGTCATGGATAGGCATGGTTGAGTCATGTGTTAGGCATGGATGGAGTTAGGTGGTGGTTAGGCATGGTTGAGTTAGTAGGTTTAGGCATGGATTGGAGGTTTTAGGCATGGTGGAGTCATGGTAGGCATAGGCATGGATGAGGTTAGTTTTAGGCATGGATTGTTTTAGGCATGGTTGAGTTAGGTTTGGTTTTAGGATAAGGTGTGGTTTAGGCATGGGTTGAGTTAAAAGTGGTTGAGTTTGTAATTCATTAATGTGTGCAATGAATGATGATATGGGTCATTTTTAAGATGTTTTATAATACATGCATGATGATGGTAAAGAAATGGTAGTCATAATAAATGTATGTTTTGATGATGATAAAAATGTGAAGCAATTTGTTGTTTGTTTGGTTTAATTTCCAATTTTGATATAAAAAGGAAACTAAGTAGGGTAGAATGTGATTTAGGAAAATGAAAAATGAATTAGTTAGGGTAGAGAGTGGCTGAGCTAACCTCCAAGGGCCCCATGCCCTCGGAGTGCTACCTACATAGTCCCGTGAAAAGGGACCTCAGGCCGATGTAGTTCTCCCATAAGCTAGGGAAGAATATGAGGAGGTATGAGAATGAGTTGGTAGGTTTTAGGCATGATTTGGGTTTAGGTCTGTTAGGTGTGGGTGAGTTGTGGGAAAATTGGTATAGGTGATTTTGATGGTGGTAGAAGAAGAAGATTACCCCAAAGGTAAGCATCGAGGACCAAGTCTTGTATAAGGTAATCAATACGTAATAAAGAAGGTTAAAAGATAAGAGGGGGAAAGAAAGCCACCTGATTGGTTAGGATCATACTGAGTAGGTCATACCTTGGAGGAGGTGATGAACGTAAGACCCTAAAGACATTGCATGATTGATTGTTCTAAGGGTGAAAAGTAGTCACATGATCACCAAATGTCATGGTTTCAAGAGGTCCCTTGAGGTGGTAGGAAATGGGAGTGTGAATGGTGAGAGGGGTGAAAGGTGGTTAATTTTTATATGGTATGAGGTAGCATGCTCTTTGGGCAAGAGATCCAAGGTCACAATGGGCAAGTCCATGACTAAAAGGTTTTTGTGTTGACTTGATATTTGAGATAGACTGATCGATGTGGGAAGTCTATATGGGATGAGGAAATTAACTCCTTGAGGTCTTCGTGAAGCTGATCGATGCGGGAAGCTTCAGATTCTCTCTCTCTTTTTTTTTTTGAAAAAGAGCTTTACATAGTTGTCCTTGAGGGAGTAGTCTATTTATAGCAGTGATTGTAGAGAGGAAGATGTCCTTTTGAGGGAGTCATCTTTTTATTGGAAGTTTGACTCAAGGAGTTGGATCCCATGTGAGGGCTTTGAAGTCATGGACAAGACCAAGGTGAAGAATAGGATTCTTGTTCAGAAAGTAGGGTGAAATGACCATGGGATCTCATCTAAAGGTAGATGAAAAGTATCCATGAGAATCATGCTATGTGCAATGCCGTGGTACACATATTTAAGAGAAGATAAAAGTGATGGGTATGCACATGATTCTTATTTAATCATTGGTGATGGTGTAGGAAGTGGATAGTGCTCAAGGGATGAGCATGGAAAGAGGAAAAAAGTGAGGTAGGACTAAAATTCAATAGTAGAATGGTAAGATATAAGGCATTAAGGGGCTCAGGTTGGGTTTACCATCGAGTGAAGATAAATGATAAGCACCTGATCCATAAGTATGGGTCATGATGTATGGTCCAAGCCAATTAGGAGAAAATTTTCCCCATTTACTTTTTTTTTTTTGCTTTAGTTACATGTTGATTTTCTTTAGGACAAGGTCACCAACTTGAAAGGTTCATTCATGGACATGTTTATCATAGGCACGTTTGATACATTTTTGGTAAACTTGAAGGTGGTCAAGAGCATTAAGATGACGTTCATCTAATAACTCAAGTTGTGCTAAATGGTCTGAAAAAAGTCATCATCATTGAGCATGTCATGGAGAGAAATGTGGAGTGAGGGAATCTAGACTTTGAGAGGTAGAACAACCTCTATACTAGACCAGAGAAAAAGGTGTAGCAGGCAGTGGAAGTGTGAATACTAGTGTGGTATGCCCATAGGGAAAAAGGAATGTGTGTATGCAGTCCTTCCCAAGTATCGTTAACCACTTTCATGAGAATTTTGTTTAAGGTTTTGTTAGTGGATTTGGCTTGGCCATTGGTTTGTGGGTAATAAGGTGATGAGAAACTTAGTTGAATGCCGAAGGCATCACAAAGTTTTTTCGCAATGTTTTATTTTTGAATTGTTTTCCATTATCAGTGATGAGGTGATGAGGAACACCAAAGTGAAAAATGATGTGATGATTGATGAACTCACATATTTTCTCGGCTTTTGTGGAGATGAGTGGTATGGCTTCAACCCATTTTGTGTAGTATTGGTAGTGGTGATGATCCATTGATGTCATTGGGAAGAATGGGGATTGATCTCTCGACAAGATCCAAACCCCATTGAGAAAAGGGCCAAAGGTCACGGGTGACCTATAAGGCATGACTAGGTGTATGATGAAGGTTGGCATGTTGTTGGAATTTTACACAATGCTTGACATAGTAATCACAACAATCATGGTTAAGGGTCGGCCAAGTAATAGCCTAGGTGAAGAATACGCTTAGCAACAACAAGGCCACTGAAGTGACCTCCACATATGCCATCATGAACTTCCTTAATGGTATAAGGAATTTTAGAACTCGTGAGGCATCGTAAGAGAATACCATCAAAGCCATGCTTATAGAGGAGGCCCCCATGATGACGTAATGAGAGACCTTTTTAAGGAAGGCGCATTGTCCATTATGGGTGAGATCAGGAGGTAAGATGGAGAGAGAAAGATAGTGGAGTATTGTTTATACCAAAGGTCACTCGGGGTAGGGGTGATGGTTTCCGATGGAGTAAATTTCATGAGGTAAATAAGAGGGTGATTGGAGTCATTGTATGGTGACAAATATTTTAGAATCGAGTAAGTGAAGTGGGTATTTGAGAAGCCAAGTAGGCCATGGTATCTACAAATTTGTTGGTTGAATGGGGATGGTTTGAAGGGCGTAATGGTCAAAGGTGGTCAAAAGTATGTCTACATGATGTTTATACTTTTGAAGTATCTCATTATGACATTGGTATATACCATTGACTTGGTTTATGACCAATTGAGAATCACCAAAGATGTTGATTGATTTGACATCTAGGGCGTAGGTGGCTTGGAGACCTAATACGAGTGCTTCGTATTGGAAATATTGGTTTGTACAATCAAAATCAAGTTTGAAAGACAAAGGCATGGGTTCACCATCAAGTGGAATGAGGATAACACCAGCCCCACCCCCACTGTTGACACTTGGAACCATCGAAGAAGAGTGTCATTTGGTAAGCGGGTTCATCCAGGAAAGGGTAGCAATTGACTCATCTAGAAAGTCAAAATTAGAGGGTTGATCCCCGGAAATAGGTGCATCGGCCAATTGGTCGGTGATAGCTTGGCCCTTGATGGAATTTTGATGAATGAATTGAGGTTGAGGTCAGCCAAAAGCATAAGCCAGCATGTGTGCACATGCTGATTTTGATAAGGTTTGGCATACATGAAGTGTAAGGGGTCGGTGTTGGTCACAACATAGGTTTTGTGGTTGAGTAGGTAATGGTGGAGTTTTGTGGTGATGAAAACTAAGGCTAAGAAAAAAATTTTTTTGGGATGGGTGTATCAGGTTTCATAGTCAAAAGAGTATGGCTTATGTAATAAACCACCTGCTCCCTGTGTTGTTCATCATGATGAGCGAGCATGGCCCCCAAAGAGTGATCGGTAGCTGAGATGTATAGGTAGAAAGGTTGATCATCTTTAGGTGGAATGAGTATGGGGGTTGAAGAAGGTATTGTTTTAAGGCCTCAAAAGCTTTGTGGAAATCATCATCCCATTTAAAGGAGACATCCTTCTTGAGAAGGTGATGAAATGGTTGACACCGATCAAACAATTGTGAAATGAAATGATGAATAGACTGCAACTTACCTTTTGAGGCTATGGAGTTTCCTAAGGTTAGTGGGTGGAGGCATTTCTAGAATGGCCTTGACTTTAGTAGGGTCAACTTCTATACCACGTAGGGAAATGATAAATCCCAAGAGTTTTCTGAGAGGACCATGAAGACACACTTCTTGGGCTGAAGGTGAATGTAATATTTAATGAGGTGGTCAAAGATGGTTTTTAGGATGGTGAGGTGCTCGGAGTGGCATTTAGATTTGGCAAGGAGATCATCCATGTAATCTTCAATATATGATGCATGATGTCATGGAAGATATAAGTCATAGCCATTGATATGTGGCACCAACATTTTTAAGGCCAAAAGGCATGACTCGATAGTAGAAGGTCCCCAAGGGGTGATGAATGTGGTTTTGTGTTGATCCTCTGGGGAAAGTAAGATTTGGTTATAACCCGAGAAGCCATCCATGAGTGATAGCATCTCGTGACCAGTGGTAAGGTCAACCAGTTGGTCAATACTAGGTAGAGGAAAAGTCATCTTTTGGGCAAGCTAGATTGAGGTCATGGAAATCCATGTGCAAATGTGGAGTCCCCCTATCACCTTAGTGATAGGGACAATGTTAGAAATCCAATGAGGATAATCAATGGGTAATATGAAGGAAACAAAAGAAGGCATTGAAGTTCTTCTTTGATGAGAAGGGAAATGTGAGGTGCATTTTCCTAAGCTTTTGTTTGATGGGCTTGGCATCGGGAATGGTTATGATATTGTGGACCACTATGGTGGGGTCAATACCAGGCATGTCTATGTAAGACCAAGTGAAAGCATGGTTATGGTTTTTGAGAAAAGAGGTGATGGCTTCTATTAAACATCATAAAGATTGACCGATCTTTAGGATGTGTGGGTCATCTGAGTATGAATGTTGATCTCGATAGTTGATTCATTCAACATGGTTTGCATCTCAGAGGGTAATGACCGATGAATATATGAGTCTTCTGCACCAAGGTAGGTGAGTATAGATTCATCATCCTGACATTGAATGATGTTAATCGAAGGTGTATCATCATCGATCATTTTAGGATAGGAAGGGAAGAGAGGAAGGAGCCTCGCCCTCACATTGATAAGTCAAGAGGCCCCAAGGAGATGGTGTTTATGAAAAAAAAAGTTAGGAGGAATGGATTCTGGATCCATCGACTCCATCGGTGAAGGTGGTGATGGTGGTGAAGAAGGTGGAGAAGGGTTGATGTCCTCGATGAGTTCAATGTGGGCCTTCTTGGTAGGTGGTTCAACAAAAGCCGATACCACTATGGTCATTATGTTTTGGGTAGTACATGGAATAATAGTATGGTGACCTTGCTCATAAAATCCAAAACAAAACCCTTCCATGCACATCGGTGTAGGAAGGTGTGGGTGAAAAATGGTGATTGGTGAGTGACTGGAAGTCAGCGGAAAATGGGTGGGTTTGTGATGGTGGTTTGGGTGTGTAAGTGGTAGTATCAAGTCCCCCATAGGTGAGACTAGTATGAAGGTGAGGAGGACCATAAAGGAGGTGTTCTCCTATGTGGTGATCATAGTGAGGGTGTTGGTGAAGACTTCCATACTCTTGTGGAGTAAGGAATGTGTTGACACTATATAGGTGATACTCCCCCAGTGAGGCATTGAAAAATACCTTCCAAGGGATCGGTGGTTGGTATGTGGGTAGCTGGAATAGATGATGTGTTGGAGGTTGATGTGGAGGTGGAGCTAATGGATTGGGAGGCTGATGGTTTGTGTGGAGGTTGTGGTAGTGGTAGGAATGGAGGAGGTATGTGTGGTTGAGGTAGCAATTATGTATTGGTAAGTAGAGGTGTAGGTGAAGTGGTAGTGGTCATGGAGGTAGATGCCTTAATGGGTATAAGCACGTCATTGGGTCGGTAAAGCATGTTGCATGTTTTAAAAGGTGATGGATCAGCTGGAATAGTATAGGTGTGTCCTTCATGCTCAAACTTTACACAATGATGCAAAGTGGAAGGAACACAACCCATGACATGAATCTAGGGTCTTCCAAGTAAAATAGTTATATTGAAATTCCCCCTCCAAGATTAAAATAACTCTAGAATAGTGTGGGGGCCCACGTGAATGTGGAGGATGATGGTGCCTAGTGTAGAGGTGATAGCATCATTGAATGAATGCAACATGATGACAAGATGTTTATGCATGTAATTTAGGTATGTGCATTTGAGTGAATGCATGGGATGAAATGATATTAATGCTTGTGCCCCCATCGATCATTACACATCATACACATATATCATCGATGTGGATAGAGATGAAGAGAGCTAGGTCTGGGTCATCGGTTTGGTGCGGTGTGATCTCTTCCTCTGAGAAGCTAAGGGAGGCTACTTGGTGAGTAGGTTGAGGTGTGGATAAAGGTGGTAATTTGGTGAGAGAGGCTACATGATGGGGTGTGATAATGGAGGCTATGGGTGTAGGGTCATTGGGTAAAACCTCAATAGATTGTAGGACCTCCATGAGAGCTTGATGATGGGATTCTGAGGTTTGGATGAGGTCATATAAGGACATTTTGAGGGGGATTGGTGTAGTTGTTTGAGCATCGTGTGGTGTGTGACCCCATTAGAAATAGGATATGTGGGGCCATGGATAGTGATTTTAGGTGTGGGTGTAGATGGTATGTTGGGTATAGGATTGGTTGGTGAGTCGGTTGCCTTTTCCTTCCTTTGTCCTTCTGAGCATGGGTAGCAATGTGGATCATGTTGATCTGAGGTGGGGAGGTAGGTGAGGTAGGTGAGCCATGAAAGGTATAATGACATGAAGGAAAAATCCATGTGTGGGAAGGAACTTTGTGGGATGAGCTGGGCACATCGACATTTGGGTGGAGGTTTGGTGAGGTCATTGATGCAAACCATGTTAATTTCAAATCTCGGAGGTGGTTCTAGGAGTTGTGGGGGTGGAGGTCATGGTTGTTGAGTAGGTAGTGAGGGAAGGATTATGGGAATGGGTGTTGGTGAAATGAGGTCCTCATCGAGAAGGTCATCATCGTCAAAGTTTTCTTCAGGAGGACACAACTGGATAAGGATGTTTTCAAAGCCTTGTAGTTTCTCCACATCGTGCCCTGCACACATGATGGTAGGTGCAAATTTTAGTGTCATCAAACCCTTTTGGCTTGGGTTTGAGAGGGTCATAAGGTCTGAGTGGTGGTAATGTGATGATGAAGTCTCAAGGAGGTTGGTTAAGATTTTGGCATAGGACCCTGCTAGTGGGTCACAATGGGAAGTGAAAGTGGGTTTGGGTGTAGGTGTGGCTGATTGTTGAGGAATGGTCTTTGTAGGAGGGGGAGTGGGTGAGCTATGGTTTTGGGTGTTGGCGTGGTCTTGGGTGTTGGTCATGTTTTCTTGGGTAGGGGTATGGTAGATGAACTGGTAGGAGGGTGTATGGTTGTTTTGACTACCTTATTGGAGGGTAGCAGATTTTTGTCTTTGGGTTGCACCTTCTTGGGTAAAGGTGATATGGGTGTATGAGATCTAGAGGGAAAAGTGGATGGGGGAAGAGGGTGAGTTACCCATGGGGATAATGGAGGTGTTGTGAAGGTAGATGATGTGGGTCGTGTAGGGGTGTGAGGGAAAGAGACTGAAAGTGTAGTGGGTAGTGAAGAAGTAACCGATGGTATTGGAGGAATGGGTGGTAAAGATGTTATAGGTGTGGGTGTAAGTCATGTCGGGTGCTTGGGTATGTTAGAGGTTTGTGAGGAAGGAATGGGCTATTTTGTTTTTGGTTTATTGATGGGTGGAGGTTTCTTAACCGTGTTGGGAGGTTGAGGTCCTAAGATGGATGGAAAGGGTGAAGGTGATGAAGGTGTGATTGGTGCAGGTAGGAGTATGAGTTCTATGGGCTTGGTTCTTCTTGTTTGGGTCGGAGTAGGTTTGGTGTTGACTTTGGAGGATGTAGCTAAATCTAGTTTGATAGGTGGATGAGTAAGGTTGGTGGTTGGGGTGACCCCTAAGGTAGTAATAGGTTTAGTCGAGGAAGATGATGTAGGTGTGGGTTTGGATTTAGATGTATGTTGGGTTATGGGTAAGGGTGTGTGTTGAGCTATGATGGGTGTCGTGGAAGAAGTTGTGATAGAGGTGGTTGTGTTTGGTTTGATTGGTTGAAATATTTTGGGTAGATAGTGGAAGTGTCAAGCAAGTGACATCTGCATTTGTGTTGAGACAGGAAGTAGAAGATGCCCCCAAAGTAAGGCTCTATCCACATAATCTAAGTGATTGGCTAAGCGTGAGAATGACATGTCTGTAGGTGAGGTTGATGAGGACCTAATGGAAATTCCCGTAAAATGTGTCTTAGAGATGGGGAATTTTCTAGCTTCACTTTGTGGGTAAGAGAGCTGAAAGTAAGTCTATAGGATCTTGGGTAGCTGATGGAGAATGGTCACCTAGAGGATAAAGGTATTTCTATTGGATCTTTGATGGGTGGAGGAGCTGATGGGTGCTCTTCTATAGGTGGGGGAGATGATGGGTGCTCCTCTGTGGGTGGAGAGATGATGGGTGCTCCTCTATGGGTGGAGGAGATAAACAAGTATCCTCCATGGACTGAAGAAGTACTTGTGGGTGATGATTCTCTAGGTGGAGAAGCCAAAGGTGAAATAGTCTTGATATTAATGGAAGGCTCCTCCATGGGTGATGAAGGAGGTGAAAGGTGTTCCTCTGTATGGGTGGAGGAATAGGTGAGGTGGGTTCAAGTGTAGAAGGAGGACTTTGGGCTAGAATTTCCTCTATGGAAGGAATATGAGGTAATTGGGAAGCAACGGGTGTATCACTAAAAATAGCATGGACCTCGTGGGTATGGCTATCATGAGTTGAGGTTTCTCCGGTTTGATCAGAAGAAGGGGCATGATTAGGAAAGGTTTCTTGAAGATATGTAGGTTTTGATTGGTAGGTGCATTAGGATTATCCAAGGTTAGCTCACCTTTCTCGAGCATTTCTTGGACAATGTTTTTGAAAGGTGATGTAATTTCCATCACTATGACCCTTTACTCGATGGTAGTTGCAGAAGTCATGCTCTTTATACCATGCGGGTGTGGGGCGAGCAGGGTCAAAACTAGTGTGTGGTTTCATGGGAGGAAGGGTGATGGCCCCAACTTTGATGAGATTTTCTAAGATAGAAGAATAAGGTTCCCCAATTGGGGTATATTTCCATTGTTCCCATCTGAATTGAAAAGTCTGAATGGGTGAGAGATTAGATGAGGGGCTAGCTTGATTTGATGGATGAGTTGGGCCAGCTTTGAGTACCACTGTGTTAGTGGTCCCCTTGGCCTTTGAATAATTGTTTTGTGGTTTTGAAGAAGAAGAGGTATCATTTGACTTGAATGTTGAGTTCTTATTGCGTAATTGGATTTTCTTCTCTTCGATGGCCCGAATCTCTAGCTTTTGTGCCATGGTGAATGCTTCATCGAAGGTTTGGAAAGTTTGGACCTATAGGGTTGGTGAGATATGCCTAGCACAAGCCCATGTGAAGAGTTTGATGAGTTTGGTTTGTGGTAGTTGGAATGTGAGTTGATTGATCAGGCTACGCCAATGAGAAACAAAATCTATGATAGATTCATCATCATACTGACGCGTAGAGTATAGGTCAGTCATGGTAACCTTCTTAATGATATTAATGGAGAAGTGATCCAAGAAGGCTTGGGCTACTGATTAAATGAGAATATAGAGTGTCTAGGTAACCCACTATACCAATCTAATGTGGGTCCAGTCAGAGACATGGGAAAGGTCCTCAGGAGCAAAAGCATCATCATGGGTGATCAGATAACACCATGTTTGAAAGACCACAAATGTTGTTGTGGGTCTTCTTTGCTATTGAAATGGTTGAATTTAGGCATTTCCCAATGCATGGGATATGGATGGATAGGAATGGATGGATGTATAGGCTCATTACAAATCTCATCGTAGGTGAGAGTGTTGTGGGAGCTAAACCAATGCCTCCAATGTCTGCATCTTGTCCATCATTAACTTAATTAGGTCGTTGGTAGGTTGTGATGGATGGGTGCCTCTTGTAGCGTAAGAGGGTTGGTGTTGGGCATATAACAAGGGTGGCATTCTAGTATATGGTGTTTCCGTATAGGTAGATTGAGAAGAAGGTAGTGAAATAGGGGTACGTACCAGAGTGAATAATAGATGAAACAGAGGCTGCATTGATAGTACGTATATATGGAGGTGGAAGGGTCATGGTGACCCTAGTGGCAATGGGGGCTAAAGATTATGGAATAGAAAGGATGACATTTTGAAAAGGGGTAGGGGTCACAACACCGGGGTGGTTGTGTAGCTATGGGTATATGCGAGAGATAATAGGGGTGGATGAGGTTGTGTTCTGGGTGGTTGGCGAAGGTATAGTGGATGTGGTGGGTGCAATGGATGTAGCAGATGTGGTGGTCAGTCATAGTAGGTATAGGGCCTAGCTGTGAAATGACTAGGGGTAAGGTAGATGGGAAGCGTGGAGCTAGATGGGGATGATGCAGGAGTGGGAATGAGAGTCGGGGGATAGATATGGGCATGTTGTATATCAACTGACCCGAGGCATCTCGAGTGGATGAGTGGGAAAGTAAAACTACAAGGTGGTAGGATTTTGGTCAAGGAGTCATGTGAACTCCTCGTCTCTGTGGCGATAGTGATAGGTTGGGTAGGATCCATGGGTGATAAAATGGAAGGTGGTGAAGGACTAGGTGGGAGTGGTTGATAACTGGCGTGGAATATGAGGGCATTCACTTGGCTTTGGGTTAGCACCATGTGAACAGGTATTGATCGGGTTGGACTATTTTCTGTAAATGACACAGAAATACAATAGAAATAGAGATAAATAAGTGGTAGTAGGTGAATTAGGTAAAATGTCAGCTGGAAAATTACACAGCTAATAATGATGCCGGTTAGGTTAAGCCAATGCGCCATCAGGAGTAACCACGGTCGGTCATTGTGGAAAGTGGACTAGTTGGTCAAAAACAAGGTATAAGGCCAAAATTTTCCAAGTATGCAAAATGTTGATGGGACTTACCAAGTCAATGGATATGATAAGAGTGATAGAGACTCTGAATAGTAAAGAAGGTGAATAGGTGTCCTTTTGGGTAGGTTAACCAAAAAAAAGTGAACCGACGCGGTTGGGTAAAACCGATGATGGTCAGAGGGTAACCGAATGATGGTCATTGGACCGACACCGATTACTATGAAATTGAAACAGTGATGAAGAAAATGTGGTTGTGAGTTAAAATTAATGTGGAATCAAACCCTAGAATCCTGAGAATGATGAGAATATGGTCCAAGCACACTCAGATGAAGCTGGAATACACCAACTGTGATGAGGAGCGTGCAAGGAGAAAAATAAGAAAAATGAAGAATGACCTCTCACCTCAAAATGCAAGCCAAGTAGAAACACTAAGAAAAATATGATCCTAAGAGTGATTTTTCTATTATGTTTGTTTAGCTTATGCTATTTAAGGACTGACTCATGAACTGTAGAATAGATTTTTTTGGTGAGGATGGCTTCCTACGAAGAAGGATCTACGAGGAGAGGTTTCAGGTATGTTATGGTGGGGGTGGGCCTTTCCTCTAATATGGTATGGATAGAGATAAGTTGGGGGGTGCCCCTTGATCCATGTGATGTGTGATCACCTACAACTTCTTCTAGGTGAGATGTTGTTTAAGAATGTGTATATTTTCAATTTTGTGGTGTTTGGATAAGACTCGAGAGAGAGAGAAAGAGAAAGAAAGTGCTTTCTATGATTCATTTGTCAACCATCAGTTGGGAATGACTTCCAGTGTATAGGTTGCCCTCAATTAATGTGAGCTAATGCAGAAAAGTAGAATGAAATGCAATGATTTTAAACCCAAATCGAAATGTAGAATTTGATGCCACAAATAGATGAACAGGAGAAGGGATGCTCTTTCACTAATGTGATACTAATGAAAGGGAAGAAATGTTTTTTTAAGCACCAAAATATGATTGCTTTTAGACAATAGAAGAGAAGAAGATTCCAGGGAGAAAGTTTAATGTAAGAACTTTTTAGAAAAGAAAAAACATACAAATTTTCACCTAGAAATGAAAGAATGCAAAGAACCCCGAATGGGTCCCACAGGCATGCCAAAATGTTTCACCTGATTCTAGAGCATTTCTTCAAATGTTGATGAAACAAATAAGGGTAATGGGCTAGGAGGAATACCTGTTGAAATGTTGGTTATAGGGTTGTTTACATGCGTATGACTTTGAATCCACAGCTGATCATGAGAGCTTCCTTTTTCTTGGAGGAACTACCTGAAATGGAAAACAATACCACCAAATAAAAGTTAAACAATATATGCAGTGGACTACCTAGTGTATGCTAGATCCAGGAAGTGTGATACTTCCTAGATGGTTGTCAATCCATTATTTAAAGAAAATTAATGTGAGAAATAAAGGAAATCCTATTGTAGTTAAAATGATTTAGGTATCTCATTCATCTACAATAAGAAAATTCATTCACAACAGGCTAGGCTATGATTGAATCTGAAGGTCAAGGTCACTGTCAGGGTATTGGTATTGGTCAGGGTAAGGTTTAGGGCTATTTTGGGTATTTGGTGGAGGTTTTAGGCTCTGATCTGGGTTTTGGTAAAAGACACAGAGACCGACGTCGGTCTAGTATGACCGGTATCGGTTTAGGATAACCGGTGATGGTTGTGGGTAACCGGCATCGGTATGGTGGGTATAGGAAACTCAATAAAACTTGGTTGGGTGATAGATCTGAGGTTAGATGAAGATGGAAGGGAAATGGCAAGATTTGTATGGATCGAGGTATGCACAGGAATGATTAAGGTCTAGGTATGGGAAATGTAAGGGTGTGGATAAAAAGATGGTCAAGTTTTCATGGAGGTAAATGATGGGGGAATGGAAATGAGAGCAGAAACTAATAACAGATGTAAAAGGATCTACCAAATGATAAATGGATAAGTGTTGGTTAACAAAACTTACTATTTGTATGAGCTTGATGCCTAGTTGGTAATGGTGGGTGATCAAATGGAATGAACTTGATGTAGTGCTGGCGCTTCCCCGGATGCTCCCGTGAAGGCAAGATGGCTATGTGATTTGCTTTAGGTATTGGCTATGGATGTTTCGATGTTTATACTAATGTTGGTTCTACTTGCATGTAGCTCTGGTTTCGTCACTTGTTCTCAAAAGATGTGATTCTCTCTCTAGAAATGTGCCAACCTCGAAATAAGGTTGTTTTTGGGATTAAATGGTAACCGACGGTGGTTCCAGCTTAACCGGTGGTGGTTAAGGGTAACTGGCGTCGGTTAGGGTGGGATTTCCTAGGTTTACTAAACTAGGTAGATCCCCTTGATTTTTTGGGATCTCATTTCATTTACTCCATGGATTAGCATGGAAGCTTCCTTCTAATGGGTGGGAATGTGGTTAGAGGGAATGTAGGCATTGATTTTTAGGGTTTGGGTAGGTCTTAGTTAGTTATGGCAACTTACTAAGAATAGGTCTTAGGGTGAGGTGGCTAGATGAGGTGTCTAGGTGAGGTGGATATGTGGGCATTATCCCAATTAGGATATTTAAATAATAAATATGGTGAGGATAATGAATTAATTTAATTTAAATAATTAAATTAATATTATAGGTATAGAGAAGACCAATCTGAAACGGGTCGTGAAACCGGAGGTTCATGAGGTAATATCGACTGATGATGTTGGAATCCCTACACTATGAGCTATAAATGATGGCATGATAGATGTCGTAGGTGTGATAAATGTTGAGGGTGCGATTGATACCAAAGATGTGGGGTCAATCGAGAGATGAAATGTTATGATGTGGAAGTGGGTAATACTACACTAGTAGTAGTTGATACAGAAGTGGGGGCGAGAGTGGGAGGAATGGAGACATGCATCCCGTATATGAGCTATCTTGACAAGTCACGGGTAGATGAATCAGCAAGGTAATCCTATAAGGAGGAGGGATTTTGATCAAGGATTTTTACAAACTCCTTGTCACCTATGTGTATAGCAATAGGAGAGGTGGGGTCCATGGGTGAAGAGATAGAGGGTGGTGAAGGACTAGGAGGTAGTGGTTGATGACTAACATAAAACACAAGGGCATTGGCTTGTCTGTGAGTCAAAACCATGTGAGTAGTGGTAGAACAGGTAATTTGAGTTCTGTAGATGGTACGAAACACATAAACAAAAGATAGAAGGGACTTGGTAAATGGAAATTAGTTGTTGTTTTGATAGAAAAATAAAAACATAAAGACCGATGTCAAGTAAAAAGGGGTAACCAATGTCGGTTTCTAGACCGATGTTAGTTACTATGAATGAATGGCATATTTGTAAATCTGGAGATGAAGAATGTAAATTGGGTGGAACCGAACTCTTCTAATTGTTCAAAGACTCGTAAATTTTATAAATGATAGAAATATGTTACGAGAAAATAGATGGATGTGAATTGAATATTGTTTTGGGAAAAATAATCAAAACAATAGGGAATTGATGCCGGTATAAAGAGGTAAATCGATGTCGTTCATTGGGATGATGTCGGTTATTGTGAAATATGAGAAGATGATGAAAATTTGAATTTTAGGTGATTAAGTCAAATGAAAACACCAACCCAAAACTGAGAATGGCAGTGATGAGTCCTAACACACCCAGTAATGAACCGGAATACACCAATTATGATGGTGGGGCATGAAGGATAAGAAAAATAAGAGGAAACAACCTCACACCTCAAAACACAATTCAGGAAAAAACTAACAAACACGTAAAATCCTATGCTTCATATTTTAATGTTATGTGGCTTATGCCCTTTAGAACTGACTATGAATAGAGTAGATTTTTTGGTCAATGAGGGTACCCTATAAGCAGTCTATGGCTGGTTTCAAGTGAGTTTTAGATAAAGGGACCCAATATACCTTTTCGGTACATGTGGTATAACTCTGATATGATGACTGGATAGAACACCAGCTAGATCCACTGTTAATCGATTGTTAATCATTGACGGAAATTGCTAAGAAGGAAGATGTTTAAGAAGTGTATAAATTATTCAAGTGATTTGGACAGGGGTGTGTGTGCACAAAGTGTGAACTATGCTTAATTCTTGCCAATCATCAACTAGTCATGACCTCTAGTATATAGATTGAAATAAATTTAGGTGATCTAAATGCAACATACAAAGGATGAAATGTAAATATTTTAAAGCCCAAATTGAAAGTGAAATTGGATGTAGCAAATAGATAATAGGTCAAGAGGATGATCTTTCACTAAATGCAAGTGCAAAATAAAGTGAGAATAATTATTTTTAAACACCAAATCATGAATTTCCTTTAGACAAGTAGAAGAAGAGAATATTGACCAGAGAGAGATTTAATGTGAATTTTTCAAAAAAGAAAGAAACACACAATTCCCTATATGAATAAATGCAAAGAACCCACAAGAAGGGGTCCCACCAAGCATGCCAAAATGTTTCACCTCAAAGTAATGTGATAAAAACAGATAAATGTAATGAGCGTAGGATGAATATTTGTGATTATGTAGACAAAACAAGGCGTGGCGTGCATTGTAGAACTTTGATCAAACATATTATAGAGAGATTCCTTTTGGCTAGGAGGAACTACCTATAAGAAACACAAAAGGACCAAAAATAACATTAACAATATAGGTTGGTGGATTTCCTAGCAAGAGCTAGATCCAGAAGCGGGGTGCTTCCAAGAAGGTTGTCAATCCACTTTCAGATACAATTTAATTCAACAAATAACATGAAATAAGTAAATAATATTGTAATGGTATGATTTAGGTGTCTCATGCTAATACAATAAGTAAATTTAATCTAACAAACAAAGTTACGATTAAATCCGGAGGGGTGGTAGGTTGTTTTGGGTTTGTAGGTCTGAAAGAGGTTATAGGTGAGGTCTGGGTGAAGTTTAGTAAGGTTCTAGGCTAATCGGGAGAAGTTATGAGCTCATTGTTATAAGAAAATCTACCAATCACAAAGACCAATATCGGTTACACGACCGATGCCAATATCGAAATGACCAATTCCAGCTTGGGTAATCGGTGTTGGTAGGGGAAATATAGTGGAAATATCAAAAATGGGTGTTTTGGGTCTCTTTGTGATTGCACAGAGAGTTGAGGGGGTTTAGGAAGGATGATGTGATTTTTGTTAGGCTCAACAAGAGTGGTAGAGGTGCTAGGATGGGTGAAATGGTTCAGGTTGATGGAATAGGTGGTAAACAGGTGAAAGGTGGTATTCAAGACAAAGAGGGATCAGATGAAAGAAGTAAATGAAATAATTAAGATAAAAAAGCTTAACAAATAAGAATGAATTACTTATCTAGTAATTTGTAGATATGAATGTGGTTTTTGGTTGATGAACATTCGTAGGAGATACAAGAATGTTTCTAGTGCCACATCAATGGAGTCTGTGTACTTTCTCGTGATGATGCAAATCTATGGATGAGATGACTAGATGCTGGTGAAGATTTGATGGGCTCTAGTTTTTCATCTGGTATCTTGAATGCTTGAGAGTTAGAATTCCAAAGATAAGGTGAACAATGAATTGGAGAACCCGTGCAAATATTTATAAAATATTATTTAAGGGTAACTAATTGCGGTTAGGGAACCAAGCGCTAACCAAGAGAAAATCAACGTCGCTAGGGGAAATGGTCAATTTTTCTAAAATGGCTTGATTACTCCCATATTTGGCGTGAGTCAAGTTTTAGTCCTAGGTTAGAAGTGGGAGCTAATGCTAAATATAGTGGGAGAGAGGTTGGAGAGATCATAGGTCATAATGGTTAAGGTTAGAACAAGTCCTAGTTGGTTAGGGAGTGTGGTGACTTGGTCTTAGCCATTATTAATGAGGTTGGAATAGTTTTGGGTGAGGTAGCTAGGTGAGGTGGATATTAATATAATTAAATTAATTAAATTAATAATAGTGTGAGGATTAATTTAATTATAGGTGATTAAATTAATACCAATGTGAGGAAGGGGGCCATGGCTAGGTATATGTGTCAAATTGATGAGTCAAAAGGGGTTAAAGGGCTTATGACCTAAATTTGGTGTCTACATGTATAATACTTGTATCTTTAACTAATTGGTTATCTAGGGAATTATGGCTTTAATCTTGGCTACTAATGCATCCCAATAATCCTTCTCATCATCGTATTTTCAATTTATTCCTTTGTATCTTCCATCCGATGATATACCTATTTGTAACACTCCACAATGTTTCTTATGGCCTTATCACCTTTCCTTATTAACTCTTTTTCCCACTTATTAGTTGTTTCAACTCTACATTTTGATTCATCTACATTTAATAATGCATCTAGGGTTATAGTTGCAGTGATCTCTTGGCTCTTAGTAGGGGGTTATAACCATTTTTTCACATATGCTTATAAAATATCAACATTATCCTTTAATTACTTCTTGGTCTCTTTATCCTTGTAAATCTTCTCGAAGAGACATCCCATGGCCACTAAAACTTCATGTTTCAATCCCTTTGTGGTAGGTTTCCCCAAGGGTATTTGTGTGACTTACTAATCAACAAGGGTGTCCTCATTTCTTAAGATATCCCCCTTGGGAGTTGCAATCTCTATAGAAATTTCCCCTTGAGGACCTATAATGGTCTTTGATAGAATCTTGACATTTTAGAAGGACTTGGATATCTTGATGAAATAAAACTTTCAAGGCTAATAGCCTCTAGTTGAATTTTTACATTTTCTCTTCTTGGAAGGGATGCTCCCAACCACCATGCAGTTGGAGTGTTTCCTTCCCTCTAAGTTTGTGGTTACTTGTTGGGAAGTGCTTGGGGTAGCTACAATTTCTTGTGAGATAGAGGGGGTGGTATCAAGAGTAATAATTTTCAATTGTGAAACTTACACATGTTTCTTTTCTTTCTCAAGGTCATAATATGCTATGTTTTCATCAGTTGGCCTAGATCCTTTAACATTGGTATTAGGATCTTTAGGTGGATCTACTTCATGAGTTGGTGCTTTATGTTTTTATTTAAAAAATTCCTCTTCTTTCTCCTGGAAACCTCATGATTTTCCAATTCCCTTCCAACTATCTCTAATGATTTTTGGAGAGGATCATTGGGGTGACTTGTTCTTCATGACTTGAATTTTTTTCAATCTTATGATGTTCTTCTCTAGAAAATATTGTCTTATTAAGGTTGTATCCATTTAACTTGTTTCCCTAAAATTCCTCAACCGTAGGTTGTTAAGACAATATGGAACCTTCAACCTACCTATAAATTTGCATTTTTGGGATACTTGTTTGATGACTGTCAGAGAGGAATATCATACCCTTCTTCTCTTCCAATGCATTTTATAAAGTATAAAAAATAAGTGTTGGCCTCCTCTTGTTCCATAATATCCACTACCTCAACTTGTAAAACTGGTTTATCATGGGTAACTACTATAATAGGAGTTTCTTGTGTTATTATGGGTGGATTAGTATCAACTACCTTAGGTATTTCCACCTCTTTGACATGTATTTTAGGAACTGTAACATTCTCAATAATAGTTGCACTTGTAATTTCTTCTGTTGTAGAGTTTTCAACTTTAGTTCTCTTACCTCTTACAAAGTTCCTAAGTCTAGGATATTCATCATTTTCTTTCTCTTGTATGGGGTCCATTGTTGAGAAAATTCCTATGTTTTTATGTGGAGAAGAGACCCCCATTATTTTCCCTTTTCTTGGAGGTTTTGAGGAATAGAAGGGGTAAAATTATATGGATCTCACCATGTGAAGTATATTTCTTTCTAATTGATACATGTGGGGCATAAAATTAAGTGTAACTACCGAGTAATGGGTTCATATTTCATGGTCTTCAAAAAAATTCTTCTACCTTTTGCATTAGACGAGACACTGAGGTACCTTTTCTACTTGTTTCAACTCTCCATTCATCCAATATCCAATAATTAGGTCTCTTGGAGTAGACCTAAGGTCCCTTACCATTTAATGTATCCATACTAGTTGCACCTTCCTTCAAAGGAGGAATATCCTCCTTGAGAATCCTAGTAAGCTCTATATTATATTAATAACGTAGTGTTTTGCAGTGAAAATTATATACCTTTCTACATGAGCCAATTTATGGTTCTTCTCATGTAGTGGTGTTGACTTTGACCTTCCCAATCAATTGGCTTAACTATTTGTGTAGACAATTTATTATCAACATAATATTTGCTCACTGTTTGATCATCATCCACAAGGCCTTGTGGAACAACTACAAAATTATATTCAATAATTTATGGCATGGTCATCTTAGAGAAGTCCCTAATACCGACATCCTCTTAATTTATAAAATCCATCCAATAATATTTGTAGTGAGTTTCATACTCATATGATCTCCCTAAGATTGTATGCATTATCCAATTCATAAAATAATTGGGCCTTGCTTAGAAATTATGCATCTCCATTTTATTAATTTCTTCCTCCAAGAATGATACTTTAACAACACTTGAGCCTCTATATCTCCCAATAGTAATTAAGAACTTGATATTTGTTTTATGGTTTTTGTAATTAGCCTATGTACCTCAACAAGATGCCTTGAAAATTCAATGAGTGACCACTTTTCATCTAGGTACCTTGACAACATGTATGGAGTGCCTTGGAATCCACTCACTCTAATGTAGGTAAAGAATATAAATTGTATAAAATAACACCCAAACTCATTGATCACTTTCCTTGCACTAGAAGATATCATGTATTGTTCCCATTTTGGATTAAATAAGAAGATGATGGGTGAAAAGAAAGCATCATGATATTTTCTGAATTCATCCCTCTAGTTTTCCAAATTCAACTGAGGGTATACATCATAAAATCTAAAATATGAGAACTCCTCGCTTCTTGGATGTAAGGAGAGATTTGTGGCATGCTACATTGTACATAAGATAAGATGCCATGAAGAACTAACTCCTTTGATTTGATCCCTCATGTATTTTTATGATGCCAAAAATACTCTCCTTGAAAATGAGAATAATTTCTATGTACCTAAACATCCTTCATGGAAGTAATAGGAAGAGTTCAAGATTTCAATTCTTCTCAACAGGGGATTAGATCCTTAAATCCCTCACTAAATTCCACCCTTATCGACTTCTTGGGAATTCTTGTGTAGGAACCCCTAGTCCTTTCAGAACTAGTGATTGCTCATAATTTTAGAAAATACAACATTATGGGTGGCCCATAGCTTCTTATTTGATTTAATAGTTATTTACACTACCTATTTTTGTATAGGCATCCATATAAATTTTCTTAAAATGTGTGTGGCATCAATGATAGGACCTTGACACCAATGCCATCTTACAACTCCATGGTTTTTGGGTTTTAATTTCAGCACATGCCCATACCAAATCTAGGCATTGAATAGAGGGAAGGAAGGTAGAGGCTAATGTAATGCCACTTGCATCAATAAATTCCATTAGCTCACTTCTATTAGGAGCATGAAGCCTTTGGAGAAACTCAAAAAGTTAGCATTCCCTAAATTGGTATTAGTTACCTCATCTAGGTTACTCATGATGTTGGAGGTGATGGGGATACCATCCAATTAGATCATCATGGTGGATTTTAAAGTAAAATACTCAACCGTTTATGGAAAAGGAAGTATAAATAGTAGGAAGAAAAAGATAACTCACACTGATAACCACTCAAACCCTTGGAACAATGAGAACAAAGAAGTATCGGGCCGTGAATCTTACACGTGCAAATGCAGTAAAAAATACCAATTGTAAATCAAAAAAGGATGTAGAGATGTAAATTATCCTTCAAGATCACTCACTCTAACTCATCCTTGGAATTTACACTCTTGTTTTCTTCTTAGGGCTTCATAAATGATTAATCTATTCAAAATTTTATAGCAAAATGAGGGACTTAGTTGAATTATTTAACATATATCTCCCACACACATCTCATTAATGGAATAATATTTATTACCTATCACATGATCACACTAATTTATTCACAAATAAATTTTAAACATGGTCCATCCACATGTGCATCTTTGGCGGGGATTGGGGATGAGGAAGCATTTTACAATTTTGTAGCAAATACCAAAATGTAATGTATAAAGTTACATGGGATGCCCGATCTTGAAATACTTTTAATAGAATGTCATGTTTCCTTAGTTGGGTATCAAATCTTGGGATGCATTTTTGCATGATATCTAGATTTGTAAAGAGTGAGAATGTAAAGAGAACCCACCCACTACTTTTAAGATCTAAAAATATTCTCTTCTTGGTGCTAGAGATTTATTTACACCTTGCAACTTTACATAAGTTACATACTTTTTAAAATGGACCGCATGTGCAATGATACCCTTAGTATTCTTTCTAATTACGTAGTGGGGATGTATTTGTATTTTGCATTTACACATCAAATGAAAACCTAAAAATTTTCATAAGGTAAATTTACAAAGGAAGGAAGCCATTATTCAAAGGGTTAAGTATACCATTAGGACTACCACGACCTATTTTATGCCCTCAAAAACTTGTAAATCATGAAAAACATAAAACATGCAAAATGTTAATATATTAGTTTAAAATATGCAACAAAATTGTAGATGGAATAAATTTATTTAGACACAAAGCTCGAGGCTATGGGAAATAATTTAGGAACCAATAAATTACACGAGCCAACACATCAAAAAAATCAAGGAAACAAAGAGTGCATAAGGAGATCATGATTTAATCAAAGGTTCAAATCAGGAACCAACATATTATTTATGGAATTGATGATAATTTCAAGAATAATATTCATCAAACCTAGTTCCTTATTGTTTGGTTGTATAAATGATAATAGGTGATGGTAGTTGGATTAGATTTTACTCAAATAGTTTGTGTATGATCATGTAAGGAAGTTATGGAAAATGGTTGTGGTATGGTGTAAAATTATTTGTATTAGGTGTTGTAGTAGTAGGATGTACAAAACTAATAGTTTCTACCTTTTTAGTATTTGTTGGCTAACCCTTGTATGGAGATTTTTATTGATTTTTTTGTCATTTCATGACTACATGGTTTTTTAATTCAACATGTTGGATTCAATGAGATTAGTTTCATAGACATTAAATATTTGACAAATTTCTAAAAAATTTACACTTAAGAAACATGACTTGTTTATGAAGTTTAGGAGTTAGACTAGTAGCGAATGCTTGGATTAACTCATTTTTACCAATGTTGTTCGGTCCATGGGAGATAAAATAATTATAGAATAATACATAATCCACCACCATTTCACCACCATTTCATAGGATTATTTCTTGACTTAAGTGATCTATGTAAAGGATAATTATTGTTTAATATTGATTGAGAAATGTGTAAGGAAACTATTATTTGGATCTTGGTATGTCCATATGGATCATGTTGTCCAAAATAACACCCATGTTATTTGGAAAAATTAATTTAAGTGAAGGAATTAGGATATTTTTATTTGAAAATCCATGGAAATTTTTTTGGTGTGTGTGACTTTCCTCGTCATCACTCAACGTCTTGCCCACCTCATGTGGTGAGTCATCTCGCTTAGGAGAGATCATGGGTCTTAGTATTTATATGACACATGGAATATTTTTTCATAGAATCTATCATTGTCATATGCATTAGTGACATCATATGATTTAAATTCCATTTTGGAATCATAAATCCTCTTTCCCTCTTGGAGGAAATTATTGTCAGAACAGGAGTTACACAACACTCCCATATGTACCCTCTTATTTCAATCTATGAGAATGAGTAGACCTATTATTTCATGCATGATTTTCCTTATTATTTGATTACTCTTTTTGATTACTTAGAGTGTTCACATCACCATTGGAGTGCAACCTCTTCGATGTGTATGGGGTTTTGTAATCTTCCTTACGTAAAAATATCACATGGTATCAAAGTAGTTTTTGGAAAATGTGCACTTGTTTTATTTGGTTACTAATTACTTCTAGTTTTATTATTCATTCTTCTCGTGCAATTTTTTTAGATCATTTTTTAGAATCTTTCTAACTTGTTTTAATAATATCATTTTTGGATTTTGTGATGTCTTGGGTTTTGTGCATGTGCATTTTTAAAGGGATTTCACCGCCAACTTTTACTAGTTGAGCTAACTTTAGAGGGAAAGATAACTGGAGGTAGGTTTTGTTTTAGTTTTATAAGGTTTATTTTTCATTAATTTTTTTGAATTTTCTAGAAAATTTCTTTTGAAACCTATTTTCCTCCTCCCCTACTTATTTTGCAACCCCGATGTATTATCCCTCACCCATCTTGGATGATATTCTCTACAACTTAGTGTGATCTGTGGCAAGTTCGTTGGTAAGTTGAATCTCTTGTGGGTCAAGTTGTTTGTTGTTAAGTTGGGTCCTCATTGCCATCGATTTGTTTGTTTTGTATTGAGTTGGGTTTCAAATTCACATGCCCATGCCTATCCTACTCAATGAGCTATTTTTTGGCTTTGTCTTATTATAACCATGCTTGGTTAAACATTTATCTATAACAACTCATGGTCTCTTTCCCATTGCATTGATTTATTATGGCTCATCCCTACTTCCTCAACCTAACTTGCATTTTCCCTTGCCCCTAGTTTTCTTCTCCTATAGCTCTCCTTTCTCCCTCTTTCTCGGTTGGACCTACTGTCTCGGTTTATCCTGTGTGTAAATTTTGTTTGACCATCGTGCGAACCATGCCCTAATATTCATTACATAATCTCAATTAGCTTGAATTGATGTTGCATCCAAACTCTAGTCATCCCTTCCTATTCCGTAGAACCCTTCATCCTCTCCTTCCGCATTAAGCATTCCACTTTGCCCTAAATATTTTCATTTAATTTTTATTTTTCTTTACTGAGTTGGCTTGTCCCTCCAAATTTCTCACTCCGTGCATGTTGTAATCATCCCAACCATATTGGATGCTCTTTCCTTGGGTCTTCCACCGATCCTGGTCCTCGAGCATGCCAACAAATCTATAGACACCTAAAATTAGCACCATTGATCCTCGTGTCTAGGTCCACTAGTACCCCTTCATTATCACATCACTATCATAACAAACACTTATCCTAAGTCTTATTTCTCCCCCATCATATTTACTCCCTGTAAATATTATCCTACACCCATAAATCCCATTTTACCCCTCCTAAACCACCCAAACCAGTCCAAAACCAAAATCAAATAAATAAAAACTAAACCTACATGTTTATAACCATTTTATAACCTTTCACCCACATATTTCCCTTCTCGAAAAAAATAACAAAGAAAAATGACTCGGTTTGAGTTAGTTTTAACCAAACTCCATAATGACCGGTGATTTTACCAGATCGCCGAAGATTCTATTTAAATGAGTTTCAGACCCCCTTTCAAGAGGTTGGTCAAGGTTGGCTTAGAGATTGGTTCCCAAAATTTGGTCCCTAATTTTATTTCTCCAAAAGAATAGATACATTGTCTCTTTAGCCCTTCGTTAGCGTGAGCTTTTCCAAAAGATTTAACATCCTCACCATAGAGATTTGAATTTTCAGATATCATCAACAACATCTCCCTTCCCTTGGTAACATCATCTCTATACCTCTATTTATCAACATATACAAGGCATACCTTCATTCAGTTATCATTTTATTTACGCTTCATATCTAGGCCTAAATCAAACCTTTTAGAATCCCTTTCAATCTTTATTCCAATATATTATTGACATATACATTTACACAATAATTTCCATTGCTTTTATCCTATCATCAACAATTTTACCTAATCACCGATGATTTCTCCCAATCTTGATGCGATCCGTCGAATTACCGATGATTCCTATCTAAAATGTCCTTTGACCGCTAAGATTGATTTTCAAACATCTAGATTCCACCTCTTATTACCACTCTACCTTTGTAGGTAATTTTCCATTATCAATATTATTTGATCCATCCATAACACTTTATCAATCAGCTAAATAAAATTCATCACTTAGCTCACCTTTGTAAGTGCACAACTATCTATTTCCTTGCTCCTTCAAGCCATTTTGTGATCCCTAAACTCCCTTTGGATTAGGTATCACCACATCATCGGACCATCATACACTCATGAACTATGTCAGCCCCTTTTCCTTTACATTGTTTGCTATATCATCTATTTTATCATTTTATCTGATAATTATCAGATTAATTTCTTGAACACGTATTGAAATCCTTGAAAGGAAGTCCATTAAATTCTTAGGACTACCATTTTCCAAAAAATCTACCATATATCTATCAAATCCTATCATTTTCTAACTGTTTGTGCATTGCATGAATCTTATCACATTGGAAAGAAGAATTTTCATGCACACTTGGATCGGTTGATAATGTTCATCCATCAAGTATAAACATTATCCACTGCATGTATCGGTAAACAGTGACATCTTCTGTGGTCATTTAGTTTTGTTATTCCATTTTATTAATTTAGAATAGGAAAGAAAAAACTCTTTGGTACATTTTTGTATGCTCAGTGGGAAGTTGTCCCATTTACTTAAATTTAAATTAACTAATATTCACTTTTAGGTTTTTTTCTTTGTAATCGTTGGAAATCCATTAAAATTGCAAGTGGTTTTATTGAATCACTGTGATTCCTTAAAATCACTGACGATAAATATAGATTATTTTTGATTACTTAGTCGATCAACCTTTAACATTTATTTCTTTTTTATGTTCTATGTTTTCATCTAACCCTTGTAGGATTTTTTCTTGGGAGATTCATTGTCTTTAACATCTTGTAGTTGTGCTTAAAATTTTAAAAATAAAAAATCTAAAATTTAAAAAAGGAAGTGTGTATAATTATGTCTTCTTCTTTTCTTTTTCTTTCAAAGAATTGCATTTTTTTGTTTTCCTCATCAAAATCAACATTTCTTTTTGGGTTTAAAACAAACCTCTCATTTCTATTTGATCATCTAATCTAATTAGGAAATTAAAGAATTTCAGTCACTTAAATTCCCCCACACACATACTAATCACTTTAAAAAAACTTCAATCGAAACATTTTTACCTAGGTAGACCCACTTGGAATTCATCACCAATGGGATAAGTCAACTTGGTGTGATGGCCAAGTATAAATAATTGGTAGGTGATATATTGGCTAATAAAATGACACCCTTATCATCATGGGATTGTGGAGTGAGGGAGTAGGACCGAATACCATGCCTTGTATTGACACGAGCATAGATTCAAGCCTCACATACCTTTGGGTACATTAAGGACTCTAGCCTTTATCATCATCTGAAATGTGCCTTAGAATGACCATATCATTAGGTTCCCTCTGATCCCCTTCCTTCACATCTAAATTCTAATCAAGATAATAAAAATTTACGGCTACTTGACTTTTCTATTGCATTTTTATCTCTCTTAGGGTTTTTATTTATCATTATTAATCAATTTTCATTTATAATGGATCAATAATCCACATTACCATATCTTTTTATTGCCTATGTGCCATTATTACAACCATATTTGGTTTCTTCATCCATTATCTCTATATTTTTTCACCCCAATCAACTCCAAAACATCCCCTACATAGGATCTAATCCTTATCAATATCATCAACCTATCATATCCCACTCAACTTCACTTAGCTCTAGCATGTTCCCAGAGCCATCTAGACCACCTTTTGTCCCCTATGGAACCTCTACCTTTCATCCAATCCTACAACCCTACAACAACTCTAGCCAACAACCCTATGAGAATCCTTCACATCTAGATTACTTCCAAACTATCACCCTCAGCCCATGCCCATGGCTTGTGTACCCCATGAATCGATCCTTGTGAAATCCCCTCCTTCATCACAATCTCATCATGATCTTAACATCCTCTCCTTCATCACAATCTCATTAGGATATTAACATCCCCCATATTTTATCCAATCAACCTATCTCGACTTCAATACCTCTCTCGATACCTCAGAACAATCAACCCCTTTCATCCAACAACAACATATCCAACATCTCTACACATCTCCCCACATCCCTTTATCACAACCTACTTTGTAATTAGTACCTTCTCAAGATACCCCTTATCAACCTCCACATCAAACCCATCTACAACAAAACCATCCTACTCTCCATCATCATCAATCAAATCAATTGTATTCTCATCCACACTCACATGTTAGCTCCCTCATGCATAATCCTAAAAATATCCCATGCAAGCTCGTCTAACCCTATCAAGATCCTTTGAGCCATCCCTAAAAATTTTTCACTTATCTAAATCAAATTCATCACTAAGCTCTCCTTTTTGAGTGCACACATGTCTATGTACTTGCTATTTTGATCCATTTTGTGATCCTTAGACTCCATTGTTATCAAGTATCACCACATCATCAGACCATCATAAAGTTGTGGACCACATCAGTCCCTTTTCCTTTGAATTATTATTTATAATGTTTGTTTTATCATTTTATCTTATCATTATCATATTGATTTCTTGAATGCAGATTGACATCCTTGCAAGGAAGTCCATTGACTTCTGGGGACTAGCATTTTCTAGGAAATCTACCATATATCTATCTAATCCTATCATTTTTTGAGTGTTTGTGCATTACATGTAACTTATCCCATTGGAAAGAAGAATTTGTGCATACACTTGGATCTACTGATACCATTAATCCATCAAGTATCAACATTAGCCACAATAGGTATCAAAAAACCTTGCCATCTTCCGAGGTCAGTTAGTTTGTTTATTCCATTTTATTAATTTAGAATAGGAAAGAAAAAACTCCTGGCATGAGACTCACTCTTCCCAAAACTCAGTCCCTCAAGCCCAACACTCATTCATTGTATCTTCATGTGTCTCACCCTGAGCCAATTCGCCCTCCTTTGTTGACTGTAATGCCTCCGCCATGATTGATTTCTTAACTCGCTTCTATAACTAAAGTTTTCAAATGTTGATATGTGATTCATGTTATGAGATGGTATACTCTTACGAACGGTTGGTCATGTTTGTTATAGATGATATGTTTTATCTTATAAACAAGATGTAATCACACTTTTACAATGTTGAATGGCTTCTAAATTGTTTCATGTACTTGTTACGCTAAGCTTTGAACTACTATCTGTGAATCCAGGTGATATTAAGTAGTGTATTTTTATGGGATTATGTCAGTAAGAGCATCCAAGTTACATTATTAAAACTTGTTCCTTAATATATTGCATTATTATGAAGGAATAGTCATACCTTGGATCAATTTCAGTGATCCAAGGCATGCCTTTGATCGATATGTTGTTATGATCATTTTTGTTAGTCTAATTGACTTCATTTTATTTCTAAAATGTCATCTTATCCAAGCTCAAAAGAAGCAATGTTGCTAGAGCACCTAGTGAAATCTAGTAAATGCACTCTTTATGTGAGATATAATTAATTTGATATGTTATTTTTTGTAAGTAATGTTCTTGTTAAATATTTATTAGGACCTAACTAAAACTACTATAAGGTAATAGTTAATTAGTATGAGAACCTAACTATGCTAGATGTGTTTTAGCCTAATCTAAGTTGGATGCATTTTTGTAAAGGGATCTTAATCCCTAAGCTACCTAAAGGAATTCATTTATATTATTAGTCTAAGCTAAGGTTTGCATTATTTAAAAAGGTACCTAAAACCTAAGTGGGGAATTAGACCTAACCTTAGACTAAACCATGGTGAATAAAAACCCTAAG
Source organism: Taxus wallichiana var. yunnanensis (assembly GCA_018340775.1). NCBI lineage: Eukaryota > Viridiplantae > Streptophyta > Pinopsida > Cupressales > Taxaceae > Taxus > Taxus wallichiana. The sequence goes on from CM031234.1 coordinate 132,516,643, forward strand.
GTTAGTGGGCACTAACCCAAGTTGTACCAAGAATTTAATTGCAGTTATTATGACGTTTTCACCACCTTTGGAGGAAGTCAAGATAGACTTGGTAGGAACCAAACTCTAGTTAGCTAGATGGAAGATTGTACATGGTTTTTTAAACTTTTAATTTTGGCTAAAATTATCAAAGCGGTTGGAAGATTTATGTAGGACTGTCAAACCGTCTTGGCATTTATTGATTTCAATCAATGAGTGGAAACCACCTTGAGAAGTGCCAAGATGGGATGGTGGAAATGAAACATGGTCAGTTTTACTTTGCATTTGTATTTTTGGAGCTCAATGGCTCTACATGTGGATTTTGTATTTTTGAACTGATAGTTGATTTTGTTACATATTCAATCTTATCATTGCATGGTGAAAATAAAGGAAGAAATTTATTGTTGAATCTATAAATGAAAATGGGAAGAAAGAGTATGGGGGTTTCTGAGGATTTGGTTGCAAATTTTTTGAGGATTTTGTTGTGAAATCTTGAAGGGAAACATAGGGAGCTTGGAAGAGTTTTATAGGATCCCTACTAGGCATGATAGGCTCTAACCCATTATGATATTTTGTTATATTTATCAATCTCATGAAAATAACTCTTCTCATATTTTGAAATTGCATTCGAGTTGGGTTTTTTGGTTGAAATATTGTTGTTTTTATCTTACTAGTTATTCATCTTTTATACTCTGAATATTTGATTCTGGGTTGATCAAAACCACTGCTTCGTAATTAAAACTGTTATACTCTTAATACATGGTTTAATTTAGTTGATAATAACTCTGTTTAAAAAATAGGTAAATGTGAATGGGTTTTGTAAAAGATAATGTGTTTATCCTTGCTACTATTCATATCATAATGGTTGCATGTATCTCTTTTGGTGTCAAGTTGGAAGATACCAGTTATAGGGTCGATACCCATATGAAATAATGATCTAGGTGTATTATTAGTTACTAATTTTAAATGTTACAAATAAATTTGTTTGTGGTTTCCTGAGAATACTGAATGCAAGTTCTTATATTGATCTTATTGATCATTCCTTCTATAAATATCAATTTAGTGCTTAAAGGAATAAAAAATCGATTAAAACCCTTTCTGGGTGTGCATGGTTTTTGATTGTTGCAAATCCTTTCTATGGAGGAGAAATCAGTTTAATAGAATGTGAAACCCAATCTTCTTTTATGGTTTTGATTAACTGAACCTTGTTTTAAGATTACCCTTTTTAGGGATGGCGTAAATCTTGAATATTATTTTGTAAGGACTGAAATCCTTGTATTTCTGTGTGGTTCCATTCTGGGATGTTTATTCTCATCATTTTGGTTGAGTTACTTTGTCTTGTGTTGGAAATTCTATTTCTAAATTTATATTCTCCTTGTGGCCATTGATTGAGCCTTGATTGTATTGATCTCCGATTCATTATTAATTTGGGAAAATGTTTTCAAATCCTTGATCTTGTGGATAGAATTTGTGTTCTATTCTATAATTAAAGGACTAAAATGATTCATTTTTCACCTCCTATAGGAGTTGACTGTTGTAGATTGCTTGTTTCTATAATCCTTAATCTCTTTGTGCATGACCTAGTTGGGATACTATGGCCAACTTGATCAATAAATTATTGAAGAATAATTTAGAGGAAATTATTTGTTATTTCATTGTTTATCAGTCCTTAATTTGGTCTTGGTTTGAGTTCAATCGGTTTTCATTCATTTGGCAGTTACTTAATTCCTTAGTTTGACCAATATTACATTGTATTTGGTTTATATTGATTCTCTTTGATTGAATAAGTATTATTTAGTACTCTTTGAGAAGAGAACTTGGTTGATAGGCGTGAAATGGAAAATACCTTAACTATTGTGATAAGATACATTGCATTTTTTAATTGATACATGGGTAGTTTTGAGACTTTTTTGTTTTCCATTTCAGTTATTGTAGTGCCCACTTCCCTTTGACACTGTTGATACTTATTCTAATACGGTTGATTTCATTATGGACATTATTATGTTTTGATTTAGTATGTTGTTAGACATTTGATCATGGATTATTGTTGATCTTGATTTGGTTATGATACATGATGATTATTAGAGACACTCATATGTGGATGATGATATACTATTTGACATGGATGTTTTATGGATGTTGTTCGGACATGTGATTTTGGATATTATGAGTAGATCTAGAAAATGAATATTATATGATGATGATATAGTTGTTGATATAAATTGTATGTGATAATGTTAAACTTACTTAGATGATTTTGTGATTTTATTTATATCATGTTGGACATTTTGATATGGCCATGAGGCCGAAGAAGGTATTTGTGTTTTGCGGGTTAAAAATCACAAAAACATCGGGGATTAGAGACCAACCACAATGGAATTATATGTGAATTCAACAAGGTCACCATGGAAACTTGTTTTATTGTGTTGTGTCTATTGTGGTTAGAGATTCCCATGGGGGATCACCTTTAAATGTGACCATGGGATTTGTGTATTTTATTATGTATTTCCTTTTATTATTGTTTGTATGTTTTTTATTAGTGATGTGTTCCTTTATTTTAATTAATTAAATTGTAGTAGATTAATGTGAGAAAACATATGGTTAAAAGTTAAATAAATCAAATTAGGATATGGGAAAGTAATTATAAGAGTTGTTGGATTTTGATTTAAATATGTAAGGGATGTGTAAGAGGTGTGTAAGGCTGATTTTGGAGTATGAAACACTCCACCTCCTTGGAAATTCGAATTTTTCCTTGGAGGCTATTTTTGGAGGCTTGTGGGACAAGTAAAACTTGTCCCCTACCTCTAAATTTAATTTACCAACCATACCTATGGTTAGAAGGCTATTTTTATCCCTTTTTAATGCATTTTACTAATCATGTTGCAAATTTTTATTGCACTCTCTTACATCTTATTTAATTTGTAGTCCTTTGGGGTGTGGGATTTTTGGAGTGTGCAAGTAAATTGTCATATTTTCACCCACCTCTTTATTGTGCTTGGGAGAATGAAATTTTTTCTTTTGTGTTTGGAGTTAAGGATGTGTGATGTGGCATCCTACGTGGATCCACATCATCCTCTTCTCTTCCCTCTTCTATAAAATCCAAAATCTTTGCTTGTTTTGGGTTGTTGAATCATTTTGCATACTTTTTGGGGGCGCATTTTTGCTGTTTGGAGCTCTTGTGGATCTTGGAGGAGATTTGGAGATAACTTAATATTTGGCATTGTTGTTTTGGGACTATGTTTTGGGCATTGAAACTTGTTATTTGGAAACAAAAGCTACCATGGAGAGGTAGGAGCTGAGTTCTTTTCTTATGTTGTTATTTCTTTTTGTATTGTGTGAATGGTGTATGTTTTGTTTATTTGTTGGTTGTTTGGGTAGACTTCCATAAAAATGGTGTAGGAGAAGGATATGCAAAATTCATGTGGGGGCATAAGGAAATTCCATTGGCATCAGAATTCTTGTGGAGGGAGTTTGGGTTTGGGATCCACCATGGAAAAGAAATAGCTTGCATTTCTTACCTTGTGGGGGCCATAAGGAAATTTTTGGGGGCATAAGGATATGTTTGGTGAAATTTATTTGTTGTTTGTTATAGGTGGATGCCCAATTCCCATTGGGAGGCATAAGTATCTTCCCCCATAGTCCTTGCTCCTTTGGCTTACATGATCAAGCCTGAGTTCTATTTGAATGTTTTCAAATGTAGTTGTAAACTATTGTTTTTGCTTAGAATATCTTTTATATTGAAATATGTAGGTTGAAATAATGTTGTGTGTTCTGTGGAAGCCAATTATTGCCATGGGTTGAATCACACCTCTTATTGTATTATTGTTGGGGCTCGAGGGACAATGATAAAGGATGGCTTCTCCTTTCATTGGATGTCTTGGTTGGGTGGAGAGCATCGCCTTTCCCCTCTTTTTTGTAATCAAATTGGAAAAAAAAGGAAACTTGCATGTTATTGTTCGGAGCAAAATAAAATGCAGTTTGACAGTACCTTGTGAAACAAAATCATTTGTAACCTTTCCCACTTTGAAGTGGATGAAATTGTAATGTATTTTGTGAAGAAAAGATGTTTGTAATCGGTTGTGAGAGTTGTAAATTTTGAAATGTAAAAGAGATATGCTCTGTAATCAGTTCTGTATTTAGAAAAGAAAGACATGTATTCTATATGTTGTATTTTGATAATATATAAAGAAAGAAGTTGTTAAACTGCCATTGGAAATCTATGAATGAATGAAATGTTCTTTCCAAGTCGTATTGTAAATTTAATTCTGATCATGTCCATGTTTTGGGAATCTCTGTTTGAATGGAAAAGAAAGAAATTTGAAATTTGTTATCGTGTTTAAGGAACTTATATGTGTGTGTGTGTGTGTGTGTGTGTGTGTGTGTGTGTGTGTGTGTGTGTGTGTGTGTGTGTGTGTGTGTGTGTGTATTTCTTTTAGAATTAATAAAGAATTGCAAGACCTTTCCTCATTGCATTGTGGATTCAAATTGGAATAGTATATTGTGATTGAGATCCCTGTTTGGAAAAATAGAAAAATAAGAAATACGTATGAAGGAATTATATTACTTTGTCTCTTTTGGAAATATATTAAATTGGAAACCAGGCTTTACAATTTAGCTCTTAAATGGTTTGTTTATAAAAACTAAATGCCTTGGACTAGAATAGAAATTAATTTCCACACTTGGATGATGAAATTGATAAATATATTTTCTAGAAATGGATCTCTGTTGTAAATTTAAAACTGGCAAATAATTCAATTAAAATGCATAGTTCGAGCCTGCACATAATAATAAACTTTGAAACATTGAAATCTAGCATGATATAGTATCAAGGAACTCAAATTTGGAAAAAACAATTAGGAAAATCAATTAAAAGATTACCAATCGGGCCCAAACCTTTCACCATTAATATTGCGACCTCTTTTCGTCAATTATTGGAAAAATTCAAATTGGAATCAATTGAGCAAATTTACCTTCCTAAACCATTCTAAATCCTTCCTAGAATAATCCTCCATGTCTATTTGGCATGTTGAGTGAAGGAGGAGATCAAATTGAACAAAATTGTATAAGTTAAAATTACCAGTTGGCTTTTTAAAAGCCTGCAGATTGTTTTCATAAAATTGACCCCTTAAACTTTATCAAAATGTAAAATTTATGATTCCTGTACAAAGAGGGCATCAATATTTTTCCAGAAATTCCTCATTTTCCAAAAACCAAGATTTCTAGCAAAAGTTATGACCCTTTCAAGTTTTTTTTTTGGTGAGAAAATTTGGGAAATTTTTCCCTGGTAGGCTCGTGGCCCGAACATTTCTCGTTGAAAAATACTTAGAAATTTTTTGAAAAATTCTTGGGGAAAATTTTTAAAATTTCCTCCGCTGGCCCGTAGCTAATCAGAGCCTGCCACGTGTCCTCACAAGGCAACAACATCATTTTCTTCCTTGGGATTTCTTTTTAAAAATTTGGAAAATTTACCTTTTTCCCCCACCAGCCCACAATCCCGCATCCATCGGGTACTGCCACGTGGCACCTTGGAGTGACAATGGTGGGGGGGAGGGGGAGAACCTTATCGCTTTTCAAAAATTTGTTTTGGAAATTTTTTTATTTACCCACCGCAGCCCCACACTCCCATCCTTGCCTCGGTGTTATTTTCCCGCGGAGACGCAAACCCGTGCATGCCTTTTACCCCTTATCTCCCCCTTGGTAAAATCTCCCAAACTCTTCCACTACCCCACCCTTCCCTCATTCCTCCCCGCGTAGCTAGTTGAGCACCACGTGTCCCCTGGTGGCACGATGGAGGCACGGCACAAATGGGAATTTTCTACCCCGCGTAAGAAAAATTCCAAATACCACCCTACGACCCACCAACCCAAAAATGGGTTTCCTTCCCCACTCGACACGTGTCCCTTTTGGGAAAATTTGACTCCCAAGGCTCATCGGCTTATAATCGGAGTTCTACAAGGATTTAGGAGGACTTCCTTATATCATCAGAAATTTGAGAAAATTTCCTATCCAATGGGGATGATTTAGGGAAATTTTGATTGCGTTAAGTGTGAGAAAAATGTAGTTAAAAATCGAGCTGTTAGAGAGTGGGTATGGTGATAAATTACCCCCGAACCTAGTTGTAACTTCTAACCCTAAAAATTTAGACCTTGTGAACTTTGATAATGAATAATATAATTAAAGTATGTTATAATAGATTAAAAATTTTCCGGACCTGTTAGTGACAACTATTGTATTGCAACCTAGTTGTAGACACTTCTAGTAAAAACAAAATATTCCATAATATTCCTAACTAATCCTAGGTTGTTTCTTAGGTCTCAAGAGGGTTGTTTTAACGAGCATCACAGTTATAAAATTTTCTTTTGGTATATCAAATAATTTGGCTGCTGTGCAATAACTTATTTTTCTATTTGATTAGAAAATATTAATTTGTGAAGTAATTTATTGGAAAAGGAAATATTAATTGATGGTCTAAGTATTGGATTTCAATCATATAATCTATATTATTACATGATTGAAATCCCCGAACACATGGTTTCTCTCAATGATTTTATAAAAATTATGTTTCTTCTAACAACAAGGATCAAGATAGAATTATGTGGGACAAAGAACAAAATGGTAATTTCTCAGTCAAAATTTTCTATTCTCTATTCTTTGTGGGGGAAACTAGAGAAGAAGATTTAATTATAGGGAAAATATGGAACAAGAACATAACTCCTAAAGTAAATGTTTTCAGATGGCTGTCAGTGATAAATAAGATTCTAATAGTGGATAACCTAACTAAAAGAGGTTTCCAACTGGTCAATAGATGTGTTCTTTGTGAAGAGAATATGGAAACGGTGAATCATCTATTCTTGGAATTCCCTCTTGCTCATCAGATGCTATCTTCTATTTTGGAATGTTTCTCAGTTAATTGGGTTAACCCTAAAGAAATTAAAGAGGCTTGGTATCAATGGAAATGTCCCTTCATCAATCAAGGGCTAAAAAAATCTTTGAATAATGAGCCTAGATCACCTATGGTGGGAAATATGGAAAGAAAGAAACATGAGGATTTTCAAAAATAAGAAAATTCCTAATAGGTTGATCATAAAAAATTACCTTTAGGCTTGATAGAAATAATTTTTCTATCCTTAGGAAAAAGAAGTTGAAATCTTAGACTATGAACAACATATCATACAAAATTGGAATTTAATTTGTGACCCTAAACTAAAGAAGATCAACCCTAGAGCTAGGATTAAGTGGAATCCCCTACGGATGGTGTTATTAAACTCAAATTTGACTTAGTTGCTAAAGAGAATCCTAGGAAATTCAGAGGAGGGGGTGTTTTTCGTGATGCCGAAGGTAGGTTTCTTCTTGCCTATTTATTTAATCTGGGCCTCCAATCAAACAATGTTGTAGAGGCTACGTTGCTATGTTCTAGGGAGTGAAGTTAGTAGAAGAGAAAGGCTTCAAACACCTAGTAGTGGAAGGGGACTCTTTGTATATTATTTCTTGTTTGAAGGGAAATTCTCAGGCCTCCATTTCTATAGTTGACTTCATCAATAAAACCAAGCTTAAATTTCCCTCCTTCGACGTTATATCCTTTCAACATGTGTTTCGTGAAGGAAACAAACTTGCTGATATTTTGGATAACATGGGGGTGGATGCAAAGGAACTAAAGGTGGTTGAGTATCTTAACAATATGGAAGCTAACTTCACAAACATTTTAAATAGGGAAAGGATCCCTATTAGCACACCTTTTAATGAGGACGTAATAAATCCTCTTGTATGATGCATCATGATTTCATGAATCCTAGAATCATGAAAACATTCATTTCATATAATGGCAAGGGAAGGGTCGATCTTCTTGGTTTTTGGAATGTTATCAACAAGACTGGTAAAGGCAGCCATTATCAAGATAGAAAGAAGAATAGAATTAGTAGGATTAGAGGGTATTTATTGTGTATTGAACCCAAGATGATGATACTAGTGATGCCAAAAGAGGCTGAGGTTTTATTTGAAAAGGTGGGGTTGTTACATTTCTTCAACATCTTTAATGGGCATGACAAAAATTTGAGTGAAGTGTTGGTGAAAATATGGAAGGAACATCAAGTTCGGGTTGGAAATTTCTCTTTCACCATTTCTCCCAAGCTTATTGCTAAAGTTTCTGGATTGTCTCTGAAAGGAAGAAGCATATACAAACCCAAGTTGGACTACAGTCAAGAGATCGATTTCTTCATGCAAGGTAAGGGTGTGCCTGTCTCTCTCCATAATGGTTATGCTTGAGGTAATTTGCACCATCCTTATGAGTAAATTTCTCAGTTAATTATGGCCTACATTACCCTTGAAGGGCATTACAAAGTGATATATGGGTACCACTTTCCTATGTTGAACCATGTTAGAAATAACATGCCCTATAATTTCCCATATTTTTTGTTCATCTCCTTGACCAAATCTATAAAGACAGTCAAGAAAGGTATTTTCTCCTTTGTTACATCAAGGTCTCATAAAAGCTTTTCTCAAGTTGGGAACTCCCCTTATAGGTAAAAATGATTTTTTTTTTGGCTTCTACGAATCTAAAGAATGTTTATTTAGAAAGGAATTCTAAAATTCAGGATGCCATGGAAGTAACTGGTAGTGGGGACCTACCTAGTAGGTTTATGGCTAAAAGAACTAGATCTCACTAGGATAAAGAAGGAGTCAAGAAGAAGTGCAGGGAGGAGAAGTCTCTGGTTTTGGGCGAGAATGTGGAAGTTATCTTGGATTCAAGGGAGAATCGGGAAGGAAACTTTGATCACTCTGCTCCCAATGAAAATCAAGATGAAGAATCCTTAGAAGGTAAAGTAGTGAGGAGATGGCTAGTGGGAAATTCCTTGAAGCATCTGATGGAAAGAGATCAAAGAACTTGGAGGAGGCTATTGAAAGCCTGCATGCTCTCAAAACAACCCAAAAGAAACTTTTTAATGCTTAAGATTCTATGGTCAAGTCCAACATTTTTATGAGGGAATTTGAGAATTAAGGTTAGACACTAACATTAATCAGACATAAGATCAGCATGGTGTCTATTGACTTGAGGGAATTGAATGAAAAAGTGGAGAATTTGTCTTCTATTGTTCTTAGTGAACAATTAAAAAATGCTAATGAAAGAAGTTTGGCTATGGAAAATGAAATGCTGAAGATGAAGGAAATAATTCTACAAATAAGAGATGTTCACATTCTCAATGTTAAAAGTACCATCCACCATCTTAAAATCCTAGCAGAGATGATCCATTCAATGGAATTAGCTAAGGAGAAAGAAAAATAAGGAAATGGTCCTAAAGTGTAGATAGCTGAGCCGAACTACAAGTTCTAGAAATATACTATAGCCAGCTTAGTCAAAGAATGGAATGGATGCATGAGTACTATGGGGGAACTGATAAAAGAAGGATGAAGTGGTCTGGTTCCTGGTTTATGTTCTTCTTCTTGGTTTTTAATATGTTGTTAGTTCATAGTTTTATGTTGTTAGGTACTTGGACTCTTGTTGTTAGTTACTCTACTTTGGGATATCTATGTATGTTCTTTTTTGATGGTTTGTAGTGAAGATTAATGGTTATGTATGGGATTCAATGGTTAATCCCTTGGCCTCTATGTAAATATTTTGTAAACCTTGTATGGGGTAGGGTCCCCTCAACCCTCTTTTACCTCTAATAAAAAAAAGTCCCAAACACTTGTTATTTTGTTTTTGACTTTTAGGGAAATGGCCTTAACTTGTATGATTGTTAAACTTTTGTCGGTTTAGAGAAAAGGTTCATAAATGGTACATGTGACTTATTTTCTTAATTTGACATTGTGGCATTTTTAGCATGCTTAAATAAGTTGTTAGGGTTTTGGAACTTAGAACAATTTCATTAAATAGAAGGGCTCCTTCCATGAAATTGATAGATAGAAGCATATTGTTCTAATGTTTTAGTTCTTATCATGCTCAGTTCTCATGAACTAACACATGCTAACAATTTTACTGAGATGGATTTTGTGAAAAGTGAAAGGAAAAATACTTATAGAAAGTTGCATTTTTTTATTGATGAAGTCCATTTTATTCGAGATATTTGAAAGTATTTAAAAGTTTTGAAATGATTATGTTGAAGAACCATGAAGGCCTAGTGTCATTATACCATGTAATTGTTGGAAAATGATATCATTTGTTGACTAAATTATTCATGAAATATTTATTATGTATGGAATAGGGTGAATTATTCTTTTGTTATAATGAGTTTTTGTATGATTGGTATTTGATAAGCGGTTTATCTATTCAATATTATTATTGTAGATTCGAGTGATATTCTTAAGTCTTAAACATTCATGAATTACTAGTTATCTAAGTAATTGAGTGTTTCTTAGAGAAGGAACTATATGTATAAGTCAATCAATTTAAGGGATAATGGTAAAATATTATGAGTTATGATCCTAATACGTCGAACCTTATCCGGATATGGGAAGTAGTGTAATAATATGTTGTAAAGAATGATTTTGCATTCTTATCAGGTTTATACCCCTTATGTTATTATGAACTTATGATTAAGATATTAGAACTTAATGAGGAAAAAGGGAAACTTTCTTATCATAATCAAAAAGGACATATTTTATGATCCTCGCTTATGTGGATAAATTATATCAATATTTTTGAATGGTAATATGTTCTATTTTAATGGGAACTAAAACATGGTAATTAGAAAGATAATAGGGTTATGTAAGATGGGTTTGAATGATAAATAAATCACTAAATACAAGTTATCTGATATACAACCTGATTTGTATACATTTAATGAACTTAAATAAAAGAGACTTAATGATGGACTTACTTACTTAATTCAGAATGTACATTAAGGCTATCTCATGGTTAATGAATAGTAAATTCATTGGAATATATAGCAGACATGATATGCATACCTTTAATTATATAAGGTGTTCCTTAATCCTTTCTTAAAGGATTATTAGTATCGAACTTAGTTGATCCCTAGGTATTATGTGTTAGGTTAATTTAAATTAACTAATAGGCTAAAGATCCATTAATCAATTTACTTATAAGTATGACATATTCGTTTATAAGAACTAAGTGGATTGTTGCAACATAGTCGTTGTTACGTAGTACCCACTTAATGACCCTGGTCATTAGGTGGATACTACAGAGCAACCACTATGGCATGAAATTTCACTTAGCTCTTCTAAATGCAGCTGCCATAAAGTGAAATTATAGGTCACTTTTGTACTCTAAATTGTGATAGGCACATATCCTCGCATTGGTGTCCACTTATGTTTACCTAGGGTGAGTAAACACACCTCAATCAAAGGACATTGATTTGAAGATGTCTACTTATCCTTAGTCACCATAAGTGGACTATCCACACTAGTTTATATGAGTTATCCCTATTTAGTGTGAAACATTGACTGAAATTTGGTTGTGAAGTCAATAAAGTCTAATCCAGATGAAAATATTGAGTGGGTGAAGGAAATATTCCTTTCAATGAGTATGTTGTCTAGGAATAAAGACATGGCATGCATGACCTTAAAAATTTGGCCAAAGTATCACAAACTTCTGGTTGTGTTGTCTTATGTCACCTGGTCTAAGGTTGCAAGATTTCATATGAGTATCAGTAACAGATACTCATATAGGATTCTTAGACAATAACACTTGAATGACCCATAAAGGGTAAGGGAACCAAAGTATACTTTGTATACACAAGAACAAGTTAAACATGAGAGATCGGTTTAATACCGAGTCATGAAATGAGAGATCGGTATAACACCGAGTCATTACAGTTGCATATGGTTTTCTATTATGTGATGGATTAGCAAAGGAATGTGTGTTCTAAATTATGTGAATTTAGAACAGTGAACATTATGTAAAAAAATCCTTTGTTTTCTCGAAGTTAGATGAGGATGTTACATGACCGCCACCTACCATGCCCTTCCCATCTTTCAAGGCCCACCTTTTTTAAACTTAAAGTTTTTAAATTAGACCTAGTTTAATTTATTTAGTCTAAATTTTTAAGGTAGTTTTAATTAAAGATTAATATTATTATGTCTTAATTCTAAGTAATTAGGATCTAGTAATTTATTAAAAGGAAGGTTATTATTAATTTAGGAGGTAAATTAAGTTAGGAGTTTTAGCTAATTTAATTATCGGTTGATTAAGTTTAATTAGTTGTTTTTCACATTTTTAGTCTTATTTAATTTTTAAAAATTAAATTATTGGAAAAATAAATGAAAACAATGTTATTGGGATATTTTGGTCACTAATGTTTTGGTGGAGTGTGTAGTGTTCTTTTAATCCCCTTTTCTCCTTCCATGATATTTTCCTACATCAAGGGGGTCCCCGGGACTCGTTTTGAGTCATTTTTGTATTGTATCACCCTTTTTATTACTTTCAGACTCGAATGCATTTTCCACAAAAGATGCAAAAATGGGGTTTTTACTATGATGTGAGATGCTATTTCTCACACAAGACTATGTTTTTCTTCCTTATTATTGTTTTAGCATCATTTTGTGCTTTCGTATGGTGTCGAACTATCGCGATCCCTGAAACTTGATTGTGGTCTCCAAAATTGTGCTTTATTATGTTAATTACAAGGTGAATGACTAATCTGTTTCTTGATGCACATTCACACCTAACTGTAATCAACACATTAAAATATAACATTCCAAAATCATGTGGGTGATAATATTTTTTGGGGTGGGTGTGTTTCTTTTTTCCTTCTACATTAGTTCTTTCTCTCTTAGCGATGGATGCTATTTCAATACCTTTTCTCACACCTTTAAATTTTTTTGAATGTAGATAAAAATGGTAATGAAACTAAGGGTTAAAGGGTTATTTTACATCACCATGGGAGTTGACATTAGACTGACGATGAAACTAAAAATAAGTGGCTGAACCAATGTGACAAAGTCTTAAGTCTTCTATGTATATATATTTCTTCTAACTTGCTCTTCCAAATTAAGTCTTTTGAAACACTTGATGAAGCCTAAAAACTTTAAACAACATGTTCAGATAACAAGATGTCATGAGTGTGCATGATTTTGAAAATTAATTACTAGGATTAAATCCTAGAAACTTTGAAAACCTATAGGCCTTCTTCTCAAAGTTCATCCACACTAGATTGTTTTTAAAGGAATGTAAAGTGGAGAAGAAATATTCCCATTTGATCTTTTCGATTCTTTCTAAGTTAGGTCCTAAATACGAATCTTCATTTTGAACTTCCACTCCATGAAATTTGCATTGGGAAGTGCTTGGAAAATTCCCTCATTTGACATTTTTTCATCCCAACTCATTCGAGAATAGGACAAAATCATTCAAATGGGAAATCTCAAATCCAAGTCACATGCCCTTGTAGTAAGTAATGGTAAGGAAATAAAATTGAAAAGAAGAGAGAGAAAAAGTATTAACTAGAGAAGAAAACCCAAACCAACTAATCCCAAACCAAAACTAACACAAACACTTGAATTATGAGCCTAAAGTGAAGAAGGAAAAGTGTGAGTGTTCCTATTGCAATAATATTGGCCATGAATAGAATCAATGTACGAGAAAACAAATTGATCATTTAACTCATTTAGTTGAGAAGAATAAAATAATTGTTCCTTAGTCTATAAAAAAATTTATCTTAAGGCCAAGTCTTCAAAAGAAAAGGAGTCTAAATATGAGAAGAAGAAAGGAAATACCCTTATAGCTAGTGAAACTCCTTCTTCAACGTGGATTATCTATTCTAGTTCCTCGTACCATATGGTCTCTTTACATGTTGAGTTATCCAACATTGAGCCATGTAGTATGTCAGAAATCATGTTGGGTGATGACACTACAAAGTGCGGTTTCTTGTAGTGTATTGGTGAGATTGATGGTGGATCATTTAACCAAGTGTTAAGTGTTCTTGATCTCTCTAAAAACATCCTATCAGTTTACTCACTCATCTGGGTGAAGGAATTCAAGTGTAATTTGGTCCTAACTTGATGATTATTCATGATCTTCACTCGAATCCACTATGGCTAAGGGAAATAAAGATCACTATTTATAGTTGTACACCTTATCCCACTTTACTTCTGATTCAATGCCCATCGCCTTTATCACCCATACAGGATGAGGTTAATAAGCTATAACATGAGAATTTTTTCCATCTTACCTATCATTACCATGAACAATTGAGAAAAAAAAGTTGTCAACGGGTTACCCAACACCAAATTTTCTAAGGGTCTTTATGAGGGTTTTTCCTCGAGAAGCACCCCGAAGAAAGTTTTAGAAAAAGGAAAATCCTAGAGAGCTACTCATCTTTTGGATCTTGTTCATAGTGACATTTCTAGCCCTTTCCCATCTCCTTCATTTACTAGATCTCTTTATATACTTACCTTCATTGATGACTTTTCATGTTACACTTGGGTCTATTTTATTAAGAAAAATTCTGAAGTTTTCAATCACTTTCGAGACTTTAAGGATCTTGTTGAGAAACAAGTGAAAGGTCTATCAAGGTTATTTAAACTGAAAATGGAGGTGAGTATATGAGAAATAGGTTCAAATATTTTTATACCTCTAAAGGGATTGTTTTGTAGCGTACAATTTCTTACAACCCTTTTTAAAATGGTGTTACGTAAAGAAAGAGCAAAATGATTAAGGACATGGCCACTTGTTTGGCTCACTCGAAATCCCTTCCTCCATAGTATTGGGCCAAAATAGTAAACTTTTCTTAATACATTTAGAACCATGTTCCACACAAGGCCGTGAGAGGCATGACACCCTTTAGAGTCTAGTTTGGATGAAAACCTTATGTAGAGTGCTTTTGCATCTTTGGATCTAATGTTATGGCCTATATTCCTAAAAATAAACGTAATGCTTTGGAACCACAGTCCAAATGTTGTATTTTTGTAGGATATCATAATGGCATGAAGGGGTGTATATTTTTGAACCCTACTACTCATCAGCTTTATATTGAGAGAAGTGTGAATTTTGACGAGTCATCTTCAACTTCCACTTCTCCACCCTCTCGATGTCCATTTTCTCCGATTCTTATTATAACTCTTAATATGATGATTTTTTGAGTGTGTTCCTCCTCATGTTTTTCCTTATCCTCCTTCTCATCTCAACCCTCATGCTTCAGATTCTTTTGATTCTGATAGTAGTGATGATGAGGACTTTGTCCCTTCTCAATCGAGTGAAGAATCTATAAATTCTAAGCATGACTCACCTCCTTATCCTTGTTAGGATAATAATATTTTTCAAAGTGATGGAGAGTGGAATGGGAATCCTTCAAATGAGAGATGAAATTGTTCAGAGTTCATTAGACCCCACTCCTTTGCCTCCTCTTTTGACCCTCAGTCTTTCCAAGAGGCTTCTAGGATTCCTGAGTGGGATTCTACCATTTTCAAAGTGTATTCTTCACTCATTAATAATTATACTTGGGATCTCATGCCTCTTACAAAAGGAATAAAAATCATTTGGTGTAAGTGGGTGTACCAAACAAAATATAGTGTCGATGGATAAGTCAAGAATTATAAATCACAACTTTGTAATTCAAGGGTTTATCCCAAGTAGCTGAGATTTATTATTGAGAAATTTTTCTCCCATTTCAAATATGAATTCCATACGAATGACCCTTTCCATCATTTCCACGAGCAGATGATAATTCCACTAGATGTATTTTAAGAATGCCTTCCTTCATAGGGACCTAGAGGAAAATATCTACATGGAACAAACACCGGGTTATATCAATGATCCCTCCCTCATTTACATGTTAAATAAGTCTCTATATGGTATTAAATAATCCCCTAAAGCTTAGTATGCCAATATGGAATCATTTATACTTACATCAGGGTTCACTCGGTGTCACTCTAACCCTAATGTTTACATTATGTGGTAGGATGACTCCATGCTCATCCCCACTCGTATGTTGATGAATTTGTGATCATGGGTAGTTCTTCCTCTATCATTGATTTTGTGAAGACTTCCTTAGCCAATAATTTCTCCTTATCAATTAGGCTTGCTACATTACTTTCTTGGGATTCATATTTCAAAATCTAACTCGGAATTGTATTTTATTATCCTAGGTACTCCCTTTATTTTCTAGATCGGTTTCACATGTCCAATTGTAATCCTTGTCCCACTCTTTTCTTTTCGGGGTTAAGTTGGTTTCGATTTCTCTACTCCTCTGGTTGATGGTACCCTTTATCAGTAGTTGGTGGGGATCTTGATTTACCCGACTCACACCTTGTCGATATTTTTATGTTGTTTGGATCGTGTCCAAATTTATGTAGGAGCCTCATGAGTTAAATTGGAAATAAGAAAAGTAGATCCTTTACCATGATTTTAGTACTCATCTTGATGGAATTAAATATTTAGGAGGGATAAGTATTTACTTGGTTCTATATTTATAGACTCGATTGGGATGGTGATCTAGATAATCATAAATCTACCTCAATCTATAGTTTCACTCTTGGTTTAGGTTATGTCAATTGGTCTAGCAAGAAGAAAAATTTGATTGCGATATCATCTACAAAGGAGCAGTTAACGCTACCAAAAAATTTGTTTGGTTGTAGGGAATCTCGACAGAGTTTGGTATTCACTTTTGGATGCATACCATCATCTATTGTGATAAAATTCCAAAATCCATCTCAACATCAATGGAAAATGAACATTGAGATCCATATGCATTTCATTCGGGAGATAATACATGAATACATCATTGACTTGAAGTATTGTCAAACTTCTAATCAGATTGCATACATTTTCACCAAGCCCCTTCACTAAGGAGAATTTTCTTCACTTGTGGTCTCTTCTTGGGGTGAGGTCTTCTACATCTACCCATATTCTTTGGGATTTCTATTCCTCTTCCCCTATTCTTATTTTCTAGGAAGATGTTTTTTATACATGGGTACCTTATTAGGCCTTTGGTTTCTAGACCCCATTGACACATCTTTCTTATTTATTGAGGGGATTTCTCTTTTTTCTAACTTTCCATTACCTCTTTCTCATTTTTGATGAATGGGGGTGTTGGTGTGTGTTACTTACCTCATCATTACTCAACGTATTTTCCACCTCATGGGGTGAGCCATCTCGCTTAGGTGAGATCATCGGTCTTAGGATTTATATGAAACATGAAAAAATCCATCATATAATATGTCATTGTCATATGCATAAGTGGATTCATAGACGTTATATTACATTTTTGAATCTTAACTCCTCTTTCCATCTTGGAAGGAATGATTGTATAGGAATGGGATTTACACAACACTACCATATGTACCCTCTTATTTTGATCTATGATAATAATTAGAAGTATTTTTTCATGCATGATTTTACTTTTTATTTGATTAATCTTGCTGATTACTTGGAGCATTCATGTAACCATTCGATTGCAACATATTTTATGTGTATGTGGTTCTATATTGATAATGGAAGAATAATCTCACATAAATGAGCTTAGTGTTCCACGGAGTTTACCTAATCCTTAAAACAATGGCTATGTATTTTGTGGCATTCCGAGGAAAATTTAGTCTTCCATGGAGTTAAAAATTTAGCGTTCCTTGGAAGTTGAAAAAGTTAGTTTCTATGGAAGCTAAAAATTAGTCTTCTATGGAGGTTTGATAGAACTTAGTGTTCTCGCATAGTTTGAATAATGATAGTTTTCCATAGGTTTTTAAGTTTACATAACAAAGGAACAAAGTTGTAGAGAAATACACCATAAGAGAAGGAAAATGGAGCATGTGAATGTTAGAATAGTTGATCATGAATGGGAGTAAAGAATGTTTTGCAAGGTTGAGAATTCCTAAAATAAATGGTCATCCACAAAACAAGTTAAAATTTAAGAATTTTCAGAAGACAAGAAGAATCCATAGAAAGATAAAATATGATTATGGATCAAGAGAAGAAAGAAAACAAGTTTGTGAATCATGTGAAAGATGATAAAGATGCAAAAGACCATGAAAAGAAATTACAATTCCATGGATCATAATAGAAATATCAAAAATATATGGAAGATAGAGGGAAGATAGTGGATCATTTGAAATATTTGAAACTAATAAAATTCATGCCTAATCTAAAGCAGGTGCCCAACCACTCCAATAACTATATTTTAATATTGAATAGAATCATCATCATACACTAGTGATCTAATGGCATGCGATAGAGTAATGATAGGTTCTGTACTTGACTGTTGAAACAATGTAAATTAGTCCTTGGTGGTGGGGTCTCTTCAATTATGGTGAAATATGATCTTTTCCATCTCTCTTCTCTTCTTTGTCTATAAAAATCAACTCAATATCAATTTTAAAAGATCCTCTCCCAACTGTAAAGTCACCATGTCAAAACAATGGCCGAGCTTTTAGGAGTTGTAGACCTCACGATGTGATATTTTATAATGCATCCAAAGCCTTCTAAGTGACTGTAATAGATTGTGCATACTTATAAGCAATAATATGATGTTGAATGTGGCTTGTATTAACCTTTTGGCTGAGATTATTGTCTTTTTACCTAGTTATTTTCATTTCATGTTTTCTATGGACTATATTTTCATAAATTTTATTTCTTTGTGTCTATAATGTGTGGAATGAAACATCTTGCACAATGTTGATATGTGGTGTGTATATTCCCTCTCATCCTAAATTTTCCTTTCTATTCTTCCCCTCATGGAGATAGGTCCCCTTTCTTTGGTTCCATTGTAACTCTTTTAGATTAGTTTATTTCATGCATTCCTCCTTCCCCTTTTTCCCTATAGTTAATAACTTATCTTAGGAGTAGTGTTAGTGTCGAATAGATAGGTAGAGGAAGATGGCATTCTCTAGAGGTTGATCTCATACAAGCATGTCCCACATTGAGATATCATCCCTTGTTTCAATGAGTTGTTGAATCTAAGATATTCAACAAAGGTTTAACTTTAGTGACAACAATTTTTGGCATGCCTAGTAGGACTAGGTTTGATGATATTTACATCATCTTCACTAATATTGGTGTGTGTCTTAGTGATATCCATATTTTAAAGGATTCATTTCAACACAGATGATGACTCCACTAATCTAGTTAACCCATCTCTCATTCACAAACCATTTACATTCATCCTTTTCCTTCGCATGAAGTTATGCAATCATGAATTCATTCCCTCACTAGAACCCTCATTTTCAAGAGAAATATTATTCCCCTCCATATCCATTTTTCCAAAACCCCATATAAACCAAATTGTGAGTCTTATCATGATGAATATTCATATGAATCAAACCCCACTACACCATATGGTTATCCTATTAACCATGATGTTTTTCAAGAAGAAGGATATGCAGAAAATGTATGAGTTTTCATATATGATGATGATATCTAGTTACGGGTCTAGAATATAGAGGCAATCAGAAAAAAATAAAGGATAAGATGAAAAATAAACCACTTGATTTTAGGGATCCCTATTCATAGGGTGGTTCTCTACCAAGTTATTATAACCATCAACAAAAGCTAAAGGTAATGGTTGAATCCTTAAATCAAATGTTAGAGTTGATTGAAATAATGGAAGATAATCAATCTAGTTATAAAGAACCCTATCAATGGGGTAATCCTTCACTTCCATCATTTATATTTCCTATTCCTTCTTTGTAATTTACACCATCTTAGCCTAAGTTTCAAATCCATATCCTTCTCAAAGATCATCTTGCCCTGTAATTATCCTCTATAAAAGGAAATTATTCCTCCTCCATCGTTTGAACCCTTACAAAATTATCCAAAAGAACAAACACTTCCCTCTTGTATATATCCAAACCCATTTTGGGATGAGCTTTATGATCAAACAAATTTGGGGGAAACTAACTAAAGGGCCAAACAAAGAAGATTAGATAGAGTTTCATGCATTGAAACCAATAATTTGAGGTCAAAAATTTCTTCATCAAGAAGCTAACAATTAACCTCTTGAAAATGCATCAAAATCAGTTGAGGTGAGCTCCATTATTGTTAATCATGAGATATATGTTGAAGAATGGACCGACTCTGAAAAATGGATGAAGGAATGGCCCAACCTTTTGAATATTCTCCTCCTATTTTTATTGATCAATCGAAAAGGGAGGATTAATTGCACGAGATAAAAAAGGAGGAGGTTGAGGTTGAAGAGCACAAGAAAATTGAGGAAAAAATGAATCGAGACTTTGAATGCAAAAGAGATCATTAATAACTTCTTGCTCTCTTTTGGTGATGAATATGTTGATCTATCCTCACCCTCATTCATAAAATTAGATTTAGAGGAAATCCTCAAGGAGAAGAAAATAGAGTATGAAATCAGATATGATGATTAAATTGATCTTCATGTCGAGAAGAGGGATGTCTTTGAGATATCAAAATTCATGTTTGAAGATAAGGAGGAGAATAAGGAGCCCAATGTTGAATAATAACTGGTCATAAGGGAGGAAAAAAATGAAGACAAGTTTGAAAAACATACAAACCTTCCTAAAATGAGGAAATTATGCATAATAGATCTATTCATGGGATGGAATGTGAGAGAGATGGGAAAATTAAAAGAATCAGTCCATTGGCTCTTAGAGTTGGATGTCCAATTAGATATCTAGCTAGATCAAAGCCAAGAATAAAGTTTCCACTAGTCATGTTCACTTTAGAGCATGAGGAATATTTTCAAAGTACCAAAGATCAATTGATGCACTCAAAAAAATGTACAAGTAACTAGAGGAGGTTTTGTTATTTTTAGGATGATACCACGAGAAAAATATGGTGCAAACCATGTTTTCACTTCCACCACTTGATCTAGTTGCAGAACTGATCTCATTGACACACTTTGTAAGGAAGGGAAGTTACTTTTCCTATCCGGTATCTATATTGTTTTAGATTTATTTTCTCTCAATTAGAGTGTGATTAGTTTATGTTTCATTTTTTCAAAACAAGTGCTTTTCACACTCTACACGTTTATATTTGGATCGTGTATGATTTGAATTTTGTACATAAGTTTTGAGCCTATTTATGGTTGTGCATAGTCCGTATCATTCAAATTCATGTGTAGAGAATTAAATATTTTGGGGAAAATTCAAAAATAGTAAGTAGATATAAAGATTAGTCTCAACCAAAGTGCAATTCCGATTGCTTCATGGGGATTTAGTGTGAGTTTTAAAAGTTTGGGATCAATTTATAAAGATATATGATTTATTCTATGCCCAATGAATATTCTAGAATAGCAATCAGTGTTGGAAATAAGGACATTGAGAGGGGGGTAAATAAGTGTCTACTCAAAATTTTACCCACAATTTAATTTCCTTAACTTAGATATACTGAAATCACAAAAACTATTCACAAGCTATAAATGAAAGAGCACACATAAGAGACACAAAATTTATTGTGGGAAACCCTTCAAGGGATAAAAACCCACTGAAACTAGAGAAATAACTTGGAAAAATTGTCCTATTAAAGTTACAATGATTTCACAGTTGAGCAACAACTCAACATGGAGCTATAACTCCAAAATTTAACCAAGTTACAACCTGATATTTAGCAAGCTTCAACTTACATGGAAGCTTCAACTCCCAAATTCAGTCACACTGACCTTTTGTAAGCTTAAACTTACAAGGAATCTTCAACTCCCTTATTGTTGAGAATCTACTTAGTCTTCTTCATAATGTTTTTTTATCACTTTCCTTTGTTGTCTCTCACAACAGATTATGATCACTCCTCAACTCATTCTTCTTCACCATTTTCCCTGGTTTAATATCCTTCATCTTACGAAATAACACCAACTCATAAATTTTATCTCATAAACCTAATTTTATCATCATTCTTTTCTTAGGTACACCCCCTAAACATTTGGTATTTCATGTTTTTAATCTTCTCTAATGCAATATTACTCAATACATTAGCTTCATATTTGTGTTTGTAGCACCTTATTTCATCAACCAATAGTATACTCATTAGCTATAACCTCATGAACTCTTAGCATTTAATATATATCATAATTAACATTCTTGTACACCATTTGATCTTTAATTTTCCAACTCTCTTTTTCTTTTCATATTCATCACTTATAAAGATGGGGTAGATCATACAAAAACTTACCATATTTTACAATCATTACATTTGACTGGATGTCATAATAAGCGCACACATTTTAAGGGCCTATAAAAATGCTTTAAATATATAAAAATTATTAGGAGAGCTTCTCAAAATCTCTCTCGCACACCGAAATATTTAAAAAATTATTTTACATTTTGTAAGCTGTCATTTCTAATAAAAAACTACCATATCTTTTTTTCTTTTTCCTACCCAATATGAGAGATTATATTTTAGCTATCTTACACATGAGAGAAAGTGTCATCGACATGAAAATATGTTACTATACTCCTTATTTACCTTTAAAACTTTTTAACCCCTTAATAACTCAGAATTTAGTCTTGAGGTTCATTGGAGCTTCTTTCTCAACAATGGAGGATTGAAAATTATAGTCAAGATACATGATTTTATATCATTATTTTTATAGTTTGTATGTTAATGTTAATGTTTGGTATAATATATTATTTTAATATGGTTAGTTTTACCCCTCATATTCTAACAACAAGATCCATAATATGAGGGAGAAGGTAAGAGAGTATGTTGATGACATTGAATCTAAGATTCCAAAAATGCTTCCCCTCAAAATTTTATACACTCCAGGACTATAGATACATAAAAATTTATTCAAATTATAAAGTATCATGTTACATGGGAGTTAGGATCCTTCAAATATTTTGATTATTATTTAATTCAAATATTTATTCATTTGGAGGGTTGCATCAACAAGTTGTCAAAGAGAATAAAGAAGAATCAAGTTATTTCTGTTGAAATGGATAATGTCTTATCCAAATAAGAAATAAATTTTCTCTACCATGAAATAATATATGAATGACCCACCCATGTGGTTTACCCTAGCAATGGGGAATGTGGGCTATATGTGGGAGGTCTCAGGGTATATTCCCAGTGTGGCCACCTCTATAGCTCATCCTTACTTGGCTAGGCGATTCGGGTGGGTCAACCGCTGGTGGTGGAGAGGTGGTCTCTTGACATGGTGTTAAGCTAACTCATTGTTCAATGCGACAGGGGTCGGGGTCAGGCATGAATCCTGTGTTCAATGTGACAAGGAATGTCTAGTATTACGGCATGAGAGCTATCCCAAACCATTTTTATCCCATCTAGTTTACCTAGTAGTGGGGAATGTGGGCTATATGTGGGAGGTCTTGGGGTCCATTCCTGGTGGCCACCTCTATAGATCATCGTTACTCAGTTAGACAGTGCAGGTGGGTCAACAAAGCATTGGTGGAAGAGATGGTCAATCGATGTGGTGTTAAGATGACTCGGTGTTCAATGTGACGGGGGTCGGGGTCAGACATGAATCCTGTGTTCAATGTGATGAGGCATGTCTGGCATTGTGGCATGAGATTTATCCCAAACCACTTTTAACCCGTCTAGTTTACCCTAATGGTGGGGAATGTGGGCTATATGTGGGAGGTCTCGGGGTCCATTCCCTGGGTTGGCCACCTCTATAGCTCATCGTTACTCAACTAGGAAGTTCCGGGCTGGTCATCCGCCGATGGTGGAGGTGGTCTCTTGACATGGTGTTAAGTCGACTCGGTGTTCAATGCAATGGGGTCGGGGTCAAGTATGAATCCTGTGTTCAATGGGATGAGGCATGTCTGGCATTATAGCACAAGAGTTATCCAAAACCACTTTTAGCTCATCTAGTTTACCCTAGCGATGGGGAATATGGGCTATATGTGGGAGGTCTTGGGGTCCATTTCATGGGATGGCCACCTCTATAGATCATCGTTACTCGCCTACGCATTTTGGGTAGGTTAGTCTGCTTTGGTGGCAGAGGTGGTCTCTCAACGTGGTGTCAAGCTGACTTAGTGTTCAATGCAATGGGGGTCGAGGTCAAGCATGAATCATGTGTTTAATGTGATGAGGAATGTCTAGAATTATTACATGAAAGTTATCCCAAACTAATTTAGAGCCCTTAGGTTTACCCTAGTGGTGAGGAATGTGGGCTATATATGGAAGGTCTCGGGGTCCATTCCTCGGGCTGGCCACCTCTATATCTCGTCGTTACTCGGTTAGGCGGTTCCGGGTGGGTTAGGTGCTTTAGTGGTGGAGGTGGTATCTTGACATGGTGTCAAGTGACTCGTGTTCAATGCGACGGGGGGGGGGTCGGGGCATGAATCATGTGTTCAATGTGATGAGCCATGTCCGGCATTGTGGCACAAGAGTTATCCCAAACTACTTTTAACCCATCCAATTTACCTAATGATGGGGAATGTGTGCTATATGTGGGAGGTCACGGGGTCCATTCCTAGGCTTCCCACCTCTATAGCTCATCGTTACTCGCCTAGGAAGTTCCAGTGGGTCGGGTTGCTTCATCGCAGAGGTGGTCTCTCGAGGTGGTGTCAAGCTGACTTGGTGTTCAATGCGACGGGGTTCGGGGTTAGGCATGAATACTATGTTCAATGTGATGAAGCATGTTTGGCATTGCGTAAAGAGAGTTATCCCAAACCACTTTTAGCCCATCCAGTTTACCCTAGTGGTGGGGAATGTGGGCTATATGTGGGAGGTCATGGGGTCCATTCCTAGGCTTCCCACCTCTATACCTCATCGTTACTCGGCTAGGAAGCTCCGGGTGGGTCAGTTGATTCTATGGAAGAGGTGGTCTCTCGAGGTGGTGTCAAGTTGACTTGGTGTTCAATGCAATGGGGTTCGGGGTCGGGCATGAATACTATGTTCAATGTGATGAAGCATGTATGGCATTACGGCACGATAGTTATCCCAAACCACTTTTAGCTCGTCTAGTTTACCCTAGTAGTGGGTAATATGGGCTATATGTGGGAGGTCTCAAGGTCCATTCCCTAGGTTGGCCACCTCTATAGATCGTCGTTACTTAGCTATGCAGTTCTGGGTGGGTTAGCTGCTTCAATGGTGGAGGTGGTCTCTTGACATGGTGTCAAGCCAAATCGGTGTTCAATGCGATGGGGGTCAGTGTCAGGCATGAATCATGTGTTCAATGTGATGAGTCATGTCTTGCATTACAGCACAAGATTTATCTTAAACCACTTTAGATCCCTTCTAGTTTACCCTAGTGGTGGGGAATGTGGGCTATATATGGGAGGTCTCGGGGTCCTTTCCCTAGGCTGACCACCTCTATATCTCATTGTTACTCAGCTAGGTAGTTTCGGGTGGGTCAGCTACTTCGGTGGTGGAGGTGGTCTCTCAACATGGTGTCAAGTCACTCCGTGTTCAATGCAACAGGATTACGGTCGAGGCATGAATCATGTGACAAGGCATGTCGGCATTGTGGCATGAGAGTTATCCCAAACCACTTTTATCTCATCTGGTTTAACCTAGCAGTGGGGAATTTGGGCTATATATGGGAGGTCTTGGGATCCATTCCCCGGGCTGGCCACCTCTATAGCTCATTGTTACTCGGCTAGGAAGTTTCAGACGGGTCAGCTTCTTTAGTGGCAAAGGTGGTCTCTCGATGTGGTGTCAAGCTGACTTGGTGTTCAATGCGATGGGGTTCGGGGTCAGGCATGAATCCTATGTTCAATGTGATAAAGCATGTCGACATTACGGCATGAGAGTTATCCCAAATAGTTTACCCTAGCGGTGGGGAATGTGGGATATATGTGGCAGGTCTTGTGGTCCATTCCCTAGGATAACCACCTCTATATCTCATCATTACTTGGCTAGGAAGTTCCGAATGGGTCAATTGCTTTGGTGGTGGAGGTGGTCTCTTGACATGGTGTTAAGTCGACTCGGTGTTCAATGCGATGGGGGTCAAGGTCATTAATGAATCTTGTGTTTAATGTGGTGAGGCATGTCTGGCATTGCGGCATGAGAGTTATCCCAAACCACTTTTAGCTTCTCCGGTTTACCCTAGTGGTGGGGAATGTGGGCTATATGTGGGAGATCTTGGGGTCCATTCCCTAGGCTAGCCACCTCTATAGCTTTTCTTTACTTAGCTAGGCATTTTCGGGCGACTTAACCTGCTTGAGTGGTGGAGGTGGTCTCTCGATGTGGTGTTAAGGTGACTCGGTGTTTAATGAGATGGGGGTTGGGGTTAGGCATGAATATTTTGTTCTTTATGATGATTCATATCGGCATTGTGGCACAAGAGCTATCCCAAACCACTTTTAGCCCGTCTAGTTTAACCTAGTGGTGGGGAATGTGGGATTTATGTGGGAGGTCTCAGAGTCCATTCCCTAGGCTGGCCACCTCTATAGCTCATCGTTACTCAGCTAGGTAGTTCTTGGTGGGTCAGCTGCTTCGGTGGTGGAGGTGGTCTCTCGATGTGGTGTCAAGCTGACTCAGTGTTTAATTCAACGAGGGTCGGGGTCAAGCATGAATCCTGTGTTCAATGTGATGAGGCATGTCTAGCATTGCGGCACGAGAGTTATCCCAAATCAATTTTAGCCCATTTAGTTTACCCTAGTGGTGGGGAATGTGGGCTATATGTGGGAGGTCTCGGGGTCCATTCCTAAGGCTGGCCACCTCTATAGATCGTTGTTACTTGGCTAGGTAATTTTGGGTGGGTGAGTGCTTCGATGGCGAGAGGTGGTCTCTTTATGTGATGTCAAGTGACTCGGTGTTCAATGCAATGGGGGTCAGGGGAAGGCATGAATCTTGTGTTCAATGTGATGAGTCATTTATGGAATTTTAGCATGAGAGTTATCCCAAACCACTTGCTGATGGGGTGGGAGTGGTATGGTCAAGTCACATGGTTGTGTGCTTTCCCACCCATGTTCAAATCCCTCGAGGCATGATCCTCCTCAGAGGTGGTTTCACCGCTAGAGGTGACCTATTTACTTGTGCTAACACTGGTGGTTAGTCCTTTCTACTAACATTGGTTATTGCTCCTCTTGTTGTCGATCTTTGGTGGCTCCTTCTCCTCTCACTACTAATTTGGTGGCTTCTCCACACACCTGTTGATGTTCCTCTCACTACTATCGTGGTTACTCCTCTCACTACCGACACTAGTGGCTGCTCTTCTTCTTTGCTGACCCTAGTAGCTTCTCCTCTCGCTACCGATGCTTTGGTGGTTGTTCTAATATTTTTCCCACTCACTGCGGTCATTGTCTATGGTCACTGCATCTTCACTATGGTTTCATGGTTGCTTCAATTGGGTTCCTAATATTGGTCCTCTTCATTATAACCATCTTATGGATCCTCTCAAAAATCCTCAATTGTACAATGATGTGGGTCCTTTCAACACTCTCAATTTACCCTCAATTCCAAAAAAATATATGAACAACCCATTTTGGGGATGTTTGAGTGTTTAGATGCCTATAGGAATAAGTTGGAAAATAAGGTGGGGAATGAACATATTGAAATTGATCCTTCTTGAACAATTTCTTTATTCTTTATTCTTCATCTCCATTATTTATTCTTTTACATTCATCATTCTTCCAAGTAAATAGAATCAAATCAAATGATGGTTGTAGATAACAAACTCTCCCAAAAAGTAGATGCATGATGGTAACATGGAAGAAAGAGAAAAATAATATTTTATTAAACAAAATTTTGTTTCCTTATCCAAAATGTCCATTATGATCCAAAGTTGTTCCATTTTGGCGTATCAAGAAGAAATATTTTTACTTGGATAAGCTTTCCTTCTCATTGTAGAAGATTGAAGACCTTGGTCCCACATTTAGGATACATTCAAAGGGTATTCTTGGGGGGGGAATTTGGGTATATTCATTTCTTGGAAAAATTTATATAACAATGAAGGAATGTCTTCATTCTATGGTTTGTGGTTGTTTTATTTGGTTCTGGTTCTAATATTTATTTATTTTTGGGGGAGATCTAGCTCTAGTATTAGTTTTTGTTAAGGTGATTACATTGTATAGTCATTAGCATGAATTGAGAGTATCATGTACAATTTTCCCTTATCTAAACTAAAATACACAAGATCATTTTCCATGTTTTATTCAGAATTCTAGATTGTATTTAAGAGAATAATTGATGTCATCTTTTTGTAATATTTTATTTATCAAATCAATGAAATTGTTTCATCGGATTCTTGATAAAATTTAATGAAATAGATAGAGGGTGATAGATCAAGGAGGAATACCTGTTTGTGAATTCAGTTGAAGGTCATGTGCATGTTTCTGATTTTTATCCAAGCTGACCGTGAAGAACTTCCTTTTAGCTAGGAGGAACTACCTATAAATCCATAACAAGACCACAAGAAGAATATTAAGCAATATATGTCAGTGGATTTCCTAGCATGTGCTTGATCCGGGAAGTCCGAAACTTTCTAGATGGATGTCAATCTCTATTTAATACAATTTAATATAAGAAATAACATAAACAAATATCATCCTATTGTAGTTGATATGATTTAGGTATCTCATTCAAATACAACAAGAAAATATAATCTAATAGGTTGGGTTATGATCATATCTGGAGGTTTGGTAGGTGGCTTAGGGTTTTTAGGTTTGAGAGAGGTGGAAAAGGTTACAACTGGTTATGGGTAGTTTGGGGAGTGATATTAGCTTTCGACCTAAGTAAGTTATCGAAACAGAGACCAATGCCGGTCGGGTGTGACCAATGATAGTTCATCTATGACCGACGATGGTCTAGGGTGGATAAGGGTAGAATAGTTAAATGTCAAAAATAGGGGTCTAGGTTCTCTCTGTGTCTACACAGAGATATGGGGAGGTATGTGGAGTGGCTTCAGGTAGTGTATCTGGCTTGGGTGAGGCTTTTATGGGGTTTTAACAATGATAAGGTTAATTTAGTGAAAGTCTATTAGAAGGTACAGAATCGGCGTCGATCGATGACCGATGGTGGTAAAGGGGAAACCAAAAATGGTCCATGTGACTAGTGTCAATAGGGGAAGAATGGTGGAAATCAAAATTAATTGGTTTTGAAGATTTTACGTGATTGCACAGAGAAGGGAAGAAGGATGGTTAGGTTCATAAAAATTCTAGGAAGAGTCAAGAATGGCTAAGAGTCGGATATGAGGAGTTAAACATTTGTGGGTGGTTGGATGGGTGGATTGACAAGAAAGTGGGGATGGTGGAATGCAAAGGAGAATATGATCTAATTAAAGAGATAAAGAAACTAAAATCTAAGTAAGCATAAAATGATGCAGATAAAAACACACTTACTTGTATTTGTAGGCTTGGCTGGTGGAGGATAGCAATGGTTGATCTATGAAACCCAGTAGTTAGTATCACGGCAATGCTTCCCAGAATGTTACTGTGAATGCCAATGCCTTCAGATCAGTCTTGGTGTTGGCTAGGGGTGTTTGGATGCTCAAGAGGACTATGGTTTTGTCCTTGCATGCAGATCTCTCCTCTCAAAAAAAACTCCAAAATTATAGCCTCCTAAACAAGGTTTCCAAAATGAATATATGGTAACCAATGATAGTTAGGGTGATTGGCATCAGTTTAGGGTTAACCGAGCATCGGTTAAGGTGGAAAATCCTAGGTTTTCCAAAATAACAGATCTTGGCTATCTTTTGGCTAGTTCTACCCATTGGTTTGGGTCTAAAATGGTATTTTGCACTTAGATAAGTGGGTATGCTGTTAGAGAAAGAATAGGCATCTGATTTTAGGGTTAGACTAAGTCTCAGTTAGTTAAGGTAAGTAGAAATTGAGTCTTAGTTAAAAGAAACATGCTAAGAATAGGTCCATGATGAGGTGTCTAGGTGAGGTGGTCAAGTGAGGATGTTAATTAAATTAATTAAAGTAATTAATTCAATTAATCATGTGCACTATGGGATATGAATATGTAAGGTATGGTTAATTTAATTAACAAGGTTATAAGGGTGGTACGACCTAATTTTGGTGACAAAGAATTTCCTTCGGACATTGCATTGTGATTGGATACTCAACAAACATTGTGTTGTAGTATTACCTTGCAATGTATGTTTAGTTATAAAACTCATTTTGATAATATAATTTCTGATTTAAGTGTTTACATACTTTGAGAACATCTTAGGTCTTATGGAAATGATTGAATAGATATCTTGAAATTTCATGCATAAGTGCTTGTGTTAAAAACTTATGATATTATGTGGTAATGTTTACATGAAATTGGTATCAATAATGCAAATGTACCATTGAAGATTATGTTTTCTTGATATTTGTTCTTGTTTAGATTATGGAAGAAACAAGCTGAGATGGAAGAATGTGGTACCCCTTCCCATTAGATCCACCACCACCCACTTCATTTAACTAATAAAAATTCTAGCATATGCTTGTATATTTCATCCAAATTTTCATATCCAACATGATGTCTTCCTATAAATTACATTTATCGTACATGTTTTGAGTGAATTTTCTATGAATTTTAAATATTAGCATATCAAGAATCCTTTCACCTTAAGTTATCAATAGATTCCTTACAAATTATGCTTTTGATCACATTTCATATTTCTTTAGTGGCTTATATATGGTGTATCAAGTGTCTATAATACTTGTGTGACCATTATTTTGAATAAGAATTACATTTTGGATGTATTTGATATTAGATTGAGGTTCTAACAAGTCCGAGGGTGTGAGGCATAGTATCTCCCCCACTCTTTCAATCCACCCTTTAGGTTCTCTCACCTTGGTTTAGGTACAACCTTAGATTAACGGGATAACAACCACATCCTTAGTCACGTGCCTCCTTATTTTTCCCATAAGGCATGGTTAAGATAGATAGATAAAATCATCAATGGATACCAAATGACACATCAAGAGTTTTATCTTTTCTCCTTACCTAGTTACATATTCCTTACCTTATCATGGATCTTAGATTGGGAACCAACAAGGCTTACACTAAAAATGGTCTTTCTATTTGCATAGAAAAAGAGGTAATTTTAATTGTTTGATTCTACATCTCATTTAAATTTACCGAAAGCATATTTTTCCTTGGTTTGATTTTAAATAGTTCATTGATAAAAGAAATCAAAAAATAATAAAATCATACAAGATACAGAGTAAGATAACCATGCCTAAAATAAGCAAGCAAGAGAAAACTACAGTTTCCATTACATGAGCTAGTTACATTTGATTTTGGGGTCCCAAGTCCTTTTAAAAGTTACATTTTGAGGATGTCAAACAAATACTACATTTATAGAAATCATGCCACATGGGAGTATTTTGAATGTGTTAATTTCCTTATCAAGGTCATCATATAACATGTATTCGAACATCGTTGTCTAGGAGTCCGCATATGTATTTGGTATTTTTCCAAACAAATGTGTGCCTTTTCATTCTTCTCTATTTGTCTACAAATACTTGTGGGAAATTAAAAATAGAACAGTTTAAATTAATACTTTTCATGGCCATGTTTAAGATCCTATTTTGGCACAACAAGGGACAATGCTAAAATAATTTTTGAGGTTTTACTTTAGGCCTACTAAAATCATTAGCTTGAGAGTTTCAAAATGTTTTTTCGAAAACTTTTGTGCATATCCTGAAACCATGGTTGTTAACACATGCACACAAAAATGTGAGTTTAATTGGAATGTAAATGATTACATTTAGAGTTTTCCTTAATATAGCCAACAACAAGTAAAAAGGCCAACAATTGAAACATAATGATAAATTGTAGGTGAATGCAACAAGGTTTTCTCATGTGATCAAGGAATAACAATCCTCATACACAATAAATTCAAAGATGTACATACAAAGCACATAAGTAAAGGTGTTGCAATATGTATTAACATTTTCCTATTTGCATTTTATTGAATGTTTCTAAATACTTTCAAAAATGTATTTGTGTATAGCCTAAAATCAATGTTTCCCAAGAGAAAATTTCTTTTGAGGAATTCTAGAAATGGTTCATGTTCTTGTTCTACACTTCCACATTTTACGTACATGTCTATCTAGGGACATAGATTGCAAAATAAAAAAATTCCTCTATCTTATGTGTTATAATGGATGTACACACCTATTTTTAGCTCCCACCTATTGAAATAGGAAGGGAATATTCTAGTAATGGTATGGCATCTCATTTTTTATCCTACTATCTCCATCCATTTCATGAGGAATTTTCAACAACCCATTTTATGTATTGTCAACAACCATTTACATCCATATTTTTCATACCTATATACTAGGGCCATTGCAACTACAATGTCTCGATAAAAAAATCACTTTCTACTATGCTTTGATGGATGATCATACCCTTTCCCAAATATCCCCTTTAACACGGGATAGGAAGCTAACCAAGGAATTTCACATTGTCACAAAGCATTGACACCATTTAACCTAAAAATAACCAATGAGAATCCATGTTAAATAATTCACCTTATTGCATAAAAACAAACCTAGAATTTGTAATTATAACATCTAACAAGTCATGCACACCCTATGCTTTCACTACCCTATGCATGTTACTTTCCTGGAAATAAAATATTTCCCTCCCTAACTATTCTCATGTTACATGTATAAAAAGAAAAATTTAAAATTTTGGCCATGAAAACCAACCCCACATGAAATCCTCCTCGCCTAGTAATTGTGAACCCTTCATCCAGCTACCTTATCAACTATTTCATCCTTATCATGGATGAGAGGAACATGATGAAATGGTTTTCAAGCTTGTTTTATGTGTAGGGAATTATATATAAATGGAATAAAAATAATGAGATCTAAGATGTAATAGTGCTCCCTCAAGCACTAAATTGACTATTTTTATCCATTTCGCAACGTGATAATACCCTCTAAAAGATAAATGCAAGAGATCAACCCATATTAAGGTTTTGCAAAAGAGTATTGAAGAGATCCAGGACTTTTAAAATAATTATGTGAAGTCATGTGGTGTCGGGAGCCATTAAAAAAACCACGAGTCATTGTAGATTCGGTGAATGTGAGTTCCAACGGAGAAAGTGAACTTGTTCTAGAGATTGTGTGAGTTTCGAGAATATTTATAAATAAATAAAATAATCAATGAAAATATATTAGAATAAAATTCATGGTGGATACATTATTTTTGGTCCAATTCTTCACCACTCTCTATGATAATCTATTTCATTGTTGTTTCTCCTTTGTGTTAAAAAGCGTTTGGACCTAAAATTAAAATTTCAAGTAGAATTGTCTCTTGGAAATGGACATCAACATATTTTATAAGCTTAAGTGCAATTTTCACCCTAATATATACCTTTTACCTTTTCCCTTGGTGCAAGGTGATAGGAAGGATATAAAAGAGTGCCCACTATTGAGAATTTAATTTTCATTACCTAAAACTTGATAACTTTCTCCCTAGGCCACTTTACAACTAAAAATCATGACCCCTTGGCACACTTTTTTACTCTTGTTGTCCCTTGTCCCTTTTTTCTTGGTGTAAGGGTATAGTAGATACATTAAAGTGTTCCCCCTTGTTATGGATTTATTTTTCATCACTAAATACCTATCAACTTGTGTCATAAGTAGTCTATAATCTTGTTTTAACTCACTATTTCCCCCTCCTCATGAAAGATGAAACATTTGCGGGAATCGCTTTTCCATTTTCCCATTGTCCCAACAGCCAAGGGGAAATTAGGGAAAAAAATGTGCCCTACCTCCTCTTTTAATCCCTATTCACATGTGGAGTCTCGTCTTAGCTCTCGAAGCTTATTTTCAACCCCTCCATCTCCCTCACATGCTCTCACATGGTGAAACTTGTCATAATATGGTATAAAGTGAAACTTAATGTCCCCATTTTACCTTCATATTAAATCTCCCCTATTTTCATGGGTTCAACTAATCCTATAAAATTTTAATGAATCGGGTTAACCCATGTTGGTTTAATGGTGACTTAAAGTGCTAAAATATGGAAAGGGTTAAAACTCTAACACTAAGTCATTTTGAAACTATTCCACTCCCCCAAAAAAAAAGATCACATCAACATGAAAATATATGAAGTGTAACATGTAACTCCATTAAAACTTCACATTTTTCCTCCATAGAATCCATTAAAACGAACTCTATGGTTTATGTTTCAAAAATGGTCTTTTTCTCAATGTCAATGATCTCGTGGTTGAAAACCCTTGAAACTTTGCTAAAATTATCCATTTGAAAATGAATTTCAGATGATATATCACTTGGGGATGTCATGAAATGATTTATTTTCTATTTTAGAAATAATTTTCCATCCAAGAACTCCATTTTTACCCAAAACAACTGAAAATGTCTTTGCATTTTCTCAATGATCCTCATAAAATCAGATTTCATTTGAGCCATTTCTTGCATGATGAAGTGGAGTATTTTTGGATATATGGAGGACTAAGTTTTCTCTCAGTATTCTTCCCTCTTTGAATATATTTTCATTTTCCCGGTGATCAATGAGCAAAATTGCCTGAAATTTGGAGTAGATGATCCTCATAAAATCAACTTTCATTTGAGCCATTTATTGCATGATGAAGTGGAGTATTTTTGAGATATGGAGGATTTATTTTTTCTCAGTATTATTCCCTCTTCAATGAATTTTAGACTTCCATGTTGATCCAAGTGATATAATTTTCTAAAATTTGGAGCAAAGCATCCCAGAATGAAAATGAAAATTTTAAGACCACTCTCATCTCATTTTGACATTCAGAAGATCACTTTATAAAATATAAATCTAGGGTGGGACCTAATAAAATTAGTAAGTGTTGGTATTTTGGTTAATTTTTTCATATCCATCCATTTCCCATAAATTTCAATATCTTTTATCATCGTGAAGATTAAATATTCAATTTTGAGCCAACCATGGATGGATGTGTGGAGGAGATCATTAAAAAAGGAAAATAATATCAATTGAGATCCTCTCTCTATTCACTTTTACTCTCACCACTATTTCTAAGGTGAAGATGGAAAAGGTTGAGATAGAGAAAGAAATAATCCTTTTGGATAGTGTTTCCCCCATTGATATCGAGATGAGTTGTCTTGATTCTCAATCCTTTGTGAGAAAGAGTATCCTATAAGAGAAGAAGGTTGCACTTGCAGTGGCTCAGTTCAACAAAGAGGTCATGGGAAATTATTTCACCCCTGGAGAATTTCCACAAAATTTCTCTAGAGAAAGCTATTCATTGTTAGAGGCTTCTTCATATTTCAATTGATCACTTCTCTCTTCTTCCTTCTCTCTAACATTCTAATTCTTCATTGGGAATGTAATTTTTGGATTTTTTTGTCTTATTCACTTAAGTGACCTTTTAATTTTGCATTTTAAAATTTATTTTTCATTAATAATAAAAGGACTCATCTTTATTCTTATAGGAATATGAAAGGTCATAAGTGGTAAGAATATGAAAATTCACTTGGGGGATATGAAGAGACATTTTGAAAAATATATATTGGGATGGATTATCTATTCCAAAAGGTTGATATCTTGTTTTCTCATACTATAGGCAAGAAGCTATTTCTTATATTCCATTTTCTATGTTATTCTACATACTATTTTTCAAGTATACATGCTTTCTAATATTGTATAACCAAGAAAGAAATTTGTATCTTTGATGAATAAACAAATAAACATTTGTGTCTTTGATTTGTTAGTCTTACTATTGCTTACATATTTTTTACCTTCCCATTGAATGTGGAACTAATATGGTTAATGTTTGTGAAATGTGTAAGTTCCTACTCACAACCTTAACACACTCCCTATTTTCTTAGCTCCGCTTTACCTCTCCCTAAGAAAATTCCTACCTTGTATACCATACAAGAAATTTGCCACATTTTTAGTGGATTATTCTTGTGTGATCCCCAACCTAATGGACACAAAAATATTATTATTCCCTGCATTCAATAAATTGGAGCCTCCCCATTCCTTAGAGGAGGGACCTAGTCCTGGGACCATGATTCAAAGAAAGTAATTTTTCCTATGAAAATTATTTCAATAATAGCTATTGGTACCTTGATGATGCAAATTAAAATTGTAGAAATTAATATGGTGTTTATTAATCCACAATCATTTAATTATCAAACCAAGGGACATAAAATTTCAATAATGCCAGTGTTGTATGCATAGTTATAGGTATTTAGGAGGTAAGGAAATGAATTGTTGTCACTACAATACTAGAAATAACAATGCTTAGGAACAAACTAAATTCAGACTGAAAGTAAATACTATGACTAAGGTAAATCATGTAAACTCAGAATGCAGATAAAGGAATGAATTGCTATTAATTCTACTCATACAATAAATCAAAGAAACAAAATATAGAGGGGGATAGAAACCCACAAGTGGGCCCTGCCTTGGGTGCTTAATCCATCTTAAGGATTGTACCTAGAAGTTATTTAACAACACTCAGAATTTTATTAAATTGACATGAACATTACATTTGCATACAAAGAAACTTCTATATTTTTGTATCTTCTACCTAGATCTACATACCAACTAGATCTTTTAGCATTAATCCTCTCCTTTTATATATTTTTCATTACAATCAAAATATGTGAAGAAGAGTTCAAAAATAAGTTCTAATAGACTAAGTGAAATATCTTCTATAGAAAAAGTAGAAGATATCCAATAGATCAAGAATTTTGACATATGTAATAACACATGCAAAAGAACTAATTAACAAGTGTTCAGATTATCAAAACATAAATAAAGTATTTGTTAAGTTCTGGAATCATTTATTTAACTGATCAATTAGTTATTCTTTGAGTTTCATGAATATTCAAATCTATTATTGAGTTTACTTCAGTTCTCATGTTTCAATTTGTATTTGCCTCTTCCATGACATGTACAAACATGAAGTGTCATCCTTTACATTCCAATAGATCTTTGCAATCACATGTTATTTGTTGTAGGTGAATCCCTTCTATTGTAGGTGAAATTCTTTGAATTCTAGAAAGTTTCGTAAATGGTGCCTTTGGCTACGAATAAGTGGATACAGGTGGCTCCTTTTTTAGTATGTGAATCCCTTTGGCTGTGAAAGAGTGGTTAGAGGCAAGTCATTTCTGCATACAATTTGTTGTGTATAACAAGTTTTTGTAAACAATTTTGGCATCATAAAAATAATTATTCAAACACCTTATTGTAATCAAGAGAATAAATACGTAATCACAATACAAAAAAATGAAGTTAACTAGTAATAACTATATTAATTAATATTCATGCCATAATTTCAAGTTATAATGAAATGACTTAAAAATATAACAAGGAAATATAAGTAAAATGATTTAAATGGTTCAAAAATTATATAACATGAGTTGTTTAGAAAGGGAATTAAACAACTCATCACACCCCCAGACTTAACTTCTTGAATTTCCTCATTCAGGTTTCTTAGGATCTTTAGGTTTGCTAGGTTTCTCTTGAATGGTGTTGCATAAGCATCTGAAATCCACTGGAATAGCTATCCCTTTAGGATCTATGAATAAGTAACCTCCATTCATCATGTACCTTTTCATGACTCTATCATGGATTATCCCATTTAATGGTTGATCACCTGACCCATTTGGTATCGAAAAGTGGAATATTGGTGGGTGATAGCCAATTGGAAAACAAGTTTTTGCACATGCAATAGAAAGATAAATGTATGCATTCACTCTTCTTAAAGTTGGAATGATATTATGATAAGAGTGCATTTATTTACTTTTGCATCTTAGGGGACATATTATTCCAGTGCATCCTATAGGCATATACTATCTCTCTTTTGCATTGTACTTAATCTTGTCCCTGACTTCCTCATAAGCTTATTTCCACATCTATCATACCCTTTTTTGATTTCCTTTTTCTCCATATATTTTCCATATTCTTCAATAAATTCCTTAGTGTTTTCAGATTCATACTTGATCATCAATGGTTTTACCTTTTCCAAGTGCTTGTACTCTTCCATTTGTCTCTCCCTATCTAACTCATTCATAAAATAAGAACAAAGTGCTTTAATTGGAACATCTCAAATGGAGCAATTGGAATCCAATACCTATCATATTTAAGATAATAGTTGTACATGTAGAGTTCACACAATATGAGTTGAATTTCATGAGGAATTTTTATATATAATTTAAAGAAGCTCCTAGTTTCACTAATGTCAAATGGAATGTCACGAGTTGAAAAAGGAAAGTTTCATGTGAAACATCTTTTATTTCAAGAAAATATCATAAATGTTAGAGGGATTCCTGCATTTGAATATGTCATGGGCCACCTTAATTTTTTCTTATTTATTTTTCTTTAACATTTCAATTTCTTTATCGTTTGCCTTAATTTCTCGTTGGTGTTGGAAGATGAGTTTTCTTTTTCTCTTTCCCATTTTCATTTTAACATATTAACATAGCTTTCAAATTGATAAACTCTAGTAATCTAGTAGTGTTGTTTGTGTTGTAATGTCCCTATAAACTGGTTTGACAAGCTCTCTTATAACTTCCTTGATGAAAATTTGTGGTTGTACCCTGTTACATTTAACTACTACATGCTACATGCTAACATGCGGTAAAGATGGTAGGGGTTTAACTTGTTAAAATACACCATTTACAACTATAGGTGTGTGATCTAGTACTTTTAAAACTCATTCATACATCTGATCTTCCTCAATTCCATGGACAAGATGAGTCAATAACTTCTTCAACATCCCGAGGCATATCTTCACCAATGTATTTTTCATGAACTATCTAGTCAGTCCTCTCCTCATGACCTTTGCCTTTGTAGGAAATGTCTCCTCATTTTAATTTTCAAATTATTTTCCTTCATGCTCTCCATGAATTACATAAGCATGAACTACCTATGTATGTTCCTTAATGTACTCTTCATGTTATTCTTATACAGTTTCTCTACCACTTTCTTCTCCATTTTACTCTTTCAAACCATCCATGGGATCTTTAGGGCCTTGTTTCTCATGAAATGCAACATCAACACCTCCCTGCTATGTGTCCATTGGTGTGGAATCAAAGTTATTTGAACCTTCCATATCACTATCAAGTGATATGGTTTGGGTTTCTATTGGCTGGGAGGTTTTTGTCCTTCTAGTTTTTAGCCTATGAGAGTTTCTTGGTGGTGTAGGAGTGGACTTGAAAGATGTAGGAGTGGACTTGGAATATTTTTCTTACCCATTAAGGTGGATGATTAAGGAGTGGAAAATTTAAGGAGGGTATCGATAATAAAAATATATTTTAGGGGTGATTGGATTAGGGTTTGGTTTAGAAGATGGTAAGTTCTCAGAACCAGGGGTTTCTTTAGGCTGGGAATTTAATGTTGAAGGCTCAACTGAATGTGTGGAAGAGCTTCAGAGCTTATTGTCCTCTTCCATTTATTTCCCAATAACTCATCAATATGCTTAGCTTTTGCAAATTCATCCCACCTTAGTTCAGGATGTTCCCTCTGTAGGGTATGTTTGATTATCAAAGTGATGAGGTAGTGATGTGATAGTGTAGACCTTCCTCTTTGTGCCTCCCTACTCATTTTTTTCAATATATCATTCAAGAAATTGGGCACATTGACATGTCTATTGTTCTTTAGATGATTGAGAAATTTAAAATGAATTGTGTTTAACCTAGAGTATCTCCCCTTGTAGGTAAAATACTTGATAATGTAATTTACAATTTCAGCCCAAAGAGGTTTAAGAGAAGTCATGTGTGTACCTTATCGGTCATTAACAAATACATCATATTCATCAGTAAATTACCATCTGGATGCCTCTAGATTTTCTTTTTCTAGAAAGGGGTCACCCTATGAAGGAATTCCCATCACCTTAGCCAAGATGTTATCATTAACTCTCACTGATAAACCTCTTACCTTTGCTTCACCATCTCTGAATGTAGTAGCAAACTCTTCAACCATTGACTCATTAAAACCCTGGAACTTGTTTATGTAATCCAACCATCCATTGTCTTGAAAATATATTAAAACTTTTGGCTGGTTGAGAATTTAAGAGGGCTCTATCGGCTCATGTCATATCATGTCTCCCTCATTTTCAATATGGAGATTGCTCGACTCGAGTAATGCAATCACATAGTTTTGGAGAAATTATGAAAATTTAAATTGTGTGATATTGTTGTGATTATTTTGTTTTTAACTTCAAGATCGAAGCACATGCAACATGGTTATAGGAGAGGTAATTAATTGATGTGAATGTATGAATCATGATAGGTAAATTTTATGATAATATGGGATGATGTGTAGAAATACATCATAAGCATAAAGGTCAATGGTTTATAAATGTTTATGAAAACATTATGAATTGACATAAATACTAATCAATAGTAATTATTCGAAGTATAATTTAATCAATTCGTAGGAGTGCACTTATCTCAATGCATGTTTTAGAATGATGATTATGAGTGCTTATTGATTTTCCACCCTTGTTGTACATTTTCTTTCTTTTATGATTCATTCACTTCTATGTTTTGTAGATGTGTGTCAAACTATTATTTTCTGACCCTTACTAAAACTAGATGGATCCCAGAGAGGGAATACCAATTTTTGGGGTGTCGGATGCTTCTTATTTTTTCTCACACATGCATATATATTTTTATTTTTTTCATGAAATCATGAGTTCATCAAATGAAAAAGAAAAATAGGAGTTTTTGCATGTTGTTACAAGTAGAACCTTTAGTCATTACATTATCTCCTTATGTTAGAGATCATGCACTCCTGTAATCATCTTACATCAAACCTTACAAAAAAACTAAGAAAATAAAATGTTAGCAAAGTGATGTTGATCACCAAAAGGGATGATCACAACACTTTTATTCATCCTTGGAATATCCAACAAGATGAATAGACCAAGGCCACCAAAATCTCTTAGTCCTTTGAATTCCTAGAAGATGAGCCAACAGGCTCAACTCCTGATCTTAACTCTGATGTTCTCATCTCCATCCTGCTTACACCTCCTTTGAATTGTTACATGAAGGTACTTATGTCGGCTAACTTCTTGTACAACCTCAACCTATGGCCATTAATTAGTAGCTTGAACCTCACATGGTCTATAGTGGTGAGTTTTATAGCTCCATTAGGGAATATTTTCTCAATCTCATATGGGCCTAGCCACTTTGTCCCTAGTTTTTCCATATTATCCTTTTACTTTGAATCAAACAATATTTCCCAGTCACCTTCTTAAAATTCTCTAGTCTTGATGTACCTATCATGTCATTTAACTTTCTGTTTCTGCATAACTTTTGTATTGTGTATTGTTTGTCTTCTCATCTCATCAATTCGTTGATTTAGAGGATTTTTTCCTTTGAGATTCAGATAAATCTATTTCTCTTTCAAGTGTAGTCCTTAATGTCTTGTGATCAAATTCAATTGGAAAAACACTAGTCTTACCATATAGGAGTTCAAATGAAGTGAAGCTAGTTGTTTTCGAGTTGTGTTAAATTCCCATACTGCCTTTGGATGCCTATCTTCCCAATATCTTTTGTAGATTGCAATGGTATTTTTCAATATTTCCTCAATATCCATGTTTATAGCCTTTACTTGGCCATTAGATTGGGGATGATATGGTGTCAAGTTCCTATGTTTGATTTCATACTCTTTAACTAAATTAGAAATTACATCAACATTAAAGTGTTTACCTTGATCGGTGATAATATTCCTTGGAACACCATATCTTATGAATATGTGATCATAGAGAAACTTGGCTACTTTCTTAGTTTTTGACTTGGTAGTGCCTTCACTTATTTCCACTTAGTTATATAATTTATGCATATAAAGATGTATTCCTTCTAGTGAGATTTAGAATCCATAGGGTCAATGAAGTCCAAACCTCATTTTTAAAAGGTTGTAAGACCAAATGAGTGCACAATGGAATTTTATAAAATTTGGTAGGCTTTCCCATTCTTTGAAACTTATCACATCTCATGGTGTAAAGTGTTTCATCCTTATCTAATGTTGTCTAGTAATAACCATTTAGTAATTTTTGTTTGTTGTTATTTTTGCAGCAAAGTGTCCTCCATAAGGCTCACTATGGTAGGATCTAAGAACATCATATATTTCCTCATCATCAATGCATCTTCTCATGATCTGATCTTTCCCTGTATGAAATAGAAATCCAACTATCCAAGAAAAATGCACACTCTTTTCAACTATATATTTATTTTTAGAGTATAAGTAATGTGGTGGTGTCTTACCTGAGACCAAATAGTTGGCTATATCAACATACCAAGGTATTTTAGTGGAAATAGAAAAAAAAAATATCATTTGGAAAGGAGTCATAATCTATTTTTTCTTCATCATTGGTATCCATTCTTAAAAGGAAATATTCTACAATTTTTCCTTTCCAGGCTTGTCCACAATAGTGACATCAAACTCTTGCAAGAGTAGCAACCATCTAATTATTATGTTGCTTACAACTAGTTTGTTAATCAAATATTTAATTATAGCATGGTCAATGTGAATAAACCATGGATAACATTTGATGTAGTTCTGAACTTATTGATAGCATACACAACTGCTAAGAACTCCTTTTATGTGAATGTGTAATTAAGTCTAACATGCTGTAAGTTATTTCTAACATTATAAATATCATAGTTTAAAACTCCATACTTTTGTCCTAATACAACTCCAATTACATGGTCTGATGCATCAGTATGGATATGGAATGGAAGATTCCAATAAGGTCCTCTTAATATAGGGGTAGTAGTCAACATTTGGAACACAATATCACATTTTCATTCCATTCAAAAGCAACATCCTTTCTTAGCAATGCAAAGAGTGGTGTTTCCACCTTGCTAAAACCTTATATGAATCTTCTATAATACCCAACATGTCCTAGAAAACCCCTAACATACTTTTGTTTATTTGATGTTAGTATATTTATTATAACAAATACCTTTGCTAGATCAGCTTGAATTCCATCAGAAGAAAGATAGTGTCCCAAAACTATACTTTTAGACTTCATTATGTAACATTTATCATTGCTTAAAGACAAATTGTGTTATTTTCATCTCTTCAAGATTTTTCCAAATTCAACATAGCTTATTCAAAATGATGCCATGTACTATGAAATCATCCATATATACCTCCATACATTCATTTGTTAGATCTGAAAATATACTCGGGGATAACCTTTGGAGTGTAGAAAGTGCATTGCACAAGCCAAAAGGAATAACTGAATAAGCATACGTTCCCCATGGACATGTGAAGGTAGTTTTGTCCTAGTCTATTGGTGTAGTTTTAATTTGATTATAGCCACTATATCCATCAAGATAAGAAAAATACTTCTTACCTACCAAAGTGTCAAGTACTTGTTATATGAAAGGTAGTGGAAAGTGATATTTCTTGGTTGTTGAATTAAACTCTCTATAGTCTATGTAAATCCTCAATTTTCTATTCTTCTTAGGAAAAATGAGAAGTGGTGACACCCATTGACTGTCTGAAATCAAGTGTATAAATCCAGCATCTAGAAACTTCTTCAATTATCCTTTTATAATCTCTCTTACTTTGTTGGGTTCATTCTCCTTGGTGGCTTCCTGATTAGTTTACATTTTTCTTTGATGTAAATCTTTTGAGTGCACATCTTGGGATGAATCCCCTGCATGTTGCCATAATCCCATCCAAATGTTATCGTATGATTTTGAAGAAGAATTATTAACAACTTCTCTTGCTACTTACTAAGAATATTTTTCACGTTTAGTGGCCTTATTGAGGTTATCTCCACTTGTTTGGAGAGATCAAACATTAAACATACATTATTTCTAATAGAATTCAGTATACGATTGTGAGGGAGAAGTTGATGAAGGTCATAATTATTATCCGGATTTTCATGGTGCTTTTCTTCGGTAGAACTTGGTAAGAGAGACAACTTAAGAACCTTATTATATTATCTACTTCTTCATTTCTTCCATAGTTATTCTGTAAGACATTGATAAGGACTACATCTTCTTCTTGTCCTTCAATTATACAAGATTTTTCCAGCATCACAAGCTCTTATACAAAACCCCGATCGCTTCTAGTTCTTTAACCCAAATTGTCTGATCTTCATCACTCAATGGCTGGGTAGGAGGATAGAGCATGAGATTTTTAATACCAATTCCATTAGAAATAATCATGTTGTTAGACCTGCAACCTATTAATGCATCAACAATGGCCAACCATGGCCTTCTTAGGATGATAGGATATCCTCCTAAGCTTTCTTTTGGTTAAAGGAAAATAAATTCAGCAGGGTATTCCCAAGAGTCTACCACCACAACTATGTTCTCAAGAACTCCTTCAAGTCTGACTATTGATCTATTTGTAAGCTATAATAATGTAGTTGTTGGCCTTAGTCCTTCCAATTTCAGATCATCCATAATTTTCTTGGTCATGACATTTACGGCTACCCCTAAGTTAATCAGAGAATTTTTATTATTGTTCCATTGATTGTAATGTTTACAAAGGATTTCTGGATCTATATACTTTAGTAAAACTAAATTCACAAGCATGATATCTATCATATGTCAAAATTTTTTTGCATTGGATGGATCATTTATCTTTCTACCTAGTTTTTTTATGCATAGATCCTTAACCAACTTGTTATATATGGGCATGTCCTTGATTTCTTGAATTAGTGGAATATTCACACAAATATATTTTAGCTGATTGACAAAATTAGAATCAGAATCTGATTTTAGGTCTATCTTATTTCCATATAATGTTTTTGGGAATGGTGGTTCATTATAAACTTTGTTGAGTTGTTAAAGATTAGTGCATTGTAGCATGGTTTTCTTTCTTGTGGATCATCTACAACAACTGTGGTTCATCTACAATCTTTGTAATGGTGCGTCCACTTGGTGGAGGAAGGGCTCTTCTTGATCAGAGATGAATGTTATTAAAATGAATAGAATAAGTAGGGTATTGAGTGTCATCAGTGGTATAGGCAAGCT
Source organism: Taxus wallichiana var. yunnanensis (assembly GCA_018340775.1). Lineage (NCBI taxonomy): Eukaryota > Viridiplantae > Streptophyta > Pinopsida > Cupressales > Taxaceae > Taxus > Taxus wallichiana. The sequence goes on from CM031234.1 coordinate 132,561,334, forward strand.
GAAAAACTTTATTATTGGAGTTAGGTGTTGGTTGAGCTAGTAGTTGAGTTTCTTTTGGATGAGAGCCATATTGGGAAATTAGTAATAGAGCTTTTGTTGTGGAGAAGGAAATTTATGGTATGATTTTTGTAATTAGGAGGTGGGTTATTCCATGGTTTCCCTTCTCTCTAAGGATTTTTCCACGATTGAAGGGTTATTTCCATTTTTTTGATCTTAAAACTAAGGTTTCCACTGTTGTTGGTATTAGCTAGGATATGGATTCCAACCTTTCTTCGGGTTATCCCAAGGTGGGGGTTACATATATGGATTACTAGCCCAATTATGAAATTATGACATAGGATATTATGGAATACCTCCTTGTATTGGTGGCCATGTTTTTATTTGAGAAATATAAAACTCTTGTTGATCCTCTGTCTCCAACATCTTGAATTCAGGTAAATCCTCCTTTTCTACATTTACAATGTTGACCAATCCTCTACATTTGCAATCATATTTCTTTCTTCTACATGCATGGAAGAAATTTGTAAGTGTTTCCTCTACATCTTCTCTTTTCTTCTTGGCATGTAGAGAATCTAGTTGAGTGACCATGTCATTGAAAATCTCCTACTTCATGTTCTTGAAAATGTTGACAATCTCTGACTTGGATATGTACCCAATTGTTTTGGTAGTTTATCCACCTCTTGATATTACATTTCTTATTATCTTCATGGTGGCTCTAGAGTAATTCATGCAGGATTCAAAAATATCCTCAAAGGTATATTTTGAAATGTCTCTATCTCCTATCAGATCTAGAGCATCCATGTCCTCCTCACTAAGTCCCTTCAAAAAGAGTAATTTTAGATATTCAAGAGGTAGTCTTGTGTGCCTTGTCTTCAAAATGCAGAACATGAATCTTTCTATATATTCTTCCAATGGTTAATCCTCATTCTGTTCCATATTGTATATTTCATCACCCCCTGTACTACTCAGCCTCAATAGTCTTGGTAATTAGTGAGAAACTTCTCCTTCATTTATGTCTAAGTGGTAACAACATCTTTTCCTAATCCCATAAACCATCTCAAGGTTACATCTTTGAGTGTAGCAATGCATAACTTCAATTTATGTACATCATTGGTATAATTATAGCTCCTACATAGAATTTCAAACTCAAACAAAAAGGTGTATGGGTATTCAGCCATAGATCCATGAAATTTAGGCAAGCCAGAGGAGAAATATTCTTCATAGCAACAACCTCATCATTGTTTGAAATGGGAAGCTCAAAGGTAGTTTACGTATATTCAACATTTTGGTTCAATTCTTCTACCATGTCGGTTGATTATGAGTAGCTTCACAACTTTCACTTAGAAAGACACCTTCTAACAACAAAAATTTTACAGAGGAAATTATGTCTTCTTCAAAATCCTCAGAATTGTATGAAGAGATTTGTGCTACTTGTGGATTGGGTAAAAATATACCATGGGCATCTCTTGGACGGTGCATGCATCAACTAGCTCAACTCAATCAATGAAAATTAGTGGGGGTTTGGAGGTGGAATTTCCTAAACCTAATTTGCTTCTAAGAAATGTAAACACCTCTCAAAAATATTATAACTTAGTAGTATCCCTATAGCAAAACCAAAAATGATGGTGCAAATTAACTTGCAGTAGTTAATATGATATTCATTAATCCATAATAATTTAATTATCAAACCAAGGGACATATAATTTGAATAATGTCGGTGTTGTATACATAATTACAGGTATTTAGGATGTAAGGAAATGAATTTTGTCACTATAATACTAGAAATAATAATGCTTGGGAACAAACTAAATTCAAACTGAAAGTAAATACTATGACTAAGGTACAACATGTAAACTCATAATGCAAGTAAAGAAATGAGTTGAATTGCTGCTAATTCTAGTACAACATGTAAACTCATAATGCAAGTAAAGGAATGAATTGCTGCTAATTCTACTCATGCAATAAATCAAAGAAACAAAATATGGAGGGGGATAAAAAACCACAAGTGGGCCCTGCCTTGGGTGCTAATCCCTCCTAAGGCTTGTACCTAGAAGTTACTGAACATAACTCATACTTTTATTAAATTGGCATGAACATTACATCTGCATACAAAGAAACTTCTGTATTATGCGTATCCTCTACCTAGATCTACATACCGACTAGATCTTTTAGCATTAATCCTCTCCTTTTATATCTTTTTCATTACAATCAAATGTGGGAAGAAGAGTTCAACAAGAATTTCTAATAGACTAAGTGAAATATCTTCTACATAACAAGTAGAAGATCTCTAATAGATCAAGAATTTTGACACATGTAATAGAGCTAATTAACAAGTGTTCAGTTATCAACACATAACCCAAGTATCTGTCAAGTTCCTAGAATCACATATTTAACTAATCAATTAGTTATTCTTTGAGTTGCATGAATAGTCAAATCTATTATTGAGTTATCTTCAGTTCTCATGTTTTAGTTTGTGACTGCCTCTTCCATGACACATATAGACTTGGAGTTTCATCCTTTACGTTCCAAGATATCTTTACAATCATGTATTCTTTGCTATAGGTGAATCCCTTCGGATGTAGGTGAACTCCTTCGGAAGGATGAATTTTTTTTTAGGAAGGTCCTTTGGCTGCGAGACAAGTGGATGCGAGACGGTTCCTTAGTTGTATGTGAACCCCTTTGGCTGTAGGCGAGTGGTTGCATGCAAGTCCTTTTTGAATACAAGTTGTTGCGTATAAAAAGTTTCTTGCAAATAAGGTTGGCATCATACAAAGCATCATTCAAACACCTTATTGTAATCAATAGAATAAATGTGTACTCACAATACCACAAAATGAAGTTAACTAGTAATAACTATATTAATTAATATTCATGACATAATTTCAGGTTATAATGAAATGTATTAGTAGTATAAAAGGTAAATACAATTACAAGGATTCAAATGGTTCAAAAAATTACAAAATATGACTTGTTTAGAAAGGGAATCAAACAACTCATCACCCACCATGGGGAATATTTAGACATCCTACATCCTATAAATATAAAAAATAAATAAATCATAAAATACAAAGCTCAAAATAATGAAAACCCCTTTGTTGATTTTGGTAAGGAAACCCTTCATTAATTTTCATATTCATCATTCAAAAATCTGTACAAATAAGAAGATATAATATACACAAGAGGAAACTATGTAAGTGGCATTGCAGCCTTTGAAAATCCTTTATTTGATCCTCAAGAATAAGCTAACTTCATGCTTACCCCACATGGATTTTAAGACAAACTCCACGAGAGTCCCTTTGAAGATCCTGCTAATAGTCCGATTGCACAAGATCTTGATCTTGTTTCTCAAAGAGAATAAATTGAAGGAATTGGAGAAGAATAGATGGATGCATTTGTACGATGGGGATAAAACACATGTCTATTCGCACTAACTCCTCTACTCCATGAGTTGTCTAAAGGATCAAGAAATAATTTTCCAAAATTCTATGGAGATGGAAAGCAACATCTAGATGAGCATATTACAACTTTTATCACATCTTGTGGCATTCTTGGAGTAGAATATGGACTTTTTTTCTCAACTATTCATGGATTCATTTCAAGATGCCACTAAAAATGGTTATATTATTTTTCATCTTTCTCAATTACCAATTAGAAAGATATAAAAATTAAATTTTAAGTAGAGTTCAAGCTAGTGGAAGATGCTCATTCCCTTCTTTCTCAATTGACTCAAATTATGAAATAACGAAAGGATCCCATTAGAGAATTTGTGGCCAAATTCAACAATATGATTAACAATATCCCTAATGGAGTCAATCCTAATACATAAAATCAAAAGATGTTCTTCACAAATGATCAACTTCTTGAAGTTGGATTCATGTTGAGAAGAACCCAACCACCTGTGCGAATCTCAAGATCTTACGGTGGAGGTAGAGGATGATCTTATCATGTTTGGTAAGATAAAGAAAGGATAAAACCATGAGAAAGGTCAAATTTATAGTTTTTGGACTACATATCCACTTTTGTAAAAATGGCTAATGAGATTATTTCTATAAAAATAAAATTTCTCAAATTACACTATGCAAGGAGATTTTTAGGAAGAATTTTGAAAATCAAAATCAGATTCTTTGGAACAAAAGATGGGCTATCCTTGGAAGCCCCAATTGTTAATGCAACTTGAAAATATTGAGAATAAGATAAATATGCCCTAGAAGTTGAAGAAATTGGAGATGCTAGGATTGGCTAATATAAATTCTCCATAGATGGTGAAGAGGTATAGAATTCCATAAGCTGATTTGAATAGTTATTGTTATCTAAATAAATCTCACAGTTATTTAGATAACTTGTATACACTTTTCGACTCATATTTATTCATTGTATGGTTGTGAGCACTCAAGTTCCCTTGGAACATTCCCTTCTTTTCCTCGAGCACCCTTACATGCTTCCCTTCTCCCTTTTCCATTTTCTTCTCTTTGTTCAACTTTTCCTTGCACACATCTCCCGTGCATATGCCTTCTTCCTAGTATCCTTTTACCCGCACGAATCTCACACTTGCTTCAATCAACCACGTCCCTAGCCATCTTGTGTGCCCTGAATCATCTTGTAATGGTTGCACTTTGACCATGTTTTCTCTTCTCACCAATTTTCCTCATCTCCCTGTGTGTGTCGCATGTGCCTTCCTTCTTCCTTATCCCCGCTCCTTTTCCTTCCACATGCATATATTTTTTCCATCCTTTACCATTCTATGCCACACCTTCCTATAACATGCTTGAGTGTGCTACACATGACTAGTTAAAGTGCACCAATAGCATGTTGGATCCTTGTAACAAATATATAAGTGACACGTAGTAGAAATGACAAAACATTTACACAGTTGTTCGTACTTTCAGCTGACCCATGCGTGCCATGTGTTTTTCATGCACCAACGAATCTAAAAACTTATAATAGCTGTATATTTTGCTACAAATATCTGATTAGTGCGCACTTGGACTTTTCAAAAATCTACTGACATCAACTACAATGCTAGACATTCAAATTTAAATTTTAGTAGACATGATATGTGAGAAATGGGAAAACATATTTCTAAGCATTAATGAAGTAGATATGATTTCTTTTACAACCTGATTTGATATGACCCTCCATCCTTCCTTCTCCAACATGCCAAACAGACCTGGGGAAGTGCATTCAATAGATTCTTATCTGATTTAAAGGAATTGAATGCTTCTTATTGGTGGTTATATTTCAAATTCAGTTTTCCTTCTTCTCTTCTCCTTCCATAGATTCATCTATAAATATAAGAGGTGGGATCATTCTTAATGTTGGATACTACGGATCCTTATGTATTTTGCTAAGGACTTCATATTTTTGTATTCGATTTGCGAGACCTATAGATCTAGCCGATGCATGTGGATATCGACCTCTTTTGCCATTGTAACAACTCTATGCATTTATGGAAGTAATAAAAACATCATTTTGTGACTATTATTTGTCCTAACATGTTTACATTCCTTCTTCTTTCCTTTTCTTTCACATTACATTCTTATTGTGCCACTTCACGTCCCTTATAGTTCCTCAATTAGTTGTGTTCTATGAGAATGATCTAGTAAATGCATTTTTAGTTGTGTTACTCATGTCTAGAGTCCTTTCAAGATTTCCCTTGTAATTCATGCTCGAGAACAAATAGTGTTCATCCCTCTTTTTCTAGTGCTATCACCTTTTAGTGTATTTTATTTTCATGTTATCCTTCTATCCCTGGTCCCTTGGCATTTATTAGCTTAGTTTCCCTTTTAGCACTAGGAGTAGCAGTAGCAGTAGAAATAAATAAAGGAACCGGCCTTCTCCAGAGATCTGTCTCAAGTGCACAAGGTCCCACAACTTGGAGATGGTTCCATTGTGATCTCAAATAGATTGGATCTTCTAGATCTAAGACGTGGGTGCAAGTTTGAAGACCAACAATTTCTGGCATGCTCGGTGGGACCAATAATGAAATATTAAATTTCATATTCTTAAGTTTTGTTGTGTGGACTTAGTGTTCCAACCTTTTGAGGCTCATTCAACACATCGATGACTCCCAAAAATTTTAAATCTCTATTTTAGCAGCCACAGTACCTTTCATGAGAAGAGTGCATATAAGAAGAAGTGCGGTAGCTTAATATTATTTTGAGTGCCTCTAGCTATCCACGAGAAGATTTCATTCTAGAAGTCCCATGCACACATATCTATCTCTAGCACATCGTGCCCATTCGAATCCTCCTCAAAAAGACAATGAGCGCACCCTACTATAACACACCAATAACCTCCTCCATTAAGGAGATTTTCTAACTTCATACGAAGAAGTCCCCATGGTTTTGGTCATGCAATATGACATGCCAAACAGTAACGCTCAAAAGTATTCCATATTTCACTAGTGATAATCAAGTAACCCCTCGGGAGCATGTCTAGGATGTAGAAAACGTGTGTTCACTCTATTTGATCACGGATGATGATGTAGCGGTAAGGCTACTCACAACCTCTCTCAAAGGTGAAGCACTTTAATGGTATCGAGACTTAATACTTAGATCTATTTCCACCTTGGATGAGCTCATAACATCTCTTTGCAATTATTTTTAAGATAATCCAAATCACCTATCTTTGGTGGAGCAACTAGAAATAACAAGGAGGGCACCCAGTGAGTAGATGACCAATTTCAACATCAGATTTCAAAAGACTTGGGACATAATCCCTCTTGTGGTAATACCAATATCCTAGAACGCATTTTTTTATTATCTAAAGGCCTTTGAACAACAATATCTTAGTCATGATTCAATCCATGGGAGATAGGACCTTACTAGATGCTTATAATATTGTAGTAAGGGTAGAAAATAGTCTTATTCAGGAGGGAAAGATAGCTCCTAGACCACCTATGCCCTTGTTCTCAGAAATGTCACAAGCACCTCAAACTTCTGTGGCCCCTATTCCTATTCCTAAACAAAGTGCGCAACTAGTTGCATCTACATCCTACCCCTAACGTAATAAAATGAGGATGAATAATTGAAGGCTCTGATCATAAATTTATCAAACAAAGTCATATCATTAGAAAAGAAACATGTGTAAGCCTATAGAGGAAATTATAATCATGCGCATAGCCAAAATAATTATCCTTGGTAGAATCAATATGGAAACCAAAGATACATTCCCAACCAGAAAAATGATAGATGGCATGCTAACGTGCATCTACCCTTGCAATTTTTTCCTCCCGCACCCTCTCTTCTAGTACCTAGTACAAGTCAGGCACTCGTTCCAGTTTAGAACAATTTGGCGCAAGAGTCAAAATGGTGCTTCCCTTACAACATGCCTCATAGTCAATATAACTATGTGAATGTTGCATGCTCCTAAGCCTACATGATCCAAAATGCTTGACCTATGATCCTTTGAAGAAAAAATCAAGGAAGACCAGAAGCTCCTCCAAAGGAAAATTTTATGTTTTTAGGAATTGAGGAATTATGTGCAATCACGAAGCAGAAGATGATACAAAAATACTAGGGGCCCAAGTTTCATACAACACAAGATATAAGAAGAGAATGTTGGAGTCAGGCACGTAGGTCACACTCCTAGAAATGTAGAATGACCCTCAAAAGTAGAAATAAGCAGCCAAGGCATCTAGCAATAAGAGCACTCAAGTCCCTACATAAGAAGCCCCATGCAAGGTTCCTTAAGTGGCGTGTGCCCCTCCTTTGGTAGTTCAAGCTCCTACTTCAGAAAAAAATCTTACTTCCACCCCTTAACATTCAAAAAGGATGTTGTTCCTCAAATACACAAGTTAGCGGATTTTCCATTCATTATTGTTGACTAGGAAGAAGACAAATATAAATGTCACAATGTGGGATGCCCTAACTATTCCATCTCAAGCGAGATCTATTACATGAAGCTCTAGTGAAACGGTTTGTGCGCTTCTATTAACATATACTAAGAAAAGTAGAATAAAGTACATAAGGTTGTTAAAACCCCTCCATTCTATTTTTCCTTGATTATATGCAAACATTTTGTCCATAATTACATGATATACGTGGGCGCTAGTACCTCTATTATGCCCAAGAAGATAGCCGATGTCCTAGGTCTTAGGTATAAACCCTAGTCTAAACGAGTCCTACAACTTGATGGCTTAGCCATCACTACCTTAGGAGTAATCAAGGATCTTGAGTTGACCCTTCATGCATATTCAAGTTTAAAAATTACTCAAGATGTGTCAATCGTTGACTTACCTCCTTTATTTTCCCTATGTCTGTCAAGAGATTTCACTGCTCAAGTGGGTGGTTACTTATCTTCTAATTGGTCTCATATGTTACTCAAGACAAGGTATGGTACCCGATTTACCATACAAGTTGAGCCTATATTTTCCTATCATGTAGAGCCATATGTCCCATCCCCTCTCCAAGCCAATTGTCTAATCCAAGAACAAGCTTCAGTTCCTGAAGAGAAACCTCTTCCACCCTCTATTCCTGACCTAGTACTTGATGAATGGGAAAAGAGGCACCATAAATTTGATCCATATACTGAAGAACTAGAAGCTTATGAAACTGGGCTTGGTACTTACTACATTCTTGAAGAAGAAATTGTGTTTCCGTACACACTCTCAAAAGATCAAGTTGAACCTAGTCTATGGAAGTTATATTTTGATGGTTCAGTAGAAACGACATGGGAGGAGGAGTTGTTCTCATTTCCCTAGGTATGAGAAATTCTTCTTCAGGCATAGGTTGTAGTTTACTTTTTCTAACAATGTGGTAGAATATGAGGCCATTGGTGCATGGTATATTGATTGTTGAAAAAATAAGCTTAAGGCATTACAAATATTTTGGGATATAGAGTTGGTTATCCATCAGGTTACCAACAAGTGCTTAACAAAGAATAATCTTCTCAAAGCTTATAAACATAGAGTTGGGACCTCCTTAAGAGATTTGATGCTCTAAACCTATAGGTGGTGCTACGCAAAATGAATAAGGAAGATGATCAAATGGCCTCACTCAGTTCACAGTTCTCTCTTGTTGAGGTATTTTTCAAAGGAAAAACTCAAGTACATTAACATGGTGATCAAGCCATCTATTCCAGATAACAATACTAGGCTGGCAAGTGATTGATGAGTGATGTGCGAGATCATCTAGTTAATTCAAAATGAAGTTGAGTTCTCATCAAGCATGTAAGCTAGTTTGCATGACTATGGTGACCAAGTTATATAGTGAAGAAAAAAGTTTCCTAAATTTTTGGTCACCTTAGAACAAATGTTTATCCACGATAATGAATTCAAGGGTGAAGAAAAGTATATGCGCGTTCTTGCAATAAGATTTCTCCTAGTCACTATTTCGTATGAAAAGGAGTTGCTTCTCAACAAGACTTGTACGCATGATGAAAAGTAGGGCTTCATCTCTCTCGGTCAAAAATACATTGATATATTCTCATGGGATTATGAAGACCTCAAATGATTTTATCCGGTGTTTCTCAACACTCCATCGACCTTGACCACGATATCAATCTGTCAAATAGAAGCATCAAATAGTTAATCTAAAGATAGAGTCCCTCATGAGAAAGGATTTATCCAAACTCATTGAGGTGAAAATTATTTTTCCCATCAAATACTCTACTTGGGTCGCGAATCTAGTTCCAGTGTGCAAGAAGAATGGTGAAATCAGACTCTGTTTTGATTTCAGATATTTGAACAAGGTATCTCTAAAGGATCATTATCCTTTTCCTTGAATGGAGCAGATTATGCAGACTATGGCCGGTGCGAGAGGTTCTCAATGTTATATGGATATTTAGGATTCAACAAGATCTTGGTCAAGGAAGAGGATCAATTCAAAACCATGTTTAGGACCAAGTGGGGAATATATGCATATCGGAAGATGCACTTTGGTCTATCAAATGTGGGTGCCATATTTTAGTGCACCATGGGAATTACCTTCAAAGGTTACATAAATTAGTTCATCTTAAAAGTCTTCTCAAAGAAGATCATGGATCATATAGTGCACCTGGAGAAAGTATTTGAGACATGCAAAATGTATGGGGTGTCTCTGAAACCCAAGAAGTGAAATTTTTATTGTGGCACGGGACAAGATTTTGGGCCATTTGGTTTCAAATTATAGCATCACAATTGATCCTAAGTGCGTTTAAGCCATCCTGGCTCTGTCCCTACCGGTGCACAAAAAATCCCTTCAATCCTTCCTCGATAAGATCAATTTTGTTAGGATCTTTATCCCTAACTTTGCAGGATTGGTAAGGCCAATCACCTTGATTCTCAAGAAGGAAACGACTTTCAGATGGATAGCAAAAGGAAAAGAAAGCTTCAATAGAATCAACCAAGAAATTAATTTCACGCCAACACTCATCAACCTAGATTATTCAAAAGACTTCATCCTTTATGCTTATGGTGCCAATATGAGTGTTGATGTTTTCCTAACACAAGAAAATGAACAAGGGCTGGAACAACTAGTGGCTTTCTTCAGCCAGATGCTAATGGATTACGAATTAAGATACAGTCACATAGAGAAGTAGGTATTTTCCATCATGTATGTTCTCAAGAAATTAAAAAGTATGCTTGCCAAAAATCATATCGAGGTGTTAGTCTCCCACTCTTTTATTAGAGAATTCATCATGGGAGTAGAGATCAGTGAATAGAGAGCATGATGGGTGACCAAAATCATGGAATATTATGTGACTATCAAAGCCAAAAACTAGTAAGAGGTAGCACTCTCTGCAGAAATATTTTTGAGGATGCATAGAATGAATATGAGACTTTTTATTTCGGATGAAGTTATCTCGTGTGCGAGAACTTGAGTATAATATATATCCTCGTGCGCATGACTAGATGAAGGAAATGGTCACATTCCTTTATGAGGGTGTATACCCTCCTGGTATAAACAAAGTAAAGAGAAGAAATCTAATGTTACAATCTATCCCTTATGTTTTGATTGATGGAATTCTCTTTAAGAAGAATCTTGATGGCATGCTGCTAAGGTGTATCAACAGTGTACAGAATGAAAAAGAGTTAGCAGAATTTCACGATGGATTTTCTTGTGGACACTTTTCTGCCAAAACTACAACAATGAAAATCATAATGGAAGGTATCTTTTGGCCTAATTTGTTTGCATATGCATACAAGTGGGTCACAAAATGCAAGGAATGCACTTTCTTTTCAGGAAAGAAAATATTTGTAGTGCTTCCCCTCTGACCAATTCAAGCAGATCAGCCTTTTGTGCAATAGAATTTTGACTTCATAAGCATGATCAATCCACCTTCAAATGCTAGACACAAGTGGGTACTAACACTACGAGACTATTTCACTAGATGGATAGAAGTTTTCACACTTAAGTAATCAACCAAGTCAGTCATCTTTTACATTCTCAAGAGTATAGTCACATGGTTTGGCATTCCTCAAACCATTATCTCCTATAATGCAAAATCCTTCCTTGTGACCAGAATCATGATTGGGCTCTAAATCTGGTCATCTATCTAAAGACTTATTCCAAATATTACCCCAAGGAAATGGTTAGGCAGAGTCAAAAATAATAACCTGATCGAATCATGAAGCACACAATGAACATCATCCAAAGACAGTGGCATACAAAGGTTTCACATGCGCTCTGGGAAGATAGAATCACAATTAAAAAATTAATAGGAACTTCTCCTTACAAGATTATCTATGGCAAGGAGGATACCCTGCCTTTTATTCTAGAATTAAATTCATTAGCAATTTCCCAACAACTAGAATTTGAAGGTTCGGACAGAGAGAAATCGAATGGAAGAGCTAGTTAAAATTGAAGAATCAAGAAACTCTATCATGATCAAGCTAGAACAACATCAACAAGCAACAAAGTAATGGTTTGACAGAAAGGTTGGGCATCAAGGCTTAAAATTTGGGGATTTGGTCCTAAAATGGGATGTTGATAGAGCTAAACCAAAGTGCTATTCAAAGTTTGATGGCCCTTACATCATCAGTTCATGTAAAGAGGCTAACTCTTTCGAGTTAACTCATCTTGATGGAGGCACACTACAAATCCCAATAAATGGGATCTATCTCAAACCATTCCATTAAGTTTGTTGCATCATTATGTATATATTAGAGTAGTTTTGATTCTTCTAAGTGTGTTGCGTGCATATTGTTTGTTTGTATGTAGTTCTTTCCTTTTGCATGCTTCTCGCGCATGCTCTTCATTTGCTTCTAGGATCTTTGACATTTTCAACGACTTACAAGATTCAAAATCAAGTCAAGAATGATCCTTCAAGTGACTTCAGGGGAAATTCTTCAAATGATTACATAGTAGACTCCATGCCCAATGGATGCTTCAAGCTACTAATCTCCTTCATCTAGTAGGAAGATGACCCCGAAAGTCACCAAAACTGTTATCCAAATAACTCTCCCAGTTATTTAGATAACTTGTATAAAATTTTGACTCATATTTATTCATTTTATGGTTTTGCGCACTCAAATTTCCTTGGCACATTCTCTTATTTTCATCATGAACTGTTGCGCCCTTCCCTTCTCCCCTTTCCATTTTTCTTCTCTTTGTTCAACTTTTCCATTGCGTGCATCTCCTGCACATCCACCTTCTTCCTAGAAGTTTTTAACCCTACATGCACCTCACACTTGCTTCAATCAGCCAATTCAAATGCCTTCTCATGTGCCCCACATCATCTTGTAATGGTTATGTCTTGACCATGCATTCTCTACTCACTTTGGTTTTCCTCATCTCCCCATGTTTGTTACACGCACCTTCCTTATACCTTCTCCTCACGCCCTTTCCTTTGGCATGCACATATTTGTGCCCTCCTTTGTGCCCTTATGTTCCAAATCATCCTCTAAAAATATTGATTATGCTACACATGACTAGCCAAGGTGCGCTAATAGGGTATTGGATCCTTGCAACAAATCAATGAGTGACACGTGGCAGAAATGATAAAACATTTACATAGTTGGCCATCCTTTCAGCTGATCCACATGCGCCATGTGTTTTTCATGCGCCGATGACTTTGACAACTTATGCAGTTATATCTTTGTCTACAAATCTCTAATCGGCATGCACTGCACTTTTAGAAATATGTTGACATTAGCTAAAGTAGTAGACATTCAAATTAAATTTTGGTGGACCTCGTAGGTGAGAAATGACAAAATGTATTTCTGAGCATTAATGAAGTAGATCTTCTTCCTTCAACCACCAAATTTGATATGATCCACCCTACTTCCTTCTCCAACACGTAAAATAGACCTAGGGAAGTGCACTCAAAAAAATTCTTATGCAGATTTACAAGAATTGAATGTTTCCTATTAGTAGTTATATTTCAAATTCAGGTTTTCCCTCCTCTTCTCCTTCCATAGATTCATCTATAAATATAAGATTTGGGCTCATTATTAACATTGGATACTCTGTATCCTTATGCATTTTGCTAAGGACTTCATATTTTATCAATTCTAAGTTATAGACCCTTGGATCTAGCTCATGCATGTGGATATCGACCTCTTTTGCCCCTTTATATGACTTTGTGCATTTTTGGATGTAATAGAAGCATCATTTTCGACTATTATCTGTCCTAACGTGTTTGCATTCCTTATTCTTGAATTTTCTTTTGCATTGCGTGCTTTTTTTTCCACTTTATGTCCCTTTAGGTTCCTCATTTAGTTGTGTTCCATGAGAATGATCTCATAAATGCATTTTTAGTTGTACTTACTCGTGCCTAGCCTCCTTTCAAGTGTTCCCTTTTCATTCCCGCTCAACACAAATAGTGTTTAACCCTCTTTCTCTAGTACTATCTCCTTTTAGTGTAGTTTATTTTCATGTTATCCTTCTATCCCTGGTCACTTGGCATTTATTAGCTAATTTCCCTTTTCATCACTAGAAGTAACAATAACAGTATAAATAGATAGATGAACTGGCCTTCTCTAGAGATTTGTCTCGAGTGAAAAAGGTCCTATAACTTTTAGATGGGTTTTTGTGATCTCAAACATCTTGGCTCTTCCAGATCTGAGACATGGGTGCAAGTTTGTAGACCAACAGTTTCTGGAATGCCCGATGGGACCAATAATGAAATCTTAAATTTCATATTGCTAAGTTTTGCTGTGTGGACATATTGTTCAAGCCTTTGGAGGCTCATTTCAACACATCTGGAGACTCCCAACAATTATAGATATCTCTTTTAGTAGCCCTGAGTTCCTTTCATAAGAAGAGTGCATACAAGAAGAAGTGCAATAGCTAAATATTATTTCGAGTACCTCTAGTTATCCCATAGAAGCATTTGTTCCGGAAGGATAGTACGTACATCTCTATCTCCGATTGCACCACGCCCATTCAACTCCTCCTCACAATAGAAAACCAGCATGCCCCTGTTATGGCACACCAACCACCTCCTCCATTAAGGAACTTTGCTAACTTCACTAGAGGAAGTCCCTAGTTCTGGTCATGTAACATGACATGCCAAATGGTGTGCTCAAAAGTATTCCATACTTTACTGGTGAGAATCAAGTCACCCCTTAGGAGCATATCCAGGATGTATCAAACGTGTGTTCACTTTATTTGATTACACATGATAATGTAGCCATAAGGCCCCTTACAATATCCCTCAAAGGTAAAAAAATTCAATGGTACCAAGGCTTAAGACTAAGATCTATTTCACACAGGATAAGTTCAGAACAAATATTTGTAGTTATTTTCAAGATAAGTGAAATCACCTATATTTTGTGGAGCAACCGACAACAACAGGAAGGGTGCCCAAGGAGTACATGACCAATTTCAATATCATATTTGTGAAGACTTGGGAATGAGAATCCCTCTTGTGGTAGGACCTACAACCCAACACACTTTTTGTATTATCTAAAGGTGTTGAACAATGATATCTCAGTCATGATTCAATCCATGGGAGGTAGGACCTTACCAACTACCTATAATATTGTAGTAAGGGCAAAAAATAGTCTTATTTAGGTGGGAAAGATAGCTCCTAGACCACCTATGCCCTTGTTCTCGAAATTTCACAAGCACCTCAACCTTCTATGGCCCCAATTCCTATTCTTGAACAAATTTTACAACTAGTTGCATCTACATCCTGCTCCCCAGTGCAACAAAAGGAGGATGAAAAATTGTAGGCTTTGATTAGAAATTTATCAAACAAAGTCATATCATTAGAAAAGTAATAGGCGCAAGCCTATAGAGGAAATACTAACTAGGAACATAGCTAAAACAATTAGCCTTGGTGGAATCAATATCAAAAACAAAGATACACTCCCAAACACTAAAATGATAGATGGCATGCTAATAGGCATCTACCATTACAATTTCTTCCTCCCATACCCTCTTTTCAAGTACCTCATACAAGTCGGGTGCTCATTCCGATTCGAGAAAAATTTGGCACAAAAGTTAGAATGGTGCTTCCCTTACAACATGCCTCATATTCAATATCATTATGTGAATGTTGCATGTTCCCAAGCCTACATGATCTAGAATTCTTCAACTTGTGAGCCTTCAACAAGTGCGGTGAAGCAAAAATCCAAGGAAGACCAGAAACTCCTCAGGAGGAAAATTTGATGTTCTTTAGTGCTGAGAACTTCTATGCAATCAATCAAGAAGAGGATGATACAAGAAGACCACATGCCCAAGTTGTAGATAACACAAGATATCGAATATAATTTTGGAGTCAGGTGCATAGGTCACACTCCTAATAACAGATGACCCTTAAAAGCAAAAAGAAGAAGCCAAGGGATCTAGCGCAAAGTAAGATCATTGAATTACCTACACAAGAGGCCATGTGCAAGGCTTCGAAGTTACATGTGCCCCTCCTTTAGTAGGTCAAGCACGTTAGTGCAAAATCACAAGACACCCCGGATGCAAATCGGGCTTCTAGGTTGATCACTCGGGCATCTAGTGTGATTTCACAACATGGAAACCTCTCTCCAAGCGTGGGACTTGTGGCGAGAGGAATCTCCAGAGAAGGTTGGTTCTGCTCCTAAACTACCTGCCACAAGCTATTCTAGTGCAGGCAAGCTAATCTAATCTTAATCTAACCATGCCAAGGAGACAGAGAGAGAGAGAGAGAGAGAGAGAAGGAAAAAACAGCAAAATCCTACACTAAAACGGTGATACACTAGAGAAGGAGAATGTTGGACATCTATCAAAACTGCCATGGGACAAAGAGAGGTGAGCAATGGGAAGGATGGACAGATGCATCACAGGCCCAAGGATAGATTTCACATAGAAAATGTCCCAAAACTCCATGAACATAGCTCCAAACCTGCAATGAACATTCAAACATGCACAAATACCTGCAATGAAGAGAGGCAAGAAGAGAACAAGCAAAAACGAGCAAGGATGGACAAATGCATCACAAAACACGTTTTGTTGCTCCAGAAGTTTGTACAGAACATCATTTCAATAGTAAAAGGCAAAAATGCCATTACAGAGCAAGGGAGGAGGTTCGAACTCCATTTTCAACCCTAGAGAAGAAAAGAAGGGAGGGCAGAGCCGAACAGATGAACAACTTGTCATGTCCCCCTTTTGAAAGAAGCCCCTCTGTACAATATATAGGAAGAAAGAGAGAGGGAAGAGAGGAAATTCGAAACTACCACAACCACTTCTAGGTCGCATTTTAAATCATCTCATTATGGTAGAAGTGGCAGATCTGGCAAAGCAAAAGCGAAATTTATCTCTTTGCATTAAAGCTGGTTGTTGAAGCGTCATACGGCATTACCATTCGTCGAGCCGTTTCTTAAATTTCTCTCTCTAGACTACACCAAAATGCAAGATTGATCCTATAATCATGTAGATAATTTCAACAGCTTTATGTTGATATAAAGAACGTGCAAATCCAAGCTCGGATCAAAAGATATGACGATCTGAAGATTTAGGGCACGAAACAGACCAAAACGGATTTTGAAATATTTTCCCACACTTCGCCACCTAGACGACACGTGGTAGGCTCTGATTCATTGAATAATTCTCTCTCCTCCACCTTTCCACGGGCTTTCCTTTGAAATTTCCTTGTGGTCCCTATTTGGGACACGTGGCACTATCCATTGGTTCGGGCCGACCCTTCAAAACTCACCCTTTGACTTTTTGACCTTTTCCTTGTGACACGTGTCATGATTTGATTGAAAGTCCGCATGCTGTCGGCTCCTTGGCCCTTCGCATCTTTATGTCTGGATGTCCCAGTACGAACTTTCTATGTTTAATTTGAAGCGGCGGTTCGCGTCCATTTGTCCCAAATGTTCCAGTGCTTCGTGGGACAAATTCTTCCGGTTCACCCGATCCGGCCGATTCGCGTCTTTTTGTCCCACTTGTCCCACATTGTTTCGGACTGAAGCTCTCCATTTCGGCCGAGTCAGCTTCTCGCGCCCTTCGCATCCTTCAGTGTCCCATTTGTCCGGTCTGCTACTGGCTACTGATTTGTCTATTTCGGCGAACCGGCCAGTTCGGGTCCTTCGCACACTCTTGTCCCACTTGTCCCTTTGCTGCTTGGGCCACCTGCAGGATTTTCGGCCGATCCGCACTTTGGCGTCCCAAATGTCCCACATTGTCCTAGGACAAGGACTTAGCCATTTTTCGTGATTTTTTCTTGCCTGAGCCTGTCTTTTGCAACTTTTTTTGCATTTTCTCAGAGCTTGCTCTTTCCTTCTTTGGTCAGGGGAGTTAGAAAAATTCTGAGGGAACCCCAGAAACATGATGTTTGCTCTGAATCAATTATCTTCCTGGGACTTGAGAATTCTGATGCATGTTATCAAATTAACCCTGGGGGGTGAATTTTGGATAACAATTTGGTGACTCAGCGGGGTCATCTGCCTGCTAGATGAAGTTACCAGTTGCCTGAAGCATCCATTGGGCATGGAGTCCTGAGTTGTAACCTGCAACTGATCTGAACTTTGAAAACTTCCCTCGAGCCACTTGAAACCCATTAACTGGAGTGTTCTTGCCAAGATTCCACTTGAAATGAAGCGTGCAAGAGCAGAACCAACAACGCCAAAACTATGTACAAAACTGAAAATCATACATGTCCCAAATGGAACATGCGAGTGTGCACAAGCACTTCTTCTACCGAAAGCAAACCTACCTACTCTACTCTAACTGGAAGCAAAAGCAAGCTAAACAAATCCTACTAATTGGTTGTGAGAAATAGCTTCCCTTTCTCAAAAGTGGCAGCCATGCAATTGATTTGGCACTGATCATGGCTGTTTGGATGGATGGAAAATCAACAAGAAGCTGGTCTTCTATCCAAATCATCAAAGTATCAGCTGAAAACAAATCCAATACCTCTTTTAGTTGCTCTGCATTTGGATTGAAGAGGTATGGCAGCTGATCCTTGGTACTTTGTAGCTCACCCTCATGCTCAGAAGCAAGCATGACTGGTTGTGACTTCTCCTTTGGCTCCAATGAAGCCAAATACCTGATTGGGAAAGGTATGGTCCTTTGAGTATGCCCATTGCTGTGATTTTCAACCCCAAGAATGGAGTCTTCTTGTAGACCTTCTTGAATGGATGGTGTGGAAGAAATGGTGAAATTCCTCTGTCCTTTCTCTTCCTCCAATGAAGAACGTGAAAGATTAAAATCTTCCAATCTTGATTCCGAAGAGCTATTATAAGATGCGTTGGCTGTTGTAAATGAATGCCCTCCTTCATGACAGCAGACTCAAGTGTTTGGAGTGTGGATGATGAAAGAGAGAAAGGTGGAAACTCAACCGGCTCTTCTCCATCAAAACAGTCCTCCAAATCTGACAGATAAACTGCCTTATTGTTGTCCTGCTGCAAATATTCAACTTCCTCCATGGTGTCTTCTTGATCTGTAACTTGACCACCATGGTTTCTTTCTCCCTTCAACATTGAGTTTGAGAGGTCAAACTCCTCTTCAGCACTGGAACTTGAGAGAGGTGAAGTAGAAAGAAGAACTGAAGGTTCTCTTGTAGCCTGCTTTGTGCTCAGAGCTCTTGGGTCTGCACTTTTCTCCCCCACAGCTGGAATGTGCTCCTCTTCTTTTGGATTTGGAGCAGCTTCTCCTTCCTCCAATGTTTGAAGACAATCTTGCTCTTGATTGAACTCTTCCTCCAGCATGAAGTTTGTCAAGTCAAACTCTTCAATCTGCTGCTCTAGAGGACAAGTTGTGACTGCAAGATCTTCTTCTTCTGCTGCAACAAAATCAGTCCTAACCACCACCTGTTCTCCAACCCTAGCCTCTTCTGTAGGTTTAACCATCAAGGGGATCTTTGTCATCCCAAATCTAAGAGCCCAACTCTTCAGACTTTGAATTTCTTCATCTTTGTTTGGCTTCTCTTTTTGCTGTTGTTTTCCTTGACTGGCATTCTGATTTTCATCCTCCCAACATGGATTTGGGAATGCAAGAGGAGGGATGGGTTGTAACTCAACTGATTTGACATTTTTTTGTGGTGGTGGAGGAGGTGAAACCTCTTGTTTCTTTGGAGTGGGAGGTATTTCATTTAGCTCTTGTGGAGAGGATGACTGTTTGGAAGGAAAAAGGAAAGAAGAATTGAGGTGTGGTGGAAGACTGAGAGGTGGAGACATGGGATCAACATTTGGGACAGCAGATGGAGAGTTTAAAATTTGCAAGTCCAAATGAGATGATGCTGCTTGAGTAATGGGAAGAGAAAAACCAGATGATGGTGTAGAACTTACCCATTGACAAGGTTGTTCAACACCGAATGTATAGGCCTCTATTTCTGCTGTCCATTGTGCAAGTTGGGGCAGCATCTTTATCATGAAGTCCAGCTTCTCTTGAGGGCTGAAGTGTCTTGGAAAAGGGCCTCCCCATGGACAAGGAGTCCTGTAACCAATTCCGAAAGCTCTCATTTGAGTTGTTGCTCTGGACTGCACCATCTCTACCTCCATCTTTTGGATTTTCTCCAACAAACCAGCATCTTGGATCTGATGGTCTTCATTGTATGCACACCCTTGCTCTTGGAAAGCTCCATAGCCAAACTGACTTTGCTTTGACCACTCATATGGGTATGCATACTGATCTTGAATCTGCTCAAAATGCTGATTTGGAGGATTTGTAAAACATGTTGGAGGTGTGATACACTGCTGTTGTTGATGTGGATTCCATGATGGAAACGAAGTCATGATTGCACAACCTCATAGAATGAAAGAATGAAAGAGATGGAAAGAAGGATGAATGGAAAATGAATAAAAATGAATGGAAAGGAAGGTCTGCAACTTCAGAGATGGGTTGTTGACCGGATGGAGTCCGAGATGTGTTTGCAAGTGCCTCCAAAGGCTGAAATCTTCACAGGAACACATCAACCTGCAAAAGATGAAGTGGAAGACCTCTAAGGTCCCACCGGGCGTGCCAAAACTGTTAGTGCAAAATCACAGCACCCCTGGATGTAGATCAGGCTTCTAGGTTGATCACTCAGGCATCCAGTGTGATTGCACAACATGGAAACCTCTCTCCAAGTGTGGGACTTGTGAAACCGAGAGAGGAATCTCCAGAGAAGGCTGGTTCCTGCTCCTAAACTACCTACCACAAGCTATTCTAGTGCAGGCAAGCTAATCTAATCTTAATCTAACCATGCCAAGGAGACAGAGAGAGAGAGAGAGAAGGGAAAAATAGCAAAAGCCTACACTAAAACGGTGATACACCAGAGAAGGAGAATGTTGGACATCTATCAAAAATGCCATGGGACAAAGAGAGGTGAGCAATGGGAAGGATGGAAAGATGCATCACAGGCCCAAGGATAGATTTCACACAGAAAATGTCTCAAAACTCCATGAACACAGCTCCAAACCTGCAATGAACATTCAAACATGCACAAATACCTGCAATGAAGAGAGGCAAGAAGAGAACAAGCAAAAATGAGCAACGATGGACAGATGCATCATAAAACACGTTTTGTTGCTCCAGAAGTTTGCACAAAACATCATTTCAATAGTAAAAGGAAAAAAACTCCATTACAGAGCAAGGGAGGAGGTTCGAACTCCATTTTCAACCCTAGAGAAGAAAAGAAGGGAGGCGAGCCGAGCGGATGATGAACAACTTGTCATGTCCCCCTTTTGAAAGAAGCCCCTCTGATATATAGGAAGAAAGAGAGAGTGAAGAGAGGAAATTCAAAACTACCATAACCACTTCTAGGTCGCATTTTAAATCATCTCATTATGGTAGAAGCGGCGGATCCTAGCAAAATGGCGGTGGTTTGTCTGCTGCATTAAAATTTGGTTGTTGAAGCATCACTTCTGGCATTACCATGCGTCAGAGCTTTTCTTAACTTTCTCTCTCCAAACTACACCAAAATGGAAGATTGATCCCAGAATCATGTAGAGAATTTCAACAGCTTTCCGTTGATATAAAGAACGTGCAAATCCGAGCTCTGGATCAAAAGATATGATGATCTGAAGATTTAGGGCACGGAACAGACCAAAACGGATTTTGAAATATTTCCCGCGCTTCGCCACCTGGATGACACGTGGCAAGCTCTGATTCACTGAATAATTCTCTCTCCTCCACCTTTCTGCGGGCTTTCCTTTGAAATTTCCTTGTGGGCCCTAGCTGGGACACGTGGCACTATCCCATTGGTTCGGGCCGACCCTTCAAAACTCGCCCTTTGACTTTTGACCTTTTCCCTTGTGACACGTGTCATGATTTGATTGGTCCGCGGCCTGCGACTCCTTCGGCCCTTTGCATCTTTATGTCCCGGATGTCCCAGTATGAACTTTCTCTGTTTCGGCCGAACCGGCTGGTTCGCGTCCATTTGTCCCAAATGTCCCAGTGCTTCGTGGGACAAATTCTTCCGGTTCACCCAATCTGGCCGATTCGCATCTTTTTGTCCCACTTGTCCCACATTGTTTTTGACATCAAGCTCTCCATTTCAGCCGAGTTGGCATCTCGCGCCCTTCACATCCTTGGTCTAATCTGTCCCGTCGATTACTGATTTATGCATTTTGGGCGAACCGGCCGGTTCGGGTCCTTCAAGCACTCTTGTTCCACTTGTCCCTTTGCTGCTTGGGCCGCCTACAGGCTTTTCGGCCGATCCACGCTTTGGCGTCCCAAATGTCCCACATTGTCCTAGGACAAGGACTTAGCCATTTTTCATGATTTTTTCTGGCCTGAGCCTATCTTCTGCAACTTTTTCGCATTTTCTCAGAGCTTGCTCTTTCCTTCTTTGGTCAGGGGAGTTAGAAAAAATCTGAGGGAACCCCAGAAACATGATGTTTGCTCTGAATCAATTATCTACCTAGGACTTGAGAATTCTGATGCATGTTATCAAATTAACCTTGGGGGTGAATTTTGGATAATGACTTCTTCTTTAGCTAAAAACTTGCTTCTATGCTTGAATAGTCAAAAAGGGATGTTGTTCCTCAAATGCACAAGTCGGCGTGTCTTCCATTCAATTTTTTTGACCAAATGAAGAAGAAAAATATAAATGTCACAATGTGAGATGCCTTGACTATTCCATCTTAATGGGATATCTTACATGAAGCTCTGGTGTAACTCCCATGTGCTTGATCCAGCCATATAGAAGCTACACACTTCTATCAACATCTTCTGAGAAAAGGAGAAGCAAGTAAATAAGGTTGTTAAAATCACACCTATCTATATGTCCTTGATTATATACAAACATCTTGTCCATAATTACATGATAGACTCGGGTGCTAGTACCTCTATTATGCCTAAGAAAATAGTTTATGTCCTAGGTATTATGATAGACCCTTGTCTAAAGGAGTCGTGTAACTTGACGGCTCAACTATCACTACCTTAGGAGTGATCAAGGACCTTAAGTTGATCCTTGATGCATGTCCAAGTTAAACAATTACTCAAGATGTTTCAATCATTGACTTGCCTCCTTTATTTTCCCTATGTCTGTCAAGAGATTTCACTGCTCAAGTGGGTGGTTACTTGTCTTCTATTTGGTCTCATATGTTACTCAAGACAAGGTATGGTACCCAGTTTACCATACAAGTTGAGTCTATATTTTCCTATCATGTAGAGACATATATCCCACCCCCTCTCCAAGCCAATTTTCTAATCCAAGAACAAGCTTCAATTCCTAGAGAGCAACCTCTTCTACCCTCTATTCCTGACCTAGTACTTGATGAATGGGTAGAGAGGCACCATAAATTTGATCCATATACTAAATAATTGGAAGCTTATGAAATTGGGCTTGGTACTTACTACATTCTTGAAGAAGAAATTGTGTTGCCACGTGCGCTCAAGAAATATCAAGTTGAACCTAGTCTATGGAAGTTATATTTTGATGGTTCTAGAAGTATAAATGGTGTGGGAGTAGGATTGGTTCTCATTTCCCCTAGGGATGAGAAATTATTCTTCATGCATAATTTTTAATTTACGTGTTATAACAATGTGGAAGAATATGAGGCATTATTGCATGATCTATAGATTTCTGAAAAAAACAAGATTAAGGCGCTGTAAATATTTGGGGATATAGAGTTGGTTATCCATCAAGTTACCAACAATTTCTTAACAAATAATACACTTCTCAAAGCTTATAAACATAGATTTTGGGAATTCCTTGAGAGCTTTGATGCTTTAAAACTATAAGTGGTGCCGTGATAAATGAAAAAGGAAGGTGATCAAATGGTCGTACTCAGTTCACAATTCTCTCCCATTGAGGAATTTGTCAAAGGAAACACTCATCACATTAAGATGGTGATCACGCCATCCATTCTAGATAACAATATTGGATGGTAAGTGTTTTTAGTGATGCAAAGATCATCCAGTTCATTCAATAGGAAGCTGAGTTCTCATCAAGTATGCAAGTTGACTTGCATGACAATTATGGTGACCATGTAATACAATTGAAGACCAACAAGTTTCCTAAAGGGTTGGTCACCTTAGAAAAAATGTTTAGACCTGATGATGAGTTCAAGGGTGAAGACAAGTATATGCGAACTACGTAAGAATACTACTCCCTAGTCACTATTGCATGTGGAAAGGAGTTTCTACTCAACAAGACTTGTGTGCATGATGAAAATTATGCCTTCATCTATGTCTTTCAAAAATACGGTGATATCTTCTCATAGGAGTATGACAACCTCAAAGGTTTTGATTCGGGTGTTGCCCAACACTCCATCAACCTTGACCCCTATATCAAGCCCGTCAGATAGAAGTAGCGACCATTCAATCCCAAGATAGATCCCCTCATGAGAAAGGAGTTATCCAAACTCATTGAGGTGAGAATTAATTTTCCCATCAAATACTCTACTTGGGTTGCGAATCTAGTTCTAGTGCACAAGAATAATGGTGAAATCATACTTTGTGTTGATTTTATATATTTGAATAAGGCATCTCGAGGGATCATTATCATTTGCATTCAATGGAGAATACTCATCAAAATTTGGTTAGCATGCAGAGGTTCTTAATTATGGATGGATATTCAGGCTTCAATCAGATCTTGGCCAATGAAGAGGATCAATTCAAAATGGCATTTATGACCAAGTGGGGAACATATGAATATCATAAGATGCCATTTTGTCAATCAAATATGGGTGCCACATTTTAGTGGTTGATGGACATTGCCTTCAAAGGTTACGTGAATGAGTTCATCTTGGTTTACCTTGATGACATAATAGTCTTCTCAAAATAGAGCGCAGATCATATGGTGCACCTAGAGAAAGTATTTGAGAGATGCAGAAAGTATGGGGTGTCTCTAAACCCCAAGAAGTGAAATTTTGTTATGGCATAGGGAAAGCTTGTAGGCCACATGGTTTCAAAGGATGACATCACAATTGATCTTGAACATGTTTCGTCCATTCGGCTCTTTCCCTACTAGCGTAAAAAAAAGCCTTCCAGTCCTTCCTTGGTAAGATCAATTTTGTTAGGTGATTTATCCCTAATTTTGTAGGACTGGTAAGGCCAATCACCTTGATGCTCAAAAATGACACGAATTTAAGATGGATAGTTGAAGGAAGAGAAATATTCAATAGAATCAAGAAAGATATTATTTGCATGCCAACACTCATCAACCCATTATTCAAAATACTTCATCCTTTATGTTTATGGCATCGATACGAGTGTTGAAGTTTTCCTAACAAAAGAAAGTGAACAAAAGCTAGAACAACCGGTGGCTTTCTTCAGCCAGACACTGAAGGATTACGAATTAAGATATAGTCACACGAGAGAATCAGGTCTTTGCCATCATGCATGCTCAAGAAATTAAAAAATATGCTCGTCACAAATCATATCAAGGTGTTACTCTCACACTCTTCTATCAGAGACTTCATCATGGGAGTAGAGATAAGTGAAAAGAGAGAAAGATGGGTGACCAAAATCATGGAATATGATGTGACTATCAAAGCCACAAAAATAGTAAGAGGTAGCATGCTCTGTAGATAGATTCGAGGATGCAAAGACTAAATATGAGGATTCATTATTTACGGATAAAGGTATCTACGTATGTAGAACTTGAGGAGAATAAAAATCCTGGCATGCACGACTGGATAAAGGACATGATCACATTCCTTTCTGAGGGCACATACCTGCTTGGCCTTTAAAAAGTAAAGATAACACATATATGGCTACAATCTATCCCTTATGTTTTGATTTATGGACTTCTCTTTAAGAAGAATCTTGATGGCGTGGTGTGTATCAAGAGTGTGCAAACTAAAAAAGTGTTATAAAAATTTCACGATGGATTCTCTTATGGATACTTTTCTGCCAAAACTATAGTAATGAAAATCATAATGGTAGGTATTTTTGGCCTACTTTGTTTGCATATGCACACAAGTGGATCATAAAATGCAAGGAATGCACTTTCATTGCAAGAAAGAAAATATTGGCAGTGCTTTCCCTTTGACTAATTCAAGCACTTGACATTTTGCGCAATGGGGTCTCAACTTCATAGGCATGATCAATCCACCTTCAAGTGCTAGACATAAGTGGGTGCTAACAACTATGGACTATTTCACCAAATGGACAGAAGTTGTTGCACTCAAGGAATCAACCGAGTCAGTCATCCTTGACTTTCTTGAGGGTATAGTCACAAGGTTTGGAATTCCTCAAACCATTATCTCCGATAATGCAAAATCCTTCCTTGGGACTAGAATCACTTATTGGGCTCTAAATCGGGCATCTATCTGAATACTTCTTCCAACTATTACCCCAAGGAAATGGTTTGGTAGAGTCAAAAAATAAGAACCTAATTAGAATCATGAAGCACATAATGGACATCAGCTAAAGAAAGTGGCATACAAAGGTCTCGCGTGTGCTGGGTAGATAGAATCATAGTTAAAAATTAATAGGAACTTTTTCTTACAAGCTTGTCTATGGCAAGGAGGCTACCCTTCATTTGATGCTAGAATTTAACTCATTAACATTTTCCTAGCCACTAGAATTTGAAGGTGCAAACCAGAGAGAAATTAGAATGGTAGATCTGGTTAATCTTGAAGAATCAAGAAATTCTACCATGATCAAGCTGGAACAAAATCAACAAGAAATAAAGAAATGGTTTGACAGAAAGGCTAGGCCTCAAGATTTCAATTTTTTGGATTTGGTCTTAAGATGGGATGGTGACAGAGCTAAACTAGGGCTCCATTCAAATTTTGATGCACTTTGGAGTCACCCATACATCATTAGTATTTCCAAAGAGGCTAACTCTTTTGAGTTAACTCATCTTGATGGAGGTGCACTGTAAATCCCAGTAAATGGGATCTATCTCAAACCTTTCCATTAAGTTTTCTACATCATTTTTATATATTAGAGTAGTTTCAATTCCTCTAAGTGCGTTACACACACATTGTTTGTTTATACATAGTTCTTTCCTTTCGTGTGCTACCCACATGTGATCTTCTTTTGCTTCTAGGATGTCGGCATTTTCAAACGACTTATAGGATTAAAAATTGAGTCAAGAATGATCCTTCAAGTGACTTCAGGGGAAGTTCTTCAAATGATTACATAGTAGAATCCATGCCCAATGGATGCTTTAGGCTACTGATCTCCTTCATCTAGCAGGAAGATGGCCCCAAAAGTCACCAAAATTGTTATCCAAATAACTCTCCTAGTTATTTAGATAACTTGTATAAACTTTCTAACTCATAGTTCTTCATTGTATGGTTGCACACACTCAAGTTCCCTTGGCACATTTCCTTATTTTCCTCATGTGCCCTTATGCCCTTCCCTTCTCCCTTTTCAATTTTTATTCTATTTGTTCCACTTTTCCTTTGCACACATATCCTATACATCTGCCATCTTCCTAATATCTTATTACCCTACACACACACCTTACACTTACTTCAATTAGCCAAGTCCTTGACCTTCTAGCATGCCCCACATCATCTTTTTATGGTTGTGCCTTCACCATGCATTTTTCGCTCACCATTTTACCTCATCTCCTCGCATGTGTTGTGTGCGCATTCTTTCTTCCTTCTCCTTGGAGCCTTTTCTTCCACGTGGATATCTTTGCACCATGCTTTGCATTCTTCCATGCCACATAATCCTCTCGAAACAATTGAGTGTTCTACACATGACTAGTCAAAGTGCGCTAATAGGGTGTTGGATCCTTACAACAAATTAATTAGTGACACATGGTAGAAATGACAAAACATTTGCACATTTTGTTGTCCTTTTAGTCGATCCATGTGTAACACATGTTTTCTGTGTACCAACAAATCCATTTTTTTAAAGTCGTATATTTTAATACTGAGCTCCTATTGACATGTGCCTAGACTTGTCATAAAGCTTTTGACATCAGCTATAGTGCTAGACATTCAAATTCAAATTTTGGCAGACTTGGTAGGTGAGAAATGGGAAAATGTCTTTCTGAGCATTAATGAAGTAGATTTGATTGCTTCAACCACCTGATTTGATATGATCTACCCTCCTTCCTTCTTCAACATGCCAAAAAAATTAGGGAAGTGCATTCGATATATTCTTATGAAAATTTACAAGCATTGAATGCTTCTTGTTGGTGGTTGTATTTCAAATTTGGGTTTTCCCTCCTTATCTTCTCCTTCCATAGATTCATCTATAAATTTAAGAGATGGGGTCATTATTAACATTGGATACTCTGGATCCTTAAATGTTTTGCTAAGGAATTCATATTTTATGTAGTATCGATTTGAGACCTACGGATTTGGATCATGCATGTGGATATCGACCTCTTTTGCCATTGTAATAGATCTGTGCATTTCTAGAAGTAATAGAATCATTGTTTTGTGACTATTCTCTATCCTAACATGTTTTCATTCCTTCTTCTTTCCTTTTCTTTTGCATTGTGTGTTTTTTGTGCCACTTCACATCCCTTGCAGTTCCTCATTTAGTTGTGTTCCATGAGAATGATCTAGTAAATGTGTTTTCAGTTGTGCTACTTGTGCCTAGCCTCCTTTCACTCATTTATTTTTCATCCCCACTCGGAATTGATAGTGTTCAACCCTCTTTCTCTAGTGTTATCACCTTTTAGTGTAGTTTATTTTTATTTTATCCTTTTATCTCTAGTCCCTTGTAATTTATTACCTTAGTTTCCCTTTTAGCACTAGGAGTAGCAATAGCACTAGAAATAGATAGAGGAATTGGCATTCTCACGGATATCTATCTCAAGTGCGCAAGGTATCACAACTTAGAGATGGTTCCATTGTGATATCAAATAGCTTAACTCTTCTAGATCTAAGATGCGGGTGCAAGTTTATAGACCAATAGTTTCTGGCACACCCGGAGGGACTAGAAATGAAAGCTTGAATTTGATATTGCTATGTTACAGTGTACGGACTTACTGTTCCAACCTTTGGAGGTTCATTTCAACACATATGGAGACTCCCAACAATTACATGAGATCTTTGTTTTAGCATCCTTGATAACCTTTCATGATAAGAGTGCATAAAAGAATAAGTGTAGTGGCTGAAGATTCTTTTAAGTACCTCCAGCTATCCATGAGAAGATTTTGTTCTAGAAGGCCAGTGTGTGCATCTATATCTCCGGCGTGCCACGCCCATTCAACTACTCCTCACAATAGACAACTAGTGTGCCCTACTATGGCACACTAGCCACCTCCTCCATTAAGGAGCTTTGCTAAATTCACCAGAGGAAGTCCCCTAGTTTTGGCCATGTAACATGACATGTCAAACAACGCACTCAAAAGTATTCCATACTTCACTAGTGAGAATCAAGTCACCCCTTAGGAGCATATCCAGGATGTAGCAAACATGTGTTCACTCTATTTGATCACACATGATGATGTAGCAGTAAGGTTACTTATAACCTCTCTCAAAGGTAAAGTGCTTCAATGGTACCAAGGATTAAGACTTGGATCTATTTCCACCTAGGATGAGCTGGGAACAACTCTTTGCAATTATTTTAAAGATAAGTCAGATCACCTATCTTTGGTGGAGAAGTGACAAAAACAAGAAGGGAATCCAATGAGTAGATGACTGATTTCAACATCATATTTTAGAAAACTTGGGACATAATCCCTCTTGTGGTAAGACTTACAACCCTACATACTTTGTTCTATTATCTAAAGGCATTGAGTAATGATATCTCATTCATGATTCAATATATGGGAGGTAGGACCTTACCAGCTACTTATAATATTGTAGTAAGGGCAGAAAATAGTCTTATTCAAGTGGGAAAGATAGCTCCTAGACCACTTATTCCCTTGTTCCCAGAAATGTCACAAGCACCTCAACCTTTTGTGGCCCCTATTCCTATTCTTAAACAAAGCACGTAACTAGTTGCATCTACATCTTACTCCCCAATGCAACAAAAGGAGGATGAAGAATTAAAGGCTCTGATCAGAAATTTATCAAATAAAGTCATATCATTAGAAAAGTAATAGGCACAAGCCTATAGAGGCAATTCTAATCAAGTGCATAGCCAGAACAATCAACCTTGGTGGAATCAATATGGAAACCAAAGATACGCACCCAACCAACAAAATTATAGATGGCATGCTAACATGCATCTTCCCTTACAAGTTGTTCCTCCTACGCCCTCTCTTCTAGTACCTAGTACAAGTCAGATACTTGTTCCAGTTCAAAATAATTTGGTAAGAGTCACAATGGTGCTTCCCTTACAACATGCCTCATAGTCAATATCACTATGTGAATGTTGTGTGTGCCCAAGACTACACGATATAGACTGATTCTTCTTGTGAACCTTCAATAAGTGCCTCTAAAGTAGAAACCCAAGGAAGACCAGAAGCTCCTCTAGAAGAAAATTTGATGTTATTTGGCACTAAGGAATTATGTGCAATCAACCAAGTAGTAGATGATACAAGAATACCGCATGCCCAACCTATGGACAACATGAGATATAAGAAGATATATTTGGAGTAGGGCATGCAAGTCACACTCCCAGTGAAGAATGCATACCGACCTTCAAAAGTAGAAAGAAGAAATCAAGGAATATAGGAGTAATATCACTCAAGTCCCTACAGAAGAGGCCATGTGTAATGCTCCTAAAGTGGTGTGTTCCCCTCCTTTGGTAGGTAAAGCTCCTACTTCAGCTAAAAATCTTTCTTTTGTGCCTGAATAGTCAAAAAGGGATGTTGTTCCTCAAATGCATAAGTCAGCGGGTCTTCCATTCAACATTGTTGACCAGATGAAGAAGACAAATATAAATGTCACAATGTGGGATGCCCTAACTATTCCATCTCAGTGGGATCTGTTGCATGAAGCTTTGGTGCAACTCCCACATGATGATCTAGCCATACAGAATCCATGTGCTTCTATCAACATTTGCCAAGAAAAGGAGAAGAAAGTAAGTAAGGTTGTTAAAACCCCACCCTTCTATATGTCCTTGATCATAGGCAAACATCTTGTCCATAATTGCATGATAGACTTGGGCGCTAGTACCTCTGTTATGCCTAAGAAGATAGTTGATGTCCTAGGTCTTAGGTATAACCCCTTGTCTAAAGGAGTCCTGCAACTTGACGGCTCAACTGTCACTACCTTAGGAGTCATCAAGGATCTTGAGTTGACCCTTCATGCATGTCCAAGTTTAAAAATTACTCAAGATGTGTCAATCATTGACTTACCTCCTTTGTTTTCCCTATGTCTGTCAAGAGATTTCACTACTCAAGTGGGTGGTTACTTGTCTTTTGATTGGTCTCATATGTTACTCAAGACAAGGTATGGTACTTGATTTACCATACAATTTGAGCCTATATTTTCCTATCATGTAGAACCATAAATCCCACGCCCTCTCTAAGCCAATTTTCTAATCCATGAACAAGCTTCAGTTCCTAAAGAGAAGACTCTTCCACCCTCTGTTTCTAACCTAGTGTTTGATGAATGGGTAGAGATGCACCATAAATTTGATCCATATACTAAAGAACTTGTATCTTATGAAACTGGGCTTGGTACTTACTACATTCTTGAAGAAGAAATTGTGTTGCCGTGTACACTCAAGAAAGATAAAGTTGAATCTCATCTATGGAAGTTATATTTGTATGGTTCTAGAAGTAGAAATGGCGTGGGATTAGGAGTGGTTCTCATTTCCCCTATGGATGATAAATTCTTCTTCTCGCATAGGTTTGTAGTGTACCTGTTTTACAATGTGTCGGAAATATGAGGCACTAGTGCATGGTCTTCGAATGCCGATAAAAAGAAGTTTAAGGTGCTGCGAATATTTGGGGATACAGAGTTGGTTATCCATCAAGTTACCAACAAGTTCTTGAAAAATAATAAGCTTCTCAAAGCTTATAAACATAGAGTTTTGGACCTCCTTGAGAGCTTTGATCCTCTAAACCAGTAGGTAGTGATGCGTAAAATGAACAAGGAAGTTGATCAAATGGTCGCATTCGGTTTGCAGTTCTCTCCTGCTGAGGACTTTGTCAAAGGAAACAATTAGCACATTAAGATGGATATCAGGCCATCCATTCTAGACAACAATACCAGTTGGAAAGTGTTTGACAATGACACACACATTATCTTGTTCATTCAAAATCAAGTTGAGTTCTCATCAAGCATGCAAGATGGCTTACATGACAGACTATGGTGATCAAGTAATACATCTGAAGACAAACAAGTTTCCTAAAGGTCTAGTCACCTTAGAACAAATTTTTAGCCCTGATGATGAGTTCAAGGGTGAAGAAAATTATATGCACATTGCGCAAGAAGATTGTTCCCTAGTCACTATTGCCCACAGAAAGGAGTTGCTACTCAGCAAGAGTTTTGCACATGATGAAAAGTAGACCTTCATCTATCTCTGTCAAAAATAAAATAATATCTTCTCATTGGAGTATGAAGACCTCAAATATTTTCATCCAGATGTTTCTCGAAACTCCATCGATCTTGACCCTGATATCAAACCCATTAAATAGAAGCAATGACCAATCAATCCAAAGATAGAGCCCCTCATGAGAAAGGATTTATCCAAACTTGTTGAGAAAAAAATATTTTCCCATCAAATAGTCTACTTGGGTTGTGAATCTAGTTCTAAAGCACAAGAATAATGGTGAAATCGTACTCTATGTTGCTTTTAGATATTTGAATAAGGCATCTCTAAAGGGTCATTATCCTTTGCCTTCAATGGAGCATATTTCTGCGGTGTCGTGGTTGCACGCAGAGGTTCTTAATGTTATATGGATATTCAAGATTTAATCATATCTTGGTCAAGGAAGAGGATCAATTAAAAATAGTGCTTATAATCAAGTGGGGAACATATTCATATAATAATATCCCCTTTGGTTTGTCAAACACAAGCACCGCATTTCGATTGCACCATAGACCTCTCCTTCAAAGGTTACATCAATGAGTTCATATTGGTTTACCTTGATGACATAACAAACTTCTCAAAGTAGAGCACGGATCATATGGCACATGTAGAGAAAGTATTTGAGAGATGAAGAAAGTATGGGGTGTCTTTGAACCTCAATAAATGCAATTTTTCTATGGCACAAGGAAAGTTTGTGGGCCACATGGTTTCAAAGGATGGCATCACAATTGATCCCTGAGCGTGTTTCAGCCATCTAGGCTCTTTCTCTACCGATGCACAAATAATACCTACAGTCCTTACTCAGTAAGATCAATATTTTTAGGTGCTTTATCCCTAAATTTTCAGAACTGGTAAGGCCAATCGCGCTGATGCTCAAGAAGGACAAAAGTTTTAGATAAACAACGAAGGAAGATACAACTTCAACAAAATCAAGCAAGATATTTCTTGTATGCAAAAACTCATCAACCCGGATTATTAAAAAGACTCCATCATTTATTCTTATGGCATAGATACAAGTGTTAATGTCATCCTCACACAAGAAAATGAACAAGGGATAGAACAACTAATGGCTTTATTCAGCTAGACATTGTAGGATTACAAATTAAGATACAATCAAATAGAGAAGCAAGTCTTTGCCATCATACGAGAGCTCAAGAAATTAAAAATTATTCTCACAAAAATCATATCAAGGTGTTAGTCTCCCACTCTTCTATTAGATACTTCATCATGGGAGCATAAATCAATGAAAAGAGAGCACGATGGGTGACAAAAATCATGGAATATGATGTGACTATCAAAGCCAAAAAAATGGTAAGACGTAGCATGCTCTGTAGAAAGATTGTTGAGGATGTGCATAAAGAATATGAGACTTCTTTATTTCTATATGAAGGTCTCCTGTGCACAAAAATTGAGTAGAATACACATCCTGGTGCATGCGATTGGATGAAGGACATGGTCACATTCCTTTTGAGGATGCATACCCTCCTAGTCTAAACAAATTAAAGAGAATACATCTAAGGTTACAATCTATCCCTTAAGTTTTTATTGATGGACTAATCTTTAAGAAGAATCTTGATGGCATGTTGTTAAGGTGTATCAACAACACATAGAGTGAAAAAGTGCTAGCATAATTTCATGATGGATTCTCTGGTGGACACTTTTATGCCAAAACTACAAAAATGAAAATTATAATGGAAGGTATCTTTTGGCCTACTTTATTTGTAGATGCACACAAGTGGGTCACAAAATGTAAGGAATGTTCTTTCTTTGCAAGAAAGAAAATATTGGAAATGCTTCCCTCTGGCCAATTCAAGTGGATCAACCTTTTACACAATGGGGTCTTAAATTCATAGGCATGATCAATCTTCCTTCAAACATTGTACACAAGTGGGTGCTGATAGCTATAGACTATTTCACCAGATGGAGAGAATTTTTCACACTCAAGGAATCAACCAAGTCAGTCATCCTTTACTTTATCGAGGGTATGGTCATAAGGTTTAGTGTTCCTCAAACCATTATCTTTGATAATGCAAAATCCTTCCTTGGGACTAAAATCATTGATTGGGCTCTAAATATGGGCATCTATCTGAAGAATTCTTCCAACTATTACCCCCAAGGAAATGGTTTGGCAGAGTCAACAAATAAGAACCTGATCAAAATCATGAAGCGCACAATGAACATCAGCCAAAGACAATGGCATAAAAAGGTATCATGCATGTTCTGTTCAGATAGAATCATAGTTAAAAAAGAAATAGGAACTTTGCCTTAAAATATTTTCTATGGAATGGAGGCTACCCTTCCTTTGATGCTAGAATTGAATTCATTAGCACTTGCCCAATAGCTGGAATTTGAAGGTGCAAACTAGAGAGAAATCAGAATGGTAGAGCTAGTTAATCTTGAAAAATCAAGAAAATATTCCATGATCAAGCTGGAACAACATCAACAAGCAATAAAGAAATGGTATGACAGAAAGGCTAGGCCTCAAGATTTCAAATTTGGGGATTTGGTGTTAAAATGGGATGTTGACAGAGCTAAACTAGGGTTCCATTCAAAGTTTGATGCACTTTGGAGTCGCCCATACATCATCGGTTTGTGCAAAGAGGCTGACTCTGTGGAGTTAACTCAGCTTGATGGAGGCGCACTATAAATCCCAATAAATCAGATCTATCTCACACCATTCCATTAAGTTTTCTACATCATTATGTATATGTTAAATTAGTTTACATTCTTCTAAGTTTGTTGCACACACATTGTTTGTTTATACATATTCTTTCCTTTCATGTGCTTCCCGTGCGTGCTCTTCTTTTACTTCCATATTGCCGGCATTTTCAAAAGCTTACATGATTTAGAATTGAGGCAAAAATGATCCTTCAAGTGACTTCAAGGGAAATTCTTCAAATGATTAAATAGTAGACTCCATGCCTAATGGATGCTTAAGGCTATTGATCTCCTTCATCTAGCAGGAAAATGGCCATGAAAGTTGCCAAAAATGTTATCCAAATAACTCTCCTAGTTATTTAGATAACTTGTATACACTTTCTGACTCATACTTCTTCATTGCATGGTTTCACGCAATCAAGTTCCCTTGGCACATTCCCTTATTTTCCTCACGCACCCTTGCGTGCTTCCCTTATCCCCTTTCCATTTTTCTTCTTGTTGTTCCACATTTCCCTTGCACACATCTCCTTTTCATTCACCTTCTTCCTAGAATATTTTTACCCCGCATCGTGCCCCACACTTGCTTTAATCACCCAAGTCCCTAGCCTTCTTGCGTGCCCCACATCATCTTGTAATGGTTGTGCCTTGACCATGCATTCTCTTCTCACCATTTTACCTCATCTCCCTACGTGTGTCACTTGTATCTTCCTTCTATCTTCTCCCCGCGCCCTTTCCTTACCCACGAATATCTTTGTTCCATCCTTTGCACCTTACACGTGCCACATAATCCTATGACATGCTTGAGTGTGCTACATGTGACTAGTCAAAAGCGTGCAATGGGGCCTTTGGATCCTTGCAAAAAATCAATGAGTGACACGTGATAGAAAAGACAAAACATTTACATAGTTGGCCATCAGTTCACCTAATCCATGTGCACCATGTGTTTTTCATGTGCCAACGATGAAAACTTTTGGCGATCGTATATTTTCTACAAATCTCTAATCGGTGCGCTTTGGACTTGTTAGAAAACTACGACATCGGCTACAATGCTAGACATTCAAATTCAAATTTTAGTGGACCTGGTAGGTGAGAAATGGGAAAATGTCTTTCTAAGCATTAATGAAGTAGATCTGATTACTTTAACCACCCGATTTTATATGATCCTCCCTCCTTCCTTCTCCAACATGCCAAATAGACCTAGGGAAGTGCATTTGATAGCTTCTTATGTGGATTTGCAAGCATTGAATACTTCTTGTTGATGGTTTTATTTCAAATTTAGGTATTCCCTCCTCTTCTCCTTCCACATGATTCATCTATAAACATAAGATTTGGTCTCATTATTAATTTTAGATATTCTAGATCCTTACATGTTTTGCTAAGGAATTCATATTTTCTACATTCTAAGTTACATACCTATGGATATGGCTCATGCATCTGGATATAAACCTCTTTTGCCATTATAATAGCTCAAGTACATTTATGGAATTAATAGAATCATCATTTTGTGACTATTCTCTATCCCAACATGTTTGCATTCCTTCTTCTTTCCTTTTATTTCTTTTTCATGCTTGTTGTGCCACTTCACGTCCCTTATAGTTCCTCATTTAGTTTTGTTCCATGAGAATGATTTGGTAAATGTGTTTTCAAGCTGTGTTACTCATGCCTAGCCTCCTTTCACGTGTTCCCTTTTCATTTCCACTTAGAACAGATAGTGTTCAACCCTCTTTCTCTGGTGCTATCACCTTTTAGTGTAGTTTATTTTCATGTTATCCTTCTATCCCTAGTCCCTTGGCATTTATTATCTTAGTTTCCCCTTTCAGCACTAGGAGTAACAATAGCAGTAGAAATAGATAGAAGAATTGACCTTCTTTAGAGATCTATCTCAAGCACGTAATGTCCCACAACTTGAAGATGGTTCAATTGTGATTGTCTCTTCTAGATCCGAGATGCGGGTGCAAGTTTGTAGACCAACAATTACTCTTGTGCAATGTTCGGCCGAGTCATAAGCACAAATAGAGGCCATTTCCTCTACTATCCAAGTGATGCATTATAATCCTTGAATTTAGAATCTATAAAAAATAATAAATAGATGATCATTGCGTCCTCCTTCCATAAAGTGAGCTAAGAAGAAGCTTGAGAACACCCAGCCTAGAGTTATATCTACTTTTGCGAGTAAGTCTCTTTCTCCTTCTCTAGTAAAATTAGTTTCTAATTACGCTTATAATAATGAAATTCATACACCTTCCTAGGATTTCATTATTCCCCAAGTGTCCACCTCTTCATTATTTGACATAATCGATCATTTCAAGAAGGCAAAAATCCAAATTTATGAAGCTGAGTATCTAAGAACTCATCCCAAGTAGTTTGATAAACTTATCTAGTTTATCAAAATAAGTAGTTTAAGTTTTTATTCAAGTAATTACATTTCCAAAGAAGCACTTCTATCTCCTCATGATGCTCCTTAGAATATTATTGCTCCCACATCTTCCACTTCTCAAAAAATTGAACCTTTCTACCTCTCTTTGTTAATCAATGGGTACAAGTTGAGTAATTGCATCATTGACTTTGATTATTTTGACAATATCATGCATTCCAAAGGGGCCAAATATCTTGAACTCATCATCATTCATACTCCTAGACAACATTTTTCCATGGAGACCAAATAAGTACCTCTCATTGGTCAAGTGAAGATGTTCAAGTGACATTGGTGGACTTCCCTGACAAGAAGGTCAAGATGAATGTAATTGAAGTAAGCATCTCATATTCATACAAGATGTTATTGATCTAAAGTTTCTATCAAGATGTTTGTGGAGAGATACAAATGGATTGGTTATATGCCACCATACCAGTCAAGGGAAAAACGAAGAATCTCCTTATCAAAAGAAAAATGAGATACAAATTTTAGAGAGAGGATGGTCCAAGAGCATACATTTTTATCAAGGTTAAGGATATGGAAAATAATTTACTTCAAAAGAGGATTTTGCGCTTCCCTTATTGAAGGAGTAGTGCCTAGGTTTGAGTGATCCATTTGAGAAACAACATGATGATTTGATGGACCCATAATTTGAAAGTGTACACTTATAATTGAATATGGATACATGTTCTCTATTTGGTGATGACAAGTATAATGGATATTTTTAATTTCCATAAAACTAACTGAGATGATAAGTAATGTGGACCATGAAGAAAAATTGATATTCAATGAGTCCTAGAAATGTGAGCCCTATGTTCCCAATCATTTTCTCAATATTTAGTATGAAGACTTACCTAATGGACATGATTGTGAATATGAATATTTATCTTTTCTATTTAGAGAAGAGGAAATTATAAATGAGGAATGTATAAAATGAAAAGTGTTTTAGTATCTTAAAGATGAATCCACTCAAGATGAACATATATCCATCATGAAGATAAGTATTGTAGCTCAAGATGGTCACCATGAGGAGAGTGATGATCTCCATAGTTCAGCACCAACCTTATGTTCATTTTCATTTCAAGAGGATGAATCATTGTGCAAGTCACACAATAGTGAGAAGAAGATCAAGAATGAGCCGATGAGTGTGAAAGATAAGCATTTGAAACGATCAAGTAAATTTAAAAGACCAAAAAAACTCTTATGGTGTCAAAAGTCTCAAATGATTTACCAAAAACTTAGCTATAAAGATAATGGTCATATGAAGTATAAAAATAAATAAAAATGCCCATAAGAGAACACATGACTGGTTTTGAACATGGAAAACTTAGTAAGATTATTAATTCACCTTGCAGTAATGTTGAAGTGAAAAATGTGAAACCTGAAACATGGGTAAATATAATCAAATACACAATGAAAATGAATTGATCATGTGGATCCCCACTTACGAGAAGATTCATATAGACTTTTTCAAGAATGAAAACACAAATTTATCTTTCTCAAGTAGATGGAGACCTCTTCCAGTATCTTGTTTTCTAAAAGAGTTAAGAAAATGATCCTAACTCATTGACATAGTCAATGAGTTTGTAAAATAAATTCATTCGGTGTTACCTATACACGGGTAACATTCAAAAAATAATAACTAATGCGGTGAAAGTGGGATCTCCCCCATGTGTACATATGTGAACTTGGTTTATTTTATTTTTCCTTGGTTTATTTCCCTTTTGTTTCATTTTTTTGTTTTATTTTTACCTTGGTTATGTGCGTTGATAGTACTAGTTATTCAAATGGAGACTTTATTGCCCTATAGATAATACACTAGTCTTCTCCCCTATGACGTATTTGAGTTTATTCATTATCCCTTATGGTATATATCCCTGAGTTAGAGCCATTTTTTTCATGTTAAATGTCTAGCATGTAAAATTAATAATTTTGGCCATGAAAAACAACCCCTCACTTGAAATCCTCTTCTCCCATTCAAGTGTCAAACCTTCTTCCAACCAACCTATCAATTATGTCATCTACATTCGGCTGAGAGGAACATGATAACATGGTTTTCAAGTGCGTTTCATATGTAAGGAATTATATCTAAATGGATTCATAAAGATACCAAGTTATAATGTGGAATAGTGTTCCCTAAAACACTAAATTGGATTTTTAGCCATATTACAACGTGATATTACACTAAAAATTGTAAATTCGAGGATCAACCCCTATGGAGGTTGTAAGATGATTATTGAATATATCCATGGAGTTTTAAAATAATTTTGTGAATGCACGCGGTGTCGGGATCCATTAAAAATAAAATTGGGTCATTACGAATTTAGGGAATGTGAGCTCCAATGGAGAAATTGAACTTGTTCTAGATATTCCAAGTTTTCTCGGGAAGATTTGGAAGTTAAAAAATGATAATTAATGGTAATATCTTAAAATTTAACACATGGTGGATACATTAGTTTTAGTCCAAGTCTTCACCACTCTCCATGATAATATGAATCCGTATTCTTTGCTCCTTTTTATAAAAGAGTGACTAGGAATGAAAAATAAAATAAAATAAGGATTGGATCTTGGAAATGGTTGGAATGAACTCAAAATGTATTTTGGAGTAAAAATCATATATTTTTTTGCTTCCGAACTCCAAGATATGCTCCGGGTCTGAAAAAGCACTCTTCATGTTCTATTCTTGTGTTGGTAGGATAACATCAACATATTTTATAAGATTGAGCACACTTTTTACCCTCATCTATACATTTTCCCTCATCCTTTGGTACAAGGGTTAATTAGGGAGACAATTTCACCCCTTTTGAGAAGTTAAGTTGCATCACTTAAAACTTGATAACTTGCTCCCTAGGTCACTTTAGAAATCAAAACCATAACCCCTTGACCCCTTGGTGCACTTTTTCACTCGTGTTGTCCCTTTTCCTTATACCTTGGTGTAAGGGGGTAGATGAGACACAAAAAATTTCCCTCCTTATGGTGTATTAATTTTTTTCATATAATACCTATCAACTTATGTCTTAGGCATGTTATAAGCTTGTTTTAACTCACCTTGTCCCCCTCCTCATGAAAAATTTATCCATGACACATTTACAAGCACTTTTTGTATTTTTTCCCATTGTACCAACAACCAAGGTGATAGAAGGTCCCTACCTCCTCTACTAACACATGGTCACATGTATAATCTTATCTAGGCTCCTAGAAACTTATTTTTCAACCCCTCCATCTCCATCACATGCTCTCACATGGTGACACTTGTCACAATATGGTGTAAAATGAAAATTAGTGTCCCTATTATCCCCTTTCCTCAACATTCTCCTATTTTCATGGATGAAACTCACCCTCTAATCTCCAACTGACCCAGGTTAAGCCATGTTAGGTTAATGGTGAGTTAAAGTGCTAAAAAATAAGGAAAGGGTTAAAACTACAACACTAAGTCATTTTGAAACTACTTTTTCCCTCCAAAATAGAACATAAACATGAAAATATATGAAGTGTAACATGAAAATCCATTGAAACTTCATATTTTTCCTCCATGGAATCCATTAAAACTAAATCTATGCTTTTATGTTTCCAAAATGGGCTTTTGGTCATTGCTTAGTAATCCCATGGTAAATAAACCTTAATTTTTTTCCAAAA
Source organism: Taxus wallichiana var. yunnanensis (assembly GCA_018340775.1). Classification (NCBI taxonomy): domain Eukaryota; kingdom Viridiplantae; phylum Streptophyta; class Pinopsida; order Cupressales; family Taxaceae; genus Taxus; species Taxus wallichiana. The sequence continues at coordinate 132,602,152 of CM031234.1, forward strand.
TGCTCCATTTGAAAAAGAATTTCAAGTGATCTCTCACTTTAGGGATGTCATGGAATGATTTATTTTCTATTTAAGAAATAATTTTCCATCTAAGAACTCAATTTTTTCCCGGAACTATTAAAAAATTTCTTTGCATTTTCTTGGTGATCCAACAAGTCAAATTGCCTAAGGTTTTAGAGAAGATGATCCTCATAAAATCATCTTTCATTTGAAACATTTGTTACATGATGAAGTGGAGTATTTTTGGAGATATGGAGGAATGTGTTTTCTATCAATATTTTTTGAGCATGGAAAATTACTAAGTCCCTGAGACAGAGGTTAGCGCATGTAAGGGGCATTGCGAGAGGAAAGGTGCATAAGGACACATGCACGAGGAGAAAAAGGTTTTCATGTTGAAGTTAGATAGGAATGTGTGTAGGAGAAAGACTGAATAATTAGTCAGTTTTGGATGCAGATCTAAATATATACTTGGAGTGGTGACTAAGAAAGGTATTGAAGATAAGAATAGAAAAAGGAGACTTGTAGTTCAAGCAAGGTTTATTTTGGGATAAGAGGAAGACCAAGTGACATGCATAGTTCTGAGATAATAATAGGATCTAAACTAAGAGTTAACTATAGTAGATCTATTATTAGGAAATCTTGCATGTTTTTGTACTTAGCTTGTAGTGGCACATGGATATTTTTAGCATGAAGCCTATTTTGAGGATGTCCTGGGCAGTGAAGGGAATGTACCCACACTTATATATATGTATGATCCGCATAGTATTAACACACCACGTTTTGTAATAGAGTTATGTTGTTGGAATATGTGTGTGCATGAATCATGGTGATACTCCTATGTATGTAACAAACTTTTTTTGTTTTGAATTATTTAATATAATGGATCTTTATGGCTGGATATGGATTGTAAACATAATCGAACATGGATATTGTTAGGTAAATTTAGTTATGGTTCTTGTTAAATTACTCACGCTTAATAGTTGAGATCTAGATCTAGTTTATGCTATGCAATATACATGATTATTTGTTATAGATCTAAGAAATTTTTATAATCATGCTAACTTCTTCAGAAATCTACCATAAAAGAGGGACCTGGTACCCTTGCATGCTTTAGGTGAGTTCTCAACTCCACCTAAGTGATGTGGCAGCGTGCCTTGGGATTTTGTATTTATAAATAAGACTATTTATTGCATGATGAAGTGGAGTATTTTGGAGATATGGAGGAATGAGTTTTGTCTCAAAGTATTTTTTAGCATGGAAAATTACAAAGTCCCTAAGACAAAGGTTAGTGTGCATAAGAGCCATTGCAGAGGAATGGTGCATAAGGACGTGGGCATGAGGAGAACAGGGTTTAAGCACTAAAGTTGGATAGGAATGTGTGTAGGAGATAGAATGAATACTTAGTAAGTTTTGGGATGTAGATCTAAATATAGACTTGGAGTGGTGACCAAGCAAGGTTTTGCGGGTAATAATAGAATAAGGAGACTTGTGGTTTACGTTATTTTGGGATAAGAGGAAGACCAAGCGACATGTATAGTTGTGAGCTAATAATAGGATTTGAACTAAGAGTTAACTATAGTATATCTATTATTAGGAAATCTTGCATGATTTTTGTACTTAGCTTGTAGCGGAACATGGGTATTCTTAGCACATAGCCTATTTTGAGGATGCATGGGTGGTGAAGGGAAAGTCCCCAACCCTATATATATGTATGATCCACATCGTATTAACACACTAATTTTTATAATAGAGTCATGTTGTTGGAATATGTGTGCGTACTAATCATGGTGATACTCCTATGTATGTAAACAACTTATGTGTTGTGAATTATTTAATATAACGAGATCTTTGTGGTGGATATTGATTGTAAACATAAGCGAGTATGGATCTTGTATGATAAATCTGGTTATGGTTCTTCTTTAATTACTCATGCATAATAGTTGAGATCTAGATCTAGTTTATGTTATGAAATATACTTGATTATCTGTTATGGATATCAAATATTTCTATAATCATGTTAACTCCTTGAGAAAGATTCCATAAAAGAGGAACCCAAGTACCCTTGTGCACTTTGGGTGAGTGCTTAGTTTTAGGTGAGTGATTTTTAGTGCGCCTTGGGATTTTATGGGTAAAAATAAGAGTACATTTTGGTTCCATTTTCGGGACCTATTTTTATTTGTTTTCCAGGATGTTACATGATGAAGACGTATTGGTTGATGTTTCTTTAGTATTGAAGAGTGGTTAGACAATCTAGAGGAAGAGTATGCTCATAGATTTAGCATTGGACCTGAATTTAATGCACTCACATGGGTTGAACATAACATGTATCATGAGCTGTATGAGACATTATTTTCCATCTTCCCTATAAATTTGTACAAATGGATGGTTTTTATGCATCAAAGAGAAATTGGAGGTTTCGAACACTTTTTTGGGCACACAGGAATAATTATAGGATTTACATGATGTTGATCTGACTTGGACATGCATTATAGATCATTGGTGGAGTGGTTTCCTAAATAGCTATATTTTAGAGTACATAGTTTCTAATTATTCCTTTCTATAGGTTATTGAGTTTCATTTCTTGCGTGAACCCACATGATCTTATTTTCATGGTATCTCTTTAGTGATTAATATCTTGATTATGACTCTAGATTTGGAACATCGTGCTATGGCTATCTAAACCCCATAATGCATGGGGGAAGGAGTAGCTGTAGTGAAAGATGGAAGACATGGTAGATGAAACGAAGAGAGAAGAAAGGTGGCTTAAGTTTAATGAGGTGCGTGAGAGGGATTTGGAGAAGCAACATAAATTTTTGGAGTGAATGGTGTTGTGGAAAAAGATGGCTCATGAAGGATTTAGAGCTCACATAAAGGATGTCAATTTGGAGCATCTGGAACTCCCCCATCTAGGTAAGCATGGAAGAGAACCCTATTTGACCTCATATGAGATCACTCTAGTGGAAATTGTAAGGACCGTGGGTGTGAATTTGATACCTCTTAGTGACCTAGCCCTTGCGCTTGGTTTTCAAGTTTCTATGACAGTCACTTGTAAGCAAGCTAGTGTGGGAAGTAGAGTAGTAGTAGATAGATTTAATTTTCAATCAAGTTCAGGAGTTAATAAAGTATCTTATTCATCTATGGTGGTGTAACCATCGTGTCTGTGTTGTTTGGAGGTCCAGGTTGGAGGTATATTTTCTGGTGTGTTATCAACATAGAACGTGGGCACGTAGAATTTTGGCATCATGTCTAGAAGTAGCATAACTTTGTATACTATGGGATTTTATTTTAGCACAACCGTTGGAACAAAGGCGGTGCATCCTCTAGCCCATTTCCTGCTAAAGGAGGAGAATCGGGAGGATCAAGAGGATCAGAGTGGATCGGGTGGCTCAGATCCTGGTGGATCTAGAGGTGGAGGAAACATAAGAGCTAATAAAGGCTCTGTATATGGTGGGCGGGGTTCGCACTAACCCAATCGTTGTATTTTGAGATGTCTCTTTATCTCCTAGAATACATAATAATTGAAGATGTAGCTAAGCATGTACACATGTGTGAAATAATATGGCATGATAAGGGTATTACAGCTCTAGAGCGTAAGGAAATTTAGTTTGTAACTACTTTGCAAGGGCGTGCACATAGTTGGTATAGGAAATATGATCTCGAACTAGACTTGTGTAGACTATACTACATTGCGTGATGCTTTCTTAGTAGATTTTCACATACCTAAATTTGAGAAGAAGAACATTAGCACACTGAAGGACAATAAGTAGGGCATGGTGAGAGTGTAAGGGAGTATGATGATCATTTTATAACTTTATTATCAAAGTTGTCTTATGAAATCCACCCAAGTCAACATGCTTAATGGTTCATTTGAGGTTTGATAACACCTTTCGGGAGGGATCTCTCATATAAGAAATTTTGACCCACATGAGGATTTGGAATTTTATCTACATTTTGAGGAAGTTAGGAGTGTAGACACTTGAGTTAGCCCATTTTGGAATCTCAAATTGCAGCAATGGCAAAAATTTAGAGAATTTATAAGATAATTCAGATCATGAGATGCACAATGGAATTTTGTGCATAGAATATGAGGTAGAAGGGCATACTAATGATAGTCACCCTTGTAAATTTGTGCATGACAAGTTATTAGACTATGAGATTTTCCAATTGGATAATGATTCAATTAGATGCCCACTTCTACAACGTGCGATAAGGAAAAGCGTTGCATGTTATTGCAAGATTTGTGGGTCTACCACACATGATATAGAGAATTGCAAGTTGATTCATCAAATTCATGATGTCATTGATATTGGTGTATGTCGAATGGTGTTTCAAATAATTCTAAGGAAAATGGTGAACATCATGATCATAATCACAACTAAGGATGCTTTGATGGAGACCAAGGTAGAGGTTGAGGATACCGTGGAGGATTTAGAGGCCAAGGTTATGATAGTGGAAGGAGTCAATTTCCACGAGGAATATGCTATACATGTGGATACCTTGATCATTACAGGCAAAAATTCCCTCAAAATATTATTTGTTATTTTTACAGAAAGAACAATAATTATGAAGAGTTCCTTGACTTGTATGAACATCTGAGCAAGAAACATAAGAAGGATAAGGTTATGGGAATGGTTAGAGTACAGTGTGTTATGGAAGATCAGTGGATGTCGAAGTTAGCACTTGATCTTGAGATAGTACCTATGTTAGTCACTACAAATGTTGAAGTTACACGCACGAGGAAATTTCCAAAGTAGAAGCCTACTATTACAAAGGAGGGGGTATTTCATGCAAAGTATCCAGACGCTATGCATTAGAAGGAATTTTATCAAGAAACCATGGAAGTGATTAGAAATTTACAGAGTGAGATACAATGTTTGAAGCAACTTGATCACGTAAGATGGAGCTAGCAAAAGTAGTTGGCTTCCTCTGAAGGATGTTGGTGATTTAAAGGAGTTTTGCAAGATGTTGTGACAAGAAAACATCATTCCTTTATTAGGGAATGTCTTAGAGGAAAGATGTCACATGCTAGAGTTGAGCATGAGAGAGATGATTTTACATGTCAACTTACCTCCTCACAGTCTAGATTATGATAAAGAGATCACTTTGAATGCAATCATTGATGGATAGTTGTTAAGTAACATATTTATTGATATAGGTAAAAATTGAATGTACTCACTTTGGATGCATGGAATCAGATGGGGAGGCCACCATTGCAGCCATCTTCAAATTTGATTTTTATGGAAAATAGGACTAAGACCATACTCATTAGATTTTTTAAAGAATTCTACTATTACTATACAAGGGGCCAATTTACTTGGGAATTTGAGGTCTTGGCACTTATAGAAGAGGAAAATTTCAAAGCATTGCTTTGGTGCTCTTGGTGTTATCCGAATAATGTTGATATGTTCTTTAATAAGGGATATATCAGTTTTGAAAACAAGGAAGAGTGTGTCATCATTACTTTAATAGATGGGAAAGCTGCACCTTATGTATAACCTTTGAGTGAAGAGGACTTGAAGATTTGTGTATGTACTATTAGAAATCCAAAGGTAATTGAGACATATAAGGAAGGAGTTATTCAATGGGATGATACATATTCTATGAGTGAGACAATGAGTGTTGCATGTGAAAACTAGGCACATGGAACTTATGAAATGGTTGGCCTTGAGATGAAAAGTGTAGTTATATGCATGAGTTTGCCACATTATGTTAGGCACTTGAGAAGTAACCAGTACCAAGGTACACCGCGATGGAAATATTAAAGTGTTCCTATGTGCTATGGAATTTTAGTGGATAGATCAAGGGGAAAGAAGGAATATGTTGGTGTATACCCTTTTTGGGATAGTAACACACCTGGTGGATGGTTCACAAAGATAATATTTTGGAGTGCTTTGGTAATTGAGAATCACCATCTGTGCTAGATTTCTTTGAATCAATGTGCCTACCAAGACATGTGAATTTCATGGGAATAATTCTCAACACCTTGTTTAGGAGTGTGAGAGACTCTAGATAGAGGGGCAAGATGCCTTGCCACCTTTATTATGGGTGATAAATTTTTACTACACCTTGTGAGGTTGCATGCGCACATGGTATGTTTATACATAATTTGAATAGGGAAACGGTAAATTGGAAAGAACTGACTATAGGTATGATTCAAACCTTTGACTATTTTTCCACTAAACCTTTAGTGCATGAGGCATTATAAGTTATGAAGCACTTAAATATGGGAGATAGTATAAAGGCTTAGGAACTTATTCAGGAGTTCTAGGTGAGTCATATCTTGAGGTATGTTTTGAAGAAGAAGATACTGAGACACAAAATAACTTGATCACACCTACATATAAAAATAAAAGGGTAAGTCTGGTTTATGTGATTGATGATAAAGAAGTGGATAATCTATATGTTTAGCACACTAAGGGTATGAGTGAGGTCTTAGATAGTGCATATGAGAAGGTGCCCACATACCATGAGGATATGAAAATGAAGAAGTTCAACATTGTGATAGACGTTTAACCTAAGTAGGCCATCATCGGTTATTATTGGTCCGAATAGAAGGTCGCTAAGATAATTGAGTTGTTGCATGACTTCCAAGACTTATTTCCTAGAGGCTATCATGAGTTAAAAGGGGTACATAACTTTTTGCGTGAGATGAGGACCAATCTAAAGGAAGTGGGCACCTGGTTAGGAAGATGCCTTATAGGATGAATCCTAATTTGCACGTCAAGGTGAAGGAAGAAATTGATAAGATGTTTAATTCTAGAATCATTGAGCCTACCGAGGATTTAGAGTGGTTTATCACTATGGTGATAAGTATTCGGAAAGATGTCGGGATAAGAATTTGTGTGGATTATAGGTAGTTGAATGCTACATGTGTGATAGATCCCTTTCCCACAACTTTTACTAAAGAAATATTGGAAGGCATTTCAGGGCATGAGATCTACTCCTTCACTGATGGATTTTCTGGATATCATCAGGTAAGGATTGATAAAAAGGATCAAGAGAAGACAACTTTTACCACTGAGTGGGGAATTTTTGCATACGCAGATTATGCCATTTGATTGAAGAATGTACTGTAGTATATTTGTGCATTGTTTTGCAAGCATTCTAGGAATTTATTCATAAATTTTTGTAGGTTTATTTGGATGATAGGACATTTTATGGGATAGTGAAAGACAACTTTGATAATTTAAGACTTATGTTTGAGAGGTGCTAGTAGTTGAGCATCTCCTTAAACATTAAGAAGTGTATTTTTTCTACACATTTTGGGACTTTCTTGGGACACATTATCTATAAAGAGGGCTTCATTGGTTGATCCTGCTAAGGTTGATGTTATTTTGGGCTTAGAGGAACCTACTAATCAGAGTGAGGTGCATGGATTCTTGGAGCACATAGGATATTACATAAATTTTATCAAAGGTTATGCTAATATTTTTGCACCTTTGTAAGAATTATTAAACAATAAAGGAAAGTTCCATTAGGGTGAAGCACAACATCGCGCATTTGAGAAATTGAAGGAAAGACTTACTAAATCACTTATTATGTGCTTTCCTTCATGGACCAAACTTTTCATGTGCATGTGGACACCTTTGGCATGGCCATTGGTGTAGTATTATCCCAACCTAGAGAATGTAGTGTCGATCATCCTTTTTTTTTTTACAAGTAGGAAATTGACCCCAACTGAATAGAATTATACAACTACAAAGTGAGAGGATTTTCCAATGATCTACACATTACATAACTTTAGGCAATACTTACTAACAAATCCCTTTATTTTCTATACAGATCACATGAAACTTAAGTATTTGGTGAACAAGCCCATTTTTCAGGGGTGCATATGCCATTGGATTTTTTGTTTCAAAAATTTGATTTTATGGTGGTGGTTAAGTTAGGAAAAAGAAATTCAAGACCCAATCATTTATCAAGGATTAACTCGAGAGAGGACGTGTAGAGCATTGAGGATACAATGCTAGATATATAGTTATTTAGATTAAACTATGCACCCTCGACTTATAATATATTGTTATCTTTTTTTCTTATGGTGTGCCACTGAAGGGATGAAGAGTTTGGAGAAGAAAAAACTTTCCATACATGTTGCACCTTATATGTTGATTAGTGGAGACTTATACAAACTAGTTCGGGATGAAGTTTTGTGTCGGTGTGTACTTGAGCATGAGTGTAAAGCTATTATGGAGGAGGCTCATGGAGGTATTGCAGGTGGAAATTATGCAGGAGATGCTATCACACATAAGATTTTATTGGTTGGTTTGTGGTGGGAAACACTGTATAAGGATTGTAAAGAATATTGTAAGGCATGTGACCATTGTCAATGCCTTGGAAAGCTTGGGCATAGAGATGAAATTCCTTTGAGGCCTATTGCTAGTGTAGAACCTTTTGAAAAATGGGAAATTGACTTTGTGGGTCCTTCTTCCCCACTAGCGCATAGGATTGGAACACGTTACATTATAACTTGTATATATTATCTTATAAGGTGGGCATAAATGGTGCCTACAAAGGATTGCATGGAAGCTATGGAAACAAGGTTTATATGGGAAAACATTATCAACAGGTATGGATGAACATTGAGTTTGATGAGTGATAGGGATACTCATTTTCTTAATGAGACCATCAGGATACTATTAGAAGAATTTATGGTGGCACACCATAAAATAACACCCTATCACCAATAAGAAAATGGAACTATTGAGGATTTTAACAAGATATTGAACCACACATTGACTAAGATTTTTGATGTTGGAAGGAAGGACTGGGATTATAAAGTCTCTATTGTACTTTGGGCATACATGATAACTTATTAAATATTGAACAAATCCACACCATTTCAATTATTTTTTTGGCACGGAGGCTGGTTTACCAATGGAATTAATGTTACCCTCCATGCGTATTGTGTGCTGTGGGAGGTTTGGTTGATGAGAAATCACTTAAAGAGTGTATTGATAAACTGATGCAATTAGATGAAATTTGTGCCATATCATGTTGGAGTTATAAGATAGAAAAGGCCCAACAGAAGGCATGGCATGATAGGCACATTAAGGATAAGAAGCTTTAATTTGGACAGATGGTTCTTCTTTGTGACTCTTAAGTTTTTGTGCCACCTGGAAAGCTTAAAGTGCATTGGTTGGGACCATATTTTGTGACTCATATACTTTATTCAGGTTCTTTCTAGTTAGAGGTGCTAGATGGGACACAGTTGCCTAGTTATTTCAATGAGGAGTAGGCTAAAGCCATACCATAAATAAGTCTTCTTGGTGTTTTTAATAAGGTATTATTGTTATTAGATTATATTTCTTTAATGCTTTTCCTTTATATGTGTTTCCTTTCATTATTGCAAGCTTTGTCAATTTAGTTCAGTTTTTTGTGTAATAAGTGTGCCAAAAGTGATTAACCTCTTTTTGATTTCATGCACAAAGGACCACACATACATTTAGTGTGGAGTAGAGTACAAAATGACACAAGCGTATAAAATTTGATGTTGATAATGGTCCGAGAAAAACAAAAGCATGCGTTGAGATTCTTAAGTACGAGAGGAGTGCATTGAGTGGTGGTGATAATGATTTTCAGAAAATAACAAGGTGTCATAAGGAAGATGGTGATAATAAGGATGATTACAAAGGAAAAATCCATGTACAAGAGTGAATGCACATGGAAACTTGAGGTAGGAAGTGACAAGGAAAACTACTTGGAATAGGATACATTGTTCAATGTACTTGAGCTCGGGAGCACATGTAAGGAGGTTTGTGGTCAAGTATAGTTTTATGCACTAGAAGGTTGTGCAAGGTTACGCATAGTTGTACTCATAGAGGAAACATGCTTGGGAAGGTAGGAAAGGTTGAATTTATTTTGGTAATATCGTGGTATGCGGCATTGTAATTAATGGGGTAAAAATAAAACAACTATAAATAAGGGGTCGTGGTAAGTCATTTTTACTTTGTGATAATTTGTGAAAGAGATCTTGCAAACTAGGGAATCCTCGAGAGTATTGGAAAAATATCGATTAGGAAAGTAAATATTTGTAAAAAAATTACATGAAGAACTTAGCCATGTGCGAGAGAAAGTTTGGGAAATAATTTTTGTGGGTTTGGACAGAGTAGTGTGAAGGAAAGAAGGTTTTCGGGATATGGTTTCAAAACCAGGGCACAATTTGTAGAGTTCACGCAAGAGAATTGTGGTGAAGGTTTGAGGCTTTAAGAAAACACAACACAAGGTAAGAACTAACAAGTACCGACCAAAAATGGCACCAAGGAGAGGAACAACCATTTCACCCAAGAAAAGGGGCAAGAGTAAGGGAAAGGAAAAACCAAGTGAGCCAACAAATTTTAATGAGGAGTGGTATTCAAAGATGCAATACCTAGATGGGGTATTGATGGGGATGGAGTGGGTGTCCCATGTAAGAAAAATGGTTATAAGTGATTATAACCATCGAAACTAACATGAATGAGAAGTAAATGAATTTGGAACTGGTTCAATCTACAAGGAAGAGGATGGGAGATGATAAACTAGTATATGATGATTCGGTGTAGAAGACTTTGGAGAAGGTTGGACTTCTACAACTATATGAACTACCATTTTTTGGAAAGCCTGAGAGATTGTACTAGTGGCTAATGTCACACATACATGAAGATTATTTTTACTTCGTTGGAAGGAGAATGTGCATAACCCCATAGTTAATCTCAAAGTTCACTAGACTCATATGTACTAGGGAGTCATTTGATGATGACTTGGGTGATAATGAGGTTGTCAAAGAAACAAATAAGGAATATGGGTATAAGAAAGGTGGGTACGCCTTTGATATCTCAAAGATCAGTAAGCCGATGATAAGGATGGATGTACGCCTACTCACTAAGTTGAGTGGACAAGAAAGATGGACCCAAGTTAACAAGAGGTGGTTGAATGTATGTAAGAATATAGTTGAGTGAACCATCTACAACATCTCGGCCTTCATTGTAGAAGATATAATTGATGCAACATGAGATGGAGACAAGATAATGTATGGAAATATCTTACTCTTGATCATGTTCACTAAGATTAGAGTGCCCAATGGGCTGAAAAGTAACATATAGGAGTACCTTGAACATGACCCCTCTCTTGATAAGATATTTTTTTCCTATACGTGTGACACTATGACATCAGCATATAAGGTGCACACAGGTAAATGGTACAAGTGCATGCGCGATGCCTTTGACACTAAGTGGAGGATCTCAAAACAATTCCATCCCCTGGTACAAGATGAGGCTGAGTTTGTAGTTTACCAATAGTTTTTCATGGGCATATTTACTCGACTGATGGCACTAAAAGCATGTGGTGCAAGTTGTCATTTTCCTTTACAATGCAGTACTTCCAAAGCACAGTGAACAAATTTAAAGAGGTAAATAAGTTAATATTTGATATAATTACTATGGATCAAGAGCATCATGAGCTAAACATAACACTTGTCTATCCCTAGAAGCACGTATATGTGGAGAGGTATGCCTCACATGACATACGAGATGTTCAAACCTATTACCATATTGATTATAGGAGCAACTACAAAAATGGTGTATATTCATCCGTGACTAAAGTTTGAAAAGGGCACGTATGTAAAGGATGATGTAAATATACCCGAGGACCCTATAGGGAGAAATAAGGTGGAAATAAAAGAGAAATATAAATGAGAGACTCCTATAACAAGTCAGGTGTTGAGCACATAGGAAGGCCAAGCTACGGGGAAAAGGAAACAAGTATAAGCACAACTACTTATACTCATAGGAAGAGGTCCCTAGTAAAAGAAAAGTCTTCGGTGAAGAAGAAACCAAGGGTAGTTTGGAGTACTAACTCTGAAGAAATGGAGAGCTTGAAGAATAAATAAATAGAGGGGAGGAAGAATGAGATCCTGAGAAGAACCCCCCATGTATGATGTGCACGAGTCTAATGAGGATTAGATCATGCCATCGAAGGAAGTTAGAGAAGTAGAAGTGGATGGAGAAGAAGAATTTGGAACAAATGTGCATGAGACTTTTTTCCTTTCCAGACAAGATTTGGAGACTGTTGTGTAAAAATAAGTAGTAGGTATTATACAGAACTTGGTCGAACAGAAGTGGAGCGCAACGGTGAAACGGGAAGAAGAAAAAGAGAAAGGTGGGAGTTTGGGAGGGGAAACAAGTTTGGAAGTAGGTTTCACAAAGGGTACATGCATAGGTGGAATATGTGTGTCCACCCACTAGAGACCTATTATGTCCTATGATGCAGATCCCAACAAGGTATTGCGCACTCACTACTAGAGTACAATACCGATGGAACAAATTTTATGTTGGTCATATTTTGATAGGGAAGGTGTGTTCCCATGCATGAGGAAGATGTTTTCCTAGACATTTGAATCCCATGTTGATGAACCTAAATTTAAAGTCAATGTAGGAGCATTACTAGATACGCACACTTTACCGAGTTCCATAGAAGTGAATCCAATAGTGGATTCTCAACAGTTAACTGATGAACAGGCATGTAATGCATTGAATAAAGTATCGGTGGAAGTGGAGGCTAGATTATTTGGGAGGAATAATAAAATCAAAGCACTAGAAAAGGAGTTAGAAGAAAAGAATAAAGAAATTATTGAGAGAGACAAGGAAATAAAGGGAAAAGAGCATATGGTTACACACTTAAAGGTTGAGTTGAGGGAGGAAATGGAGAAATTGCACGAAGTATATAAAAGGAAGATTTGATTGAAAATTCAATCATACTAGTGTGCTGAAGCTATCCCCTCCTTCACATAAGTATGAATTATATCTCCACTATTTGGAGGATTTAACGCACATTATCATGATTCAGAAGAAACCCATAGCTCTAGAGTCTGCGGAAGAAGTTATGGCATGATAGAGGTAGCAGGATAAGGAAGGCAGTTGAGGAAACCATAACTCAATAGACTTATCTCCTCGCATTAGTGAAGACCAAAACTCGTATGGCTGAATTTTCTATGACAACTATGAAGATAGGAATCAGGTGGCAAGCATGTTGGTTTTCACTCATGACGTGGACTTAAAGGAGTTCCAGGCTAAGAACAAAGACAATCAAGCGGAATGAGATAAGAACCTTGTAGAGGTCGAGAAAAGAGTGGCACTATTGATATATTAAGGACCTCTATAAAGAATAAGCTCAGAGAATTTTATCCCTAGGTAACACACAAAATGGACACGTTGTGAGATATGGGTAAACGGTTGAAAATTTTGGTTAACAAATTCAAAGAAAAGAGTGAAGAGCTCACATTTGAAGAATTGAGTTAAATGATGGAGAGGGTCTATTCAAGAAAGATCGGAGTGAGGTGGAGGGATGGAATGCAATGAAGCATCCTTGAATAATAATTTTCCCATTCTACTTTAACAATAATAGAATTATTTTATTCTTTGGCAAATAATAGAAATTATTTTATTATTTCTTCTGCAAAATTCTTTATTCATGGAAGACTAAGTCGATTACCCATTTCTAGGAGGCAATGAAGCAATTTTAAGGTAATGTTGAGCATGGAAAATGATTGTCCCTAAAACAGAGGTTAGAGTGTGCAAGGGACATCGTAGAGGAAAGGTGCATAACAACGCATGCATGAGGAGAATAGGGTTTACGCAATGAAGTCGGATAGGAATGAGTGCAGAAATAGACCGAATAATTAGTTAGTTTTGGGATGCAGATCTAAATATAGAGTTGGAGTGGTGACCAAGCAAGGTTTTCAAGATAAGAATAGAAAAAGGAGACTTTCGAAAGGTTTATTTTTGGGATAATAGGAAGACCAAGTAACATGCATAGTTCTGAGCTAATAATAGGATCTGAACTAAGAGTTAACTGTAGTAGATTTATTATTAGGAAATCTTGCATGCTTTTTGTACTTAGCTTGTAGTGGCACATGGCTATTCTTATCATGTAGCTTATTTTGAGGATACATGGGCAGTGAAGGGCAAGTCCCCACCCCTATATATGTATGATCCACTTAGTATTAACACACCACTTTGTTTGTAATAGAGTTATGTTGTTGGAATATGTGCGCACATGACTCATGGTGATACTCCTATGTATGTAAACAACCTATGTGTTTTGCAGTATTTAATATAATGGATCTTTGTGGCTATATATTGATTGTAGACATAACTGAGTATGGATCTTGTATGGTAAATCTAGTTATGGTTCTTGTTTAATTACTCATGCTTAGTATTAGAGATCTAGATCTAGTTTATGTTATGCAATATACTTGATTATTTGTTATGGATCTAGAATATTTGTATAATCATGCTAACTTCCGATCAAGTTGCCATAAAAGAGGGGCATGGTACCCTTGCACGCTTCATGTGAGAGCTCAACTTTGGTTGAGTGATGTGCCAAACACACACGGGCTTTTGTGGGTAAAAATAAGACTACAATATTATGCCATCTTTGAATATATTTACATTTTCCCGGTGATCCAATTACCAAAATTTCTTGAAATTCAGAGTAGATGATCCTCATAAAATTAAATTTCATTTTATCCATTTATTTCATGATGAAGTCGATTATTTTTTGAGATATTGAGGATTGATTTTTCTCTCAGTATTTTTCCCTCTTCAATGAATTTTGTACTTTTTCATTGATCTAGATGAGATAATTGTCTAAAATTTGGAGCAAAGCATCCCGAATGAAAATGAAACTTTTAAAACCACTCTCATATCATTTTGAATTTTAGAATACCACTTTATAAAATATAAATCTAGGGTGGGACCTATTAAAAATAGTAAGTGTTGTGATTTTGGTCAAATTTTTCATATCCATCCATCTCCCATCTATTTCAATAGCTTTTTCATCATGAAGATCAAATACTCAATTTTTGAGCCAATGATGGATGGATGTGTGGAGAAGATCATTGAAAAGGAAAGTACTATCACTTGAGATCCTCTCTTTATTCAATATTTCTCTTCCCATTATTTATAAGGTTAATCTAGAAAAGGTTGAGATCAAGAAAGAAATAATGTTTTGGGATAATGTTCCCCACATTGATTTACGATACTAATTGTCTTGATTCTCACTCCTTTGTGAGAAAGAGTATCCCATAAGAGAAGAAAGTTGCACTCAAAATGTATTGATTCAACAAATAGGTCAAGGGAAAGGATTTAATCCTTATATAATTTCCATATAATTCATCAAGAGAAATATCTTCATCATCATAGGCTTCATCACCTTTGGATTGATCACTTCTCTCTTCTTCTATCTCTTTTTAATTCTCTCTCTACATTCTAATTATTCATTGGGAATGTAATTTTTGAATTTTTCATCTTATTCACTTAAGTGAACTTTTAATTTTGCATTGTAAGAGTTATTTTTCATTAATAATAAAAGGACTCATCTTTATTCCTATAGGAATATGAAAGGTCATAAGTGGTAGGAATATGAAAAGTCACTTTGGGGGAGATGAAGAGAAATTTTGTAAAGATATATATTGGGATGGATTATCCATTCCAAAGGGTTGATAACTTATGTTCTCCTACTATAAGTAAGCATCTATTTCTTATATTATCTTATCTATATTCTTCTACTTCCTACTTTTCAACTATGTAGGCTTTGTAATCTTGTATAACCAAGAAATAAATTTGTATCTTTGAGGAATAAATCAATAAAACTTTGTGTATTTGATTTGTTAATATTACTATTTATTACAAAAAAATCCCTATTTAATGGGGATCTAATCTGGTTAATGGTTTTGAAATTTTCAAGTGCCTTATCACAACCTTAATCCTATCCCTATTTTCTTACCTCCCCTTTACCTCTCCCCAAGAAAATTCCTCTCTTATATTCCACACAAGAAATTTACTACAAGTTTAGTGGAGCATTCTTGTGTAATCCTTGGCCAAATGGCCACCCATATATTTTATTATTCCCTACATTAAATAAATGGGAGCCTTCCCATTCCCAAGAGGAGGGACCTAGTCCCATGACCATTAGCGAAATCCACTAATTTTTCTTGTGACAAATTATTTTTCCAACATTGACCCAAATTAATTAATTTTATTCTAATATTGAAATTTATTTATTTATTTTGTTGGTATAAATTTAATTATTTCAATTTTTTATCATACATACATATTATATATAAATATGCACATATTTATTTGTTTTATTATATTATAATTCTAGCTAATTATTAATATTATTATACGATCTCAAAAATATGAATTCGAGCAACTAACAAGCCATATTCTAGGATGGAATTGAAAAAAATGAAGATTTGAAGTCTATTCATCCATGAGACATTAAAAAAATTGTGGAACGTTTGACAACCACCCCAAATGCATTCAAACACTACAAACATTATAAGACTAAAATTTAACAACCATCCTAAGATGTTTGGTAGGGCACATCATTATGTGAAAGAAGTCAACAACCTCAATGACTAGGTTTAATGGACTAGGGAATCATGTTCCCCCTCTCCTTATAATAACATCTTCCTCGATGCGACATAACACTAGGGTTAGCTAGAGGAAAAACAAAAACAATCATCGTCACTTGGTTAAAACTATACTTATCACTAAATATTAATCCACGAGGAAAGAAAGGTTTGAAAAATTTATAAATTTTAATGTTCTGTGAAGATTGGTATTTCTCTTAATTTATTATTTAGTTAGTCTTTCCTTTATAAAATTTATTTAATTTAATGTGACAACATTTTCATTGTTTAATATTTTAATTCCATTATTTTCACATGGTATTAAATAATACATGTCATCATAACATCATACCATTATCAACCATAAGAAAAAAAATTCAAAAGATACCCTATAACACATTTTTACGATAGTAACTCAACACTAGACCCCTATGCAAACCATGGAAAGAAGCATAAATTCCACACAATATACTACTCAACCTATATGCCCTTGACATAGATAATATACAATACATGTGCCTAACATAATAGTAAGGCATCAAAAAATACATAAGCACAAGTTTCACATTACCCAAACCATGTTTGAACCATATAGTGTCAATATGAGATCAAATATCACATCATCAATGAGGAGCATCAAGCCTAAATAGCATAAAACATAACATGACTCGCATGAGTAATTCATGAATAATATATACTAACTCTATATGCATCCCAAACTCCATAAGCCTCCCAAAATAGTTCCACATGCCTCTAAAAATATATAATCCTCACAAAACAACTCCATGTGTCTCCCAAACAAAGAAAAGAACAATAATACCAAAACCAAGATAGGTCACCCCATGGACCTGAACACATAGAGACCCATCAGCTTAAAAAAACTAGGATGGGTCACTCTATAGACCTGAACACATAGAGCCCCATTACTTGAAACACAAAACCAAGTTAGGTCACTCTACTGAATTAAGCACATAGAGTCTCATCACATGAAAAACCAAAAGCAGTTGGGTTACTCTATGGACCTGAACACATAGAGCTTCGTCACTTGAAAAAATCAAAACTAGGTTAGGTCACTCTATGGACATGAACACATAAAACGTTATCACCTGAAAAAATAAATCCGGGTTGGGTCACTTTACGGACATGAACACATAGAGCTTTGTCACCTGAATAGCCAAAGGAATAATGACATGTAGCGGAAGAAATATATTCCTATGACCTTTAGGCATACCCTACACTATAAAAATGGATTGAATCATGTTGACATAAAACGTATAAGCACATATACCTTGGTGGATCTAACTTATTCAGATATTTAAGAAGGTCCGAACTGGACAACAAATAGCAAGTAACATTAAAACTTGTAAAGTTTCAAGTTTTGAGAAACAAATCAAGAAAGGTAATTTTAATGAACCAAGCCGCATTCAAATAGAAAAAATACTGAAAAATATTTAAAAACCCGAAGCTTAGAAAAAATTAAATTAAAATTATTGGTTCCAAGTGCAATCAAGTTTACAAATGAAACATGTATTAAGAGACTGACATCACAAGAACTATAGTAACCTTAAAAGAGGTCACTCACCGAGGTACTATCTCATTGAGTGTGCATCTCAACATCAAGAATTCTCTCATTAAATAATATAATTGATCAAATAATGTAACCATCATAATCTCTATTTGAATCTTAGTTTCCAAACTCCCACAAGGCTCAACATAGTTGTAACCAAACAAAGGTATTATATAAGATAACTAATTAAGAGAGAGAGAAACATGTACATGTTTCCATTCACCAAGCCTAAGGTGTCCATGCCACACATTATGCATGAAACCCATTGAGGAAATACTATATATAACAAATGAATATAAGTGAATTTTTAGTCTCTGGTATACTCCACTTCCTATCTCGTACCCAACTTGAGTTAAATGGAAAATGATATGGTTTTTTCACTCCACGCATACACTTTGATTCTACCCATAGAGATCAATAATGTAGGGTACACAACATAACACTAACCACATTAATAACAGAATGACTATATACACACAACAACCATATCATCATATGCATGGTATAATTACTTGGCATAACATCATGATAATTCCAAAACTTATAACACGTCACATTTCGCATAATAGACCAAAAGTGAAATTACAATACAATAGGGATCATAAGATCACCATATGCCCTCAATCCATGACATGAACTTATCACAAAATGTAAGATTACATATACATGATGAACATGGTGATTTAACCTCATGACATACATACAAATACAACACAACATGGTAACATGACATCATAATACAACACAACATAGTGGAAATCAACATGATATGACACATTTCACTATGAAGAACTTTTTCATACAACACATTCATACACACATACAAATTAACATAATAATGGAACATTATAACACTTTCATAGTTCACAATAACATTTTTTCCACATAACAAGGTGGAAAACCATGTGTAATGCATGTTGAATTCATGAGGGAGAGAGATAATACTCTCATCACAAAACACATCAACATCATAACAAACCCACACTAAGTGGTATGCAAAATAGGAGCATTCATATTATCACAAGTACATGTTTATCACATCATATCATAATTTAACATTACTCTTCCAACTCCTCCACCATCATGAATAACCATCACAACACCCAATTGTCCTAGAGGTTCAAGAGTGTGAACATTCACTATGATACCAAATCTAACACCTACACATACAAGATTGTTGTCCATTCAAAATTCCCCTTACTCTTAAGGAGGTGAAAATTTAAAATTTTAAGGTTAAGTATCTTCTCGGTTATCCTGGTAATGTTAAAAGTCAAGAAATTGAGAAAATCTGTGTTTTTGGGTCATTTTGCGTGTTTTTCGGGCCTGTCGGATATTTTTGTCCCACGTGTCCCAAGTTCAATTGGACCCTTTGTTCCCCGATCACCCGGTTTACCCGAAGTCTGTTCTTTTTGGGCCCGTTAGAAATTTTTGTCCCAAATGTCCCAAGTTCACTGGACCAGCTTGTTCCATTTTTGTCCGATTGGCCGAGTCACGTATTTCATGTACTTTTGTCCCACGTGTTCCAAGAGCATTTGTGCATATTTTCCCCTGCTTTGCCTGAATCAGCCGAGTCGCGTACTTCGTGCTTTCACGTCCCACATGTCCCAAATGAACCAAGTGCCATTCATGCTAATTTTTCCCGCTCTACCCGAATATCTTGCTTATTCAATTTGGTAGGTATGTATTAAATGCGCATTCATTGCCTTTCTCTCTCCTAAACGGCTATATAACGAGTGAACCCCTATGCATTTTACACACTGCTTTCCTGCTATCTTTTGCTCGAACCCTTGCAATCTAAATTCCTGTGTGCGTATCCATTTCCCTCTGCAATTCCTTCCCGAGTCTAGCTTGCAGCTCTGCCCTCCGAATTACCATCAACATGAAGATCAAATTTCAGGGGCAAGAACAAATCTCACCACTAGAGTCTGCCGTTCCCGATATCGGGGATAGTGAAGTTCACCATCTTGACTTTAGTGATTTTTGGTCGAGGATGACAGACGCTAACCCTACACCAATGGCACAGATGATTCATGACAGTGGTTTGGCTTTCGCTGGTGGTTTCCCAATCTCTGTGCAATGTGCAGATACAATGCTTTCATGCGGAGCTCATTTCAACCCTGATTCGAGTGAATTGACCAATATACATGGGGAGCTCATTGCCAAACTTGACGCTGCCGCCATTGGCACTGCACTGAGGATTCCAGAAATGGATAATGCCATAGTTGTCTCCCAGAATCAAGCATAGGCCCTGTTCAATCAAGACAGTGACAACTATAAGGCGTGGGTGGCTAAGTCTGGCTCAAAAACCCTAAGAAGGGAGCATCTCATCTATCCAAGACCCTTTTTAGGGCATATTTCAATGAAGAATTGTCAGATTTCATAATCTTACTGGCTCGGGTTAGAGGCTTACCCTCCACTAATGAGTTCCACTTCTAGATGTGCCCGCTCAACAACATGGTGTGCGAGGAACTCAAAATATCAACTGGGCAGAAATCATCAGCATGAACCTAGCGGAGCAGCTGTCCAATGTGTAGCAAATGAAGAAATTCTATATGACTTCATACCTGATGTACACTCTGGTGGCATCAAGGTAATGGTTTGGATTCTCTTACATTGATGCTCACAAGGTTGATCCTGTGTATGCCTACTGCCCATAGTTCACCCTAGAGACCAGCAATCACAACTTCCGAAGGGTGAATGATGCCTTCACCATGTACATGGTCAGACTTCTTGAGGGTGACACTGCTAGAAGATTTTCTGATGAAGCCATGAATCTAATATCGCACTACGGTGCCTATTTTATTCAATTCAGAAAATTTTCTTATATCAGGCTAGCTGGCTATGAGAGCACCCCTCTGAGGCTTCCTATGTTCTGCAGTGATAAGATGGCTCTGATAGAAGTATGCAGGCAATTAGATAAATTGCATAGAACCTGCAGAGACAAGAAAATTACCTGGTTTGCACTTCCCCATCTCTTTGGGAAACTACACTTGTAAAACAGCCCTGGACGCACAGAATATAGAAAGAGCCCTGGCTCCCATCACTGTCCATTTCTTCAAGCCAAGAACTTGCTTCGACTTGAAGAAGTTCATTGAGCAGAACATTAAGATAACATATCATCATAGGGCAGATACAGAGGACTATTGGGCTGACTGTGCCGATGATTTTGAGGCCAGAAGGAGACATTATGGCAGGTTCTCTCTACAATTGATCCAAGAACTCGGCTTGTACCAAGTTCCTGAAGGACTGAAGGATGACAACTCTGATCTATACTCATATGAGTATGACAATGTGGTTAAGCACACTCCCTTGGAGGACTTGGATTGGTTTAAAAAAGAGAAAGATGATTTGGCCGAGATCCTGGCTCCAGTCTTAGTCAGGACTAAGATCTGGTTTGACAAGAAAGTTCGAGAGCTTAGGAGGCACTCAGGGGAATCCTCCTCCAAGGATGTTTCAACTCCAAGGAGGGAAGCATCGACTCCAAGATCAGACACACCTGTGCAAACCCCTCCTGCCTCGTCAACTCAAGGACCTATAGTTTCTACTCCTTCTTCATCCACCCAGGTATACCAGAAGAAACTCAAAGAGGTTAAGAAGGAGCCTGTGGAAGAAGATCCCTAGAGAAAGCAGGTAGAATTGCCTTTGGGACCAGAGAACATCATTGTTCTTAGTGAAAGTGAGGAAAGTGAAGTGACAGCCCCTACAAGTGCCCTTGAAGCTCCGACGGATAAGGACAAAGAGGTACAGAGTGCTGAGCTTCCAAGTACTATTGATTCCTCTGCACCAGTTGTCTCAAGCGCCCCACTCATGTCTCAACTCGAGACAACAGCTGTGCAAACCTTGAGCGCCATGAGTTCTCTGTCTCTTGGTCCTCTTGCCCCTCCTGCTTCTTCCTCCTCCTCTTTTGCATGGGTGCAACCTCTCGTCGACAGTAGGAAGAGAAAGCCTTCCTCTCGGAGCTCAGGGCCAAATTTTGATGTTGTGGCAGCCTTGTTAGGCACTACTCCTCCTTCCCACACCAAAAAGACAAAATCACCTCCAGGATAGTGTCTGATGCTCAGGGCCAGCAATTCCTAGAGATTGCTAAGCCTACAGTAGATAAATCAGAGCAAGATTTGCAGGCATCTGACCTAGAGCTCTCAAGGATTCCTATGGGAGAGTCTACCCCTGAAGGTGAGATCCACAATCTCTAGGAAATGGTCACAAGAGTCATTGGGAGGGTAGAAAAAGGGCGAGAAAACTATAGACAGTTGGAAGAACAAGCCCGATTCTCATAAGTTTTATCAAGTCTCTTTTGTCCAAGGACAAAGTTTTGGACCCTACCCCATTGACTACTCTTCCACCACCTGTGATTTTGAGCCAAGATGAGTACAGAGTATCAAAGACATGCACAAGTATTCCATCTATGGCAGAGCTATGGAGGCCATGGTGGAAGATATGCTTGTTGCTGGATTAAACTTCATCGATGAAGCTTTCAAACTCCATGGAAAAGTGAACAACTTGCAACAAAATCTCTCTTCCACTATTGGGATCATAGATAAAGAGCTTAAACTTTGGAGTTGCATAGTGGACCTCCGCCTCATGGGATAGACCGATGAAAACATTCTTTTGGCAAGTAAGGTTTTTGATGATGCAAAGGATAATCTGTCAAGATCCTGGGTCTACAGGCAGTGTGGAGTGAAGATCAAGGTCTGGAGGAGGCTTGGGAGAATTGACAATAAGCTCGCGCGAAGGGAGAGGCTTTCAAAACACTAGTTGTATCTGCTTTCAAAGATATACATTGTTATCTTCAGGATGAGACTTCGTGTGCCTCTCTCCCTATAAGAAATCAAAGCTCAATTCAGAGCTTTTGTCAAAGGCAATCTGTTCAAGGAAAGCTCCATTTCCAAAGAGAAAATGAAGGAAATCTTCTCTCTTCAATCTGCCATTGAAGAAGGAAATAAGAACTATCATACTCATGTCGAGTTTGATAAGGAAATGGAGAAGTGCCTCGGATTTTGGACCCAATTTATAGCCAACACGTCAGTCCCTCATGGCAAAGATATAGCCGAGGCGCTGAAGAGATTCAGACAGTGGATTTTAAAATCAGTGGGTCCCTCCCAGGCATAAGCACCTGTCTTCCCTTCCTAATTCTTCTCTTCTCTTCCAATTCTTTCTCTCGGATTTATTGTAATAATTAGTTGGGGATTGCGATTGGTAACCCTTTAACTAATCATTAGTTAAAAGAAGTAGTTACCGAGAGTAACTGAATTGTAAACTATATAATGGCCTCTCCTCACCATTTTGAAGGAGGAAGAACTTGGCTCATTTTCTGAAAGTGTAAAATAAATCATAAAGAAATCAATACAGAAGGACTTTTCATTCTTTGTCTATCTGATTTCCTTTTATCCCCAAGCTTTTCGTTTAATCTTGTTAAGATCATTTGTCTATATTATATTAAGAAGCTTTGTATTCTTGTAGATGTTATTTATAGAACTTTGTGTCTTTCAAATTTCATCTTATTAGTATGATACAAATGATCTTGTTTCAATTCTTGCACCTTCGCATGCATAAAGAATTACTCTTTCATCTATAATTCTAAATGGTGCCTTTTCGCTCGTTCTTGTTTTCTCATTCCTCAATCCTTTTGAATCGATGATCCTTATAGAAAACACTTTCATAAATATCAAAGTTCCACAAGAAAATCATGTTTTGTATGTGTAAATAGGTTCATTTCTGAATAAGGGAACCTCTCGCATTAGAGAGGAGGGACTTCTTGTCCCCGATTGTTGCTCTTCATGAAGTCATTTTTGACGACCAACAGTTTTTGGCAACTCACTGGGAAATCATATTCTAGTTCGTAATTATTGATCATCCTTTGATCGGTGACTCCACGTTTTACTCGAGGGAGAAGGGCCCTTGGTATTGAAGATTCTCGCCCAACTTTTGGAGCACCGTGGTTTTACTTTCCCTTCAACAAGAAATAGAAAGACTCATTCAACAAGTACTCGCACCTGTCCAAGATAGAATCCCTATGGGTGGTATTCCTTCAGAGTCAATCAGTCCTAATCTTCGAGCTTTGATTCTTGCTGGTGTTGTAGTTCCTCTTCAAGCCATTTTTCCAAGAATGGCAGTACCACTGCCCTAGGGTCATCGTGTCGGGCCCCTTGCCCTTCCTCAGCCTTTGCATGAGTTACCCAGAGGTAATCGGAAGAACTTCCCTAAATTCAAAGGTGATGGTAAAGTGCATCCTGATGAACACATCGCAGCCTTCATAGTTGCATGCGGAGTTCTGGGAGTTGAACATGAATATGTCTCCGTAAGACTTTTCATTAAGAATTTACAAGATAATGCTACTGATTGGTTCTATCACCTTCCGGCCGGTGCTATCACCAGCTGGGATACAATGAGAACTAGGTTTGAAAACCAGTTCAAACCAGCAGAAGACGTGCATGCCTTGCTAGCCCAAATCTCTCAAATAAAGAAGGATTCATCAGAGCCCATGAGAGAATTTGTGGCCCAATTCAATAGGTTGATTAACAAAATTCCACCAAATACTCGACCTGTAGATCAAATTCAAAAATGTTTTTTCCTAAATGCTCAATCACCTGAAGTTAGTTATGCACTAAGAAGGGCTAATCTCACAACATTGGCTGAAGATCAAACTCTTATTGTTAGTGTCAAAGATGATTTAATCATGTCAGGGAAGTTGAGGAGAGACCCTTCTAAATCTAAATCTGCTTCTTCCTCCTCTTCCACCCCTGGACCTAATACTGATCCATTAGTACAAAAACTTGCAAATGATCTCATTTCCATTAAGAAACAATTGGCTCAGCATGCTCCCTATGCAGACATTCCAAGGAGGAATTTTCAGCCCATAAATCATTTTCCTACTTCTCAAACAAGGCTAACGCTTGAAGGACCTCCTATTAAAGTTCCCTGTCAACGCAACTGTGAAGTGGAGGAACCGAGAGGATGAAGAGGTTAATGAAGATTGTGAGGAATTTGTTGAAGAGGTTGATGATGAAGCAGATGAACTCGAGGGATCTCGAGTTAATTTCTTCACCACTGAAGGCATTGATGTAGAGGATGATTATGATGAAATAGTAGCAGACATGAATAGCGAATCATACGCTGTCATGACTCGAGAGCAGACAAATCAGAGGGAGAAAGTGATGCAGCCCACCAAGAAATCTAAAGAACAGTCGACAATTATCCCCGTAATTGCAAAAAGAGGATCTCCTATTCCCATTTCCTCTACACCAAAGGTGAGTCCTGTCAATTCTGCTACTAAAGTTACTTCTTTTTCCCCTAAAATTGATAAACCTAAGATTTCAAATGATGATAGCCCGTCCACTTCTGGGTCTTTTGATATTATTGATCACCTGAAAAAGACTAAGGTTCAAATCTCAGAAGCTGAATATTATCAAACCCATCCTAAGGCTTTTGCTAAAATGATTCACTTTGTCAATTCCCATTCTAAAACTACCTCTAAAGGCCTTTTACCCACTCCTTCTTCTGCACCACAACCTAATCTGATAGCCGCTGTCACCTCACCCAGTGACAAAATCAAACCATTCTATGTGACACTTCTTATAGCTGGTCATAGGCTCAGCAATTACATCATAGACTCAGGAGCATCAGATAATGTGATGCCTGCTAAAGTAGCTCATGCCTTAGGCTTGACTCTCACACGTACTTATGGATCTTGTTATTCTATGGAGAGTAAGGAAGTGCCCTTGGTTGGAATAATTAAAGATGCACAAGTGGCTTTTGTTGCTTTGCCTGAGAAGAAAGTTTTGGCTACCATCTTAGTAGCAGATATTCCTCCTTCATACGGGATGTTGCTAAGCAGAAAATTCTGTAAGGATGTGGGTGGAGAAATTCAAATGGATTGGTCACATGCCCTCATACCTGTTAATAGAAAAATGAAGAAGTTGCTGCCTGAGAAGCAATCTGAGTATATTGTACAAAAAACAGATGATCCCAAAGCACAAATACTCTATGAGGATATGGGGCATGGCAACTACATGATTATGTCTCCTGAAGAAATCCAACTCCCCAAAGTGTCACCTAAAGATCCTAATGGTGTTTGGATTTTAGAGTTTGATGGAAGTTGTTCCTTAGCTGGTTCTGGAGCTGGTGTCATATTGGTGTCACCCGAAGGAAGCCTTCATCCTTTCTCATTCAAGTTACAATTTGAAAATACCAATAATACAACAGAGTATGAGGCTCTCATTCTTGGACTACAGGTGGCAAAAGAACAAGGTGTGAAGAATCTTCTAGCTCGTGGGGATGCAGAATTAATTGTAAAGCAAGTTAGAAACCTCTTCCAGGTGAAAAATGGAAGGTTGAAACATTACAGGAATCAGGTGTGGGATTCCATTGAATTTCTTGATGCTTTCTCCATTGAAGCAATACCTAGGGAGAAGAATACCAGGGCTGATTCATTAGCAGTCTCTGGGTCACTGCTTATACCTCATCCTAACTTTTCCCAAGATAAGTTCACCATTGAGATGATCCATCGACCTAGTGTACCTGATAATACAAATAACTGGCAAGTTTTCAATAATGATCAACACTTGCTTTCTTTCTTAGAACTCAAAGATAATTTTGAACAGCTATACTTTGAAGGAAGTGATAACTTGCCTCGTGAAAGTGTGCCCTTTGAAAAAGCAACCACTCAAGGAGAAGAAACGGATCAGGATGGATGTATCAAACTCAAGGGAAACAAGATCCCTAAAGGATTGGTAAGTTTAGAGGAACTGTTTGATAAACATGACAGGTATGTAAAGTCTAGAGCTTCTACTGGACCTCAACAATCAGCTGAATATGACAAAATTAATATTGGGAGTTCTACTGATCCTAAGCTCGTGAACATTGGAAAATGTTGCACAACAGATGAGAGGAAGAAAGCAATTGATCTGTTAAAGAGGTATAAGGATGTTCTTGCCTACTCTTATGAAGATTTAAAAGCTTTCCAACCAAAAGAGATGCAACATTTTATTCCTCTCAAACCTGGAATTAAGCCTTTTAAACAAAAGCAGAGGCAATACAATCCCAAAATAGCTGACACCATTTTTCAAGAAATACAAAAGTTGTTGAAAGCCAAAATCATTTTTCCTATCCATCATTCAACATGGATTGCCAATATTGTACCTGTTAGAAAGAAAAATGGTGAGATTCGTATCTGTGTTGACTTCAAGAATCTGAATCAGGCTTCCTTGAAAGATAATTATCCTTTACCTATGATGGATCAGGTCTTACAAAAGAATAAGATCTGAAATGTTGTCTATGCTTGATGGATTCTCAGGATATAATCAGGTAGAAGTTAATACTACAGATCAACACAAAACAACTTTCACTACCCCTTGGGGTACCTTTGCTTACAAAAGAATGCCTTTTGGGCTCATTAATGCTGGTGCCACTTTTCAGAGAGCTATGGATCTGGCCTTTGGAAGTTTGAAAGGGAAGTGTATTGTTGTATACCTTGATGACTTGACTGTGTATTCTAAAACAAGGGCAGATCATTTTCAGCACCTGGAGATAGTTCTGCTAAGATGTAGAGAACATGGGATCTCTTTGAATCCTAAAAAATCCATCTTTTGTGTCACAGAGGGGAAATTATTAGGGCACATCGTCTCCAAATATGGTATTAAAATTGATCCTGAGCGAGTTCAAGCTATTCAGAAAATTCCTCTCCCAACCAAAGCAAAAAGGGCGTACACTCTTTCTTTGGTAAGATCAATTTTTTGAGAAGATTCATCCCTAATTTTGTAGAACTAACTCGGATATCTCCCAAATGATGAAAGGAAAACAAATGTTTGGTTGGTCTTCTGAAGGAAAAGAAGCCTTTGAAGATATTAAAATAGCCATTGCTAAAACTCCTGTTTTAGCATGCCCAGATTTTAGCAAAGATTTTATTATCTATTGCTACGCCACATATAACACCTTGGTTGTGGTTTTGACTCAGGAAGATTCTAATGAGCATGAACTCCTAATTGCATTTATGAGCTATATTCTGAAAGATCATGAGTTAAAATATACCATGATGGAAAAACATGCTTTTGCAAAGTGGTTAAAGTTAAGCGAGTTTCGCTTTTACATTCTTAACTCTCACTCCATGGTTTGGTACTGATACAACTATTAAGTCAATTCTTACACAGCAGGAATTTGAATCCAAGAGAGGGAACTGGGTGGCTAAGGTTTAAGAATATGATATTGACATCAAACTGACCAAGCTCATCCGTGGAAAAGGCCTTTGTGAACTCATCGCTGAAGGAGCTAGACATGAGTTACTGCGGAGGAAAATTAGTCTTCCTACAGTTCTGTTTCTTAGCTCAGTTGACGAATGGTATGCTGATATCACCCATTTTCTCACCTATGGAGAATGCCCCTCTCATTTGACTGCCAAAGAAAAGATGACTGTTAAAATAAGGTCAGTGCAATATGTGTTGTGGGAAAACGCCTTGTTTAAACGTGGGTTAGATGGAAGGTTTTTGAAATGTGTGGACAAGGAACAGAAGAAAAAGCTACTCTCAGCTTTTCATGATCAAACATGCGGAGGGCACTACTCATCAACCGTCACTACTCATAAGATACTTCGTGGAGGATATTACTGGCCTACCTTGTTTAGAGATGCATCCAAGTGGGTTGATAAATGTGAGGCTTGTCAGAATTTCGTGGGTAGACCCAAATTGGCCTCTTTACCTCTTAAGCCATTTTAATTGAAGAAACTTTTCAACAAAGTGGGGTTTGGACTTCATTGGAACACTTAATCCCTCTTCTAGTGTTGGTAATACTCATGTATTAACTACTACAGATTATTTCACCAAATGGGTAGAAGCCATTCCAGTAAAGAGTACTACTTCTGAAGTGGTGTGCAGTTTCATCAAAGAAAACATCTTGGTAAGGTATGGTGTACCAAACAAGATTGTGACAGATAATGCTTGAATGTTTCTTTGATCGAGATGATGGATTTTTGTTATGGATATGGAATCTCTCTGGCTCACTCCTCAGATTACTATCCTCAGGGAAATGGACAAGCAGAATCCACTAATAAAAATCTGGTGACCATAATAAGGAAATTATTCAATGAATCTCAATGAAAATAGCAGCAAGAAACTCTATGATGCTCTTTGGGTAGACAGGATCACACCTAAGAGAGCCATTAGAATGTCTCCTTTTCAAGTGGTATATGGAGTAGAAGCTCAATTGCCGATAGAATAAAGGAGCGCCAGACCTTGCATCTAATGAAGGCCATTGAAGATACCAATTTCAATGATGCTTTGGATAAGAGGATAATGTACCTTCACAAATTGAATGAGGATAGATTGGAAGTTGCTGATAAGATATCTGCTCATCAACAAAAATTTAAGGTCCTGTTTGATAAGAAAGCCAGGTTCAGAGATTTCCAGGTTGGAGATAGTGTTTTGTTGTGAGATAAAGGCATGAACCTCGTGGCAGCCATGGAAAGTTTGATTCCCTTTGGCTCGGACCTTTCAAGATCAGGCACTTTGCTGGTAAGAATTATTTTTACCTTGATTATATGGATGGTTCTTCTCTCCCACTTCCTTATAGTGGGTAGTACCTGAAATTGTTCAAGTCATAGGTGATTAGGGAGTCCTTTGTATATTCTGTACAATGTTTTGTTTTTCTTTCCCTTTGTTTTGGTGTGTTGTCCTCTGTATTGGTTTGATTCGATGACTCCGTGGCCCAATGGATAAGGTACTGGTCTGCTTCCCCGAGTTTTGTCTAAATTCTTGCCTTGTCTCATTCTTTGAATTTATGCCAAGTCATCCCCAGAAGGAGCCAGCTGTTGTCCATTCAAAATTCTCCTTGCTCTTAAGGAGGTGAAAATTTAAAATTTTAAGGTTAAGTGTCTTCTCTGTTATCCTGGTAATGTTAAAAGTCGAGAAATTGAGAAAATCTGCATTTTGGGTCATTTTGCGTGTTTTTCGGGCCTGTCGGATATTTTTGTCCCGCGTGTCCCAAGTTCAATTGGACCCTTTGTTCCCCGATCGGCCGGTTTACCCGAAGTCTATTCTTTTCGGGCCCATCGGAACTTTTTGTCCCAAATGTCCCAAGTTCACCCGGACCAGTTGTTCCATTTTCGTCTGATTCGGCCGAGTCGTGTATTTCACATACTTTTGTCCCACGTGTTCCAAGAGCATTTGTGCGTCTTTTCCCCACTTCACCCGAATTGGCCGAGCCACGTACTTCGCACTTTCACGTCCCGCATGTCCCAAATGAACCAAGTGTCATTCGTCTAATTTTTCCCGCTCTACCCGAATATCTTGCTTATTCAATTTGGTAGGTATGTATTAAATGCACATTCATTTCCTTTCTCTCTCGTAAATGACTATGTAACGAGCGAACCCCTTATGTGTTTTGCACACTACTTTCTGCTATCTTTGCTCGAACCCTTGCAATCTAAATTCCCATGCGCGTATCCATTTCCCTCTCTGCAATTCCTTCCCGAGTCTAGGTTGCAGCTTTGCCCTCCGAATTACCATCAAATTTCGGGGCAAGAACAAATCTCACCACTAGAGTCCATCGATCCGATATCGGGGACAGTGAAGTTCTCCATCTTAACTTTAGTGATTTTTGGTAGAGGATGACAGACGCTAACCCTACACCAATGGCACAGATGATTCATGACAGCGGTTTGGCTTTTTTTGGTGGTTTCCCAATCTCTGTAATGTGCGATACTGATGCTTTCATGCGGAGCTCATTTCAACCCTGATTCGAGTGAATTGACCAACATACATGGGGAGCTCATTGCCAAACTTGATGCTGCCACCATTGGCACTACACTGAGGATTCCAGAAATGGATAATGCCATAGTTGTCTCCCAGAATCAAGCACAGGCCCTGTTCAATCAAGACAGTGACAACTATAAGGCGCGGGTGGCTAAGTCCTGGCTTAAAAACCCTAAGAAGGGAGCATCTCATCTATCCAAGACCCTTTTCCTAGGCAGATTTCAATGAAGAATTGTCATATTTCATAATCTTACTGGCTCGGGTTATGGGCTTACCCTCCACTAACGAGTTCCATTTCTGGATGTGCCCGCTCATCAACATGGTGTGCGAGGAACTCAAAATATCAACTGGGCAGAAATCATCAGCATGAACCTAGCGGAGCAGCTGTCCAATGTGCAGCAAACGAAGAAATTCTATATGACTTCGTACCTGATGTACACTCTGGCGGCATCAAGGCAATGGTTTGGATTCTCTTACATTGATGCTCACAAGGCTGATCCTGTGTATGCCTACTGCCCACAGTTCACCCTAGAGACCAGCAATCGCAACTTCCGAAGGGTGAATGATGCCTTCACCATGTACATGGTCAGACTTCTTGAGGGTGACACTGCTAGAAGATTTTCTAATGAAGCCATGAATCTAATATCGCACTACGGTGCCTATTTTATTCAATTCAAAAATTTCTTATATCAAAGCTAGTGCTATGAGATCACCCCTCTAAGGCTTCCTATGTTCTGCAGTGACAAGATGGCTCTGATAGAAGTATGTAGGAAATTAGATAAATTGCATAGAACCTGCAGAGACAAGAAAATTACCGGTTTGCACTTCCCCATCTCTTTGGGAAACTACACTTGTAAAACAGCCCTGGATGCACAGAATATAGAAAGATCCCTGGCTCCCATCACTGTCCATTTCTTCAAGCCAATAACTTGCTTTGACTTGAAGAAGTTCATTAAGCAGAACATTAAGATAACATATCATCATAGGGCCGATACAGAGGACTATTGGGCTAACTGTGCCGATGATTTTGAGGCCAGGAGGAGACATTATGGCAGGTTCTCTCTACAATTGATCTAAGAAATCAGCTTATACCAAGTTCTGAAGGACTCAAGGATGACAACTCTGATCTATACTCATATGAGTATGACAATGTGGTTAAGCACACTCCCTTGGAGGACTTGGATTGGTTTAAAAAGAGAAAGATGATTTGGCCGAGATCCCGGCTCCAAGTCTTAGTCAGGACTAAGATCTGGTTTGACAAGAAAGTTCGAGAGCTTAGGAGGCACTCAGAGGGAATCCTCCTCCAAGGATGTTTCAACTCCAAGGAGGGAAGCATCAACTCCAAGATCAGACACACCTGTGCAAACCCCTCCTACCTCGTCAACTCAAGGACCTGTAGTTTCTACTCCTTCTTCATCCACCCAGGTATACCAGAAGAAACTCAAAGAGGTTAAGAAGGAGCCTGTGGAAGAAGATTCCCAGAGAAAGCAGGCAGAATTGCCTTTGGGACCAGAGAACATCATTGTTTCTCAGTGAAAGTGAGGAAAGTGAAGTGCCAGTCCCTGCAAGCACCCCTGAAGCTCCGACGGATAAAGACAAAGAGGTACAGAGTGCTGAGCTTCCAAGTACTATTGATTCCTCCGCACCAGTTGTCTCAAGCACCCCACTCATGTCTCAACTCGAGACAACAGCTGTGCAAACCTTGAGCACCATGAGTTCTCTGTCTCTTGGTCCTCTTTCCCCTCCTGCTTCTTCCTCCTCTTTCGCATGGGTGCAACCTCTTGTCAATAGTAGGAAGAGAAAGCCTTCCTCTCAGAGCTCAGGGCCAAATTTTGATGCTGTGGCAGCCTTGTTAGGCACTACTCCTCCTTCCCGTGCCAAAAAATCCAAAATCACCTCTAGGATAGTGTCTGATGCTCGGGGCCAGCAATTCCTGGAGATTGCTAAGCCTACAGTAGATAAATCAGAGCAGAATTTGCAGGCATCTGACCTAGAGCTCTCAAGGATTCCTATGGGAGAGTCTACCCCTGAAGGTGAGATCCATAATCTCCAGGAAATAGTCACAAGAGTCATTGGGAGGGTAGAAAAAGGGCAGCAAACTATAGAACGGTTGGAAGAACAAGCCCCGATTCTCACAGGTTTTATCAAATCTCTTTTGTCCAAGGACAAAGTTTTGCACCCTACCCCATTGACTACTCTTCCACCACTTGTGATTTTGAGCCAAGATGAGGTACAAAGTATCAAATATATGCACAAGTATTCCGTCTATGGCAGAGCTATGGAGGCCATGGTGGAATATATGCTTGTTGCTGGATAAAACTTCATTGATGAAGCTTTCAAACTCCATGGAAAAGTGAATATCTTGCAACAAAATCTCTCTTCCACTATTGGGATCATAGATAAAGAGCTTAAACTTTGGAGCAGTTGCATAGTGGACCTCCGCCTCATGGGACAGACCGATGAAAACATTCTTTTGGTGAGTAAGGTTTTTGATGATGCAAAGGATAATCTGTCAAAATCCTGGGTCTACAGCGTGGAGTGGAAGATCAAGGTCCTGGAGGAGGCTTCGGGAGAATTGAAGAATAGCTGGCAGAAGGGAGAGGCTTTCAAAACACTAGTTGTATCTGCTTTCAAAGATATACATTGTCATCTTCGAGGATGAGACTTACGGTGTGCCTCTCTCCCTACAAGAAATCAAAGCTCAATCGTGAGCTTTTGTCAAAGGCAATCTGTTCAAGGAAAGCTCCATTTCCAAAGATAAAATGAAGGAAATCTTCTCTCTTCAATCTACCATTGAAGAAGCAAATAAGAACTATCATACTCATGTCGAGTTTGATATGGAAATGGAGAAGTGCCTCGGATTTTGGACACAATCTACAACCAACACGTCGGTCCCTCGTGGTAGAGATATAGCCGAGGCGCCAAGAGATTCGAGACGGTGGATTTTAAAATCGGTGGGTCCCTCCTGCATAAGCACTGTCTTCCCTTCCTAATTCTACTCTTGGGTAAGTGCACCAAGTTGGGGGACAATTAAGTGGACATCAAATCCTGAATTTTACATTAAAAATAGCAAAACATCAAATTTAGTCTTCCAGCGGACTTGAACCATGCCGAAAAGTAAAAATATGTCATAAAAATGGTACCATTGCGTAGGGGAGACTATTAGATTTGTAGAAATATTGATTTTAAAGTGAATAGAAGAGGATAAATATCATTTTATAATTTTTTACTAATAGTAGGTCCTTAAGACACTTTTTCCTGTGAATGTTTATGTCTACGTTTAAGACTGCAAAATTTGTTTCACTTATCAGAATGTGATAAAACTTATACCATCCCAACCGTGGTGAAATTATGTACATGTTCAAAAAAAAAAATTGATTTCAATATTTTTGATGAAGTTATGGCAGGAAAACGGAAAGTGCTCTGTTTTCTTTATGTTTTCATACCACTTTCACGGAAAAAATCATAAAAAATAAAATATTACTCAAAAAAATACAAAATAAAATCCATCCCAAGATAGATAGTGGCATATAACTTCTCACCAAAGGAAAAAAATATATATCAATTTTTGGTCATCCAAATTGTGGGCAAACGGACTATAATCTTATCGGCGTTTTTAAAAAAAAATACCAAGTCATTGAATTTTGAGTGTTTAATATAGCTAATCTTGTCCATTTTTTACAAAAATTAGTATTTTAGAAACTAGATTCTGGATGCTACAATTCATATTAATATAATTTTGTCTAATTTTGATTGTATGTATTTCTAATAATCCCTACAAGTTGATATTATGTTGTTATTTGCAATATGATGTCCACGGATGACCCTATATTTGTCCATCAACTTCCTGCACTTACCCTCTTCTCTTCCAATTCTTTCTCTCAGATTTATTGTAATAATTAGTTGGGGATTGCGATTGGCAACCCTTTAACTAATCATTAGTTAAAAGAATTAGTTACCGAGAGTAACTGAATTGTAAACTATATAATGGCCTCTCCTCGCCATTTTGAAGGAGGAAGAACTTGGCTCATTTTCTGAAAGTGTAAAATAAATCATAAAGAAATCAATACAGAAGGACTTTTCATTCTTTGTCTATCTGATTTCCTTTTATCCCCAAGCTTTTCGTTTAATCTTGTTAAGATCATTTGTCTATATTATATTAAGAAGCTTTGTATTCTTGCAGATGTTATTTATAGAACTTTGTGTCTTTCAAATTTCATCTTATTAGTATGATACAAATGATCTTGTTTCAATTCATTGTACCTTCGCATGCATAAATAATTACTCTGTCATCTATAATTCTAAATGGTGCCTTTCTGCTCGTTCTCATTTTCTCATTCCTCAGTCCTTTTGTAATTGATGATCCTTATAGAAAACACTTTCGTAAATATCCAAGTTCCACAAGAAAATCATGTTTTGTATATGTGTAAATAGGTTCGTTTCTGAATAAGGGAACCTCTCCCATTAAAGAGGAGGGACTTCTTGTCCCCTGACTGTTTCTCTTCGTGAAGTCCTTTTTGACGACCAACAAAGACCAAAACATAAGAAAAAATAAACCAGTTTTTTAGTTTCATTTCTTGTTATACGACACCACTTGGGATCATTAGAATAAATAAACATCACATGAGATTCTTACACCAAAATAGACCCACACATACAACATTATGATAAAGTAATCAGAACTAAAAGTAGATATGGAACACATTACCAAGCCTACCTACAAGCATTTCCATAGTGGAGAGTTCATTATTAGAACTACCCCTTATTTCTCCAATAAGGAATCATAGCTATCCTTTGGTTCCTCCAAGATGAAACACACCACATCAACTTCAAAATTCCCATTATCCCTCAATTATAACACACGCTTATCCCTCCACTAAGAATGATGCAAACCTACCCCAAGAAGAAGAATATACGTACAACATGATAACCCAAGATACACGTAAGTTCTAAAATTACTCAAAAATAAACACAATATAATGGACTCAGCCAAAATGATAACTTAAGAATAGACATGTTCCACAATGCATATGTTTTTCTTGGTTACATCTTTATTACCATTGAATTAATTTATTTTAAAACATTGATTTGGAAACACATTTAGCATACAAGGGCATCTATTCTCATTCTCAAATATTCATATTATTTAATTCATTTAAAATTTATCTTATAAAGAGTGCACTTTATTTGGTTTCATTCTCTATTGTAATTATTTACCATAACTCAATTATTAGTTAGAAATATTTTACACACATACAAGTCTCCTAATACTTGTTCCTAATCTAGGATCTATTTCTCAAAAGAATTTTTACTTGACATTTTATTTTACTTTCATTAAGTGAGGGAGACTAACATTAAATGAAGAGGGGGAAATTCTTAAGTTTAAACGGGTAAAATTCAAGTTTCCATTTATTTACTCACACTCACTAGAGTACATTTATTTCCTTTTTTGCAACTTCTATATTTTGATAATTGGTTAGACTCATTTTAACATTTACACATCATGAGTTTCAATTTCAAAAATATTTTATGTTTTCTCGAATGATTAGTCTCACATGGATCAATGTGTATTCATTTTCAAATACATAGGAAGGATTAATTAAGTTATAAGAAAACTCCAAGTCTTATTTTATTTCTAGACTAACATATCAAGGATACAATTTTGATTTCTAAGAAATAATTACAAATTTCATCCACAATTATACTCCTAAAGAGATATTATTGTATTCTATAACAGCTCTACCATCCCATTTACTTTTATTTCTTATCCCTTCCATTGTAACTTAGTTTCTAATACAATCATACAATTACATTATTTAGACATTATGTCCCTCATTTCACAAAAGCGATACTATCCCTTTTTTAATATTTCATCTTACACACTTCCACATGCACAAAAACCCTCTACTTAGTTCCGAGGAAAATACACATACTTTAAACAGACACCTACGTCTCTAAGATTAAAAATGAAGGTTGATTTCATAAAATATCTCAAGGCTTATTAAAAAGGGTCATCCTAATGTCTTATAGAATAACATCCTAACAATGCTAAACCATTACAATTCATATGATGTGGTTTCATTTCTTTTTGGCGCTAAGCATACATGTTATTATGGTAACATTAATTTCTTATTTTATTTCATCTCAGCTAGGAGGTGTCAACAAGTATTAAAGCAAGTAGGCTCATTGTTAAATTTCATTTTTCTATGTTATGAAGGTATTCACATATAAGGGTATACCAAACAAGAATTTTACTATAAGTTCGCCATTTTTTATTTGGTTCTTTTCTTCTAAGTTCCAAATTTAATAAAACAAACAAAGAGTACATTCATTAACTTCACACAGAGCACATTATAGAAAGGTCATTTCATTTCACGTTAATAGATACACCCATAAGAGCATGTATATGCTTAAGTCAAAAGATAAGAAACCACCATATATGAATTGTAATGGTTTAACAATGTTAAGATATTATTTTATAAGACATCGGGATGACCCTTTTTAGTAAGCCTCAAGATATGTTATGAAACCAACCTTCATTTGTTATCCTAGATACATAGTGGTACTATTTACTGATTCGTGATTTTTCCTTAGGAACCTAGTAGAGGGTATTCATGTGTGGAAGTGTGTAAGATGACATTAAAATGGATAGTGTCACTTTTATGACACGAGGGACATAATGTCTACATAACATAATTGTATAGTTGTCTTGAAACTAAGTTACAATAGAAGGGATAAACAATGAAAATGCATGGGATGGTAGGAGAAGTTAGGGAATGAAATAATGTGTCTTTAAGAGTTTGAACTTTGTAATTAGTTCTTAGTCATCGAAATTGTATCCTTGAGATGTCGAACAGAAATAAAATAAGACTTAAAGTCTTCTAATAACTTGATTAATCCTTCTTATGTTGTTCAAAATCAATTTAAATTGATCCATGTGAGATCAAGAATTCAAGAAAACATAAAATCTTTCTTTTTGAAAACGATATTCAAGATGTGTAAATGTTAAAATGAATCTAACCAATTATTTTAAAAGAAAAAAACAAAAGGGAAATAAAGGTTCTCTAGTGAGTGGGAGTAAATAAAAGGAAAATTAAATTTTACCCCTTATAAAGTTAAGAAAATTCCCTCTTCACTTAATGTTATTTTCCCTTAAATAAAATGTTGGGTAAAACTTATTTTGAGAAATACATCCCTAGCTTAAAAATGAGTATTAGGAGACTCATATGTGTGTAAAATATATTTAACTATTAATTGAGTTATGTAAAATAATTTCAGAGAGAATGACACAAATTAAAGTATGCTCTTTATAAGATAAAGGTTAAATGAACTAATGAATATGAATATTTGAGATCGATAATATATGCCTTTGCATGTTAAATGTGTTTCCAAATCAATGTTGTAAAATAAAGTTATTTCAATGATAATAAAGGTGCATCTAGGAAAATGATGTACATTGTGGAACATGTCTATCCTTAAGTTCTCATTGTGGTTGAGTCATTGTATTGTGTTCATTATTTTGAGTAAGTGTGGCATTAGTGTGTATTTTGTGTTATCATATATGTACATATATTATTATTGTTGGGGTGAGTTTGCATCATTCTTAGTGGAGGGATAAGAGTGTGTTATAATGGATGGATAAGGGGCTTGTAGAATTTGATGAGGTGTGTTTAATCTTAGAGGAACCAAATGCTAAATAAGATTCCTTATTAGAGTGATAAGGGGTAGTTGTAATGATGGCCTCTCCCCATGAAAATCCTTGTAGGTACACTTGGTAATTTGTGTCATCTCTACTTGTTGTGTCAATCACTTTCTCATCATGTTGTATGTGTTAGTCCATGTTGGTGTAAGCATCTCATGTGATGTTGACTTATTCTAATTGAGCCAAGTGATGTCGGATAAAAAGAAATTAAAAAAATATCCCGATTTATTTTGTCTTACTTTTTTGGTCCTGTATATGTGAACGTTAGATTAGCTAGTGGTATTTAATTTTGGGGTACCTAAGAATTTTCAAAGATCCTTTTTGAGCACATCAAGTAAAAGCGCATTTCCGTAAATCACGCCGCATTGGGGAATTTTGAATATAACTTATCAAGGTCACCATACAACACGTATTCAAAACATGTTTGACCGAGAGCCCGCATATGTATTTGGTTATTTTCCAAACAAATGTGTGCCTTTGCATTCTTCCACATTTGTATACATATCTTCGTTGGCATTTAAAAATACAACGATTAACATTAGTACCTCAGCTCCTATTTTGGTAAATCCAGGAGAATTCTGAAATAGGTTGTGGAGGTTTGGCTTTGTGCTTTCCAAAATAATTTTCTTGAGAGTTTCTAAATGTTTGTTTTCAACTACTTGTTTGTGCAGATCCACACAACCACATAAAGTTTAATCGTAACACAAAGGATTAAGCTTAGATTTTTCCTCAAGATAGCTAGCACCGCAACATGCTAGAGCCATTGCAACTAATGTATGATCATACCCTTCCCCAAATCTGTCATTTAACAAAGGCTAAGGACTCGCACATCCAACGAGAATCCATGCAACCCATGAATTTGCAATTACAATTCCTCCACACCCCATGCTTCCACCACCCTACGCACCCTATTCGTCAAGGAAGCAAATATTTCTCTTAGTAACCTAAATTAATTCATTTTATTCTAATATCAAAATATTATTTATTTATTTATTTTGTTAGTTTAAATTTAATTATTTTAATTTTTTTATCATACATGCATATTATATATAAGTATAGACATATACATATTTGCTTTATTATATTTTAACTCCATTTAATTATTAATATTATTATATGATTTCAAAAATATGAATTCAAGTGCTGTCAAGCCATCTTCCATGAAAAAAAAAAAAATGAAGAATGGAAGTCTCTTCATCTCAAGACATAAAAAATTTGGGTAACCTTTGATGACCACCCGAAATGTGATCAAATTTAACAACCATCCCAAGATTTTTAGTGGGGCACATTGTTTTGTGAAATGAGTCAACACCCCTTGGCTAGGTTTAGTGGACTAGGAATTACAAATATAATAATTGAAAATTTCGTATGAAAAAAATTGATATACAAATCTCTCATATGGAAAATGTATTCATGAGACTACAATGTGTGTGTTATCTTCTCCCTTTTATTTTTCCATACATGTGAGCTTGTGTGCCACAAGATTTTTTTGCATTGAATTCCAATCAAGGCACTTGTACAAAATCAAAAATAACATGAATTTAAATTAAAAATCTTGAAATGTGTAAACTTATATGCCCTAGTGTAGTATGTTAGAGAAGAGACATTTAAACATAGGAGAACTATAGAAATTGAGACGACTATATAAAGTCATCTCTAAAAGTTGAGTCTAGTAAGTGAATCTCTCTTTAGAAATTAGGGATGCTATGTGAAGCCATATATAATAATTGATCCTACTAAGTGAAGCTCTATATACAAATATATCCTACTAAATGAGTACATATCTATAAGTTTAACTGGTAAGTGAAGCCATTGAATGTTGGAATGCAATATATTGAAATAACTCTATGCATATCATCATTAGGTGACATTGTTATCAACTAATTTTGACTTCGCAAAATTAATAAACATGGAAATTTTGAAAATTTTCAAAAGTGTTACTTTGTGTGATTTATCGCCCTCATCACGATAGTCTCGTTTTTGTGATCATTCTGGTTTTTGTTTCATCCATTTCAGAAAGAACTCCTCCCACCATGTCATAAACTGCATTAAATATTAATTAATTAATTTATTACCCTTTATTTGATAAAATCAATTTTATTAAAATTTGGGGTTTTTAATTAAATAAATATTAATATAATACTTATTAAAAGTCAATCGAAAAATTTTTATTTAATTGCCGAGGAAAGTAAGCTTCCGCTTCCAATTGTTGGGGATGCCAAATTGATTCCCATACTCGGATTTCCCCTTTCCTGGAAAATTCATTTTATTTCCCTATTTGTGGGATTTCTTCCACTAATTTCCAATTTAACCGATTGGCAAACAACCAAAAATCTCCCGATTTCCCACATGGGGAAATAAAATGGGGTTTCGCCTTCCTTGCCATTTCCATTGGCAAATGGTTGTTTATTTCCCACTTTCCCTTGGCAATTAATTCCACTACCCAAAGAAAGAGGAAGTTGTTTACTTTAATGAGAGGAAGAAGAAATAGTTATGTGGAAGTTTCTTAAATCCTCATAATTTTTTTCCGTTAAAATTTGTGGAAAAATTCATATGAAAGTAATTAAGAAGCTTGGAGGATTTTTGTTTCCAACTTCTTATTATTTCCTCTGTGTGAAAACGTTTGCCGAGAAATATTTTATTTTCGAAAGATTCATTTTCATCACAGGTTTTGAGAAACAAAAACTACCAGTTTACTATGAATACCATTGTGAAGGAGGAATACACATTGTAAAAAAAATCAGTTCATGCTCAGCCAAGTGAGAATCTCACTCAAGATGAAGAAGAAAGAACAATCCAAGCATTTTTCATGCAGGGAGGAAAGAAATAGTAATTTCCACACATTTGAGATCATGTGAAGGGGGAATACACAGCCGGTAGGAGCAAAGGTCACACACAAGCCAAAGAAAAACTAGTCCACACAAGAATTTTTCACATATACTCATCCAAAGAAAATTCCACACAAATCAAGAAGAAAATGCCACTCATTTGCAAGAAAAAATGCTCCTCGCAGGTAGCAAATGCCACACATTCATTAAAAAGACCATGCCTAGTTGTTTTAGAAGAGCCCACGTAGGCCCAAAACCAACCCACACGTGAAGAGGAGGATCTTTCACACCATAAAATAGAAGACAAAATAAATTTCAACGCAGGTTATAAAGGAAAGCATTTTCCACACATTTTTCAAGAAATAACAAGTCAAAGCATATGTTTTTGTTTTGTTGGAGAGGCCAAAGCTAGAAAATAATCCTCCACATAGCCAAAGATAAAGTCCAACAAAGAAAGCATCTTCCACGTAGGCCCAACACATTTCCACGCATTTTACTTGGCAAGGTGATCACAATGTCAAAGCAGAAAAATAAAAGGAAAAGGCACGCATTGGCCACACACAGGCAATTTAACAGGCCATGCATTCACCAACAAAGGCCATAACATTTGTTAAAATTGTTTCTTGGTAAGCCAACACATGCACCATACGTCCACACAATCACAATTGTCAATAAGAAAGAATAGCCCATGTTGAAGCAAAGATTGGCCAAAAATTACCATAAGTTTGCTAAACACAAGGCAAGAGGAAAGATCTTCCACGCATTCTTCAAGAAAAAAATCTTGTTCATGTGTAAGGAGAAGAAAAGTCCACGCATTCATTAAAATCACATAATTTCCACACAAAGAGAAGTTTTTTTTTTATATTATTGGCAAATAGTTTTTTGAAAGGGACTTTACCCTTGTTTACAAAAGAAGGCCTAGAAGCCAGAATAAGCAAGAGAACCAGAGAGAAAAGGATTAGAATCCAAATGTTACAATGAAGTTCAAAGTAGCCAAAAAACAACTACCAAGATGAAACAAAACAGCAAAATTACTGCAAAAAAGTAGTAAAGGGTCCGCAAAAAAACAACAAAAAAACAAACAAGGACAGTAGAAGCATCTACAACTACTTTTTAGTAGCTTTGTCAATGATGGTTTTGATATTCTTCCAGGATTTGAACATACCCAAAGTAGTCATGTGGGCAGTGTCATTATAATCCAGCTACTCCACAGTTTTCTTACTTTCTTTATCATTCCCCCAAAGAGTTGTCGGAACTCCGCTTAGGTTGGAGACACTTTTGATGTGTTGCTCAATGAAATCCTCAATCGCCCTAAAGATGGCAATGTTGTAATCATGTCGAGTTTTGGCCTTCCCTAAGCGGGAGTCTAAGGAGTGCAGCTTCTTGTAGATATCTTCAATTTGGCTGCCATCAACATCCTCCTCCTCCTCCTTCTTCCTCTTTCCTTTCTGTTTTGCCAAGTTTTTAACTTCATCCTTCAACAATTTCATATCAGCCTCTAAGGCTTCCAGCCTTCTTGAAGGGCTTTCCAATTGCACTTCCCAGGGGCTGGCATTGCTGATGTTTAGGAGGTCATGAGCAATTTCAAATTCCTGAGAGCCCTTCTCCACAGCAAGAGTCTCAAGGTTAAGCTTCCTAGAAGCCCTGGTAACCGGTCTCCACGAGGAAGAGGCTAAGTGGGGGGCGG
The DNA here is from genome assembly GCA_018340775.1 of Taxus wallichiana var. yunnanensis. Taxonomy (NCBI): domain Eukaryota; kingdom Viridiplantae; phylum Streptophyta; class Pinopsida; order Cupressales; family Taxaceae; genus Taxus; species Taxus wallichiana. Next base: position 132,645,066 of record CM031234.1, read on the forward strand.
AAGCAATAGAAGGGGGAATGGGAGAAGATACTGAGAACGGCCGGCGGCAGGGGGTGACAACAATGGTGGCGGGGCGGAGAAAGGAGAAACAAGGGCAGCAGCAGAGCCGGCAGAGGGGAATCGAGCTAACACAAAAGATAAGTTACAGTTCACACATGCAAAGGAAAACTTGCTCATGTTAATTAAAAAAGGGGGATTAAATTTATCCATGTGAAATATTAAAATCGAGATATTTGAATTTAATAAAAAATAAATATCATTATTTTCACCAAATTCGAAATTCGAGCCTAGTCTCGGTATGATGTATTGACTTTTTTTTAAAAATAACTGGGATCAATTATTATTATTATTATTAAAATAATAATAATAATAATAAGACGAGTTATATTCCTTTTTGCATAAACGGTGTTTTGGAGACTGAGACCCGACACCGTTTACATTGTGTTACGTGCCTGAGTCATTTTTCTGTAAAATTCATAATGGCCAAAAAATCTAATAAATCTGTAGGAAAAACAAGGAAGCTAGTGGAGAAATCGAATAAGTCCACACTCAAGTACAAATTCCAAGGAATCATCCCTCCCAGTTCTATCAAGTCAACATACGACAATATCACTAATACAAATCTTGGTCACATCAATGTGCAACAATTTTGTGATTGGGTGAAAGCTGAAGGCAAAACCATATTCTCGAGATAGGCTTTATCATAGCGGTCTACCCTAAGCAATGACATTTCTGGTCTTGGTAAAATTCCCATAGATGGTTATTGCTTGTGTGGAGCATTATGATCCCGAGAGACAAGGAATTTATAAAGATAATCGTGAGCCTTTCCTCTTAATCACACCAGAGCACATTGAGGAATTCCTCAGCATACCCGACTTCCTTGAGAATGCAGACATAACTCAAAATTTAGCACAAGAATTTTGGGATGAATAACCCCTCAGGTGGAGAAAGATGGTTAATAACAATTCGTTGGTGACCAAGAGGCCTCGAGTTGATTGGCTTCCTAAAGAATTGTACCACGTTGAGTTTGTGGAAGAAATCGGGGACATGATCACTCTCCTGAGTCAAGTCTTTGGTCTACCCTCTGCTAGGATTTTCCACCCATGGATGTATCATTTTATCTGTATCATCCTTTCCAAGAGAGAGTTTGTGGATTGGGCCACCATCATCATTGATACCCTTCACAAACAATTGATTGAAGTAAAGATGACTAGTTGTTTCTACATGACATCATACCTAACTTATGCAGTGGCTAGAAAAAATCTATTTTCGAGAATTGAAACGAGAGGAGTCATGGGTCCATCAAATAATTTCTTCCATTATTATCCGTAGTTAAGTTTTAAAAATAGCTCTCATCATTTCAGAAGATTTAACGATGCATTCACCTTCCATGTAATTGAAACCTGAATCATAATACAGAGGAAAGATTCTCCAAAGAGGCCATGGATGTCATTTCCCAGTGGGGAACATGGTTTATTCAATTTTCATCCTTCTCCTATATTCGTGTGAGTGGATTTACAGGTACTCCATGGAAGCTTCCTAAGTACGTCAGTGACAAGTGGGCATTAATGGAGCTTGTGCGACAACTATTCCAAGTTCATTGTCTTATGAACCTACAGTTCACGAAGATATTTCTCAAAATCTCCCTAATGTTCAAGAGGTAGATATCGAGGTTATTTCTCCAGAGGTTGAGGTCATGGAAAGGATTCTTGTAGAATCTAATGATGTCAAGAACAATGAAAATGTTGCTTCGGGCTCCAGGCTTTTGTATGCAGAAGTAGTGAATGATACTCCTTTTTGGGTTGATTGTGAAATCAAGAAAAGGAAGAGGGTTGTCAAGGCAATTGACATTGAATTTGATGCCCTTTTCAAACTTTCAAATGACGTCATTCCCAAGAATCCTAAAGTTCTCTCTTGAATAATGGTGGACGATGATGGAAATAGATTTGTGGATCTTTCCATCCCACAAGTTGACAAGGAACGTAATGCCATGACATCGTTGATTATGAAGTTTCTAGACTTGGACTTGGGAAGTCCACATTGGAAAGTGACATGGTGATGGCCCAAGATTTAATTGATATCATGCTAAAGAGACTTGAGAAATATAAGTCTTAGAACTCTTAGCTCAAGGCTGAAAAGAATCAATTGGTGGAATATGTTCAACATATGATAAATCCCATATCATCCACTTTCCCAATACCCGATGCAGTGGCTGCCCCTGATGAAGAAACTCTCAATTTGTCAAAAGAAATAAACACATTGGGTCATGTCACTAAATCTTGGCTTTCAAATATTCTCATTTTTGGTAAAGAGACGATCAAAACAACCATTAAGCTCCATGAAGATATTAACGCGTATCTTGATCCAATTATTTCTTTCAAGGAAAATTTTGTTTCTAACATATCAAAATTGGATGAGATATTGCCTAGTCTACATGAGATGACAAGTATGGAATCTTCAACTTTAGCCATTGAAGGAATTCTTGAATTTGAATGTTGAGGGACATGCTTTCTTTGGTGTCTACATCTCAAATCAAGAAAGAAACTTCTTGAGGATTCTATGATCCATTACGAGAGTGTATGTAATGAAGCCTTCACTTCACTTGCCTTGATTTAAGAGTTCATAGCTGAGATCCCTTGCAATCTTGTAAATGAGAAAAATCAAAGGTATTCATCAGAACATGTGGAGGATAAATTTTCACAATTGTTTAAGGACATGTATACTCCCGCCATCAATTTCTCTTCAGCTTCAATGGAACATTGCATCAAATTAAAGAACTTGTTTGAGAATGCTCAATCAAATATGGTCAATCTAAATGATATGCCAGGTAGGATCTTGGAATTGTAGGTATTTTGTGAGGCTATTCTTCGACCAAATGAACCTCTAGAAGAAGAAAAGATGTTTGAAACATTGGGAAGGTTCAGATCCTTTTAATTGTGAAGGTGACATATCCTAATTTCACCAATGGTATAAGGAGATAATTTTCTTGGTATCTAATGAAGTGGGAGATTTCATGTCTCATACGATTGAGATAGGAAGATCCCATTTCAATGGATGTAGAAATGGTTATTTTCATATGTTTTAAAAATTGGTATTTTTAAATGGTGTTATTATTGAACTCACTTTTGGAAAACTATGGATAACTTAAGTGATTTCTATTTTTAGTTGCTTTTAATAAAGTTGGTAGAAAAAGTCAAATTCACTTAAGTGCCCTATTTAATGATCATGTAAACCCTAACTACTTTGTAACCAACTTTTGGGTTATAAAAGGATGTTAGGGGCTCATTTGTAGAGGGTGAATTTGAGAGAGGAGAAAAAAATACTTTTGTATGCAAGCTTTACTTCAAAGAAAAAAAAATCTTTTGAGAAGACATTTTGGAGTTAATAAAATATGAACTTTGTGTCCCATTCATTGTCTCTTACAACATTTGATGTTCTTATGTTTGTTAGATGTTAGTGTTTGAATCTTGCATTGCAAATATTGTCTTGGATCTTATTGTCAATGTTACTAATATGTTTTTCTAGTTCACAGTGATCAAGCTCTGAATATCTACTTGCTCACGTGTGTTCCCTTTTACTCATTTTCATTTAACTGATGCAAACTCCTTTTTATTTGTGTTAGATATTTATCGTTCTTCTCCATGCAATATTAGGCTATTCTTTTACTAAACTATTACATGTTCCTTCCATCCATTCCTTTCCATTCCTTTCCTTCATTCCATTCCATCTTCCTCATTCACTTTCCTTTCCATTGATGTTCCAAAACACATCCCCATACAATTTTGAATGTACAAATGTAAATACGAGTTTTGGTTTTCAATAAAGGCATCCTCACCTTCATTAAGGAGGGACTTCATTCCCACCTTTGTTGCATGTCATTTTCATGCATGCAAATCCATATGCTAACACATATAAAACATGTATGAATATATTAGACAAATATCCATAATATGAACCCTTTTGAGATGATGGATTCTAAAACCGATCTCTTATATTAAAAGAGAAAGTGTTATTTGTGTGAAATCAGATAAGAAACACCAATTATATAAACCATACATAGTGTATCAATTAATATGGTATAATTTTGTAAAATTTGTAAGACAAAATCATTATAATCCTAGTAATGTGTGATATTCATCATATTATATTATTTTAAAAATTAAATGTCTATATATACTCAAAAGAGTGAAACATATCATGAGGGTTTTATAAAAATATTTAACAAGATAACATAGAAATGATATGATGAATATCATTATCATAACCAATGAATCAATTCCTAATGGATCCATAATGACCTAAGAGACATCAAGACACACATAACATGACATTTCCATCACAAAGAGACATGACTAACAAGAGGTGGTATACTTGACCAATTTTCTTAGTGTTAGTTGTTTTCTTGTGTGTGTCAAAAAAATTATACAATAAAAAATAATATAAGGCCAAGTGTGTAACAATAAATGTTAAAGTAATGAAGTATATAAAGTGATTATCCACAAGAAATGTGTAATAAAAAGTGATCATATCATATAATATGCTAAAATCTATTGTGTATTATGCAATGTTAAAAACAATAATCATAGTGTAATTTAACCATGGGTTTTAGAGCCATAACTGGAATCAAATAATGTGTACCAAGAAAGTGTGCGAGAAATTCATGCTTGCTAATCAATGTGTAAAAATAAAAAGTGTGTATTGAATAAATATATGTCATAATATAAGTATGTGTAGACATTAAAATTTGCACAAAACCACTATTACATCATGTTTTTGTTTATAATTATATGTACATGAGTTTTGAACAATGAGACAAGTTCTTAGTGGTATTAGTCCCTTATTGGTTTTCCTTTTATTGCTTGATTGGACTCATATTATTTGTATTCTCTTAATTTGATTGAACTTGCAACCATTTATACAGATATATTTGTCTCCATGTCTACATTGTAAACCGTTGTTTGAACTTAGGTCAAAAGCGTCAAAATAGGGCTAGGATTGTACACACATCCTTGACCCAATTATACAATCTTGACCCCCTTTGTTTTATAACTATTTTATCTTTATGGTCCAGATTGTTCCTCTTTTATATTTTGTTTGGTATCTTTTGGGTGGGTCTTTCCTTCCACTAAGGTCTTAATCTCAACGTAAGAAACCCAAACACACACACACACACACACACACAACACACACACACACACACACACACACACACACACACACACACACACACACACACACACACACACATATATATATAACTCTAACTTGATAATTTACTATCTATAAAAAATATATCTATCTACCACAATATTGAACTAAAGGAGCAATAAGTATTGTTCCATACGTGCATACACAACATATGAAGGCATAATTATAATTTCTCTCATCACCACACAAGGGTTTAAATGGGATGAATTATATTAGCCTACTATCGTGTGGAAACAGGAGAAGGAAAACACTAGGGAAAGGGATAATTACATGAAAAATGACACAAAACACTAAGAAAACTACATAGAGTTTAAAATGTAGTGCATTGATTAGTGATTCACATACGGGGTGACCATAAATTTCAATCTGAATAAATAATTTTCATTTTTTTCCATCTAATGTGTACTTGAGTGTGTTGTAGAGTAGCTAGGTTTATTTTACAGTGTACAAGTGGGAAATCTTGGGTTTGATGTGACAATGAATATTCTTAAGGGTGACAAAGAGTGACAAAAAGTGACATTGAAGTTTTTAGCTTCTAATTTTGCATAGGTCCAAAACCATACATTAGGGCCAGCTTTGTGTTTTACGGTTTTGACTATACTATATGATTTTAACCTATAAGATCCATTAGTAATGGAGAAGATTCCTCTAGTTTTCAGGTTCTATTTCTACTACAAATCTCTCTATGACATAGTCTAAAGTCCATATGAATTAGCTAAGTGACTATTTTTATATCCATTCCACTTTTAATTACTTGTATCTCCTTCTTAAAGTGGTTTTTATGCTTATATGAATAATTAGATGATATTAAATATTATCTTACACATGTATTTCTATTTGGTTTCTATCTTATCAACTTTTAGATTTATTGATTTCAATTAGGAATGATACATTTTGGCGAACCCAATTTAATTGAATCCTTAACCTAACCTAGGATCATGCCCAATTTTCCATAGGCTATAAATTATAGTTTGAAAACCCTAGTGTTATCTTAGGGTGCATAAGTGTTTAGTTTGTGTGTTATTTCTGCTTGTGTGTGATCATGGATTATTTTCAATATTTAGATAGGCATAATGGTTACTATCTCTTCAACCAAGTCCATATAACTTATGCAAATTCCAAGTATGTTATTTTATTTTCACATTCCCTTAGAGATGATGTAGTATTTGATGTTGACTTGGATCCTTCCTATCAACAGTTGACTAATCATCCTCCCCATTTCTACACATCACCCCTTTTAACTCATAAAGACCCTAATTTTTTTATTTCAAGATGGGGTAATGACCACAAGCCCAATTCTATCGATTACCTATACTCTAGTGATGATGTTAGTGTTTCAATGTACATTATAGTGTCCCTTAGGTTTCTAAAGAATAAATGATGCATTATAAATACAACTATAATAATGTCATACATGATGATTCTTGTTCTAATGAATTCTCTAACAATGATTTTGATTCTATTCCTTCTCTTTAATGAAAAATTACTAAGATATATTATAAAATATTTTATAATCATTGTACTTATATTCTTCCATTTGAATGTAAAAATGAATGATATTGCTTGTTTTATTCCCTCCACTTCTCTTGGATGTAAAAATTATGATATAGATCATGTTATGAGTGATTCACATTGTGTTTCTCCTTCTCCTCCTACAAGCAAATGTGATGTTATTATTAGTACTTCTCTTCCACTTGTAGATATTAATGTACATAGTGATGTTGGTAGAAAATATACGCATGTTGATATTTCATTAATTAAAAATAACACACATGATGATACATCTCCTAGTGTAACTGCCTTACCTTATTTGGTACCCCTTTAAAGCCTAATCATGAGACCAAGCCTAGGCCATCTTTAGCAAAATTATCACCCAATCATGTTCCTAGGTCTACTAGTTTTCTTGTGGCTACTTTTAATGGAAAATTTTAACCTTTGAATGAACTCATAAGTGATCATGTTATACCCCCTCAAGATTTACTCTCCCTTATGCATGCCATAGGTGAGCTCCAACGCAAGGTTCAAAATTTGAATTTAGAAAGCAAGTCCTATTACGTTAGTGTTGATTCTTATGTTAGTCCCATGAATCCTATTATGCATAGAATATTTAAAATACAATTACCTTGAGATTTTATCATGCCATCCTTCCAATTTTTTGATGGAAATGAGGATCCATACCTACATATTCTACATTATATAGCAGTCATAGATCCTTGTGAGAATAACATGATACGTCTTAAAGTTTTCTCTAGGATTTTCATTGGTAATGTTCTCTCATGGTTTACTCATCTCCCTAATGGCTCTTTAAGAACTTTTTAGAACTTGAGGATGCATTCTTAGCTCACTTCAGTTGTAGTAGAGGCCTTAAGGCTACATATGAGTGTTTTCCTTCTTTGCATCAAGATGAACATGAATCTATTTCTAATTATATTTTATGCTTTAAGGCCAACATGCATTTTATTTTCTATCAACCTAGTAATTTAGAAATTTAATTCATATTTTGTAGATGGTACTTGTACCATCCCTCAAAGCACAATTACATTATGATACTTGTGATTCATTTTATGATCTTTACACAAATGTATTTGATTTATAATAATATATTATGGTAGTCCATAGGACCAAACCTTTATACGTATATGTTACAACCCCTTATATTGCACATGATTATAATACTCACAATGATAATTGAGTAAAATTTTTACATCGTGGTAATACTTCTTCATGACCTACACCTCAGCCAGAGTATGTGTTATCTCCTCCCGAGTGGAATCAATCTATTTTGATAAGGATTGTGATATTCCTAATGACATATTACTTACATTACATAATAATATGATGGTTTAGCTACCACCTAATGATGATTTCCCTCCTCATCGACTTGAATGTGAGAAGGGTCATCTGTTTTATAACTTTCATTGTATTAATGGACATCATGAAGATGATTTTTATGCATTATGTTATAAGGTTAAGTTAGTAGAGGAAAAATGTATCATTTCTTATGAGTCACGACACATAGATACATATACTTCACCTCCTCCACAGGACATGCCTGTAGGAAGTGTTACACTTGATGAGAATGTTTCTACTCCTATTCATCTTTCTCACACTGAACTATTCATCCACAGGAGAAATATTAACCTATATATAAGTAGAATACTAAATAGTGTGGGGTTTTCCCCAAAGTTGCACATATGAATTCAATGGAACCTACATTGTTATCCACCATTTATCCATCAAGTTAAATATTCACACATAATATCTCTCATCCATCTTTGATACCATACATAATTCATCTATGTACCTATCTCTAGGGAAAATAACATGTCCATGTGTCACCCACAACAAAACTCTCTCGGGTGTGCCTATTTGTACAAAAAAACCAACCAAAAAAACTATATCAATAACTTATATATGTAAAATATTCTTCATAAAATCATTAACACATGCCCCGAATCTCATTAAATGCAAATAGTTTGACCGGGGTAAAAAAGTGTATGAATTAGGTCAAAATCATATTGATTCGGATCAGAACTGTATAGTTCCGTAGAGTTCAACCTAAGTCTAAAATACACTCCCAAACAAGAAATCTATTCACAACTCTAGTTGTTATATTCCTAAGCATCATTGATAACACTTTTTTATATCTAAATTTCCATGAGAAAAATGATGCAAGAACAATAATCTTTGCTTCCTTTAGTAACTTATGTCTGATGCACTAAATATTTGTTATACTTCGTGAAAAATCGTGTGAGTGAGTATTACATTCATGGCTATATTTATCTCAAATTGATCCACCATTTAAAAGGATTTAAGAGAAAATCATCTCCAATTTATTCAAGTTACACCATGGTTCCTCTCACCATGGTCTAGGAAGGACTAAAAGTAGCAGGATCAGGCCACCCCCTTTGTGCATAACCCTCAATCACTCAAAATATCGATCCCAAGGAAGTGCTAGACATGTCCTTGGCTGAAAACGACATGTACCAAATAGTATACCACTATCCAAACATTCCCATTCTCTGAAAATGTTTTCAAGCCACGGGGTGTAAAATTGAGGAATAATGATGTTGACATTTAATATATATTGCAAATGATGACATTAGATGGATGATATAATATGAAGAAGTGTATTGAATATGATGATGTTAGTTGGATGCATTGTATTATTGATAATTATGTAGATGATGTATGTTATTTATTAATTTGGTATTATGTGGGAGTAATTTTATTATTTTTGAGTAGGTATGATATGTGTGTTAAGTGTGTAGATGGTTGAAAGGTACACGATACTATGATATCCATGATAAAATATACATACCAAAACAATATGAAACAAGGCCAACCCAAACAATCCTTGCCAACCAAAAAGGTCATTATGACATGAGATTATCCCTAGGGGATTAATTTTCACTAATTTTCTTATTTCTCATTTTTAGAAAATTATGAGTTGATTTATGATTTATTTTCAAATAATAATTATAATTTTTCACCTTGAGTATGATTTTTTTAATTTGGAATATCCTTTGGTGATAATTTCGGATTTAGCCTTTGGAACAATTTTTGGGTGGTGAGTGAGACTCACTGGACCTTGTGCCCCACTCCCAAAACATACCAAAGTGTGCATACCATTGGGGCATGGGAAATTTTTTGTCATTTTTCAATCCTATGGGGGTTCAAATTGAAAACATATAATCACTTTTTTTTAATGTCTTGAGTTGTTGAGTGGGGGTTTTAATGAAGTGCACCTATTATTAAATATAGAACTTTGATTCCCACCTTCTTTAAATTATATGTATGAGTGGAAAATTATTGGAAATTTAATTTATTAAATGTGAGACATATGGGGTGACCATTTATTATAGGATTTAATGGTGGGGATGACTTTGGCCATGTGGGCCCAAGTGGGTCTTCCTTGTTGGGATTGGAAAATTTTATTTAATGAGGTAATATCTATGAGTTGGGGGTTATTATTTTCTCTTTGGATAACTTAGATTTTGGAATATTTGGGATATATTTTGAAGAAGGATTCCATAGAGCACTTGGATATTTTTAGAGTGGACTAATCTAGGAAATATATGTAAGAGGTAGGATCTTCCTTACTATTATTTTTATTTTACGTAAATGGTTGAGAATTTTTATTCTCATTATCTCTTGTTGTAATTTTATGGATCATTTGAGCTCGTGAGGTGTAGATTTTTGTATCCCTTTCATTACACCCATAGTGGGGCATGCAAGAGTATTTTTAGTTCAGGGAAACATTATCACTAGGGAGAAATATATAGGAAATAAAGTGTGTTGTTATTTAGTGTTGTTTTTATGGAGAAAATAAAAGTAGGGGTGACTATTTCTAATGGAGGAAAAAGGAGTTGAGAAAGTGGAGGGAAAATTTTATTGTAGGATTTATTTTCCTTTATTTATTTATATTATCCTTCTCAAAATATTCCACCTCACTTGGAGTTTCCCTACACTTATGGGATATTCTTTCTTAGGTGTACACTTGACTACACTTTTCTAGGTGTTGGTTACCACTTGAATACACCGTTCTAGGTGTTGGTTACTACTATTCTATGTGGTGATTGCCATGATTCTAAGAGGAGGTTATAAATTTACCTCCTATATGTACATAGCTAAAGTATTCTATTTGATCATATTGAGTTGGAGACAATTTTGTGTTATTGCAATTATCTATCCTATATTTTCATAATTTGCGGTTGTATATGCTTGCATTATTTTGTGTTTGAAAAATTCACCTATCCATTATTCAAACCAATAGATCAGTGGTGCTTCTCGATATGGTATCGAGCAAGATGGTATTGATATTAGTGGTTATTATTATATAAATTTATTTTCATTTGAGATCATTATTTTCAAGTATTTGGGTGTTGTTTGGTGTTAGTTTTTCCTATTTTATGGGTATATAGCATATTTGCAAGATTTTGATGTTTATAGGCCCACATAGTGCATATAAAATTCTAGAGATTACTTTTTTGTAGGCCCTAAATCATTATTGTAGGCTTCTGGAAGATTTATCTATATCTAGGCATTTTCAGACCTATGAAGGGAGTTTTCACCTATAGTAGTGCTTTGCATGCATGTTAAGACTTGCAAAGGGTGTTTTTCCTTATCAAGAGGTATTTTCAAACATATAACAAAGATTCCAACAACCCATATATGCATTGAAGATCTAGATTGAGTTACTATTTTAAGTCCCACAACAGAGTTGTTTGCTATATGTAAATCTATGCAAATTTAAGAGCCACATTGTGGATCCATGGTCGTAACTTGTGTATAGACAAAAAAATTCCATCTTTGTCCTAATGACCTCACCGGAACACCCTTTGACTATGCATGGTGGCTAATACCAGCCCCCTATAACCCACCGGCGTATTTTGGCCTTTTTCTGCTCCTAACACATATGAATCAAAGGGATTAATCCGATTTCATCAAAACCCTTCTCCTTCTTTTGCTAAAAACTATATTTTAGTGGAAAACAATTATTATAATTTATGGGGATTATTTACTTCATCTAAAATGGGTATTATTTATGGGAAACAATTATTATAATTTTTTTAATTGGTATCTCAATATCAAGTGCCATTTTTTTGTAAAAGCTAAATAATTTTCATTTCCCAAAGCATTGAACCTATTTATTTTGTAAAATACACTAAGTTATAAAGTGTCAAAACTGTGGGGGGTTATTTATATAATTTCTAGGGGTTATGTAACCTATAATTCACCAGATAACACCCTAGACGCATTGGCACATCACTCAACCTAGACTGAGCACTCACCCAAAGCGTGCAAAGGTACCAGGTCCCTCTTTAGGGTTGTTGTAGCTAGAATGTTAACATGATGAAGACTTAAAGCATATAGATCCATAACTAATACATCATTATACAGTGCATGACAGATCTAGATCTAGGAAAGAATAAGTTTAAACAATAATCATGATAGAAATAAGAACATGCACTACCCAATTACACATAGGAATGACACTTAGGTTCAATCAATATCTTCCATCTCTTAATTATCACAATAACATAGAAGCTTCTTATAATACTGGAAATCTATGCCGATGTGTGCATGGATCTGATATGGTAATCTAGAAACATGCACATGTCTCTATATACTTATCCCTCACACACACACTATATTATCTATCTCTCTATATCCATCGTCTCCCTACTAGGTAATTCACTACATATATATAGGGTGGGGAATTTCCCTTCACCGCTTATCTATCCCAAAAATAGGCCGCATGCTATTAATAGCCACGTGTCATTTTCATGCATAGCCACACATGCAAGTGTGTTATCTATAGACTACGATAGTTAACTGAGGTGAAAATCCTATTCTTAGACTGTCTCCATGTAAAAGTGCTCGAATCGATCCTCCGAAATAAATAATGCATGGTGTGCACGTCATGCATCGTTGGTGTATTCTACACACTATCTTCTAAAAATAGATCTTCATGCCCAAAAATAGCTAAGTCCTAAATGTTGACTTGCCTTGCGCATGCAGGTTCTTCTGTCCCTTCGTGCCCTTGAACCTGGCCTATTTTCCTGCTGCAGACTTCTTGTGTGAGTTCTGTCAAGTATTCTCTGATCAACATTAGCCCACACTAACCTCATTATCACCTTGAAAATGGGTATCTCTAAAAAAAATGTTGAATAGAAAGAATTAGAAAGAATTTGAATGAATAAAGAATGATTTTATGTGGCAGCCTCATTTGTCTCATCTTGAAGGATCAACTCTGGATACTCCTCTTTTATTTCAGCCTCTAAGGCCTGCCACTCAGTGAGAGCCTTCTCTGCTTTCTCTGGAATTTCCAAAATGATGGACTCAAGCTCATCCTTCACAATTCCCCCTTTTCATTCTACAAGACCAACATAATGTTGGACATTGTAGTCATCCTTCCCTCCTAGTACATCCATTTTCTATGTGATGAGTTTCCCAAGCTCATTTAATCTTTCCTTGTGTGGCTCTTGTGCTACTACTAGGGCCTCACACTTTTGTTTTACAATAGTTAACCTCTCTACATGGCCCAAGGTATCATCCCTCATAGCCTTCTAGACTTCATTATCTTCTTCCAGAGTCTTTACCTTGATCAACACCTCTGGAGCTATGCATATGTTCAAGGCTTGGTCTGCTTTCTTCAATTCTTCTTGTAGCACTTGCAGCAGTCCCTCATAGGATGCAATCTTCCACATCACTAAAGCCTTTTCTCATTCTGCCTCTTGTGTTGGATCCTTTGGTGTTGGCATATGTAGAGGTTCATCTTCAAGCACTAGGTCTACTAAGGTACTTACATAGTGTATCACCAAAGGAAACATCTTTGGTACCTTTGGTTCTAGGTATGGCCTAGCCTTCATAACAGTATCACCAATTTCCTCTGTGAGGTTGATAAATACAACATTTTTCTTCTATGCCAAGTCTCTTTCTGTGTTAGGTGCACTATCTCTTCATCCTCCTTTGTATTCAACTCTTCACGTAACGCTCTTATTGTTGCAGCTTTGTCCATGTTTCTTCTTGCAACTTAAGTAGAAACCTTCATCAATGCATCGCTCACCTATTCATCCAACATGACAGTAGGATTTATTGTCATATATCTAGCTTGGGGTGCCTTCTTCACCAACTCAACATGCATAACTCCTCATATACATTAAATTCAGGCTCATCCATGTGGGTGTGTATTGACCATGATAGCTACTTTTAAGTGTGCATGGTCACCATATCCTCATCCATCAGCTCCTAGCTAAATAAATCCTTCTATGCTATCATTATCGAAAGCGAGCATGGAGAATCTTTCTGAATCCTCAAGCATATCCCATGAGTGGTGCACTATGTTCTCCACTCATCCTATTTGTCCTTTGCCCTTTTGGAACTTGAGCTTCAAGGTTAGGAGTCTGCGTAGTATCCTAGGTAGTCTCATGTGTGGTTTCAGATGTTTCCTTCTCTCCTTCTTCTCCATCTTTCATCTCTTCATCTTTTGGCTCTTCTTCTTGCTCAAGTGGAGTAGGAGATCTTGGCACACTCTCCTCCAATCCTTTGGCCTCTTCATCTAACTTCAACTTCCTTCTCCTTTTTGGCTTAGTGGATTCCTGTGTGGAGAGAGATGAGGTGATCTCCTTACCATTTGTGGGGTTCCACCTTGATTCCTTATGTGTTTGAATACTTTCTTGAACCTGTTCTCTCCTTGTTCTACCCCGTATCATCTTCTTCATCCTGCCCCTATGGTGGAGTAGTGGTGCATTGTGATTCCTTCCTATCTAAAGGTTACCTCCTTCTATGCTCCAAGCCACCACTATCTTCATGCTCTTCTTCTTCATCTTCTACATCAATGGTTTCTATGGGCTTTGGTGCCGGTATGTTCTCCATTATATGTTGACCCTTCGGCAGCCTTGGGAGTGCAAACTCATTCTCCACATACTTATTGTTTTCCATCTTGGGATTCAGCTGAAGGTATACTAGTGCTTCCCCAATATCTCCGATAGCTAGAATCATGGGATTTATGCTCAATACTTCTAAAATGAGCCTCTCGATATATGTGTTTCACCCTAAATACACATATTTCTTTCTCAAGGTGTGGTAGTCACAGTCTACCTTCTCTGCATTGAAGGCTAGGTGGCACGTGTGTCTACGAATATGTAGAATGATGTTTTAAAGTACCTTCTTTATGAAGATAGGAAATTTGCACCAAGGGCTCCAAGATCCATATTTCATTGGGAAGCACATCATGCAAAAATGTTGATATATAGAAAACTGGACTTGTTTCCCTATTACCGAAGGTAGGTCCTTCAGGATGTGCCACTCTTCTTCAAAGGCCACACAGAGCCTGTCGTACCATTTCTCTGCTCTTTTCTTGACATCGTCTATCATGGACCCTTTACATAGGTACTTGCTGAACCTTTCAGCTGGTGACTTATTCTCCATGGGGTATTCCCATATCTTCTCCTTCATCCATCTGGTACTCCAATCTCCATGAATACCAGTGATAATAGAACAGCTCCAAAGCTGATTTTTCCTCCTGTGCATGCTTCCTCAACTATCTGTTCTACAATGTAGCCTGCAATATTGTAGACTACTTCTTCTAACATCCACTTCACAACATGCAGCCACATGGTGTTCACCTGTGACCACCTCTCCTGGTCATTCAACTTTGTAACAAGATGTGTTGCTTCTTGTACAACTAGAAAATTATTTAGTTTATCAATGTCCATACGCGCAGACCCTTCAAGTATCCCAACTCCTTCCTGGTTTCTAGAATCGTGGCCTTATCTATTAGGTCAGTCTTTATATCCTCTCCTATGGCCTTCAAACATGTCATTATGGAGATTAGCGCAGATGAGATTCTGACTCTACGTCCTGCAAAATAGAAAAATTCCTCATGTACTCTGCTCATGAGCCATTGGTATAAAGGCTCATACTTCCTAAAATATGGAAGCTCATATAATTGGTAGACTCTAATTCTTTTCAAAAATTTTTCACCTACATCATCATAAATTGGCATGTCATCTGTCATGCATTTGTTTTTCTTCGTGTTGAGTAGGGCATCGAGTTCCTTTTTGTTCTCTATGGTCCTGTGGTTATATTCGCTCACTTTTATTTTTCTTATATGTGAATCCCACTCTTGGCCAACTATGATGCCCTCTGGATATTGCATTTCTGAAAAATTACTTTTAGGTGCCATCTCTTCCTCCTCTACAACTACCTTCTTCTTCCCCTTTGTTCCCGCTGCAATTGCTTTCTTGGGTGCCATTTTTACCTTGCAATCCTTCTGTAGACACTTACCTCTTCAACTCTATAATGCCTGACTCAAACCCTAGCTCGAGTTAGCATTCCCTAGGTGAAATTGCATGCCCTAGCTCCTCTCTGCCATCCTGCTTTGCTCAAACCCTTCACCACCAGGGACACAAGCTTCTTCTACGCATAGATCTACTTGTCACGTCTGGTTTCACACCCTTCACACCTCAAATCAATTACTCAGCTCTTCACACTTATCTCTTTCTCAAATACTCTTAATCATAATGGTAAAAATGAACTCGCATCCTACCCTTATATATATATTGACCAAATATCCTCTCATTTATTGACCAAATTTGTTCTTTCTATGCGAACATATTTGCGCCCCATCTATAACCTTCTAGAGCACCTTCCTACCATCCGGTAAAAACTTCTCTTCAAAGCATGTGCCCATACACACGAGTACCGTGTCATTGTACCTTATCTGGTAGTTATCATGGCCTCTACTTACCTTGCGTTATAATATTCCTTCATTCATCTCCATCGTTGGTCACTTCGAGAAGCAATCTTTTTACTTTGACAAACATCCATAGCAGCTTATTCCTTTCTACCTTTTAGTTCTAGCGAGTCTTGTACCTTGATATCAATAACCACACCCCACACTAAAAGTATGTGTAGTCCATTGCACATCAACATGCTCCATATTGTAGTTAGCTTCATGTGCACAAGTGCACTTATTACACAAGAACAAAAACTAAAGTGACAAAGCATAGTGATAATGAAGGAAATACATTAAGGAAATACAAAATGGAAACCTAATCTAATTGGAAATACTGCCTTATTACAAATGCCAAGAAGACTTATTTATAGTAGGGCTTCAGCCTACTCCCGTTAAAGTAACTGGGTAGCCATGTTCCATCTAGTGCTTCTAACTTGAAAGCACTGTTTCAAGGATGTAAGTAATAACATACGGCCCTAACCAATGTACCTTAATTTTTCTGGATGGTGTAAGAACTTAGAGTCATAGAGAAGTACCATTTGTCCAATATCAAACTTCTTATCCCTTATGTTTCTATCATGCCATGCTTTTTCCTGGC
Source organism: Taxus wallichiana var. yunnanensis (assembly GCA_018340775.1). Lineage (NCBI taxonomy): Eukaryota > Viridiplantae > Streptophyta > Pinopsida > Cupressales > Taxaceae > Taxus > Taxus wallichiana. The sequence continues at coordinate 132,662,117 of CM031234.1, forward strand.
CTTTTCCTACTTCTGACTCCATTGTGTTATCACTTATCACTCATCCAGTTGAATCATCTTCTCAATACACTCTTCTAAATCCTTCTCATCAGCTAGACCTACAACATGTGTAATGCACAAAGAAGGTAACATAAATTCTATATGGAGCGGCTTTCTACACCAAACACCAACCGATACGGTGTGCCTTTGTTCAATATTTTATAAGTTGTTCCATATGCCCAAAGAACAACTGACACTTTATCATCCCAATCCTTTCTTCCAACATCACAATTTTTTGTCAATTTTTGGCTCAAAATCTTGTTGAAAACCTCAACAGTTCCATTTTCCTTAGGATGATAGGGTGTAGTCTTATGGTGTGCAACCATAAACTCATCTAATAGGATCCTGATTGTCTCATTCAAAAATTGTGTACCCCTATCACTTTTCAAGCTTAAAGGACATCCATATCTTCTAAGAACATTCTCCCATAGAAACCTATCTAATGTAGCCATTGTACATGAGTCCTTCGTAGATGCTTCTTTTTTCCACCTTGTGAGATAATTTGTATAAGTAATGATATAACGTGACCTAGTCCTACGTATGGCTGGCGAAATAGGTCCTACAAAATCGATGGCCCATTTCTTAAATGGTTAGACACTAGTAATAGGTCTCAAAGGCATCTCATCTCTTTTCCTTAGTTTACCTAGGTGCTGACAATGGTCACATGCTTTGCAATATGATTTACAATATTTATATAGTGTCTCCCACAATAATCCAACAAGTAGGATCTTTCAAGTAGTTGCATCACCTGCATAGTGGCCTCCTTCAATACCACCATGTGACTCCTCCATTATATCCTTACTATCATGCTCTAATACACAACGACATAATGCATCATCTCTACCTAACTTGTATAGGTCACCACTAATTAACATAAATGGTGCCACACATATAGCAAGTTGTTTCTTTTCTAATGCCTTCATTCCTTCTAGTACAACACCAATCCATAGAAAGAAAGCAATGTCTTCTAATTCGATGGCACACATTGTGACCTATATAGCGTGGATCGGCATGGTTTCTTCAATTATCTATGCTACTTCTCTTGAGTGAATCCTAGACAAGTGGTGCGGTCAGAGTTACTTTTCCTTGGCTTCACCATAACTGTGAAATCAAACTCTTGAAATAGGAGTACCCATCTACATATGCATCCTCGTAAGATGGGGTTGTTCACCAAATAATTCAATTCCATGTGATCTGTATAAACAAAAAATGGTGTTGCTAACAAAATCTTTGTCGAAACTTGTGCAATGCATAGATCATTGACAAGGCTTTGCGCTCTGTAGTTGTATAATTTTGTTCAGCAAGAGTCATCTTCCTCCTAGTAAAGAATATTGGATGATCTATAATACCTTCACCAAGTTGAGCTAACACAATGCCAATGGCCATGCCGAGGTGTCCACATGCACATGAAATGGTTTATCCCATGAGGGAAAGCACAAAATGGGTGCGGTAGTAAGTTTCACCTTTAATATCTCAAACATGCGTTGTTGTGGTTCTCCCCAATAAAATGTACCTTTTCCTTTTAGTAACTCTTCTAAGGGTGTAACAAATTTGGCATACCCTTTGATGAACTTCTGATAATATCCTATGTGACCCAAAAATCCATGCACCTCACTTTGACTGGTAGGCGCTTCCAGGCCTAGAATGACTGCAACCTTAGCTAGATCAACCAACAAACCTTCCTTGCAGATTATATGTCCTAATAGTATTCCAAAAGGTGTAGAAAATATGCACTTCTTGATGTTCAAAGAGATACTCAATTGTCTACATCATTCAAAAATTAAGCGCAGATTGTCACAATGATCTTTCACAAGCCCATATATTGTCTAATCATCTAGATAAACCTATAAGAAGTTGTGAATAAAATATTTGAATGCCTAAACAACTATCACGAGAATACGAAGGTACATTTTTAGTCCAAAAGGCATCATAGTATAGGAAAAAATACCCCATTCAGTAGTAAAAGTTGTCTTTTCTTGATCCTCTGAGCAATCCTAACCTGATGATACCCGAAAAACCATCTGTGAATGAATATATTTCATGCCCTACCACTCCTAGTATTTCCTCAGTGAATGGTGTAGGAAAAGGGTCTGTGACACATGCAACATTCAACTCCCTGTAATCTACATAGATTCGAATCCTACCATCCTTCTTGATACTTATCACCATAGGACTAACCCATTCTGACTCATCCAAGGGTCGAATAATCCCAGATTTCAGCATCTTATCAATCTCTTCCTTCACCTTTTCACATAAATTGGGATTCATTCTATAAGGTCACTTTCTAACTGGGTGTGCACCGTCCTTAAGCTTTATCTTCATTTCCCTAAGTGATTCATGCATGCCTTTAAGTTCATGATACCCTCGAGGGAATAAGTCTTGATAATCCCTAAGTAACTCAATGATCTTTTCCACTTCCGATTCTAACCAATAGTCTCCAATTATGACCTCCTTTGGCTCGAGATCTCGAACCTATATTCATCTTCTTTATCTTCGAGGGTTCATCGTAGGTGCACGTATCCTTGTCTACATTGTCCAAGACTTCGCACACCCCTTATGAATGTTAAATATCTAGGTTCTCAACTTTCTCATCATCCACTATGTAAACCATCTTTCCTTTCTCTTTCTCAAGGAAAGTGCATTCAAGTAGTATGGAGTCCATTTCTTATTCCTTTTCAAAATGCACTCTGGACTCTGTCTCACTAAATATTTACTAAATAAGATCTTTGGCCTTTGCACTATCTCCCATAGTTAAGCACCTGAAAATTTTTAATGCTTATTCTACTGGAGGTTTAGTCAAGAAGTAGTCAAAGTTATGGATCATTCGTGCAGTTAAATTTTTCCAATTCCTAGTCTCTCGATGTAGTTCTACATATACATACTAGGTACGTGTGCATCCTTGTAGAGTAGAATACAATCTATGCACCCAGAGTGAAGATGGTAATGCTTCCTGTCCCGCTATCCAGAGTCTCTCACACTGATGAATGTGGTGTTGAACAGGTATATCACCATTATAAGTGTAGATCTATGTAGGTGCATTGCTCCTTAAAAACCTAGTAGATAGGGTGATTCCAATCTCCTCCCATTCTATAATATTATCTCTGTGGACTACCCACCAGTGCGCTGTTGTCCCGCACAAGGTATACACTAACATATCTCTTCTCTTAATTTGATTTTTCCACTGTGCTTCCATAGCTTTCAAAAATACAGGAAGATATTTTACCCCAAAGTATACCACGATATCTGTGCTCCCTATCCATCGAATAGAATGAAGTCCATTCTTGCACACAAGCATGCTTTTTACCTCATGCCCTAATATTTCATATGTACCATGATGCAAATTTTCACAAGCAATACTCATAGTATCACTAATATTATGAGAATATTTCCACTATAGGATGCATTCCTTTGATGGCTCATTGACCTCTAGGTCCTAAATAACACGTACATAGATTTTGTTTAAGTCCTCCTCACTTAGAGGCTCAACATATGGTGTAGAATTCCCATCTGTCAAAGGTATTACAACCCTTTCCTCCTTGTTCTCAAATTTGATATACCCCTTATTGAATCTCAAGTCAACATTATTCGCATAACACCAAGGGCATCTAAGCAAGGCTGAAAGCGTATGCCGCTTCGCAAGTGCTAATTCCTCAAACTCCCAAGTGAACTTGGCCCCTTGTATGGTTATAGATGCATCCTTCAAAAATCCTATGGGAGTGGCCTTAGTCTTGTTTTCCATAAACAACACATTATATGATGGCTACTGATAGAGGCCTCCCATTTGTACCCATGTATCTAATGTAAGAAAATTCACTTCCGCTTTGTATCAATTAATATGTTGCTCAACAACCATCCATCCACAACAACATTCAAAGTAATTTCCTTGTCATAGTCAATGCTATCAAGGGGAAGATTTTCATGTAGGATTTTTCGTTTATTCTTAGTGCTTGTGCACGGGGTATTCCCCTTCAACCAAATTTCATCTGATGTCATCAATATCAAAGGGGCCTCTTTTTTTGCTTCATTCTTCTACTTGATCTTCCTTGACTACTCCTTTAAACATTGTATCTCACCTTGAAGATTCTTGAGGACCTCCATGGTCTCTTGATAGACTTCCTTCTGATGAGTAGGATCTAGGTACCTTGCATGTAAAACCTCCTCCTTGGTGATCATAGGCTTCTGGTGTAATGCCTCTCTTGTGTGCGCCACTTCAGCTTGTGTAGTAATCTTCATTATTAATGTCTTAGGTCCTAGTGTTATCCTGGGAATCCACTGATCTTATACCATGTGTTGTATTCTATCCATACTAGCACCTTTGTTTTCTTTCTTATGTTGCTTACTTAGATGCTCATATAAGTTCGGGCACTCTTCATAGCTATGGTTCTTTCTATAGAAAGAACATGCAATATTCTGGGGAAATTCATGCCTATAGTTGTAAGGAGATCCACGTGTATAATATGTTCCACGAGGGAACTCACCTCTTCCTCCACCGCAGCCTCATCCTCCATATCCACACCGATACCCACATCCTCTTCCAAGACCTCCTTTAAAATGACCCTCATTCATATCACAGTGCATTTAATTATGATCCCGATCCTAGTGCTCATTCTTACCCTTAGAATTATCCGTTATGCTTGTTTGTCGTACCCTAATGTCTATAGCATCCTAGATCTGACCAATCAACTGACAATATTCAGTATCATGGGTCGTGGACTGGAAAATTTTATAGTAACTAGATACATTCTTCCTTATCGCATGCTATAACAAAGGACAATGACTAGCATCATGATTCAAATGAAATATCTCAAACTCCAGCAGTAATGAGTGTATAGATCTGTGAGGGCAACTATCATTGGTGTGACCTTCCACTTCACAATCTGTACACCAAATCCCTGAGAGTGTTTCATGGGCTGAATTTTCTGATAGCTTCTCTAACAATTTTCCCATAGCTATAATATCTTCCTCTTAGAATGGAATAATGCCAGTGTCAATGATCCCAGCTACCACAACACACAAAGCTACTTCCAGTTCTTCACATGGATCAGTGTTTGTCTTATGTGATAGTTCTCTTTTGAATGGTGTAATCAATCTGCCAACGAACCATTGTGCATGTTGTCTTGCATGAATATCATATGAAAGCTTAGATATGAGTGTTTTAAAATGGGCATCATAATCACATAAACTCTCGAGTAGTTCCTTACTTTATATCCTTGAGTGCACTTATACTATTCTACTCAAATTATAGGATATATAACTCTTTCAATAAAGCATCCTTCAGCGTTGCATAATCCACACAAGTTTGATTTGGGTCAAAGTTCCTATACTAGCTATGTGCACATCCCTGTAATGTAGTAGAAAATTGACTTTCCTTGCACTCAGAAGTTTTAATCCATTTTGTGCGCCAAAATATTTCACACATGTTCACATTCTTAGTAGCATCCTCTATGCCCCTATACTGGAAGATAAAGAGACATCTCCATATAAATATTCTGGGGTTGGTGCGGACCTTGCCCACCTGATCCAGAACCTCATGTGTTTCCCCTACCTCCGAACCACCAGATCCACCGGAACTAGAACCACCTATACCTCATGATCCTCCACTTGTAGCTGGAATAGGACCTATAGATGTACTCCCCTGTGCTCTGACAGTAGTACTATATTGAACCCCTACAATACTGTGTAGTAGTTCCACTTCTAGAGGCGAATCCAACATTTGATGTGCTTACATTCGTATAGATGATGTGCCTGAAAATGTTCCTCTAAATAACATTGAAGTCATCTATCCTACCATTGATGTACTTTCTCTCTGACTTACTCCAGTTCTCCTGTTTCCCAAATTCACTTGTTGATTACTTGTTGTACTAGATACTGGAAAACCAAGCACAAGGGCTAGGTCACCATGTGGATTAAGATGAGTGCACGTGGCCTAGATAGTCTCTCTTGGTGCACTTACGTGTGAGGATAAGGGGGATCCTATCATACTTTACAAGATGGGGGATTTCTGATCCTTTGGCTCCATGTCTTCTACGTGAGCTTAAAATTCTTCATGATCCGTCTCTCTCCTTAACACCATACTTTCTGCAATGGTACACTGCTTCTCTATCTCCCTCTCACGTGCCTCATTATACTTAAGCCACCTCTCCTCTCTCTACCTTTCTACCACTAGGTTTGCCATCTTTCACCAAACCTATTCCTGCCCTCACGTGTGGTGATGTTTAGTTAGCCATCGGTTTACTCTCCAAGTTCAAATTTACCATCAAGATCTTGATCACCAAGTGGAATACTTTGCAGATATGTTCCTCTAGGATACCGCAAAAATGGAATTCAGCTACCTCTGGGAAAGAATACGTTGAAATTGAATATTCTAAAATATAACTATTTAGAACACCATGAAACCACATATCCACAACACGAGTCCAGATTAGATTAGCATCATAAAGGGCCTGAAATTCTTCATGTGTCCAGACAAGTGCGCGATACCTCCAATTTCACTTAGATGCATAAGCAATCAGCCACTCATATAATTCTACTGGAAAGATGGCAAAAATATCTCATATAAACTATCATATAGGTTCTGTTCCACGCATAAAATCAGATCCAGTGCTAAACCATTGTGCATATTCTTCCTCCAGATCACGTATCCATTCTTCAATACTTGCTATATTTAACCGGTACATCTTCATCGCAAGCCATCTGAAAAACAACTAAAAAAATGTCCGTGCAATGAAACCAATGATGCAGCCTAGAATTCACTAGATAACACCATAGATGCATTGGCACATCACTCATCCTAGATTGAGCACTCACCCAAAGCACAAAAAGGTATTAGGTTCCTCTTTAGGGTTGCTATAGAAGAATGTTAACATGATGAAGACTTAAATCATATAGATCCATAACTAATACATCATTATACAATGCATGACAAATCTAGATATAAGAAAGAATAGTTTTAAACAATAATCATGATAGAAATAAGAACATGCACTACCCAATTACACACAAGAATGACACTTAGGTTCAGTCAATATCTTCCATCTCTTAATTATCACAATAACATAGAAGCTTCTTACAATACTAGAAATCTATGTCGATGCGTGCATGGATCCAATATGGTAATCTAGAAACATGCACATGTTTATGTTATCTCTCTATATCCATTATCTCCCTACCATGTAATTCACTACATATATATAGGGTGGGGACTTTCCCTTCACCGCTTATCTATCCCAAAAATAGGTTGCATGCTATTAATAGCCATGCACCATTTTCATGCATAGCCACACATGCAAGTGTGTTATCTATAGACTATTGATAGTTAACTGAGGTGAAAATCCTATTCTTAGATTATCTCCATGTAAAAGTGCTCTGAATTTGATCCTCCAGAAATAGACAATGCGTGGTGCGCACGTCTCTGCATCGTTGGTGTGTTTTGCACACTATCTTCTAAAAATAGATCTTCTTGCCCAAAAATGGCTAAGTCATAAATGTTGACTTGTCTGTGTGCACATGTTCTTCTTGTCCCTTCATGCCCTTGAACCTAGCCTATTTTCCCATGCGGAATTCTTGTGTGAGTTCTGTCAAGTGTTCTCTAATCAACGGGGATGTATTATGTGTTTCCTCTCTTGTTCGAAACTTCTTTCTTTCCGCACATTTCTTTATTTTCTGCAACAACTACCAAAACATTATTTCTTCAATAATGGATCTAAGTTCAACTAACCCACTTACACATTTTAACTACCATGAATGGAAATAAAAAATGACCATTGCACTTAGGAGTAAAGGGTTGTACCGTATCACAATGGGGTTAGAACCTAAGCCTAGTGAAGTCTGAGATAAATTTAAGTGGTTTAATAAGTGTGATGAAGCTTTTGGTATTTTTTGTCTTTCAATGTCTCCTAAACTCATCTTTCACAGAGAGTCAAAAACATCTCCCAACCAAGTGTGGAAAACGTTAGAATTATTTTTTGAAAAAATGACACTATGAGGGGTCATGAAATAGAAATAGAACTTATTAGCTTGATTCCTATAACCTTTCACACCTTGGAATATTTATTTACCAAGTTCAAGTCCTTACAATTACAGTTAAAAGATTTGGAATAGAAAATTCAAATCAACAACTTATTCTTTCAGTGCTTGCCAAACTTGGTCCTAACTACTCTATCTTTGTTTCTACATTTTATGCTACCAAGAAGGCTCTTGGAGCCACATGGTCTATGTCATCCTTAGATGGATTTATTATTGATTTTACTAAGAAACAAGAGAATTTAATCCAAATGGGTACCTTGAAGTCATCCAAACCTCAAGCCCTCATTTCTAGGAATGGGAAACAAAAATCTTCTAGCAACCAAGAGAAGAAGCAAAAGAGAAAGGATCTAGAAAATAAGAAAGAACATAAATCCACTACCTCTTCCAAGTCTACCATTGAAACCTCCAGTTCAAATGGGAAGCCTAAAAAGGAAAAGGTTAAGTGTTCCTATTACAAGAAACTTGGGCACGATGAACACAAATGTATGAAGAAGAAGATTGACCACCTCAGTCATCTCCTTGAGAAGAAAAACATAGGGGTCCCTGAATCTATCAAATAGTCTTCATCAACCCAAGAATCTACTAAGGAAAAGGAAAAATATAAAGAGAAACATAAGGGAAAGGCACTAGTTGCAATTACATCCTCATCTACTCCTTCATGGGTTATCGACTCTAGTGCTTCACACCACATGGGTTCATCACAAGTTGAGTTTTCTTCCTTAGATCCCTATAACATGTCCTCCATCACTTTGGGTGATGATACTCTAGCCACAATTTTAGGGAGAGGGTCTATTGAAGTCGAAGGTGGAACATTCACAAATTTTCTTAGTGTACCTTCACTTTCAACTAATATCCTATCAGTGTATCAGATGACTCATATAGGGAAGGGCATGAGAGTCCTATTTGATCCATATTCAGTTGAGATTAGGGAGTTACATAATGACACTACAATAGCAGTGGGAAGGGCAGATCACCATGTTAGGTTATATACCTTCTCACATTTTTCACCTGATGTTTCCCCTACTACATTGCTCACACATTCAGATGGAGTTAGTAGATTATGGCATGAGTTGGCCATCTTAACTACCGCTACCTTGAGCAGCTCAATCAACATGACATGGTTATAGGATTTCCTAGAGTTCATTTCTCAAAGGGACTTTGTGAGGGTTGTGCTCTTGGAAAACACCCTGAAGAGAAATTTGACAAGGGAAAATCTTGGAGAGCTTCAACACCTTTAGATTTGATTCATAGTGATGTCACAAGGGCTTTTCCCCATCCTTCTTTCACTAGGGCCAAATATTCTCTCACCTTCATAGATGAATTTTCCAGATATACATGGGTCTACTTCCTTAGGAAAAAATATGAAGTGTTTGATTACTTTTGGGACTTCAAGGAACTTGCTGAGAATCAATCTGGGAAAAGCATCAAATTTCTTCAAACAAATAATGGGGGGGAGTATGTTAGCAACATATTTGAGCAATTTTGCACCATAGAGGGTATTGATCTACAATGGATAGTTCCTTACACTCCTTAGTAGAATGGCATGGAAGAATGAAAAATAGGTCCTTGAAAGAGATGGAAAATTGTATGATCCACTCTAAATATTTGACTCCATAGTTTTGGGAAGAAGCCATCAATTGTGCATGTTATATATAGAACTAAAAGGAGCGATAACCAGATCATACCAATCCATGAAGAAATCATATGGTAATTAAACACCGTGCTCAATAAGATGAAAGTAATTCACCGAATAAATTTACATAAAAATTTACAAAAAATGAGCAGAAATATCATATATTATCATAGAACTCAATGAAATAAAATGGGCCTTACTTATATAGGCAAGGAATATCAATCTAAGACCATTCAAGGTCATAGATCAAGCCATAAATCAAGGAAATAACTAGTCATCAAAGATCTATTGAATACCATCGAACTAGGAAAGAACTATACATAACAACTAGATAATATCTACCTAATATCTAAATAATAAAAAAGAAATATCCACACACATAAGTGGGTGAGGATAAAATACATGAGGAAAATAATAACCTAGGTGAACATGAGCTAAGGTAAATACCTATTCTAATACCCCCTCAAGTGAAGCTAGGGGCCCAAAATAGCGATAAAATATCCACAATATGAGTCCCATAAACTGGGCTTGATCAAGTAATCATATACAATATATCCATGAATAAATCTCAAACCAAAAGTAGGAAATAATCCTACTAGAAGGAAGGAGAAAGAAGAAAGAAGAAGAAGAAGAAGAAGAAGAAGAAGAAGGAAGATGTTCTCACAAACACCCCCAATAACAAATTCCAAAATCCTAAGCATACCATGCAACTCAAGGTAGTGAGGTGATGCAGAAGGCTTTGTAAATATGTCTACAACATGTTGCTAAGTTAGAATGTATTCCAAGAAAATAACTCCATCTTAAATGTGCTAATGAATGAAGTGTATGTGTATCTCAATATGTTTGGTCCGATGGTGCTCAACATGGTTGTAAGAAATTTGAATTGCACTTTTTTGTCACACCAAAGTATAGTTGGTGAATCCTATGAGAATCCAAACTCTTTCAATAAGCTGTCGAATCCAAAGAATCTGTTGACTTTCAGTAACTCACTGCCCTATACTCTACCTACGAAGATGAAAGTACAATATCTGTTACTTTTTGTAGGCCCAATAAAATGGAGAAGAACCAAGACAAAAATATAGATAAAAGTGGAACATATGTCATCAATAGAACCTACCCAATCTGAATATGTATATCTAACCAAATGAGTAGAACCCCTAGTGTAGTTTAGTCCAAAGTGGTAAGTTCCTGTAAATAGAGAAAAATCTGTTTAGCAGCCTACTAGTGACTATTATGAGGAGAATGTGCAAACTGAGATACAATCCCTAATGAAAATGAAATGTTAGGTCGAGTATGGGTCAAGTACATAAGACTTTCAACCAACCGCCTATATAATTTAGGATCACAAATTGGAGTGGTACATATGGAAGTAAGAGTAACAACATATTGAAAAAGGAGATGGACTTGGATTGCAATCGCCATATGAAAGCTTGACTAAGATCATGGGTGTACTATTTTTGACTCAAGTGAATCCCTGAATCTATCTGAGAAATATGTAATCTAAGGAAATAATACAATAACCCAATATTTGTCATGTCAAACTGTGTAAAAATATCCCTCGAATTCTCTCGAATGTGGGAAGAAGAGCTTCTTGTAAGTAATGAGATCATCAACATAGAAGACAAGTATCATAATATCCTCACCAACATGCTAAATATATATTGTATGATCAGATTAGTAGTGAATGAAACTAGTACAGAGAAGAAAATAATCCATCTTCTCATACCAATCCCAAGGGGCTTGTTTGAGACCATAGAGAGACCTTTGGAGTCTACAAATAAGAGAATAATATTGAACAAATCCAGCAGGTTGCTCCATGTATATTTCCTCTTATAAATATCCATGTTAGAAGGCACACTTAACCTCCATCTAATATATGAGCCACCCCTTTGATGCAATAATAGAAATTACAAGGCGTAAAAAGTCCATCTTGGTAATGAGTGAAAAAATCTCAGAGTAATCAATACCTTCAACTTGTGAAAAACCATTTGAAACAAGACGATCCTTATACTTTTCAATGGACACATCAGCTGTGTATTTGGTTTGGTATACCCACCCACACCTACCCATATTTTGTCCTTTAGGAAGAGATACCAAATCCCATGTATGATTCTTCATCAAATAAGAATACTCAACCTGCCATAACATAATCCCACCCCTGCATCCCATCATCCCGTGAAAAATATTGTGGATCTACATAAAATTCCTAACAAAAAAGTACATAACCTTGTAGAATGTGCATGATGATGCCTAGTGGGGGAAGATCCCGTATGAAAGGTTATTCCTTAGAAACGATAGTACGAGACCACTTAGGCATAGTGACAACATCACCGAGAATAAGATCCTCATCGGCATCTATAACCTCCTCATCAACCTCCTCAAAGAAAGGATCCTCAAGATAAGATAAAGAATAAGAAGTAGGCATGGAATAAGATGAATAATAATGAGGTTTGAAGTGCTCATCAAATCAAACGTGTTCAAAAAATAACCTCACGAGTATCAGGATATAAAATTCAATAAGCTCTCATGTCCTCACAATACCCTATAAAGATCAAGTGGTTTCTCTTCTTATCTAAGGTTTTCCTTTTCTTATTTGGCACAAAGGCTCGAGCATGGCTCCCAAAGACTCAAAAAAATGATACATCAGGCTTAATGTTGGACCAAGCTTCCTCTGGAGCCAAATTCTCAAGTGCTCTATGTGGTGTGTGATTCTGAATGTAGTTAGCAAAAATAATTGCTTCTTCCTAGTATATAGGAGGTAAATCTCTAGAATGCATTATACAGTTATCCATTTCCTTCAAAGTTATATTCTTCCTTTCTGCTAACCCATTCTATTTTGGAGTATGAGGAACAAAATGTTGGTTAATAATGCTATGAGTTGCTATAAATTCAGAAAAATCATTGTTGAAGTACCCCCCATTATCAGTGTGAAGGTTCTTTATGCAACTAGAATATTTTTTCTTGACCAAATCCCTAAAGACTTTAAGGTGTGAAAAGACATCAATTTTGTACTTAATAAAATAAACCCAAGTACACCTTGAGAAATTATCAATAAAGGTAAGTGTATAATTATCTCTATTGAAAGAGGAGGTAGGAAAAATCATCAAGTCACTATCAAAAAGTTCAAGTGGTGAAGAAGCTCTCTTGGAAAAATTCTTAGGAAATAGATCTTGGTGTTGTTTCCCTAATGCATAGCTAGGGAAAAATCCCTCAAGAAAAGAAACTCTAGGAAAACCATCAACCATACCATGAGTTCTCAACTCCTTCAAATATCTATAATTGAGATGTTCAAATCTCTAATGCCAAATCTTACTCTCTTAATCTGCATGAGAAACCAATCCTATCCATATAGAGGAAGTGCCATCAAAATCCTCAAAGTGTTATAGTCTAGAACCATGATCAATAATACCTTGAGCAATAAGTGAATGAGGCTCCAAAAAAATTTTATACTTCTGCCCCATGTGGTGTAAAATTCATTGTTTTTCCTTAACTAGAATGAAAAATTTGATATACATAAAGCAAATTTGTAGTGATGTTAGGAACATATAGTGCATCTTGGATACTTCCACCATCAAGGTGTATGTCACCTTTTCCTTTAACAGAAAGAAAGGAATAATATCTAACCTAAATTTTGGAAGTAGAACTCAAACCTAAAGATAATAAATACTCCTTGGAAGAATTCATGTGATGAGAAGCACCAGAGTCTATAACCTAACTATCTGCAAGTGGTGACTAAGATCTCATAACAACATTAAGTGCTTTTCCATGCTGATTAGAAGGAGGTGGAGTGGAGATATATTTTTTTATTTTTTTACTACATCCTATAAGGCTTGCATTCATTTATAAAACCTATGTTCTTCATGACCAATACCCCCACAAAAAGAGCATGAAAGGCTAGAGTTATTCTTAGATTTAGAAGACTCCTTGGGTTTAGAGTTGTTTTCTTTGGTTTTGGATAACTTTGAGATGGAGAAGGGGTGGATTTGGGTTTAATTTTTGGTTTTCCCTTTCCCTTAGGATTAGATGAAACTAATTCCTTTGAGAGGTAGAAGACTAAAGGCTAGACAATTCGGATTATTCACTAGTAATTCTTTCAAAAATGTTTCTAAGTTAGGAATTTTGAATGTGTCACTTAAGGCATCCATGCTAGATAAAAAGGTAGAAGAAATTATTTGGAATGGTCCTCTCAACTTGGATAGAATTAAGTAAACACACTCTTAATATTTCTTATCTCTCTAATCCCATTCAATTGTGTCAACAAATCTTTAACTTGGTAAGATAGTCTATGATTGATGGAAAATATTTAGGATTAAGAGAGGTGATCTCAATTTCAGGTTGCATGGCTCTCATATGATCCACCTTACCAATTAACCCCCTCATTTCTCCCATATTTTGAAAGGAGATTCACATTTTCCCAAATGAAACAAAATAATGTCACTTACATAAGTTCCTATCAAACTCATACACTAATCAAATTTTCACTAGTACTGAAATTTCTCATATTCTCTAGTGAACACCGGTTGTTTTGAAGAAGTAAAACCCCATAATCCTTTCATTTTGATTATTGTTTCCATTATTGATTTCCATGTTTGGTAATTATGTGTTGTTAATGGATCAACATGATCTAATACAGAAGTAGATAAAAACATCATTCTCAAACATCACACAAAAATGCAAGAACCAAGCAATGCAATAAGATCCCCCGCATTTTTGCACTTTATAATTGAGTGCATGTTACAATATGGAACTTTATAATTATATTATGTTTCTAAAAATTAATAGGTTAAATGGAACAAGCACAAAAAAACAAGCACTTTTGTAAAAATGGCACTCGAATCCGAGTTACCAATCAAAAGATACAAGCTTTTCAATTTTATGCTCTACTATTTATTTTAGTTGCCACTAAAACAAAAAAAAATGATCTTTCCTTCACCACACAAATAAAATCAAAGGGGGATGAAGTTAATAACCTAGTGGTAGGAATCACAAGCTTAAGCCCTCATATGAGTAGGTGCTAATAATTTCAATGGGTACAAAAACTTGAAAACCGGCCGCCTAGAGGCTGGTTGAGTTTAGAGTTGATCTTAGGTTTTGACACCTTTCAAATCCAATGGAAGCCTCTATTTTTATTAAAAAAATGCACGTAATAAAAAATACAAACAAATACCAAATATATGAATAAACAAAAACCTTATTTGCAAAATAAAATTACATACAGATGTCAATAAAAATATCCATCTACGATACCATAAAAGGAATGATAACTAGATCATACCAAGCCACGAAGAAATCATATGCTAATTCAATACCATGCTTCATAAGATGAAATTAATTCACCGTAATAACTTTACAAAAACCTTTACAAACAAATGAGCAATAACATCATATATTATTATGGAACTGAATGAAATACAATGAGAATGGGCCTTACTTATATAGGCAAGGAATATCAATCTAAGACCAGTTAAGGTCCTAAATCAAGCCATAAATCAAGGAAAGAACTAGTCATCAAAGAAATAGTCAAGACCATAGATTTAGGAAAGAACTAATCATCAAAGATCTAGTCAATACCATAGATAAAGGAAATAACTATAAGTAACAACTATATAATATCTTACTAATATCTAAATAATAAAAAGAAATATCCACACACATAATTGGGTGAGGATAAAATACATGAGGTAAATAAATAACCTAGGTGAACAAGAGCTAAGGTAAATACCTACTCTAATGTAACCGGGTTCCCCACAAATATTTAAAAGGTATAACTCCCTTTAAATCTTGGTACAACAAGAAACCAAAAGTTAAGCACTTCAGGGTATTCATATCGAAGTGATGGTGTGCATTCTTAAAAATAAACATAAGGTAATGGAGCCTCAATCCAAACCTTGCATCTTTGTTGGGTATCCAGATGGGATCAAGGGTTATAGAATTATCCATCCTACTACTCATGAGTTGTTCATCAAGAGAAGTTTTAAGTTTCAGGAGAGTCCCACTAACTCTTTACTTGACACTTCTCCATATAATTTGGCTTCACTCAGTTTTGATGAGCATTCTAAGGATTCAAATCATCCACAACAGGTTCATGAGGAAGCGTCTTCTACTTCTTCGAGTTATGACAACAAGAAAAGTAATGAGGAGTCATCCTCATCTACTTCTATCCATACTTCAGAGGATGAGGATTCGGCACACAACTCACCCAGTTCAAGCCCTCTTTGGGATAAGAAGACAATTCAGAGTGCAAGCACTTTGGTATGGGATCTAGAGAATGACAGACGTACTCGTGAAAAATATCGAGTAGGCCACATACCTTATATGATTCAAAGTGAAATATTCATAAAAATTCCAAAAGGCATCAGGCATACCTAATTGGGATAGTGATATGTATGAGGAACAAAATACCTTAATCATTAATCACACTTGGGATTTTAATTCACTTCTAAGGGAGGAATATTTTTGATGTTGATGGATATATTAGACCAAATTTACAGCAGATGGGTTATTTGATAAGTACAAGGCTCGGTTAGTAGCCAAGGGTTTTTCCAGGTAGTTGACATAGAATACTCGGACACCTTTTCACCCATAGTTAAGATGACTTCAATTAGACTCACACTTTCCTTTAGCATGCAACACATATTTGGAGTGTGCATGAGATGGATGTGAAGAGTGATATTCCTCATGGATACCTATAAAAGGATATTTACATGGAGCAGCCACTAGGTTTTATTCAGGATTCATTCGTAGTTTGCAGACTCGGTAAATCTATCTATGGCCTCAAAAAAGCCCATAGGGC
Organism: Taxus wallichiana var. yunnanensis; assembly: GCA_018340775.1. Lineage (NCBI taxonomy): Eukaryota > Viridiplantae > Streptophyta > Pinopsida > Cupressales > Taxaceae > Taxus > Taxus wallichiana. The sequence goes on from CM031234.1 coordinate 132,678,607, forward strand.
TTAGTCTACCAAGATGGATTCCTTCCTCTTGGCTTCGGTTTCACTCGGTGTCATCTTGATCCCAATGTATATTTATTGTGGTAGGTTCATTCATTACTGATGCATGTATGTTATGTTAATGAAAACACACATAGGAGTGTGCACAAGGGATGATAGGAAAGTGATTAAGGAGAATACTAGTCAATACACGAAGGTTTACACAATACAAAGAATAAGGTTAGCACATGGGAGTTTGTGTATTTGCACACAAATTTAAGAACTTATCCATTTATTTAAAAAGGCTAAAAATAGGAAAGAAATTAGAATATGGCATGGTACACAAGAAAATTACATAAATATGTGAATAAAGAGGTAAAATCATATGCAAGAAGGTGACCTATTTATAAGAATTAAAGAATGTTAAAGACAAGCTATTTATAGCCCAAACTATAGTGAAAGAAGAGTTGTGAAAGCATGCAAAGTATATGTTTAACACATCTATTATTTAGAAAACACATGTAAGTAGTGAAGGGAAAGTCCCCACCATGTATAAATAGGAGTAACAATCTTATATTTAGTAACCTTTTATGATGTGTGTGTAAGATAATTTCAATAGAGAGTTTTGCATACACGCATGGTTCATCGCATGGATGTAATGGAACCTTGGATGTAATCAATGTGTTTTTATGTAATGTAATGTCTTTATAATGGATAATTATGTATGGGTTTCAGGATTAGCAAGTCTAAATATACTATTATTTGAATTATGATCTCATTAATCATTATCTATGTTGAAAAATTTCCCTATTATATGTGTTTCCAATTTATGATGTTGTATCTTCAATCCAAAGCGCATAACTATATAAACAAAACTTCCCCACTCGGTGTTGAAAGTTTTCTTTTCTTGATATTCCTTTGCTATGTGCACCTAGTGATAGCTAGAAAACCCATCTATAAAGGAGTATATCTTGTACCTAGAAACTCCTTCAAGGATATCCTCTATGAATGGAGTGGGAAAAGATCAATAACACATGCAACATTAAGTTCTCTATATTCCACACAAATCCTTATCCTCCCATCCTTATTATTGCTTATTAGCATGGGGATAACCCATTCCGATTCCTCAATAGGATCAATTATACTAGATTTGAAAATCTTGTAAATTTATTCCTTGACCTCCACATGTAGATTAGGATTCATCATGTAATCCTTCTTCTAATCGGTCGTACACCTTCTTTCAGTTTTGATTTTCATCTCACCTAGAGAAGGGTGTACTCCTTTCAACTCATGATACCCCTATGTAAATAGGTCCTTAAATTCACACAATAATTCAATTATATTTTTAACTTCTTCTCTCGACTAGTAGTCATCAATAATGGCCTCCTTAGACTCTACCTTTGTACTATGTCCTTCTTTGTTTTAATTTGGGCATGAAATTTGCATGATTTTTCATCTGTAGTATTCATTACCTCACGCATACCTTCAAAGTGTGGTTAACATCTATTTTATCCACTTCCTCATCATCGATCATGTACACTAGTTTTCCCTTTATTTTTCCTTCCGGATGCGTACCATCTCTTCATTTGTTTCCTCAAGATCTAGGCATGCCTCAAGATCAGGTTCTCCAAATAGTTCCAACATTATCTCTTCATCCTTTATGTTATCTCCCAATGTAAGGAAATTCAGAAGATTTTGTGCTTCATCGACACGAGTTTTAGTAAGAAAATAAAAATTATGAATCATACCCGAGGTCACCTCTCATCAACAGTCTCCCTTTTCAACTCGCATGAACATACCATGTGTGTGCGCATCCACATAAGGTGGAGTAGAACTTATGTACCCAGAGTGATGGTGCTAAAGCCTCCCTAACCTATGACCAAAATCTCTCACACTCCTAGACGTGATGATAGCTAGAAGACTTCCCATGAAATTTGCATATCTAAGAAGGTACATTTCTTGTTAAGAACCTAGTAGAAAATAAAATTCTCACTTCTTGTCATTCTAGTAAGTTACCTTTATGTGTACCCCACCAATGCACTGTTGTCCCACATAGATTATAGACCAATATATTTCTTCTATCTCCTTTGTTTGTCCACTAGGCCTCCATGGCACACATAAATACATCATGGCTTCCTTCACTAGTATACCTTAGTATCTTACTAAACCCTAAATGTCTCACCATGCATGATTGAATCATCTTGGTGACTTTTCCTTTCACTTCACATCCAACCATTTCATACATCCCATGAGACCTATTATCATAAGAAATACTTGTAGTGTCACTTATAGATTTCACATCCTCTTAATTAAGTACTCCTTTTGATAGCTCCAAATGTTCTAGAATGTGCATTGAGTGTGCATATATTATATTAAGATATTCCAAGCTTAGTGTTTCAACATAGGGCTCATATTTATTTTCAAATAGAGGTATAATTACATGGTCCTCATCATTATCAAAACTGATGTACCTTTTATTAAAGTATAGATATTCTTTATTCACATAACACCAAGGTCGCCTAAGTAATGTTGGGAAGTTGTCTACTTCGAAAGTTCCAATACCTCAAATTCTCTAGTAAACTTGGCTCCCTTAAAAGTAATAGATGTATCCATTAGTAACCCAATAGGCATGTCCCTAGTTATATTCACCATTTAAATCACATTTGAGGATGGATGCAATGTTTATCTACTCATCGATTCCAAACATCCAGAGTTAGTACATTCAATTATCCACCAATATCAATTGGAATGTTGCGCAATAACCAACCATAAATTACTGCATCATGTGTAATATCATTTTCAAATTCATTATTCTAAGGTGGTAGATTTGTGTGAATTTATCTTTCGTGCTCACCCTAAAACGTAGTACCTTTTCTCACAACCACTCCCCCAATAGTGGAATGATGTTCTCTTATTATAAAATTTTACACACCTATTTCAATTCATCCATGTCCTTCTATGGGATTTCAACCTTCCTTATATGATCCATGTCACATGCTTGTTCCTTTAAACACTATATTTCTCCTTGCAGTGCCCTGATAACTTCCATGGTATCCTAATAAACTTCCTTCTAGTGCACAACATCTGGATACTTGGCATGTATCACTTCTTCCCTTATAATGAGTGGATTATTCTTCAATGTTTCACGGTTTCATGCGACCTTAGTATGGGTAGTCACCATCAAATTCTATAACTCGGGATCAAGGGTCTTCATTAACATCCATTGATCGAAGCAAAACATTCCACTTTAATCATTTCGCCCCCTTCTCCGCTTCTTATTATTACTCATAGGCTCATACAAGTTTGGGAATTATTCTAACTTGTGTGGCTTTCCACACCATGAGAAATTTATATTATGAGGGAACGCACACTAATAATGATCAGAAGATCCAAAAATATAACAAGTTCCTCATGGAAACCTTCCTCTACCACCACCGCAACCTCAGCCTCTATATCCACCTCTGAAGCCACCATTCTTGTTATTTCCATTGTTACTCCCTTCATGGTTATGACCTTCATGCTCCTTAGATCCACTAGCCACACTCATTTGGTGCACTCTTGTCTTAATGGCTTCGTGAATGTGATCAATCATCTTGTAGTTAGTGGTGTCATGAGTATGGGATTTGTAAATTTTGCAATACATAGACACCTTCTTTGTAAGCATGTACTGAAACAAAGTACAATCTCAAACATCATGATTTAGGTGATAGAGGTCACAATCCAATAAGAGTACATGTACTGATTTGTGTAGGAAGTTATGTTTAGTATGTCCTTCCACTTTAAAATCTATACAGTATATTCCACTACGTGTCTCATGAGATGAATTAGCATAAATTTTTTCCAACTGCTTTATCATGGCTGTAATTTTTGCCTCCAAAAATGGGCTTACCCTAGTATCAATGCTTCTAATAGCCTTAGTGTGTAGAGAAACTTCCAAATCCTTTCTCGGGTCCATAAAAGTCTTATTAGATAGTTTTCGAAAGGAGTTAACAACCCCCCAAAAAACCACTACACATGCTGACTCAGATGGATGTTATAAGATAACTTTGATACTAAAGTTTTAAAATGTGCATCATATTCCCTTACGCTCTCATATAATCCTTGATTAATGTCCTTGAGCGCACTGATACTCTTCTTCTAAAACTTTGGAATATGGAACTCAGCTATAAATACTAGAATGTAGAGCATCATAATCCACTGCATTCTGATGTGGATCATACATTTTGTACCAACTATGCACGCACCCTTGAAGAGTAGTAAAAAACTAACTATTTTCTTTCTAAAGTTGTAATTCCTTTGGTGTGCCATAGTAGCTCAAATTTTTGTACATGCTCGATGAATTTAGAATCCCTCTATATTTTCATAAGTGGAGGAAAATCTCATAATACACTTGTTGAGGTTGATGTGGGGTTGTTAGGGATGTGGACCTTGTCCTCCGATCTAGAACTAGAACCACCACTAGTATTTCCTCCACCTCTAGAACCACCTAATCCACATGATCTTGATCCTCTGATCCACTTGACCCTCTGTTGCGAGCACAAGACTAATGGATGTAATTCCTTGCATCCCAACTGCGATGATAAAATGAACTCTAATAGTCTATGAAGTTTTAGTACTTCCAAACATACTCCCAATGATCTTTGAGCCCACACTATTTCCTGATGACACGCCATAAAATATTCCTCTAATTGGACCTTCAAAAATGATTCTAACTATGTTACTATGGGCCCACTATTAACTCTATCTCCCGAATGTAACACAAAACCATACCTACATGTCTCTCCTTCCTTACTTGTACTAGCCTACTTCTCAATGAGTACTTCTCGAGGCTGGAACACCATGCGTAAGGGATAGGTCACCAAGTGAGGTCATATGCATGCATGAGGTCCTCAATATTTTTCCTTTGACTTTCTCTCATCCGAAGTAGAAGGGTGTTCTCTTTTTATGCTTACCCAATGTAAGGAGAACTAGATGTTGTGGCTCCTTGTCTTCCATGAGAAATTCAAATACTTTGCTAGCCATATCTTCCTTAACACATCAAATCTGCAACTTCTCTTATTATCTCCCTTTCATGTGCTTAATTATATCTAATTCATCTTTCCTCTCTTTCCATTTATTCCGTTTGGTCCGCCATATTCACCACACTGCTGCTCCCTGTCCCTTCACGCGGTGGGGTTTAGCTAGCCATAGGGAGGTACTCTAAATCCATCTCTATCATCAAGATATTAATTGATAAAGGTATAATACACAAGTAAGATCCCATGGATTCATGCAAGAACTAGAACTCATCTTCTTCATAACACGAGATACATGGAAATAGTATACTCCAAAATGTAACTACGTAATACTTTAGCTCACTAACGATTTATAACTCTATTCCACTCAAAATCAACATCAATAAGAGTTTGGTAATATTTCTGCATCTAAGGTCTCGACCTATAACTCCATCACTTCCCTATCACATATGCTTATAACCACTTATATAAATCTACTGGAAAGAAGTTGAAGAACATATCATAGAGTGCATCATACATCTTTTCTTTCACTCATATGCGTTCATTGAAATTAGATCTAGTGTTATATCTCTACATAAACTTGTCTTTTTCATCGTTAATCCATCCTTCAATACTCTCCAAAGTCAATTGATGCACCATCTGTAAGCAACAAACTAAAAACATATTGAAAAGAGGACCCGATAATGGAACCAAAATTTAGTTTTTTTCTATACTCAATTGTCTAGGTGTGGCTGGCACTTCATTCAAACAAATCGAATGCTCACCAAAAGCACGAAAATCCTACCAAGTCCCTCCTTTGTGTTGTCTTATCAAGATGTTAGCATGCATGTTCATATTTACCATTATCAAGGCGTACATTTAGATGTAGATCATTACAAATATTACTAAGAAACACATGTAATAAGGAAGCATAATAGATCAAACCATTACTAAGATCAATTGTACTATGTGGTCTCCATACTCAGATATATCAATTACCAAAATCCATCCAAAATTATCCATTAATACTCAAAAGATTACATAACATAAGCTGAATACATAATAATAATCACCAGAGAGTCATGCACCCTTGTGGACACCTATAATTTAGCTCGAACAATTTAAATACTTAAATTACACTAATTATATATTTTCCCACAAATTGATGACATATCATCAATATCACACATTTTATTTTCTATCTTCATTCATTAATTACATTTCATTAGTTAATTAACTCATCTATCCATAAATGACACCAATTAATGATCTTCGCTAATAAGCTCCCTTTCTATCTATATCAATTAATTATTTATAATTAATTAAGCTCCCCTTTCTATCTAGATTAATTAATTATTCTTAATTAATTGATTCTCTCTTTTATTTAATCAATAAATTGTCATTTATTTGATTAAAATCCTCTCTTAACATAAATCATACTAATTATTCCTCTAAAAAACTTATATAAGCTTGCACACCTATTAATTAATCACTTTGGTTAATTAATAAATCCCCTCAAACCCCATGAGTCACTAAAGGAGAAAATAAACTCTCCTAAGGTTGAACCAACCCTTTATAAACCTCCCTTATCCAAAACTAACCCAACCTCTACATTTATCCCACATGAAGAGGGATGTAGAGATTCTTCTATCCATTGGACTATATAAGGAGCCCTCCTCATACCTTTCTATTTACACCTACAAATCTAAATGAGCATAGAGCATTCATGAAGCCATTTTATCATCTTTGAAGCATTCTTCCATTAGAAGAGATAGCCTTCTCCATTTCTTGCATTCATCCACCCAAGTTTTTAAAGTCATATGGAGATATGTCAAGTGGTCTTGTAGCCATAATTTGACAAGACTCCATTCTTAGAAACCTTGGGATTTCAAGCACATAATCAACTCTTTGATTGCTAGAGATCTACATAGGTTCAATCTCATCTCATTTAACATTCAATAAGAGATAGAAGTTAATTTGTTTAGCATATTAGCTTGAAATGTTCATTTCATGTTTAATGTAGAAATGTTGATAGGTTAGCTTTGCTTAAGCTCTTAGCATGATGATGCATAGGTTTAGTTTAGCATTGTATTGAAGCTACTAGGTGTTAGTTTCAATTATACTTACATAGCTAACTAATTTTTGCATACATTTGGCATGCCCGGTGGAACTTACTTCATTGTTTTTTGCACTTAATTTCAAGTTTTTGTAGTTTAGTTTCAATTTTGGTTACTAACCCTCTTTTTGCATATATTGACATAACTTATTTTTCTTAACTTGTTTTGTTGAGTTTGAATGTGTTGAGTATTCCTTATAGGTATAAAGGAGGTGAAGTGTTGTCAAAATTGGAATTGATGGGAAAATTTCAATATTTCTCCATGTTTTTATTTTTAGATCTTGCTTTTTCAACATTCTACATGCTAGTTTTGTCAATTTCTTGAAAATATTAAATTATTGAGCATGTAGGTTAGTGTTTGATAGTGCTGAGTCTTCTATTTACATATTAATGTGGTGGGTTTCTATCAAAATTGAATCTTGGTGAGAAAATTTCAAGATTTCATCATGTTACATTTTTAGAGCATATTTTTTCATCATCAGTACATGCTAGTTTTGCCAATTTCTTGAAAATATTAAATTATTGAGCATGTATGTTAATGTTTGATAGCATTGAGTCTTCTATTCATAAATTAATGTGATAATTTATTATCAAAATTGAATCTTGGTTAGAAAAATTTGACCATTTTACAGATTAAGGGACGATTTTTTTACATTTTTTGAGTGCATGTCAAGTGCATCCCGTGACCATAAGAGAATATGTGTAACCTATCTTCTGAAGTCCATAAAATTTTCTTCCGAACTCTAAATCACTCCTTTTTTTTGCATTCAAAAGTTATTGAAGTTCAATATGCAATGAAAACATAAATTTGGGATTTATACTTACATAAATTATAGGTTTTCCTTTTATTTTAAAACTGATCATTTTCTAACATGTCTAATGTTTTGATGAATGTTATATTTCCATGCTTTACTTGATTTAGACAAAATCATGTGTGTGCTCTTCTCTTACACATTTTGGTGATATTGAGAATTAAAAACAAATTTGATCTCTATCTTATTAACATTGGAATTAAACTTAGAAATTTGATTATTCATTTTGCTTAAGCGAATGAACCTTTTACAAATCATTTTTTTAGTGGTCCTTTGATTTGAAGTTTTCCATTTCTATATAGTTGGGATTAATTTTTTGTATGCTCTTATATTGAACCTTAGGGTGATATTGAGAATCAAAAGAAACTTTAGTCTTCATTTTATAACATTTGGTTAATTGGAAACTTCATCTTTCATTTTTGGTTTAAGGGAATGAACATTTATCAAGATTTTTGTATGGTTCATTAATTACAAATTTTTCCTTTACTTTTTATTCAGATTATTTGTTGTGTATGCTCTTCTCTTGCATCCTTAGATGATCTTGAGAATCAAAAGAAACTCTTAATCCTCTTTTTAAAAATTTTATTTTCTTGGAGAACTACTAACGCTTGAGTGTAGGACCTAAAAATGCTTGTCAAAGAAAGGAGTTCAAAAAAACTTTTATAACTAAACGTGTGTTGTAGATTGCCAAATGATGAACAACTAAACCACATTAAGTCTAAAAGATTAAAAACACACCACATTGAAAACACTTGATTTTCAAGTTCGGATAAGGGTACACCCCATTCACTTAAAACTAGGACATAACCCCTTTGGCATAAGCCTTAAGCTACAACAATTGAGGTGGTCTTAGGAACCCCAAAGTAGTCCACACAAGAGGGAACCTTGTGGATGAAATGGGAAGTTCTCCGTATAACCTACTTGACTAGTATTACCATTTGTGATATTTAGCGTCACAAATCGTCTGTATCACGACCCCAGTGAGAGTACATGATGGACACATTTATTGCCCACTGTGCTTCAAGGGGGTAAATTAAAGCCGAGATACTCTAAGAGTTATTCAGTGTGACTTTTTTGGTAAATCAAGCTCGCTCTTAGATAACTTGTGACACCTAGTTGAGTGAACCACCCAGGAAGCCATCTTTGACCAGGAGCCAACTTGGACCATATCAAAACCAATTTGAGTTGAGAGCTATTGTTCATCATGAAACATGTGAAGTGTTACTTTTGCTTAGTTTTTCACTTTCCCTAAGGCGAGGCGAAACTTTTCCAAAGTAAGGCCAATATTTTTCAACCCCAATTGATCTACTTCCTTCACTTTCTTTTGACACTTTGTTGATCAAAAGAAGAGTGACTACCTTTGCATTATCAATTGATTGTTTTTTCCACTTTTGTGTCCGTTTACGCCCATCCATGTTTGTGGCTGGGTTGTTAAACATCTAAAGTGTGTGGAGATGTTTTTATATCATTAGTAGCCTTTTTGATCTTGATACCCAAGTCAATATTGTCATCGTAGTTAGGCTTGGTTCATCACTTTGATTCTCCTTTGAATGGTTATCTTGTTTATATCATGTCACTACAATTTTATGTTATGTTTGTGGAACCTATTTTCATGTTAGAGTGTGGTAAACCTTCTATGTGTTACACTCAGGTATTTTTACAACGGTCCCATGGTTAATGGGTAACCGTTATGGGCTATTTTTGGGCCCATGGTTTTTCGGTACCCATTGTTTTGATACCCACAGTTTTTTGCCCATGGTTTTGATACCCATAGTTTTTGCCCATGGTTTTGATACCCACGGTTTTGTATGAAATTTCTTAAGAAATTGTCTATTTATATGGTCTTATGCATATGATACATAGATAAGAAAATGTATTACGATGTGTTTTTATTTGGGTGTGAATTCTGTAGATTTTGTTGAGCATAGCTCCAAATAGATCTGGGTATTGTATTGAGAGAGTGGAGGCTTATAATAAAATCGAGTAAGTGATTCTTGGTGGACGTAGCCCAAATTGGGTGAACCACGTTAAATCTTATCTCTCCGTGTTGTGTTATTTATTCTACACTTTTATTTGAGATCTGTAATATTTTCTGCACATTAGTTTCTATTGTTGTGATTTTGTAAAGGATTATTCTACATATTTTACCTCTTATTTCCTAACATTTTAGTATTTACGTCTTGTTTCTTTTACACTTGACCTAAATACCTATATTGTAAGCTTACACTATATACACTTTAACAATTCCTAGGTATACTATAGCTTTAGTTTGATTTCAATTGCTACCTCATTTATGAAGAGTGTCAAGTGTTACCACATGTGCGTGTTATATCAATATCATCTTGATATCAATACCTTACTTTCTCAAAACATTTGGTTAACATATCTTGGTGAAATTTTTGTGTCACTCACAATCGTAACTGACACCTTTTGGAATATAGGTCTTGATTGAATTTGGGCTTGCTTCTAGTATACTTTGTTTGGATGTCGCATTAACTTATTGTAATCATCATATGACACCAACTACCTTTTAGAAAACAAATTTAGGAAGCACTTCATTTGATTATTTGGTTTGAAACTCAATATTGTGTGATTAAATATTACTTAACTTGTTCATTTAAGAGCAAATCAATGTGTCACGTTGGTTCTTTGACATTCATAATATAACTTGATTTCTTGACATTATTTTTTTTCACTTAGGTTTGATAGAAATATTTGAACACATTCACAGATACCTTAGTGAAAATATTACATGGAATGGCCCCTAAAACAATATTAGGGCTCAAAAATAAGGCTTTTGAAGAAAGACAAACACAAACTTGGGAAGCCTCAAACAAACAAGGGTCAAACACCTTTATTGGCCATGATATTGGGCCTTTATTATCCATAGAGAAATAATTAGAAGAAATGATATATCATAGCGATGTAAAGTTAGAATCACCGCATGCAGAATTTGATTTCGACCCCACCTTGTTAGATGAATTGCTTTTTAGAAACAAGGATCGGGTACTAGCACGAGTTGTGGAGTTAGGAGCTATAATTCCTATCAAACAAGAGATAATCCCACCTACAAACATTACTAATGAAGAGGAGAAACCTCTTATTAACATGGAGGATATATTAACACATGGACATGCTTCTACCTCTAACGTGGGAAATGATAATGTAGTGGGATATAGAATACCTTTCCTCAAGGTACCATGTAAAGTTAGAATAGAACACGAAAACGTTGAAAAACCTCCACATCATGAAGAAGAATAGGGACATCTCAAATAATACTTCATTATTCAACAAAACATTTGCAACCTTATTTGAAAATTAGCTTTGTTAACATCTCACGTATAAAAAGAAAAAAACAAGAATGTACAAAAGACAAAACCTAAGGTCAAAATTAGTGAAATTCAAATGGACAATCAAGGAGGAGATAATATGGAATACAATCGTATATATATCCCTACTTCTCCTACCAAAGAACAATTACTTGTGCAAGAAATGCAATCTATGAAAGTGACACTTACAATCCTCCAAGAGAGTACTATGGGGAATAACAAAAAATATCAATATGAAGAGCTATGTCCCCATCCATTTGATAAAACTATGACACTTCAACCCTTCCCTAAAAAGTTTGACATGCCAAAATTTGACAAATATAGAGGGAAAGGTGACCCACGAGACCATGTAAAATATTTTTACATGGCATGCCAAGAATTTTCCTATAGTGACAATTACCTCATATGACTCTTTCCAAAGAGTCTAGGGGGCCAAGCCTTGGAATGGTTCACTCGCTTACCTCATGGGTCTATTTTCACATGGCCTGAACTGGTAGAAAGGTTTGTATGACACTTATCATACAATATAGAAAGTGACATAACCATGGCAGACTTGTGGGGCACTAAACAACGTCCCAACAAGACATTCGCTAGCTTCCTGTAAAGATGGAGAGGGATAACAATCCACTTCCCTTGTGCATTCCTTGAAAAATAGCTAGTGAGTATCTTTGTGCCAAATATCAACCTAGACATCACTTTTCATCTGTAAATACATTGTGTTTGCACCTTCAAAGAGGTTATTGAAAAATGAATTCAAATAGATAGATCCCTTATTGCCAAATGAACCATTAAATCACACTCTAAGGATACCCAAAATGCAAAACCTATGGAAAAGATGAAAATATTGTATAAAATAAGAACATGGTGGGAGACAGAATCAAAGATTCCAAATGTGTACAAATGGTTCAGACTGGTCAACCTTTTAAATTTACCAAAGGACCTATTCAACCACCACCTAAATATTGAATGTTCACTCCTCTCAATGAGCCTTTGTCAGCGATATTGAAGAAATTGGATGCGGCTCACATGGTGACTTATCCCACGACACAACCCTTTGAAAACAATGCTCCAAAACCATCATGGTATAAGAAGCATGAATATTGTGAATTACATCATGTCAAGGGACGAAAAATAGACAAATGTCTACAACTTCATCACTACATCCAAGATCTCATCGAAAATGGGGAGATAGAAGTGGACACCCCAGAGAAAACTCATACGCCAAATGAAAAGATGGGAATATTCAAAGAACCATTCCCTAAACATGGTAAGTTATATGAGAAAAATATGGATCAAGGAGATTCATCCCATAGTTACAAAGTAGTGAATTATCTATATACCAAGAGGGACAAAAGGACAAGTACTTGCGATTAGTTATCATAAGCACCATTACTAGGAATAGAGCTCGTGAGTCTAGATCTACTTGACGCTTCATTAATGTAGATTAAGGAATCTATCATGTGGCAAGTTCAATTTTATGGATCTTTTAATTTTCACGGTTTGGGGGTAGGTGTGGTATTAATTACTCCTTCAGGTGACCCTATACCCCAAGCTTTTCACCTTAGTTTTCCTTTTACAAATAATATTACGGAATATGAGGTGCTCATCGCTGGGATGAAATTTGAAATAAAATGGGATATCCATCATGTTAAGATCGTTGGTGATTCATAATTGATCATAAAACAAGTTAACGATGAATATAAAGTCAAGGATGAGAAACTCATCCCCTATAAGAAAATTGTGGAAAGTTTGAAAGAGTATTTTGTGCATATTACATTTGAACAGATTCCAAGAAAAAAATAGATCCGCAAACACTATGGAAACCATAGGTTCTATGCTACAAATTCCACCAGAGAGAAATGATATGTCATTCTTTGTTGAGAATCTACACCAACCTGTGTATGACATGCCAAAATCATGTTTGTCTTGTGAAGTTGTTGGTCCCTATTCCCCATGGTATGCACACATCTACACCTATCTTAAACACAACACCTTCCCTCCTAACATCTCCCATTCTAAAAACAAAGCCTTATCCACCAGATAGCCCATTACACCCTCTTAGGAGATATGCTCTATCGTCATGGCTATGATGGGAATCTATTGCATTGTCTAGATGTAGCAGAGTCAGTCCAAGAAATCAAAGAGGTGCATGAAGGGGTGTGTAGTGCCCATACAAATAGAATGGTTCTAGCTAAGAATTTTTTTAGAGTAGGATACTATTGGCCTACTATGGAAACTAGATTATTGCAACTATGTAAGGAAATGCATACTATGTCAAAAGTATGGAAATTTCATCCATGTGCCATCACAACCATTGCAACTAATCATAACCCCATGGCCATTCTCCAAATAGGGACTGAATTTAATAGGAAAGCTCACCCCTACCTCATCTGATGGTCATACTCACATCATCATAGCTATAGAATATTTCACTAAGTGGGTGGAGGTTGTTCCTTTGACTTATGTTACAAGAGCTCAAATTTCAAAGTTTATCATGAATCACCTTATCTGCCGGTATGGAATTCATGTGGCCATAGTTACTAACAATGGAAAATAATTCAAGAAAAATATAATGAAGGACCTTTTTCATCGATTTCAAATAAAATTGAAGTGGTCTATGCCATATTATCCATAAGGTAATGGGCAGGCTAAAGCCACTAACAAAACATTGGTTTGAATCATGGAAAAGATGGTGAGTAAGACATATCACAATTGGCATTTGTAAATTCACCTAGCCCTCTAGGCTTATAAGACTTCCATTCACACTCCTATTGGTGCGAAACCCTATTCCCTAGTATTTGGAATTGAATCCATCATCCCATTGGAAATCGAGTTTCCTTCCCTAAGAATATATCTTAGGGATTATCTGGACAAGGATGATAAAATCTCTATAAATTACAACAAAGGATTAGACCTCATCGGTTTGAGGTCAAAGATTTGGTCATGAAGGAAAATTAGTTCAATACAAGATTGGAAAGAGAGAAGAAAGGAAAGTTTGAACCACATTGGTTAGGACCTTATGTCATTATGGCCAAATATGGTACATGAGAATATAAAATTGCCTATCCTAATGGTGATGAGTTTCATGAACCTATGAATGCCATGAAGCTTAAGCAGTTCTATGCTTAAACATGGTGTAAAAATTAGAAAAGCAAAACAAAAAAAGAGTAAAAATGATCAAAATACAAAAAAAAAAAAAAATAAGAGAAAAATAAAAAGAGAAAGTAGGTCATCCATATGTGAAAACCACGTAATTGTGGCACTTTGGATAGGTCCCTTGGTGAAAAATAGTTTCCGGAACCTTGGGAGGATTCGTTGTTCACAAGCATCTTGTATTTGGAGGGTACTTTTACTTAGCCTAGGGCTAGTTCCACACTTGTATCTGAAATTCCCTATGAACCTATCCTGTCAAGCCTTGATCTAGATTTTTCTCCTCTTATAAATCAGTGAAGAGATGGTATTTTTATATTCCCCATCTATCATTGGGGCACTTTTGTAGCTTCACCTTCCTATTTGTAAACATGTGGCGCCTACCCTGGTATATTCTCCATCTAATGCTAGGGGCATCCACATTTCTTGGTTACTTGTGCATAGCTTGGAAAACCTTAGAAAATCACAAAAACATTCAAATATGTTTGAAAATCACAAAAACATTCAAATATGTTTGAAAATCACAAAAACATTCAAATATGATCAAAATCCAAAATAATAGAAAAACACAAAACACAAAAATAGTAGAAAATTGTTTCACAAAACAATCTTACAAAAACATAACTTTAGTTTACTTACTTTATCTTATTTCTTGTTTGATTCCCACTAAAACAACCCACTTGAGACCCAAGAAACAACCTAGGGTTAGTTAGGAAAAGTATGGAATAATTATTTTTTTGTTTAAAGGAATCAACAAACCAGTTGCAAGACAACAATTGTCACTAACAAGTTCTGGAACAAGTCTAAATTACACTATAACATACTATTCTTTTATTAACAATTATCAGAGGTCACAAGGTCCAAATTTTAGGGTTAGAAGTTTCAGTTAGGTTCAGGGGGTAATTTATCACCATACCCACTCTCTATCAGGATCAAAGTTTTAACTTGATTTTTATCACACTTAACACATTAAAAATTTCCCTAAATCATTCCCATTGGATAGAAAATTTTCTCACCTTTCCAATGATATAAATAAGTCCTCCTAACTCCTTATAAAACTCAAGTTATGGGTTGGCGGGCCTTGGGGTGAAAATTTTCCCCCAAGGGCGGGCCCGCGGGCCTAGGGATGAAAAATTTCCCAAAAGGGACACGTGTCGAGTGGGGGAAAAATGCACTTTTTGGGTTGGTAGGTCATGGGGTGGTGTTTTGAAATTTTCCCTTGCACGGGGAAAGGTCCACTTTTCCGCCTCGCCTCTTCTTTGCGCCGCCAGGGACACGTGGTGCTCAACAAGCCAAAGCGGGAAGGGTGGGGTGGAAGAGAAGTTTAGGGAATTTCACCAAAGGAGGGTGAAAGGAGTGAAATGCACATGTGGTTCCACACGTCCATGGAATTGATTTCACCAAGGTGAGGGTAGGAGTGTGGGGCCGTGGAGGTTTTTAAGAAAATTTTCCAAAAACAAAATTTTGAAAAATGATAAAGTTTGTTAGGGTTCCGCCCTCCGCCATGCCATGTGGTAGCCTCTGATTGGTTGATGGGTGGTGGGGAAATTTTGAAAATTTTCCAAAAAAATTTCAAAATTTTTCTAAGGGTTCTAAGGGAAAATTTTTCTACCAAGGAAGGAAAACTTCAGAAGGCCATAAATTTTGATAGAAAGCTCAGTTTTGGGAAAACAAGGACTTTCTGGAAATATCTCAACTCCCTCTTTTCACATGAATCATAAATTTTACATTTTGATAAGGTTTAAGGGTTAATTTTAAGAAAACGTCCTGCAGGCTTGTTAGAAGCAAACTGGTAAATTTTAACTTATAAATTTGGTTCAATTTGATCTTCTCCTTCACTCAACATGCCAAAAACATGGAGGATTGTTCTAAGAAGGATTTAGGATGTTTTTGGAAGGTTATTTTTCTTGATTGATTCCAATTTGAATTTTTCCAACATTTGACAGAAAAAGACTATGAAAAGGTTTGGGCCCGATTTTGCAATGTTTTGATTTATTTCCTTAAGTGTTTTTTTTTTGTCAAGATGAGTTCATTGATATCATAGCATGCTAAATTTTAAGGTTTCAATGTTAATTATTATTTGAGGTTTGAACTGTGCATTTTAAATAAATTATTTGCCAGTTTTAAATTTACAACAGAGATCAAATCTTGAGGGATCTATTTAACAATTTCATCTTCCATATTGGAAATTTCATTTCTATTCTAGTCTAATACATTTAGTGATTTTAATCCAACCATTTAATAGCTAAAATGCAAAGTCTGATTTCCAATTTTAACATATTTTCAAAAGGACAAAGTAATACAATTCCTTCATATGTGTTTCTTCCTTTTCCATTTTTCCAAACAGGGATTTCAATCACAATCTGATATTCCAATTTAAATCAACAATGCAAATGAGGAAAGG
Source organism: Taxus wallichiana var. yunnanensis (assembly GCA_018340775.1). NCBI lineage: Eukaryota > Viridiplantae > Streptophyta > Pinopsida > Cupressales > Taxaceae > Taxus > Taxus wallichiana. The sequence continues at coordinate 132,695,388 of CM031234.1, forward strand.
TCTTGCAATCCTTTATTGATTTTAAAATAAATACATCTTTAACTTTTTTTTCAATTCCTTGAATGTAGATAATGATTTCAATTTCCTTCTTTCAAATGACCAGAACAGAATATAAATATCTTTCACATTTCAAATATACAACTTTCATAACCAATTACAAACATCTTCTCTTCACAAAATACGTTACAATTTCATCCACTTCAAAGTGGGAAAGGTTACAATAAAATATATTTCACAAGGGACTGTCAAAACTATATTTTCCTCTACTCCAGAACAACAACATGCAAGTTCCCTTTTCTTCTAATTTGATCACAAAAAAGTGGGGGAAATACAATGCTCTCCACCCAACCAAGACATCCAATGAAATGAGAAGCCATCCTTCATCATTGGCCCCCGAGCCCCAACCACAATGCAATAGAATGTGTGATTCAACTCATGGCAACAACAGGCTTCCACAAAACATACACACAACATTCTTTCAACATGCACATTTCAAATAAGAAACACAATTCAACACAAAACAACAGTTTACAACTACATTAAAACATTAAAACAAAACTCAGGATTCATCATGCAAGCCAAAGGAGCAAGGACTATGGGGAAGTTGCTTATACCTCCAAATAGGAATTGGGTATCCACCTGTAACAAACCGCCAATAAAATTCACCACACATATCCTTATGCCCCCCACAATCCCTTCTTATGCCCCCACAAATTAAGAAATGCAAGCTATTTCTTTTCCATGGTGGATCCCAAACCCAAAATCCCTTCACAAGAATTCTGATGCCACTGGCATTCCCTTATGCCCCCCACATGAATTACCCATAACCTTCTCCTACACCATTCCTATGGTAGTCTACCCAAACAACCAATAAACACACAAAATATTCACCATTCACACAAACATAAAAAGAAATAACAACATAAATGAAGAGCTAAGATCTTACCTCTCCATGGTATATTTGTTCTAACAAAGCAAGATTTCAATGTCAAAAATACAGTCCCAAAATAAGAAACCAACAAACATGAAAATTTCTCCAATCTCCTTCCAAAAGCAAGAGCTCCAATCACAAGAAAATTTGGCCCAAGGAAGAGTGTAAAATGTTTCAACAACCCAAAACAAGGCAATGAGTTTCAATTTTATAGAGGAGGGAAGGGAAGAGGATGATTTGGATCCATGTAGGATGCCACATCACACATCCTCAACTTCAACACAAAAGTTAAATTTCATTCTCCAAAGCACAATAAAGAGGTGGGTGAAAATATGACAAATTACTTGCACACTCCAAAAAGCCCACACCCCAAAGGACTGAATTAAATAAACTGTAAGAAGAGTGCAATAAAAACATGCAACATGATTTATAAAAATGCATTAAAAAGGGATAAAATCAACCCTCCAACCATAGGTATGGTTGGTAAATAACTTAAGAGGTATGGGACAAGTTTTACTTGTCCCACAAGCCTCAAAAACAGCCCCCAAAGACAAATTCGAATTTCCAAGGAGGTGGAGTGTTTCATACTCCAAAATATGACTTACAAAATTCTTACACATACTTACACATCACTTACATATTTAATACAAAATCCAACAACTTCTATAATTACTTTCTTATGTCCTAATTTAATTAATTAAATTTTAACCATATGTTTTCTCACATTAATTCGCCATAATTTAATTAAATAAAAGAAATGGACACGAACAAATACACAAAACCCATGGTCACATTCAAAGGTAATCCCCCATGGGAATCCCTAACAAAAAAAACAACACACACACACAACATGTTAACATGGTGACCTTGTTGAATTCATCTAGAATTACAATGTGGTTGGTCTCAATCCCCGATGTTTGTTGTGATATTTTAACCTACAAAACACAAATACCTCCTTCGGCCTCGTGGCCATATCATAACATCTAACATGATATGAACATAATCACAAAATCAACTATATATATGAATCAAAACACATCAAGGAAATCAACATTATCACTTACAATTTATATCAACAAATATATCATCATCATATAATGTCTATTTTTCTAGGTATACTCACAATATCAAAATCATATGCCCGAACAACATTCACAATCTATCCATGTCAAAGTATATCATCATCCACATCTTAAGTGTCTCTAATAATCATCATGCATCATAATTAAATCAAAATCAACAATAATCCATGGTCCAAAATCTAACATCATACTAAATCAAAACCATAATAATATCCATAATGTAATCAATAGTATCAAGATCAATATCAAAAGGTGTCAAAGGGAAGTGGGCACTATATCTTGCTTTGTTTGTGTACATTGTTTGCTTGTATAGTTGCTACTTGTTTGTACATTTGTATAGTTTGTTTCTTAGACATACTTTGATAAGATTCATATTTTCTTTCTTAGATTAGATTCATTCTTACTTGTACATATGAAGTGTGTTTTTGCATGCTTGTAAATAATTGTACATGGTTATGTTAATTCATGTTGGTTAGCACTATATATTTGGTTAAGTTTGTTAACATTTGCTTGTGTCTGTTTGTCACATGTACATCATCATATCTCCATAAATTTCATCGCATATAACATCATCTCTACATCATATATAAATAAACAGATAAGTATACATCATACATGAATGCTAAGCTAATCATCACATATCGTATCATCAAATGGGGGCAAGAGGGATCACAAATATCAAAATCTATCCCCCCGCACCAATATCATCGTGTCATCTGTCCACTAATCTAGAGCATCACATGTATAATACAATTGATATCATCTATGGATGTATCATGTAAAAATAAAACACATGTGGTAAAAACATCTCAACTATCATCATGATACATACAAAGTGTGAAATCAAGCCATATAACATCACACTCTAATTTTTCTTATACTCATTTTGTTAATAATAATTTTATTTAAATAATTATTTAATTTAATTTTCGTCATCTTTGGGGCATTATTTTCCACCTGGTACTCATTTCTTCTCACTAGGACAATTTTATTTCTCCTAGGAAATGTCGCTTCTTCTGCACACTCCATCAAATAATTATTTTGTTAATCTTTCGGTTGTCTTTAGGGAATTATTTTCCTCTTGTTTCTTCACCGTATGTATGTATAGTTAGCAATGTAAGTAAAGTTGAAACTAACACCTAGTAGCTTTAATACAATGCTAAACTAAACCTATGCATCATCATGCTAAGAGCTTAAACAAAGCTAACCTATCAACATTTCTACATTAAACATGAAATAAACATTTCAAGCTAATATGTTAAACAAATTAACTTCTATCTCTTATTGAATGCTAAAATAAGATGAGATTGAACCTATGTAGATCTCTAACAATCAAAGAGTTGATTATGTGCTTGAAATCCCAAGGTTTCTAAGAATGGAGTCTTGTCAAATCATGGCTACAAGACCATTTGACATATCTCCATATGACTTCAAAACTTGGGTGGATGAATACAAGAAATGGAGAAGGCAAGCTCTTCTAATGGAAGAATTATCAAAGATGATAAATGGCTATAGTGTATGCTTTATGCTCATTTAGGAGTGTAGGTGTAAATAGAAAGGTAGGAGGAGGGCTCCTTATATAGCCCAATGGATATAGGAATCTCTACATCCCTCTTCATGTGGGATAAATGGAGAGGTTGGGTTAGTTGTGGATAAGGGAGGTTTAGAAAGGGTTGAGTCAACCTTAGGAGAGTTTATTTTGTCCTTTAGTGACTCATGGGGTTTGAGGGGATTTATTAATTAACCAAAATGATTAATTAATAGGTGTGTAAGGTTATATAAGCTTTTAGAGGAATAATTAGTATGATTTATGTAATGAGAGGATTTTAATCAAATAAATGATGATTTATTGATTAAATAGAAGAGAGAATTAATTAATTAAGAATAATTAATTAATCTATATAGAAAGGGGTATTAATTAATGTAGATATAAAGAGTTACTTAATTAATTAGAAATAATTAATTAATCTAGATAGAAAGGGAGATGATTAATGGAAGTTCATTAATCGGCATCTTTGAGGTGGCTTAAGTGATGCCACTCCAAAGATAGCAGAAAAATAAAATTTTGAATACCTAGAAAACAAATTAGTAGAAGTGAGAGATGTCCCCTCGAGTGTCGATGGGGTGATGAAAGAAGGTGATCGATGATTAAAAAGGTGAGAGAAAGGAAATAGAAGAATGGGTAGGAGAAAGATGCCCCAGGTGAATAAGAAGAATAGTCTTGATAAGAGAATGATGTAGAAGAGGAATGAAGATAGAAAGAAAAGATCAATATTTCATCCAGTTTATTGAAACAACTTTATTGTCATCATATTGCCAAAGATCTATGTCATCGGTCCTTATTAAAAATATAAGCATACAACAAAAGTAGGATTACATGAAAATCCATACTATGAACAATTTTCCATTGCTAAAATACCCACTCAATGCAACATACGAAAATAAATGCAATATGAGAAGGAAACAAGCTCATTTAACATGGAAAATAAGTACAAACACACATATTCCAACCAACAATGGTCAAGACGGTTGTACAAATATTTTTTATCAAGCTAAAGATCCCCAAATGTTCATGATTGATGACAAGGGTTAAAAATGATGCCCGAGAAAGGATACATGCAAGGGAAGATGATGAAGGACACTTGGGTCCAATGAAAAAAACTATAGTGTGTTACAAAACAATACCAAACAACTATTTGTGTCCCTGAGTGCTTTACGCCAAGCATGCCAACTATGTAAATAGTTGTGAATTTGATGATCCATGAGTCATTTGATCTGCGAAGATGCAAAATTTCCAACAAGATATGGAAAGAATACCATGCACAAGACACGAGTTTTAGCCGCTATGAGCCGGTTTACCTAGTTTTGCAAATTTTACAATTTGTTAGGATTTTGAAAAAGTTTTGAAATTTTTTGGATTTTGAATTGTTTTATTTTATTTTATTTTTAATTTTAATTTTTTAGAATTTTGTGAGTTTAGATGGAGAAGAAGTTATAAGGATTAGTAATAATCTCCTAGGAGCAAAATAAATTCCCCAGGGAGAAGAAAGAAGTAACATGTGAAAAATAATGCCCTAGCACAACAGGAAAGATTAACAAAATAATTATTTAATAAAAATAATTATTCGATGGAGTGTGTAGAAGAAGGGATATTGCCTAGGAGCAATAAAATTGTCCTAGTGAGAAGAAATGAGTACCAGATGGAAAATAATGCCCCAACATGGTGAAAAAGTAAGGAAAATAATTATTTAAATAAAATAACTATTCATGGCGAGTAGAAGAAGAGTTAGAGTGTGATGTTATATGGTTTGATTTCACACTTTTGTATGTATCATGATGATAGTTGAGATGTTTTTACCACATGTGTTTGATTTTGACATGATAGATCCATATATGATATCAATTTTATTGTACATGTGATGCTCTAGATTATTAGACATGATGACACAATGATATTGGTGCGGGGGATAGATTTTGATATTTGCGATCCCTCTTTCCCCATTTGATGATATGATACGTGATGATTAGCATAGCATACATGTATGATGTACACGTAGCATTTTATTTATATATGATGTATAGATGATGTTAGATGTGATGATATTGATGGAGATATGATGATGTGATAACAAAACTATGTACATGCGACAAGCAAACACAATCAAATGTTAACAAAATACATAGTGCCAACCAACACAAATTAACACAACTATGTACAATTATTTACAAGCATGTAAAAACACACTGCATATGTACAAGTAAGAATGAATCTAATCCAAGCAAGAAAAGATGAATCTTATCAAATTATGTCTAAGCAACAAACTATACAAATGTACAAACAAGCAAACAACTATACAAGAAAACAATGTACACAAATAAAGCAAGAAACAAGATAAAGTAAGTAAACTAAAGTTATGTTTTTGCAAGATTGTTTTGTGAAACACTTTTCTACTATTATTGTACTTTTTGTGAAACAATTTTCTATTATTTTTTTGCTTTTGTGAAACAATTTTCTATTGTTTTTGTGCTTTTGTGAAACAATTTTCTATTGTTTTTGTGCTTTTGTGAAACAATTTTCTATTGTTTTTGTATTTTTAAACATTTTTGAGCATTTTTGTGATTTTCTAACATATTTGAATGTTTTTGTGATTTTCTAACATTTTTCAAAGCTATGCAAAGGTAATCAAGAAACGTGTATGCCCCCATCGTTGGGTGAAGAATATACAAGGGCAAGCACCACATGCTTATAAACAAGAAGGTGAATTCGTAGAAGTTCCCCCAACATTAGATGGGGAATATACAAAGACCATCCCTTCAGCATTAACAAGAGGAGAAAAATTTGGATCAAGGCTTGATAGGATAGGTTCATAGGGAATCTCAGATGCAAAAGCGTAGAACTAGCCCTAGGCAAAGTAAAAGTACCCTCTAGATGCAAGATGCTTGTGAACAATGAATCATCCTAAGGCATCAGAAACTGGTTTTCACCAAGGGACCTATCCAATGTGCCACAATTGTGTGGTTTTCACATATGGATGACTTGTTTTCTCTTTTTATTTTTTCTCTTATTTTATTTTTTGTATTTTGATCATTTTTACTCTTTTTTGTTTGCTTTTTCTGATTTTTGCACCATGTTTAAGCATATAACCGCTTAAGGTGCATGGCATTCATAGGTTCACGGATCACGGATCTCATCACCATTGGGATGGGAAAGTTTGTATGCTCTCATACCATATTTGGCCACAATGACGTAAGGTCCTAACCAATGCAGTTCAAACTTTCCTTTCTTCTCTCTTTCCACCCTTGTGTTGAACTGATTTTCTTTCATGACCAAATCTCTGACCTCAAACTGATGAGGTATGATCCTTTTTTTAATTTCGGAAACTGCATTACGATACACTTTGAGATGATTAAGGGTGCGGATGCAATTTTCATCCAAGAGTTCTAACTTTTCCACTTGGCCACTTTTTGAAACATAATGTTCTCTGTTCTAAATAAAACATCATTTAGAACACACATTCCATGCCAATCAATCTCATAAAAGATAACCATATGTAGTTGTAATGACTCGGTATACTATCGATCTCTCATTCCATGACTCGGTTACCAACCGATCTCTCATGTTAACTTAAAGTATAGAATACTTTATGTATACTACGTATACTTGGTTCTCCTACCCTATTCAGGTACTGAGTGATCTGTTTAAAGAACCTATATGAATATTTGTTACCAATATTCATCTGACATCACGTTGCTTTAAACTAGGTGACATAGGACAACGCAACCAACAGCTTGTGATACTTTGGCCAAAGATTTTCAACATACTGTTCATGTTACTATTCCTAGATGACATACTCGTCATTTAGAATACGTCCTTCACCTCACTCTTATGTTATCTAGAATGGTCTTTATTGACTACCGTCAGTCCACTTGCCCAAGGTTTGACCCTAGCCCGGTTAGCAACATAATTTATTATAGGAAGATGCTCATGATGACTTAGGGTATATGGGCATACTCGGTTGACCTAAGTCAACCGGATGTGCCAAGGTACCCTGAGTCATTGAAAGCTACTACCTATCCTAAACATGCTACTAACTTGACCTAGAGAGAAACTAAGTTCAAGTCTAGATGTGTGTAGATCTAGATGAACAAATACGGAAGGGTGTTGCCACATGTCAATTACAACACTATATCCTTGAGAATTCAGGGACTTCTCGAGGGTACATTCATGCAGTTGGCATGTGCCAACATCCATTTAGAATTGATTCATCAAGATGTACATACCCCCTTAGTGGTCATTAATCATAATTAAATTGGATTAAGATTTAGATTACAACAACCATGCCTAACCCTAATTCCAACATTCCTTAAGTTCTTTATCCAACACTAGCCTGATTAGATATGGAGAACTTCATTAATTCATGTTTGCATTGTTATTTCATTAATGTGGCATAACAAGTAGTTATCCCAAAAATAGGACAACAAACATCAAACGTTTAATTCTTAATGTAACCTAGTTGTCCAAATCAAGTGTGTCATCCACCTAGATTCAAGCTAGTGTTTACTTTATAAACTTAGTATAAATATTAAAGATCATAACCACTATTCCTTTTATCTTTCATTCCATGAGAGAGGAAGAGTCTTCCTCTACATGGTTAGATGTTAGGTTTAACATAACCTTTTTATCATTCATTACTTATATAGTTTAATTGTATGTCCCAAGCATATTTCATTATTAAACTATAGTTGTGTAGTTAGAGAATGACATCTTTTTGCAATTTAACAAGTTCATTATATAAGGGAGATTATACTTATCTCCTTAATCCAACTTATTATCTTATAACAACAATAGTATACAATAGATATAAAGAATACCACAAAGATATCACTATTATTTCCATCATACAAGTACAAAAGAATTCACATCACAAATTGGATTCCAACACAAAACCTTTCAATTCATGATAATAAATATACATTTACAAGACTATGCATTTAGACATTCTGCATGTCAATCAGAATTAAGATCTTAAAAGAACATCACTTTTCTTTTCCAATACAACTCAAGAATGATTTGAAACTCTTTACATAAGATCCAGAATTAAATAAGCCAATGCATCATAAAAGTTTCTGTCTTCTTTTATCACTTACGATGTCCATCTGCAAAAATTGCTAGCATGGGTCAGTTCAATGAACTAAGCATGATAAGCACTAAGCATTAAAGTGAAGTGCATTCCACTAATTGTTCCATTAAAACAACTCTTCTTTAATGAAACAATTAATATATCATACAAATAATCATAAGTAATAACATCTAGAAAAGAAGTACAATAAAAGAGTCTAAATTCACTTTTAAGAAAAGAACATAATATAATCCACAACATCTGAATTATATCACAAGGTTTAATTGATCCTATCAATTACTTTAAAACAATCAACAAGTCTTGTCATCCAATTGTTTCATAGTTCTATAAGAATAGAAATACACATTTATCTTTACTAAGCAAAAGAAGTTAATTACAACATAGCTCATATTAGGATGCTTCATCTTTCCATATAAGAAAAGAAGAAGAATCAATACATACTATTCCCCATACACTAATCATCTGAAAGACAAAATAGGTTTAGAACACACAAAACTACCTCAGTTCAAAGATAACAATATAAGGATTCAACATTAAAGAAAAACATCTAACAAGAATCCCAAATCAATCCAAGTAGGGGTAGAGAGTCAAAAAACTCCTACATGAAAGTCTAAACTAACTCCACATGTTAGAAGATATAATTCAAAGATCTAAAACCAAACGTTCCACAACCCAAGCTAGACTCACACAAATAGAATTAATCTCTTATCCAGTCCATCCAAGAAGGGTTCATAATAAAACAGAGTGCAAAAAGAGACAACCTTCCAATATCAATCCAAATGGAGTATGACTCAATCAAGCAAAAATAGTCGGTCTAAGCATGATATTATTTTCTTTCCAACATACCGACTCAACTAATCTCTTTACAAAACATTACAACAAATGACTTAATACAAAGTAGACTAAACATTCCACAAGAAATTTCCATCTCAGAGGAGAATCGAAATAGAGAAGTTCAATCAAATGAACTTATCCAATAAATAAGTAAGAAGGGATCTCCATTGGAAAAGGTCCAATCCATAATTCATTTCATTTATACTATGAAATGAATTCCCATTTCTATTTCAAACTTAGAAATTCTTTAACTAGTTCCCAAAAGAGAACACAAAACCAAATGCACAGTTAAAGAAAGCACACTTCTAATTTTCCATTACAAATCTAACAAACTGGTTTACCTATTTCCATTCATCAAGCACAAGTTCAAATTCAATTCTCAGAATGAAGTACATAGTACATCCCTAAAATAGTATACTGTCCCCAAGAGAACATATTCATTTCTCTTTTTAAAACTTGAGAGATTCATTCAATGAATCCAACAAGGAATAGAAATCCACAAACAATGTAAGATATACAAGGTTCAATACAACTCACAAACTCAAAAGACTGAAATCCCATTACAAGGCTTCAATAACTTAATGCAATAGAGTAAATAGTTGTGATCCCAAATAAGAACAATAATACAAAGCATTCCGAACTAGAGATAATGTATCCTTCCATACAAAATTCAGTATACTAGGTTTTAAATTCAACTTTCTAATAAAACCCAAGAAATCAATTAAGAAGATCTAAAGAGAGTAAGAAAACCCAACAACGTTTAAGTCAAGAGATGTTCCAATCTTACTTCCAACTCGACTGAAATAGAATCACCACAAGACTCTCGAGTTCCATCTAAAAAGCTTGTGACAAGGAAGGTATTCATTTCAACATTGTTCACAAGAAGGAAAATGCATACTATATTTCCATAAACCTCTTAAACTGTTAATGACCATTCCAAAGAACTCTAAATCAAACCAAACCCACAACAAGGTATAGTTATAGTCTAATAATCCTTCAAACAAAACAGTCAAGCCTTCAACAAGATGCGGGTTCACTCAGGGAAGAGAAGGAAAGGATATACTTCGTATTCACATGCCCTATCAAGTTCAAAGAAGGTGGTACAGTCTAAAAGATAGAAGTACTAAAACCATTCACACTCAAGAAGCTAAGAAGAAGATCTCAAAAGAGATTACTAGGTCTACTTCAAAACAAAACAAATCTCTCAAGAACCCTTTCGAGTAGACAGTCCATAAATGAGTTTAAAGCTTTTCAAATCCTTAATATGAGTAAAACTCAGCTCAGAATACAAGTATAGAATCAAACACATCGATTCCAACACAAGTTCAGAACACACAAGTATGGAATACTAGTACAGTGTCGAACAGAGCTTTGAACAAAAGTTAAGAACTAATAAAGCTCTAATACTAGCTCAAATGAAACACAAGCTCCAATACAAGCTCAGAACAACCATGAAGCTCCACTACAAGCTCATAAATGAAAACTCCCATAAAGTTGAAACAAAACAAACCAGTTTAAAACAAGAAGCTCTCCAAATAAACAAAGTTCAAAATGAAACATAAGACTCAAATAAATAGTTCAGAATGACAAACAAAGCAACTAATGCCGTTAGTTTAATCAACACAAGCCCTGCAAACGAATACAAGTTTAGAATGAAATACAAAGCTTCAAATACAAGTTTTACATGCATGTCACCATTAAACTAGCACAGAGAAAGTTTCCCAAAAACTATCATTACTTGCAATGGATTTACATTCCAAAAACCATAGAGATTCATAAAAACATGCAAGTAAATAACCAAACAAATCAAACAAATATTTATCTCATGAGAGAAGAGTTGTTTTAATGAATCATTTAGAAGAAAGCAAGAAATCTTAATGGGTAGGGCCTATCATGCCTGATAGTGCTTCTACAAATTTGAAGGAGACTTCAACCGAGCTTCCCACTCTTTTTCTTCTCCATGAAAGATCAACAACAAACAAATTTTCTTCCAATGCCTCATATACATTCCCTTGATCGAAAATAGACTAGAGAAACCAAAAATAGCCAAGAAGAAGAAGAAGTCAAACTGTTGGTTCAAAGAACTAGATAGCTCCATGCAGAGAAAAATTTGTGAGACATGCAAAACCAAACAACCTCTCACAAATCCACCTCCCTTGTTTCCAAGATGGTTTGCACACAAAAACTGAGATCCATTAATGCCATAACTCCCAAATTCTCCCACTTATCTCTCCTTGCCACCACCTCCCAAAATTGGTGAATGCCATTTCCAAGTTAACATGCATTTCCATATTTAGTGAAGCCTCCACGTAAGCCTCCACTAGAGTTAACTAGCCTTTTGCCAAAATGGTAGTACCTCATGCATTAAACCCAATCAAATCACTTAAATGCCATTGGAACCATCACCTTAGTGCCATGACCCTTAGGTTCCTTTTAAATAGTTTAGGCTAGATTTCCCAAGACTTAGGTTAGTCTAACAATAAATCACCTTAGGTCTTAAAACATTTGCCATAGGTAGTTACCCACTTTAGGTTAGATTAAATTCACTTCCATATAGTATTAGGCATTAGGTTAATATAGTCTAGTATCACCTTAGAAAACTTTCTCCCTTATTCATTTAGCACAAGAGCTTAGGTTAGGACACCCCAAACGAAAATAGAATAAGAAGCTTAGGTTAGATTATAACCCAATTAAGTAGACATAGCTAGGAAGTAGGTGCTCTTACCTAGTTTAGGATACCGTTAGGATAGTCCTTTAGTTTTAGGATTCTGATCCCCTTCATAGTCATGAAGCAGACTATTTTTTTTTACCAATAATGTCCTGTAGAGATCAATCCCAAAGACCCAAGCACAAACATACAACCGAAATGAAGACACTTTCACACAAGACCATAGAATTTGTAACATACAAAGTTCAGTCTACTATGTCTCTCAACTAATGAATGTCAATTTACCATTCAGTCTATTAAGAAGATTTAAAACATTCCTTGGATCATTGAAATTGATCCAAGGATGAGTCAGTAAAAGAGATAAGTTTGCAACTCTCAAAATCAGATTGTAGCTTATCAATAAGAAGTGAAAATGGATTCTTGAAAGCCATATCATTCCATTCTAAAGAATCAAGAGTAGAAATAATTTATCCATAACAAGCATGATTTTCAACAATCAAGGAACACACCTCATTCAAGAAAATCACATGCCAACGCTTGTAATGCAAAGAGAAATATAACAGTTTGTCCAAGGTGTTACATACTTCCCTCCTAAAAAGAATCATCGTCCGATGATTATCTCATTTGATCATTGCATTAAGGATAATCAATTTATTCACTTTCTTAACATATGTTTGCAACAATATCAGAATTTAAAGTTCTAGAAATCAGCATTCACATAGTTGTTTATTTAAAAATAAATAGTTATCTACCCAAACTGGCAGACTTATTGACATATAAAGATAAAATCACAAATTTTTATCAGTCATCATAGTCAATTTTGATCAAATAAATATGGAAAAGTAGTTTTCATATCTTCCAGTTTTTCCAGGTTGCACTTTCTTCATTAAACTGGTCCCATTGGACCTTACATTGACTTATTTCATGATTTCTTAAATGCAATTGGTGAGTTTCCAACACTCGTATGGGTTTAACCATGATTATTCTGGGTCTTGGACCTACAAGGAATTCTAATTTAACACATGTGATAAATCTGAAACGTATTTCTTAAGCAAAGAAATATGGAAAACATCATGCATTCGTGACAAAGTAGGAGGTAATGCTAAACGGTAAGCTACAGGGTTGATTACTTCAACTATCTCAAAGGGTCCCACATAATGAGGTGATAACTTGGTAGCCTTGCCAAAAGTTATAGAGCTCTTTTTGGTTTAACTGAAGAAATACTTTCTCACCAAGTTCAAATTTCTATCAACCCACTTTAAATCAGCATAACTCTTTTTACCTATCTATTGCTTCTTTCAAGTGCTCACGAATCATTTTAACTTGTTGTTCCATTTCATAAGGATTTTAGGTCCAATTACCTCTCTATCCTCAATGTTGTCCCAACTAACGGGGGTTCTACATTTTCTTCCGTATAATGCTTCAAAAGGTGCCATCTTAAGAGAGGCATGATATGTGTTATTATATGCAAACTCAACTAGTGGAAGGTACTCTTCCCACTTATATTGTTGATCCATACAATACATTCATAACATATCCTCTAAAACTTGATTAACTCTTTCAGTCTGTCCATCCATTTCGGATGATACGTAGAACTGAAATTCAGCTTAGTTCCTAGAGCTGCATTAAGCATTTGCCAAAACCTTGACGTCATTCTAGGATCTCTATCGATATGATTAATTTAGGTACTCCATGTAATCTGAAAATTTTGTGTACAAATATTTTAGCCAATACAGAGAATCATCCTTCAGATTACCAACAATAAAATGTGCTACCTTTGTTAGTTTATCAACAACTACTAAAATAACATCATGTTTATTTCTTGACATAGGCAACCCTTGTACAAAGTCCATGCTTATTACTTGCCACTTGTACTGCGGTATGCTATGAGGATACAATAAACCGGATGGGTGCATATGTTCCACTTTAACATGTTGACATTCAAGGCAATGTGTCACAAAATCAATAACATCCTTTTTCATTCCTTTCCAGAAATATTGTTGTTTTATATCAGCAAGCATCTTTGTAATACCAGGGTGTCTAGAAAAAGGTGAATTGTGAAATTCTGCTAACAATTTCTTTCTTAAATCATTTAGCGAAGGTATGTATACTCTATTTTCAAATCTTAAGATTCCTTCATTATCAAAGTGAAAACCTTTATACCTCAAATCATTTGGATCTGCAGCAAGCATTGACTTTACTTGCTAAAAGTAAGAATCAGATTCCATAACACTTTTTACTTCATCCTTAAACTGAGTTCTCAATGTTATAAGAGCAGAAATGTGCTTCCTATGACTTAGAGCATCAGCCACTCTATTTTCCTTACCCTTGATATAATTGATGTCAAAATCATATTGAGACAAAAACTCTAACCATCTTCATTGTCTTGCATTTAGATTTGGTTGAGTGAAAATATACTTCAACCCAAGATGATCAGTTTTCAATTCAAAAGGTTTACCAAGCGTAGGTAATGCCTCAAACTTGTAGTGCATGAACAATGGCAAGCAAGCTCTAAATCATGTGGAGCATAATTCAACTCATGTAACTTTAGTTTTCTACTTTGTAAGCTATGACATGATCATTTTGTAACAAAATACCTCCTAGACCTTCACCAGATGCATCATTTACTACCATAAAGTCTCCATTAGGATCTGGTACTGCTAGAATAGGTGTTGAAGTTAACTGTTCCTTCAAAGTTTTGAATGCAATTTCACATTTCTCACTCCAAAAAACTTCTTATCCTTCTTTATGTAAAGAAGTTATTGGTGCAACCACCTTAGAAAAATATTTTACAAATTTTCTATAGTAACCAACAAGCCCCATGAAGCTTCTAACTTCATGTACATTCTTTAGTGTAGGCCACTCAGTTATAGCTACAATTTTAGAAGGATCTATAACAATTCCATTCTTACTTATTACATGTCCCAAATAGTGCACTTTTGTGTCATAGAAAGAACATTTAGATAGCTTACCATATAACCATCTCTTTCTCAAAATTTCCAAAACTATCTTCAAATGCTCATGGTGTTCCTCAATAATTTTAGAATATATGAGAATGTCATCCAAGAATATGAGCACAAATTTTCCAAGTATTCTTGAAAGATATTATTCATTAAATTCATAAATGTTGCAGGTGCATTTGTTAATCCAAAAGGTAAAACCGTGAACTCATAATGTCCATACCTTGTTCTAAAAGTTGTTTTATGAATGTCCTCATCCTTAATCCATAATTGATGATATCAGATTGAAGATCTATCTTAGAATATACCGATGCTCCATGCATCTGATCAAATAGATCATCTATCTAGGGAGTGGGTATCTATTCTTGATTGTTGCTTTGTTTAACATTCTGTAATCAATGCACAATCTAAGTGTTCCATCTTTCTTTTTCACAAAAAT
This sequence comes from Taxus wallichiana var. yunnanensis, assembly GCA_018340775.1. NCBI lineage: Eukaryota > Viridiplantae > Streptophyta > Pinopsida > Cupressales > Taxaceae > Taxus > Taxus wallichiana. The sequence goes on from CM031234.1 coordinate 132,710,943, forward strand.
TACTTGGTGCTCCCCAAGGTGAAACACTTGGTCTAATCAAACCTTTAGACAAAATTTCTTGCAATTGAGCCTTAAGCTCTACTAATTCTATAGTAGTCATTTGATATGGTGCCTTAGAAATAGGCTCGGTTCAGGCTTGATCTCAATTGTGAAGTCAAACTCCCTTTTGGGTGGAAGACTAGTAATTCTTAGAAACACGTCATTGAAGTTTCGTAACAATGGATATCATTCCAGACATCATTATTCTCTTTAATTTTTCTATAATTTTACTGCATATAAGGTACAACCTTTATTTTTGGCCTTTTTAAGTTGCATAGTTGACAATTTTCTAACAGAAATCTCACGTTTCACACCCTGAATCTCTGTTGTTTTCTATAGGTCATCTAAACAACTAATGTGTTTTTCAAAATAGTCCACTTTAGCCTTATGTTCTGCTAACCAATTAACACCTATGATTACATCATAAGACCCCAAAGGTGCAACATAAAGATCAACTTCAAGTGGAAAAACTAGGTAAGTCAAGGACTACTCCAAAAAGACACATACTAACTGTATGAACAACATTGTTTCCATAATGTATAGTCCATGTTTTATCCATGTTTCTAGCTTTTCTTTTTAGTTTTGATGCTAATTTACTAGAAATAAAACATTCAAGTAGCTCGGTGTCAAAAATAATAGTTATAGGTAAACCAAATAACTTACCCGGAACCTCTATGGGTGTGGCCTATTTCTCAGCCTACTTGTCAGCTACTACAGTATGTATCTTGTGTTGTTGATTATGATCATCCTTTTCAAAGGGAATTGATTTGCGTAATGATCTTTTCCATAGTTATAACAGCCTCCTATAGGTCCCTTTCTAGGCTCGATTTATTTCCAGCCTTAGAGTTATCATTTTGACCTCCATAGGACTTATGTCCATTATTATTGTTCTTGAAAAGTTGTTCCATGCATTACCAACAAACTTGTTTGTTGCTTCTTTCTTATTAGTATCAGATGAAAACTTACTTTTCATTCAAATTTCTTCCATGGTCCTTTCTTAGGTGCAAGAGATGATGAAGAGGAGTTGGGGATTTTCTTCCTTACTTCCTCCTTATGAGTAGAAATTTCCTTCAATTTATGTTCTGCCTTATGGCCTTTTCAACAACCCCTTCCATCGTGGTTGGGTTGTGAACATCCACCTCTCCTCCTATAATGGGATTCAATCCCATGATGAATTTCCATATCTGAACTTCTCATCAGTTTGTATTGAGGTACATACTTAAGGAGTTTAGTAAACCACTCCCAATACTCAATTATAATTAGCTTTCCTTGAGCTAAGTTCTAGAATTCAGTCATTTTCTGATCATAGTAAAGTTGTGTAGCCAACGTTGCCTAAAGTAACCTTTAAATTGATCCCAAGTGATATTAGTTTCATCAATGTTTAACTCAGCCTTACGGTTGTCCCACCATGAAGATGCCTCATGGGAAAGCTGATATGCTCCCCATATCACCTTTGTTTCTTCTGAGAAATTCCTTATTGCAAAGTATTTCTCCATTTTGCTGAGCCAATTCTTAGCTCCATCTCCTAATGTGGTGCCATCAAACTTGGGTGGACTTATCCTTTTTATATCATTAGTGAGTTCAGCTGCTAGCCTAGCCTTTTTGTTCTCAGGATGATCAGGTATGTTCACATTGTTATTATCAACACCTAAATTGGCGTTGTCCTCAGGAGGTGGCTGATTATTATTACCAAGCATCTTCTTCCTCCTCATTTCCCATTACTTGTTGTTCAAGTACAGCCAAATGATCTCTTGTGTCAATAGGGAAGCAAGGATCTCATCGAGTTTTTGGGTAGTTGTTGCTCCTTCCTTAGGGGAGAGGATTATTTGCAACATTTCCTCTTGTTCTAACCATTTTTCTATTAACAAGAAAATTTAAGTTTCATCAGATTATGGACACAATAGGTCAAGAGCTGCAACCTTTAGCTCTGATACCAAGATGTAACATTCCCATTTTAAGACTTTAGAAACAAGGATTTTTTTTTTTGAAACATAATGTTCTCTATTCTAAATAAAACATCATTTAGAACACACATTCCATGCCAATCAATCTCATAACAGATAACCATATGTAGTTGTAATGACTCATGGTATACTACCGATCTCTCATTCCATGACTCGGTTACCAACCGATCTCTCATGTTAACTTAAAGTATAGAATACTTTATGTATACTATGTATACTTGGTTCTCCTACCCTATTCTAGGTACTGAGTGATCTATTTAAAGAACCTATCTGAATATTTGTTACCAATATTCATCTGACATCATGTTGCTTTAAACTAGGTGACATAGGACAACACAACCAGCAACTTGTGATACTTTGGCCAAATATTTTCAACATATTGTTCATGTTACTATTCCTAGATGACATACTCGTCATTTTGGAATACGTCCTTCACCTCACTCCTCTTGTTATCTAGAATGGTCTTTACTGACTACCATCAGTCCACTTGCCCAAGGTTTGACCCTAGCCCAAGTTAGCAACATAATTTATTATAGGAAGATGCTCATGATGACTTAGGGTATATGGGCATACTCGGTTGACCTAAGTCAACCAGATGTGCCAAGGTACCCTGAGTCATTGAAAGCTACTACCTATCCTAAACATGCTACTAACTTGACCTAGAGAGAAACTAAGTTCAAGTCCAGATGTGTGTAGATCTAGATGAACAAATATGGAAGGGTGTTGCCACATGTCAACTACAACACTGTATCCTTGAGAAGTCTAGGACTTCTTGAGGGTACAGTCCTACTGTAGTTGGCATGCCAACATCCATTAGAACTGATTCATCAAGATGTACATACCCCCTTAGTGGTCATTAATCATAATTAAATTGGATTAAGATTTAGATTACAACAACCATGCCTAACCCTAATTCCAACATTCCTTAAGTTCTTTATCCAACACTAGCTTGATTAGATATGGAGAACTTCATTAATTCATGTTTGCATTGTTATTCATTAACGTGGCATAACAAGTAGTTATCCCAAAAAATAGGACAAAAAACATCAAACATTTAATTCTTAATGTAACCTAGCTGTCCAAATCAAGTGTGTCATCCACCTAGATTCAGCTAGTGTTTACTTTATAAACTTAGTATAAAGATTAAAGATCATAACCACTATTCCTTTTATCTTTCATTCCATGAGAGAGGAAGAGTCTTCCTCTACATGGTTAGATGTTAGGTTTAACATAACCTTTTTATCATTTTTACTTATATAGTTTAATTGTATGTCCCAAGCATATTTCATTATTAAACTATAGTTGTGTAGTTAGAGAATGACATCTTTTACAATTTAACAAGTTCATTATATATAGGGAGATTATACTTATCTCCTTAATCCAACTTATTATCTTATAACAACAATAGTATACAATAGATATAAAGAATACCACAAAGATATCACTATTATTTCCATCATACAAGTACAAAAGTATTCACATCACAAATTGGAGTCCAACACAAAACCTTTCAATTCATGATGATAAATATACATTTACAAGACTATGCATTTCAGACATTCTGCATGTCAATCAAGAATTAAGATCTTAAAAGAACATCACTTTTCTTTTCCAATACAACTCAAGAATGATTTGAAACTCTTTACATAAGATCCAGAATTAAATAAGCCAATGCATCATAAAATTTTTTCTTCTTTTTATCACTTACGATGTCCATCTACAAAAATTGCTAGCATGAGTCAGTTCAATGAACTGAGCATGATAAGCACTAAGCATTAAAGTAAAGTGCATTCCACTAATTGTTCCATTAAAACAACTCTACTTTAATGAAACAATTAATATATCATACAAATAATCATAAGTAATAACATCTAGAAAAGAAGTACAATTAAAAGAGTCTGAATTCACTTTTAAGAAAAGAACATAATATAATCCACAACATCTGAATTATATCACAAGGTTTAATTGATCCTATCAATTACTTTAAAACAATCAACAGGTCTTGTCATCCAATTGTTTCATAGTTCTATAAGAATAGAAATACACATTTATCTTTACTAAGTAACAAAAGAAGTTAATTACAACATAGCTCATATTAGGATGCTTCATCTTTCCATATAGCAAAAGAAGAAGAATCAATACATACTTATTCCCCATACACTCTAATCATCTGAAAGACAAATACAGGTTTAGAACACATGAATCTACCTCAGTTCAAAGATAACAATATAAGGATTCAACATTAAAGGAAAAACATCTAACAAGAATCCCAAATCAATCCAAGTAGGGTAGAGAGTCAAAACAGTCCTCCTGCAAGTCTAAACTAACTTCCACATGTTAGAAGATATAATTCAAAGATCTGAAACCAAATGTTCCACAACCCAAGCTAGACTCACACAAAAGTTAATCTCTTATCCAATCCATCCAAGAAGGGTTCATAATAAAACAGAGTGCAAAAAGAGACAACCTTCCAATATCAATCCAAATGGAGTATGACTCAATCAAGCAAAACAGTCAGTCTAAACATGATATTATTTTCTTTCCAACATACCAACTCACTAATCTCTTTACAAAACATTACAACAAATGACTTAAGCAAAGTAGACTAAACATTCCACAAGAAATTTCCATCTCAGAGGAGAATCGAATATAGAGAAGTTCAATCAAATGAACTCATCAAATAAACAGTAAGAAGGGATCTCCATTGGAAAAGGTCCAATCCATAATTCATTTCATTTATACTATGAAATGAATTCCCATTTCTATTTCAAACTTAGAAATTCTTTAACTAGTTCCCAAAAGAGAACACAAAACTGAACACATAGTTAAAGAAAGCACACTTCTAATTTTCCATTACAAATCTAACAAATTGGTTTACTTATTTCCATTCATCAAGCACAAGTTCAAATTCAAATCTCAGAATGAAGTACACATATATCCCCTAAAATATATATATTGTCCCCAAGAGAACATATTCATTTCTCTTTTTAAAACCCAAAGATTCGTTCAATGAATCCAACAAGGAATAGAAATCCACAAAAGTAAAGATATACAAGGTTCAATACAACTCACGAACTCAAAAGACTGAAATCCCATTACAAGGCTTTCAACAACTTAATGCAAATAGAGTAAATAGTTATGATCCCAAATAAGAACAATAATACAAAGCATTCTAAATAGAGATAATGTATCCTTCCATACAAAATTTAGTATACTAGGTTTTAAATTCAACTTTCTAATAAAACCCAAGAAATCAATTAAAATATCAAGAAGAGAGTAAGAAAACCCAATAACATGTTTAAGTCAAGAGATGTTCCAATCTTACTTCAACTTGACTTAGGGTGAAACAAAATCACCACAAGACTCTCGAGTTCCATCTAAAAAGCTTGACAGGAAGGTATTCATTTCAACATTGTTCACAAGAAGGAAAATGCATACTATATTTCCATAAACCTCTTAAACTATTAACGACCATTCAAAGAACTCTAAATCAAACCAAACCCACAACAAGGTACAAGGTATAGTTCATAGTCTAATAATCCCTCAACCAAAATGGTCAAGCCTTCAACAAGATGTGGGTTCACTCAGGGAAGAGAAGGAAAGGATATACTTTGTATTCACATGCCCTATCAAGTTCAAAGAAGGTGGTATAGTTTCCAAAAATAGAAGTACCACAATCATTCCAACAAGAAGCTAAGAAGAAGATCTCAAAAGAGATTACCAGGTCTACTTCAAAACAAAACAAATCTCTCAAGACCCTTTTGAGTAGATAGTCCATAAATGAGTTTAAATCTTTTCAAATCCTTAATACCAACAAAACTCCAGCTCAGAATACAAGTATAGAATCAAACACATCGATTCCAACACAAGTTCAAAACATGCAAGAATGGAATACTAGTACAGTGTCAAACATGAGCTTTGAACAAAAGTTTAGAACTTCATAAGGCTCTAATATAGGCTCAGATCAAACACAAAGCTCAAATACAAGCTCATAACATAACACGAAGCTCCCATACAAGTTTCAATGAAAACACAAGCTCCAAATAATAGTTCAGAATGAAACATAAGACTCCCATAAAGGTTCAAGACCACACAAAGCAACTAATGCTAGTTTAAAACAACAAATAGCCTTGCATACAAGTTTTAGAATGAAATACAGAGCTCCCAATACAAGTTTCACATGCATGTCACCATTAAACTAGCACAGAGAAAGTTTCCCAAAAACTATCATTACCAACAATGGATTTACATTCCAAAAACCACAGAGATTCATAAAAACATGAAAGTAAATAACCAGACAAATCATGCAAATATTTATCTCATGAGAGAAGAGTTGTTTTAATGAATCACTTAGAAGAAAGCAAGAAATCTTAATGGTAGGGCCTATCATGCCTGATAGTGCTTCTGCAAATTCGAAGGAGACTTCAGCTGAGCTTCCCACTCTTTTTCTTCTCCATGAAAGATCAAAACCAAACAAATTTTCTTCCAATGCCTCATATACATTCCCTTGATAAAAAATAGACCAGAGAAACCAAAAATAGCCAAGAAGAAGAAGAAGTCAAACTGTTGGTTCAAAGAACCAGATAGCTCCATGTAGAGAAAAATTCGCGAGGCATGCAAAACCAAACAACCTCTCACAAATCCACCTCCCTTGTTTCCAAGATGGTTTGCACACAAAAAAGAGATCCATTAATGCCATAACTCCCAAATCTCCCACTTATCTCTCCTTTCCACCGCCTCCCAAAAACTGGTGAATGCCATTTTAATTTAACATGCAATTCCATATTTAGTGAAGCCTCCACATAAGCCTCCACTAGAGTTAACTAGCCTTTGCCAAACTAGTAGTACCTCATGCATTAAACCCAATCAAATCACTTAAATGCCATTGGAACCGTCACCTTAGTGCCATGTGACCCTTAGGTTCCTTTTAAATAGTTTAGGCTAGATTTCCCAAAACTTAGGTTAGTCTAACAATAATTTCCTTAGGTCTTAAAACATTGCCATAGGTAATACCCACTTTAGGTTAGATTAAATTCACTTCCATATAGTATTAGGCATTAGGTTAAAATAGTCTAATATCACCTTAGAAAAATTTCTCCCTTATTCATTTAGCACTAGAGCTTAGGTTAGGACACCATTAAAACAAAATAGAATAAGAAGCTTAGGTTAGATTATAAACCCAATTAAGTAGACGTAGCTAGGAAGTAGGTGCTCTTACCTAGTTTAGGATACCGTTAGGATAGTCCTTTAGTTTTAGGATTCTGATCCCCTTCATAGTCATGAAACAAACTATTTTTTTACGCCTTTAATGTCTGTAGAGATCAATCCCAAAGACCCAAGCACAACATACAACCTAATGAAGACACTTTCACACAAGACCATAGAATTTGCAAAATACAAAAGTTCAGTCCACTATGTCTCTCAAACTATTGAATGTCAATTTACCATTTAGTCTATTAAGAAGATTTAAAACATTCCTTGGATCACTGAAATTGATCCAAGGATGAGTCAGTCAAAAGAGATAAGTTTGTAACTCTCAAAATCATATTGTAGCTTATCAATAAGAAGTGAAAATGGATTCTTGCAAGCCATATCATTCTATTCTAAAGAATCCAAGAGCAGAAATAATTTATCCATAACAAGCATGATTTTGGATAATATGGCATAGACCACTTCAATTTTATTTGAAATCAATGACAAAGGTCCTTCACCTGTCTTATTCTTTAATGATTTTCCATTGTCAATAACTATGGCCGTAGGAATGCCATACCAGGTAGATAAGGTGATTCATGATAAAATTTGAAATCGAGCTCTGTAACATAAGTAAAAGGAACAACCTCCACCCACTTAGTGAAATATTCCTTAGTTGTGATGATGTGATTATGACCATCGGATGAGGTAGGGGTGAGGTTTCCTATTAAATATAGTCCACATTTGAAGAATGGCCATGGGGTTGTGATTGATTGCAATGGATGTGATGGCACATGGATGAAATTTCCATACTTTTGACATAGTACGCATTTCCTTATATTGTTGCATTAGTGTGTTTCTATTGTATGACAATAGTAGCCTACTCTCAAAAATTTATTAGCTAGAACCATTCCATTTTTATGGGTGCCGCATACCCCTTCATGTGCCTCTTTGATCACTTGGATGTACTCTTCTACATCTAGACAACGCAATAGATTCCCATCATAGCCACAAAGATAGATTGTTTTTCCTAAGAGAGTGTAATGGGCTATCGAAGATAAGGATTTGTTTTTCAGAAAGGGATATTTACGGAGAGAATTTTTATGTTTAAGGTAGGTGTAGATTTGTGCATACCATGGGGAATAGGGACCAACAATTTCACAAGCCAAACATGATTCTAGAATGTCATACGTAGGCTGATGTAGATTCTCAACAAAGAATTGCATATCATTACTCTCAATGGAATTCACAGAATAGAAACTATGGTTTCCATAGTGTCGATAGATTTGTTTTGTGCTCTTGGAATCTATTCAAATGTGATACACAAAAATACTCTTTCAATGTTTCTACTAGTTTTTTGTAGGGGATGAGTTTCTCATCCTTGAATTTATATTCATTTTTAACATTATTTATGATCAATTGTGAATCACCAATGATCTTAACATGATGGACATACCATTTGATTGCTAGCTTCATCCTTTTGATGAGCACCTCATATTCCGCAATATTGTTTTGACAAGGAAAACCAAGGCAAAAAGCTTAAGGTATGGGGTCACCTGAAGGAGTAATTAGTACCACACTTTCCCCCGAACCATAAAAAGTAAAATATCCATCAAAGTGCACTTGCCACATGACATATTCCTTAATATATAGTAATGAAGTGTCTTTTAGATCCAAACTTACAGGCTTTGTCCTGGAAAAGGTGCTTACGCTAACGTATCGATGAGTACTTGTCCTTTTCTTGACTTTTGATTTACATGCTCATCAAATTAACTTAGTAGAATGATCCAATTAGCCATTCTACCTGTAAGGGTGGGTTTTGAAAATAGGTACTTAAGCGGGTCAACTTTGGATATAAGCTTGGTTTTAGTGTTCAACAAGTAATGGTGAAGTTTTTGGAAGGTAAAAATACAGCCAAACAAGATTTTTCAATCTAAGGGTAGTTGAGCTCATAAGCAATGAGAGTACGACTGAGATAGTACACAAATTTTTCTTTATGGATGAGGTCATATTGGGCGAGCAATGCACCAATAGCAAATTGAGTAGTAGAAATATACAGCAAGAGTGGCTCACTAGGAGTTGGAGGCATGAGGACAGGTGGATTGGCTAAGTATTGCTTAAGCAAGGCAAAGGCTTGTTGTTTCTCTAGTCCCCAAATAAAGGAAACATCCTTTTTAAGTAGATGGGTGAATGAATGACACTTGTCAACAAGTTGGGAAATGAAGTGGTGGATGGCTTGTATCTTTCCTTCGCAAGTTCATGCATAGGTTTTTGATGTTTTTGGGAGGATGCATTTTAGTAATGACATTAATTTTAGTTGGGTATACCTCAATCCCTCTTCATGATATAATGAACCCAAGAAAATTTCTAAATAGTAGGCCAAACACACACTTATTTTGATTCAATTTGACTTTGTATTCCCACGAGGCATTCGAAGATACACCGTAAATCTTAGGGTAATCTACTCTTGTCTTGGATTTCCCAAGGATATCATCCACATAGAATTGCATGATGTCATGAATCATATAATGGAAAATCACGGTCATTTCCCTTTGATAAGTTTATCTTACATTTTTAAGGACAAAGGGCATTACCTAATAAAAAAAAGTCCCCCATCGGGTTGTGAAGGTTGTATTGTGTTGATCCTCATCCATGATTTTGATCGATTGTAGCACGAAAATTCTTCTATAAGAGATAACATTTCATATCCTGTAGTTGAATCAACAATCATATCAATATTGGGCAATGGGAAATCATCCTTTGGACATGCCTTATTAATGTCTCTAAAATCCATACAAATTCTTATCCGATAGGTTTCTTTTGTATGGGGACTATGTTTGATATCTGTTGTTGTAAATTAGAAGCACCCTTGGATGTTGATTAGACTTCTAGTTTGATCTTTTGGGCATCCGAGTATGATTGCACAACATTGAATCCTCCCCCAAGTGTGGGACTTGAAAAATGGGAGAGGAATCTCTAGATTAGAGGCTGGTTCCTCAACTCCCCTGATCAGATATATCACTTACAAGTTGCAGAGGTTTAAATTCCTAATTCCTACTCTAAATTCCAAGGGGACAAAGATAGGGAATGCAAGAAAAATGAGACTAATGCTAATGAGTTGATGCACTAAATAAGTAGAAGACACCTAATACTACAATACATACATATTACACAAGGAAACACAGCAAAAACATGCACAAATTGCTCAAGATGTAATGAAAGATTAGGAAACAATGGTAAATATATGAAAGGATTGAGGGATTTTAATCACATAGCATACATTATCATTTAGATCCAATACAATGCATCACAGTGACCAAGAGGCAAAAAGGGGGCTGTATTGCATGGAAAGGTAAAAACTTTCCACAAATTCTACCAAAAGGAAGAAAAAGGGAAGTTGCAGAGCTGAAAAAGTGTCTCCCTTTCAAAAATGAGCCCATTCTAGCTTTTACAGTGCAAGAAGCGACCCCAGGAGAGAGAAACACGGGAAAACATGGGAGAGCTTCAACCACTGACCAAAAATGCAATAAAATAGTATGGTCATCCTTACAGTTCCATCCCTTGACATTTTTCACCATGCTGGGAGAGAATGCGAGCCATTCTTCATTAAAAATGGTGGTTGAAACATCAGTTCTATTCATCACCACGTGCCAGAGGAATTTTTCAATTTTATCTCTCCAAACTCCATCAAAATATAAAAATGACCCTAGAATCCTATAGATAATTTCACCAGATTTCCATTGATATAAAGAACGTGAAAAAATGAGCTCTAGATCGTAAGATATGGCCATTTGAAAATTTAGGGCAAAACAGAGGCCAAAATGGATTGGCAGGCGAAAATTTTGAAATTTTCCACTTTTTGCATTTGGGAAAATTTCCCAAAAAATCTCCACGCTCCACCATTCTAGATGCCACGTGGCATGTTTTGATTGGACACGAACCTTCTATGCTTTATTTTCCTTCATTTTGGCCATTGGAAAATTTTCCAAAAAATCTCCGTCGGGCCGATGAGTTGAGGACACGTGGCAGTAGGTGATTCACTGCGGGCATTTCCTCCTGAATTTTTTTGTCACTTTTTGACTATTTTCTGACTCAGACACATGGTGAAACCCCATTGGTTGTGGGATTTTCCTTTCCTTTTTCCCTGTGGGCCTTTCCTATATTTTTTGCCACCACCGGACACATGGCAAGCTTCCATTGGCTCGCGTTTGGGGAATTTTTTCCTTCTAAAATTTCCTTCATTTTTCTTTGGGAAAATTTCCCAAATTTTCCCTCCTTCCACCAGTCTAGGACATGTGGCATCATCTCATTGGTTACAAGATTTTCCTTTCCTTTTTCCTTGTGGGCCTTTCTGTATTTTTACCTCCGCCGGACACATGGCAAGATTCCATTGGCTCGCGTTTGGGGGGGCGTTTTTTCCTTCTGAAATTTCCTTCGTTTTTTCTTTGGGAAAATTTCCCAAATTTTCCCCACCTTCCACCGGTCTGGGACACATGGCATCATCTCATTTGCCATGGGCCCTTGGGGCAAACATTTTTCTTTTCATTTTAGCTTTTGGGAAAAAATCCCAATCTCCCCACACTCGAAACTCCGACCCCTGGGGACACGTGGCTGCTCTCCGGGAGTCGGTGGGGAGCGGGCCAAAAAATTATCCATTAATTTTTACCAAAACACTTTTATGAAATTCCAATCTTTCCTCCGCCCTCAGCCAGTCCGATGCCATAGGACACGTGGCATAACATGATTGGGCATGGGCCTTCCTTTTGAAATTTTCCATGGCGCCAACACTTAGTCGATTTTCCAATTTTTTCCCCTTGGACACATGGCGTAATCCAATTGGATAGTGGGACTATGGGGTGAAATATCCCTTTTGAAATTTTCCAAACACTTGGTAAAAATCCAAGTTTTCCTCCACCCCCGCCACTTTGAGACACATGGCATGATATTACTGGCTGTGGGCCTTCCAGGGGAAAATTTCCCACAAAAACTCCATCGAGCCATAACTTCAAAAATACATGGAGTTAGGAGGAAAACTTTACCTTTTTGGAAAGATGAGAAAAATATCTATCTAATGGTGCCATTTCCAGAAAGTCTTGAGTTCCGAAAAGAAAAAAATTTATGACTGAGGCACAAGAGAGGGAAGAATGAAGGGAGTTAGCCACAAAATGAGCAAGGGAACATTTTGGATAACAATTTTGACGACTCGGAGGGTCATCTACCTCTTTGGATGAAGTTACCGAGTTACTTGAAACAATCCATTGGGCATGTGGTCATCAAATTCTATGCTTGGTACCCCAACCGACAAGAACACTACAAGTGGGAAGATGGAGGGTGGAACATCATCGATTAGAGCAAGGCCTACAAGACACATTTCCAAGAACAACAAGCTTGTGCCAAAGCACTTAGGGAAAGAAAGCTAATCTACAATAGAACAATGTGCATAAGCACTTGGAGGAATGAAAACCTAAGCTAATATGTACAAGGTGGAGAATTTCCTTGATAGTGATGCTTGAGATGGATTCCATTAGCTGGAATGTAATTCTTCACCATCCAATGAAGACAATTAGAAGGCATTGTTGTCCTTGCACTTTGTGACCATGTATGGGCCACTCCAAATGGCATCAAATTTTGAATGCCTTCCCAATTTTTTCTGTCTCGCATCCCATCTTAACACTAGATCTCCAACTTGGAAAGATATATTCTTGGCCTTTCTATCAAAGGTCTTCTTTATCAAAGCTTGATCCTTCTCCATTGCTTGGGATGCCTTATTTTTATTTCTTGGAGCTCCATCAATTCTGCATATCTAAGCTACATGGGCTCAAACTCCAACAACTCCAAATGTTTCATGAGTTCCAATGTTGGTAACTCAAGTGACATGGGCAAAATTTCCTCTCTCCCATAAACAAGCTTGAATGGGGAGTTACCTGTGGATCTTTTAGGAGTTATCCTATCAGCCCATAAGGCTGATTTCAATTTGGTATGCCAAGACCTCTGATTTTCATCAAGAGTCCTCCTAATTATCCTCAACAAGTTCTTGTTTGTAGATTCAGCCTGGCCATTACCCTGAGGATAATAATTTGATGAAGTGCTTAGGTAGATCTCATTCTTGACAGCCCATTCAGTTACCTTAGACCCAATGAATGCCAATGCATTATCTAATATTATTGTAGCAGGTATGCCAAATCTAGTTGCTATTCCCTCATAGAAATCTAGGATGCTAGATTCATTTGCTTCCTTGAGTGCTACTGCTTCAGTCCACTTGGTGAAGTAATCTGTTGCTGTTAGAATCCATTTGTGCCCTTAGCTTGAATTGGGATTAATGAATCCAATGAATTCCAAACCCCATTGCATGAATGGCTGGTCAACTGAAATTGGATGCAATGGAAGGGCAGCTAGCCTCTCTTTACCCGTGAAGAATGCACAATTCTTGCACCTCTTGATCCATGCATAACAATCACTGAAAATCTTGGGCCAATAATAGCCAGCCCTCATGATCTTTAGAGCTGTCACTCTTGGTGCAAAATGACCACCAGCTGGTCCACTATGGAACTCTTCCAACACCCTATGAATCTGATTTGTACCAATGCATCTCAGCAACACTCCATTCACGTCCCTTTTGAACAAAACACCATCAAAAAGGGCATATGGGACAGCCTGCAATCTGAAGTGTCTTCTTTTTGTCTTGTTCATCTCTAGAGGGAATAGACCTGTGCTTAGGAATTGCATTATGTTTTGGGTCCAACAAGGAGTGAGGACACTATCATTCTCCTCTTGAGTGCTTCCTTGCTCATGGTTGTCTTGCAACGCCAAAACAGCCTCCTTCTCATTGCATGCTTCCTTTTGTTTGCTCAAAATCAGCTGCTCACACAATCATTTTCCTCTAACCAAATTGGTGAATTTTATCTCTATGTCATACTCCATGACACGAGTAATCCAACCTACCCTTTTTTCATTCAAGTCTTTGTTGAGGAGGAAATATTTAACTCCCACATGAGAAACCAGCAATTGAACCTTGTTGTTTGAAACTAGATGCTTGAACTTCTTCAAGCTCCTAATTACTGCAAGAACATGCTTCTCAATGAAGGAATACCTCACCTCATAGTCCTCTAGGCTTTGGATGAAGAAAGCAATTGGCTACTCCTCATTGTCTTTGTTCTGCTATACCAAAATTGCAGAAATAGTATCATCACCCCCAAATGCATAGAGGATGAAATCCTTGGAGAAATATGGGTTAATGAGAGTTGGGGCTTAAGAGATGGCTTCTTTGATTGCTTCAAAACTTTCCTTGCCTTCTGCTATCCATTTGAAAGCCATGCTTTTCTTTAACATCTTGGTGATAGGCTTGACTATGGCTGCAAAATTTGGAACAAACCTCCGAACAAAATTTATTCTCCCAAGAAACTTTGAAGGGCCTTCTTATGACTTGCAATGGTAGTGCTCTTATGGCTTCAAATCTTTCTATATTAATTGCTAATCCCTCTTTGGAGACAATGTGGCCAAGGAGATTTCCTTCATGGGCTAGAAAAATACACTTTTTAGGATTCAAGAATACTCCAAATCTTCTACACCTTTAGAACACTTGTCTCAAATGGAAGAGATGGTCTGCTGCATTTTTGAAAAAACAGTGATATCATCAAGATATACTAGCACCACATTGTTAATCAAATCCTTAAATGCCATGTCCATTTCTCTTTATAAAGTAGCTCAGTGTTGGACAACTCAAATGGCATTTTCTTGTATGCATAAGTTTGCCATTTGGTTGTAAAGGTTGTCTTGAACCGATCCTCTTCTTTCACCATAATCTGATTGTACCTTGAATAGCCAATAAGTAATGAAAACCTCTCGAGAGCCAGCAACAACTTGCAAAATCCACTCCATGGAAGGAAGTGGGTAATGCTCCTTGAGAGATGCTCTATTCAAATCTCTGAAATCAACACACAATCTAATTTCCCCACTCTTCTTTCTAACTGGAACCAATTTGGCTACCCAACTAGAATGCTTGATAGGGAATATGATTCTTGATTCTATCAACTTATTCAATTCCTTTCTCATGAGAGGCTCCATGTGTGGATTGACTGGCCTTTGTTTTTGTCTGATGGGTTTAGTACTTGGATCCAATTCAATGGTGTGTTGAGCTAACTTGGGATTGAAACCTTTCAAATCTTCATAGCTCTAAGAAAACACATCAGGGAATTCTTGACAAAGTTGTATGAACTCATACCTTTCTTGCTCAGTTGTCACTTTACCAACTTGGAGTGATTTGCCTTCTTCCACCAAGATGGACACTGAATCTTCTCCCTTGACTTGAATGTTTGCCTTCTCCTTCCTAAACTGATCATTAGGATTGAAAATGGACTCCAAAGTAATAAGTCCCTTTGGTAGTTTGTTGGTTCTCAGCTATACCACTTGGTCACCATACTGCTGCTCCAACTTTTCCTAATTTTTAGCTAAGAACTCAGCCTCTTCTTACAAGAAATGGATGATTTGCTGATCTTTTTCAAACACTTGCCAACTTAAATTGTTGTCTGGCACTGAAGGCCTTACAATCACATGGATTTTTTACCTTTCTTTTTGAATTCTTTCAACAACGTTAAAGGCTGCCCCAACTGTTGTAAGTCTGTCGGCAGCTTGGTTCTCTTTTCTACAAATGGATTTGATGCCAAAGCCCTCAAAATCTTCAATGAGGTCCCACACCCTATTTTTGTAACACTTGAGAAAATCATTATTGACAGCATGCTGCCCCTTAACTTGGTTGAAAATCAACTCACTATCACCAAAGACTTGTAAGTTCTTTATTCCTCTCTTGATTGACCAATGCAATCCTTGTATCAAAGTTTCATATTAAGCGGTGTTATTAGAGCATGCAAATTGGAATCTAAAAGCTGAATAATACTTAACTCCTTGAGGTGAAACAAGCAAAGCTCCCCTCCTGCACCTTGTCTACTCCTTGATCCATCAAAAAACAACTACCATACCTAATTGTCATCCTTGTGGTTTGGCTTGGTGATGCTAGGAATAGGCTGATTTTATTCATGCATGCAATAGACTCCTAGCTCAGACTCTTCTATTTCTTGAGAAGGATCAAAAGCATTCACCTTGTTTTCCCATTCATCAAGAGTTAGATCGGGATGCTTCCAACCTTGGTGTCGACTTCATTAGTGCTTGGATAATCTTCTTGATCAACGCTTATTTGAACAATTGGTATTGATTTGTCTTAGAGTGTAAGGCTCAATGTGAAAGTTTGCAATAGCCTCGAGATCTAATTGTGGATTTAGTTCCATATCTTGTTCTGAACAACATGTGTGACCAATCAATCAGATTAGCAACCTCCAATATTGGTGTGAAATCCCTTGACAGACACATGGGGCAAAGAGTGGTGGAAGGTATATTACTGAGACATCTTGCAAAACAACAACGTTGGGGCATGCATGCAAAGTAAGACTCAAGTTTTTTATCACTCCAACTATTGTTACTGCTGTCCCATCCAATTGCACTACCCCTTTGGATATGACTTCATACTAAATTCCCAACTGATCAGCTATTTGCTTGGGCATTACTGAACTACTTGCCCCGGAATCTATCATGCAATTGTGTACTAATTGGTTTCCAATGATCAATGAAACATAGAATGGAGGGGGCTTCAAAATTTTACCTTGCTGTCCTCCATGATTCCCCTCAAGATGGGTAGCATTTATGAGCACCTTCTCTTGCATTTGGACCTACTGATTTGAAGTTGACCGAGTCCTTCATGGTAGCTTGTAGCAAATCTCTCTCGGCTGGGATAGATATTGATTCCCACATTGATATGTTTACATTTTCTTTTTCATATGATCAATGATGTTGAATGGAGATGAAGAATCTCTCTATTGTCCCTTGGCTTGCACATTCATTCCTTGTACATGGGTAGTAACAACTGGCATTTGAGTTGGCCTAAGAGCTGTTTTAGGCAGCCCTTTTGTGTTTGGAACTGAATTTTGTTTCCCAATAATTTGTGGAGTGATAGAAGATTGTGGATTACTTGGAGCCAATGGTTGTTCTTCACCCAAATTTCTTCTTTTTGACCTTGTGTTGGCTGCAACACTTTGGGGAATTGTTTGATTCATGCCATAAAAATATTCTGCCTACCAATTTACAAGTGTGGTATCATTTGGAGCTAATTGCTGCTGGAATGTTTCTTGTTGTTGGTTATTTCCTTGACTACCTTCACCCTCCACACCAGTAGTTGTCATCATTAATGCTTGATTTAAGGCACCGTTGAAACACGTAGGCGTATGTGAGGTTCATTGCATGGGAAATACCAATCATACTCTTGAGCTATGTGGTTTTGCTTTGGCACTAATGCCTTAGAGGTAGATATAGAATCAAAATTATAGGGTTGAAATGGTCTATTAGCAGGAGGTCTTGTTTGATTTTGATTTGCAGCTGGATTGGGTGGTCTTTGAGGCTGGTATGGCTGCATATTAGGCGAGCTTGGGGCTGGAAAGGAGGCCTAAAACCTTGGGCTTTGCCTCTTGAGTGTAACCAGCTCATTACCTAAATTTTGCAATTGTTTCATGACTTCTTGAAGTTCATTTCGAGGCACTAGAAGATGAAGTAGAAGCTTCACTTAAATTATGATTTCTAGGAGTGGGAATAGGAGCTAAATTAGGCACTTGGCTAGTACTTGGGCTCTCTAAACTTGGAAAAATGGCATTGGAGGCCTAGGAGCTAGCTTGACAGCTTGAATCAAACAATTTTCAGCTCTAATGGTAATGCTATAAGCAACAGAGATAGTTGTGCCTCCCATGGATTGAATTAACATAGAAATATTAGAATTTAGAGCTTTAAGGTAATATAGAAAAGCACCCTCTATTGCTGGCCTTACTACCACTGGAATTCTCTCCCAATTCATTTAAAAAATCAATTTGAAGTCATAAGCTACTCATTGGGGGCTCTCTTGAAGGTGGTCATTTGTTCCAAAAGGGACAAGTTATATCCCTTTTCTCCAAAGCTGCTCATGGAGGACTATACATAGCTGGTTCCAATTTTGATAGAACCTGAGGCAAGACTCCTGAACCATTACAAAGCTTTCCCTTTGAATGAAGATGCCAGTAATTTGATAGCAACTTGCATCTCATTGATCTCATGGATTGCACAAATATTAGCAATATCCTTAACATGATCACCAGGAGTGGTCTGATTCTCTCCAGTAAAGTATGGAATGTTCTTCATTGCTGTAACTGGGATTGAATTTTGTGCATTGAGAGCAAGTGGGCTGCTGCCAATGAAATTGACATAGGGGTTGTTTTGTGCCATTCTAATTGGCCTTAGAACCCTTGTTGATTGAATGAAAGGCCTACCAAGTGGAGGAGTTGATAGAGTTCTGTTTGGTGGAGATGGAGACCTTTGAATTCTCCTCCCTCTTTGCCTTCTTCTTGGAGATAACTGTAGATACTCAAACAACACCTCTTCTTCTCCAACTCTTGACCTTGTGGTGATTCTTCTCATGAGTTTTTAGGTCTGCACTGCTAAAACCAGCTGATTCTTCTTCCTTGGAGTCACCAGATGTGTAATTTAGGGCTCTTTTAAGCAAGAAACTTGCAAAAATACACATCAATTTGTTGCAATGAAGATGAATACCTCTAAGGTCCCACCGGGTGTGCCAAAACCATTTTTGCAAATCAGCAACACCCCTGGATGTTGATCAGACTTCTAGTTTGATCTTTTGGACATCCAGTGTGATTGCACAACATTGAATCCTCTCCCCAAGTGTGGGACTTGAAAAATGGGAGAGGAATCTCCAGATTAGAGGCTGGTTCCTCAACTCCCCTGATCAGATATATCACTTACAAGTTGCAGAGGTTTAAATTCCTAATTCCTACTCTAAATTCCAAGGGGACAAAGATAGGGAATGCAAGAAAAATGAGACTAATGCTAATGAGGTGATGCACCAAAGGAGTAGTAGACACCTAATACTACAATACATACACAGTCCACAAGGAAACACAAAGACAAAGCATGCACAAATTTCTCAAGATGTAATGAAAGATTAGGAAACAATGGTAAATATATGAAAGGATTGAGGGATTTTAATCACAGAGCATACATTATCATTTCAGATCCAATACAATGCATCACAGTGACCAAGAGGAAAAAAAGGGGTCTGTATTGCATGGAAAGGTAAAATTTCCACAAATTCTACCAAAAGGAAGAAAAAGGGAAGTTGTAGAGCTGAAAAAGTGTCTCCCTTTCAAAAATGAGCCCATTCTGGCTTTTACAGTGCAAGAAGTGACCCCAGGAGAGAGAAACATGGGAAAACATGGGAGAGCTTCAACCACTAACCAAAAATGCAATAAAACAGCATGGGCATCCTTACAGGTCCATCCCCTAACATTTTTCACCATGCTGGGAGAGAATGCGAGCCATTCTTCATTAAAAATGGTGGTTGAAACGTCGATTATGTTCATCACCACATGCCAAAGGTGTTTTTATTTTCTCTCTCCAAACTCCATCAAAATATTAAAATGACCCAAAATCTTGTAGAGAATTTCACCACTTTCCATTGATATAAATAACATGAAAACCGAGCTCTGGATCGAAAGATATGGCCATTTGAAACTTTAGGGCAAAACCGGGCCAAAATGGATTAGCGGTGAAAATTTTGAAATTTTCCACTTTTGCATTTGGGAAAATTTTCCCAAAAAATCTCCACACTCCACCATTCTGGATGCCACATGGCATGTTCTGATTAGATGCGGACCTTCTACGCTTTATTTTCCTTCGTTTTGGCCATTGGAAAATTTTCCAAAAAATCTCCGCCAAGCCGATGAGTTGAGGACACGTGGCAACAGGTGATTCACCGCAGGCATTTCCTCCTGAATTTTTTTGTCACTTTTTGACTATTTTCTAACTCGGACACGTGGTGAAACCCCATTGGTTGTGGGCTTTTCCTTTCCTTTTCCCTACGGGCCTTTCCTATATTTTTTTCCGTCACCGAAGGCGTGGCAAGCTTCTATTGGCTCACGTTTGGGGGACGTTTTTCCTCCGAAATTTCCTTCATTTTCTTTGGGAAAATTTCCCAAATTTTCCCACCTTCCGCTTGATCGAACACGTGGCATCATCTCATTGGTTACGAGGATTTTCCTTTCCTTTTTCCCTGCGGGCCTTTCCTGTATTTTTGGCCACCACCGGACACGTGGCAAGCTTCCATTGGCTCGCATTTAGGGGGCATTTTTTCCTTCTGAAATTTCCTTCATTTTTCTTTGGGAAAATTTCCCAAATTTTCCCACCTTCCACCGGTCTGGGACACGTGGCATCATCTCATTCACTGTGGGCCCTTGGGGCAAAAATTTTTCTTTTCATTTTAGCTTTTGGGAAAAAATCCCAATCTCCCCCCGTGCTCCGAAACTCTGACCCCTGGGGACACGTGGCTGCTCTGACTGGTCGGCGGGGAGCGGGCCAAAAAATTCTCCATTGCTTTTTACCAAAACACTTTGCCAAAATTCCAATCTTTCCTCTGCCCTCTGCTGGTCCGATGCCATAGGACACGTGGCATAACATGATTGGGCGCGGGCCTTTCCTTTTGAAATTTTCCATGGCGCCAACACTTAGTCGATTTTCCAATTTTTCCCGTTGGACATGTGGCGTAATCTGATTGGACAGCGGGCCTACGGGGTGAACTATCCCTTTTGAAATTTTCCAAACACTTGGTAAAAAATCCAAGTTTTCTTCCGACCTTTGCCACTTCGAGACATGTGGCATGATACTACTGGCTGCGGGCCTTCCAAGGGAAAATTTCCCACAAAAACTCCGCCGAGCCATAACTTCAAAAATACATGGAGTTAGGAGGAAAACTTTACCTTTCTGGAAAGTTGAGAAAAATATCTATCCAATGGTGTCATTTCTAGAAATTCTTGAGTGCCTGAAAAGAAAATATTTATTACTGAGGCACAAGAGAGGGAAGAATGAAGGGAGTTAGCCACAAAATGAGCAAGGGGCACATTTTTATAACAATATCCATTACGAGTAATCAATAGTTCTAATGAAGCCCATTAGCTTAGCAATCTTTCTAGATCTTCTTTAACTAGAAGAGCCACCCATGGATGCATTTTTCGAGTATTTGTTTTATGGGATTGGTGTCTGTGTGCACCACTAGGTTATGCACTACCAAAGTTAGATCCAAGCCTAACATATCCTTATAGGACCATGTGAATACATCTAAAAATTCTCATAGAAGCATGGTGAATGTTTTATGTTCCGTGTTGAAATTGAAGATCCCATTTTGACTATCTTTGGATTCTCATTTGTTCCAATATTCACATCAATGGTTTCTTTTACTAGCATTTTTGAAAAATCCTCCATATGTGTAGGATCGGGAGGAAGGTTGAGATATTCTTCCAAGGGCATCTCTACGAGATTTTCACCCTTGGTGTGGTCACTTTTCTTGTCCATTTATTTTTTTACTTGTTTTTCAGTTAGTGCCTCAAAGAGGTTTTCACTGTGTGACTTGGACTTTTGTTTTTGCTGAGGCTTTTATTTGGAACTTTTTCCCTTGCTTTTTCTCAAGTTTTTTCGAATACAAAGCTCACTTCATTCTGAAGTATGCGTAGGTATCTAAGTCAATGTAGAAACCCTTCGTATGGTCTTTAATCAAAATTGTATCTCAAATTTCCATAAATTCTGCAATGGCTTCATCATTTTCAAATAGATCCTATGACACATGACATTGTTGGTCCCATTCGAAAAGGTAAGGGTAAATAAGGTCAATTTTAGGTTCAGTAGGGGTTATGTTAAGGATAGTGGTATCCATGAATAGGTTCATGGAGGAAAGATCCTCATATTGTATATAGTGGGAATCTTTGTCATTTTCTAAATAATCAGAGCTATCTGCACGCTCAAAACAGGTGGCATCTTGATCATTAGGGTGTGATCCATAGGGTTGAATGCGACGCCATACCTTTCTATCTTGAAATGTGCGAGAGGAACTCATTCTCCTAGTCCTTGCTCATTCTTTCCACATCCTAAACCCTTATAGCCCATGTAATACATCATTTGGCTAGACTTCTGATACTCGGGGATTTGGTAGCAAGTTGGTTGAGTATCTTCTAGGACCCAAGTCGTAGGTGGGTCCAAAAATTATCTTCAGTGAGTAACCCTCCAAGTAAAAATGACCCAATAGTTCACTCATCTCTAGGTCGTCTAAAATGATAGTTGGGTCGGCCTCTAGTTTTAGGTGACAATGATAGGTTTAAAACCAAAAGATCTTGTTGCACATACTCTCCATAACTATATTCCAAAACCTTCATTTCCCATGAATCGAAAGGAGAATTTGATGTAGAAGCCTCCTGGGCACAAGAAATTAGGGAATTTGAATCTACTCATGAATCCATGGATTCAGATTGAAGAGGAACAACTATATCAGTAAAGGGACACGTATAGGCACCCTTACGCACAAAACTATTGAGAGCTTTGCAATGAGCGAAGGGATTTGTATCTCCTTGTATTTTGATAGTGTGTCCCTTGTTTTTTAGTTTGATGAATTGATGAAATGTTGATGGCACGACCTACATGGTATGAATCCATAGTTGGACAAGAAACATATTGGATGGAAGTTCCAATTCCAAGACATGAAACTTCATCTGATGAAAAGTGGGTCCTACTTCCATGGGTAATGTGATTGTGCCATCTAATTCCCTTTATGTGTTTTTGTAAGTGGTTATGGTAATGATGTGGGACTCGATATCTTCTTATGTATGTCCTAGTTTCTTAATTAATTTCAATGTGCATATATTCAGCCCTAATCCATTGTCCACAAGCACCCATTTTATCTTTCGGTGGGTAACAAAGACCTCAATATATAAGGGGAGATTATGTGTTGGATATTCAATAGGGATCTCCCTATGATTAAAAGAGATATAATCAGTTGGTATAATGTTAGCCACCGCAGCCTGAAGATGTAAATGGTCAACTTCTAGTGGCACTCCTAACCCCTGAAGAGTTTTGTACAAGATGTCCTTATGTACATTCGATATTTTGAGAAGATCCAAGATTGAAATCTTGGTAGATGTCTTCTCAAGTTGTTCTAAGAGGTTATACCTACCATCTTGTGGGGTCGATGGAGAGGGTTCAGGAATCATGAGGCGGGCGCACCTTTGTTACCACATGAAATCCTTTCCCTTGATTTGAATGGTGTTCACATGGTCACTAGGAGAGTGGATACATCCAATGAGTGAATCGTAATGATTATTGTCCTTCTTGGTATATAGATAATTCACCACTTTGTAACTCTAGGATGACTCTCCTCGATCTGGATTTTTCTCATCTAACTTACCATGTTTAGGGAATGGTTCTTTGAATATTCCCATCTTTTCATTGGGCATCTGAGTTTTCTCTGAGGTATCCACCTCTATCTCCCCATTGTCGATGAGGTCTTGGATGTAATGATGAATTCATAGAAACTTATGTGTTTTGTGTCCCTTGACATGATGTAATTCACAATAGTCATGCTTTTTATACCATGATGGTTTTGGAGCATTGTCATCAAAGGGTTGTGTCATGGGATAAGTCACCATGTGAGCCACATCCAATTTCTTCAATATGGCTAACAAAGGCTCATTGAGAGGAGTGAACATTCTACATTTAGGTGGTGGTTGAATAGGTCCTTTGGTCAGTTTAAAAGGTTGATCAGTTTGAACCATTTTCACGCGTTTGGAATATATGATCCCGTCTCCCACCACGTTCTTGTTTTTGTTGAATATTTTCAGATTTTTGTGGGTTTTACATTTTGGTTATCCTTAGAGTGTGATTTAATGTTTCCTTTGGCAATAAGGTATTTCTCTATTTGAATGCTCTTTTCAATAACCTCTTCAAAGGTGTGAACATAATTCATTTGTATATGAAAATTGATGTTTGGGTTGATATTGGGAACAAAGATACTCACCACTATTTTTCAGGAAATGCACAAGGGAAGCGGCTAGCTATCCACCTCCATCTTTGTAGAAAGCTAGAAATTGTCTTGTTATGATGTTTTTAGTGACAAACAAGTCTCGCCATGGTTATGTCACTTTCTATGTTGTATGAGAAGTGTCGTACAAACCTTTCTTCCAGTTTAGGCCATGTGAAAATAGACCCACGAGGTAAGCGAGTGAACCATTCCAAGGCTTGGCCCCTAGACTCTTTGGAAAGAGTCATATGAGGTAATTGTCACTATAGGCCACTTCTTGACATGCCATGTAAAAATATTTTACATGGTCTTGTGGGTCACCTTTCCCTCTATATTTTTCAAATTTTGGCATTTCAAACTTTATAGGGAAGGGTTGAAGTGTCATAGTTTTATCAAATGGATGGGGACATAGCTCTTCGTATTGATATTTTTTGTTATTCCCCACAAGTACTCTCTTGGAGGCTTGTAAGTTTCACTTTCATAGATTGCATTTCTTGCACAAGTAATTGTTCTTTGGTAGGAGAAGTAGGGATATATATATATATATATATGATTGTATTCCATATTGTCTCCTCCTTGATTGTCCATTTGAAGTTCACTAATTTTGACCTTAGGTTTTGTCTTTTGTACATTCTTGTTTGTTTCTTTTTATACATGAGATGTTAACAAAGCTAATTTTTGACTAAGGTTATAATTTTTTTGTTAAATAGTGACTTCTTCTTTGAGAGGTTCCTCTTCTTCTTCATGATGTGGAGGTTGTTCAACATTTTCGTGTTTTATTCTGACTTTACGTGGTACTTTAAGGAAAGGTATTCTCTATCCCACTACATTATCATTTCCCATGTTAGAAGTAGAAGCATGTCCATTTGTTAATATATCATATATGTTAATAAGAGGTTTCTACTCTTCATTAGCATCATTTTTAAGTGGTATTTCCTCTTGTTCAATAGGCATTCGGCTCCCAACTCCACAACTTGTGTCGAGTACTCAATCCTTGTTTCTAAAAAGGAATTCACCTAACAAGGTAGTGTCAAAGTCAAACTCCACATGTGGTTACTCAAACTCATCACCACTATGATCTATCATTTCTTCTTCTTCTCTTTCTATGGAGAATAAAGGCCCAAGATCATGGCTGATAAAAAAATTTGACCCTTGCTTGTTTGATGCTTCCTAAGTTTGTGGTTTTCTTTTTTTAAAACTTGATTTTTGAGTCCTAATCTTGTTTTAGGAGCCATCAAATGTGTTTTCAGCCCCAAAATTTGCCTCTTTTGAAGTCAAGTTTAAAATTTTTGAGTCTGTACCTTGGAGTATTGAATCGCGTTGAGCCTGACATTGTTTGTAGTTTTCCTATTTATGGATAACAATTTGAAAGTTGGGTGTATTATGAAGTTCCTTTCCTTATTTTTATTTTCTTCCCGTAGTCGGGAATGACAGGCGTATTTTCCCCATTAATTTTTTCCCTAGAGTCCATGGGTAATACATGAATATATTTGATTGGATGCGGTTTGGCCATATTTCAAGGTTCAACAGAAGCCTCCACATGTCCAAATGACATAACTCAAGGGCAAGGTCCAAGGGACAGTCCTCAAATAAGCACAAGCTTTTCACGTGTCCTAGTTACAAAATGAAAGGACACGTAGATGGCGACACGTGCCTCATCGACACAGCTTCAAGAGTCAAATTCGGGGGAAGTTCTCAAAATTGTGACGGTCCTCCACATGTCCTAGGTCCAAAAAGGGACAAAGATGGTAGTTAAAATTGACCAAGTATGGGTGGGTTGGTAGAATCCACCACGTGCCTTAACAATGCCATTTCAGAAGTGAAATCAAAGGGTCATTTTCTAAGTAGCACCAACTCACTGTGTTGTTAAATTCAATATAAAGACAGAGTTGTCCGTTGAAAATTCTAAGACTGGCAGAAGGAGACATGTGTCAGCTCGGCACAACTTCAGGGGGAATTTCCAAAGTAGAAACTCAAATGAGTGCTAGCCCTCCACATGTCTAGGGGTCAACATAAGTTAAGAAGAAAATTGGCCTGAATCGACTAAGTATAAAGGAACCGGCAGAGCTCTCCATGTTTCAACCTAGCACTGCTTCAAAGGAAAATAATGCAAGAGGTTTTCGTAGGCCCACTCTAATAAATTTCTCCCACATGGGTGGCCCAAATTTGAAGTTATAAAATCAAATTGAATGGACCATGTTTTAACTGGTAAAATAATGTAATGGCCATATATTTAAAAACTAGTTTTTCTACCATTAACGTTTTCTTTGCATTTTCAAGAATTTGAAAGGGCATGGATGATTGGAATAAGTTGTAACTGTTTCTTCCTTGATAAAGGAAGATGTAACCTTCTCTTGTGAGATATATCATGAGCTTTCAAAGCCATTGTATGGGTTGGAATTTTGATTATTTTGGACTGTAATTTCAAATTGGGAGAAATCAATACAAAGGTTTTTCCCTTTTTCTTCTACTTTATCTTTCCTTCTGGTTCCGATATGTGAATCATCTAATCCTTGCATGCTTGGAAACTTTGTGTTCTATTTTATACAATCTCCAAAACTTTGATTATGTAAATTGTCTCATTATAAACATGGATGGTTCTATTATGTATCTCATTAAGGGTTTTCTCTGCCATCTCTTTTCCTTAAAAGTATCATCTTCTTATGCCTCCTTCCTCTCTTCAAAGTATTCTATCCTCATGTATTGATAACTTTCTCGGCTTAAAACATATTTAAGGATATAGGGAAACCACCATTGAATGAAAGACTATGCATTTGTACATAGGTTTTCCCCTTCTTTCAATAAGGGAACGTCTCCCATTAAAGAGGAGGGACTTGCTTGTCCCCTAACTATGGTTTCATCCCAAGTGCTAATTTGAAACCCAACAATTTTTGGTGACTCTCTGCTAGGGAATTTTTTCAAAAATTTCCTTTCTAAAAGAACAACTAATTTTATCATTTCTTTAATCTGGCGACTCTAAGATATACTCATGGTAGAAGGGCTCTTGGAATTGAAGATCCCCAATTTTGACTCTTGGATCAACAAGGTTTTCAACTTCCTCCAATAAGAAGAAATAGAATAGATCATTCCACAAGAACACCTCTTGTTGAAGACAGAGCTTCTGGTAGTAGCATTCCTCAAGCCCAACTTAGCCCTAATCTTCAAGCCCTAATTCTTGCTAGTGTCTAAGTTCCACTTCAAGAAATATTTCCAAGGATGGTAGTACCTCGGCCTTGGGGAAAAAGAGTTGGGCCTCTGTCTCTTCCTCAACCATTACATGAGTTACCTAGGGGTAACAGGAAGAATTTTCCCAAATTTAGAGGTGATGGAAAAGTGCACCCTAATGAACACATTACAGCCTTCATTATTGCGGTGGGGTCCTTGGATTTGAACATGAGGATGTATTTGTGAGGTTGTTTATGGAAACCTTACAAGAAAATGCTACAGATTAGTTTTATCATCTTCCTCCTGGGGCCATCATTGATTAGACTACTATGAGAACTCCGTTTGAACAAAGTTTCAAACCTCGAGGATGTGCATGCTTTGCTAGCTCAAATTTGTCAAATCAACAAGGAGCCACATGATCCAATGAGAGAATTTTTGCCAAGTTCAACAAGTTGGTTAAAAAGATTCCACTAGATACTAGACTTGTTGATTAGATTGAAGTGTTTCTTATTGAATGCTCAATTTTAGAAGTAAGTTATGCCCTAAGGAGAGAAAATCTTACAACTTTAGATGCTGGTGAGAGATTGGCTATCGGTGTGGAAGATGACTTGATCATGTCCGGCAAGCTAAAAGGGAGTCTCTCAAATCCAAAGCATATTCTTCTTCTCCTTATCCTTGACGTAATGCAGATCGGTTGGTGCAAAATTTGGCTAATGACCTCATTTCCATTAAGAAACAATTCAAGCATGCTCCATATCAAGATGTTCCAAGGAAGAACTTTCAGCCTAGGAACCACTTGCCCTCTTCTCAAACTAGGTTGGCCATTGAAGGTCCACCCCTCAAGGTGCCTGTTAATGCTACTTGTGAAGTTCTTAATCCTAATGATGAGGAAGAAAATGGGCTTTATGATGAACAAGAAGAGGAAGCTGATGAAGAACTGGAGGATCTTGGTGGTTCTCGAGTTCATTTCCTCACTACTGAGGGTATGGATGATGTGGATGATTATGATGATGTAGTGGTTGAGATGAACAATGAGTCATATGTTGTTATGACCTAGGATCAGACCAACAAAAAGGAAAAAGTGGTGCAACCTACAAAAATATTCAAGGAGTGCCCCATCACTATCCGGTGATTGCAAGAAGAGGAGCTCCTATTCCTACTACTTCCACTCAAAAGGTAAGCTCTACTAGTCCTTCTCCCTCTACTTCTACTTCTAGGAATTCTTGCCCAAAAAATGATAAATTTGATAGATCAAAATCTCCTCCTACTCCTAGTAGTGATTCCCCATCCACATCTAGATCTTTTGACATTATAGACCATCTTAAAAAGACCAAGATTCAGATTTCTAAAGCAGAGTTCTATCAAACCCATCCTAAAGCCTTTGCCAAAATGGTTAACTTTGTAAATTCCAAATCCAAAGTCTCATCCAGTACTTTTAAGGGCCTTTTTCCCACTCCCTCTCCCTCACCTCAATCAATCCTTGTGGTTGCATTCACTTCCTCTAATGAGAAAATTGAACCATTCTATGTGACCCTTCTCATAGTTGGCCACAAACTCAGTAATTGTGTCATAGATTCAAGAGCATCAGATAATGTAATGCCTACAAAGGTAGCCCATGCTTTGGGTCTGACCCTAACACGTGCCTTTGGTTCCTGTTATTCCATGGAGAGTAAGAAAGTACCTTTGGTGGGAAGAATTAAAGATGCACAAGTAGATTTTGTTGCTTTTCTAGAGAAAAGAATCCTAGCCACCATTTTGGTAGTTGATATTCCTCCTTCATATGGGATGTTGCTGAGTAGAAATTTATGCAAGGAGGTAGGAGGGGAAATTCAAATGGATTGGTCACATGCCTTGATCCTTATATTTGGGAATATGAAGAAGTTGCTACCTAAGAAACAAGTAGAGTATATTATGCAAAAATACAAATGATCCTAAAGCACAAATACTATATGTAGATATAGGGCATGGGAACTACATGACCATGTCATAAGAGGAGACAAGTCTACCAAAGGGAGTGTTGCTTGATCCTAATGGTGTGTGGACTTTGGAGTTTGATGGAAGTTGTTCCTCAACTAGTTCTGGAGCTGGTGTAGTGCTCATTTCTCTTGGGGGTAAGGTTCATTCTTTCTCCTTCAAATTTTAGTTTAAAAATACCAACAATACTACGAGTATAAGGCCCTTATTCTTGGGTTGATCATGGAAAAGGAGATGGGAGTGAAGAACCTTCTTGCTCATGGAGATGTTGAGCTAATTGTAAAACAAGTTAGAGACCTTTTGTTGGTATCTAGATTTAATCTCCTTCACAACTTAAACAACATCATGAATTTGCACAAGACACTCAAGGATAGATAGATGTTTTGTATGTCATTTGTAGCTGAGGATGCACCTATCTGCTTGTTTGCATTCAAGAGTTGAGGGAGTGGATAGCACCTTCAAGAGGGTTTTGATATAACCCTCACTATTTTAGGTTGTGCCTATCAACCAAGGTAAGAGAACCTATATTGTAGCCCTTATATGGTAAGGGGATGGAGATATCCTTGTGTTTTGCATATGATATAGAAGAGGCTTTGTGAAAACATGATCAAGTATCCATTATCCAAAATCAAAGGAGTTGTCACTACTAAATGATGGAAATGTTTTCAAAACAAAGCTAGAGCTGCTAAAGACATGATAAAACCCTGATCAACTTTGTGCATTTTAGTGAAAGGATTGAATTATTTTGTGGACACACAATGTAGATGTAGGGGTATTGTAGGTAGGATGAGTTAGTTTAAAATGATATTCTGATGAGAGATATTGGGACAAGAGTAGTTATAAGTCATTAACTTCTTTGGGAAACTTTGCAAACAAATTATAACACCTAAACAACCAAGATGTTTCAATGAATTTGAAGTGCTCTTTCAACCAGGATGTGTGCACATATGGATGCCCAAATTTGCACTATTCCATACAAAATTTGATAACCTGCCACAAAGGATTGAAGAAAAATATCAATGAAGCATCCAGGAATCCCTATTTAATCATGACCTAAGGTGCACCTAAAAGTTTCTGCATCTCATTAATCAAGGATAATAAGATGATTTTAAATCTATTTATCTTCTATTAGATGAAAGCTCTTCTGAATACAAGATTGAAAATGCCATTAAACCATCAACCAGAAATGAGACCCTATATGATCAGAGAGATCCTAAACACAAGATTGCAACATGAGCATGAAACACAAATTGAAAACATACTGAAATATAAGTGTATGCAAGCTTTGCCAAGAGATAAAACCAGTTGATCCAAGAATTTGATCAAATATATCAGTAAGGGAATGTTATTTAGACAATCTCAAAGCTTTTTGATGGCTTTACAGCTGAAACCAACTCAACATGATGAACATTTGATGCAAACAGGAATCAAAATGGCTCTCAGGTAGTTTCTCCAAAAGGAAATGGACTTCTTCCAATTTTTCACGTGAAAATTATTCTCTCCTTCTCCAAAATTCTCAACAGACTTTACAAAATGCCTCCAAAATACATCATATACCCCCTTCCATCTTGGATCCTTGCATCCCAAGCAAAGAATATGCCAAAGGGATCAAATTTGTTACACAACTCTTATCCATTTCATGAAAATGACATCAAACTATAAAACAACTCGCATATTGCCAGGGATGCACAAATATTTTAAAATATTGCATGAACTCAGATCCTTATCCATCCCAGGGTCACATTTTTGGCATTTAGACATGCCAACATGCATTTGCAATCATTTTCTACCTTTTTCCCTCACCATTTTTAACTCTGCAACTTTAATTTTCACTTTTCACATTTTTACACAGGCTGAGAAAATATTTCACGAAAAACACAATAGGGCACCAAATTAGCTCAAATGAATGATGCCATTGTGTTCAGAAGGCCGAGGGGACACAATTTCATATAAAATTTCATCTGATTTGGTGTAGAAATGATGATTCCAAGTTCTTTGGAGCTTTC
Source organism: Taxus wallichiana var. yunnanensis (assembly GCA_018340775.1). Taxonomy (NCBI): domain Eukaryota; kingdom Viridiplantae; phylum Streptophyta; class Pinopsida; order Cupressales; family Taxaceae; genus Taxus; species Taxus wallichiana. Next base: position 132,742,202 of record CM031234.1, read on the forward strand.
ATGGCGCCCAAAAATGAAAATACACAGCTACCGTCGATTAAAACCAACTTTAAATCTCTGCCCTCCATGTGTCAGATTCAAATCCCCTTCAAAAATGCTGAAATTACCTTTTTGCCTTTGAATAAGGTGGGACACGTGTCCAAATACGATTGGGGCGGGCCCCCAATCCTAAAAATGCATTTTAAACCCTTTTTGACTTCGGGAAAATTTTGAATATTTTCCCCATGAGCCCCCTAGATGCACCACGTGTCCTCTTGTGGGCCCTACTGAAAACCGCAGGCCAAAATGATGACTTTTGCTCCTTTTTTGAGAAAAGGAAAATTTTCTCAAAATGCTCGCACCCCGAACACCCCTTCTCTGCCATGTGTGGTTGTTCCATTAGATGATGAGCCAACCTATCCAATTTTCTTTCAATCCTCTGTGAGCACAAAATCCTTTGCGGGCCCGTGCTCTTCCTTTTTCCATTTTGAACCATGCCACGTGTCTCCCCCTGATTGGCTATAGGGAGACACCTTCAAATTTTCCACAGTTCACTTTTCACCTTGAGATTTTTGCCAAAGTTTGGAAGGTTTTCCATCTTTCCTCCACACTCTGAAATTCCATCGAGTGGGACCTCAAGCCAAAATTTTCCTTTTTACTTTTTGAAGTTAAAAAACTTCAAATTCCTCCAAGCCTCCACCCCTCCATTTCATCCTGTGCATACGTGTCACACTGTGATTCGCGCGGAGATTTGGCTCAAATTTTTACTTTGAAATTTTTCCTCCAAAGGCAAAAAATCCAAAAACACACACAACCCCGCCTCTCCTTGCTCCCCTAGACACATGTCCACTTCCCATTGGACGTGGACCCCTAGGAAAATATTTTCCTTTTGCATTTTGAGCCAAAATTTTGAAAAAAATTCAACTCCACCGCCACCCACTTGATCCTCCTGTGCCACGTGTCATCATACCATTGGGCGTGGGCCCTCGAGCAAAAATTGACATTGAGAAATTTTCAAAAATTGAAGAAAAATTTTAAGTGACCCCTGCCACCCGTCGGTCCATCTGACCAATCAAAACATGCCACATAGGCATACAGGTTGCAAAAATAAATTTGATGGGTAGAACACGCCCGTACGACCGTCAATACGCCAAAAATGCAGAATATGCCCTAGAAATCAAAAAATTTAACAAGGAGGGTAGATATTTTTGGTTTTGAATCCAATGAAACATGATTTAACAATGATTTAGGCCTGGGGATTAGGATTTTAGCAATGATAACTCGGATTCGATTTACTTTGAGTTTTTCACGACTTGGCAATGAGAAAAATGGCACAGCCCATATAAAATGAAAAATTTGGGGCACACAAGGGGGAAACATGGATTTTGTTTCAATATGGGGTAGAATAACAACATTGAGGGTGGTTGAAAGCATTCAACTGAATAAAATGAGTTATAGATCACCAGCTCGAGCCAAAAGACATTTTTAGCAAAATGGTCTGTAGAGAATTAAGGAAAAGTGTACAAACTCAAAATTTGCACCAACACCTTTATCGGGTAAAGAAAAGAAGGTTGAAACACTATAGGAATCAGTGCTGGGATTCCATTGAATTCCTTAATGCTTTTTTCCATTGAATCTATGCCAAGGGAGAGGAACACTAGGGATAAATCTCTAGCTATTTTGGGGTCCTTGTTGATTCCTCACCCTGATTTCCCTCAGGAGAAATTCACCATTGAGCTGATCCATAGACCCAGTGTGCCTGACAATGCAAATAATTGGCAAGTTTTTAATGATGACCAGCATTTGCTTTATTTCTTGGAGCTTAGAGAAAACTTTTATCAGTTGTACTTTGAAGGAAGTGACAATCTTCCTAGAGAGTGTGTGTCATCAAATGAAGAGGGTTTCAAAGAAGATATGGATCAAGATGGAAGCATGAAAGGAAAAAAAAATCCTAAAGGGCTGGTGAGTTTGGAGGATATTTTTGATAAACATGATAGATATATGAAGTCTAAAATTTCCCAAGGAGCCAGAAATCTGCTCAGACTAAGAAAGTGGATATTGGGAGTCTTGATGATCCCAAAATGGTCAACATTGGAAAATGTTGCACTCACGAAGAGAAAAAGAAGGTGGTGAATCTGTTGAAGAGGTATGTTGATGTTTTGTCTTATTCTTAGGATGATCTTAAGGCTTTTCATCCTAAATAAATGCAAATTTTCACTCCTCTTAAGCACGGGATTAAACACTTCAAACAAAAGTAAATGCAATATAATCCAAAGATAGCTGATACAATTTTCCAAGATATAAAAAAACTTACAGAAGGCTAGGATCATCTTCCCCATCCACCATTCAACATGGATTGCTAATATAGTGCACGTCGAGAAAGAAGAATGGTGAGATCCGGATCGTGTGGAATTGAGAAATCTAAATCGGGGTTCTTTGAAGGAAAACTACCCTCTCCCTATGATGGACCAAGTATTGCAAGATGTCATAGGCTCAGAGATGTTATCTATGTTAGATGGATTCTTGAGGTACAATCAAGTAGAGGTGAATACTACAGATCAACATAAGACTACCTTTACAACTCCTTGGAGCACCTTTACATACAAGATAATGCCATTTGGTTTCATCAATGTTGGTGCTACTTTCTAGAGGGCCATGGACTTGGATTTTGGAAGTTTGAAAGGGAAATGCATTGTTGTGTATTTGGATGACTTGACAATGTTTTCTAAAGTAAGAAAAGATCACTTCCAACACCTTGAAATAATATTTCAGAAGTATAGAGAGCATGGGATTTCTTTAAATGCTAAAAATTCTATGTTTTGTGTCACAAAAGGAAAGTTGTTGGGACAAATTGTTTCAAAGGAAGGGATCAAGATTTATCTGGAGAGAGTTCAGGACATCCAGAAAATTTATCTTCCATCAAGTAAGAAGGGTGTCCATTATTTCTTTGGTAAGATCAATTTCCTAAGGAGATTCATCCCGATTTTGTAGAACTTACTATGAGAATTTCTCACATGATGCAAGGGAGAAAACCTTTAGTTGGTCCTATAAAGGGAATAAATCATTTGAGGACATTAAACAGGCTATTGCAAAGACTCCAATCTTGGTGTGCCTTGAATTTAGCAAATATTTCATTATCTATTGTTATGCCATTGAAAATACCCTAGCTATTGTGTTAGCCCAGAAGAATGCTAAAGATCACGAGCTCCCAATTACATTCATGAGTTATGTCTTGAAAAATCATGAGATGAAGTACACCATGATGGAGAAGCATGCTTTTGAAGTTATCAAAGTTGTCAAGTAGTTTAGGTTTTACATCCTTAATTCTCATTCTGTGGTGTTGGTGCTTGATACAACAATCAAATCCATTCTTACTCAACAAGAATTTGGAACCAAGAGAGGTAATTAGGTAGCAAAGGTGCAAGAGTATGATCTTGATATCAGGCCAACAAAGCTAGTTCAGGGGTAAGGGCCTATGTGAACTCATTGTTGAGGGATTTGCCAAGGAGTTGTCCAAAGATGAAGTTGATGTCCCTGTTGTTTTGTTCCTCAGTTCGACATATGTATGGTATTCGACATTGCTCACTTTATGACCTATATTGAGTGTCCATCTAACTTGAGTGCCAAAGAGAAGAGAGCCATCAAACTGAGTTATGTATAATATGTGCTATGGGAAAATTCTTTGTTCAAACAAGGTATAGATGGAAGGTTTTTGAAGTGTGTAGATAAGGAACAACAAAAGAGGTTGTTCTCTACTTTTCATGACCAGGCTTGTGGAGGTCATTTATCCTCTCTTTGTAACATCTCATAAAATACTTTGTGTTGGTTATTATTGGCCCACTCTATTCAGAGATGCATCAAAATGGGTTGGTAAATGTGAAGCATGCCAAACATTTGTTGGAAGACCTAAGTTGGTTTCTTTGCCTCTCAAGCCTGTAGTGATTGAAGAGCCATTTCAACAATGGGGTTTAGAATTCATTGGAGCACTCAATCCATCTTCCAGTGCTAGACATACTCATGTGTTGACTACCACAAATTACTTCACCAAGTGGGTGGAAGCCATCCTGTCAAGAGCACTACCTCCGAGGTAGTTTGCAACTTCATTAAAGAAAACATATTGATCAGGTTTGGGATCCCAAACAAAATTGTGATTGATAATGCTTCTAACTTTTCTTCTGCTGAGATGATGGACTTCTACTATGGGTATGGGATCTCCCTTGCTCATTCTTTAGACTACTACCCCCAAGGGAATGGACAGGTAGAATCAACAAACAAGAACTTGGTAAACATAGTTAGAAATCTTGTAAATGATTCTCAGAGGAATTGGCATAAGAAGCTATATGATGCACTTTGGGATGATAGAATTACACCCAAGAGAGAAATTGGAATGTCCCCTTTCTAAGTGGTGTATGGTGTAGAATCTCAACTACTAGTCACGGTGGAATTTCCAGCCTTGCATCTGATGAAAACCATTAAAGATTCAAGTTTAAGTAGCTCTTTGGATAAGAGAATTTTGTACCTTCAGAAGCTCAATGAAGACGGATTATAAGTGGTGGACAGGATAGCAGCTCATCAGTTGAAAGTGAAGGCTTTGTTTGAAAAGAAAACCAAACCTAGAGTTTTCCAAGTGGGAGACATTGTGCTGCTTTGGGAAAAAAACATGAGCCATGAGGAAGTCACGGTAAGTTTGATTCTCTTTGGCTTGGTCCTTTTAGAATCGAGACATTTTGTCGGAGAGAACTCTTTTTATCTAGATTACATGGATGGTTATCCTCTCCCACTTCCTTATAGTGGGTAGTATATGAATTTTTTTGAGTCCTAGGTGACTAGATGGTCCTTCTATAAATTATGTACAGTGTTTTTGTTTTAGGTCATTCCTTTGTGTTTCATTTTTGTTCTTCCCTTTTGTTTTGTTTTCTTTTCTTTTCCCTTCTTGCGTGTGTTTCCTTGTATTGGTTTTTCTTTCGAATCCTTCCCCTCATGGATAAAACACAGGTCCTCTTTCTCCCGAGTTATCTACAGTTTTGGATCTTTCCTTGTGTCTTTGTTAGAATCCAAGTCATCCCCGAGAAAGAGCAAGCTGTTGTTAGCCCCAAAATTCCCCTCTTTTGAAGTCAAGTTTAAAACAATTTGAGTCTGTACCTTGGAGTATTGAATCATGTTGATCCTGACATTGTTTACAGTTTTCCTATTCATAGAGAACAATTTGAAATTCGGGCGTATGGTGAAGTTCCTTTCCTTCTTTTTATTTTTTTCTGCAATCGGGAATGACAGGTATATTTTCCCATTAATTTTTTTCCCTAGAGTCCACGGGTAATACATGAATATATTTGATTGGATGCAGTTTGGCCATATTTCAAGGTTCAATAGAAGCCTCCACATGTCCAAATGATGCAACTCTAGGGGCAGGGTCTAAGGGACAGTCCTCAAATAAGTGTAGGCTTTCCGCGTGTCCTAGGTACAAAATGAAGATAAAACAAGATAAAATTGGCTAAGTATGGAAGGTTTAGCAGATGGTGACATGTGCCTCATCGACGCAACTTCAAGATTCAAATCCAGGGGTAGTTCTTAAACTTGTGTCGGTCCTCCATGTGTCCTAGGTCCAAAAAGGGACAGAGATGATAGTTAAAATTGACCAAGTATGGGTGGGTTGGTGGAAGCTGCCACGTGCCTTAATGGTGCCATTTCGAAGTGAAATCAAAGGGTCAGTCTCCAAGTAGTGCCAACTCACCATGTGGTTAAAGTCAATATGAAGATGGAGTTGGCCATTGAAAATTCTAAGACCAGTGGAAGGAGACACACATCAGCTCGGTGCAGCTTCAAGGGGCGTTTCTAAAGTAGAAACTCAAATGAGTGCCAACCCTCCACGTGTCTAGGGGTCAACATAAGTCAAGTAGAAAATTGGCCTAAATCAGCTAAGTATAAAGGAACCAGTGGAGCTCTCCACGTGTTATCCTAGCACTTGCTTTAAAGGCAAAGAATGCAAGAGGTGTTTACGGAGTTCACTCCAATCAATTTCTCCCATGTGGGTGGCCCAAATTTTAAGTTGTAAAATAAAATCGAATGGCCCATGTTTTAACTGGTAAAATAATGTAATGGCTGTATATTTAAAAATTGGTTTTTCCGCCATTAACATTTTCTTTGCATTTTCAAGAATTTGAAAGGGCATGGATGATTGGAATAAGTGGTAATTGTTTCTTGCTTTCTCAAGGAAGTTATAACCGTCTCTTGCAAGCTATATCATTATCTTTCAAAGCCATTGTATGGGTTGGAATTATGACTATTCTAGAATTGTAATTTAGAATTGGAAGAAATCAAAACAAAGGTTTTTCCATTTTTCTTCTACTTTCTCTTTCCTTCTGGTTCTAATCATGAATCATCTAATCCTTACATGCTTGGAAACTTTGTGTTCTTTTTTGTACAATCTCAAGAAATTTGAGTCTGCGAATTGTCTCTATTATAAACATGAATGGTTCTATTCGTATCACATTTTCACAATACATATAAGGTTTTTATCGCCATCTCTTTTCGCTAAAAGTTTTTCTTCTTCTGCCTCCCTCCTCTCTTCAAAGTCTTCTATCCTCATGTATTGATAACTTTCGGCTTAAAACACATTTCAAGATATCGGAAACCACCATAGAATGAAATACAGTACATTTGTACATAGGTTTTCCCCTTCTTTCAATAAGGGAACCTCTCCCATTAAAGAGGAGGGACTTGCTTGTCCCACATTGTGATTTCATCCCAAGTGCTAATCGAAACCCAATAACATGTAATAGTTTCACTAAGGTATCTTTGAATGTGTTCAAATATTTTTATCAAACCTAAGTGAAAGAAGGAATGTCAAAAAATTAAGGTATGTTATGAATGTCAAAGAACCAATGTGACACAATAATTTTCTCTTAAATTAATGAGCCAAGCAAGAATCAATCACACAATGTTGAGTTTCAAACCAAATAATCAAATGAAGTTCTTCCTAAATTTTTCTTTGAAAAGGTAGCGGTGTCGTATAATGATTAACAATATTTCCCTACTTATGTCGAGTTAAAAGAAATGAACAAGGCATAAGTAATAACAAGAATTTAATGTGACCTCCAAACAAAGTATACTACAAGCAAGCCCAAATTCAATCAAGACCTATATTCCAAAGGGTGTCAATTATGTTTATGAGTGACATAATAATTTCACCAAGATATGTTAACCAAAATTTGTGAGAAATTAAGGTATTGATATCAAGATGATATTGATATAACATGTACAAGTGGTAACACTTAACACTCTTCAGAATCGAGGTAATAATTGAAATCAAACTAAAGTGATAATATACCTAGGAATTGTTAAAGTGTATATAGCGTAACCTGACAATATAGGTATTTAGGCCAAGTTTACAAGAAATAAGACGTAAATACCAAAATTGTAGTGTCGATATAAACAAGATAACCATTTAAAGGAGAATCAAAGTGATGAACCAATCCTAACTACGATGATGATCTTGACTTGGGTATCAAGATAAAAAAGGCTACCAATGATATAAAAATGTCTCCACATACTTTAGACATTTAACAACCCAACCGCAAACATGGATGGGCGTAAATAGAAAAAAGTGGTGAAACAATCAATTGATAACGCAAAGGTAGTCACTCTTATTTGATCAACAAAGTGTCAAAATAAAGTGAAGGAAGTAGATCAATTGGGGTTGAAAATGTTGGCCTCACTTTGGAAGAGTTTTACCTCACCTTAGGGAAAGTGAAAAACTAAGAAAAATTAACGCTTCACACATTTCGTGATGAACAATATCTCTTAAATCAAATTGGATTTGATGTGGTCCAAGTGGGCTCCTAGTCAAAGATAGCTTCCTGGGTGGTTCACTCAACTAGGTGTCACAAGTCATCTAAGAGTGAGCTCAATTTACCCAAAAATTTACACTAACTAATTTGGGAGTATCTCAACTTTACTTTACCCCCTTCAAGAACAGTGGGCAATAAATGCATCCATCATGTACTCTCACTGGGGTTACGATACAGACGACTTGTGATGCTAAATCTCACAAATGGTAATACTAGTCAAGTAGGTTGTGTGGAGCACTTCCCATTTCATCCACAAGGTTCCCTCTTGCGTGGAATACTTTGGGGTTCCTAGGACCACCCCCATTGTTGTAGCTTAAGGCTTATGCCAAAGGGGTTATGTCCTAGTTTTAAGTAGATAGGATGTACCCTTATCCGAACCTGCAAATACAAGTGTGTTGATTGTGGTGTGTTTTTATATTTTTAAAATTGGATGTGGTTTTTGAACACCTTTTGGCAACCTGCAACACACGTTTAGTTAGAAAAGTTTTTTCCAAACGCCTTTCTTTGACAAGTGTTTTTAGGTTCTACAATCAAGCGTTAGTAGTTCTCCAAGAAAATCACATTATTTAAAAGAGGATTAAGAGTTTATTTAATTCTCAAGATCATCCAAGGATGTGAGAGAAGATCATACATAACAAATAATCCAACTAAAAAGTAAAGAAAATATTTTCAATCATTGAACCATACAAAAAGATCGATAAATGTTCATTTCGTTGAACCAAAAGTGAAAGATGAAATTTCTAATTTACCAAATATTATAAACTGAAGACTAAAGTTGCTTTTTATTCTCAATATCACCCTAAGGTGCAAGAGAATATCATACACAAGATTTGGTCTAAATCAAGTAAAGCATGGAAATACAACATTCATCAAAACATTAGACATGTTAGAAAATGACCAATTTTGAAATAAAAGGAAAACCTATCATTTATGTAAGTATAAACCCAAATTTATGTTTTCATTGCATATTTAACTTAAATACATTTCCAATGCAAAAAATGGAGTTATTTCGAGTTTGGGAGAAAAATTTATGGCCCTCAGAAGATGGGTTACAAATATGCTCTTATTCTCATGGGTATGCACTTGACATGCACTAAAAAAATGTCAAAAAAAAAGTCCCTTAATCTGTAAAATGGTCATTTTTTTCCAACCAAGATTCAATTTTGACAACAACTCTGTCACATTAATATATGAATAAAATATTCAACACTATCAAACATTAACATACATGCTCAAGAATTTAATATTTTCAAGAAATTGGCAAAACTAGCATGTAGAATGATGAAAAAGTAAGCTCTAAAAATGAAAACATGATGAAATATTGAAATTTTCTCACCAATATTTAATTTTTGTAGTAACCCATCACATTAATATGTAAATAAAAGACTCAACACTATCAAACACTAACCTACATGCTCAAGAATTCAATATTTTCAAGAAATTGACAAAACTAGAATGTAGAATGTTGAAAAAGCAAGATCTAAAACTGAAAATATGAAGAAAACTTGAAATTTTCCCACCAATTCCAATATTGATAGCACTTCACCTCCTTTATACCTACAAAAATACTCAATAAAACAAGTTAAGAAAACAAGTTAAGAAAACAAGTTATGTCAATATATGCAAAAGAAGGGTTAGTAACCAAAATTGAAACTAAACTTTAAAAACTTGAAATTAAGTGAAAAGGACAATGGTTCATGTCCCACAGGTGTGCCATATGTATGCATGTAAAGTTAGAAATGTAAGTAAAGTTGAAACTAACACCCAGTAGCTTCAATGTAATGTTAAAATAAACCTATGCATCATCATGCTAAGAGCTTAAACAAAGCTAACCTATCAACATTTCTACATTAAACATGAAATAAACATTTCAAGCTAATATGTTAAACAAATTAACTTCTATCTCTTATTGAATGCTAAAATAAGATGAGATTGAACCTATGTAGATATCTAGCAATCAAATATTTGATTATGTGCTTGAAATCCCAAGGTTTCTAAGAATGGAGTCTTGTCAAATCATAGCTACAAGACCATTTAACATATCTCTATATGACTTCAAAAATTGGGTGGATGAATAAAGGAAATGGAGAAGGTAAGATCTTCTAATGGAAGAATTCTCAAAGATAATAAATGGCTATATTTTATGATCTATTCTCATTTAGGAGTGTAGGTGTAAATAGAAAGGTAGGAGGAGGGCTCCTTATATAGCCCAATGGATGGAGGAATCTCTACATCCCTCTTCATGTGGGATAAATGGAGAGGTTGGGTTAGTTGTGGATAAGGGAGGTTTAGAAAGGGTTGAGTCAACCTTAGGAGAGTTTATTTTATCCTTTAGTGACTCATGGGGTTTGAGGGGATTTATTAATTAACCAAAGTGATTAATTAATAGGTGTGTAAGCTTCTATAAGCTTTTTAGAGGAATAGTTAGTATGATTTATGTTATGAGGGGAATTTAATCAAATAAATGACAATTTATTGATTGAATAAAAGAGATAATTAATTAATTGATAACAATTAATTAATTAATCTAGATAGAAAGGGGTATTAATTAATTAGAAATAATTAATTAATGTAGATAGAAAGGGGAGCTTAATTAATTATAAATAACTAATTAATCTAGATAGAAAGGGGAGTTTAATTAATTATAAATAATTAATTAATCTAGATAGAAAGGGGAGCTGATTAACGAAATGTTGTTAATTGGCGTCATTGTTGGATAGAAGAGTTAATTAAATAACGTAATGTAATTAATTAATGATGATAGCGAGAGAAAATGTGTGATATTGACGATATGTTGTCAATTTGCGGGAAAGGGTATAATTAGCGCAATTTAAGTATTTAAATTTCTTAAGATAAATTATAGGTGTCTAAAACTTCTTTCTTCTCCTGGGAATTTATTTTTCTCCTAGGAGATTCTTGCCAATTCTTCTAACTTCTCTATCCAAACTATCAAAACTCTACAAAAATCTTCTTTTTTTTAAATCAATTCAAAATCCAAAAAAATTGAAACTTTTTCAAAAATCCTAAAAATTGTAAAATTTATAAAACTAGGTAAACCATCTCATAACTTCTAAAACTCATGTCTTGCACATGGTATTCATTCCATATCTTGCAAAAATTTAACGTGTTCATAGATCAAATGACTCGTGGATCATCAAATTTACAACCATTTACAAATCTAGCCTGCTTGCTTCATCAACACTCTAGGGCACATATATTTTTTTGAGTGCTTTGTTTCAGAGTGCACTACACTTTTAATTGGACCCAGTGTCCTTATCATCTTCCCTTGCATGTATCCTTACTTGGGGCATCATTTTTAACCCTTGTCATCAATAACAAACATTCGGGATCTTCAACTTGATAACAAAATATTTGTACCACTATCTTGATCATTGTTGGTTGGAATATGTGTGTTTGTACTTGTTTTCCCTATTAAATGAGCTTGTTTCCTTCTCATATTGCATTACTTTTTGTATGTTGCATTGAGTGGGTGTTTTCAGCAATGGACAACTATTCGTAGTATGGCTTTTATGGCATCCTAATTTTTTTGTATGCTTATATTTTTAATAAGGACTGATGACTTAGATCTTTGGCAATATGATGACAATCAAGTTGTTTCAATACACTAAATGAAAGCTTTCTCTTTTTTTCTATCTCCATTCCTCTCTTACATCATTCTCCTATCAAAAATATTCTTCTTATTCACTGGGGCAACCTTCTCCTACCCATTCTTCTATTTCCAATCTCTCACCTATTTTGATTGTCGATCGCCTTCTCTCATAACCGCATCGACAATCGAGGGGACATCTCTTACTACTACTAATTTTTCTTCTACGCCTTCAAAATTTTATCTGTCTACTATCTTTGAAGTGGTGTCACTTACGCCACCCCAAAGAGGGGAAAATGTAGAAACCTATAATTTAGCTCGAGCAGTTTAAATACTTAAATTGCTCTAATTATACCCTTTCCTACAAATTGACGACATATCGTCAATATCACACATTTTCTCTGCTATTGTCATTAATTAATTACATTACGTTAATTAATTAACTCTTCTATCTACAATGACACCAATTAATGACCTTCCATTAATAAGCTCCCCTTTCTATCTATATCAATTAATTATTTATAATTAGTTAAGCTCCCCTTTCTATCTAGATTAATTAATTATTTATAATTAAGTAATACCTCTTTCTATCTAGATTAAGTAATTATTATTAATTAATTAATTATCTCTTCTATTTAATCAATAAATAATTATTTATTTGATTAAAATCATCTCTTAACATAAATCATACTAACTATTCCTCTAAAAAGCTTATATAAGCTTGCACACCTATTAATTAATCACTCACGGTTAATTAATAAAACCCCTCAAACCCCATGAGTCACTAAAGGACAAAATAAAATCTCTTAAGGTTGACCCAATCCTTTCTAAACCTCCCTTATCCAAAACTAACACAACCTCTCCATTTAGCCCACATGAAGAGGGATGTAGAGATTCAATCTATCCATTGGGCTATATAAAAGCCCTCCTCCTACCTTTCTATTTACACCTACACACCTAATTAGCACAGAGAATTCACTATAGCCATTTTATCGTCTTTGAAGCATTCTTCCATTAGAAGAGCTAGCCTTCTCCATTTCTTGCATTCATCCACCCAAGTTTTTAGAGTCATATGGAGATATGTCAAGTGGTCTTGTAGCCATAATTTAACAAGAATCCATTCTTATAAACCTTGGGATTTCAAGCACATAATCAACTCTTTGATTTCTAGAGATCTACATAGGTTAAATCTCATTTCATTTAGCATTCAATAAGAGATAGAAGTTAATTTGTTTAGCATATTAGCTTGAAATGTTCATTTCATGTTTAATGTAGAAATGTTGATAGGTTAGATTTTCTTAATCTCTTAGCATGATGATGCATAGGTTTAGTTTAGCATTGTATTGAATCTACTAGGTGTTAGTTTCAATTCTACTTACATAGCTAACTAATTCGTGCATACAACCCCAGTTCATCAAAAAATTATAATTATACAATGCATTCGGTACTAATACTATGCAAATTAGCTAATATATATAGGGGTGGGGACTTTCCCTTCACCACCCATGAATCTCAAAATGTATTGCATGCTCAAAATATCCATGCATTTACATACAAAAGCATTCATAAAAAGAGCGTATGCGTTGTTTACAATCCTAATAATAGATTAAACCTATAAATCAAATATGCTTTAATCCTATTATTAGATCAAGCTGTGCATGACTCTTGATCTTCCACTTTGGTCCCAAAATAACTCTTGTTTGGTTGCAAATTCTTCTAGGTTTATATTTTTTTGGGCCGTACTCAACCTTTTTTCCTATTTTTAGCATGTAACATGTAAAATTGGTTAAGTCCCAAATTGATCTTCCTGGGTGCATGCCTCTTTAACCTACTCTCTCATACACTTCAATGCCCCACTTGCATGCTTCACCTTACTACACACTCTTTAAATACTTAGCAATTTTTTCAACCCAATAGGGATGAAGATAGGAAAATATAGGAAATTATACAAAATTTGATACTATTTAGAGCATTCCTTACATGATTGCAGCCTACAAACAACATAATGATTTTCAACTTGTGAAACTGAATAGAGAGTAACTTCCCATTCCTGTGAAAGGTATTTTTATCAATCATTTTTAATGAATATTTCTCAAGTTTTTAGGTTAGGTTATGTCAGTTTTCAATTCGATAAAGTGTTTATGTACACTTATGTGAGTTTTATTTTCCATTAGGTGCATTTCATGCACAATATGTAGTTCTTCCCAAATCTTTTCTTTTTTGTTTTGTTTATTTGAAAGGCAAAAATTTGGTTTTAAGGAAAATATTGTTTTGGGTTTTGAATCCATAACCAATGGATGCATCAAGGTACTAGATCATTTCGAGATAGCAAGCATCGACCCCAAAAATCACCATCAATGTTGACATTTCTTGCACATGTGCAAAAAGCCAACTCAAAACTTTTGTTTCTCAGATTGGAGAGATTTAGGAAAGATAGGTGGGTCATGAATGAAATAATACATATTTTTAGAGATTATATGTTATTTAAAATCAATGTTATTCATCATAAATAATGAACCCATCCAAGGAAAGATTTTCTAGTTTGATTGATTTGAGATCCTTTATAAGAACATAGAGGTAGAAAGGAGTATTTTGGGCAAGAATGAGTTATTGGGAATGACTTATATAAATTAGTTACACTATCTAAGGACTATAATTATAGAGGTATTGTTTAAAAACATCTCTGGATAGAGTTCGAGATCACACAAAGTTTTATTTTTGATAACTCGGACTAAGTCATTGAAAAGTAGTCTAAATACATTCAAATGAATGTCAATTTCCTCTTTTCAAAAGCACCGGATATTAGAATTCAAAAACCCATGGGAGGGTAAGGCTAATTAATTAGAGGTTTATTTTTATAAACGTGAAATACATAGGGTTGAAGCTACTATGTTGTGCAGAAAATTAGAAAGTTACGAGACAAAGAAAAGTTAAAATCCGTGTGACATTCATTTGATCACAAATTCAACATCAAGCATCGGTAGGACCACGTGGCACTAGATCAACGGTCAAAGCATGGAAATGTTTCACCATTCTAAGTAATTTTAAGGTAGATCTATTCCGCAGACCTCAAGTCTGTGGAATAAAATGGTTTCATAAATCCATCGGAGTCCGAGTAAAGTTAGTGAGGTCAAAAGGGACACGTGGAATCATTCCAGTTTTCCTCAAATATTTTATCTTTGGTGGACGTGAGGTGCGTGGAATCAACCAAGGTTGAAAATATTTTGGGTACATATTAGGGTGAGTAGGACAAGTGGTGCAAAAAAATGGTGGCACATGGTGCAAAATCAATAGTACAAGACCAACACATAGCAACATTTCATCTCAATTTAAGCGAGATGGAATCGGTGGATCTCAAGCCATGAAATGAGCCACATTTTATTAATCTTCAGGTTTAGGTAGTTAAAGGTGGTAAAATTACTATACGTGGTAACTTTCTCATAGAGCCAAAGGTTTGGGTCCGTCCAAGGTAGAATTATGATGCAAAGGAAACAACCAATGAAAGAAAATCACAAAGGAAAAAGTCGACAATGCATTAAAGCGTGGAGATTTCCCATTGGCTCACATTTTTATGTTTTGAGTCTAGGTTTATAGACACGGTATGAAAATTAGAAGGAACGCAAAAATTTAGTATTGGCTTGTATTTCTAAAAGAAATCAAAACTTGATCCCATGAGCCAATTAGATGTGCAAAAGGTCGGAAGCTAACACATAGGTAGAATCAATACCCAAGCCAATTAAATGACACCACGTGTCACTCTCTTGTTCATCCTGATAAAAAAATTTCAAATGGCCATATATTTCGATCTACATATCCAAATTCAAAAAAACCGAGTCTCGTTGGAAAACCCTCATCCTTCTCTTCATCTTAACACCAAGAAAATCACGAATTAATGACATATAACATGATAAAAATAGAGAATACAAGATCAAAATCTGTTTTGAATCTCAGCTAACTTAGATTCATTCCAAATTCTACTGTAAAGGCCAAAAATTTATAATTTTGCATGGATAAATACAGAATGCATGGGAAAAGATATTCATTTTATTCTTTTGCAAGTCTAAGTTTAGGGTGTGATTATTTCTAATCAAAATTGTGCAAGATAATCAAATTTTCTTTTCTTCATGTAATCTTGCATTAGATGTATCTCAAGGTGGGTCTTGATTGATGTTGTAACTAAATTTGTTTATTATTTTAGCCCCACTTCATTTTCTTATATATACTCTGTTTTTGAATCATTAAAGAGAGTTTGGTTGATTTAAGAAAATTGTCGCAAAATTCTTTTTGGCAAGTGTCCACTTTGTCTATAAATTTTATTTTCCTTTCCATAGATTCTTTACAATTTTGTGCATTAAGATAGTTGATTCTTGTGTTTTCCCTGAGTATTTTAAGTTAATTGCTTATGTTATCTTCCCTTGTTGCAAGAAATTAGTCATTGTGTGTTATTTTAGTGTGCATGCCTATTGAAATATGTATATTGTGATTTATCCCTTAGCATATTTCTATTACTTTGCCTTGAAATTTCACCCAAGATACTTCTGGTTTGTGTAAGTTTTCCTTTCATTATCAATTTTTGCATATCTCTATATTAGTAGTCTCCAACAATCTATAGTGTATCACCCCCTTTTTTATTCAATCTTTCTTTCTAACCTTTATCCCCATCAATTTTAGCTAGTGATTCACTAAAAGGAACCAACCCTTTAAATCGGAGATTCACCTCACATTTGGGATACCCAAATCTAGTGAGGTTTTTCCATTATCTATCCGCATAAGTGAGGAGAGAGAGAATAGAAAATATATCAATCCTTATAAGGGTACACTTCTGCTAGATAACATTTTCCTCAATCTTCATCTCATCATGTAGATCCATTTTTATCTCCTTCCCTAAGTCACACAGACTTGTGACCTTGTTAATCAACCGGAATTTAATCTCATTTCCATGCCTACAAAGTAAAAGTATTCCTCATACATGTGTGACATCAGCCACTCAAACAATCACATGGGATTCCCAAAGTAAGGAACTTTGAATAAGCTGAAGGACCCCATATTCCTCCCAGTCTTGTGCATGAAGTAATCCAATATTAGCTTCCCTTATGTAGTCCTTGTGCCTAGATCGTGCAAAACATCCTTGTTTATATCTGCCTCATTCCCCTATGCACAATGATTGTACTCACTAATATTGTAATTGTGAAGCTTTGATTCCTAAAGGCTGCCCAATTATCACCTCTGGTGGGTATTGCATCTTTGAAAACCAATCTCTTCGATTGAAAAAATTCTCAAAAGAAAGGTAATAATGAATTAACTTCAACCCCTTTTATAGTTTTCATATTTTTACCACATTAAATGCTCCTCACCTACTACTAATTTTTGCTTTAAATGTGCCTTTTTTATTTTCCTCACACTTTTTCTTACATGTACGAATTCGTAACCTTCTAGCGCACCACTACTTCCCAAGTTGTAGGTCATCTTTCATGCATGTCCATGTGTCACACATAATTTACTCGTGTCACTTGCCAAATAATCTATCTTTTTACTTCCTCCCTCACATTACACTACACATCCATTTCTTCATGTGGTTTCCAATCCAATAAATTCAATTCCAATCACAAACATATTTAAGCACATTCACACCATATCTATTCATTCACAAAGCACCATATTTCATGCACCAATATATGTTTCCATTGCGTGCCATTATTTCTCACCGTCGCACACACACTTACCATCTTCTCAAGAACTACTAGCATTCTATTTTTTTCTTACACATACTTTCATCTTCTTCACCCCACACTAAAAGTATGTGAGGTCCTCTATGAATTATTCTAGCATAGAGTAATCATCCCCTACACACAAACATGGTTATTACAAAAAGAAAAACAAAATAGAAAGGAAAATCTAATCTAAGTGGCAATATTTCCTTATTACAAACACAAAAGAAGCTTATTTATAGTAGGGATTTAGCCTACTCCCATTGAAGTAATCGAGAAACATGGTGTCATCCAACACCTATAATTAAGATACTCTTGATTACAATATATTTGTTACTACAAATGGTCCCAACCAATGTACTTTCGGTTTTCCAAGAAGGTGTGTAAACTTAGAGTAATAAAAGCACCATCTTCTACACTGTAAATAGCTTATTCTTGATGTTCCTATCATGATAAGCCTTATGTCTAGATTTCTCTATTTTCTGACTCCATCTTGCAATGTCGTGCCTCTCATCTAGATGCATCATTTTTTTGATGTGAACCTATATATATTTTTCATCATCCAATCCACTTATGTGCATAATACATAGGGAGGGTAACATAAAATACATGGGAAAAAATGTCTTTGTGCCAAACACCAAATGAAAAGGTGTGGGATTATTCAACCTCTTGTAAGTTGTTCTATATGCCCATAATATAGCTGATACCTTGCCATCTCAATCATTTCATCCAACATTACAACATTTTTTTCAAGTTTTGTCCCGAGAATCTTATTAAAGGCCTTAGTAGTGTCATTAGATTGTGGGTGATAGGGTGTAGTCTCTTATGGTGTGCTACCATAAAAAAATTTAGTAGGATTCTAATAGTCTAATTCAAAAAATGAGTCCCTCTATCACTTATAAGGATCAATGGGCAGCCATACCTATTTATGATATTCTCCGATATAAATCTAGTTTTTGTTATTACATTGTAATCCTTTGTAGGCGTAGTCTATGCCCATCATGTCAAGTAATCTATACATGTTATGATGTAGTGTGTGCTATTCTTACACGCAAGTGGTGTAATGGGGCCTAAAAATTCAATTTCCCACTTATCAAATGGAATTTTGCTTGTTATGGGTCATAATGACATCTCATCATGATTTCATGGTTTTCCTATCCTCTAAAAATTTTCACAAGCCTTGATAAATGTATTGGTATCCTTATAAATATTTTCTAGCCATAAACAAGTAAGAAAGATTTTACACGTAGTTGTTGTTATCATTGAATTACAACACCCTTATGTTTACACAAGTGCATATACTTGAGCTCACGGTGTGATTGGATAACATGGGTACTATCTCCAAGTTATGGGACTTGCTACTTGAGATAGACCTCAAAGAAAGTTGGTTCTTGCTCCTAAACTACCTGTCATAATCTACTCTAATGCAGGAAAAACTAACTGTCCTAATCTAACTTTCCAAGGGACCAAGGAGAGAGAATGCATAAAAATGAAAGCCTACACTACAGTGGTGATACACCAGAAAAGGAGGGGTGTGAGAGTAGTCTTCCAACGTGTGAAAAATAGAAGTAAAATGCATACTAGAAGGGATGATAACAGTTCTCCACAATCTGGAAAATGCATTCACAATAATATTTCATACATGCAAAATAATAATGATTCCTTGCAAGAGCATAAAAATAGACACAATATTCTTGTAATGAAGGTTGAAAGGGAAAGAAGAGTGCAAACAAACACAACAGGGGAAGATGCATCCACAAACTTGTATTTTATTACTTCATGATATGCACAGTTCAATCTATTACAAGATAAGGGCCTGGATCACCATGCAAGGAGTCCACTACAAGGGCCTGCAATACATTGGCTTCACAAAGAAATTTTGACATAGCTTTGCTACAACAAAACTACCTCCCTTTATAATGAGCCTAACACTCCAATTTATATAAAAATGAGAAGAGAGAGAGAAAGGGAAAATGGAAATCCCAAAATATGTCCTTCAACATCTTGTAAGAGGCATTAAATGGAGTGAAATAATTATATGTTACTTGCAAAAGGCTCCCCATATTGTCCCAGGTGCTGCAGCAAAGAAAGAATGATGACCATGCCTCTTAATTGCACTCCTAACTACCAAATAAAACATTTTCATGAACCCGGCCACGTTTTATGAAAAATATCCATCTATTTCTCATAAAATCCCAAATTTATTTATTTTTTTGCATTTGGATCAAAAACATGATTCCAACGGTACTAATTTTGTGCGATTTCATTGAGAAATGCAAAATTTATGACCTTCTGAGTGTGGGCAGCTATTTTGGGTCTGCCAGGCATTTTTTGTCATTTGACAAGAATGAGCATTAATTGACTGGAGCTGAATATGTGATGCGAGAGGACATCATGCTCATTCCAAAATGTCCAATTTTATGAAAATCGGAGCTCGGAGTCAAAATTTATGGTCTTTTGAAGTTTGGGAGGTCAACGTTGACATTTCTCTTCATTGCGGCTATTTCGGAAAAATCAGGTCCGCGTGTCCCAAATGTCCTAGACAAAAATCTCTACATCACCCGATTCGGGCTTCCTTGTCCCACGCATCTTCTATTGACTAGGCCTTGAGGGCCGTTGACTTCCGCATTCACCGCAATGTATGGTTCCTTTTCTCTAACTTCTTGGGTTTTTTCCTAGATGGGGAAGTTAGAGAGAAGCCAAGGGGACCCCAAAAAACATGATTTTTTAGCCTTGAATCAATTCTACTTTCTCAATATCTTGAATAATTTGATGCATGCTATCAAAATTACCTCAAGGGGTGAATTTTGGATAACATTTGTTTCTCCTACATAATGACCTTGTTGGTTCGAAAATCTATCACTTGGGCGATTTATGGATAGATGAGGCAACAGTGTGCAGGGCATAGCCCCTCTTTGAGTCAACAAAGTGAAACTGGTTTATTGCTATTCTACTAGCAGGAATCTATGCAAGTCTCACAATATTCTACCTTCGGGGGTTTGGGATCTCATCCCAATAGGGTGTTTCCAACTGGGAAAAGAAAGGAATGAAAGAGAGGATGAAGAAAGATCAGATCCGAAGAAAGAAAAGAAATGAATTCCAAAGTAGAAAGGTCAGAGGGTTTATGTTTTGGGATTGGTAGTAAACAGAGCCAAACCTACTTGCATAAATGAATAAAGCAATACTGATGAATAAATGACAATAAAACAGAAGTAGATCCAACAGAATAAACACACAGATCTGACATAAGAAAGATCTAATGCAAATAACACATGTATTCAGCACAAAGTCTAAATATTGTATTAATATTTCTTTCTGTTACAAAAAGCTCAAAGTCTTTTCTCCTCACTTCTATTTTTCATCTGAAAGATATCCACACTCCAAATACAACAAGTATTTGAGTATTTATAGAAGAAGGAGAAGAAGGAAGGCAAAAAGGAACCAACCACCTATTTACATAAAATATACAAAATATCTACAAAAATATCTCAAAGTCATGTTGACTTTTGACAACTTGATGGATGACATCATCCCATGGTGCAACATGGATGATGTCATCATTTGTGCCAACATACTTTAGACATTTCACAAAAAGAAAGTCGAAGAAGAGAGAAATTATTCATCGTCGTCATCCTGCGGCCGAAAGGGGGTATCCTGCTTCTACTGCTGCTCAGGTGATGAGATGTGGAATTGGGCACGGTATTCCATGAACTTGCTAATCATGGGCTCTAGTTGATCCTAGGAAGGATCCTTGTGTCACTCGTTGATCACCTCGTAAGTCTCCCACTGGTCTATGAGCTTCTCTGGGAGTTTGGAATATTCTTTCTCTACTTCTATTAGGAACCCGATGAAATCCCGACAGGCCAACAGGTTATTGATGGACTCTGCGTCAAAAGTGACCTCTGGCCCTAGCCCTTGTGAAACGATCTCCTTAAAGATCTGGATGGTTTCATCAACTTTCCTTAAGGCGAAAGAAGGGGTAAGTAACCCTGGAGACATGTTGAGAACGATTTGTTCCATTTGGTGCATTGCGTCCAGGGCTTCTTCCTTTACATTATTGATCTTTTCAAGGACGAATTCCATTTGATCCATTCGATAATCCAGTGGAAAGGATTTTATTAAGGGCCTTGGGATGACGAAAACTCGAACTTGACCGGATCTTGGATGAACAATCGAACATTCTTTGAAAGGTCTCATGTTGCACCTAGCATGGTCAACTCTTCGATATGGGTCTTGCTAACACGGAGTTCTTTGTTCACCTTGTTGATGTTCAGGTACAAATCGGTGAACTTGGCGATCACTTTTCACTGTCCTTGAGGATTTGGCTCCTCCAGTGGAAACGGCCATACCCTACTCGCTGATCTTTGCATATTCATTAATTTTATCTGGCTTAGAGGCTCAGGAGTCTCGGTGGTAGTTATGGGAGGTGCACTGCCCATCTTTTGTAAGGCTTGGAGCAGATGTTTATTTTGCTCTTTTAGTAGCCTTTTCTCTTCTTTTTGCTTCTTGTAGCTTCTTGCAAAGGGTGTCATTGCTAGATAGGGCCTCTCCTGAAGGCTTTCGAAGACGTCCCCATTATGACTTGAGTCACTTTGTGTAATATTTCGAGCACAGATCCTTTTTATCCTTCGAGGATTGGGCTACGCGATCTCCATTACCCTCTCTCCCAAAGCACTCTGAGAGAAGCGTGTGATGGGCTTCTGCTTCTTTACCCCTTTTGATGGGATCACGGAGAAGTCCATCGGAGCGATGGGAACTTTCCTTTTCTGTTGACTGAGGTGCTGGGAGATCCAGGCTGGACTTATGGGAGAAGGACCAGAAACAGAGAAGGGGGCAGCTGCAGTATTAGAAGGGAAAAACATGGAGACACTTGGAGGTGGCATCGAGAGGGAGGCCGAGGAAGTGCTCACGGGATGAAGAGATAATGCGGGAGAGGAAGACATAGGAAGGGAAATGAGCTCGAGAGATTAGGGAAGAAATGGAGGGGGACGGATCTACGAGATAAGAGAAGATAGATGAAGAAGCGGGAGGAATAGTAGAAGAAGGGGGAGAAGACACGACCAAAGGAATGGTTGCTTGAGTCACCATAAGAGGAGAAGGAGGGGAAGGAGAAGGAACAGAAGGGACCTTAGTTGTTGCAGCGGTGGCGACATCCTGAGTGGATGGGCCTATTGGGACATCTTCCGCTGTTTCTTTCTCTGGGGAATCCAGAGTTACAACTTGTTCGGGTGCAGCGGAAGTAGGAATTACGGGGAGCCTCCTCTTGGGTGGATCTAGATTCACCCTCTTTACCTTTTCTTTTCCTTTTGGCTCTTTGTTTTGATCAGGAGGTGTGTTACCCAATGGAGAGGTTGTGAAATCGACCCCGAGGTAGATGAGCTCGTTCATTCGGCACCAATGCTCTGTTCTACGCAGAGTTTCCATGAACCTCTCCTCAATTTTCGAGGTGCTTTGGTTCTATTAATTAACGAAAAGGCCAATCGTCCCCCCTGTGTCAAGATACACTTGATCCACTTCCTCCTCGGTAGTTTGGTAGCCTTTGGGGACGATGGCTACCACCTGATCTTGGATGATTTCTTCTAAGGCCAAGCGAGAATGATCCTTCCTCCTAAGCTCAACCTCGTGATATATGTCAATGTAGATATCTTCAATCGAGGGATGTGTATTGGGTCGAGCTTAGCCCTAGGTAGACAATTTCTCGGGTTGAAGGTGGGCCTTATTAGGAAATCATGTTTGAGAATCAGCAGCTCCGAGTTACGTAAACATTTCTTTTTCCTTGTGGTGAGTGGGACACGTATATCTACCCACTTGTGAGGGGGAAAGGAGTTCCACCCTTCTTTCTCTTTAGGCACTTTTCATGGTAAGTGACAAGCTGCCTCGATGCAGCTCAACAGGATCAACTTGGGCCCGGCATATCTTGGCAGTCTAGTCAGTTCCCCCAAGAAATTAACTTCCCTTAGATAGGTAAACGTGGGGAATTGAGTGAATAGGACCCCCCACTTCTTAGTAGATGCTACTATGCTCTTGGTCATGTGACTGTGAGTCATATTCGTCCTCACAGGCATATGATGTAGTAGAAGAATGCATCGTTGATCTTCGTGAATTGGGGGATGCTATTTTCCAGCTTCAGCTGTGGATAGTATTCATAGATTTTAACTTGGGGCCAAACCCCGTATCGCATCAGAGCTGGATAGTCCCTTTCTGAAGATACAGCATAGACCACGTAGGAGTTCATATAGAACCTCCCCATTGTGTTAAGTTGTTGGAGCTGCTCAGAGATTGTGCTGCTTATAATTTCTGCCCATTCAAAGTGTTGATCGGGCACATTTTTGTTCATTGTTTCAAGGTACCGCAGCATCCACTTGTGAAAATAATGGGTGTCAGGAAGCCCAAAGACTCTACTCAGGAATGTAATGGTGTCGCTGAGTTCCTCTGAAAAGTCACTGCGATGAATGACTTGTGGCCACCGAGTCACTACTTTTTTGTTTTTGAGATAAACTTCATTCATCAGCTGCATGCACTGATCTTCATTGTCATCCTAGGCCTTGATGCAATCTTGTTGGCTGACAGCCACAAAGTGTCGGTGATGAGGAATGCCAAACATCATCTCAAAGTGGTAGGCAGTGAGGTTAATTATAACCTCACCCTTCTCACCATGGACACATCTTGTGTCTTTGTTGTAGCATCGGGCTACCACCATCATAAATTCATTATTTACTGACACTGACTGGGATCCCACCAGCAAGGTGTAGGGCACTGTCTATCAGCTTGTCCATCCATGGACTTCTCGTGACCCTCTGGGTTCTAGCCCAGAATTCCTCCATATCAATATGACCCAGCTCTGAGTCTCTGATGTCTAGGTCACACTCTTCTTGGGACTTTGGCATTCTGACCCTCTGATAGTTATACTTCATTTCTTCTTCCGTGAGCTTGGCCTTCCCTTTAGATTTGATAGGTTTCTTGCTTGATGCTGACATACATTCTTCGAACTTAGTTTCGATTTGCAAGAATAAGAAGTGAAACCCAATTGAAGAAAGCCATGTCAACTGTCTGATTTTCCATTGAAATGTTGACAGAAGAAAGAGTTAGAAATTTAAAGGCCTCAGGGCGCAGGGCGCATGAATGCTGCAGGTTACAGGGCCAAATAGTAAGGCGCATAGGAAAGGGCTGTTGCAGGGGGTAAATCAGCACCAAAGGGTGCATGGCGCATGGATATTACATGTTACATTTTTAGTTGTAAGCACAAGTGCGCTGCATAAGTGTATGTGTTTTATAAAGGGCGCATGGATTCTTTATGTTGCATGGAACTTCGGTGCGCCAAAGGCGCATATAAGGTTTGTGTAACATATGATTTTTGTACACTTAAGGCAACTTGGCGTGGCACATGGAAGGAATGCATAACATGATGTTGTTGCAATGAGGGACACACCTGCACCATTTATAGCTTTGCACTTGGCGCATAGAGAAGGATTGTTACATGGATGCTAGGTGCGCCAATGGTGTGAATTTTAACGATGCAGCAAATGAGTTTGGTGCACCATGAGGGGGCGTGAAGAAAGTGTTTGCAACAAACTAAGGAAGTGCGCCTTGAGGGCGCATCTTTTCATGATGTAGCAGGCAAGGAATGTGCGCCATTAGCGCGGGTATTCTTTGTGTAACAGGGGCGACAGATGCGCCATTAGCGCAACTATTTCTCATGTTGTAGGGTGCGCCAATGCACCAAAGGAGAAGGAAAAAATAGTTTCTTTTTCAAGGTTTGATTCTTCTCAGACGGGTTTCATTCTTTCCAATTTCTTCTTGAGGGTGCTTTTGGGTGATAAAGACGTTTAAAACAAAGTTTCAAGCCAATATTTGGAGATGAGCTTCCTCTACCGGTAGATACGGAAAGAGGAGGAGGAATAAGTGGAAAGACAGTGAGGGGGAGAAAGTTCATGGTTTCGTTCTTTCCAATCCAGATCCAGACTAACAAGCAAACAAAGCACTAAAGCGCAAAACATACAAAAGAAATGAGGACCTCTTACCTGGATAAATAGCGAAGAAACATGCAAACGGGTCCATGACGTGATTGAAAACGCAGGGAAGATGTCTTTGTGAGCTCAAAGAAAATAATAAAAATAATAACGTGATTTTCTCGGTGATAATGACATTGTATACGCGCTTTATATATAGGTGAGGAGGTAATAAATGTGCCACCAACCTTTTAAGTGGCGCACCAAAAGATCTGTCGACACAAGAAAACATGTGCCCCTTGGTGCACCAAAACACTTGCCAACATGATAATATGTGCGCCTTTGGCGCACCGAAATTGGTGTCAATAGAGGAATATGTGCACCCTGTGCATCAAAAAGGGGCGCAATAAAAGATATGTTGTCGGGAAGGCGCACGTGCCTTGGCGCATGCAAGGAAGTCTCAACATAGAGAGGCGCACCAAAACACTGTTGACATGAGAAAGCATGCGCCAAAGGATTTAAAGGGGGCACATGAATAGTTTATGTTGCATAGTCATTATATGCGCCCACCCAAAAAAGACCAAAAATGACTAAGTTCGGAAAACTAGATTTCCCGGGAAGGGATTTTGCAACGTTCGAACGCAAGGAATCCCTCGATGAGGGATCAGAACAAAATTTTGGTATGGTTATCTGTAAAATTTCCCTTGTCAATTTTACGGGATAACAATTTGGCTCTTTCGGGGCTATCCACGAGTAGGGGTAGAGAATCCCAGATCTCATGTGCCTATCCATTGGGTTGGAGAGTCAAAAACAAGGGTGACCGGAGGGCGAAAAAAAGGGAACACACAACAAATAGAAAGCAAACACACGACAAAAACAAACACACAACTAAAGCAAACTATACAAAGAAGAGAGCAAGCTCTACTTCCTGAAGATCTTCAGATGCTGCCCACTATAGGGAAGCGGGAGTTTGGTTCCATCCAGATATGAGAGATAGAAGCTATTCTCTCTGTTGAGCTACTTGATCTTGAAAGGCCCTCTCCACAGAGAATCAAATTTCCCGTGCATGCCCTTTGGCTCTCTTCGCTTGTCCCACAGAAGGACGAGGTCTCCCACCTAGAAATTTCTTTGCTTAGCTTTTTTATCGAACAGTCTCTTGACTTGATTCTGATGTTCGGTGATCTTGTCGACCACTCTTACTCTCTTTTCTTCAAGTTCTGCTAGATACATGATCCTCTTTTCAAGAGAATTTTGAAAATTTTCATCTTCAATAGCTCGTGCCAAGCGCAGAGCAGGGATTTCAGTGGAAATGGGAAGCTTGGCATCAGTGCCATATAACACTTGAAAAGGTGACATGCCGAGAGACCTCTTGGGAGTAATGTGATCTGCCCACAAAGCGTCGTATAAGGACTTGTGCCACATTCATTGATTCTCATCCACCAGCTTTCGTATGATGGTCACCAAGTTTTTGTTACTGGATTCTGCTTGACCATTTCCCTAAGGGTAATAATCTAAGGCGTGAGCCAAAGTTATCCCATATTCATAGCAAAAACTAATAACTTCCGTGAAGAGAAGTTAGAAGCATTATCAGCAACAATCTTGTTGGGAACACCAAACCTGACAATGATATTTTCTTTGATAAAACTACAAACAACCTCGGAAGTGGCATGTTTGATAGGTATGGCTTCCACCCACTTGGTGAAGTAATCTGTTGTTGTTAGGACATAACTATGTCCGACACTCGATTGGGGATTGAGTGCACCGATAAAATCAATTCCCCACTGCTTGAATGGTTCGTTGACAATGACCGGCCTGAGGGGAAAAGTAGCCAACTTGGGCTTGCCGACAAACTGCTGGCAAGGTTCACACTTTGCTACCTGTGGCTGTATCTTGGAAAAGCATCGGCCAATAGTACCTGGCCCAGATAATCTTGTGTGCTGTCATGGAAGAGGAGAAATGGCCTCCACAGGCTGAATTATGAAAACTTTCAAGTAACTTCACCTGCTGTGGCTTGTCGACACACCGCAAGAAGACACCATCTATCCCACGTTTGTATAAACCATCATCCCAGATGACAAATTTGGCTGCTCTGAGCTTTATAGTGCATTTCTCCTTTGTAGTTAGGTGAGCTGGACATTCACCGTAGGTGAGGAAGAAAGCAATATCGGAATACCACTCATCGCTGGTTGCGATAAATAGGACCAGAGGCAAGAGAATGGGCTTTCTCTAGCTGGCTTTGCGCTTCGTTGGTACAATCATCCTTTTCCTCAGGGTTTTCTGAATCTTTGTTTTCAGCCATAAGCTGACATAGGCCCTTGCCTCTTACCAGCTTGGTTGGTTTTATATCCAGGTCGTACTCTTGGACCTTTGCAATCCAATTTCCTCGCAAGCTTCCTAACTCCTGTTGAGTTAGAATTGATTTGACCGCCGTGTCAGGGACCAACACCACCATATGAGAATTTAAAATGTAATACCTGAATTTTTTGATTGCTTTGACAATGGCAAAGGCATGCTTTTCCAATTGAGACATTTTTAATTCGTGAGGCTTGAGGGGAGAGCTCATAAACGCAATCGGAGATTCAACATCCTCAGAATTCTTTTGCATCAAGATGGCAGACACAGTATGCTCAAATGCATAACTATACATGATTAAATCTTTGGAGAAATCGGGACATACCAGGACTGGCACGTGAGTGACGGAAGCTTTTATTTCATCAAACGAACTTTTCCCTTCCTCGCTCCACCAGAAATTTGGTGATCCTTTCATCATGTCCAATATATGACGAGTCTTCAAAGAAAGTCGGGAACAAAATGCGAGAAAGTTCACCTTTCGAAGAAAGAATGAATGCCGGTCTTGCTTATAGGCAAAGTAAGGCTCGAATATCCTTAACTCTTTCGGTATATATCTTCATTCCTTCTTTGCTAACCACAAGCCCTAGAAATTTTCCTTCGTGACTCCAAAAATAGACTTTTTCGAGTTCAGGGAAATCCCATGTTCTCGACATCTAGCCAATACTTGCTCCAGGTGACCATAATGATCATTTCATTGTTTAGAGAACACAGTTAAGTCATCCAGATAAACCACAATGACCTTCCCCATCATACCCTTGAATGCAAGGTCCATGGCCCGCTGAAAAGTGGCGCCAGCATTAGTTAGGCCGAAAGGCATCCTGTTGTAGGCAAATGTGCCCCAGGGAGTAGTGAATGTTGTTTTAAATTGATCTTCAGGTGAAACTTCAATCTGATTGTAGCCGAAAAACCATCAAGCATGGACAACATTTCTGATCTAGTTACCGCTTGTAGAACTTGATCCATTATAGGAAGTGGGTAGTTGTCTTTTAAGGAAGCCTGATTCAAGTTTTGAAAATCTACGCATATGCGTATTTCACCGTTTTTCTTGCGCACTGGCACAATGTTCACCACCCAAGTACTGTGATGGATAGGAAAAATGATTCTCGCATCCAACATTTTCTGAATTTCAGCTTGGATAGTACCTGAGATCTTAGGGTTATAATGCCTCTGCTTCTGGCAAAAGGGTTTGACGTCTTCTTTCAACGGGATGTCATGTTGGATGTCCTTTGGCTTAAAAGACTTCAGATCGGCATAGGACCATGCCAATACATCCATGTATTTCTTCAGCAGTTTGACAAACTTCCGCTTCTCTTCAGGCGTGCAACATTTTCCAATGTTCACGAATTGCGGATGTTCTTCCGAACCTAAATTAACCGGTTCGGTTTCTGGGGATGAGCCAAAGCATCATCTCGCCTTTTCTTTTTTACAAAATGGTCATGCCTATCGAACAACCATTCCAGAGAAACCAGGCCCTTCGGAATTTTATTTCCTTTGAGCTGACATATGTCATCGTTCCCTTCGGATTCATCCTTTTGATCGGTGACTGATTCGCGGCACATAGAAGTGGATCCTTCAAAATGCAATTCCTTGAAATTTTCCACCTTTTCTAGAAAGGCAATGAGTTAATTATCATCATTGAATACTTGCAATCTTTGGTAATTTTCAGCACGCTCGGGCGAAAACCACCTCAATGGTGTATTTTGCTGTTTTCAAACTGGGTGAGGGAGCATGAGGGATCTTTGAAGCGGCCAAGGAATAACCATGTCATTTTGAGCTCTTGGAATGGATTTTATCGAAATGGTGTCAAATTATTCAATGTTTTCCTACACCGCATTACGGTAGTTCCTGAGCCTCTCATTCTTCACTTGATATATCCTTTTAACTCGATTCATGACTAGCTCTGCATCACCTTGCACTTTTAGATTTTTGATCCCTCTTTCCTTTGCGGCTTGCATGCCAAGTAGCAGAGATTCATATTCAGTAGTATTATTTGTATTGAAGAACTGCAACTTGAAAGAGAGAGGAATAACCTCCCCTTCGGGAGATATTAGCACGGCTCGGTGCCACATCCACTGGTTGCGCAGCTACCATCGAAACTGCAAAGTCCATATCTTATTAAGATCTTCTTCTTGGACGAGAACAACCATTTTGTCAGACTCGGTAGATAAGAAATAGTTCCCCATTCCTGATGATTCGAAAAGAATTTGAGCTTTGGGGTCCTCAGAGTTAGTAACCAAGTACTTCTTTTGTGATTCTGGCTCCAAAGTCTACATTACACCTTTAACGGGGATTCTAGCCTTAGACTAGTCCATATGAATCTCCCCACCAACTTCACTACAAAAGCTCCTTCCTAGTAGAATTTCATATGCTGCCGGAATATCGGCAACAAGGACGGTCATCTTTACTCTTTTCTCTAGGAACGCTACAAATGCAAACTGTGCGTCTTTGATTTGACCAATCAACGGAACTTGCTTGGTTTCCAAAGAATAACATCTGCCAAAAGGCTTGGTAAGGGTGAGGCCCAAAGCATGGGCAACTTTCACCGGCATGACATTATCAGAAGCTCCAGAATCAATTATGCAGTTACTTAACTTGTGGCCATTGATTAGGAGGGAGAGATAGAAAGGTTCTATCTTGCCTGATGTAGATGTTGAGGCAAAATTTATGTGGGATGCAGGAGGAGTGGCAAGGATTCCTTTTGGGGAAACCTGATTAGTTATGATAGTTTAACTTTGAATATACTTGGTCAATCTTACAAGCTGTTCGGGATTTGACTAAAGATACTCGGCTTCAAACATTTGGATCTTAGTCTTTTTAGCATGATCTATGATATCAAATGCAGCCAAGGGTTGCGCTGGTGAAGGAATGAGTCCCTCACTTCATGATGGTAGGGTAGGATTACTGGTCTTTATGGGAATAGAAGAAGGCTGATTTGGAGGAGAAATGGGGGGAAAATATTTATTTGTAAAAGACTTAACAGGGAGTTGAGTAGGAAGAGGATTACCTCTTTTATCAATAGTTGGAGACGTGTTTGACACGGCCTTCTCCTTCCGCACATGGGCAGTGACCTCTACTTCTTTTCCTTGCGAGCGGGTAAAAACAACATATGATTGTCCACTTGCATAGCCTTGTGTACCCTCCTCTTCATCAGATTCTTCCTCCTCAAATTCCATATACCCGATAGTAGAGTTATTTATTCATCTCACCGATGTCTTGATCATCTTCACCTTGAGATGAAGGTTCTTCGTAATATTGTTCCTCTTCTTCAATTTCGGCTAGAGCGTTGACTGGAGGAGCCTCAAGTGCCAACCATGGAGCAGTTGCAGGTAAGCACGGCCTTTGTGGAACATTGTTGGAAATGAAATTTCTCTGTGGAATATCCCAGTATGAGGAACTGGGGGAAGCTTGGGCTAACTACTTCTTCAATGCAAGCAATTCGTTCACCATCTTTTGAAATGCCGTTGGATCAGACGAAGTAGTGGGCGAAGGGCCCGAAGATTTAGGCTTAGAGGATTCCCTTTTCAATTCACCAGATATTATCAAATTATCTTCAATTCGGATGGCAGTGGCTGGGTGAGAATCAAGGTAGCCACTTGTTCTTACAGGAGCAAGAAACTTACTTTCAAACTCATAGCATTCACGAAGAAACACTTCTGATTTTCCGGTGTTGGAAGCATGGCAACAGGCACACGGTTGATTAATGCATTGAACCTGGCGATAAAATCACACATGGTCTCATTGGCCTCCTTCTTCAGGTGAGTGATCTATGATAATAATGAAAATGCATCTTCCAAAGGCTTGTACTTGTCTTCAAAAGCATCCCGCAAGGTGGCCCAACTTGTAATAGATCGGGTGGTAAATCGAAACCATTCATTGCGGGCCCTTGTAAAGTTTCTAGAAAAAGGCAAACCGACACATCTTCATGAGTCACATCGAGGATACTGCATGACATGATGAATGCTAGATATGTGTGAATCCGTGCTTTGGTTTCGCTCCCATCGAATTTGGGAAAATTCTTTCGGTTTCCATGAGGGAGCGCGTGAACTGGATGTGGTAATGCGAGAGGGCCCATAGCATTTCCCCATGGCACTGCCATTTGAAAGGCTGGAAAAAGAACATGGGCTGGAAGTGCGGTTCCGCTGAGCAATAAAGCACTGCAAAGGGATGTGGATGTTCCTTGTGAAAACTGGTTCTTTCGTGGAGGTGAGGTACTTCTGGCTGACCGATCAGCTGAACTTAATGATGAAAAGCGCGCCGGTGTTATACTGAAGTTGTGCCTTTGAAGTAGATCAAAAGTAGGATCGACTTCTCCACGAGCTCTCCTGCTATGAGTAAATGGTTCACCCACCAGCGTACCTTCCAGATCTGCGATGTTGTGGAGTAGATTTAAAATTTCTTTTTGGTTGTACTTGCTGATTTTCTGGTTTTTTTGACAAAAACCAGCAGCATGTACTTTTCTGAATATTTAAAATTATCCCCTTCTGAAAACCGATTGTGGTTTAATGACAAAGAACAACGAGGATAAAATGACAGTGAAGATTAGTAAGCTGATTTTCGGATCTAAAGTTGACTTTTTGAAGAGTTTGAAAATTTCGGTAAACAGTCAAAAACTCAGATCTACGGAAAAATACATATTTTTATAAAAACTCAGTGAACTAAAGGTCTCCAACTAGGCCAGATCTATGGATCTCAGAAGAAAATTTTCAATTTGGAGCACTTTTGCAAAATTTTGGATTTTTAACAAAAAGTTAAAGTTTGCAAACAGTAGTGATTTTCCTAATTTTACATGATTTTCTATCCTACCACTATCATAGATTGGATAGATCTGTTCGATCCCCAGTGGAGTCACCAAAAACTGTTGGTTCGAAAATCTATCACTTGGGTAGATTTATGGATAGACGAGCCAACAGTGTGCAGGGCATAGCCCCTCTTTGAGTCAGCAAAGTGAAACTGGTTTATTGCTATTCTACCAGTAGGAATCTGTGCAAGTCTCACAATATTCTACCTTCGGGGGTTTGGGATCTCATCCCAGTAGGGTGTTTCCGACTGCGAAAAGAAAGGAATGAAAGAGAGGATGAAGAAAGATCAGATCCGAAGAAAGAAAAGAAATGAATTCCAAAGCAGAAAGGTTAGAGGGTTTATGTTTTGGGATTGGTAGTAAATGAGCCAAACCTACTTGCATAAAAGAATAAAGCAATCTTGATGAATAAATGACAATAAAATGAAGTAGATCCAACGAGAATAAAAACACGAGATCGACATAAGAAAGATCTAATGCAAATAACACATGTATTCAAAGACAAAGTCTAAATATTGTATTAATATTTCTTTACATAAAAAGCTCAAAGTCTTTTCTCCTCACTTTTATTTTTCATCTGAAAGATATCCAAACTCCAAATACAACAAGTATTTGAGTATTTATAGAAGAAGGAGAAGAAGGAAGGAAAAAAGGAACCAACCACCTATTTACATAAAATATACAAAATATCTACAAAAATATCTCAAAGTCATGTTGACTTTTGACAACTTGATGGATGACATCATCCCATGGTGCAACATGGATGATGTCATCATTTGTGCCAACATACTTTAGACATTTCACAAAAAGAAAGTCGAAGAAGAGAGAAATTATTCATCGTCGTCATCCTGCAGCCGAAAGAGGTATCCTACTTTTGCTGCTGCTCAAGTGACGAGATGTGTAATTAGGCACGGTATTCCATGAACTTGCTGATCATGGGCTCTAGTTGATCCTGGGAAGGATCCTTGTGTCGCTTGCTGATCACCTCGCAAGTCTCCCGCTTGTCTATGAGCTTCTCTGGGAGTTTGGAATATTCTTTCTCTACTTCTATTAGGAACCCAATGAAGTCCCGACAAGCCAGCAGGTTATTGATGGACTCTGCATCAAAAGTTACCTCTGGCCCTAGCCCTTGTGAAACGATCTCCTTGAAGATCTGGATGGTTTCATCAAATTTCCTTAAGGCGAAAGAAGGGGTAAGTAACCCTGGAGACATGTTGAGAATGATTTGTTCCATTTGGTGCATTGCGTCCAGGGCTTCTTCCTTTACCTTATCGATCTTTTCAAGGATGAATTCCAGTTGATCCATTCGGTAATCCAGAGTGGAAAGGATTTTATTGAGGGCCCTAGGATGACCGAAAACTCCGAACTTGACCAGATCTTCGACTAAACAGTCGAACATTCTTTGAAAGGTCTCACGTTGCAGCCTAGCATGGTCCAGCTCTTCTGATATGGGTCCTGCTAACGCCTGGAGTTCTTTGTTCACCTTGTTGATGTTCAGGTACAAATCGGTGAACTTGGCGATCACTTTTTCACTGTCCTTGAGGATTTGGCTCCTCCAGGTGGAAACGGCCATACCCTGCTCGCCGATCTTTGCATATTCATTAATTTTATCCTGGCTCAGAGGCTCAGGAGTCTCGGTGGTAGTTGTGGGAGGTGCACTACCCATCTTCTGTAAGGCTTGGAGCAGATGTTTATTTTGCTCTTTCAGTAGCCTTTTCTCTTCTTTTGCTTCTTGAAGCTTCTTGCAGAGGGTGTCAACTGCAGATAGGGCCTCTCCCTGAAGGATTTCAGAAGACGTCCCCATTGTGACTTGAGTCACTGTGTAATCTGTCGAGATAGATCCTTTTTATCCTTCAGAGGATTGGGGTACGCGATCTCCATTACCCTCTCTCCCAAAGCACTCTGAGAGAAGCGTGTGATGGGCTTCTGCTTCTTTACCCCTTTTGACGGGATCACAGAGAAGTCCATCGGAGCGATGGGAAATTTCCTTTTGTTGACTGAGGTCGTTGGGAGATCCAGCTGGACTTATGGGAGAAGGACCAGAAACAGAGAAGGGGGCAGCTGCAGTAGTAGAAGGGAAAAATGTGGAGACACTTGGAGGTGGCATCGAGAGGGAGGCCGAGGAAGTGCTCACGGGAGGAAGAGATACTACAGGAGAGGAAGACATAGGAAGGGAAGGGAGCTCAGAGATGAGGGAAGAAATGGAGGGGGACAGATCCACAAGAGAAGAGAAGATAGATGAAGAAGTAGGAGGAATAGTAAAAGAAGGGGTAGAGGACACGACCAAGGGAATGGTCACTTGAGTAACTGAGGAGGGGAAGGAGGGGAAGGAGAAGGAACAAAAGGGACCACAGTTGTTATAGCAGTGGCGACATCCTGAGTGGATGGGCCTATTGGGACATCTTCCACTGTTTCTTTCTCTGGGGAAGCCAGAGTTACAACTTGTTCGGGTGCAGCGGAAGTAGGACTTACAGGAGCCTCCTCTTGGGTAGAGCTAGATTCACCCTCTTTACCTTTTCCTTTGCCTTTTGGCTGCTGTTTTGATCGAGGAGGTGCATTACCCAATAGAGAGGTTGTGAAATCGACCCCGAGGTAGATGAGCCCATTCATTCGGCACCAATGCTCTGTTCTACGCAGTGTTTCCTTGACCCTCTCCTCAATTTTCTGAGGTGCTTTGGTTCTATCAATTAATGGAAAAGGCTAATCATCCCCACCTGTGTCAAGATACACTTGATCCACTTCCTCCTCAGTAGTTTGGTAGCCTTTGGGGACGATGGCTACCCCGTACTGGATGATTTCTGCTAAGGCCAAGCGAGAATGATCCTTCCTCCTGAGCTCAACCTCGTGATATATGTCAATGTAGATATCTTCGATCTAAGGGATGTGGATCGGGTCAAGCTTAGCCCTAGGAAGACAATTTCTCGGGTCGAAGGTGGGCCTTCTTTGGGAAATCATGTTTTGATTCAAGCAGCTCCAGTTACGCAAACATTTCTTTTTCCTTGTGGTGAGTGGGACACGTATATCTACCCACCGTGAGGGGAAAAGGAGTTCCACCCTTCTTTCTCTTTAGGAACTTTTCATGGTAAGTGAAAAGTTGCCTCAACAACTCCAATAGGATCAACTTGGGCTCGACATATCTTGGCGTATAGTCATGTTCCCCAAGAAATTAGTGCCCTTAGATAGGTAAACGTGGGGAATTGAGTGAATAGGGCCCCCACTTCTTAGTAGCTGCTACTATGCTCTTGGTCGTGTGACCATGAGTCATATTCAACCTCAACAGGTAGATGATGTAGTAGAAGAATGCATCGTTGATCTTTGTGAATTGGGGGATGCTATTTTCCAGCTTCAGCTCTGGATAGTATTCATAGATTTTAACTTGGGGCCAAACACCGCATCTCATCGAGTTGGATAATCCCTTTCGAACCTACGCAAGCATAGACCACATCGGAGTTCATATAGAACCTCCCCGTTGTGTTGAGTTGTTGTAGCTGCTCAGAGATTGTGCTGCTTATAATTTCTGCCCATTCAAAGCGTTGATCGGGCACATTTTTGTTCATTGTTTCAAGGTACCGCAACATCCACTTGTGAAAATAATGGGCGTCAGGAAGCCCAAAGACTCTGCTCAGGAACGTAATGGTGTCACTGAGTTCCTCTGAAAATTCACTGCGATGAATGACTTGTGGCCACCGAGTCACTACTTTTTTGTTCTTGAGATAAACTTCATTCATCAGCTGCATGCACTGATCTTCATTGTTGTCCCAGGCCTTGATGCAATCTTGTTGGCTGATGGCCACAAAGTGTCAGTGATGAGGAATGCTTGAGCATCATCTCAAAGTGATGGGTAGTGAGGTTGATTATAACCTCACCCTTCTTACCATGGACACATCTTGTGTATTTGTTGTAGCATCGGGCTACCACCATCATAAATTCATTGTTTACGGACCGACCGGGATCCCACCAAAGAAGGTGCGAGGCACTACCTATTAGCTTGTCCATCCATGGACTTCTTGTGACCCTCGGGTTCGGCCCAAAATTCCTCCATAACAATATGACCAAGCTCGAGTCTCGATGTCTAGGTCACACTCTCTTTGGGACTCGGGCATTCGACCCTCGATACTTATACTTCATTTCTTCTTCCGTGAGATTGACCTTACCTTTAGATTTGATAGGTTTCTTGCTTGATGTTGACATACATTCTTCTGAACTTAGTTGCTGATCTACAAGAATAAGAAGTGAAACCCAATTGAAGAAAGTCATGTCGATATCTCGATTTTCCATTGAAATGTTGACAGAAGAAAGAGTTAGCAATTTAAAGGCCTCAGGGCACGGGGGCGCATGAATCTGCGAGTTACGAGGGATAAATAGTAAGGCACACGGGAAAGGGCTTTTGTAGGGGTAAATCGGTGCAAAGGGTGCATGGCGCATGGATATTACATGTTGCATTTTTGTTGTAAGCACAAGTGCGCCTGCGCCATGTGGATGTGTTTTATAAAGGGCGCATGGATTCTTTATGTTGCATGGAATCGATGTGCCAAAGGCACATATAAGGTTTGTGTAACATATGCTTTTAAGGTGTGTGCTTAAGGTAACTTTTGGTGGGCGCATGGAAGGAATGCATAACATGATGTTGTTGCGATGAGGAGGGACGCGCTGCCGTTTATAGCTTTGCACTTGGCGCATAGAAAGGATTGTTACATGGATGTTGGGTGCACCAATGGCATGAATTTCAATGAATGGAAAATGAGTTTGGTGCGCCATGAGGGGGCGCATGAAAGTGTTTGCAACAACAAGGAGTGCCTTGAGGCGCATCTTTTCATGATGTAATAGGTAGGGAATGTGCGCCATTGGCTGGATATTCTTTGTGTAACAGGGGTGAGAGATGTGCCATTGTGCGCAACTATTTCTCATGTTTGAGTGTGCACCAATGCGCTAAAGGAGAAGGAAAAAAATAATTTTTTTTTCAAGGTTTGATTCTTCTCAGATGGGTTTCATTCTTTCCAATTTCTTCTTGAGGGTGCTTTTGGGTGATAAAGAGGTTTAAAACAAAGTTTCAAGCCAATATTTCAGGACAGAGCTTCCTCTACCAACAGATCTGGAAAGAGGAGGAGGAATAAGGAAAGATAGCAAGGGGAGCAAGTTCATGGTTTCATTCTTTCCAATCCAGATCCGGACAACAAGCAAACAAAGCACTAAAGTGCAAAACATACGAAATAAATGAGGACCTCTTACCTGGATAAATAGTGAATAAACGTGCAAACGGGTCCATGACGTGATTGAAAATGACAGGGCAGGTGCGATGACAGGCTCAGAGAAAATAATAAAAATAATCACGTGATTTTCTCTGGTGATAATGACATTACAGATGACACACTATATTATAGGTAGGAGCAATAAATGTGCCACCAACCTTTTAAGTGGCGCACCAAAAGAGCTGTCGACATAAGAAAACATGTGCCCTTTGGCGCACCAAAACACTTGCCAACACGATAATATGTGCACCTTTGGCGCACCGAAAGTGGTGTCGACAAAGGAATATGTGCGCCCTTGGTGCATCAAAAAGGGGCGCAACAAAAGATATGTTGTCAGGAAGGTGCACGCGCCTTGGCGTATATGCAAGGAAGGCTCAACATAGAGAGGCGCACCAAAACACTGTTGACATGAGAAAGCATGCGCCAAAGGATTTAAAGGGGGTGCATGAAAAGTTTATGTTGCATAGTCATTATATGCACCCGACCAAAAAGACCAAAAATGACTAAGTTCAGAAAACTAGATTTCCCAGGAAGGGATTTTGCAACGTTCGAACACAAGGAATCCCCGATGAGGGATCGGAACAAAATTTCGGTATGGTTATCTGTAAAATTTCCCTTGCCAATTTTATGGGATAACATTCTCTAAGCTACTCCCCCATGCACTTCCTCCATGATAACTTTGCACTCATGCTCCACCACACATCTACACAAGATTTCATCTCTACCCATATTATATAGATATCCTCAATGATATGTTATGGTTCCACATGAATGGAAAGTTACTTTTTCTCTAATGTCTCATTCCTTCATGCACAAATCTAGTGCATAAGAACACTCAATGTCTTCTAAATTTGTAGGATCCGTGGTTTAGTTTGAATAACTAGGAATCTAGTGTAGTATCCTCTATGGTCTACACCTCATCACCATAGTTAATCCTTAACAGATGATCACATCCCAATTTACTTTTACCAAGCTTCAATATAACTTAGAAATTAAACTCCTGGAAGAGAAGAATCCAATGATAGATGCGCCCCTTGAAAACTAGCTTATTAACTAAGTAATTCAATGCCACATGATTAGTATTAAATATAAATGGTGTGGCCAAAAAGTACTACATGAACTTATGAAGTGCATAGATCATTTACAAGGCATCACACTCCATAGTTATATAGTTTTTCTTGGTCAGCGTCATCATCCTACTCACAAAATAGATGGGATGATCTACATTTCCTTCACATGTTTGTGGTAATACTGCTCCTATAGTTTTACTAGAATCATCTACATGCACATGAAATGGATTATTCCAAGAATGGAACCATCATAATATAGGTGCATTGTTAACTTCTCTTTCAAGGTCTCAAAATATTGTTGTTGTGCATCACCCCACTATAATTTTCTGTTTGATTTCAGTAACTCTTCCAGTGGTGTGGAAATCTTTTCATACCCCTTAATTAAATTCTGTAATAGTCAATGTGCCCTAAGAATATACACACCTACTCTAGTTAGTTAGTTATTCGAGCCCCAAAATAACCACAATCTTGGTTGGGTCCACTATCAAGCCTTATTTGCAAATAATATGCCTAAGTGAAGTGTTAGAAGGTGTTGCAAATATGTAATTTTTGATGTTCAAGGAGATACTAAGATTCATGTATGTTTCAAATGTTAGTCATAAATAATAACAATGATCATTCACTAGCTTTATAAACCATCCAATCATCGTAGTAAACCTGAATAAATTTATGAATGAAGTCTTGAAAATTTTGCACCAAAATGCGCATAAAAGTCATGTTAGTGCATTCTTCATTCTGTTGGTTGGATTTTTTGCCACTAAGTTTTCCAGATGGAAGTATGCAAAATCAACATTGATTAGGATTTACCTTTGTACAGGTGGAATTTCCTCTGCTTTCAGAGAGGGCGGTTCCCTCATATGATATGATTTTTTGTATTTTTGGTGCTTTTGACTGGAAAACACAAAAGAGTAGCAAAATTGAGAAATGGAAAATATGAGGATAAAGGAAGAAAGAATGTGGAAAGAGAAATATAGATTGAAAATAGAAAGCTACATCGTCATCACCATCCTAACTCTTCTAACTTTTGCACCACCCCGCATTGATTTGAACCACCATTTCAGCCTTCGCCCACATATTATCTTAATACTTTTTGGTTGGCATTTTGGCTTTTCCATGCAAAAATGTTCGAATGAAAATGGGCCATCTAGGCCCCAATCTTCTTATTCGATTCTGACGTAGTGATGTATTATGGGCCTAATGCCATTTTACGAAACTTGAACTCATGTCAGGAAACTGAAAACATTGTATTGTTTTCGAGATCTCTTATTGTCCACTCCTTGTCCGCACACCATTCTCTCTAGAAATTCCAGGTTTCGCTAAATAGACTACTCTTGGCTACTTAGACCATCAACTTCCACCATCCCCACAATGGTCTTTCCTACGGTACTTCATCTATTTCGGGAATTTTTACACAACTATCTTTGGGGCTTCTCGGGATTTTAACACCAAAGTATATCTTCATTGCGCCCTTGTTTTCCGCTAAGTGTACACGACAAGCTCAAATCTAGGATTTTAAATTTTCCCTAAGTTGACCTCTAAAATTTGTTTGATTTGCATTGTTGACATGACTCAATGTTTATATTTTTCTTTAGTTAAGTTCTTGATTACTTATGTATAATTAATCTTGGCTCTATAATGTATCTTTGAGCTAATCTTATCATCATTAAGTGGGCTTCAACATTATAGCTTCGATACGAAGCGGGTAAGGAATATTCTCAAGCACAGACATGGGAGTTTCTACTACTTCCATCTAAGTGAACATTTTCCATTTGTGCTAAGTCCTTAAAAACAACTCAAATCATTTGAAGGCTCGGCCACCATATAATAGATTCCTCAACATGCATTGCCTCATAGTCCCACCTCTTCTTACGCCTTGAGCTCACATTTTTACCATCATTGAGTTTCCCAAGTTCAAGTCGCAACCTCTTGACACCGCATGTTATCAAAATCTTGAAGAATATTCGTTTACATTTTCAAGAGCTATGATCCTTGACAATGGTTCAACAAATAATTTAAACCAGTTTAGTGATAACTCGGTGGCATTGTTTAGTTTGTTTTGACATAGAACTTGAAGCATAGTATACACGGCTCAGTGATTCAGGGAGTGACTCATCTTTTAGGTTTATTTCCTTTACGAGCTCGAACCAATTTATTTGAGATTCGTGGGTTATATGGGTTTGCACCTCTAATAGTGTAACATCCCCATTTTAAGATACTAGAACAAGGGAAATTTTTTTTTTTTATATACAACATTCCCTGTTATGAATTATATAATTCAAACACACGTTCAAGTTTTATTAATTGTTCTCTGTCCAAATAATGCAGTTTGGATCACACAATTTCCTTTTAAAACTAATGTTCTCTGTTCACATATTTGCAATATGGAAAACACATTCAGTGCCATTAAATCATATAACAGATTCCATAAGCTACTGTAAATGACTTGAAGAACTAAGAATCTCCCATTTTATGGCTCAGAGTTTCAGCGATCTCTCATTTCATGACTCGGTGACTTACCGATCCTTCATGTTAATTCATGCATAGTATAATGTATATACAAGGTTCTCTTACCATTTCCGGTTATCAAAGTGATCCATTTAAGAAGCCTATCTAAATATCTGTTACTGATATTCATCTAACATCCTACATCTTAAACTAGGTGATTAGGACAACGCAACCAACACTTGCGATACTTTGGCCAAAGATTTTCACATGCTTTGCATGATCATATTCCTAGATGTGATACACACCAATGGAATACATCCTTCACCTCACTTCATCTGTTATCTAGAATGGTCTTTCCTGGTCTCTACCAGTCCTTCCAATTAAGGTCAAACTCTAACCCCCAACTAGCAATATGAACGAGTATAGGAAGTTACTCATGGTAACTAAATATACGCAGACATACGGTGTCATCCCTAGATGACTTCGTGTGTCTAGTTATCTTTAGTCCTCCGGAGTCACTCCGTATATGTGATCACATTCCTATCCCGACCAAGAACTTAGTATCCAAACTTATGTAATCTTGATGATTTAATTCGGGAGGGCATTATAATATGTCGGCTATAACATTGTGTCGTCATGAGGCCCCGCCTTCATGAAGACACCATGTTCAGAAGCTGGCGGTGTATGTCAATGTCCTACGGAATCCTCCCATCGAGAGTACACATCTATCTCAAGTGTGATTTTAGTTATGATCTTAATATTTAAGATCAACTTTCAAGAGCCATGTTGATCCTTTATCCTCATTCTTGTTATAGTTATAGTAGCTAAGAGAGACTTAATCCATATTCTAGCTTACTATGCATCTCCTCCTTCATACCGAAGGGTTGCATTTTCTCTACTTGGTTCTTTTCTTAATCCTTGGACTAAGCAGCCCATTACCAATAAACTTAATAAGTTTAACCTATTAAACTTAACCAAGTTTTTCAACAACTGTAAACAAATTCATAATTCCATCTTATTAGATGTCATTTAAACGAGGTCTAATTCTAAATGAATTTATTCATTTATCCTCCTTAACCTTACATAGTTAAGGTCTATTAACCATAGATAGGTTTTCCCATATCCTTATTTTCTGAATTTAACATTCGAGGCTATTAACGGAGTCCGAATACGAGGTTCGGCTGCTCCTAAGTTATTTGATATTCCTTAGCTTTCAAGCTAATCCCGAATACCTTTCAATTAAGAGATCATGTTCTTCCTAAATCCTTTTTAATGTCAATTAAAAATTCATCTTAACCCAAGTATGAACTAATTGCACATTTCAACGTAAAAGTTGCATTTAGGTAAGAATAGATGTCATTTCCTTTTAAATCCATCCATGAACATTTGAATAATTCCAAATCAAGGAATAATGTTATATTCCCAACTTATTCAACAATATCAAACTGATACAGTCATTAAAATATCACACTTGTATTTGTATTCATCCATCCGTTTTATAATCTATACATTTGCCAGTCCAAATGACTGGACTTTGTTTATATTAAACAACATTACAACACATAAGATAGAAGAATGTAATTTCTTCTTTTCTCAATTCCTCGTAGAGGAGTAATAGCTATCAATTACAATCCATCTTCAGTCAATCAAAAGAAGTATCAGAAAACAACCATGTCTTCGTTTATACTCAAGTTCCATCTACAAAATTACTTGCATGGGTCAGTTCATTGAACTGAGCATATTAAGCACTTGTCATTAAAATGAGGTGCTTTTAATTAACTGTCTCAATAAAAGAAC
Source organism: Taxus wallichiana var. yunnanensis (assembly GCA_018340775.1). Lineage (NCBI taxonomy): Eukaryota > Viridiplantae > Streptophyta > Pinopsida > Cupressales > Taxaceae > Taxus > Taxus wallichiana. The sequence continues at coordinate 132,785,003 of CM031234.1, forward strand.
CCTACTTTTATGAAACGTTAATATGAACATCAATCAAGAATTAAGTATCAAAAAGAATGAACAACATAACAACTGAATCATCTAATTACCATCCCAATCAGTCAAAGGATTACTGCCCTCTTTCCCAAATAATCATTACAAGAAGTAATTTCCTTCAAACAGTTCCAGATTACAACATGTAAGAACTAGGAACACAAGTATGTATACTGCTGTTCTAACATAAATGCTATCAATTTCATTCCCTTACATTAGTTATAATTTCAAAGGATAAAATTTGACTGAAAATATAAACCAAATTACTTTCCTTTCAGTTCATGCAACTCATTTGATTTCAAGCAATCAAATACTGATGAGAAAAGTAAACAACAATAAAATGTAGATGCTTAAACCAAAGCAATACAAAATTCGTTCCTTAACGATTACAGATTTCCAACTGTATGAGAGAAGAAATGATCATTATTCCAAGTTATCCATCCACACTCCTTTTCCTTTCCTCATGACTGTACTGAAAATTTAATCCAGACGTGATACCAATCAATGGTAACAATTCAAAGGGAAATAAATAAAATCGTTAATTGAATACAAGGAAGAAGAATCATATTACCTCTTTGCACTGTTTAACCAAATATCCGCTTATTTAGCACAGACATGATCCAACAATATGATTCATTCCGCATAATATAATTCCCTTTTAAATAATTCATTCTACAGACATTTACGTCTTTACAACATATAGAGTGTACAACAACCACAACAAGTCACATTTTCATCCTAATAATGAGAGAATTCACTTTCCAACAGCAAGGAATAAATCCATTCATATTCTGCTTTTAATGAAAACAATGAAGAATTTATCATCGTCTATTATATATATAATTATATATATTGAGTTAAAGCAAGACGCAAGATATAACTTGCATGTTCTATCCAGTCCATTTTATAGGTGACTATTCTATTCTCATCCATATCAATACTTCCTTTCAATCAGGCACATACGAATACCAAAAACAAGTAGGTAAAACATCGTATCCATCATAGAGCAAACAATGTAAAGATGCTACTATGCTCTTACTGTACTAGAAGAATTCATACTTCTTACACTGTATTATAACCAAAGGAACAGTTATACAGCCGCTTTGTCAAATATTTACACGACTTTCTATACCCTTTAACGCACACATTCATAAATAACAATTTGCACTTTGTTGTTACCTACAGCAAGTCCAACCCGTAATGCACAGTGAAGCTCTATTGCTAATATTTCCAGAGTTCAACCAACAGGAAGAGAAAAATTCATTCCTTTAATTATTTCAATAAGTAAACACCCATTTTCTTCAAAACACAATAAAAATTACTCAAGTCGAGTTCATTTTAGAATGACAGCGCCAACCCGAGATCATACGAATCATTTTATCCTTCCATTTTTACAAAAAAAAGCACAACACTCAGAAATATTACACGCATAGCTAATACGTTCCACCACTCAAACCCATATTGGCAATAGAACGATTGTTCAACAATGTCAAAACAACCTCACACAGCATGTACAATTTCATTCAATATACCCATTTGTAAAGAAATACCCAATTCGAGTTCTTTCTCAACAGACATTTCAACCTGAAAATCTCATTCTCCTATTTCACAATGATGCACAAAACTCAGAATTGATTCACACACAACTAAAGTATTCATAAGCAAAATTTCATAATAAAAAGAACGAATCCCCAATATTGTGAACAAATCAACACAGCATGGGCCGTATATTCAACTCAATAATTATGCAAAGAATGTTTAAGTCGCAACAGCAAAGAAAAATGACTCTACCCAAAATCATCTCAATCATGACAGCCAAATCAAATAACCAAAACCCTCATCAAAAGAGCAGGGTTGTTTTAATGAGACGATTAAGCAAAAGCAAGCAGTTTAAGGAGAAGGGCTTAACATGCCTGTTAATCTTCCTTGAAGCTCTAAGAAAACCGCGCCCATGAGAGCTATTCTTCTCCACTGACAGTAGTAAAGCTTCCCAAACAGTCACCTACCTCTACAGGCTCAAAAATAGCCTTTGATTTGCCAAAGAACAGAGACAATAATCAAACACATCTGGTTCAACAGAACCGTGAAGAAACAAAATGAAGAGCAACAAAATCCAAATGCACACAGCAACAACAATTTTCCTTTTTCCTCTATCCTCTTTCCAAGGCGAGCTGGTCGCTAAGACCAATGACAATTAATGCATTGAATACATTCTTTTTCCTTTTTCCTCACGCCACCGCCGACTCAAGTTGGCGAATTTCCAAATTTCAAATTTTGCATGAAATCAAAGTTTAGTCTCATAGCTAACTGGATGCCTCTATCTTTTCCATGTTCCCGCCAAACTTGGCACTGTCCAAGCAAGGACCTCATTTACTGTCCCATTAAATTCCTACCTTCCCTCCTTATCCTTTCCATCCACATGGGTCTATGCGTCCCCTTCCTTAGGTTAGGATTAGTTTAGGATTTTTAATAGTGTCCATATCTAGGTCATTCGCCTAGTTCATAGGTTAATAGGATTTAGATCTATTTTCACCCTTATAAAATTTAAAAATCCATATAGGATAGTAGTTAGGGTATAAGGTAGAACTTAGGGGTAGGTTAGGGTCTTAGTCCCCTAATACTTAATTAATTAGTTTCCATCAAGTCCTTCCGATCGACATTCATATTCAACACTATGCGGGACGTTTCGTCCCATGTTCCACGTGCTGAGCCACCCGCATCCAGGCCTTTATCACCTTACGTGGTCTAGCGTTACAACAGTGTATGGTTCGAGAATCGAACCTTTTCCATTGGCATCTACGTGCTAGATATTCATACCTGAAATCAGGTGTTGCAACATTTATATCAACCTTCAGTCTGGTTTAAAAGTAAATCGACAAAGCGATTACAAGAAGGCCACAACATACCTTGGATCAATGGAATTGATTCAAGGTGTGCTGTCAATCAATGAATAGAGTTCATCAAGCATACGACAAATCTGTTGTCACATCAGCAAACATACAAGCAATAATAACTGTTGTCCCAAGTAAACAAATTACAGTATACAAGGGTCCAGATTAGCAACACATTCCTTTAAGATCAAAAATATATCTTAACATGTTTGTCTTCATTTCAGCAGTTACAACATTATGAAAAGTAATCACCATGATAACTTACAAAAATCAAGGCGTTACATTCCTCCCTTCTTAAAGAATCATCGTCCCGATGATCAAATTAACCAATTCAAGGAGTTTCTAGGACAAAATTCAGTTATTGTCCTTCCATTCATAAGTTCATACCAAAAACAGATTCACTCTTTAAAATAGTGTTTTAAGACAACTGTAAAATAGACCAATAATTGTCTAAATTTGGTAGAATTATCAGTTTTTCGAATTTCAATTTCGATCAAACAAGTATGGAAAAGCAAATCTCATTTCTTCGAGATTTTCCCAAGTTGCACTTTCTTCGCTAAACTGGTCCCACTGGACCTTACATTGATTCACTTCATGATTTCTTAAGTACAACTGGTGAGTTCCCAGCACTCGAATGGGCTTAACCACGATTATTCCTGGGTCTTGGACCTGCAAGGAATTCCAATTCAGCACATGTGATAAATCTGTTACGTATTTCTTAAGCAAAGAAATATGAAAAACATCATGCATTTGTGATAAAGCAGGAGGTAATGCTAGACGATAAGCTATAGGGTTGATTATTTCAACAATTTCAAAAGGTCCCACGTATCGTGGCGACAACTTGGCAGCCTTGCCAAAAGTTATTGAGCTCTTTTTTGGCTTAACCCGAAGAAAGACCTTCTCTCCCAGTTTATAATTCCTATCAACCCGCTTTAAGTCTGCATAACTCTTTTGCCTATTGGCAGCCTCCTTAAGATGTTCCCGAATCATTTTGATTTGTTGTTCCATTTCCGTGAGGATTTCTGGCCCAATTACCTCTCTGTCCTCTACGTTGTCCCAGCTAACAGGGGTTCTACATTTTCTTCCATACAATGCTTCAAAGGGCGCCATTTTTAAAGAGGCATGGTATGTATTATTGTAGGCAAATTCAACCAGCGGAAGGTATTCCTCCCATTTATACTGCTGGTCCATGCAATACATTCTTAACATGTCCTCTAAAACTTGATTGACTCTCTCGGTCTATCCATCCGTCTCCGGATGATATGCAGAGCTGAAGTTTAATTTAGTTCCCAAGGCTGCATTAAGCATTTGCCAAAACCTTGATGTCATCCTCGGATCTCTGTCCGATATGATTAATTCGGGTATTCCATGCAATCTAAAAATTTCATGTACAAATCTTCTTGCTAACACTGGTGCATCGTCTTTCAAATTACCAGCAATGAAGTGTGCCACTTTGGTTAATTTGTCGACGACAACCAGGATAATATCATGCTTATTCCTTGACATAGGCAATCCTTGAACGAAATCCATCGTTATCACTTGCCATTTGTACTGTGGAATGCTGTGGGGATACAATAATCCAGCGGGATGCATATGTTCCACCTTAACATGCTGACATTCTAAGCAGTGTGTTACAAATTCCACCACATCCTTTTTCATTCCCTTCCAGAAGTATTGTTGCTTAAGATCAGCAAGCATTTTCGTAATGCCAGGGTGTCCAGAAAAAGGTGAATTATGAAATTCAGTTAACAATTTCCTTCTTAAGTCATTTGCCAAAGGTATATATACCCTGTTTTCGAACCTCATAATTCCTTCATTGTCAAAACGAAATCCTTTATACCTGACATCCTTTGGATCTGCAGCAAGTGCTATTTTGACTTGCTGGAAATAAGGATCTGATTCCAAGGCATCTTTCACCTCATCCTTAAACTGAGTTCTTAACGTTATAAGAGTAGAGATATGCTTCCTTCGACTTAGAGCATCTGCCACTCTATTTTCCTTGCCTTTGATGTAGCTTATATCAAAATCATACTGAGACAGAAATTCTAACCATCTTCGCTGCCTTGCATTCAGATTTGGCTGAGTAAAAATATACTTCAACCCCAGATGGTCAGTTTTTAACTCAAAAGGTTTGCCTAAAAGGTAATGCCTCCACATTTGAAGTGCATGTACAATGGCAGCGAGCTCTAGGTCGTGTGGAGCATAATTTTGTTCATGTAACTTAAGCTTTCTGCTTTCATAAGCTATGACATGGTTATTTTGTAACAGAATACCTCCAAGGCCTTCTCCCGATGCATCCGTTACAACCATAAAATTTCCATTTGGGTCAGGTACAGTTAAAATAGGTGCTGTAGTTAACTGTTCCTTTAAATTTTTAAAGGTAGATTCACATTTGTCCGTCCAGACAAATTTCTTATCCTTCTTTTGTAGTGAAGTGATTGGGGCAGCAATTTTTGAAAAGTCCTTAACAAACTTTCTATAATATCCTGCCAAGCCCATGAAGCTTCTCACTTCATGCACGTTCTTAGGCGCAGGCCACTCGGTTATAGCTGTGATCTTTGAAGGGTCTACAACTATTCCATTCTTGCTTATAACGTGTCCCAAATAATGCACCTCTGCATCATAAAAGGAACATTTAGACAGTTTACCATACAACTTCCTCTTTCTTAAAACTTCCAGCACTATCCTTAAATGTTCTTGGTGCTCTTCGACATTTTTAGAGTATATAAGAATGTCGTCTAAGAATACAAGCACAAACTTGTCTAGGTATTCTTGAAAAATATTGTTCATCAGATTCATGAAGGCGGCAGGTGCATTTGTCAACCCAAAAGGTAACACCGTGAATTCATAATGCCTGTACCTTGTTCTAAAAGTTGTTTTATGAATATCTTCTTCCTTTATTCTCGGTGATGATACCGGATCAAAGATCTATTTTTGAATAGACTGATGCTCCTCGCATCTGGTCGAAACAGATCATCAATCCTAGGAAGTGGGTATCGATTCTTAATAGTTGCCTTGTTCAGCATTCTGTAATCAATGCACAACCTCAATGTGCCATCCTTTTTCTTTACAAAAATTACCGGTGCTCCCCATGGTGAGACGCTCGGTCTTATCAACCCCTTAGTCAAAAGTTCCTGTAATTGAGCCTTTAGCTCTACCAACTCGAGGGTGGTCATTCTATAAGGTGCCTTAGATATGGGTTCAGTTCCTGGCTTGATTTCTATTGCAAAGTCAAACTCTCGTTTGGGTGGAAGACCTAGTAATTCCTCCAGGAAACACATCACTAAAACCCCTTAACAATGGATATCTTTCCATGAAATCATTATCTTCCTCAGCATTTTCTGTCATTTTTACTACATACAAGGTGCAGCCTCTATTTTTAGCCCTTTTTAGTTGCATAGCTATTAGTTTCCTAACTACAACTTCACGTTTTACACCTTGAATGACTGCTGCTTTCTGCAGGTCATCAAACAACAAATTTGTTTTTCATAACGATCGACCTTTGCCTTATGTTACGCCAACCAGATTAACTCAATAATGATATCATATGATCCTAAAGGAGTGACATACAGGTCAACTTCGGTGGAGAAACTGGGCAAGTCAAGAATTGCCCCAAAAAGGCACATTTCGACTGTATGGACAACATTATTCCCATAATGCACTGTCCATGTTTTATCCATTCGTTCAGCCTTTCTTTTTAATTTCATTGCAAGTTTAGTAGAAATAAAGCATTCAGTAGCTCCAGTATCAAAAAGTATGACTACAGGTGTACCGAATAACTTACCCGGAACTTCTATAGGCGTAACTTGCTTTTCAGCTTGTCTGTTAGCCACTGCAGCGTGTATCCTATGCTGCTGATCATGATCATCCTTCTTCAGAGGACAGTGACTCACATAGTGGTCCTTTCCACAGTTGAAGCATCCTCCAACTGGCCCTTTCCTAGGCTCAAATTTGTTACCAGCTTTGAAGTTATCATTTTGGCTTCCATAGGACTTTTGTCCATTGCCACTAACTTTTGCGAAGCTGTTCCACACACTATTTACAGGTTTGTTCATTACATATTTCTTGTTGTTATCTACAACAATTTTGTTTTTCACACCAAACCTTTTCCAAGGCCCCCTTTTGGGTGCGAGAGATGAAGAAGAATTGGGAATCTTCTTCCTTATCTCTTCCCTATGAGTAGAAATTGCTCTCAATTTCTGTTCCTATCTTATTGCCTTTTCGACAACTCCTTCCATGGTGGTTGGGCCGTGGACATCCACTTCGCCACCAATGATGGGATTCAGTCCCATTATGAACTTTCGTATTCTGAACTTCTCGTCAGCTTGGTACTGCGGCACATACTTGAGGAGTTTAGTAAACCCTTCCTAGTATTCTGTCACCATCAGCCTTCCTTGCGACCAGTTCTGAAATTCAGTCATTTTCCTATCAAAATAGAGTTGAGGCAGCCATCATTGCCTAAAGTAACCCTTAAATTGATCCCAAGTTATGTCTGATTCGACAATATTCAACTCAACCTTATGGTTGTCCCACCATGATGATGCTTCATGAGAAAGCTGATATGCTCCCCATATCGCTTTGGTCTCCTCGGAGAAGTTTCTTATTGCAAAGTATTTCTCCATTTCACTGAGCCAATTCTCAGCTCGTCCCCAAGGGTTGTTCCATCAAACTTTGGAGGACTTATTCTCTTTATGTCATTTGTAAGTTCAACTGCTAATCTTGCCCTTTTATTTTCAGGATGATTAGGAGCATTCACATTACTATTATCAACACCCGGATTCCCTCCATTGGTGTTGTCCACAGGAGGTGGCTGATCATTTATATCAGCTTCTTCTTCCTCCTCTTCATTTCCCATTGACTATTGTTCCAGAACAGTCAAACGATCTCTCGTATCTAGTAGGGCAGCAAGGATTTCATCCAGCTTTTGAGCAGTAGCTACTTCTCCACCCAGTAACGGGTTGTTCGCAGCATTCCCTCTTGTTCTGACCATTTTCTGTTCAATAAGAAAATGTAAACCTTATTAATATTGTGGACTCATTAGGTCCAAGAGCTGCAACCTTCAGCTCTGATACCAAGATGTAACATCCCCATTTTAAGATACTAGAACAAGGGATTTTTTTTTTTTTTTATATACAACGTTCCCTATTATGAATTATATAATTCAAACACACGTTCAAGTTTTAATAATTGTTCTCTATCCAAATAATGTAGTTTGGATCACACAATTTCCTTTTAAAACTAATGTTCTCTGTTCACATATTTGTAATATGGAACACACATTCAGTGCCATTCAATCATATAACAGATTCCATATGCTGTAAATGACTCGAAGAACTACCGATCTCCCATTTTATGGCTCGGAGTTTCAGCGATCTCTCATTTCATGACTCGGTGACTTACCGATCCTTCATGTTAATTCATGCATAGTATAATGTATATACAAGGTTCTCTTACCATTTCCGGTTATCGAAGTGATCCATTTAAGAAGCCTATCTGAATATCTGTTACTGATATTCATCTGACATCCTGCATCTTAAACTAGGTGATTAGGACAACGCAACCAGCACTTGCGATACTTTGGCCAAATATTTTCACATGCTTTGCATGATCATATTCCTGGATGTGATACACACCAATGGAATACGTCCTTCACCTCACTTCGTCTGTTATCTAGAATGGTCTTTCCTGGTCTCTACCAGTCCTTCCAATTAAGGTCAAACTCTAACCCCAACTAGCAATATGAACGAGTATAGGAAGTTACTCATGGTAACTAAAGATACGCAGACATACGGTGTCATCCCTAGATGACTCCATGTGTCTAGTTACCTTTAGTCCTCCGGAGTCACTCCGTATACGTGATCACATTCCTATCCCCAGCCAAGAACTTAGTATCCAGCTTATGTAATCTTGATGATTTAATTCGGGAGGGCATTGTAATATGTCAGCTATAACATTGTGTCATCATGAAGGCCCCGCCTTCATGAAGACACCATGTTGTAGCTGGCATATGTCAATGTCCTACGGAATCCTCCCATCGAGAGTACACATCCAGCTCAAGTGTGATTTGGTTATGATCTTAATATTTAAGATCAACTTTTAAGCAACCATGCGATCCTTTATCCTCATTCTTGTTATAGTTGTATGTAGCTAAGAGAGACTTAATCCATCTTCTAGCTTACTACGCATCTCCTCCTTCGTACCGAAGGGTTGCATTTTCTCTACTTGGTTCTTTTCTTAATCCTTGGACTAAGCAGCCCATTACCGATAAACTTAATAAGTTTAACCTATTAAACTTAACCAAGTTTTTCCACAACTGTAAACAAATTCAGAATTCCATCTTATTAGACGTCATTTAAACGAGGTCTAATTCTAAATGAATTTATTCATTTATCCTCCTTAACCTTACATAGTTAAGGTCTGTTAACCATAGATATGTTTTTCCCATATCCTTATTTTCTGAATTTAACATTCGAGGCTATTAACGGAGTCGAATACAAGGTTCGGCTACTCCTAAGTTATTTGATATTCCTTAGCTTTCAAGCTAATCCCGAATACCTTTCAATTAAGAGATCATGTTTTTCCTAAATCCTTTTTAATGTCAATTAAAAATTCATCTTAACCCAAGTATGAACTAATTGCACATTTCAACGTAAAAGTTGCATTTAGGTAAGAATAGATGTCATTTCCTTTTAAATCCATCCATGAACATTTGAATAATTCCAAATCAAGGAATAATGTTATATTCCCAACTTATTCAACAATATCAAACTGATACAGTCATTAAAATATCACACTTGTATTTGTATTCATCCATCCGTTTTATAATCTATACATTTGCCGATCAAATGATTGGACTTTGTTTATATTAAACAACATTACAACACATAAGATAGAAGAATGTAATTTCTTCTTTTCTCAATTCCTCGTAGAGGAGTAATAGCTATCAATTACAATCCATCTTCAGTCAATCAAAAGAAGTATCAAAAAACAACCATGTCTTCGTTTATACTCAAGTTCCATCTGCAAAATTACTTGCATGGGTCAGTTCATTGAACTGAGCATATTAAGCACTTGTCATTAAAATGAGGTGCTTTTAATTAACTGTCTCAATAAAAGAACCCTGCTTTTATGAAACGTTAATATGAACATCAATCAAGAATTAAGTATCAAAAGAATGAACAGCATAACAACTGAATCATCTAATTACCATCCCAATCAGTCAAAGGATTACTGCCCTCTTTCCCAAATAATCATTACAAGAAGTAATTTCCTTCAAACAGTTCCAGATTACAACATCTGTAAGAACTAGGAACACAAGTATGTATACTTGTTCTAACATAAATGCTATCAATTTCATTCCCTTACATTAGTTATAATTTCAAGGATAAAATTTGACTGAAAATATAAACCAAATTACTTTCCTTTCAGTTCATGCAACTCATTTGATTTCAAGCAATCAAATACTGATGAGAAAAGTAAACAACAATAAAATGTAGATGCTTAACCAAAGCAATACAAAATTTGTTCCATAACGATTACAGATTTCCAACTGTATGAGAGAAGAAATGATCATTATTTCAAATTATCCATCCACACTCCTTTTCCTTTCCTTATGATATACTGAAAATTTAATCTAGACGTGATACCAATCAATGGTAACAAATCAAAGGGAAATAAATAAAATCGTTAATCGAATCCAAGGGAGAAGAATCATATTACCTCTTTGCACTGTTTAACCAAATATCCGCTTATTTAGCACAGACATGATCCAACAATATGATTCATTCCTCATAATATAATTCCCTTTTAAATAATTCATTCTACAGACATTTACGTCTTTACAACATATAGAGTGTACAGCAACCACAACAAGTCACATTTTCATCCTAATAATGAGAGAATTCACTTTCCAACAACAAGGAATAAATCCATTCATATTCTGCTTTTAATGAAAACAATGAAGAATTTATCATCCGTCTATTATATATATAATTATATATATTGAGTTCAGCAAGACGCAACATATAACTTGCATGTTCTATCCAGTCCATTTTATAGACTGACTATTCTATTCTCATCCATATCAAAACTTCCTTTCAATCAGGCACATACGAATACCAAAAACAAGTAGGTAAAACATCGTATCCATCATAGAGCAAACAATGTAGAGATACTACTATGCTCTTACTGTACTAGAAGAATTCATACTTCTTACACTGTATTATAACCAGAGGAACAGTTATACAGCCGCTTTGTCAAATATTTACACGACTTTCTATACCCATTAACGCACACAATTCATAAATAACAATTTGCACTTTACTGTTACCTACAACAAGTCCAACCCGTAATGCACAGTGAAGCTCTATTGCTAATATTTCCAGAGTTCAACCAACAGGAAGAGAAAAATTCGTTCCTTTAATTATTTCAATAAGAAAACACCCATTTTCTTCAAAACACAATAAAAATTACTCAAGTCGAGTTCATTTTAGAATGACAGCGCAAACCAGAGATCATACGAATCATTTCATCCTTCCATTTTTACAAAAAAAAAGCACAGCACTCAGAAATATTACACGCATAGCTAATACGTTCCACCACTCAAACCCATATTGGCAATAGAATGATTGTTCAACAATGTCAAAACAACCTCACACAGCATGTACAATTTCATTCAATATACCCATTTGCAAAGAAATACCCAATTCGAGTTCTTTCTCAACAGACATTTCAACCCAAAAATCTCATTCTCCTATTTCACAATGATGCGCAGAACTCAAAATTGATTCACGCATAGCTAAAGTATTCATAAGAACAATTTCATAATAAAAGAATGAATCCCCAATATTGTCGAACAAATCAACACAGCATGGGTCGTATATTCAACTCAATAATTATGCAAAGAATGTTTAAGTCATGAAGAAAGAAAAATGACTCTACCCAAAATCATCTCAATCATGACAGCCAAATCAAATAACCAAAACCCTCATCAGAAGAGCAGGGTTGTTTTAATGAGACGATTAAGCAAAAGCAAGCAGTTTAAGGAGAAGGGCTTAACATGCCTGTTAATCTTCCTTGAAGCTCGAAGAAAACCGCGCCCATCGGAGCTATTCTTCTCCACGGTGACAGTAGTAAAGCTTCCCAAATAGTCACCTACCTCTACAGGCTCAAAAATAGCCTTTGATTTTCCAAAGAAAGAGATAATAATCAAACACAGCTGGTTCGACAGAACCGTGAAGAAACAAAATGCAGAGCAACAAAATCCAAATGCGCACAGCAACAACAATTTTCCTTTTCCTCTATCCTCTTTCCAAGGTGAGCTGGTCACTAAGACCAATGCCATTAATGCATTGAATGCATTCTTTTTCCTTTTTCCTCACGCCACCGCCGACTCAAGTTGGTGAATTTCAAATTTCAAATTTTGCATGAAATCAAATTTAGTCTCATAGCTAACTGGATGCCTCTATCTTTTCCATGTTCCCGCCAAACTTGGCGTTGTCCAAGCAAGGACCTCATTTACTGTCCCATTAAATTCCTACCTTCCCTCCTTATCCTTTCCATCCACATGGGTCTATGTGTCCCCTTCCTTAGGTTAGGATTAGTTTAGGATTTTTAATAGTGTCCATATCTAGGTCATTCACCTAGTTCATAGGTTAATAGGATTTAGATCTATTTTCACCCTTATAAAATTTAAAAATCCATATAGGATAGTAGTTAGGGTATAAGGTAGAACTTAGGGGTAGGTTAGGGTCTTAGTCCCCTAATACTTAATTAATTAGTTTCCAATCAAGTCCTTCCGACTGACATTCATATTCAACACTATGCAGGACGTTTCGTCCCATGTTCCACATACCTGAGCCACCCACATCCAGGCCTTTATCGCCTTACGTGGTCTAGCGTTACAACAGTGTATGGTTCGAGAATCAAACCTTTTCCATTGGCATCTACGTGCCAGATATTCATACCTGAAATCAGGTGCTGCAACATTTATATCAACCTTCAGTCTGGTTTAAAAGTAAATCGACAAAGCGATCACAAGAAGGCCACAACATACCTTGGATCAATGGAATTGATTCAAGGTGTGTTGTCAATCAGCGAATAGAGTTCATCAAGCATACGAAAAATCTGTTGTCACATCAGCAAACATACAAGCAATAATAACTGTTGTCCCAAGTAAACAAATTATAGTATACAAGGGTCCAGATTAGCAACACATTCCTTTAAGATCAAAAATATATCTTAACATGTTTGTCTTCATTTCAGCAGTTACAACATTATGAAAAGTAATCACCATGATAACTTAAATTGGTTCCCCATTAAATATCTTGGTGGGAATTCCAAGATCTCAGTCCTTCAAAAATAACTTGCTCTCAAAACTATCTCGGTGAGCTAATAAAATAGTTTGATTGAGTGCATGGCATTATTGCCCCAGAAGACAATTTCTCATTCTTCCAACCCTCTTAGAGATTTTTGTCCTCTTCAATAATATGGAGCTAAGGATAAATTTCAAAGAGTGTTCTGAAACCATATTGTTGGATCTTTCTCTTTCCTGAAGGTGGGTCCTCTCAAATATCCATAACACAAGCATCTCACCAAAAAATTGAAATTTTCAAAAATTTGCAGATTTCGGAACGGATGACAACATCTAGCCCTTTATGGGGACATGAGTTGGATTGATCATTGTGAAAACAATACATAATCTCAAGGTTTTAATTATATACCATCTCCTTATCCATCGGGTCAATACTTAATACAAGGAGACATCCTCTCAACATCACCGCACCAAAGCACACAAACACACAAAAAGGATCATAAAGGGAAACGAGCCAAAAATGGGAAATTATGTATAGAGAAGAAAATGAATATTTGTAGGGGGAATGAAAGATATTAACAAAATATACATAATTCTAAAGATAGGATGAGAGAAATATGTACCTTTGTGAAACAACACACTTTGAAAGTATGAGGCACCCGAGAACTGAAAATGATCAATTGAGTATACCAAAATATCATGGGGGCATTATGTGGATTGAAAAAGAATACATAATAAAATAAGCCATCCATAGTGATATTCCATGATAAAATCATTTGGTTCTGTGAAGAGTCTGAATGCATTCGTGAAACTCCTATTCTTCGAAAATGAGAAAGTGGAGGAATAGTGTTATACAAAAACTTGTACAAAGCTTGGTTGCTTCCAAACTGATTGTTGCACACTACTGAACTCTAAAAATTGGATTCCTTATAATCACTCTCAAGAGGAAAAGTATTGAATCATTTATCATTATCATGATCTTCAAACTGTGTAATTTATAACTTGCTCATGGAGAATACACCTGCTGTTTTTACAAAATCAGCACCCTTGCTTTCTAGTCCCGGAGGGTCTTGTTGCTTAGGTACAAATGATATTATTGATTTATCTTCATGATTAGCAAGGAAATTGAAGGATATTATACTAGGTAAAAATTGATCAACAATATCATCCTCTTCCTCTTGCCTGCATTCTGAAGAATGTGCTAAAAAACTGGAATGTCTTAATGATAATTGTGAAGAAAATATTCCAGGAAGGAATTTCCATTTTTAATCTATTCCGAAGGACTGTAAAAAGGCTCCTATATGTTGATTTCAATAGAAAATATAATAGGATGGATATTGAATTCATTGACTTATTTTCCTTTAGGCTCAGACACTTGTTTGTTATTAAAAGAACTCAAAACAATAGGAGGATTATCATCAATGACCTGATTTTCACTGTCTCGAAATTCTTCCAATATAAGGAAAAATTAGCTTTGTTCCTGTTTTCATGATGAACTTCAATTTCCACCAACATAGGATCATTTCTTTCAAACCAAGGACATTCAACCCCAGTGTATGACATATCTTCTAAGAACTCTATTTCAAGTTGAAATGGAGCCTCAAGTTGTTTGTCTTCTTCATCATTTGAAGGAATATTAAATTGGCATGCATCAGGTGGAGCAATAAGAAGACATTCATTGGTGGAATTGAGGTAGTATTGAGGAATAAATACCTTGTAATATGGAGAATCATCATGAGCAGCTTTTGGAACTTGAATGTTTTCCTCTTCATTACAAAGTGTCTCAGATTCATCAACTGATTGTTCTTCAATTTGTTTAGCCTCCTCATGTGCTTGCAGTTGCCTATATTATTTGTGTACTTCTCGATCAGCTGTATGTATTTTTATCATTTGTAAGTGCTATTTTCATCTTTCTTCCTTTTGTAGCACTTTCTTGATATTTAAGCCACAAATATTTAATCACTAGGTCATCACATGCAACAATTTGTTTCAATCTCTCTTTCCTTTCTTACATTGTTAGTTTCTTTTTGGAGATGACACGGGTGAAATAGTGGCTTTATTTTTGGAATATGGAACATTAGC
Organism: Taxus wallichiana var. yunnanensis; assembly: GCA_018340775.1. Lineage (NCBI taxonomy): Eukaryota > Viridiplantae > Streptophyta > Pinopsida > Cupressales > Taxaceae > Taxus > Taxus wallichiana. The sequence continues at coordinate 132,800,321 of CM031234.1, forward strand.
AAAATCTAGAAATAAATTTCTTACCTTCTTATCTTCAATAGGTTGTAGTAGATTTTTTACAACATGGTCTTGGATTCATGCCTCTCGTAGAAGTTTTGCAAAAACAGAACCTGTTCTCAATTGACTGAAGCTTAAAAATTTTGAATGGGGAGATCTCCATCTTCATCTCCATCACTGTCAATGTCACTCATTGGATTGGGACAAAAGTTTTTTTCATCTTTCCTTCATTCTTGGGAAGGTTCCTGGATTGAGGGAATGAACGTGACAAAAGTTTGATCCCCAATGGAGTTGTCAAAAATAGTTGGTTGGATTTTTTTCCACTAAATTTTTCCTATGGAAGTATGCAAAAATCAACAACAGTTAGGGAAATTTACCTTTGGACAGGGTGAAATTTCCTCTACTTTGTGAGAGGGGCAGTTCCCTCGTATGATATGATTTTTTGTATTTTTGGTGATTTTAACCAAAAACACAAAAGTGTAGAAAATTTGAGAAATGGAAAATATGAAGAGAAAGGAATAATGAATGTGGAAAGAGAAATGCGAATTGTAAATAGAAAGATGCACAAAAGGATAACTTATCTATCAGATGGAAAAGAATACAATGAGTGTGAAATCTGAGAAGCACAAAGTCTTCATCTCCTTCAGAACATACTGATATGGCACAAAGTCCACATACTTTGACATTCAACGCAAAGTATGATCACCTGAGCATCAAGCATACTATGAAGGAACAACAATATCAACAATTCAATTACAAGTAGACTAACAGATTTTGCAATTGAAACCATTAACACAATAGCATAAAAAGCATTGTATTCTTGAGGGAAAATATGTGCACACAAAGTTACAAAGATCCCGATCCAACAACATCCAATAGGATAGAAGAACTCCCCAAAAGAGTTTTGGAATGAGAAAGATGAGAGAGGAACCCCATTACAATTACAATGTTGCCTTATATAGGCATCTTTTCCAAGAAGCAGTTATGAAACTACCTGACTAATCCTTAACCCCAATCCCAACCTCAAGTTGACTCAACTTGAGTTGCATATTACATTACAATTTATAGATAAATAATATTTAATTAATTTGGTGAACAAATTAATTAAATATATTTCAATTTGGTGAATACTTGGATGAGGATTGATTTTCTACTTCATGTTGTCCCATAACTTGTGGTTGGAGAGAATGATGCCCATGCCTCTTAATTGTACTTTCAACCACCACTAAACTACCATTATGAACCGAGTTTGTTTTCTGTAAAATTATTTAGAAAATATGCATTAATTCTTGATTTTCTTGTTTATTGTGCTTATTAATCAAAGATATGATTCCAATGAGTATTCATTTGTGTAATTTCGTTGAGAATAGCTTAAGTTATGTCCATATTAGCAGAGACAACTATTTGAGTTTCTACAAGTTTGCTTGGCCTTCACGGACCGAGTAATTAAAAATGGTTAAATATTTTATCCCCTTCTCTAATGTTTCACATCATTTAATTGTTTTGCACCACTTTAATATGAAAGGGGAGGTCTTTTGGTGCATGCATTGTTGTATTTCCAGCTTGGTCCCTTTAACAAACCCCAATCTTGTCATCACATGCATCAAAGCTTCCTTGTATTTACTTTCCTCTCTCATCGATGAGCTCCTTTATCCCACACGCCAAACTCATTACTTGCAATGTCAGCTTATTCATATTTCATTGGGTTCTATTCTATTTTGACTCCAACAATTTTGTATCCTACATCGTTGACACCATCCTAACTTCTAACTCGGCACCACCCTACATTGAAATGCCATGTCAACCTTCCAAAGAACCCACTCACATATTAGCTTAATTCTTTCTTGGTTAGCCCACTTATACAATGCAAATCGGTAGATGGACTATTCCAAAGGAAGATTGGGAAAGGAGAATTTGTCTTTTCTGCAGCAAAGGGGTCGTCGAGACAGAATGGCATTTCGTTATGGAGTGTTCAGCATATGATGATATTCGTATTCAGTATGAAAACAACTTGAAGGTGGACAGACTAGAGGAACTCTTCAAAGGAACAAAGCTTCAAGCGACCGCGGGTTCATCCTCAAGATTCACAGCCGAAGAGCGGATATTGAAAGAAGTCTGAAATATGATTAAAATCTCAATTTTTGTGGTCCCATAGACTCTTCAGTCTCATGGACGTTATTAAAATCTTTCATTTCATTTCATTTCAATGTAGGTATTTCAGAATTTCCATGCACAAATGTTCCGAATTCACATGGGCCCCAATCAACCGATATTACAGACATGATGCCTTTCACGAGAACTTGAACTTGAACTCGTGCCATCCCAACTCCAAACACCCGCAATGTTCCTGAGATCTCCATATGGGCCATTGACACACTCCTCGTCTGCACACCATTCTCTTCGGAAATGTTTGGTTTCTCCTCTGTATAGACGCCCCATCGCCACTTGGGCCATCAACTTTTTCCATCCCCGCACTGGTCTTGCCTATGGTACTTCGGCTATTTTAGGAATTTTTGGCCCACGATGCACAAATATCTTTGGGGCCACTCGGTATTTCAACACCCAATATATCTTCATCGTGCCCTCTTTTTCCGCTAAGTGTTTTTAACGAGCTCGAACTCGGGAAGTTTAATTTGTCCCCGAGTTAACCTTTAAAGCTATGTTGATTTACATCGTGACATGACTCGGCGTTTATATTTTCCTTTAGCTAAGTGCTTGATTCATGCCATATAATTATTCTTGGCTCTGCAATGTATCTTTGAGCTAATCTTATCATGAGATAAGTGGGCTTCAACTTTACAATGTCACTACTTAAGCAAGTAAGGAATCTTCTCACTTGGTACGGATCTTGGGAGCTTCTTTCCCGTATTATATTGCTTACACTAAGTGAAAATTCTCCATTTGTGCTAAGTCCTTAAAACCAACTCAGCTTGTTTGAAGGCTCAGCCACCATATAATAGGATCCTCATCATGCATTTTTGCACAATCCCCAACCTCTTAGTTATGCCTTGATCTTTCCTTTTTACCATCATCGAGTTTCCCCAAGTTCAAGTCACAACCTCTTCACACTGCATGTTATCAAAAGCTCAGCGACTATTGCATTTACATTTTAGGAGCTATGATTGCTTGACAATAATTCGATGCAGTAATTTAAACCAGTTTAGCGACAACTGGTGACATTGTTTAATTTGTTCAGATATAGAGCTCAAGCATAGTGTACACGACTCGATGAGTCGAGAGTGACTCGTATTTAAGGATTGTTTCCTTTACGAGTTCAAACTAGCTTATTGCGAGATTGTGTGAGGTGTGTGGGCTCGACACCTCCGATAGTGTATGTTTTGGTCTTCTCAAGATAGATTGGTTACAATTTGACTTGAGCGAGTTCCTTGCATTGATCATGGTATAGCTTGATATCTTCTTTGTGACTTGCCATAACCATTTGGTCAATGTAGGCTGAGTTTGGGAGTGCACTTAGCTCCAATGTTCAACTCTTTTGGGTCTATGAAGTCTGCTCTCTCTTCCCAATGTTGTGCCAAGTTTTTAACTAACCCTGCCCAGTGACTTGGTACTTCACTCTAGCATGAGCTCGATTATCATAGCTCAGTGAGCCATGGAATGACTTGTCTTATTAAGGATAACTCGATATCTATTGATTCAATCCCACTTTAGGGCCCCTAGAGCTCAATGCCAAACACCTCAACCATGAGAACTATTCATGAGCCCAAGATTTTATAAGCTAGCATGCCTTCAATTCACCATCTCTCATAGCTTGACATCTTTGATCTGCCATCGTTTACTTCAACCAGTTCTACCATGCATGGGAGAGCTCAACTTCCATGTTCTCGCATTATCGAGGATCAGCCACGACTTTTATCTTCTATAACAATGACTCGTCTTAATTTACATCACTTGGTATTTATAAAAATGAAAAACTTGGTTCTATTACTTAAACAGCTTGGTGCCATGTCCTCCCCATTTTGCAACTTAGTCCCTATGCATCAACACATTTGTTTTGAATTGGTTTTCCATTAAATAGCTTGGTGGGAATTCCAAGAGCTCGGTCCCTCCAAAATTAACTCTCTCTCAAAACTAGCTGGATGAGCTAAGAAAATAGTTTGGTTGAGTGCATGGCATTATTGCCCCAAAAGACAATTTCTCATTCTTCCAACCCTCTTATAGATTTATGTCCTCTTCAATATTATGGAGCTAAGGATCAATTTCATAGATTGTTCTTAAACCGTACTATTAGATTTTCTCTTTTCCTAAAGGTGGGTCCTCTCAAATATCCATAACACAAGCATCTCACCAAAAAAATTAATTTTTTTAAAAATTTGTACCATTCTCGAACGGGTGACAACAAGTCCAAATGACATGACGTGTAATAAAAACATCCCCATTATGTTTTAAAGGTGGTATTATCTTTATCTTCATGTGTAATTCTCATCCGATGGTAACTTGAAAATCCATCTATAAACGATTATATCTCGTGTTGTGCCATTCCTTCTAAGATATATTTAGTGAATGGTGTGGAAAATGATCTATGACACACCATTCACCGAATATATCATGCATAACTTGAGAATTTTATCTATCTCATCTTTTACTTTTACAAATAGATTGGTATTCATCCGATAAGGTCCCTTATGAACCAGCTTAGTTCCCTCCTTAAGCTTGATTTTCATTTCCCCAATTATGGATGTACACCTTTCAATTCATGATATCCCCTAGGAAATAGATCTTGAAAGTCACACAATAGCTCAATTATCTTTGCAACCTCATGTTCAGACCAATAATCAATTCCCTAGAGCATCCTCACCCCAAATTTCACATTTTTGTCTTCAATGGCACATGGTATGTGTGCACCTTCTCATCTATAGATTCCATCACCCGGTGCACACCTTCGTATGTTTAATATCCAGTCCTCTACCTCTCCATCATCTATGAGGTAGAAAATTTTTACTTTCTTTTCCCTCCAAGTGCGCCCTAATTGTGTCTCTTACATTACTACAAGGTCCTCAAGTGCCTCAAGATCAACATCACCAAATAAATAGATTATGATCCATTCAACCTTTGTGTTATCCCCCAATGTTATGTGCCTCATAATATGAAAGGATTCATGAACTAGTGTCTTAGTAGAAAAATAATCAAAAGTGTGAATAATACCCAGTAGTCGGGTTACATCAACTTGTTAGCTTCTCGCTTCAACTCAGCGTGTACATACTAAGCATGCACGCAAATCGTACAATGTTGAGTAAAAATTGTGTACCCATAGAGATGGTGGAAAATCATCTTGCCCTTGCATCCAATTCCTTTCACAATTGTGAACATGTATCATAGGAGGGGTCTTCCCATCATAATCTTGTACTCATCAAGGAAGATTCCTTCAAACAAACCTTGTCAAGAATGCCACTTTGATCTCACACCAACCAATTAAACTATCTTTGTGTATTTCCCAATAGCAAACTTCCATCCCTCACAAGTGTTATAACATCATGTTTCTCCTATCTCCTTCATTGTGCCATTGTTCTTCCATCGCATACAAATATAACTCGGGATTATCCTCCCTTGTATACTTTGGCAAGCTAGTTTTACCCAACCGCCTAATTGTGTGCGGTCTAACCATTCTTGTCACTCTTACATGCACTCCTAACCCACCATCTCATATGTTTCATGAGCCCAATTTTCAAAAGCCACACTAGTAGTATCATTGATGGATCGAGCATATTCCTCATGAAGCACACCCTTCTTTGATGGCTCCATATACTGTGGTCACGTACCATATGTGTGTAGATTCTATTAATATCATCTTCATTTATAGGATCTATATAGGGCGTACAACATTCACATCATCTATGGGTATTACAACACCCTCATCCTTGTTCTCAAAATTGATATACCTCATGTTGAAGTGCAAGTACACATTATTTTCATAACACTAACGACATCCAAGAAATGTAGGGAAATTATCTACTTTAGCTAGCTCCAATACCTCAAAGTCACCCATGAACTTGGCTCCCTGAATAGTGATAGAAACATCCTTTAGTACCGAATGGGAATAACTCTTCTCTTATCGGTATATGTACAACACATTTGAGGATGGCTGAAATAGAGGCCTTCCCATTTGGTTCCAAGCATCAAGGATTATAATGTTAACTTATGATCTTGTATCAATGAGAATATTACTTACTATCCATCCATTAATCACTACATGTAGTGTGTTTTCCTTTATTATTCATGATCTTGTGGTGGAAAGTTAGCATGAAGGATTTAGTGCCCCTTTTCTATACCTGCACGCATGCGACATCTTATCTCGCAACCATTCTCCAAACAAGGGTATGATGTTATCCTATCTCGAGAATTTTTGTACCTCTTTAAGATCATCAACATCCTTTTTTTGTAGCTCAACACCCATCACACGCTTTCTCCTTTAAACATTGTATCTCTCCATGGAGTTCCCTCATGATGCCTATAGTCTCCGATACACTTCCTTTTGTTGGATACTTCACATGCACAACTTCTTCCCATATAATGAGAGGTCATACCTTTCCCGCTCATGCATGTGTGGTGCCTCTATGTGTGTTGTAACTAATAAAGGTTGAATTTTAGGCTCAAACATCTTATTTTGTTCCATGTTCTCTTGCTTAACGCATTTCACCTTAATCATAGTTGCACACTTATCATTTTTATTATTCTTACACATGTGGGCATACAAGTATGCAAAATCCTCAACATTGTGTGCCTTGCCACAATACGTGTAAACTTGATTCTTTGGAAAATCACATTGATAAAGGTTAGGTGACACACAAGTATAACATGTCCCTCGTACAAACCTTTTATAGACACCACAACATATGATCATGTATCCACCTCTAAATTCTACATTACCAATGTTGTGTGATTCACTAGTTTGTCATTTGTACACTGTAAGCTACTCTCTACACCGATCTAGTGTAACCATGTTTCACAAGCCTTATGAATCGATCAATTATATGATAATTAGCTTTTCCATGAGTATGCACATCAGATATTTTATAATATATAGAGACATTCTTCTACATCACGTGCTACAAAAGTGGACAGTTATGGACATCATGATTCTTATAAAAAATCTCATAGGCCATTAAAAATACATGCACATTCATGCATGAGACAATTATCCTTTTGTATGTCCTTCTACCTCATAATCAGTGCACCATAGTCCACTGCGTGGTCTCATGTGCTGAATTGCGAGACAACTTCTCCAATCTGTGTAGCCATTGGTGCAATCTAGGATTCAAGGAATTTGTTTACTCCTATATCAACACTTCTAATTGTTTTAGTGTGCAAGATCGCTTCCAAGGATTTTCACGGTTTAGTAAATGTCTTATGTGATAGCACTCTCTGGAAAGGTGTCAATAAGTTTCCTACAAACCACTACACATCTTTGGATCGATGGATGTTATTGGAAATCTTAGACAATAAGGTCTTGAAATGCACATCATATTCTCTAACACTTTCAGACAAACCCTGCTTAATATCCTTCAGTGTACTAATGCTTTGTTGCCAAAACTCTAGTATGTAGAATTCAACTAAAAATTATGTGCATAACGCATCATAATCCACGCCATCTAATGTGGCTCATCCTTTCTATACCAACTATCTCTGTGTAGCCTTCAAGCGTGGTTGTAAATTGACTTGCCTTATGATCAATAGTTATTATTTCCTTATCTCTCCACAAATACTCACACTTATGCACATGTTCAGTTACATCTTCCACACCTCTATACTCTGCAAAATTAAGATACATCTCAAAGAAGTTCTGAGGGGTCTACTATTTTGGTTGTTGAGGTTGTAATGGATGTTGTGGTCATTTTCCTATAATGGGGCCAAATCTTGAACCTTTTCCTCCACTAGGATTTCATCCATGTGCTTTGGAGGTCTTGAACCTCTTGATCCTCCCATTGGGACTTAGGGACAAGTAGAAGTACTACCTTACTTCCCCTGTCGTAGTGATAAACTATACACCAACTATCTATCCTAGAACTCCACCAATAGTACTACCTCCAATGGGTAGCATGCCACCACTTTTCCCGACGATGATCCTACCAAATTAGTTCCAAATAAAATCTATACAAATACAGGCACCTATTGTGCTTCCATATGCACTTCCCGAGTTGATACCAATATATCCAACCATATGTGGTGATAATTTATTACCTTCCTGCTCACCTTCACTATGATGATCTTCTACAACAACATCTAGATTCTAAACACCATGTGTAAGGGCTACGAGGCCAGCCGGGTCGATTCATGTCAATGGCTCTCATTCTCTCTTTAGAATCACTCTCCTTAGATGTTGAATAGGTACTTATAATGCACTTCCCCAATACTAGAAATACATGATCTTGTGGTCCCTCACCTTCCATAGGGTTCTCTTCACTACTTCCTATCATAATTCCCCTTATCCATAGTGCCCCTCTAACTACCCTTTCTCGTGCATCACTATACTTGCTTATTATTTCTTCTCTTTCCTTTCTTCTTCTTAGACCAATGCCATCCTTCTCAAAACTGATTTCTACCCCTATACATTGTGGTTTTTATCCTATCATCGGTAGGTTCTCGATCCTAAGCTCAATCATCAATATCTTGATAGCTAAAGGTTTCACACATAAGTATGATCCTCTTAGTTCATGTAAAAACTAGGTCTTTTCTTCCTCTGGGAATGAGTATGTTGAAATCACATACTCCAAGATATAACTATATAACACACCTTCCCACTAGTGATGTACAAATCTTTTCCATGGCTCATCCAAATCAGAGTGTGTGGTAATCACCTTGGCTCCACACTTTCTTTCTCCATAGCTAGACACCCATGTTTTGTGTGTAAGATGATAACCAATGGTATAATTATACTAGAAAGAAGTTGAAGAACGTATCATAAATTAAATCATATGGGTTTTCTTCCACCCATTTACACACATTAAAATTTGGTCCAATGTTATATCTCTAAGAAAACACACCCTTTCCGTCATGCACCCAAAGCTCAATGTTCTCTAAAGATAACCAAAATGTCATACATACACCACATCCCGATGAGTAGAAATAAAATAGGTCTTGGAAATGGAACCAAAATGTGGTCTTATTTTTATCAACCAATTTTTATTTGGGAAAGTTGGATGTGTTGAGTAAGGTGGCCTTACTCAAGGGCACGGAGTTCAAGTTTCATGAGCCATAGTGAATGCCTCATCACTTTGAATAATTGTGACTACTAAATCATGAATATCTTCTTCCACTTTATACAAAAAGATGCATGGAGCTTATAGTTGGATCATCTATTGAGGTAATCACATAATTTTATTGACATAAAGATTAATATTAGAGTGTTCAAGGGCCTAAAACCGTTAGTTAGGGTTTTGAATGAAGAAACCCCAACATTTCTAAACTTGATCATTATTCACAGTTAACACCTATTAAGTTGAATATCTCCTTGATCATCCTTGAAAGGTATTTTTGGGGACATAATTGGAAGGAGTATGATATAACCTTTCTCAAACTACTTGACGGTTTTGCTTTGAATATGCTAACTCTAAGGTTTAGTGCCTAGACTATAAATAAAAATTGATATTTTGGTCTTTTTGAGCTTTTTGGATGGTTCAAAATCTCTAAAAACTTTCTTCCAATTTCAAAAATGTTTTGGAATTCTTATCCATGTAGAGTACCATTCATGCAAGGCTATGTTTCAGATCCATCCGGGTCTCAGAGTGATGACAGTGAAGAAATATGTGAAAATTGCAACATATGAAGTATGGAGGATTGAAATGAAGGAAATGGGGAAAATAACAAAAGGTGAAGGCTGAAATAAGTTTCTAAGAATTATGTGTAATGTTTTCTCATGATGAATCTTCCTCTTTAAGATTAGAAATGATAGTTAAGACATCATTGGGGAAGGTGACAATTTTTTTGGTAGTTACATATGATGTCGAGAGGTGGGCTTTATGGCAGCGTGTGAACTCAAAAGTCTGAAAACGATATGAAAATAGATTATTTTTCTCGTTTAATCATATCAAAAGGTTTAAAATAGTCAAAATATGAAGTTAGTCAAGTTTTGAAAACCATTCATCTTCCTTGAGTACGTGAAAAATATGAATGAAAAGTGAAATGTGAAGAGGAAGTAAAAAAGTTGAGTATATGAGGTATTGATAGTCTACAAAATAAAATGTTTTGAGTATGAACAGAGGTTGGGATTTTAAAAAGTAATGTTTAGGTCTATGAAATTATGAAAGAGTTAAGTTGAAGCTTGAAAAATCTTGTTCATACGGTTAGAAGACATATGACCATATCAAAGAGATAGTCTATTTTTGAGTAAAAAGGAGGGAGTTGAAGTTGATATAGAAAGGTATAAGACCATGAGAATAGATCCTTGATGTGTATATGAACCTGATTTCATATATCCAAACAAGATGAGAAGATGAGTGTTTGAATTTGATGAAGAAAGATCTTGTGTACAAAATCATTGAGGAAGGAGGAATGAACAAGGCAAGGAGTTTTGAATGATTTTTTCAAATGATGTGATTGAGATAAACAAAAAATTGACCTTATAATTTTATAGAGAAAATACATGAGAATTTGTTTCCTATAAAGATGAGTATTTGAGTGATTAAATGATTGAGAATATGCTACTAAATGTGAGCGCTATATGACACAGACTAGATGTTAAGTAGATGATCAGAAGACAGGGGAATTAGGAGCATAATTGAGAAGAGAAGTGGAATAATTTAGTTGTAACCATAATTTTTTTGTTTAAGTATAAGTTGCATCTTAGCAAATGGGGAATTGTAGCTTTCCTGTGAGGTTAAGCTCATTAAAGGTTTGTTGATGTTGAACAAAACTTGGGAGTTTAAGCTTCCAGACAGGTTGAAGTATTTCAAAGGTTGAGTGGTTGCTTCGTCAATTTTGAGTTGCGGCTCCGAGGTTGAGTTGAAGCTCAACCATGAAATCAATGTAATAAATATAGGACAATTTTTTTCTAAACCTAGTTCTTAGTTTTAGTGGGGTTTTCCCGGTTTGGGTTTCCCACAATAAAATTTTTTTGTGTGTGTTGTCTCTCCTTTTAACTTCTTGTGAATGTCGGTTTGGTTATGTTGATACAAATTACTTGAATTAATTTATGAGCTAAAAATTAAACACACACTAATTCATGCCTCCCTCATGGTGTCCAAATTTCTAACAATCATGGCCATGAACAACATTGGAAAAAGTGATAGACATGGCCACAAACAACATTGGCATGCTGATTTTGGTGGTGCCATGCCATAGCGAACCCCATCAAGAAAACACCCCACCCCCGAGTCATATTTAGGGAATTGGGAATAAATATAGCTAGGTGTTTGAAAAATCTTCATCATGGTCCCACTGTTACAAGGCTAAATTGATAAGCATGGCCACAAATAACATTGGTGTGGTGAGATTTTCTACTACTAAAACAGAAGGTCTAAAGTTGCTCAAAATTTAACCAAATGAATAAAACTAGACCCTTCACCATTACAACCACACTCATTCCACAAGATTTTAATACACAACTCCACATTATCATTAAAATTTATTTATGTTGCTTGGTAGCATGGAATCATCCATAATATTTTTGGGTGAGTTTCTTTTTGAATACTTCCATCAACATATGTTAAAATTCCACAATATTTTATATCTTCATCGATGGACATATCCATAATTTAGTGATCATTAAGTTATTATAATATGATATAATATTCAAGCGATATTTTCAAAATAAGTAACATCAGACCTTAGCAACAACTAAGCCATTCCTTCTAATAAGTAATAGAGCTTAATAGTCATGACACATTACTTCTAATCTGAACCCCATTGTTTTATCTTTAGTAGATGAATGAAGGCTATGATCAAGATCGAGAGCTCTCTCATTCCCTACGTCATCAAGCAAAGGCTTAACTGGTCTTGATTTTTCATGATGGGCATATTCATGCACCTAGTATTTTTAAATCCATATTATTTGTCCATGTTGATGATAATGCTTACATTTATGAATATGTTTATGTTTTTTTTTTTTTTTTTAATATTGGCAAATAGTTTTTTGAAAGGGACTATACCCTTGAATACAAAATAAGGCCTATAAGCCGGAATAAGAGAGAGGAGCAGAGTGACTGTAGCACAGTTCAAGAGTTACAACAAAATCAACGTAGCCCAGAAACAACTACACAGACAAGACTTAACAGCAAAAAAAAGGCAAAAAAACAGCAAGACGACAGCCAAGAAACAGTAATATTAACAAAAAGAGCAGAAGAAGTATCCAAGACTACTTCTTGGCCGCTTGATCAATACTGATCTTGACTTTTTTCCAAGCTTGAAACATGCCTAACGTGGTCATCTCGAGCAAAGATCCATCTTATCGAGCTCCTTAATGGTTCTCTTGCTCTCTTTATCATTGCCCCAAAGCGCCGTCGGACACCGCTTAGATTTGAAACACTCTTGGCATGACCCACGATAAACTCCTCGATGGCCCTAAAGGCTGCAATATTGTAGTCATGTCTGGTCTTAGCCTTCCCAAGGCGGGAGTCTAAGGAGGTCAGCTTTTTGTATATGTCATCAATCTGACTATTGTCAGTGCTCCCTTCCCCCTCCATGCTTTTTTTGCCTTTTTGCTTGGCAAGGTTTTTGACCTCAACCTTCAGCAATTTAATCTCTGCCTCTAAGGCCTCCAATTTCTTAGAAGGGTTATCCATCTGTGCCTCCCGGGGACTGGCACTTCTAATGTTCAGCAGATCACGAGCAATATCAAGCTCAAGAGGTTCATCCCCCACAGCAGCAGTCTCAAGGTTGAGTCTCCTAGAAGCCCTAGTGACTCGTTTAGAGGTAGAGGCAAGGTGGGTGGCAGGGGCAGCAGCAGGAGGAATAGAAGGAGAAGCATGAGCATCCGGCATGGGGGTAGCAGCACCTAAGGCGGGGGCAGCAGCAGGGGCAGTAGGGGAGACAGGACTGGCGGCAGCAGAGCCCATCAAAGGGGGAGCCGGGCTGGGAGAGTAAGGGAGACCGGGATACTTAAGAAGGCAGAGCTTGTGGATAAGCAGAATAAGCCCTTGGTGCAAGGGAACCGCCCGGGTATGTCTCTGGAACTCCAAAATGGAGCGCTCAAGAGAGTTTAACAAATAGTGCGGGAAGCAAACCAACCTATTCCTACGGAAGTGGTTCAAAAAGACAAGGTGCTTAGCAGGGACAGTAACAAACCTGCCTTCCAAGGAGATGTAACGAATCATCATGCGGGTGACTTCATCGTACGGAGGTGGAATTGAGCTTACAAGCAGGCCCGCAGTGCTGAAAATAAGCTTCTCATCCTCCTCCACAAATCTTCTTTCTTCAACCTCTTTGATAACCCTCTTGTTGAAGAAGCGGTACCCTTCCAGGCTGAGGCCAGTCGCTTCAGCTAATAGCTCTTCATTGATAAGAATTTTCTGCCCCCCATAGTCGACTGTCCTCCCATTCCATTCCTTGGCAAAGCGAACAGAGATGCTTTGATCATGCCCTTGCATCCTTTCAACAAAGCTGGTGAAGCCGCCAATGCTAAGAATGTTCCAAAGCTCCGTGTTTTCTTTCCAGTCAGGGTCCGCGCACGGCTCAATTTGACAGGGTGGCCCTCCCATCTTCACTGTGATGTGTTGGTTACAGCAATTTCCAGGATACCTTTGAGCGTGAAGAGTATTACGATTCTTGCTGTTGAAGGTCGCATAAAAATAGGAACTATAGCCGTTAGTCTTCTCACGAACGGCTGTGTGATTGCTGTTCTGAGCCTGCGGGAAGTCGCGCGTGAAAACCCCTTCCCTGTCAGCTTTCACCTTGTAGTTATCATCGGTTTTCGTGGAGCTTAGCATCCGGATATCAACAGCTATTGTACCTCCCGCGTGCGTGATTTTTAAATCCAGATATCTCCACTTGAAGTTCCTTAAAAAAATCTTGCTATTATTTGAATTAGATATCATTTGCCACGCCATATACTTTAAAGCAGCACATGTGGAAGAATTTATGGATTTGATTTTCCTCCAAAGATTAAGGCATATCTCTAGAGATTGTTTGCATGTGAAGGTCCGCATGGATGCTGTTGTGGAGCTGATTAGGGATACTATCCTTATCCCATGTAGTGAAATTTATGTTAATGCCATAATTGGCCAAAGGTGCATCCGCCACTTGTTTCCCTCCCCGTAAGTATGTACTATTCGATATCTTGTTGAAGGTATGACCGATGCTTATGGACTCGAGATAAAATCTTTAATATTCCAAATGGGAGATGAGGACTGATTCGAAGTTTAATAATATTAAGGAGTCCCCTTCAACAATAAGGTTCTGGATATTTTGGGCCCGTGCAACTCAAACCCAGAGAGCGAGATAAAGCTTCTGGCAAAAATGATTGGTTTGAATTCCCATTTTTCCAAAGATATGCAAAGCAATCGATTGCCTTTGTGGTCCCGAATTGCCCCTCCTCCCGCCATTGTTCTGTGGTTACCCTTAGAGGCGCCATCAAAGTTCAGCTTGAACCAATTGGAGTCAGGAGGATGCCATTTAATCAAAGATCTATCCACACTATTCCCGGGGTTGCTCCAATTACCAAACTGCCAATTAGATAAGATGTGCTCTTCATTCTCAGGATAACAATTGTTTTTGGGAGGTTTAAATCTGGCCATGTCCTCTTTGATGCCTTGGGAAATTTTGCCAATACTGAAATTATAATTCTGTTTCCTATTTCTGAAAATGATATTATTTCTATCCTTCCAGATCCTCCAAATTAAATGAGGGATGGCTAATTTCCAGATTCTTTTGATAGCACAATGTCTGAATGGTGGGTTCCATTGATTCCATAGCTGATTAAGATCCTCCGGCAACACCCAAAGAGCTTCGAATTTGGAAAGGACAAAGTTCCACATTTTATTGGCATAATCACAATGAATGAACAGATGACTAATGTCTTCATAATCATTCCTACAAAGGTGACACCAATTGGGAATGATGAATCCTCTTCTCATCAAATTGTCAGTGGTGAGAATTTTACCTCTGATGGCCAGCCAAAGAAAAAAATTTATCTTGGGGGTTAACTCAGGCATCCAGATCAAGTTCCAGTTAAAATCAGATTGGTTACTTATGAAAAAGATTGGTATACCCAGATTTGACTGAGTATTTTCCATCTTGTGAATTACTCCAGACCAGCTCATCCTTGGAATCCAACCGACAAAATGGAAGAGATCTAGAAGGTCTTGAAGGGAGGAAATAATTTGTTTCAGATTCAATACGCTCCATAGAAAGTCTTTTCCAAGTCTTGTTGGTGCCATTTCCATCAATGTAGTCCTTGATTTTAGTTCCATACTTGCTTGTAAGGCTGTCCTTAGCCATCCCAAATCTCTCCAAGAGATTATCACTGGACCAGTTATCCTCCCAGAAGTTTATGTCACTGCCATCCCCCACTTTCCATTTGCTGCCCTGCTTTATGAAGTTTCTACTCTTAATCAGATTATTCCAAAAAATGGAACCATTGGGGAGTTGCTCATCGTGCAGATAGGAGTAAACAGCTTGTTGATTCAAGTATTTTTCTTTAATAACATCAATCCAGGGTTGTTTCTCAGATAGCAATCTCCAGCCCATCTTAGCGATGAGTGCCTCATTCATTTTTTCAATATTTTTTATACCCAGCCCTCCCATAGTCTTTGGGGTGCAGACTTTATCCCAGGCCACTAGGTGAAATCTGAATTTCTCTTCCATGCCTTGCCATAAAATTTTTTTCTGAATCCTTTCAATTTTCTCTCTGAAGGAAGAAGGAATTTTGAAAAGTGACATGATATAGATGGGCAGACTTTGGAGTGTGCTTTTAATGAGAAGGCACTTACCAGCACTAGAGAGAATGGCCCCTTTCCAACCGGCCATTTTTTTCTGAAATCTCGTCAATAAATCATCCCACACCGTGTGAGAGACTTTCTTAGTGCCAAGAGGGAGACCTAAGTACGTTGCTGGAAGAGCTCCAATTTTACAGCCCAGAATTTTAGCAATCTTGAGCTGTCTTTCCCCAGGGGTGTTAAAGAAAAAAATGATGCTTTTGTCATAGTTAATCTCTTGCCCAGAAGCAGATTCATAGAGCTGTAGTAGAGCCTTAATAGCTTTAGCTTCTACAACTGAGGCTAGAAGAAGAAGGATAGTGTCGTCCGCAAACTGTTGATGAGAGACAGCATGGCTGAATGAAGTGGGTTTAGAACCATTTAAAAGGCCGTCTTCCACCGCTTTGCTAATTGTTCTACTAAGGTCATCGCACTAAAAGGATGAAGAGCAAGGGGAGATGGGGTCTCCTTGCCTTAGACCTCTCGCTCGGTGAAAAATCCCACTGAGGCTCTCCATTAACAACCACAGAGAAACGGTCGTAGATATACAAGACTTGATAATTTTTCTAAACTTTTCCGTGAACCCAAATTTGGATAAAATCCTATCAAGGAAGACCCAAGAAACTTTTTCAAAAGCTTTATTCATATCAAGTTTGAGGATCATGCTTGCCTTTTTATTATTTTCCATGGAATGTATAGTTTCATGCACCATAATCACAATAGTCTTGTATTATCCTGCCTTTAATAAAGCCACTCTGCTGCATTGAGATGAGATCATTCATTATGAGCTGCAGCCTAGATGTAATGATTTTGGTGAAAATTCTAAAGATAGCATTAACAAGACTGATGGGTCTGAAGTCCTTGAAATCTTTTGCATCCATTTTTTTAGGTGCCAACACAATGTGCGTGTTATTGAGCTCTTTTAGAAGATTTCCCGTTCTATAAAATTCATTAACCACTTTGAGAAGATCCTCCGAGCATATTTCCCAGAACTTCTGAAAAAAATTAATAGAGAATCCATCCGGCCCAGGAGCCTTATCTCCCTCAAGGGAAAAAACAGCCTTTTTCAGCTCTTCAAGCGTGACAGCTTTAGTAATATCTCTGAATTTCTGGTCCTCAATATTATTCTGAGGGATGGCCTCCAGCATGAAGGAAATAGCTTCCGGATTGCTGACATTTCTCTCTCTAAGAAGATTTTGGTAGAATTCAAGTGCTTGTTTCTTGATGTTGTTTGGATCTTTAGTGATACTTCCGTTGCTTTTAGAAACCTCTAAGATCCTATTACTGGCTCTGTGCTTTAGAGTGGTCATGTGGAAGAACTTTGTGTTCCTGTCACCCTCTTTAAGCCAAATAGCCCTAGATTTAAGGCGCCAAAGGGACTCTTCTCTACTGCAGATCGTATGCAACTCAGAAAGAATTTTCTTTTCATTAACTTCATCTTCAACCGATCTCCCCATAGTATCCATTTTTAACTCAAGATCCTGAAGCTTCTGTTTTAACTCTTTCTTTTTTTCGAAGATATTCCCAAAAACATTTTTGTTCCAGAGTTTGACATGTTTTTTGACATTTTTGAGTTTTTGAACCAATCTGAACTGAGCAGTGCCTTCCCCATTCCAATCCCACCATTCTTTTATTCTGTCATAGATATCATCATGCTCCATCCACATTTTTTCAAATTTGAACGAACTTCTTGCAGGTTTGGACCAATTTGAATGTTTATGTTATTAGTGTGCTTTGATGTAGATAAATGGTGATAAAACTGTTTATGTGATTAGTGTTGGCTATTAAATTTTTTTAATACATTGAGAAAGACATTAATTAGGTATTCGTTACTTTGACGTCAAAATAATTGATACACATAGATCGGTGGTACTTCAACGTACAATGATGTGTTTGTGTATGTCATTATTTTATTTATGTTTGCATTAAATGTTATTCGTGTGGTTTTAATTTTGGAATATCAATAATATTTTCCATGAGGGTATTAATTAATATTAATCATAATAGCCTTGATGGATTAGAAATAATTGATTTTTCTTTTTCCTTTTCTCTCTTCTCCTAAGAGTAAAAAAACTAGCAAGTAATGAGTTTCATGCAATCCAAAATTTTAAATAACACCTGAATTCATTACATTATTTCAATATAATATTATCTCGTATCTTTTTTACCAATTTTAAATATTGTATATTATATAATATGAGAATGAGCATACATCCATTCTAAGAATATTGTCTATACCAAAATTTTTAAAGATTTGTGCATTTTAAGAATATTTGAAATGAGTAGAATCTGAATAATATATGTAAAGTATTAGGCATTAATATTTTGTAGATGTAGGACAACCTGTAAATAAATAACATTCAATAAATATTCTTAGAATATAATAAGTAGTATTTACTATTTTTATTCAAGCTAAAAACCATAAACCCTTAAATTGAAATCCATAAAAGGTGATATATAATTACCAAAACATCTAATTTGGAATCCAATAATAGTACATTTGTATTCCATTATTTGATACAAATAAAACCAATACAAAAAAATTGGTTTTTAATCTAGACTAGAATATGTCCAAATTTAATGAAATTATGGTTATGGTCAGTAAAAATCGAAGCGTGAAATTTCTATTTTTGTACTATATATATGTTCTTGTTTTTTCCCTATACTTCTGAATGCTCACCCAAAGCACACGTAACCACTATGCCCCTCTTTAGTTACTCAAAAATATATGGTTAGAAAAAAATACCATGAAGCCCCTTCACTATACCAATACTAGACACTTTACTAAGCAAGTGTTAGTCAAGTTGTAAACTCCATGTTATGTAACCATGTGCCTCTTTAGCGGGATGCAATATTGCTTCCCTTCAAAAAATAAATTAGAGATATTACACAAATTAAATTTGAGAATGGAATATAATATAATGAAATGCAATTTTACATTATTGATGGGCAACACACTATTCAAGCCCAAAAACTATCTTGGGAAATGTTGAATTTGAATCAATTCATGGTAGAATAAATCAAACATCGATCGTATTCTATCTTCAAAAGAAAAAGTAGAGAAAATAATCATTATTTGTAATTGAAGAATATGGCCAATAAAACATGGGTTCACACAATATTTATTGATAGTTTTTACAAATCCAGATCAAGGTGGATCCTAGAAAAGAGACCACAACGTCCTAGTTCTAGCTATGAAAAGTCAGAAAATTGGAAGGTATTTATATTTTGGACTTCATTTTATTACACATAGAAATGAACTAAATATAATTTTAGATCTTCTTGTATTATAACATGTGAGTAATAACAATTTTTTTGTTCACATGTAGCCATTTGAGAGGCAATGGCTACTAATTTTTGAGATGAAAGAGGTATATAGCTTTAGAGATAATTTTCCATTCATTGTTCTTCCAGATGATATTTGGGAAAAATGGGTGTTATTTTTTTATTTGTATGCTAATGGTGGATTTCCATGTTGTCAATGTAAAGCTATAGACCTCGACTTCAAGATAAATTCATTAAACCTACTTACGACATGCCTTTTAGGTGCACAAAAGATATGACAAATGAATAATTAGACTTGCTTGCACATAAAGGTATTAGTAGTGAAGTTTTGTTTAAAATAGAAGCTAGTGTGAATGTAAAACATTTGGAGGACTATTGCAAGATGGTAAAGGACAATAGATCCACAAGAATCAAGGTTATATCTTATATGCAAACCAGAGTTCCAGAACAAATTTCTATTATGGGATGTAGTGTAACAAATTTGATTGAGAAATTTGAAATGCGTGAGACTCATTTTTCTCAACTCTATCAAGATTTTGGATTTGAAAATAAAAAATAAAATCTACTTAGTAAGATGAAGGGAGAAAAGGAGATGTGATGAATTATTCAAAGAATGTGATTGATCTCCTTGAATTATGTGTATATTTTGGTAATAAAAATTCACAACCAAGAGAACCAAATACATATGAGCACAAGAGCACCTAGGGCATGATTGCACACACACACATAAAATGACATTGGGTTTGATATGTAGTGCAATGCTTTGTTAGTAAGTCCACCATTGTGGTAGCTGAGGTCAGTCTGACCCCTTTATATGTGTCTTTATTTTTATAGGGGTTTGATGTTTGTCTTGGGGTTTTATAGGTCTCTTATTCATCACCGATTACTA
The DNA here is from genome assembly GCA_018340775.1 of Taxus wallichiana var. yunnanensis. Taxonomy (NCBI): domain Eukaryota; kingdom Viridiplantae; phylum Streptophyta; class Pinopsida; order Cupressales; family Taxaceae; genus Taxus; species Taxus wallichiana. Next base: position 132,820,355 of record CM031234.1, read on the forward strand.
GCAACATATAGTCGAGTACTGTGAAGTTAGTGCGATAGGAAGCGAAGGAAGTTAGTAATCGAGTGACACCTTAGAGTAGGTTTGTATAGATTTTTCATAGACTAGGGTGCCCATATCTCAGACTAGGGCACCCAAAAACACCCATGTACCTATCCAGGCATCCCAGTCTACTAAGATTACCCATATCTACACTTTTCTGGAACTCAACATAGTCGTTTCCTCCTATTTCTCCAGCCATCTCTATGACATAGTCCAACAAGCTCATTAAATTAGCTGAGTTCTTTCTAACTCTCCTTACACTCTAGGGTTTTACATTTCTACTTTCTTAGTTGTTTGGGTCATTTTCTTTATACATTTATCTATTATTTACTATTGTTCTTAACATCGTATTAGCTTAGGATATAAAACATTTTCATATTTTATTTAATCATCTGGTGAAACCAATTTCAATCATCACAACTTTTAGGATCCTTCTTTCACGAAGATTATTGCATCATGAATGTATCCATCCATACTTATTTGAAAAATCATCTTGATTGTATCAATAAGATCCAACAATAATTAATTACATCCCTCCTCACACATCACCTGAATATGTATACCATAAGTTTACTTTGGCCCTATCCCTCAATGAGGATCAAATAACTTTCACAATAGAAGACCTACCTTCTCAAGCAATGCTAGAACATGACCCCCTCTATATATTCAAGTTTTTGTTCACAATGTTAGGGTCAAATGTGCATTATTTGACAATGGATCTGGCCTTAAAATTTGTAATATCAATTTCCTTCATCATTTAGGTATGTCAAAAGCATCTTTAGCACCTTCCTCAATCTCTATTCGTGGCTTTGATAATATACCCAAGCATGTATTAGGTATCATCAACCTACTGGTCACTATTGGTCCATGTACAATAACTATTCCATGCCATGTTATGCCTAATAATATTAATTATAACATTCTTCTTGGATGACCTTGGATCCATGTTATGCATGCGGTCCCCTCCATGCTACATGCATGACTTAAATTCCAACATCAAGGCATTTTCTATGATGTTCTAGCTGATCCATCACCTTTTGAGTATTGCAACTCCATTAAAAAATCTAGTGATAATCCTATTACCTTTGACACTACTCAGGAATTTCCTTAATATGGGTTAGGATATGAATAGCTATGCCACTATGAATTTATTGATACACAAGAACATAAGGTCACATCACTTTGGGATATCCCTATGCAACCACACAAGTTTAGACTGGGATATCAACCCCCTCTCGCCTTGTACAAACACTTATACTACCTTTCATACTTCCTCACTTCCCCTAGCACACATGGAATTCATCAGTGATGATGCATCTACCACATGGATACTCTAGGTGCCTTTCCTACCAATGATGCTCTACTTGAATCTTTGGGTGTCTATGACCATCTTCCTTCTTTTCACCATAAAAGATATCCCCCATCATCTCTCAATGTTGTAGCTTACTTCAGGGAATCGATAAATAATTTGATAATGTCGATCCTCTAAATACTATTCCTACTTGATCCATACATTGAAGATCACTCGACCCTTCTCAATGAAGATACAATACTGTACAAGTTGGTTATATCTAAAATCCCATGAGTATTTTTCCTAATTACTTCTCTCACTCCCGTTGAAAAAAGATATCAAACAAGTACTTCACAATTTCTATGATATTTTTACATGGGAATATAGTGATATGCTAGGAATTGATCCATCTGTTGTAATGCATAATATTATCCTCAACCCAGGTACTAAACTTGTCCAACAAAAATATGTAAAATGCATCCTAAGGTAACACTCTTAGTCAAAGAATAAATTCAGAAACTCCTTGATGTCGGTTTTATCCATGATGTCAACTATCCCGAATGGGTATCTAATATCATGCCAGTCATGAAACCAGATGGCCGCGTGCATTTTTACACTAATTTATATGATTTAAATAAAGCTTGTCCTAAGGATAGTTTTCCTTTTCCACACATCGACACAATTGGAGATTCTATAGTTGGATACGATATTATATCTTTCATGGACGGCTCTACGGGTTACAATAAAATGAAAATAAACCCCATTGACCATGAAAATACTTCTTTCACAACACCATGGGGAAAATTTTTCCACACTATCATGACCGTTTTCCTTAAAAATGAAAGAGCTACTTATCAATGGGAAATGACACATATATTCCATGATTACATCCACAAAATCATCAAAGATTACATAAATGATATTTTGGCTAAATCTCGTCAGCATTACTCCAATGTATAAGACCTACAAACAATATTTGAATAGTTATGACAATATCGTGTACACTTAAATCCAAAAATGAGTTTTAGGGGTCACAATGACTAAACTTCTCGGGATATATTATCTCCCAACATGGCATTGAAATCGATCCTAAAAAAATAAAGACCATTTTTTATATGCCTCCACTAAAAAAATTACATCAAATACGATCGTTACAAGGAAAAATTCAATCTCTTCGGTGATTCATTGCACAAATCACTGATAAAACTTAACCTTTTACATAAATCATGAAGAGGGACACTAAATATTTTTAGGATGACTAATTTCAATAGGAATTTGATGATATAAAAGCTTATTTTTGCACCGACCTATCCTAATCCCTCCTTTATCTGATGACCCTTCTTATTGTATATTTCTACTATGTTTCATGTGTTAGGCACTCTACTAGCACAACATGATGATTCTCAACGTGAAAGAGCAATATACTACATCAGTCATACATTACTCTCTTATGAATGTAACTATAGCTATATTGAAAAGCTATGTCTAGGCCTTATTTTTCATTTTTGGATAAGTTGTGACACTATCTTCTTCATAACGAAGTGCATATCATCACCAAATTTGATCCATTATGATACCTCTTATCCCAGACACATCTGTCGAGACACTTGGCACGTTGGGTTATGCTTCTCACTGAGTTTGATTTCAAGTTCATTCCACAAAAAATAAATCAAAGGAAAGGTCATAGCTGATTAATTAGCTATGGAACCCATCTTAGATGCATCTCCCATTTCTAATTATTTTATGATGATTTCACTACCTATCTTTGTGGAGCCACCCATATGGACAATGTAGTTTGATGGATCTCGTTGTTTCTTTGGTGCTAAAACTAGGATAGTATTCATCACCCTACATGGTGACCCACTCCCCTTTACATATCATTTGGGGTTTTCTGCTAAAATAACATCATTGAATATGAATCCCTCATTTTAGGCCTTCTTACCACTCAAAAACTCCTCATTCACAATCTATGCATTCATGACAATTCTCAGTTAGTCATAAATTAGGTAAATAATACATATAACACAAAGGAGGAACATTTAATTCCATACAACATGCTTGTAAAAGATCTCTTGGCTACATTTGAGTCCTACTCCATCACTACCATTCCTCGCAAAGATAATTGTCATGTAGATGCTATGGCTAGCGTTGCATCACTCATCCTACAAGATATCACTGATGACCAAGCTACATTTATAATTATGCACTTACACCATCCCTCTATCTCTACACTAACTCTTAAATCTTGCGCTATAATGCATAGTGAAGATAACTCAATGGTTTACACCCATTTATAATTACTTATATAAGCAAACTATGCCGATAATTTACAGCCTCATGAGGCTTGATAGTTATGATGTGAGGCTTCATGTTATGTCGTTGTTGGGATAGAATTATTTAAACGTGTAATCAACAATCATCTCTTGTGTTTCTTAGCACTCATAGATATCCCTACTTCCATCTCATAGATACATGAAAACATATGTGGTGGTCACTTTTCTAGTAAAGCTATGTCACAAAATTTTTACGACAATGATCTTTGTTGGCCCACAATGGAATAATATTTCCTTGAATATGCTACTCGTTGTGAAAAATTCCAAAAACATGGTAACCTTTACCATGCACCCATGTATGACCTCCAGCTCATTATGCCAACTTGGCCTTTCTCCCTTTGGGGATTCGACCTCATCGGTATGATGAACCTTGAGTCCACTAGAGGACATAAATTCATTATCACAACTACCAAGTACTTTACTAAGTGGGTCAAGGTGGATCCCATGCGAGATGTCACTAGCACAAACATTTGTAATTTTCTCACCACCCATATTATTATGCATTTTGGTGTGCCTTCTACTATAATTGTTGATAATGGATCTTGATTCAAAAATAAAGACGTTAAAATTTTGTGTTGAGTTTAAAATAAAAAAAATCATTCTCCACACCTTATTATCCATAAGGAAATGGCCAAGTTGAGGCCACCAACAAAACCATTGTCAAAATTTTACGTAAAACATTGACTCTAGTGGTACCGACTGACATAACCAACTTTTCTACGCTTTATGGGACTATCATACTAGTATTCATACACCTACTAATTCCACCCCATTCACCTTGGTTTATAGTGTTGAGGTTGTCATTCCTCTTGAGCTCGAGATCCCTTCTTTGAAAATTTCTCTCAAAGGCATCCTTAAAGATAAAAGATAATGAATATCGTGAAAACCACTTACATGAGTTAGAAATTTTGGACTCACATCATGTCCAAGCACTTGAACATATTCGTGCATATCAATCTCACATTACACATGCATATGATCATAAATATTGTTCTTGAGAATTCAATGTTGGCAATCTAGTCTTAAAAGAGAATTAGAAAAATAGAAATGTTGAAGCGCCTATTAAAGGAAAATTTAAGCCTAATTGGTTTGGTCCATACATTATCACTAAAAAAATCAGTGGTGGATTTTACCACCTCACCACCCTCTTAGGAAAGCCACTCAAAAATCCACTCAATTTAATGCATCTTAAGAGATACTACGCTTAAACAGACACTCATTACCTAATAACAGACTCTAGTCTCATGGTTCATATTGGATTGTTGAGGGTATATAACACAAATGGACCTTATCACCCTCACACATTCATCACTCAACCTTCTATCATGTGACATTACTAGGTTAGATACATACGCTATATGCTAAATTGTCACCTATTACTTCATCTTGTAGTGGTACACACTTTAGGCTATATTACTAATCCTTCTATTCATCTCATCGTGCTATACACTTTCAGATATATCATGACCCATTCATTTCTTGGTCACATACTCCAACACACATACACATTCATCACAACATAGTACATACCACACACTATTCAACCATTTCTCGATGACGTGCTCTCATTTTTGGTTCAGTCTTGATTATTGAGGGGCATAATAAATGGACCTCACTACATAAAACTCCATTCACTCATGGGGCATGCGGCTCCTTCCATCCATCTTGCATTCCATTCCATCCTTCCACATCATGTTACATATCTTGGTTGTTTGCACTCTTTCTTATATTTACTTGTTCATATTTGCTTCTTACACATGCTAGCTATATTTCTTATATGTCATCATCATCTTTACCATGACACATGCACGTTCACGTATTTTTATAGTTGTGATCATAGACACAGGTCTCTCCTACACGCAGCATGGATGATTTCCTCCTACACTATTCAATTATGGCATCCACATTTGTCTCTTATAACATTTGTTTATAGGATTATTTGCTTCCCTTACTATTTTTTTATTTGTTTTCTATGGTTTGTCTCTTGTATACGTCTTGATTTTTAGAAGCTACTATGATAACCTTTTTTCATGATGTTGTAACTATGGAAATGAGGATAATTATGTGAAGATATATCTTTTAATCTTAAAAAGAATGTGTTACCGATCGGACCCTTGTTTTCAGTAACTTCTTTACTTAGGACGGAGGTCATTATAACTTGTGTTTTGCAAAGTGCGAGCGCAGACTACTTTTGTGTTTGATGAACTCTTATTGTTGTTGATAAAGACACCTTGAATCAATTCCATTGATCCAAGGTATGTTATGCCTTCTTTGTGATCGCTTTGTCGATTTACTTTCTATATGGAATGAAGTCTGAAACCAGACTGAAGGTCGTTATAAATGTTATAGAACCTAGTTACAGGTATAATTATTCGGCACCATGTTTCCAATGGAAAGGTTTGATTTTTGAACTACATACACATAGTAACGTCGGAGAGCATAAGGCAGTAAGAGTTTTGATACAAGAGCACAGGTTATAGATATGCGTGTTGGATGGAACGTCCTACATTGTACTAGTTATGAACGCCAGTCAGTAAAACTTGTTGGAATCTGTTAAGTAAAATACTATGGGGATTAAATTCTAACCTATAACTATGTTTTAGCCTATAACCTAACTACTACCCTATGTGGATTTTAAATTAAATGGGATGTAAAATTATGGAAAATCCTAATGACTTGCGACCTAGGTGGAAAACCTAACTATGGACAATACAACCTAAACTATTGCTAACCTAAGGAGGGGACCTATGGACACATGCTGATGAGTGGATAAGAAGGGAAGGTTAGAAATTTAATAAAGGATAGTAAATGATGTCCTTGCAGTTTTAAATGCCAAGTTTGGCGGGAACATGGAAAGTTGGAGATATCCAACTAGCAATGTAGCTAAGAAGGAAATTACATGCAAAAATTTAAAAATGGAACTCGCCAAACCTGAGTCGGTGGTGGCGTGGAAATTAAGGAAAAAGCAATGCATTCAATGCATTTATTGATCTCGGTCTTGGTGACCAGCTCACCTTGGAAAGGGGATAGAGGAAATTTTGTGGTTATTGTGTTCATTCAGGTTTTGAGTTTTGCTCTGCATTTCTTTTATGGTTCTTTCGAACCTGCAACCATTCTGGTCATTGTTGTTGTTGTTTGGAGTAACCACGACTATTTTTGAGCCTGTGGAAGTTAGGAGATTGTTGGGAAAGCCTTGTTGTTGTCGCCGTGGAGAAGAATAGCTCCTGTGGGCGCGGACGCGGTTTTCTTCAAGCCACAAGAAATTTTACAGGCATGTTGAGCTCTTCTCTTTAAACTATTTTGCTCTTTGTTAAGCGTCTTCATTAAAAGAACTCTACTCTTATGTTGGGTGTTTTTGTAAAATGAAAATGTTGATACAATTAATGTGATTTCTGGGTTGAGATGTCTATTGGAGATGAATACGATTTGGGTATTTCTTTGCAAAAAGAGTAAATGAAATGAAATCTGTCCTTGTTGTATGAGTTTTGTTTTGATAGTGTTGGGTATTCGGTTCTATTACCCATTATGGGTTCGAGTTGATGAATGTACCAGCGATGTGAATAATGTTTTCTGAGTTCTGTGTGTGTAAATGATTTGGGAAAAATCGTGATAATGCTTGATGAAACTGTTTGTGTGAGTTATTATCCTAGTTGCTTTACATTGCATAGAATACGATTTCACCGGGGACAGCGAATTCATTCCATTGTCTTACCCTTGCTGATTAAAAATGATTCAATATCTCCATGTGGGTTGAAGGCCGTGAATGGTTGTTGGGGGAATAAATTATTTAAACACTGAACTTGGTTATTTGATGAGTGAGTAGAGTGTATTGTTATCTTTCTTTGAATCCATTGAAATGTATATATATAAATAAAGGAACTGTATATCTGAACCTTTTCATGGTGTTCGATTAGAACCGTACTAGAGTAAAATCTTGTTCTTGTGGTTGGAAAGATGGGTTCTTTATTTAATACAGTGATATTATGGCCATATAGCTGGTTGTTCATTCTTGCTTGTTTCAGACCTAGCTGGGAATGATTGTTTTTAAATTATATATATATATATATATATATATATATATATATATATATATATATATATATATATACACATGCAAATTGCAGTCTAAACTTCTTTGTTGCTTGCATTAAAACTGAATCGAAACTGGGTTCTTACTTTGGTGTTTGGAAAATGAATCCTTTTATTATTATGATGAAAACATGATTTGTTGTTTTCTATACACTCTTACTTGTTTGTATCTAGATGAGAATGTCTCGTTGGGTGAAAAATTAAAGGAAATGATTTTAATTAGAGGGGCCATTGATATTGATACTTACGGACTAGATGCAAATGAATTCTGGAAAACTCCTTGGAATGGTAGTTAGTAAGTTTTATTTACTGAAATAGATTTGTTAGAAGAAATCATCTTATGGGAACAGGTCTGTGCTAACTAGTTGATATTCGGCCAGGCATTGAGAAGAGATAATATGATTCTTTTTCCATTCATTCGATTATTGACTTTATTTGCTCTCTCACTTTGGTTGTTATCATTGATTGATATCACTTCTTGTTTAATTCATCCAGTGTAGTTGTGATGAAAAGAAAGGGAATATTGGATGGGTAATTGGAAGTAATAATTATTTTCTTCTCTTATCCAGTTGAAATTCTATATTTGATATTGAATGAATTTCTTACTGCCTTAGGCGTAAGCATCTGCATTTAATTGTTGTTTTCCTTCTTTTCTGATTTGAAAGAAGTATTATGTTGTTTGTTGAATTTTGAGAAATGACACCAGTGTTTTCATGGTGAATGACTACTTTTCTCTTCTGCATTTGATTGTTTGAAATTAAATGAGTAGTACGAAAGGGAAGTAGTTCTGTTTGAATTCTTAGTTAAAATTCATCTCTTGAAATTTCAACTATTATAAGGGAATGGAATTGATAGCAATTGCATTAGAACAACATTATATACATATGTGTATTAGTTCTTACAGATGTTTTTAATCTGGAACTATTTAGAGGAAATTACTTCTTGTAGTAATTATTTGGGAGAAAGTTAGTAAATATTTTTGTCTGATTGTGATGGTAATTAGAGGATTGGGTTGTTAAGTTGTTCATCCTTATCAACACTTAATTCATGGATGATGTCCATCTCAATTTTTAAACATTTCATAAAAGCAGGGTTCTTTTATTGAGACAGTTAATTAAGAGCACCTCATTTTAATGATAAGTGCTTAATATGCTCAGTTCAATGAACTGACCCGTGTAAGTAAATTTTGCAAATGATTTCCACGAGTAAAAATGAAGACATGTTGTTTTCTGATGCTTCTTCTGATTAGCTAAGGATGGATCGTATCTGAGAATTTATTATTCTTCTATGAGGAAATGGAAAAAGAGAAAGTTGTATTCTCCTTCTTTATGAGTTGTTAATGTTGTTTGGCATGAATGAAGTCTCGGTCGTATGGGCTTGTAAATTGTATAAATTTTAATCTTGAGGGTTGAGTACAAAGGAAAGGTGTGTTATTTTAATGGTTGTACCACCTTGGAACCGCTGTTTGAATAAGATTGAGAATATAAATTTTATTCATTGAATTTGGATATATTCAAATGATGGTTGATGGATTTTAAAAGGACATAATATCTATTCTTTACTTGAATACAAATTTTAAGTTGGGATGTACAATTTTTTCATACTTAGGTCAATATGGATTTTAAATTGACATTTGAAAAGAGTTAAGTGAATATGAATTCTTAAATGAACGATATTTGGAACTGGTATACAAGCTATAGAATATAAATAAAAGAGACAATTGAATCTTGTACTCTGATTTCGTTAATATCCTTGAGATGTTTGATCCAGAGGATATTCGGTATGAGGAATCATATCTCCTCGTAACAAATCTTAATTAAAGTAAGGTTATAGTGAATAAATGAATACATTCATTTGGAATTAGGCCTCATTTAAATGACGTCTAATAAGATGGAATTATGAATTTAAATCCAATTACGAATAAAACTTGGTTAAGTTTAGTAAGTTGATCTTACTACATTAAGGTGTAATGGAATGTTAGTCCAAATATTAAATTAAGGAACTAAGATGGAATTAATAAATCCTTCAGTAAAGAGGAGTAAAGGCATATTAAGCTTTAAAGACAATATAAGTCTCTCTTAGCTATGCAACTGTAACAAACAGTGAGGTTAGAAGATCAAGCATGGTTGTTGAAAATTGATCTTAAATACTTAAGATTATAATCTAATCACACTTATAGCTGGATGTGTATCCCTTGATGAGAGGATTCCGTAGGACCTTGGCACACACCAACTACAATCTGGTGTCTTTATGAAGGCGGGGCCTTCATGATGACACAATTTTGTAGCCGACATGTTACAACATCCTCCCGAATCAAATCATAAAGTTTACATAAGCTGGGACCAAGTTACTTGGACGATGATAGGAATGTGACCGTGTATACGGGGTGACTCAGGAAGAATAAAGGTAACTAGACACACACATTTGTCTAGGGTTGACAAAGTATGTCTGTGTACCTTTAGTCACCGTGAGTGTCTTCCTATACTCTTTCATATTGCTAGTTTGGGTTAAAGTTTAACCTTGGACGAGAGGACTGACAGAGGTCAAAAAAGACCATTCTAGATAACAGATGAAGTGAGGTGAAGGACATATTCCATTGATGTGTATAATGTCTAGGAATATAATCATGCAAAGCATGTGAAAATATTTGGCCAAAGTATCGCAAGTTGCTGGTTGCGTTGTCCTAATCACCTAGTTTAAGAAGCAGGATTTCAGATGAGTATCGGTAATAGATATTCAGATAGGCCTCTTAAATGGAACACTTCGATAACCAAAATTGGTAGAGAACCAAGTATACTTAGTATACAATGCATGGATTAACATGAAGGATCGGTAAGTAGCCGAGTCATGAAATGAGAGATCATTGAAACTCGAGCCATAAATGGGAGATCGTTAGTTCTTCGAGTCATTACAGTAGCATATGGTATCTGTTATATGATTGAATGGCATTGAATGTGTGTTCCATATTGTAAATATGCAAACAAAGAACATTGGTTTTAAAAGTAATTTTGTGATCTAAATTACATTAATTGGACAGAGAAAAATTATTAAAACTTGGTCGTGTGTTTTAAACTACATAATTCAGAACAGAGAACGTTATATATATAAAAAAAAATTCCCTTGTTCTAGTGTCTTAAAATGGGGATGTTGCATCTCTTTTTTACTATTGTATGCAAGCCTCGCCCTATGTTTGGTATGCAAACTTGTTTGTTTATATGTAACCATTGTGGCATTGAGTGTCTTGTGACATCATGAGTCATGTCTCTTGTTTAAAACCTGAATTGACAATCTATGATTGTCTTCTTGCATGTTTACTTGTATTATAGCTTTTACATTATTTGTGTAGCATACAATTTTCTTCTACATGCATATTTGTTTGTACTAACACTTGTTTTCTAGCCATTTATTTGTGTGCACCCTTGTTTTTACCAAGGGAGTTCCATTCCCCTCGCAAAGCATAGTTTATGTAGTTGGTCCTCTTTTGGAGCCACATTCTCATATCAGCAACGTCACATGTGCCCCCAAATATGGGGGCATCATTTTGGGTTTTACATATTACACAGTGTTTCTAGAATGGTTCAGTTTAGTTTCTACCCTTGGTATTGTGGGTTATACAACAAGTGGGTTCAGACCACTCTATGAACCCCATACATAGAGGATTTTATAGGACTGGTTATCCTTAACATTCTGGGGAGTAGTTACAGGTTAGAGGATATAATGGATTTTATCTCTACACTACTTCAGCTAGTGGCGTCGGATCACCCAAACAACTAGGCAGTGCAAAGATATCTTCACACACAACTTCAGGGAAGCAATTATAGGTTGGAGGATAATGTATTTTTCTCCCTACACTTCTTCGACCAGTGTGGCATGAGATCACTTTGAAAAAAAATCATTGTATAGGATATCCTTTCTACACCCTTTCTCTCATCATAGATCAAGTGTACATATTCCTTTTACACTTTTCATACTTCAATTTATAGTCTTTTTATTGTATATATGTGTCTTTACATGCATTTTTGACATATATACATGCATATTTGACTACTTGATCATCTTATCCTTGCGGGTCCATCCACATGAGAAGTAATAAGTCAACAAGAACAAGCAATAATGGCATCAATAACAACATTATGTGTAGCACACACCTCATACTAACCATGCAGGTACATCACACACATTGGCAACTACACACGCATTTCCACCCTAGGTTCACTCTCACCACTTTTTGTACTTTTTAATCTTTAGCTTCCACACTCCACTATTTCCTCATCCCATGATTTTTCTAGTCCATCATCGTATGATTTCTACATCACTCTACAAGGACATCAGGTACACATCTCTATCTATTTTATGATACCAAGCGTTTTGCTCACCAACATAAAGTGGGGGAAAATGTAGTAAAAAAATCACACACTTTATACATTATTTATTCTCGAGTCTCATATTACTATTCATATGGTTTTTGAGTGAAGAAATTACTAATTAACCCATGTCCTTTGGCCATTTTACTTTGATTTCTGTTGTCACTACCGACCTTCAACACATACTTGCTTAGTCTATTTTTGTTATTTGGCGTCATTTTACCTTTTACGGGGTGTCCTGTGTGTTTTGGTCCCATTCAGAGAATCCTTATCCTTTCTCCACTTTCCCACCACTTTTTGGGAACTTTCTAGCCATTTTTGCGTTCTATATCTTTGGCGATCAGCCTCTTTAGGGTTAATTACAAAATTATAACAAGATAACCATATAAATATAAAGTTATGAGACCATAACGAGGGACCAAGCACTAAGCACTACTATCATCACCTAAAGTTACATCCATCAAAAGATCCATTTGCATCCATCTAGCTCCATCACAAGGCACAATGTTGGTTCATATGCATCATGATGCATATGAGGGTATTTTATTCTATTCCATCTACCATTATGCTACATTTATACACATAGTTATTGATCACTACTTTCACAAAGTGCGACTAGAAAAAGAGCACCTATGGCATGATTTCACACACACACACAAAACTACATCAGGTTTAAGATGCATTGCAATGCTAAGTTAGTAAGTCCACCATTGTGGCAGCTAAGGTCAGCTTGACCTCTTTATATGCATCTTTATTTTTTTAGGGGTTTGATGTTTGTGTTTTGGTGTTATAGGTATCTTCTTCATCAATGATTACCAACGACATACAACCGAGTACAACAAAGTTAGTGTGATAGTAAGAAAAGGTAGGAATTCATTGAGCAACACCTCGAGTAGGTTTATAGAGCTTTTTCATAGACTAGGGTGACCATATATCGAATAGGGTACCCACATGTGCCCCTCGTACCTATCCAAGTGTCTTGGTCTACTCAAATTTCCTAGATCAACACTTTTTGGACCTCAAGCACAAGTGTTTCCTCCTATTATTTATCTATCCATCTTTGCGACACAATCCAACAAGCCCATCAAATTATCTAAGTTATTTCTAACTCTCCTTGCACTCTAGGGTTTTACATTTATACTTTCTTAGTTGTTTGGTTAATTTTCATTATACATTTATTTGTTATTTACTTCTTTTCTTAGCATTATATTAGCTTAGCATATAGAACATTTTCATTTTTAGCTAATTAGTAGGGATTAATTCCCTATAGATATACAACCCTAGTGTTTGGTGCAACCCATTTAAGTCATGTTTATATGCCAATACATATTTATTTCCCACTCATTGCCTCAATACCCCTTGTAGAATGGATGATTTAGGAGTTCCATATATTGAGACACATATTTGGACCACATACATTCTCGGTGAACTTGATGTGAATCTTACAGGACTTATGATCAAGCACAACTCGTTAAAATCATCCATTTCCAAATTTGATCTCATCTAAATACTAAAAACCCACAATTCCTCAAAACCCCATCTACGCAAACACCATCACCCTTGGGAGATCTTGTTTGACCACATATAAATGCCTTTAACCCCTATGCATACCTTTCGCATGACCAATCATGGTTTTTTTCTAATATCGCTTCTGCATTCCTTCGTATCCTATATACATTTTTATGTATGTCGATTGTGTCTGTAACCTTAATTTTTGGAACTTTTCCCACACAAATTATCACTTTACAATGGAGTATCTAGGTCTGGGTTCCTCCAACTTTATTGTGAAAATTTTTCCTAAGACAATCATCTTGAAGATGAGTTTCCATTTTGTATGGACAACCTTTGTATGAGCACCTAGAAATAAGATTTCTATCCACCGCAATGGACCACCTAAGGATGAGGAGAAATAAAACAATAATGATGATAATTTTTACCATCCTCTTGATATTCAAAAATTTCTATTTTATTTTCCTCAATACAAGGGAGAATCAGAAGAAATGCTTGGAAAATGTCTTCTTGAATTTGTCTCCAAACAACTTGACCATAGAGAAGAATAGGGTAAAGCCACTAAAATAGGTTCATTTGAAAATTCCTCCATTCGACCACCGCCAACCTCATTCTCCAACTCATTGAAAAAATGAGCCAACAACAATCCACTATGACAACTCAATTTCTCCAAATGCAAACAAACATGGATCAATTAGTCAACCTCCCTCTGATGGGCTGATAAAGCACCACACCCCATCCTTTTCCAAATGGGCCTAATGGGGTGCCCATCACTCAACCTCCCCACCTAAAAAAAAATTCTTGTGATAATTCCAACAAGATCCTTTAGCATCCTATATTTCTAATATGGATATTGGTGGCATTGCTCCATCTATCTCTTATGACGGGTCTACTGATCCCACCCTTCATATCAAATCCTTTGGAAATATTTACAAAGAATGGATTAGGACCAATTCATATGCTGCCACAAAAATCCTAGCAAAGAAACTTATAGGATATGCTTTAGATTGGTACCATAATTTACCTCCTAATTCTATAATTGAGCTAGAGTCCCTAGTGACATCCCTAGTAAATGAGTTCCAATATCATGATTTACATAAAAATAACATCAATTCTATCAAAATTATTAGTAATACAAAAATGAATTGGTGCAAGCCTTCATCAAGCATTGGAAGACCCTATCCACTTGTTGAATGATATCCTTTTTCAACTTTTATTACAAGTTCTTGAGCCTTTCCTTTAATACAAGGTAAGGTTCTTTTCCCCTACTTCCTAGAGTATGCCTTTAAACAATCCAAATTGTAAGTCTACATCATGAGGGAATTTTAGAAGGCCCCTTCAAAGATACAAACTAATAAACAAGTCTAAATCCTTCAATGTTCTACAAACAATAACGTGATGGATGACGGAGTCTCATATACTCTTCCTCTTATCACTTCTTCAAATAGGATTATTTTCAATATTGATAAACAACCTAAAAAAAAAAAAAAAAATCCAACCTAACTATCATCAACCAATGAGTAAGGAATATTTGAAGTGTCGGTTACCTTATCCATTTACCATGATCCTAGATCCTTCTTGACCTATTCCTCATTGTCATGATGAGAGTAAGTTTCTTTGGCAGCACGCTAATTGGTATCACTCACATGAGAATTGTCATGCATTTCAAATGGTTGTAATCAGTTTCTTCTTAGGACCCAACTTTTACCATGGCACCATAACTCACAATCATTTGAATGAATCGGTCAAATCTCATGATGTGGCTCAAAAAAAGGATCATCATGAAGCCATCAACCAGGCTAATAAAAAGTTAAAGATCTTCTCTAATCCTATGCCTAATCATGATGTTGCTGAAAGTTCTAATAATCAAGAGAATGCTAGAACCAATGTATTTGACATGGATCAACCTCCTAAAACTATGGTTGTAATTAATTATGTAAAACATGTCATAGCTTACATAGAATAAGAATATCTTGTAACATTCTAGCCTTGTATTCAAAGGCTCATCATATATCTTTCGTACCTCAAAACCAAGCTCCTCAAACAAAAAAACTACCTCCTCTAGATGCTAATAGAATTTACAATATAGAGGATTAGTTCTTATGCATATTTTTCTAAAGACACCATCGACCCCCTGTGAAAATCAAACGTATATGTACAATGGCATAAGAACTAATAAAACCCAATTTCAAAAGTCTTTATAACTACCCCTAATCCTTCTAGCTCTATTTCTAAGGATTCCCAACACCCTCAACCTACTAGAAAGTCCAGTCATGATGAGTGGTATCCTCTTGAAGTAATTTCCCAAATTCTTTATCTAGTTTGTTTCCTATAATTTATGCATACGTCACCTCACCATCATGAGAATATCATGAATACATTATTTTACATGAACATTCCTTTTCATCCCTCTTTGGGGTAGATCCCTAAATTGTATGGCTTGGAAGAAATTATCTGCTAACAATGTTAACATCTATCCATTCATACCA
Organism: Taxus wallichiana var. yunnanensis; assembly: GCA_018340775.1. Lineage (NCBI taxonomy): Eukaryota > Viridiplantae > Streptophyta > Pinopsida > Cupressales > Taxaceae > Taxus > Taxus wallichiana. The sequence continues at coordinate 132,836,469 of CM031234.1, forward strand.
ATCTCACTACAAATGCTCGTTCATACATTCATTTCCCTATTTCTTATATGATTCCAGATGAGATCTTGCCTCATGTGGAGGATCTGCCACTTTTCATTTCAATTCAGATTGGTTACACTTCGGTTAAGTTTTTTCTCATTAATGAGGGATCGGGAACCCGTGTGGCCTCATTATACTTCACTAAGGCCCTCATTTATTCCATCAACAACCCGAGAATCCACATGAACCACTTGTCAAGGATACGGTTGCACAACAGTGCCTCATATGGGGTGTATTTGGTTATCCATCACCATTCCCCCGGGACTATCCACATCAAATTTATGGTATTAAATTTTCCCCAATCTTAGAACATTCTCCTAGGGTGGCTATGGACTCATTGTATGTGCACGAGTTACTTATTCTACATGTCGGTGTGTGAATTTTTCCCACCACATAGCTATTTATACTATTCAATGGGACACTAACCCTTGGAATTATGATACACTTTATCAAAAGAGGACATACAAGTTCCCCACACTTGATGAACTATCACAAATCCCCTTTTGAGAGTATCAGTGATTTAACTACCCTATAAATACCCTTTGCAGAAATGTCAATCATCTAGAGTTGGTCGGTGCACACCTCCTAACTTCTTGGAGTCGGATGACAATGAGCGTGATGAGTCACACTTAGAATCTATACCTCTATTCTTCCTGAACTCATCATATCTCAAATTCCTCCTTCATTGTGAATTTGCAAGAAGGATCCTTTGATTCCAATAGTTATCCAATATATGCAACGACCCCCACAAGAGAGAAAGGTTCAACTCGAGACCATAGTTGATTCTTGTGCGGTGGATTCTTCCATATCATATTACAATGAAATTTATGCTTTATAATATCCTCACTTGGCTATTCATGCCCAGATTCATGATTGGGAAGTATTACGCTACTAAGAAATCCTATGTACCAAGATTACTCATGACGTGAATGTCATCTTATTAAAATATGAGCCTCTGAACATGATTAATAATTCTTCCTCACCGGTACCTGAGCCTCAGATGGCTCCACTAATAACACTCCCACATACCAAAATTAACTTATCCAACCCATTTTCCCTAATTAAAACGGGTGATCGGTTTTTATTATGATTACGAAGCCAATGATATCATGGGTGACGATCCTATTTATTATGCATTGGTGACTGGGTGACACATTGATCCATCAACACCATCTTTACCCATCCCATAAATTCCCTTATTAAATACTCCCACTAGCCCTCTGCAGCCTAAGATACCTATCCCCCTACCTCTTACCATTATTAGTCCTCGGTCATCTATGATCAAACCGTATTACACAAGGTGCGATACTCTGGGGTATGATGTATTTGACTATAGAGCCTATTGATGCCACATAAAGAAGCTTAAAGTTGAGGTCAAATGTGACCAAACTAAAATGGCTACATATCCTTTTGATTCAACTCCCTTAGTTTACTCCCATTACGGGTATTTCATGTATATAGACGCTAATTGTAACGTTCTACGTAGCAAACATCCCATTCCTAAAGTGTAGATCTAATTCCTATCATAACCGATCACCTTCCATTCAACCAACTAGACCATAACCTACCTATGGACCACCACCTTGATCTAATCATTGTCTTGCTATGGATGTTATTTGACATGATATCATCACCCAATTTGAGGATTGAATAGATGACACCTTATTTTCCACATGGAATGAATTTCATCGGTAAATCATTATTATATAGTATGTTATCAAGGACCTCATGACCCATGCTAGAAGCCACATTCTAAATCAATTCGATGATGTTATCGCTGACATGTTTGTTATATTTTTCCCATCATGGCTATTTAACACCATGATTACATATTACTTTCCTCCTTTAGCCTAATCATGTGTGTTCACTTGGTATCTCATCCCCTATATGGTTTTTATAAAAACACCCACGTGTTTTCTTGGGCTCTCGACCCCCACTTGGGTTTTACAAAACACCTTTTTCCTTCATTTGGGCTCTCGAACCCCCTTGGGTTTATCATACTATCTCAAATATCTCGTTACATCCTTGATTGCATTGTTTTCTCTACTTTAATTCTTCTCCAATCGCACCTTGACATCCCTGTCATCCAATGTCTTGTCCTTATTCCACCTCTTAGATTATTCACATCACGTGAGTTTGGATATATTACTAATACCCTTCTCGTTAGTTTTACCTATCTATCATATTATCAATATTCCTAGGTACTATGGTATTATCACATACATATATGCGAAATGTAGGAAAATGATAAGTAAATCATCACACACACATCAATGAGACATCCAAACATCACAAAATACCATAAAAAGTAGCATATATATATATATATATAATTAATTTTTATACATTGATAAAAAAAAATACAAAATGGATTTGGCTTGTCTACAATAGGGCTCGAACACCCTCACCCCGTGGGAGGTCTTTGGATGTTTTGGGCCGATGGGGCTATCATGGCCACTCTCATTGTGTGGGATAGGGACGCCACCCTAAGTCGGGTTCCGGAATTTTCTTCTTATGCTCTTTCTAGGTCTCTAATGGCGTGATCTTCTTCGTAGCTCTCTAGACATATGTTAGGCAAACTATATAGTCTTGAACAAGGGATTCCTCTGCCTACAATAAACTCTACACAATAACATGTATAATGTTGGTATCCGCCAATACCTATGCATCCCGATATCTCCTCAATGTCTTAGATGCCTCACACACTAGGTGAAATGACATCACTTAATCCCTTCCCGACATTTTTTTGGATCCACCATCACTATAGTATCCTAGACATCTAACACAAAATCTCGGATCTTATGGTGGGCACTCTCGTTTAGGGAGTGCCACTCCTTTTTGTTCTCTCTGAAAATAAAAAATCTAACACATATCACTAACAATATCACATATGGATATCAAAAATAATTTAAATAACATACTATCATTCATAATTGGTTGTCTAAGTCTCTCCATGATGGTCTTTCCATCTCCTTGGCTGCCCCACACCTTTTTTTCCTTATCATCATGATGAGGTATGCTCCTACATATTGCACCCACATGTCTCTAGGCACTAGGATCATATGTTCTCTTCGTTATAATCTAGGCCTTTATCTTAGATGCACGACCATATAAACCCCGAACAACATTAAAAATCCTTCATTTTCTCCATCCCGATGTCATTGGCTTTCTGTTAAAAAGGTGTCGGTGGCATTTGACCAAATTGTGGTCATGACTTTCAACATTTTTACTTTAAAAATATAAAAAATGACAAAATGAAATTTAAATCTCTCCCAAACCCACTTTTATTTCATCTTAACCTACCAAATAACGCATTTTTAACAAGAATAACACACTAATGACTCCAAAAATTAAATTAACTAAATTACACCTAATTTATTTAACAAAATTAAATGTAACGACTTACCCATGGTCGATCGTTCGTTATATTTTCTCTACGTTTTCATCCTCCATCACCACCTCATACTCATGTCATGATGTTTAAATACACCAAAAATTTGGAATTCTAGAGCTTAGTTATCTCAATTCCAAATAATAATAACCAAAATCAAAATCAAAATCACTATAAAACTCAAATTCCTATTCAAATTTGGTCGCAATCAACCCTGAATATTCCAATGACCATCATTTTCACTCCAAAACACATGTTGTTTATTGCATTATGGTCATGATCTTCAATTTTTTCCCATTTGTGACACTATATAATCACAACATTTTGAAATCTCAACACCTTGACACCACAATATCCATCCTATGGGCCCTAAGCTAGGTGATTTATGTATTATTTTACTAATGATCCTTTAGTGTTTCCTTTTAGTTTTACTTCTCCAAGGTTCTTACATCATTTCTCACGCACATGGTAGGATGAATGAAACTATCAAGTATGCTTTGGTAGGTATATTTCATTTCAGTTAGTTCATTCAACATTCCTTTATGTGCTTAATTTTCAATATCATTGTTGTGAACTATTTTTTTGGTCGAATACCCCATGTTTTGCTATTGCAACATGTGGTGATCAATGACTAGGGCATATGTATACACCTAATTTTTACTTTTCATCTTTCATACCTTTTACTAATAATTTCCTTTCTACTGAGATAAGTTTCATTGATGTATCCATTTCTAGAGTGGGTGCCTTAAGGGGCCTTCCAAGAATGGGGAATGGTTATTCACATAATCATTATGGGTTAGAGATAGTACATGGGAGAGTGTCGTTATTTGGTCTTGGCCTTAGTATTCCTGGAATAGTTATCCTTTTCCTCCTAGGTCTCATGCATATCACATTCACATCTTCTTTCTTTCTTCTCACCACTATTTACCTTATTTATCTACATTCATGATCTACAACACGTTATTTTTAATTTTTATGACACATTACCTCTTTTCACTACATTTGTCCGATGTCATCACCCATGGGTGATGGTGTCAATGTTGAATTTTATCATGACATCCTATATATACCCTCACCTCATTTAACACTCATACAAATAAATCCAGATCATACGAAATATCATTTATTTTCTATTTTTTCTCATATTCATATCTACTCACTTAGCTCTTGGTTCATCTTCCATCTTGTTTGGATTGGATTGGATAATCTTATTCTTGGATGGTTTCTTTCACTATTATGTCACCTATAATGAGTCTAGGATAGGAATGGTGTTCCCCTCTCTACACTTAATAACAACTCTTTCAAAGTGTACTAATTCTCTAGAGAGATATATGCATTAATGACCACCCTATAGGTACAAGGTGATTTATCTAACCATCTCTTGTCATTTTGCATAGATAAGTTTGTTTCCTTCTTCATTGTGTTATGTTAGCTTAGTATTATACATGTTTGGATGCTAGTTAGCATAGTAATCTTACCAATATCAGCTCCTTAGTTATCATCACTTTCATTTCAGTTTCATTTATTGTTGATCTATACTTATCCACACCCAACTACCGATATCTCAATAGGGTTCCTTCCTCTATCTTGACTGTGGGCCTTGGAAACCCTAGGTTGACCTAGTGTAGGGATTATTTCCCTCTATATATGTGACCCTAGCACTCATTGTATCCCCTTTAATTATACCCCCTTGTATGTTGGTACATGTGTGTTTCCTACTTGTTGCCTTGATACCCTTATAGAATGGATGATTTAGGAGTGCAAGATATTGAGACAGATATTTGGACTCGTATACATCCCCCACCACCACCATAATTTAAAGAAGGTAATACCTCTCTCATCGAGGATACCATCATCATAAATGTAGGAATGGAGTAAGATCCAAATATCTTAATACTTGTATCTTAAGCTTTTACTTTCTCCTATTCTAATTTTTTGGTATCCATAAAAATTTTGTTTTCCACAATCTAGTAAACTCCGAATCCAAACCAAGTAAAAAAATCTATAACCAATTAAGCCTAGAATAACACTAATGGTAATAGAGGATGTCATCAAACTACTACAAGTTTATTTCATTAGAATACTAGATTACATAAACCAGTTATCATGTATTGTTCCAATCTTGAAAAAGAATGGAAATATTTTAATTTTTATTGATTTGTCTAAAAATGAATTCCCATTACCTTCTATTAATGTGATTGTTAAGGATATGAACCTTTATGAGCTCCTTTCACTCATGGATGGTTACTCAAAGTTATAATTAGATTTGTATTTATAATGAATATCATAGCAAGCCCTCATTTACCATCTCATGGGAAATTTATATTATAAATTCATGCCTTTTGGTCTTAAAGAAGTATGGGAATCCTATCAAAAGAAATTTCATGAACTAATCCATAAAAATATCGAGTCATATGTTGAAGATATTCTATCTAAGGCCAAAAATGTGTGTGTATGGAGTGATAGGTGGAAAAAACAAGGATATATCATATATAAATGGGGTATCAATGTTGATCCTACTAAAATTCATGTTATTCTATAAATGGTTCCACGAACTCGTGAATTAGGATTTTGATTGTTTATCATAAAGTTAGGAGCTATATGTAGATTCATTTGAGATATTACCTATAGAGTGAACCCAATTAATAATATATTAAAGAAATATAATTCCATTGGGTCGACTCAAGAATGTCATAAAGATTTTGAATCCATCAAGCACTTCCTTTTATCTCCTCCTACTCTCATGGCTACATGACCTAATAGACCACTTATTCTTAATATACATGTAACTATTGTTTCTCTTGCTTTCATACTCACCCAAGAAGCTAATGATGGTAGAGAATGGGCCATGTATTTTATCATTTGTGTGCTCTTAGAGTATGAAGTGTGATTTTATCATGTTAAAATGGAATGCCTTGTAATAGTGTTTTCCATTAAGTTCTTAAGACATTATATGTTAAATCAAGATAATATGGTGATTGGAAAATCTCAAGGACTTCACATATTCTTAACATAACCATCCCTATCTAAGAGGTTCATGTGTCTAATCACACTTCTTATTAAGTTTGAGTGTATACATGTTAACAAAAATTTAGTTAAATGTTAGATAGTCACTGATTAGTTAGTTGAAAACCACTTGGATTTAGGGGATTTAGTGGATGTTGAGCTTCCCAATGACTTAATTTGTTACATAAAAACTTGACATCACTTTTTCACCTTGGCATACATACATAGTAACCTACCTCATCAAACCTACCTATCGATAAAATACCAATTCTTAATAGAGGTGGTGTCTTTGTGTCTTTGATAAAAAGTAAGTCATATTAGATGCAATCTTGTATAAGATATCCTTTTATGGTATGATATTTTTTTTCTAATGATGATTATAAACTCATCTTATTACAATTTCATGATGGGGTTTATTGTGGTCACTTCAATGGCAACACAATGACTGTAAAAATTCATAGGATGGGATACTTTTGGCCCACCCTTGATAATGACATGATTGAGTATGTTTGTAAGTGTCTAAAATGTAATGAATTCATGAGCATTATATACACATGCATAGGAATTTCAACCCATTATTACACTATGACCCTTTTCTATGTGGGGCCTAGACCTAATCAAAAATGACTCTTTCCTCTATAGACGTGAAACTTTTTACCATCACTACAACTTAGTATTTCAAAAAAATGGGCAGAGGAAATGCCACTAACTACTACCAATATAATAGTCATAAGAAATTTCTTCTAAATTTCATTATCTATTTCTTTTTAGTTTTCCAATTCATCATCTTTGAAAAAGGATATCCTTTAAGAACCTAGAGATGTGGAAATTGTATAAACATTCATAGAGAGAAAACCACACAACATTGTAGAAAACACACTTATACTAAGAGGGGGTGAATCAATATTATCCTTTTTTTAATAATTTAAACTTTAACATTCATAACATTAGCAATTACATAAGATATAACAATTTCACAACACAATATTTATGTGGAAACCCTTTCGAGAGAAAAACCACATATAAAATATTACTTGGAGCTACTATCCAAATCCAGCCACAAAATTAATTGTTTTACAAATTTTTGTAGGCACCAACCTACTGGAGACACCAATGTCGAATTCCAAACAACTTTACATTCTTCATTTATTCCTTTTTTGTATACCCGTGCTTTACAATTTTCTTATTCACTTCTCACTCTTCATTATTCTTTAAAAAATTGACATTCTAATCTTCTTGAGTTTTCTCTTCCTCTTTCTTCATAAATCCTCTTGATATATCTTCATTAATAGCTCCTCTCTTATTGTTCTCTTCCTTTCCTTTTCAAAACAACATCATTATACCATAATCACACACATGAATTCTACAATTGAATTTATTTATATACCGCATTCATTTCATGAATAGATATGAATTTTCATTGAGTTAACATCCTATTGAATATTCAATATGAGTTAACGGTATTATTTCAAACCCACAAAACACTTTAATCTGATCCTTCAACATATTAGGCACTACACTACAACAACTCGTGTTACACATGATACACATAGAACACCACAGGACACCAAAGTGGAACATTTACAAAACCTATCAACGCTACAAAACCTGCAGAGAACTATAAAATAGTTTTCTTTGTCACACACGACATGTAAAATTCAAATGGAATCAACTCTTTCATAAGAGGCACACATCTATAAAAATCAATGAAGATTTCTAACATATAAGATATTTATTATCATTATTTTGACATCAATTACAATATTTCCAATAATTTCACCCTTTTAACATTAATGGAAAAGTAATTTTTTTAATACTCTCCCTTGAAATTATGTTTCCTTTTAATGACCTGTCGAAAGAGATATCACTCCTAACTTTTTTTCGAGATATTCAATTGGCTCTTTTTGGAAGAGGTTTTGTGAAAATATCAACAATCTATTCTTTTTTGGAAATGTATTCCAACTTGACCTAATTATCTACAACTTTCTCTCTTATAAAATGATATTTAATTCAAATACTATTTATTCTAGAGTGTATAACAGATTCTTTAAGATATTTATTGCACTAGTATTATCATAAATAATAGAAATTGGAGAATCAAATTCTATCTTCACATCCTTTAGAGTATTTTTCATCCAAATATTTTGTGTGTAACATGATACTATAACAATGTATTCTACCTCGGTTGTGGGTAGAGACACAAAATCCTACTTCTTCCTTAAACAAGATCTAAAATATTACCCAAAAATAAAGCACCTCCCGGTACTTTTATGTCATCAATATAACCAACCTAATTTGCATCTCAGTATATGATTTTAAATAAAAATATTCACCTTTTTAATACCACAAACCATAATCCATTGACCTTTAAGATATTAGAATATTATTTTGACAGCTTGCACATGAGTTTATTTTGGGGCATCTTGAAAACATATTATCATGCCTACTGTTTGCATCATATCAGGTCTTGATGCAATTACATATAATAAGCTTTTAATCATTGATCTATAGAGAGTATGATTTTTGTAGTGGATTCATCATACTTTTTCCTTACAAAATCTGACCATGGGTGTACTTACTGGATTGTAATATTCCATTCTAAACTTCTTCAAAATCTCCTTAATATATTTTGTTTGTGAAATTAATATGCATTTATCTCGATTAAAAAAATTTAATCCAAGAAAAACTACAACTCATCAAGCTTAGACATTTCAAAATAGTTTTTCATTTCCTCGGGAAAATTTTGACACATCTCATCCTTAGTTCTTCCAAAAATTATGTCATCAATGTAAACAACAATAATCAAATTATTATCACCTTCATTTTTATGTAGATATTTTTTCAACAATGCCTTTCTTGAACCCTTATTGTTGTAAATACTTGTCCAATCTTGAGTACTAGGCTCTGGGGGATTGTTTCAGTCCATAAAAATCTCTCTTCATCTTGCAAACATAGTCCTTATCATTTGATAATATGAATCCTTCTGGTTTTTCAATGTAAAATTATTCTTCTAAATTCCCATTCAAAAAGGTTGGTTTAACATCCATTTGATAGACTTTAAAGTTTTTAAAACAACCAAATTCCAAAAAAATTATTATGCCCTCTAAATGTGTAATAGGAGGAAAAGTTTCTTCAAAATCAATACCTTCAACTTGTGCATAACCTTTACAAACTAACTTTGTTTTATTTCTTACAACTTGTCTATCTTCATTCAACTTATTTTTGAAAACCCATTTTGTGTCAATCACATTTTTGTCTTTTAGTCTTGGAACCAGTTCCCATGTTTTAGTTTTCTCAATATGGTCTGGCTCTTCTTCTATTTCTCCAATCTAGTGATTGCATTCACTTGCTTTAGTAAAATTCTTTGGTTCTATCTTAGATAATAAAGACATATTTGTATGTTCTCGTTGCATTTTCCATTATTCTCATAATTTGTACTCCAATATTTTTATCACCTATAATATGATTTTTTGAATGATTCTTTTGAATTGATCGAGGAAGTTTTTTTATTTCCATTATTTTAACTTCTTCCTTTTCATCTTCATTTTCCTTTTCATCTTCATTGTTGGCTTCTTCAAAATAATCAATTTCTTGTATCTTGTTCTTTTTATACTTGATATCATCAACCTTCACATTTACACTTTCAACAATTTTTAATGTTCTCATATTGTAACATCTATAGGCATTTCTCATTCAAGACAAACAAATAAAAATACCTTCATCAGATCTAGAATCAAAATTACCTAAGTCTTCATCATCTTTCTTTATATAGGATTTACTTCCAAATACGCTGAAGTGTTTGACAGTTGCTTATATGCCCTTCCATAGTTATTAAGGTGTTTTGTTATTATTTACTCTTATCTCGTGCTCTATTCATAATATAGATTATTGTGTTGACTTCCTCTCTCCAGAATTTGTAAGATATTTTGGATTCATATGGCATGGTTCGGACATCTTGCACACAGTTCTATTTTTCATTTCAATGGATCCATTATGTTATGTATTTATTGCAACTAAGCAATGTATTTTAATTCCATGACATTCACAAGATACTTATGAATTCATTTGAAGTAAATTATCCTCCTCGATCATATCTTAAACCCATTATTTTCATATCCGTTTAATTTTCAACCAATGTTTTGAATTCCTTAAACCTTTCAAATGATTCATACTTTTCTCTTAAAAAAGTAACCCATGTCATCCTAGAATAATCATCAATAAATAACATAAAATATCTCTCACCTTGCATGATTTGAGTTCTTATTTTTACAAAGATATCTATATGCATGAGTTCTAATAACCTTATGCTTGAGTAATCCTTTTTCTCGAATGAGGCTCTTGTTTGATTTCCAAATTGATATTTTTTTGTAAAGGGTGTCTGCTGGTTTAGTAATATTTGGCATGTCTCTAATATCTTGTTTGGAACTAATTTTTACTAGATTATCAAAGTTCATATGACCCATTCTTCTATGCCATAACCAACTCTCATCTATTTTTCCCATGTAGTACTTTTCACCTTTAATCTTACTAAGAATGTAAATATTATTTGTTTTCCTACATGCATCAACAACAACCTTCCCTGTACTTTCCTTTCTGATTTCACAACCTCTAACATAAAATGTTATTGTGTATCCCCTATCACTCATTTGACTCACACTCAAAATATTATGCTTTAGTCCTTCAACATACAATACATTTTAAGTTTTTTATTTACCATCATTCAGACTAATGGTTACCTTACGTGAAATTATTACATTGGAATTGCCTCCAAAATTTATCATACCTCCATTTACCTCTTTCAAAGTGAGAAACTTAATTTTGTCTCTAGTCATGTGGCTTGAATAACCACTATCAATGTACCACTAATTTTCTTCATTCTATGCATGAAATGTTTTCTGAACAATCATGGATTTTTCTCTTTTAATTTCTTACTCTTGTTTCTCCTTCTAACTTTTGTTGACTCATCCTTCTAACGTATTTAGTTTCCTCATTCTTAAACTACCTAGTATATTCCACAAAACAACTTCTACAAAAGTGAGCTTTATGCCCAATGTTTTGGCACTCATAACATTCAATGTTAAAATTAATCAAAGGTACAAATGATTTGTAGTTCCTATTTGAGGAAACATGTGAATTTGAATTTTTATTCCTATCAAGGCTCCTTACATGAGATCTGCAGCCTACTCCCATATGACCAAATTGATTACATAAAAAAATAGCCATAAAAGGAATTTTGAAAGATGATATTATAATGTTTTCTTGGAGGAAATGATCTTCTTGTTTTATCCTTATTTCTCTTTAAAATATTACTATTATTTTGTGGAACATGAATTTCTTTCCTTTTGCTGCTTTCATTTGATGTGCTTGTGTATTGAGGGTCATTCAATTATTCCTTCTTGTTGTTCTCATCTCTGGAATAAATTTTAAGATCATTTGAATAGCTTCTTGATTTTTCTGGATTTGTCATCTTTGGAGATACTTTGGGATCTTATTTTGCAAACTTCTCATTATACCCAAGAACTATTCTCGATAAATGGTGATATTTGATTATTGATAATGTTTTCTAAAACTTCATATCTCTTTTAAATTTGAGACATCTATTCAACTTGGTAGTTGATTTCTCAAGTTCCTTCTTAAGGAAACAACTTCACATTCAAGTTTCTCACAATCTTATTCTTTTTGTTTCAACTGTGTTCTCACATCCTCATCCATCTTATTCATCTATTATATTTGAATCTTTAGATAAATTATGATTTTATCAGACTCTTCAAGATCATGTGTTAGCTTTGATTTTAAGGCACCATACTCATTATTTAGTTTCTAAAATTTCTTTTTCATTTCTGATTTTCTTTCTTAGAATCTTGAGTTCTTCTAGGGAAGAAATGAGTTCTCCTTCAAGATCCACTTTAGCTTCAAATTCAATATCTTCTTCATATTTTGAATCCATCTATTCTTTTCTTTCTTTAATCTCTAAGGCCATGAGTAGTGATTCATCTTTATCACTAACAGAGATACTTTCATCACTTTCTTCAGATGAGTTACTTTCCTCCGTTGTATAGAGGTTTTTCTTTTACTTGTATAGATTATTCTTAAATATGTTCTTTTGTAATGGTTTTTCTTGGATTGATAATACATTTTACTCTCCTTCAAGTTGTGTTTTTCTTTATCATCCTTTTTTATATGGGAATTTGTTTGCATAATGTCATATTTCACCATAATCAAAACATTTGAATGGTAGCTTACCTTTATATTTTATAGATCCTTTCTTCAGCCTTATGAAAAAGTGAGCTTCTTCTTCATCTGAATCATTGTTGGAGAAATCATGTGGTTCAGGTTTTTTTCACCTTCTTTGATGATTTAAATATATCCTCTCATTTTTATGATTTATCACCTTCAGATTCTCATCTCATATGTTGTGAGAATACCATGCAGTTCATCCATTGTTAGGATGGTTAAGTCTTTCAAATCTTCAATAGTAGATACTTTGGCATCAAATCTCAGAGGAAGAGATCTTAGCACTTTTTACACAATAGTTTCATCCTTAATTTATTCACCAAGTCCTCTAATAGTATTGACAACTACATCCACGCAAAAAGGTAGGTTGTAATGTTTTCATCCTCCTTCATATTCAAATTATCAAATTGAACTCTATGTGTTTGGATTTTTTTATTTTTTTCACTTTTTCATATCCTTCAAAAATTTCCTCGAGCTTATCCAAAATTTCCTTTGTTGAAATACAATGAATTACTTTGATAAATTCTACTTCACACAATATTCTCAAGATTGCATTCATATCCTTTGTATTGCTCTTACTTGATTTATTTCCATCTTGATTTGTTAGAGGAGTTTTTGGAAATGTATAACCATTAACAACATATTTCCATATATCAAAACCAAGATCCATTAGATAGGTGTGCATCCTTATAATCCAAAAGGCATAATTAGTTCCATCAAACAATGGATCCTTGTTTGAGGAGAATCCTTGTTGACTAACCATGTGTGTTTATGAGATCTATCTTCTAGTGGTCAAATTATCCTCAGAAGGAACCTCTTTGTTATACCAATTATATAAAACACACTTATACTAATATGGAGGTGAATCATTATTATCTTATTTTTACTAATTTAAAATTTAATATTCATAACATCACTAATTAAATAATATATAAAAATTACAAAACACAATATTTATGTGGAAACAATTTTAGGAGAAAAACCATAGAGAAAATACTACTTGGATCTACTATCCAAATCCAACCACAAAATTAATTGTTTTACAAATGTTTGTAGGCACTAACCTAGTGGAGACACCAATCCCCAATGCCAAGAACCAACTCATCTTGATTCATGAGCACTAACTCATTGGAGACACCAATCCCCAATTATATGAGGCACCAACCTCAACAATGCAAAGATCCACCTATTGTAGTTGCTTCTTGAATATGACTATGGAATTTATATTATTCTTCATGTATTCATATTTTTCTCTATACCTATGCTTTACACTTTGTTTATGCACTTCTCGCTCTTCATTCTTCTTTAGAAACTTGACATTCTAATCTACTTGAGTTTTCTCTTCCTCTTTCTTCATAAATCCTCTTGATATATCTTCATTAATCACTCCTCTCTTCTCACTCTCTTTCTTTCCTTTTCAAAATGGCATCATTATACCATAAGCGCACACATGAATTTTACAATTGAATTCATTTATATACCATATTCATTTCATGAACAAATATGACTTTTCAATGAGTTGGCATCCTTTTGAATATTCAACATGATTCGGATTTAGTAGACTTTGAAATTTTAATATTTGAAGTTTTTCAAGACTCTCGTGGACGTCCCTTGTTTTCTCTTGGTCCCATGGCATTTCATGACCATCAAGGATAATTGTATAATTTTTGCAATTTTATCTTCATTGTGTGGAAATCCTTCTTTGTATCGCAACACTCCCGACTTTTGTAACTCTTTATCCGATACACGAAACATATAATTTGTCGAGCGGTATTATTTCAAACCCACAAAACACTTTAGTTTGATCCTTTAACACGCGAGGCACTACAACAACCCACAATACACATAGATACCCACGAAACACTACCAAACCCATGGAACACCACAAACACCCACGGAACATATACAAAACCATGGGAACACTACAAAAACATGTAGAATGCTATAAAATAGTTTTCTTTGTTACGTGACATGGAAAATTCAAACTAAATCATCTTTTTCATAAGAGGCACACATATGTAAACATTAATGACAATATTTCTAATATATAAGATACTTATCAGCATTATTTTGACATCAATGACAATATTTCCAACAATAAAAAAATGACCTAGACCTAATAAAAAAATGATGCTTTCCTTTATAGGACGTGAATTTTTTTATCATCAATAGAATTGAGTATGTCACAAAATGGGTAGATGAAATGCCTTTGACCACTAATAGTAGAATAGTTGTAGGAAATTTCTTCCTAAATTTTATTATCTATTGCTTTGGATTTTTCAAGTCACTATCTTTAACAAAAGGATATCCTTCAAGAACCCATAGATTTGGAAATTGTGTAAAAATTCATAGTATCACACCACATAACATATCTTTTATACCCTCAGGTAAAAAAATAGGATGAGGTGAATAAAAAAATCTTAAAATCCATTTTATTTATAATATTCAAGAACAACAAGAGGAATTGGCATCTATAACTATATCTTGTATTATGGGCTTATCATACTATTTTACATACACCTACAGGTGTTACTCCTTTTCTCCAGTCTTCGGAGCTAGGGTTGTCTTTCCACTTCCTAGGCTATGAGTCTCTCTTTTATATATCTTTAATGAATATGAGTATAGAGAATCATGTCTAAATAATCTAGAAAACATAGATGAGAATCCTCTCAAATATGTAAAATCATGAACTATATGCTTCCTATATGGAAAAAAAATACAACAAGAAAATCTATGAGTTTCCTATTCATGTTGGTAATCTTGTACTCCACAATAAGACTATAGTGGGCTACAATTTCAGGAAAAAGTAGTTAGGACCTTACTTAGTCACCTTTGTGGACTTAAATAATGGATGCTTTTACCTATGTATGCTTAAAGGTGACGATTTTTATGAGTTAGTCATCTCCCTCCATATCAAATGTTACTATGTTTAGTGTCACATCTTTCATTTCCCCTTGAATTTATCACTATGAATTCTTTTTTGTCTCACCTTACCATGTTTTATACATGAGAAGTATATTTAAATTTGATTTTTAGTATACCTATAATACATGATGATTTTTCACCCTTCTTGTTACTATCTATTATTTCATTACCACTCTGTTATTTTCTCCTATCTTTTTTATTGTCTCTAAAACATAACTTCACTCGTTGATTTCCTAATGTTGTGATTACCTTATTCCCTATAAAAATTTCATTGGACAAGAATATCTTGGTTTGTATAGGTTTTATAGAGGCTTGTTCATGACAAACTTCCCAATATATCTCTCTTTGAGTATGAAACAACTGGAATAAATAATCCCTGGGATATTCCTCACATATCCTAGCCTTCGGTGATGAGCCTTTTTATCGTACTGGTTACACAAGACCGAGGCATGGGAGAAAGGTCCCACTACACTCAAGAAAATATTAAAAAAAAGAAAAAAATCAAAAGAAAAGGAATATATAGAAAAACATTGTTGTCATATAGTAGGCACTAAATCATGCACTTTGGGTACATTTCTACGTCCTAGTCACATACCACTATTCATATGATTCCTAAGAAATAAAATTACTAATTGACCACTACCTTTGGCCTCTTTTCTTTCTTTATGGTTTCCTTATTGGTCTTACATAGCCTACTACCCAGTCTAGCTTTTGATACTTAAAATTTTCTAAGTTTGGACACCAGTACCCAAGAGCCCTCATCCCCTCTTATCACACCCGACCTATCTCGTATCTTTCTCACATATTTTGGGTCTTTCGTAGCCATTGGGCATATTTTTTTCTTATGGGTTAGAATTTCACTGGTTAATTACGAAATTCAAACAAGGGAATCATATAAATACAAAGCTATGTGACCATAATAAAGGACTAAGCTCCAAGCATCTACTACTATTACCTAAAGTTGCATCTTAAGGAATTATCAAGAGCATCAAAGAATCCATCTAGCATCCATTCAAAGGACAAAGGATCTGCATACACTTCATAGGATGGGAATTTCATTTTTCCATGTACACATCTATTTACATTTGCTATATCTGGATATTTCTCATTGTCCAAGTCTATCCGGAACAAGAGCCACCTAGGAACAATTCTATACACACACGCGTAAAACTACATGGAGTAGGAAATGTAGTACAACACATGGATCGTAATTTCACTCAATCGGGTGCCCCATACTCCCCATTTTCATCTTTTTATTTTTTAGGATTTAATGTGTTTTGTGGTTTTACTGGTGTTCTTTCTCTTTACTGATTATGGGTGACTCTTGTAAGGAAAATATTATAGTACTCTCATTATTAATAAGTGCATATATTGTAATATTGTTAATATGAGTTACATTGTAACTCATTATTAATAATATATTTTTGTAATACCCGTAATGATATTAATAGGTTGTTTGGTTGTGTAGCTTCATATATTGTAAGAGGTTGATTTTCTATTTCCATGGCTATTTATTAGCCTTAGTATTGATTGTAATCATGTTGAATAATAATATCAATTTATTTTTCCTGTGTGACAAGCCTGTTGTACCAATATTTGGTATCAGAGCGAGAACATCTGAATGAGAGTCTTATAAGTCTTCATTCATAATTTTGTCTTGAGTATCATTTATTTGCAAACCTGGAGATGGACATGTGCTACAGATAAGGAGAGGGCATTCATTTGTTTGCATTGGAATTTGAGCCGTATTGCAAGTTTATTCACTGAATTTGGTGTCCACACATTCCATATACGCATGTTCAAATTAACCTGCTCTGCCGCATTCAATATACAATCACAATTTGACCCACCATTCAATTGTGCTCTAGCTGTAGTGTAGAAAATGTGGAAGGCTTCTAGATGTAAGGCAACGTGTCTCCATATTGCTCAAATCAGATTTGGCAATAATTGGGAATTGAGTAAAATTTGCAAGCATTGTGAATCAAAAGAGGATTTATGTATTTATGACCCTCCTAATGTGATGAATTCTTTCTAAAAATCCATGAGATCTCAATTGTTAGTCACCATTGGCAATGCATTGTTGATAATTATTTAACGAGGTCGTATTTCAAGGAGCAAATGTTATGGATGGAGCATGAAAACTCACAGTCAGTTTTAGCAGATGCCTGAATAAAGAAATTTTGGCTGAGCGATCTATATTCTAAATCCTATCATTCCAAAATCTTCTAGCTTATATCGATGAGTCGGTTAACTGTCAAGTTATGATATATTTCCTTTATTAAAATCAAGTATCTCTGCCAGTATAAAGATTTTATTATTGTCTGGTTCAAGTTTCCCGATTTTGTGGAGTTTCAAAATGGAAAATATAAATGTAATTGAAATATTTTATGGTAAATACTTCCACACGTGGGAAGTATGAACCTAATTAAAATTGATTGATAAAGACTTATGGGACATTGTCGAAGGAAAAATTAAAAAACCGAATGATGTTGATGAAGCAACAAAATGGGAAAGTAAGGATCAGAAAGCAATAGAAATTATATGCCTTGGTCTTTTGATGCATATCTGCATCATATTGATCTAATCAAGTCATCTAATAACATTTGGGTGAAATTGAACAAGTTATTTGGATTTCAAGCAGGCAGTGAAATAATGGCACTGAACCAAAAACTTTTGGGCTAAAGATGGGAGAAAATGACAATATGGTTCAACATATCAGTAAGTTTTGATCCATTTTAAATCAATTAGCAGGAATAAAAGAAGAGGTAGATGGAGAAGATGCTAAATCAATCTTACTAAATAGTTTTCCAAAATAATATTCAAGTATTGTTTTTACTCTTAGCAAGATCAATCCTAGTTTGGAAAATTTAATTTACTCTTTCTTGACGAGGAAGAAAAAATCAAAAGGTCTGTACCAAAATAAGAAATTTTCATGGTTACAAACAATAAATCATCATTCCAGAAAGGTAAAAAAAGGTTTATATCATCAAATAAACATCTTTTGTGTCATTACTGTAAACAACCAGGACATGGTTTTGTGAATTGTAAGAAAAGAGCTCAAGATCTCTTAGATGATAAGTTGGAACAAAAGGCTTTAGCTAATCAAGAATATTGGGATGATTATTCTAACCCTACAAGTGACAATGAACCTATTAATTAATCTAGTGATGAATATTATATGTATTGAGCATCTATCCTCTTATTGGAGGATGGAGGCAATAGAGGTAGGAGGAAAATTAGTGTCCTCGAGTTCATCACTACCTCGGAGGCCCAAACTTGCTTTAGTGACATCTTTGTGTTTTGTGTGATGAATAAAAATATGAGCATCCTTGTTCTGTGTGTAGTGCAAAGTGCTTGTGTTTCCCCTGTGATGATAATAATTTTTACCATTGATACTATTACAGGAAGTGTTCTTGATCAGATTGATTTGATGGTTGATGTGAATTGGTTGAACGGTCCCAATTCATGTATTCATCTAATAGGTTGAATGGTCCCTGGATGATGTAGTTCCCACAGTCGGTGTTGAGGATCGAGACCATGTGCAGGCTACGGAGCGACATGCTGCTTGGTTGAAGATGGTGTTTTCCCCATGTTCACACTAAGGGGGGAATGTAAGGAAAATATTATAGTGCTCTCATTATTAATAAGTGCATATATTGTAATATTATTAATATGAGTTACATTGTAACTCATTATTAATAATATAGGTTTGTTATATTGTTTCAACAATATATTTTTGTTATACCCGTAATGATATTAACGGGTTGTTTGGTTGTGTGACTTCTTGGTTTGTAGGAGGTCGGTTTTCTATTTCCATGGCTATTTATTAGCCTTAGTATTGATTGTAATCATGTTGAATATAATATCAATTTATTTTTCCTGTGTGACAAGCCTGTTGTAACAATAAATCTTGCGGTGTTAGTGCAACATACAAGCGATGAAAAGAAAATGGAAATGACATAAAAGTGACATTGTAAAAATTATTTTATGAGGTTCTGAGCAGTCACAGGAAACCAACAATGGTCTACAACACCCAGGTATCCTTGACCTAATCCAAGCACCCCAATCCAACTAGTTCAACATTTTTACATTTTTTGGGCTTGGTTTTGAAATTCTTCCTTCTTGTTCCATCATTTTCACATCTCGGCACAACTTTAGGATTATTACAAAATCAGCTAAGTATCTTATCCCTTTTCTTATACTTAGGGTTTCAAATTCAATTGATTTTTCTTAGGTTAGATTTATGCTTTATTGAATATTTGTTGTTTCGTGACTCTAAAATTAGAATTTAACATTTATATTCATCACGTTACTTTCCCTTGTCAATATTTGGTGATGAGCCCATGTGTCTTCTTAGTTGTATGAGGCCAAAATTTGGGGGTAACACCCTTACTCACCCACATATAGTATTTGGTGATGATCCCATGTATATTATTGGTCGCGATGAGGATAGATATGTGGTGTCTTATTTTAAAAGAGAGAGGTTATATATATTAAAGAAAGAAAATTTAAAATAATAATATTTCCAAAACCTTGAAGAAAATGTAGTTGGTTGTAATCAAAGAGAGAGTTATCATTCATATTTCTTATTGCATAAATTTGAATATGAAAAGGTGTATATCTATACATATACATAAATTTGTCATCTTCCCATCCCATGAGAGTTACCTAACTATATTTCAATTTCTATCTTGTCGGATGCTTAAGTTTTTTTTTTATCAAGTATTATTCTTGACTCTTCTCACCATGATCACTTCACTTTCCTTCATTTTTGCCATATGTCACTTAATTCTTCAATCTATGAATGCCATCCATCAAATTGAGTGTCTTTATATCACATGTAAAATAACTCATCAACGTATACATGTGTCTCATTTATTGTATAAGCATACATATAGGTTTTAAAGCTGCAATATTTTTCATCCACATTTTTATCCACTAGATTACATATATCTAAAAGCAAGATAAACAACCAAAACATGCATAATTAAACAAGTCCTATAACACCATATAGTGAAAAAGTGTAGCATATGTGTGTGTTGATCAATGTTTGTACAATATATCATCACATTAGCAAGTGCAAGCTCAAAACTAAAAATACAAAAATGGGGTGTACATGCACCTTCATGTATGATAGATATAAAAAATGGGTACAAGTAACTTAATTGATGTGATACTCTTGTAGATTGATGTGGATAAATCCTATTTCTCAACACGTGTGACCATACTATAGAGTGAAAAAAATCCTCAACCTACTCCCATGATGAGGCTCATTCGAGTGAGGTGTTAGGGTCATTTGTGTTGTTGTCTGCTACTTGATGAGTATCCATGCTCATCCAACTTTTTTCACATCACCTTCCTCAAAGTGTGCACCTTAACATACAATGCTGAATTATTTTCACATTCAATGGCCAAGAGATGTGCACCATGGTACCTAAAAAAGAAGTTATCAGTATCTCATCCAACACTTGAGGAAGCCTAGATCTACCCGTAGATCATTACGGGTATTCCCGAGAATGGGAAAACCATCAGCCAATGTATCTCATCTCATCTCTCACTAGTCACTAGTAGTCTCTACACACACAAAAATATAGAGTGAGAAAATGTCTATAAAAATCTAACACTAGATATAGGAAAGTTACTATTGTTAATAGTAGTAATAGTGATCTAAATAAAAGCATGAGTGTAAATACAAAAATATAAAAAGAGCCTACTTGGATCCCCTACTTACCACTTTGGGTCTAACCTAGCATCAAAAGGATTATGACCATCCTCCTCCTCCTCCTCCTCTCTAACTAGATCTTATCCATCATCATCCCTTCCTTGTACATTTCCTCCTCCATTATAATCAACCGGATGCATAGTATGAATAGGCTTTGGTCCATAACCATGCCTTTTTATTGGTAGTTGTGGTGGTCCTACACTTCCTTCTCATTTATACCTCCCACTGACTATAATGATAACCCTTAGAATCAAGGTGTCCATTACAATCTATCCAAGTGAGTGTACTCCATCTTGCATGCACCATGATACATGACAAGTATATATGGAAGATCCATGGCTAATGACTATTAAAAATACTAGAGAAACCTACTTACTAGATGTACCTCAATGTACCCTAGTCTATCCTTAACATATACCACAAGGGGACATGACATTAGTGAGGAAATATCTCTAAGAAAAAAATGTGGTGGCATTAATTAGGGATCATTGATCATGTCCACGTATGTCAAGGTATTAGACGCTCTAGGAGTGTCTCCAGAAGGGACCATGTTCCCCCAATGACATGTCATGATATCACCTACTAGTTCCCTTAGAACTATCCTAACATATATTTTGAACCACTCATATACAAATCTCATGACCAAAGTGTAAAGTACCTCAAACCTAAACCACACATCCTCCCTACCATGTATAAATATACGTAGGTATGGGATAACATGTCCTATGAACAATTGTATCTACACCAATTCTCCATAAATATCCTTGACAATAGGATCCCAACAATAGAGTAGATTATTTGTGCCCCTTTCTTTGACAACTCATGAGAATGAATTGCCAATAATCATCTTTTATAAGTTTAGAATGTGAAAACTTCAAACCAATACTACTATAACCACATTTTGGTGCTCCTTTGGGTTCCTATGCATCACCAAAATAGTTGACCCACTAAAAGGTCTAGGCCACCCTATAGTTGTTGATATTATAACCTATCTCCATGTGATTGAGAGGTCTCGTAATCTTGAAAAAATCCTCTAAAGTGATGGTACATTCTCTTTCCACCAATGGAAACTAGAAACTGTTCTGGTTCACATCCTAGTAAGTACACTATATAGTATATTACTCATGGGAACATTTAGGAGAGTCTCAACCATGTTCAGGAGCTGAGCTAGAAAGTAGTAAGGTACCATGTGGAGTTATTTGGCGTATCATGTAATTTAACCAATATAACTCCTTGAATCCACTCCATCATATATATCCACACTATAAACACCCAAAACCCCAAAAAATGGGAGCTAGAATAAGAAAAAACACAAAAAATGACTTTCAATAAAAAAATTCTAACTACTTGGCATACAACCACTACTTCCTACCGTTGATGGTTGTGTTTTTCCACTAACATGATTACATTTTCACCATGATAGTGGTTATGACCCCACCATGGAGGTTATGTGTTCACCAATATTGAATGTGTAACTACCGGTGCATAGATTAGTGTTTTGGTCATGTAAGTAGCAGTTTCACCTCAACATGCCTAAAACTACAAAAAGTAACTAAAATTCCCAAACCCCTACCAAAATTAAATTTTATTACATATTCCTAACTTATCAATCCTACTTGATATTTATAGATTGATTTTATAGGAAATATTACCCCCAAAACAACCTATCATGTAAAACTAAAAATTTCCCCCAAAACATAAAAAATCATAGAACTCACCTATCCGGATACCCCGCCCACTACCACTAGTACCTCTTCCATCATTTTTTTCTCATTGTCTCATATCCTGTTAGGAAATAAGAGATAAAATATGTGGAATAATCCCTTATAGAATTGCAATAGTAGAAATTAATATGCAGAAAATATTACAGATCTCAAATAAAAGTGCAGAATAAATAACACAACACAGAGAGACAAGATTTAATGTGGTTCACCCAATTTGGGCTACGTCCACCAAGAATCACTTGCTCAGATTTTATTACAAGCCTCCACTCTCTCAATACAATACCCAGATCTGTTTGGAGCTATGCTCAACAAACTCTACAGAATTCACACCCAAATTCAAAACACATCTGCAATACATTTACTTGTACATCTATCATATGCATAAGACCATATAAATAGACAACTGCTTAAGCAATTTTACAAAACCATGGGTATCAAAACAATGGGGAAAAATGAAACTATCCCATAAACCTATGGGTAACCGAAGAGGTGGTTTTACAAAACAATGGGTACTGAAAAAACATGGGCCCAAAAACAGCCCATAACGGTTACCCATTACCCATGGGTTAATAAACCACCCATGAAAATTTGCTTCGGGGGCTTCACCCCCGAACCCCCCTGACCCACTCACCGGCGAGTGGGACCACCGTAAAAATACCCGAGTGTAACACATAGAAGGTGTACCACACTCTAACATGAAAATAGGCTCCACAAACATAACAATCTCCCACTTGGAGACTAATTTCCACTGAGCAAGCTTCTCAACCCTTCACTGTCATCCGTGAAGGCAAACTAAAGCTGAACATAGATTTAGTTTATCCTTGTGACCACCTTGGTCATCATGTCTCGGGATCCCGACTGGTATGAATCTTCTCCAACTTCAACTTATCTTCCTCCAAAGTTGTCCGATGAAGTGATATCTCAAGCGTATATGCTTCATCCTCGGGAGTGGAAATCGAGTTCTTAGCTAGGTGTATAACACTCTGACTATCACTATGCAGCTTACATTCCTCCTGCTTATGCCCCAACTCCTCAAGCAATTGTTGTAACCAAATCATCTCTTTTCTTGCCTCTGTGGCAGCAACATACTCAGCCTTCGTGGTTGACAAAGCCACCAGCTTCTGTAGTCGTGAAATCCAGCTCACTGCTGTCCCACCTACAGTGTAAATATAACTTGTCATGATCCTCATGTTGTCTACATCTCCAGCCATGTCTAAATCTACATAACCATGTAAAGTGGTGTCTGATCCACTGTAGCACAAAACTGTCCCCATGGTCCCTCTCAAATACCAAAGGATCCACTTTACTGCTTGCCAATGCTCTTTACCTGGATCACTCATAAATCTACTCACATCTCCCACTACATGGGCAATATCAGGCCTAGTGCACACCATAGCATACATCAAAGCGCAATTCATTGATGAGTAAGGTACCTTGGACATCTAGTTTCTTTCCTGCTCTATGTCATGGGACACTACTCCTTTGATAACTTGAAATGGCCTGCCAAAGGAGTTCCAACCGATTTAGCATCCTACATTTTAAACTTGTCCAATACCTTCTTAATGTACTCTTCCTGAGATAAATTCAACTTCCATTCCTTCCTATCCCGAGTTATCCTCATACCAAGGATTTTTCTGGCTGCCCCCAAATCCTTCATATCAAAGGATTCACTTAGTTGTTTCTTTATTACTTTTATTTCTTGCATGTTTTTACCTACAACCAACATGTCATCAACATACAAACATATGATAATATAACTTCCATCCTCAAATTTCTTTGTATACACACAATGGTCAGAATGAAATCTAATATAACCTTGCTCCATCATGAAGCTATCAAACTTCTTATACCATTGACGTGGAGCTTGTTTCAAGCCATACAAGCTCTTCTTCAGTTTACACACCATCTCCTCTTTACCTTTGACCTCATAGCCCTCTGGTTGCTGCATATATAGTTCCTCCTCCAAATAACCATGGAGAAATGTAGTCTTTACATCTAACTGTTATAAGTGCAAGTCTTCTGCTGCCATTATTCCGAGAACAATTCTAATAGAAGTCATTTTTACTACAGGAGAAAATATCTCATCAAAATCTATACCTTGTTTCTGTGCAAACCCCTTGACCACCAACCGGGCCTTATATCTTTTCTTTCCTCCTTCTTCGTCTTTAACTCTGTACACCCACTTGTTCTGCAATGCTCTTTTCCTTCCGGTAGCTTCACCAAATCCCAAGTCTGGTTCTCCATGAGAGACTTATGCTCCTCATCCATGGCTTGCTCCCACTTCTTCTGGGCATCTACTGCATTACTTCATCAAAGCTCTCGGCTCTCCACTATCGAGTGAGTAATAAATAATAAAGAGAAGGAGAAAAACGTTCAGGTTCTTTTCTTACCCTAGAAGACCTCCTCCTTTGTAGGAGTTTGGGGTTCCTGTTGAGTTAGTTCCTAAACTAATTCATGGGTCACTGTCCCATCCGGAAGATCATCTACCACTGCATATTCTTTCTTGGATTCTTCCTGTTTTCCTACAATTTTTGCTTATACACGACTTTCTC
Organism: Taxus wallichiana var. yunnanensis; assembly: GCA_018340775.1. Lineage (NCBI taxonomy): Eukaryota > Viridiplantae > Streptophyta > Pinopsida > Cupressales > Taxaceae > Taxus > Taxus wallichiana. The sequence goes on from CM031234.1 coordinate 132,862,062, forward strand.
ATTAAAGACCACATCCCTAGATCAAATGATTTTCTTTTCCTTAATACTCCAACATTTAAATCCAAAGTCATCACCACCATAACCAATGAAAGTACATTTTTCTGATTTAGCCTCTAGTTTGGTCCTATCATCCTTGTCTATATGAACAAACACCTCACATCCAAAGACTCTAAGAAATGAATAATCAACTTTCTTACCATACCAAGCCTCCTCAGGTATGCCTCCATCCAAGGCACTTGAGGGTCCTCTGTTTATCAAGTACACAGTTGTGCTCACCACTTCTACCCAAAAAGAAAGAGGCAGTCCTGCATGTAACCTCATGATCCTAGCACATTCCATTATTGTTTCTGTTCATCCTTTCTGATACCCCATTCTGCTTTGTGGAGTTCCTGGAATTGTCTTTTTCCTGTGGATTCCATTCTTAGAATAATAGTCATTAAATTCATGTCTGCAATACTCCCCTCCATTATCTGACCTGAGACATTTTAGCTTAAGACTGTTTCATTCTCTACCAAGGCTTTCCATTTAACAAAAGTGTCAAATACATCAGATTTTTTCTAATACAATAAACCCAAACTTTCCTTGTTTCATCATCAATAAAAGTAACATAATAACTTGAACCCCCAAGAGATGATACTGCTGGCCCCCACACATCAAAATGCACCAGCTCTAACTTACTCTCTTTCTTTGTAGGTCCAACCTTGAGAAACCTTACTCGCTTCTATTTCCCATATATGCAGTCCTCACAGAACTCCAAACCTATTTCTGTATATCTAGGAAAATTCTTCTTTATGATGTCCATGCCCTTATGGCTCATATGACCGAGCCTATAGTGCCATAATGTTGTATCTGCATCTGAAGCCACAAGATTACAATCATTAGTACTATCAGTGGTTAAATACAAGGTTCCAACCTTCTTACCTCTTGCCACCACAAGAGCACCCTTAGTAACCTTCCAAGAGTTAGCTGTAAATATCACAGTACAACCATCACTTCCTAATTACCCGTCGATATCAAATTTCTCCTTAATGTAGGCACATGTCGACATCCTTCAATAGCCATGTATTCCCATTCGCATCTTAACCTAAAAAGAACCTTTTCCAACTATACTTCACCAAGAAAAACATGCCCAAAATCCCCTTGAACATAATCAAAAAAATAATGCCTATGTGGAGTAACATGAAAAGAAGCCCCTGAATCTAAAACCCAAGATTCAAGTAATATTATGCAAAGAAAGAATCAAAGCATCGACATACATTACCCGATGCCACATTTTTCTCCTTGTTTTCTTCCTGTTGTTTCTTCTTATCCCAAAGCTCCCAACATTCCTTCTTTGCATGCCCAGGCTTTCCACAATTCCAGCATATAATCTTGTTCTTGGATTTTGACCTTGCTCGATCTTTTGATTTTCCACGGTTTCCTCTATTCTTTTGTCTCCCTCTAGTTTCCACTGTCAAAGCATTCCATGAAGTAGAAGATTCCCTAGAGATTTTTCTTTGCATTTCCTCGCTTAGAATCACCCCTACAACATTCTCAAACTTCAACTTCAAGTTAGTTGGAAACGAGTTACTTACCGCCATTACCGGGCTATTCTAACTCTCGGGTAAAGAGCATGAATTAATAAATCCCTAACTTCTTCATCAAATTCTATTGTAATTGAAGCTAGCATATTCACAACTATATTAAAATCATTTGAATGATCTGCTATTGAACTATTCTCAGACATCTTCATATTAAAAACTTTTTCATTAAAAATATCTTGTTAGAGGCGAGAGGGTTTTCATACAACTTCCCTAATGCATCCATTAGATCTTTTGTAGTCTTTTCCTTTGAAACATTAAATAATACCGAAGATGCAAGACACAGCTGGATTGTCCCAAGTGCCTTCCTATCCAGCAAATCCCATTCCGCATCTGTCATACTCGAGGGTTTGTTCACCTTCTCAGATAGCGGAGTATAAAGATCCTTCTGATAAAGGTAATCTTCCATCTGCATCTTCCAAAGACTGAAATTCTGCCCATTGAATTTATCAACCCTAGATCTTCCTTCATCTACCATAGCTCCCACTCAAGCTAAAAACTTTCCCTACGATTCAACACTTCAGCAAACCAAACCAGGCTCTGATACCAATTGTTAGGAAATAAGAGATAAAATATGCGGAATAATCCCTTATAGAATCGCAACAGTAGAAACTAATATGCAGAAAATATTACAGATCTCAAATAAAAGTGCAGAATAAATAACACAACACAGAGAGACAATATTTAACGTGGTTCACCCAATTTGGGCTACGTCCACCAAGAATCACTTGCTCAGATTTTATTACAAGCCTCCACTCTCTCAATACAATACCCATATCCGTTTGGAGCTATGCTCAACAAACTCTACAGAATTCACACCCGAATTCAAAACACATCTGCAATACATTTACTTGTACATCTATCATATGCATAAGACCATATAAATAGACAACTTCTTAAGCAGTTTTACAAAACCGTGGGTATCAAAACAATGGGGAAAAATGAAACTATCCCATAAACCTATGGGTAACCGAAGAGGTAGTTTTACAAAACAATGGGTACCGAAAAAAACATGGGCCCAAAAACAGCCCATAACAGTTACCCATTACCCATGGGTTAATAAACCACCCATGAAAATTTTCTTCGGGGGCTTCGCCCCCGAACCCCCTTCCATCGGGGGGGCTTCACCCCCCCGAACCCCCCTGACCCGCTCACCAACGAGCGGGACCACCTTAAAAATACCCGAGTGTAACACATAGAAGGTGTACCACACTCTAACATGAAAATAGGCTCCACAAACATAACATATCCTTTCTTCATTTTCCAAATGGTTATTGTCTCTCTAGATCCCAAAATATTCTATCCTCTCTTACACAAATGATTTTACAAATTTGGATAGTTTTTGAATAAATAGGGGTTAACTTTGGACAATATTTGAAAAATTGTTGTTTTCAGTCATTTTTGTGTGACAAAATCCATTTTGGATTCCATGAAATCTATAAAATTATTATGCATTTTTTTTCCACTTTACTTTTGAGTTTATTATTGTATAGTTGTTTTTTAAAATGTTTTTATAGGTGTCAAGTGTGCAGTGAAAAGTTAGTATTTCTATCTCAAATGGTAAATCATCTTTTTGATTTTGATTATTTAGTCACATTTCAACTCCGATTTCATAAACTACACTTGATTTTGTTTTATTTATCCTTACAAGAGGATGTGATTCGTGACTAGTTTCATTGCATTGCAAGGTAATAAAGGTAAGTTTCAGTTTTTTTAAATTTTTGATGCTTAATTCTTAGGCATTGCGCTCTAACCAATTCATGGTAGGACTTATTTCCCGAGGGGTAAATTTATGTACACCCTATTTTACACAATGTCAAATTAAAAATACCCAATGATGATGAGGATCTCAAAAAATATGACAAGATATTTTAAAGTTCTTATGACCACATTCAAACCCTTCTAGACCCTTAAACTCTTTTACATTTCTCTTTATCCATTTCATACTCTCCTAGAATATGTGTTTCTTATTCCTTCCCTCTTTTTAGCATCTTTTGACTGTTTAGCATGTTACTACTTTGTGACGGTTAGGCTATTTTTAAGGTGGTTTTATCCACTTCTATGATGGTTGCACTTATGCTTGTGGTGGTTCTATCTCAAGGATCAATGGTTCGATCCCCCATTTTGGCAGTTGTGTAACTACTACCTATAAAAATGGATGGTTCCATATCTAGTTAACTTTGATTTCAACTTACATTTTCCATACATGATTTTTTATCCTATTTTTAAACCATGCATGCACTTCACCTCTTTTTTGATGGAATTTTCACTACTCCTACCCCTTAACACTTGATTTTTCCATCTAGGGATTTAATCTATGTAGTATATTTGATGTTTTATTTTAAGTTGAGATTAATTTTTGTAATGAAATTACTTGTATAATTCAGCTTAAGAGCAATAATAGAACATAAAATAACACAATATTTCAGAATAATGATCTCAATATGCAATTAGAATAGCTTCGCCACTTTGAGGGGGCAACCTCCAAACCATATAATAAGACTCAAATGCTCAAATGATAATGAAATACTACCTATAATACCCTATATATACTATTCATATGCTATGGCCATCACCAAGGCCGACCTATTAAGCATGAGAAAGTATAAATGATATAATAAAATGATATGGTAAGCCACAAGTCGGCTACTCATATCCTAATACAAGCAATAGGTTAAGGGTGTAGCATGCCCTTACCCTTCAAACCAACGTTGAATAATCCTAGATGTTGCTACATAAAACCTTCATCCTCCCAGGTGGCATCTTCTATGCTCAGATTCTTCCACTTGATCAGATATTCCTTAATGTCTCTAGTTCTCAGCCTCTTAGTACGTGTTTGCAGAATCTTCTATGGCTCCAAAATTATTCTTCCTTCCTCATCAAGTTATGGTAACTCTGTCTGGGCTTCAAATTTCTATCCAATAGCCTTCTTCGGGCATGAAACATGGAATGGGTGTATGTGTGAAGATGGAGGCAACTCTAGTTTATAAGCAACACTACCAATTTTCGTAGAACCCGATAAGGGCCATAATATTTAGGAGCAAGTTTTTTTCCTTTTCGATGCTTTAGGGACATCTTTTTGTAAGGCTAGAGACATACAAAAACCCACCACAAATTTTAAAATGTCTTTCACTGCGGTGTTGATGCTTGTTGTTTCATCCTTTTTGTGCTAATGCTAAATTCTCCTTCAAACTAGCCAAAACCTGTTGTTGATGTTGAATGTGTTCCTCAACATCTCTAACCTTAGTTTTCACCCTCAAGGAGGAAGTGATAGAAGGTTGATGGTAACCATATAATGCTAAAAATGGGGTCATTTGAGAAGAGGTATGAAAATATGTGTTATACCACCATTCGCTAGTGATAAGGGAGCTATTTGAGTACCCAAACATGAAAATAATTCCGTCCAAAAATTACTTGTGAAAATAGGATCACGATCACTTACAATTATCTTTGGGGTTCCATGTAGCCTTTGAATTGTCTCCAAAAAAATAGTTACGATTGTATTGGCTGCAAATGGATGTGATAGGGCACAAAAATGGGCATATTTTGTGAGCCTATCCACAATCACAAAAATAAAATTCTTACCCTCTAAACAAGGCAATCTGGTGATGAAATCCATGGAGACCTCCTCCCATCTCTGGCTAGGAATTGGTAAGGGTTGCAATAGACTTGGTGTCTTAATTGTTTCCCCTTTGTTCTGTTGGCACACTAAACACTCTGATACAAAATTTTGTACATCCCCTTGATTCCTTCCCAAAAGAATTCTCTTTTTATTCTATGATATGTCTTCAAAAACCCAGAGTGTCCTCCAACAGGTGAGGCATGTAGCTCTGTAAGAATCTTATGCTTCAACTTAGAATCTTTACTCAAGTATAACCTATCCTTGTACCATAGGGCATTACCTTTCCACTCAAATTTGTTATATTTCATAGATCCTTGCTTGATATTATGTATTATAGATTGTGTATCCTTATCTTGATTCCATTCCAATCTTGCTTCATCCACCCAATCAGCCGTCAACATGGACATTCCACATAGTAAGGCATCTGCGGATGTATCCCTTCTAGACAATGCATCAACTACTACATTTTATTTACCATTTTTGTATATGATTTCAAAATCATAACCCAACATTTTTGTTACCCACTTTTGTTGTTCCTCAGATGATAACCTTTGCTCCAAAAATTATTTGAGACTATCATGATCAGTTTTTACCTTGAAGTGTCTACCCATGAGATAGGGCCTCCATTGCTTGACCACATGAAGAATAGCCATCATTTCTTTCTCATAGATAGGTTTGAGCAGATATTTTCCTTTGAATTGGCGACTCTCAAATGTAATTGGTCTTCCTGCATTAGAACTACTCCCAATCCTGATCCTGAAGCATCACATTCAACAATGAAGGTTTTTGAGAAGTTGGGAGTAGCCAAAACTGGGGTGCTACACATGGCTTCCTTCAGCTACTCAAAGGATTTAGTGGCTACATCTATCCAATGGAAGGCATCCTTCTTTAGCAATGCAGTGAGTGGGGTTGTTATTCTACCATATCCCTACACAAATCTTCTATAGTACCCTATTAGTCCCAAGAACCCATGAAGATTTTTGAGATTTTTGGGCCTTGGCCATTCCACCATAGCTTTGATCTTCTGAGGATCAACTTTGACACCTTCATGGGATACAATATGACCCAAGTACTCTACCTCTTGTACACCAAAATAACATTTGGATGGCTTTGCATACAGATTATGTTTCTCCAAAACTTCCAACATGTTATTTACATGTTGTAAGTGTTCTTCCCATGTCTTATTGTAAATCAATATGTCATCAAAGAAAACTAATTCAAATTTCCTTTAAAATGGCCTAAAAATAGTGTTCATCAAGCTTTGAAAGGTTGAGGGTGCATTTGTAAGACCAAAAGGCATTACCAAAAACTCATAATGGCCCTCATGAGTCCTGAAAGACATTTTATGAACATCTTCCTCTTTTATCCTAATTTGATGGTACCCCGAACGAAGATCTAATTTTGTGAAATAAACAGTACCATGCAATTCATCAAGTAAATCATCAATTACTAGAATAGGAAACTTATCTTTGATGGTGTACTTGTTGAGTTCTCGATAATATGGACACATCCTCCATGTTTCATCCTTCTTACGTACCATGACCACTGGTGAAGAATATGCACTCTGGCTATGCCTGATGATACCTGCCTTCAACATTTCCTCCACTATTTTCTTGATCTCACTTTTATGGGAATATGGGTATCTGTATGGTCTAATGTTAGGTGTTTGGCTCCCTGGAATCAACTAAATGGCATGATCATGATCCCTAACTGGTGCTAGTCCCTTTGGAATTGCATAAAAAATAGATGAGTGAGCATCCACAATCTTCTAAAGATCGGGTGGCATTGAAGACTCTATATTTTGTACTTCTATGGAAAATAGATTTGTTATAAATCCATCCACTCCTTTTCTGAGAATCGTCTGCATCTGATGAGAGCTAATAATTTGTGGATACTTAGCTACCATCCCATTCAATTGTATTGTCCTTCCATCTAAATGAAATCACATGAACAATTCTTGGAAATTCATCTCTATAGTACCTAAGGTTGTGAGCCATTGGACCCCAAAACAATATCTGCCCCTCCCATAGAAATAGCAAACATAGGTGAGTCTAACATGTAGTCTCCCATGGAAAGCTTGATACTATGGCACTTTCCTATGCACTTGACTATCCCACCATCCATAATCATAACTTGCATTTCTGGAGCTGGGTAAATAAAACAATTGAGGTGGGCAGCTAACTTACTATTTATGAAGTTATGAGTACTCCCGAGTCAATCAACACCGTCACCTTCTATTTTTTGAGATAGCCAATAACCTTGAGTGTTTGAGGAGTACTAATACCTGACAATGCATGGCAAGAAATTGTAGGTTGGTGATCCTCTACTTCATCTTCTACTGGTTCCTCAGCCTCTCCTATAATTTTAGCTTCCTCATCATCCTCATTACCTCCGTCAATATAGAACAAATTCTTCTCAACACATTTATGTCCCGGTCCATATTTTCTATCACAATTAAAACATAATCCTTTTGCTCTCTTTTCTTCCATTTGTTGAGGAGTCAGTCTAATTGGCCTAGCAAATGAAGGGGAAGAGATACTACGGTCTCTGGTGTTAATGAAAGGTGGCCTCCTACTAAAAAGAAATTTTTCCTCTACACGACGTGCCATGGTAATAGAATTAGAAAGCTTGATTAGATTAAACATATGTACCTCATGCTTGATGTGGTCCTTAAGACCCCCAAGAAATAGGTCATTCAGATTCTCTTCTAGAATATTCTCCACTCTTAAGGATAGGTTTTAGAATTGATGCACATAATCTTTGACTGATCTTATTTGCCGTAAATTTTCTAATTGACTAAAGTAGTTCTCTGAAACACTGGAACTATAGTGTAATTGCAAATCCTCGGTAAAAACTGTCCAAGTGACACCTAGACCATTCTTACGCCTCGAGCACATAACCAACGATACCAAACAAATTGGTTGGTTTCAAGATATAGGGATGCCAAAATCACCTTTTGTCTTGATGGTGTTTAATGTAACTCAAAGAAGTTCTCCATTTGATTTATCCAATTCAAGGGATCTTTACCATCAAATTTGTGCATATCCACTTTTAGCATCATGTTCCATGGTTGTGAATAAGTTTGATTCTGATGGGACTAGAAAAGTGATCCAATATGGTTAGTTTGTCCATGATTTTGAACTGAAGGTCCTCCTTGGTTGATATGGGCTGGATTTGGGCCATACTAGTTACCCTTTACATGTTGCATGATATCATCCAACCGATGATTGATTTGGGCTATGTCTCCTTTAGAGGCCATCTCAAATTGTACATTTTGCAACTCATACTCAAGTTGGCTCACCTTATGATAAACTAAGGTAAACCCTAGTGCTGAGGAATATTTATTTACCCCTTCTGACTCCATCTCTTCAATCACTACCCCATCTTTATCTGGGGTTTTACCTAGAGTAACTGGATTCTTTTTTGCTCTTGTGGAAGGCCCCACCATGATGTCAAACCTTAGGGTTTAGGGTTTTGATACAATTTTGGCTGAACAGGAAAAACACAAAGAATATACTAATACTATTTTTTTGAGAGCTTTCTGAAAATGTAAAGAACTTGAAAATTTTCCACAATTTTCACCCTAGGGAGTGATTTTATGAAAAACCATAAATTTGTAATAACTTTTGAAAAATAAATCAAAAAATTCTAAAATTTTCAGGGAACCTTACTTGAAATTCGTTTCAACTTTGGTAAAAATATCTCCCACCAATTCGCTCTGGTTCGCAATATGTGGTGGAAACAAAAAATTAGGGTTTTTGCCCTAATTTCGGCCCAGATCGCAGCTCTGATACCACTTGTAATGAAATTACTTGTATAATTCAGATTAAGAGAAACAATAGAACACAAAATAATACAATATTTCATAATAATTATCTCAATATGCAATTATAATAGCTTCACCACTTCGAGGGGGCAACCTCCAAACCATATAATAAGACTCAAATGCTCAAATGATAATGAAATACTACCTATAATCCCCTATATATACTATTCATATGCTATGGCCATCACCAAGGCTGAAATATTAAGCATGAGAAAGTATAAATGATATAATAAAATGATATGGTAAGCCACAAGTCGGCTACTCATATCCTAATACAAGCAATAGGTTAAGGGCGTAGTAATTTCACTTGGAAGATTTATATTTAGAAAAATTGAATGCTAATTTGGTGTGGCCTCTCAAATTTTGAATATTTTTAAGAGAATAACATTGTTACCAAGTTTTATCTATAGAGAGAAAGGCCAATCCTAGAGGATATTGTTTCCAATACTAAGCACCCCAACAACCTTGTTTTGTTGTTATCACCTATAAAGAGAAAATAAGGGTTTTCAGACCAATCTTCTACCCCCTTGAACTAGTAATAGATCTATTGATTTCCCTTCTTCCAAAGTACAACTATATTCCAATCTCCTCAAACTGAAAAAATTTACATCACACCGGTCTTCATTAGCATCAATTAGATTAGTTCACTAATGGTATGAGTAAGAAAGATTAAAGATCAACTCCATTATTCTTGTAGAAGGAGGTTGGGATTGCATTAAGTTTTTTATTTTCATTGTTAGTTTATATTTCATTTTATTTTCTTAGAATTATTTATAAAATCAAAAAAGAGTAAAGAATTGTGATAGATTAGATTTATTTGATTAAATTTTTTTCTTTTAGAGATTAATGATCTAGAGGATATTTCCAGTTCCAATGTTCCCTAAACTTCCCAAAACTAGTTATTTTCAAACGAGCTCATTGCTAGGTTTTGAAACCTTTTGAATGGACAAAAAGAGAGTTTGTATAGGGAAGATATCATATATTGAAGTTCAGGTTCAATTGGTAACAATTAATCGCAAATTGTATAACACTGATGTGGCATGGTGTGAACATGAGAAGTGGCGAGAACATGGGTGTGATAAGTATCATATTTTGTACAAGAAACAATATGGTTTTTAGCCTCTAGTATTCGATGGCCGAGGTGGGTCCCATATAGTATGTCGAATGGGAACCCAACAATTGTTGGATTCTACTCTTTTCGGGAGTGGGACTTTACCACCTTTCCTTACAATACATTATATTTAAAGTTTCTTATCAACATTTTTGAGGTCCACATTCTAATTCATGCGGGACTAAGTACCAAATATTGTCAAAGAATCTAAACCAACTTGGTGAGTTGGTGAGTGAGCTACCTAGTGAGCTAAAGGAGAGTTAACTCGGTGAGATGGAAAATTCCAACTCAACATGGATAGGTCATATAAATTATCAGCATACCCACCACCTTAACTACTTCCGAGATATTTTGTGATATCATGACCGGGCTTGAGAATCAATCTAACCTCCAAGTAATAACTTATAACAATCATTGGTCAACTTTACTAAGGATGAAGAACAATGTCAAGTTACATGCCAAATGCTAAGCTAAGTTCTTGATTACCTAGAAATCATGCTTAGAAATCATCATCACCAAATCCAAGTCGATATGGGAAGTGAGTTAAAATATTTCACCAAAAAAACATGTTAATGTGTTCATATCCATGTATTGATATCTACCTGTTAGTCCATATAAATCATAAACTAAATTAAAATGCGGACAAGGTGGGATACCTATGATGCAATCAAGAAAAACAAATGCAAAATTTTGCTAAGCCTTATCAACAAATCGATGTGCCATATATAGGGCTTGCAATCATATCGTGGGATGCAAATTTATATGCCTTAGTTATCACACCATGTGCTTTGGAAACAATATATAATGTGGGAGTTCGTATTTGAAGTAGACCTTTTGCGGGACTGAAATAGACTATATCCCATTTTAATGGAGAATGAATCATATTATGTAATTTTGATGTAGGAATGATGTTTCCGAACATAATGAGACACATGATTTCTATTTTGGAGAATGTTTTCCTCATTTTGGAGAGATAAAATACCTTCTTAAAGAGAGAATGTGTAGGTGAAGGCCTTTTTGTGAAGGAAGACACCACTTTGTAAAGTCAAAAGTTGGTTGTGGGGACTTCTTAGAGGTGGTCTGAGACACTTATATGTCCTATTTCCCATTTTAGAGAATGATGCAATAATTTGGTGTTGATTTTTGCATCATTAATAGGATTTTTTTGTCATATTCATGAACCTAGAGATGTAGTCCCTAACGAATGAATTTCGTTAACTTTTTATTTTTTGTTTTTTTTATTTCCTTTATTTGTAGTTTTTAGTTTATGTTCCAACTTTAACATAATTACACATTTTACAGGAAATTTAGAAATGAAGAGAATGGATGTCAAATTGGGTGTATTTTTATTATTACACTACAATTTCAGAGTGTCACATCCCATTTTAGATCCCCAAATTTGACGACTATATAGGTTGTCAATAGGATTGATTTGATTTATAAAATTGATATAGATCATTACACTAATTGAAGATTGGTATATATTTTTCTTAATAAAGTTTGATTAATCATTGGGATTCTTAACCTTCACCACCTCATCTATAAAATTAGTGTAACATTACTTATCGTGGCATTATTCTCTTGAACAATATGAAGGTTTATATTCGATTTAGGTGTATGTTGTTAACCTTTAAGATCTCACCTATTTGTAATTAAAATAAGATGCTATCGAATACATTTAGTATGATAATATTGTTAGTAAGAGACCTTGTCTTGGTAAACATTTATCTTTTAGCGGTTATATGCTAAGAAAATTATCATTGAATGTGAATAATTATTGTTTGGAATGATAAATGTTTTTGTCATTAAAATTTTCTCTTATATCATCATTATGTTTATAATACATATATACATCTTGTACTTCTAAAATCAATATTTGTTAATAGGTAGACTACCTTAGTTTTAATGATACATTGAGATAATGTGATATAGTGAGCATTCTGAAATTATTATTATCTCGCCTTGATTGATAGATGATCAAACACAACATTTAACATTGTTATTATAATGCTACATCAATTTTTCATGATGGTATGTGAGAATATGTATTATCGTGTTATGGTATAGTAATATCTATTGTTTAAAATAATATGGTCTTTGACCTTGAAATAAAATTAATTCTTACATAATAATAGTTCAAGCTTAGATTAAATGATTAGATTTGAAATGATATGAAATGGTTTTTCTTGACTATGTTTTATGACCTTGGTTTTATGAGCATGTAAAAATTATAACATATTTGAAGTATTATGTAGGATTTTACCCCATGAAGTTGTGTGATATGGACATGATCATTTAGTGAAAATTGGGAACATCTTTCATTAAAAGGAATTGTGAAACATTGTTATTAAAACATATTTTTGTTATGTTATTTGACCTAATTTTAACCAATGATTAAATAATTTATGATGGAGTACATTATAGTATTGGTAATTTATTTTAAAAATGATTATGTTTTGTTTGAACACATACAATATAGAGGATAGGGTCACTGAGACGACCAAAATTTAGAAAGGAGTTTATAAAAGTTTGAGATTTGTTGAAATGTTTTTGAATTTCTAGAGAAATCATTTCTGATTTTCTTGGGTGAGTTCAAGGGAATAATAGAAACCCCAGTTCCTCACTTATATGAAAAATGGATTTGGTAATGGGTTCTTACATATGACAGTGTATGGATAACTCAAGTTTCTTAAACCATTCTAGGTAGTGTTTCTATGTGACCAGCTACATGTCTATTTTATAAGGGTGACACTAAATTTTTTTGTTAAATGGAATTCATTTAGTTATGGTACTATCGCTTTTAACTGTGAATACATTTTTGTGGTGTAAAGTTGTGGAAATTTATAAAACCTGTTTTGGGTATAACACTAAGGGACAAATGGAAATTTTGATAAGGACAAAGATCATTTTTAGGCAAGGACTTCATTTCTACTAATACAAGCATTGATTTATTTAGATTTGATAAATCTTGTTGATGATGATACATTTATTCAATTTTAATTTTGAAATGTTTTCTATAATATGGGTTCTCAACCTTTTTTCCTATTATGTTTTTGTGTTTGGATTGAGACTAGAATTGGTCATGAACTTGGGAAAAATAATGGGTGAGAATGAATTAGTTTCTTTTCGTGATATTTATAAAAAGGGTATTTGGGTATGCATTGTTGTGTACATGTTTATACGTGAATATAGTGATATATTTCAATACATTTCATTAGGAAATTATTGAATATGTGTTACTCATGGTTTTTAGTTGTTTATTATTATTTTTAGGGTATGACATGAGTATGGTACTTCTAAATTGGATGGAGCCCTAATGGCACCATGTTGAAAATTTTAAAATGGAATTTTTGTGTTATGCTTGCCTCATTTCTGTGATAGCACCATATCATAAGAAAGGAAAAGATTATATTATTTATTGTTGACTTGATTATTCTTCGGAAATGTATTATGATGATTAAGGGAAAGGTGTTACTTATTTTACTCTAAATTTATTAAATACTTCCTAAAGACTCAGAATGTCTCTAATATTATTAACCTTCAATAAATACATAATTATCTAGGTAAATTTTATCATAGGGAATGGTCTCCATGCTAGTTCGTCTTTGAGTTGAACCATAAAATTGTTGTAGGTAATTGAAAGTTAAATAAATGATGTTTTTATTTAACCTTGAAGAAATTATTTGAGTTGCAATGAGAAAATTTTAAAGGAAGTGTTGAAAGAGACTAAAAAGAGTTACATTAGTTCATTGTGGTTTGCATCTTAATAAATTAAAATAGGAGGAAAAATCATGATTTACTTGGAATAATATGTTGTTGTAACTTGTATGGAATGCTTTTAAAAATAGTTTATTTATATTGGTGATTCTTTAATTAGATGATCCCTTATAGGAATTTTGATAAACACAGTTCTTGAACCTATTCATGTTGTTAATTTCTATTAATTGGGGGTTTCAATATACCTTGAGTTCATTGTATGATAGTATCACACCAATATGTGTAGGCTCAAAATTGTAATATAAAATTGATATTTTTAAATTATTTATGTTGGATTATCCACCTTTTGTTTTATATTTTGTCCATAACCATGGATCAAGTTAAAAATATCATATTAAAACTTCTTTAAATAAATTGAGGGCTTATTACATAACTTGTTACTCTAATTTTTACATGTCATTATTGCATTGATCTACTCCATTCAAATAGTGTTAATATAATATAATCATGTCAATCAGTATTGAGATAATATGGATAAAGTTTATTTTGTGACTATAAGCCTTTGAACTTAATTTGTAGCAAGACATTAGATTGGATTATAACTATCATAGGACTTAATCTCCTTATAGAGGCATAATATGATCTTCCTATAACATGAAATAGATGCTTACCCTTGAACTTCAAAATGTGTAATATAACTTATAAATTTGTTACTATCTTTTGAATTACTTGCATGAGTAAAAATGCAAAGGACAATTATAGAAATGAGAAATCAATGAGAAAATGTACTTGATATAGATACTAGTGAGTTAGAATAGTTATGACTATTTGAACGGTTCATAATAGGAAGAGCTTAATCTAATTAAGTTGGAATAACCCTTGAACATGTAGTAGAAAGGTATGACATTATATTAAATTGGGAACTCATTTGATGGCTTGAATGTTATTCCCATAGTTTAGAACTCTAAAGGAGAGATTAAATAAATTATGGTCTTTTAAACTCTTATAGATGTTGTAATAAACCTGATAATACAAATTAATTGGTCAAGTATTTATAAGGGAAGACCTGGGAATGATAGGAACAAGAAAAGTAAGTATTAAGTCCGTAATGCGCTATTATATAAAATATGGTTGTCCCTCCTCGGAAATTGTTCTAGCAGTTGAAGGAGTTCACTAAAAAGACTAGTAAATGAGGAAAATAATTCTCTTTTTTTAATTAGTGATCTCCTTGCTATAAATAATTATTAACCCAAAAGTTACTTTAAGAGAAAAATAGGAATCTAAATAGTTATGGCTAATAACTCCTTAAATGTAAGTTTAAAGACACTAGTTTGCTAGAACGAAAGAAAATAAGTTATATATGATATTGGTTATGAAATGTATGTAAATTGATAGCCTTAGATATAACTTGATCCATATGAGATATCAATATGAAAGAAATAATTATAATGGTTAAGTTTATACACTTGAATATTAGTTTTTTATTTCAACCGAGTAGTTACTAAGGGATAAATGTTTGAGAGAATATTGATAATTTGTTAAAAATTAATAGGAAAATTAATAAAGTTATGGAAATTACCATAATTCATCATTATAGGACCTAACATGGTTATTAAGGAATGGAAGGAGGCTTGAAAGATTATAATTAAATTAATATTTAATTGTATGCTTTGCCAACATGGTAAGAATGAGGTATGAACATAGTAATGAGAAATGAAAGAAGTGTTGATAACTTGTAATATTGAGTAGTGAATTGAGAATAACTAAATCCATGACTCTAAGCACTTGAGAGTTACTGGTATGAGTGGAGGTTTAATAAGAAGATGTTATATGTGTTAATTATAATTAAACCTCACCTTGAACTATATTGATTGGGGTTATTAGTGATGTTCCTTTGCCTCAAAACTTGTAAGTTGTAATGTTATTGATACTAGATACATTGGATGAATGGGTTAACCTTCATTAAATTCCTAGATCATAATTTTCACTATTTAATACTTGATATAGAACTAGCTAGAGAAATAAATGTAAAGAACGAATTAACTAAATAGGAACTAGAGTAGTATGAAAAGATGTCATCGCTAAAGTATTAATTCAATAAAACAAATTGATAATATCTAGTGCATATATACGTGGATTGTACATTGATGAGATAATGGGTAGTTAATGATGCATTTACATCAAGCCCCATAACAAGGTAATGAGGTAGAATTATCTACGGGTATAAAAGGATAAGTATCACTTGTCTTCTCGTAGGGAATATTAATTAATAAAAAAAAATAGACATTTTTTTTGGGAACTAGAAAGAACGGGTCGCTACATTTTGGTATCAGAGTGAGGTTGCAGTACTTGGCCTAATGAGTCTACTAACTACTTCCTTTGCACAACTCTTGAGATTAATGATAGTAAACTAATTTTAGGATTCTATAAATCACTATTCTCATAGCTGGTATGGGACAATTACAAGAATTGTTATTTCTAGAATGCTACACCTAGTTTGGGATAATACATATGTGAATACTTAATATTATTATCATCTGCATGAGGTTATTTATGGAACGGTATAGATTCCAAAAGTTGTGATTATTTTAGGATCCTTGCAATGAAAATTCTTATGGATGGTGTGGGACATCTAAGAGGATTGTAATTATTGGTATCATATTCCTTGTTTTTTTCTAATGTAGAAAAGCGGGGATTTAGAACCTTTGTGATTGCACCCATAGTTGGTATGTGATAATAAAATTAGAACTATCACTTGACTTTTGTTTCTATTTTTAATTTTTTTATGGGAGAAAACCTAGTTTAGAAAACTATTAATCATTATTTCTATAGCCGTTATGGAATGATTACAAGAATTATTATTACTTGATTTCTAATCTTTGTTTGATTAATTTTTGGGGAAATTGATGGATATTGAAGGAATATTATGATGGTATGTTGTAAGTAGTAATGAGAATACTTGAGAGATGTGTACTTGAACTAAGGGGTAGCCTTTATTAGGGCTTGATATCCTATACTGATGGTTCACACATGACAAGTACATAAGGGGGATTGGGGTTGACTTGAACGGACTCTAGATCTTCCTCGTGATTGGTCAATTGATAAGATTATTTCATGCCCTAGGTTTTCCAACATGATTATGAATATTTCGTTTCCCTTATAGTTTTTGGATATTGGTGATAGGGGTTGAATTCCCATGGATATCCTAAGTCTTTGATCAAATCATAATCATTAATGATATGATTTTTAGGATGTATATTATTCCTACCTTGTTCTTAAGTCTACCATTTGATTGGGTGGTTGTGATACACATCAAATTTCTCTCTTACATTTGAATTTTCAGTTGTAGCTACCAGTTTGATCATGATGCTAACATAGATTTCAGCTTGTAACAATTATAGTTGCATTGGAGTTGTTTTCTTACTCCATATGGAAGAAAATAATTGTGGGACTGTAGTTTCCTTATCGGTTTTGAATAAAATTTTTTTTTTATAGTAGGTTGCAAATAAAACTACTTTAATGGATTGGATTGGTCTATTGAACCTATGGTTATAAGGTTCATTCATTCTCTAATTCTAAATTGATGAGAACGTGTCTTTTTATTTTGAAGTAGACTGAAGTTGATTGAAAATTGAAATTTTTCTTACCAAATTCTAGTTTGGGTAGAATGAATTTCATCTATTGTTGTAAGTTATCAATTTTTTTATTTGAACTTGACCATTCCTTTTTATATGTTGATTATTTATTGTACTGATTGTCTTTAAGGGTGTAGAAAATTCTGATTTGTTTGAGTTGACAAAGTTCATATGAATTTTTAATATCCCTTGGAATGGATGGTATTCCAAATTTGTTGTATTTTTATGCATTAGAGTTATTGTTGTTTTTTTAAACTGATTTTTCGACATTTTGTGTTAATATTCAATTGTTCATATTGAACTAATGGTTTTTTGGATGAACTTGAGCTAGAACGATAACTTAAATAGATTTTCGATAAATAAATTGATTATAGGTTGGAAAGATAAGTTGTCAATTTTACGTAAGAGAATGAAACTTGTAAGAACTTATATCTCGTAAGAAGTCTTAACAATGCATCAAGATGATGATTAAAATAAGTGGAAAAATATGTCTTATCATTTTTATATCCCCAAATGTTATGACTATATAGGCCATCAATAGGCATGATTGGATTAGTAAAAGTGATATCGAGCATAACACAAATTAAATATTGGTGTATGTTTTTCTTAATAAAGTTTGATTAACAACCGGGAGTCCTAACTCGCATTGGCATCACCTATAAAATTATTGTAGCATTACTTATCATGGCGTTATACTCTTAAACAATATGAAGTTGTATAGTTGATTTTTGTATATGTTTCTAACCTTGAAGGTCTTACCTATATGTTATTGAAATAAGATGTTAACAAATGCATTGAGTATGATAATCTTGTTAGCAAGAGACCTTGGACTAGTAAACACTTATATTTTAGTAGTTAATACTAAGAAGAGTTATCTTTGACATGAAGAATTATTATGTGGAAGGACAAATGGTTTTTTCAATAACCTTTTCTCTTAAATTATCATTATGTGTATGATACACACACACACACACACACACACACACACACACACACACACACACACACACACACACACACACACACACACACACACACACACATCTTATACTTATAACATTGATATTTATTTATAGGTAGACCGCCTTAGTTTTAATTAGATAGTGAGATAATGTGTTATAGTGAGAATTTTTAGCTCACCTAGAATGATATATGATCAAACACAACAGTTAGCACTATTATTATAATGCTACATCAACTTTACATGATGGTATGTGAGCATATGTAATGTCGGATTTTAGTGCGGTAATCTCTATTGTTTAAAAGATTGTGGTCTTTGACCATAAACTAACAATGATGTTGACAATAATAGTTGAAGCTTAGATTGAATGGTTAGCTTTATAAAATTATCAAAGGTTTTTTCTTCACTATATTATCTGACCTTGGGTTTATGAGAATGTAAAAATTATAATGTATTTACATATTATCATGGCATTTTACCTCTCGCAAAGTTGTGTGATAGGAACATAATCATTTAGTGGAACTTGGGAATTTTTTAATTTAAAAAGAAATTATGAAACACTATTACTAAAAGGTATTATTTTTATGTTGTTTGGTTTGGTTTTAAACAATTATTAAATAAGTTATGATATGGGACATTATGATATTGGCATTTGATTTTTAAAATGGATATGTTTTGTTAAATGCATCCAATATATAGGAGAGGGTCATGGACCCGATCATAATTTAGAAATGAGTTTATAAAATTTTGGGATTCGTTTAAAAGGTTTTTGAATTTTTATAGAAATCATTTTTTTATTTTCTTGGCGAGTTCATGGGAATACAAGAAACCCTTGTTCTCGGTTACATGAAAAATGGATACGGTAATGGGTGCTTGCATAACAATAAGTGTATGGATAACTCAAGTTGTTTAAGCCATTCAAATGAATGTTTCGTATGACCAAACTATGTGTTTGTTTCATAATGGAGACAATTTTTTTGGTTGCATGCATTTTTAACTAGAATTCATTTAGTTATGGCATTCATTTTTGTTAATTGTGACTGCAATTTTGTGGTGGTAAAGTTATGGAAATTTATTAAAAACCATTTTAGGTATAGCATTAATGGACATATTAAAAGGTTAATAAGGAACCTAGAGCTCATCTTTAGGAACAACTACCATTTCGGGAATACAAGCATGGAGTTCTTTAAATTTGAGAAAGCTTATTAATAGTGATGCATTTATTCAATTTTAATATCGAAATGTTTTCAAAAATATTGGTTCTCACCCTTTTTCCTATAATGTGTATGTGTTTGGAATGAGACTAGAGTTGGTCATGAACTTGGGAAAAATAATGGGTGAGAATGAATTAGTTTCTTTTGTAATATTTATAAAAAAATGGGGTATTTGGGTATACATTGTTGTGTACATGTTTATGTATGAATACAAAGTGATATAGAGTAATATGCCTCATTAAGAAAGTATTGAATATGTTTTACTCATGTTCTATTAGTTGTTTATGATTTCTAATGGTATGATGTGAGCATGGTACCTCATCTCAATTGGATGGAGCCCTGATGGCATTATTTTAAAAAGTTTAAAATATTTTTTGTGTTTTTCTTACCTCATTTCCTATGATAGCACCATATCAAAAGAAAGGAAAAGATTATGTTATTTCTTATTGACTCGGTTGGCCTTTAGTTAATGTATTATGATGGTTGAATGAAATACATTACTTATTTTACTCTAAATCTCTTCAATACTTTGTAAAGACTCATAATGTATCTTATTTTCTATCCTTCAATAAATATATAATTATAGGTAAATTTTATCATAGGGAATTGATGCAGAGCATAATCCTCGGTCAATCACCTAAACAAGTTAGATTGCAGAAAATAATTCAACTTATGCTTGTGTAGTAAAATTTGTCTCTTTCTCTCAATGATAGGAACTATCAAAAACATGAAATTTTGATTTATGTGCTCAAGATAGATGGTTCAATGTTTCAAACATGTTTTCTATCCTTTACCAAGGCTAATTCAAACCTCAAAGTCATTGGAATCACAAGAAATGGTTAGCTTGGTCACCATTTGCAAAACTACCTATTTTGGCTCTTCTTAAGACAAGGTTAAAGGTGAGTTGGAGTTCAGAGTAATCCACAATCCATTCATGTAAAATAAAATCATTATTGGACACCCTTTTCCAATGCTTAGGTGTGGGAAAAGTGGTTTGGTACAAATATTAAAGAAAATGTCATTTCCTTCATTGTCCTACTTTCTTGTCTAGTCCTTTATTACTAGCCTTGCCTCAAGACCAAATTAAGTGTATTTTTTTAGTGACTCAATTATTAGGAATATGTTAGTGTTAACATTATTTGTAGTTAATTTATTATTATATTATGAGTTGTTTAGAAACAACTCATAATTATAATAATTGTTATTTGGTTTGTAAGTGAAGTTGTTAAAACAACTTCACGTATATAGTTTTATATTAATGAGTTGTTAAAACAACTTGTGTATTGTTGTGGGTTGTTTCCTATATACCTCTCCTATATATTTGTGAGATCATGTATGATTAAAATACATAGAACTATCGTATTTTAATTTGGTATTAGAGCGTTACATTATTTCAATGGAGAAATGATTTTCTGGAGGGGGAACTGTACTTTGTTTCCTGAGTTATACGAAGCTCTCAAGTTCATTAGCCATGAGAGTCCAGTAAAGAAATTGTTGTTACATGTGTATCATATAGTGCATCTATTTCTGAGGTGTGATCAGCGAGAATAAGTATTTGTGGTCTTCATCTCTATTCTCTTTGGGTTCCAAACTATTTTTTAAAATAGCTTTCTATTGTTGCTTGTGTTTTTGCGAACACAATGATAATAGCAAATCGTGGGTTGGTTCATCATTCTGGTATATATCCACAGTCCAGATGGGTCCATATCATTATCTGCATCAAAAATCACGTACCCTATGATCTAGGTTGTGGAACAGTGAACTTCTCTACACATTCCTGTACACAAATCTTTCGCCACTGGTACATACGTGCATCAGGCTCAAGATAAGAATCCTGATCTACATTCGTGATAGTAAATTGTTTCATGTATTTCCTGATTGTGAATTGTCGGGTGTATACTTGAAAAAGATCTGATTTTCATGCATTCAATTCGCCCATGATAGCGTATATATGGAACCTGGAATGTCCTTTGGATCTATGAAATCTTGTCATTCAATCTGTGTCTTTGCAAGATCCTGATCTTGAAATCAGAGATACGGTCTCCCAGCCACCTCAAGCTCCATTTTCTAGATCCAATCTTCCTGAATCGGTCCACTATGCAGCGTACAAATATCACGTCCTCCAGTTTTCAACGAAGATATTATTCCCATGATACGGCCTGTAATGTATCTATTATCTTGTTCTTTGAAAATGTTGGGTTCGGTAGATGTTAATTATCATTACTTTTAAAATAATTTTTAGTGTATTTGTGTCCAGAGCTCACATACATGCTGGGTGAAGTCTCTCTATCTCCTAGACACGTGAGTCAACAAACCTCCACATAGGCTCATATTCATGAAGGTCCAAATAGTTTTATAAGTTTTTTTATAGGTCTTCATTAGATATTGTCTTATTCTATAGGATTGTACCATGTGTTAAATTTTTTTAATAGAGTCATTTGGTATATGTGTTTTTATAAACCCTTTGTTAATTGTGTTGTTCTTTGAGTCATGAATTTTTCTATTTATATAAAAAGATTCTTTGTCATCATCACATTATATCGTAAAATTAAAAAAGGGGAGTCATTTTTATGTTCGTTAGTCTAGTTTATTTGTAAAAAGTTTGTCAAATTATTTGTTAAGCTTGTTAAGTCAATTTATATTAAATTTGTGTCATTGTATTGTCAAGTTAATCAAATAAGTGTTGTTTTTAATGAGTCAAGAGTCAATTTTTGAGTTGTTAAGAGTCATTTTCAAAAGTTTATTATGGTTCACTATGAAAAGTCCAAAAAATAAATAAAAAGTTTCATTATGAATGCATTTTCGGTGGAATCCGACGTTCAAGTAAGGTATGTAACCATTGATCCTCAAAAGACAAATTCGTTGAGCTAGCAAAGCATGTCACTAGAGGCAGGAAGCATCAGAGGATGGAGGGTGATCAACGCCTCTCGTCAGTCACCAACGATGGGGTTGCATTCAAATTTGGTGGGAGTATTTTCTATTATTTATGTTGTGGGGTGTGTCTTTGAATAAAATAGTGTGTGGTTTCCTTCCCCTGTTTTGATTCAAACGAGGAAGATGTGTATTTTGGATGCTGTGAACAATAGTATAGGAGGGCAGCTAAACTAGAGTGATCCTTTGACTACAGAGATCCTTCGACTGTCGTACTTCTAACATCGATCGATCGGTGAAATCTATCGTTCACTTTGAAGTGAAAGCGGGAATTGTTGATCAATCCACAAATCAATTATCTTTTCAAGAACCCATTTAGATAAAAAAATTGTGTGTAAAATTTTACTCTAGCATCCTATTATCTAATTTTTCACCTCCTGCAAAGTGACTAACTTGAAAAATTTGGACTTTGGCAAGTATGATGGAGCCTCAAAGAAGAAACTAGAAAAACAAGTAATTCTCTTGAACTTGACCAATTTTAAGCGATGAAAAATGGAGAAAATTCAATTTTCTAAGGCTTCCCCTCTCCTTTTCATAACTCCTTAGTTCTATACTTGGTCAAAAAACCAAGGAAAAATTAAAAAATTGGTCTTATGTAGTGTAATGTGGGTTTTTTGAGCAGTGGAGGAAAAGTTCCCCGTGGTCAATGGTTCTTTGCATGAGCCTTCTATTCACAGGATAAAGAACGCAATGTATTGTGGGTGGGAAGAGTATTTGAGGAACAAGTTCTTTTGGGACAATAGTTCCCCACACAAACCCTCTCCGCCGCAATGTAAGAGAAAGGGTGAAGGAGATAGAACAATTCAGATATGCACACGGTGGGCAAAAACAGTAGAATGGTTCCACGGAGGCGTTGGTTCTCTACATGGTCAAATCAGCTAATTAAAAAAGTAGCGGGTGGATATAAGTAAATATGGAACAATGCCTTGTGGGAGAAGTGGGCATTGAAGGAAAAAGGTGAAAGTATTATTTCGGAAGCGAGGAGTGATGTAGGAACCAATGGCCCAAGTGGAACTATTCCCCGGGATCTAATTTTCCAACCCAAACACCAACTTACAACCCTTGAGGACAAAGCGGACCTAGAATACACAAATAGAATAGTTCCTATGTTCCATGAGTTCCTAAATGTCTAATCCATTCACACCAAAGCAAAAAAATATTAAAGCAAACCTGTAATGTTGTCTTTGGGAACCCATCTTCCTCTCGAGCCCTAGAAATCTGTATGGTCATATATTTTTCCCATGTTCTCCAAATTTGACAAAATTGGTACCATTGGAAAGGTCTTGTCATCCTCTACACCATAGAAATTGGAAATATTAATTTTGGTAAGGGTAGGTGGGTGAAAAAGAGGGAAACATTTCAAGCATTCAAGACATGGTTCCAAGTAGCTCAATAACCAGATTTGATGAGGTATGGTGCCCATTCCTTCTCCTACAAGAAAAGTATCATTAGGGAATGGTATTGTAAGGGTGACCATACCTATTTTTAAAGATTTAATGCATGTTGTTAGTGGGTGGAAGAAGGAATTTGAGTTCCATCTATTTTTCCTCTTCTCTCTCTTTCTCATTCTCTATAAATTGTAAAATGATGCTCATTTGTAATGTTGGATACTCTTAGAATGTAAGGGCATCATTTCAAAGTGTTGCACAAGTTTTCTTGAGTTGTAGGCCTCAGATTTGGATATCTACATGGTGATCATTTCCTTTCTCCTTCACTATAATGGATTGTGCATCTACTTGAAGCAATAAAATACTTGTTTTGTGGTTATTATCTTCCCTAGCTTGTGTTTTATTGCATTTTCTTGCCTTTCATTGCATCTGCAGGTATATTGTGCATGTTTTATTCTCCTTGCAGGGTTTAAATCTATTGTGCTCCATGAAAATGGTGGTTTGAATGTTGTTTTGTATTATGACACTCATGTTTTCCCTCTCCTTCCCCATTTTCTTCCATTTTCACTCATCTAAGAGTGTTTTCCCCCTCTTCTTGGTGTTATCACCTCTCTTTAGTTTAGGATTTCATATTTATGCATCTCCTTCTCACCCTGGTACCTTAGAATGATAGATTAGAGTTAGATATTTACATTTCATTTCCTCGGAGTATTTTTAGCATTAGGAATAAGTAGAGGAACCAACCTTCTCTAGAGGTCTAACTCGAAGTAGCAAGTCCCATAACTTGGGGACACCACCATGTTACCTCAAATCCCTAGATGCTTCTAATTTAGGATGGGTACAATTTTGAGCTCCAACACATCTTGTGTTACACTTGTCTCAAATTTCCACTCCTATCCTTCAAGTTAGGTCTTCAACTATGCACAAATAGAGTTGTATTGTATTATCAGGGATTCTAAGTGACTAGGAGTTTGGCTAGACAAAATTCTTCATGATTCCTAGTGATGGTTTCATAAAGATGGTTTCTGGATATTTAGGCCCTTGAGGTAATGGCTATGACCTCAAACAATCAACCACCGATAAACCCTAGGAGGGTTTATACAGTAACCCGGTAAGTGTAAAAAGTAGTATAAAATCTCACAAACTCTGTTCCAAGGCTCAATTATTTATTTTCCAAGTCTTTAAGCATGTTCCTAAGCCTTTGAATCTAACCGTGGCCTTTAACATCTATGGAAATATGAAAAAGAGTTAAAAAATAATTCTACTCTATCTCTCCAAACAGAGTTTCCCAAGTTCTAAGATCATGCAACTAAAACATTAGCTTTAATAATCTAGGGGATTTATGAGCCTTCTTTATGGGTCTAGTCATTTGTACTTCCCCTCATTATATCACCATTTTTATCCTTCAATCCGAGTTCTTCTTCCTCGGACATAATTTGACATCAAAATAACACTTGCCACAGGTAGTTACAGGATTATCTAGCTTGTCCAACCTTCTTCAAACACAAAACTAACCTATTACACACACAAGATCAAAAAAATTAATCAATTACAAAAAAAAATTCCAGTATTTCGATCCTTACAAATTGATAATTACTTTATTTTATAACTCATTCACAAAACTCACCCATTCACCTGTATGCTTATATTAAAGAACACAAAATATTTTCTTGGATCTCCAAGTTTCTTCCTTTCCTAGATTGATCAATGTATAAAAATAGTTACAAAATACATTATATACCTCCTTTCTCGAATTCCTTCATGTAACTAACCACTAGGGTCAAGAAGATCAAGAAAATATGTGGAGTTACATATTAAGAAAGGATTTAATGATGCCTAATGGGTTACATAATCCAAGAGGACATCTTAACGAGACCCCAAGACCATATTAATACTTTAAAAACTAACACATTCTTGAAATACACCTTTAAACCTCTATACCAACCTAAGAAGCCAAAATTGGCTTAAAGAGAAATTCAAATTTTCAAATATGAAAAATGGAGAGAAACCCCAAAATTTTAAATCTTGACCTCTTGAGCATAAAAACGAAAATAAAATGACATTTAGGACTTTTAAGGACCTTCATAAACTAAAATTGATTATAATTATATTCTTTTATTTTACCAAAAGCAGTCCAAGGTGCATTGGCACATCACTCGAGACATAAATAAGCGCTCACACTGAAGTGCACAAGGGTACTAGGTCCCTCTTTTATGGATTTTTTTCAAGGAGTTAGCATGATAAACACACATATAAACTAGATCCATAATATCCATTCAAAATTAAAACATAAATAGATCTAGATCATAACCATATGCAAGAAGGAATTTAAACAAGAACCAAGATCAGATCTACCATACAAGATCTAGTAATAGATATGTCAATAATCATTATCCAACCACACAGATCCATTTTATTAATCATTGTAAAACACAAAAGCCAAGTACATACATAAGAATGTCACCATAAGTCATGTGCGCTCATAAACTAGCAACATAACAATAACAAAATGTGGATCCCTAAACTATGCAAATCAATACATATATATAGGATTGGGGACTTTCCCTTCATGGCCTAAGAATCCTCAAAATAGGTTGCATGCAAAGAATATCCATGCGTCACTACACGATAAATACAAAATCATGCAAGCTCGCTAATAATAGATTATCTAATAATAACTACATATCTAATCCTATTAATATCCCAAAACTATGCATGTCACTTGATCTCCCACTTGTCCAAATATCCTTTGCTTGTCTCGCAAGTATTCAAACCTTTGCGTGCTGAACACTCAATCCATATTTATCCCATCCATGCAAAAAAACTAAGTACGAACTCCGACTTTCTTAGGCACTCCCTTTTCGCTAAATTTCCATACGTACCTACGCACCCCATGTTCACGTGCCCTAACCTTATGCACCTTTAGTACTTAGGCTATAATTCATCATCCCAACAATAATAACCCTATAT
The DNA here is from genome assembly GCA_018340775.1 of Taxus wallichiana var. yunnanensis. Classification (NCBI taxonomy): domain Eukaryota; kingdom Viridiplantae; phylum Streptophyta; class Pinopsida; order Cupressales; family Taxaceae; genus Taxus; species Taxus wallichiana. Next base: position 132,889,017 of record CM031234.1, read on the forward strand.
TAGCCCTTGTAGTGATGCAACTACATCAAGAATGGTCTCCATGTTAGTTCATCATTGAGATGACCCATAAAATTTTTATAGGTACTTGAAAGTTAAAGAAATGATGTTTACTATTTAACCTTGAATAAATTCTCTTTGCTTCAATGAGAGAAGTTTAAGTGTTGAAAGAGTCTAAAAATGATTACATTAGTTCACATCTTCATAAATTAGAATATGAGGGAAATCATTATTTACTTGGAATAATATGTTGTTGTAATTTGTATGGAGTGATTTTGAAAATAGTTTGGTTATATTGGTGATTCCTTAATTATATGATCCCTTACGAGACTTTTGAGAAACATACTTCTTGAAACTATTCATAAACTTAATGTCTATTAGCTGGGGGATTCCATATACCCTAAGTTCGGTGTATGATGAGTCTCACACCAATATGTATAGGCTCAAAATTGTAACATAACATTGATATTGTTAAATTCCCTATGTTGGATTATCCACCTTCCATTTTATATTCCATCCATAACCATAAATCAAGCAAAAACTATCATAGTAAAAACAAATTTAAAAATTGAGGGCTTAATGCATAACTCCTTACTATAACGTTTACCTTTCATTAGTGCATTGATCTACTCAACTGAAATATCGTTGGTACAATATAACAATATCAATATGGATAAATTTTATTGTGTGAATATAAGTCTTTGAACTTAATTTGGAGCAAGACCTTATATTTTCTTATAACTATCATGGAACTTGATTTCCTAATAGAGGCATGATATGATCTTCATATAACATGAAATATATGCTTACCCTTGAACTTCAAAGCGTGTAACTATAACTTATAAAGTTTTTACTATATTTTGAATTACTTGCATTGGTGAAAATGCTAAGGAAAATTATATAAAGGAGAATTAAATGAGAAAAAGTACTTGATATAGATACTAGTGAGTTAGAATGGTTATGAATGTATGAATGGTTCATAACATGAAGAGATTAATTTAATTAAGTTAGAATTTCCCTTGAAAATGTAGAAAGATATAACATGATATTAAGTTGGGAACTCATTTGATGACACAATGTTGTTTCCATAATTTATAACTCTAAAGGAGAGATTAAATGAATTATTGTCTTGAAAAGTCTAGTAGTGTTTATAATAAACCTTATAAGAAAACTTAATTGGTCAAGTATTTGTAAGGAAAGACCCTGGCATTATAGGAACAAAAAAGTAATTATTAAGCATGTAAAGTGTTATTATAGTAAATATGGTTGTCCCTCCCTGGACAATAGTTCTAGCAGTTGAAGGAGTTCATTAAGAAAGACTAACGAATGAGGAAAAGAATTATCTTATGTAATTAGTGATCTCTTTGCTCCAAAGAATTAATAACCCAAAAGTTAATTTAAGACAAAAATAGGAATCTAAGTAGTTATGGTTAATATAACTCATTAGATGTAAGTTTAAAGACACGAGTTTGATGGAACAAAAGAAAATAAGTTTTGTATGATATTGGTTATGAATCAGTATGCAAATTGATATCCTTAGATATAACTTGATCAGTATTAGATATCAATATGAAAGAAAGAATCATAATGGTTAATTCTATACACTTGAATAATACTTTTTGGTTTCAACCAAGTAGTTGCTAAGGGATAAATGTTTGAGATAATATGGATAATTTGTTAAACAAATTCAATAGGAAAATTAATAAAGTTATGGGCAGTACCATAATTCATCATGACAGGACCTAACGTGGTTATTAAGGAATGGAATGAGGCTTGTTGGATTATAATAAAATTAATAGGTAATTGTATGCCTTGCCAACATGGTAAGAATGAGGCATGAACATAGTAATGAGAATTGAAAGAAGTGTTGATAACCTGTAATATTGAGTAGTGAATTGAGAATAACTAAATCCACATCTCTAAGTATTTGGGAGTTGCTAGTATGAGTGGGGGTTTAATGAGAAGATGTTATATGTGTTAATTATAATTGAACCTCACCTTGAACTATATTGATTGAGGTTATTAGTGATGTTCCTTTTCCTTGGAACTTGTAAGTTGTAATGTTACTAATACTAGATACATTGGACGAATGGGTTAACCTTTTTCAAAGGCCTAGAACATAATTATCATTATGCAAGACTTGATATGGAACTAGCTAGAGAAATAAATGAAAAGAACGAATTAACTAAATTAGTACTAGAGTAGTATGAAAATATATCATCACTAAATTATTAAGTTAATAAAACAAATTGATAATGTCTAATGTCTATGTATGTGGATTGTACATTGACAAGATAGTGGGCAGTTAATGATGCATTTACATCAAGCCCCATAACAAGGATAAATAGCACTTGTCTTAGGTAGGGAATATTAATTAATAAAAAATTATTCATGTTTTATAGGAACTGGAGTATGTATCACTACACGAGTTTTACATGCCAATATTAACACAATACGTTAATTTGAGAAAATTTAATTATCTTAAAAAATAGTTAATCGAGTAAGTTAAATTTCACCATTTTCATGTCAAGTTTGGTAGAAGAGAAGTATTTATGAAGCATTTCTAACAATTTTATACTTGATATTATTGCTTTAGTTCAGTTTGTAGTTGGATACATGTTGTAATAGGATAACCATTGGAAAGTCTCTGGAAATTAAGGAGCTACTATAAATTATCCACTAGAATTAGGAAGAGAATTCTAAGCTGACAAGAAGATGCAATTATTTGGAGAATGAAAACTTGGATCTCTAAGAGAGATTGACAAGACATGGATAAATCTTCCTAGGTTCCATTGAAACATTGTAATTTGAATTGTAAGGCGAGAGATAAGATTGAGAAGATGTCAAATTGGTTAGAAAGAGGAGGATACAAATAATTCTATTAGAAAAACATAACCCTTTATCATAGTGTAAGTGAATCACCATGTATTTATGTCTCCCATCATGAATCAAATGTTTATTTTATTAAATTTGAGAGTCATAATAAAGGTATTGGACCAAATTACCATATAAAATGGGTTTTTGATGGAAATGGCCTTGGAATAAATTGATAAGGTATTAATAATCTCATATTGGTAGAGGAAATACCTTGTTATGTAGGTTTGGGATGTGGTAGTGGTAAGAGATAAATTGGGGAAAGATCCAAAATAGTTAAAGCTAGACACACTTCAAGAAAAAAACTATACCACTAGAAATCCAAAATCAGCCGTTTGTTTTGATAATCCTATTAATGAGGGTGTTCTTTCTTTTAATATTGGAAGGAGATGTTTTTAATGGAAGATTATTTTAAAATCCATGTCTATTTGTTATTGATAATAAGACCCCATTGAAGGGGAAATTGTACAAGTAGATTTCAGTGTTAAGATAAGGATGCTAACATATATTCATGAAGCAACTACTTTTATTATCATGTAATTTTTTTGAATTTGTCGATAACAATGTACAACATAGAAAATATAAGCATCCTTTCTAATCTTTAACAATGTAGTGGATAAGAGAAATTTCCATGAAGAGACCAAGAAAGCTGTGAGTGTAGAGGGTCATATGGTAGGGATAGGAAGTATTTTGTGAAAATCTTATCACCTAGTTAAAGGTTCTAGTTTTGGATTATTGGATTCCAAACATTGAGAGACCAAAAACTTTCTAGTACATTCCAAGACACATCCCCATTGAGATACATGATTTTGTAAAGTAAGAGACAATCCCTATTAGGATAACGACTTTGTTGGAAGAAATATCTTCCTTTTGAGAGATAGCCTCATACCGAGAGAGAGATATTCGAATGATAGTGTAGACATGTAGCCTTTATTTTATATAACCAATGCCTAGGTGCATTGGCATTTCATTCAGATAGATTTTAATTCTCACCTAAAGTGTGCAAAGGCTACCAAGTCCCTCCTTTGTGTTGTCTTGTCAAGTTGTTAGCATGCATAGTCACAATTTCCATTATTAAGCATACATTCAGATGTAGTTCATTATTGATATCATAAGGAAACATATGTAATAAGGAAGCATGACATGTCAAACCATTACTAAGATCAATTATACCATGTGAACTCCATATTCAGATACATCGATTACGAGAATCCATCCACAATAATCAATTATATTAAGTCATAAAATAATAGAAGTTGAATACATTACAGTCATTATCACAAATTCATGCACACTAGTACATTAGGGCAGTATAACTCTCATTACATCACATTTTTATGATCCACAGAACATGGTACCCAAAGAAATAGAGAACAATACATATTTATAAGGCTTGGGAATTTCCCTTCACCACTCATGAATCTCAAAATATATTGCATGCTCCAAAAATAGCCATGCGTACATACAAATCATTTCATGATTTTCCAAGAAGGCTAATAATATATTAATATATAAATAAACTATACTTTAATTATATTATTAGCATGGCTCATGCATGACCTTTGATCTCCTTTTTAGTCCAAAAATATTTTTTTATTAGCCACAAATTCTTCTTGCTTTTATCTTTACTTGGGTTGCACTCCAACCACTTTTCCTATTTTTAGCCCGTGACATGCAAAATCAGCTAAGTCCTAGATGTTCCTTTCTTGTTTGTGATTCTCTCTTGCACCACTTTCTAAACCATGTGCATGTTCATGCGCACCACTTGCACATCTTACTAATCCATGCACCCTCTTGATACTTAGTCAATTTAGCTAACCTAACATTACCCCACACTAATTACATTTGTCGCCTCGATAATGGAGTTTCTCAACTTATCTCTCTAAGTATAATGAATAAAGAATAAAATAATAAGGAATGAATTTAATGAAGTATATAAATAATGGAAAATATTTCAATCCAATTTGGTTTCCTTCTCCTCTGTTGGCACCAAGACTTTGTGGTACTCCTTATTGATATCAACCTCTAACTCATTCCACTCTCCTAGCCCCCTCTTCTCCTTATCTGGGACATCATCGAGTACCTTTCCCATTTCATCTAGAGTCATATCTTCCCCTTTATATTTAATATCTCTTATAACTCTTGTTAGACCTGAGATCATGCCTTCCATATAATCCATTCTTTGCACTATCAAGGAACCAAAATCCTTTATTTTATCCTATTACGGTTCCCTTACAACTTTGAGTACATTGTGATTCTTCACAAGTACAACAAGGTTTTATTCTCGTACTCAAAGACATGTCCTTTTCGGTTTCTAGTAATTTGTTCTCTTCCTACACTATATATTCCTTAAGGATATGTTCAGGATCCTCACAATTTCCTAGCACCCAGCTTTCCTTTTTCAACTCATCCTTCAGAGTTTAGAGTATGACATCATACTCTATTATCTTGTGCGTTATGGTCTTTTTACTCCTTTCCTCCTTGGCCTTCAATTGTTCTTTAGTATTTCCTTACGTGGTTGGTTTTTCCTTTAGCAAAAGATGGACGTAATGTTACAAAAATTTCAAGGTTGATGGATATGTTTTATTCATCTATTCATCAAATTTTGGCACACATCTAAAATTTCTCTACCAATCTCCATGCAGAAAATTCCAAAATATCCTTCTTTCACTTCCCAGCCCTTCTACATGCCTTAGTTAGTTTCTTAATTTGTTTTGTCTTATTTTTATTATCTTTAAGCAACGTCCTAAGTGCAACTATTTTTTCTAAGTTCCTACGAGTCACTTCTACCGACACCTTCATTAAGGCATTACTTTCCTATTCATATATAAAATCAGTTAGCTTTATTGTCATGTGCACTGCTTGGGGTGATTTCTTCATCTTGTTCGATGCAAGCTTCTTTTTTACATCAAAATCTAGTTCATCTATATGATTTTGCATACTCTAGGAAAGTTGCTTCCTAATGCACATATTTACACCTTGGGGATCTATAAACTCCCATTAATATAAATCTTCATTCGCAAGGGTTCCATGAAACCTTGTGTGGATGATATTTGAAGGATCATTAACATATCCCAAGTCAAGCATCTTCAAAATTTATTCCCCCTTATTCCTACTAGACCACTTTCCCTTGGGGATATGTGTTTCTACTCCTAAAATTGGGCCCTCACCTATCACACCCTCATGCTCTCTTGAAATCTCACTTGCACTCTTCTCCTTTTCCTCCTCAACTATGGGTTATTTCTCCTCTTTACACTCACTATGTGCCCTGGTATCATGTTGGGTTTCTTCTTCTCTAAGCTCCTCTTCTCCTTCCACATCAATAATTGGTGTGGACTCTTTGTTCTACATGGGATGCTTAGATACTTCTTCCTCACTATTTCCCCTAGGCACATCTTTGTGCATTTTCTTTTTCTTCTTCTACGGGCTTGGTTTGATAGGTGATAACCTAAGAAACCTCCTAGGTGGTTCCACACCACTACCCTAAGGCTTGGTTTTTTTCAACTTTCTTCTTCCACCCTTCTCATTTACACAGTCTTTCTCTATTTCGATATCCTCGGCCTTTGTCTCTATTCTCACTTCTTCTTCCTCCTTCTGGGGAAGTATTATCATGTGTCCTATTGAATCCTATAGTTGGCTATATTCTAGTGCAATGATCAACCATGCCAACATCCTCCTCTTCATCCCTAAGTTATTTTTCTTCTGTTTTGGAAGAAGAGGGATTATTATCCTACATGGTGCTAAGCTTGTGTGTCTTCCCTTCTATGCCTCAAGGAGTTTGAAATCATTCTCAATATATCTCCCATTCACCAATTTTAGATTAAGGTTAAGGTACACCTTATCCACACCTACTTTTCCAACCAAAAATTCATAGAATTTATAACAATGTCATCAAATATCATTGTCTCTATGTATACAGACTTACCCGAATAAACATAGGTCTTCCAAAGAGTATGGTACTTGTAGTAAACTTTTTCTGCATCAAATAACATCTTGCACATGTCTGACACACAGTGAATGCATAAGTAAGCTTGCACTAAGGGATCCATTTACCATCCTTCATCCTGAACCTACCAATACTAGTAGCATTGTAATACCACAAATTCTGCATTCCCATCCACCATGGTAGGAAATTCCTTGGATATTCACCATTCATGTTCAAAAGGCTCACTCATGTGCCTGTACTAAAGCTCTAGCATTTTCTTGTATGGACCACTCATAGTTCCTTCATAAGTTTATTTTGAAAACCTATTGGACAATGAATTATTTTCTTCTAGGAACTACCATATTTTTTCCTTAGGGCCATACGGGACCCCAATCTCTACAAATACAATAGATAAAATAATAGCACCCTAACTTATCTTATCTACCTTGTACACTTCCTCAATAATAATTTCTATTATGAATTCGAGATAAGTTGTACATAGTTCCCTCTATAATGTTCTTTAAAACATGGAGCCACTTCTTATTCACCTGGCCCCAATGCTTTGAGTTATTAAAAATTTTAGGAGTTGCATGGTACTTTTCACCACAGGGTCATCTATCTTCACTACGTCCATCGCACACCCTCCTTTCAAGTATGCAAACTCAATAGAGATAGCCTTAACACCCACATCATCATCCAAGTCACTAGAAATATTAATTCCTAAACTCCTTGATCCTCATGGAATCTTGACATCAACCATTGATACAAACATTTATATTTTAAAAAATAAGTTGACTCAGAAAATTTTAAGACTCCTACTTTCTCCAAAAATATTCCCTTATCATCATAAATGGGCTTATCATTTACACTACGCAAACTCATCTTCTTTACCATCTATGATATCTAGTTTTAGTTCATGTCGGTGTGGTAATTGTAGTCAATCACCTTAATTTTTATTACATGGGATTCACGGTTGCATCCCATGGTCACTCCCCTCAGTACTACATCTCAAAAAACCTTCCTTTAGGTGTGTATTCGACCTCTAATTTTTGCTCATTCTTCTTCTTTCCCCTTGTAGTTTCGTAGGTGCTCTTATGGGTGCCATTTTAACCTTTCCCTTCCTTACCCTTACACTTTTCTACTTCTATAATCTTGAGCATGAATTCCCTATTTGTGATTCAAACCCTAGCTTCTTGAACCCTGCTCTTCACATGACTTACCATCGCTCAAACACTTCTCTCAATAGATCTCTACTACGACCACGAAGAATTCTCAACTCGGTTCGATGCTATACTTGACTACAATCAAATTTCACACTCGTTGCACTTCATCTTGCTCTTCCAAGGCTTGAAAACCTAAATATGTAAGGTAAAAATGAACTCACATACACTAATTTTATATATTTTTCAAAAATTCTTATATTAATTACTTCTCACCTACCACCATACTCTAGCTTTAATGACATTTTCATGTTTTTATACACTTTTAACTACTTTCTTTCATGCCTCAGTCATAACCTTATGGCACGCCCATTACTTCTCAGCCACATACCTCTTTCCATGTGCTTCCATTTGCCGAAGTACATAACCTCTCATGCCACATACCAAGTAGTCCATTATGTCATTGTCTACCTTGTGTTACACTATGTGAACCTTTCTCTTACATGTGTTATTACTCTTGAGAAATTCTCTTCAAATCCTTATTATAACCATCCTTCTAATTATTTTCACCACCTTTCTCTCTTTTTTGTTGTAGTCACTAAATCATGCACTTTGAGTCAATATTTAGTCCCAGTCTCATACTACTATTCATATGGTTCTTGAGTGAAAAGAGTAATAACTAACCCATGTCTTTGGCCTTTGTAATTTACTTTATGCCGTTACTTTTGGTCTTTCACCCACACTTTCCCATTCTAAATTTGCATTCTACGTTATTCCTATTTCTTACCGAGGTGCCTAGCCTTTGGGCACCCCGATCCTTTTACACTTTACTCTCACCTTTTGGGAACTTTCTAGTCATTTCAGTTTTCTATCTTTTTGGTGGTCATCCTTTTCAAGGTTAGTTATAAAATTAGAACAAGATAACCATATAAATATAAAGTTATGTTACAATATTGAGGTACCAAGCACTAAGAATCTACTATCACCATCTAGGATTGCATCCATCAAAGGCACCTAAAGTTACATTTGCATCCATCTAGCTCCATCACAAGGAACACAAGGCTAGTTCATCTACATCACATTTCATAAGACAATATTCTATTGTTTCCATGCACACATTTACTACATTCTACATCTAGTTATTTATTCACTACACCATAAAGTGTGTGACACAAGAGAAACCTAGGGCATGATTTGCACACACACACACCTAGAACTACATTGGGTTTGATATGTAGTGCAAGACTCAAATAGTAAGTCCACCATTGTGGCCACTGAGGATAGTTTGAACCCTTCATATGCATCATTAATTTTTAGGGTTTGTATGCTTTATTTCGGGTTTTATAGGTCATTCTCTCATCTCTTATTTACGGTGACATCCAACCAATTCAACGAAATTCACGTGATAGGAAGAAAAGGTATGCAATCACTTAGAGACACCTTAGAGGAAGGTTTTAGGCTATTTCCGCAAACCGGGGTGCCCAAATCTCAAACTAGGGTACCCAAGAGTGCTCATATCCCCTTCTAGGTGTCCCGGTTAATTCGAGAGAGCTCATATTTTTACTTTCTCAATATTTTATGTGGTTGTTTCCACCTCCTGTTTACCTAGTTCACATTGCGGAAAAATCTTACACTTTTGTCAAATCAGATAAGGACTTCTTAACCCTCTCTTACATATTAGGGTTTCACATTTCTATTTACTTAGTTGTTTAGGTCATTTCTATTATTTATTTAGTTGTTATTTATTGCTTTTAATAACATCAGATTAGGATAGAATATCACATTTTAGTATAATCATTTTGGTGAATCCACACTCGACACCACCTTTCACTTAAGCTCTTTTTTTTCTTATTTTTTATGACTCAATCCTCTGAAGAATTTACGAAAGCCCATATTAAGGCCATCAATGATCATATCGTTGAACATCCCTAAGATCTAGATTTTCTTTTATATGTTGCTCATGAGGAAGCTACAAACCTTGTGGAACTTAATGCTTCTACCGTTATTCCCACCACAGTTTACCCAACCAATTTCTTCTACTCTTCCACCCATCTCCATTATTCCCCTTTTCTGTTCCTACTTCTACTAATCAGTATACACCACCCATTTTCTCACATACGAAGCAACCTCCTTCCACTAGCACTAAGGATCTAGCCTCTCTTTATCAATACCTTCAAGCAAAAATTCATCAATTACAACAAGCTACTTCTCGTGTATCTCCATCTTTGGATTTAACTATGATCCTACATACTCCATTTGTACCCGATATATCCACTTATTCATTTCTACCAAAAAAATTCACCCCTAAACTACCTATTTTCAATGGCCATGATGACCCTCAAGAGCATCTCGAGCTTTCAATGTGTCTTGTATAGATTTTTGTATGATAATATCCTCTTAGCTAAGCTTTTTCCTCATTGTTTACAAGATTATGCGATGTGGTGGTTTTACAACCTACTTGTCCATTCATTAGCCTCTTTCACGAAACTAGCCAATGATTTTCTCACTCAATTCTCTATCAATATCAGCTCTAATATCTCATATTCCCAACTTGCACAGCTTAAACAACGATGTAACTAACACTTAGAAAATTAAGTTTTAAGATAAAAATATAACTTATCTAAGATGTCAAAAAAATTTCATACTCTTAGCTTGAGGATTTATTCATCCAAAGTATACTACCACCTCTCCAGGAGAGCATCCTCTTTGAGACCTCTCTTTTTTATCATATTTTTCATATTCTTAAGCTTCGTGAAACTAAGCTCTTAAATATTGGAAAGCTTAAATACCAAGAGAAAGTATAATCCTCTATGCATTTTACAAGTAAGACAACATTTAAACCATCTATAATTAAACCTACAAACACAAAAGTCACTGTCAATGCGGTAGCTACTACTACTAGTGAAGTTCAATCACAACCAACTCAACAAACATTCACCAAATTTCCTATTGCCCCACAACTTATCTTAAATCATATTCTTGAAATAACTCTTATCGTTCCTCCTCCACCACTTGAATTAGATATCTCACGACCAAAAGGAAGGAATTACAACGAGTAGTTCTAATGTGATTATCACCGCTATGTGGGACACTCTACCACTTCAAACTCCACACCATCTTCCAAGATTCTTATCGATAACAATAAGCTTAAATTTATTGAAACTAAAAATTCTCCAATAGTTAATAAAAATTGTAAGCTCAAACTATTTTGGTAATCTGCCTCTGCGCAACATGAAAATAAAGCTGTTGATCCATCAACTAATCATATTTATGATGCACGATTCCTCCACCTAAATTGGGGGCCCTTGAATTTTTGGTGGCTAACACTCGACATCATTTTTCAGTCATCTTTTTCTCTGATCATGATTATCATGCCACTTTCTCTTCTAATCACTTACATATTAGTACCTCTATTGGATATGTCTCTATCAATAATACTAAGGTTGGCCCTTCATGGCCTATTAGTGCATGTTCTATGCCACTTCTAGATGTTATTGGCTACCCATGTTTGTACATCTCATATATGATGAAAAATTCAAATGGTGTGGTCAAAATGCATGTTATGATAGGACCTCTTATTATGTTTGTACATTTCCTTTTTGGACAAGCGATTAACGGTTTCAACATGCTTCTAGGACTCGGTTAGATTATTTGGTCTCAGTCTATCATTTCTATGAATCATTTGTGACTCAAGTTCATTCATAACAATACATTTTTCTATCAATGGTGTACCCCCATCTACTCCATGGTCTTCATCTCCTTGAGCACCAATTCATGCATCCCCTACTTCATCTAACACATCAAAACCTATGTTAATTAAAGTGCAATCTACTCCTAGTTCACCTACTCGCACATCATCTATGTGGCCTCACCACTCTACTAGTCCTACACATAGGCATATGCCCATTCCTCACATGGTTACTACATCTTGACATAGGTCACCACCTCATTTTATTCCATGTAGGTTTCCATCGTCTCTCTACTTGGCTTATCATCAGTCTCCATCACCTACACATTTTCTTTCACATATGCTCTCATCATATATTCACCCATCTCATGTACATAGACTTCACTCACGGGTAGCACTTATCTACCATACCACCACTACTAGAACATGATCATATGCTTTCACCACCACTCACATTACATGAGGGATGTTTTCCCTTCACATTCATTGGTTAGTTTGTTCACTAACATTCACTTGGATGGCATAGCATTCCCACTTCCCTCCCCACCATCTTAACATCGACACACGTATCATACTCGCATTCACCCGAGATCCACATTCTAACATTTGTATAGTCATATAAACCACATACATCATCATTACCCAAGGACACACTCTTGTGCTTCAGTTCACACTTGACTAATGAGGGAATTCTATACACATGGCCCCACATTTTGCACAGTAGTCACTACACATTTGGCATAACATATCATCATATAATCCTACATCATCTACACATTTTACACTACATTACAAGCTATAGATGCGGTGTGTCTTCATGCATTCTACATTTTTGCATCCTACATCTTGTCTTACATATATCATACACATACTACACATGACTCACACGCTACACCATAGATATCACATGTTGCGTGTTTTTCACACATCATGCACATCATCTTACATTCCATTTTACATATTCTATGTTATATATATTAGGGCATAAATACATCATACATTACATCCTATTCTATCACATACATTATGCATTTTACATATTCACCTCTATGCACTGCACTCACTACCTGATGATGCACTCTAGTCTCATGGTCCATACTAGACTGTTGAGGGTATACATCACAAATGGACCACTTCACACCTGGTGCATGCACTCACATTATATGTTTATCATGTGATATTCCTAGGATTAGTGATAAACACTTTAGGCTATAGGGTCACTTCTTCTAGCATCATCTCGTGATAGGTTATATCATCACTTTCTCTTACATTGTTTAGTGGTGTATGCTTTAGAATAAATAACCACATCCTTTATATTCATATAATTTTGATATACACTTGCATTATAGGGTCATGCATAGTTCATCTCTATGTCACATATCATCACCACATACTCATCACAATGCACTTCACACCATCCATAGTTTGATCATTTCCCGATGATGTACTCTTTTTTTTGGTTCATTATTGACTTCCAAGTGGGGGAAAACCAAATGAACCTCACTACATACAATCCATTCTTTGGGGAACATGGCTCCTATCATCCATATTTCATTCTATTCCATCCATCCACAACATACTGCATTTTATGGTTGAATTTACTCTTTCTTGTACTTGTTTTTACATGTTCACTTTACTACGAATGTTAGATAAATCTCTTGTATGTCATTATCTTTACCATAAACACATGCGCATTCATGTATTTTTCTAGTTGTGATCATAGATACATTTCTCTTACACCTAGTATGGATGTTTGGCTACAACAGGTCCAAAAATGACTACTAGAGGCATCCACATTCACATACTACAGGTTTTATTGTTTGATTTTGTACTTAGCACACTTATTTATTGGTTATACACATTTTTTATGTATGGGTTATCTTTCTAATGTACTAACAGGTGCTTCATGTGTAACATTTGTTATGGAGGGATATTTTCATTTATACTTGTTACTTTTTTTCTATTTTCTGTTATTGTTTATGGGCCTTTCCCTTTTTTTGTGTACACACTTGTTTATTTATGGCCATGACGGCCTTGAGCATATTGCAACATCGTGAGTGGTACCCCATGCTTGCAACCCTCTTTTCTGATCTATGATTATTGTCTTTGGTGTTTACATTGTCTTCTTATGTTCTAGCTTACACATTTTTTGCTCTCTACATGCATAATTATTCATATTAACACTTATTTCCTAGCCACTTGTTTGGGTGTGCCTTGTTCTTTACTAAGCACACTCCCTTCCCCCTATAGGGCAGAATTTGAGTATACACATTTGGTCCTCTTTTGAGACTACATTATCCTATTTTCGATGTGACATGTGCCACCAAAAAGGGGGAATCATTTTGTTTTACACACGTGTTGTAGCACCATACACAATCATGAAAGAAAATCAACCGCCAAAGGGTTTACAAAAATAAATTCTCACTTTACTTAGCATAAGAGGAACCACACTAGTTTATATGGCTTAGAAATTGTAATAAATAAGATATCATCATGAATGGTTTAATTGACATCTTACTTTACTCTCCACATTTCCACAATGTCAATTACAATTTGTTTTAGTGCTTCAAAATGAGAGAATTGTCCTCTTACCCTAACTTGCCAAATAGGGCAACTCATTGTTCCTACTAGCTCCCTTGGATCAAGAATCCACTATGCCCCATTGGTTCTTTAGTGATCTCAAGGCCTTCTTCCATGTTTCAACACTCCATATACATGTTATAAAATCTTTCTCTCTCTTAAATCAACTCAATACTTCCCCCTTTTAAAGTTTTCTCTAATCTTGTACTTTAAGCCCTTGAAATAGGTAGTTTTGCCTCAAGTATGGGTAGAAAAATATAAAGGCATACAGATGGTTTTAATAGCTTCTTTAGTTCCATTTTTTTATCTAAGGTGATCTTAAAAATTGAACCAGAAATCTTCCTTCAACTCCTTCTCATCTTCAAACTCTGTCATATAGGTCTCTTATGTGTACATTCCTTGCTCATGCCTAGGTTATATACTTCCATAGCTTCCCTATATGATTCATCACCTTCATTTGATTCAATCTTGGTATTTCTAATATGATCCCAAAATTTCAAGGCTTCACCCTCTATACATCTCCATAAATTTCATTTTTTGCAATTTTGTCTTTTCTTGTAATGACTTCTTACTAGCCACGATTTTAGGAACAATGGGAACTATATGAATAAGAAAGGGGGTTTCAAATCAAAAATTATTACATTTAGACACCAATTTTTATCTTTCAACTAACTCCAAATTTCTATGCCTCAATTTCAAGCTTAAACCCAAAATCTTGACTAATTGATTCTAACAAATAGGTCTCAAACTGTGCATTTTAACCCAGTCTTGACTATTAAATTTTTTCTTCTTTTTCCCATGGTGGAATTTAAAATTTGTTCAAGATTCATCTAATGGTTTCAAATACATACTTCGTCTCAAAATTTCATCCAAAATTTTAAGGTTAAGGGCTCCAAATACCTTGCCCTAGCTTCGCACATAATGATGACTCAAGAGCTAACTAAGCTTATACAAAGAATAATACTTCATTCCAAAACCTAAATTTTTACATGCAATACTGATTTAACCTATTCTCAAGGTATTTTTATCTATTTAAACACAAATATTCATAAAAATCCAAGGCAATACCTGATTAGTGATCACATTTTTGAAGAAAGTAGGGTTTCATACCATTTTTATGCCAAGAAACACGAGTCTATGGTAAAGGTTTGTCATTTCCCTTACTCACAAATCTCAAAATTATTGAGGAAGATCTCTATATATTTTCATAGTATTTAGTAATGCAATAACTACTCAAAATTACCCAACACAGTATAGATTATTAATGCTACGAGGTATCTTGATTGCATGCACTAGAAAACTAATAAGATCTTTGACCTACCAATCTTGGAATATTGTGATTCATTTTCTTCTCCTCTGTGAACACCATTACAACCACACTATTAACAATATCATGATCTAAAAATTATTTAATTGAGCTCCTACCAGCGATATGCACGGTCATTAGTCTCACACGGTTAGGCCATATTCTTCAAGACAGAGCAAGTAGTAACAAACCTCCATACATTGTTAAGGAAATATATAAAAATTCTATATATACTTCTTTGTAAATAATATTTGAGTATATACCCAAATTCAATGCATAGGTTATAGGTGTTATTGAAAAATATCATTCGTAGATTTAAAAACAAATTCCTTCAACTTATTAGCTTATTACAAAATTTCAGATTTCTAGTTTTGTCATTTCCTTTCCTCGGTCTCTTCCTTGAAGATGAACAACAACATAACCTCTATAATCCTATTACCACCTCTAGATATTAGCAGCAATAAGAAACCACACACAATACTTAGCCGATACTACAATTTTCATTCATAAATATTCTCTCCAAGATTTGACTTGAGTTATTCTTCTTCATTTCTCCAAAGAAGCCCCACAATTAGTTACATTTTAGACTTTGTAGCCTTTGAAAACATTTACCATCCTTTTTTAGGCTTATTATCCTGTAAACCATCTAATTGCCATATACACACTTTTATCACAAACCCTAACTAGGACTATTAAACCCTAGGTATAATGTCATGACACAAGTTAGAATTCTCATGACATATAGGACTTAAATACACCTATTCCATGCTTTACAAATAGCTTATAATCCTTATACAAGCCAAAAACCATCATAATGCCCTTTTAGGAATTCAAATTACATTTTGGAGGGAAACCTCCTAATTCAAATTTATTGCATACCTAGAAAAACTTAGGAATTTGAATGGAACTACTAGGACTCTATTGACATTCGCCAATCCTTACTTAGGCTAACTCAACCAAAAATTGACCAATTTTAACAAAAACTCAAAATTTCTTGTTGGTGAGAAGATACTCTTGCATCATACTCCCAACCTAAAGAAAATGCTTCATAACTTTTTCTTTTTCTTCTTCCAACTTTTCTTCACTTTCTTGTATAGCTTACTCTTTTTATTTTTTGGCTGAGTCTTCTCTTTTCTCTTCAATTTCTTCATCCTCTTTTCTTGTTCTTGTTCATTCTTTTTCTTGTCTTGTTTCTTCTTTTTTATCTTCTTGGTTCAAATCAAAATAAAGAACAACTTTCTTATCTTCTATACCTGCACATTCAACAAACATGTTAGAAAAATCATTTATTTTTCTTCTTTCCTCTATACTTTTCCCTCTTGGATTGCTTCTCGAATGCTCCATCACCAAAAATTGTTGATTTTCTTCATATTCTTCCTTAAAAATTCATTTTGCTTGCTTGTCTTCACTTGTGGATACCAAATTTCCTTTACCTTATCATTTTCAACACTGAAAACTTGTGTTCCTTGTCCTCTCAAACCTGAAATATTGTTTTCATTCAATGAATAACATTGAAAATTAGAAAAAATTGTTTTTCTTGAAATGCCTCTAGTGTAGGCAACTTTTCCTCTCTCTTTTTCTCTTTGTACCTCCTCTTCATCTATTTTAACTAACTGAATCGCGTCGTCTCTCTTTACTTTCTTGATCTCTCACATATTATTTACCTTCATCACCTTCTATGAGGTCTTCAAGGGCTATTTTCCATGCCCACTCTTCCTTTTCTGTCTTCTTCTCACCTCTCTCATACCTGCAACTTAATCTTATTCCTCCTTATTTTCACAACTCAAATTATCTTTATCTTTCTCATTTTTCATAAACCTCACATATAATCCTTCTTTAGCACAATTTTTGCTTCTTGGTCCCTCATATAGGACTCAATATGTTGTATATTCTCTATAATGCTGCATTTTTCTTCTTGGCCTTCAATTTATTCATGAAAACGTCTCATAAAATCAATATCTAGTTTCTTATATTCTTGTTCATCTTCAAAAGAAACTTGTACCTCTATTCCATGCATGATTTCTTGCCACAATAATTCTTCTTCAGCTGTATATTCATCTTCTTCTTCAAATTTTGGTTCTTCTTGCTTCTTTAAGTCTTCTAGGTCCTCTTTCAAGACATTTTCCAAGACATTTTTGTCTTTACTTTCTTCACCTGCATTCACACAATAAAATGCAATATTAGAATGAAAATATTTAGGCCATATAGCCTCTCTAGAAGCTCCATGGATGAGCTCCTCTTCATTCTCCTCAAGAGATGCCAAGAATCTCTCTATGACTTCTTCCTCTTCATTTTTCTTATCCTCTTCTAGGATTACTTTCTTAACTTCTTCCTCTCTTCTCATTCCTCTTATCCTTCTCTCTTCTTCTCTTAGCTTTTGTCTCAGCTGTAGTATCTTCTCTCTCTTTATAAGTGACCTAAGAGGCCACTTTACCACCTTCTTCAACACTACTTTCTTCTCTATCTTCATTGCTTTCCTTTGTATCTCTCTTAATTTCTTCTCTAATTATTCTAACTGCTCCATGCTTTTCCTTAACTCTCTGATTTCCTTCTCTTCCCAAAAATTTCTTTGCCTCTCCATTTCTCTTCTTTTTTCTTCTCTCTTTCATCATTTTATTTCTTTCTTTGACTAATCAAAACTAGAAATTCCTTCACTATATTTTCATTACCTTCTTCCTCATTCTCTTTCAACCTTTCTTCTTTAGTTATCATAGTCTAGTTTTTATCTTCTCCTCATTCACTTTGTTAAGCCATTTGGGCACCACATACCCATATTATTTAGCCATTTCACAAATATCTTCTTGGATTTTCATATTCTTGACCTGCACATTTCTCATCAACATTTGATAATGTAATTTGTTAGTCCCAAACCATTATATTCCATTCATCATGTTATCAGCTTTCAATTGCATCAACTCAACCTAATCTCCTACCTTGTAGATATATTCAAGAGTCTAGAATGGCTAATCTTGAAAAAATGGAACTTACTCACCTTTAAATGCTTTCCTAACAAGATACTCTTGTTTCCTACTCTTTATGCACCATGTACTTTACTACTTTAATCCTCAAATGGTCACTTTTCACAATAAGTTCTCTCTATTCATACCTTTTTTTCAAAAATACTCTACAACTTTTCTTATGCTTATTACTTGACTCAACATGAATTTTTTTGGCTTTAATAATTCCTTGTCTCTAACAAGTATTAATAACCTATTCAAAAATCCAAAAAAATGTCAACATGACCTTTATATTGATTCATGATGTTCAAATATCACATTATACCCCACTTTTCTCATACTCTCTTCTTAAACTCTTAAGACTAGTTTCCATGGTACCCTCATGGATAAAGACTTATAAGACCACTCAGAATGATTTATAGGCTTCATTACATTGATTTCATAATCTCCTTAATTTCTACAAAATTATAGTTCTCAACTTTTTAGCTTTCTCTCACAATCCAACCTTTTGTTCCTAGTGGATTCTTCTTCCACCCCTACTCCACAAGAATGTCAGGTATATATTCTTGTCCTTAGGTTTTCAAACCCCATTCAAGGAATTTATAAGAACTAATCTTATGTGTTCCTCCCACCCAATAAGTTTCATGGCTTGGTTACAAGTGCAAATCTTTGTTTCTTTGTAAATTGGGTTCTCAAATTAGGCTTAGAAACTATGTTTATAGTCCCCCAATGGACTATTAAATAAATCTTATCAACCTATATCATATAATTTTTTAGTTCCAAGAAATAATTTCATTCAACCTTATTGCTAGATCTTACACACTCTGATACCAAAAATTATGTAGCACCATACACAAACATGCAAGAATTTCAACCATCAAAGGGTTTATAACAATCAATTCTCACCTTACTTAGCATAAGAGGAACCACACTAGTCTAGATGGCTTATAACTTGAAATAAAGAAGTTATTATCATGAATGGTTTAATTAAAATCTTAATCTACTCTCCACACTTCCAAAATGTCAATTACAATTTGTTTTAGTTCTTCAAAAATGAGAGAAGCGCCTCTTACCCTAACTTGCCAAATAGGCCAACTCCTTGTTCCTACTAGCTCCCTTGGATCAAGAATGAACTATACCCCACTGTTTCTTTGGTGATATCAATGCCTTATTCCCAATTTCAACACTCCATAGACATGTTATAAAATCCTTATCTCTCTCAAATCAACTCAAGACTTCACCTTTTTAAAGCTTGCTCTAATCTTGTAATTTAAGTCCTTGAGATAGGTAGTTTTGCCTCAAGTATGGGTAGAATAATATAAAGGTACCCAGAGGGTTTTAATAGCTTATTTAGTTCCCTTTTTCTATCTAAGGTGGTATTTAAAACTTGAATCACAACTCTTCCTTCAACTCATCATTTTCAAACTTTGTCTTATAAGTCTCTTAGGTGTACATTCCTTGCTCATACCTAGGTTATATTCTTCCATATATTCCTTGAATGATTCATCACCTTCCATGATTCACTCTTGGTATGTTTAAGATGATCCCAAAATTTTAAGGCTTTGCTCTTTTTACATCTCCATAAATTTCATTTTTTGTAATTTTGTCTTTTCTTGTAATGGCTTCTTACTAGCCCTAATTTTAGGAACAGTGGGAACTATATGAATAATAAATGGGGTTTCAAGACACAAATTCATAAATTTAGACACCCATTTTTTATATTTAAACTAAATCTAAATTTGTATGCCTCAACTTCAAGCTTAAACCCAAAATCTTGACTAATTGATTCTAAGAGATAGGTTTGTAACTGTGCATTTTAACCCAATCTCAATCTGTCAAATTTTTTCTTCTTTTTCCCATAGTGAAATTTAAATAAAATTCATATAATATTTTATAATATAGAGTTCCTCTCAAAATTTCATCCAAAAAATTGAAGGTTAAGGCCTCCAAATACCTTTCCCTAGGTTGCATACAATGATAGACACGAGAGCTAATAAAACTTATACAAATAACAATACTTCATTCAAAAACCTAAATTTTTACATGCAAGATTATTTCAACCTCTTCTCAACGTTTTTTCATCTATTGAGATGCCAAGATTCATAAAAATCTAAGGAAATACATGATTAGTTATTGGGCCCCTAAAATATTGACAAAGTATAAAAAGGTGCATTGGTGCACAAGGCCTAAGTTGAGCGGCAAGCGCGTAAGAAGAAGGTGTGCAAGGTAGGGTTCTAAAAGGTTTTAGAAGGAACCATGACATGCTGGCAAAAAAATTCTTGGGACTTATATGTATTTGGCGTATCGGGAAGAACACAAGAAAATTTTGACCCACCGCACATGCAAAGTGGATAAGGTGCTAGCTTTGGAGACAAGTTGACCTAGGAAGGAATATGCCTGCGATGGAGGTTTTAGAAGACCGTCATGGAAAATAAGTGGAGAGCTCGAGTCTGGAGGAGCTTTCTCCCATGGAGGACCACATATATACACTTGGCGATGTATCTGAAGCCTTAGAAAGGTGGTTTGGTAGTTCAAGGGGCCTATAAATACAAGTGCTCGTAGAGGAATAGGAGAGAGACCAATAAAGAGTGGATATCTAGAAAAATGCCATGAGGAGTTGCATTGGGTTGGGTAGATAAAATATAGGGAGAATGCATCAAGGGGCTTGGGATTGTAAATTTTCTTCTTGAGAAGCTAAGGGATATAAATCCAGTTATGATGTACGACCTCGGTCTGCCATATTGCGATGTTCTATAAAAAACCTAATGGATGTAATGAGGTTACCAAATTATTTGAATACGATCATTAATGATATTGGTCCATCCTCATATCTTCATAGTTCTGCTTCATGTATATTTATGAAATGAGTATAAATCCTTATGCATTTTCCTTTTTGTTTCATTTCAGTCCTATTCTATTAAAGTATCTTTCTATTTGGAATGAATGCATTGGTATAGAAGCTTTTCTAAGCTCTATGATGATTGCATGTCTCGTCTCCATTCAATCTATCTAAATTCCCATCATAGATGATTTTTCCCACTAAAATCACATAAAGGAGAGACTTGGCACCCATGCGTGCCTTGGGTGAGTGCCCAACGCCCGCTAGGTGATAGGCTGATGTGCATGGGGTTCCCTTGTTCTTTGGTGGGTGTAAAAATGACTACATCTTGGTTCCATTACGGTACCCTCTCTTGAAGTTGTAGTGGGAAATAACATATATCATGATGATCGTGCAATGAGTGATGACATAACATTTAACTTTGGAAAGTTTTGAATCATGGTTTAAGATCACGGAGGATGAATTTTCTCAAAGATTCAGCATTGGACTTGAGTTTGATGCATGTAGATGGGTAGAAGAGAACCTCTACCATGATTTGTATGAATTTTTTTGTTTCTTCCCAGTAGAACTATATGAATGGCTCTCGGCATATGTGTCTAGATCAAGCTAGTATTATAGATCATGCACATGGACCCAAGAAGAGTACCAAGGCTATAAGATGTAGATCTGACGTGGACTTGTGTTGTGGATCATTGGTGGAAAGGAGTGCTAACTAGCTCCACCCTGGAATACTCTATTTCCACATATTCTTGTTCGGACGTTACGAGTTTGAGTTTCTGCAGGGAGCCAGAGGATCATTTATACATGTTATCCCTCTAGTAATGAAGATCTTGATTGTTACCTTGAGTTTAGAGGCATTTCTAATGGTCAGCTAAACCATTCTGAGCATTGGGTGAGGAAGCTAGGGTGGAGGAAGATGGTAGATATTGCGAATGAGAAAGAAAGGGAGGAGAGATGACTCAAGTATATTGAAGCACATGAAAGGGATATTGTTAGACAATGTGAGGTTACAAGTGTGATGGATATATGGAGGCAGACATTGTGGGAAGGATTTAAGGTTCACGCAGAGGATATGGAACCTGAGCATTCTGTGCTACCCCATCTTGGTAAGCATGTAAGAGAGACCTCTTGATTCGATGAGAGTTTGTCACGCAGAGAGAGAGAAGATTCATTGGCGTGCATCAACCCACCTAGTGACCAAACCCTGGCACTTGGTTTTCTAGATCAAGGGAGGAGTATCATTGACCCAGTTGGTACCGAGTGGAAGTGACAGATCTGCGCCTAGGAGATATAATTTTTCATTTCCTACTTTCATGGTTGTGCATACTATTCTAGTATTTGGAGGAATTTTTGGACAAGGAGAAAATACACAAGGCTTGGGTAATGCATCGAGGAGTAGCACGGGACACACGTCGCGGTGACACAATCTCTCGGATGGTTGGCACATAGTTTACTAGGACCGCTTCAAGCCCATTCGCTGCTGGTGGATCTAGAGGTGGAACTAGTGGATTCGGAGGCACAAGACCTGGTGGATCTAGTGGATCCGGTGGAGGAGGGAACACTGGAGGAAGTTAAGGGACTAGATTAGGAGGACAAGGGCCTCAGCCACCTCCTCAAGTCTTCTTTGATATGTCTTTACATTTTCTAGATTACAGGGGTATTGAAGATGTTGTGGAGCATGTTCACAAGTGTGAGTTGCTATGGCGCACAAAGGGGATCACAACCCCGAAATGGAAGACCAATTAGTTTGCAACAACATTGTAAGGGTGCGTGCATAGTTGGTATAGAAAGTATGACCCCCATCAGATAGTGGTAGATTACACCACATTGAAAAATGCCTTCCTAGCAGAATTCCACATCCCTAAGTTTGAACAGAAGAGCATCAGTGCCCTTAAGGAGATTCAATAGGGAATGACAGAGAGTGTGCAAGAGTATGACGTGCAGTTTAAGACTCTCTTGTCAAAGTTTTCGTATGAATTTCACCATTCACAACATGCTCAATGGTTTGTTGGAGGGTTAATAACCCCATTTAGAAGATATTTATCCCATAAAACTTTCACAGAACCGCATGAGTCGTTGGAAGCTTCCCTGCATGTTGAAGCTATTAGGAGTGTTGACACTAGTGTTAGCCCATTTCTGGAAGCTCAAATCATTGTTATGGCTAAGCAGTTGGAAAATAAGTTATTTGCGAACTCATTTCATGAGACTCATAGTGGAATGTGGTGTATAGATTGCAAAGAAGAGGGGAATGCCAAGGATAGTTTCCCCAGGAAGATAGTATGCACCGTCGTAGTAGACTATGAGATTTTTCATGGGGACCATGATACGAGTAGATGTCCCTTGTTACAACGTGCAATTAGGAAGAATGTATCTTGCTACTGTAAGATCTGCACCTCTATGACCCATGATACCAAGGATTATTAGCTTATTGACTAGATCCATGAGGCCATTGATCATGGTGTGCGCTAAACCAACATTTCCAGTAGTTCTAAGGGTGATGATTGTCATTATGAGGAGCACACGGATGGAGTGCATACGAAGGGGATTTCACGAGAGGATATCGTGGTCGTGATAAATGCGGAGTAAGAAGTGAGTTTCCACGGGGAACATGTTATAATTGTGGGTCTACAAACCACTACCAGCACAAGTGCCCAAAATTATTGTAGTGCTCATGGTGTGGGAAGAAGCACAAGTATGAGGAGTGCCCTAAGTTGTTTGAGCACATGAGTTAGCAGCACCGGAAAGACAAGGGTGCTGTAATGCTAAGGATTTAGAAGGATGACACACAATGGATGGCACGGGTGACATGTGATGTAAGCTTAGAACATGTTATGGTAACAATGAGAGCGAGAGGCCATATGCGGAAAGGAAATTCCAAGGAAGAAGAACATGTTTTCAAGGGAAGATGTGGTACATAGGAAGTACCCCGGACCCTACGCACTTAAGGAAGGAGGTATATCAAGAAACCATGGACATCATTTGGAGTTTACAAGGAGAAATCCAGTGTCTAAAGGAGTGGTCCAGGAGGGAGGAGCAAAGAAGGAAGATCGAGGTGCTAAAGGATGACCTGGATGAGGTCAAGGAAGTATTATTCCCTTACTAAGGGCATGGTTGAGAGAGAAGGTACCACACATCGGGAAGAGCATGAGAGGAAGGTCTTGCATACAAACCTTCCCCCTTATAGCCTTGACTATGATAAGGAGGTTGTGTGAAATGTGGTCATGGATGGATCACTCCTTAGTAATATCTCATTGACACAAGCATGGAGGTCAATGTTCTCACCTTAGATGCATGGCATCGATGGGAAGACCTACATTACATCCATAATTGAATGTGATATATATGGAAAACAAAATAAAGGAAATTCCCATTGGAGTTTTAAAGGATGCAGCTATCACCATTCATGGGGATAAGTTTACCTGGGACTTCAAATTCTTGGTGCTCACCGAGGAAAAAAATTTCTAGCATTACTTAGGCGCCCATGGTGCTATAAGAAAAATGCATATCTTCGATTCAAAAATGGATACTAAACTTTTAAAGTGAGGAGGAATGGGTCATCATACCCCTGGATGATGGAAAATCAACACCCTATACTGAACCTTTGGGAGAAGAGGTCTTGGATAGAATATATGTGCGCTCAATCAGGGATCTAGAGGTAATCCATCCCACAAAGGAGTTATCTAGTTTGAGGATGCTCAGTCCTTGAGTGACACCACCAGTATAGTGTGTGATAACTGGGAACATAGGACCTATGATTTAATTAGATGGCATTTGAGAGGATCGGTGACAAAGGTGAAAAAGGTACGTACGATCCGGGCGCGCAAAGGCGGAAAGAAGCTATCTAAGTATTTAGGATGAACCTTCCTTGAGATCTTTTTGTAGAAGATGGAAGCTTAGTGAAAGAAGGAGAATGAACAAATATGGATGTTATGTCCTACTCAGAAATGTTGCACACTGGTGGGTGACACATTGGGATAACCTCTTAGAATGGCACGAGGTGAGAATTTCCTTCTCCATAAGGTTTTGTAGGAGCAATGTGCCCATGGCTATAAAGGACTACCATGGTAAAGAGACTACTTCCCTCCATATCCAAGCATGTGATATAACCTGGATGGGAAACGCAAAAGCATTACCACCTTCATTATGGGTTCATAAGTTGTACTCCACCCTACAAGTTTGTGTGTGTGCATGGTACATTCACACCGAGACACGCTTCCAGAGACAGGGGAATTGGCAAGAGTTATCGGCTGATCTCATTCAAACATTCAAGTATTGGAGTATAAAACCCTTGGTGGATAAGGCGTTGTAGGTTTTCAAGCACCTTACCATTGGGGATAGTGTCATAGAAGAAGATAGGATACTCAAATTTCTAGGTGAACCTGTCCTAGAGGTGCGCTTTAATGAAGAAGAAACATAAGAGATATAGTTTAAATGCGCATGTATAGAGAAATAAAAGGGGAAGATGGTGTATGTTATTGATGGAGAAGAAGAAAAAAACTTGGATGTTGACCATTCTGTAGGGATGCACAAGGTTTTAGATAGTTTTGATGAATGGGTGCGCGCCTATTATGAACCTTAAAAAAATAAGGTTAACATCGACTCAGGAGCAGAACCCAAGGAGGAAATCATTGAAGACTATTGGTCAGAGGAATAAGTCTCTCAGATCATTGATCTTTTACATGAATTTGAGGATTTATTCATGCGTGGGTATCATGAACTAAAAGGCATTCACCATTCCTTGAGGGAAATGAGAATTAAGTTGAAGGAGGGTGCGCATCCGATCCGGAAGATACCATACCAAATGAATCCTAACCTGTGCGTGAAGGTCAATGAGGAAATAAATAAGATGATATCATCAAGAATCATTGAAGTTATTGATGAGTTAGAGTGGATAATTACAATGGTAATTAGCATCAAGAAGGATGGAAGGATAAGGATCTGTTTTGATTATAGGGACCTAAATGTAATGTGTATCATTGATCCTTTCCCAAACCCATTTTGAAGAGATATAAGGAGTGGTAGGATGTAAGGTATACTTTTTCCACTTTGAGTGGGGAATTTTTTACTATATAGTCATGCCTTTTGAGTTGAAGAATATTCCTATTGTGTTCTTGCACATTGTGATACAAACTTTCTAGGACTTCATCCATAAATTTCTTCAAGTCTACCTGGATGATTGGATAGTATATGGGATAGTGAGGGACCATTGTGACAACTTAAGGTTAATGTTTTAAAGGTGTCGACAGTTGAGGATATCCCTCAATATTAAGAAATGTGTCTTTGCTACCTTGTTTGGAACATTATTGGGACACATCATATGTAAGGAAGGCCTACTAGTAGATCCCATAAAAGTTGCAGTAATTATGGGAGACAACTAGTCAAAGTATAGTGCGTGGATTTCTTGGGCATATGGGGTACTACAGGAAGTTCATCAAGGGATATGCCAAGATCACCATGCCTTTAGAAGAGTTTCTTAAGCATAAAAGTGCCTTTCATTGGGGAGAGGTGCAATAGAAGGCATTTGACACTTTAAAGGATAGGCTTGTCACCGCGCCCATACTACGATTCCCCTCTTGGGATAAGCCCTTCCATGTTCATGTTGATACCTCAAGAACTTCCATTGGAGTATTACTTTCATAGCTTGGTGAAGGGATTATTGATCATCCTTTGTGC
The DNA here is from genome assembly GCA_018340775.1 of Taxus wallichiana var. yunnanensis. Classification (NCBI taxonomy): domain Eukaryota; kingdom Viridiplantae; phylum Streptophyta; class Pinopsida; order Cupressales; family Taxaceae; genus Taxus; species Taxus wallichiana. The sequence goes on from CM031234.1 coordinate 132,916,016, forward strand.
TTTGCAAGTAGGAAGTTAACACCAGTGGAGTAGAATTATACTACAACTGAGCATGAGGCATTATCAATGATCTACACACTTCACAAGTTCAAACAATATTTTCTAGCAACTCTATTTATATTTTACACTAACCATGTGGCATTAAAATATTTAGTGAACAAGACCGGTCTACAAGGGTGCATCTATTGATGGGTACTATTGTTCAAATATTTTGATTTCATGGTGGTTTTCAAACTAGTAAAAATTAATTCTAAACCTGATCATTTGTCTAGAATCGATTTAGGGGAGGATGCGTAAAGCATTGAGGATACCATGCCAGATGCACAACTATTTAGGTTGTGGCATGCACCCTCATACTTAGAAGATATTACAATATTTCTCAAGATAGGTGTAGCATTGGAAGGGATGAAGGCATTGGATAAAAAGTGGTTAGCTATACGCTCCATGCCCTACATGTTGATTAGTGGGGATTTATAAAAATTAGGACATGATGAGATTTTGTGCTGGTGTGTGCTAGAACATGAGCACCTAGCCATAATAGAAGAGGCACACGGAGGTAGTGCAGGTGGGCACTATGCAAGTGACACCACTGCACACAAGATATTAATGGCTGGATTATGGTGGGAGACCCTATATCAAGACTACAAGGAATATTGCAAGGTGTGTGACCATTGTCAGTGCATTGGAAAACCAGGGTGAAGAGATGAAATGCCTTTGCACCCTATTCCCAGTGCTAAGCCATTCAAAAAGTGGGATATAGACTTCGTAGGCCCTATTGCACCATCTGCGCATAGGACTAGATCATGGTATATAATCACTTGCATAGATTACTTGACAAGGTGGGCGAAGAAGCACCCACTAAGGATTGTACAACTGCAATAAGGTTCCTATGGGAAAACATTATTACAAGGTATGGATGCCCTTTGAGTTTGACTAGTGATAGGGGTACACATTTCTTGAATGAGACAATAAGGATTATATTAGCAGAATTCATGGTGGCTCATCACAAGACTACCCCTTACCATCCACAAGAAAATGGAACTGTGGAGGCATTTAACAAAATACTTAGTCACACATTGACTAAGATCTATGATGTTGGTAGATAGGATTGGGATGAAAAAGTATCAGCCATTATTTGGGCATATAGGACAAGCTACGGGAGGTTGAATAAAGCCACATCATTCTAATTTTTGTTTAGCACAGAGGTTGTCCCACCAGTTGAATTCATGTTACCTTCTCTGTGTATAGCACACACAAGAGGATTAGATGATGAACAAGCGCTAGAGGAAAGAATAGACAAATTAATGTAGTTGGATGAGAGATGATCATTAGCCAGGTGGAGCTAGACAACTAAAAAATAAAAACAAAAGGCATGGCATGATCATCACATTAAGAATAAGAAGTTTGAGGTTGGGTAGATGGTATTACTATATGATTCAAATTTTCTACGCCATCCTGAGAAGTTAAAAGTCCATTGGTTGGGCCCCTACATCATCTCATACATCCTTAATTTAGACACATGTCGATTCTACAAGCACTGGATGGGATGAGGTTGCCAGGACACTTCAATGGAAGTAGGCTGAAGCCCTACGATAAATAAGTCTTCTTGATGTTTCTAAATAAGGCAGTGTTGCCAGTTAGTTTAGAATTTCCTTTAGTGCATTTTCTTTTCTTGTGTTTCCATTTCTCATTGTTATTTTGTGTTGCGCCTTGGGCACCAGTAACCTCTCTAATTTTTTGAAGGTTGTGAATGTGCAGAGGGCCTTACATTGTTTTAGTGTGGGGTAGAATAATGTGGAGGAAAGTGCAAAATGTGATGAACCAGGAAGGATTGCATTGGAAATCCCATTTAGATGGCCCTTGGAAAGGAAGTGCATGAAAGGAATGGTGAAAAGGATGATTGGTGTCGGGGTAAGGCTACATTATGGATCCACTTATAAGAGAGGAAGAAGCACAAAAGAAACATAAGGTAGGCGAGAGAAAAATAAAAGTGCTAGAAGGTTGGGGGATTATCCACGCAAGGATTGGGTGCGTGAGTTAAAGCTCTAAATTCAGGTTTGTTGAAAAATTTGCATTAAGTGGTGAAGTAAAGTGGTAGGTAAGGTAGCATTTAATGTTGAAAAGTGGTAAAAACTATAAATAAAAGGTTGGAAACTTCATTATTTACATTGCAAATACAAAGAAGAAAGATCTTCTCTAAACTAAGGTTTCCAGAGTTGACCCATGTGAAGAAAAATTAGAGAAATTTAACCATGAGTGACAAGTCTGGATCTACAAACTAGGAGGGAAATAGTTAACGGGTGTAGAGAGAGTTGTGGAGAAGCATAATCTTATGAAGGGGATATTCCAAATAGGGTTTGGCAGCTAGAGGCACGAGTCGAAAAGGAGGTTCTTCAAAAGTTTGAGATCTAAGCTTGGAAAGGGTAGAGAAATAGAGCAAGAAAAGTTGAAGTGCAAAGATAACCTACACAATGGCACCAAAGAAACCGGATGTAACACCTAAGAAGGAAAAGTCAAGGGAAAGGAATTGGAAGGAATGGTTGAAACATTGAACACTCAAGTAAATAGAGTGGGCTTTGAGGAGGTAAGCACCCTAGCTGGCGATCTCTTCTAGAGAGTGCAAAATGAAGTCAATGCCAGGAACAAGTTGGAGGCTGACTTGCAAACAGATTTTCCTATCTTGCTTTGCAGTAATGAAAACACTTCCCCATTATTTCATTTTTCTAAATTCTTCATTCCTTATTATTTTTCCAAGATGTTAAGTCTATTGTAATTCTTTCTTTGAAGAATTGTTCCCATGGGTGGAGAATAGGTATAGTGTGGGGTGATTTTGGGCCCCTAAAATATTGACAAAGTATAGAAAGGCACATGGGTGTGTAAGCCCTAAGTTGAAGGGTAGGTACATAAGAAGAAGGCACATGAGGCAAGTTCTAAGAGGGTTTTAGAAGGAACCATGCTACACTGCCCAAGCGCAGAAAAAGGTCTCGAGACTTAGCCGTATTTCACGTATCGGGTAGAACACGAGAAAATCATTAACCAACTACGCATGCAGAGTGGATAAGGTGTCATCCTAGTGATAGGTTGGCCTAGGAAGGAATATTCCCTCGATGGAGGTTTTAGAAGATCATCATGACAAGAAGTGGAGAGCTCGGACACTAGAGGATCTTGCTCCCATGGAGGACCACATCTAAAGCAGGTTGGCGTACGAATCCAAATCCTTAGAAAGGTGGTTTGACAATTCAAGGGGCCTATAAATACAAGCACCCATAGAGGAATAGGGAGAGAACTCAATAAATAGTAGAGCTCTGCAGAAATTCCACGAGGAGTTGCATTGGGTTGGGTAGATAAAATATAGGGGGAGGATGCATCAAGGGGCTTGGGATTGTAAATTTTCTTCTTGAGAAGCTAAGGGATATAAATCCAGTTATGATGTATGACCTTGGTCTGCCATACTGCGATGTTCTGTAATAAACCTAATGGATGTAATGAGGTTACCAACTTATTTGAATATGATCATTAATGATTCTGGTCCATCCTCATATCTTCATAGTTATGCTTCATGTATGTTTATCCTTATGCATTTTCCTTTCTGTTTGATTTCAGTCCTATTCTGTTAACGTATCTTTCTATTTGGAATGACTGCATTGGTCTAGAAGCCATTCTGAGCTCTTTGATGATTACATGTCTCGTCTCCACTCACTCTCTTTAAATTCATATCATAGATGGTGTTTCCCACTAAAATCACATAAAGGAGAGAATCGGCACCCGCGCATGCCTTGAGTGAGTGCCTAACACCTGTTGGGTGATAGGCTGGTGTGCATGGGGTTCCCTTGTTCTTTGGTGGGTGTAAAAATGATTACATTAGTGATCAAATTTTTGAAGAAATCAGGGTTTCATACCATTTTTATGCCAAGAAACATAGTCTATAGTAAAGGTTTCTCATTTCTATTACTCACACAGATTCAAGCTTCTTGAGGAGGATCTCTATGCACTCCTTATAGATTTTCATAGTATTTAATAATGTAAGAACTACTCAAAATGACCTAACACAATCACAAATTCTTGATGCTACATGTATCTTGATTGCATGCACTAGAAAAATGATAAGATCTTTGACCTACCAAGCTTGGAATATTGTGATTCATTTCCTTCTCCTCTGTGAACACTATCATAACCACACTATTAACATGATCATGATCTAAACATTATTTAATTGATCTCCTACCACTGATATGCGCATTCATTAGTCTCACACAGTTAGGTCATATTATTTAAGACAAAGCAAGTAGTAACAAACCTCCATACATTGTTAAGGAAATATACAAATTCTATAGATACTTCTTTATAAATAATCTTTGAGTATATACCCAAATTCCATGCACAGGTTATAGATGTTCTTGAAGAATATCATTCACAAAATTTTCAAAACAAAGTCCTTCAACTTATTAGCTTATTACAAAATTTCATATTTCTATTTTTTTCATTTCCTTTCCACAGTCTCTTACTCGAAGATGAACAATAAAATAACCTCTAAAATTCCATTACCACCTCTAGATATTAGCAACTATAAGAAAACACACACAATAGTTAGCCAATACTACAATTTTCATTCATAAATCTTCTCTCCAAGCTTCAACTCGATTTCTTCTTCTTCATTTCTCCAAAGAAGCCCCACATTTAGTTACATTTTAGGATTTTGTAGCCTTTGAAAATAGTGACCATCCTTTTTTTAGGATTATTATCCTTTAAACCATATAATTACCTTCTACACACTTTGATCACAAACCCTAACTAGGAATTTTAAACCCTAGGTCTAATTTCATGGCATAAGTTAGATTGATCATGCCATATAGAACCTAAATACACCTATTACATTCTTTACAAATAACTTAGACTCCTTATACAAGCCAAAAACCATCATAATGCCCTTTTAGGAATTAAAATTACATTTTGGAGCGAAACCTCCTACTTCAAATTTCTTGCATACCTAGACCAACTTAGGCATTTAAATAAAATTACTAGGACTCTAATAAAATTCCCTAATTATTAGGATAACTCAACCCAAAATTGACCAATTTGAACAAAAATTAGAATTGCTTGTTGGTGAGAATTTTCTTCTGCATCAACACAACACTAATACAGATTTTTTTACAGTTCATTCTATAGTTAACGAACCCCATACACAATGGATTTTATAGGGCAGATTGTCCTTAGCATTCTAGGGAGAAGTTACAGGTTAGAGGATATAGTGGAATTTCCTCCTTATACTAGTTCGTGTAGTGGCATCGAGATCACCTAAAAACTAGACAATAAAGAGATCTCTTCACCAATATTAGGGAAGTAGTTATAGGTTAGAGAATAAAATAGATTTCTCCCTACACTACTTCAGCCACGGTGTCGTGAGATCACCCAAAAACTCAAATTTCACCGAATGTTATAGGATATCCTTTCTACACCCTTTTGTCTCTTCACGGATCAGTACACATATTCCTTTTTAATTTTCATTTTCATACTTCCATTTACAGTCTTTTCACTATATACATGCATTTTTACACACAGTTTTACGCATATACATGTGCATTTGACTACTTGATTATATTCTATTTTGCGGGTCCATCTCGTATGGGAAGAAAGCAAAAAAACAACATGCACATGGTGAGTACATAACACACATGATACTAACCACGAAAATACAATACACACATTGGCATCTACAGGTGTGCTTTTGCCTTAGGTTTGATTTCATCACTTTTTTACATTTTTAGTCTCCGCGCTCCATATTTTTTTTGTCACTCCACGCATTGTCTAGTCCATTCAACATGCTTTCATAAAGAACTCTACATGGATATCGGTACACATGTCTATGTATTTTCTTGCATCGAGCTTTCTTCTCACCAACATAAAGTTGGGGAAAATGTATCACCAAATTACGCACTTTTAGTCAATATTTAGTCTCGGTCTCATACTACTATTCATATGGTTCTTGAGTGAAAAGAGTAATAATTAAACCATGTCTTTGGCATTTTTACTTTTCTTTCTATCGTTACTTTTGGTCTTTCACCCAAACTTTCCCAATCTGCATTGTTATTTTGCATTATTCCTATTTTCGATTGGGGCACCCATCCGAACTAGGATGCCCTGGTGCCCTAGTCGCTCTAGGAGCCCTAATCCTCTTTGTACTTTACTCTCACCTTTTGGGAACTTTCTATCCATTTGAGCTTTCTATATTTTTAGTGGTCGGCCTTTTCGGGGTTAATTACGAAATTAGAACAAGAGAACCATATAAATATAAAGATATATGACAATATTGAGGTGTTAAGAACTAAGCATCTACTATCACCATATAAGGTTTCATCTATTAAAGGCACCTAAAGCTACATTTACATCCATCTAAATCCATCACAAGACACACAAGGTTGGTTCATCTCGCATCACACTGCATAGGAGGGGATTGTATTGTTTCCATGCACACATTTACTAGATTCTACATCTAGTTATTTGTTTGCTACTTCACAGAGTTTGACTGGAACAAGAGCAACCTAGGGCACAATTTACACACACATACCTAAAACTACATTAGGTCTAAGATATAATGTAGCATTCAATTAATAAGTCCACCATTGTAGCCACCGAGGATAGTCTAACCCCTTCATATGAATCTTTATTTTTTAGGGCTTTGATGCTTTATTTGAGGTTTTGCAAATGATTCTAACATCTCCCATTTACAAGTAAAATCCAGTGCACTTCATAGACATTCACACGATAGGTAGTGAAGGCGGGAAGTCACTTAGAGAAACCTCGAGAGGGTTTTAGGCTATTTCGCGGACTAGGGCACCTAGATCTCATATTAGGGCACCCACAGTGCTCTTGTCACCTTCTAGGCATCCCAGTCCATTTCGAGAGCTCAAATTTGTACTTTCTCAAGATTTTGTGTGGTTTTTTCCTCCTTCTATTTACCTGGTTCAAATTACAACACATTCTTGCACTTTCATCGAATCATTTAAGGACTTATTAACCTCTCTTGCATATTAGGGTTTCACATTTCTATTTACTTAGTTGCTTGGGTCATTTCCATTATTTATTTAGTTGTTATTTACTTTTTGCATAACATCAGATTAGGATATAGTATCACATTTTAGTATAATCACATATACTTTCGTCTAAAGCAACCAACATCGTCATCAATGTGCATACTCCTTCGGTTATTAGTCATCCTTCAATACTAATAAATTTACTCTTTTGCATGTCATCACCCTAAAATTCCCTCCTTTTTCAAATAAAAATTTCCAAAATTTTGAGTCAGTGTGCTTTGGAAGGAATCTGGTAAAAGAGAAATTCAAAAAGTTAGAAAATTTCATTCTTTGGAGCCATTTTTAGTGTTTTGCGGCTAAGTCATATATTTTTGTCCCACGTGTCCCAAGTGCCGCTGGGCCTCCAATTCACCAATTTTCCGCTTTCTCCGCACTACTATTCTTGTCGATTAATTCAATAATTTTCATCTTGTGTGTCCCAAGTACATTCGAGCCTCTTGTTTTCCAATTCACCGCTTTTCCCGCATTACTCTGCTAATCAGTTTTTTTAAGGTTTGTGTGTCCTTCATGTCCCCGAGTCCCATGGACCGTCTGTGCTCTTCGGACCCACTTTTTCCACATCGTCTAAATCGTCTTTGCATGTCCTGTGTGTCCCCACATCCCATTGACCATTTTTGCTCCTTAGACCCACATTTTCTGCACTCCTCTTAGATCGGGTATTTTGGCTTTGTGTTTCCCTCATGTCCCAATGTCCCATGGACCGTCACGGTCTAGTTTTTCTACGCTATTTCCACTTTTTTATTTTTTGAGTTGGTGTGAGGGCCATTTATTACACATTCATGATTTTATATCTCCATTAATTCCAACTCATTACTATTTTAAGTGAGGTAATAATTCATTCATTTTCACACTTGCTCACTCATTCCCTCCCACTTGCGTTTATGAAAATCTAACCGTTGCCCACATCTTTGCTTCTATATTTTCTCTTGTAGGGATTATTTCAAGACTGTGATATACTCCATTAAATTTTATCTTCTCTCTACGTCTATCATGATGAAGATGTAGTATCAAAGGCATGAACACCTCTCCTTGTTAGAAACCTCTATGCCTGACATCGGTGATAGTGAAGCTCGACATCTAGACCTTAATGATTTTTGGAGAAGACTTGGATGTGATAACCCTACTCCCATCATTCAAATGATAAAAAACAATGGGATTACATTTACAAGAGGTTTTCCTATCTCTGTTCAGTGTGCTGATACCATGCTCACTTGTGGGGCTTGTTTCAATCTAGAATCCAAAGAAATTGTTAATGTACATGGTGAAATAATTATACGACTAGATTATGAAGCTATCTGTATTACCTTGCACATCCCAATGGTGGAAGGGGCTAATACCCTCACCCTTTCTCAAGAACAAGCACTATTTGACCAGGATAATGAGAGATATAAGGCTAGGGTAGCTAAATCATGGTTGAAGAACCCTAAAAAGGGAGCATCTAGACTTTCAAAATCATTGTTTAGGGTTGATTTCAACGAAGATCTTTCAGAAATCATCACCCTTCTTTCTAGAATCATGGGAATGCCCTCTACAAATGAGTTTCACTTTTGGATGTGTCCTTTTATCAACATCATTTACGAGGGAAGCATAATTTTAATTGGAGTGAGATTATTTGTGAAAACCTAACAGAGCAGTTGGTAAATGTTCACGTAACCCGAACATTTCACATGTCATCCTACCTTATGTACACCATTGCGTCATCTTGGAAATGACTTGGTCTCACTTTTTTGAAGATAAGAAAGATGCCCCCATATATGAATACTGCCCTCAGTTAACCCTCAAAGTCAGCAATCATAATTTCAAGAGAGTTAATGACGCATTCACCATGTACATTGTGAGGCTCTTGGAAGGAAATACTACTTGAAGATTTTCTGAGGAAGCAAAGACTTTGATATCTAACTATGGAAGCTTCTACACTCAATTAAGAAAATTCTCATATATCAGACTGGCTAGTTTTAAAGGTCCACCTCTAAAGCTTCCTATGTTCTGTAATGATAAAATGGATCTTGTTGAGATTTGTAGGAAATTGGATAAGCTCCACTAAACCTACAAAGATAAGAAGATTACTGGCATTCATTTTCCTATCTCCCTGGGAAATTATACATGCAGGACAACCCTAGATGCCCGAACATTGATAGAACCATTGTTCCTCTCACTATCCATCACTTCAAACCCGAACTTGCTTTGATATCAAAGGATACATTGCTAAGAATTTCAGGATGGTCTTCTATCACCTTGCTGACACTGAATATTATTGGGATGATTACACAGATGATTTTGAGGCCAGGAGAAGGCACTTTGGTAGATTATCTCTTCAAAAAATCATAGAATTCAACGTCTATAAAGTACCTGATGGGCTCAAGGATTATTATGAAGACTTGTAATATATTGAGTATGAGAGGTATATTAAAAACACCCCTCTAGAAACCATTGATTGGTTTGTAAAAGAGAGAGATGATTTGAAGGAAGTAATCAATCTGTTATTGTGAGAACCAAACTCTAGTTTGATAGGAAGATGCAAGTCTTCAGGATGAACAAATCCAAGTCTTCTTCATAGGAAAATTCTTCTCCTAGGAAGGAAGAACTTATGCCCAATATTGAGGTGCACGAACAATCTACTCCATCCTCCTCAACAAAGGTATACTTGAAGAAAGGTAAGGCCATAAAACAAGAGTAGGTTGAAGAAGAAGTTCTTTGGAGCAGCCAGAGGTCCCTGTAGGGTCAGAAAATATTGTTGTTTTTAGTGAGGATGACAGTGAAGAGATGAAAGAAGAAGAAGAAACCCCTGTCATTACTACTGAGATAGAAAATGAAGGTCAAATGACTGAACCTCTAGGTTTGATGGATACTTCTTCTAAGGATCTTTCTAAAATTGTGCCAACTTCCCCATTGGAGACATCAGTAGTGCAGACATTGAGTGCAATGAGTTCACTTGCACTCGGATCTATTGCTCCTTCTACCTCTTCCTCTTCCTTTTCTTGGGTTCAACCTTTCATTGATAATAATAAAAGGAAGTCTTCTTCTCAAGTTGTAGTTCCCAATTTTGATGTTGTGGCTGCCTTGCTCGGTACTACTCCTCCTCCTCCAAAAAAGAAAGAAAATACCACCTCAAGGATGGTGTCAGATTCATAGGGTCAACAGTTCATGGAGATTGCAAAGCCTAAGGTGGATAAGGAGGAGAAATATATTTTGGTTTCTAATATGAAGCTTATAAGAATTCCACTTGGAGAGTCTACACCTGAAAGTGAGGTTCATAACCTCAAATAAACTGTGACCAGATTCATTAAACGAGTGGATAAGGGTAAAAAAATATGGAGAAATTGGAATAACATAACCAAGTTCTTTCAAATTATATAAAATCCCTATTGGAAAAATATAAGGTCTTAGATCCAGTTCCACTGGTTGCTCTCCCACCTCCCATAGTTCTCAACAAAGATGAAGTCCAGACCATCAAATATATTCACAAATATACTACCTATGGAAAGGCCATTGAAGCATTGGTTGATGATATGACAATGGCTGGATTGAACTTCATTGAAGAGGCCTTCAAGTCATATGAGAAGGTGTCCAAGTTATAGCTGAAATTCACCACAACAATCAGTGGCTTGGAAAAAGAACTAAAAATCTGGTGTGAATGTATTCAAGATCTCTATTCAATGAGCCAAATAGATGAGAATATTTTATTGGCAAGAAAAGTATTTGATGAAGCCAAGAATAATCTATCAAAATCTTGGGTTTTCAGTATTGATTGGAAGATCAAGGTTTTGGAGGAAGCGGGGAGAACTGAAAATATGTGGCAGAAAGGGGAAGATTTCAAGACTTGTGTTTTGTCTGCCTTCCAAGATATTCATTGTCGAGATCCAGATTGAAGCCTCAGGTAATCATTTTTCTATTAAGGAGATCAAGGCTCAATTCAACACCTTCATCAAGGAATATCTTTTCAAAGAAGATTCAATGTCTAAAGAGAAGATGAAAGATGTCTGCTCTCTCCAATCAGCTATCATCGAGGCAAACAAAGAGTTTCTAGAAAACACAGAGTTTGAGAAGGATATGGAGAAGTGTCTTGGCATGTGGACTCATGCCACTTCTAACACTACCATCCCAAAGTGCATGGAGATAGATGAAGCATTGAAAATATTTAGACATCAGATTCTCAAGACAGTTGGTCCCTCTAAACCTCCTTCGGATGTTTCCTTTCGAGTCCTAAGTCACTTATTTTATTTTGGGGTTTTAAAACCCATGATGTAATACTTGATTAAAGACATTTTATTAATGTATTTGTTAAGTAGTCTTTAATCTTTATATTAAAATAAGTTGGAACTGAATGTAATTGTCTTTGTAAGCTATTTAATAGGCTCTTCATGCCATTGTTAAGGGGGGGGGCACTGATACTTTTGAAATGTATTATAATTGAAAGTAAATCAATACATAATATTTTCCTTATATCTTATTCTCATTCACTGTCTTTTCTATTCTCATTTGAAACTTATGAATCATCAATATTTCATATTAAGAAACTTTGAGTTCTTGTGATATGATTTATAGAACTTTGTGTCTATGGAATAATATCAGATATTGCCAATGTGAATGATTCTATTATGTGTTCCTTTTGCTAAGTATGTATAAGGTTATATTCTACTATCTATATTACCTGAAAGTACTATTGTGTTCTTCCCTTTCAATTTCTTTGTTCTTTCACTTTTAGGTATTGATAATCTATGTTAGTATGAAACATTTCAAAGTATCAGAAGTCCTCATTAATATGAAAGTTGTATATTTGTATATAAGATTTTTGTTCACTTTCAATAAGGGAACCTCTCCCATAAAGAGGAGGGACTTACTACCCCGATCTGTTGATTACTACAAAGTGCTATTTTAAAAACCAACGCTGCGCATACTTGCAATCCACACCACACTAAAAGTATGTGCGGTCCGCTACGTATGAAATCAAAAGATAACAATCATATTCTTGCATGCAATCGTACTTATTACAACGAAACACTGAACTAAAGTCACAAAGCATAGCAATGATGAAAAGAAACACATAAAATGGAAATCTAATCTAAGTGTAAATATTTCCTTATTAAAAACACAAAGAAGCTTTATTTATAGTAGGGATTCAAGCTTACTCCCATTGAAGTAACCTGGGAAACATGATACCATCTAGCACTGCAAATGACAATCTCTTTATTGAAGTATCTTTTTTACTACAAAATATCCCAACCAATGTACTTCAATTTCCCTAGGTGGCATGAAAACTTTGAACCATAGAGAAGGACCATCTTCCCTACCTCAAATTTCTTATTCCTAATACGTCTATCATGTCACACCTTCTGTATTTCCTTCTCAGTCTTCTGACTCCAACATGTAATGTCGTGCCACTCATTTAACAACATCATTTTATCAATGCACTCTGCAACAACTTTCTCATTAGCCATTCCTCTTGCACACACAATACACATGGAAGGTAACATAAATTGAATAGGTAATACAACCTCTACACCAATCACCAAATGAAAAGGTGTGGACTTTTTCAACCTCTTATAATTGGTGAGGTATGCCCAAAATACAACTGACATTTTATCATCCCAACATTTTCTTCCAACATCACATATTTTTGTAAATGTTTGTCCCAAAATCCTGTTGAAATATTTTGTAGTACCATTAGCCTAAGGTTGATAATGATTTTTTTATGGTGTGCCACCATAAATTCTACTAATAAAATTCTAATTATCTCATTAAGAAAATGAGTTCCTCTATCACTATTAAATCTCAAAGGAGAACCATACCTACTAATAATATTTTCCCACATAAATATTATGGTCGTAGTAGTTGTACAATCCTTTGTAGGTGTTGCTTCATCCCACCTAGTCAGATAATCTATAAAATTTATGATGTAGCATGTGTGATTCTTATACACATGTGGGGAAATAGGCCCTAAAAATTCAATCACCCATTTCTCAAAAGGCTCAACACTCACAATAGGCCACAATGACATCTCTCCTCTATATCCATGTTATCAAGGCATTGACAATGGTCACATAACTTGACATATTCCTTAGTATCCTTATACAAGGTCTCCCACCAAATTCCAGCCATTAGAATCTTACATGCGGTAGCATCACCTACATAATGACCTCCCATTATTCCACCATGAGCTTCTTCCATAATAGCCTCACGCTCATGATCCAAAACACACCGGCACAAAACTTGATCACAACCAAACATGTATAAATATCCACACTCAACTAATAAAGTGCCACGTGTATTGCAAGTTGTTTCTTCTCTAAGGTCTTCATTCCCTTAGGTTCCTTCCTAGTGCACAAGAACACTACAATGTCCTCCAATTCTATGGGTGTGTTGTTCAATCTAAATAATTGTGCATTTATAATTATGTACTCAATGTTATGCACATCTTCACTAGAATTTATCCTTGATAAATGATCGAGCCCTAAATTGCTTTTTCGTAGTTTCACGAAAAATATGAAATCAAATTCTTGACAAAGAAGGATCCATATGCATATGCACCCTTACAAAACATGCTTGTTGACCAAGTACTTGAGCACCATATGGTCTCAGTATATAAAATGAACATTGTCACCAACAAGTATCGTCTAAAATTTTATAGCACATAGATCATAGACGAATCTTCACACTCGGTAGTTTTCTAATTCTACTCTATAGGCATCAACTTTCTGCTTCCAAATAAAATAGGATGATCCACTATTCCTTCTCTTGGTTGTGCCAATACTGTGACAATTGCCATGCCAGAGGCATCAACATGAACATGAAAAGGTTTGTCCCATGAAGGAAAGTGAAAAATAGGTGTATTATTTAGCCTTTCCTTCAATGTTTCAAATGTCTGACGCTACGCATCACCCCTAATAGAATTTCCTTTTGTCTTCAACAATGTTTTTGTGGGTGCAAAAAAATTACATACCCCTTAATAAAATTCTTGTAATAGCCTATATGTCCTAGGTATCCATGCACCTCACTTTTCTTGGTAGGTTATTATAAACCTAAGATGACGAGTGATCTTGGTGGTCTACCAATAATCCTTACTTACAAATTATATGTCCAAGTAAGATGCCAAAAGTTGTAGCAAAGATGTATTTCTTAATGTTAAGGGAGATTATTAACTACATGTACCTCTCAAACATAAGCCTTGAATTGTCACAATGATCCTTAAATAACCCATAGAGTATCCAATCATCCAGATACACTTGTAAGAACTTATGAATGAAATCTTGAAAATATTGTCCCACAATGCATGAAAACATTGTTGGCACATTCTTCAATCCAAAGGGAATCACTGTATATGCAAAACTACCCCACTCAGTGGTGAAAGTTATATTTTCTTGATCTTCCTTTGTTATGTGCACTTGGTGATACCTTGAAAACCCATTTGTAAAAGAGTAAATCTCACGCCCAAAGAACTCCCTCAAGGATTTCTCTCCGTGAATGGGGTGGGAAAAGGATCAATAAAACATAAATCATTAATTTCTCTATAGTCCACACAAATCCTTAGCCTCCCATCCTTATTAATTATTATTACCATGGGGATAACCCATTCAGATTCCTTAATAGGCTCAATTATACGAGTTAAGCATCTTGTCAATTTCTTTTTTCCTTTGCCTTCACACACATATTAGGATCCATCTTATAATGCCTCTTCCTAACCGTGTGAGCACATTATTTCAATTTTAGTTTTGTCTCACCTAAAGAAGAGTGTAATCACTTTAACTCATGATATCCCCATAGAAATAAGTCTTGGAATTTAGTTAATTATTCAATAATCTTAGCCACTTCTTGCTCTGACTAGTAATCCCCAATAATGGCCTTCTTAGGCTCTTCCTTTGTACCAATGTTAACCTTCTTTTTTTTTCATAGGGCCATGATACGTGCATTCTTTCTCATATGCTATTTCCATCACCTCACACGTACCTTTAATGTGGTCAACATCCAGTGTATCCACTTCCTCATCATCTATCATGTACACTAGTTTTCCCTTTTCTTTTTCCTTCTAGGCATGAACCATCTCTTCTTCATCTATTTCCTCAGGATCAAGGTGTACCTCAAGATCAGGTTCTCCAAATAGTTCTAACATAATCTCTTCATCCTTTGTGATATCTTACAAAGTAAGGTGCTTAATAATCTACTGATGCGTCATTGACTAGAGGCTTAGTAGGAAAATAATCAAAAGTATGAATCATACCTGAGGTCATATCCTGCCAATTTTTATCCTCATTTCAGAGTTCGCATGGACATACCATGTACGCATGCAGCCATGCAATGTGGAGTAGAAATTATATACCCAAAGTGATGGTGGTAAAGCCTCCTTGCCTTGTGACCAATATCTCTCACACTCTTGGACGTGATGAGAGGAAAAATACTTCCCATGAAATTCGTAAGTTTATATAGGTGCATTACTCCAAGTGAACACGGTGGAGAAAGTAATTCTCACTTCTCTCCACTCTAAAATGCCATCTCTATGTGTTTCCCACCACTTTGCATTGTTATCCCACGCAAAGTAAATACCTACATATGTCTTTTATCCCTTCATTATGCCACGAAGTCTCCATGGCACACAAAAATGTATCAAGATTCCCTTCACCAGTATACCTTGGTACCTTATTAAATCCTAATACTTTACCATGCAGTCTAATCATTCGGTGAATCTTCCTTTCAATTTTCCCAACCATTTCATACATTTTATGAGACCGGTTATCACAAGCAATACTTTTGGTGTCACTTATAGGTGTGCATCATCCCATTGAAGTACGCCCTCTTTAGATGGTTCCAAATTATCTGGATCACGCACTAACTGAACATAAATTCTATTAATCTCTTCTTCACTCAAGGGCTCAACATAGTGATTTTCCTTCAAAAACCTTGCTAAGCAAAAAGGCAAAAAAAGCATGGAGGGGGAAGGGAGCACTGACAATAGTCAGATTGATGACATATACAAAAAGCTGACCTCCTTAGACTCCCGCCTTGGGAAGGCTAAGACCAGACATGACTACAATATTGCAGCCTTTAGGGCCATCGAGGAGTTTATCGTGGGTCATGCCAAGAGTGTTTCAAATCTAAGCGGTGTCCCGGCAGTGCTTTGGGGCAATGATAAAGAGAGCAAGAGAACCATTGAGGAGCTCGATAAGATGGATGCTGCTCAGATGACCGCGTTAGGCATGTTTCAAGCTTGGAAAAAAGTCAAGATCAGTATTGATCAAGCGGCCAAGAAGTAGTCCTGGATACTTCTTCTGCTCTTTTTTGTTAATATTACTATTTCTTGGCTGTCGTCTTGCTGTTTTTTTGCCGTTGTTTTGCTGTTAAGTCTTGTCTGTGTAGCTATTTCTGGGCTACGTTGATTTTGTTGTAACTCTTGAACTGTGCTACAGCTACTCTGCTCCTCTCTCTTATTCCGGCTTATAGGCCTTATTTTGTATTCAAGGGTATAGTCCCTTTCAAAAAACTATTTGCCAATATTAAAAAAACATAGTGATTTTCCTTCTTATTCAAAGCAAGGGAATGCGCTCCTTCTCATTCTCAAAGTTGATGTATCTTTTATTAAAGTACAAATATTCCTTATTCGCATAGAACCAAGGTCATCTAAGTAATGTTGGTAATTTGTCTACTTTAGAAAGCTATACAACCTCAAAATACCTAGTAAACTTGACTCCTTGAATTGTAATAGTTACATCCTTCAATAAACCAATCAAGCATGGCCCTAGTCTTATTTTCCATGTATAACACATTCTTCAATGCTTTGCAAGGTTGGCCTACCCATCGGTTCCAAGCATCCAAATTTAATACATTCACTTCCATGCTAGTATCAATAATAATTTTTCACAATAATCAACCATCAATTAAAACATCAAGTGTAATATCTTTTTCAAATTCATTATTCTGAGGTGGTATATTTGCATGAAGTATATGTCTTTCACACTTAAAACAACGTGCAAGTACCCTTTCTCATAGTCATTCCCTAGAAGAGGGATAATATTTTCCTATTGTAAAAACCTACACACCTCTTTAAATTCATCAACATCCTTCTTCGGGATTTCAACCTTCCTTGCATGACCCATGTCGCGTGTTTGTTCCTTTAAACATTGTATCTCCCCCCTACAATTACGTGATAAACTCCATGGTATCTGATAAAATTGCTTACAGTGCATAGCATCCAAATACTTAGGAACGAAACCAAAATGTAGCCTTTATTTTTTATACCCAATACCTAGGAATGCTAATAACCTCATACTCAGAGAGATATATTCGAATGATAATGTAGACATGTAGCCTTTATTTTCTATACCCAATTCCTAGGCACATTGGCACTTCATTGAGATAGATATGAATGTTCACCCAAAGTGTGTGAAGCATAAGAGGTCCCTCCTTTGTGTTGTATTATCAAGATGTTAGAATGCATGTTCATAATTTCCATTATTAATCATACATTCAAATGTAATTCATTATAGATATCATAAGGAAACACATATAATAAAGAAGCATAAAATTTCAAACCATTACTAAGATCAATTGCACTATGTGATTACGGAAGCCACCACAATAATCCATTGCATTAAGTCATCAAATAATATAAGTTGAATACATTATAGTCATTATCACATAACCATGTGTGTTAGTACATCAGGTGAACATAACTCTCATTACATCACATGGTTTATGATCCATTGTACATGCTACCCAAATTAATACATAACAATACATATTTATAGGGGTAAGGACTTTCCTTTCACTGCCTATGAATCTCAAAATAGACCGCATACCCCCAATAAAGTTATGTGTACATATAAAAATAGTGCATCCTTTTCCAAGAAGGCTAATAATAGATTAATCTATAAATAAACTCTAATTTAATCCTATTATTAATTAGAATGACTCATGCATGACCTTTGATCTCCTTTTTAGTCCCAAAATAGATATTTCTTAGTTTGAAGTATTCCTTTTATCTTTACTTGGGTTGCACTCCAACCACTTTTCCCATTTTTATCCCGTGATATAAAAAATCGGCTAAGTCCTAATTCTTTCTTTCTGGGTGCGATCCTCTAATGCATCACTTTCCTAAACCTTGTGCAAATTCACGTGCCCCAATTTCACACTGATTGATCCACACGCCCCCTGAATACTTAGGTAATTATGAAAACCCAACAAGACACAAAATCACCGACTTTGGGTAAATATTTAGTTCTAATTACATACTATTATTCATATGATTCCTAAGTAAGAAAAGTACTAAATCAACCCATGTCTTTGTTCATATTTCTTTTATTTTGTTATCTTGCACCCTTACTTTGCTAAATATTCCTTTGTATACCTCATCATTTATCATTCTAGACACTAACAACCAGCCATGACGCCAGCGCCAGATGCCCTTATCCCCTCTGCACATCCCTAACCTTACTATACTTTGTTTACACTTTTTTCTTCCTTTTTATCCATTTAAGCATCTTATATTTTTGGTAGTTAGCCTTTTTGTGGTTAGTTATGAAATTCAAGTACAGGAATCATATAAATATAAATTTATGTGATCATAATAAAGGACTAAACACTAAGCATTAGCTATCACCACCTAAGGTTAAATTCATCTAGCATCTAAGAGCTCCATTACATACATCTAGAACCATCCAAGGGACACAAGGGCTCGTTATTCTACATACATTTCATAGGAGGGAATTTCATTCTATTCCATGCACACATCTATTACATTTATTTACATCTAGCTACTTTTCTCGCTACCAAGTGTGAAATGCGCAAGAGCCACCTAGGGAGCGATTACGCACACACACATATAACTAAATTGGGTCGATATGTAGTGTGGCACTTAGTCATAAGATCACCATTGTGACAATTAAGGACAGTTTGACCCCTCATTCTATATCTTTATTTTATATTATTTGATGTCTCTTGGAGGGTTTTACTGGTCATTATTTCATTACAGTTTCAGCGACTTCGGTGATCATTTTGCGAGCTTATAGTGACTAAAGGTGAATAATAGTGAATGCCTCATAACCACTCAGAGGATATTTTCTATGCACTTCTATATACATAGGAACCCAAAAATAGGTCTAGGGAACCCGTAGGTTCCCCTATCCCTCTCTAGGTGCCCTAGTTTAGGAAGATCGTCAGCTCACACACTTTTCTTAAGTTCTATGCAACACTTCTCCATCTCTGTTCATTCATTCAAAACTTCAACACAATTCATACTTCATTGCAAACCAGCTAAGGCTCTTCTTACCTTCTTTACACTTAGTGTTTCATATTTTTGGATTAGTTTGCTTGGTTTAATTTATGTACTTAATTATTCATTTATTTACTTGGTGTAATAGCAATCATTACTAGACATATTTCCATATTTAACTTAATCATTTTTCTAAACCTCTGTTAGAATACTCTTGGATCCTTATGTTTCTTATATCATGGCTCATAAGGTCTCTAAGTCTCTTTACTTCAATTTTTTCAAATGCACCTATCTTGTGAAGATGATCTCCACAAAACCCTAAACATTATGTATCTACCTATCAAAATGTTTCCTATTCAATTCAATGTTATCTTCGATCATCTTTTTGATGACTATCTTGGTTATAATTCCAATCAATCTATTTGCAAATCCATTCAAGCTCTTCATTCATTATTTCAAGATAAATTTCACACTATGGAATCCACAATTACATCTCTAAAATCTTAAATACAACATCTTAAGGATGTTTCTCAGGCTCATATTTTTTCTCCTTATACATCTCATCTTCATTCTATGTCTTCTACATGTGCTCATATTAGTGAACCTCAAATCTTGTTGCTCCCATGCCTCTCAAGTTTGCAATCATAATAACAAGATATTATTCCAAACTCATAACTCATCAATTAATCATCTTACCATCTACTCATTGATATCATCCTTATTGGCTTGAAAAATATCAAGGTCTTTCATATTGCAATTATCATCGAATCAATGGACATAATGACAATGATTGTTATGTTTTACAATGTAGAATAAAGCATCTTGAGCATTAAGGTTTTATCTCATTCACTGCATAGCATTCTATTACATGGTCCTCTCTACTTGTTACATCTCAATGGGTTCCTAAATCTGATTCGTTTATGTCTAATGAGCATCAAGTCATCACTTCTAATGTTTCTTCTTCTGCCACTCAAGCAACACCTATGTAATCTCCTCAAGTCAAGAAACCACCTCTCAAAATTAGTCTCACTCCCCCTCCTCTCAAGGCATCTATGGCACTATCAAGTCAACCTAAGAAACCTCCTTTAAAAATTATTCCACCTTCTTCTCCTATTAAGTCTTCTACAATATCATCAATCCCATATAAGCTCCCACCAATCACTTTTGTCAAAATAACTACCCCTTATATTGATGATCAGGACACATTTCAAAATTCACCATCTTCACATGATCCTACTATTGCTTCTTCCTACCATTGTGTTGGTTCTTCATCTTATCAAAACATAGAAAACACTCTTCCACAATGGCATGGTATCGCTCACATCACTACATAAATCTCCATCCACATACACTTGGTGGGCATCACATTTATTTCTTCCCCCTCTATCATTGCCACATATAACATACACATATTGATAGACATTTGTATCATCATTACTCGGTAACGCACTCTCATGATTTAGTTCAAAATTGACTATTGAGGGAATACTATACACATGAACCTCACACACTGCACACTACACATCACATTCTTCACACATCATGCTTTATTCACACCTCTTTCTTGCAGCCTTTACTCTACACATTCACGACATATATTTTCGACATTCACTTCTACACGATGTGCTCATTACCCTATAATGCACTCTATTTTTTTGGTTCATACTCGAATTATGAGGGTTAAAATCTAAAATGAACCTCACCACACTCACTCAATCAATCACTCACACTCTTACACTCTACGTTTTGCAATTTGATGATCACATCTCTCTATTATACACAATTCAAACCATTTCTAGATGGTGCACTCTTGTTTTATAGTTCATTCTTTACTGCTAAGGGGGAATGCACAAATGAACCTCAATTAATGCATACACATATAATTGGGGGGAACGTGGCTCCTAACATTCAGATGGAATTCCATTCCATCTCAACCATAACATACTATATATCTTGGTTGCATTTACTCTTGCTTACTTCTTCTTTTATATGTACACCTTTTAAACATTTTAGATAGATATATTTTATGTCATTATCATTATCATACACACATGCATGTTCACTTTACTTTCTAGTTGTGATCACATATTATATATATATATATATATATATATATATATATATATATATATTACACACAACTGAGATGCTTGACACAATACCTATTACCCGCCCCACAACAACTCCTAAGGGCATATACATCCATACACTACAGGTGTTATTGTTTCATTTTTCATATCACATTTATATATCAGATTATACACATTTTTACATACTCTTTATCTTTCTAACATGTTAATGGGTGTTTTTGTGTGCAACATTTTTATGCGAGATCTATTTGCTTCTATTATTTGTAGGATTTTCCCTTTTTCTTGTGTGCACATTTTTTTCTTTTTGATTTTTCATCCTTGATTGAAATGCAACATTTTGAGTGGTTTCCCATGTTTACAACTAGTTTTTACGGTCTAGATTGTCTTCTTATGTGTTTACATTTTCTTCTCGCATCTTAGCTTACACATTGTATGCTCAACTTAAATTTTTTCTTCTATATATGAATTTTTATTTTATTGTACTAACACTTATCTCCTAGCCACTTTGTTTGTGTGTGCCTTGGTTTCTACCAATACACATCTCCTTCCCCCTACAGGGCACATTTTCAGCACAACAACTAGTCCTCCTTTGGGCTGCCTATTCCTTTAGCGATGTCGCATGCACCCTAAAAAAGAGGGCATCATTTGGGTGAATCAGTCACCCCATATAGTGGTATATAGTCATCACACATCACATCATAGTAGTTAGTATCAAACAAGGCTCAGAATCAGAATTGGGTCCTTAACACAACATAGACACTAGCACCTGGGTGCCCCTGACCCTTCCTAGATGTCTGTGACTAGGGGAAGTTACATATAATTTGGAAGTTCAACATATGCTACAAAAATCCACATAGAGGCTTTACAAGGCACAAATTCCTTAGCACTTAGCATGCATACACTACATGACACTTTTCATTTTTTGTGTTGGATCTAATTGTTCAAATTTTATAGACCACATGCGGTAGTGTTATACATTGTAGGAAGTAGTTAAAGGTTGGAGGATAACACCAGAATTTTCTCCTACACTTCTTCCATGATGTGGTGTGAGATTTATCCAAAAAGATGTGGTTAGTGCAACGGCGTGATATCTCTCAAAAAACTCATTCTTATACAACATATTTAGGATTATTTCTTCACCATTTATCTTATCATGGATTAGGTGCACATGTTCCTTTTTCATTCTCAAATTTTACATACTTCTTACACATTTCAATTATATACATGTGTATTTGACTACTTGTTCATTCTTCTATTTTTTAGGTCCATCCTTATGGGAAGCGGTAGTCAAATCAATTCAAAACATCAACAATAATAACATCTACAATAGGCACATAACAACATCTACACATGATTTTTCACCCTAGGGTCATTTTCATCATCACTTTTTGCACTTTTTCCTCCTTAGCATCCATGCTTCACATTTTTTATCACTCCAAGATTTCTCTTATCCCTCAGCATGATCTCATCATGGATCTACATGGTTATTAGGTACACATCTCTTATCTACTTTATTTTATTGAGATTTCTCACAACAACATAAAGTGAGGGAAAATGTAAACACAAAATCATGCACTTTGGGTATCTATTTAGTCTCAATTGCATACTATTATTCATATGATTCCTAAGTAAGAAAAGTACTAATTAACACATGTATTTGGCCACTTTTTTTTTATCTTGCACCCTTACTTGCTAAATATTCCTTTTTATACCCCAACATCAATCATCCTAGACACCAGTGCCCAGCTAGGACGCTAGCGCTAGGTTCCCTTGTCCCATTTGGGTGCCCTTGACCTCAGTATACTTTTTCACACTTTTTGGGTCCTTTCTAGTTGTTTGAGCATCTTATATTTTTGGTAGTCAGCATTTTTGGGGTTAATTACGAAATTCAAGCAAAATAATCATATAAATATAAATTTATGTGATCATAATAAAGGACCAAGCACTAAGCATTAGCTATCACCTCCTAAGGTTACATCCATCAAGCATCTAAGATCTCTATTGCATACATCTAGCACCATCCAAGGGACACAAGGGCTAGTTATTCTACATAAACTTCATAGGAGGGAAGTTCATTCTATTCTATGCACACATCTATTACGTTTCTTTACATCTATCTACTTTTCTCGCTACCAAGTGTGACACGCAAAAAGAGCCACATAGGAACGATTCCACACACACATAGAACTACATTAAGTATGAGATGTAGTACAATGCTCAATCATAATATCACCATTGTGATAGCTGAGGATAGTCTGACCCCTCATTCCACATCTTTATTTTTAGGATTTGATGTCTCTTTGAGGGTTTTGTAGGTCATTATTTCATTACAGGTTTCCAGTGACTTAGGCAATCATTGTGTGACCTTGTAGTGACTAAAGGAAAAAAATAGTGAATATCTCGCGACCACTCAAAGGAGGTTTTTATCACTTTCGTAGACATAGGAACCCAAAAATAGGTCTAGGGCACCCATGAAGTGCCCTATCCCTCTTAATGCACCCGGTCTAGAAAGATCGTCAACTCACACAATTCTAAGGCTCTGTGTAATTCTTCTCCATCTCTATTCATGTAGTCAAAGCATTTTGGCATAGCTCGGACTTCACTGCAACACTAAGGCTCTTCTTACCTTGTTTGCACTTAGGGTTTCATATATTTTGGCTTAGTTTGCTTGGGTTAATTTTGTACTTAATTATTCATTTATTTACTACTATAATAGTAATCAGATTAGACATATATTTCCATATTTAGCTTAATAAGAAAGTAAATCGGGGTGAGAATTTAAATTTTCCTTTTGATGATGTTTGATCCTAAGTACTTAACAAGTTCCAAGAAGAGATTCTACTTCACAAAAGAAATGGTGAAGATAGAAATGAAGGAATTATGCATTTAGAGATTTTTGAGAGTGGAAAATTTTTGTGGTACAAAAAATTTTCATCGGGGAGGTGTGATATGGAGGATATTCATGATTCCAATATTCCATAAAATTTATAAAACTACTTGCTTATAAAATTTCTCATCGATATATTTTTGACACCTTTTGAATGGAGGAAAACAAAGTCTATATGCGAGAAGATGTCATCTACTAAAGTTTAGGTTTAATTGGAAAAAATTAAGAACAATTACACAATGTTGATGTGGCATGGTGTGAACATGACAACTAGTAGAATGTGTGTATGAAAAGTGTAAGAGTTTTTCCAAGAAAAATATGGTTTTAAGCTTCTAGTATTTAATGTTTAAGGTGGGTTCCACATAGTATGCGAGTTGGGGGCTTGTAGTCGATGGATTGTACTTTATTAGGAGGGCCCTACCTCTTTTCTTCACATTATATTATATGTGAATTTTCTTATCAACCTCATTGAGGTCCACATTATGATGCATGTGGGACTAAGTCCCAATATGTTAAAGAAACTCAACCAGCTCAACAATTTGGTGAGAGAGCTACCTAGAAAGCTACAGGAGAGTCGGTTTGGTGAGTTGGACAATGCTAGCTCAAAATTGATAGCTCATATAACTCGTCAACATGCACACCAACTAAATTTCCTCCAATCTACTTGGTGAGCCCGATATTGATCTCAAGAATTAGGCTAACCTCTAACCAACAACTCACAATAACTAGAATTCAACCTTACCCAGGACTAGATATCAATGCCAAATTACATGCCAAGTAGCGAGCTCAAGTAACCAAGTCCATTGTAAGCTCTGCTCATAACTCATCATCACCAAACACAGGCCAAGATAAGTAGTGAGTTCAAATATTTTTCCAACAAAATAATTTTTTAACATGACCACAACCATGTATTGATATCCACCCGTCATGTTATATAAAGCATAAATTCAATCAAAATGTGGATAGTGTGAGATATCCCATGCAATCATGTAAAAATAATGCAAATGGCGGTTAAGCTTTATCACGAGACCAATGTAATAGCCATGGTAATCAAAATCGGGTCATGGGAAGTAAAATTATATGCCTTGTTTGTTACACTCGTAGTTTAGAAACAATATATAATGTGGGATTTGGTATTTTTAACTAGACCTTTTTTAAGATTGTAATAGACTTAGGCTCTTTTATGGAGAGTTATCCCATTTTAATTGAGAAAGAATCTTCTTATGTAATTTTGATGTATGGATGATGCTATCAAAACACAATAAAGACTTTATTTCCCTTTTTGGAGAATTTTTGCCTCATTTTGGAGAGAGAAAATACATTTTTAGAGAGAGTATGTGTAGGTGAAGGATTGTTTTTGGAGTAATACAACTCTATAAAGTTGAGGGCTAGCTATGGATACTTTCTAGAGGTCATAGAAGACACTTTCAAGTCCTATTACCAATTTTGGAGACTGATATAAGAATTTTGTGTTTATTTTTGCATCTTTAATAGGATAGGTTTGTTATATTCATGAACCCATAGATGTAGTTCCTCATATATGAAATTTGTTATCAACTTTTGAGTTTTTGTCTTTGATTTCCTTCATATGTTGTTATTTTAATCAATTTTGATATGGATTTTAGTATATGTTCCAATTTTAATGTAACTACACGTTTTAAATGAAATTGAGGAATGAAAAGAATGGATGCAAAATAGTGTGTATGGTTTTACTCTTAACGATTACACTAAAATTTCATACTTATTATATGTCAATGTTAACATAGTGTGTTATTTTGAGAAAATATAATCATGCACAATAACTAAGTTAGTTTTATTTCACCATTTTTGGATCATTTAAAAATTTAAATCTTCATGTTTTAGGCTTCTCCCACCTCTAGGAACAGACCCTAGATTTATAATAGAGTCATAATATTTTTCATTTAAGATCTATGTTAGTTTCTTTTCATATATTGCACTTATAAAACACAAAACCCATAGTAATTTCAAATATTAGATTTGCTTAAAATTTTTCTTATAGATTAGATACATTTAGTTTTAGGATATATAAAACATATCTTAGGTGTTATATACCAATTTACACAACATTCACAAATCAAAATCAATACATAGTTTATAAAAGCGCATTCAAACAATGAAAAAACTTAAGATTTGAAAATAGTGTTTATCTAAGAATAGTTATTATCATTTCTTATTGTGTAACACATTTTCAGCTTAGTAAAACAAATTTTATCTTGCTTTTGTAAATTAAATTTTGTTTACACATTCATTTCATCTTATAAGTTCATAAAAACACAAAAAAAACATAGTTGATTATATTTCTATCAACTATAGTAGTGAAAGATATGTATTCATTGTCAAATTTCTGTTGCATGCATCTTGAAATTAAGCTTTTGAAACTTTTGTTTCTAGAAATTGTTTCAATTCATTTCATTGTACTTAATTGTGTTGAAATAAATCATGCAATACCCAATAAAAACAAATAAGGACATATGAAACTTGATTTAAACATGCAACTTAAAAACCAAAACAATCCTGAAACCTTCAACGAAAACCTTGTAATAACCACAACACATAGTTACACTATTTCAAGTGCAAGAACAAGAAAAAACAAGACATGGATGTTCATTAGTCCATAATAGAATGACCTATAATTTCATCTCATGATCATCCCAAAATGACCTTGATCTGAGGATTTTACCATGCTTCACTTCAAATCATAACAAACACTACACGGTGATTGTCTTTTCTCAATCATGAATGACTCTAGATAACTAGATATTCCTAGGAAGAGTTAGACATGTCCCTCACATTATTTCTCCACTTAATTAACAAAAAAATTAGGATGACATCTTTATGAAATAATGTGATATGTGTTTTTTTCTTCACCATCACTAGTACACATCATTTCTCAACTTCTTATTTTTGATAGTGAGTCCCGCAATAAAATATCACTTCCACCATCTCATTAGGTAGCTTCTCCCATAGGATATTTGAGTGTTATAATATTTTCTAGCATATCCCATAATATCCTTCAAAATTAACTTTTTGGATAAAGGAAAACCATCTTAAAAAAATTACTTGATATGATTCACACAATCAATATCCCTCCTTTCATTAAGCATGAGCTTTGCACCATAATCATTCTTAACTACGCCATCCACTAAAAATAGGTACATAGAAGCTTCCCTACCCTTGATGAGAAGTTATTTCTATCTTGAGGATATAGGTAGAGGAACTTACTTTTATATTTTTTATTTTCCCATCACATTATCTTCACATGATCTATACCATTCTCCCACCGACATCTTATCAAAATTTGCATCAACTACCTTAGCCTAAAATCAGAAGGAGTTGGGTACACATGAAAAATCCCTACACTTTTTTTGGTTCACATTATCATACTTTTTTTCATCACTTAGATGCAAAAAATTGAT
Source organism: Taxus wallichiana var. yunnanensis (assembly GCA_018340775.1). Classification (NCBI taxonomy): domain Eukaryota; kingdom Viridiplantae; phylum Streptophyta; class Pinopsida; order Cupressales; family Taxaceae; genus Taxus; species Taxus wallichiana. Next base: position 132,943,720 of record CM031234.1, read on the forward strand.
TCCTTACTATTCCAATATACCTTGAATTTTAGGCCTGACTAGTCAAGAAAAGGGATCCATCGGTTTTCAATGTGATGTGAATATCTTTCTTCATAAATGCTAAGATCTATTCTTGATTACACTAGATTTGTTCTCTTTATTTCCCATTAGTTTATGAGTTCATAACCTAATCTCAAAATGGTGGTTTTTCCTTGCCTTTTCCCCTATGTACAAATTTTACCCTCAATATCTTCACACCGATTTGTTATTTTTCTAGATGTTTGTGATTTGACTAATTACTTTCACTATACTTATAAGTTGGATTCCTTCATTATTTCTAATAAATTTTCTAATTACTTCACTTGCTACAAAATCCATGGGTCTGGTTTTTTCATTTGAAACCTTGTACATTGTAAAAATCACCCTTTTGAATTATTTTAATATTTCTCATGCCTTGTTTCTTTTTACATTGCATTATGTTCTTAGATTTAACTTATTATACTAGATCCTTCAAATACCTCTCAAATATTTTATGAATTGTAAGCTTTACTAGTCAATTACTCCTTATTTCAACCCCTATTCACAATTAACCACAAAATCACCATATTTATTAAAACCTATATGTACCATACCATGCATGAAATTGATATCCTACTTTATCATTTTTCATAAGGAACCTATTTATTTTTACTTATGTATAATCACAAAAATTTAGGATATGAGCCTATTACTATTTTTTTCTCTTACATAGAACATTCCATTATAAGTTATGTAATACAATAATTCCTTCCAAATTCATGTTATGTATAACATATGGGACTTTTCATCAGATGCACAATTTTATTCGATGTTCTCTAAAACAAGTCTCATATACTAAGACCATTTATTCTAGATTTAACTCTTTATTACATGAATTATTGTCATATAAATATTATTCGATGCGCTTATGTACTTCTTAGTTCTATTGCAATTTCATTTAGTTTTCCTCCATTCTATGTCAATCAAGTATCCTTCTTTCAATAGATTCTTTGTATTCTAATCTAGTAATTATTGAAATGTGAAAACTCAATATAATTTGTTCTATAGGTATGATTAGTTCTATGTCATTTACTAACTAGAAAGGTGTATGTCCTATAATGCGGTTTTTATTTATCTTTTATGCCCAAAGAACTATGGGTATCCTATATTTTGAACCATCTCTCTAAAAATTAAAATTTTGGTGAGTATGTGTTATAATTTTTGTTGTTATATTCCTCCTATACATTTTCCTAAAGGTGATATGTAGTACTCTATTCAGTACATAATCATGAATTCTTTTATTAGGAAATTCATTACATTGTTAATGAAATTTATACCGGTATCACTAAAAATATTCTATGGACACACATATCTTATGATGTTGTTATCATATAATATATTCACATTCTCTCTATTTTCACAATTAGTTATGGTTATAACATATACCCATTTGGGTAAAATTATAGGCTGATGTGAAAAAACTTCAAAATCTAACCATTTGTGGGATACCCCTAGAAAAAGGTTATTGTTTAGGTTTAAATATCCCTACCACCGTATGTCGGTACTACTCGAATGGGCCTTAAAAGATACATGGTTATCTACCTACGAATACATATATAATAAATTTTATTTCACCAATTAAACTCACCTAGATTTCTCAAGAGTACACACTAAAAACTACTTTCAAAAATCATTCAAGGATCTCCTTAATTTTCCTAAACTAATTACACAACCATTAGAATATCCACCACACAAGTCTGAAGCACTTAAACTAGGTTCAACAATCTATCTTACTCCATTACCAAGCCTCTAAAGGTCATAGAGCCAAGTCTTAGTAAGAGAAAGTCACTTACACCTTAAATAAAATGAGAGGGTTTTTAAGATTTCTTTCCTAACTTATTAATAGGTGTAAGAATGTTGCATGAGAAATATTGTGAATTATATAATCTACATTAACCACACAATTCACAATATAGTTATTAATACAATAAATGATGATAGAACGATGAAATGATTGTGTAAAACATAAAAAATGATAAGTAATTAGCTCATCAAAGAGGTACAAAGGTAATATAGATGTGTATAGTATATTCAAAGATAAGCAAGAACCTAAAATATTTCTTGTTCATAAGATTATGACTACAAAATACTCATGTGTGAAACCATACTAATATTTTTGGGGTATAGAACCATATTGTCTTGATATTTATATTTTGCACGAGAAAAGGTTAGGTTCTAACTAACTATTTATGACCTAGAAATATGCAATAACTTCATGTAATGACATGCAATGAATGAAAAATTAGAATGCCTATACTATAAATTCATGAGCATGATTGGATAACCAAACAGAAATTCTTTACAGGTTACACACGATATAATTACATGTGTGGGTGAAGTTAGACTAACTTTGGTGGTCAACCCTTATAAACCAAACCTAAAACTACACTACATCCTCTCACAAGAATTAGCAAAATCCATGCAATTCTCCTAGCATAGGTTTAATTGTGTATGTAAACATAATCCATTCCCCCAATGTATCCCTTATATATCTTGACAAAAATAATAGTAGAGTAACTATAGATTAAATATAGATATACCCTACATGGTACCGATATAGTATGATGTGTTCTAGCTATTAAATTGATTCCCTTTGTCCTTTAAGGCCTTTGATAATGCATGGTTTTACTTTCTCTTTCTAAGACTTGACTTTATGACCTTTGGATACATTGTAATAGAGGAAGTTAGAATCTTTAACCTAGTTTAAGTGATTCAGATCCATGTCATGGTTTCTATAAGGGATGTGTAAATAATTTAGGAAAAAATAGGAGATCTTGAGTTCTTTTGGAAAGTAATATATAATGTATGCTCTTTTTGGGTCCTAAATATTGGTTGAGTACCAAGAGGCATGCACACATGACTAGTAAATAGAAGGGAACTCAAGGAAAGTGCACAAGAAAAGGGTTTAATAAGGGTTTAAGTGAAACGGGGTGTAAGGGGAGGTAGAACAAGGGTTTAAAGGACTTAGCCATATTTGGCATCATGGAGTCACTTGAGGAAAAATGTGAGGACCGACTAGGCATGATAAGTGGATAAGGTGCCAGCCTGGAACCTTGGAGGCCAAGAAAAGGATATTCCATGCAGGGAATATTCCCAGAGGCATCATTACAGTTAGTGGAAGGTTTTGCAAAGAGGATAAGCATTTTCAATGGAGGACCACATTGACACTTGGCACACAATCTTCTCATGAGAGAAGTCATGGCGGTGGATGTTGATCCTATTTAAAGAAGTGATTGGAACAGGAAAAAAAAAAGGAGAATGGAGAAGGTAGCGTGAAGTATTTTGAGGGTATGAGAATGCTAAGAGAAGAAGGAGGGTAACGAGGTGTTGCCGAAATGTTAGGAAATGCTAAGGGTTTAGAGATCATGATGTCGGGGTTTAGATTTCTTAGTGCTAGAGGGTTGCAACAGCGAGATATCATTAAGCATATGTATGGGTAATGGGGTCTATAAAAAGGGTTATAATGGGGAAAGCATAGTTAGGTTCTCTTATTAGATAAGCTTATAGGGGTTGGATCTCTGCCATTTGATGTATATGGTCCGAGATGACCCTTTTGAATGTAGTGTAGCTACTAGAAACTCTTTTAAATCAATATACATGGATCTATTACGTACATCTTGTTTATGGGTGAAACCCTCATGTTATTTGGCTTGTCATGAATCGAGATCTAGTTTCTTGTGCTTTATAAAATGTTTATTACCTTTTGTGATGCTTTGATGTGTAGATATGTTAGTTATATCTTCTACCTTTTAAGTAGATGTATGTATACATTTTACAAATAATCCTCCATTAATGGTGGAACTATCTTGTAAATCTCAAATAAAGTAGGATCAGCACCCACGCACACCTCGGATGAGTGCCCAACTTATGTTAGCTAATAGGTCATTTCACTTAGGGTTAGAAATAGGTATTGAGGGTAAAATATTGACTACATATTGGTTCCATTGTCGAGAGCTCATTTTGAATCTTTTATGAGAATCTAAGTGTGTGATGACGGAGCATCTAAGCTTGGACAGTGTCGAGACCTATATTAAAAAAATGGAGGATGAGTTTTCTTAGAGGTTCAGTACCAGATGTAAGTTTTATGCATGAAATTGGGTGGAGGATAACCTGTATCATGAGCTCTATGAGACATTATTTTTTTGTTTCTTAGTAGAGTTGTATGAATGGCTCTCAACATATGCATCAAGGAAAAGTTGGTACTATAGATCTTGTGTTTGGACCTAGGAGGAATATCTTGATTGCATGATGCCAATTTGACATGGACCCATGTTTTTGATCACTGGTGGAGTAGAGTGCTAACTAGTTATACCTTAGAATACGTTATTTCTACGTATTATTGCCGAGAGACTACTTATTTTGAGTTCTTTAGGGATCCTAGAGGACCGTTCTTACGTAATATTCCACTTGCTATCAAGATCCTTTTGATTACTTTGAGTTTGGAAGACTTTCCCATGGATGGCTAAAATCCTGCTAGGCACGGGGTGTGGAAGCTGACATGGTAGAGGATGGCGAGACCTTGTGGTAGAAATGGAGAGAGAGGAGAGGCAGCTCAAGTATAATGAATCTCAAGAGAGGGAGTTGTCAAGACAATGCAAAGTTTCGGGAGTGATGGATTTATGGAGGCTGAAATTGTGGGAAGGATTTGAGGTTTGTGTGGATGAAGTGGAAACTAATTAGTCTAAGCTACCTCATCTTGGCAAGCGCCGAAGAGAAACCCCTCGGCACGGAGAGAGCTCATCATATTAAGAAAGGAGGAGAGTCATAGGCATGTATCTTAACCCACGTGGTGAGCCAATCCTCATGCTTAGTTTTCTAGTTCTTGAGATAATTTTTGATAATCTAGTTGGTATCGGTATTCGTAGTCGAGCGACACCTAGGAGGTATAATTTTTCATTTGGTACATCTATGGCTGCACAGTCATTTCCTATGTTTGGGGGTATTTTTCTAGCACAAAATTTGGGCAAGGTGTGGGATCACAAGGTTTGAGTATCGCATCTAGGAGTGGCATAGGAAACACATATGGGAGCGGTTCAGTATCACATAATATCGGCACACAGTTTATCACAATGTTGGGATCATAGGATGCAACTGCATTAGGCCCCTTAACTAACTACAATTTGAAGTTAGATCTGGTGGATCTGAAGGATTTGGCACTAGTGGATCTAATGGTTCTGGTGGTGGAGGTAACACTGGAGGGAATCAGGGTCCTCAATCTGGTGGAGAAGGTATACAACGCCATTAATAGGTTTTTGATGAGATGTCACTCCACTTACCTGATTACAAGGGCATTGAGGATGCCACGGAACATGTACACAAGTGTGAGCTACTATGGCATGCAAAGGGAATCACTTTCCCTAAGTGGAAGGCAAGTTAGTTTGTAACCACGTTGTAAGGATGTGCACATAGCTAGTACAGGAAGTATGACCCACACCAGATAGTGGTGGATTACATTTCACTACGTAATGCCTTTTTGGTAAAGTTCCACATACCAAAGTTTGAATAGAAAAGCATCAACGCATTGGAGTAAATTCTGCAAGGGATGATAGAGAGTTTGTGGGAGTATAATGCATGTTTCAAGACTCTCTTATCCAAGTTATCTTATGACATTCACCCTCGCAACATGCTCAGTGGTTCTTTGGAGGACTAATCAAAGCTGTTTAGGAGGGAACTTTCAAAAATAATATCACAAATATGCGTGAGGCCTTAGAGGCTTCCTTACATGTTGAGATAGTAGAAAGTATTGATATAGGAGTTAGTCCATTCCTAAAAGCCCAAATTTCTGCAATGGAAAAGAAGCTAGAGAAATTGTATGCGAACTCAACTCATGAGACTTGCAGTGGGTTATGGTGTACAGATTGTGAGGTAGAAGGTAATTTGAAGGAAATTTTTTCTCGGATCTTGGTACCCGTAATGATGGTATACTATGATATTTTCCACCAATATTATGATGAAAGTATATTTCCACTACTACAAAGCATGATCTATAAGAATGTGTCTTGTTATTGCAAAATTTGCACCTCTACTACTCAAGACACCAAGGATTATAGATTTATTAACTAGATACATGATGTCATTGATATTGGTGTGTGCCAAACTAGTGTTTCAAATATCTCCAAGGATGATGGTCATCATTATGAAGGGCATATGGATGGAGGAGGTCAAGGTAGAGGCTTTTGAGGAGGATTTAGAGGTTGTGGAAATCACGGGGGTGGAAGGAGTGAATTTCCTCATGGAACCTACTATAACTATGGATCTATAGAACACTACAAGTGCAAGTGTCCCGATTTTTGTAGTTCTCTTGGTGTGGGAAAAATCAAAAGTATGAGGAATGCCCGGAATTGTTTGAACACATGAGACAAAAGTAGCGGAAGGATAAAGACACTAGGATGGTGAGCATGAAGTGTGTTGATCAACAGTGGATTCCAACGTTACACGTGATTCATAGTTAGAACCTATCTTTGGTGATGATGTGAGCTGAGGTTGCACGTGCTAGGGAGATACCTAAGTAGATACCATTGATTAAAAGAGAAGAATTGGTACATAGGAAGTATCTGGACCCTACCCATCAAAGGAATTCTATCAAGAGACCATGGAAGTAATCATAAGTCTTCACAGGGAAATTCAGTGTCTAAAAGAGAAATTTAGGAAATTGGAGTAGAAGAAAAGTTATGATGTCCCTCAGATAGATATAGATGATGTCAAAGAGGTGTATAAAATGCAGCGCCAAGAGAATAGCATCCCTCTATTAGGAAAATGATTAAGAGATAAAGTACCAAGAGATGGAGGAGAGCATGAGAGGCATGGTTTTAATGCTAATCTACCTCCTCTAAGCCTTGACTATGATAATGATATTACCTTGAATACATTTATTGATGGATGTATCCTAAGTAATATTTGAATAGACGTGGGCATAAAATTTAATGTTCTCACCACTGGATGCATGGAATCAAATGGGAAGGCCCCCATTAAAGCCATCTTTAAATGTGTTGTATATGGATGATAAGACAAAGGAAATGCCCATTGGTGTTTTAAAGGAAGTTGATATCACTATCCAAGGGGTGAAATTCATTGGATACTTAGAAGTCTTGGAGCTTCTTTGAGGTGGAAAACTTTCTAGGGTCACTTGGGTACTCTTGGTGCTATAAGAACAATGTTGACTTATGTTTTAATAAGTGGTATATGATTTTTGAGAACAATGAGGAATGTGTTATCATTCCTTTGATGGATGGGAAGTTAGTACCCTATACTGAGCCCTTGGGAGAAGAATACCTAGATAGAATCTATTCCCGCACTATCGGGGACCTTGAGGTTGTGTAACCAATAAAATAAGGCGTTATTCGGTGTGAATATGCTCAATCTAGAAGTGATACAACTATTGTGGCATGTGAAAATTAGGTGGACAAGACATATGAGTTAGTCAGAAGGTAGTTAAGAGGCTTTGTGATGAGAGTAAAAAGGCACGCTTAGTCGAGAAATTGGGAGGATAATAGCTACCAAGTTACACTAGGGAGCTAACCACGATGTTGTAATGCCAACAATGGATACCTATGGGAGATGTGAGGTCAAAAGGAGAAGTATTCTTAGCTATACATTTCTCAGACTGCACCACATTGGTGGGAAAACCATCACGATAACCTTCTAGATTGGCACGAGGTGAGAATTGAATTCTTAGTTAGGTTTCTACGAAAGCAATGCACCTACTAATACACAAGATTATCATGTGAAGGAACCTACCTCATTTCACATCCAAGCATGTGAGAAGGCCTTGATGGGAGGCGTGGAAGCCTTGCCTCCATATTTATGGGTGTGTAATATTTACTCCACCTTACAATGCTAAGTGTGTGTATGGTACATTCACTTAGAGTTACTTTATATGAAAATAAACTCGAAGGGTTGAAGGTTAATCTCCTTCAAGAATTCAAGTATCAGAGTACTAAACCATCAATGAATGAGGCACTACAGGTTGTTAAGCGCATAACTATGGGAGACAGTTTCATGGTGGAGGATAGATTACTAGACTTGTTGGGTGAACCTATCTTGGAAGCATACTTTGATGAGGAAGAATCAGAGGAGGTACAACTTGAGCACGCATGCATGGAAAAAGAGAAAGGAAAATTGGTCTACGTGATAGATGGTGATGAGGTGGAAAAATTATATGTTAACCATACTATCGATATGTGTGAGGTTATGGATAGTGCTGATGAGCAAGCATGCTCCTACCATGAACCCCTAAAAATAAGAAGGTTAACATTGGTTCGGAGGTGAAACCTAAGGAATATACTATTGGAGATTACTAGACGAGAAAGGGAGATTTCAAATATTATTGATCTATTAGACAAATTTTAGGATTTGTTTCCACGTGGGTACCATGATCCTAAATGATTTCACCACTCCTTGGGAGAAATGAAGATCAAGTTAAAGGAAGGTAAGTGCCCAATTCTAAAGATATTGTTGTTACAAATCAGCAACACCCCTAGATGCAAATCGGGTTTCTAAGTTGATGTTTTAGGCATCCAGTGTGATTGCACAACATTGAAACCTCTCTCCAAGTGAGGGACTTGTAAAATGAGAGAAAAATCTCTAGATTAGAGGCTGGTTCCTCAAACTCCTTTGATCAGATCTGTTATTTACATAATTGCAGAGGTTTGAATCCTAATCCTACTCTAAATTCCAAGGAGACAGAGATAGAAAGTTCAAAAATTGAAACTAAACTAATAGGTGATACACCAAAGGAGTGGTGAACACTTCTTGTTCATGAAAATTGACACAATTTCATAAAATGCAACATGAAACATCATACACGGGTTTGTAAGATGCGATTAGAGGTCTGAAATGAAGCAAGACAATATAAACAAAGGACTAAAAATTGATCACAAAGTCTGCACTATCATTTTTCACTATCAAAATGCTTGCATTTGCAACATCAAAGAGGAAGAAACCTATTAAAATCATGAAGAAGGTCTGATACTTGCAAAAATCACTTGTTGAGGGTGAAAGAAGAAGTTTGTTGTCCAAAAAAATGTTCAACCCTCAAAAATAAGTGAATCTAGCTTTTACAACGCATGGGTCAAGCCGGAGAGAGAAAACATGTAAAAAACATGGGAGCCATTCCCCATTGAATGAATATTCCTTAAAATAGCATGTGCATCCTTACAGACCCATACCCTAACATTTTTGGCCATGCTGAAGAAGAATGCGACCCATTTTGCATTAAAACTGGTTGTTGAAACGTCATTTCTAGCCATTACCACGTGCCAGAGGAATTTCTTGATTTTATCTCTCCAAACTAAACCAAAATGAAAAATTGACCCCGGAATCATGTATATAATTTCACCAAATTTCCATTGATATAAAGAACGTGAAAATCCAAGCTCTGGATCGAAAGATATGGTGATTTGAAAATTTAGGGCAAAAACAGGCCAAAATCGGATCGGTGGGAAAAAGTTTGAATTTTTACCCGTTTGGTCTTTGGAAAAAAATTCAAATTTTCCCCATGCTCCACCACTCCAGGTGCCATGTGGCATGTTCTGATTGGCTGCGGGCCCTCTAAGGGAAAATTTCCCACAAAAACTCCGTCGAGCCATAACTTGAAAAATATGAGGAGTTAGGAGGAAAACTTTACCTTTCTGGAAAGCTGAGAGAGAGCTCTATCCAATGGTGCCATTTCCAGAAGGTTTTGAGTGCCTAGAAAACAAAATATTCTGACTGAGGCACAAGAGAAGGAAATATGTAAAGGAGTTAGCCACAAAATGAGCAGGGGGCACATTTGGGATAACAATTTTGGTGACTCATAGGGGTCATCTGCCTGCTGGATGAAGTTACCAGTTTCTGAAGCAATCCATTGGGCATGGAGTCACTTGATTCTCTATTTAATACCCCAACTGACTAGAACGTTGCAAAGAGGAACATGGAAAATCACCTGATGGAGCAAGGCCTACAAACACATTCCCAGGAACAGCAAGTTGTGCCAAAGCACTTAGGGAAAGAAAAACAACCTACAGAAAAACAATGTGCACAAGCACTTGGAGGAATGAAAACCTAAGCTAATATTTACAAGGTGGAGAATTTCCCTCTAGTAGAAATGCTTTAGATAGATTCCATTGACTGGAATCTGTAGTTCTTCGCCATCCAATGAAGACAATTGGAAGGCATTGTTGTCCTTACACTTTGTGACCATGTATGGGCCACTCCAAATGGCATCAAATTTTGAATTCCTTCCCATTTTTTCTCTATCTGCATCCCATTTTAACACTAGATCTCCAACTTGGAAAGATCTACTCTTAGCCTTCCTATCAAAGGTCTTCTTGATCAAAGCTTGATCCTTCTCCATTGCTTGGGATGCACGAGATCTACGATCTCTTGGAGCTCCATCAACTCTGCATATCTCACCTCCATGGGCCTAAACTCTAGCAACTCTAACTACTTCATGAGTTCTAATGTTGGCAACTCAAGTGACATGGGCAAGATTGCCTCTCTTCCATAAACAAGACTGAATGGAGAGTTACCTATGGATCTCTTGAGAGTTATCCTATCGGCACATAAGGCTGATTTCAGTTTGGTACGCCAAGACCTCGATTCTCATCAAGAGTCCTCCTAATGATCCTCAACAAGTTCTTGTTTGTATATTTAGCTTTGGCCATTACCCCGAGGGTAGTAGTTTGATGAAGTACTTAGATAGATCTTGTTATTGACAGCCCACTCAATCACCTTGGATCGAATGAATGCTAATGCATTATCGAGATTATTGTAGCAGGTATGCCAAATTTGGTTACTATCCCCTCATAGAAGTCTAAGATACTAGACTCATTTGCTTCCTTGAGTGCTATTGCTTGAGTCCACTTGGTGAAGTAGTGTGCGGGCTGTCAAAATCCACTTATGCCCTTGGCTTGAATTGGGATTAATGACTCAATGAAGTCCAAACCCCATTACATGAATGGCTGGTCAACTGAAATTGGATGCAACGGAAGGGCAGCAAGCCTCTCTTTACCTGTGAAGAATGCACAATTCTTGCACTTTTTGATCCACGCAAAGCAATCACTAAAAATCTTGGGCCAATAATAACCAGCCTTTATAATTTTTAGAGCTGTCACTCTTGGTGCAAAATGACCACCAGCTGGTCCATCATGGAACTCTTCCAACACCCTATGAATCTGATTTGTGCTAATACATCTCAGAAGCACTCCATTCACATATTTCTTGAACAAAACACTGTCTACTATGGCATATGGGACAGCCTGCAATCTGAAGTGTCTTCTTTGGGTTTTGTTCATCTCTGGAGGGCATAGACCTATGCTTAGGAAATGCATTATACCTTGGGTCCAGCAAGGAGTGGGGACAGCATTATCATCTTCTTGAGTGCTACCTTGCACATGGCTGTCTTGAACTGTCAAAACAGCCTCTTCTTTATTACATACTCCTTTTTACTTGCCCAGAATCAGCTGCTCACACAATCCTTTTCCTCTTACCACCTTGGTGACCTTGATCTCAATGTCATACTCCATGATACAAGTGATCCAACCTGCCCTTTTCTCATTCAAATCCTTATTGAGGAGGAAGTCTTTTACTCCGCATGAGAGACCAACAACCGAACCTTGTTGTTTGAGATGAGATGCTTGAATTTCTTCAAGCTTCTAACTACTGCAACAACATGCTTCTCAATGATATAATATCTCACCTCATAGTCATCTAGGCTTTGGTGAAGAAAGCAATTGATTGATCATCATTGTCCTTGTTCTCGCTTTATACCAAAATGGCAGAAATAGTATCATTACCTCCAAATGCATAGAAGATGAAATCCTTGGAGAAATCCGGGTTGATGAGAGTTGGTGCTTGGGAGATGGCTTCTTTGATTGCTTCAAAACTCTCCTTGCCTTCTACTATCCACTTGAAATCCATTCTTTTCTTTAACATTTTTGTGATAGGTTTGACAAGGGTGTAAAATGGGACAAACCTCCGAACAAAGTTTATTCTCCCCAAGAAACTTTGAAGGGCCTTCTTGTGGCTTAGCAATGGTAGTGCTCTTATGGCTTCAACCCTCTCTGGATCAATTGCTAATACTTCTTTGGAGACAATATGGCCAAGGAGCTTTCCTTCATGTGCTAGGAAGATACACTTCTTAGGATTCAAAGACACTCCAAATCTCCTGCAGTTTTGGAAGACTTGTCTCAAATGAGAGAGAGGTGGTCTGCTGCATTCTTTGAAAAAGCATTGATATCATTAAGGTATATCAGCACCACGTTGTTAATAAAACCTTTAAATGCCATGTTCGTTGCTCTTTGGAAGGTAGCTCGGTGTTGGACAGCCCAAATGGAATTTTCTGTATGCATAAGTTCCCCATTTGGTTGTAAAGGCTGTCTTGAACTGATCTTCTTCCTTCACCATAATCTGATTGTACCACCGAGTAGCCATCAAGCAATGAAAACCTTTTAGAACTAGCAATAACTTGTAAAATCTGCTCCATAGAAGGAAGTGGGTAATGGTCCTTGAGAGATGCTCTATTCAAGTCTCTGAAGTCAACACACAATCTGATCTCTCCACTCTTCTTTCTGACTAGAACTAAGTTGGCAACCCAACTAGAATTCTTGATTGGGAATATGATTCTTGACTCAATCAACTTGTTCAATTCCTTCCTCATGAGAGGTTCCATGTGTGGATTGGTGGCCTTTGTTTACTTTGATGGGCTTAGTATTTGGGTCCAACTCAATGGTGTGTTGAGCTAACTTGGGATTGAAACCTTTCAAATCTTCGTAGCTCCAAGAAAACACATCAGGAACTCTTGACACAGCTATATGAACTCATAACTTTCTTGTTCGGTTTTCATCTTTCCAATTTGTAATGGGTTTGTTCTCTTCCACCAAGATGGATCTTGAATCTTCTCTCTTGACTTGAATGTTTGCTTTCTCTTTCCTAAACTGATCATTGGGATTGAAAATAGACTCCAAAGTGATAAGTCCTTGGGAAGCTTGTTAGTTCTCAGGCTGTACCACTTGGTCACCATAATCTGTTCCAATTTTTCCTGATTTTTAGCTGAAAACTCAGCTTCTTCTTGTAAGAAATGGATGATTTTCTGGTCATTCTCAAACACTTGCCAACTTACATTGTTATCTGGCACTGAAGGCCTCACAATCACATGGATGTTTGGTTGTACCTTATCTTTTTAATGCTCTCCACAATGTCAAAGGCTGCCCCAAATGCTGCAAGCTTTGTCAAAGCCAGACTTGGTTCTCTTTCCTAGGAATTGATTTGATGCCAAAACTCTCAAAATCTTCAATGAGGTCCCACACCCTATTCTTGTAGCACTTGAGTAGATCTTTCTTGACAAAGCATGCTGCCCCTTGACTGGTTGACAATCAAATCTTTGTCACCGAAGACTTGCAAGTTATTTATTCCTCTCTTTATTGCCCAATGCATCCCTTGCACCAAGGCTTCATATTCAGCAGTATTATTGGAGCATGTAAACTGAAATCTAAAATCTGAATAGTACTTTACTCCTTGAGGTGAAATAAGCATAGCTCCACCTCCTGCACCTTGTCTACTCCTTGATCCATCAAAAAACAAGCTGCCATACCTCATTGTCATCCTTGTGGTTTGGCTTGGTGATGCTAGGAATGGGCTGATCTTCTTGATGTATGCAATAGACCCTAGCTCGATTCTTCTACTTCTTGATAAGGATCAAAAGCATGCACCTTGTTTTCCCATTCATCAAGAGTTAGATCCGGGATGCTTCCAACCTTGGTGTCAGCTTCATCAGTGCTTGGGTGATCTTCTTGATCAAATGCCGAACAGTTGGCATTGATCTGACTTGGAGTGTAGGGCTCGGTGTGGAAGTTTGCAATAGGTTCGAGACCTGATTGTAGCTTTGGTTCCATACCTCATTCGAACAACATTTATGACCAATCAGCGAGACAAATATCCTCCAATCTTGGGTTGTGAAATCTCTTGACAAACATAGGGAAAAGAGTGGTGGAAGGTCTATAAGCGATACATCTTGTAAAACAACAACATTTGGACATGCATGCACGGTAAAACTCAAGTTTCTAATCACCCCAACTATTGTTCTGCTGTCCCATCCAACCGCACTACCCCTTTGGATATGGTTTCATATTGAAGTCCTAGGCGATCAGCTATTTGCTTGGGCATCACTAAGCTACTTGCCCCTGGAATCAATCATGCAATTGTGCACCAATTGGTTTCCAATGATTAATGAGACATAAAAAGGAGGGGACTTCAACATTTTACCTTACTATCCTCCATGATTCCCTTCAGGTGGGCAGCATTTGTGAGCACTTTCTCTTGCATTTGGACTTGTTGATTGAAGTTGGCTTGATCCTTCATGGCAGCTTGTAGCAAATCTCTCTCGGCACAGGATAGATAGGGATTCCACATTGATATATTTACATTTGTCTTCTTCATCTGATCAATGATACTAAATGGTGATGAAGGATCTCTTTGTTGTCCCTTGGTTTGCATATTCATCCCTTGCATGTGGGTAGCAACAACTAGTATTTGAGTTGGTCTAGGAGCTGTTCTTGGCTGCCCTTGTGCATTTACAACTGGATTTTGTTTTCCAACCATTTGTGGAGCCATGAAAGGTTGTGGATTGGTTGGAGCTAATGGTTTTTCTTCACCCAAATTCCTTCTTTTTGACCTTCTGTTGGCTGCAACACCTTGGGAGACTGTTTGATTTATGCCACAAAAATCCTCTGCCTGTTAGTTCACAAGTGTGGTGTCATTTGGAGCTGATTGCTGCTGGAATGTTTCTTGTTTTTGGTTGTTTCCTTGACTTCCCTCACCCTCCACACCAGTAGTTGTCACCATTAATGCTTGATTCAAGGCACTGTTGAAACACATAGATTGGTTGTGAGGTTCATTGCATGGAAAACACCAATCATACTCCTGAGCAACGTTGTTTTGTGTTGGCACCAATGCCTTAGAGGCAGATATAGCATTTGGATTATAGGGCTGAAATGGTCTGTTGGTAGGAGGCCTTGCTTGATTTAGATTTACAGTTGGATTGGGTGGTCTATGAGGTTGATATGGCTGCTGTTAGGCTGAGCTTGAGGCTGGAAGGAAGGTCTAAAACTTTGGGCTTGTTGCCTCTTGAGAGTAACCAGCTCATTACCTAAATTTTGCAATTGCTTCATGACTTCTTGAAGTTCATTTGAGGGACTAGAAGATGAAGTGGAAGCTTCACTTGAATTCTGATTTCTAGGAGTGGGAGAAGGAGCCAAATTAGGTGCTTGATTAGTGTTTTGGCTCTCTAAACTTGGAAACAATGGCATGGGAGGTCTAGGGGCTAGTTTGCCAGCTTGCATCAAACAATTTTCAGCTATAATGGCAATGCTATAAGAAATGGGGATAGTTGTGCCTCCCATGGACTGAATTAACATAGAAATATCAGAATTTAGAGTTTTGAGATAGTAAAGAAAAGTACCTTCTTGCTATGCTTTGACTGACATTGGAATTCTCTCCCAAGTCCTTTGAAATCTGAATTTGAAATCAGTCAGCTACTCATTGGGAGCTCTCTTGATGGTTTTTAGCTGCTCAAAAGAGACAAGTTGTCTCCCTTCTCTCCAAATTGCTCATGAAGTGCTACACATAGCTGGTTCCAATTTTGAATAGAACACGAGGCAAGACTCTAAACCATTGCAAAGCTTTCCCTTTGAATGAAGATGCCAAGCAATTGTGATAACTTGCATCTAATTGATCTCATGGATTGCACAAATGTTAGCAATATCCTTAACATGATCACCGGTGAGGTCGATTTTCTCCAGTGAAGTATGGAATGTTCTTCAATGCTACAACTAGGATTGGATTGTGTGCATTGAGAGTGAGTGGGCTCTTCTTGCCGGTGAAATTGACATAGGGGTTGTTTTTGCCATTCTAATTGGCCTTAAAACCATTGTTGATTAAATGAAAGGCCTACCAGGTGGAGGAGTTGAGAGAGTTCTGTTTGGTGGAGATGGAGACCTTTGGATTCTCCTCCCACTTTGCCTTATTCTTGGAGATAACTATAGATATTCAAATAGTGCCTCTTCTTCTCCAGCTCTTGACCTTGTGTTGATTCTTCTCATGAGTTTTCAGTGCCTTGCCTTTTGCCAAAACCAGCTGATTCTTCTTCCTTGGAGTCGTCATATGTGAAATTTATAGCTCTTTTAAAGCAAGAAACTTGCAACAAATGCACATAAATTTTGTTGCAATGAAGATGAAGACCTCTAAGGTCCCACTGGGTGTGCCAAAACTATTGTTGCAAATCAGCAGCACCCCACGGATGCAAATCGGGTTTCTAAGTTGATGTTTCGGGCATCCGGTGTGATTGCACAACATTGAAACCTCTCTCCAAGTGTGGGACTTGTAAAATGAGAGAGAAATCTCCAGATTAGAGCTGGTTCCTCAAAATCCTTTGATCGAGATCATTATTTGCACAATTGCAGAGGTTTGAATCCTAATCCTACTCTAAATTCCAAGGAGACATATAGAAAATGCAAAAATTGAAACTAAATTAATAGGTGATACACCAAAGGAGTGGTGAACACTTATTGTTCATGCAAATTGACAAAATTTCATAAAATGCAACATGAAACATCATACACACAGGTGATAAGATGTAATTAGAGGTTTGAAATGAAGCAAGACAATACAAACAAAGGACTGAAAATTGATCACAGAGTCTGCACTGTCATTTTTCATTGTCAAAATCCTTACATTTGAAACATCAAAGAGGTAGAAACCTATTACAATCATGAAGAAGGTCTAATACTTGAAAAAATCACTTGTTGAAGGTGAAAGAAGAAGCTTCTGTCCAAAAATATGTTCAACCCTCAAAAAATGAGCCAAATCTGGCTTTTACAACGCATGGGTCGAGCCCAGGAGAGAGAAAATGTGTAAAAAATGTGGGAGACATTCTCCATTGAATGAAGATGCATTAAAACAGCATGGGCATCCTTACAGACCCATGCCCTAACATTTTGGCCATCTTTGAAGAAGAATGTGACCCATTTTGCATTAAACCGGTTGTTGAAACGTCATTTTTGGCCATTACCACGTGCGG
The DNA here is from genome assembly GCA_018340775.1 of Taxus wallichiana var. yunnanensis. Classification (NCBI taxonomy): domain Eukaryota; kingdom Viridiplantae; phylum Streptophyta; class Pinopsida; order Cupressales; family Taxaceae; genus Taxus; species Taxus wallichiana. Next base: position 132,960,830 of record CM031234.1, read on the forward strand.
AGAGGTGTTTCTTGATTTTATCTCTCAAAACTGAACCAAAATTCAAAATTGACCCTAGAGTCATGTAGAGAATTTCACCAGATTTTCATTGATATAAAGAACGTGAAAATCTAAGCTCTGGATCGAAAGATATGGCGATTTGAAAATTTAGGGCAAAAACAGGCCAAAATCGGATCGGCGGGCAAAAAGTTTGAATTTTTACCTGTTTGGTCTTTGGAAAAAAATTTCAAATTTTCCACACACTTCGCCACTCCAGGTGCCATGTGGCACATTTTGATTGGCTGCAGGCCCTCTAAGGGAAAATCTCCCACAAAAACTCCACCGAGCCATAACTTGAAAAATATGAGGAGTTAGGAGGAAAAATTTACCTTTCTGGAAATATGAGAGAGAGCTCTATCCAATGGTGCCATTTTCAGAAGGTTTTGAGTGCCTAGAAAACAAAATATTTTTGCGAGGCACAAGAGAAGGAAATATGTAAAGGAGTTAGCCACAAAATGAGCGGGGGCACATTTGGGATAATAGATACCTTATCAAATGAATCTGAATCTGTGTGTCAAATTCAAAGAGTAAATTGACAAGATGATTGCATTAGGCATCATTAAGGCTATTGAGGAATCAGAGTGGATAATTCGATGTTTTTCAAAGCATTAAGAAGAATTGTAGGATAAGGATTTGAGTTGATTATAGGGATTTGAATGTGATGTGTGTCATTGATCCTTTTCCAACCCCCTTCACTGAAGAGATCATGTAAGGAGTAGTCGGGTGTAAGATCTATTCTTTCATAGATGGATTCTCATGATATCATCATGTTAGAATTGCAAAGGAGGACCAAGAAAATATAACCTTTTCCACTGAATGGGGAAGTTTTTCCTATACAATTATGCCTTTTGGACTAACGAATGCACCTGCTATGTTTTTGTGCATTGTGGTTCGAGAAATTTTAGGAATTCATCTATAAATTTCCACAAGTCTACTTGAAAGACTCGATAATATATGGATTAGTGAGGGACCATTGGGAAAGAAATATGGACACAGATCAACAAGGTGTGGTTGAATGTATGCCACAAGATCTTAGAGGGGACCATCTATAACCTCTCATATTTTATTGTAGAGGATATTATAAACGCCATGCATGACAGAGAGAAGATCATGTTTGGTAATGTCCTCCTCACCATTATCTTTTCAGATATTAGAGTGCCCGATGGGCCAAATAAGTTTGTTTGGGAATACCCATGTGAGAACCCCTCCCATGCCAAGAGGTTTGAATAGTAGACTTGTGACACCATGACGGTCACTCATAAGGTGTTCCTAGAAAATTTATATAAGCGAATGTGCAACGCATTCTGGGCTAAATGAGAAATACGATCAGTGCCTTCATTAGTACAAGGAGAGGTTGAGTTTGTTGTATACCAACATTTTTGTATCGATACATTTACTTTTATAGATGGCACTAAGAGTCCTTGGTGTAAGTTTCCTTTCTCCTTGATGACGTAGTACTTATAGGTCGGGGTCAATCGATTCAAAGAGGTGAAGAAAGTCATGTTTTATCTAAGTGTAGTAGGAAGTGTGCCTATGTGGAGAATTATGTCTCTCAGGACATGCACATGTTGAAACCAGTAAGATTTCTTGTTACAAGGAGGATGGAAGCGAGGGTGTATTTGCACCTAAGGCATAAATATGAAAAAATTTCTTATGTTGAAAATGATGTCTCCATTCCTAAGGACCCCACCATGAGGAAAAAGGTTGTGCCAAGGAAAAGAGAAAGAGGGGAGGCTCCTGAGAAAAGGTGTCAAACATTTAGAGAGTCTGAGACACTAAGGGCACGGGAGTCGGGCATGGGCACAAGTACTTACGTCTACCAAAAGAGGTCTCCTAATAGAAAAGGTTTTCATAGAAGGAAGATTTGTTGGTAAGGGAAAACTCTTATGAATTGGAGTCACTAGTAAGGAAAAATAAAAGGGTGAAAAAAGGGTCGAATTAAAAGAAACAAAAATCACGAAGGTTGACAAGGCTGATGAAGATGATGAAGAGCATGGTGAGGCTCATAATCATCCTATGTACAATGTACATGAGTCAAATGAAGAAGGAAATTAAGAAAGGGATAAGAATGAGGAATGCACTCATAACAAGGTGGGAGTGAGGAAGTAAACATGAAGGATCGAAGACCACCGACCCCGACCGAGGAGCAGATGGATAAAACTATAGATATGGAGGTGGCAAGTATTATCCAATAGTTAGTGGAGCAAGAAGTAGAGAAAAAATCGAAGAAACAAGTGTAGGAAAGGAGTATGGGAGGCATGGATGGAGACCATAGCTTAGAAATAAGTTTCCCAATGGTAGCGTGCACTAGTAGGAAGGGCACAATAGTGGCGTAGGAACATGATATGAATTATATTAATGATCCAAGAAAAGTCGCACACACGCTTCCAAATTACAATGCCCACAAACCAACTCCTCGCTTGGTATTATTTTGATGAACATGGTGCATACCCAAACACAAGGAAAATGATATCCTAGGATTTTGAGTCCCATATTAATGAATGTGAGTTCAAGGTAAATCATGATGCATTGATGAAGATACCATATGCCAGAGGAGTAGACCCCTTATAAATTCCTAGAAATTGTCAAATGAGTAAGTTTGGAATGTGCTAAAAAAATTATCGGTGGAGGTGGAAACGAGACTCTTCAGAAAAATGATAGAATAAGGGTCTTGGAGGAAGAGCTTGAGAAAAATAATGAGGAGATCATTGATCGGGACAAGGAGATAAAACAAAAGGAATTGATCAGTGCGTAGTTAAGGCATGAACTGAGGGATGAAAAGGTGAAGGTGCATGAAGTCCATAAGAAGATAGAGGCCATTTCATATTTCATTATCTTGAAACACCTAGACCTTGTCCCATCTCAAATGAAGTAAGAATCAACCATCTAATGCTTGGAAGACTTGACCTGAATTCTCACCATGGAAAGGTGGCTACTCACATTAGAATCGGTAGAGGAGGTGATGACATGCCAGAAGAAGGAAGAAAAGATAAATATTTGGGAGATAATGACTTGGTACTCTAATCTCCTTACTGTAGTAAAGACCGTTGTACAGATGGCTAAAGTCATGTACGACAATTGTGTTGACAGATATAGGGTAGCAATAATTTTGGTTGCTAAACATGTGGATCTGAAAGAATTTCAAGAAAATAAAAAAAGTAATAGGGTGGAGCACGATAAGATCCTAACCGAGGTTGAGAAGAATTTAGAATAAATTGAAACCTTACGGGGTTCGATTAAGAATAGGCTAAAGGAAATATAACCCCAAGTCACTTGCAAGATGGATGTGTTAGGTGATCTTAGAAAGTATCTGGAAAGCATTATAGATATGCTGAAAGCTAAGAGTGATGAACTAATTTTTGATGAAGTAAGCACATTATTGTGTGACCTACTTAAGAAGGTGCTACCAGAAGTAGATGCTTGGGAGAATATTGAGGCATCTGTGAAGGAGTTCCCACTCCTCATGCAGCAGTAGCATATTCTTCCATTCTGTATTTATATTATTTCAATTCCACTATTCTTTATTCTTTGAAGGAGCAAAATGTTTCCAAGGATGGATAACATGTGTAGTGTGGGGTGATCTTGAGCCCTAAATATTGGCTAAGTACCAAGATGCACTCACATAGGACCATTAAATAGAATGACACTCAAGGAAAAGCATGCAAGAAAGGGGTTTAAGAAGAGTTTAAGTGAAACCATGATGAACAAAAGAGGTAGAACATGGGTTTAAAGGACTTAGCCATATTTGGCATCATGGAGTCACTTGAGGAAAAATGTGATGACCCGACTAGGTGTGATAAGTGGATAAGGTTCCATCCTGGAACCTTGGAGGCCAAGAAAAGGATATTCCATGCAGGGAATATTCCTAGAGGCATCATTATAGTTAGTGGAAGGTTTTGCAAAGAGGATAAGCATTTGCTAATGGATGACCACATTGACACTTGGTACATGATCTACTCATGAGAGAAGTCATGGTAGTGGACGTTGATCCTATTTAAATAAGTTATTGGAATAGAAAAAATAAAAATAAGGAGAATGGAGAAGGTAGTGCAAATGCACTAGAGGGTATGGGAATGCTAAGAGAAGGAGAGTAATAAGGTGTTGAAATTTTTTTAGGAAATGCTAAGGGTTTGGAGCTCATGATGCTATGGTTTAAAGTTCTTAGTGTTAAAGGGTTGTAAGGGATAGCATTAAGCATATGTATGGGTACTGGGGTTTGTAACAAGGGTTATAGTGGAGAAATTATAGTTAGGATCTCGATCAAATAAGCTTGCAGAGGTTGGAACTCTATCATTTGATGTATATGGTTAGAGATGACCCTTTTGAATTTAGTGTGGCTAATAGAAATTCTTTTAAATCAATATACATGGATCTATTATGTACATCTTTTTATGGGTGAAAACCCTCATGTTATTTTCCTTGTCATGACTCAAATTTGGTTTCTTTTGATTCATACAATTTTTATTTACCTTTTATGATGCATTGATGTGTAGATTTTTAGTTATATCTTATTCCTTTTAAGTAGATGCATGTATTTTTGTTTCTATAAATAATCCTCCATTAATGGAAGAACTTTCTTGCAAAGCTCACATAAAGGAGGGCTCGACACCCGTGCACACCTCATGTGAGCACCCAACATATGCTAGGTGATAGGTAGGCACCCTTAGGGTTAGAAATAGGTATTGAGGGTAGAATAATGACTACACTCTTGAGAATTGTAGTTGATTTAAAATGGTAAATTAAACTTATTTATATATGATTAAATAGGTTATGTATCATGTTAAGGCTAACATATAGGATAAAAATCCCATAAATGATTTTCAAATTGAGAAAAGAGATATTACCTAGTCAAGGACCAAACAGTAGAGGTTGTCGGGAGTTTTTCTTGGTCCCATTCTATATGGTTTCATATACATAGTTAGTGACAACAAAGTGAAAATCCAAGAAATATTCCTAGGAATAAGTGTGTAGAGTTGAGAAATTCATGTGGGAGAGAGAAAGGTGTGTCAATTAGGATTAGGATGTGAGAATAATTCATAGCATATGAAAAAAGAAAAACTTTTCATTTTCAAAGGATAATTTAACAATTTTATGCATTTACATTTGTTCCCCCTTTTAGATTGATATTGAAAATTTCATACTTAAAGGAAAAACATACTTGAGATTTCACACACACTTTCTCTTTTCTCATATTTTTGTTCTTTTGTTAGTTTTGGCATATTTTTTTGGGTGAAAGCTATAATATATAATGTAATTAATGTCCATATGAGAAATTTAATCTGTAACTAAAATGTGATAAATATAAGTAACTTTCAAAATAATTTTTTTCATAGTAAAGTAAAGAGAAAAATCATGGAAGGAATACACATGTTAACTTTTCCAAGGGATGAGCTTATATTCTTTTTTTCTTGGATATTTTGATTTGCATTGAGTTTTGAAGGATTCAAGTGATTTTTCCCCAATTTTATTTAAGTAGAGATTGAAGTAGGAGAGGATTTGACTATGTGTTACCCAACACTAAGAGGAGGTACCATAGGAAATTTGTCCAAAATAACCCAAAAATATGGAGGATTTTTCCAGGGAGTCTATAGCCTTCTAATATATTCCCACCAAAAGAGAGTGGAAGCAAGAATAACCTACAAACCACACCATTACAAATGGATATAGGTCGAAGTGTGAAATAACAAAGAGTCAAAATGGAATAAAGTGTTTCTCATGTCCCCAATGTGTGTTGTAGTATTATATGTGATGTATGAAATTGTTGAATAATACAAAAGGATAAGAAGGCCCATGCCCCCATACACTATATCTATAAGTGTATCATAGTGTTGTAGTGAAGAAGGAATGAAGTATTCACACCTCTTGTATTATTCTATAAACTATGTCATATATATCTCGACTCTATACCATAATTCTATAACCATCAATTAGAATTAAATATGATAAAAAAATTATTAAAAATTTCATAGGCTAGAAACGTCCATATCGAACCATAATGTAGTACAATTTTTTCCCTAGTGGTTGATTCTATACTAATGTGGATTAGGTCCATGTTATGTATTTGTGTCTATTTTGTGGATTATTTCTTTGTATAATTTTTATCGAGTGTTGAATTTCATTTGTGTCATCAATATGTGTATAGTATACTCCTAATGAACTCCCCATATTTTGAGTTACATGAGATGTGTCAATACAAAGTGTGTGGATCAAAAGAAATGATGTATACCCATGTCAGAAAAGTTTGATATTTTTCATTAGATAACATGAAGGAATGTCTTAGGTGGATACCATTCAAATCATATTCCTACAAGAAGGTATACATAAAGGAGACCATGGTACACAAACATAGAAACAAACAACAAAAAGTAATCGTAATAGGTATAAGAGAAAAAAACACATTTGAAAAAGTATACAAGTGAGATAACATATAAGTATGCAATCAATGTGATGTAAAAGAGTCATTTCAATGCAAATAGTTTGAAAACAAGACACCAAAGAGTCATGAGACAATCATAGTAAGGTTCATAATCCTCATACAAATAAACCATTATATAAGTAATAACACGTAAAATTTTATAAGAAATGTCACATAAAAGAGAGGCATATATCCACAAATATGGTACATAAAAGTGTCACAAGAAAATATTAGTTAAGGTATATAAGCCACATATAAATATATAATCAAGAAGTCAAGCAAGTAAATACAATATTAAACAAATATAAAAGGCACATAAAGAAATATAAGCTAGCATTACATAAAATGAATATGTTATTCTTATTAGTATAGAAGATAACATATACACAATATAAATAATTGAGCATAATGAGGAAGTGAAAATAATATTACTAAAACAAAATAAGTTAAATAGTGTAGGAAATTCCGCAATAGATTAGGGTGTACTCTAAAGGGGATAGACTTAGACCTATCATTGTGTATCAATCTATGTATGTCTCACAAAACAAAAAAACTAGTTTTGTTCAGTATTTTCCCTTGTTGTTTTGCTAAAATTGTCCTCCAAGGCTTGTAACCCTCCAAGCCTATAAATCTTATTGTCCGGGAAGAGTGAAAAACAATTACAAAAATATTAAAATATTTCTAGATACCCTTTTGGTTATTCTTACTTCATATACACTTTTAATACCTCACTCTCTTCTAATTCCTCCAATTCCCTACTTGGGTTTTTACAATTAGCCCTCCTTTCGACACCTATAAGCCTTAGCCTAGATTGTCAAGTAAAATAAATTTATGGAAAAAATTAATCCATAAAACTCTTTAAATATGTTAAACAAAGGTTCTAGGGTATATTCTACCAAGTTTCAAGGTTTGACTCGAGTATAAAGCTTCTAACCCTCCAATTTTCTTAAAGCCTAGCAAGGGTTTTACGTGACAGACTAAGAGGACTAAAAGTTGAAAAAACAAATTTTATTCCACTTGAAGCTCTATAAATTGACCTATATGTCTATGCTAAGCTTCCTCATGTTCCTTTGTAAATAGTAAAACAAAAGAACTCATAAAATTTTCAACTTAAGAAATTTCCTTACCATATCAAGTGAGAGGAACATGGTTTCTAGTTCTCTAATGATAATAATAAAAAGAATAAGATATCTCCATTTAAATACCACATAAAACTCACAAAAAAGTGCTTGTGTTACCTTATGTATATACTCAAACCATGCAATCATTTTGTTATGAAGAAAATAAGGTGTAACAACATGATTTTCTTGAAGGAAAGAAATATGAGTTCGATTCTTTATAGTCTAAAAGCAGAGTAAAACCCTCCTTACTTTTGTTATGCCTTCTCTACAACCTTCCACATTTAGATCCCTTTGTGATAATAATCTAACTAACTTCCTTCTTTTTAATTTTCTTCTTAACCATCAAAGTTTCCCAACAACTAACCATTTTTGTGATTTTGGGTGATCTTTCAACAAAGGTAAAAGGAGTAATTATTGTTTTAAGATATTTTATTATCAATTTCACTCCTAAGATACATTAAGGACATTAAAATATGTCAAGTCCACTTATTCATTACACCTATACCCCTACATCTTATTCAAAAATCCAAAACTTTCCCAACATAGTTTGAAAATTCAAATTCTCACTTTTGGGCTGGGAAATGACAAAGCAAGAAAAATTTGAATTCTAGAACACTTGAAGACATAACTAGGCTTCCTAACCCTTATGAACACTTCCTAAGCATGACTGAGACAAAAATTAAACTACATAATCTTGTCCTAGTTGATGTTCTTTCATCATTATCCCAAGGACAAGAAAAGCTATCTCATGAACTCATGTTCTTGAGATCTTCTAGAGTGCTTCCAAGTTTGATGATGTCATTCTCTATCATCCAAGTGAAATCCTCAATAGGATGGTGTTTCCACTTCACCAAATATTGATATTATTCTTTTCCTTTGGTTCTCTTTGTCACTTTCTAATCCAAAATTGACTTTGGTTCCTCCTTAGTTGCTTTTGGAAATTACTTTGTCCAATCTTGGACTATTGTTTCTTCTTATCAAATTGCACATTCATATTATCCTCCCTCTTTTAAGGGATATAGATACGCAACATTAAAAATGGAATAAATTCAAGAACTTCCTAAAAATTCTAGCTCATATGCATTGTTAGAAAACTTCTTGATGACCTTGTAAAGACCTAACATTTTCATCTTTATTTTTTATATTGACCATTTGGTTATCTGTTATTCCTAAGATGAGATAACACCATATATCCTACTCTAAAACTGACCTCTCTCATTTTCAAATCAACACATGTTGCTTATATTTTCTTATATTCTTCTTTAACTACATTTTTCCTATTCATCGACCTCTTGTATAACAATGGAAACTACTTCTCCATAAGTACTTCTCTTCTACAATTTTCCCAAATCTCTAAAATCAAAGTGTAGATGATCCAAAAGCAGTACTTGAAATTAACACTTTTAAACGTTTCAAAGGATCTTCAGTTTTAATAAAATTAAGAGGTCTTAATACTCCAAATTATTGATTAAAAATCTGAATTAGGACTATTTTCAAACTGAAATTTAAATTCTTTTTTATTAAACATTCTTTGTTTGGTCAAAGCCCAAAATTCAATGTTTCTTGATTTTGATCGATTTCCCAATTTTATCAATTAATAATTATAGTTGCATCCATATTCATATTCTGAATTTAAATTACTTTCAAATATCAGAAACTGAAAATAAAAATCAGAAAGAAACACCAAATTGTTTACGGGGTTCAGAATTCCTACATCCCGGGTTCGTGGTGAACCGATCCATTAATAATGTTAAATATGTAAATACAATAACATTTAAATTAACCAATAATGAATCAAAAACCTATAAAACTATGTTTTAGACCTTCAAAGAATGTTAATGGGGCTTAGCCTCTGTCCTTCAACTTCCTGATCCACTTGCGGTAGTGTCTCCCTTTAGTTATATGCCTTTGTGTGACTTTACTTGAACTAACTCTATCACAAAAGATCCAATTGGATAAATGATCACACCATCGTGATCATCTTGAAAGTCGAGAAACTTTCATATATAACTTGAGATCTGGTTTTGAGTGGAAGTGCCTCAAAACTTAGCCTGAATGCAAACTTCCTCTTATCCTCCTTGACATAGACCTAGAACTCCCTTTGTATAAGTTACAACGAGCCATTTTATAACCAAGTGAGCCCCTTGGGTGAGTTGGCTAGCGGATTTGTTTTAGAACTATGAGGTCGGGGGATCAAGTCCCACCTCCTACCATTTTGTCATGGATTTTCTTCCAAATGGGTAAAAATTCCATATTTCTCATGTATAAAGGTGGGAAAGTAGTTAGATATGCAGTTGGGAGTTTTGCTATGAAGTGGGATATCCCACATTCGGCGGTGGGATAAAGTTTTAGGCTTATTAAATAACCTTTTTCCACGCATGAATAGTGGTCAAAGGACCACTTGAGGCTTAACCACCCCACTTCCCACTCCTCTCCATGTGGATTTCCATGCATGGAATTTACACCCCCTACAACCACTTCATCTCCTTCCTTTCACATGGACTTAGCAAAAGGTATAGGGTTAGCGGTTATGTATGGTTTAATACTAATGTTTAACATTAATATATGGAGGTTTGACATATATGTGTGGCATTTATGAAACATGATGAGTAAGACTGTGGTAGATTTTTATCCTTTTGACACTTGCCCGATCTTGGTGAGCTACTTGGCCAATTGTGCACGCGTCCACATCATCATGGACCTGTTGACCAATGTTGACCTTCTAGTTGACCAAACTTTGATTGGACATATCTTGAGCTCAGAGTGTCCATTTTTCATGTTCTTACAGTCGTCGGAAAGCTCTCTGAAGGATCTATTGCATTGATATGGTTTAGAGAATTTAGGGAACTTTTAACACTAAAAAATATCCCCTGATCACTCCTCCCCACTGAGAAGGCTTTTTGTCCACAAAAAGTTGTTTATCAACCCACAAATAATGTTATCTCTTCTTGCATTGCACAAACACATACAAGAACCCAAAATAACATTATAAGTTAAATAAATGCAAATAGTTGATTAGCTAGTCACATAACCGATCAGATAATAACACCTAATTAAGCTAGTGTTCAACTGAAATGTTATAACCCTGTCAACTTTGCACACAACTGTGAATTGTCATACCCCACTATAATGCCATCACAAATAATTGACTAGATAATAACACCCATTCTATTACGGAAAGCTAGTGTTCAAATGTCACTTTGTGATATGGCTGATTACTTAAATTACAATTTCATAAACACATATCAGTATACCAGACATCTAAACTGCCCATAATTAGGCTAGTGCCCACTATCCATCTGAAACTGTAACAACTACAAGTATTCACTATCTAGAATAAAATAGACTATCAATGCCCAAAATGGCTATAGTCAAAATCTAAATCAACATGAATATACAAATATTCTATCCATACACTAAACTTTAAAGGGATAGATCATAAACTGTATGCTTACCCAAATTGGTGAACTTCCATAATCTACAAAATGATCACCTGGTACCTTTGCAAACTAGTTTGTTAGTGTAATAAATTTACACCCTAATTGCAACCACATCTGATAGTTACAAAAATCAAATTTTCCCAAAATAAGGGTCTTATAAATTACTACAAATAACACATATGGATACAACAAGTTTTTCTATTTATTACAATAGCAAATAGGTTCTGAATGGGTCTTATAAGCATCCATAATATTTGCACAAATGACAACACTATAAAGCGTAAGTTTCAAAATAGACATTTTGACGATGCCCATATCCATGCATACTATTGTCAGAAATGGAATAACCAACCAAAATGTGAGAAGATGAATATGAGTATGATGAACCTATCACTCAAATATTCTTTACGGTTGCTTCCAAATTATTTCAAAGTTGAATAGTAAAATAGGATCAAAATCCCTAAATATAGCTTTGAAAATGTTTGCATACTATCACCAATTACTATAATGAAAACATAAAGTTGAGGAATGTTTTACCCATCCAATCACTTGGATTTTTCCGTTTAGGTGGTTTTATTTCCCTAGTACCAGAATGATCTTTTACATGAGTTAGATCAATAAAATTTGGTTTGACATTATTTTCCTTTTTAACAACTTTCCAATGTTGAACTGAAGGAACATACCAACACATCTTAACATCATGACCACTCCTTTTACAATGGGAACAAAATTTAACTTCCTTATTTTTAGGATTCTTACCCATTTTTCCATTCCTTGAACTTTGTCTAGGAAAATGATTCCCTTGTTTAGGAGAGGTAACCTTTTTCCATTTCTCACCTTACCAGAGTGAGATTGGTCTTTTGCACCTGCCTTATCATTCACAAAAGGCATTAAATTCTTTATCATATTTTTCCTCTTCCAACAATATGCTGCAGAATGATTAGTACCTTCACAAAACGTGCAAGGAAAACCATACTTTTGTCTACCGAAGCTATATTGTTCAGACTGAAAGAGAGTTTTAGAAGTTTTAGGATTTAATTTCCCCTTAGTGCTATTTTTAGTGTAAGTGGGAGGAGGTGGAATTTCATTACCTCGTTTACCTGTTTTCTTACACCTTTCATTATTCCTCTTGATGGCGATTCTGTAATTCTAGTGGCATAGATCCTTGGCTGTTGGAAGCTTGTCTTCCTTCAGTGGCTTTGAAACTTTCTCTAATTTCCATTTTCCCACTAGAATATCCCAAACCTGCAACTGAGGCTGATCCTCTACCTGTATTGGGTTAGCATTACCTTGTTCATTTTTACCAAGGCCTTTTCCGTTATATCCCATTTTAACCATTAGTTTAGACCCAATTCCCTTAGTGTGTTTTTCAAACTGACCCAAAGGAATATCGGCGAATGAGAGGAAGAATTAAAATTTGAACTACTTACAATGAATTCTGTCATAGTACTTGCATCTGATTTGGAAGGAATTTCCTTCTTGTGTTCACCTTGTTGCAACTTTGCCAAGAGGGCATCCTTGGTCCGTATTTCTTCCTCCAACTCTTTAACAAATCCCATCAACTTCTTGTTTTTGTGCAATCATCGCATTGACATACTCCTCTTTCTTGGTTATAGAGGATTAAGCTCAGATTTTAACCACACTATTTCCTCTTCAAGGAATAAAAATTAGCTCTTATGAAAGATTTTTCTTCCTGGAGTTGGCGGTTAATGGCTTCAAGCTCATCTAGTTGATCCTATTTGGATGACTTGCCCATGATTCCATGTTCTGTAAAACACAACCTGTACTTCCAAAACTACACACTTGCGAAAAGAAGATTAATAAGCTCCAAAATTATTGCACACTAAAAGCTGAAACCAATACGAAGGCTGAAGCCAAAATTTCAAACACAATTAGAAGCTAATCGCAATGTAACTACTATGATATCAAACTTGATCGTAAAACGAGTGCTTGAAACCAAAATTCATTGTTTCTTGATTTTGATTGATTTCCCAATTTTATCAATTACTGATTATAGTTTCATCCATATTGATATTCGAATTTAAATTACTTGCAAATATCGAAACTGAAAATACAAATAAAAAAGAAACACTAGATTGTTTACGGGGTTGAATTCCTACATCCACAGGTTCATGGTGAACCGATCCATTAATAATGTTAAATATGTAAATACAATAACATTTACATTAACTAATAATGAATCAAAACTTGCAAAACTATGTTTGGACCTTCAAACGACATTAATGGAGCTCACCTCTGTCCTTCACCTTCCTGATCCACTTGCAGCAATGTCTCCCTTTCGTTCTACGCCTTTGTGTGAATTTAACATAAAATAAATCTATTTTAAAATCTTCAAATTGGAAAAATAATCACACCATCGTGATTATCTTGAAATTTTGAGAAACTTTCATATATAACTCGAGATCTGGTTTTGAGTGGAAGTGCCCCAAAACTTAGCTTGAATGCAAACTGCCTCTTATCCTCCTTGACACAAACCTGGCACCCCCTTTGTATAAGTTGCAGTGAGCCATTTTATAACCAAGTGAGCCACTTGGGTGAGTTGGCTAGCAGATTTGTTTTAGAACTATGAGGTTGGGCGATCAAATCCCGCCTCCTATCATTTTGCCATGGATTTTCTTCCAAATGGGTAAAAATCCCATATTTATCATGTATAAAGGTGGGAAAGTAGTTAGATAGGTGGTTGGGAGTTTTGCTATGAAGTGGGATATCCCACATTTGGCAATGGGATAAAGTTTTAGGCTTATTAAAGCCTTTTTCCATGCATGAATAGTGGTCAAAGGACCACTTGAGGCTTAACCGCCCCACTTCCCACTTCTCTCCACGTGGTTTTCCACACATGGCATTTACATCCCCTACAACCGCTTCATCTCCTTCCTTTTAGTTTTAGGCTTATTAAATCCTTTTTCCACGCATGAATAGTGGTCAAAGGACCACTTGAGGCTTAACTGTCCCACTTCCCACTCCTCTCCACGTGGATTTCTACGCATGGCATTTACATCCCTGTAACCGCTTCATCTCCTTCCTTTCACGTGGACTTAGTAAAAGGTATGGGTTTGGCGGTTATGTATGGTTTAATACTAATGTTTAACATTAATATATGGAGGTTTGACATATATGCATGGCATTTGGAAATTGATTTGAAATTTGACCCACATGAAATATGACGAGTAAGACCGTGGTAGCATTTTTATCCTTTTGCCACTTGCCCGATGTTGACTGAGCTACTTGGCCAATTGTGCACGTGTCCACATCATCATGGACCTGTTGACCAATGTTGACCTTCCGGTTGACCAAACTTTGACTGGACATATCTTGAGCTTAGAGTGTCCATTTTTCATGTTCTTATAGTTTTCGGAAATCTCTCTGAAGGCTCTATTGACTTGACATGGTTTAGATAACTTTAGGGAAATTTTAACACTGAAAAATATCCTCGATCGGTAGACACCAAAATTTGTTTCACTAGCCCCCATTTCAAATTCACGCACCCCTCCATCATCATTTTGTAAACTTGCATCCATGTCCCTATTCAAAATCCCATTTCCTTCCTAAATCAAATTTATTTCCCTTAGTTTCTATTTTCCTATCTTAACTATATCTTATCACTTATCACCCATAATCATATTATTCATCCCAAAATACCTTTTTATCCTTTATAGACTCATCACTTACCCCCTTTAATATTTTAAACCACCCATGCCTTTGTTAAATACACTTCCACCCCAACCAACCACTATTTCTCATCCCTATGTAACTCAACTCGCTAAATTAACTTATATCCCTAATCTAACACTAATTGGGCCTCATCCCTTGAGTTTTACGTCATCCACCTAAGAAAAATCGGTGGTTCCCTACTATCGATGGTGACCCTATATATATACCATCACCCCTCTTCCCAAGAGGATGAAACTCTTGAGATATGGCTTTAGCAAAATTTTACAGTGTCTTGCCTTCTTGTGAGTTGTCACCAATCTCTTGAAGCCACTTTGGAGCCTTTATCCATCATTTTGGAAACTTTGGATCTTAGATATTGTCGAGAATACCTCCCTTTTTTATCACTTCTTCATCAACCATTTTTAGGTCCATTTTTCATTTTGGAGCTCTGCAATCACACCAGTCATCCTTATTTCCTTCACATAGCTCGTTTGGCACAAATCAACCCTCACCAAGCCCTAAGTTAGCCTCATTCACCATTGATTCTTCCATGGTCATCATCAACCCATTATGTCTTAGTTATTTTCTTGTACCTTGTCCCTTCGCTAGTTGCTAGTAGTTTCTCTATCCCGCAACACCCATATCCTTCAAATCCCTATATTTTTATCAACATACATCCTAGAACCTCATTTTTCTATCGTAACCATTGTCTCATGCCTCTTATCATCGTTGACCTCTTCTTCCCTAATCACATCTCCCTACAATCTATGTTTTCTCTTCTTCATGTGTCCATGTGCACGAACTAGGACATATTTAGACTCCAAAAACATGTTTCATATTTTGTCTCTAACCTTTTGATCTTTCTAGTTCTCATTTTCCATCTACTTTCTCTAGTCATTGTTGACCTCTTTTTGGTTTGTATTCTTTTTTAGTTTATCACCGGTTGATCTTTGTTTTAGCATATCTCTCCTATTTATATTATGGTTATCTTATGTATGTTATCTATTTCTTATTTACAATCAGTCTTCTAAACAATTGGGCTTGCATCCTTACTAGGAAGTTTATCACTTCTTGGGACTAGCTTTGGTCACGAACCCCATCATCCAAATATATTAATATTTTTTATGTGTCTCCCATTTTTTTTGTGTAGGTCATCTAGATCACTACGAAAGGATGTGTACACTTGTATTCCATCACCATCACTATCAAATTTTGAGGTATCCTTAAACCCTCCCATATTTGGAGTTTCTTGTTTTATAGCATGTTATTTCATTAACATGGAACAAGATTGGAAAAGTTATCAAACATTATAGCACACCCAGTGGGACCTACCTACTCTTTTGGTAAGTTCCTTATTCATTATAAATTCCTATTCTATTTTCTATTTTCCTTTTCCACTAACTCTACAATTTGGAGTTCTTCACTTGTGTGCTTGGGAGTTTGTTTGTTTTCTAAAAAATGCATATGTAATTTAGAAAAAGGAAAAGTTTATCCACGTATTCCTTTTTTTTATTTTTCTTACATCATTATTCCCTTCCTTTGTTTTCTTATCTTCATCAAATGTCACATTTGGATTTGGATCTAAAACAATATTTTTGTCATATTTGTTTGATCACATAGCTTAATTAGGCGGTAAAAGTTTGCATTCACATTTTCTTCACACACAACCAAACCACACACACAATTTACACATCTAAACAATTTCTACCTAGATGGAGCTATTATTATTTTAATACCCAATAAGGAAACCACCATGGTTTTCGGGGTTTGGAATAAAGTTTTTGACTATTGGCATATAGGCTAAGCGCCCGACACCCTTATCGCTGTGGTGTGTGAAGTGCAAGGGTAGGACCATATATCAAGCCACATACCAATATTCATCACAGATTCGGGCCTCACATACCTTTAGGTATATCAAGGACTCCATCCTTAAACACACTGAAACCATCCATAGAGTGGCCATTTCTCTAGGTTCTTTTTAGCCTCTTTCCTCTTCACATTATATAAATAAGCAAGATAAACAAAATTATGTTTCTTGACTTGTGTGTTGCATTAATAGTTTGCATAGGATTTTTCTTGTTTATTTCATGCTTGTTGTTACTCACTCCCAAGCTAAGAGAATGGAGAAATCAACTACTTCTAATGACATCCCCATCTCAACCAACCCCTTACAAAAATATATGCACTCATTCTTGTTTCTTCTACTCCTTTGATGACCTCATCCTTGGTCTCCTTACCCACTATCCCTACGGTTCCTCCTCAAGAGCCCTACATAGTTCAAGGAAATCCCCATATCGAGACCAATATATTTATCTAGCATCACTCCGTCCCTTCTAGACCATACACATCTCCTTCTATTACTTCCTTAGGATCACTTAGACCCCTCATTATCCCTCGTGGATACATTGAATTTTAAGAGCTCCTCAATGTTAACCCCGCCGACCTCCATGACTATCTAGTTTGTAAATCCACCAAAATCCCTATTAATGGACCCCCTCTTTAACAAATTTATAGTTATCCCCACAATTTGAATCTACTTGAAGTTCTCACCTCCCAATTCACCATATTTTCCCCTAGGGCCATAAATGAGCTAGCATTATCCCAAAACAAACATGTCCCTCATAAATCCTATATCATGGTTCCCCAAACCTAGCAGCCTACACAATTATTAGTGTCTTTCCCACCTAATCTACCACTTATCAATAGCTCTATGACCATCCCTATACCCTCCATTCATATTCCCTCCTCATCTATCATTATCATAAATTCTCCCACCCAAAATCTTCTAGACTCCAACATACCTCCTTCATAATTGGAGAAACACTTGCAAATATTGGTGCCTCTTTTAACATCCCATGTCCATCCTAATGTGGCTATCTCACAACCTCCCCCTTCAGAGTTGACTCAAACTAACCAACCTCCACTTTGAAGCATATTTTGGCATACACTTACCAATCAATCCCTTCAAACATCCCAACCACCTCATGCACATACCCAACATAAATCCAACACAAATCCAATCCAATCCCCTATCACTCAACAACAACCTTCACAATCTTACCCATCTAACTACATCCCTTTACAACATCCTACTTCACAACCCACCCAATCACAAACTTTTAATTATGTTCCTTCCTATCAACCACCCCCAAAACTCCCAATTATTCCCAACATTATCAATCTTACTCACAACCTAATCCATCTACTTTCTACTATCCAAAATAACATCAATCATGTCCCCATTCTCATAAATAAAATGATCCCATACAAGCCTTATTGAGTAGAATGGCTAACTTAGAGGCCACTACCTTGGGCCCCAAAAGTACATTTACTTATTGTTGGTGAGAAAAATTTTAGGCGGAAAAACTTGTGGATTTCTTGCCAACACTCTGGGAATTTAAGTCCCTCTACTTAACCAGTGTAGCCAACATATATGCATGCATGAGTAAAG
The DNA here is from genome assembly GCA_018340775.1 of Taxus wallichiana var. yunnanensis. Taxonomy (NCBI): domain Eukaryota; kingdom Viridiplantae; phylum Streptophyta; class Pinopsida; order Cupressales; family Taxaceae; genus Taxus; species Taxus wallichiana. The sequence goes on from CM031234.1 coordinate 132,978,968, forward strand.
GTGGATTTTCCTTGTGGCCTTGTGGTCGGGATCCAACAAGGGCACTCCATTGACCCTATGGATAATCTAGAAATCTTTTCTAGGTGAGACTTTGTCTAATGAGTGGGAAAGGGGAGTGAGAAAAGAGGTAGGGGAACTAATATTGTAGGTAGAAAATTGCATTCCTACACACACTAGTTAGAAGTTTCATCACATGCACTAAAGTTAGGAAGAAACAATACTATAAACAATAACAAGACCAATTACAATTTAATAAACACAAAGTATCAATAAACCCCTTAGTCAAAAAAGGATCGAAACTCCTTCTTCTTGTATTGATGCTCAATCATTAATTGTACATAGTTTGAGAATGGAATACATTGGAAAAGGGGATAAGTGACTAACTCTTTTAACTCACAAGGGAGAAAAATCTCTCTCATGTACTTATAAGAATACAACCAAGTAGAATAATTTTAGAATTAGAATAACCCCTTGGAATGAAGAGCTCATTACAATTTATAGAAACCTAAATTGACCTTTCACCTCCCTCACATGACTCTTCATTTCCATATTCCACTTGTGACCATTTATTTTCCATTAATTAAGCATTTCTCTTATAATTTTGAGAAGATACTTTTTACAATTAAAATGGTTCACTTAAGTGAATAGGATTAAATAAAATGATGACTCATAATGAATAATTAGAATGGAGAGAGAAATTAGAGAGGGAAATAGAGGGGGAAGGGATGGAGGGGAAAACACTCCTCATGATGAAATGCTTTGAATTATTTGATACAACCATGAAATTTGAGCGAGTATTTCTTCCATTGGTGATCTTCTACACTGATGAATATTGCTCCCTTGAATAACTTTGAATCATTTTCCCAATCTAGTGATGACCACAAACTCTATGATGCATGGACATCCTGGACCATAGAATGAGTGTCTAGAAACATTGTTATGATTTTTACCACTACAAACTTGAGATGAACACATACGATGCCCATGATGACCCTCCTTAAAACATGGTTGATGAACCCTTTGACTCGTTGAAATCGTTTTGACCAATTCACTTTGGATCACTTGGTTCCTTAAGTGATGAAGATGAATTCAGATGATGTGCCTTGCGATGCCTTGCTTTTCTTCTATAAACCATCACTCTCAAGATGATGCTTCCATGACCTCTATGAAGTTCTCAGTCCTCCTTTTAAAGTCATGAAACCATATATTTATCCAAAAGGGGTCTAAAAATTAGTATGGTGAGTGAAAATGAAGTCATATGCAACTTTCCACTCGAAATGAAAACTTTCTATTTTTAGAATATGAGTCTATGCTCTGCTATTCTGAGACATATCACCTATCTTGTTCTAGTTTCACCTTTTGAACTATCTACCATATTCCAACCTATTATGTTACTGAGATATTGCTATTTTTAGCACATTTCTATTTTTAGCAAGTTGTTATTTGGGGACTTGCTATTTTGGGAAGAAGTCATTTTCTATCTTACTTTTCATTTTACCCCCTTTTTTTATTGTCTGAGTGAAAGAACTTACAATTCATTGGGACTCATCATTTATAGCATGCGAGGAAATATAAGATATGCTAGTTTTATTAAGTGGTGAAAATTACCTATGTTTGTAATTGGAACAACCTTTTTGGATTTGAATCTTTGTCACGAACTTGTGCTCCAATTTTCATCATGATTCACTTTCCAAAAATCTCAAAAATGAAAAATGGAAATTTATGCCTTGTAAGAGCTTTGGGTTTTGAGCTAATAGGGTATAATACTGATAAAAATTCAGTCCTTCATATCTCGAGAAACTGGCAACTTCGTCATGCAAAAACTAGTTTGAGAGAAACTAGATTTTTGGGAGACCCTTCCTCTACATTTTGGATGATTTTTCCACCGGATCTTTGGGAATTTGAAAATTTATTTGAAGAGGGAAGAATTATAATAAAAAACACATCCCTCTATATCCCTAAAAAATTATGTATCTTGCATGGCATGAAAACAAGTTCACGCAAAACTATATTTTTCAACGATCATTTCCTCCGATTTTGGGTGATTTCGCCCTTTGGAACCACGAGAAGCTGAGAGGTAGCTTGCTGATTGTTTCCATTACTATGTCATGGAATCCATTAGTGGAGCTTGAAATTTTCAGGTCTATTTTTTTTTCCGTTCATAATGAAATAAATTCCATTGCGATAGGTTTTTGCTTATGGTGCTTCACACGAAATTTTACTTCAATTTGACAACCGATTTGATGGGAAATTGGACTTTGTTCTTCGTGGAGATGGAAGTGAAATTTATTCACTATGAACATCCCTTATTTAAAATTTGAGGTTTTAATATGATTTTTTAATGGCTTTCAAGAGAGAAGAACTCAGAAATAAATGGTTTGTCAATCCGTGCAACAGTTTGTAAGATATGTTTGATTCTTGGTTTTATGGAAATGGAGTTTTCAGACTTATTTTCCTTTATTCTTTGTTCTTTCTTCTCGTTTTGATCAATATTCCTTTTGTGACCTATGTTCCATCATGGATTGAAGGATAATGTGTTGTGATGGATCTATTTTGAGATTTGGCAATGGTGGAGTGGTGGACTGGTGTTCTCTGCAACTTTTCTTATAGCAGTGAGAAGTAGTTAGAAGCAGTAAGAAGTGCCAAACAGCTAGAAAAAATTTCAAATTTTGGAGTTGGGGTCAGAATAAAATTTTTTTTTCTTGATTTCCTTGACTTTAGGGATGTGAGGGACATCAAATTCCATAGTGAGCAAGAGGATGACACGTGTCCTTGATCCGACGGCAGGGAATTTAAGCTCCAAAAATGCACTTGGGGGTTAAACTCTCAAATCTAAAGGTCACATGAGGGTCCCACAGGTCACATGGGGGCTGGGTGCATTTTTCCAAGGTTTACGTACCTAACCTCGGGGACATAGTGGACATAAAATCCCACTAGGCTCCACGGTGCTTTGAAACGTGTCCTCCAGAAAATTGACTAACTTCGAAGCGTGTCTGCCGGGAGGGTAACTTGGAATGATGATAACTTGAGCTCTTGGTGAAATTTATTGGTGAAATTTTATATTATCCCGATTGAAAATGGCATTTTTAATCCAATGGTGGGGGTCTCATGGATTTATTATTCCATCCGATCCCTTAAAAACATATTTTTGATCGGGTACTCTACATGTGCCTGAGAAAACATGCCGAAAATCCCTATGCGCCAAGGTTTTGTGAAAAATATTATTTCATCATCTTCTAGGTAATGTAATTATATTTTTGGAGATGTTTTATTTTACTAATAAATCCATCCGGAGCTCCGTAATATTCTTCTGAAGCTCAATAACTTATTTTAGCTTTGTCCTTTACTGCCTAGCCTTGTGAATCCCCATCTTTGATGAAAGCGCCCCCAAATGCTCCAAATATTCCATGGACCTTCCAAAATAACATTCATGATTTTCCTAGTTCTTTTAATTTCTTCCACGTGCATTTTTACTTTCTAATCCACTTCATGGGGTTACTCCAGTCCTAGGAAGGCCATTGATAGCCCTTCCTGTGATTGCTCAAAATTTGCATTTTTAAACAAATCCTAAAATCACCTAGGGGGAATGAATTGGATTTCCTAAATCACATAGGGGACCAATTTGACATCAATTAGGGGTGACCAGACTAACGGATTTGACACTGGGGTGCCTAGGAATGATAAAACAAGAAACGTTTGGCATAGGGGTATAGTTGTCATGCTTGGAAACTTCAAATTTCATTCTCTCACGATTACATGACAACAGTTGGATCTAACTTGGGGACATGACATGGTGAGAACAATGAATACATGACATGGAGAATCCAGAATCTCAATTTCAAACCACATAATCCATTGACCGAGTGCCTTATCTATTGGGCCATGCGAGTCATGTCTAACTTACAAGAGAGAAGGATAAAAAGAAGGAAACACACACACACACACACACACACACACACACACACACACACAAAATGATGGAAAGGAAACAAACGACACACAACATAAAGGGAAACACACCATAGAAAGGAAATTATATACAAGGGGAGGGAAATCTATAGAGGTGGGAAAATGATATACACATACCCAAAAATAGGTTGAGAAAATTACATGCCATCATGAAATAACGGATTGAAGTATGACCATTGAAGCACAAAAATATTATATGATCAAACCATGCTTTGGTGATGGCTTTGCATGGCTTGAGAAGAATAAGTCTGACCATAATTCCATCCTTGTACTCATACTATATTGAGAATGTTTCTTCATCCATTGAAAATTTGGTTAACCTCTTAAAACTTTTGCATTTTGAAGATTCCTCTTGATGTCCCGCAAACATGAGACACCATCCCTCCATGTCTTAGAGAGTGAGAAAATTTCTTCTATCATGAAAAAATAAGCTTATATGAATTGCAACCTCAAATTGTCTCTCATATCAGCAAAACACTTGTAAGGAGTGAGGAAAAACCGGTTTTCTTCCCATTTAAGAACTTCCCGAACATCTCGCTTTGTTGTCTAGAGAAATTTTTGCCAATATGCATTTGTTGAAGTGCATCTTGATATCATTTTCAAAATTATAGCTTTTGGTTTGGCCATGTAAGCATTCTTCACCCTTCATTGGATTTTTCCATATGAACTCTTGTTTTTCATTGATGGACCATTCCGAAATGGTGGGAGCAAGTTGGTTTTGAATATACTCCAAACATTGTTGCAGATTTTCGCCATGTTCCAAACAACTTTCTTCAATGTAAATCAGCTCAATGTTTTCCCTATTATCTTCTTCCATGGTGGAGGTGTTGTCTTCAAAACTGGAGATGTCCAAAGGTGATTCATGAACTTTTCTTCTTTTTCACTCATGAACTTCTTCACATGATGTGGAAGAAAAATACATGCTTTCATGTCCATTCTCATTAACTGAATTATTATGGAAGTCATTGAGATTATCCAACTGCTCCATCTCAACATCAAAAATTGGTCTACCAAGATAGGAAGCACAAATTGACTCATACATATCTTGTATCTCCATGCCCAGGTTAAGAGTTCAAGACTGAGTTGAGGATCTTCAGTTTCTTCTGTAGCCTTCAAGATATCTTTTATGAGTAGTTCTTCTAAAATTTCCATAGGCTCATTTTTATCTTCATTGGAAGAATCTTCTTGTTTTTCCTCGAGGAGATAGTTAAAAAATTTATCCATATGGGCCCATGATTTATTTGAAACATTCTTTTCACCTCTTCCATGATTTGTATTTCGAATATTCACTTCTTGCAAACATAGGCATACTTGATTCATGACACCTACTAACAAGGAGAAGATGTCAAAGCTTCGTGGAAAGGGAATTCCTTCAATCTGAAAATACAATCATATTATTCTTGGTAAGAAGAAGAGAACTACGTTTGGGAAGTAGTATGAGAAGAATTTTTCAGCTACATTTTGACCATCCATTATTGAATCTTCTTACTCAGGTGAAATATGAAAGGCTATGTTTTCATCCATGATGATGATTATGCTCTCCAAGTGAGTAGAGGTTGTGTTTAAATTGTTTTTTCTCCTTGAATTTGAAAAGAGAGTGGGATTCTTCCATTTTATCATCCATGATTACATCAAGAAGAGATTTTGATTCTTTGACTTCCTCCATTTCTTCATGAAACATTTCTACATCACTTGAAGAATCAAAATAGGAGGGAAGATTATCTATCTTGAATTCATCATTTTTAGAACATGATGTCGATTGACTTTCTTGTACTTTTTCACATCTCTCTATTTCTTCATCAATTGAAAAATAAAAATTTGAAAAGAGATCATCCATGATTAATTTGAATTGGCCATCTTATTCATCATTGGTGGAGTCTTCAGAGAGCATTGGATCATCCATTATGTGGTAAGGATCTTCTTTTATTGAATATATTATTCCTCCCATGGGTTGTGACTCAAGCCAAATGGAATTTCTGAATGGTGATTCTATATTCGTCTCTTCTACTTATTCCTCTATGATGTTGCTTTGGCTTTCATCGAAAGGTTCCATGATAAGATCTTCTTTAGGAGCATCCAAGAATATTTTAGGAATGAAAGCCTCATAATATGGGCGAAATATGGGTCTTATTCGTGTTGGTTGGATATTTTGTCAAACCAAAATATGAGGTTCAACCACGGTACATGGGATTAAATCTAAAACACGGTGAACCTGTTTATTGCTAATATAAAACACGGTAAACAATATATACTGAGTATTCACACTAATCTAACCATTGGGGGTTGGAATGAAATCCCGAAATCCACATTCATGATTCAAGGGTATTTCTTTCTTAAATGAAGCTGGATTAGAAAGCTATTACTGATGAAAGAAGCACAATAGAAAGGAAATGGGAGAAACGTATTTTCTTTCGAGTAAACGCATGAGCACGAAATAATCATACGAGTTTTAGATCACAAATATAATGTCAGAAATAATCGAAACACTAAGATGCTATGCGAAAAGAATAGCTTAAGATCATGAACATAAGAACAACTTGTCTTAAGTAAGATATATTCCACAACACAAAGTCGTAAAAGCGATATCAATTCCTATTCTTCAAAATGATTGAATGAAAACACAAAGTTTTCTTCTTTCAATAGCCTATAAATATTCCAAAAATCTCGACCCTTTTGAATGCACAGGCATCCCTTATTTATAACAAAAGGAACTAGAGATAAAACTAGGACAGATCCTAAAAAGTAGCATTTTAACTGGAGTTCAGTTTTGCATGACTCTCACGCAGGAGATCAAGTCAAAACATGATTAAAAATATGACGAAACAGAAATGAAAAAGACATGTCAATTTCAAGATTGAAATGACATGACACATTGGGACTTAGTCTGAATCATCATCTTTTGCTCTTTCCTCTTTTTCTTCCTCCTGCTGAGACTGTTTGCTCTGAAATTCCTGGAACTTCCGAATTATGCCTTGCATTTCATTCTCATCAGGTGCAGTGGAATGATCATTCCAAATTTCACAGGTTTCATGAACATCAATGCCAGGAAGTTTCTTCAATCCTTTGCTGAGTTTTCTTAAGGCCTCCAACGTATGTTCAATCCTTACAAACTGACCAATGACTTCAAGGTCAAATCCGTGTACAGGTTCATGCTGAACAGACTCTTGGATTTGTTTGAAGAGATCATCTGGTGATAGGATACCTGAGTTCCCAACTGACACCTTTGGACAAATCTTCAGCAATTCTTCTTCCAGATCACTTTTCCCATCGATCAATTTATCCCTTGATTCTCTCAACTTGCTGCAGGCTTCATTGAGAATCCTTACTCTGAACCTGATGGCCTTGGTCAGCTGGAAATGTTTATCTGTATGTGGGAGAATACCTTCTTCCACCAAGAGGTGTGCTGGTAATTGCTTTAGCACTTGGAGAGCTTCACAAGTCAAATCAAGCTGTCCAATTTCTTCAGTGAATTCCTCATCCATCTTCTCTCCTTCCTTCTGAATCTCCCCCAAAGACTCATGAACCTTCACCACGTCTTGAATTACTTCCTTCCCCTGTTGGAGCAACTTTTGGATCCATTCATCAACCACCCTTCCTTTTTTAGCAATCTTCTCAATCGTAGGCACCGATGAGAAATCGAATCCGGTAGAAACAGAAGAAGGTGGTATGGATTCAAGGGGTTTTGAGAGTTTAATCAAAATCTGTCATTGCTCCACTTTTTCCTTAAGCTCATTTCTTGTCCTTTGTTTCTTTGACTTTTGGCACAGCACGTCTATGGAAGCCCGTGCATCTTGTTGCGCTCCTTCTGCTGTCACTTTCCCTAGAGCCACCTTGGTTATCTGATAATCAGAAGCTGTTATATCCTCTCTAGTTTTGTCAGCCGAGGGAGTGGCAATCTCTGCGAACTTATCTCCTGAAGCATCTACCAAAACCCTTGAAACTGTTTTGGGTTTCTTGGCTGATTTGCAGTAGAAGCCTTGAGTGAGCTGAAATCAAAGGCTGGTAGGGGTACAATCACTTTCCTCTTCCTCGGAGTTTGCTCGAGTAGCCATTGTGGCGTATCAGAGGAAATTGCCAATGTTGTAGTAACTGGTATTCTACTCTCAAGAGGAGAAGATTCTACTATTGGAGGGGGAACAGTAGCCAACGTGGTAGTAGATCTGACGAAAAAGAGGCACAGGGGGGCGTCTTTGGTGATCACTTGGGTTCCAGCGGAGAGGGGTGAAAGTCCAGAGAAAATACTGGCCATGGTTGCAGAAGTGGATGGAGAATGAGGAGGTAGAAGTGGCTGTGAGGGAGGAGGTGCAGATTCAGACTCCAAAGCCTTGAATGCAAGAGATAAGGTCTCTCCGGTTGATAAGCAATCAGCAAATGGTGAAGTGAAGAAGTGGCTTCCTCCTTCTTCCAAATTAATTTCTCCTATTTACTGGTGGTGTTGGTGATTCGGCACATTACCACCGTTTATTGGAGAAATAATTGAAGAGATTTCTCTTTCTTTCCTCTTTTTGACAATCTTGACCTTTATAGGCGCCTTAGAAGATTCTTTGTCCTTTTCCTTTTTGGAGGGCCCCGCCTAAAAGCAGCCAACTTTGAAACTTATCATCTTTAAAATTCATTCCCCAAGAGGAGAGCCATTTTTGGTGCGAGCAAGAATGAGAGCCGACCTATCTGTAATAGAGGCTTTTATTTGGTGACCAATCAATAGGTGGGAAAACATATTGATCCTCCATTAAGCCCATCATAGGAAAGATCAACACACTTTCATTGTCGGTCGTGCCATCGGAAAATCGAGAAAGCTCCGGCGTCGAATCTCATTAATAGTCAACCTACTATTATATCTTTACTGCGAACCGCAACTTCCGTTACGCTGTGAGATCAACCCATATATCCTCAATGTCGGGCTGTGCGAGATGTTGGGCTCCATAGGCTCTAAGCACTCCTCGGATGTCAAAACCATCCGAGACTTCATATGCTTTTTCAATTTTCTGAAGTTCACATTCAACATTTTTGGCCTTTGCTACTGTCGAGCAAGTATATCTCCCGATAGAAATTGGGAAGGATACAGCTGCCTTATGCTTGCTTTGTTGGAATTTGTGAAAATCCAACAGCTGTCTGACCAATTCTATCAATATCAATCTATCCCCTGGATAGCGAGGCAGACGGAAAGGCTCTCCCGAGTACATGACTGTTCGAAGATATGTAAACTTCTTGAATTGCAAGAAGATACACCCCCATTTGGATACTTGGTCAAGCCTAAATCGAGACTCTTGTCTTTCTTAGCCACAGGTTCGGCTGGAGATATTCTCGTAGAAGAAGGCATCATTTACCCTTCTAAAATGTTCTTTGGACCCCTTCTTTGTTATTTGAGGGAAATATTTATAAACTGGGTTTGTCGTTCTGCTTCCCTTAGTATCCAGCCCGGGATAGTTCCTCATCCCGGCTGCTGCGTAAGCCACATATGAAAACATATAAAACTTTCCAGTCGATAAGACCATTGTCATCTGAGAATCAATTTCATTGCTGATAAGGGTTCCCCAGTCAATCCCTTGTTGATTCTTCTTGATGGTGACCATAAACTGATACATCCATCCATGAAATACATTTGATTCGGGCAAGCCAAAAACCCGGCTCAGCAGGGTGATAATATCATTGATTTCTTGTATGAAATCACATCTGGGGATAGTCCTTGGAAATCTAGATACTGCTGGTTTAGCCTTGACCAGGAACTTCTTGTTGACATCCTTAATGCAGTCTTCCTGATTACTATCCCAGGCCTTCTGAGCCGACTTGATGTTCAGGTCCCCATACTCTTCGAAATTAGGTAGTTTTAGAAGATCATCAAAATACGCTCCATCTAGCTTGATCACTACCTCACCAGCCTGGCTCTTCACGGAACGAGAAGCCGAGTCATAAGTAGATGCACAAGCCAAAACAAATTCTGGACATTGGGCGGACATGGGAAAGCCTTCTGCAAGGGGCAAGCCACTGTTAGCTAAAGCTGTCATCCATGGGGTTTGAGAGGAACTCTTCACCCTATTCTAGAAGTCATCCATATCTATATTGCCAAGTTCAGTGTCCCTGATATCATAATTGCAATCAATATATGATGGGGATTCTGGCTTCTTGAATTTGTACTTCATCCTGCTAGACTTCTCGGCCTTCTCTGAGATGGACCAGGGTCCGACATGAAGAATGTTGGAGGGAGAAAGGCTTGAAACTCAGGAGATGTTATCCACCTTTGAAAATCCCGATCATTTGAATATGCGGAAGAATAGGAAAGTCGACACGCTGAGGAGGATGTCGGAAAACCCTGAGAACCCGACAAGTTTGATATGTCGGAACTTTGGCAAAGCCCGACACTTGCTTTTGATGACGGAAACTCGGAGATACCCGGCACTCACTGTCAATGACGGAAACGGGAGGAAACCCGGCACTCACTTTTGATATCGGAACTTTGAGGAACCCGACACTGCTTTGAGGATGTTGGGCGGAAGAAAACCCGACACTTCAATATACTTCGGAACTTTGAGAAAGCCCGGCGCGCCAATCCGTCAATACACTTCGGGTCTCCGGCTCTGCAAAACAATCTTCAAAACCCAAGAAGAAAAACAGGGTTTTTCTTTGAATTCCAAATATACAATCTCCTTTTGTTATTCATGCATCATGCATATAATTAAAACTTCAAGAGAATAGAACCAAGTGATAGTTCAGAAGAGATAAACCCTAAAAACCTAAAACCCTTTCCAAAGCAACACAGAAAGAAGAAGGAAAGAAAACCTTGACACCGGCAAGAAATTGGGAATAAAATACGCTCAATCGATCCATAAAAACCAAGAATAAAGAAGGGAAAGAAAAATACCTTCAATTCGAGAAATGTAAGATCGAAAATAGACGATCCAATCGAGCAAGGTGAGTTTTCGGGTTTTGAAAACGGAAGAGCACGCACAAAAATTCCACGAATTAAAAATACGAATGGTAAGAATGACGTGGAAATCCGCGTATTTATAAGAAAATTGGTAATTAATACACTTCAGCTCGGCACGTGCCAACTCACCGACCACTCGGCATGAATGCCATGTCAGCATGTTTGGGAGGTCCGAAAACCCGACACGAGGGGACTTAGTGCGGTCGGGTTTGGGTTTGGAAAACATGATGCATAAAGCATGAGGTGCTTAGATGCTACATAGCCCCGAAAACCCGATACAAAGGATTAAGCGGACTTCGGGAATCGGAAAACATGGGGCATAAAACATGTTTTGGATTATGGATGTTCCGATGCTGCGGGGTCGAAAACCCGATTTTCTCAATACAAGGCGGGTTTCGGGTTTCGGAAGACAGTCGACATAAAGCATGTTAAAACTCATGTCGAGCTGTTGGTAAAACCCGAAAACCTGATTTTCTTAAAAAGAGGCCATAATGCAAAATCAACTTCGAAAATTTCGTAGGGGTTATCCGACCGTTTTGTCGTGAACTCAAAAGCGGGGATAACAAGTGGCTCGATTGGGGACTTTCTTTGTAATACCAAAGGAAGAGAACTCGAGAATCTGGTCTCGCGAGACTGGTCTTATTCATTGGGCTACGGAGAAAAGAAAGAAAACCAAAACAAAACAAAACGAAGAAAGAAAGAAAGAAAACCAAAAGCAAACACACAACAAAAAGCAAAAATATGTACAATGCGAGAGCATCTTGCATTAATGGTGGAAACGACTTTAGATGTTGTCCCTTTGAAAGGCAAAGGAGTAACCCTCCATCCGGATATGATAGAAGGAAACTATTTTCACCATTCAACTCGTGGATCTTGAAAGGTCCTTTCCATAAAGAATCAAACTTTCCATGCATTCCTTTTTGTTCTCTCCTTTTATCCCAAAGCAACACCGGTCTCAATCGGAAGTTACGCTACTTTGATTTTTATCGAAAATATTCTTCACACCTGCTCACGATGATCTGATATACGATCAACCACCTTGATTCGCTCTTCTTCTTGCACTGGTTAGGTACATAACCCTCTTCTCGATAGAATTGAAAAGCTACATCTTCATTGCTTTTGCCAGCTGCAAGGCCAACAATTCTCTTGAGATAGGAATTTCAGCATAATCCCGTATAGCAATTGGAAAGGAGACATCCCTATGGCTCACTTTGGAGTGATCCGATCAGCCCACAATGCATCATACAATGCTTTGTGCCATGTCCTCGATTTTCTTCTACTAGTTTCTGATTATAGTAACTTGATTCTTATTCTTTGGATTCGGACTTGCCCATTACCACAGGGATAATAATCGGATGAGTGAGCGAGTGATCCGAATCCATAGCAAAACTTCGGTTAACTCATGTGATGAGAAATTAGAAGCATTATCGCTCTGATCTTATGAGGTACACGAATCGACAATTATATTTTCCTTAAGGAACTTGCAAACTTGACTTGAAGTTGCTTGCTTGATTGGTGTAACTTCTACCCACTTGGTAAAAGTAATGTGATTAACACATAACTATGTCCAGCACTTTAGAAGAAGAAGGATTCAATGTTCCGATAAAATCAATCCCCCATTGGCGAAAAGGTTCTTCAATCACTACAGGTTTCAGAGGAAGAGCTGCTAGCTTGGGACGACCAACGAAATGTTGACAAGCTTCACATTTAGACACCCATTCTGCTGAATCCCGGAAAAGAGTAGGCCAATAATACCTAGCCCGTAGGATCTTATACGCTGTTACAGAGGATGAAAAATGTCCTCCACATGCTAGGCTATGAAAGGATTCTAATAACTTTTCCTGTTGTGATTTATCAACACAACGCAAGAAGACACCATCAATACCTTTCTTGTATATTGCATTATTCCACAAAAGGTATTTTTACGAGATCTCAACTTGACGGTCCTCTTCTCTTTTTGATTTAAATGCGGAGGGAATTCACCATAAGTTAGGAAGAAAGCAATGTCCGTGTACCATTCATCGGTCGTACTCACAAAAAGCACCATAGGCAGCTCTGAAGAAGTATCTTGAGTCTTTTCACACTCTGTTTCAGCATGATTTTCTGCAATCAATTGACACAGGCCCCTTCCTCGTACCAACTTGGTAGGTTTGATGTCCAAGTCGTACTCCTGAACCTTAGCTATCCAAGTACCTCGTTGGCTTCCCAGCTCTTGTTGAGTCAGAATGGATTTAACAGCAGTATCAGGAACGAGAACGAGAGTATGGGAATTCAGCACATAGTACCTGAAATGTTTTACTGCTCGTACCACTGCGTAAGCATGTTTTTCAATCTGTGACATCTTCAACTCATGTTCCTTCAACGGGAAACTCATGAACGCGATAGGAGCTTCGATGCCTTCTTCATTTTCTTGCATCAGGATGGCCGACACTGTGTGGGCAGAGGCATAGCTGTACATGATGAAATCTTTCTTGAAGTCTGGACATACTAAGACAGGAGCGCAAGCAACTGCCTTTTTGATTTCTTCGAATGCCAGCTTCCCTTCTGTACTCCATCGAAATGGAACTTTGCCTTTCATCATTCCAAGGATATCCTTGGTTTGTGTCAACGAAATCAGGTACAAATCTTCTCAAGAAATTAACCTTTCCGAAGAAAGAATGAACTCCTGTTTTACTTGTGGGCAAGGTAAGGCTCTGAATAGCCTTTACCCTCTCTGGGTCAATTTTAGTTCCTTCTTTAGTCACAATATGACCCAGCAGCTTTCCTTCTGTAACCCCGAACATGGACTTCTTAGGATTCAACGAAATCCCGTGACGTCTGCATCTCAGAAGTACTTGTTCTAAATGATCATAATGATCACTCCATTTTTTAGAAAAGACGGTCAAGTCATCCAAATACACGACTATGACCTTGCCCATCAGATCTCTGAATGCCAGGTCCATAGCTCTCTGAAAAGTAGCTCCGGCGTTGATCAAGCCGAATGGCATCCTCCTGTAAGCAAAGGTACCCCATGGGGTCGTGAAGGCCGTCTTGTGTTGATCCTCTGTGGTTACCTCGACTTGATTATACCCTGAGAATCCGTCGAGCATGGATAACATTTCTGATCCAGTAACAGTTTGTAATACCTGGTCCATGATAGGCAAGGGATAGTTATCCTTGAGTGAGGACTGATTCAAGTTCCGGAAGTCAACACAAATCCGGATCTCGCCATTCTTCTTCCTGACAGGAACAATGTTTGCAATCCAAGTGGAGTGATGGATTGGGAAAATAATTCTGGCATCTAACATCTTGAATTTACTGCGGGATAGTTCACGAGATCTTGGGATTGTAATGCCTTTGTTTTTGTTTGTACGGCTTCACATCGGGCTTCAGAGGAATACTGTGTTGAACATCTTTGGGCTTGAAGGATTTCAAATCTGCATAAGACCAGGCCAACACATCGATGTATTTCTTCAAAAGCGAAGTGAATCTCACCTTCTCTTCGGGAGAACAACATTTCCCGATATTCACCATCCGAGGTTGATCAGATGAACCTAGATTGATTTGATCTACTTCAGAGGAAGAAGCTCCTTCGACTTGCCTTTTGTTTTGGATAAAGCGATCATGCTTGTCAAACAGACCCTCCAGGGAAACCAGACCTTTTGGTATCTTGTTGCCTTTCAGCTGGATATATTCACCATCAACCTCTTGATATGGATCTGAAATAGTTTCACGGAAGGCTGATTCTGAACCTTCAAAATATAACTCACTGAAATTGTCAGCCTTTTCTAGAAAGCCAACACCTGTTGATCATCATTGAACACTTGCCGATGATTTGCATTATACGGGATCTTTGGGACGATATACAATCTCAATAGAGTATGTATCTTGCTTGAACTGAGGATGAGGAAGAAGAAGAGATGCAGATATGGCCAAAGAATCATCCTTATCATTATAATCTCTCAAAACTACCTTAATAGAAAATGCATCGAAGCATTCTATACTATCCCAAACTTTGTTCTGTAATGCCTCAACCGATCGTTTTTACGATATATACCCACGACACGATTAACAATCAGCTCCGCATCTCCCTGAACCTTGAGATTTCAGATTCCCTTCTGTCTGGCCAATTCTAATCCTAATAACAAGGCTTCATATTCGGCCGTGTTATTAGTATTATCAAATTGCAACTTGTAAGCTGATGGGAAAATCTCGGAGCTAGGAGATATAAGGACAACACCAGTGCACGATCCGGAGGAGGTTGAGCAAGCTACCATCAAATTCGAGCGTCTAAATAGCATTGGGATCTTCTTCTTCAACATCCACAATTGGTATCTCGGAAGTCATGAAATAATTCCCGAAGCTAGCATCTTCGAAAAGAATCTGAGCCTTAGGATCATCTGATTTGGTCACCAAATACTTTGCCTGCGGTTCAGGATGAAGAACCTGTTGAACCCCTTTGACTGGGATCTTGGCTTTGGTCCAATCCATACTAATTTCTCCTCCGACGTCTTTACAAAATCCTCTACCCAAGAGGATACCATAAGCTGCAGGGATATCGGCAACCAGAATAGTCATTTTCACTCTCTTCTCAGGGAAAGCAACAAATGCAAACTGTGCGTCCTTGATTTGACCAATCAGAGGGACTTGTTTAGTTTCCATGGAATAGCACCGTCCATATGACTTAGTCAAAGTAAGCCCAAGGGCATGGGCCACTTTTGCGGGCATAACATTATCAGAGGCCCCTGAGTCAATGATGCAATTGCTGAGTTTAAACCCATTTATAAGTAGAGACAAATAAAATGGTTCAATCTTTCCTGAGGAAGAAGCAGAGGTCAGATTATTCTGAGGTGTGGGTTGAGTAGGATTTGGAAGGAGACCTTTTGAAGGTGATGGAATAGCCGCTTTACTTCTGATAAACTTGGCCAGCTTTTCAAACTGTTCAGGATTTGACTGAAGGTATTCTGCTTCTGACATTTGAATTTTGGTTCTCTTTGCATGATCAATAATGTCAAAAGCAGTATAAGAAGGAATGATGGTAGGTTCCGTTCTAATTACATGAGCTTGTGCTGGGGCACTGATCTTAGGAGAAGGAGAATAAGGAGCAGCTGCCTTTTTGGTAACCTCTCTTTCAGTTTGTGCCGAAATAGGGGTACCCCTCTTAACTATAGATATGGGAGGATCCTTATTCTTCTCCTTAGTGCTTTCAAGAGGTTTTCTGGGATTCTGAGATTGGGACCGAGTGAAGACAGCAAATGATTGACCATCTGGCGCACATTCATCTTCATCGTATTCCAAATACCCAATCTTTGGAGTCGCGGTGACTCATCATAAGACTCATCGGCATATACGAAGCTTGAAAGCCTCGTGAGATTCTTGTTCTTGGTTCATCTTCTTCATCAAGTATTTCCTTTGCTTTGCATTAACGGGAGGAGCTTGATTGCTAGTCTCGGTTGAGCGGGAGTTAACCGTGGCCTATCTCGGCGGGTGCACCATTGTTATTATTGAAATTCCACCTAGGTATATCCCGATATGGAACATTGTTCACCTGCTGGGACATTTGCTTCTTTAAAGCAATCAAATCATTAGCCATTTTTTGAAACATAGGATCAGTATTACCTTGAGAAGAACCTTGATTTTTGAGTTTGGGTACATCTTTCTTGATCCTTCCGGCCAAGATGAGATCATCCTCTATTTCAGTAGCCGTTGACTGAGCAGTAGCCAAATCTGGGATAACCGACCTTCGTAATAAAAAACTTATATCGGGAGGTTGAGCATTGATGAAAAAGCATTTTTGGTTTTCAGAGTCAGTCTGACTATTTTGGAATTTTCGGATCAGCTTATTGAACTTAGCCACGAATTCCCGCATAGGTTCATGTGATTCCTTCTTCATATGAGTGGTGAGCTAGCAAAGCATGAGAATCTTGGCTGGTTTGAAACGTGCTTGAACTTAGTCGCATGGTAGCCGATTTGGGATGCATGCATTTGGAAGGTGATAGAACCATTAAATTTCTTTGCTCACCTGCAGCGTTTCAACGAAGAGTCGAACGGAGACATCTTCGTGGGCCACTCCGAGGACACCGCATGCAACAAAGAAAGATGCAATGTGCTCATCAGGATGCTGCTTCCCATCTCCATTGAACTTGGGAATATTTTTACGAGATCCACGTGGTAACTCATTCAATGGAGGAGTCAAGGAAAGAGGACCAATAACTGCACCCCAAGGCACAGGTTGAACCGCCATCCTTCTGAAAAGAGTGCGTACAGGGATCCGAGTATCAGACAAGAGTAGTGCACGACAAGTTGCAGATGCTTCCCATTCTTGAGGATCGGTTTCTCGAGCAGTGAAGAACTTTGGTTTGATTAGAGACAATCTTTGTTGGAGAAAAGCTGAAATTGTCTTATTGCGGTAACTCAAAGAGTGGATCAATTTCACCTTGAGCTCGGCGGGACCAGTGAAGATCTTCTGGCCGGCAGGCTGAAAGGAGATCTTGTTGAAAAATAAGGCAAATATGGAGTCACCAGAAACCGAGAGGATAAGCTTTATACTATTGATCCGTATTCCCCAGCGGAGTCGCCAAAAACTGTTGGTTGGATATTTTGTCAAACCAAAATATGAGGTTCAACCACAGTACATGGGATTAAATCCCTCCTCAAAGACAGGTGAGGCTGCCTGTTTATTGCTAATCTAAAACACGGTAAACAATATATACAGTATTCACACTAATCTAACCATTGGGGGTTGGAATGAAATCCCGAAATCCACATTCACAGATTCAAGGGTATTTCTTTCTTAAATGAAGCTGGATTAGAAAGCTATTCTGATGAAAGAAGCACAATAGAAAGGAAATGGGAGAAACGTATTTTCTTTCGAGTAAAGCATGAGCACGAAATAATCATACGAGTTTTAGATCACAAATATAATGTCGAAATAATCGAAACACTAAGATCTTTATACGAAAAGAATAGCTTAAGATCATGAACATAAGAACAACTTTGTCTTAAGTAAGATATATTCCACAACACAAAGTCGCAAAAGCGATATCAATTCTATTCTTCAAAATGATTGAATGAAAACACAAAGTTTTTCTTCTTTCCAATAGCCCCTAAATATTCCAAAAAATCTCGACCCTTTTGAATGCACAGGCATCCCTTATTTATAACAAAAGGAACTAGAGATAAAACAGGACAGATCCTAAAAAGTAGCATTTTAACTGGAGTTCAGTTTTGCATGACTCTCACGCAGGAGATCAAGTCAAAACATGATTAAAAATATGACGAAACAGAAATGAAAAAGACATGTCAATTTCAAGATTGAAATGACATGACACATTGGGACTTAGTCTGAATCATCATCTTTTGCTCTTTCCTCTTTTTCTTCCTCCTATTTGAGGCTTTTTTGCTCTGAAATTCTGGAACTTCGAATTATGCCTTGCATTTCGTTCTCATCGGAGTGCGAGTGGAATGATCATTCCAAATTTTACGAGTTTCATGAACATCATTTGGCGGTCTTCGGGAAGTTCCTTCAATCTTTTCTTTGAGTTTTCTTAAGGCCTCAGCGTATGTTCAATCCTTACAAGCCCTGACCAATGACTTCAAGGTCAAATCCGTATACGAGTTCATCTTTGAGCAGACTCTTGGATTTTTTGAAGAGATCATCGGTGATAGGATACTGAGTTCCCAACACCGACACCTTTGGACAAATCTTCAGCAATTCTTCTTCCAGATCACTTTTCCCATCGATCAATTTATCCCTTGATTCTCTCAACTTGCTGCAGGCTTCATTGAGAATCCTTACTCTGAACCTGATGGCCTTGGTCAGCTGGAAATGTTTATCTGTATGTGGGAGAATACCTTCTTCCACCAAGAGGTGTGCTGGTAATTGCTTTAGCACTTGGAGAGCTTCACAAGTCAAATCAAGCTGTCCAATTTCTTC
Organism: Taxus wallichiana var. yunnanensis; assembly: GCA_018340775.1. Classification (NCBI taxonomy): domain Eukaryota; kingdom Viridiplantae; phylum Streptophyta; class Pinopsida; order Cupressales; family Taxaceae; genus Taxus; species Taxus wallichiana. The sequence goes on from CM031234.1 coordinate 132,997,777, forward strand.
AGTGAATTCCTCATCCATCTTCTCTCCTTCCTTCTGAATCTCCCCCAAAGACTCATGAACCTTCACCACGTCTTGAATTACTTCCTTCCCCTGTTGGAGCAACTTTTGGATCCATTCATCAACCACCCTTCCTTTTTTAGCAATCTTCTCAATCGTAGGCACCGATGAGAAATCGAATCCGGCAGAAACAGAAGAAGGTGGTATGGATTCAAGGGGTTTTGAGAGTTTAATCAAAATCTCTGTCAACTGCTCCACTTTTTCCTTAAGCTCATTTCTGCTGTCCTTTGTTTCTTTCAACTTTTGGCACAGCACGTCTATGGAAGCCCGTGCATCTTGTTGCGCTCCTTCTGCTGTCACTTTCCCTAGAGCCACCTTGGTTATCTGATAATCAGAAGCTGTTATATCCTCTCTAGTTTTGTCAGCCGAGGGAGTGGCAATCTCTGCGAACTTATCTCCTGAAGCATCTACCAAAACCCTTGAAACTGTTTTGGGTTTCTTGGCTGATTTTGCAGTAGAAGCCTTGAGTGAGCTGAAATCAAAAGCTGGTATGGGTACAATCACCTTCCTCTTCCTCGGAGTTTGCTCGAGTAGCCATTGCGGCGTATCAGAGGAAGTTACACATGTTGTAGCAACTGGTATTCTACTCTCAAGAGGAGAAGATTCTACTATTGGAGGAATAGTTACCAATGTGGTAGTAGATCCAATAAAAAGAGGCACAGGAGGGGGCGTGCTGGTGATCACTTGGGTTCCAGCAGAGAGGGGTGAAAGTCAGAGAAAATACTGGCCATGGTTGCAGAAGTGGATGGAGAATGAGGAGGTAGAAGTGGCTGTGAGGGAGGAGGTGCAGATTCAGACTCCAAAGCCTTGAATGCAAGAGATAAGGTCTCTCCAGTTGAGCAATCAGCAAATGGTGAAGACAGAAGCTGGCTTCCTCCTTCTTCCAAATTAATTTCTCCTATTTCTGGTGGTGTTGGTGATTCTGGCACATTCACCATTTCTACAGGAGAGACAATTGAAGAGATTTCTCTTTCTTTCCTCTTTTGACAATCTTGATTTTTATAGGCCCCTCAGAAGATTCTTTGTCCTTTTTCTTTTTGGAGGGCCCCACCTCCGAAGCAGCCAACTTTGGAAACTTGTCATCTTTAAAATTCATCCCCCAAGAGGAGAGCCATTTTTTGGTGCGAGCAAGAATGAGAGCCGACCTATCTGTAATAGAGGCTTTTTCGCTGGCTGACCAATCAATAGGTGGGAAAACATATTGATCCTCCTTTAGTCCATCATAAGAAAGATCCAACACACTTTCATTGTCAGTCGTGCCATCTGGCAAATCAGAAAGCTCCAGCGTCTGAATCTCATTAATAGTCAACCTACTATTATCTTTTCTGCGAACCATGACTTCCGTTCTGTGAGATCGGCCCATATATCCTCAATGTCAGGCCTGTGCAGATGTTGGGCTCCATAGGCTCTAAGCACTCCTCGGATGTCAAAACCATCCCGAGACTTCATATGCTTTTTCAATTTTTCCTGAAGTTCGCATTCAACATTTTTGGCCTTTGCTACTGTCGAGCAAGTATATCTCCCGATAGAAATTGGGAAGGATACAGCTGCCTTATGCTTGCTTTGTTGGAATTTGTGAAAATCCAGCGGTTTGTCGACAATTCTATCAATATCAATCTATCCCTGGATAGCGAGAGGCGAGACGGAAAGGCTCTCCGAGTACATGACTGTTTGAAGATATGTAAACTTCTTGAATTGCAAGAAGATACACCCCCATTTGGATACTTCAGTCCAAGCCTCGTCTGAGACTCTTGTCTTTCTTAGCCCTGGGTTCAGCCGGTAGATATTCTCGTAGAAGAAGGCATCATTTACCCTTCTAAAATGTTCTTTGGACCCCTTCTTTGTTATTTGAGGGAAATATTTATAAACTGGGTTTGTCATTCTGCTTCCCTTAGTATCCAGCCCGGGATAGTTCCTCATCCCGGCTGCTGCATAAGCCACATATGAAAACATATAAAACTTTCCGGTTGATAAGACCGTCGTCATCTGAGAATCAATTTCATTGCTGATAAGGGTCCCCCAGTCAATCCCTTGCTGATTCTTCTTGATGGTGACCATAAACTGATACATCCATCCATGAAATACATTTGATTCAGGCAAGCCAAAAACCCGGCTCAGCAGGGTGATAATATCATTGATTTCTTGTATGAAATCACATCTGGGGATAGTCCTTGGAAATCTAGATACTGCTGGTTTAGCCTTGACCAGGAACTTCTTGTTGACATCCTTAATGCAGTCTTCCTGATTACTATCCCAGGCCTTCTGAGCCGACTTGATGTTCAGGTCCCCATACTCTTCGAAATTAGGTAGTTTTAGAAGATCATCAAAATACGCTCCATCTAGCCTGATCACTACCTCACCAGCCTGGCTCTTCACGGAACGAGAAGCCGAGTCATAACTAGATGCACAAGCCAAAACAAATTCTGGACATTGGGCGGACATGGGAAAGCCTGCTGCAAGGGGCAAGCCACTGTTAGCTAAAGCTGTCATCCATGGGGTTTGAGAGGAACTCTTCACCCTATTCCAGAAGTCATCCATATCTATATTGCCAAGTTCAGTGTCCCTGATATCATAATTGCAATCAATATATGATGGAGATTCTGGCTTCTTGAATTTGTACTTCATCCTGCTAGACTTCTCGGCCTTCTCGTGAGATGGACCAGGGTCCGACATGAAGAATGTTGGAGGGAGAAAGGCTTGAAACTTAGGAGATGTTATCCACACTGAAAATCCCGATTGACTGAATACGCCGGAAGAATAGAAAAGTCCGACACGCTGAGGAGGATGTCGGAAAACCCTGAGAACCCGACAAGTTTGATATGTCGGAACTTTGGCAAAGCCCGACACTTGCTTTTGATAGCGGAACTCGGAGATCACGATAGCGGAAGCGGGAGAAACCCGGCACTCACTTTTGATATCGGAACTTTGAGGAACCCCGACACTGCTGAGGATGTTGGAACTAGAAGAAAACCCGACACTTCAATATACTTCGGAACTTTGAGAAAGCCCGGTACGCCAATCCGTCAATACACTTCGGGTCTCCGGCTCTGCAAAACAATCTTCAAAACCCAAGAAGCAAAAACAGGGTTTTTCTTTGAATTCCAAATATACAATCTCCTTTTGTTATTCATGCATCATGCATATAATTAAAACTTCAAGAGAATAGAACCAAGTGATAGTTCAGAAGAGATAAACCCTAAAAACCTAAAACCCTTTCCAAAGCAACACAGAAAGAAGAAGGAAAGAAAACCTTCAACACCCGGCAAGAAATTGGGAATAAAATACGCTCAATCGATCCATAAAAACCAAGAATAAAGAAGGGAAAGAAAAATACCTTCAATTCGAGAAATGTAAGATCGAAAACAGATGATCCAATCGAGCAAGGTGAGTTTTCGGGTTTTGAAAATGGAAGAGCACGCACAAAAATTCCACGAATTAAAAATACGAATGGTAAGAATGACGTGGAAATCCGCGTATTTATAAGAAAATTGGTAATTAATACACTTCAGCTCGGCACGTGCCAACTCACCGACCACTCGGCATGAATGCCATGTCAGCATGTTTGGGAGGTCCAAAAACCCGACACGAGGGGACTTAGTGCAATTCGGGTTTCGGGTTTCGGAAAACATGATGCATAAAGCATGAGTTGCTTAGATGCTACATAGCCCCAAAAACCCGATACAAAGGATTAAGTGGACTTCGGGAATCGGAAAACATGGGGCATAAAACATGTTTTGGATTATGGATGTTGCCGTCCGAAACCCGATTTTCACAATACAAGGCGGGTTTCGGGTTTCGGAAGAAAGTTGACATAAAGTCATTGAAACCCGATTTTCTCAATCTGACACAATCATCCACGGGTTTCCGGAAGAAAGTTGGTAAAACCCAAAAACTCGATTTTCGGGTTGCAAAATCGAAAATTTCGTAGGGGTTAAGACCCATTTTTCGTAAACTCAAAATGGGGATAACAATTCCATAGGACACATATCTTCTTCTTCATCCATTTTATGTGGAGCTTCAAGATGGTCATGTTCTCTGTAGAGCTAAATCATACCTCTAAATTTCATCAAAGACTTCGGGGTCATAATTTCCTTTTATTATGCTCTCAAGTCTTTCCACATACTCTCTTTTCAACATATTTATTTCTTCATCACTGTATGTAATGAATTCATCTAGATAATAGTCGAAGAAAGAAAACATTTTCAATTTTGTAGTGAGTGTGTGAGATTGAAAAAATATTCTTCGATGATTCTTACACCGTAATATGTTTTGTCATCTTCTTGAATGTTGATTTTATCTTCATCAAAAGGCTCAAGGATAGGATTTTCTTCAGCGGTATTCAAGAAACTTTTGGATATGAAAACCCTATGTTATGAATGATCTTTAGGATCTTCCTCTATAGGACAACTCTCCTCTTCTTCTTCCTCGTTATGGGCTTCTTCAAGTTTCTCGTTCATCTCTTGTAATAATTTGACATATTATCAAACTTCACACCTTAGCTTATGTCTCCTTTGAATCCATTCCTCTTCATCGGTGATAGGTTATTTCTTCTTTCCTTTTTCAACACTAGTCCGGAACCATGGCTGATCAACAATCTTATTTTTCGGGAATACATCTTCTTCTTCTTCTTCATTGTCACTCATTAGTACTTCACTCCAATCTGGAAATTTATTCATGATGTGGGAAATAAACATGATAGGGGTTCATTCCTTGATGGAGTCTCCTTCACAAATGATTTTCCTTTGAAATCTGATTTTTATTTTTATTTTCAAACCTTGCGGTTGTATTTTATGTGCATATATTACTAAATCTTCCCCACAGTGGGTGCAAAAAAGCTGTTAGAGAAAAAATTTCGGGTGGACAAACTTGGAGATTTCTTGCCAATGCTCGGGAATCTAATTCTGTGACTTAAGCTGGTACAACACGTATATACATGCGTGAGTAAATGTGTATTTTCCTAGTGGCCTTCTATTCGGGGATCCAACTAGGGAACTCCACTAACCTTGTGGAAAAGATGACAATCTCTTTCTAAAATTTTTCTAAAGAGTGGGAAAGGGGAGTGAGAAAAGAGGTAGGGGAACTAATTTTGCAGTGAAAATTATATTCCTGCACACACTAGTCGAAGTTTTATCACAAGCACTAAATTTAGGAAGAAAAAATACTACAAACAACAACAAGACCAATTAGAATTTAATGAACATAAAGTATCATTAAACCCCTTATTTAAAAAAGGCTCGAAACTCCTTCTTCTTGTATTGATGCTCAAACAGAAATTGTACATAGTTTGAGAATGGAAGACATTGAGAATAGGGGAGAAGTGGTTAACTCTTTTCACTCACAAGGGAGAAAAATATCTCTCATGAACTTACAAGAATACAACTAGCTAGAAGAATTTCAGAATTAGAAGAACCCCTTGGAATGAAGAGCTCATTATAATTTATAGCAATATGAATTGACCTTTCACCTCCCTCACATGACTCTTCGTTTCCATATTCCACTTGTGACCTTTCATTTTCCATGAATTAAGTATTTCTCTTATAATTTTGAGAAGATACTTTTTACAATTAAAATGGGTCACTTAAGTGAATATGACGAAATACAATGATGATGCATAAAGAAGAATTAGAATGGAGAGAGAAATTAGAGAGGGAAGGGATGGAGAGGAAAACATTCCTCATGATGAAATGCTTTGAATGATTTAATGCAACCATGAACTTTGAGTGAGGATTTCTTCCATTGGTGATCTTACTGCTTGATGAAGATTGCTCCCTTGAATAACTTTGAATAATTTTACTAATCTAGTGTATGATGCATGGACATCTTGGACCATTGAATGAGTGTCTAGAAACACTGTTATGATGTTTACCAATGCAAACTTGAGATGAACACACACATGCCCACGATGAACCTCCTTAAAACATGGTTGATAAACCCTTTGACTTGTTGAAATCATTTTGACCAATTCACTTGGGATCACTCGGTTCCTTAAGTGATGAAGATGAATTCAAATGATGTGTCTTGCAATGCCTTACTTTGCTTTTGTAAACCATCGCTCTCAAGATGATGCTTCCAGGACCTCTGTGAAGTTATCATTCCTCCTTTTCAACTCATGAAACCATCTCATTATCAAAAGGGAGTCCAAAAAGTAGTAAGGTGAGTGAATACGAATTCATATGCAACTTTCCACTCTGAAATGAAAACTTTCTATTTTTAGAATATGAGCCTGTGCCCTACTATTACGAGACATATCACTGTCTTGTTCAGTTTCACCTTTTGAACTATATACCATATTATAACCTCTTTTTTTATTGAGATATTGCTATTTTTAGCACATTTCTATTTTTAGTAGGTTGTTATTTGGGGACCTGCTATTTTGGGAAGAAGTCATTTTCTGTCTTACTTTTCATTTTACCCCTTTTTGATTGTCCTAAATGACAAAACTTGAAATTCATTGGGACTCATCATTTATAGCATGTGAGGAAATATAACATATGTTATTTTTATTAAGTGGTGAAAACAACCTCTGTTTGCGATGGGAACAACCTTTTTGGATTCAAATTTTTGTCACGAACTCATGCTCCAATTTTCATCATGATTCACTTTCCAAAAAGATCAGAAATGAAAAATGGAGATGTATGCCTTGTAAGAGCTTCAAGTATGGATCTACCAAGGTAGAATAATGAAAAAAATTCAGTCCTTCATATCTCGAGAAACTAGCAAATTTGTCATGCAAAAACTAATTTGAGAGAAACTAGATTTTTTGGAGACCCTTCCCTCTGAATTTTGGATGATTTTTCCCGTCGAATATTTGGGAATTTAAAAATTTATTCGAAGAGGGAATAATTATGATAAAAAAAATCCCTCCATATCCCTAAAAAATATGTACTTCATGGCATGAAAACTAGTTCACGCAAAATTATATTTTTCAACGATCATTTCCTCCAATTTTCGGGTGATTTTGCCCACTAGAACCCTGAGAAGCGGACAGGTAGCTCGCTGATTTTTTCCATTACTATGTCATGGCAGCCATTAATGGAGATTTACATTTGTGGGAATGGTTTTTTTTCCATTTGTGATGAAATAAATTCCATTGCGATAGGTTTTTGATTTTGGTGCTTCATGCGAAATTTTTCTTTAATCCAACAACCAGTTTGATGGGAAATTGAAATTTGTTCTTCATGGAGCCAAAAGTGAAATTTCTTCACTTTGAGAATTACTTGCCAAAAATTTGAGGTTTGAATATGATTTTTAATGTATTTCATGAGATAATAACTTAACAACAAACATTTTGTCAATCAAATCTAACGTGTTTGCAAGATATGTTCGATTCTTGTTTTTATGGCAATGGAGTTTTCATAATTCTTTTCCTTTGTTCTTCATTATTTATTCTTGGTTTGATCAATATTCCATTTTGTGACCTATGTGCCATCATGGATTGAAGGATAATTTTCTATGATGGATCTATTTTGAGATTTGGCAATGGTGGAGTGGTGGGTGGTGTTATCTACTGACTTTTCTTACAGCGGTGAGAAGTAGTTAGAAGCGTGCAAGAAGTGCCAAAGCAGTTAGAAACAAATTCAAATTTTGGATTTGGATTTGGGTGCATTTTTTTCCTTTATTTCCTTGACCTCAAGGATATGAGGGACATAAAATTCCATGGTGATCAAGAGGACGACACGTGTCCTTGATCCGACGGTAGGGAATTTGAGCTCCAAAAATGCACTTGGGGGCTGAACTGACAAATATGAAGGTCACATGTGGGTCCCAGAGGTCACATGAGGTCTAGGAACATTTTTCCAAGGTTTACATACCTGACCTCAAGGACTTCAAGGACATAAAATCCCGCCAGGATCTTGGTGCTGACACATGTCCTCCCGAAAATTGACTAACTTCCGAATTGTCTCCAAGAGGGTAACTTAGAACGATGATAACTTGAGCTCCCGGTGGAATTTCTTGATAAAATTTTATATGATCCTGACTGGAAATGTAATTTTTAATCCAATGGTGGGGGTATAATGTCTTTATTATTCCATCTGATCCCTAAAAAAATAGATTTTTATCTGGTACTCTACTTGTGGTGAGAAAACACGCTTTGCAATCCCTATGCGCCAAAGTGTTGTGAAAAATATTATTTCATAATATTGTATGGATTGGAATTATATTTTTAGAGATGTTATTTTACTCCTAACTCCATTTGGATCTCCTAGAATCTTCTTCTATTATTTTGGGCACGTGCCTTTGCTTTGGCTGTGAATCCCAACTTTGATGAAACTTCCCCAAATGCTCCAAATCTTCCCTGAACCTTCCAAAATCACCTTCATGATGTTCCTATGCCTTTTAATTTCTTCCACATATTTTTTTTATTTTATGATCCACTCCATGGGGTTTCTCTAGTCCTAGGAAGGCCAGTGATAGCCCTTCCCATGACTACCCGAAATTTACATTTTTAAAGAACTCCTAAAATCACCTAGGGGAATGAATTGACTTTCCTAAAACACCTAGGGGACCAATTTCATCAAATAGGGGGTGACCAAATTGACATATTTTACCTGGGGTTCCTAGGAATGATAAAACATGAAAAAATTGGCACATGGGTATATTTTTCGTGCTTGGAAACTTAAAATTTCCCTATCACACATTTACATGACAACACTTATGAGTAAATTTGTAAGGAACCCATCAATACATTTTTACATGTTAAGCCATATCCCCCACATTGGGAGCTTCTGAAATTCTCTAAATTCAATAGAAAATAAGATCCCCAACAACATCTTTGTGCCTTTAGGAACTCATGCTACCTTATTGCACATGATCAAGATCTTATGCTTCGTACCTTTCCCATGTCATTGGTTGGGCCTGCTCTAGACTGGTATAATGGCATCCCTCAACATTCCCTCTTTTCCTTCACACAACTTGCGCAAATTTTCCTAGAACACTTCTCCATCAACATAATGTGTAAGATAACCATCACTGACCTTTACGCCATTAAATAGTTTGAGGATGAATCAATTTCCAATTTCATCGCTAGGTGGCACGGGATTATTAACCAACTATCCTTCTCACTACCTCAAACTGAATTGATTGATATCTTTTCTAGATCATGTGCCAAACACATTTCATATACCCTTAAAATTCAATCTTTCCAAACCTTTGAGGAAGCTTTTACTATGGATCACAAGTTAGAACTATGTACCCTTGAGTAAGGCCATGTTAAACTTCACTCTAATAAACCCAATACTGAGTTCAAAAAACTATTCACCCTAATGAGTTGTATAAAAAAATTCATAACAACTCATCTTTTGTATTTTGATAAGGCTATTGTAAACCATGTCTATGTATTTTTAGGGAACATTACTGCACATTACCATCACAACCATGAACTTTTGGCATAATGATTAATTAATATAGTTATATCTAGTTATCTTTATTTTGTGATATTATGTGTGCATTTATTCTTGTTATCCAAATAATTTTTTGGATGATTTTATATGTGTTGATGCCACTCTTGGTTGTAAGTAATTTTCCACATGCAGTGAAGGAACTTGTCCACAACAACTCGTCCACAACCAAAGAACCTATATGCGATAACTCATCTATAGACAAAGAAAATTATTCAAAGTAAAGAACCTACATTTTTAAAGCTCCTTTAAAACATGAAGTAATGGCACTCAAGTTTTTACGTGCCATTTGAGAAATAGTTATAACAAGAATGTGAAAATGGGAAACAAATCAATATTTGATTTGGTTGTTGATACAAACTAGTGGACAACTGATTAATTACGTTGAAAACTTTTTTATGAAGAGTTGATTGATTATCGGCACATTTTTTAAGTGTTTATTAGTTAAATAACCATTATGAATTATGTAACATGTGTTGAATCTCTCATTGTTATGTTGAATATCTATCACTTGTTTGTTGGAAACTCTTTGTTGTATTCTTCTTCCTCCTACATGTGTTAAATGAAGGTATAAAGGAAAGGGATAGTTCCTTGTTACATGGAGTCAAATAATCGTCGTGGACAATTAGCTATTGAATAATTTGTTCCTATATGTAATGCTTTTATGAAAATAAATAAAAATATGAGTTCTTTCATTTAGTTCTTAGCTACAGAGTTAGGATGGGATTAACACCCAATTCAGGGACCACTTGAGGTCTACTACATCCCTTCCCTGTTTTTTTATGAACACTTACTTAAGGAACCATTTTCTTTCTGAATCTGTAACTAGTTTTCAATTATAAGCATTTAACTGTCATTTATTTACGAGTTTAAGTTTTTTTCTTTTAGTATTGTTGTAACAAATTATTTCCTTTCCAACCTCTCAAATAACTGTAACTATGGACACAACATCAACATTATTTCAATTCTATGCTCCTTGGTTTGATAATTAAATGAATGTGATTCAATTTACATCATATTAATTGTTGTAAGTTGATTTACACCACCATTTTTTCTCTATTCTTGGGGATATTACCAAGTTGTAGGATTTATTGAGGTTTTCATTCCTAAATTTATAAGAACATACTAGGTTATATAAATTCCACCTCTAAACCCCTCCACTAATGCATGCTGATTGAGTTGAGTCACTTGGCGTATACACCATTGTAGAGATTCCCATGAAATATTCCTACCCAATCCTCAAATAGCATAAATCGCTCGATTCGAAGAAGAAATATCCTCTTGTTTTTGCTAATAGAGCAACCCCTCCCAAGTGAAAGTTTTGAAGATGTTCTTGAATAGCCAAACATGGCAAAGGAGGTGAATAAAATTATGGAATTAAGGGAACCAAGTGCATTTGAGTTTCCTATCTCTAATAACAATCAGCATTCTGTTATGAAGAACATCTCTCCATCAACTCTTCCTAATTTTCATGGATCTATGACTGAATACCCAGACACTTTCTTGTTTGATTTTGGACTTGTGCAAGAATTATGACTACAAAATTGATGCACACAAGTTGAAATTTTTCATTGCTACACTCAAGTATATATCCTTGAGATGGTTTATGGGCCTAGGAAGAGATGTTGTTACTACCTAGCAACAGATGAAGGAATTTTTTTGACCAATTACCAAGACTACTACAAGCCAAGTAGAGGAGGAGATGAACTCTTCAAGATGGAATAGAAAGAAGATGAGCCACTAGAAGATTACCTAGAGATATTTTTATTTTGTGTTCAGAATTCAAGACATGGAAGGTTTCCTCTTGATTCTCTCAATTTATTCTTCCTAAAAGGAATTGGTGAGGAAGATATGGATGCTTTGTACTTAATAGGAGTTGAGGAAATCTCCACAGCCAATTTTGATGAGATTTTGAAGCATGCATGAATTATTCTAGAGAAACCATGAAAATAATAAGAAGTGTTAGATCAAATGGTGGAGAAACTGCCAAAGGAATTGGGGAAATATCTAAATCATATATTGTAAACATGTTTAAGAACATGAAATAAGAAATAGTTAATGACATGGCCACCTAGCTTGATGCTCTTCATGTAAAGAATAAGAGAGAGGATGTAGAGGCATCACTTACAAATTTCTTCCATTCTTATAGAAGAAATAAAGTTGATTGCACATGCGGTGACTTTATTCATCATTACAAAAGGAAAGGAGGCTACACTAGAGTTTAAAATGATAGAAATGGAGGATGGGAAATTTTTCTATGTTGCCCAAAGGAAGCCATGGATGCCAAGACAAGGAGGTATGTCACAATATCCTATGCCATATTTTTAAAATTGGGCTAGTAATTCATATATGTAACCCCACATTAAGCTAATACTCAAAGCAAGGTTGCGCTCATTACCCTAGCCAATACCAATAGCCATGGCAATGTCATTTCTCATGCCAACAGTGGCAGCAACCCCCTTATTCATGGAAAAAACCTTGGAGAGGAGGGAAAAAATGGGGAAATCAACCTCCTAACTACCAAAAAACCTACCAAAAACCTCCCTACCCACAACAGCAGATTTGATGTCAACCAAAAGCTACTCAATTTCCAAATCAACTAAAAATAACCCCAATAATAAATTTGCTTAGTCATTCTATAACGTTGAATCAAACCAATACTTTTCTTATTCATTTGATGTCAACAATATCCATCTTCACTCAGGAAGATCACTTATGTCACCAAGTAAACCTATAATCATGGAGATAGCAGATGAACCGAGTTGTTGAAATATGATCCATAGTAAAGCGAGAACATTTGAAAGATGATCCACAACAACATGAATAGAATTTCAGGAAAGGTAAAATATAATTCAATGGACCCCCATTTCTAGAAATATTGCAAGAGATAAAATTTGACCCTAAATTAGATTCTTATTTTGATTTTGTCAATTAGTTGAAGGACATTTGTGTAAATATTCCACTCATTCAATCCATCAAGGATGTGCCTATTTACAACAAGATAATCAATGATCTATGTATAAAGAATCCAAGAAGAAAAAGAAAAGATCCATCCATTATACAAGTCATTGGATAGTTGGTTGACATCATGCTTGGGAACTTTGTGCTACCTAAGTACATAGATCCAAGCATTCCTTTAGTGAATGTCACTATCAATAGAACTACAATTAAAAATACTCTAATTGACTTAGGGGCAGAAATCAGCATCATGACTAAGTAATTCATGGATGACCTGAAGTTGGATGGACTAAGGCCAAAAACTATAGTATTGTAACTAGTAAATAGATCAATAATAAATTCTAAATGAGACCTTGAGGACATTGTTGTGGTAGTGGACTCTTGGGAATACCTTATCGATTTCATTGTCATGTAACCAAAGGAAAGTCTAGGAGGTTACCCTCTTATACTAGGAAGGCCATGGTTGGCCATTGTTGATGCATTTATAGGGTGCAGGTCTAGAAACATGATCATCTCAAATGGAAATGGTACCAAGAAACTTATACTCTATCCTCCTACCCAATTATTGAATGATGAGGATCAAATAGTTTGGATTGAAGAACCAGAAGTTGATCAATTCTTTGTCCAATAGTTGATGATGTTGGAAAAGTCTTACACTATTGAAGATCAGGAGGAATATGTTGTTCTCTCTAATATTTTGTAGAACAATTATGGAAGAAATGAAGAATTTGATGACAGATTAAGGTTCTTGAGTTTTCCCTTGAACCAAGTCCTACCATGGCAAAGCACCATTAAAATTCCAGGTAAGAATTGTAAGAATTGTGTTCAATGTTATATCTCTCCAAAAAAGTAGAAATGATGCATAAGAGGCCACTAAATGTGAAAAAGATGCTAAATAGACAACAAGAGTAATTTTTATTGCTCTTCTTCAAAAACATAAAACAACATTTGATTAGGATTATGGTGATATGTGTGGGATTCATCCTAGGATTTTTACTCATATAATCTACATCAACGAATATTTTAAACCAATCAACCAACCACAAAGACGCATGAACCCAATAGTATAAGAATTTTTGAAGGATGAATTACAAAAGTTAGTAGATGTTGGATTCATATACCCCATATCAAACAGCCAGTGGGTATGACCTCGGTAATTATACAAAATAATAATGTAAAATGCATAATTTGTGAGGATTCCAGAGAGCTGAATTAAGCTACAAAGAAAGACCACTTCACATTTCCCTTCATGGATCAAGTGTTTGATACCCTAGATAGTAAAAATTACTCCTTTCTTGATGGATACAATGGAGACAATAAAATCCATATTACACCTAAAGACCAAGACAAGACTACATTTACATGTCCATGGGGACATTTTCCTATTCAGTTCTCTCATTTGGCTTGTGTAATGCACCGACCACAATCCATAGGGAATTCCTAAGTATCTTCTCTGGTTTGACAAATGACTTCATAGAAGTCTACATGGATGAGTTCACTGTTCAAGGCAATAATTTTGAAGAGGCTATACAAAATTTGGATAATTTCTTGAGATGATGAAAGGATCAAAATTTTCCCTTGAGTAATTATAAGTTCTATATGATGATGTCAGAGGGTATAGTGTTGGGGCACTACCTTTCCTCATAAGGAATTCAATTAGATCTAGAAAAAGTGTCAATCATAGTTAACTTTCCCACACCAAGAAAAAAAAATTTAGAAGATTTTTTGGTCATGTTGGATATTATAGAAGTTTCATACAAGACTTCAACAAAATTTCAGTGCCACTTTTTGTATTGTTAGGAAAGTATGTTTATTTTTTTGGGTGAGAGATATGAAAGTATGTTTATTTTCATACAAGACTTCAACAAAATTTCAGTGCCACTTTTTGTATTGTTAGGAAAGTATGTTTATTTTTTTTGGACTGAGAGATATGAAATTGTTTTCAAACTTTAAAGAAGATGTTAACTACTACTCCTATATTGAGAGGACTTGATTGGAACTTTCCTTTTCACATCCACACAAATTCATCAGATCATGTTATTGGAGTTGTTTTAGGAAAAAGTTATGGAAGTCTAAATTGTGCAATATACTATGTTAGCAAGAATTTGTAACATGCAAAATTGAACTATACGATTCTGAAAAATTCTTGGCAGTTGTATATTCTATAAACAAATTCAAACATTATATCATAGGATATCTAGTGTTTATTCACATTGATCATGTTTTCATCAATTATCTAATAAAAAACTAGTAGTAAGAAGCAGAATCATAAGATGGTTGTTCCTCTTGCAATAATTTGATGTCACCATAGTGGAAAATCCTAGAAAAGATAATGTGGTAGCATATTTCCTCTCAAGAATGGAGACCAACAGTGAAGAGAAATTAGTTGATGATTCATTTTCATATGATCACTTTTTTGTATTTCTACAAGAACACCTTGGTACACATATATAGCCAACTACTTGGTCTTAGGTAAAACACCTCCACATTTTTCATCTTCTGAGAAAAGGTATTTAGTTGAAAAGAGTTTACCTTTTTCTTAGATAGTTGGATTTCTCTTTCATATAGGTCAAGATCAAGTAATGATAAGTTGTAAAGATGATGAGGAGACATTTGATGTCCTCGAGACTGCCACATTGAACCCTATGGAGGGAATTTTTCTCTAAAAAGAAAAATGCGAGAAGGTGTTGACTATTGGCTACTATTGGCCAACATTACACAAGGATGCAACACTATACACTAAGATATGTGAAAAATTCCAGAGAATGGGCAATCCCACTAATTCTGATGAGATTTCATTACAACCTCAACTAGCTCTACAACCTTTTGATAGGTGGGGTTAGGATTTTTTGTTCTAAAAGATCATCCATCTCGGTAAATAGATTATATCATGGTATGTATAGATTACATAACCAAGTGAACAAAGGTAAAAGCATTGCCAAGAAAGAAAAGGAAGAAGGTATCCAAATTCATGTATGAGAGCATCTTCACCAAATATGGATTGCCAAGGGAGATTGTTATAGACCAAGGTACACATTTTACTACTGGCGTAATTTCTTATTTGGTTAGAGAAAATGAAATCGGTCATAAGAATTCTACACCATACCATCCCCAATATAATGGCCAAGTAGAGATCACAAACAAATAGATAGAAGCCATATCAACAAATACTATAGCACTCCATAGAAATTACCAAGTAGGTAGGATTCTAGAAGCAGTTTGGGAATTTAACACAACATGGAATACCACAATTGGATTCACACTAGGTAAACTCTTATATGGCAAGATTGTTGTTTTGCTAATAGAAATTGAGCATAAAATGTTGAGAAGCGCACTTGATATGGGAATAGATTTATCGAATATCGAGAGATAAATAATTCTCAAGCTTGAATGAGTAGGATGAATTGAAGAATAAAGGAATTCATAACACGAGAGGTAATATAATTACAATGAATCAAATGGCATGACCAGTATATTAAGACAAAATAATTCCAAAAAGGTGACTAAGCACTTCTATTTGATTCAAAATATAAAGATCATATAGGAAAGCTCAGAACAAGGTGGTTATGCCCCTATGAAATTGAGAATATATTTCCTAATGGATTTTTAAAGTTTACTACCATTAATCATGTGAGATTCAAGAAGTTGGTGAATGGACACGGGTTAATATTATACAAAACTCTAGTTGATAAAGGCTCATTCATGAAACTGTTTAGAGGATATATGATAAGAAGGGATAAAGAAACATCAGCCATAACCTCATAGGTTGTTCATATTGGCTAGCCTTATGAGATTGTATAGGATTGAGGAGATTTTAGTAACCTTGGACCATTCAGCTTTTTGAATATTTTAAGGCCAAATAAAAGTGTTGTGATCTACCTTTCTAGGTGATCATCAGCACTCTGCTAACCCATTTATTTTATATAAGTTTTTATTTTGTAGGGTTTAATGACAAGTGATTGCAGAAGGTCATGATCTCAATCATAAGGAGAGAATGCAATGACTAAAAGTTCCATTTTCAGCCACAGGAAATAAGCCCCTGTTTAATTGTAGTGTTTGAAAAAACTCTTGAATACAAAGGAATAATGTACAATGTGGAAGATATCTAAGGAATTATTGGCACCCCAAATAATTGGAGTTACCTCTTCGGGAATCATCCATTTGTAGTAAGGAGTAGTTAATATAAGTTAATTCCACATCCATAGCATAAAAAAAACTTGTATGTAGCCAAGAATCTAATTAATAAAGCATGCACATCCATCATTGCAAGCAAACAACAAGATAAGTGCATCCATCTATCACTTTAATAAAGTATGATTAGATTAATTATATTTAATTAGGAGTTATGTCAAGTCATCATGCATGTGCTAACATTAAAAGACTATCTCCTTTCAAGATATGATGTGTTCACTTTACCCCTCCACATAAGCCAATGTTGTCACATCACTTTTCTTCATATGCTCAATGTTGTCACATCCATTAATGATTAGTAACCCCTACACAAATTATTTTTCCCTCGACAATAAAGTTCAAGTGATGAAAATCCATCAACACAACTCATTTGTGCAAAATTATTTCAAAGGAAAATCATGTTGTTACGTACTGAGCCTGGGAGAAGCTACGTATCCACCATGGGAGGTGATTTGATCATACATGATCCTTCTATGCATTTACAACTCCTAAATCATCCTAAAATTTTCCAATATTTTGAGAATCATGGTTGGATGTAATATATCAACAAGTTTTAGGGTTTTGATGAGGCAATTGTAACAAAATTTGCAAACACCCATGAATGATGGTGAGGCAAGAGTAAAAGGGTTAACCATAAGATTAAATGATAAATTTTTGAAAGAATTTATTTTTCTTCCTACTTAAGGAGAAATACTTCTAGATAAATCCAACCCAGAGGTAGCAAGAAGGGAGTTTGTAGACGTTGATGATGAATTCATCTCAAATAGACAAGGTACATTTAGAACATCCTTTAAACCCTTATGGGCACAAGTGATGAACCCTATTTTTTCATGTTTATCCCATGTAAAACCATGTGTTATTTTGGTATCATTTTACATGATGTATAATTTTGGCATTTTATAGTTAATACTTTACTATGTTTTGGAAGGAAATGTTGTGCATATTATTGTTATTACTTTTTTAAATATGTATTAAATGAATCATTTATGATTATTAACAAGATATTTGGAAAATAATATGTTGAGTCATCACAAGAGTTAAATTCATACTAGTGCATGACTCGTTGGTGCATTGGCACATGACTCACCTTTGTATTAACGTAGGACTCTCTAAGGAGTACAGGACTCATTCATTAATTTAGACTTCTTTGATGGAATGTACTAGCACAAAGGAGATGAATCACTCAGATCGATGAACTACAAGTTGATACAACTAAAACATTAGTTAACACAATGACATGAGCATGAAATGTGTGCCATTACTTCAACCTACCTTCATGCGGATTATGAGCCCTAGTAACTCCTAGTTTAACTCCAGTTACCTAGAAACATGATGTAAATAGACACTTATGGATTCATGATCACCGTGATTCTCTGGAATCAATCCAGGATCCACAGTATCCTCCAACACTAATTGACTCTCTCAAAGGATTAAATTATAGCCTTCATCTATAGTTAACAAGATCAGTTCAAATAAAACACTGCATAGATTTCTCCTTCCATAACTACAATTCTTAGGTAGTTAGTCATTGTTTTAGTTAGCAATCGGATAAGTAGATATTATTAATTACAAATAACTAGTTCTCTCCTAGAGGTACTAGGAATTCTCTAGTATAAAAGAGCTAATGTATGATGATTAAAAGTTTGGTTCAGTTAGTTGATTATTGTAAAAGTAGTTCTTTCAATAAAATTACAAATTCAAGGTAAAAATTTATTGTGTAACTTGTAACATTAAACCTGATTGAAGGGAAGGAGAAAGGGTCACTCCTCCCCAATGAGAAGGGAGAATTTAATTTTATTTCCTTCTATTGTTCAGCATTCCTTTAAATTTCTAACATTGCATTATCTTTAATTCATTTCATTTTGTCTTTAATAAGTATTTTCTTTTGGCTCATTTCATTTCCTCATTGCAACTAGTATAATATTCTGTTAATGTTCTTGTTAGATAAGTACCGAGAATGATTCCAATTGTTCCCTTTGTTACAAATAGCCATGGACACTTCCCTAGACTGACAGATATAATATAAATAAAGTGTGAGTATAAAGACACTTGTCACTTTTTTTGGCACCGTTTCTGGGGATTTTAAGGTGTTATCAAAGGTTAAGGTGCTAGCTAGAAGTATTGTCTAGTTGTCTGGTAAGTTTCCATTTAGAAATTTTATTTCCATAACTCTTTTGAAGAAAGAAGACCTTGTATTGATAGTAAGAATCCTCTATGATTTTGAGTATGTGGAACACAAACAATCAAGTTAAGTGTTGATAGTTAGGAAATTTTCCTCAGTATGATAGGATTTTATGCTTATACCTAGAGACCATAGAGGTATATTCATTAGATTAAATTTTCAAAAACCCTCAAAAAAAGTCTCGTAGAACAACTTGCTGACCAAGGAAGGATTTTTGATGAAGTAGATAACCCTAATGGCGTAGAAAATGGAAACCCTCTAGTTGGAAAAATGCTTACCTACCCCATCGAATTGGATCCTAATGACCAGGCTCCTATGAAAAACATATCCCCTTCAATTTTACCAACTTTACGGGGTTAGTTTCAAAATATCGACCCGATTCTTTTTTAATTCAAATTTTTGTGCCAAACCTAATATTACACTTTCAATTCCCATAACCTCAAGTTATTTCCCTCCTCTTTAAAAGACACGTCTATGAGATGGTTTATGGGCTCAACCCCTAACTCCATCCATAGTTGGCAGGAGATGGAGAAATTATTATTGGATAAATAACCAAGAATATTGTAGAGTATATGATAGGAAGGAAGAATTTTTAGAATTCAACAAAAAGAGGAAGAGAGTGTGGAATATTATCTAGATTGCTTCCTCTTCCTTCACAGGAGGTGTGGTACTAGTCTAGATATTAATCTACTCAAAACATTATTCCTCAAAGTATTGGATGAAGACACATATGAGGCCTTCAATCTTCGGGAAATGAAGACACAAATTAGAATTTACATAAATTATTGTCCTTTGTAGGAATTACTCTAGAACTCACCCCAACTTTCATAGATAGAAAGGCACAATGGCTAGTGGTGATATATCCAAACTAAGGGAATAAATTGTAAATTTTAGAATAGAACTCTTAGTTCAACTCAACACCCCTATCGATAGGGAGAAATCTAGGAATATAGAGCCTTTTCTCATCTCTTGCCCAAGATATATGAACAAACATGGGCTTAAGGACTGCCCCTTAAACAAGACAGGACATCGGTATTCTCTAAGAATTAAATCATGCCACAAACCAATGTGGATTTCTTCCCTTGCTAAAGAACCACCTAAAACAAAACACACAAGAAAAAGTTGAGTTAAATTATATGGCTCAGAGGCAAGGAGAGAATTTCCAATCTAATTAGAATCATTCCTACATGCCAAAATCACAATGGGTTCCAAATCAATGGAATGTACCATGGTCATACCCCCAACCTTGGGTGTAAACACTAAAATCAAGTCACACTCTCCTTTCGTACCTCAACCAATAAGCACCCTTTATTACATTTACCTAGTCATGGCCCCCTTCACCCCATTAATATTAATTTAATTACTCTAACTAAATTAATTTATTATCCTCACTATATTTATTATTTCAATATTTATTTAAATAATATCCACACATATAGTTCACTTAGACACCTCACCAAGCCAACTCAACAGTTGTCATAACTAACTAAGACTTACCCAAACCCTAAAAATCAATGCCTACATTCCCTCTAACCACATTCCCACATGCTCACAAGAAGCTCCTAGTCTAATCCGTGGGATAATGGACATGAGATCAAGGAAATCAAGAGGATCTCCCTAGTTTAGTAAACCTAGGAAATCCCACCTTGACCAATGTCGGTTACCCCTAACCGTCGCCGGTTAAGCCGGACCGCCGTCGGTTACCCCTTTTAACCCCTAAACTACCTTATTCTCAAGGTTGGAAAACATTGGGAGAAGTTTTGATGAAAGAACACATCTCAGAGAGATAACGCATCTTCGAGAGAGAAAATTCAGTGAAAACCCACATGCGGAAGGAGATTGAGCATCTTCTCTGCACTGACCATCCCGACCATGATCGATCTATCAAGCAAAAAGGAGTGTACATGTAGCCCATGCAGAATATTTTCTTCAATTGGTGATCACTTGCAGCCTTCAACCCCTCATCAACACCTCCATCCCTCACACACAGGCATTCAGGACCGGAATCCAAGTAAGTATAACATCATACTTTCTTGGTTTATTTCATTTTATCATCATTTTATCATCCATTGTTTACTTTGCCCCCTATTGACCTTCTCAACATTTTCACCTCCATATACCCATTAAAACCTCACCAAAGCCTACTCTAGTCACCCAATACCTCATCTTGACCCACCAAAGTCCTTTGTGCAATCACAAAGGAGACCACAGCTTGTTCTGTGATATTTCCAGATCTCACAATAACCGGCACCGTTACACCTAACCACCATCGGTCACCCTTGACCGACACCGGTCTCTGTATTTTCCCACACAGCCTAGAACAGAGACCTACCCACCTAATTTCATCTCACCCTCATTCACCTGTGATCTACCCGAGACCTCTATCAAACCTGTAGAGACCCAGAACCAATCATTTGACCTTTGGATTCTATTCTAGCTTAGCCTGTTAGATTATATCTATTTCTTATTGTGTTTTAAGTGAGATACCTAAATCATTTAAAATAACAATAGGATTTACTTTGTTTACAACATTAAATTGTTTAAAAAGTGGGTGATAGCCATCTAGGAAGTATCACACTTCTCGGATCTAGCATACGCTAGGTAGTTCACTTGCCCATATTGTTTAATTCCTTCTGGTGGTCTTGTTTTCATTACAGGTAGTTCCTCCTAGCCAAAGGAAGCTCTCATGATCAGTTGTGGATCTGGAAGTCATACGCATGCACAACAACCCATCAACCAACATTTGAACAAGGTATTCCTCCTACACCCATTACCCTATTTGTTTCATCAACACTTCAAAGAAACGATCTAAGAATTAGGTGAAACATTTTGGCATGCCGGTGGGACCCATCCGGGGTTCCTTGCATTTCATTCATTCCTAGGAAAAAATTGTGTGTTTGTTTCCCTTCTAAAAAGCGTACACACTAATTTTCTTCCTTGGTAATCCACCTCTTCTTTCTATTTTCTCTAAAGGAAACTTTTCTTTTGGTGTAATTAAAAAGAACCATTTCTTCATGTTTTTTGCATTGTAGTGAAAGAGCATCCCTCTTCCTCTTCATCTTATTGTGTCATCCAATTTCACATTTTTGATTTGGGTTTAAAAATAAGTGCATTCCATTCTGATTTATTGCATTAGCTCACATTAATTGAGGGCAACCTATATGCTTTGGAAGTCATGCCCAGCTGATGGTTGACAAACGAATCATAGAAAAGCACTTCTATCCTTTTCTCTTTCTCTGAGTCTTACCAAACCTCACAAAAATTCAAAATACATACATTCTTAAACAACATCCTACCTGGAAGAAGTTGTAGGTGATCACATGATCATGACATAGTGGGCACCCAACTCGCTGCTCTGTCGAGTCATACTTCAGAGTGAAGCCCGCCCCCACCATAACATACCTGAAACCTCACCTTTTAGATCTCCTTCTTTGTAGGAAGCCATCCTCACCAAAAACTCTATTTCACAATTCATGTGTCAGTCCCTAAATAGCATAAGCTAAACAAACATAATAGAAAAGGCACTCCTAGGATCACATTTTCTTAGTGTTTTTTCTTGGCTTGCATTTTGAGGTGAGAGATCACATTCGTCACTTTTTTTTGTTCATCCTTTGCGCTCCTCATCACAGCTGGTGTATTCCGGCTTCACACTGAGTGTGCTAGGCCATATCATCATCATTCTACGAATTTTGGGTCGATTCTACATCAGATTTTAATTCACAACCACTTTCTTTCATCACTGTTTCAATTTCATAGTAACCATCGTCGGTTACCTGACCGCCATCGGTTATACCCAACCGACGTCGGTTCCAAGTCCTTTTGCTAACCTACTCAAAAGGACATTTTTCTTCACTTTCTTCCACTTTTCAGTCCCTATCACTATCATTATTCCCATTGACATTTTAAACATCTTCAGATTTGGCATACCTATCAGATTTTACCTTCTGCCTCATTGTTTACTCACTGTCATTTTCTATAGTAAATGCGGCGTGATGGTTACCCCTCAAGCGGCATCGGTTTTCCCTAACCGGCATCGGTTAGCCTGTTTCACATTCAGCCACCATTTGGTACTTAATCCACTTTTTTCACCTAGATTCACATTCTGTTGTTCTCTGTGTCATTTACGAGAGAAGCAGACCCTACGATCGATCTTGGTTCACATGGTGTTGACTTGAAGACAAGAAAGTGCACTCGTATTTCATGCCAGTTGTCAACCACTCCCACCTAGTCCTTCACCACCTTCCATTTTATCACCAGCCATGGATCCCATCCAGCCTATTACTATCGCTACCAGAGATGAGGTTTCACATGACTCCTTGACTAAACCCTGTGCCGCCTTGCGTTTTACCTTTCCCACTCATCCACGAGATGCCTGGGTCAGTTGATATATGGCATGCCCGTATCTATCCCCCGACTCTCGCACCCACTCCCGCATCGGCCCCATCTGGCTCCGTCTTTGCCCACATCCACCTTACCCCTAGTTGTTTCACGTTAGTTAGGTCCTATACCCCTATTATGATTGCCGCATGTCTACCTACCTCATGGCCCCGTTACATCCACCGTACCCTCGATGACTACCCCAAACACAACCTCATCCACCCCTAATGTCTCACACATACTGTAGCTACATTACCACCTCCAGTGTTGGTGACCCCTACCCCATTTAGAACATGTGGTTCTTTCCATTCCACAATCATTAGCCCTATTGCCACTAGGGTTACCATGACCCTTCCACCCCCATATACATACTATCAACAACAACCTCTGTTTCATCCATTATTCATTAGGGTATGTACCCCCTATTTCACTACCTTCTTCTCCACCACCCTACATGGCAGCCCCATACACTGGAGTGCCACCCCATTATATGCCCCAAAACCAACCTCTCATGCTACGGGAGGCATCCAATCATCACAACCCACCAATGACCTAATTAAATTGATGTTGGACAAGATGTAAACATTGGAGGCATCGGTTTCTGGCTCCCGTAACACTCTCACCTATGATGAGATTTGCAACGAGCCTATTCACCCATCCATTCCTATCCATTCATACCTGTGCATTGGGAAATGGCTAAATTCAATCTTTTCAATAGCAAAGAAGACCCCATGACAACATTTGTGGTCATTGAACATGGGTGTTATCGATCACTCATGATGATGCCTTGCTTTTGAGAACCTTTCCCATGTCCCTCACTTTGGACTGCATTAGATTGGTATAGTGGGTTACCTAAACACTCTATATTCTCATTCAATCAGGTAGCCCAAGCCTTCTTGGATCATTTCTCTATCAATATCAAGAAGGTTACCATGACCGATCTATATTCACACACGTCGGTATGAGGATGAATCTATCACAGATTTTTTGTCACTCATTGGTGCACTTTGATCAATCAACTTACCTTCCACTGCCCAAACCTGAACTCATTGAGCTCTTCACATGGGCTTGCTAGACATATCTCACGACCTTGTAGGTCAAACCTTCGAACATTGATGAGGCATTCACTATGGCATGAAAGTTAGAGATTTGGGCCATCGAAGAGAAGAAAATCCAATTACACAATAAGAATTTGGCATTCAAGTCGAATGATACCTCTTCTTCTTCCAAACCACAAACCAATTATTCAAAAGCTAAGGGCACCACTAACGTAGTGGTACTCAAGGCCAGCCTAACTCATCCATCAAATCAAGGCTACCCCTCATCTAATCTCTCACCTGTCCAGACTTTTCAATTTAGACAAGAGCAGTGAAAATATACCCCAATTGGGGAACCTTACTCTTCTATCTTAGAAAATCTTATCAAATCGGAGCCATCACCCTTCCACCTATAAAACCACACACTGGTTTTGACCCTGCTCGCCCCATGCCCACATGGTATAAAGAACATGATTTTTGTAACTATCATCGAGTAAAGGGTCATAGTGATGGAAATTGCATCACTTTCAAAAATATTGTCCAAGAAATGCTCGAGAAAGGTGAGTTAACTGTGGATAATCCCAAATGCCACCCCCTGACCAAAATCTACAAATCTTCAAAAAACCATTTCCCAACCATGCCCCTTCATCAATCAAACCGGTGAGACATCGACTCATGATACCCATACCCGAGGTTCACTATCTTTAATGAGGTTTTTGTCACCTCCCAATTACCCCATATTCCTTCCATAGAGGAGATCCTAGCCCGAAATCCTCCTTCCGCATTGGAACCAACCCCCTGTTCCTTCACCAAAGAGGAACACCTTTCATCTCCTTCATCACCTACGGAGGGTCTTCCGCTAACATTGAGCCCATCTCACCCCTAGCTTCACCACTTAGAGAACCTTTACCTACGGTACCTCCCTCCACCCATAGAGGAGCTCCCATTATCTCTCCTCCACCCCGAGAGGAGCACCCATTGCCTCCTCCACCCACAGAGGAGGTGCACCCATCTATTCCTCCACTTATAGAGGAGCTCCCATCATCTCCTCCACCTATCATAGACCTAGTTGAGATACCTTTGCCTCTTGGTGAGCATTCTCCATCAGCTACCCAGAATCCATAGACCTACTTTTGGCTCTCTTACCCACGGAAGCTAAAGCTAGCCAATTCCCCATCTCTAAGACACATTTTATGGGAATTTCCATTAGGTCCTCACCAACTCCACCCACAGACGTGTCATTCTCATGTTTGGCTGATCACTTAGATTATGTGGATAGGGCTTTACTATGGGGTGCCTCTTACTCCCCGTCTCAACACTAGATGTAGAGATCCCTCATTGATACCTCCACTATCTACCCAAACACATTTTGACCAATCAAACCAAACACAACCACCTCTATCACATAACCCCTTCCATGATACTGTTAGCACTCAAACCACACCCTTACCCATAACCCAACCTACATCTAAACCCAAACCCACACCTATAACATTTGCCTCAACTAAACCTATTACCACTTTAGGGGTCACCCCGACCACCAACCTTACTCATCCACCTATTAAACTGGATTTAGCTACATCCTCCAACGTCAATACCACACCTACTCGACACCCAAACCAAAGAAACAAACTCATCGACCTCATACCCCGACCACACCAATCACACCCACACTTGTCCCATCTATCTTAAGACCTCAGCTACCCAACATGGTCAAGCAACCTTCACCCATCCATAAACCAATAACACAACAACCCATTCCTTCCTCACAAACCTCTAACCTACCCAGGCACACAACATGACTTACACCTGCACCTGTCAGTCTCTTTACCACCAATACCTCCAATACCCTCAGCTATTGCTTCACTACCCACTACACTTAGTCATTGTCCCTCACACCCCAAGCACGACCCCATGTCATCTACCTTCACAGCACCCCTGTTATCCCCATGGGTAACTCACCCTCTTCCTCCATCTACTTTTCCTTCTAGACCTCGTACACCCACATCACCTTTACCCAAGAAGGTGTAACCCAAAAACAAAACCCCACTACCCCATAATAAGGTAGTCAAAACAACCACACACCCTCCTACCCATCCATCTATTGTACCCCTACCCAAACAAACACGACCGATACCTAAAACCACACCGGCACCTAAACCCATAGCTCGACCCATTCCTACTCTTCCAAAAATAGTTCCTCGACAATCAACCACACCTACACCCAAACCCACGTTCACTTCCCATTGTGATCCACTAGCAAGGTCCTATGCCAAAATTTTAACCAACCTCCTCGAGACCTTGTTATCACATTACCACCACTCTGACCTTATGACCCCCTCAAACCCAAGCCAAAAGGGTTTGATGATACTAAAATTTTGCATACCATCGTGTGTCAGGGCATGATGTGGAGAAGCTAAAGGCCTTGAAAACCATCCTTATCCAATTGTGTCCACCAGAAACCAACTTTGATGATGATGACCTTCTTGATGAGGATCCTTCTTCACTGAC
Source organism: Taxus wallichiana var. yunnanensis (assembly GCA_018340775.1). Lineage (NCBI taxonomy): Eukaryota > Viridiplantae > Streptophyta > Pinopsida > Cupressales > Taxaceae > Taxus > Taxus wallichiana. Next base: position 133,024,488 of record CM031234.1, read on the forward strand.
ACCCATTCCCACACTGCCCACTCAACAACCACAACCTCCACCCTCACCACTCCTAGAGCCACCCTCAAGATTTGAAATTAACATGGTTGCATTAGAGAGAACTTGCCATGCCACCACCCCAATGTCATTGTGCCTAACTCACCTCACAAGGATTTTCTCCTCCAGTAGGTTTTTCCCTTCATGTCATTATACCACTCATCCTACACCTTCTCCATTTTCCAACTCCCCTCAAATCAACATGATACATGTCACTACATGTGTGCAGAAGGGAAAAGAAAAGGAAACTGACCTACCAACCAATCCTATACCCAACATACCATCTATACCCATACCTAAAATAACTATCCATGGCCCCACGTACCCCATTTCTAATGGCGTCACACATCACACCATGCTCAAACAATTACACCAATCTCCCCTCAAAATGTCCTTATATGACCTCATCAAACCTCGAAATCCCATCGTCAAGCTCTCATGGAGGTTCTTCAATCTATTGAGGTTTTACCCAATGACCCTACACCCGTAGCCTCCATTATCACACCCCATCATGTAGCCTCTCTCACCAAATTACCACCTTCATCTCACCCCACCTTGTTCACCAAGTGGCCTCCCTTAGCTTCTCAGAGGAGGAGATCGCGCCACACCAAAATGATGACCCGGACCCACCCTCTTCATCTCCATCCACATTGATGACATACGGGTACGCCGTGTGATGATTGATGGAGGTGCTAGCATTAACATCATTTCATCCCATGCATTTTCTCAAATGTGCATACCTGAAAATTACATGCATAAACATCCGGTCATGTTGCGTTCATTCAATGATGCTATCACCTCCACACTAGGCACTTTATCATCCTTCCATGTTCGCGTGGGCCCCCACTTTTTCTAGAATTGTTTTATGTTTTGGAGGGGAATTCCAATATAACTTGTTTCTTGGTAGACCCTGGATCCATGTCATGGGTTGCGTTCCTTCCACTTTGCATCGTTGTGTAAAGTTTGAACATGAAGGACACACTTATACCATTTCGGCTGACCCATCACCTTTCAAAACATGCAACATGCTTTACTGACCCAATGATGTGCTCATACTGTCAAGCCATCTACCTCCATGACCAATACCACTTCACTTCACCTACACCTCCACCTACCAGTATAACCACTGCTTTCACCGCACATACCTCCTCCATTCCTACTACTACTATAACCTCCATGGCTGACCCATTAGCTTCCCAATCCATTAACTCCACCTCTGCATCGACCTCGACACATCATCCATTCAGCTACCTACTTACCAACCACTGATCCCTTGGAAGGTGTTTTCAATGCCTCACTCTGGGGGAGTACCACCTATATAGTGTCAACACATTCCTTACTCCGCAGGAGTATGGAAGCCTTCACCAACACCCTCATTATGATCACCATATAGGAGAATGCCTCCTTTATGGTCCTCCTCATCTTCGTACTAGTCTCACCTATGGGGGACTTGATACTACCACTTACACACCTGAACCACCATCACAAACCCACCCATTTTCCACTGACTTCCAATCACTTACCAATCGCCATTTCACCCACACCTTCCTGCACCATTGTGTGTGGAAGGGTTTTGGTTTTGGATTTTATGAGCAAGGCCACCATACCATTATTCCATGTACCACCCATAAAACATAATGACCGTAGTGGTATCGGCTTCCCCGAACCTCCTACCAAATAGGCCCGCATTGAACTCATTGAGGACCCTAGCCCTTCTCCACCTTCATCTTCATCACCACCTTCACCCGCTCCACCTTCATCACCACCCTCACCGATGGAGTCGATGGATCTGAATCTATCCCCCCTAACTTTTTTTTTCATAAACACCATTTCCTTGGGGCCTTTGACTTATCAACGTGAAGGTGAGGCCCTTCCACTCTTCCATTCCTATATCTGAAATGATCGATGATGACACACCTATAATTAACATGTCATTCAATGTCAGGATGATGAATCCATACTCACCTACCTTGGTGTAGAAGACTCATATATTCATCGGTCGTTACCCTCTGAGATGTAAACCATGTTGAATGAATCGACTATCGAGATCAACATTCATACTCAGGATGACCGCACATCCTAAAGATCGGACAATCTTTAGATCTGAACAGGAAGCCATCACTTCTTTTCTCTGAGATCATAACCATGCTTTCACTTGGTCTTATAGACATGCCGGTATTGACCCCACCATAGTGGTCCACAATATCGTAACCATTCCCGATGCCAAACCTATCAAAAAAAAGTTGAGGAAAATGCACCCTCGCATTGCTCTTCTCATCAAAGAAGAACTTCAGCACCTTCTTTCCATTTCCTTCATCTTACCCATTGATTATCCTCATTGGATTTCTAACATTGTCCCTATTACTAAAGCAATAGGGGACTCCACATTTGCATGGACTTCCGTGACCTCAACCTAGCCTTGCCGAAAGATGACTTTCCCTTGCCGGTATTGATCAACTGGTTGACCTCACTGCTGGTCATGAGATGCTATCACTCATGGATGGCTTCTCGGGTTATAACCAAATTTTTCTTTCCCTAGAAGATCAACACAAGACCGCATTCATCACCCCTTGGGGAACCTTTTGCTATCGAGTCATGCCTTTTGGCCTTAAAAATGTTGGTGCCACATATCAGCGTGTTATGACTTACATCTTCCATGATATCATGCATCACATATTGGAAGATTACGTGGATGATCTCTTGGCCAAATCTAAATGTCTCTCGAGCACCTCGCCATCCTCAAAACCATCTTTGACCACCTCATTAAATATTGCATCCGCCTTAACCTAAAAGTGTGTCTTGCGGTTCTCTCAGGAAAGCTCCTAGGATTTATTGTTTCCCTCTGTGGTATAGAAGTTGACCCTACTAAAGTCAAGGCCATCCTTGAAATGCCTCCACCTACTAACCTTCACCAACTCCGTAGCCTGCAAGGTAAATTACAGTCCATTCACCATTTCATTTCACAATTATCTGATGGTGTCAACCATTTCATCATCTTGCTTAGGAAGGATGTCTCCTTTAAATGGGATGATGACTATCACAAAGCTTTTGAGGCCCTAAAACAATACCTTCTCCAACCACCCATACTCATTCCACCTAAAGATGATCAACCTTTTTACCTATACATATCAGCTACTGATCATTCCTTGGGAGCCATGCTCGCTCATCGTGATGAACAACATAGGGAGTAGGTGGTTTATTACATAAGCCATACTCTTTTGGACTATGAAACCCGATACAACCATCAAAAAAACTTTTCTTAGCCTTAGTTTTTTCATTGCCACCAAACTCCTGCCATTACCTACTCAACCAAAAAACCTATGTGTGTGACACACGATCCCTTACACTTCATGTACGCCAAACCTTATCAAAATCAGTGTGCCGCGTGATGGCTTATGCTTTTAGCTGATCTTGACCTTGAATTCATTCATCAAAAGTCCATCAAGGGCCAAGCTATCACCGACCAACTGGCTGATGCACCTATTTTGGGGATCAACCCTCTAATTTTGACTTTCCAGGATGAGTCAATTCTACTCTTTTTCCTGGATGAACCCCCTTACCAAATGACATTTTCTTGATGGTTCCAGTGTGTCGGTGTGGGGGGTGGGGCTGGTATTATCCTCATTCCTCTGGATGGAGAACCCATGCCTTTGTCTTTCAAACTAGACTTTGAATGCACCAACAATATTTGAGTATGAAGCGCTCGTACTAGGTCTCTCAAGCCGCATATGCCCTAGATGTCAAATCAATCCACATCTTTGGTGATTCACAATTGGTTGTAAACCAAGTCAATGGTATGTACCAATGTCATAATGAGATACTTCAAAAGTATAAACATCATGTAGACATACTTTTGACCACCTTTGATCGTTACACCCTTCAAACCATCCCACGTTCAACCAACAAATTTTAGATACCATGGCCTGCTTAGCTTCCCAAATACCCGCTTCCCCCTGATTCAAAATCTTTGTCACCATACAACCTCCATTCACCTTCTTATTTACCTCATGATGTTTACTCAATCGGAACCGACACCCCTGACCGAGTGACCTTTGGTATAAACAATACTCTCGACTACCTTTCTCTCTCCATCTTACCTCTGATCTCACCCATAATGGACAACGTGCCTTCCTTAAAAAGGTCTCTCATTTTGTCATTTGGGGGGACTCCTCTATAAGCATGGCTTTGATGGTATTCTCTTACGATGCCTCACAAGTTCTGAAATTCCTTATACCATTAAGGAGGTTCATGATGGCATATGTGGAGGTCACTTTAGTGGCCTTGTTGTTGCTAAGCGTATTCTTCACCTAGGCTATTCTTGGTGACCCTTAACCATGATTGTTGTGACTATGTCAAATGTTGTGTAAAATTCCAACAACATTCCAACCTTCATCATACACCCAGTCATGCCTTACAGGTCACTCGTGACCTTTGGCCCTTCTCTCAATGGGGTTTGGATCTTGTCGGAGAAATCAATCCTCATTCTTCCCAATGCCATCAATGGATCATAACTGCTACGAATACTACACAAAATGGGTGGAAGCCATACCACTCATCTCCATGAAAGTTGAGAAAATATGTGAGTTCATTAACCATCACATCATTTGTCGCTTTGGTGTTCCTCATCGCCTCATCACTGACAATGGAAAACAATTCAAAAACAAAACATTGCAAAAAATTTGTGATGCCTTCGGCATTCAGACTTAGTTTCTCATCACCTTATTACCCACAAACCAATGGCCAAGCTGAATCCACTAACAAAACCCTCAACAAAATTCTCATGAAAGTGGTTGATGATACTGGGAAGGATTGGCATACGCACATTCCTTTTTCCCTATGGGCATACCGCACTAGTATTCACACTTCCACTGTGCCCACCCTTTTCTCTGGTCTATGGTATAGAGGTTTTCTGCCTCTCGAAGTCTAGATCCCCTCACTCCCATTTCTCTCCATGACATGCTCACTTGATGATGACTTTCATTAGGACCGCTTAGCACAACTAGAGTTATTAGATGAATGTCGTCTTAATGCTCTGGATCACCTTCAAGTTTACCAACAATGTATCAAACGTGCTTATGACAAACGTGTTCATGAATGAACCTTCCAAGTCGGTGACCTTGTCTTGAAAGAAAATCAACACGTAACCAAAAAAGAAAAAAAAAGTAAACGGGGAAAATTTTCTCCTAATTGGCTTGGACCATACATCGTAACTCATACCTATGGATCAGGTGCCTATCGTTTATCCTCACTTGATGGTAAACCCAAACCTGAGCCCCTTAACGCATTGCATCTTTGACCATTCTATTGTTGACTCATTGTCCTACCTCACCCTTTGTCTCTTTACAGGCTCGTCCCTTGAGCACTATCCACTCCATACACCTCCCTAATGATTAAACAAGAATCATGTGAGTACCCATCACTTGTTATCTTCTCTTGAATATGTGTACCACGGCATTGCACATAGCATGATTCTCATGGATACTTTTCATCTACCTTTAGATGAGATCCCATGGTCATTCCACCTTGCCTTTTGAACAAGAGTCCTATCCTCCACCTTGGTCTTGTCCATGATTTCAAAGACCTCACATGGGACCAAACTCCTTGAGTCAAACTTCTAATAAAAGATGACTCCCTCAAAAGGACATCTTCCTCTCGACAAAATTGCTGTTATAAATAGACTGCTCCCTCGAAGGAAAACTATGTGAAGCTTTTAAAAAAAAAAAAAAAAAAGAGAAACCTTGAAGCTTCCCGCATCGATCAGCTTCACGAAGACCTCAAGGAGTACCATATTATTTATCCCATATAGACTTCCCATCGATCGATCAATCTATCAAAAAAAAAAAACTTTTTAGTCATGGACTTGCCCATTGTGCCCTAGGACCTCTTGCCCAAAAGCCCTGTCACTCAAACATATCAAATTAACTACCTTTTCCCACTTACCATTTCTACCCTCATTTCCTCAGTTTCCTCAAGGGACATCTTGGAATTTAGACATTTGGTGATCTGTGACTACCTTCATCATAGAACATTAATCATGTAATGTCTTTTGGGTCTTATGTTCATCACCTCCTCCAAGGTATGATCTACTCGGTAGGATCCTACCCAATCAGGTGGCTCTATTGCCCCCTCTTATCTTTTAACCATCTTTGTTTACGTTTTGATTACCTTATACGAGGACTTGGTCCTCGCGCTTACCTTTGAGGTAATCCTCCCCTTTCACCATAATCACCTTCACCTACATCATTTTACCTATAATCTACCCACACCTATTAAACCTAAACCCACTAACATGCCCAAAAACCTACCAACTCATTTTCATATTCTTCCCTAGCTCATGGGAGAACTACATCGGCTGAGGTCCTTTTTTTGGGACTATGTAGGTAGCACTCGAGGGCATGGGGCCCTTGGAGGTTAGCTCGGCCATTTTTCTACCCTAAAAAATTCATCAACCATGCCTAACTCACCATTTACATCACATTTCACTTAGTTCCCCTTTTATAACAAAATTGGAAATTAAGCCACATACATAACAAGTTGCTTACCATAGCATACATTTATTACACCTACCATCTCTCTATCATCACTATGCATAGATTATACAACATTTCACATATGACCCATAGTATCATTCATTGCCAAAATAATGAATCATAACTAAACCTACTTTCAACTCGACCATGCCTATAACCTAACTCAACCATGCCTATAACCTAACTGACTTGATCCATGCCTATAACCTGACTCGATCCATGCCTATAACCTGACTCGATCCATGCCTATAACTTGACTCATCCATGCCTAAAATCCGATCCCATGCCTAACCAACTTTGACTCGATCCATGCCTACTTTCATCCTATAACCATGCCTATCCCAACCTAACTCCATCATGCCTAACTCACCTAATTTCAAATCCACATTAAAGTAACAAATCCATATCTCATCTAACACAAGCCATAAACCAATGTCTCATACACATCAAAAATCAAAATACCATGAATCTCATCATAAATCAATAAATGTGTATCTCAATATACATATCTATCTCATCATGTCCATCATCTCAAAAATGTCGTATGCAGCGATATATATATATATATATATAATACAAAATGTCATCGGCACGCAGGCTGGTCTCATATATACAAAAAGAATGAATGAATCAATACAAAATATCTTGGCATGAGGCATGGTATATGCTCAAAATATACAAAAATCACTCATACACATCCTCACTTTATCTTTATGCATGCGAGGCCGGTATGTGATAAAAAATACAACTACCTTTGGCACACAAGTGGCATATATATCACAAAAATCACTAGTATACATCAAAAATTAGGTGACCACATCTCAGGCATCTCTGTCGGATGTCCTCCATCTCTGTGTCACCTGCACCCTGGCCTCCTGTGTCCCTGCTGGCACCTCACCTAGCGCTGGTCACCATGTGCGCTTTGGTGGCCTCTCCCTGATCGGGCCTCGGAGCTCGCTGACCTCTTGTGCTCTCCACACTATGTGTGTGGGATCTCATCCTCTCACTAGATGCCTGTTGTGCCCTGTACTCTCCGTAGGATAGGAAGTCTATCCGGCTGCCATGAGCTGATCCTGATAATATCTCACCTCACCTAGGGCATCCGTAACCTAGATATAGGCACGGTCTGTGGTGGTCCCATAGGTCTCGGCCCTGTACCTACCTGCCTGCCCTGTAGTACACCTGCCTGTGCTGACCTCCTGCCGGCTGTGGCTGGGACCAGCTCCTGTGCTGTGGTGGTACCCCCCCCTGTGCCTATATCTGGGCTGTAAGGCCCCGATCTATGCCATTGCTGTGGCTGTGGCCCTAGCCTATAAACCTAACACCTACCACTTGAGCTAGTAAGGCTGTCACCTGACCATCTCTATCTCCATCTCTCTCTCCTCCATCTCCTCCATCCTCTCCCTCTGCCATCTGGGCCTATAGACTGGCCACTGTACTCGTAGCTCTGCTACCTCTGCCTCGACCCCTCCGAGCTATGTCATAGTATACCTATCTGGGTAATCGGTCATCACTTTACCTACCCCTGTAGGGTATCTCTCTGCATTGTAATGGTAGCTAAGTCTAGGCTACCCCGGTCTAGGTGGTATGGCTGCTTGCTCATAACAAGCCACCCACCACATACCTACTATGTACATACATGTACATCATCATCATCTATCCATCCCGATCCATTGGCTCCTCCTCCTCCCCTGTAGGCACTGTAGGCTGTGGTAGAGGTAGAGGCCTCTCCACGTCATCTCTCTGATATTGTGGGAAGGATGGAGGAATATCTGTACAAGCCGAACTGCCATCGGACCCTGTCTACCGGGATCATCTCATCCTCCCGGCACGGTGACCCTATATCCACCTCTCTAGCTGGAGCTCAGCTAGCTCCTCATGCATGTGCCTATATGAGGGGAATCCCACATATGGCCTCTAGATAATGTCCACTCGGGACACCCCTCAACAAGCTACCGAAAATGGGCCACATCATATGTCGGCCTATATCGATCTCGCTCTCCCTCACCGGCACCCATCTCTGTATCCCACCCCACAGATCTCACTGGGAAATGCATCTACTCGGGGCATCCTATAGGTTGAACACAGACTATGTGCTCGTAGGCCCAAGCAGTGTAGTATAAATGTACAACATAGGCTAAACCTATGCAACCACCCATATGCCCATAACTCTCGGTATAGCTGCACCAAGAATGTTGGTGCCTAGGAAAAGCATGTGTCTCATGCACCATCATATCATGGAGCACCCCCATCAGTGATTGGGAAAGCATCCACCCTCTGCATCATCGGGCAGTGCATAGTAGCACACTGCCTCCATCAATAGAACCACTAGCCTCGTCTCATCCGGATGGGCTAGGTACATCTCGCCATAGCTCAAACTGGTGCTATGGAATCTCAGATCCACCCCCCTCACCAAAAACTATCCCGATCAGCTCCTCTGAGGCCTCAGAGGAGATAGAGTAAACTGGGCACCCAATATGGGTAACCACAAAATCTGGAACACATCCTCCAGGGTGATAGTCATCTCACCCGTCGGAAGGTGGAACGTGTTGGTCGCGGAGTCCCATCTATCGATGAGCGTGACCATCAAGTTGGGCTGCCAAACAACATGTCGGTAGCACTCGAATCCCACTCAAGCCCACTGCCTCCATGTGTTGCAGCTCCAAAGGGGTCGTTAAGCCATGTAATGTCACCAGTAGAGGTGGAACCTATCCGCATGTGTAAGTGCTGCTCTCCCCTGCATCCAATCCAAGCATGACATTAATCCCTATTTACCATGACCATATTCACCAATTATCATTACCCTCCACCCTATTTTTACCCTACCCATCTCAACTACCTAACCTACATCACTTTTGCACCCTTGTGCCTAAAATCTGACCGGTACCGGTTTATTCTAACCGACTTTGGTCACCTTTAAACCGGCATCGGTCACTTGTTTGGTGACTACTACCAGTTCATCTTTACCTGACCATGGTTACCACTTAACTGGCATCGGTCACCTGTTTGGTGACCGATCCCGGTTCTACCCTACCCAATCGCATCGCCAAGCTTGACAGCGCCGGTCTTTATCGTGGAAAATTCCATGACTTCCCAAACCCCCTTTTTAAAAAAACTCTCCCACCCCCTTTTACCCCACCTATAATGACCTATACTACCCCAAGACCCCTACCCACCCCACCTATACAATTTACTACCCCCCCTCTTTTTTTCCCATTATTCCCCCCATACCCACATTTTATTTTTACCCACCCACAAAAAACCAAAACCCACAAAACCCTACAAATAACAAATATCAAAACCTCTAATCTATCTAATCACCAATCTAGAGTTAGGCGCTTACCTCGTCGTCTTTACCCGCCATCTCGGTGGCATGTCATGGCCATTTGCTGTGGTGGTGGTCCCCGATCCCTCTCTAGCCTCTGCCATCACCGAATAACTACTCATAACCTCGACCAATCAACTCTCTCACCCTGATCCCATGGACCCCTACTCTGACCCAACCCTCATCAAATCAATTGCCCGACTCACTTTGTCCCATTTCCTCTAGACACTTTTCTCTCTTTTCTCTCTCTTTTTGTCATTTCTTCACTTCACAAATAACAAATGAATAATAAAAATGTGGATTTTTTGTTTTTATAACCACACGACCTAACCGACGTCGGTTACCATTGACCGGCATCGGTCGCGTGCCCTACCTCACCATCGTCGGTTTTCCTATACCGACGTCGGTTATCCATGACCGCCATCGGTCACCCTCACCTACACATTGCCCTTACTTTCCCTTTTACCCCACCCTTTACCTTGCTCCTTTACCCCCCCACCTTTACCCAACCCATTTACCTTACCTTTCAGACCTCCTCACTTCCTACCTCCTTTGTCCTCCTTTGGGGACTTCTTATTATTTTACCCCTACCTTGGCCTTACCCATGCCGTGACCTAGATATTTGGACCTGGACCATCGCTAGTGACCTTTGACCTCATGTGTTTGCTATACCTTGTGGCATTGTTACCTGTGTTGATTGACCTAATGACCTTACCTAGCCTATTGTCATGACCGTTTATCCTGACCCTACCTTTGGTGTACTGGAACATACCTAAATGTTCCTGCACCTAACCTACATTGTGTTTCTGACCATATCCTATACCTTGGATACTGGATTCACTTCAACCTTGTTGGATAAACCTATCGACCTTAGATGATGTAGAGTTTTCCTGCTCTTCAACCCGGTAGCGTGTTGTAGTTTATACGTGTGCGTGCATTTGATTATTGCTACCTTTGACCTTGACCCATTACCTAGATTTCCTGAGTAGACCTTTCATTTTTTTTTTTCCCTGTACCCACTTGCCTTTTCTTCACATTTTCCTTTTATCAAACCACTCACCGCTTCACCTTTGCCTTGCCTCATCGAGTTCTGGTTTGGAGGGGATCACCTTCACCCACACATGGGGCAACCACATCTTATTTTTGTTAGCTGTCACTTACCAATACAAGCTATGCAACAAAAAGGGGCAAAATGTAGACACTAAAATTAGGTCACACTCCCCTTTGGTCCCTCGACAATAAGCACCCTTTATTACATTTACCTAGCCATGACCCCCTTCACCCCACTAATATTAATTTAATTAATTAATTAAATTAATTTCATTATCCTCACTATATTTATTATTTAAATATCTTATTTAAATAATATCCACACATATAGTTCACTTAGACACCTCACCAAGCCAACTCAACCTAAGACCTATTCTTAGTAAGTTGCCATAACTAACTAAGACTTACCCAAACCCTAAAAATCAATGCCTACATTCCCTCTAACCACATTCCCGCATGCTCACAAGAAGCTCCCAGTCTAATCCATGGGATAATGACATGAGATCCAAGGAAATCAGGAGGATCTCCCTAGTTTAGTAAACCTAGAAAATCCCACCTTGACCGACGTCGGTTACCCCTAACCATCATCCGGTTAAGCCGGACCACCATCGGTTACCCTTTTAACCCCTAAACTACCTTATTCTCAAGGTTGGAAAACATTGGGAGAAGGTTGATGAGAAAGAACACATCTCAGAGAGATAATGCATCTTTAGAGAAAATTCAGCAAAAAACCCACATAAGGAAGGAGATTGAGCATCTTCTCTGCACTGACCATCCCGACCATGATCGATCTATCTATCAAGCAAAGAGGAGTGTACATGCAGCCCATGCAGAATATTTTCTTCAATTGGTGATCACTTGCAACCTTCAAACCCCTCATCAACACCTCCATCCCTCACACACTAGGCATTCGGAATGGAATCCAAGTAAGTATAACATCATACTTTCTTGGTTTATTTCATTTCATCATCATTTATCATCCATTGTTTATCTTTCCCCCTATTGACCTTCTCCAACATTTTCACCTCCATATACCCATTAAACCTTCCAAATCCTACTCCAGTCACCCAATACCTCATCTCGACCCACCAAAGTCCTTTGTGCAATCACAAAGGAGACCAAACTTGTTACGTGACATTTTAGATCTCACGATGGCGGCACCGGTTACACCTAACCGCCATCGGTCACCCCTGACCGACACCGGTCTCTGTATTTTGCCCACATAGCCTAGAACAGAGACCTACCCACCTAATTTCATCTCACCCTCATTCACCTGTGATCTACCCGAGACCTCTATCAAACTGCAGAGACCCAGAACCAATCATTTGACCTTTGGATTCTATTCTAGCTTAGCTTGTTAGATTAGATCTATTTCTTATTGTGTTTTTAAGTGAGATACCTAAATCATTTAAAATAACAATAGGATTTACTTTGTTTACAACATTAAATTGTTTAAAATAGTGGTAATGACCATCTAGGAAGTATCACACTTCCCGGATCTAGCATACGCTAGGTAGTTCACTACCCATATTGTTTAATTCCTTCTGGTGGTCTTGTTTTCATTATAGGTAGTTCCTCCTAGCCAAAAGGAAGCTCTCTCACGATCAGTCATGTGGATCAACATTTGGAAGTCATTCATACTGTTTGCGCTTCAAAGAAATGATCTAAGAACCCATCAACCAAAAACATTTGAGCAATTAAAGATATGGAAAATCCAAAATAAATGCATCGAGTCTTGATATTGAAGAAACACCTCATCCAAGTGTTGATATTCCTTTTCCATCCAGACTCTTGGAAAAACACAACAACGTAGCTCATGAACAATTGGAGTCATAATTGATTTAGGGACTAAGGAAATTGAGTATTGACATTCCTCTCGTTACGATCTCTTAAGAAAATCCCCGAGTTAAATAAAACCATGAGAGAGCTCTTCTTTAAAACTCGGGAATAATAAATAATCTACCTAAAACCATCTATGTTAATGGGATACTTGTTAGTATAATGGAAGGGAATATGCCCCCTCTTAAATATGGAGACCTTGTAAGTCCTATTGTGACAATTCACATAGGGAATGTTCAAATATTGTCCTCATTGTTCTCGGAGTATTCATCAATGTGATGACCATAGATACTTTTTCCACACTATCACTTCCTAAACCATAGTCAACCTCCATAGTTTTACAAATGACAGACCATTACGTAAACAAAAAAGTGTAATTATAGAAGATTTCACCATCACCATTGAATCACGGGATTATTCGGTAGAATTCATGATCATAAAAAGAAATAATATGAAGGTTAGATACCCTCTAATCCTAGGATGCCCTTAGTTGGCCACTATTTCCACCCTCATTGACTACAAAACAAGGAATATGGTGATTACAAACTGACATGATTCTAAACATTTATGAATTTACCTTGTTACAAATCCTTTTGCTAGACACAATAAAAACTAGTGTAAATAAAATTAAAATGATTCGAGGGTGTCGTCTCTTCTCTAGTCATGGTTTTAATTAAAGAACACTCAGACAAAATCCAAGATGGTGACCATGATTCCTTCATTGGAAAAATTATAAGTCCTGCACTTGAGTCTTGCACCTGACCTATTTCTAGTCTTATGCTACAACTAATTGAAACAAGAGATGACTTTATGGATGAAAATAACCAGCCTATCATTTTTCCTTTTCATGAAATATAGATCTAACCGAGTCCATCTTTCAAAACATCATTTTTTCACATATTACTTCCCCACAAGTGTCCATTGAATGCATTATTAAGAGCCATGGTGAAAGCCTACCTCAATGTTCCTAGGTTCTTATCTCTCAAGTAATAAGCAGCCTTTTTATCAAAAGTGTCAAAATATTTTATCAAACAAGACTCATCACTTGGCCTTAGGATTATATGTAATTCATTTGGGTTCTTCTTTATATTTTCAAACTTAGATAAAAGGAACTTGGGATCAGTCTTATCCCCATATTGCAATCTAAAAGCATTTTTCATCTCGGTCCATGAATCTATTGAATTATCTAGTAAAGCCTTGTACTAATCATGTGCATCCTCTTCAAGAGTATGAATGAACAACTTTATATACATATCTTCAAACTCAATTTCAAAATCTTCCATCATATTGACAAAGAGTCTTAAATGTTGGTCACCAGTGATGGCGTTATTCCCTTGAAATTTTGGCAACCTATTTCTGACATATTTTGGCACCATATTAGGATATCCAACCATAACTCTAAAATTTATTGGCCCAAAAGTATTGAATCCAAAAGGAGGTCTAGGTGGAGGCTAAGCCATATTGCCTTGAGGAGGTGATCTTGTAGGAGAATCAAAATGATAAGGGATGAGGGGTCTTTGGAGCATAGGAGTATAACTCTCAAAGTAAATATCCTCTAATGATTTAGTTTCTTGGAAAACCCTATCAACCTTGGAAGAAGAAAATAAAAATTGAGAGACACATTTTCTAGACACAAATGATGGCCCCTCTCTAGTAGGGGAATTTAAATTTACATGAGGACTACTTGGTTTAGAATCACTTGAAGACGTATGGTAATCTTCAACCACAGATTGATCACCTTTCAAAATTGATATCTCCTTTCTTGATTCTTGATTTCCAATCACTTTCCAGACTTTTTTTCCTTCTGAATTTAGTTTTCCTAGTTCTGGAAATAACTTTCTAATAAGATCCCTAGTGAATAAAGACCTTCTTCCCTCTAGCTTTACAAATATTAATGAAAAATTTCACTTGACACAAGTTAAGACACTGGTAATCATCAAAATTTTAAACCAATTCGGAGTCGCCACTAAGGATTATCACCTTAGATGTGCAAATGCACTATAAGTAGTTTGTCAAATGTCTATCAATACTTAATTTCTATAAAGCTTAGTAGATCCAACCTTCCTTTACCCACATTTATCACTATTGATGAAAATTTAGTACAATAACCACTAGAAACTGGAAATACTACACAATGAACTTGTGATCTTGCACAAATATTACAAATCTCAACAAAGGATGATGTTTAAACAACATATTTGCACTTAAATCATGTAAGAAACATTACCAGGGTTAGTATGTGTATGCATTTGTAAAAATATTCCTAGAAATGGTGCCAAATCGGTGTTGGTACCCAAATTGATTCTCCTTTACAACTGAGCAGCACCGTAGTTTGAACAAGATGCTTGGAGATAGATAAATTAGAGTGTGAGTCATTTTGTAGCTGGGGAAGGATTTAGTGACTCTTCATTCACTCAGGCATGGAAGAAATGGATAGCACCATGAATAGGGTTTGACCTACCCTAACTACTTTAGGTTGTGCCTTCAACTAGGGTGAGAGGACCCATTTTGTAACCCATATTAGTGGATGGTGTCTACATATTTATAGTATTTTTATTTCCTTCCACAAAATTGATAGGATATGTTTATAAGGTATGGTCAATACAACATATTCTAACTCTCAAGAGTTGTCACTTTAGAGGATGAAGAGACATTTTAAATAAGATTCAAATTACTAAAGGCAATGGTAAAAACTGATTTATCCTACATATTGAGGTAAGGGATGGGTAAATCAACGAATTCCCTCAGCATTTATGAACAGAAAGTGCAAGTGGGGTAGTTCATGTATGGTTCATCTCTAGATATGTATTTTATGGTTGGGAAGTTAAGCAAGATAAAGTTGATTATACCAAATATCTGAGAACTTTAAACAAATGTTAACATATCCACAAGGCAAAAAGATGAATAGCTTCAAATAGTAAAGATGAACCTTCAACTAGAAAATTGTGCATCTATGAAAGCTCAAAGACACACGGCTTCACACATTCTTCAAGGTTTTAACACAAGAACTCATGTTAAATACTCAATTAAACTTTAGAAAACCCCTACTATATCATGCTCATGATACACTCATGAACTGAAAAACAATATGTATCACTGAAATGAAATTAAATTGAATTTAAATCACTTATTGCATTATTAAATTAAATCTCTCTTCATAATGTAATTGTAAATGCCACAATACTTGTCATGAGGATGAGATTTTGTGTGATTTCAAAGGATTTCTAATGTAATACTGCAATAGGCACATAGATAACTATTTGAAAATATCTCAAGATGAAAATGGACATAACATAGTTCATTGATCTACACAAATTACTCAAGGTTTCTCAAATTTGATCAACAAGGGAAATTTTGTTTACAATCTCAAAGTTTTGTCAATGGCTATACATCTGCAACCAACTTGACATGATCAATTTTGAAAGGCACACAAGAAATAACTAGTTTCTCAAAAAAATTCCCAGAAAAATGGCTTCTCTCGGCTCTTCTCTCCTTTTTTCTCTCTGACTAAATTTCAGAAAAATTAACCCCCTTTTTTCCATGGCCTTTTCATACTTTTATATCACTCACTTTACTTCAAATTTTTTCCCCCAAAAATAAGAATATTCCAAGGAATACTTTGTTTGCTCGAGGCCCGAATCGGCTAAGTATAAAAAGGCTAGCGAGAAGCCTCCATGCATCTCTTCGGCATAACTTCAAATGTAAAATCCAGAGGTAGGTCCCCAAATGAGTGTGGGCCCTCCACGTGGTCGAACTCAGAGAGAGTTGCACCGTAGTTGAAAATTCTAAGAATGGGAAGAAAGCAATGAAAGCCTCCAAGTGGAACAAATTTTAACTGAAGTAGGCTTGGGGGTATGTAATTTTAGACACTTTGGTCTGCCCATCCACTTTTGATGTTGGATCAACATGTGGCTTTACCAAACCGCCTTAGACCAAAGTGGGCCTTTTGACCTCTTTTAGGAGGCTGCTCTTCTCTTGGCCCGATATGTGATAAAATTTCCTCCAAGATATTTTTTTTTTCCTCAAATAGTTCCACCATGGACCCATTGGCTAGGATTTATTCATATTTGGATCGAATACCAGTGAACTTAGGACATTGGAGAATAAAGTGTGCTTCCATCTCAATTTCCCGTACTGTACAAAGTACACAATTTCACTCTTCCCACTACTCCTTGGGTATTGTCCACCTCCCTGTTTCACATCCAATCCCATAATTTAGCATTTCTGCACCTGTTTGGAGCGTAAAGAGGACTCCCCATCCTCCTTGTATTTGTTTCATCCTACATATGTCCCACTTGAGTCTGCTATGAAAATCAAGGCCTAGATATTTGTACTCTAACACTATCTCCAAAGGCTCACCTTCGAACTAAAATTTGGGCTATTGGCTTGTCTTCTTTATAGAAAAATCACAATTTTGGTTTTTCCAATGTTTACCTGCATTCCTACCTCTTTGCAGAAAATCTCTAAAGAGTGAAGGTGGATCCTCAGGTCTTGGATTGTTTCTGCCATTAGAATTAGATCATCTACATATAGCATGAGTTTCACCACATACTTAGCCAGGGGCACTCCATTACCTCCAAATTTGTTTATCCACTCTTCCAATTTGTCTATGTACAGTCCAAATAAGGTTGGAGAGAGAGGGCAGCCTTGCTTAACCCCTATATCACTCCCAAACCCTTTAGATAACCCTACATGCATTTTGATTTTAGCTTTCACTTGCTCATACAGTCTATGAATGTCCCTGTAATGTGTTGGAACCCCTAACTCCTCCATTCTATTCCACATTTTGTTCCTTGGAACCATGTCAAAATCTTTTTGAAGTCCACAAAACAACAATAAGCATCCTTCTTTCAATCCCACCCATTTTCCACTAGATGTCTGAGTGTGACATAATGATCAATGGTTGAGTGTTTGGGTCTAAAACCATATTGTACCTTTTCTCTTTTCCCTCCACTCTCTTCCTAACTACTAATCCTGTGCTCTATCCCGTGATATTTACAAACATCATCTCGTATGGCCAGGTGTATGAAACGTGAGTCTTTTCGATGTATCTCATCTGCGTCTAACTGGGAGATCTAGTCTTCACTTTTGGCAGGTCATCTAAAATGTTCCCTTCCGATTTTGATTTGTTCACTCGATGCGTGAATTGGCTAAGTATAAAAATTCTAGCGGAAGTCTCCACGTGTCTCTTCGACGCACTTTTGGTATGAATCTTAAAATAAACACTCCCAAATGAGCATAGGCTCTCCACGTGCCTAGGGTCCGAGAAATTTGCATTGGCCGTTGAAAATTCTAAGCATGGGAAGAGCCAGCAGAAGCCTCCACGTGTCTCTTTGGTGCAACTTCAAAAGTAAAATCTAGAGGCAAGTCCCCAAATGAGCGCAAGCTCTCCACGTGCCTAGGGTTTGAGAAAGTTGCATCGGTTGTTGAAAATTCTAAGCATGGGAAGAGCCAGTGCGGAATCCTCCACATGTCTCTTTGGTGCAACTTCAAAGGTAAAATTTAGGGTAGGTCCCCAAACAAGCACAAGATCTCCATGTGTCTAGGGTTCAAGAAAGTTGCACATCCACTTTTGATGTTGGCTCAACATGTGGCTTTACCTGGGCGTCGGTGGGGTAGTGGATTACTTCTACAACTTTACTCTCTTTTCAAAACAAATCCACACAAAGGAGGCATGAATGTGGAACACTCCAACTACAAAAGTTTCACAATGGATAGAAAACTGTAAATAATACCAAGACTCAGTGTGATCCATGACCCAATGAAAAGATTGACAATGACACCTTAGTGAAGGCAAAAATTTACACACATCCACACAGGAAGACAAAAATTACATCAAGCTAGGAAGACTAAAATTTTTAAATGAAAAAGGGCGAGATTAAAATTGAGCACCAACACTGGCTCCAACTTGGGGATGGGAACTCTCTACAGTGTACCGTAAGAAAGAAACATAATGCGACAACGAGTAGACCATGTTCCAAAACTCCATTAGGACATGGAGTCAAGAACCAACTTTCAAATCAAAGTAACAATATCAAACCCTCCAGGAAAAAACTAAAAAACCAGTCACCAAGGACCAGGAAAAAATGAAACAGAAAAATGCGAGAAAACATAACAAAACCAAAAACTATACACTTGTAGACACCTATAATTACGCCCAAGCAATTTAAATACTTAAATTGCGCTAATTATCCCTTTCTCGCAAATCAACGACATATTGTCAAAAGCACTCATATTACCTCATATCATCATTAATTAATTACACTAAGCTAATTAATTAAGTTTCCTATCCAACAAATACCTAATTAATGACCTTCCGTCAAGATAATCACCCTTCTACCTAGACTAATTAATTATTATTTATTAATTAGCTTTCCCTTCCATTTAACTAATAAATCAATATTTAATTGATTTAATCCCTTATAATAGCCTAAATCGCACTAATATTCTTCTAATTGGCTTCTATAAGCTTACACCTACCTATTAATTAATCACCTTTGATTAATTAAAATACCCCAACTCCCATGACTTGCTAAACATGTATTAAACCCTTCTAAAGTAAGGCTACCTTTAATAAAGCAACCTTATCCATTCTTAATCATGTTTTACCTTTATCCCACATTCATGAGAATGTGTTGAATCTTTATCCTTTGGGCTATATAAAGATCCCTCCACCTACCTTTTACTTACACCTAAACTTTCTAAGAGAGAAAATGCAAAGCATATAGCAAAGAGACTAAGAGCTTGCACCTTGCCCTTTTGAGAGTTCATCATCTTGAAGAGTTAAGCCTCTTTCTTAAAGTGCTTGGGTTATATGGGAGGTGTCAAAAGGGTCTTGTAGCCCAACTTTTATTAGCCCCCATTCCTAGGTTCTTGGAACATTAAGGACAACTATTTTGATAGCCATGGAGCTTACTTAGGTCCATTCATTTATTTGTTGTTAGATAATAGAGGAGTTTAGATATTTAGCATTGTTAGTTTCAAAGTTTGTATTTATGAATGCTAGCATCTAACCCTTGTTTAATTCTTATCATGATGGTGTTTATGCTTTGTTTTAGCTAAATTGTAGAACTATTTTAGGTGGTAGTTCTTGCTTCATTTGATTTAGCATTAAGAAAAGTATGCATGCACACATTTGGCACGCCAGTGGGAGTTACTCCATTGTCCTTTGCACTTAATTTCAAGTTTTTGTAGTTAAGTTTTATTTTTGGTTACTAACCCTCTTTTACACATGTTGATCTAACTTGTTTTTCTTAACTTGTTTTGTTGAGTTTGCATGTGTTGAGTCTTCCTTGTAGGTATGAAGGAGGTGAAGTGCTGTCAAAATTGGAATTGATGGGAAAATTTCAAGATTTCATCATGTTTTCATTTTTAGAGCTTACTTTTTTCAACATTTTACATGCTAGTTTTGTCAATTTCTTGAAAATTTTCAATTCTTGAGCATGTAGGTTAGTGTTTGATAGTGCTGAGTCTTCTATTTACATATTAATGTGGTGGGTTGCTGTCAAAATTTAATCTTGGTGAGAAAATTTCAAGATTTCATCATGTTTTCATTTTTAGAGCTTACTTTTTCATCATTCTACATGCTAGTTTTGTCAATTTCTTGAAAATCTTAAATTCTTGAGCATGTATGTTAATGTTTGATAGCGTTGAGTCTTCTATTCATATATTAATGTGATGGGTTGTTGTCAAAATTGAATCTTGGTTGAAAAAATTTGCCCATTTTGCAGGTTAAGGGACGTTTTTTGACATTTTTTAGTGCATGTCAAGTGCATACCCATGAGCATAAGATCATATGTGTAACCCATCTTCCGAAGGCCATAACTTTTGCTCCCGAACTCGAAATGAATCCATTTTTTTACGTTGGAAAGGTATTGAAGTTAAATTTGGAATGAAAATATAAATTTGGGATTTGTACTTACAGAAATTACAGTTTTTTCTGTTATTTTTAAACTAGTCAATTTCTAACATGTTTAATGTTTTGATGAATGTTGTATTTCCATGCTTACTTGATTTAGACCAAAGCATGTGTATGCTATTTTATTGCACCTTTTGGTGATATTGAGAATAAAAACCTTTGATCTCTATCTTATTAACATTGGAATTAAACTTGGAAACTTGATTATTCATTTTGCTTAAGGGAATGAACCTTTCACAAAGCATTTTTTCAATGGTCCTTTGATTTGAAGTTTTCCATTTCTATATAGTTGGGATAAAGTTTTTGTATGCTCTTATCTTGCACCTTAGGGTGATCTTGAGAATAAAAAGCAACTTTAGTCTTCATTTTATAACATTTGGTAAATTAGAAACTTCATCTTTCACTTTTGGTTTAAGGGAATGAACCTTTCACAAATCATTTTTCAATGGTCCTTTGATTTGAAGTTTTCCATTTCTATATAGTTGGGATAAAAATTTTGTATGATCTTCTCTTGCACCTTAGGGTGATCTTGAGAATCAAAAGCAACTTTAGTCTTCATTTTATAACATTTGGTAAATTGGAAACTTCATCTTTCACTTTTGGTTTAAAGGGAATGAACATTTATCAAGAATTTTGTATGGTTCATTGATCGAAAAGATTTTCTTTACTTTTTAGTTGGATTATTTGTTGTGTATGCTCTTCTCTTACATCATTGGATGATCTTGAGAATCAAAAGCAACTCTTAATCCTCTTTTAAATAATGTGATTTTCTTGGACAACTACTAACGCTTGAGTGCGGGACCTAAAACGCTTGTCAAAGAAAGGAGGAACCAAAACAAAATAAAAACTACTAATACAAAGTTGTTATACGAGGGTTGCAAAAGGTGTTCAAGCAAACCACACCTAATTAAACAAGATAAAAAGAACAACATATTCAAAACATTGTATTGCAGGTTTCGAAAAGGGTATGTCCGTCCCTCTTCGCTCAATCGGAATATAACCCCTTTCGCATAACGCCTTAAGCTACAACAATAGGGGTGGTTCCAGGAACCCCAAAGTATTCCACGCAAGAGGGAACCTTGTGGACGAAATGGGAAGTGCTCCGCACTACCTACTTGACTAGTGATTCTTTTGTGAGATAGCGTTACAAGTTGTCTATTGTGGTGACCCCAGTGATAGTACACGTAGATGCACTAGTTGCCTACTATTCTTGAAGGGGGTAAAGTAAAGCCGAGATACTCCCAAAATAGTTAGTGCAAATTTTTGGGTAAATCATGCTCACTCATGGCAACTTTGTAACACCTAGGGCGAGAGAACCACCTAGGAGAATATACTTTGGCCAGGATCCCACTTTGACCATTTTAAAACAGTGTTGAGTTGTGAACCTTCTTTTTGAGAAATGTGTGACGTATTACTTTCGCCTAGTTTTTACTTGCCTTAGGGTGAGGCAAAACTCTGCCGAAGTGAGGCTAGCATTTTTGTCATTTTTCTTGATTTATTTCCTTCATATTCTTTTGTGAATCATTGATTCCAAACCTGTTCAAACAGTCCAAACTAGTCAACCTTTTAAACTGACCAAGGGCCCAATTCAACCACCACCAAAGTGATGAACATTCACCTCCCTCAATGAGCCGTTGTCCGTCATACTAAAATAGTTGGATGTGGCCCACATGATGACCTATCCTACAACACAACCGTTTGATGACAATGCTCCTAAACCTTCATGGTATAAGGAGCATGAATACTATGAAATGCATCACATTAAAGGTCATAAAACAGACAAATGTTTGCGACTTTGCCACTATATTCAAGACCTCATTGACAACGGGGAGATAGAGGTGGATAACCCTAGCCACATGCAAACACCTAACGAGAAAATGGGGATTTATAAGGAACCATTCCCCAAGCATGATAAGTCGGAAAAGGCAAAATCGGATCAGGGAGAGTCATCCCAAACCTATAAATCCATGAATTACTTGTATACCAAGAGAGATAACAATCATTACAATTCACTTATCGGATGTATTCGCTCCCTACTGATCGTGTCAATACCATCTGGATCAAGGGAAAGGACTGCGCTGCGGTAACAAGGCGTGCCTTCCTCGTGATTCCAGAACCCTCTCTGTTGACCCCGCAAACTGGTAAATATAACCTTTTAGAACAACTTGAGAAGACACATGTTAAGATCTCGATTTTAGATCTTCTCAAGATATCCAATGTGCATAAGGAAATTTTGTATCAAACTCTTTAAAGGTCGGGAGTGCCTTTAGAATTCGATCATGCATACCTTCAAGCCACGGTGGAAAATATTACACCCAGTGAGCATCTCACTTTCAACCATAGGGAGGTCCCTACTGAGAATCCTACACATAATCTTCCCTTATACATTGAGGTAGTTGTCACCCACAGGAAAATCAAATAGGTGCTTGTGGACAATGGATCAGGATTGAATATCTGCACGCTTAAGTTGGTCAAACAATTGGGACATACAGAGGTAGATCTTGAGTCCCATATCATCACTATCACCGCATACGACAACGCGGAAAGAGAGTCAGCAGGCACCATTACGCTACCCATGGAGGTGGGCCCCACTTTCCATCAGACAAAGTTTCACATCTTAGACTTGGAACTTCCATATAATATGCTTCTAGGCCAACCATGGATCCATGCCATGCAAGCCATGCCATCAACATTTCATCAATGCATCAAGCTGAAGCATGAGGGACATACGGTAACAATACCAGGAGACTCAGAGCCCTTTGCTCATTGTAGAGCTCTTAATAGCTTTGCATGAAATGGTACATACGCATGTCCCTCCATGGATATGGCCATTCCTTTTCAGTCTGAGGCTATGGAATCCCAGCTGGATTCAGATTCTCTTAGGTCTTGCACTCATGGGGCGTCCACTTCCACATCTCCATTTGATTCATGGGAGATGAAAATTATGGAATATGGTTGTGGGGAGTATAATATACAACAAGCGCTCTTGGTTTCTGACCTCTCCTTATCACCCAAGACTAGAGGTCGACCCAACTACCGCTTCAGGAGACCTAGAGAGGAACACACTATTGGGTCGTTCCTACCTGGAGGCTTGTTAGCTGAGGAAAAATTACTTGATCCACCTACTACTTGGGTCCCTGAGGACACTTAGCCATCTTGTTATCAAACCCCAGAATATGAAAAATCTAGCAGAATGATGTACTCCATGGGCTATAAAGGCCTAGGATGTGGGAGGAATGAACAAGGACAAAGAGAACCAGTCCCTCTTCCACATTTCAAAATAGAAAGATATGGCATTGGGATTTGCCCTTATGGAGCACACCCCAATGATCAAGATGCGACTTGTTCTGAGCATGAGGATAGCTTCGATTATCTAGATAGCGATACGGATTCCTGTTGTAGCCAATATGAGGATCTGGCCTCCATGAACCTTTTCATGAATAACGTTGTCCTAACCATAACCCCCACCAAACCGACCCTTGACCTTGTGTACCCTTCCCTTGTTGAATGGGACCAACAACATCACATGCCACTAGATTTATTCGAGAATGACGAGGTGATTGCAGATTTCATGGGCATAAGGGATATAATTCCCATTGGAGATCACAAGAAGGGTTTCCTTATCGACTTAGACACCTGCGCCTACTTCGGTGAGGAGGTTAAACTTCGTGGTCAGCAAAATTTAGAGAAAAGCGAGGGCAAGAGTTCTAAAGAAAAGCCTCGGCAAAAATCAAAGTCCAAGTCACACAGTGAAAACCTCTTTGAGGCACTGGTGACAAACAAATAAAAAAATCAAAGGACAAACAAAGTGACCACGCCAAGGATGAAAATCTCGTAGAGACATCCTTGGATGAAGATCTCAACCTACCTCCCGATCCTATGCATATGGAGGATTTATCAAAATTGTTAGTTGAAGAAACCATTGACGTCAATATTGGTACCGAAGAAGATCCCAAGATAGTAAAATTGGGAGCATCACTCTCTAGCCAGAGAACAAAATACGTTCACTATGCTACTGTGAGCATTTATTGATGTGTTTGCATGGTCTTACAAAGACATGCCCGGCTTAGATCCAACTTTAGTCATACACAACCTGGTTGTGCACGCAGACGCTAAGCCTATCAAATAGAAGCTCAAAGATGCACCCAAGAGTGGCCTTGTTAGTTAACAAAGAGTTGGAAAGGTTACTTGCAGCAGGATTCATCAAGCCAATTGATTATTCTGAATGGATATCGAACATTGTTCCTGTCTAGAAGAAACCTATCGGTATCCGAATCTACATAGATTTTAGGGACATCAATAAAGCTTTCCCTAAATATGACTTTCCATTGCCCAACATTGACATGATTGTTGACTCAACCGCAGGGTACGAAATGCTATCACTCATGGATGGTTTTTCAGGTTATAATCAAATTAAGATCCCCGAGGAAGACCAACAAAAAATAGCTTTCACAACTCCTTGGGGCACCTTCTGTTATCAGGTGATGCCATTTGGCCTTAAGAATGTGGGAGCAACTTATCAGCGGGCCATGATAGTAATCTTTCATGATATGATTCATGACATCATGGAAGACTACGTAGACGACATCCTGGGAAAGTCCAAAACAAGAGAGGATCATCCTATCATTTTGCGGTGTATCTTTGAACGCTGCGTGAAAACAAAGTCAGATTGAATCCAAAGAAATGTGTCTTCGGTGTGTTATCCAGGAAACTATTTGGCTTCATTGTGTCGAGATGAGGTATTGAGGTAGATCCCGCTAAAGTGTCTACCATCACTGAAATGCCTCCACCTGAGAATATCAAGCAACTGCGTAGCTTGCAAGGGAAAATTCAAGCCATTCACCGCTTTATCTCCCAGCTTGTAGATAAATGTCACTCATTCACCCATTTGCTTAAAAAGGATGTCACTTTCCTTTGGGGACCCGAGCAACAAAGCAAGCCTTTGCTTTGCTTAAACAATACCTGGCTAATCCACCTGTCCTCATGCCTCCTTCTCTAGGAGAACCACTTGTGCTCTATATTTTTTCTACACAACACGCTATTGGTGCGCTACTTGCCCAATATGACCTTAGCCATAAAGAGAAAGCGGTGTACTATCTGAGTCACACCCTCATCACCTATGAACTTAATTATCCTCAGATTGAAAAGGCTTGCTTGGCCGTCATTTTTACCTTTCAGAAAATTCACCATTACCTGCTAAATACTAAGACCAAGCTCATATCCAAGGTCGACCCACTCAATTATTTGTTGTCCAAACCCACCCTCACATAAAGAATGGCTAATTGGATCATTCTACTCAGTGAGTTTGATATAGAATTTTTCCATCAAAAATTAGTTAAAGGACAAGTACTTGCTGACCAGCTAGTGGAAGCACCTTTGCAAAGCACAAAACCTTTGAGTCTAGATCTGCCAGATGCATCTTTGCTCTACATTAAAGAATATGTCGTATGGTAGATACATTTTGATGGATCTTTACATTTAATGGTTCAGGTGCGGGAGTGGTCCTTATTACTCCTTCGGGTGATCCTATACCACAAAGCTTTCCGCCTTTGGCCTTCCCTCGCACGAACAACATTGCGGGAATATGAAGCACTCATTCATAGGATGAAGCTAGCCATCAAGTGGAATATTCAACATGTTAAGGTTGTAGGTGATTCATGACTAATCATCAAACGAGTTAATGATGAGTATAAATTTAAGGATGATAAGCTCATACCTTTAAAAAGTTAGTGGAAACTCTAAAGGAGTATTTTGTCACATCACCTTTGAGAAAATTCCAAGAGCATAGAACAAATCAGTGGATGCCATGGCAACGGTGGGATCTATGCTTCGTATTCCGCCAGGGAACAATCATATGCCATTATTTGTAGAAAATCTACACCATCCCGCGTATGACATGTCAGAATCTTGCCTAGCTTGTGAGGTTATTGGTCCTCATTCCCCATGGTATGAACCCATCTTCACCTATCTTAAGGACAGTACTTTCCCTCCCAATATCTCCCATTCTGAAAAGCAAAGCCTGATTTTCCAGATAGCCCGTTACACCCTTTTAGGAGGTACACTTTATCGTCATGGCTACGATGGGAATCTGTTACGTTGTCTGGATGTGATGGAGTCAATCCAGGCAATTAAAGAAGTACACGAAGGAGTATGCGGAGCACATACAAATGGAATGGTCTTGGCTAAGAAATTGTTAAGAGTAGGTTACTATTGGCCCACCATGGAAACTGATTGTTGTAATTATGTTAGAAAATGTGTGCTTTGCCAAAAGTATGGAAATTTCATCCATGCTCCATTGCAACCATTGCAACCAATCACTACCCCGTGGCCATTCTCTAAGTGGGGACTTGATCTAATAGGGAAGCTTACTCCTACCTCATCTGATGGTCATACACATATCATCACAAAGACTATAGAATACTTTATAAAAATGGGTGGACGTTGTCCCTTTAACCTATGTCATAGGAGCACAGATTTCTAAATTCATCATGAATCATATTATTTGCCGATATGGTATCCCTGCAGCCATTGTCACAGATAATGGGAAGTCATTTAAGAACAAAACTGTGAAAGGTATTTTCCAACGGTTCCAAATCAGATTGAAATGGTCCACGCCATATTACCCTCAGGGTAATGGACAAGCTGAGGCAACAAACAAGACTTTGGTAAGGATAATGGAGAAGATGGTTAGCAAAACCGGTCAAAACTGGCACCTACAAATCCACCCAGCCCTCTGGGCCTACCGAACATCAATTCACACTCCTACAGGTGCCACACCATATTCCCTAGTATTCGGGATAGAATCTATCATCCCTTTAGAGATTGAACTCCCATCCCTGCGAATTTCTCTTTGGGACTATTTGGATAAGGATGAAGATTATCGAGTGGCAAGATTGGCTGAGTTAGAGCTCCTGGATGAGAGGCACATTCATGCTCTTAATCACCTGAAGGTATATCAACACAGAATCTCCCGCAACTACAACAAGAGAATCATCCCTCACCAGTTTGAGGTGGGTGATTTAGTTATGAAGGAGAACCAGTTCAACACCAGAGTAGAGCGAGAAAAGAAAGGGAAGTTCGAACCACACTGGTTAGGACCCTATGTCATAGTTGCCAAGTATGGCACAGGGGCATATAAGTTGGCTCACCCCAATGGTGATGAGCTCGGGA
Organism: Taxus wallichiana var. yunnanensis; assembly: GCA_018340775.1. Lineage (NCBI taxonomy): Eukaryota > Viridiplantae > Streptophyta > Pinopsida > Cupressales > Taxaceae > Taxus > Taxus wallichiana. The sequence continues at coordinate 133,052,356 of CM031234.1, forward strand.
GCCCATGAATGCCATGCATCTTAAGAGGTTTTATGCCTAAACATGGCACAAGAAAGTCATAAAAATCACAAAAAAATATAAAAACATCAAAAAAAAACAAATCAGAAAAAAAAAAAGAGAAAACAGGTCGTCCACTAGTGAAAACCACGCAATTGTGGCACTTTGGACAAGTCCTTGGGTGAAAACCAGTTTCCGGTGCCTCGGGAGGATTCGTTGTTCACAAGCATTCTGTATTAGAAGGGTAGTTGTCTTTGTCCTGGACCTGGTTCTACCTTCAAGTTTCCTTGTGCACACCATCTAGTCCAGCCTTGATCCGGCTTTGCCTTCTTCTATTCATCTGTAAGGGACGTGGTCTTTCATTATTTCCCATCTTACGCTGGGGGAAACTCAACGACTTCACCTTCTTGTTCATAAGCATGTGGCTTTTGCCCTTGTATATTCCCCACCTAACGTTGGGGGCATCCATGCTTTCTTGGTTACCTGCACATAGCTTTGGAAAACTGTTAAAAACACAAAAACAATAGAAACATTGTTTTGAGAAAACACAAAAACAATAGAAAATTGTTTCACAAAACACAAAAACAATAGAACATTGTTTTGAGAAAACACAAAAACAATAGAAAATTGTTTCACAAAACACAAAAACAATAGAAACATTGTTTTGAGAAAACACAAAAACAATAGAAAATTGTTTCACAAACCACAAAAACAATAGAAAATTGTTTCACAAAACACAAAAACAATAGAAAATTGTTTCAGACAACACAAAAACAATAGAAAATTGTTTCGAGAAAAACACAAAAACAATAGAACATTGTTTCGAGAAAACCACAAAAACATATATATATATATATATATATCAAAAAAATCTAAAAACAAGGCAAAATTTTTCAAAAAATTCCTAAAAAGTAAAACACCCTACAAAATGGTAACTTGCTTCTTACAGCTAAAACTTGTGTCTTGCACATGGTATTTTCTCCATATCATGTTGGTTTGTCTCACATCTTCCCCAATTAATACAACTCACAGATCATTGGATTCACAACCATTCACAAAAGCTACCGCTTGCTTGCTTAAATGCACTACGGGGCACTTTTGGTTGCTGGTGTTGTTTCGTTGCGCACAAATGCTTTTCATGGACCCCATGTCCATTTTCATTTCCCCTTGCATGTATCCTTGCTTGGGGCATCATTTTTAACCCTTGTCGTCAATCACGAACTTGTGGATCTCTTCAACACTGATAACAAAACATTTGTACAACTGTCTTGACCGTTGTTGGGTTAGATATGTGCGTTCATACTTGTTTTCCCTGTTATATGAGCTTGTTTCCTTCTCGTATTGCATTGCATTATTGTATGTTGCGTGGAGTTGGTACTTTTAGCAATGGAAAATTGTTCGTAGTATGGCTTTTCATGTCATTCTACCTTTGTCGTATGCTTATATTTTTCATAAGGACCGATGATGTAGTTCCTATGGAAATATGATGACATCAAATTTGTTCCAAAAAAATAAGCGGCTAGAGGTTAAGCTCTTCTCTCCCCTCATCCATATTTCTTCTACACCACTTCCCTTTCACCCCTAGTTCTCCCTCTCCTCGGGAATCCTGCCTCGTCCCCATTCTTCTACCTACTTCTCATCTTTTTCGATCATCAATCGGCTTCCTTCATCACCCCATCAACACTCGAGGGGGCATCTCTCCCTCCTACTAATTTTTCTTCTATCCCTTCAAAATCTCTTATGTCTACTATCTTTGAAGTGGCATCACTTACGCCACCCCAAAGAGGGGAAAATGTAGACACCTATAATTACGCCCAAGCAATTTAAATACTTAAATTGCGCTAATTATCCCCTTTCTCACAAATCAACAACATATCGTCAAAAGCACTCATATTACCTCATATCATCATTAATTAATTACACTAAGCTAATTAATTAAGTTTCCTATCCAACAAATACCCTAATTAACGACCTTCCGTCAAGAAATCACCCTTCTACCTAGACTAATTAATTATTATTAATTAATTAGCTTTCCCTTCCATTTAACTAATAAATCAATATTTAATTGATTTAATCCCCTTATAATATCCTAAATCACACTAATATTCTTCTAATTGGCTTCTATAAGCTTACACCTACCTATTAATTAATCACCTTTGATTAATTAAAATACCCCCAACTCCCATGACTTGCTAAACATGTATTAAACCCTTCTAAAGTAAGGTTACCTTTAATAAAGCAGCCTTATCCATCCTAATCATGTTTTACCTTTATCCCACATTCATGAGAATGTGTTGAATCCTTTATCCTTTGGGCTATATAAAGATCCCTCCACCTACCTTTTTACTTACACCTAAACTTTCTAAGAGAGCAAATGCAAAGCATATAGCAAAGAGACTAAGAGCTTGCACCTTGCCCTTTTGAGAGTTCATCATCTTGAAGAGTTAAGCCTCTTTCTTAAAGTGCTTGGGTCATATGGGAGGTGTCAAAAGGGTCTTGTAGCCCAACTTTGATTAGCCCCCATTCCTAGGTTCTTGGAACATTAAGGACAACTATTTTGATAGCCATGGAGCTTACTTAGGTCCATTCATTTATTTGTTGTTAGAGAATAGAGGAGTTTAGATATTTAGCATTATTAGTTTCAAAGTTTGTATTTATGAATGCTAGCATCTAACCCTTGTTTAATTCTTATCATGATGGTGTTTATGCTTTGTTTTAGCTAAATTGTAGAAATATTTTAGGTGGTAGTTCTTGCTTCATTTGATTTAGCATTAAGCAAAGTATACATGCACACAACACTATACAACGATGCGTACCTTAATTCTAAGAAATCAATCAAGGAAATGTTTCAAGTGCCTACCATTAATAGGAAACTCAAGAATTTCTCCATCTAAATATTTTAGAAAAAGGTATGCTCACCAATTCTAATGTCAATAGAATAAGGGCCCATCCATAATGCGTCAAAATTTCCATGTTTTCCCTTATCCTCATGTCTGCTATCCCACAATAGCACAAGATCTCCCACACTGAAAACTCTTGGGGTTACCTTTTTATCAAACAATTTCTCCCTAAACTTCACATGTCTTTGATGGGATTCTCTTCTCTCTTCATCTAATTCAACAATTTGATTTATATGAGCATCATAGGGACTAATCTCTTGATCCTCCAATTTTTGGATAAATTGATAAGAAGATAATTGCATATGTAGGGGGAGGAGAGCCTGAGTTCCATATACCAATTCAAATGGGCTCTTTCCAGTAGCTCTTTTAATAGTAATTCTGTCAGCCCAAACAACAAACTTCAACTTCTCACCCCACTTTCATTTATTTAATTCCAAGGTCCTCCTAATTATCTTCAACAGATTTTTGTTACTTGATTTTTCTTTTCCATTACCTTAGGGATTGTAGTTGGAAGCATATGCTAAATTTATCCCATACTCCTAACACATGGCTACCAAAGGTTTAGCTTAAAAAATCATAGCATTACCAATAACTATTTTAGCAGGCACTCCAAACTTGCAAATTATATGATTTAAAATGAAGTCCACAAAAATTTGGTGGGTTGTTTTCTTAGTGGGGATTTCCTCTACCCATTTGGTGAAGTATTCAGTGGCTACCAATATCCATTTACGGTCGGCACTTGAAGAATCTGAAATCTCCCCAATGAATTACATCCCCTACTGCTTAAAATCAGTGTCAATTGATACATGTTGAAATGGGAGGGATCCTAAAGCTTTCAATCTTCCTAAGAAATGTTGGTAGCTCTCACATTTTCTTACCAATAAAGTTGTATCCTTAAAAATTGTTGGCCACCAGTAACCAACCCTTAAGATCTTATGGGTTGTCACTCTTCCAACAAAATTCCCCCCAAAAAATCCTCCATGGAAGTCAACAATTAACTTTGGGGCTTCATCCTCAATGATACACCTTAAGAGAACTCCCTCAGGGTTTTTCCAAGCCAACCCATAATCAATGATGATATATTTTTGGGAAGCCAATATAAGTGCTCTCTTTTGATTTTTTCTTAAATACTCAGGGCATTGTAGATGTTTGAGGTAAAAAAAATATCCCCACATACGATCGAGAATTTATTAATTTCTTCAGAATATTCATCCTTTCTTCATCAACCTCATTTATCTCAACTCTGTCTATGGATTTCTTTCTATCATTAACTTTGCTGAACCAAAACCCCTAACCAATTTTGTAGTTTGGATTTCCATATCATATTCCTATAACTTATTTTCCCATCAACATCTCTTACTAGAAATTTCCATTTCGACACGGTATATCTTTGACCATAGTATGAGGGACATAAGCTATGGCTTTAGAAATTAAACTATATGGCATGAATATTTGTTTGGCTCTAACTAAAGCAAAGGCTTGTTTATCCATAATAGAATAATTCAACTCGCCTTGTAATTCTTTAAAAAGAAATCAATTGGCCTTTGAGCTCCTTCATCATCCTTCTCAGCAGCACGGATGCAATGGTATTCTCAGAAGCAAAGGAAAACATTTGGAAGGCCTTTTTGTAATCAAGAGCTGCTAAAATAGAGGCATTTTTCAACACTTCCTTGATCCTAGTAAAGGCTTGAATATCCACTTCTTCCCATTTGATACTTTGATCCTTTTTCAACATACTAGTGATTGGGATATTCAATTCAGAAAAGTTGGAAATAAATCTCCTAATAAAATTTATCTTCCTGAAAAGGATTGAATTCCCTTTTTGGTTCTTAGAATAGGAACTTTGATAATGGCTTCCACTCTCTCAGGATCAACCATGACCCCTTATTTTGATACAATAGAGCAACTTAGCCTTTTGAACCCAAAAATGACATTTTTTAGGGTTCAAAGTGAGATACCATATTACTTGCACCTTAACAACATCTTTTCTAAATGCTACAGGTGATCACTTCTCTTCCTTGAAAAAATAGTCACATCATCATGATACACATCAATGAAGTTGTTTATATATCCTAACAATGCTACATCCATTGCTCTTTGAAACGTGGCTCCAAAGCATTCATCAGGCCAAATGACATTCTCACATACACATAGGTACCCCATGGAGTAGTGAAAGTGGTTTTGATTCTCTCTGATTACTTCACAACCACTTGGTTATACCTAAAAAAACCATCCAAAGTAGATAACAACTCTGAACCTATAACCAATTGCAACATGTTATCCATATTTGGCAAGGGGTAGTTGTCCTTAATTGATGCTTTATTTAAATTTCTAAATTTGACACACAATCTTATGTCTTCGTTCTTCTTTCGAACAGGTACCAAGTTTTCCACCCATGAAGAGTACCTCGTAGGTTGTATGATTCCTCCATCTCTTAATTTTTCAACTCTTCTTGCATTTTTAGGGAAAGGAGTGGATTAATTGGTCTTTTATTTTTCCTAAATGGCTTGGCATTAGCCTCCAAGGGTATCTTGTGCTGAAAAAGGTCTTCCTATATGCTTTCAATTCTAAATACGACCATGTCAAGCAGTCCTAGTACTTTTTTAACAACTAGACATATGCTTTCTTTTCCTCTCTATCCAAGTTGCTACCTAACCATATTTTCTGAGGTTTATCCTTTGTGCCTAGGTTATGTTCTTCAACATCTCTTGAGGCTGACATGTGTCTGTTAATAATGCGATTAACATTATAAAAATTTGATTCTAGTGCAACCAAACCTCTAGGAATAGTATTGGTTTTCAATTGAATAATGTATTTACCAAATAGGGTCTCTTTCTGTCATTTGCACAAACCATTGGTTCCCAGTCCATACTTTGATTGGTAAATTCTCCTTTATTTTGCAAAAACCTTTAGACCTGGGCATCATCTTCAAAAACTTGCCAATGCTTGATATTATCAGGGATAGACGCCTAGTCAATATTTCAATATCATATTCACAATAGGGGATATTGTATAATTCTCAAACTTTGATCCCAAACTGCCAATTTGTCTGCTACAATATTTTATTTCCTATCATGGTGTATTATATTAAAAGAATCAAACATTTCAATTAAATCCCAAACTGCATGCTTATATTGCTTCATTCTTTGATTTTTATTGCATACAAATTTCTAACTTGTTTGACTATCAAATTTGAATCCCCTTTAACAATAATGTCTCTAACACCATACTTCCAAGTAATCCTTAAACCCAAAAGCAATGCTTCATACTCTGTAATGTTATTTGTGCACTCAAAATTAAGTTTAAAAGAAAAGTTAAACTCCTCATGGCTTGGAGATATTAGGACAACACCAGCACCATTACCAAATCTAGAACAAGCCCCATCAAACATCAAAGTCCAGGGAAAACCAACCTACTCAGGATATTTGCACTCATCAATTTTATGCTCCTTAAAATCAGCATAACCCACAAAGTTATCAACATCAACGTCTGTGTACAATACTTCATAAGAAGCATTGTTAGGGTCCTCAATGAGGTGTAACATTTTCTTCTCACCATAAAACTTCACAAGGTTTCCCTCAATTGGTATGGTTGCAAATGACATGTCCATTTGTATGCTTCCACCTACACTAGCTGCCCATTTTCTAGATAATAACATTCCCCACTTAGCAGGACAGTCCACAATAACTACATTCATGGTTAAGCATTTTCCTGGATAAGTTCTAGTTACACTACCAATCCTTTGACATATCCAATTACTAGCACTTCTCTTGAATCCATAGCAGTACACTTCCCAAAATTTGTTTGTTACTTTGATATTTAACTCGTTCATCACCTCAAGAGGCATTACATTACATGAGGCTCCTGAATCAAACATACAGTTATGCACCAGCCTATCCTTAATAATTAAAGTGGTATAAAATGGATCCACATCAAGTTGAGATTCAACTAGAGATGTGCCCAAATATATCTTAGGTGATTCACCTAGTTCCTCTAATGCTTGTGGTACTTCTAATTTTGTAATAATAGGAGGAATCTCTACATTGTTTACACTTTTTCCCTGAGTAATATTTTCTTCCTTAAATCCCAAATATTCGAATTCCCTTTTCCTATGCTCGGGGATCCTAAGTAATTCAACAATGGGAATAGTAACCTTGATCTGACTCAAGATTTGGGCTATGTCACAAGGAATATATTTGGGCAGGATAGTATTAGGAGGAAGATTCATAATTTCATCTAATAGTATAGGATTTTTCAGAGTCTGGGCATGGGCAGGAGCACAGGTTTTATTTGGGGTAATTAGGCCTTTTCCAGATGTATCTTTCTTAGGGGTTTCCTTTAGAATATTGGTAAGAACTAGAATTTTTGGCTTAGTTTTGGCCCTCCCCTTTGACAACCTTACTTCTAGTGTTATATTCTTTCTCCTAAGCAACTATTGCATTCATCAATAGTTTGTCCTCTTCGGAAGGGATTCCTCCATCATAATTTTTAATCATCAAGGCCCTTAAGTATTCAAAATAATGATTAGGTAAATCAAATGCTTACACCATATCAATTTCAAAATTATTAACAGGAGGAAGAGGTAATACCCGATGAACACAATCCCAGAAATTTTCAACAGTTTTGACACTTATCAATTCAGTTGATGTTGCCCCTTGCTATGAGTTCCTAGGAAATTCCATCATAAACGTGTCACCATATTCCTCATCATCATTTTTTTCCTCAACTTCCTTATCTACATCACATGGGGAATGTGGTAAGAAACACCTATCACACCACTCAATAACACTGGCCTCTTCTATACGGTAGCAATCCTAGCAATCAAAGGATCAGGAACCAATCTATTTTCCCTGGGTTGAGGTTGTTTATTTCTTGATCACATCAGCCCCTTCCCTTTGTCATCTAGCATTTTATCACCTCTGGGATGATTTTCAAATCTATCCCGACCGTGTGGCTTGTGTTGACCCCCGGGAACATTATCCTATCCCTTTTTCTACTCTGGCCAATTTGTAGGATATCTCTTTAACCGCACCAACCAAAGTCTTCAAAACCTCTTCCAGATCCACAAATTTATTTGATTGAGGCTTCTCAGGATTAATCAACTTTAAACCCTATCTCTCGAGGAGGATTTCATACTAATTTTATGTTATTTTCTATTTGTAAGGCCATGGTGAAATCTTGCCTCAATGTTCTCGGGTTCTTATCTCTTAAGTAATAAGCAACCTTTTTATCAAAAGTGTCAGAATATTTTATCAAACAAGACTCATCACTTGGCCTTAGGATTATAGGTAACCTATTCAAGGTCTTATTGAACCTAGTATTAAAATCCTAGATAGATTCATTTGGGTTCTTCTTTATATTTTCAAACTCAGATAGAAGGAACCTGGGATCAGTCTTATCCCCATATTGCAGTCTAAAATCATTTTTCATCTCGGTCCATGAATCTATTGAATTATCTAGTAAATCCTTGTACCAATCACATGCATCCTCTTCAAGAGTATGAATGAACAACTTTATATACATGTCTTCAAAATCAATTTCAAAATACTACATCATAGTGACAAAGAGTCTTAAATGTTGGTCACCATTGATGGCATTATTCCCTTGAAATTTTGGCAATCTATTTCTGATATCTTGTGGCACCATATTAGGATATCCAACCATACCTCTGAAATTTATTGGTCTAAAAGTATTGACAACAAAAGGAGGTCTAGGTGGAGGCTGAGCCATATTGCCTTGAGGAGGTGATCTTGTAGGAGAATCAAAATGATAAGGGATGAGGGGTCTTTGGAGCACAAGAGTATAACTCTCAAAGTAAATATCCTCTAATGACTCAATTTCTTGGAAAACCCTATCAACCTTGGAAGAAGCAAGGAAAACTGAGAGACATGCTTTTAGACACAAATGATGGCCCCTCTCTAGTAGGGGAATTTAAATTTACATGAGGACTACTTGGTTCAGAATCACTTGAAGACATATGGTAATCTTCAACCACATATTGATCACCTTTCAAAACTAATATCTCCTTTCTTGATTCTTGATTTCCAATCACTTTCCAGACTTGTTTTCCTTTTGAATTTTCTTTTCCTAGTTCTGGAAATAACTTTCTAGTAGGATCCCTAGTGAAGAAAGACCTTCTTCCCTCCATATTTGCAAATATTAATGACAAATTTCACTTGACATAGGTTAAGACACTAGTAATCATCAAAATTTTAAACCAATTCGGAGTCGCCACCAAGGATTCTCACCTTAGATGTGCAAATGCACTATAAGTAGTTTGTCAAATGTCTATCAATACTTAATTTCTGCAAAGCTTAGCAGATCCGACCTTCCTTTACCCACATTTATCACTATTGATGTAAATTTAGTACAATAACCACTAGAAACTTGAAATACTACACAATGAACTTGTCATTTTGCACAAATATTACAAATCTCAAAAAGATGACGTTTAAACAACGTATTTACAATTAAATCATATAAGAAACATTACAAGGTTTGGTGTGTGTATGTATTTGTAAAAATATTCTCGACAACAAACACCAGATTGGTGTTGGTACCCAAATTGATTCTTCCTTTACGACCGAGTAGCACCGTAGTTTGAACAATATGTTTGGAGACAAATAAATTAGAGTGTGAGTCATTTTGTAGCCGGGGAAGGATTTAGCTGACTCTTCATTCACTCAGGCATGGAAGAAATGGATAGCACAGTAAATAGGGTTTGACCTACCCTGACTACTTTAGGTTTGTCTTCAACCAGTGTGAGAGGACCCATTTTGTAACCCATATTGGTGGATGGTGTCTACAGATTTAGAGTTATTTTCTTTCCTTCCAAAAAATTGATAGGAGATCTTTAGAAGGAATGGTTAATAAAGCGTAGTCTAACTCTCACGAGTTGTCACTTTAGAGTATGAAGAGACCTTCTAAACAAGATCTGAATTAGTAAATGCAATGGTAAAACCGATAACTCATGTCTATTGAGGTAAGGGGTGGGTAAATAAATGAATTCCATCAGCATTTATGAACAAAGAGTGAAAGCAAGGTTAGTTCATGTATGGTTCATCTCTGGATATCTATTTTATGGTTAGGAAGTTAAGAAGGATAAAGTTGATTATACCAAATATCTGAGAATGTTAAACAAATGTTAACATATCCACAAGGCAAAAAGATGAATAGATTCAAATAGTAAAGATGAACCTTCAACTAGACAATTGTGCATCTATGAAATCTCAAAGACACATGGCTTCACACATTCTTCAAGGTTTTAACACAAGAACTCGTGTTAAAGACTTAATTAAACTTTATAAAATCCCTACTATATCATGCTCATGATACACTCAAGAACTAAAAAACAATATGTATCACTGAAATGAAATGAAATTGAATTTAAATCACTTATTGCATTATGAAATGAAATCTCTCTTCATAATGTAATTGCAAATGCCACAATACTTGTCATGAGGATGAGATTTTGTGTGATTTCAAAGGATTTCTAATGTAAGACTGCAATAGGCACATAGATAACTATTTGAAAATATCTCAAGATGAAAATGGACATAACACAATTCATTGATCTACACAAATTACTCAAGGTTTCTCAAATTTGATCAACAAGGGAAAGTTTGTTTACAATCTCAAAGTTTTGTCAATGGCTATACATCTGCAACCAACTTGACATGATCAATTTTGAAAGGCACACAAGAAATAACTAGTTTCTCAAAAAAAAATTCCCACAAAAATGTCTTCTCTCAGCTCTTCTCTCATTTTTCTCTCGTGACTAAATTTGGAAGAATTAACCCCCTTTTTCCATGGCCTTTTCATACTTTTATATTACTCACTTTACTTCAAATATTTTCCCCAAAAACAAGAATATTCCAAGGAATACTTTGTTCACTCGAGGCCCAAATCAACTAAATCTAAAAAGGCCAGCATAATCCTCCATGTGTCTCTTCGGCGCAACTTCAAATGTAAAATCCAAAGGCAGGTCCCCAAACGAGCACGGGCCCTCCACGTGGTCAAAACTTGAGAGAGTTGCACCGGTTGTTAAAAATTCTAAGCATGGGAAGAGCCAACGAAGCCTCCATGTGGAACATATTTTAATTGAAGCGGGCCTGGGGGTATGTACTTTTAGACACTTTGGTCCACCCATCCGCTTTTGATGTTGGCTCAACACATGGCTTTACCAGACCGCCTTAGACAAAAGTGGGCCTTTTGACCTCTTTTAGGAGGCTACTCTTCTACCGACTGATCTATGACAACATTTCCCCCAAGCTCTTTATTCTATTTTCCTCAAATAGTTCCACCATGGACCCACTAGCTAGGATTTATTCATATTTTGATCGAATACCAATGAACTTAGGACATTGGAGAATAAAGTGTGCTTCCGTCTCAATTTCCATGTATTGCACAGTACACAAGTTCACTCTTCCCACTGCTCCTTGGGTATTGTCCACCTCCTGTTTCACATCCAATCCCATAATTCAGCATTTTTGCACCTATTTTGGAGCGCAAAGAGGGCTTTCCATCCTCCTTGTATTTGTTTCATCTTGCATATGTCCCACTTGAGCTTGCTATGAAAATCAAGGCCTAGATATTTATACTCTGACACTATCTCCAAAGGCTCACCTTCGAACTGAAATTCAGGTTGTTGGCTTGTCTTCTTCACAGAAAAATCACAATTTTGGTTTTTCCAATGTTTACCTGCATTCCTACCTCTTTGTAGAAAATATCTAAAGAGTGAAGGTGGATCCTCAGGTCTTGGATTGTTTCTGCCATTAGAATTAGATCATCTACATATAACATGAGTTTCACTACATACTTAGCAATGGGCACTCCATTACCTCCAAAAAAATTATCCACTCTTCCAATTTGTCTATGTATAGTCCAAATAAGGTTGGAGAGAGAGGGCAGCCTTGCTTAACCCCTATATCACTCCCAAACCCTTCAGATAACCCTGCATGCGTTTTGATTTTAGCTTTCACTTGCTCATACAAGTCTATGAACGGTAGCCCTATAATGTGCTGGAACCCCTAACTCCTCCATTTTGTTCCACATTTTGTTCCTTGGAACTATGTCAAAATATTTTTTGAAGTCCACAAAACAACAATAAGCATCCTTCTTTCGATCCCACCCATTTTCCACTAGATGTCTGAGTGTGACACAATGATCAATGGTTGAGTGTTTGGGTCTAAAACCAGCTTGTCCCTTTGCTCTTTTCCCTCCACTCTCTGCCCAACTGCTGATCATGTGCTCTATCCCATGATATTTATGAACATCATCCCACACACCAGTGTATGAAACGTGAGTCTTCTCAATTTATCTCATCTGCGTCTAACTAGGAGATCTGGTCTTCACTTTTTGTAGGTCATCCTAAACATTCCCTTCTAATTTTTATTTTTTCACTCGAGGCCTAAATTAGCTAAGTATGAAAATGCCAGTGGAAGTCTCCATGTGTCTCTTCGGTGCTCTTTTTGTATGAAGCTTAAAATAAATACTCCCAAATGATCGCAAGCTCTCCACATGTCTAGGGTTTGAGAAGGTTGCACCGGCCATTGAAAGTTATAAGCATGGGAAGAGCCGGTGGGACCCTCCACATTTCTCTTTGGTGCAACTTCAAAATTAAAATCCAGAGGAAGGTCCCCAAAAGAGCGCAGGCTCTCCACATGCCTAGGGTCCAAGAAAGTTGCATCGGGTGTTAAAAATTCTAAGCATGGGAAGAGCCAGCAAAATCCTCCACGTGTCTCTTCACCACAACTCTAAAGGTAAAATTCAGGGGCAGGTCCCCAAACAAGCGCAGTCTCTCCATGTGTCTAGGGTCTGAGAAATTTGCACATCCACTTTTGATGTTGGCTCAACATGTGGCTTTACCTAGGCGTCAGTGGGGTAGTAGCTTACTTCTACAAATTTAATCCCCTTTCAAATTAAAGCCACACAAAGGAGGTACGATTTTGGAACACTCCCAACTACAAAATTTTCACCAAAGATAGAAAACTATAAATAATACCAAAACTCAGCGTGATCCACGACCCAAGGAAAATACTGACAATGACACCTGAGTGAAGGAAAAAATTTACGCACATCCACACAGGAAGACAGAAATTACATCAAGCTAGGCGAATTGAAAATTTTTAAATGAAGAAGGGAAAAATTACAATTGAGCACCAACATAATCAAATAATAGTAACACCTAAGGACTAAGAAAAAAACACTTTTACATGCTCATGGGGAACATTTACTTACATGGTGTTACCTTTTGGTGTAAGTAATGCTCCTACCACTTTTCAAAGAGCTATGTTGGCAATCTTTTCTGATCTAACCCACGATTATGTGGAGATTTACATGGATGATTTCACTATTTATGGAGCAACATTCCAAGAGGTAGTTTATAATCTAGACAAAGTCCTTTCTAGGTTTGAAGAACACATATTATCCTCAAACCATGAAAAACAATATTTATGATTGAACAAGGGATAGTTTTAGGCCATCATGTCTCAGCCTAAGTGAATCAAGGTGGACACTTAAAAGGTCAATTTCATTGTAAAGATCCCATCTCCTATAAACCAAACAGATGTAATAATTTTTCTTGGCCATGTTGGTTACTATAGAATATTTATTTTAGACTTTAGAAAAATAGCTTCTCTATTGTTTTCTCTCCTAACTAAAGATTTTGAATTTAAATGGACAGAAGCATGCCAACAAGATTTTGAATATATCAAAGAAAAAATGATAAACACACCAGTATTGAGAGGCCTAAATTGGAAGCTTCCCTTCCACATACAAACAAATTCTTCCAACGAATCAAGTAGGGGTTTCACTTGGACAACAAGAGGAAGGAGATCCTATGCATGTTATGTATTATATCATTAAAATTTTCTCCCCGCTGAAAGGAACTACACCACAATGGAGAAGGAATTACTCACAGTTGTATATTTAATCAACAAGTTTCACCATTATATCACAAGATATGAAGTGATTATTCACACTGACCACTCTGTTATTAAGTATATAATGAATAAACCTTTGGTACATGGTAGGATTGTAAGGTGGTTGTTATTACTGCATGAATTTAACATTAAAATTATTGAAAAGCCAGGAAAATCAAATGTGGTAGTTGATTTTATTTCAAGACTTACTACCTCAAAATAAAAAGAGAGTCAATGATGATTTTCATGATGAAATTTTGTTTGCATTTTCTACTACCTCTCCTTGGTATACAAATATGGCTAATTACTTGGCTATAGGGAATTTCCCAACCTTTTTCACACAAAATCAAAGAAATCAATTGATTAAACAAAGTGTGATGTATACATGGTTCAATGAAATTGTTTTAAATGTGGACATGACCATGTTTTATATAGTTGTGTAGCTGAAAATGAAGTATTTGACATAGTTAGGGCATATCATGATGAGCCATCGGGAGGTCATTATTCAGTTCAAAGGACCATTCAAAAAAAATTAGGAGATGTTTACTATTGTCCTTTCTTATTCAAGGATGTCAAGAAGTATGTGTGGAGGTGTGATCAATGCCAAAGGATGAGGAAACTAGCATTTACATATAAAATGCCACTCCAACCTCAAGTTGTCTTGGAACCCTTTGAGAAGTGGGGATTGGATTTAATTAGACCATTTGAACCAACTTCTCAAGGTAAAGAATATATTATTGTTTGCACAGATTATGTCACTAAATGGGATGAGGTGCAAGGACTACAATATATGATCATAGATGAAAAATTTGTAGATTTCTTATATGATCATATCTTCCAGATATTTGGAGCACCAAGATCCATTGTTTCAGATCAAGGATCATAGTTCATGTTAGGTGTAATCAGTTCATTTGTTGTAACATACCAACTAAAACATAAGAATTCATCACCATACCATTCACAATCAAATGGGTAAGTGGAGGTTAATAATAGAGAGTTATAGAATATCAGTGACAAAAATAGCGGATATCCGAAGGAAAAATCAGGTTCAAAAACTACCTGAAGTAGTTTAGGCCTACAATACTACTTGGAAAATAACCACAAGATTTACTCCCTATGAGTTGGTTTATGGGAAGAATCCCATTCTTCCCATAGAATTTGAAATTCAAACCTTGAGAATAGATGTTGAGGTACGAATTAAATTATCAGATGCACAAAATGTAAGAATTTTTCAATTAAATGAGTTGGATGAGATGATACTTCAAGCATTACATCAAATATAGATCATCTAACATTAGAGGCAGGTATGGCATGACAAGCACATTAAGCCAAGAAAGTTCCAAAAAGGATATTGGGCTCTGTTATTTGATTCAAAATACAAATATTTCAAGGGAAAGCTGCAGACAAGATGGATGGGCCCATATCAAATTGAATAGGTATTCAACAATGGAACAATTCAACTAATTCCAATTGATGGCGAGAATAAATTGATATTTTTAATGGAAATAGATTGATATTGTACCATAAACCAAAGATCCAGAGAAGAATTTCAGAAGGTGCTTCGAGAAGATTTGCTCTCGAATTGTTTGGACAAAGTTTCTTTGTCCAATTCAACTTAGAATTGATCTATTTTTCACCAAAAATAAAGAGGGGATGATTGAAAACCATAAATGGAAGTCATCATCCTCTGAGGCATTGGCTAAAAACTAGCAATGGTGGTCATTGTCTTTAAAAAAAAATGAAAAATAATTTAAAATAATAAAATAATAAATTCATGTGGCTGAAAACCAACAATGGCAAACACCGCTTTGACTTAGGAAAGAAATAAATGAATTAAATGTGTGGATAAAGGATAAAATCAACATTGATATGGTGGCCAAAAATGTTGCAAGAAAAATGTAATGAGGTATGCGTGATATTCCCCTCTTAAATGTTGAAAAGTTTAATTTATGAAATGTTCATTATGGTACTCGTGCAAAATTATTACCTTCTCCATTTTCAATACATTTCCATGCTTAACATATCCCCACAAAATCTTCCATCCACCTCTATAATAATCGCCACATGTACCCAATAACTATCATTATCACCTTGGGATTTGTAAAACCTTTCCCAATTTGTGTTGTTTTATTTATAACCAATTCATCCCCCTTTTCACTTTCTAAATTCCACCATTACACTCCTATGCTAATACTCATTTTGTGCTTTTATGTATTCTTATCTCCGTAAAATATATCTTTCTAGTCTTATGCCCTTTATTTTCATCTTACCTACTCTAAACCAGTCATGGGACCCAGACTAAGGCATGAGCCAACCAATTCAGAAGAACTGTTAGTTGATGCAGAGTTGGTAGAAATATTTCAAAAGGCGGGGTGACTTGATTTACTGCTTGCATATGAGGAATTAAACACAAAAATGACAGAGGAATTCACCAAAAACATTGAGGAAGGATGCTCTATTGTACAAGGTAAGAAAATTCCATTCAGCCCCACTATAATAAGTCATCTTTCAAGAATACCAGAGGAAGGTCTATTAATCAATAATAAGACATAATATTATTAAATTATTAAAAGGTTTTTAGTTGGTAGAAAGGAAAATTAGATCAAAGGTATAAAAAGGAATACTCTACTTGAGCCTTTGGCAAAAGTTACTAAACGTGCAATCAAATATTTCACTTGTGAAGGACAATATGAGATCTTATTGGGACTTGTGTTGAGAATTTTAATACACCTTCTCCATGGCCAAATTAAACCCTAACATAAAATAAATTTTCCTTAGTTTTTTTATGATTCTATTTCCTCGGCCACCAAAATTCCATTGGGGTACATCCTACCTAAAATTCTAGGGCCTAATACATTTAATTTGTAAACATCAGTTTGTTAGGAAGAGGCATGACCCTAAGAAATGGTTGAAATTTCAGAAGAAGTGTTCCCTAGATTCGGAATTGGTCCTATAGCGAGAGACCTCCACTTATGAGAGAACTAAGAAATTCCCTAGGACCTCTAGGAATCCTCAATTCCTCAATGATACTCCAACTAAATTTATACCTTCTCAAGAAGAACAGGAAGTGGTGACCATTATGTAAACCCTACTCAAGACACCACATGTGTCTCCTCATCAATCTGTGTCACCCTCTGTTCCTATTGAAGAAAAATAATGTGATCAAACCCCTACCACTTCCACTCAACCTTTTGTCCTGGACAAAGATAAAGCACCAATGATGGAAGGAGAACCTAGTTCTCCTCAAGATCCTGATAAAATTATGCCACAAGTGTTATCTCTGTCCAAGGTCCAATTTGAACTACATCTAGCTTAGGAGAGAATTACATATCTCTAGTGCCTACTTGAAGCTAAAGAGTCCATTTTCTCCCAGCTGGAAGCTAATATAAATTAGAAGATCCAACAATTACAACAAATTGTAGAGCATAAAGAAGAGGCAACTCTTCAAAACCAACAATCCCTAGAAGGAAAAAAAAAAATCCACTCCCTTTAGGACAAGACAAATGATCTCAATGCATCCCTTGAAATTTTGGAATAAAATAGGTAGGAAATAGAGCATGTGGTCAATAATGAGAAAAGAACTCAAATAGATTTTGTGTTTCCCCAAATTATTGTCTTGAAAGATATGGTTAAATAGATGGAGGAATTTTATAGACTCAGGGAAGTTAGTGATGAGAATAAGACCTTGAAGGAGGATAAAAAATTACCCAAAGAGAATATTTTTATTGTCTCTGTCAATTGTATGAGCAATTTTTTTCATGTAGGCCTCCATTTAATTTTTATGCACTATTCTTGAAGGAACAATTTTTAAAATGGCATATCTCTAGATCTTGTGTTATGCAAGATAGATAGTTTGAATATGAAAGGTAATTTGTTAGTGCTTATGCATTAGGAAGTGATGTTGAAAATAATCTCCTCTATGAATTTTATGTTCACAAATTTCTTCTTCCTGAGCAGATTGAGATCCCCATAAATTTCTGTGGGTAAAGTGAAATTGAGGGCATTTATATCTACTAGAAGGAACCATTTTAAATGGAGGGAATAAAGGGGAACATTTGTTTAAGAAGAATCTAATATATGCCTCTTGATGAGGCATGATATTCTTGCTCCCATTTGGTTATTCAACAAATGTTGGTCTTGATTATATTGTTTATGGTTGGTGGACCGATACAAGATATCTTGAGAAATAGAGTGATAAATTTCAGGGAGTAAGTACTCCCAATGTTCAATGTCAATTTCCTTGCATGTCAAGTATGGTACAAGCTATTTGTAGAGAATTACAAGAATAAGGAGGTGATTTCACCTACTAACCTTCGTTGGTCACTGAAAAGGGCTAAGGACCTCTACAAAATCATTCTAGAAATGTAGGAAAATTAGATTGGGATGAGGTATAAGCCTCCATTAGTCATTACACCAGTACCATGATGGAATTCTATAGTTGATCAGCCAAAGGTCAGTTATAACACTTAGAGGAATTCATTTATTGATTTCTTTGGGTTCTATAATACTTAATTGGATGAAACATGGCAAACCTTTTCCAATGAGTATAATAGTTCAAGGATAGTTGAACAATTAAATAGGTAGCAGGTGGACCTAATAAATATTAAGTGTGTGGGGGTGATGAACCCTATTTTATCATGTTTATCCCATGTAAAACCCTATGTTATTTTGGTATCATTTTGCACAATGTATAATTTTTATGTTTTATAGTTAATACTTTACTATGTTTTGGAAGGAAATGTTGTGCATACTCTTGTTATTACTTCTTCAAATATGGCTTAAATGAATTATTTTATGAGTATTAAAAATATATTTGGAAAATCATATGTTGAGATATTACAGAGTTAACTCGCATACTAGTGCAAGGCTCATTGGTGCACTAGCATAGGACTCTCCTTTACATTAGCACAAGAATTGCCAAGGAGCTTCAGACTTGTCCAGTTCATTAATTCAAACTTCCTTGAAGGAATGGACTTTCACGAAGGATATGAATCACTCGAATGGCTAAACTACAAGTTGATACAGTTGGTACATCAGTTAACACAATGACATGAGCATGAAACATGTGCCATTACTTCAACCTATCTTCATCCAAATTATGAGGCCTAGTAACTCCTAGTTTAACTCCATTTTCCTGGAAACATGATGCAAATGAAAACTTATGGATTTATTATCACCATGATTCTCTAGAATCAATCCAGGATCCGCAGTATCTTCCAGCACCAATTGAATCTCTCAAAAGAGTCGATTACGGCCTTCATCTACAATTAACAAGATCAATTCAAATCAAACACTACATAGATTACTCCTTCCATAACTGTAATTCTTAGGATATTTAGTCATTGTTTTAGTCAGCATCTAGTTAAGTAGATATTATTAATTACAAATAAACTAGTTCTCTCCTAGAGGGACTAGGACTTCTTTAGTATAAAAGAGCTAATGTATGACGATTCAAAGTTTGGTTCAGTCAGTTGATTATTGTAAAAGTAGTTCTTTCAATAAAATTGTAGATTCAGGGTAAAGCTTTATTATGTAACTTGTAACATTGAACCTGATCAAAGGGAAGGAGAAAGGGCCACTCCTCCCTAATGAGAAGGGATAATTTAATGTTATTTCCTTTTGTTGTTTAGCATTCCTTTAAATTTCCAGCATCTCATTATCTTTAGTTCATTTTATTTTGTATTTAATAAGTATTTTCTTTTGGTTCATTTCATTCCCTCATTGCAACTAGTATAATATTCAGTTTAGGATGTTGTTAGATAAATACTAAGAATGATTTTTATTATTCCCTTTGTTATAAATAGCTATGGACACCACCCTAGACCGACAAATATAATTTAATTTAATTGTGAGTACAATAACACTTGTCACTTCTTCAAACTTTTTATTCAATACTTTACTTGTGAAGGGAGATATTCGAGATTGAACATAGTCCATTTCAAATTGTTGAATCATTTAAAGAATAATAGTCAAGTAAATGTCCCAAATTTCTTGCATGAAATGCTCAAGAAGATGAGTAAAGAAGTTTAAAGGGGTAGGGTAGCACTGTCTCACCACTGTCTCATAACCCTAATGGTCCAACACACTTTGTAGAGGGAGCACCCTCAAATACCATGGGATGACTTTGTAAGGGTAAGAAATATTGAAACTTTGTTGGGAAACAGGGAAAAAGAAGAAAGAGCACTAAAATTTCTTCTACACATATGCCAAAGGTTGTACCATCCTCTTCCCAACCTCTAGAACCCAAAAATTCTAAAATTCTACCTGCCACTGAAGAAACCCATGTGCCTATTTCACCAGAAAGGATTTTTGTTGTTGAAACCTTGTTGGAATTCTCCTCCCTGAAACCTCCACTTCCAAAACTAAAAGAAAATCTACTCATTCTTCTCCCAAATAAACTAGAATCTTCCATATACTTAAGACAAAGCAGACAAAAACCTCTAGTCCCAAACCATCTCATTAGATAGTGATTTCAAAGTTGAGCCCGAACAACTGCAAGAAGAGGCTAAAGATATTGTTCCAATAGTAACTCAAGTGTTATAGTATCATGAACAAACAATGGAAATTCAAGAAGAGAAAGTTTATCATGAGGTTACAATTCATGAAGTAGGTAATCAAGAAGAAAGGCAAGTAGTAGGGACAATGGAAGGAGGAAAGGACTAAGAATAAATAACTACAATGGATGTCAGTAGACCAATCATTGAGGAGGTGGTTCAATGAGAAAAAATAATAGTTTGCAACAATAAAATGTAGAATAAATGCAGCCCCAAGTTGTTATTCATGAAATCATCAGGGCACCTAAAAAACCATCTTGCAGTGAGATGGGAACACATACTATGGGGCCAAATATTAAAAATATAATGTTGTAATTGGAAGCCTATATTGACATGCTTAAGAGGAAATGGGACAAGGAGAAAGAAGACCTCATATCTCAACATAAGAAGGAAATGGAGAACAAAGACAAAGAGATTAAGAGGTTAAAAGAAAAACAAGAACAAATAGTTCAAGTGGCATTAGAAATGTCAATATGCAGACCACCATAAAGTTTCTATGAAGTATATTTAAAGGAAAATATGTTTCACTTTAAGTTTATTTGCATCAATTCTAACATGGTATATGATATTATCTTAGCAAGAAAATTCTTTACTTTGTATCAAAACAATACACATGAGCTCCAAAATTTGATGTGTGAACTTTATTTGCATAACTATGTCATTCCATATGATAGAAATTGGATCCCAATTCTGTATATTGGGGATGTACAGGTGAAAGCATTATGTTCTTATTTCTCAAATGAATTAGAGAGAGCTAAGTAGATAGAGGAATACAAACATCTGGAAAATGTTACACCATTGTATGTTAGGATGAAGCAGCAAATATAGATGAAATTGCTAAGAAATATGAAAATTATATGAAAGTGGTTGAAATCAAAAACAAATTGTTAAAAATGAGAGTGGAATCCCATGTAGAAGTAAGGAACATGATCAAGTAACATGGAATTCCAGTTATACAAGCATGCTGAATCAAATGGAAGGAATAATCACCTACACTTCAGAGGATGGAAATGCACTCCTATCCAAATATCCTTCCCACATTCCATAGGGTGAATAAATATATTGATATATCTAATGAGTGTGAAGATGAGTGGTTTCCTATCGAGTTATCATTCTCCAATATTTCATTTTCCAATTCCACCATGGATGGGAAACTTTCCAATCAATCAGAGGATCCAAGAAAGAGTTTGGGACATATTCATGAGGAATGGTGGTTATTTCTTATCAAAAGAAGAGGGCACAAATATACCCATTCTCTTCGGGTAAGAGTGCAGTTTTCAATAGAGAATATATGAAGCCCTTAACTGAGGACATTCAATATTTTCAGCTTGGGGTGTGATGAGTTATATAAATTTCTTTCATAATAACTCATTTTTTGTATTTTGATAAGGCTATTGTAAATTATGACTATGTATTTTCAGGGAACATTAATGCACAATAACATCACGTCCATGAAATTTTTTTGGATGATTTTATTTGTGTTGATGACACTCTTGGTTGTAAGTAATTTTCCACATGTAGCAAATGAACTTTGTCTATAAGCAACTCGTTCGCACCCAAAGAACCTATCCACCACAACTCGTTCGTAGCCAAAGGAACTCATTAACAAGTAAAGAACCCAAATTTTTTAATATCTTTTGAAACATGAAGTAATGGAATTCAATTTTGTACGTTCCATTGGAAAATAAGTTACAACAAGAATGTGAAAATTGGGAAACAAATCAATATTTGATTTGGTTATTGATACAAACTAGTGGAGAACTGATTGATTACGTTGAACACTTGTTATGAAGAACTGATTGATTAGTTGCACATTTGTTATGTGTTTATTATTTGAACACCTGTTATGAGTTCTCGTAACATGTGTTGAATATATCACTGTTCTGCTAAAGATCTCTCACTTGTTTGTTGGAAATCCTTGTTGTATTCTTCTTCCTCCTACATGCTATAAATGAAGGTATAAATGAAAGGTTTGGTGTCTTGTTGCAGGGAGTCAAATAGTCATCAATGGAGAGTTAGATAGTGAATAATTTGTTCTTAGATGTAATGATTTTCTAAAAATTAATAAAGATCTAAGTTCTTTCATTTAGTTCTTAGCTACAAAGTTAGGACGGGATTAGCACCCAAGTCAGGGCCCACTTGAGGTCTATTATATCCCTTCTATTGTTTTTTTATGCATACTTACTTAGGAACCATTTTCTTTCTAAATATACAACTATTTTTCAGTTATAAGCATTTAGCAAGTCATTTATTTCCAAGTTTGAGTTTTGTTTTTCTTTCAGTATTGTTGTGACAAGTTATTTCCTTTCCAACCTCTCAAATCATTGTAATTGTGCATACAACACGGTAGTATTTAAATTCTACTCTCTATTGCTTGATAATTCAATGAAGGTTATTTAATATACAACATATTAAATGTTGTAATTTGATTTGCACCACCACGCCCATAGTGAAAAATCCAAGAATGCGTCAAACTCTATTGTTGTCAAAACTTCCTCCTAATCCATATCTCATACTAAGCCTCCATAAAGAGTACCTCGACCATCCCCCAACTATACTCCTCTTGGAAAATTATACAACTCCATCTTTGACAAGCTCATGGTCATACACCTTATCCAAATTCCTCCCATCCACCCTATTGATGACTCACATCCTAAACCTACATGGTATCATGAGGATCATTACTACAAATATCATCAAGTTCATGACCATGACATCGAGAAATGTCATACCTTTAAGGATTTAGTGAAATGGATTATCGACTGTGTGGAGACCTCTAACTAGACAATCCAAATTCTCCCCCTAATCAACCATTGGATGTTTTCAAATAATCATTTATGAATCATCTAAAAAAAAAAACAAGCCAACTCATCCACATCTCAAGCACTTGATGCCCACGCAATCAACACCTTAAGTCAAGCTTCAACATCTACACCCACATCTACTTCTACACCTACATCCACATCTACTTTTACACCTACATCTACATCTACATCTACACCCATATTTACATCCACATCTACACCCACATCTATATGTTCATCTATACCAAAATTTACATCTACATCCACATCCACATCTACATCATCTCTTGAAACATCTACCAAACAAACATCTCCCCTTAATTTTTTTCACAAGTAATGTCACAATCCCATCTTTACCAAAGCAACAAATAAAACAACCCCTATATCAACACTTCTAAATTTGTGAAACTCACAATACCTTCCGACTCCACTAATAGTGCTACTAAATAATAATCCCCATATTCAACCATCACATCTACAACACTACACACATCCAAACCATCTCGACCCCACTTCTAAAGATGGATCCATTGTCAAAGTCATTGGTATCCCTACCAAAGGTAAAACTTCACGATAGACATCTTAGAGCCTTGACACCCCCATCTAAAGATCCATAACTCATCCATGTAAGAAATTATATCTTCCCCTTCAAAGCCCCATGAATCCAAATAACCCAATTTCCAACCATCCATCTTAGGACCTTGGCCATCCATTTTGGGACCATGTCCTTCATCTAAGTCTCCCATCACCACCAAATCCAAACCAAAATCATCTACTCCTATTTCCAAATCCAAATTCTAATCTAATATCCCTATAAAATCCCATAATAATAAGGCACCTCTTTTTACTTCACCTTCCCCCTAAATCAAATCAATGGAAAATCCACGAGAATCCATCTCCTAAAACCTCCATTGGGTCTTACTCTAAAATCCTTCATCACCTTATCCAATCATCCACGATCACTCTTCCCCCATAAAGTCCTTTAACTCACATGGGTAGAACCCCACATGTTTTTATATAACACTTTCTGTTCATATCATTGTGTCACTAGGCATGACATAGATCGCTGCAAGGCCA
This sequence comes from Taxus wallichiana var. yunnanensis, assembly GCA_018340775.1. Lineage (NCBI taxonomy): Eukaryota > Viridiplantae > Streptophyta > Pinopsida > Cupressales > Taxaceae > Taxus > Taxus wallichiana. Next base: position 133,076,610 of record CM031234.1, read on the forward strand.
ACCAAACACTTATCAACAACCTCACACAAGAGGATAATCTTCTCATCAAATATGACCACCTAAGTTCACCCACTATCTCATCTACACCTAAGCACAACCCCCAAACCAAATCCACAGCTTCCAAAACCTTTTAATCTATCCCTCCATCCACACCTTTAGTCATAATCCCACCACCAAATTCTACCCCTTCTAAAGAGGGTCACCCTCTTTACATAAATGTCATTCTATTTTCCACTTTCTCTCTCCCCTATGACTCTCAACAATTCACCCAAAAAAATCAAGATTTATCATCACTTATCCTCCTAACAAACCTATTTCATCTCCTCTTCATCTAGTACTAAGCTATTTATTCTAGCCGCTCCACGATCCCAAAGTCTTATTGTGATAAAACAAACCATCGTGAACAACTACATTATGCTCCCATCAAAATGTCCCTTTATGAGCTTATCCAAATCTCCCCTCACCATCGTAGGCTCTCATCGAATATTTACAATGCATCCCAATCACAACCGATGAACCTTAACCTTTTGCAACCCTTTTGGAGGTTTTACAAACTTCTCGCCACCATTTCCTTTGATGATTCTAAGATTCTTGAGCTTCTACCTGAAGATCATGACCTTCCCTCTTTATCACTTTTTATATTAATGATACCTTCATCAAACGATCCATGATTTATAATGGTGCTAGAATTAACATTATTTCATCCCACACATTCAATCAACTAAATCTTCCTAACACTATTATCTCCCGATCACCTATAATCCTTCGATCCTTTAACGAAACTATTGCCCCTACATTAGGAATGGTCATCCCAACTCCTTCATGAACTCTTATACATCATAGAATGGGAATTAAAATACAACATCTTGCTTGGACGCCCATAGATATGTGTTATGCGCTACGCCGCATCCACCCTTCATCATTTTCTTAAGTATCAACACAAGAGAGAAATCCACATACTCCCCACCAATCATCCTCCTTTCAAAACATGTCATATGACCTATAAGAAAAATGACAAGCTCATACCCAATAAATAATCATCATCTTCTCAAGCTTCCACTAGTTCATATATACATGCATCTAAGTTTCCCAATGAAAATCCTTTGACACCTGATGTAGAATCTCTCGCTAGGGGAGTATAAACTCCTTGCTCTTAATGATCTCCCCATGAAAAATCAATTTGGTAGACCCAAAAAATATCCCATGTACCAATATAACATCGGGGATATTATTTCCTTCATCCCACCTTACTTGAAAACCAATCTTGTTTACGGATGCATTGATGGCCCTTCTTCCCGTGCCAATGATCAACCCCATACAAATGGCTTTGATTTCCTTTACAAAAATATTTTTCCTACACCTACCTCCACCATTGTGCATGGAAGGGATTTGGTCTAGGATGCTATGAAAAAGGTATACATGATATTTTCCTTGATTAATCCAACAAACCTCACAAGAGGTATAGACTAGGATTCCAAGAACCCCCCACCAACTCTCTTATACACACTTATTCTAGATCCCCATGAACATGAAATTATCATCCCCTTCCTCATCCAACAACCCCATGGACATGGATGACATTTTTTTCCCTTCCCCTAAATTTTTTTAATCTCTACAATCACTCTAGGATTGGTCACCTATCAAGATGAAGGTGAAACTAGGTCCTTTCCTCTTAAATTCCCTAAGATGTAGTGGGGGACTCCTCTATCATCAAAATTTTCAATGCGGTGATGATGAATCTATCCTTTCCTATATGGGGAATAATATTCTCATCTTCATAAGGCCTTACCTCCTAAAACATCCACCCTTATTAATGAATCCACCATTGATATCAACATAGGGACTTTACAAGAGCCCTGCATCCTCAAAGTCGACCAATCTCTTGATCCATGAGAGCTAGAATCCTTCACCGCTTTCCTCTCCAAGAATATCCAGGCCTTCGCATGGTCATATACTGACATGTTAGGCCTCAATCCTAGTATCATCATCCATAATATCATCACCATCTCTAATGCCAAACCAGTTAAGAAAAAGCTATGTTGTATGCATCCTCGCGCGTAGCCCTCCTCATTAAAGAAGAATTGTAACATATTATTTTGACCAACTTCATCCAACACATCGATTATCCTCAATGGGTTTCTAACATTATGCTCATTGCTAAATATTCGAGAAGATTCACATCTGTACATATTTTCGAGACTTAAATCTCACTTGTCCCAAGGACAACTTCCCCCTTCCTAACATCGATCAGCTCGTTGACATAACGGCCTACCACAAAATTATTTCTCTTATGGATGGTTATTATAGTTACAATCAAATCTTTATCATACCAAAATACCAACATAAGACATATTTCATCACCCCTTAGGGAACCTTTTGTTACCATGTTATGCCCTTTGGTTTGAAAAATGTAGGGGCACTTATCAATGTGTCATGACTTATATCTTTCACTATCTCATCCACAAAACCATAGAGGATTATGTCAATGACCTCTTGGGTAAATGCAAGTGTCCACAAGAACATATTATCATCCACGAAATCCTCATCAAGTGTCTCATTTGATGCTTCCTTTTCCTCAATCCCACCAAGTGTGTGTTTAGTGTTCTAATTGGAAAACTTCTTGGATTCATCGTTTCCATCAAGGGTATTAAAGTTAACGCTACCAATATTAAGTCCATCCTTGAGATTCTTACTCCTATCAATCTAAAGAAACTTCGTAGTCTCCAAGGCCGACTTCAATCAGTCTTTCATTTCATTTCAAAAATTTCTAGTCATTTCCAACCTTTTCATCATCTCCTCCGAAAAGACACCCACTTCCAAAGTGGGATAGAAATTGTTAAAAATATTTTAATGAAATCAAGCAATATCTTTTATAGCCACTCTATGTTCACCCCTCCGCATGAGGGGAGACATTATATCTCTACATATATAACACCAACCATGCTCTATGTGTCATGTTGGCACATCATGATGAGTATAATAGGGAGAAGATTGTCTATTAAATCAAGCACACTCTTCACGACTATGAAACTCACTACATCGAGGCTAAAAATTACGTTGCGCTCTCTCCTTCACAACTTCCAATATTCTCCACTACCTTCTTAATCACAAGAGATACAGCATCACTAGATTTAACCCCTTTAAAACCATGCATTCTAAACCCTATCACAATGATTTCATCACTCAATGGCTCATTCTCATGACTGAGTTTGACCTAGAGTTCATCTCTTAAAAATTTATCAAATTTCAGGTTATCGCTAATCAACCCATCAAAGCCCCCTTTCTAATAATAAACTTCCCCACAAGTAATTTCCTAACTAATCTATCAAAAAAATTGAACATGAGTATTCTCCCCTTAAAATAACATTGTTCTTTGATGGTTATAAGTGTCAAAAAGGGGAGGTGGTGGCATTATCATTATTCCTCCTTGGGGCACTCATATCCCTGTCGCCTACAAGCTCAACTTCAAATGTACCAATAATATGGCTAAGTATTAATCACTTATCTTAGGCCTCCAAACCACTATCATGTTAGGCATCCAAATCCTTAACATCTATGGTGATTCCCAACTTATCATCAATAAAATTAAGGGATTTTATCAATGTAAAAATGAAGTCCTCCAAAAATACAAGGACATCATCAATTTTCTCCTTGAATCCTTCGATCAATACACTATCCAAACCATTCCTCATTCATCTAACCACTTCATAGACACCATGGCATCCCTTACATCACTCATCCCTTTGAAAATGGAATAATCCAAACTCTTCATTATTGTATATCGCATTGATCAACCTTCCCATCTTAATGAGCTTCCTTTTATCAATCTCATCGAAACCAACCAATATGATCTCTGGTATACCCAATTCTTTGACTATCTCTCTTAATCCAAAATTCCTCTAACCTATCAAAAAATGGTAGGATTTCATTCCTTCAACGCACCAACCGCTATGTTATCCTATGTGGAATTCTCTATAAACGTGGGTTTGACGGTATTTTACTATGATGCCTTAAAACCCATGAATCTATCTGAGCCATACAAGAATTCCATGATGTATCTATGGTCGAGACTTTAGCATTTTTTTGTCACCAAACACATTATTCGGATGGGATACTATTGGCCCACCCTCAACCAAGACTATTATGAATATGTTAAGAAGTGCACAAGTGCCAACAACATTCCAATCTCACCAATATCCCTAGCCAGGCTTTGTAATCGGCTCAATCTTTTTGGTCTTTCTCATAATGGGGACTCGACCTCATTGGTCTCATCAATCCACATTCTTCTCAACATCATCATTCCATCCTCACCACTACCAAATATTTCACTAAATGGGTGGAATCCATTCCACTCGTGTCAACCAAAGCTAACAAAATTGTCAACTTTGTTTATCAACACATCATCTTTTACTTTGGCATTCCTCACAAAATCATCACAGAAAAAAAAAATCCTTTAAAAACAAATATCTTAAGAAGCTTTACGACACCTTCAATATCAATCTTAGCTTCTCTTCTCCTTACTATCCATAAGCTAATGACCAATCAAGCTACTAACAAAACTCTCCGCAACATTCTTGCCAAAACTATTGATAAGGTAGGTCAATATTGGCACCTTCATATCCCCTTCACTCTTTGGGCTTACCAGACTAGCATCAAAACTTATAATGGTGTTGATCCCTTCTCTCTTATCTAAATCTTTGAATTTATCCTCCCTCTTGAAATTAAAATCCCATTCTTGCACATTTGTCTTCACGACCTCATCCCTAACGAGGACTATCGCCAAGAGTATCTAACATAACTTGAACTGTTAGATGAACATCACTTAATTACCCTCCAACATCATCACATCTATCAATAATGTATCAAACATTCTTACAATAAACATATTAAAGAACATGACTTTAACATTGGTGACCTTGTCTTAAAATAGAATTAGAATGTCACTACTTTGGAAAGGAGCCAACATGGGAAGTTTTCTTTGAACTAGATTAGACCATACATTATCACTCATAAGTATGGGTCTGGGGCTTACTATTTAGCCTCCCTCGATGGTAAACCTAAAATAGAACCTCTCAATGCCTTACACTTGTGGCCTTTCTATTGTTAACACACCTACTAATGTGTCATTAGTCACATTAACGATCTCATTTTCATCATTAACCTTCTCCATTTTCCATCGTAATGATTTGGAATTATGTGGTCTTCTATCACTATCCTATCTATGACCTTGAATATGAGCACCATGGCTCTGCTCATAGAATATTCCTTATGGAAAATTTCCTCCCTTTAGGTGGGAACCTCACAAACATTATATTCATCTCCATCTTATCTACCTATTGGAACCATGATAAGGGTCCATAATTTTAGTTTGTAAACATTACTTCCCCTCCCCAATTGGTCTACTAGGTTATCCTTAGCTCAACCATAAAATCAACAAAAATTATGGATGCTCGTATGAATATATATTATCTAAAATACATACATCTCCTCAAGGACATCTTCTCAAATAAATAAAATATTTCCAAAAGTATATAATGATCCCTCTAAGGACAACTATCTCATCTTTTATTCTCGTCATCTAAAATCAAAATCCAAAATTCCAAATCAAAATCCCTAATCGTAGAACACTCCCCTAAATGATGGATACTTTATTAAATCAAGGTAGTAAAGTCTTCCCATATTAATAATCCTTCAAAATATAAAAATAAAAATGCATCAATCCAAAAGCATGCATCCTAGGAAAGCTTCCCGCATTGATTAGTTTACACAATAATAATAAGAGTGAGGGGTATACACCTAGGACAACCACCTAAGGAGAAAAATATTCCCCGTAAAAATTACACACAAACCCCTTGTTGTGTCTACAACAAGTATATAAGCACACCTTCCATATTCCCCTCACGATCTTACATGTGACTAACTATTATTAGTTGTGTGTTAACACCTTCCATATGGTTGTAAGTGCATTGCTTTGTTCATGTTCCTTCTCACATTTTACCTCTAATCCAGTCCTAAATAATTTATCCTATATGCACTCCTTACTATGATGAAATTGCACTTCCTATATTTGGATCACCCTAACCAAGTTGCTTTCTATTCATATCTTTCAATATAACCATTTTCGCTACCCCATCAGAATGCACCCACCCACATTGAACACAAATTTCCATTTTGATTTATGTTCTAATCTATCACATCTTTGAAATCCACATATCTAGTGTATCCTAAATCCACACCTATCTCCATCACATCATTTTCATATCTAATCTAAATCCATCATATCATTTTCCAATCTAGTCTAACATATAAATCTATTACATACATTCCATAACTAATCCAATCAAGACATCATCTCTATATAAAATAAATCACATCACTACCTAAATAGACATATTTATCCATTAAATAATTTTCACATCCATAATCTACTCAACATAACATAATCATCATCCATTTCACATCAAAACATAAAATTAACACATACATCTAATCTCCTCATCCAATATCACAACACATGTGAGACATAAAAAAACATAAATATACTCATATCATCTTAATTTTTGTACATAAGTGATAGGGATTAACTGGGCTCTATATACATCAAAATATATACATATAAAATGTTCATTGACTAAGTGGTGAACTAAAAATATGAGACTCTCTTTCCGGGCAAGACCCTATCCTCCTACCTCTCCTCCTCCTTTCCCACCATCTAGACCAAGATTGTGCCTAGGATACACTATATTTTTGTACTTCCTGAAGTCACTCGTCATTACAATAACCTCTCACTAGTCACATGTGTCATTGTTGCACCCAGAAATGACTAAGTCCCGGAGCAGAGGATGAGTGTGTGTGGAAGGCAAGGTAGGAAGAAGGCACATAGAGAAGAGAACACAAGAAGAACTAAGTGCGCATGAATAGTCTTGATAATTCAATTTGAGTGAAGGTCTTGAGTAAACATAGAGTGTAGTGAGGTTGGCATGTGGAAGCATAAGAGGATTCTGGGACTTCACCGCATTATGGAATATGGTGTTGCATGGAAAACACGTGAGGAGGTGGGAAAGCATGATAAGTGGATAAGGTTAGTACATGAAGACTTGCGGCCCAAGGAAATAATATTCCAAGGAATAATAAAGGGTTAATCATTATGCTTAAGGAGCTATAAAGTGGAAATTAATCATATCTTTAGCTAGCTGGCATAGACACTCGAGTATAGTGGAGCATGATCCCTCTTGCATGCAGCCTGCTCATGAGTAATCTTGAGGCGGTGGGGAAGAGATCCCACTCTATTTAAGAATGTGCTTGGGTCTAAAAAAGGTGTGTAATCATAGGTGTAGGTGTGTATGAGAGGTGGATGGTGAAGGTTGCAATAAAATGAGAGGTGGTGCATGAGGAAGAATATGTGTAATGTAAGGCATGAGATATTCTAGGTGCATAAAAGAGAGCATGGATAGAACCCTTTGAGTAGAGTCATTTTGTAGAGCTAGGGTGTTATTTCATAATGTATTCGGTTTGTTATGACCCTTTTGATGTAATCTAGATATTGTAAACAATTGTGAATAAATGAATATGATGGGTTGTTATGAATATATTTGTTTATGGGTCAAACCCTAGTGTTCTTCATATTTCTCATGGTTCAGATCTGATTTCTTTGTGATGTTGTAGTATTTACTTTTACATTATAGTGCATTTATGCTTAGATCTAGTTTCTTTACTTTTGTGCTAGAATGAATGCACGCATGTGTATTTCTGAAAACATTCCTCTATTAATGGTGAAGCATCCTTACAATGATTATATAAAGGAGGGGCTTGGCACCTCGCATGCCTCGAGTGAAGGTCCTAGTCAAGGCTAGGTGATGTGTCAAAAGTGCGGTTGGGTTTTAAAAGGTGTAGGTAAAGGTAACTATATTTTGGTTCCATTGTTGGGACCTCTTTTAAAGTTGTTGTAATAGGTGTGTGCCGACAAAATGCTTGACCTTGGATAGCGTGAGACTTTGCTTAAGAACACAGAGGATGAGTTTGCACAAAGTGATTCAACACTAGACCTAAGTTTGATACACATAAATTGGTAGAGAACATCCGTATAATGAGATTTATGAGACGTTCTTTTATTATTTTCTAGTAGAATAGTATGAATGGTTGTGGGCATATGTATTGAGTAATATTTGGTATTATCAACCTTGTGTTTGGACCCAAGAAGATTATCAGCGGATTCATGATGTTTATCTTATTTGGACACGTATTGTTTATCATTGGTGGAGTGGTAGGTTGACTAGTTATACACTAGAGTATGCGATTTCTACTTATTCTTGACCAGAGGTTGTTGATTTCAAGTTCTTTCAACAACCAATAGGATCTTTCTTATGCATTATACCATTAGCCATAAAGATCATGATCATTACTCTGATTTTGGAAGCATTTCCTATGGCTAGCTAAATTCTCACTAGACGTCAGCACGTGAAGTTGGTGTGGTATGAGATGGATGATCCTATGACATAAGTGGAGAGATAGGAGAGATGGCTCAAGTACAATGAAGCACAAGAGAGGGAATTGGTAAGACAACGTGAAGTTACAGGATCAATGGAATTATGGAGGAAGACATTGCGGGAAGGATTTGAGGTTCACGCAGAAGATGTGTAACTTGAGTAGTCTATTCTACCCAATCTTGGAAAGCACGGGAGAAGAACCCCTCGATTCTCGATGAGAGATCGTTGTATGAAGAAAGGATAAGAATCATAGGTGTGCATCTAAACCCACCATGTGACCAAACCCTTGTGCTTAGTTTTAAAAAAATTGAGACAAGTATTTTTAATTCGTTTGGCATTGGTAAGAAATTAGCATCGGGTAGATATCATTTTACATTACATCCATCTATGTCCGCACAAAAAATTCCAATTTTTTTGTGGAATCTGTCAGTACGTCATTTAGACAAGGTTTAGGTACACATTGAGTTTGGGTATCACGAATGGAAGTGGTTCAATGTCATATAATTTTTGGCGTGCAATTTAGCACAACTCTGGGGACACATATTGGAACTACTTTGGGCCCTTTCTCTTACATAAGAAAAGGATCCGGTGGATCTAGAGGGATAGGAGCTAGTGGACCTAATGGCACTTTGGTGGTAGAGGAAACATAAGAGGGAAGCAAGGTTATGGATCTGGTGGATAAGGACCTTAACATCTTGTAATATAATGATTAAGTGGTATGGCCAACCCTTAATGTATATGGGTCCATCACTAATATATAGGTTAATATTTAATAATATGAAATATTTCTATTTCTATTATTAAATATGCTAACCTAGGTATATACTTTAGGTTAAATATTTAATATCATGAAATGATTATATTTCTAATATTAAATATTATAAACCTAGGTGTATGTGTCACCATTTTAGGTTGAAAAGGTGGGTGGGTCAGAGACATACCGATCACCTTATATAAAATGGAATTTAGGTCCACATTTGATATATTCAGAAATATATGAAAGGTGTGCAAATCAAGTGATTTGGTTTTACCCTTGGTAAATAGGGTTTTAAAGTTGGAGGTGATCTTCTTGGATGTAAAATAAGTTATCTCAAGTAAAATGTTATTTTCAAATTGGTTTTTACCCTATTGGGATTTTCCACTATAAATATTGTGTCACCCGTGTTATTTATTTCCGTAAGTATTTCTTTATTTACTTATGTTATGATGTAATGTTTATTTAAATATTTATTGTAAAATTATAGAATATGTAAGTTGATTAAATCCATATTTATTAGAATCCTCAAATTCTAACACAACCACCTTAGTAGGTGTTTTATGAGATGTCTTTGTATTTACCTGATTAAAATGGTGTTGAGGATGTTGCAAAGCATGTACACAAGTGCAAGTTTCTATGGCATGCTAAGGGTATCACTTTTCCAGAGCGGAAGGTAAGTTAGTTTGCAACCACATTGCAAGGGCACACACATAGCTGGTACAAGAAGTATGACCCACATCAGATGGTGGTGGATTATACCACACTGTGTGATGCCTTTTTACATAATTCCACATTCTTGAATTTTAACGTAAGAGCATCAAAGCATGCTCAAGGAGATTCAACATGATATGGAAGAGAGTGTGCAAGAGTATGATGTGTGATGTAAGACTCTCTTATCAAAGCTATCTTATGATATCCATCCCTTACAGTATGCTCATTGGTTTGTTGGAGGATTGATAATGCCTTTTAGATGAGAAATCCCCCATAAGACTTTCATGGATTTTGCAAGTCCATTGAGGCTCTACATGCTAACACCATTAGAAGTGTTGACATTGGAGTAAGGCAATTTCTAGAAGCACAAATTATTATCATGGAAAAGTATATTGAAAACTTATCTATGAATTCAGCTCATGAAACACATAGTGGAATTTGGTGCATGATTGTGAAGTGAAAGGACACATAAAGGATATTTTCCCTTAAAGTTCAGTGCCCGTCATGTCATCGATTGTGAAATATGTCATGGGAATCATGATCCAAGTAGATTCCCTTTGTTACAACACACGGTCCATAAGAATGTGTCTTCTTATTGTAAGATTTACACATCCACTTCTCATGATACAAAGTATTTCTTATTGATAGACCAAATTCATGATGTTATTGATATTAGTGTGCACCAGACCGGCATTGGGATCATTTCTAAGGGCTAAGGTCATCAATATGAGGGGTGTTTAGATGGCGAAGGTCAAGGAATAGGTTTTCATAAAGGATTCAAAGGTCGTAGTAGTCATGGAGGAAGGGGTGACTTCCGCCATGGGACTTGTTATGATTGTCAATCTACTAAACACTATAAGTGTGAATGTTCATATTCATGGCAGTGCTCATGATGTGGAAAGAAGCACAAGTATGAGGAGTTCCGAATTTTATGACCACATGATTCAGAAATAGAAGAATGACAAAGGCATGGGGATGGTTAGTTTGAAGATAACTAACCCACTATGGATGTCGTGGGTAGTTCTTAACCCCGACTTAGAACCTATTTTGGTAACTACATGCGTTGAGGTTGCATGCACCAGAGAAGTACCAAAGAAGAGGCCACTCATTACAAGGAAGAAGTATTACATGGGAAATATCATGATCTAACCCATCAAAAATATTTTTACCTAGAGATTATGGAAGTGATTAGGATCCTACAAGGAGATATTCAATCTTTGAAGGAGCAATCGTAGAAGTTAGAATAGGAAAAGAATGCTAAGGTCCCTCAGAAAGACATGGATGAGGTCAGAGAAGTGTGTAAGATGTTGTGCTAGGAAAATATTATCCCTTTGTTAGGAGATTGGTTAAGAGAAAAGGTACCACGTGCAAGATATGAATGTGAGAGGAAGGTATTACATGCTAATCTACCCCCTCACAGTCTTGATTATGACAAGGAAATTACGTTGAATGTAGTTGTTGATGGATGGATCTTGAGAAACATACTAATTGACATGGGTGCAGAGGTCAATGTCCTTACTTTGGATGCATGGAATCAGATGGGGAGGCTTCCATTGCAGCCCTATTTAAATGTGTTGTATATGGTGAATAAGAGAAAGGCGACACCCATCGAATTCTTGTACCAAAAAAATACCCCCAAACATAGGAAATGAATGTGCAGCCATAGATGTACCAAATGAAAAATTATACCTCCTAGGTGTCACCTATCTACCAATAGTGATATCAACTAGATTATCAAAACTTATCTTAGGAACTAGAAAACTAAACTCAAGGGTCTAGTCTCTATATGGGTTAAGATGTGTGCCTACGGCTCTCCTCCTTTTTTATATGATGAGATCTTTCCATAAGCCAAGGGGTTTCTCTTCCACGCTTTCTAAGATGGGGCATCTCGGACTACTCAGTTACACGTCCTCCGTGGGAACCTCAAATAATTCTCATAACATCAGCCTCCATAAATCCATCACTCTTGTAGCTTCATGTTGTCTTGCCAACTTCCTCTCTTGAGCTTCATTATACTTGAGCTACCTCTCCTCTCTCTTCATTTTTTCAGCAAGGTCCACTATCCTCAACCACGTCATCTTCCATGCCCCACTCCTAGCAGGAGTTTATCCGATTATGGGAAAGGCTTCTAAACTCTAAGTAATTATCGGGATATTAATATCCAATGGAATAGAATGCAAGAATGATCCTCTAAGCTCCCTCAAGAACTCAAACTCAAAAATCTCTGGGAAAGAATACATAGAAATAATGTATTCCAAGGTATAACTAATCAAGCACTCTACTCCACAAGGTGATCAATAGCATGATTCCATGATATATCAAAGCATCATGCAACCACTTATATACATCTTGGGTCCAAACAGATGTCTATAGTACCAACTTGACCTTGATTCATATGTTGATAACCTTTCATAAAAATCTACTAGGAAACCACACGAGAAAAATGTCTCATATAACTCATGATACAAATGATCCTCTACCCATTTATGTGCATCATCTTAGTTCCAAAGTGTTAAATATTTGAGAAAACTCATCCTCCATTTTTTTGAGCCACACTTAAAAACTATCCAAGGTCAAGTGCTCTGGCATTACACATTTCTCTCATAATAGCTTCAAAATAGGTCCCGACAATGGAACCAAGATGTAGTCATTCTTTTACCCTTAAAACATATTTCTAACCCACAAATGCGTCGACCTATCACCTAGCATACATTGGTCACTCATCCGAGGTGCACATGGGCACCAAGCCCCTCCTTTATGTGAGATTTGCAAGAGATTTATGCCATTAATGGAGGATTTAATTGCAGAAATAGAAGTACATGCATCTACTTAAAAGGTAGAAGATATAACTAATAGATCTACACATTAATGCATTACAAAAGGTAAATAAACATTGTATGAAGCACAATGAACCAGATCTCGAGTCATGAAAATCTAAATAACATGGGGTTTACACCCATAAACAAGATGTACATAATAGATCCTTCTATATTGATTTACTTGTAACCACACTACATTCAAGAGGGTCATCTCGGACCATATACATCAAAACAATGAGATCCAACACTGCAAAATTATCTCGATCAAAGATTGTAACTATGCTTTCCCCAGTATAACCCTTGTTACAGACCCCAATACCCATACATATGCTTAATGATATCCCTTACAACCCTCTAGCACCAAGAAATCTAAACCCTAGCATCATGAGCTTCAAACCCTTAGTATTTTCTAATATTTCTACAGCACCTCGTTACCCTCCTTCTCTTAGCACTCACGTACCTTCTAGTGCCTTTGCACTACCTTCTCCCCTCTCTCTTTTTTTTGTCCCAAGCACTTCTTTAAATAGGATTAGCATCCATTTTTATGACTTTTTTCATGATCAAATCATGTGCCAAGTGTTAATGTGGTCCTCCATTGGTGTATGCTTATCCTCTTTACAAATCCTTCCACTAATTATGATGATGCCTCTAGGAATATTCCCTCCATAGAATATCCTTTTCTTGGCCTCCAAGGTTCCAAGCTAGCATCTTGTCCACTTATCATGCCTATTTGGGTCCTCACATTTTTCTTTAAGTGACTCCATGATGCCAAATATGGCTAAGTTCTTTAAACCCTTGTTCTACGCCTCCCGCGCATGCCCTGGTTTCACTTAAACCCTTCTTACACCATTTTTCTTGTGTGATTTTCCCTAAGTGCCCTTCTATTTACTGATCTTGCATGCCTACCTCTTAGTAGTTAGCCAATATTTAGGGTCAAACAACTACGATATTTGAATGTTGCATTTTTCATAGATCCGTTTCCAACCTCATTTAGTGAAGAGATCTTGGAAGGTGTAGTAGGGTGGGAGATATATTCTTTTACAGATGGATTCTCATGTTATCACCAGGTAAGGATTGTGAAGGAAGACTAGGAGAAGACTACTTTCACCACTGAATGGGGAATTTTTCTTATACGGTTATGCCCTTTGGACTTAAGAATGTGCTTATTGTATTTTTATGCATTATGGTGCAAGCATTTCAAGACTTCATCCATAAATTTCTGCAAGTTTACCTGGATGATTGGATGGTGTATGGGTTAGTAAGAGATCATTGTGAAAATTTAAGATTGATGTTTGAGAGGTGCAGGTAGTTAAGTATCTCTCTAAACATTAAGAAATGTGTCTTTGTTACTCCTTTTGGCACATTGCTAGGTCACATTATTTGCAAGGAAGGCTTATTGGTAGATCCTACCAAAGTTGTTATTATCTTAGGATTGGAGGAGCCTACCAGTCAAAGTATAGTGCATAGATTCTTAGGGCATATGGGTTACTACTAGAAAATTCATCAAAGGTTATGCCAAGATCTCCGCACCATTAGAGGATTTTTGAAACATAAGAGTAAATTCTATTGGGGTGAGGTGCAACAGATGGATTTTGACACATTAAAGGAGAAACTTACTACTGCACCCATTTTGCACTTTCCCTCATGGGACAAGCCCTTTCATGTGCATGTTGATGCATCAAGTATGGAAATAGGAGTAGTGTTAGCACAACCTAGAGAAGGGATTGTTGATCACCCTTTATGTTTTATAAGCAGAAAATTAACTCCAACTGAGTAGAATTACACAACAACGGAGCATGAAGCGTTGTTGATGATTTATGCATTGCATAAATTTAGGTAGTACTTGTTGGCCACTCCATTTATATTTTACAAAGATCACATGGTGCTCAAGTAATTGGTAAACAAGTTTGTTTTGTAAGGGCGCATATTTTGTTGGATCTTGTTATTTCAGGATTTTGACTTTTCAGTCATAGTAAAACCAGGAAAGAGAAATTTAGGACCTAACCATCTATCATGGATTGACTTAGGCGAGGATGTGCAGAGCATTAAGGACACAATGTCGGATGCATAGTTGTTTAGATTACAATACACGCCCTCTGATTTGGAAGATATTGTTATTTTCTTACGAACGGGTGTAGTGCTTGAAGGAATGAAGGCTTTAGAAAAGAAGTGGTTGGCTATACACATCGCGCCCTATATGTTGGTTAGTGGAGACCTATAAAAACTAGGTCGAGATGAGGTTTTACACTAATGTGTGTTGGAACATGAATGTACTGCAATCATGGAAGAATCTCATGGTGGCATTGCAAGTGGTCACTATGTAGGAAATGTGAATGCATGCAAGATCCTATTGGTAGGCCTTTGGTGGGAGGTAGTTTATAAGGATTCTATAGAATATTGCAAGGCTCGTGACATTTTCCAAAGTGCATTGGAAAGCTAGGGTAAAGAGATGAGATGTCGTTAAGACTGATTGCTAGTGTAGAGTTGTTTGAAAAATGGGAATGTGACTTTATATGCCCTATTTCCCTAGCCACGCACATGACAATTTCACGTTATTCTATCACTTGTAAATAATATCTTACAAGGTGGGAAGAAGTAGTGCTTATGAAGGATTGCATGGTAGCTACATCACTAGGTTCTTTTGGAAGAATATAATAATCGTGTATGGATGCCCATTGAGTTTAACAAGTGATAGGGGTGCTCATTTCTTGAATAAGAGTTTTAGAATATTATCGCAGAGTTTATGGTGGACCATCACAAAAATACACCCTATCACCCTCAGGCCAATGGAATCTACTAAGGCCTTTAACAAGATATTGAGCCACACATTGACTAATATTTGTGATGTTGAAAGGAGAGACTGGGATGATAAAGTCTCGTAGTATTATGGGTATATCAAATGACTTATAAAATATTGAACAAGGCCACACCTTTTTAGTTGGTGTTTGGTGTGAAGGTTGTTCTACCCATTGAATTTATGTTACCATCCATGCGTATTGTGTACGCAGAGGATTGGATGAATAGTAAGAACTTGAAGAGTGCTTAGACAAACTTATGAAGTTGGATTAAAGGTAAGCCATTATTAGGTGGAGTCAAAAGATAGAGAAATCTTGGTAGAAGGCATGGCATCATCAGCAGATTCAAAAAAGAAGTTTGAGGTTAGGCAGATGGTATTTTTGGTCATCAAAATTACACTCATGTCTCGAATCTGTAAGGATTGATTCATTTGAGACAACAATGCAACCGTCTCCAAGTTGTGGGACCTTGCATACTTTAGATAGATCTCCGGAGAGTGTCAGTCCCTCTATCTATTTCTACTTCTACTGTTATTCCTAGTGTTAAAAGGGAAAACTAAGCTAACAATGCCAAGGAACTAGGGATAGAAGGATAACATGAAAGGAAACTACACTAAAAGGTGATAGCACCAGAAAAAGAGGGATGAACACTATCTATTCTGAGTGAAAATGAAGGGAAATACGTGAAAGAAGGCTAGGCATGTGTAGTACAACTTAAACATATTTACGTAATAGTTTCATGGAACACAACTAGAAAGGGAACTACAAGGGACATAGAATGACACAAGAAGCACACAATGCAAAAGAAAAGGAAATAAGAAGGAATAAAAACACGTTAGGATAGAGAATAGTCATAAAACAATGTTTCCATTACTTCTAGAAATGCATAGAGTTGTTATAATGGTGAAAGAGGTCGATATCCACATGAGCAAGCCAGATCTAGAGCTCTTCAACTCAGAATACAAAAAATATGAAGTCCTTAACAAAGTGTGTAAGGATCTAGAATGTCCAACATTAACAATGAACCTCACTCTTACATTTATAGATTAATACGAAGAAGAAGAGAAGGAGGGAAAATCCAAATTTTAAATGCAACCACCAACAAGAAGCATTCAATGCCTACAAATCCACCTAAAAATTTGTCAAATGTGTTTCCCCAAGTTTGTTTGGCATGTTGGAGAAGGAAAGAGGGTGGATCAGATCAAATCAGGTGGTTAGAGAAATCAGATCTGCTCATTAATGTCTAGAATAACATTTTCCCATTTCTCACCTACTAGATCTACTAAGAATTTGAATTTGAAAGTCTAGCACTATAGCTTATGTTAAGAAGCTATCGATTGATACTAGGCGCACAATGATTAGAGATATGTAACAACATATATGGATGTCATAAGTTTTTTAGATTTGTTTATGCACACAAGACACATGGCACACGCCAATTGGTTCAAAGGATGGCCAATTGTTCAAATGGTCTTGTCCTTTCGCCACATGTCACTCATTGATTTTTTGCAAGGATTTGACACCTGTTGGTATGTTTAGATTGGTTGTGTGTGGTACACTTAAATGTGTCAGAGAATGATGTGGCATGGTATGCCATAGTGGAGGGTGCAAAGATATATGTGCGTGGAAGAATGAGGCATGAGAAGAAGGTAGAAGGAAGGCACACGCAATCTCAACGTGCACGAAGGAAATAGGGAAAATTGATGAGTGGGGAACATATGGTCAAGGTGAAACTATTACAAGGTAATGTGTGGGGCTTGTAATACAGCTAGAGAATTATCGAATTAAAGCAAGTGCAAGGCGTGCATGTAGGATGAATCGCTACTAGGGAGAATGTGAATGCATAAAAGATGTGCACAAGACAAGAGTGGAACAAAGAGGAAAGGAAAATGGAAAGGGGAGAAGGGGAAGTGTGCAAGGGTGCAAGGGTGTGTGAGGAAATAGTGACCAAGTGAATGTTCTAAGGAGATAACTTAGGTGCATGCCACTATAATAAATATCTCTGAGCTAGAATATGTATGTAAGTTGTCCAAATAACTAGGAGAGTTATTTGGATAACCTTTTTGGACACTTTGGGGCCATCTTCCTGCTAGATGAAGGAGATCAGTAGAGCTCAGAGCATCCATTAGGCATGGATTCTACTATGTAATTACAAAATTTTGATCTAAAGATTTGAAGAACTACCCCTAAATTCACTTGAAGGATCATTTCTTGACTCTACTCTGGATCCTGCAAACTTCTAAAAGAATACCGACATCCTAGAAGTAAAAGAAGAGGGTGCACAATAAGCGCATGAGAAGAAATAATTATTTACAAACAAATAATGTGTGTAGTGCACTTAGAGGAAATTGAAACTACTCTAGTATATATATAATGATGCAAAAACTCAATGGAATGGTTTAAGATACATCCCATTTATCTGGGATTTATAGCGTACATCCATCAAGATGAGTTAACTTGAAAGAGTTAGCTTCTTTGCATGAACAGATAATAAATGGGCCACTCTAAAGTGCATCAAAATTTGAATGACACCCCGGTTCAACTTTGTCAACATCTCATTTCAAGACCAAGTCTCCAACTTTAAAAATTAAGGCCTAGCCTTTCTCGCCAAGCCACTTCATTGTTTTTTGTTGATGATGTTCCATCTTGATCATGGTAGAATTCCTTAATTCTTCAAGATTAACCAATTCTACAATTTTGATTTATCTCTCTGGTCTATGCCTTTGAGATCTAGCTATCGGGAAAGTGCCAATGAGTTCAACTCCAGCATCAAAGGAAGGGTAGCCTCTTTTCCATAGACGAGCTTATAAGGTGAAGTTCTTATTACTTTTTTAACTATGATTACATCTGCCTAGAGAATGTGTGTGACCTTTTTATGCCACTATTTATGCTAATATTCATCATTCACTTCATGATCTTGATCAAGTTCTTGTTTGTTGACTCTGTCAGACCATTTCCTTAAGGGTAATAGTTGGAAGAAGTCTTTAGATAGATTCCCTATTTAGAGCTCAATTAGTGATTTTAGTGCCAAGGAAGGCTTTTGCATTATCATAGATGATGGTTCGAGCAATGTAAAAACTTGTGACTATACCTTCAAGAAAGTTAAGGATGATTGACTCGGTTGATTCCTTGAGCGTGTGATGCCTTTTTCCATCTGTTAAAGTAGTCGATAGATATAAATACCCATTTATGTCTAGAATTTTAAGGTGGATTTATCATGCCTATGAAGTCAAGATCCCATTGAGCAAAATGTTGATCCACTTGGATTGGTCGGATGGGAATTGCTACCAATATCTTATTTCCCGTAAAGAAGGTGCATTCCTTGTATTTGGTGACCCACTTGTGTACATATGCAAATGATTGGGCTAAAAGATACTGTCATTATGATTTTCATTTTTGTAGTCTTGGCAGAGAAGTTTCCACCATAGAATCCATCATGAAATTTTGATAACACTTTTTTAGTCTGCGCATCATTGATACATCTTAACAACATGCCATCAAGATTCCTTTTGAAGACAATTCCATCAATCAAAACATGAGGGATAGATTGTAACCTAAGATGTATTCTCTTTAGCTTGTTTAAGCCAGGAGGGTATGCACCCTTGGAAAGGAATGTGATTATTTCCTTCATCCATTCACACGCATCATGATCTCGTATTCTACTCAAGTTCTATGCGCAGGAGAGCCTCATCAAGGAATAATGAAATCTCATATTCATTGTGTGCATCTTTAGCAAGCTACTTATAGAGCACGCTACCTCTTACTAGATTTGTGGATTTGATAGTCACATCATATTCCATGATTTTGGTCACCCATCGTGCTCTCTTTTCACTAATTTCTACTCCCATGATGAATTCTCTAAATGTAAGAGTGGGATACTAACACCTTGATATGATTTGTAGAAAGTATAATATTGAAATTCTTGAGCACGCACATGAGAGTAAAGACATGCTTCTCTGTGTGACTATATTTTAATTCATAATCCTTTAGCATATGGTTGAAGAAAGCCACTAGTTGTTCCATCCCTTGTTCATTTTCTTGTGTTAGGACAGCAACAATACTCACATCAGTTCCATAACCATAAAGGATAAAATTCTTTGAGTAATTTGGGTTGATGAGTGTTGGCGTACAAGTGATTTCTTGCTTTATTTTGTTGAATATTTCCATTCCTTTTGTTGTCCATATTAAAGCCATGTCCTTCTTGAGCATCAGGATGATTAGTCTTACTAGTCCTGCAAAGTTAGGAATAAAACACCTAAAAAAATTAATCTTACCATGGAAGGACTGCAAGGCCTTTTTTACACCGAAAGGGAAAGATCTAGGATGGATGAAATGCACTCAAGATCAATTGCAATACCATCCTTTGAAACCACATGGCCCAAAAGCTTTCCATGTGCCACAAAGAAAATTGCACTTCTTGGGGTTAAGGGATACCCCAAATGCTATGCATATCTCAAATTCTTTCTAGGTGCGCCATATGCTCCGTGCTTTACTTTGAGAAGACTCAGTAATGTCATCACGGTAAACTAAAATGAACTCGTATATATAACATTTGAATGAAATTTCCATGCACATTGAAATGTTGCACTGTATTTGATGATCAAGGGCATCTTATAGTATGCATATGTTCCCCACTTGGTTGTAAATGTCATTTTGAATTGATCCTCTTCCTTGACCAAGATCTAATTGAAACCTGAATACCCATCTAACATTGAGAATCTTTGTGCATCAGGCCACAGTCTACAGAATCTACTCCATTAAAGGCAAAGGATAATGATCCTTTAGAGATTCCTTGTTCAAATCTCTAAAATCAACACAGAGTTTGATTTCACCATTCTTCTTGTGCACGGAACTAGATTCGCGACCAGGTAGAGTACTTGATGGGAAAAATAATCTTCACCTCAATGATTTTAGATAATTCCTTTCTCATGAGGGGCTCTATCTTTGGATTGACTGGTAATTTCTTTTTTCTAATGGGCTTGATACAAAGATCAAGGTCAATGGATTTTTGAGAAACACTTGGGTCAAAACCTTTGAGATCTTCATAATCCCATGAGATGATATCACGGTATTTTGACAGAGGAATATGAAGTTTTATTTTTCATTGTGCACATAAGATTTACTTGAGAAACAACTCTTTTCCACATTAAATAGTGTGACAAGCCCTTTAATCATCTTATTTTACTTCAATTGAATCACTTGGTCATCATATTTTTCATGCAAGTCATCTTGTATACTTGATGAGAATTCATCTTCATTTTGAATGAAATGGACAATATGTATGTCACTGTCAAACACTTTCCAGTTGGTGTTGTTGTCTAGAATGGATGGTATAATCACCATCTTAAAGTGTTGAGTGTTTCCTTTGAAAAATCCCTCAGCATGAGAGAGCTTTGAACCAATCGTTGTTATTTGGTCACTTCCTATTCATTCTCGCGTAGCACCACCCGCATACTTAGAGCATCAAATATCTCAAGAAGGTCCCAAACTCTATTTTTATAATATTTTATAAGATTATTATTTGCATGACACTTTTGGTGACTTAGTGGATAACCAATTCAAGATATCTCTAAATATCTCGCATTTCCTTAATCTTCTTCCTTTCATAAATAAGCGGACCATGCACCAGCGCCTCATACTCTGCCACATTGTTAGAACATGTAAACTATAACCTATGAGTGAAAAAGAATTTCTCATCCTTAGGGGAAATGAGAATGACTCCTAATCCCATGTCGTTTTTGCTTCTGGATCCATCAAAGTATAATTTCCATAGACTAGGTTCTCTCCATTTTGTTTGACTGTGTGCGGCAAAGCAGAGCTTCTTCAAGAATGTAGTAAGTACCAAGCCCAGTTTCATAAGCTTCAAGTTCTTCAACATATGGGTCAAATTTATGGTGCCTCTCTACCCACTCATCAACTACTAGATCAGGAATAGGAGGTGGAAGAGGCTTCTCTTCAGGAACTGAAGCTTTTTCCTCTTGGATCAAATAGTTGGCTTGGAGAGAGGATGGGACATATGACTCTACATGATAGGAAAATATTGGCTCAGCTTATATGGTAAATCAGGTACCATACCTTGTCTTGAGTAACATATGATACCAATTAGAAGACAAGTAACCACCCACTTTAGCAATAAAATCTCTTGAAAAACATAAGGCAAACAGAGGGGGTAGATAAATTATCGACACATCTTGAGTTATTATTAGATTTGGACATGCATGGAGGGTTAAATCAAGATCCTTGATTATTCCCATGGTAGTGACAGTTGAACCATTGAGTTGTAGGACTCCTTTTCTCAGGGGGATATACGTAAGTCCTAAAACATCAACAATCTTCTTAGGCATGAAAAAAGTACTAGCACCTGAGTCAATCATATAGTTATAGACAAGATGTTTTCCTATGATCAAAGACATATAAAAATGTGGGGTTTTAACAAATTTTCTCAATTTATTCTCTTCTTCTTGGAAGATGTTAATAGAAGTGCGTGGCTTCGCATAGTTGGATCAAGATACGTAAAAGATGTGCCAGAGCTTCATGTAATAAGTCACGTTGGGATGCAATGGTCATGACATCCCACATTGTAACATTTATGTTTCTCTTTTTATCTAGTCCACAATCCTGAATGGAAAACCCATTAACTTGCACATTTGAGGAAAAGCAACATCCTTTCTTGGTTTCTCGGCTATAGAGGTAGGAACATTAGCTGGTGCAGAGGCTTGACCTACCAAAGAAGGGGTGTGTGCCACTTCCAGAGGATATTTTCATAGCGCCTTAAGGTGTTGCCACTTGAGCACTTTTATTACTAGATGTCTTAGTTGCTTCCTTTTTCTTTTGAGGGTCTGCTTGTGTTACTAGAATTGTGATATGTGTGCCAGACTCAAGCATTATATTCTTGTATATTGTGTTTTTGTAACTTGGGTGTGTGGTTTACTTATATCCTCTACAGCTTGGTTGATTGCACAAAAGTCATCAGTGCCAAAGAACATCAAATTTTCCTTAGGATGAGCTTCTCGCCTTTCTTGGTTATCTCGCTTCTAGTGAAATTTTTGAAGGATCGCATCTCGGAAGAATTCTTAATCATGTAAGCTTACGTGCATGTAGTATTATCATAGTGATATCGCTATGAGGCATATTGCAATGAAAGCAACATTCGACTCTTGCACCAATTTTTTGGATCTGGGACAAGTGTCTAACTTGTGTTGGGGGCTGGAAGAGGTTGTGTAGGAGGAATGACTTGCAAAGACAAGTGTGCATTAGCATATCATCTATCATTCTTATGATTTTTTTAATACCTTTGATTCCCATACTGATTCCACCAAATTTTATTACTTTGGATTTGTACGTGATTGTAACTACCTCTATAGGCTTGCACCTGCTACTTCTCTAATGATATGACCTTGTAGGAAAGTTTCTAATTAAGGCCTTCAATTCATCATCTTCCTTTCATTGTGCGGGAGAATAAGATGTAGATGCAACATGTTGCATACTCTGCACTAGAACTAGAGCAATAGATGGATGGGGCACTAGAGATATCTCTCGGGAACAAGGGTACAAGAGGACTAGGCACCAATGTGCCCGGCTGAATGAGATTGTTTTCTACCCTTATTACAATGTTGTATGTAGAAGGTAAGGTTCTACCTCCCATGGATTGAATCATGACTAAAATGTCACTATTCAAATCCCTTAGATAGTACAAGAAAGTATGTTGGGTTGTACGCCTTACCACTCGAGGAATTTTTTACTAAGTCTTTTAGGATCTGATGTTGAAATCAGTCATCTGCTCATTGGGCACGCATTTTGTTGTAATAAGGTTCTCCAGTAGTGATAAATGATCTAATGTATCTTCAAAGTAATTACAAAGAGTTGTTCCACGCTCATCCTAGGTAGAAATAGATGTAAGTCTTATGCCACAAAGTACCATTTGAGTGTTTTCCCTTGAAATAGGATGTAAGAAATGTAACAAGAACATCATCATGTGTAATCATATAGACAAAGTATACATTGGTCACATCTTCAATGTGTTCAACAGGGGTGACTTGATTTTCTCCGTGAAGTATGGAATAATTTTGAGCGTGGTTGTTGGCATATCATGTTAAGCATTGAGATTGAGCGGGCTTTCACCAATGAAGCTGGTGAAGTTCTTGGGGAGGAGGTGGTTAAAGCACTATGGCAGGGTACGCTTGATTATTTTGAGGAGTAGAGTGGACGTGGTGTGCTAGAGATGGAGATGTGTGCATGGTAGATCTACCTTTGCGTGTGTGTATCTATGAAATCTAGAGGTATTTAAAGGATCCTTTAGCTATAATACTCTATCTAGTATTTACTCTTCTCATAAAAGGTGCTCGGGACTGCAAAATAGGAGATCTGGAATTATTGGGATTCGCTAGATATGTTGAAATAAGCCTCCAAAGGCTTGAAATGAAAATTTCACACACCAAAACTTAACAATATGAAATTTGAGCTTTCACTGTTGGTCCCACCGAGTGTGCCAGAAACTATTGGTTGTTAAACTTGTACCTGTGTCTTGGATCTAGAAGGATCGAGTCATTTGAGACAACAATGGAACCATCTCCAAGTTGTGGGACCTTGCACGCTTGAGATGGATCTCTCAGAGAAGGTCGGTTCCTCTATCTATTTCTACTGCTACTATTACTCCTAGTTCTAAAAGGGAAAACTAAGCTAACAATGCCAAGGGACTAGGGATAGAAGGATAACATGAAAGAAAACTACACTAAAAGGTGATAGCACTAGAAAAGAGGGATGAACACTATCTCGTTTTGAGTGAAAATGAAAGAAAATACGTGAAATAATTCTAGGCATGTGTAGCACAACTAAAAAGATTTACCAAACTACTTTCATATGACACAACTAGAAAGGAACTGCAAGGGATGTAAAATGGCACAACAAGCACACAATGCAAAAGAAAAGGCAAGAAGAAGGAATACAAACACGTTAGGACAGAGAATAGTCACAAAACAATGCTTCCATTACTTTCAAAAATGCACAAAGTTGTTACAATGGTGAAAGAGGTCGATATCCACATGCATGAGCTAGATCTAGAGGTTTGCGACTCATAATACATAAAATAATAAGTATGTTGCAAAGTGTGTAATGATCCAGATTGTCTAACATTAACAATGATCCTAGCTCTTACATTTATAGATGAACTCATGGAAGAAGAAGAGAAGGAGGGAAAATCTGAATTTTAAATGCAACCTTCAATAAGAAGCATTCAATGCCTACAAATACACCGAAAATCTATCAAATGTGTTTCCCCAAGTTTTTTTGGAATTTTGGAGAAGGAAAAGGTAGGTTTGGATAAAATAAGGTGGTTGGAACAATCAGATCTACTCATTAATGTCTAGAATGATGTTTTCCCATTTCTTAACTACAGATCTCGCCAAGAATTTGAATTTTAAAGTCTATCATTATAGCCTATGTCAACAGTTGTTAATTGAGACTAGGCGTGCCGATAAGAGCTCTATAAAGAATGCAGATATAGTTTTCAAAAGTTTTTCAGAGTTGTATGCACATGCAAGACACGTGGCACACACTGATTAGCTGAAAGGATGGTTAGTTTTGCAAATGTTCTTGTCATTTTTTCCATGTGTCACTGATTGATTTATTACAAGGATTTAGCGCCCTATTGATGCACTTGGAAACGTTGCATGGGGCACACTTAAGCATTTCATAGAATGAAGTGGCATAGAATAGTGTAGAGGAGGACTCAAAGATATACATGTGTGGAAGAATGAGGCACGAGAAGAAGACAGAAGGAAGGTACACAGAGGAAATGGGGCAAACTAATTAGTGAAGAACATATGGTCAAGGTGCAACTATTACAAGGTAATGTGTGGGGTGTGTGAGAGGGCCAGGGACTTAGATGATTGAAGCAAGTGCAAGGTGCACATGCAGGATGAATAGATGCTAGGAAGAAGGCGAATGCATAGAAGATGTGCACAAGACTAGAGTGGAACAAAGAGGAAAATAAAAATGGGAAGGGGAAAAGGGGAAGTGTGTGAGGAAACAACGACCAAGTGAATGTTCCAAGGAGATAACTGAGGTGTGTGCCACTTTAATGAAGATCTCTGAGCTAGAATATGTATGTAAGTTGTCCAAATAACTAGGAGAGTTATTTAGATAATAGGATCTTTCAGATGATTCACAGTTTTCTACGCCATCCCGGGAAACTCAAAGTGCATTAGATGGGACAATATGTTATAACACATATACTTGATTCGGGTGATTTCTAGTTTAAAACATTGGATGGAACATAGTTTCCTAGATATTTTAATGAGATTAGGCTTAATCCCTACTATAAATAAATCTTTGGTGAGTTTGTAAATAAGGTAGTGTTACAAACTTAGGTTTCGCTTAATACATTTTCCGTTATATGTGTTCCCTATCATTGTTGTTATGCTTTATCTTTTGGTTTGGTGTGTTGTGTAATAAGAGCGTTTGTGTTCCTATATCCAATTACTATATAAAGAGGTTTTCATACATAGAGGACTGTACATACTCTTAGTGTGGGGTAGGAGAGTGTGAATAATGCAAAAGCAAGACACGGTTGGAGCAATGTTAATTCGTGGCCTAAGAGAGAAAAACACAAGCACGGGGTATCGAGAAGGATCACACATAATAGGGGTGATAAGGGTTGGAGATGAAATGGTGTCAAGAAAGCTTTATAAAAACCACGTACAATGATGAACACATGGATAAAAATGAGGTAGGCGTAGAGAGGAAAACTAGGTTTAAGACGTAGAGGAAGATTGACTTTGGCACTAAGATCACACGTAAGGGTATGCGGTTGATATAGTTTGGCATGTCAGAAGGTTGAGGAGGTTACGTGTGAGTGTGCGTGTGGAAGAAAAAGTGCTAAAGAAATGTGCGGTATGAAAGTGTTGGAAAAATTTAAATTTAATGCAAAATTATGGTGGTAGGTGGCATGGAAATTAATGCGGGAAAAAGCAAAAACTATAAATAGGAGTTGGGCGTATGTTATTTTTCACCTTACATTTATTTGCTGAAGAGCTCTTGTGAAGTAGGGCATCCTTATGAGAAATCTATGAAATTTGTGTGTGAAGTGAAGAATTTGACGTATTTGTGAACTAGATTGGAACGGAGTACATGGATGTGCATAAAAGTGGTTGTTTGAAGGATTCCTGTGAGTTTTCATCTGTCAGGTGGAAGATGGTGTTTCCAGGTTAGGGTTTTTTAAACTAGGGCATGGGTTCAAAGAAGTTATGAAGAGGGATTGGAATTAAAGGATCGAGCAGTAAGAAAGAAAGACACACCGAGGAATTAGCTAAGACACGAGAAGGAAAAATGACACCAAGGAAGGCATCAAAAAATCACCCAAGAAGGGAAAGGGCAGGGAAAACCAGTCACATCAAAAAGTTTTAATGAAGAATGGTATGTAGAAATACAATACCCAGATGGTGTTTTATTGGGGATGGATTGGGTGTCTCACTTACGTAAAATGGTTATAAGTGATTATAACCATAGGACAAATACAACTGAGAAAGAGATGGCATTGGAACTTATTCACCCTACAAGAAGAAAGAAAAAATATTACAAACAAATGAATGATGAATCCGTGACGAGGAAATTGGAGAAGGGTTGGCTTTTTCAACTCTATGAGTTGTCATTTCTGGAAAACCTAAAAGGTTATACCATTGGCTGATGTCACTCATGCACAAGTATTACTTTTACTTCGCATGAAGGAGAATTCACATAATTGCATATCTTATCTCCAAGTACACTCGCGCTTATTTGTATGAGAGATTCGTTGGATGATGACTTGGGTGACAAGGAGGTTTTCATTGAAATAGATAAGGCATATGAATACAAGAAGGCCAAGTGTTACTTTGTTATTGCCAAGATCACTAACCCGATTATGAAGATGGTTGCACACTTGGTCGCTAAGTTAAATGGACAATAACGGTGGACTCAAGTGAACAAGATGTATTCAAACATTTGCAGAAAGATTTCAGAAGGGACCATCTACAACATCTCGGCCTTCATTACGGAGGATATCATAGATGTCACACTGACAGAGATTAAATCATGTATGGTAATATTCTTCTTACCATTGTATTTTCAAATATTTGAATGCCTAATGGGCCAAAAAACTAAGTTTGGGAGTACCACGATGAGAAACACTCCCCAACTAAGAAGTTTGAGGCATACACTTTTGAAACAATGATATCTACTTATAAGGTTTGCTTGGATAAGTGGTACAAGTGGATGCATGATGCATTTAGATCAGAATGGAGAATTCCATAACAACTTCCAACATTGGTGAAGGATAAGGTTGAATTTACACACTGTACCAACAATTCTATATTGGTAGGTTCACTTTGACATATGGCACCAAGAGACCATAGTGCAAACTACCTTTTGCCTTCATAGCATAGTATTTTCAGAGCACGGTTAACAAATTTAAGGAGTCCAAGAAGCCAAGATTTAATCAAAGTTAATTAGATCAAGATTACCATGCGCCACGCAGACATTGGTGCATCCTAAGAAGTGGGCATATGTAGATAAATATGTCTCCCATGAATTAAATATGCTCATGCCCATAACATTACCACATGCAAGCACAACGGTGATAAGGGGGTACATACACCTAAGGCCAAAGTTTGAGAAGGGCATGTACATTGAGGATGATGTCTCCATCCCTAAAGACCTTGTTGGAAAGAAGAAAGTGACAAAGAGAGATAGGGAGGAAACTCCAGCAAGCAGGGCACTAGGCACGCGTATGGTTCAAACCACAAGAGCATAGGAGTCACGTGCGGGCACAAGCACTTATGCTTGGAGGAAGAAATCTCCTATGAAGGAGAAGTCCCTAGTGATAGAGGAATCTCTAGTGAAAAAGAAGCAAAAGGTAGCACAGAGTTTAGACTCTGAGAGGATGGAGAGCATGAAGGGTAATGAGACCAAGGAAGAGGATGAGGAGCACAAGGAATAAAAAACCCACCGTATTAGATTTGCAAGAATCTAATGAGGAGAGGAATGAATCCTCATAGGGCACTCATGAGGGAGAAAAAGTAAAGGATAAGTGGGGACCAAGGCAAATGATACCCTGCACCTATCCGATGAACAATTAGAGGACATGGTGGAAAATGAGGTAGCAGAGACATCATCAAGGACTTTGTAGAGCATGAGGTGGAACACAGCGTGGGAGAAGTAGAAAAGTAGGAAGCATGGGTGGAGAGACAAGTTTAGCAGTTGGTTTTCAAACAAGAGCACACACAACCTGGCAAGGAGCAACAACAACATCTAAAGGGCATGTAATGAATTATGAGGATGATCCAAGAAAGGTCTTGCATGCGCATTTCTAGAGAAGTGTGTGCACTGATCAATTCCTTCTATTTTATCTCCTTTTCCTACTCAATGATATCCTCATTATTTTTCTCAAGCTCTTCCTCCAAGACCCTTATTCTATCATTTCTACCAGAGATTCTTTCTTCCACCTCCACAATAATTTGTTGAGAAAGTTGTAAACTTGCTCATCCGACATTTATTAGGAATTTACAAGAGGGTTTACTCCTTGACATCGGTATCTTCATCAATGAATCACGATTTTTCCTCAAACTTGGTTTCATCAATGTGGGACTCAAAATCCTAGGATAGCATTTTTCTTGTGCACGGGTATGTACCATCTTCATCAAAAGAAGACCAAGTGAGGAGTTGGTTTTTGGGCATGGTACTTTAGAATTGTGTGTGAATTACCTTGCTTGGATCATCAATGTAAGTCATGTCATTTTCCTACACCGCTAATGTGCACTTTCCACTTGTGTGCATTATTGTTCGTAAGATTACTACTAAGCTAGGGTCTCCACCCATGTTCCCATACTCCTTTCCTACACTTGTTCTCTCCTCAGTTTCCTTTAGAAATTCTTTAGCACTTCACTCTAATTTTTACTCCACTAACTATTGGATAATACCTGCCACCTCCTTCTCTATAGTGTTATCCATCTGCTCCTCGGTTGAGTTTGGGGTCTTCTAGTCTTTCATGTTTACTTCCTCACTCCCCCCTTGTCATGAGTTCCTTCCTCGTTCTTGCCCATTTCTTCATTTCCTTATTCATATGACTCGTGTACATTGTTCACAGGATGATTTTGATCCTCACCACACTATTCATCATCTTCATCACCCTTATCAGCCTCCATGCTTTTTTTTCTCCTAAGTCCGACTCTTTTTCACCTTTTGCTTATTCCTTACCGGTGACTCGATTCAAGAGGGACTTATCTTTTTCTTCTTTCTCGGGTGACTCTTCCCTTACTAGTGACTCTTCCTTCTATGAAAACTCTTTTCTAATGGGATACCTCTTCCGGTGGATGTAAGTACTTGTGCCCGTGCCCGAATCCTGTGCCCCTACTATTTGTACTTGTCTTTGCACTCAACATTTTTTCTCAAGAGCCTCCCCTCTTTCTCTTTTCCTTGGCACAACCTTTTTCCTCATGGTGGGGTCCTCAAGAATGGAGACATCATCTTCAACATAAGCACATTTTTCATACTTAGGCCTTAGGTATAAATACACCCTCGTTTTTTTCCTCACTATAACATGAAATGTTATTGGTTTCAACATGTCCACGTCATGGGAGACATATTTCTCCACATAGGTGCACTTCTTTGGGTATATTAACATCATGCGCAGCTCATGGTAATCTTGATCTACTACACTTATATCAAACTTGAGTTTCTTCAATTCTTTGAACCAATTGACCCCAACCTAAAAGTATTGACTTTGTGAAGGAGAAAGGAAACTTACACCAAGGACTCTTGGTGTCATCTACCAAAGTAAATTTGTCGATACAAAAATGTTGGTATATGGAAAACTCAGCCTCTCCTTGTACTAATCAAGGAAACTACTAGGGTATTCTCTATTCAACCCTAAATGTGTCGCGTATCTACTTATACCACTTTTCCAGGTGCACCTTATGAGCATCCATCATGGTGTCACAAGTATATTGTTCAAACCTCTTAGCGGGGAGGGGTTCTCATCTGGGTATTCCCAAACAAACTTATCCAGCCCATCGAGCACTCTAATCTCTGAAAATACAATGGTGAGGAGGACATTACCAAACATGATCTTCTCTCCGTTACACATGAAACATTTATAATATCCTCTATAATAAAAGCTGAGATGTTATAGATGGTCTCCTATGAGATCTTGTTGCATACATTCAACCTGACCTTTTGTATCTATGTCCATATTTCTTTCCCATTCAGCTTTTTGACCTAGTGCGCAACCATCCTCATTACATTTTTGGTGATTGTAGAAATTTCAAAGTAGTGTGAACCCTTCTTGTAGTCATAAGCTTCAATGGTCTTTTTAATGGCTTCTTTGTCTACCAAATCATCATCCAATGATTTTCCTTCACAAATAAGGCCAGTGAACTTATAAATCAGCTAGGGGGTTATGTGCATCCTCCAACCTAAAAAATAGAAGTGGTCTTCATACACGCATGACATTAGCCATTGGTATAGTTTCTCAAAGCTTTCCGAAATAGGGTAACTCGTAGAGTTGCAAAACCCTGACCTATTCCATTTTCACCTTCACTTCGTCATCATAGATAGGCATTCCATATAATGTCCTTTTCTATGTAGGGTGAACCAGTTCTAGTGTCATCTCATTTACTATGGTGCTCATTTGATGGTTGTAATCACTTACAGCCATCTTTTTTACATGAGGCACCTATTCCTTACCAAGTAATACAACATCTAGGTATCGTGCATTTACACATACCATTTTTCATCAAAATTGGTAGAAATGGCTTGTTTTCCCTTTCCCTTTCCCTTCTTCGGTGAAACATTTGCTACTTTCCTTGGTACCATTCCTTTTTCTAGTCCTTACAACTTCTTCATCTGTCCTAGTCTTGGCTCTGCTCAACTTCGCAACTCCACTCTTTTGTGAAAATCCCTCCAAATCTCGTGCCCTAGCTATGCAACCCTAACCTAGAAAACATTTTTTCCACAATACGGTGTGACACCCATTAGATACATCCACACAACCTTCTCTCGCTTATGCCTTTTACTCCTTTCCACTTTAGTTTGTTGATCAAACTGGCTATGCATGTAAATTTTCACCTATCTTCTCAAACCTTCTTCATAAGGATGCCCTAGTTCAAGAGAGATCTTTGATAACTTTAAATGCAAGGTAAAGAATAGCACACCCTCAATCTTATATTTATAACTTTTTATTTTCTCTACGATAAATGACATGCCACCTACCAAAGATACTTTCACAAGAGAGGTGGATTTTTCCAATGTCAAACTTCATCGCTTTTCCTCGCACTTAATCCTATGGGAAAAAAATTTGTAATCTTTAGGCATGCAAAAACACCTTATTAACCACAGATCCTTATGCGTGCACTTACAATGCCAAAGGCCTTATTCATATGTGTCATAATCCTAGTTCTTGACATCACCTACCTCATGTTATTCCTATGCTTTTCATTCTTGTACATGGTTTTTATAAATCCTTTTGACAACGTCCTTCCCTCATGTTTACCTCTTCTACGTACAATCTTCCAATCCACTTGTTTCTTATTTTTCAACTGGGCCATCAACAACCATAGCTTCCAACACTTGTCACATCACTCCACCCCACACAAAAATGGATGCATGATCCTTTGCACATAGAAAACTTTTGAAATAAAAAGTGGCTACCAACACACAAATGCACACAAAAAAAAACAACAAGAAAGAGAAACACAAAGAAAGGAAACTACAACAAATCAAATCCTAGGCTAACTAGAAATACTTCCTTATTTACAAACACAAAGAAGACTTATTTATAGTAGGGCTTGAGTTATTCTTATTGAAATGGTCCTGCAATTGTGTTCCATCGAGCACTTGTAACTAGAAAGCACATGAATCAAGTATATAGGATATAATGTATAGGTTCTAGAAATGAACATGCAATTTCCCAGGATGGCGCAAAAACTTGGATTCATACAAGAGAACCATCTGCCCAACCTCAAACTACTTGTTTTTTATGTGTCTATCATGTCATGCCTTTTTCTTGGATTTTCCTATTTTCTAAATCTAGTGTGCACTAGCCCTCCTCTCATCTAACTACATCAACTTGTCAATATTCTCCTCAAGTTATTGTTCATCGTCTAACCCTCTTACGTGCACTATACACAATGATGGTAACATGAATTCAACAGTAACACAACTTCTACACTAAACACCAATTGAAAAGGTGTGACCTTGTTCAGTCTCTTATAAGTATTCCAATATAACCATAACACAACGAAACTTTTTCATCCCAATCCTTTCTTCCCGCATCACAAATCTTGGATAACGTGTGATTCAGAATTTTGTTAAATGCCCCAACAATCACATTATCTTGTGGGTGATAAGGGGTAGTCTTGTGATGGGCCACCATGAATTTTGCCAATAAGATTCTAACTATCTCATTTAAGAAATGAGTACCCCTGTCACTTGTTAAGCTCAAAGAGCATCCATACCGTTGATTATATTTTCCCACAAGAACCTAGTTTTTGTTACCATTGTGTAATCCCTTGTGGGCACCGCTTATACCCAGCTTATAAGGTAATCTGTGCATGTAATGATATAGACTGACCTTTCCTTTATGTGGCTAGAGAAATAGGGCGACGAAGTCAATTTCTTATTTTTGAATGGCTTTATCTTGGAAATCGGTCTTAATGGAATTTCATCTATTTTCCCTGGTTTACCAAGGTGCTAGTAGTGGTCACATGCCTTGTAATATTTGATACAATATTTGTAAACTATTTCCCACCAAAATCTTGCTAGAAGGATCTTGTGTGTGGTTGCATTCCCTGCATAGTGTCCCCCTAGAATTCCACCATGAGCCTCTTCCATGATTACAGTGCACTCATGCTCAAGCATGCACCAGCGTAAAACCTTGTCATGACATAGCTTGTATAAGTCTCAAATAATTCACATATATGGCGTAGCACATATAGCTAACTATTTTTTCAAATTCTTCAGTTCCTCTTAAGCCACACCCATTTTGAGAAACATAGCAATATCCTCTAAGTCAAAAGGTGTGCACTACAATCTAAATAGTTGTGCATCTGGAATTGTAACCTCAATGCTGTGCATCCTCTCCTGATTCAATCCTTGATAAATGGTCAGGACCCAAATTACTCTTACCTAATTTTACAACAACCGTAAATTCAAACTCTTGGAACAATACCGCATATGTGCCCTTGTAAGATAGGCTTATTCACCAAGTACTTTAATGCCATGTGGTCTGTGTAAAAGATAAAATATTTTGCTAGCAAATATTGAACAAATTTTTGTAGTGCATATATCATTGATAATGCCTCGCACTCCATGGTAGTATAATTATGTTCTTCTAGATTCAATTTCTTGTTATCAAAACACAAGGGATGGTCAACAATTCCCTCTCGGGGTTGTGCAAAATTTCTCCAATATCCATCCCTGAAGCATCAACATGTACATGGAATGGATTATCCCAAGAGGGAAAGTGTAATATGGGTGTTGTGATAATCTTATTATTCAATGTGTCAAATGCCATCTATTACGTCTCTCCCCAATAAAATTTAATTTTTTTCTTTGGAAAAATTTCCAACGGCATGGCGATCTTGGCATACCCCTTAATAAATTTTTGGTAATGCCCCATATGCCCAAGGAGTCCATGCACTACACTCTAGCTGGTAGGTTCCCCTAATCCCACAATTATGGAAACTTTGGCAGGATCCACCAAAAGCCTTCCTTATATATAATATGCCCCAACAGAATTCCAAATGGAGTAGCAAAAACACATTTCTTATTGTTGAGAGATATACTCAACTGTTGGCATCTCTCAAACATCAACCTCAGATTTTCACAATGGTCCCTCACTAATCCATATATTGTCTAGTCACCTAGGTAAACATATACAAACTTATGGATGAAGTCCTAAAATGCCCGAAACATAATGTGAAAAAATGTAGTACGTGTATTCTTCAATCCAAAAGGCATGACCATGTGGGAAAACCTTCCTCATTCAGTGGCGAAGGTTTTATTTTCTTAGTCCTCCTTTGCAATTCTAGCCTGATGATATCCTAAGAATACATCTATGAAAGAATAGATCTCGTGCTCGGCTACACCTTCCAAAGATCCCCTCGGTGAAGAGGGTTGGAAAAGGGTGAATTACACATACCGCATTCAAATCCTTGTAATCAATTCAAATCATTATCCTCCCATACTTCTTAATGTTGATGACCATTGGAATTATCCATTATGATTCCTCAATAGCCTTAATGATGCCTAATGTATTCATCTTGTCAATCTACTCCTTAACCCTAATGCACTTATTCAAATTCATTGGGTATGGTATATTCCAAATTGGGCACGCACCCTCCTTCAATTTGATCCCCATCTCTCCTAAAGAGTGGTGAACTCCCTTAAGCTCATGGTACCCACACGGAAAAAAATCTTGAAATTCATGCAACAGATCAATAATCTTTGAAACCTCCCTTTCTAACCAGTAATCCCCAATAATAGCCTCCTTAGGTTCCATATCGAGCCAATGTTAACCTTCTTAGTTTTTAGGGGTTCATGGTAGGCACACGCTTTCTCATCAGTACTATCCATAACCTCACATATACCGACAAAGTATGGTTAGTATCTAAGTTTTCCACCTCCTCACCATCTATCACTTAGGCCAATTTTCCTTTCTCTTTTTCCATGCATGTGCACTCAAGTTGTACTTCCTTTGATTCTTCCTCATCGAAGTGCACTTCCAAGCTAGGTTCACCCAAAAATTTGGTACCTTGTCCTCCACCATGGCACTATCTCCCATTGTTAGGCACTTAACAAACTATAGTACCTCATTCGCCAATGGTTTAGTACTCCAAAACTCAAAATCTTGAATGATATCATTTTTCCACTCCTACCATTTTCATTTCTGGCGCGACTTTGAGTGAATTTACCATGAGTGCATGCAACCTTGTAAGGTGGAGTAAAGCTTATGCACCCATAAAGATGGAGGCAAGGTTTCTGTGGCTTCCATCCAGGCCTTCTCACATTTTTGGATGTGAAATGAGGTGGGTTCCTTCCCATGATAATATTGTATAGCAATAGGTGTATTACTTTGAAGAAACCTAATAGAGAACATGATTCTCACCTCGCGCCACTCTATAAGTTTGTCGCAATGGGTCACCAACCAATGTGATGCAGTCCTAAGCAAGCTTTAGATAAGAATACTTATCCTTTCAACCTCACATCTCTAGTGGGTCTCCATTACTTGTAAGAAAACATCCGTTTTGGCTCCCCCAATGTAACTTGGAAACTATTTTCCCCCAAGTGTCCGATCAGTGAGTATGCCTTTGTTACTCTTGTCACATATCCTCTTAACTTCCTTCTGACTAACTCATATGTCCCATGTTCCCAATTGTCACATGCCGCACTAGTTGTATCACTTATAGATTGAGTGTATTCCCATTGAATAACACCTTATTTTGTTGGTTGCAGAACCTGAGGGTCCCTGATAGTGCACACATAGATTATGTCTAGGTCTTCTTCTCCCAAAGGCTTTGTATAGGTAGTTGACTTCCCATCCATCAAAGGAATGATAAGACGTTCCTCTTTTTCTCAAAACTTATATACCCCTTATTGAAACGTAAGTCATCATTGTTCTTATAGCACCAAGTGCACCCAAGTAACACTAGAAAGTTGTTTGCCTCAACAAGTGCCAAGACTTCGAAGTCTTTGGTGAATTTTTCCCCTTATATAGTGATAGCAGCATCATTTAAAACACCAATGGGCATTGACTTTGTCTTATTAGCCATATACAACACATTTGAAGATGGTTATAATGGGGGCCTTCCCATTTGATTTCATGCATCCAAGGTGAGAACATTAACTTTCATTCCCATGTCTATCAAAATATTCCTTAAGAGCCATCCATCAAAAACTACATTCAAGGTACTATCATTATCATACTCAAGGCTGTAAGGAGGTAGATTAGCATGAAAAACCTACCTCTCACACTCTCCTATAGAATTTGGTACTTTATCTCTCAACCACTCTCCTATGAGATGGATGATATTCTCGTGGCGCAAACATCTTACACACCTCTCTTACATCGTCTATATCATCTCTAAGGGACCTCAAAGTTTTCTTCCGCTCCAACTTCCTAGATTTCTCTTTTACACACTAAATTTCCTCTTGCAGAATTTTGATTACTTCTATGGTCTCTTAATAGACTTCCTTCGATGCATAGGGTCTAAATACTTCCCATGTATAATTTCTTCTCTTATAATCAGCAGTCTCTACTTTGGTATCTTCGTGGCATGTACATCCTCGGCTAAGCGTTGTCACGTAATGAGTTCTAACTCTAACTCACACGTCATTCTTAGCATCCACTATTGATAAAAACGCTTTACACTTTTCATCCCAGTGCCCTTATCCTTACGTTGCTTTAGGATCATGTGTTCAAATAATTTTGAGCATTCCTTATACCTGTGATTTTTCCCGCACCAAGAACATTGCAATAATTCAGGACACTCACACTTGTAGTGTTCTATGGATCCACAATTATAGCAGGTTCTAGGAGGGAATTCACTCCTTCCACCCTTTTGATTTTTTTGTCCTCTAAATCCTCCTCTCTACCTCTACCTCCTCCATCTCCATGCCCTTCATATTGACAACCATCATCCTTGGAGTTATTTGCAACACTATTCTGGCATACACAGTATCAATGGCATCATGTATCTGGTCAATAAATCTACAATCCTTGGTTTCATGAGTAGTAAAGGTGTAAATTTTGAAATAGAAAGACACATTATTATGGATTACATGCTGCAAAGAGTGAACACATACTTGCATCATGATCTTCGTGGAAAATATCACGGTCTAAAGTCAACGCACATACCGATCTCTAAGGAAAATTTTCCTTTGTGTACCCTTCTACCTCACAATCAATACACCATAACCCACTGCGAGTCTCATGAGCCAAGTTTGTAGAAAAATTCTCTAACTATTTTTCCATTGCAGTAATTTGGGCTTCTAGGAACAGACTAACTCCTATATCAATGCTTCCTACTGCCTCAACATATAAGGAAGCCTTCATGGCCTTACACAGATCTATGAAAGTCTTATGTGAAAGTTACCTCCCAAAAGATGTGATTATTCCTCGACAAACTACGAGAATGTTGCAAAGGGTGAGTGTCATAAGATAAATTAGATAAGAGAGTCTTGAAACATGTGTCATACTCCTACACACTCTATGCCTTTCCTTGTTGGATTTCCTTCAACAATATGATTCTTTTCTATTCAAAATCAGGTATGTGGAACTCCACCAAAAAATCATTAGGCAGTGCAATGTAATCCACAACTATCTAGTGTGGGTCATACTTCTTGTACAACTATGTGTGCGTCCTTACAACATGGTTGTAAACTGACTTGCCTTCTACTCAGGGGTAGTGATTCCCTTCATGCTCTATAGTAACTCACATTTGTTTACATGTTATGCAGCATTCTCAATGCCCTTGTAATTAGGTAAGTGGAGCGACATCTAATAAACCACTTGTTGATGGTGTTACTGGACCTTGTCCGCCAGATCTAGGACCTTGATTCCCTCTAGTGTTGCCTCTACCACTAGACCCACTAGATCCACTAGTGCCAACTCATCTAGATCCACCAGATCCTCCTCCTATCATAGGTAAGGGGTCTAACACAGTTGCACCCTGTGATCCCATCGTCATGCTAAACTACGCGCCGATAGTCTGTGATACCGAACCACTCCCAGATGTGTTTCCCATGCCACTCCCAGATGTGATATTTAAAATTTGTAATCCCTCACCTTTTCCAAATGTTGTGCTGGAAAAAATACCCCAAACACAAGAAATGAATATGCATCCATAGATGTACCAAATGAAAAATTATACCTCCTAGGTGTCACTCGACTACCAATACTAATACCAACTAGATTATCAAAACTTATCTCAAGAACTGGAAAACTAAGTGCAAGGTTCGGTCATCATGTGGGTTAAGATGTGCACCTAAGCTTCTCCTCCTCTCTTCATATGACGAGATATTTCTAGAAGCTGAGGGGGTTTCTCTTACATACTTTCCAAGATGGGGTAGCTCAAACTACTCAAGTTCCACATCCTCTACATGAACCTCAAATCCTTCCTACATCATCCGCCTCCAAAATTCATCACTCCTATAGCTTTATGTTGTCTTACCAACTCCCTCTCCCAAGCTTCATTATACTAGAGCCACCTCTCCTCTCTCTCCATTTCCACCACAAGTTCCACCATCCTCTACTACGCTAGCTTCCACACCCCATGCCTAGCAGAAGTTTAGCCAGCCATGGGAAAGGATTCCAAACTTAGAATATTTCCTCCAAGGTTTGAGGCTAGCACCTTATCCACTTATCACGCCTAGTTGGGTCTTCACATTTTTCCTCAAGTGACTCCATGATTCCAAATATGGCTAAGTCCTTTAAACCCTTGTTCTACCTCCCGCGCACACCCTGGTTTCACTTAAACCCTTCTTACACCCTTTTTCTTGCATGTTTTTCCCTTAGTGCCCTTCTTTTTACTCATATTGCATGCATGCATCTTGGTACTTAGCCAATATTTAGGGTCCAACAACTACAGATATTTGAATGCTATATTTTTCATAGATCCTTTTCCAACCTCATTTACTGAAGAGATCTTGGAAGGTGTAATAAGGCAGGAAATCTATTCTTTTACAAATGGATTCTCAGGTTATCACCAGGTAAGGATTGTAAAGGAATACCAGAAGAAGACTACTTTCACCACTAAATGGGGAATTTTTTCTTATATGGTTATGCCTTTTGGACTTAAGAAGGTACTGCTATATTTTCGTGCATTGTGGTGCAAGCATTCCAAGACTTCATGCATAAATTTCTGTAAGTTTACCTAGATGATTGGATGGTGTATGGGTTAGTAAGAGATCATTGTGAAAATTTAAGATTGATGTTTAAGAGGTGCAGGTAGTTAAGTATCTCTCTAAACATTAAGAAATGTGTCTTTGTTACTTGCTTTTGGCACATTGCTACGTCACATTATTTGCAAAGAAGACTTATTGGTAGATCCTGCCAAAGTTGATATTATCTTAGGATTGGAGGATCTTACCGGTCAAAGCAAAATGCGTGTATTCTTAGGGCATTCGAGTTACTACAAAAATTCATTGAAGGCTATGCTAGGATCTCCACACCATTAGAGAAGTTGTTGAAACATAAGAGTAGATTCTATTGGGGTGAGGTGTAGCAAATGGATTTTGACACATTAAAGGAGAAACTTACTACTGCACCCATTTTTCCCTTTCCCTCATGGTATAAGACCTTTCATTTGCATGTTGATGCATCAGGTATGGTAATAGGATCAATGTTAGCATAGCCTAGAGAAGGGATTGTTGATCACCCTTTGTGTTTTATAAGCAAAAAAATAACTCGGTGAGCAAAATTACACAACAACAGAGTGTGAAGCATTGTCAATGATTTATGCATTGCATAAATTTAGGAAGTTCTTGTTGGCCACTCTATTTATATTTTACATAGATCACATGGCACTCAAGTACTTGGTAAACAAGCTTATTTTTCAAGGGCACATATGTCATTGGATCTTGTTATTTCAGGAGTTTGACTTTTCGATCGTAGTCAAACCAGTAAGGCGAGTAATTTATGACCTAACCATCTATCATGGATTGAATCAAGTGATGACATATAGAGAATTGAGGAAAAAATGCCAAATACACGGTTGGTCGATTAAAACGTGCACCCTCTCATTTGGAAAATATTGTTTTTTCTTACGACGGGTATAGCGCTTGAAGGAATGGAGGGTTTAGAAAACAAGTAGTTAGCTATATGCATCGCACCGTATATGTTGGTCAATAAAGACCTATACAAACTAGGCTGAGATGAGGTTTTGTGTCGGTGTGTACGTTGGAACATGAACGTACTACAATCATGGAAGAAGCTCATGGTAGCATTGTAGGTGGTCACTGTGTAGAAAATATGACTACACACAAGATTCTATTGGCGGGAATTTAGTGGAAGATAGTTTATAAGGATTGTATATAATATTGCAAGGCCTGTGACCATTACCAACACCTTAGAAAGTTAGGGCAAAGAGATGAGATGTTGTTAAGACCTATTGCTAGTGCAGATCCATTCAAAAAATGGGCAATTGACTTTGTATGTCCTATTTCCCCAGCCACACATAGGACAGAGGTTCGTACTATAGTATCACTTGTATAGACTATCTTACAAGGCTGGAAGAAGAGAAACCTATGAAGTATTGTATGGTTATCACGGTTAGGTTATTTTGGGATAATATAATCAGCAGGTATGGATGCCTGTTGAGTTTAACAAGTGATAGGGGTACTCATTTCTTGAATGATACTATTAGAATCTTATTAGAAGAGTTTATGGTGGCGCATCACAAAACCACGCCCTATCTACCTCATTTCAATGGGATTTATAAAGCCTTTAACAAGATATTGATCCACACATTGACTAAGATTTTTGATGTCGGAAGGAGAGACTAGGATGATAAAGTATTTGTAGTATTATGGGTATATCAAATGACTTATAAAAGATTTAACAAGGCCACACATTTTTAGTTGGTGTTCAGCATGGAGGTTATTCTTCCCATTGAATTTATGGTACCATCCCTATGTATTGCGCATGCAAAAGGATTAGCTGATGAGAAAGAACTTGAAGAGCACATAGAAAAACTTATGAAGTTGGATGAAAGGTGAGCCATTTCTAGGTGGAGTTAGAATATGGAGAAAGATAGGTAGAAGGCATGGCATGATCGGCACATTAAAAATAAGAAGTTTGAGGTTGGGTAGATGGTTCTTTTGTATGATTCAAAGTTTTTGCACCATCCTAGGAAACTCAAAGTGTATTTGTTGGGACCATATGTTATAACACATATACTTGATACAGTGCTTTCGATTCTAAGCCTTTGGATGGAGGTTTTTGGCTACATCAACGGGAGTAGGTTGAAGCCCTACTATAAATAAGTGTTCTGTGTGTTTGAGAATAAGGTAGTCTTTCCATTTATTTTAGGTTTCCCTTAATGCATTTTTGATTATGTGTTCCCTTTCATTGTTATTATTCTTTGTCTTTTGGTTTGGTGTGTTGTGTAATAAGCATGTTTTCACGCCTATATCCAATTACTATCTAAAGATGTTTTCATACACAGAGGACCGTGCATAATCTTAGTGTGGGGTAGGAGAGTGCAAAGAATGTAGAAGTGCCACATGGTTAGAGAAATTTTCATTGGTGTCCCGAGGATACAAAAACATAAGTGCAGCATATTTGGGAAGGAACACGCGTAAAAGGGTGATAAGGGTTAGAGATGAAATGGTGTTAAGAAATATCTATAAAAACCACGTACAATGATGAACGCAGAGACTAAAGTAAGGTAGGTAGCAGCAAGGAAAACTAGGTTTAAGACGTAGAGGAAGATGGACTTTGGCACTAAGAGCGCGCATAAGGGTCTGCAGTTAATATAGTTTGGTGAACCAAAAGGTTAAGGAGGATACGCGCAAGTGTGTGCATGGAAGAAAAAGTGTTAGAAAAAATGTGTGGTATGAAATTATTAGAAAAAGTTAGATTTAATGCATAAGTACGGTGGTAGGTGGCACAGAAATTAATGTGGGAAAAAGAAAAAAAGCGTAAATAGGGAGTCGGGCATATTTTATTATTCACCTTGTGTTTATTTGTTGAATAACTCTTGTGAACTAGGGAATCCTTACGAGAAATCTATGAAAGTTGCGTGTGAAGTGAAGAATTCGATGGATTTGTGAACCATATTGGAATGGAGTACATGTGCATGTGTGGAAGTGGTTGTTTGAAGGATTCCTACGATTTTTATGTCTTCTAGTGGAAGAAGGGGTTTTCAAGTTAAGGTTTACAAAACTAGGGCATGGGTTCAAAGAAGTTGTGTAGAGGGATTGGAATCAAAGGATCAAGCAGTAAGGAAGCAATACACAAGGAGGAATTAGCTAGGACTGACAAGAAAAAAATTGCACCAAGGAAGGGATCAAAAGTTTCACCTAAGAAGGGAAAGGGCAAGGGAAAACCAGATTACATCAACAAGTTTTAATGAAGAATGGTATGCAGAGATGCAATACCCAGATGGTGTTTTATTGGGGATGGATATGGTATTTCACATGCGCAAAATGGTTATAAGTGATTATAACCATAAGACAAATACAACCAAGAAAGAGATGGAATTTGAGCTTGTTTGCCCTATAGGAGAAAGAATAAAATATGAAAAATCGGTGTACGATGACTCCGTGAAGAGTAAATTGGTGAAGGTTGGGGTTTTTAACTCTATGAGTTGCCATTTTTGGTAAACTTGAAAGGTTATACCAATGGATGATGTCACTCGTGCATGAGGATTAATTTTACTTCGTAGGAAGGAGAATCGCATAGTTGCACAACTAATTGATGAGGCCAAAATATGTCTTATTATATCACCAAATAGCACTCTTATTCTCTCTCTTAAAATCAAGCTTTCAAGTGAATTTAGATGTAGTTTTAATAATGAGATAGCATATTTAAGGTAAAATATAGGATTTATCTTATCATCTCTTTAGAAATCTATTTGCAGTCTAATTGTTGTTATTTCTTGATATTTCTTCTAAGTTGGAATGGGATAGTGTGTAGAAAACAGGTCATAAGAAACTCTACTCCAAGTTCATAGATTACAGCTACCGAAAGTCTTCACGCAACTATGCACGAAATTCTTTCATTTACGAAATGCCCAGCTACGGAAATTCTTCATGCAGCTACTGGAAATGCCTAGCTAGTGAAATTATTTTGGTTTGTTCCAAAATAATGTAAAGCAACACCAAACTATTTAGCCCACTCTTTTCTTCCACATCATCAACCAAGAATATAGATCCAAACATGTGGCGTTCATGCAGAAGAATTCAAAGTTATGGACTTAGCACTCCTTCATTTTCTCTCCATGTTTCAAGGATGAGAAAATAGTGGAATAGTATTAGGAATGTTGAATAAGTACTCTCCCACTTTTTGTTCCTAGATTAAAGGGATGATTTGTAGAAATATTCTCCATGATAAGTGGACGGTTGTAGTCAAGTTTTTTAGGATTTATTGCTTTGAATAAATCCACCCAAGAATAGGTAGTTAGTTCTTGGTGTGTTGACTAAGTAAATCAGAATAAAAAGAAGATCAAATTGTATTCCTCAAAAAGAGGAGTTGGTTGGATGCATGAATTATAAATGCAACCTTCCACACTCTTATGTGTAATCTTTTTCCAATCAATGAAAAATTTGTTCTTTTCTCTCCAATATTCTGAAGTTTTGAATCAAGATCTTGGAAGCATGATTTAAATCCTCTTCCAAGGAATGAGTTGGCCACTCATTCCAAGGAAGATGGATCTGTGTATTTGTGTTTTTGTATTGTAATAATTTATGTTTATGTTTATTCCTTTTTCTGTGATAATCATTTTGTTGTATTGTTTTTTCCTTGTATTGTAATCTTCATTTTCATTTAGTTTGTTGTGAACCTATAGGAGTTTTATTTGATTTATTTTCAATTCAAAATTTACTTTATGCAAGTGTGCTTTCATTTCTGCAAGTGTGATTTTGATTTCTGCAAGTGTTTTTCATTTTTGTAAGTTTACGTTTTAATTTCTACAAGTTTGGATTGTGTTTGAAGGAGTTGTTTTCCAAATATCTCTTTCTCCTTTTGCATACATCCATTGGACACTATCCCTAGATTTACATTATTAATGAAGAGGATTCATGACCCTCATCATTTTGGTGTCATTTTCGGGGAGAGTGGTGTTATTATGAGACTTGTATTTTTCTAAAAGAATATTCTAGTGATAGTAGAATACTTCTTGGAGAATTCTGTAAC
This sequence comes from Taxus wallichiana var. yunnanensis, assembly GCA_018340775.1. Classification (NCBI taxonomy): domain Eukaryota; kingdom Viridiplantae; phylum Streptophyta; class Pinopsida; order Cupressales; family Taxaceae; genus Taxus; species Taxus wallichiana. Next base: position 133,121,060 of record CM031234.1, read on the forward strand.
ATGAGGTATTTGGTGACAATTTTTGTAAATTTTTATTTTCTACAAATAGATTAATATTTTTTTCTTTAAAATAGATTAACATTTCTTTTCTGCAAATAGTTTAAATTTTTTTTCTGCAGTTAGATTTAGAAACCTATCGGAAATTTCCAAAAATTACCCCCTTAATAAAATGGAAAAAAACATTTCATGTTTATTATTTTCATGCAATGAGGTTTTCCTATTCTAAAATATTTTTTTTGCATGTATTGTTACTTCTGCAAAGATTAAATAATAGTTCATGCATGCAAGAAATACAAAAAAACTAACTTTGTGTAGGTTAATAGAGACAAATATTTTTGTGGATTATTAGTGCAAGTAGATTGGGTGGACAAATGCAAAAAGAAACGGGGCATTGTAGAGGAGGTCAAAGAAAATATTTAGCTGATTTAAGGAGTTTTATGTGAAAATAACAACATTTTCCAGATAAAAATACTCATGGATCATAAAGAATTAGCTCAAACAATTTCTAAGTCTTATTATACATGATTTGATATTTCCAGATCAATTTGAAACGCTCATTTTGTTGAGAAACAACCAAGATATCACAGTTTTACTGCACGCTACTAAAACAATGTTGAAGATTGTTTTGATAGCAGTGTTTTCTGATGCAAACTACTTATAGCTCATATAGAAATAGCTCAACATTTTTTTGGGTATTTTTCTACACAATATGATATTTCCATATCCTTTTGAATCGCTTATTTTCATTGAGAAATGACCAAGATATCGCAGTTTGAGTGTAAGCTACTAAAAAAATAACATGTTGAATATTTTTTTATGATGCATGCATGTATTCTTATTATAATCCTCATTTTTAGTACTTGATTCATTTCATGTTACCCTCTCTATCTCAATTTTTGTTCAAAAGTCATTTTCCCAACTTCTAGAACCACCAAAAATTCCTCTAATATTTTGTAGTCAATGTTAATCCTTCTCATGATTGTAGGAAAATACTGGCTCAACCAGTATATACTAATTGAAATGTCAACATACCATTTGTATTCTAGGATCATACCCATAGCCTCTCATAATAAACCATTCATTCCCAATAAATGAAGAAGTCCTGAACCATTCCATTTCCCATAACAATTTACCATTATTTCTCAATTTCTAAATCAACTTTCTAAACTGGTTGGATGTTACAGATGACACTGGAAGATTGCTTCCTAATTTTCCATCATGTTGAAATTTCTCAAAAGGATAGTGATTGGTTAGAAAACCAGTTTATTGGCTGACCAATTATTAAAAAAAAAAAAGAAAAAAAGAAAAAAAAAAAAAAATGCACTTCAAAGTCTTTCTTGGATCCATATGATTGTTTCTCTTATGCCGACTTGGTTGATGAAATTATTTGCTACTGAAAAGTTCTATGTTGCAGAGGCCTTGACTTCATATCTATTTATTTTTTCAGTTGCAGATGGAAATCACGGTTATACAACATGATGAAAGAAAGGATAACTACTGAGTATGGTATGGTAACTTCTATTTTTCTATTCTTGAATATTGTTATTTGTTGTTTTAATTACAAATAGATTCACTTCTCAAAAGCATTAAAAAAGGATAAAAAGAAAGATAAATTTTTCAAGATCTACATGTGTTGATCAAGTCAAGTAACAAAGCAAATGATGCAGATGACATATTTTTAGTTTACAACAATTGAGATCTATAAGCTAATGAATTAAAAAAGAAAAAAATAGTTTTCATGAGGTCATGCACAAAACTAAGTGTGGGGGAGACTCACTCTCTTCCAAATCTTTTGAAGAATGCATGAGAAAAAAATAGCTAAGTGTAGAAAAAAATCTTCCTACATTATCTACGAAAAACCTCATGAGAGCACGAATAAGAAAGAAGTAAAAATTTTACTTCTAGAATATCAGTTTGCTACTATCATGAAAAAAGGAGAAGACACTTTGAAAGATGCAGAAGTATTGACAAAATAATATTCTACAGGAAGATCAGTAGCTTGCATGAGGGCATGCAAGAAGTTAAGTGTGGGGGAAATGATGAGGCCAAAATATGTCTTATTATATCACCAAATAACACTCTTATTCTCTCTCTTAAAATCAAGATTTCAAGTGAATTTAGATGTAGTTTTAATAATGAGATAGCATATTTAAGGTAGAATATAGGATTTATCTTATGATCTCTTTAGAAATCTATTTGCAGACTAATTGTTTTTGTTTCCTGATATTTCTTCTAAGTTGGAATGGGATAGTGTGTAAAAAATAGGTCATAAGCAACTCTACTCCAAGTTCATATATTGCAGCTACAAAAATTCTTCACGCAACTACGGAAATGCCCAATTACTAAAATTATTCACATTGGTATAGAAATGCCGATTACGGAAATTCTTCACGCAAACTATGGAAATGCCCAGCTAGTGAAAGTATTTTTTTTATTCCAAAATAATGTAAAGGAGCACCGAACTATTTATCCCACTTTTTGATTCCATGTCATCAACTAAGAATATAGATCCAAACATGTGGCAATCTAAAGTTATGCATGCATGTGGCATTCTAATAAGAATTCAAATTCATGGACTTAGCACTCCTCCATTTTCTCTCCATGTTTCAAGGATGAGAAAATAGTGGAATAGTATTAGGAATTTTGAATAAGTACTCTCCCACTTTGTGTTCCTAGATTAAAGGGATGAGTTGTAGAAATATTCTCCATGATAAGTGGATGGTTGTAGTCAAGTTTTTTAGGATTTATTGCTTTGAATAAATCTGCCCAATAATAGGTAGTTATTTCTTGGTGTGTTGAATAAGTAAATCAGAATAAAAGGAAGATTAGATTGTATTCCTCAAAAAGAGAAGTTTGTTGGATGCATGAATTATAAATGCAACCTTCCACGCTCTTATGTGTAATGGTTTTCCAATCAATGAAATTTATTTTCTTTTCTCTCCAATATTCTGAAGTTTTGAATCAAGATCTTGGAAGCATGATTTAAATCCTCTTCCAAGGAATGAGTTTTCAATTCATTCCAAGGAAGATGGATCTGTGTATTTGTGTTTTTTTATTGTAATAATTTATGTTTATGTTTATTCCTTTTTCTGTGATAATCATTTTATTGTATTGTTTTTTCCTTGTATTGTAATCTTCATTTTCATTTAGTTTGTTGTGAACCTATAGGATTTTATTTGATTTATTTTCAATTCAAAAATTTATTTTATGTGTGTATGCTTTCATTTTTGCAAGTGTGATTTTGATTTCTGTAAGTGTGTTTGTTAACTTCTGCAAGTTTGGATTGTGTTTGGAGGAGTTTTTTCCAAATGTCTCTTTCTCCTTTTGCATATAGCAATTGAATACCAGCCCAGGTTGACATTATTAATGAAGAGGATTGAAGACCCTCATCATTGATCTCTAAGAACACTAGGCTTATCTAAATAGGAGATTCGTTGGATGATGACTTGGGAAACAAGGAGGTTTTCATCAAAACAGCTAAGGCATATGAATACAATAAGGGTGGGTGTTACTTCGATATTGCCAAGATCACTAACCCAATTATGAATAGTGTCATCTTCTTGCTCACCAAGTTGAATGGAAAATAACGGTGGATGTAAGTGAACAAGAGATGGTTGAACATTTGTAGAAATATTTCAGAAGGGACCATCTACAACATCTCGACCTTCATTATGGAGGATATCATAGATGTCGCGCATGACGGAGATAAAATCATTTATGGTAATATTCTTCTTACCATTGTATTTTTGATATTGGAGTGCCCGATGGGCCGAAAAACTACGTTTGGGAGTACCCTTATGAGAACCCCTCCCCATCTAAGAGGTTTAAGGCATACACTTGTTAAACAATGACATATGCTTATAAGACACACTTGGATAAGTTGTACAAGTGGATGCATGATGCATTTGGAGACAAATGGAGAATTCTAGAATAACTTCCGGTGTTGGTGAAGGATAAGGTTAAATTTTCGGTGTACCAACAGGTTTTTATTAGTAGGTTCACTTTGTGAGATAAAACCAAGAGCCCATGGTGTAAACTACCTTTCACCTTCACATTATAGTATTTTCATAGCATAGTTAACAAATTTAAGGATGCCAAGAAGCTAATATTTGATCTAAGTGAAGTAAATCGGGAGCACCGTGCACTACCCAAGACATAGGTGTATCCTAAGAAGTGGGTATATGTAGAGAATTATGTCTCCCATGACGTATATATGTTCATGCCCATAACATTACACTTGCAAGCACAACAGTGATAAGGCTATACATACACCTAAGGATGAAGCTCGAGAAGGGCTTTAGAAATAGGCTTAGTTCCGGTTTGATTTCTACTATGAAGTCAAAATATTTTTGGGTGGAAGACTAGGTAGTTCTTCTAGAAACACATTGTTGAAATCTCTTAACAGCAGAAATTTTTCCAAGAAATCACTATCCCCTTCATTTGTTTCAGAAATTTTTACTACATACAAAGTGCAACCTTTATTTTTCACCTTTTTAAGTTACATAGCTGACAATTTTCTAACTGAAATTTCTCATTTTACCCCTTCAATGTATGTTTTTTTCTGTAGATCATCAAGACAACTAATGTGTTTTTCAGAACAAATGACTTTTTCTTTGTGCTCAACAAGCTAGTTAACACCTATTATGACATCATATGACCCCAAAGGAGCAACATAAATATCTACTTCAGTGGAAAAATTAGGTAACTCTAGGACTACTCCAAAAATACATTTACTAACAATATGGACATCATTATTTCCATAATGTACAGTCCAATATTTTTCCATTATTCCATATTTTTTGTTAAGTTTTGCAACTAATTTACTAGAAATAAATCATTTAGTAACTCTAGTATCAAAAAGTATAGTAACAGACATACCCAATAATTTAATTGGCACTTCTATGGGTGTAACTTAATTTTCAGCTTGTTTATCAACTACTGCAGTATGTATCCTATGTTGTTGATTATTGTCTTATTTCTTTAGAGGGCACTAATTTTCATAGTGATACTTACCACAGTTGAAACAGCCCCTTACATGTCCTCTTTTTGGTTCAAATTTATTTCCAATCCCTGAAATTATTGTTTTGTCCTCCAAAGGACTTATGTCCATTGTTATTATTCTTCACAAAGTTATTTTGAACATTTGCGGTATTTGTTGTTGTTTTCTTATTATTTTCAGTTAAAAACTTATTTTTGGCTCCAAAATTTTTCCATGCCCCCTTTTTGGGTGCAAGAGATGAAAAAGAATTAGGAATTTTCTTACGATTCTCTTCCTTATGGGTAGAAATTACTTTTAATTTCTATTCCTATTGAATGGATTTTTCTACAACCCCTTCCATGGTGGTTGGGTTGTGAACATCTACTTCACTCCTATGATAGGATTCAATCCCATAGTAAAATTATGTATCATGAACTTCTCATCGGTTCGATATCGAGGCACATAAGAATTTTACTAAACCTCTCTCAATACTCATTACATTTAATTTTCCCTGAATTAAATTCTAAAATTCAATCATCTTCTTATCATAATAGAGTTATGGCATCCAACATTTCCTAAAGTAGCTCTTAAACTAATCCCAAGTGATGCTTGATTCATCAATGTTCAATTCATCTTTATGGTTGTCCCACCAGGAGGATGCCTCATGGGAAAGTTGATAAGCTCCCCATACTGCTTTTTTTTCCTCTGAGAAGTTCCTTATTGCAAAGTACTTCTCCATTTCACTGAGCCAATTCTTAGCTCCATCCCCTAGTGTAGTGCCATCGAACTTGGGTGGACTTATCCTCTTTATGTCATTTGTGAGTTCAATTGTTAATCTTGCCTTTTTATTTTTAGGTTGATTGGGTATATTTACATTTGCATTTGCAACATTATTATCTATTGCATTGTTATTATCAATGCCTAAATTTCCATCATTGGCGTATCCTCCAAAGGTGGCTGATTGTTATTACCAACATCTTCTTCCTCCTCATTACCCATAACTTGTTGTTCAAGTACATCAAGGAAATCTCTTGTGTCTAATAGGAAGCAAGAATCTCATCAAGTTTTTTTTTGGTAGTTGCCTCTCCACCTAGAGGTGGGTTATTTGCAGCACCTCCCCTTATTCTAACCATTTTTTATTAACAAGAAAAATAAGTTTTAATTATACATAGACTTAATAAGTCCAAGAGATGTAACCTTCAGCTACGATACGAAGATGTATGTAACATCCTCATTTTAAGACTTTAGAAACAAGGGGGAAAAAAATCTTACATAATGTTCTCTATTCTAAATTAATATAATTTAGAACACACATTCCATTTCCAATCCATCTCATAACAAAAAACCATATGCAGCTGTAAATGACTTGATGAGACACTCGATCTCTCATTCCATGACTCGAGTATTAAACCGATCTCTCATGTTAACTTAATAATGTGTATACTATGTATACTTGGTTCCTTTACCCTTTTATGGGTACCCAAGTGTTCATCTAAGAAGCCTATCTAAATATTTATTACCGATATTCATCTGAAATCCTACATCTTAGACTAGGTGACATAGGACAATGTAACCAACAACTTGTGATACTTTGGCCAAAGTTTTAAACATGTTTAACATGTTTACATTCCTAGACGACATACTCATCGAAAGGAATATGTCCCTCACCACACTTGTTCTATTATCTAGAATGGTCTTTCCTGACTTCTATCAATTCAATCTGATTCAAGGTTTCACACTAGACAAGGGAAGCAACATGCACTAGTGTGGAAGACTACTCATGGTGACTAAGGATACATAGACATACTCAATCGCTTACGTCGATTGGGTGTGTCTAGTTACCCTAAGTCAACATGAGTTGACCTCAACACTAGATCATGTTTTTATCTCTGTTTAGGGTGGGACCGTGATTCATTCTTCCACTTATGTCAATCGAGTTAATTGAACTAAGTGGGGTGTTGAGGCATAGCATGATGCATCATAGTATCCTCATAATGACCCCTGTCATTATGAAGGTACTATGCCATAATTATGTTCCAACATCCAACTGAGTTTCCTCAACTAGACTAACATACTTAAGATTATAATTTTACTAACCCAATTAATCATTATCTTAAATATTAATGATAACAACGCTTTAAGAGTCAACTAAGCATCATTTAACCTAAAAAGGTTACAAGGTGTAAATTACACGAGAGGTAGGTATGTAGATAAAATATTCTTTCCTAACCATTTGAATACATGCTTATGTTTATCTTAATCTTATCTGTCCATTTCATAATTTTTCATGTTTGAACTTAATGTTATGAAAGTATGATCAATATATCTTTTACTTCAGTTTTAGCTTATAGCAAGATTATTGAAACTTTTACGGTAGACTTCAAATTTCTAAAGTATAAATCCTTTTATTATCCTTTTTAAGCATTCATATTTTGTTAAAAGAAATATTCCTAAGGAAAAACACAACCAACCATCCTCATAATGTATTCATAACACTTAACAAGATCTCAAATAAATATTTTTGTTTTAACTCCAAGGAAAATATCTTTTTCCTTTAACAAGGACTAATGTCCTAATTATGAAAATAGATCACATATGCTTAAACACAAAAAATAATTCATACTCATTTATATAATTTATCATGTCCCTTTTACTATTTAAGGATCTACCCAAGAGTATCAACTTAGTTGTGCTCAATTCACTTGGAAATAAATCAACTATTAGAGTAGGTCCTTAAACCAAGAAGCTGATATATTATAAGATCTAATAAGTTTCTTAATCCCATATTACTTAAATACCTAAATTTTCCCCTTCATGAATGATATTACTTAATAATATATCACAATTTATGCCAATTAAGGTATCACAATAAAGCAATAATCAACAATCATCAAGCCATTCATTTATAAAAAGGGAGTGATCCACTCACTGAACTTAGGAATATTTTAGGGATTACAAAATGTCATTGCATCAATATAAAACTAGTTTTATTACATCTTATTTTTCTGAAAAAAGTACATTTCAAGTAATGTCACTACATAATCATCATAATAAAGAGACAATTTCTTTAGTAAAATAGATGTAACTTTCTATATGTCTTTCTCCTTTCATCTTTTATGAAATCCATCTACAAAATTGTTAGCATGAGTCATTTCATATGAACTGAGCATGATAAGTGCTATAACATTAAAACAATGTGCTTTTATCTAACTATTTCATAAAAGGAACCCTGCTTTTAATGAAATAGTTCTGAAATCATAAATAAAATTAACAAAAGGATTTCCCAAAAAGATTTCAAAACCAAGAAGGAGAGAGAAAGATCATAGAATCTACAATAAGAAATGTTTAAGTAAGAACTAATTAAATCAACTTAACTGATTCTATATCAACACAACTATGAACTCAGTAAAATATGCTTCTCATATAAACAATAGTATTTAAGAAAGAAGTAAATCATATTTCAAACTTAATCTTAACTTCTAAGTCCAACTTAAGTTCAACAACTCAATCTATTTGCTTATTCAAGAAGAAGTACAAGGATATAACAACTTCCTTTTTATAATAAGTTTGTTGTTTTATAAATTCAAAATGTTAACAATCTATACTATGAATGAAAGATCAAACAAGAATCTGAGTATCATTTCATCAAACAATCTTTCCTAGCTCAGGCTCAACTCAGGGTCTAATAATAGGAGTGATCAAGTACAAGTCTCAACATTACAAGGTAAGGAAGGTTTATCCAACAAAATATTAAGAACAAGACCAACATAACTTACTGTAAAAGTTCCTACGAACCAGAATTCATTTCAGAGTTAGGATCTTAAATGATCATACATAACCAACATTCAGGCTTCCCAAAAACAACCATATCTGTAAAGGTTCCCTAAAGGCTTGCATTCCAACCCAAGTTCATAACTCAATACTACAGTCATAGATAACGTTATGTAGTCCCTTATATATCATCAACAACATAACTATTATTCTAAATGCTAATGTTAGAGACATAGCAGTCAATTCCAAACTTTATATCAGTTCACATTCTTATCCAAAAGATGGAAATCATCTTAATGAAAGGATCCTAATAATGAATGAAACAAAAAATTATAGACAACACAATACTCCAACCATCCCAAGGGAAGTCATACACAAGATCCAACAGTATCACGGTCATGAAGATGACATGATAACTCAAGGTTCTAAAATAATATGTACTGCAAATAAGAAAATAATGTTGATATACACCCACATAATTCCAAGTTCCTTAAATTCAAATTTTGGAAACAAATCTTAAAAGAGAGTCCATTAGATGAAGAATACTTCCCTTCAAGAAAGGAGAATAGAGTTTAACCAAACCACCAAAATACGAAACCATTAAGATTTATCACAAAGCTTTAAACAAACCAAACTTAACAATTCCTCCTTACGTAGGCCAACCCAACAAGGGTTTAAGTTCCAAATAACTCAACAACAAAGAAAATAAGGAGAAGAGTACCATTCTTAGCTACTATACTGGTTCATCCGATAAGGTTGTAACTATCCAAACAAGAAGGGTAGAGAGAGAGCATAAGGACAATATCCATTCAACAAAATTATTACCCAGGATCAAAAATCCTTGCAAAATTTCCAAGATCAAAAATATCTACTAAGGAAACCACAAGCCCATAATGGGTTTACAAAATACAATTTAAAAAAAAGAACATAACCAAAACATTCCATAGGCTTATTTTCCTATTTGACTTCTGTCCAGATGAGTATCTACAAAAGAAACAAGGACTTGATATAGTTCACGTTAGTTCCCATTTGGGGAAGAACCCAAAATAAGTGTATCCCAGATCTAAACAAACTAGATATTCCTTTAAGCAAAAAAAAATACAGTCAAAACAAGTTGAACAAAAATAGTTGGTCCCCACTACAATCAACAAGAAAACAGACAAAACAAAGAACACAAATATTTTCTTAAGTCATCGGCATAAATTTTAACTGCTATAGAAAAAGTCTCCTATAAATTTAGTCTCCAATCAACAATAATAATAAGATAACTCAAGCCAAAATCTACATATTTCAACAAAACTAAGATATTATTAATGCATACACAATACCCAGTCTAGGTATCCATTCAACAGAGAAACAAACACAGATTTTATTTCAATGCCAAAGAAGGTTCATAAAAAATAAATCTAACACAACTATAAATCAATCATTACAACCCATATTCCATATTCCACACAACAAACACAAAATCATATTGCATCTAAATAACCAAGTAGAAATGCCATTGAAGTAAGGAGAAGAGACACCAAACCATTACCAGAGAGTTTACAAAAAGAGAAAAGTTCTTTTAATGAATACATTTAAATAAAAGTAGAATACTTAATGTGATAGGGCTTATCATGTCTGATAGAGTTATTTTCTTCTATTCCTTGTTGCAAATCTTCAAGTAGAGCCTCGATAGAAATTTTTCCATGAAAACGCCAACAACCAGCTCTGAAAATTTATTTTCCTTCTTCTTATAACTTCCTCACTTAATTCCCATTACCATCACTGCCATGCAAGGTGAAATAAGCATGCACATGATTCAAATTGGATGTTTGAAAATAAAACCACATGCAGAGCTACAAAGCTCACAAAAAAACCAAATGAACAATGAAAAATTGAAAACCATCTTTTCTTCCACTTCCCCTACTTCCTAGGTTGTTTTTCATAATTTCCAAGATCAATTAATGCGAATAGGACTAACATTCCTTCCTTATCTCCCACCTTGCCAACTCATGTTTGGCTATTACCAAGTTTAAAATTTCATGCAACTTATACTTTAGCAGAGGTGCCAACTCAACCTCCTACTAACCTTTCATGCCCTTACCAAAATTGGTGGCAAAAAGAGTTTAAAGCCTCATTAAATCCTCATAAATACTTAGATATTGGTGCCACCGACATCCCATTGTATGTCTTCCATGCCATCCCTTTAGGTTAGTCTAAGTCTTAGGTTAGGTTTACAAACATTAGATTAGAAACCGACTTAGGTCCTTAGGTTAGTTTATTAGTTTAGTCTTAGGTTATCCTAGTTACATGTCTTAGGATCCCCTTCCTCTAATAAATAATCCTCATTAATAAAAGAACCTAGGATAAGCTTACAACTTAGGAACTTAGATTTAATTAGGTTCCCTTAATAATTGTTAAAATTATCACTTCAACATTACCGAATGGAGAACCAATATGACGTTATTGGATCACTTGCGAAGGGTGCGAGCAGAAAAAGTCACCCGTGATCTCGTGGAAATCTTGGGTTAAAAATATAACATTCTACCCATCTCGGTCAAGATGACCTCAATGTCATGAAATTGAAAGCATGCCTTGGATCACTGAAATTGATCCAAGGTATAGTTATCCTACATCAGATATCATAAAGACTAAAGCACAAGTTCAAGTGTAATAAATACTATGAACAAGTTTAAGTTGAATCAATTTCTTCTATCCACATGCAGTGAACATTCAACATAAGAAGGAATGAAATACTTCATTTTAAATTCAAAATAGACATGGCAGAATTGTATCTATTTCCAGAAGATAACATATTATCTACAACAAACATGATTACTTAATTCACAAGAGTACACCATCTTCAAACAAGAATCACATATCAAAGTTTTCAACTTCAAGTACAGAAGTCATCATAGATATCAACCATGTTAGAGAAATTACAGATATGGCCCTTTTGATGTAATCTAGATACTATAAACGATTGTGAATCAATGAATATGATGGGTTATGAATATCTCTGTTTATGGGTTCAAACCCTAGTATTCTTCATATTTCTCATGGTTCAGATTTGATTTCTTTGTGATATTGTAGTATTTAATTTTACATTATGGTGCATATGTGCTTATATCTAGTTTCTTTACTTATATGCTAGAATGAATGCACATATGTCTATTTCGTAAACTTTCCTCCATTACTAGTGAAGCATCCTTACAAGGCTCACATAAAGGAGAGGCTCGGCACCCTCGTACACCTTGGGTGAGCACCTAGTCAAGGTTGGGTGATGTGATGGTAGGCTTGGGGTTTAAAGGGAGTAGGTAAAGGTGACTACAAGTCACATAACTTGGTACATCGGGTAGTCTCATAGTCACTATGTACTAATAATAACATACCTCCTCATATAGATCCTTATATTGCTCCATCATCACAAACCGGGAGGATCCATCGCGTCCCGTGGTCATTGTTTTCCCTACCCATTACATAGCTCCCTGAGTTGCTCCCCTTATCACCTTTGAAGGATTTCTTGGATATCCATATCTCACTCATAAGGCATCTCTCTACCTTTAATACATATATCTTTGTTGGATAGCCAAGTCTCTCTCTTGGCATATCACACCACACTCTGGCGTGTCACATCAAGAGTCACTGCAAACATGTTATCTATGATGCTCTACTTGTATCTCCCTCCTCTTCTCATGTTGGAACTTCCTCTTCTCATCCCTATGTTTCCTCCTCAACTTTTTGGGCTTCCCACTACTAGGCCATCCACTCCATATATCCATCTCGACCCTAACATCATACTCATCAAGATCAACCTGGATCCACCTCCTCCTCCAATGGATCTACCATTACTAGACTAGGTAAGTCCCCTCTGCCTCATCATTCCTATATGTGATCACCCTCTAGGCACTATCTAAAGAAATTTAAACTATCTCGTCACTCATGGAAATTGTATCACCTCTACCATATTTGGTCTCCTCCCATGTACCCATCTCACCCTCCTCAAACCTGTAAGTTGGATATATGTGCTTGACCATGTGGGGAACCCTCTGTATGGCCTCCATCTAATATCATCAATCGTGAGGCTCCCTAGTCTCTCTGCATACCACTCCTCCCCCTCTCCCCTATCTCCATGAGCATGATCTACTCTCCACCACATGAATCCAAGCTGTCGGTGCTACATAGTCACATGTGACCCATGGAAACCCTGGTGGCCTCACCACTACTATGTGCTCATATGCCCAACAATGCAATAGAAATCCCACATCTAAACTAGATCTCTTATCTTTAACATACATATATAGCTCAAGATAGACCTATGTTAAGAGGGTTGCCTTAAATGAAAATATTGTTTTTTACTCCACTATATCGGCCACCGGTCTTTGCTAAGGCCCATGGGAATCTCACCCCACCTGAATTTGGTAGTGCATAACATGATATCACCATCATCACTAAGCATATCTATTTAGAAATATTCCTACCTCTTCAACTTGAATTAACAAAGAAAGAAAATAGGAATAAACTAACCTTAGAGGATGCGAGGTTTAGCGATACTCGTAGATGATGGATGATAATGTTTGATATTGCACTCTGTGGAATGTTGGTACAAGCTCCTCTCTGCTAAGAAACCTATAAATTGAAATACTAAACATAATATGATCGGTAAGATATATGGTGGATTTCCTAGAAAAGGCCATTCCCGAAGTCAATGGGATTCCTTATAAATATGTCAATCCACTTTTAAACAATCAAATGAATTTGAAAGATATATGATATATGATAATGATAAGTTTATTACAAATCAGATAGAAAATAGATAAGATAAGGAAGAGGAATATTAAGGCTCGAACTCAAGCTCAAAATGTGGATCCTGTTTTTGAGCCTCATATTCAAGCCAAGAAAGTTTAATTTGGATGCGTTGATACTCAAAATATTGGTAAGAAATATAATGTTCACATGTTAGTAGTTAGTTATATTATTGTTATATAAAATATAATATATTATTGGAGTTGTTTTAACAACTCGTATGATTTGAGTTTTGTATTGTTACGTGAGTAATAATCACACTAATATAGGATATGGTGGGATTATTTTTCGTGTTGTTGAGTAGATAGCATATTTCTCTAAGTTAAAGGCACATAAAGGATGTGTGTACTAGAGCAAGGTGCATTTGAGGGCACTGGCAAAATAGAGAATAAGCGTGCGCCAGAACACCTTGAATCAGGACTTAGCCATTTTTGGATAAGGGCTATTCTTGGAGATAGCATGTTGAGCACACAAAGACATGAAGACTTGCGGTCCATGTAATGGTATTTTGGGAACAAGCAACAGCTTGAGCGCCATGCATAGTTTAAGATAATAATAGGATTTCTACTCAGAGTTAACTATAGGAAGTATATTCTTAAGAGCACTTGCATGTTGTGCATCCTTTTGTAAAGGTGCATGGCTATTATTAGCATGTGACATATTTTGGGAATTACTTGGGCGATGAAGGGAAATTCCCCACCCCTATATATATGTATTAATTTGCACGGTTTTGGGTGTGTTGAGTTGTAGAGTTATGCTACACGATTTTTCATGTGCATGACTCATGGAGATACTTATGTAATGTAAGAAGCTTCTATTTTTTTACCGCATTTAATATAATGGTTCATTTTGGTGGATAATGGTGTTGAACATGAGTGAATCCGGTTCTTGTATGGTAAATATTGTTATAATCATTTTTAGTTCATCTTACATATATTCTATGATCTAGATCTAGTTTATGCAATATGTGTTGTTTATTATTGGTAATGAATCGAATACCTATATGCACCATCATGTTAACATTATGTCCAAGAATATCTAAAGAGGGACCTTGTGCCTTTGCATGCTTTGGGTGAGCATTCAGCTCGAGGTGAGTGATGTGTCGGTGCATTTGGGTTATTTACAAAGTGAATTTTAGGCTACATCATTGGTTTTGTTACGAGAGAACCTTGAGGTTGGGCAGATGGTACTTCTTTACTATTCATAGTTTCGCACCACCAAACAAGCGTAAGGTGCATTGGTTGGGATAGTATGTTATCACTCATATACTTGACTTAGGTGCTTGATGGCACATGATTTCTGATTATTTCAATGGGAGTAGGTGAAGCCCTACTATAAATAATCCTTCTTAGTGTTTGTAATAACACAAGTATTTCTATTTAGACTAGATTTTCCTTACCGTATTTCCCTTAATGTCTTTCCTTCTTCGTCATTATGATTGTTCAATTTAGTTCAGTGTTTTCTATAATAAGTGCACTTGCGTGCTAGAAGCTAATTGCAATCTAAAGTGTTTTATGTGCAGAGGAATACACATACCCTTAGTGTGGGGTGGTTTTCATTCAAAGATGGGTATGCATAAGGAAATACTTGTGCAGGTGGTTTCTCTTGTTAGAAAGTGTAGATAGTATGGAAAGGTGCTGCTAGAAAGAAAATTGCTCCTAAAGAAGACCATAGTTGGAAAAAAATGAATGCATATTGTAACACAAGATAATTTGCTTCCATAAAAACTACTTAGGGAAGGCATAGTGGCGAGGTACTTCAGCGCATTGAAGCAAAAAAAATGAGGTATGTAGCCAAAAGGTAGAAAAGCATGCTAGAAGGTTATAGTTGTGGCATGCAAGTGTATTACGTGGAAATTTTGTTAATGGTCAATTAATGAGAGGAACAATGGTAGGTGAAGGAGCAATAAATGCATTCACTTTTTCAAAATATATATAAGGACGTGATGCGAGTTCATTTTTACCTTTGCGACCATGAATATTTGAGTGAGCTAGTTATGACCAAGACGAGAAAAATGCGTTGAGGTGAAAAGAGCTATGAAACCAGGTGAGAAGAGTATATTTTTGCACAAAATTTGCTTATGTCCCCATTGAAGAAGTTTTTGAGTGAAGCATAGGTGTGCGGAGAGGAGAAATAGAGAGACAGGGTTTGAGAAGAATCTAGGGCACGCGATTTCAAGCAAGGCACATAATTTTGAGCTAGGGCACGAGAGTTTTCTCGACATAAGTAAAAAGGCACAACCTTGTCTTACCATGGCACCAAGGAGAGCACCTGGAGAAAGAACAAGGGGAAGAAGAAGGTATAAACCGAGGTGGAGATTAAGGATGCCCCCAATGCAAGTTTTGAAATTCAATACCCATAGGAGGTGAAAAGGAATGATAACTAGATCGTGCCAAGCCAAGAACACAGATGCTAATCAAACATCATGATCAATAAGATGAAAGAAATTCACCATAATAACTTTACATAAACCTTTGCAAACAAATGAGCAGCAATATCATATATTATTATGGAACTCAATGAAATACAATGAGAATGGGCCTTTCTTAAATAGGCAAGGAATAACAATCTAAGAACCAGTCAAGGTTGTAGATCAAGCCATAAATCATGGAAAGAACTAGTCAAGTCCATAGATTTATGAGAGAACTAGACATCAAGGATCTAGTCAATACCATAGATCTAGGAAAGAACTAGTCAATACCATAGATCAAGGAAAGAACTATACCTAACAACTAGATAATATCTCCTAATATCTAAATAAATAAAAATAAATATCCACACACATAAGTGGGTGAGGATAAATACAATAAAGGTAAATAATGTACCTAGGTGAACATGAGCTAAGGTAAATACCTACTCTAACACCCCCTTAAGTGAATCTAGGGGCCAAAAATAGAAGTGGCATATACACGGTATGAGTCCCAAGAACTAGGTCGATGAGGTACTCATGTACAATATATCCATGAAGAAATCTTGAACCAAAAGAAAGAAAGGAAGACTCTCCAACCTCAATTTTGGAAGTAGAACTCAAACATAGATAAACAAAAGACTCCTTGGAAGAATTCATGGGATGAGAAGCACCAGAATCTATAACCCAATTGTCTGCAAGTGGTGACTCGAGATCTTCCAACAACATTAAGTGTTTTTCCATGCTGATTAGAAGGAGGTGTAGTGGAGATTGAAATTTTTTGTTTCTTGACTACATCCTATAAGGCTTGCATTTGCTTATAATACCTATTTTCTTCATAATTACTACCCCCACAAAAGAGCATGAACAGCTAGACTTATTCTTGGATTTAGAAGACTCCTTGGGTTTTGAGTTGTTTTCTTTGGGTTTAGGAGCATTTTGAGATGGAGAAGGTGTGGATTTGGTTTTATTGTTTGGTTTTCCCTTTCCCTTAGGATTAGATGCAACTAATGCCTTTTGAGAGGTGGAAGACTCAAGGTGAGATAATTTGGATTCTTCCCTAGTAATTCTTTCACAAAATGTTTCTAAGTTAGGCATTTTGAAGGTGTCACCTAAGGCATCCATGCTAGAGAAAAAGGTAGAAGCAAAAATTTAGAATGGTCCTCTCAACTTGGATAGAATCAAGTAAACACACTCTTCATCTTTCTTATCTCTTCCACTCCCCTTCAATTGTGTCAACAAATGCTTGAACTTGGTAAGATAGTCTATAATTGTTGGAAAATATTGTGATCTCAATTTCAAGTTGCATAGCTCTCATATGATCAACCTTACCAAATAAATCCTCCAATTTCTCCCATATTTTGAAAGGAGAGTCACACTTTTCCAAATGAAATAAAAGATTGTCACTTACATAAGTTCCTATCAAACCCATACACTCATCAAATTTGCACTGGTACTAAAATTTCTCATATTCTCTAGTGAACATTGGTTGTTCTTTAGAAGTTAAAGCCCATAATCCTTTCCGCTTAATTATTGTTTCCATTCTTGGTTTCCATGTGTGGTAATTATGTGTTGTTAATGGCTCAACATGATCTAATGTAGAATTATATGCCATCCTAAAAAAATCACCAAAAGAAATGGAAGAACCAAGTAATGCAACAAGACCCCCAAGCAATGCAACAAGAGCCCCCCCAGATTTTGGCACTTTATAATGAGTGCGTGTTACAATATGGAACTTTATAATTATAGTTAAATTCTCAAAATAAATATTTCCAATGGAAAAATCACAGAAAAACAAGCACTTTTGCAAAAAATGGCACTCAAAACCGAGTTACCGATCAAAAGTTACAAGCTTGCGCGAAGGTTAATCTATAATGCAGATAAGTTAAACTGTGACTACCATACCCACGAAGGTCTACTTACATTGAGAGGCTCATATCAGATGATATAACCATGAGGCCTGTCATTTTGGTAATTAGCATTTGTGGGGCTGCACTAATTATATCCTTAATCCTAGGTGGAGAATGGTAAGTATGTTTAAAATGAGTTTATGCTACCACACCCACCAAAGGGGAAACATACATTTGGGATCTTGAAAACTGAAAATACCACTTCACCATTAGAAGAAGATGATGATGAATAGGAGGAAAGTGGTGGTTTAGTGTGTAGGGGATGGAGGTAGCCCTCAGACACTAAGGAAAGTGAGTGCGAGATTACTCCTCCCCAATAGCAAGAAGAGGAGGAAGAATTGGAAACAGACGTGCCATACTTAGATGCATACCCAATAATTGAGAACACCAATTTAAAAGGATGTTCATAAGGACAAGGACTTAGATCATGGGGCCATCAAAACCTCTGTGTAAATCACCTCGGATCTCCCCTCGAAATAATTACCTAAGAAGAAGAGGAGGAGAAAGTTAAATCTCACGGACGATGAAGAGGATGAGTCTGGTGAAAGTGCGCTAGGGACCCCGGTGCAGTCTGAAAATATAGAGGATCCCCGTGATGAGGAAATGAATGATGACAAAGAGGGCATCAAGGAGATAGAAGAGGAGATGGGCGAGCCATCTAGTGTGCCTCACTCCACACAGGAAGGTGAAGGACCCACTACAGATTCTAGCACCTAGGTTCCCAAGGGCAAGAAGACAAAGAAAGGAAAGGTAGGTGAGGACTATGTGACTCAGCTATGGGGTACATAGAGGACTCAGCAAGATCATTCACACTAGGTTCCAGAGCACGAGTAGGGCCAAAGGATTTATATGGTTGGGATTTAATGGACCCAGAAAAGGCCAATGCACGGACTAGAAAGTAATTGTCCTGGTCTATGCAGACACACATGGATGAACCAGATTTTGATGTGTGTAAGAATTCATGTGTCTCACACCGGGTAAAGAAGCAACCATAGATTAGGCACATGACTATCAAACCTCCTGTAATGTTTGATGAGCAAGTAAGAAATGCCTTGGTCAAGGTATCTACTGAAGTGGCGTGGAGGAACATTGATAAGGAAACCACCATTTGAGTGCTACTTGAAGATAACAAGGATAAGACTACAGAGATAAAGTGCTTAAAATCATAGAAGGAATGAGAAGAGGCAAATAATGAGGCCTTTATTAGCATGGCTGAGGAACTTGGTGATCATATCCTTAAGGTAAGGCCTCATTTGGAGTCTAAAGTTCCTCAGAAGTTTCCCTCTACAATGCATTATTTATGCACTCTAGTGGATCTGGTTTTGAATAAAGATCTTGTTGTTATGGCTGCACCAAAATATCCTATAGAAGAAATAAGCAAGAGCAAGGGCTACCATTGTTAGGAAAATTTCAAGTTTTGAGGCCTTGCTCCAAACATTGAAAGATGAGCTAAAGAAAGTGGATCAAGATTTGAACATGTGTGTAGTGTCGATGCCATAATAAGAATCAGAACTATAGCAGAGGATAATGAAGTGCTGAAGGAAATGAAGGACGAAACACTTGGGCACGCAGAGAGGTTATCCCTAGTAAAACAAAAGTGTGAGGCCCTTACAGCAGCCCAAGATCCACACAAAGATAGGATCAATGAACTTGGGAAACTTATAGTGCAGAAAATGGACTCCATGGAGGGAATGGTCTCAAGTATGGCACATGTTGTCCAAGTGCTGCAGAATGAAAAGGAAAAGATCACTCAGGATGAAATGGATGCCATAGTGACAGACATTCGGAAAATATAGGGAGCACACTAAGTGACTGGCAAACCTTAGAGACTAAACTCAAAAATTAATATCCAAAGTTATTCATGCCTGAAGAAGAGGGTACTGCAAAGTAAACTTCATTATTTTGTATAGTTCTTCATTCATTCTAGGAATTATATATCTCTATATATTTTTATTGTATCTCGGTATGATTTTATGAGAATCAATAGAACAAAGATCGAGTGTTTTTATGAAAATCTGTTTGTTCCACTTTATTTAGTGTCGAGCCGGTTAATTCTCGACTAATTAGTTTTTCCTCTAATGGAAGAATAGTTTGTTTGCAGGGGAGAAAGCTATTGTTTTCTTTGTTTCCTCGATGCATGAGATCTTGAAATAATGTGTCACATATTCAAGAGATTAAGGTTCTGAAGTCTCCAATTTCATTATTTACACCTGTTGTTAGATGAAAATGGCTTGGTAGAGGCCGTGGCGAGTGAACTATTTGTCAAATGTTCTATCAAACCATTTCTACATGTGACTTCCCAATACCTCATCTACATTCTATTTGAATTGCTTTCCATCTGCACCTTTCTTCTGAGGATCTGTTATGTAAATAAGAAAGCTATTATTTTGAAAGAGGCACGTTGCAATGTTCCATAATCCAGGTATCTTTGTTGATATTTTTATCAGTTTGAGAGGCATGAAAAAAATTATATAAAAATTATATAGCGTATAGTTCATGTTCATGTGGCTTCATACATCATTTCACTCAGATTGATTTGAGCTCTCTCTCTCTCTCTCTCTCTCTCTCTCTCTCTCTCTCTCTCTCTCTCTCTCTCTCTCTCTCTCTCTCTCTCTCTCTCTCTCTCTCTCTCTCTCTCTCTCTCTCTCTCTCTCTCTCTCTCTCTCTCTCTCTCTCTCTCTCTCTCTCTCTCTCTCTCTCTCTCTCTCTCTCTCTCTCTCTCTCTCTCTCTCTCTCTCTCTCTCTCTCTCTCTCTCTCTCTCTCTCTCTCTCTCTCTCTCTCTCTCTCTCTCTCTCTCTCTCTCTCTCTCTCTCTCTCTCTCTCTCTCTCTCTCTCTCTCTCTCTCTCTCTCTCTCTCTCTCTCTCTCTCTCTCTCTCTCTCTCTCTCTCTCTCTCTCTCTCTCTCTCTCTCTCTCTCTCTCTCTCTCTCTCTCTCTCTCTCTCTCTCTCTCTCTCTCTCTCTCTCTCTCTCTCTCTCTCTCTCTCTCTCTCTCTCTCTCTCTCTCTCTCTCTCTCTCTCTCTCTCTCTCTCTCTCTCTCTCTCTCTCTCTCTCTCTCTCTCTCTCTCTCTCTCTCTCTCTCTCTCTCTCTCTCTCTCTCTCTCTCTCTTGCATATTCTCCAGGACATTGAATGTTATAGTAGTATCTACCACAAAAATTGTTGTTGATTTGCTTTAATATCCACAAAGTCTGTGGATTCCATGCAAAGTTGTGTCAGACCCACATCAAATAGATCTTGACATTTGATGAGTTTTTTAGAGGGCCATCACGTGGAATAATAGTCGACAAGAAGGGAATGTGGCCTTGTGTACATGAAAAGTTGAAGCTTATACACAAAACGTGTATGTTAGATTTCAATGAGAGTTTCTCCTCTGCTTCATATTTATCTGCATTGAAATATCCAACAATGCGGGAGTCTTTTACATTGAACAATGAGTGTCTACCTTGCTTGAGCATTCAACATCAAATCAGATCAAAAATTGGTCTCACCAACCAAAAAATCACCTTGCATGGTGCTTTGACCTCATCGACACATCCCAACCATTTATCCTCCACATAACGGTCTGGTATAATTTAATTTTTCCACGTCAATAAATTCAATAGTATTATAATTTTTTCGTGTGCACGAAGTCAAAAGAGATAAGTAGTATTTGGTTAAAGTTGATCTTCATCACATGTTAAAATTTTCTATTATTAATGTCCTTATTTGTCATTGCATAATTTTGAAATTCACTTATCCTAAAGTATTGTAAGTGATAATGGTTAAAGTCACTTTAAATACATTGATTTTTGTGTCTTAGTTTCTTTTTATGTGTTATATTGGTCAAGTCAATAAAGTAGTGTTATTTGAAAAGTAATAAAAATGATTACTTTTTAAATGTTTTGTTTACCTCTTGTCAAGAGTAAGTATTGTTATAGTTTTTCAAATTGTATTATTAGAGTCATCATGTATCACAGTCATAATTATATTTTTGTAAGTCAATGTTTGTAATTGTCAACATATTAGTGATAAATATCATTGTCAGTCAAACGAGTCATTTTTATATCATTGTTGTCAAAATAAAATTATTTGTGTCATTAAAATTGTATCATCAACGTCAAGAGTCTCGTCAAAATTTCATTGTGAGTCAAAGTCAAAAGTATGAAAAATTAAAAATAAAAATATTTCCCTACGGAAGCATTTTCGGTGTTTCGGCATCCAGAAAAATAAATTGTTTCACATTGTAGAAGGGATACTATACCAATAAATCAATTATGGAAAATCCTGACCTACATGAACATATTTTTTGAGTAAGAAACATCATCTATTGGAGGAAGGAGGTATTGGAGGTGGAGGACAATAAGTGGCCTCTCGTCATTTTCCAATGACGAGACTACTTCACTAATTTGGTGGCACGTGTGTGAGTATTTTAGTGTGAAGTGTGTTTGATTTCATAATTTCAGTTTAGTGTGAATTTTAGCGTGGTGTGAAAAATAAGAACAGATGTCCATTCTTGTTCACATGTATATGCGGGTATTCTAACATAATTCCCCTATGTAAAAACATAGTGAAGAGAAAATAGCATGGTGAAATGCATCTTCATGAGTCTCGAAGAGGTTGAATGGCTAGATGTGTTCATGTTCATACCTAGGTTTGTGATTGGCCTCGAAAAACCATTGAAGGCTATCCAGATGTGTTCTGCTTAAGTTTCCACATTGTTAGGTCAGATATGTTCCCTAGAGTGACTGGTTGATAAACAGATGATTCTTGAGCGTGTTCCCACCCTCGTCGGTCATATGTGTTCCCGACAACACATGGTTGATAAGAAGTTGATGTATTCCTTCTTCTACCTTCAGTTAGATTGTTGTACCAAGATCATAAGCAAGCATGGGTGGGAGGCTACGAGAGGAAGTGTGAAATTTCTTTTTCTACCATGTAAAAATTAAGGGGGGAATGGTAGGGAATATAATGTTCATATGTTAGTAGTTAGTTATATTATTTCTATATAAACAATAATATATTATAGGAGTTATTTTAACAAATCGTATGATTTGAGTTGTGTATTGTTATGTGAGTAACAATCACACTAATATAGGAGATGGCGAGATTATTGTTGGTGTTGTTAGAGCAACTTCCTAATTTATAGGAGTTGCATATCTCTATATATTTGTATTGTATCTCTATATGATTTTATGAGAAGTTGAATAGAACGAAGATCATTTTTCCTTGTGTAAATTTATTTGTTCCACTTTAAATATGTAGCCCACTATCCTTCTACAGCATCATGAATTTGTTGAGTGAACTCAAAAATGTTCTCTAACTCATCCAATGGGGCACAATGGATAGCACACAGAGTTAGATCATGCAATAAGTCATATTGCTCCCAATAGAAAGGATGACGAATTATAGGAAAGGAGTGAATGTTGGTGATCTTGTGGTTCGGGCCACCTATTGCCATCTAAAACAATCCATGCTAGACATAATGTTAGAAGCAAACAAACTTGAAATTGTAGATAAAATAGATTGAGTGTTGATACGATTCTGAGAAAGATAGAAATAGTAGGAATTGTAGGCGATTGTAGTAATCGTTGGTGATTAAGTAAATATTGGTGAGACTAATAAAATTAAGTGGTTGACTGATTAATTTGGTATTTTAGACTTACATAATCTAAAAGGGAATGTAAAATTAAATGATGAACAAATAAGAATACCTAGAATTTGATGTGGAAGTGAGGAGAAAGTTCTGACATTGATGAAAGATGACACAGAAAACTGGTAAAACCTACAAGCTAAGAGTTGAGATGCTGATCTAGAGGAGATATGGAATAACTATGAGATGTTTAAGGAGTACTGGGAATGTTTTTATATAATAGCTTGAATACTACTGGTACAAAATGATGTCGATGAACTCTTACAAAAGGATAAGACTCGTGAATGCGAGTGGAAGATTTTGGAGAGAGGCGGAAAACTTGTTGAAGTAATCGTTCATGTTACTTGAATTGTTGGCGATTTCATATTGTTTAAGATTTGGAGGGAAAATGGTTGGAATAGTTTGCTAAATCAAGTTCTATGGTTTAGATTTTTAGGAGTTGATTTGTTAGATTTGTTTAGTGATGTGTTGTAAGGGTAGAGGAAAAATAGGATAGATATAGTTTGATTTTAATTAAGTTTGGATTTGTCTATTTTAGGTTTGTAGATGATAATGATAATGATTTGTTTATCGAGATAAGGGAGTTAGAGATAGGTTTAAAGTGGTGTTAAATGTATTTTAAGAAATATTTAGGTTGATTTAGGTGGTTTAGAGAATAATTAAATTATTCTAGGTGGTTAGGTCTTAAAAACATGATTTTACATGTGTAATAATTGTGATAAGGGATTCCATGAACGGTTTTGACAATGTAATGTGATTAAATGGTAGGTAATGATTTAATTGATTAAATGAAGATGAGGGGTATAGTATATGACTTAGGATATGATTTATTGGTATATTTAAGAGACGAAAGGGTATGGTATATAAATATCAATGCATTTAATTAATTTGATTGAATAAAAATAAGTGGTGTAGATTTTCGGTGTCTACATTTGCTCCTTTTGTCTAGTGGTTTAATGGAAAACTATTAAACAAAAACAATGATAATTTTTTTGTATGGGTTATCCCCCCTCAAAATGGGGAGGCGCATGACACGGTGCAAGGAACACTAGTTTGATAGTTGTAATAGGATAGGAGTATCATGTGTTTCATTCAAAAAGTTTCCCAGTCCAAGGGGTACCGAAATAGGATGTGCTACCAAGGAATCAAATGATAGGAGAACCAAATGGTTTGTTACCTATAGACATATCATTTGCAAAGGTAGGATAAATATATGGGGAAGTCAAGTGATGGGGACTAAAGGGCATGCATCCCATAGACATATGAAAAATCCCAATGTTGATTTCGTTTATCCAATATTTAATGTTTCAAGGACTAGGGTCCTTGAAAGAGACACTTTTATGGAAAAAGTGATGATTTAATATAGAATGGGCATGTATGACAAAATGGGATGAATCCTAGCGATTTGTTCAATCGCTAGTGATTTTAGAGAAATCACCAATGATTACGTAAATCGTCGCCAATTGCATTGAGGTAAAATTAGGGCTATAAATAGCTGATTTTAATGTGTTGGGCTCATTTTTATTGAGCGCAATATGAATTTACAGAGTGATTTTGAGTGAAAAAAAAATTTGAGCAAAGAAGGTGAGATTTGGACACCATGGCTTCATCGAGCAGGCACTACAAACCCATTATGGTAGAGGTAGGTCGTTTTAACCTACTTTATGTTTATTTTTGTTTTTTTGTTTTTTTTCAAAAAAATTATCGCTTTGGGGCGTGTTTGGATGCCCTAATTTAGAATCTCTCAGAATCGCTAGCGATTGATGTGTGGAAATTTCAATTTTTGGTGAAGTCAATATGATTTTTATGGAATGTTTTCAATGTTTTGTGGTGTTTGTGGTTCCAATTTGGTGATTTGATGTTGATGTATTAATATTAATGCTAATGTTTTTAGATATTTAGTTAATGTTGATATTAATTATATTTTTGATGTTGATGTTAATGATATTTTTGATGTTTTAGATGTTGGTGTTTTAAGGTGATGATGTTGATGTTGATGTTTTAATGTAAAGATGTTTTGATATGTTGTGGATGATATTTTTGATATTTTAGAAATGATATTAATGTTTGTTTATATGTGTTTTTGTTTATAGGTGGATGCGAAGCTTACGATCCGAGATCATATCCCTCTTATTTTGGATGAGGTGAGAGAGGATATGACTGATGAAGATTGGGAGCATATTGAGGTTGTTGGTTTCGGTGGCATTAGGGATTATAGACGTATCCACAGATGTAGGATTTTTATGTTGGCATTATTAGAGTGGTGGAATCCTTCCACCTGCACTTTTTGGCTGCCCACTGGGGAGATTACTATTACTTTGGAGGATGTTCATCACATCATGTGATTACCTATCCATGGAGAGGGAATTTATATTATCAATGAGGCAGAGAGGCTATATGGTGATGAGGCACAATATGTGAGATGCGTGTTAGGGGAATTCAAGTACCAAGCATTATATGACCCCGAGAGAGAGGGTTGTACCTAGATGACCCTAATGATGATGGCCATTTCATGTTTCGCTCTACCAAATTTGGGGGGTGGTAAATTTCCTTGGATGATGACTGGTGTATTTGTTAAGATGATGGAGCACCACACAATTTTTGAGTGGGGGCCCATGTTACTTGCATAGACATTCAAAGAGTTGTGTGCCTAGAAGGCCCACAAGTGGTATGGGATTGACGTTGGATTTCTATTACAATGTTGGGCATATGAGCATATTGTTATTTCTTGTCCATTGGTCCTGTCATGGGGTATTGATGAGATGTATGCCATATTTATGAGATAGCAGCAGGACAAGGGACAGATGTAGAAGAAGAGAGAGGGTTTTTTATAGAGATTTTTTAGCATGATTGCATTGTGAACGATCTAGTGTAGAGGTCATATTTAGATTTTTATGATTGGCCTGAGTATCCTCATGAGTTTATTGGCTTACATCAAGATATGTGGGTCTAGGGTCATAGAGAAAGGGAGAATGAGCTATTGTGTTTTGATCAGGTGAGGAGACAGTTTGTATTGATTCGGGGTGTGCCCAATGAGTCCATACATTATAAATGGGAGGATGGAGATACAAATACTCTGAGGGTAGTTGTGATGAGGCATATGATTATTTTTTAGGAGGAGGGGGATATGGGCCCTAATGATGAGGGTGAGATTATGTTTATTGATGATGTGGGAGTCACTCCTAAGTATATAGCATGGTAGACCCAAACATTGCTAATAATTTGATAGGACCCAAGTTATACAGTGGATGAGATGGGTTCGTGCTTGAGTAGAGGGAGGAGCATAGGCACAGGATATGATTCAGGTATTTGATGATGAGGATGATGATGAGGAGGAAGGTGATGATGATGTAGCGGTATCTATTGCAGAGGTGATGACCAAGAAGTCCATGGTGGAGGGAGAGAGGGATGCGGCTTGGAGATAGCGAGATGAACTCTTGGGGGTTAGAGATTCTTTATTTGCTAAGTGAGATAGTGTAGTGTGAGCGGGATAGTGTAGTGACTTAGTGGAATGGACTCAAGATTCGATTGGCTCAACCCATTGTAGATAGGGATAGATATCATGGGAAGAGGGATGGACTAAGGAAGGCCTTGTGGATTTAGGGGTCTTCTATTTCTAGTGCGTAATTAGGATCGATGGCCTAGGCTAGTGGGAAGAGAGCATAGGATAGTGAGAAAAGATCAGAATCTATTACCTTTGGGATGATTTCTATGGCTCATTATCAAATATTACGGGAAGAGATGAAGTATTACATCGATATGGTGATCTGTGATTATCCAGATGTGGTTTTATATGTTGATCATTTAGATATGAGGGTGGAAGGCCCTAGTGTGAGTATAAGGAGTGTGGGTTACCACCATGGAGATTAGAGAGAGGTGGTGGTAATGAGATATGTGTCGAGTAGTACCAAAGTGCCCAAGGAGAGAGAGGCAGATCATGTGCCTACAAGTGAATTCCTTGGAGATTTCCATTTTACTGATTCATGATATGTATTGATGATAGACTTGATATAGGCTCATGGAAGCCCAGTTTTGTATGACATCGATATGATGATGTATTCATGTTATGACTTTGATATTGATCATGATTTATATATGATGATGATGATGAGGTTTATGGCCTATCTCGCTTTTATTTACATGTGTTGATGGTTTTAATGTATATGATGATGTATGTTTTTAATTTGAATGTGTTAGTGTTAGATGGATTTTGATGGTTGTATCATATGTGATGTCAAGAAATATGGTTTGTGAATATATTTGATAAAAATGTGGTTAAATATAGTTGAATATTTAATGACTTAAAATGTGATCTCAAAATGGATTGTATCAAAAAGTGACTAAGTAAGATAGGGTAAAAATAAAATGATTGCTCGTTATGGATTTGACCCATACGTGATGGGTTTGAAAATTTGAAATCTCTTTCACTTATAGCCTTGATGAATGTTAAATGAGATTATGAATGGGTAGTTGCATAAAGTATTTTGGTAACAAGTGAATTGAAATAAATGTACCTTCCTAGAACAAAAAAGGGTTTTGTATGTGTAGATTAATGTGGGGAAAAGGTTCTCCTTTTCAACACATTTATAGAAAATGCCCCAACTTTACATATAAATTTTGAAGCAAACTGATCAATGCAGGAAGTTTTCGTAATGGGAAAGCTTAATGATGTAGGAAACTTTCTTGGATGTTTTGATATTGATATTGATATTTTGAAGTTTGATCAATGTGAGAAGAATTTTACATGGGTAGTCATCCTTCAAGGGTATGGTCTACATCTTTGATTTTTATTTTTGAATTTTACAAGATAGTGATATTTTGAGGGATTGGTCTATGATTTTTACTGGTAGCTATCCTTCAGGGGATCATTCTGTTTTTTACATTTTATATTTCGAATAGCTTTCCTTCAAGGGATCAATCTATTGTATTTTTGAAAGCACCCAATGTCTTTTACATAATTTTTTGAGCTAAGGGAAAGACCCTAATAGACTATTTCAAGGAGGGAAGAGATGCATATATGACCTACACACAAGTGCCCCATGTCATGTTTTTAGTTGGTACATGGTAGGTGGATGTAATGATTAAGGGGTTCCTACAAAAGAGGAAATTGTCCATAGTGAAATATGTGATGAACAAAGTCATGGTGCTCATCTTTAAGGTATATTTAGGATAATGATGGATAACCACATGCTTTCAAATCATTACTGTGATAATATGGATGGTTTGATGGAGTAACAATATCTTAGATGTAACTATTATGATGGAGATTAATCATTTAACAAGTAGAAATTCTACAAGTGCAAGGCATTCAAATGTTCACCATCAAGGGAAGTAAGATGATACACTCCTGACCCATACTTATGAGTGATGATGTATGGACCGATCCAATTAGGGGAAAATTTCCATGTTTACTCCATTCTAATTGAGTGAAATTTTGATTTTCTTTAAGCACAAGATCACCAATTTTAAATTCATGTTCTTTGATATGTTTTTATAAGCTCTTTTCACGCGTTCTTGATAATCTTGATGATGTTTGAGGGCCATTAGATAGTTTTCATCTAGTAGTTCAAGTTGTATGAAGTGGTCTTGTCAATATTCTTCATCTGGGATAAATGCTTTAAGTGATACACAAAGTGATGGGATTTGGACTTCAAGAGGTAGGACAGCTTGAGCCATAGACTAGTGACAAGGGCGTAGCCCGTAGGAGTACGGATGCTAGTTTGATAGGCCCAAAGGAAAACAGGATTTGGAGATGTCAATTCCTACCTACATCATCTACTGTTTTCATAAGGATTTTATTAAGCATTTTATTAGAGGATTCAGCCTATCCATTTTCTTGAGGATAACAGGGTGATGAAAAATCAAGTTTAATGTTGAAGGTGTCACAAAGATTTTGAGTTCTTTATTTTTAAAATATTTTCCATTATCTGTGATAAGTTTATGTGGAACACCAAAACGGAATATGATGTATTGATATATGAAATTGGTGATAGGTCCTAATTTAGTCAAGGTTAAAGGGATATCTTCAACCCATTTAGTGAAATACTCAGTAGCTGTGATAATGGAGTGATGTTGTTGAGATGATTTAGGATTGATAGCACCAATGAGGTCTAACCCCCATTAAGAGAAAGGCCATAAGTCCGAGTGGGTTGTAACGCTTGATTAGGGACATGAATGAGATCTGAATGAAGTTGACATTTGATACATTTCTTAACATATGCACAACAGTATGTACTGATAGTAGGCTAGTAATACCCTAGTTGTATGACATGTTTAGCGATGGAATTTCTCTGAAATGTCCACCATAAATACCATCGTGGACTTTTTCGATTTCTTTGATTGATTCATGTGATTTAAGGCACCTTAAAAATATACCATCAAAACTATGTTTATAGAGGACACCACCTATGATGACAAAGTGAGTGACACATTGAAGAAATAATCTTTTAGCATTGTGTGATAAGTCAGATGGGATTTTAGATTCGGTAAGGTAGTCGTAGATTTGTGTATACCACAAATAAATTGGATTATTGTCAATGATGTTGATAAGAGGTAGTTAATTTTGATGTGAGGGGTAATCCAATCATGTAACAACCACGAATACTTTAGTGTTGTCTTTTGATTCTACAGTTTCTAATAAGATGAGGGCTTCTAAGGAGAACATTGTGTCTATAAATTTGTTAAAGGATCGTGGGATGGTTTGGATGGTGTAATGATCAAAGGCGCTAAGGAGAAAGTCAACGTTGGCTTTATATTTTTTCAAGATTTCATTTTTACATTGATATTCTCCTTTAACTTGACTAATGATGAGTTGTGAATCTCCATAGATTTCTAAAATGTGAACACCTAGGAGAATAGTGGTCGTAAGGCCCATGATTAAAGCTTCATATTCTACCATGTTATTGGTACATTTGAAGTTGAGTTTGAATGATAATGGAATGGGAATACCCCAAGAAGGTATGATAAAAACATTGGCCCCTCCCCCATTGGCATTTAGAACCATCAAAGAAGAGAGTCATTTTGACAGGGATAAATTCATATTTGTTGACATTGTTGATGGATTCTTCTGCAAATTATTCATGAGGAAGTTCATTATCGAGAAGGGGAGCATCAGCAAACCGGTCTCGATATATCTTGGCCCTTAATATACTTTTATGATATAAAATCCAGGTCAAATTAAGTCATAAGCATCATCCATCGAGTGATGAAGTCACCGTGATATGGTTTAGAGTGCATGGTTTTAAGTGGATTGAAGCTAGTGAAGATATAATTCTTTTGATTGAGAAGATAATGACGTAATTTAGAAGTGGTGAAATATAAAGCACAATATAGTGTTTCAACTTCGGTGTAGTCGGTTTCATATTTGTGGAGTATGTGTGATATAGTATATGGGTTTTTCATGACCCTGGTTATCACAAAGTGAGAAAGCATGGCTCCTAGAGTGTGTTCTGAAGTAGATATGTATAGATAAAATCACTCTCCCTCGCAAGTAGGTGTGATAACAAGTGATGATAGAATAGTGTTTAATTTCATCAAAGGCTTTTCGAAAATAAGAATCCCGGTGAAAGTATACGTATTTGCGATGAAGATGAAATGGTTGACAACGATCCAAAATTTTTGATATAAAACATCGGATAGATCGTAGTTTACCTTAAATTCTACACAGTTGTTTAAGATTAGATGGAGGAATTTCAATGATGACTTTAACCTTTGTTGGATCAACTTCAATACCTCAAATAGATATGATGAATCCTAAAAATTATCCAAAGTGAGGACCCCAAAAACACACTTTACTGGGATTAATACGAAGGCAATAAGACAAGTAAATATTGATTCAAGTATGATAAGATGATCTTTGTGTTGTTTGTACTTTCCTAAAAGGTCATCAACATAGTCTTGACGCTTTTATGGATGAAGTCGTGAAAAATGTAGGTCAATGAACGTTGATAAGTAACTCCTACATTTTTAAGACCGAATGGCATGACATGGTAGCAAAAGGTTCCCCAAGGAGTGATGAAATATATTTTATGTTGATCTTTGATAATAAGAATTTGATTATAACAAGAAAATCCATCCATAAGGGAGATCATTTTGTGTTCGATTGTTAAGTCAATAAGATTATCTATATTTGGAAGAGGGAAATCATCTTTAGGACAAGAAAGATTAAGATCCCTGAAATCTATGTAGATGCGTAACTTACCCAAGGCTTTGGTTACGGGAACGATGTTAGAGATCCATTGTGGATAATCAATGGGTATGATGAAATTAGCAGATAAAAGGCATTGTAACTCTTCTTTAACCAAGAGATTTATGCGAGGATACATCTTACAAAGTTTTTTTAATGGGCTTTGCATCGAGATATGTGATAATGTTGTGTATGAAAATGTTAGGATCAATTCTAGGCATATCACTATATGACCAGGCGAAGGCTTGATAATATTTTTGCTAAAAATGATGTGAAGTCATCTAGTTCTTGTGAATTAAGTGATTGACCAACCTTAACTATACGAGGATCTTGAGGGGTTCCTAAGTTTACGTTGATAGTGGATTCGTTAAGGAGAGTTGGTGTATCAAATGGTAAGGATTTTTGAAGGAAGTGATCCTCAGCTCCCATATGGGAAAGGATGTCCTAGTCATCATGACATTGAAGGATATCTATAGTGGGTAAATATTCTTCAACCATTTTTGGCCAAATAAGAGGTAACGTTTTGACGGAGTGATTAGATTGATAAGTAAGCAGTCCTAAGGATATAGTATTGACTAAAAAAGGTTAGGTAGGATGGATACAACATCATCTATTTCCATAGGATATTTAGGGGTTGTGGGTGATG
The DNA here is from genome assembly GCA_018340775.1 of Taxus wallichiana var. yunnanensis. Taxonomy (NCBI): domain Eukaryota; kingdom Viridiplantae; phylum Streptophyta; class Pinopsida; order Cupressales; family Taxaceae; genus Taxus; species Taxus wallichiana. The sequence continues at coordinate 133,153,379 of CM031234.1, forward strand.
ATGGTTCTAGTTTGGTGATATGCATGAGATGTAGTGGGTTTGGATGGGTTGGAGTTGGGTTTCTCATAACCTAGGCCATATTTCTCATAAGTTTTAGGGAGCATTGGAAAATAAAGAAGTGTATTCCCTATTCATAATGGCCAAGGCCAAAACCTTTCCACACACAACGGTGAAGGTACATATAAGAAAAATCTAGATTATCTAGGGATTTGAAGTCTAATGTGAAAGGCATGGCGTGGTGTGGATTGATAGAATGGGATGAAGGATGATCATGTCCCCCATAAATAAATTTTGTTTTATTATAAGGGGATGTAAGAGATAAAATCTCCTACGTTAGGCTAGTACCTAGGTTGCTTATCAGGACAACCATAAGTCTTAGGTGAAGGGATGGAATTTAGCATGAGAAGGTGGTACTCCTAGAGTAAGACATTGTACAATGTCACTAAGAGAAGAATCATTTAGTATTTTGGAGGAAGTGATGGGTGTGCTGGTAGATGCCTCATCAGATGATTCGATGTGGATTTAGGTACAAGGATTTCATTTGGATGATATTTCATGTAATAATCAAGTAAAAGGATTTGGGTATGTGGGGACTGTGAATGTTTGACCTTCATGTTCGTATTTAAGACAATGATGGAGTGTAGAAGGAACACACCACATAGTGTGTATCCAGGGGCATCCTAACAACATGTTATATTAGAAATCTCCTTCTATAATGTAGAAGAGTTCATGTAAGGTCTTAATGTCAACTTTAAGTGGTAGGATAATAGTACCTAATGTGGGTGTGATAGTGTCATTGAAGGATTGTAATAAAGCTGCAGTTTGACCTACGATGGAAGGATATTGTTTAAGTTAATTGAAAGTAATGGATGATATCATATTGATGGCTACATCTCCATCAATCATGACCCTTCTGATGAAGACATCATTTATTTGAGTGGTGATAAAAAGTGGTAAATCGTGCTCTTCTGTTCTAAGTGAGGAAATCTTAAATGGCTCGAATGATATGGTTGTGGATGCTTTAATGGCCCCCAAAAAATTTGTGAAAGATGAAGGGTCATCTCTTTGGTATTGTTATTGATTGGAGGCCTTCGCTCATGGCTTGTTTATGAGAAGGTGATGGTGGAAGGAATGATAATCATATCGTACCAAGCCAAGAACACAGATGCTAATCAAACACCATGATCAATAAGATGAAAGCAATTCGCTAGAATAACTTTACATAAAACCTTTGCAAACAAATGAGTAGCAATATCATGTATTATTATGGAACTCAATGCAATACAATGAGAATGGGCCTTGCTTAAATAGGAAAGGAATCAAAATCTAAGAACCGGTTAAGGTCGTAGATCAAGCCATGAATCAAGGAAATAACTAGTCATCAAAGAATTAGTCAAGACCATAAATTTAGGAGAGAACTAGACATCAAGGATCTATTCAATACCATAGATCAAGGAAAGAACTAGTCAATACCATAGATCAAGGAAAGAACTATACCTAACAACTAGATAATATCTCCTAATATCTAAATAAGATAAAAGAAATATCCACACACATAAGTGGGTGAGGATAAATACAATAAAGGTAAATAAAGTACCTAGGTGAACATGAGCTAAGGTAAATACTTACTCTAACACCCCCCCTCAAGTGAAGCTAGGAACCAAAATAGAAGTGGCATGTCCACAGTATGAGTCCTGAAACTAGGCCTGATGAGGTACTCATGTACAATAACTGAGAAAAAGGGACACCGCAAGGTACCCAAAACCAGTAACAACAAAGTAAAGAGAGTAAAAACCCGCTCCAAGGCATCCTTAATAGCTTAGATCAAAAACTTGTACAATGCTAAAGAATTTTGGTGTGCACTATGGTCTGAATCCACTGCTCGATCACAAAACTCAAAAACAATTGACACTGGGTTTCACCAAAATAGCTCCATACAAGGAGATTTTTAATGGAGTGATGTCGAAAGTGCAAAAAAACACCAAACATAATTCGATAAACTACTGCAAATAGGTGTGCCATGATCCAAGAACAAAAACCAAAGCAACAAGGCAAGGACATAAAATCCAGAGTGTCACAATCCAAGAAAATCCAAGGTAACAAGGCAAGGACACAAAACCCGAAGAAGCAGGATCAACACCACACCCTCCCATACTGCTGAATGGGTGGAGTGGCACTACAAATCTATATGAATTGTCAAAAAAATACTTGAACACTAACAAAATAACACTGGAATGTACTAGAATAGATCCCCCATAAGAGATATTGTCAACATGCCAAAAGTGTCAAAAATAAAGATACAAAATATCTCAACAAACAAGAGAGATACACTACACTGCTAAAGAAAAATGCTCAAAACAAGAAGCATCACAATGCATAAGGTATAGAAAGTGGAGTAAGAGGCATAATGGAGGAGGAGCCATGCCTGTAGATTCCTCTCAATGAATGCCTATGTCGCTACCACGAGTGATCAGATATCCACCCCAAATCAACACGGATGGATGAAGAAGATGCCTACATATGACTTGGTGCAAAATGCACAATGGGTGCATGCAAAAGAACATTAGAATGTGTGTCAGGTTGATCATGTCTGACAGTTGAAATCTCAGGTTTCTCAATCCTGAGTGAAGGTGCAGAACTCATGTGTTGCTCATGATCCTCAGAAAGAGTCGAGCAAACAAAAAAAGAGCTCTGTCAATGTGTGATCCCAATGAAGTATCTACTTGAAAACCAATGTCATGATGAGAATTCCACTTAACATGTGGAATAGAGGAAACAATACCCTGTGAATGTTTTCCAATGACTCTGCTAGTGAGACCCATAGAACGGAGCATGCGAGAACTGAATGCAGTGGTATGCTTCTCAAAAAATCCATGCAACTGAGTAGAAGTAGGATACACAACATGTGGTACTGTAATAGGCACAGATGTGGAAGAGCATGTAGTAACAAGCTTCATAGGTGTATGAGCATCAAGAGCAGGAACAAACTCAAAGACTGACAGATCAATGTCAGTGGGTTCAGGAGCAATAGCTGCAAGTGGACTAGGAGCATGGATATGGTTGTCCACAATATGATGGTGATGTTGTAGGCTAGCAAGTTTGTTCTGCAAGAAGTGTATTATTGTATCCTTATCATGAATGAGTGATTGTAGAAGAGAATTTCACTTCTTGAGCGATCTATTTTCTTCCACAAATTTTACAATATCCTCTTGAAGTCCACACACTTCAGAGAAAAGCATACAATTCTCAGAATCCGTGATGGATATAAAATGCAACTCCTAGAATTTTAGGATGTCGGGCTCAGCTGAAATTGCATCCACAATTGATTACAACACTCCTCCATATTTGGCACTTTATAGTTACAGGAAAGAGCACGAAAAAACAAGCACTTTTGCAAAAAAATGGCACTCAAAACCGAGTTACCAATCAAAGGTTACAAGCTTTTTAATAATTTTCTCTGTTATTTATTTTAGTTGCCACTAAAACAAAATAAATTGTTGTTTCCTTCACCACACAAATAAAATTAAAGGGGGCTGAAGTTAAGCACCTACTAGTAGGAAGCACAAGCTTTAAGCCCTCATATGACCAAGGGCTAGGGATTTTAATGGGTGCTTACACAACTTACTATTCTAGGGTGAAAACTACCCCTGTGCGAGATCTTGAGAAACCCAACAGGACCAAAAATAATCCCACATTTTCTTTTAAGGTGGGCACGAAACCTAAGGTGAACCAAGTGTGCTTCTACAAGAACAACAAAAACCAAAAAGTTGACTCGCCTACGAAATGGCTGAGTTTGATCGATCTTAGGGTTTTCATGCCTTCGGATCCAATAGAAGCCTCTATTTTACATAAAACTACACACAGCAACAAAATACGACCAAATCCTAAATATATGAATATACAAAGATTTTATTTGCAAAATAAAACTTACAGCTGGATGCCAATAACAATCTCCTGCTCTAATACCATGAAAGGAATGATAACCAAATCATACCAAGCCAAGAACATAGATGCTAATCAAACACTATGATCAATAATATGAAAGCAATTCGCCAGAATAACTTTACATAAAACCTTTGCAAACAAATGGGCAGCAATATCATATATTATTATGGAACTCAATGCAATACAATGAGCATGGGCCTTTCTTAAATAGGCAAGGAATAATAATCTAAAAACCATTCAAGATCGTAGATCAAGCCATAAATCAAGGAAATAACTAGTCATCAAAGAACTAGTCAAGACCATAGATTTAGGAGAGAACTAGACATCAAGGATCTAGTCAATACCATAGATCAAGGAAAGAACTATACCTAACAACTAGATAATACCTCCTAATATCAAAATAAGATAAAATAAATATCCGCACACATAAGTGGGTGAGGATAAATACAATAAAGGTAAATAAAGTACCTAGGTGAACATAAGCTAAGGTAAATACCTACTCTAACATTAATTTGATTGAAATTAATGGATGATATCATGTTGATGGCTACACCTCCATCAATCATGACCCTTCTGATGAAGACATCATTGATTTGAGCAATGATAAAAAGCGGTAAATCATGCTCTTATGTTCTAAGTGAGGAAATCTTATATGGCTCAAATTATATGGTTGTGGATGCTTTAATGGCCCCCAAAAAATTTGAAAGATGAAGGGTCATCTGCTGGTATTGTTATTGATTAGAGGGCTTCATTCATGGCTTGTTTATGAGAAGGTGATGTTTGCACCAGCTCATAAAGTGAAATTTTAACGGGAGCTTAGTGTAACTATTTAAAGACAACCTTTGGTATTGAGGTGGATGATGAAGGTGGTGTGGTGAGTATTAAAACCTTGAATTTGGGTTACGTTGTTTGATTAGATGCTTTGGGAGCTATGGAGATACTTTAGGCTTATCAGAAGAAGCGGATAACTCTAGAGGTGGAGGTATGGCTACGAAAGCCTTATCTTTCTTATACTTAGATGGATTTGTGTCATAATTCTGTGACCGAGTGGTTATGTGTAAAGCATAAACATGATGGGGAGATATCTTGGACAAGGGATCTTTAGATTTAGATGAATATGATGATATTGTGTGTGGTTCAGAAGGAAGGAAATCCAAACTACCAAGTTTTTGAGAAATTAGGTGAAAGGATTTGCAATCCTCTATGGAGTGAGCTTGTGTTCTATGATAATCACAAGAGATGTTGAAGTCATACCAAGCGGGTTTCCATCCTTGAGGGCCAGATAATTTTGGAGGTGGTAATGTTATAAGTGATTGTTGAAGGAGGTCATCTAAAATAGTTGCATAATGCCCCCTAGGTGCATATGTGGATGGTAGTAAATTTTTATGTATCTTATCCTCTGGAGGAAGTAAGAATTTGATTGCAAGTTGTTGGGTTATTTGTCACTAAGGAGTCTTAGATGGTGTGATAGATGAAGGATGAGGGCCCAATGTGGAGGCTTGGTAGGTAGGCTTTGGTCTTGACATGACAGGGTGATTACTAGGAGTGGAAATGACCTTTCTAGGAGGAGGTGGAAGAAAATGTTGAGGACCACAAAAATGATATTGTTCAAGGAAGGTATAACAAGGAATTTTAAAAACTTGAACAACACCTTGTTTATGAGGTCCTTTTGTGGTTTTGGATGAGCTAGGAGTGGATGTAGAGGTAGATTTTGATGAAGGAAGAGGAGTTTGAATGATGTGGTTGATAAGATCTAAATGAGTTGTATATTTTTTAGGTTTGATTGGTTGGTGTAGAAATAATTGGTTTTGTAGATGAGGGATGAATACGATTTGTGGTTTCCTCAGGCGGTGGTGTTTGTGTCATGAATATTTTGAGAGGTGTCATAGTTAAATTTGAAAATTAAGGCATAGACATAGGTATGGTTATAGTCAAGTATGTGATTGGTGGGAAAGTGGACTCAACAATAACATGTGACAAGGATGGGAGAATGGTTTCAGTAACATTGCTAGCAGACGAGGATTCATGAAGACGTAAATTTAGGTTCAATGGATGTTGATGTGTAGATGTTGATGTTCATTCTATAAGTATGGATGTTGGCTATGTAGGTGTTGATGTGAACTCGGGAATGGGTATTTTTAGTGATGGTGTTGATGTGGACTCGGGAATGGGTAGTTTTTAGTGATGGTGTTAATAGTATGATGAGCATGGACGATGTTTGTTTGTGGTTATTTAGTGGATGGAGAATGATTTGGAAAGGGTTGTTTGAATATATCAAGATTTTGATTTGGGGTGCATTTGGATTGTCTAAGTGGATCTCGCCTTTGTCAATCAAATCTTGAAGTACATTAAAAAATGTGTAACACCTTTTGATTTTGTGTCCCTTAACCCTATGGTATTTACAATAATCATTATCTTGATACCAAGAGGGTTTGGATATAGATGTATCAATAGGTTGGATAGGTGGGAGAGATATCATGTTTACAAATGAGTAACTTATAAAAAATGCACTATAAGTATCTTTTATGGGAATGTAACTAACAGAACGCTCGGTAGTGGGTTTTTCCTTAGGATCATATTTAACTACTACGGCATTAGCAAATGATTTAGATTGGTCATGATTGGAAGATTACTTAGATGGGAATTCATTTCATGGTTTCTTAGGATGAAGTTTAACATGATTATCTTCTAGGGATCGTAGTTCCAACTTACGAGCCATAGTGAAAGATTCATCAAATGTCTGGAAAGATTGGATTTGTAGTGTTGATGAGATGTGTTTGGCACATGAGCAAGAGAAAAGTTAAATTAATTCATTTTGTGGTAATGGGAAAGATAGTTGATTAATTGTACCCCTCCAGTGGGAAAAAAATTTGGCAATGGACTCGTCCTCAAATTGTTTGATGGTGTATAAGTCATTTATAGTGATTATATGGGATATTTTTATGAATAAGCGTTCTAAAAAAATTGTGTGAGTTTTGTGAATGAGAAAAGGGAATACTGAGGGATGTTATTGTACCAATCCAAGGTAGGACCGGAAAGGGACATGGGGAAATTCCTCTGCATGAGCTATTAGATAGCATGTGTGATGGAAAGCACGAATGTGTTGTTGGGGATCTTCCTTGCTATAAAATTTTATAAACTTTGTAAGTTCCCAATGGGGTGGATATGTTTTGTATGGCATTGAGGGATGAATGGGCTCATTGTAAATTTTGTCATAAGAGAGGACATTTTTGGGTCCTAATGAGGTAGCTTCAAGATTGGATATGTGGTTCATGAGGGCTTGAAGAGGATCAAGTTGTGTTGGTTGCTGCAAAGATGAGCCAAGTTGAAATGAGAATTGGCTAGGTTGTGGATATGTCTGATAATCGTTGAGGAATATTTTGTTGGTAGGGAATATTTTGTTGGTAAGGAATATTTTGTTATGAAATATTTTTTTGTGGAATATTTTGTTGAGGGATATTTTATTGTGGGATATTTTTCTATGAGATATTTTTGTGGGATATTTTTTTGATACGAAATGTATTGTTGAGAGAGAATGATTTTTTGTTGAATGTATTGTTGTTTCGAATGTTTTGTTATGGAATATTATAGGCAGGTTGGGACACTAAAGGTTGAATATATGCTGATAAAGATGTGGGATATATGTGGTCATAAAATATTGTCAATAAGGAGGTGGTTGTTGAAAGAATTGCAGAGGTAGCAGAAGATGGTGCTTGTTGTGGGATGTTCTGAATAGGAATAGATTGTGGTATGGAAATTAATGGTTGCGATGGTTGTGGAATATGTTGTGAGATAAGGGGTATAGAGGATTGAACTGAAACAAGATGAGTGTTGGCGATAGCACTAGTATTGATTAAGGGAATGGATGTAGGAATGGACATTGTGATGTTTTGGACGAGGTTGCTAACTAGTTGAGATACTACAATATAAATGGCAACAGAACTTACTTTGGAGGTCTACGAATAGTTGAATATGTTGGAGGGTAGACAAGGAGGCACTTTGGTATTACTTAAGGGAGGTGTGGAACCAATGGAAGGCTCGGGTGAAGATGTGGGTTGTTGGGTAGTTGTGTCTTGAGAAGAGATCATATGAAAGACAGGAAGAAGACACAATACTAGATATTTTAGGTTGACTGATAAGAATGGAAAACTCAACATTTGATGTCTCAGATTGACTTATGGGTTGATATGAATGTATTTTTGAATAATGGGTTGTTTTTTTAATCAATGAGACGTGCAATACTATATGAAGTATCAGGAATGTGTGGTTTGGATACAAATGGTTGGAGTTGGACACCCCTAGCTGCAAGATAAGTATTAAGGGAAATAGGGTTTGAATCTAACATCTCTTCAAAAATTGGGTCTCCTCTATCAAAGAAAGGAGGTTCAGATGATTCTAATTGAGAGCTTGCAGAATATGGTTGTTCGTTTTCTTCTTACTCTAGTCCATGGAAAATTTGACTAGGAAATTAATGTAAAAAATCTCAAAGATGTTGTCACATCTCTTCATTATATTTCTCCTCTATTTCATCCTAGGCTTGTTGATCATCAGTAAGAGGAGTGGATGTGATTGGTTGATAAAATGGGTTTTGTTGTTGTAATGGTGTAGAGAATGTGGTAGGTAATGGTGTAGATAATGGTGTAGATAATGGAATAGATGATGGGATATGTTGTTGTAATGGTGTAGACATGTTTTCTGAAGTTTGATTACGGGCTTGCTATCTAGTAAGTACCATAGTAAACAAACACACAATCACCTAAAAAAGTAACTAAGTGGGTTGATTACAAACAATAGACAAAGCAAGTAAATAAAAAATTTAAATTATCTTGATTTAATTAAGAAAAAAATGAAATGTGAAAAATGGTTGATGGGTCCTAGGAAATGGAAGTCTATGGTTGGTTTCAGGTATGTTTATGGGTGGCGTCCTCGATATACCCGAAGGTACATGAGGCTCAACTCTATACTTTTTCGATACGGGCTTGGTATTAGGGCCTACTCCCTCACTTCACAGTCCCTCGGCGATAAGGAATTTGGGTGCTTTGCTAATATACCAACAGACATGTGTTTATACTTAGCGAACACCGAGTTAGTTTCCCTATTGGGTGATGAAATCCCAATAGTTATCACCTAGGTGGGAATTTTTAAATGCATTTTTTATGTTTTAAGTGATTTGGTTGTGTGTGGGGGAAAATAAAGTGAATGCACTGATTAATTTTCCCAATTAAAACTATGTGAGCAAGAAGGATGTAATGGTTCATTTTAAGACCCAAAATGAAATTTTATTTTCAATGAGAACAAATAAGAAAATAATGCAATACTGAAAGAAAAATAAGGTTTTAGGACTCATTGTGATAAAAACTTTTTTAAAAAAATTACAATTTTTAAATTTTTAAGCAATAAGCAATCCAGCAAGCAAAATCTCCAAAAAAGTAACCTACAAAACAGTTAGCAAAAACAGAGAAGAAACAACAGAAAATAGAGATTAGAAGGCTAACTATAAAGTAATCAAAAGGATTCATAGGAATTGTCGGTGATTACAATAATTGTTGCAATTGACCAAATCGCTAATGATTACAAAATATAAAACCAGATATGATAATTATGATATTTTGGAGAATAAAAGGATTTTTGTTTTTTATTTTAAACATTAAATCTATAGAAATCAGTAAATATAAATACTTAAACTAAAAGAAAGCAAAAAAATAGAAAAGGAAGGTAAACTCCAAGGTAATCAAAAGTATTTGTTGTCAATTTTTTCCCCCCGGGCAAAAATGGACAATAGGATAATACCTTGAGACCGAAAATTCTTCCATAAATACTTCAGGGTTATCAGTATAATTTCAATATTTGAATGTCTCGTATGTCATTCTGGAAGGTTTTGGATCTTCTTGGATTACTCTTTCTTTTCCATGTCTTGGAGGTTTAAATTGGTCTCTGAACAGGAAAATCAACTCTAGTGGGCCCACAGGCTAAAAGGATCAAAATTGATACATTGTGTTTATTAGGCCTTTTGTATCTTTTCTACTCTCTAGTTTGAGGAGAAGCCCAATATTATTAAAGTCAGAATGAAAAAATGAGTAGAGTAAAGGAAAGTTAGCACTAAGTGAAAATAGCTCACCGAGTTGTGTATTGAGAAGAGCTTGTTTTTGTTTCGTTAAGTTGGCTCGGTCAAAATGTACCATGACGAGCTCGACACAAGCAGATTGAGTGTTTGTGGTAGATAATGCATAGTTCAAAGTCAACCATTATAGCTCAGTCTCGATCCATCGAGGCTCACAGAGAAATGAGAAACTAAGATTATCAAGTTCTCACAGTCATATATGGTGTAGCTCAGAGCACGGAATTGCATCGTGAGGTTGAATAGCCTAATTAAATGGAGACCCGAGCTAAGGTAAACATGATCTATATCGATTTTCAAGAAAAATTAGGTCAGGTTGAGTTAAAAGCATGTCACTAAGACCCTGACCGAGCATATCAACTGCAGAAAAAGGATTTTGAGCTTGTGAGGACAAGGCAACGAAGAGGTTCGCGATTAGCTCCGTGTATAGCTTGGTTAGGCGTATCTCATCACATGGATGGCTATTTTAGGGTTTGTTTGAGAGCTTGTCTTAGCATCACGGTGGATTTGGTAGATGGTGAGCTCGTGAGAAGAGATTAGGATGAAACCAAGATCTATAGCTCCCTCAATGTATGGCAATGAACTTATGGAAGGGCTTGTGCTAAGTCATTCGGTTCGTAGATGGAGCTCGTGCGTAAGTCTACTCAATACAAAAATTTTGAGATCTCACTCAATGTGTTCAAGGGACATCACTCAATGGTGAGCACGAGCGCACAAGTAAAGGCTCGAGTCAATCGTAGAGCTCGGAAAGAATGAGTGGAGCTCAATGTCGAAGAGTGGCTCTTAAAGTCTTGGCCCGAGTAAGTTGGTTGGAATTCTGAGTTAATCAGCGAGAAAAATAGCTCATTGGGAGAACTCATTTTGGGATCTAGGCATGGTGATAAGTGTTGGATCGAGGTAAAGGTAAGGAGCTCGCAAGTCATGTTACGGCTCGGCTCATCATTGTGGACGTGGCTCAAGAGGAGTTGGTCACATAGGGCGGAGCTTGCAGCGAGCTAAAGGAAGATGATAGCCGAGCTCAGACAAAGAACCAAGGAGTCGCTTTTCAGAGTTTCCATTTTGGAAAATTCCCCTTCATAATTTCATATTTTTTGGGCCTAAATATGTCATGAGAATTGGATATTTCTTAAACCTAAAAGCCCAAAACTCCTAATTTTGGAGTTTCGGTATTCAGATTCGTAGTTCATAGATAATGTTTTCAGGGATCGAGAGATGCGAGGTGATTGCCATGACATGGGAGGTCTGATTATGTCACCGAGTTAGGAGTTAGCCCGAGTCACTCAGCACAAATAGGGGCTCATGGTTTAAACGTAATATATGGCAAGGATGAACCATAGAGTGGTAAGATTGCCATTTTCAACCAGCTCGATGCAATCTGAATGAGAAGAGTCCGAGTTGGATGCCAATTCACCAAGTGAGTCATCATGGGTGTTAAAGCACATGTGGAAGATTGTTGGTGACACTGAGTATACTGGAGGAGTATTTGGGTCAAACCATAGTTGCATTGAGGTGAAACTTGAATGCTTGTCGAGTAAGCACATGGAGGAGTTTTCTGAGAAGAAGAGTGTTCATCTTGATGTAGATGGAACTCGTCGGATTGGAGTCAGAGACGTTTGGAGCTCGGCATCATGAAGTGAGCTCGGTGAATGGTTAGAGCTTGACATAGGATCTTAAGCAAAGTGGTCAATGCGAGGATTGTACTATGGATCTCAAAGAAAGAGGATTCAACAAAGGAGCTCACATGAAGTTGTTTTGTTTTCGCAGGGAGAGCTCAGTACTCAGATATGTAAGAGGTTGCATCATCGATGGAGATTCAAATGACTTTGGCATAGAGCTCGGTGACTTCGTGATGGGGCTCGATGTGAAACAGAAGGATCTTGACTTGGCACTTCGCAGTGAATGAAGGATTGAATGTGAGCTCAGTGTCAGGTTAGTTGCAAGTTGACATGGAGTCACGAAGGAGGTCGGTGTTGATCTATCAACGATAAAAGAGAGAGCTCTAATCTCATTGATCTCACCGAGTTTACATGATTCTATGACGTCAAAGTGAAAGACAAGAGTGAGTTGAGCACGTAGGTAGGCCAAGGAATGATGTCGGGCTTGCCATGAATAAGTAAACTCGGTCGATGAACGCGTGATGGAGCTCATGGACAAATCATGCATGCGCTCTCAAAGGCACTCAGATGACATACCAAGAGGAGGTTGATTCTAAAGAGCTCGGTTCCGCTGGAGAGCTCATTTGGGGAACTTGGTGTTAGGAGATACACTTGGAATTTACAACGATATAAGAGCTCGGACCAACTCGGTGAGTTGGCTCAGTGAGCCAACCACCGAGTTGGGCCATTTTTGGGTTTTTTCCCATCATCACAAACCGGTCAACATGGGGCCCACCAATTATTTTTATTAATTTAATATTTTTATTTAAATATTTTAAATAATAATATTTATTATTATTATTTAAATATTATTTTAATTATTTGAGAAGACTATGTCAACAGTCATTAATGATGCATGATGGAACCTTTTCAAGTGGTTCAACAAAATGTAATAAATGATACATCATGTGCCTTCCATTTAGGAAAGAAATTTATGACACCTCTCCTCTCTCTCATTTTATTCTATAAATGTAAGCTGGAAGTTCATTTTCATAGGGTTCCAACCAAGTAGGTTCGATAGGTCATACAAGTTGGACAAATGAGACATTTTCCAAGATTTCCCCACTCTTCACAAGCTGAGATGTTGTGATTTGTAGGCTTTAAATCCTTTCTTCTTGAATTGTAATGGCAGCCTATTCCCTTTTCACCTGATGTAATGATGCACTATGCAAGTGCTTGAAGTAATGAGAATTATGCTTTTTGATCATATGAATGTCCTTCCATGGTTTTCCTACTTCTATTTGCCTTTCTCATGTTTTTAGGTGCATAGTGTAAGTTCTAGTTTCCATTGGAGATTTGGGGTATTTTGTACTTATCAAGTAGTGAAATATTACATGCACTCAAGTTGTGGTGTTGGTTCACCCTTCTCAAGTTCATCCTTTTTCACTAGGAGATTGGTAGCTTATGTATGCTCAAGTTTAACGAAGGAACATATGCCCGTGGTTTGTGGTATTTTGTACCCTTTCTAGTTGCGATAGGTGAAGGTGGTCGTGATGCAAGCATCCCTCCCACATTAACCCTTCTAGATATTAAACATCCCTTAATTTGGTGCATCACCACTTCTAGTATAGGTTTCATTTCCTTACAGATCTCTCTCCCTAATCCCATGAAATGTTAGCATAGGACTAGTTAGCCATTTTTCTTGCATTAGAAGTAGTGTTGTGTTTAGTTTAGGAAGAGGAATCTGGCCTTCTCTCGGAGGTTCACCTCAAGCTCAAGTCCCATAGCTTGAGAGGTGATCCCATGTTTCCCAATCACACCAAATGTCATGATTCATTCTCAGGCCATTCGGGGGGTGCAGTGATTTGGTGACAACAAAGATTCAAAAAAATTGTTGGTGATTGATTGAATTGTTAAATATTCACCCGATCACTAGTGATTGACTAAATTGCTAATGATTAGTGAGAAAAAAATAAAAATAAAAACAAATGATATTTTGATGAAATAAAACAATGAATTAAGGGACTTTGTCCCACTATGTGTGCCAATATGTTCAAAAATATTCCTACCTCTTCAACTTGAATTAAAAAAGTAAGAAAATAGGAATAAACTAACCTCAGAAGACGTGGGGTTTAGTGATACCCATAGATGATGGATGATGATGTTTGATATTGTGCTTTGTAGAAGGTTGGTACATGCTCCTCTCTACTAAGAAAACTGTAAATCACAAACACTAAACAAAATATGATCAGTAAGATATATGGTGGATTTCCTAGCAAAGGCCAATCCCCGAAAGTCAATGGGCTTCCTTACAAGGATGTCAATCCACTTTTAAACAATCAAGTGGATTTGAAAGATATATGATATATGATAACCGATATAAGATAATATAATGATAAATGATAATTTTATTACAAATCAGATAGAAAATAGATGAGAGAAGGAAGAGGAAGACTATGGCTCAAACTCAAGCTCAAAATGTGGATCTTACTATCGGGCCTCGTACTCAAGCCAAGAAAGTTCAATTCGGATGCATTGATACTCAAAATATGCAGCCCAATATCCTTCTACAATGTCACAAATTTTTTGAGTGAACTCAAAATTTCTCTAACTCGTCTAACGGGGCACAATGGATAGCACATAGAGTTAGATCATGCAACAAGTCATATTTCTCCCAGTAGAAAGGATGAAAAATTATAGACAATGACTCGAATTTTGGTGATCTCATGGTTCAAGCCACCTATTACCATCTAAAACAATTCATGCTAGACATAATGTTTGAAAAAATAGACTTGAAATTGTAGATAAAATAAATTAAGTGAGTGTTGATAAAATTTGTAGAAAGACAGAAATGGCGGGAATCACAAGAATTGTAAAGAATCACCGGCGATTCTGGTAAATATTGACAGATTGATAAAATTAAGTGGTTGATGGATTAATTTGGTATTTTAGACTTACATAAGCTAAAAAGTAATGTAAAATGAATGGATGAACAAATAAGAATACCTAGAATCTGATGTGGAAGTGAGAAGAAAGTTTTGACCTTGATGAAAGATGACATAGAAAACTAGTAAAACTTGTAAGCTGAGAGCTAAGATGCTGATCTAGAGGATCTCTGGAACAACTCTGAGATGTTTAAGGAGTGTTGAGAATGTTGTTGTACAATATTTTAAACACTCTGGTATAAAAAGATGTTGATGAAATCAGACAAAAGGCTAAGACTTGTGAATGCAAGTGGAAGATCCTGGAGAGAGGTGGAAAACTTGCTTAAGTAATCGTTGGAGATTACCTAACCGCCGGAAATTTTGGACTGTTTGAGATTTAGAGGGAAAATGGTTGGAACAATTTTCTAAATCAAGGTCTTTGGTTTATATTTCGAGGGGTGGATTTGTTAGACTATTTAGGGATGTTTTGTAAGGGTAGAGGAGATGATAAAATAGGCTAGATATAGCTTGATTTTGATTAAGTTTGAATTTTTCTATTTTAGGTTTGTAGATGATTTTGATAGGTGTGTAAATGATAATGATTTGTTTATCGAGATAAGGGAGTTAGAGATAGGTTAAAAATAGTATTAAATGGATTTTAAGAAATATTTAGGTTGATTTAGGTGGTTTAGAAAATAATTAAATTATTCTAGGTGGTTAGGTCTTAAAAACATGATTTTACATGTGTAATAATGATGTGATAAGGGATTCCATGAATGGTTTTAATAATGTAATGTGATTAAATGGTAGGTATGATTTAATTGATTAAATGAAGATGAGGGGGTATAGTATATGACTTAGGATATGAGTTGTTGATATATTTAAGAGACAAAGGGTGTGGTATAGAAATATCGATGCATTTAATTAATTTGATTGAAATAAATGAGGGGTGTAGATTTTTGGTGTCTACAATATCACTCAGTTCCCCATTACCAACGGATGATAATGTGTCTCAATATGAAGAGCCCTTGATACAAAGGTGATATGTGGGGCCTCTTCTCTAAACAACCACCTCAAAGAGATCTCCTCGACCCCCTCTGTGTGATGGGCACTACAGTTCCCCCGAATTGGAAACCTTAATAGAAATACACATCCTCTAATGTGGTCATCATCTCCTTTTTGTGGAACTAGAAGGTACTATTATTAGGTCCCATCTCTATATCAAAGTTATGATCGGCCATGTATCTGGCATACCCTGTGATAATGGTGGAAAGTTCCCAATCAAAAAGTTTCCAAATGATCCCACTCTACATCTGTGACATCAATTATGCCTGTCCCCAACATGTTTGGGACTCTATATTGTAGATAAAATGTGTATCTAGCCCTGTAAAACAAACCAACAATCAACCATCAATTCAAAATCATCATTAATCATTCAAAATTATTATCAAAATTCTAACATTAATACGATCAATGTTGACCCTAACTGGTCAAATCCGTCTTATTCTTAATTGATGGCGATCATTCCTAATCATTTCTAATCAGCCTTGGCCACCTCTTAACTCAAAAAAATCCAAAAAAATCAAATAAAAACTAAGTTTCTAGCACTTACCGCTCTCCATGACCTCTGGCACTTCCTTCCACCTCCACTGGCATCCATTTTGCTCAAATCACTCATTTTTATATCACTCAGAGCTCACCGATCGTCAAAATTGTGTCACTCACATGATACTTTTCAGTCATCTTCATCACTTTTATAAGCACATCGACCTAGTCTCCATTACCTTCTCGGTCATCATCAACCCAAGCTCAATCGCCGTCGACCCCAATATAGTCATCATTGACCAAACCCTATTTTCCACCTTTTATCCTGTCTCATCAAATCTACTTATTCAAATTAACTTTTCTTTCACTTCGGACTTGTGTGTCACCCATAACACATTGTTCATTGCCTTACATAGTTTATTTCACTATGTTTTTCTATCTACCTATCTTTAGGCACATCCTTCCTCATATCCAAAGAACCCACTTTGTGCCCTTCTCTATGTTCCCTCTTAAAGTACCATATCTCACCTTACGTCCACTTATATGACCATTTTTCCTTTCTTTCCCACCAAGGTGCATAAATTGTTCACTTCCTCATATTTGAAGGACAACACATACTCTTTTGCCCCACTTTGTTGCCCGACATTTTATCAGACCATTGTCTTGACCATACTTGCAATTTTATGCTTACTTTTGATGTTCGCCTTTGACCCATTAGTATCACATCTTGCACAACCATCCAATCAGATTCCCATTGGATTCCCTCCATCATGCAGTGATATTTTCTAACTCATGGGTCTATAGGACATTAACGTTTCCTCTATTGAGGTCATGTTATGTTCCCTACCGACATTTTTCCGTGATTACCGCCATATTTATTTAAGGTTGTCCCATCCTTCTTGCAATGGTCATATCACTCTCCACTTGGGGCATATTTTCTCATCCTTCCACATTTTCCTCCCTTTCTCCATCTATCTCTATCAACCCAAAGAATCAATTTTTGTTGTGTCATCAATCCCTAGTTTTAGGGGGAGTACCTCAACCACCTTATATCACTTTTTTGCCTTGTAGCTTGCTTAACACAAACCACTTGACAAAAAGGGTAAAATTTAGACATTAAAATTTGGTTGACTAGTCCCCCATTTCACGTTCGCCTACCCTCTATCATCATTGTGCACACCCGCACCTATGTCCCTATTCGAAATCCCATTTCCCTTCTAAATCAAATTTATTTCCCTTAGTTTTTATTTTCCTATCTTAATTCTATCTTATTACTTATCGCCAATAATCATATTAGTCATCCCTAAACATATTTATTATCTTAATTACATCCCTAAATCCCCCATTTATCCTTTCTAGACTCATCACCTACCCCCATTTAATATTTTTAACCACCCTTTCCTTTATTAAATACACTTCCACCCCATCCAACCACTATTTCTCATCCCTATGCAACTCAACTCACCAAATTAACTTTTATCCCTAATCTAACCCTAACTGGGCCTCATCCCTTGAGTTTTACATCATCCACCTAAGCCAAATAAATGGTTTCCCACAATCTATGGTGACCCTATCGATCATAAGAGACCCTATATATACATCATCACCCCCTTCCTATGAGGATGAAACTCTTTAGATCCAAAGATTTACCGAAACTTTGCATGTTTCTTGCCTTCTTATGAGTTTCCACCAACCTCTAGAAGCCACTTTGGATCCTTTATCCATCATTTTGGAAACTTTGGATGGTGGAGATTATTAGAAGACCTCTCTTATTTTCATCAATTTTTCATCATTCATTTACGGTGTTCGTTCGTCATTTTGTAGCTTTGTAATCACACCATCAACCTTGTTTCCTTCACATAGCCCGTTTGGCACCCATCAACCCTCACCAAGCCCTAAGCTAGCCTCAATCACCATCGATTCTTCCCTAGTTGTTGTCATCCCAAACTGTCTCAGTTATTTTCCTACACCCTACCCCTTCTCTTATTATTTTTATTTCCCGCAACACCCATATCCTTCAAATCCCTATAACCCTCCCAAAAGACATCCAAGAACCTCATTTTTCTCACATACAAAGTGTAACCTACCTATAATCACCTCGACCTCTTCTACCCTAATCACATATCTCCCTGTAATCTATGTTTTCTCTACTTCTTGTGTCCCCGTGCACGAACCGGGACATCTTCATACTCCGAAACCTATTCCAGATCTGTTGTTTACAACCTTTTGATCTTCTTGATTCTCAATTGTCATCAACTACCTCTAGTCGTCATTGACCTCTGTCTTTTTGCATTCTTTGTTTTAATTTATCATCATCTCGATCTTTTTTAGCATATATCTCCCATTTTTTTGTGGTTATCTTTTGTATGTTATATATTTCTTATTTCCAATCAATCTTCTAAACAGTGACATCCTTCCTAGGAATTTCATCACTTCTCGATACTGGCTTTGGTTAAGTAACCCACCATCCAAATCTACTCATATTTTCTTGTGTAGCTCTCTTTTTTGTTGTGCAGGTCATCAAGCTTACTATAGAAAGGATTTGTGCACCCATCTTCCATCACCATCACTATCAAACATTAGAGGTAGCCTTAAACCCTCCCATATTTGGAGTTTCTTATTTTCTAGCATGTTATTTCATTAACTTGGAACAAGAGTGGAAAAATTTTCAAACACAGATTCCTATAGGATGCATTTCATACATCACTTGAAATGGACTCATACATGTTCTTCTATTAGGTGAATCATTGTAAGAAAAATCTTCCTATAAAATCATTGAATTCCATTGTTTAGGATTGTCCTTTGTTAGGAATCTTAGAAATCTCCCTAAACTCTTATTCACCGCCTTAATTTTCCCATCCTTTTTAGGATGATAGGCTGAACTGAAATTTAAATTTGTCCCTAGCTTCTTCCAAAATGTTCTCCAAAAGTGTCCTATGAACTTTGTGTCCCTGTCTAAAACAATACTTCTTGGAATTCCATGGAGTCTAACTACTTATTTGAAGAAAAAATAAGCCACATGTGTATTATCATTGGTTTTCTTACATGGAAAGAAATGAGCCATCTTAGAAAAAATTTCCACTACTACAAAAATTGAATCATACCCACCTTGTGTTCTTGGCAAGCCTAATACAAAATCCATACTAATGGAATCCCATGGTCTATTAGGAACTAGTAAAGGTTGATATAATCTTGCATTTATACCCTTTCCCTTAGCAAATTGACACACTTTACACCTGTCAACAAACTTATTTACATATACATGCATTATAGGAAAAAAATAGTGAGCATTCACTTTTGTTAAGCCTCAAGGCCAAAATGACCATTACACTCTCACAATTCTTTTATTTGATCAAATTTTCTCTCATAGAACTCCTTGGCACACATAGTTGCACTCCTTTGAACAAAAAATCATTTTTCGTCATGGTATCCAACCATGGTTAGTTATTTTATACACTAGGATAGAAAAATTATAATCTTCCTTGAAGTCCTGGATCATCCTCATGTAGTCATACAAATAAATCTTACCTCTTCAACTTAACCTAATAAGCAAGAGAATAAAACTTACCTAACCTCAAGTATGGTGGGGTTTAGTGATACCCATAGATGTGGATGAATGATGTTTGATGGTTGCACTTTGTATATGCAAATATGTAAGCTCCTTTCCTGCAAAAAAAATGTAGATCACAGACACTAAACAAAATAGGATTAATATAATATTAGGCAGATTACCTAGCAAAGGCCAGTCCCTAGAAATCAAAGGACTTCCTGACAAGGATGTCAATCCACTTTTACAATCAAGTGATTCAAAAACAAGTTGTGATATATGATAAATAATAAATGGTAAATGTTGTGATAAGTTTCAAGTTTATTACAAACATATAATTGATAAATAATGATAGATATGAACTATGCTTAGAAATCAGAATCCAAATCAAGATCTCGAATTCTTATAGGAAGGATAAATCTCTTCTCAAATGGTCTCCATATCTTCTTCTCCGTAAGAATTTGAATTCTTGTCTTTAATGTACTCTTCCTTAAAGAAGTTTTAAATGTATTATGGTTCTTCTTCTTCCGTATCATTCTAATATTCGAATCAAAATCTAAGTGTTTTGAGTTAGTTTCATCTTCATATTCAATCTCGAGAGCTTAGTTATTCTAATTTAGCTTCATCATAATATTAAAAAAAAAAGACAAATTAGATCGATACACGTAACCTCAAAGCAAAGGCTTCCCTGAATTTGTTTGTAGCTTCGCGGATTCGTTGAGTAGATTTAAAGATGTTTTGTAAACTATCCAAAGGGTTGGAATTAATAGCACACAGCTCAAGGTCAAGAAGAATGTCATATTGCTTTGAATGCAATGAGTGATGGATGATAGGTAGAGATTCGATGCTTGTTATTTCATGGTTCGGGCCACTTATTTCCATATAATAGAATCCATTCTTGATAAAACATTAGAAGCAAAAGAGATACAATATAATTAGATATAAATTATTGGACATAATTTGGTAAAAACTGCAGGAAAAAGAGTATACATGAATTACGTGAAGATTCGTAATCGTTGACGATTAGGTTAGATATTAACAGACTAAGAAAATTACATTTTTGTGACCAAATGAATGTTTCAAATGTTACAAATATTCAGAAATGATGATATGATAGCGGTAAACAAATAAGAATACCTAGACTAAAAGAAATAAGTGAAGAGAAGTGTCGACCTTGATGAATGGTGCTCTAGGAAGCTAAATAATTCTATAATTACACTAACAGAGTTGTAATCTGCATGAGCTCAGAACAACTTGGCAAAGTGGTTGATGAATGCAAGAATTTTTTTAGATAATAACACGAATGTGCTTGATACACACCAATCTCAAAAAAATATCTATTTCCAAAATGTCAGTGGATGATCCCAAAAAGAGACTACAAAATGGGCTTAAGTAATCATTGGTGATTTACCAAATCATCGGTGATTTCGTCTTGTTTGAGGTTTGTTTAGTAAATTGTTGGAATAGTTTGCTAATTTGAGATTTTTTTGTATTATCGATGAAATGAGTTTGTTAGGTTGTTTAGAGACATGTTTTTTTGTTTTGGAAGGTGATAGAATAGGTTAGATCATACTAATTTAGGTATGATTTAGGATAAATGTGTAGATGATTTTGATGAGTGTGAAAATGATTTTAATAGGTGTATAGGTGGTTATGATAGATGTGTCATGTTAGAGATAGATAAAATGGATTTTGGGAATAAATAGATTTAGGGGATTTAAACAAATGATTAGGTTAGGTATTATTATTATTAAAAATAATGATTTTTCATATGTGGATATGAAATATTAAAAAGTGGAGGCGTATTATGTGGTCTAAGGTATGTATTTAATTAATCAAATTAATTGATTAATTAAATAGAGATAAAGGGTGTTTCTTGTGGGGTATCATGTGCTTAATTAATTATTTGGATAAAAATGAGGGAGTGTAGATTTTTGGTGTCTACAGTGAGCTCCTTAAGTGCCTCTATTCCTCCACTTTCTAACTGAATTTATTGGACCAAAAATTCTTCTTCTCAATGCATTAGCTACTTTGTTAGTTTTCCCTTTCTTGTGATTGATCACAAATGTGAAATACTATAAGTATTCCACCCATTTCATATGCCTCTAGTTAAGTTTAGGTTGGTTGGTTATTTACTATAGTGCTTGATTATTTGTATATATAATAAAGTGTTTAGGCATCAACTAGTATCTCCACTTTCTCAAGGCTTGAACCATAAAAATAATTCTAAGTTATAGGTTGAATAAATCTTCTTAGATTCATTTAAATTCTCACTAAATTATGCTACATGTGTTTTCCCTCTTGAATTAAAACAACTTGTAATGAAATTACTTGTATAATTCATATTATGAGTAGCAATAAAACACCAAATAACACAATATTTCAGAATAATGATCTCAATATGCAATTAGAATAGCTTCGCCACTTCGAGGGGGAAACCTCCAAACCATAAAATAAGAATCAAATGCTCCAATGATGATGAACTACTACCTACAATCCCCTATATATATTATTCATATGTTATGGCCATCACCAAGTCTAACCTACTAAGCATAAGAAAGTATAAATGATATAATAGAATGATATGGTAAGCCATAAGTCGGCTACTCATATCCTATTATAAGCAATACGTTAAGGGTGTAGCATACCATTCCCCTTCAAACCAATGTTGTTCTCAACATTGAATAATCTTGGATGTTGCTGCAGAAAACCTTCATCCTCCTTGGTCGCATCTTATATGCTCAGATTCTTCCACTTGATCAAATATTCTTTAATGTCTCTTGTTCTCAACCTCTTAGTACATGTTTGTAGAATTTTTCGGCTCTAAAATGATTCTTCCTTCCTCATCAAGTTTTGGTAACTCTATCTAGGCTTCAAATTTTTGTCCAATAACCTTCTTCAAGAAAGAAACATGGAATATTGGGTGTATGCGTGAAGATTGAGGCAAATCTAGTTTAAGCAACACTACCAATTTTCTGTAGAACCTAATAAGGGCCATAATATTTAGGAGAAAGTGTGTTGTCCTTTTTTATTGCTTGGGGGACATCTACTTGTAAGGCTAGAGACGTACAAAACCTAGTCACCAATTTCAAAATTTCTTTCACTACGGTGTTGATCTACTTTTGTTTCATCTGTTTTGTTCCTTTGCCAAATTCTCCTTCAAACTAGCCAAAACTTGTTGATATTGAATGTGTTACTCAACATCTCCGACCTTAGTTTACACCCTCAAGGAAGAAGTAATATAAGGTGGATGGTAACCATATAATGCTAAAAAGGGGTCATTTGAGAAGAGGTATGAAAATATGTGTTATATCACCATTCTGCAAGTGGTAGCCATTTAATCTACCTTTCCTGCTATATCGATAGAAAACAACGTAGATACCCCTCTAAGCATTTATTAACCACTTTGTCGTTTTCCCATCAATTTGAGGATGATAAGATGAACTGTGAGCTAGTTCCATACCCAAACACAAAAATAATTCTGTCCAAAAATTACTTGTGAAATTAGGATCACGATCACTTGCAATTATCTTTGGGGTTCCATTGAGCCTTTGAACTGTCTCCAAAAAAATAGCTATGACTGTACTGGTTATAAATGGATGTGATAGGGCACAAAAATAGGCATATTTTTTGAGCCTATCCACAATCACCAAAATAACATTCTTACCCTCCGAACAAGGAAATTTTGTGATGAAATTCATGGAGACATCCTACCATCTCTCTGGCTAGGAATTGGTAAGGGTCATGCAATGACACAGTGTCTTAATTATTTCCCCTTTTCTCTGTTGGCACACCAAACACTCTAATACAATATTTTTACATACCCCTTGAGTCCTTCCAAAAAAAAACTCTTTTTATTCTATGATATGTCTTCAAAAACCCAGAGTGTCCTCCAATAGGTGATGCATTTAGCTCTACAAGAATCTTATGCTTCAACTCGGAATATTTACTCAAGTATAACATGTCCTTATACCATAGCGCATTATGTTTCCACTCAAATTTGTTAGATGTTATAGATCCTTGCTTGATATTTTGTATTAGAGATTGTGTATCCTTGTCTTGATCCCATTCCAATCTTGCTTCATCCACCCAATCAACCTTCAACATGGACATTCCACATAGTAAGGCACATGTGGATGTATCCCTTCTGGAAAATGCATCAGCTACTATATTTTCTTTACCCTTTTTTTATATGATCTCAAAATCATAACCCAACATTTTTGTTACCCACTTTTGTTTTTCCTCAGATGATAACCTTTGCTCTAAAAATTATTTGAGACTATCATGATCATTTTTTACCTTGAAGTGTCTACCCATGAGATAGGGCCTCCATTGCTTGTGACATGAAGAATAGCCATCATTTATTTCTCATAGATAGGTTTGAGCAGATATTTTCCTTTGAATTAGCAACTCTTAAATGCAATTGGTCTTCCTTCCTGTATTAGAACTATTCCCAATATTGATCATGAAGCGTCACATTCAACAATGAAGATTTTTGAGAAGTTGGGAGTATCCAAAACTAGGGTGCTACACATGGCTTACTTCAGCAATGCAATGAGTGGGGATGTTATTCGCCATATCCCCTCACAAACTTTCTATAGTACCATGTTATTCCTAGGAACCCATGAATATTTTTGAGATTTTTGGGCCTTGGCCATTCCACCATAGCTTTGATCTTCTAGGATCAACTTTGACACCTTCATGGAATCCAATGTGACCCAAGTACTCTACCTCTTGTACACCAAAAGAACATTTGGATGGATTTGCATAGATATTATATTTCTCTAACACTTTATTTACATGTTACAAGTGTTCTTCCCATGTCTTACTATAAATCAATATGTCATCAAAGAAAACTAATACAAATTTCCCTGTAAAATGGCCTTAAAAAAGCAGTGTTCATCAAGATTTGAAAGTTTAAGGAGCATTTGTAAGACCAAAAGGCATTACCAAAAACTCATAATGCCCCTCATGAGTCTTAAAAACCATTTTATGAACATCTTCCTCTCTTATTCTAATTTGATGGTACCCTGAATGAAGATCTAATTTTGTGAAATAAATAGCACCATGCAATTCATCAAGTAAATCATCAATTACTGGAATAGGAAACTTATATTTGATGGTGTGCTTGTTGAGTTCTTGGTAATCTAGACACATCCTCCATGTTTCATCCTTCTTGTGTACCATGACCATTCTTTGAAGAATATGCACTCTGGCTATGCCTAATGATACATGTGTTCAACATTTCTTATACCATTTTCTCGATCTCACTTTTTGGGAATATGGGTATCGTATGGTCGATGTTAGGTGTTTGGCTCCCGGAATCAACTAGATTGCATGATCGTGATCCCTAACCTGGTGGTAGTCCCTTTGGAATTGCATCAAAAATAGATGAGTAAGCATCAACAATCTTCTAAATATCGGTTGGCATTCAAGACTCGTATTTTGTACTTCTATGGAAAATAAATTTGGTATAAATCCATATACTCCTTTTTTAAGAACTTTCTACATCTAATAAGAGCTAATAATCTGTGGAGACTTAGCTACCATCCCTTTCAATTGTATTGTTGTTCCATCTCGAATGAAATCTCATGAACAATTCTTGGAAATTCATCTCTATAGTACCCAAGGTTGTGAGCCATTAGACACCCAAAACAATATATGCCCCTCCCATAGAAATAGCAAACATAGGTGAGTCTAACATGTAGTATCCCATGGAAATATTGATACTATGGAACTTTCATGTGCACTTGATTTTCCCACCATCCGCAATCATAACTTGCATTTTTGGAGCTAGGTAAATAAAACAATTGAGGCAAACAACTAACTTACTACTTATGAAGTTATGAGTACTCCTTGAGTCAATCAACACCGTCACCTTCTGTTTTTTTAGATAGCCAATAATCTTAAGTGTTTGAGGAGTACTAATACTTGACAACACATGGCAAGAAATTGTAGGTTGGTGATCCTCTACTTCATCTTCTACTGGTTCCTCAGCCTCTCCTATAATTTCAAATTCCTCACCATCCTCATTTCCTCCTTCCATATAGAAAAACTTCTTCTTAGCAAATTTGTGTCTCGATCCATATTTGGTGTCACAATTAAAACATGATCCCTTTGCTCTCTTTTCTTCCATTTGTTGAGGATCATTCTAATTGGCCGAGTGAATGAAGAGGAAGAGATACTATGGTCTCGTTGTTAATCAAAGGTTACCACCTACTACAAATAACTTTTTCCTATGCTTGACGTGCCATAATAATAGAATCGAAAGCTTGAGTGGATTAAACATACATACCTCATGCTCGATGTGGTCCTTAAGACCCCAAGAAATAGGTCGTCGATTCTCTTCTCGGAATATTCTCCACCCTTAAGGATAGGTTCTGGAATTGATGCACATAATCTTTGATTGATCCTATTTGTCATAAATTTTCCAATTGACTAAATTAGTTCTCTGAAACACTGGAACTATAGTTCAATTGTAACTCCTCGATAAAAATTATTCAAGTGACACTGAGACCATTCTTCTACCTCTAAGCACATAACCATCAATACCAAACAAATTGGCCTGGTTAGAGATACAGGGATCCCAAGGTCACCTTTTGTCTTGATGGTGTTTGATGTAACTCAAATAATGTCTCCATTTGATTTACCCAATTCAGTGGATCCTTCCCATGAAATTTACGCATATCCACTTTCGGCATCATGTTTTGTGGTTGCGAATAAGTTGGATTCTGATTAGGCTAGAAAAGTGATCCAACATGGTTATTTTGTCCATTATTTTGAATTGAAGATCCTCCTTGGTTGATATGGGGCTGATTTGGGCCATACTATTTACCCTTTATATGTTACATGATATCATCCAAGTGTTGATTTATTTAGTCTATGTCTCCTTTAGAAGCCATCTCATATTGTACATTTCACAACTCATACTCGATTTGGCTCACCTTATGATAAATTGAGGTAAACCCTAGTGTTGAGGAATCTTTATTTACCCCTTTTGACTCCAACTCTTCAATCACTACCCCATCTTTATCTGGGGTTTTACCTAGAGTGACCGGATTCTTTTTGGCTCTTGTGGAAGGCCCCGCCATGATGTCAAACTTTAGGGTTTAGGGTTTTGATACAAATTCAATTTGAACAAGAAAAAAACACAAAGAATATACTAATACTATTTGTTTGATATCTTTCCGAAAATGTAAAGAAATCTAAAAAATTCAACAAATTTCGGTCTAGGGAGCGTTTTTATCAAAAACCCTAAATTTGCAATAACTTTTGCAAAAGATATCAAAAAGGTCTAAAATTTTTAGATATTTTTACTTAAAATGATTTGCAACTCTGGTGGAAAATATCCCACAAATTCGATGTGGTTCACAAGATAGAGTAGAAACAAAAAAATAGGGATTTTGCCCTAATTTTGGCGTGGATTACAGCTCTGATACCACTTGTAATGAAATTACTTATATAATTCAGATTATGAGTAGAAATAAGACACCAAATCACACAATATTTCATAATAATTATCTCAATATGTAATTAGAATAGCTTCGCCACTTCAAGGGGGAAACCTCCAAACCATAAAATAAGACTCAAATGCTCAAATGATGATGAACTACTACCTACAATCCCCTATATAGACTATTCATATGTTATGGCCATCACCAAGGCCGACATGCTAAGAATAAGAAAGTATAAATTATATAATAGAATGATATGGTAAGCCACAATTCAGCTACTCATATCCTATTATAAGCAGAGGTTAAGGGAGTAGCACAACTCCTATGGCCACCCCACTGGCATCAAATTATATTTGAAACACCTTGTTGAAATATGGAAGAGCTAACATTGGTTGCTCTATAATTTTCTTCTTTAGAAACTGAAAACTCTTATCAGCTTTATCAGTCCATTCAAACTTCCTTTTGTCTCCCCTAATTGTATCAATGATAGGAGCACAAATACCACTAAAATTTCTAATAAATTTCCTATAGAAACTAGCCAAACCATGGAAACTTCTTACCTCATATGTTTGTTTTGGGAGTTGGCCATTCCACAATATATTTTACCTTGTCTTGATCCATCTTCAACACTCCTTGTGAGATCACAAAACCCAAATAAACTAGCTCTTTCTTGAAAAACACACTCTTCTTAAGATTAATAATCAACTTCTCCTCTTGTAGTTTCTCTAAAACCTTCCTAAGATGATGAAAATGTTCTTCTTTACTTGCACTATAAATCAGAATATCATCCAAGTAAACTATGAAAAACTTACCAAGAAATGGTTTCAAGACTTCATTCATTAGTCTCATAAATGTATTAGGAGAATTTCCTAACCCAAATGTCATAATAATATATTCATAAATTCCCTCATTAGTCTTGAAGGTTGTTTTCCATTCATCTCCTCTCTTATCCTTATTTGATAATAACCACTCTTGAGATCAATTTTAGAAAAGTAAGAAGCACCACTCAAACAATACATCAACTCTTCAATTCTTGGAAAAGGAAATATGTACCTTATAGTGATTTTGTTGATTGCTCTTGAGTTTGTACACATTCTCCA
Organism: Taxus wallichiana var. yunnanensis; assembly: GCA_018340775.1. Lineage (NCBI taxonomy): Eukaryota > Viridiplantae > Streptophyta > Pinopsida > Cupressales > Taxaceae > Taxus > Taxus wallichiana. The sequence goes on from CM031234.1 coordinate 133,181,607, forward strand.
ATATCCCTCTTTCTTAGGCACTAGAACATCAAGCATTGCACATGGACTAAGGCTCTCCTAAATAGGTCCCTTGTCCAAAATTTCTTGAATTTTCTTCTTGATCTAAGCATTCTCCTTAGGTTTCATCTTGTAGGTTTCTTTGATTGACAAGTTTTATCTAGAATGAATTCAATGTGATGACTAATCCTCCTTATAGGTGGAAATTCATTAGGTAACTCATCCATCACAATATCAGCAAACTCTTTCAACATGTCTTGGACTTCTTGAGCTAGTTCTTGCATTTTTATGGCTTTCAAAATAGTCTTAGGTTTTATTATCACTCCAAAACCCATCTCTTATGTTGGGGTTAGCTTTTACCATCATACAGATATATTAATCATATTTAAGCATAAAAATAATCAATACAGAAATAAACAAGAATAAACAATACACAATATTTAACATGGTTCACCCAGTGTAGGCTACGTCCACCAAAAATAGACAATTTATTATCACAGAGGAAATACAATGAAGATTTGTAATATTTCACACCTTCTTGGATGTCCTGTACTTTCTTCTCTACAAATTTCTCTTTTTCTCTCAAAAGGAAACTTCTCTCAATTATCAATTGAATTCAATCTTCTAAACCCTATCTTTATGCTTATATATGCATCTACAATCTTAGGGCACTTTAGTTATGCAATTACAACCATTAGATTCACTTTACAACTAAATATAGATCTAATTCCCGCAACTTAATTATAGTAGTCATGCACAGAAACGATGTTGGTTAGCCTTAATCAATGTCGATTCCTCCTTACCTGACCGATACCGGTCCATGGGTGATTAATGGAAGTTTGTCAAAAATGCCGATTCTTGTATATTTCAGAAAGTCTGTAAAAAGCATGTCAGTGAAGCAATTAAGCTTCACAACTCAACAATATCCCACTTGGAGATAAATTGTTGCATTGTACCATATAGATCCTTCCTTTGATCCTTTCCTTTGGCCTATTTCTCCTCCTCAAGTCTCAAACTCAAATACTAATTAAACTGGAGTGTAGCTCCAAATTCTCCTTTGTCAATGACTTCATTAGCATATCCACAGGATTTTCCTTTGTATAAATTTTCTCTAACTTAAGTTACTCATCCTCCAATACCTGTCGTATGAAGTGATATCTTAATTGAATGTGTTTCATTCTAAAATGAAACGTTGAGTTATTTTCCAAATGAATCACACTTTGACTATCACTATACAATCTAATATCATCTTGTTCCTTTCCCAACTCTTCAATGAACATGTTCATCCATATCATCTCCTTGCTAGCTTTTGTAGCTGCAACATACTCAACCTCTGTAGTAGATAGGGTCATAACCTTCTACAATCTAGAAATACAACTAACTGTCATCCCACCTACTATGAAAACATATCCAAAGTGGTGCTCCTCCTGCCATCCAAATCACCAGCCATGTCTGAATCCACATAGCCACGTAAAGAAGTATCTAACCCTCCATAGCATAATTGCATGTCGGATGTCCCTCTCAAATACCTAATAATCCATTGGATTGCTTTCCAATGCTCTTTACCTGGATTAGCCATAAATCTTCTCACAACTCCTACTTCCTATGTAATGTCCGATCTAGTAAACCCTAGCATACATCAAGCTCCCAACTGCTGAAGCATATGGAACTCATGCCATGTACTCAACCTCCTTGTGCGATGTAGGACACCGATCTTTTCTCAACTTGAAGTATACTTACAGGTTTTGAATTTTGCAAATTAAACCTTTCCAACACCTTATTAATATAATTCTCCTGAGACAAATACAACTTCTTGTTCTTCCTATCTTTGTGAATTTACATGCCAAGGATTCTCTTTGCAGATCCCAAATCCTTCATTGCAAATGTGTGAGCTAGCTTTTCTTTAAGCTCACCAATGTTCTCGTATACTAGATCTTGCAATAAGCATATCATCCACATATAGTAAAAAAATAATATAGCTCTCATTTCCAAGCATCTTGAAATAAACACAATGGTCAAATTCACATCTCAAATAACCATGCTCATGCATGAAACTATCAAACCTCATATACCATTGCCTTGGAGCTTGCTTGAGCCCATATAGGCTCTTTTTCAATCTACACACAAGTTTCTCCTTACCCTTGACTTCATACCCAAGTGGTGATTCATATAAATCTCTTCCTCTAAATCACCATGAAGAAATGTCATCTTGACATCAAGTTTCTCTAAATGCAAATCCTCTACTGTAACTAAACTCAATACAGTAGAATAGAAGTCATCTAAAAAAGGAGGAAATATTTCACCAAATTCAATACTTGCTTTCTGTGCAAATCCCTTTACTACAAGCCTTGTCTTGTATCTCTTATGTCTACCCTCTTCTTCCTTAATCCTGTAAACCCACTTGTTCTAAAATGCTCTTTTACCTATTGGCAACTTAACCAAATTCCATGTCTAGTTCTACTCTAAGGATTCCATCTCCTCATCCATGTCATGCTCCCACTACTTGTGGGCTTTATCCTACATTGCTTCTTCAAAGATTTTTGGTTCACCACTATCAGTCAATAATAAATAAGACAATAAAGGTGAAAATATTTTTGGAGGTTTACTTACCCTTTCGACCATCTCACTGATATTTGGGGTGTTGGAGGCTCAATATGCTCATCCTATAGATTTTTATCTACTTTTGATAGTGACCAACGCCAGTCACCTTCTACCGAAATTAGTTCGAATAACAGATGTCAGTATTTCTCTTCGTAATCGATCTTTGGTACAAGGAACCGATATCGATCGGGGGTAAACCGATGTCGATTACTATGTAAATGTGTAGGTGTTAATTTTAAATCTGAGAGTTCATTTTCATCGAAAAACTTCTCCACCAGATTCACCTTTGGGTACCAAAACTTGATCTCTATACATTGTCTTTTCATTCCAATTAATTTCATGACTCCTAATTATCTTAGAACCTTCTAAATCCCAAAACCGGAATCTGAAATCACTATAGCCATAACCAATGAAAGTACATATTTTGGATTTAGCATCCAATTTCTTTCTATTTTTCTTATCAATATGCACAAAAGCTTCTGAGCCAAATACTCTAAGAAAAGAAAGATCTACCTCTTTTCCATTCCAAGCTTCTTCTAGTATTCCACCATTTAGTGCACTTGAAGGTCCACAGTTAATCAAATAAACCATCGTGTCTACTGCTTCCACCCAAAACTATAAGGGAAATCCAACATGTATCCTCATGCTTCTAGCATGTTCCATGATTGTCCTATTCATTCTCTCTGCAACACCATTCTCCTGTGGTGTTCTAGGAACCATCCTTTCTCTGTGTATTCCATTTATTGAACAATAATCATTAAAATCCTTGTTGCAATACTCACCACCATTGTCAGATCTAAGGAACTTTAACTTTGAATTTGATTCATTTTCCACAAGGGCTTTCCATCTTTTAAAAGTTTCAAAAACATCATATTTACGATTTATACAATAAACCCATACCTTTCTTGTGGCATCATCAATGAAAGTAACATAGTATTGGGATCCTCCATGAGAAGCTACAGGTTGGTCCCCACACATCTAAGTGTACAAGCTCCAATTTATGCTTCTTCTTTGTTGCCCCAACTTTGAGAAATATCACTCTCTTCTGCTTTCCAAAAATACAATGCTCACAGAAATCAAGATCTACACATTTCAAATATGATAACTTACCCTTTGCCTTTAAGATATGCATTCCCTTTTCACTCATATGGCCTAGCCGATTGTGCCACATGCTTGTATCTGAATTTGAAGTAGATATAATAGAAAAGGAATCAGTAATACAGGTAGATAAATACAATGATCCTACCTTCTTACCTCTTGCTACAACAAGAGATCCCTTGGTAACTTTCCAAGATTTAGTTGTGAGTGTAACCATGTAACTAGTTTCACACAATTATCTTGTAGAAATTAGATTTATTTTAAGGCTTGGAACATGCCTCACATATTTCAATATCCATGTATTTCCATTTTGTAATTTAAGATGAACTTCACCTCTACCAGTAATATTACATGGTTCATCATCTCCTAAATAAACATGCCCAAAATTACCTTGGACATAATTTCTAAAATAGCCCTTATTAGGGGTTACATGGAAAGAAGCTCTTGAATCTAAAACCCATGACTCAATTTTATTATCCAAGGAGAGAATTAGGGCATCTTGCATTACCTCTTTTGCAACAACATTTGTCTCTTTACCTTTCTCTGGTACATTCTCTTTGTTTTCCTTGAACCAACAATCCTTCTTTACATGACCTTTCTTTCCACAATTCTAGCAGATTATACCTCTACCTCTAGATTTAGATCTGTCATTCTTAGACTTTGATTTCCCATTATTATTGCTCTTGGATCTCTCCTTCTACCTTCCCCTGCTTTCTACATTCAAAGCATTCCCAGATGATGATTCTCTTGTACTTTTCCTATGTATTTCTTCATTCAGGATTATACTAACCACATCATCAAACTTTAAAACATTAGTAATAGATGTTGTATTACTAACAACCATTACCAAGTTATCCCAACTATCGGAAAAGAGCATAATAATAAAAGTTCTTTCACTTCATCCTCAAATGGAATACTAACTTATTTTAATTGATTTATAATAGATCAGAAATCATTCAAATGACTTGATGCAAATCCTCCTTCTTGCATCTTTAAATTAAACAATTTTTTCATCAAATAAACTTTATTTGAAGCACTAGGTTTTTCATATAGATTTTCTAAATATTTCATTAACTCTATCGTAGATCCCTTCGGTAATATTCAAAGCCATAGATGTTTCCAAGCTCAATCTTATAGATCCCAGATCCTTTCTATCAAGAATTTTCCATTCTTCATCAGTCATATTTACAGGTCTTGCCTTCTCATCCAATGATAAGTATAAATCTTTCTGATACATATAATCCTCCACCTACATCTTCCATAATAGATAGTCACGGCCATCAAATTTATCTACTCTAAATTTTCCTTCTTCTCCCATTGATTTTCTCCCACTCAATCATAAATCCCTCGTGAGTAAATATTTCAACACACACAACCCTCAAATAAATATGCTCTAATACCAGTTGTTGGGGTTAGCACACCGGTTTTCAGATATAGTAATCGGATCTAAGCATAAAAATAATCAATACGGAAATAAACAAGAAGAAAAAATACAGAAGATTAAACATGGTTCACCCAGTTTGGACTATGTCCACCAAAAATAGCCAATTTATTATCACAGAGGAAATACAATGAAGAATTACAATCTTCCACACCTTCTTAGATGTCCTGTACTTTCTTCTCTACAAATTTCTTTTTTTCTCTCAAAAGGAAACTTCTCTCAATTCTCAATTGAATTCACTCTTCTAAACCCTATATTTATGCTTATATATGCATCTACAATCTTAGGGAACTTTAGCTATGCAATTACAACCATTAGATTCACTTTACAACTAAAGATAGATCTAATTCCCGCAACTTAATTATAGTAGTCACACACAGAAATTGATGTTGGTTTTCCTTAATCGATGTTGATTCCTCCTTTTGTGACCAATACTGGTCCATGGGAGACCAACAACAGTTCATCAACCGACGCTAGTTACTATATATTCCAGCAAGTCTATAAAAAGCATGTCAATGAAGCAATTAATCTCCACAACTCAACATCTTCTTCTTTTCTATTATCCAAAAATTCCTTCTCACTCACCACCATAACACTAGGCTCCACTCCTTTTTCATGTTCTCCTTCTTTCAATGGTAGAAGTGTATGACTTAATCCATGTTGAGTGGAGAAAACATTAAGCACTAGCTATGCATGGAGATTAGAGATCGCACACAAGGGGTGTGCAAAGGGGCATACAACACGCAAAAGGGTTGGTGCCCAAAAGTCCACACATGGGAACATATAATTTAGGACTTAACCAATTTTATAGAACATGGATAAAATAATAAAGTAGATAAAAGTAGAGATGAAGTGGTGCTCAAGCAAGATCCAAAGATAGACTAAATTAGGATGACTTAATGACAAGCAAGAGCTATAATTAAGAAAAGTGCATCTTTGGAAAAGACAAGGATGATAACGATGCACGAATTCAACTAATTATATTATTAAGGTGGAATGAAAGCATGTAAGGATCTAATATAAATATATCCTAATCTAATGTTAGCTCGAGTTGTATAAAAGCATGCAATCTATTTGTAACCATGCCTATTATTTGGAAGGTACTCAAGAAGGTGGTGAAGGGCAAGGCCCCACCGTATAAATATAGGTTATACATCTTTATTTTGAGAGGTTAGAGGTTTGGGGTTCAAGAGCTAATAGTATTGAGTAATATTATGAAGTTGGTTATGCTAAAATGTAATATCCTAGCCTAATCTAATGCAAGTTTGCAATAAAATATGAATAAATAAATGAAGGAAATAACTCAAGAAAAATAGGCAATAAAAATATGAAAACCTGATGTGCAAAGAGGGTTGAAAGAGCCTTAGTTAATTTGAAGATGCCATAGGACTCTATCCTGTGAATACTATCTGAACAAGAATGGGAGACCGTCACACAGGAACCGAGAAAATGTAAATTCGGGTGATTTATTTGGACCGAGGCACTTGGAAAAGGGATTTGAGCACCCTGGTCTCTACAAGAAGTCCAGAAGACAATTTCATAGATTCTTCAGATGGTGTAAAGCCTTCACTTCTTATCATGTGTATTTTGCACTTATATCGTTGACGTTGTCGTAAACCTACAATAAAGGAATCGCCTGGAAAACCCCAAACGAAGAATCAAAACCCTAAAAAATAAATATGCATATGAAGTGGTTGGAATGTCCTCAGCTGCTAAATTGATGGACTTATCACTGAGAGTTACACTACATCTCAAAATTAATGTACTTTTGTGTGTGTGTACAGAATTGTGCACTAGGTTTCTCTTGTGTTAGTCACACGTGAAGTAGTGGTAAGTAACTAGATGTAGAATATAAATAATGTGTGCATGGAAATAATATACTCCCCTCCTATGAAGTGTGATGCAGATGAACCATCTTTATGTCCCTTTTGATGGAGCTAGATGGATGCAAATGGAGCTATACATGTCTTTGATAGATAAAACCTTATGTGGAGATAGTAGATGCTTAATGTTTGGTCCCTTATTATGATCACATTACTTTATATTTATATGATTCCTTCGCTTGAATTTTGTAATTAACCCCAAAAATGTTGACTACCAAAAAGATAATATGTTCAAATGGCTAGAAAGGACCCAAAAGTGAGAGTAAAGTGTAAAGAGGATAGGGGCACCCAGAGGGGATGAGGGTGCTTAGCGTTGGTGTCTGGCTAGGTGCTCCAGTCCATAAAAGGTAAAACTGAAGTATGAAAAGACAAACTATGCCAATAAAGGTGCAAGACCAAAAGTAGAAATAGAAAGTAATGAAAGATGGCCAAAGACATGGGTTAATCAGTACTTTTCTTACTTAGGAACCATATGAATAGTAGTATGCAATCGAGACTAGATAATGACTCAAAGTGCATGATTTTGTGTCTACATAAGTGTGTAGCAAAAATTTGTACACATACATGGAAAATGGGTGATTGTAAGAAATATGTAATGTAATCGAAGATTTATTATGCAATAAATTAATTCTTTACAAGGTGTATATGGTCATTACATATTCCTCATTAGTGAACGGTGTTGGTGGACACCCATGTGCATACCAATGAGTAATATTTTGGGAATATCTAGGAGATGAATCACTATTGATAGAAAAATTGCCAAATGGCATGGGAAAAGTAAGAGAAGTGTGACTGGAGTACATAGTGCCTCAAATATAGTCAAGCCAAGATTAGAAAAGTGTTAATGGAGAAGTGCGGGAACTATGTGCAACAAATAAAACTAAATGGAAGACCCGAAGACCATAGGCAGCTCTGATGTGAAAATAACTATGATAAAGATGGGGTGAATGAGGAGATGGTAAGATATCATTAAGCATCAATTCAAACCTAAATAATCCATCAGATGTGGAAATAGTATCAGGACATGTACGATCCATCAGAATATGATGCCAATAAGATTTATTGATGAAAAGTGTGCATGTGAAAGGAGGTGGTGTAGGTGTTGATTGCTTAGAAGAAGGTGAAACAACATCTAAAGTATGGACAGACCCCGATAGAGTACCATAACATTAGTAGAGGGAGGGATATTGAATTTTTCTCACCGGAGCCATCAACCATTAAGGTTTCATTGAAATAAGAGTCATCTACCTCAATAGGAGTGAAGTTGAGTTTTCCTAATGCTTCATTAGTGAGTTCAACATGATTGATCGAATTGTTCTGTGTTTGCATTATCTTGTTGTATCATAGTATCAAGTATGTTGGTAGGTGACGTACTAGATGTAATAGGATTATCGGTGGGATGATTAGTAGCTTGTGTAGAAGTAGGCACTATGGGTGAAATGATGGCAGTAGTGTGAGTAGAAACAACTGGAGTGCTTTGAGTGGTAGAAGAAGATTGTGAAGCACTAGACTGACCAATGTCATATGTATCAATACTACTATATGGAATACCTTTGCGTAGGAGGTATTGGCATAGTAGTAATAGGGTCTATGTGAAAAAAATTGAAGGGTTTAGGATCTGCAGTAATCATATGCTCATATCCATCATGCAAGAATTTGACACATTGATGTACAAGTAGATGACACTGCTTGCATTTCCTGAATCCAAGGTCTACCGAATAAGAGTTTGAATTATAATGATGTATCTATTACATAGAATTCAATAAGGATGGTCTTAGGCTCAACCTGAATACGTAGTGAAATATTCCCTAGACATGTGTGAGTAATAGAGTCATAACCCCGAATAAGAGTGGAATTCTTAGAAATTAGGTTATCATTAATACCCAATTGTTTAAGAAGGGAATGGGAAAATAGGTTGAAATGACCCATTATCAATAAGCACACATTTAATGCAAGTGGTGTTGATGATAGTCATAATAAGCAGAGGTGCACACGGATTATCTTTAGCAAATGGAGATATGTCATCATTGGTGAATGAGATAGTGCGTGGAAAATTTTTAAGAGACTGAATGAGATGTGTAAAGGCTACCACAGAATTATCACTTTTGATATGAATATAACAAAGAACAACCTCTAATGTTTGATGGTAATCGGCATATTGCAAAATAATTCATAGCGAGATCTTTTATCTAGCATATTCTTAAGTTGTTTAATGATATCATATCCCTTAGAGACAATAGGAGGAGCCAAATAAGTGATAGGTGGTGGGATAGCAACAGGTGGAGCCATAGGAGGCCAAGTGCGGTGAGTAGTTACTACATTGATAGAAGGATCAGCCTGAGGCATAATAAAGTGAGGAGGATGTTGATTGCAAACTCACATGAAATCAGCAATGGTGGTAACTATTCTTGAAACCTTAGTGGGTGCGAAAAAAGGATACGACGATTGAGCCATGGCTTGATAAGGATAAGACATATTCAGAAGAAAGGGTTGGATCGATTAGGTTCACCAAAATGATTATGCTAAAATTTAATATCCTATCCTAATCTAATACAAGTTTGTAGTAAATAATGAATAAATAAAGGAAATAACTCAAGCAAAGTAGGTGATAAAAATATGAAACCCTAATGTGTGAAGAGGGTTAGAAGAGCTTTAGCTGATTCGAATATGCCATAGGATCGTATCACAATGAAGACTAGTTGAATAGGAATGGGATATTGTTACACATGAGCTTGAGAAAATGCAAATCCAAGTGATTTGGTTGGATCGGGACGCTTGAAAGGGATTGGGGTGCCTAGGGCACCTCGGTTTGTAGTCTAGATGCCCTAGTCTATACAGAAAGTCTGAAAGCCAATTTCACATAGTCGCCAAATGGTGTGAAGCCTTAAATTTTTGTCACATGTATGTCACACTTAGATCGTTGATGTCACCGTAAACCTATAATAGAGGAATCACCTGCAAAACCCCAAACAAAGAATCAAAACCCTAAAAAAGAAAGATGCATATGAAGGGGTCATATTATTCCATACTACCAAATTGATAGACTTATCACTTAGTGCTACACTACATCTCGTGCCCAATGTATTTTTGTATGTGTGTGTGCGAAATTGTGCCCTAGATTGCTCTTGTGCTAGTCATACATGAAGTAATGAGCAAGTAACTAAATGTAGAATGTAAATAATGTGTGCATGGAAACAATAGACTCCCCTCCTATGAAGTGTGATGTATATGGACCAACCTGTGTCCCTTACAATGGATCTAGATGGATGCAAATAGATCTATAGATGCCTTTAATGGATGCAACCTTAGGTGGAGATAGTGGATGCTTAGTACTTGGTCCCTTATTATGATCACATAACTTTATTTATATGATTCCTTCACTTGAACTTCATAATTAACCCCGAAAAGGCCGACTACTAAAACTATAAGATGCTCAAATGGCTAGAAAGGACCCAAAAAGTGATAGTAAAGTGTAAAGAGGACTAGGGTGCCCACAAGGGATGAGGGCACCTAGTGTTGACGTCTTCGCTAGGCGCTCCAGTCTAGAAAAGGTAAAACTGAAGTATGAAAAGACAAATTGGGCCAATAAAGGTGCAATACCAAAAGTAGCAATAGAAATCAATGAAATATGGCCAAAGACATGGGTTAATGAATAATAGTATGTAATCGAGACTAATGACTCAAAGTGCATGATTTTGTGTCTGCTGTAAGTATGCAACCAGAATTTGTACATGTGCATGGACGATGGGTGATGTAAGAAGTATGTAATGTAATCGGTAGATTTATTATGTAATAAATTAATGTTTTTCCATGGATAATTGTGTATGGGTTGCTAAAGTAACTAGATATGTGTATAGAGTTATGGGAATTCATATATTGTTGATCATTCTCTATATTGATTGAGCTTCCTTATAATATATTTTTCTAATTGTTTATGCTATGATAAATCTTCTTGCATGAAGGGATGGTATGGATATGGTTATTGAAACACATGTTAACATCTTGGTATAATAAACAAAGTAGGGACCTAGTGGTTGTACGCACTTCGGGTGAGATTCTAGACTTCTCTGGATGAAGTATCAGCACACATAGTTATATTGGGTAATAAAATACTACATTTTGGTTCCATTGTCGAGACCTCTTTTCAATTTGTCTATCAGGATGTTGCATGTAGATGGAATTTCATCTATCTTTAGAGAATATTGAGAACTAGATATATGATGTCCAGGATGCATTCACTCAGAGATATAACACTGGACTTGATTTTAATGCGCGAAAGTGGGTGGAAGAAAATCTCTATGATTTATTTTATGAGACATTCTTTAGATTTTTCCCATTATAATTATACCAAAGTGGTTCTCATCTTACTCAACTAAAAAAGGTTTCTCTATAGGAAGGAAGAAAACTTGGAGACAGGAAGACTATCAAGCACTCTCTGATTTGGATGAGCCATGGACAAAAGTTGTGGATCATTGGTGAGAAGGTTTCATGCACAGTTATACCTTGGAGTACATGATTTTGACATAATCTTTCCCAGAGGAAGAAAAATTTTAGTTTTATGTGAGCCAAGAGGATCCTATTTATGTGCAACACCTTTAACTATCAAGATCTTGATGGTTAAACTAAGAATGGAGAAATTATCGATGGAAATTTGAAACCCTACCGCATGTATGGGAAAGAAGTAGGTTTGGGAAGGATGATAAAGTGGGCCCTGATAGAGGAAAGACAAATAGAGGAAATATGGACTCAGGTATAATGGTGTGGGACATAGGGAAATTGATTTGATTAAGGTCGAGAGAATAATAATGACTAGCGGAAGTGATGAGATCCCCACAAAAGGTGAGGGACCACATGATCATGTCCTCCTAAAATTGGGAAAGTACAATAGGAGACCCCATCAACATCTGATGAGAGTGAGTCTAAGGAGAGAATGAGAACCTGCGGGTGTGCATCTAACCCATCCTCAGACCACCTAACCCTTGTGGAAGGTGTTTATAATCTAGAGGTATTTGTAGAAGAGCATCATAGTGAAGTGAAGAGAAAGTGAGGATCTCCAGGATTTGGGTAAGAGATACAAGTAGAAATATTTTAGTTTCCTCTCATGAGGTAAAACAAATTAATGATGTGCATATGGAAGTGCAAAAGATGTTAGTGTTTGAAATGAGTATTTTTGGGGGTAATTTCATAGGCGTCATCGTCGAGAAAAGTCATAGTGTTTGCACATATCCCATTAGAAGAAATCATATAGGTGTAGCTATAACATAGATGGTTGGTGTCTAGTTTAGCACAACAATTGGGATGCAAGGGAGCTCATCTACAGGGCCACAAGTCGTGATGGGAGGCTTAGGAGGTTCAGGTCATCCACCGCATGGAGAAAATCCTAGTGGGAGTTCTAGTTCTAGATATGGTCCCCCACTACATGAAAAGGGCAATAACAAGCATCATAATAACCATTGCAGCCTCAACAACCACAACAACAAGACCCCTTATATCTACTTTGAGATGTCTCTTCATTTACTAGAATATAGATGTGTGGAAGATGCAGTTGAGCATGTGCATAAGTGTGAGTTATTATGGAGAGCTAAGGGAATAACATCTCCTGATATGAAGGAAAGTTAGTTTTCCACCACACTTCAAGGGTGCACACACAACTGGTATAGGAAATATGATCCACATCATACTACGGTGGATTATGATGCATTTTGCACTACCTTTTTAGCTGAATTTTCACATCCCTAAGTTCAAGCAATAGAGTATTAGCACATTAAAGGACATCAAGTAGGGCTTGTTTGAAAGTGTGAGGGAGTATAACATGTGTTTTAAATTTAAAACCTTTTTTTCTAAGTTATCCTATGATATCATCAAATCCATCATGTGCAAGTGGTTCTTAGAGGCTTGTTGACACCATTTAGAGAGGGCATTTTTACACTAAAAATTTACTGATCTCCGTGACACCTTGGAAGAAGCTATGCACGCTAAAGAAATTAGGATTACATATACATGGGTAAGTCTATTTCTTGATGCCCAAATAGCATTTATGGCTACACATTTGGATAATTTATCTACCAAATTGGCACATGAGACACACAGTGGGTTATGTTGTACTAATTGTGAACTGGAAGGACATACGAAGGATAGTTTTCCATGTAGGAATGTGCACACCTTGTTAACATCATGTGATATTTTCCACAAAAATCATGATGTCCATAATTTTCCACTCTTACAGCGTGTGACAAAAAATAACATATCTATGTACTACAAGATTTCTGATGTAACACACCCATGATATAACTAATTTTCATTTGATCAACCATATCCATGAGGCATGTGAGACTGGATTGCGGCATGACCACCACCATGGCGTGGCAAGTAGTTCTTAGGTGAAAGAAGGATAAACCAATGAAGGGTGTAATAATAGAGATGGTGGATTTTGAGGTGGATATTAGAGTAGAGGCCATGGTGGTAGAGGAAGGTTCACATGTGGAACATGTTATATACTGTGATCACTAAATCATTATCAACATGAATGTTTCCTAAGAATCAAGGTATGTGCGTATTATGGGAAGCCACATAAGATTGAATATTTCCCTAACCTCTATGCTCATATGTGTAATATCAAAAATAAAAATAATGACATAGGGATGATTAAGGTGGAACATGTGAAACATGAATAGTGGGCACCTAAGAATATGGATGATATGGTACTTCAACTTGTTTTTTAGTCACTAAACACGTAGAACAACAACAAGTGCACATGAGCCTCTTAAAGAAAAACCCCTTATCAAGAGAGATGAGGTTATACATGTTAAGTATCCAGATGCATCTCATCAGAAAGAGGTATATCAGAGACCATGGGAGTCATCAGGGGATTTACAAGGTGAGATATAGTGTTTAAAAGAACATGCGTGTGAGAGAGAATGTGTGAAGAGCATCAAACTTCCTCAAAAGGATGTGGATGATTTGAAGGAAGTGTGCAAGATGTTGAAAAGGAGAACATCATTCCTTTGTTGGGAGAATGGTTTGAGAGAAATTTTGAGAAAAGGATTTGAATGAGAGCGTTAGATCCTTCATGTAAATTTACCACCACATGACCATGAATATGACAAGGATATTACACTGGATGTAGTGATAGATGGTTGGTTGGTGAGTAACATTCTTTATTGACACATGTGTAGAGGTCAATGTCCTAACATTAGATGTTTGGAACCAAATGGGAAGGCCATCATTATAGCCATCTTCTAATGTGTTATACATGGAAAATAAAATAAGGGTCATGCCCATTGGGGTGTTGAAAGATGATTCAATCACTATTCAAGGAACTAAATTTATAGGTGATTTTGAATTATTGGAACTTTGAGGTAGATAATTTCCAAGCACTACTTGGACGTCCCTAGTGTTATAAAAATAATGTTGATTTACACTTCAAAAAATGATATATCATTTTTTAGAATAAGGAGGAGCATATTTTCATACCATTGGATGATGTGAAGGTTGTACCTTATACAGATCCTATCAAAAAGAAGATCTTAACAAAATATATGCACATACATATATGTGTGACCCAGAAAATGGAGCCATCTAAAGAAGGCATACTTCATTAGGAAGATGTGCAATCTATCAGTGATACTACCAGTGTTGCTTATGACAATTGGGCCCATGACACTTATGAAATGGTAGGTCATGAGGTCAAGGAAGTTACCTAGATGATTAGGTCACACATGATTAGACGTTTGGGCAAGACTCAATTACCCTAAATATACTTAGAGAAAAAACTTGACTCTTTCTTGCATGAAATGAAAGGCTAGTGGTGAAATGAGGGAGATAGATGGAATATGATGGTCTACACATTATTTAGAACAACAAATAATTGGTAGGTGACACACAGAGATAATCTATTGGATGGTGTGAGGTAAGTGTAGCCTTTTTAACAAGGTTTATTCAAAGCAATGTTCCCTCTCTTGTACATGACTATGATGGGAAGAATCTTGCTTTGGTACACATCCACAATTGTGAGAGACATGGAACATGGACAAGAAGCTATACCACCATCCCTTTGGGTACACAAGTTCTACTCTACTTTGCATGGATGTGCAGCTTGGTATGTGCATGTCGAGTTAAAGCAAGAAACTACAAGTTGGTGTGACATGACAGAAGGTATTGCTCATACTTTTGACTATTTTTCCACTAAACCACTAGTACATGAAGCTTTATAGATCATGAGTGCATCACATTGGGAGATAGCACAAAGGCAGAGGAACTTATGGTTCAGCTCTTAGGAGAACCTAAGATTGAGGCATGCAAGGATATTCTAGAAATAAAAGAGACACTTACTAGGGGTGCGTGAAAAGAGAAAGAAAAAGGGAAAATGGTCTACCTCATTGATGATGAGGAATTTGAATACCTATGGATATTAAAGCACACTGAGATGTATGTATGCGAGGTTATGGATCCATGGATGAGAGAAAGTGTGTGCATACCATGTACCTATGAAGACTAAGAAGGTGAATATTGACTCGAGGATGCCTAAGGAGGATATTATTGGAGATTATTGGTCAGAACTAGAGGTTTGAAGATCATGAGGGTTGTTACATGACTTTCAGGACTTATTCCCAAAGGGTTATCATGAGTTAAAGGGGTCATGTATCCCTCATTGAGGAGAAATGAAGATTAAGTTGAAATAAGGCATGCATCCTATTGGAAGAGGCCTTATAGGATGAACTCGAACCTGCATGAGAAGGTAAAAGAGGAGATGAAAAAATATGCTTAAGTCAGGGATCATAGAGCCTATTGAGGAATTGAGTGGGTCAGCCCCATGGTGATTAGTATAAAGAAGGATGGTCAGATTAGAATCTGTGTTGACTATAGGGTACTCAATGCTTCATGTGTCATAGATTCTTTTCCTACACCATTCACATAAGGAGATCCTTGAAGGTGCATTGATCGTGAGAAATCTATTCATTCACAAATGGATTTTAGGGTACCATCAAGTATGCATTGCACGTGAGGATCAGGAAAAGACCACCTTTGCAACTGAATGGGGAAGTTTTGCATACATATATTGTGATGCCCTTTGGATTGAAGAATGTGTCGGTGTTCTCATGCATCATTTTTCAGGCATTCCATGACTTCATTCATAAGTTTTTGTAGGTCTATTTGGATGATTGGACCATTTATGGGCTAGTGAAGGATCATTGTGACAACCTAAGGCTGATGTTTGAAAGATGTAGGTAGCTTAGCATCTCTCTAAACATTAAAAAGTTTATTTTTCCACCCCCTTTGGAACATTACTTGGGCATATCATTTGTAAGGATGGATTATTGGTAGACCTAGCTAAGATTGCATCATTTTAGGACTAGAAGAACCTACCAACCATAGTGAAGTGCATAGTTTCTTGGGGCACACTGGTTATTATAGAAAATTCATTAAGGGTTATGTAAAAATTTCGTACACAAGGCCAAAGGAAAATTATTCAAGGCCAAAGGAAAATTTTATTGGGGGGACACGCAGTAACAGGATTTTGAGACTTAAAGGAGAAGTTATCCACCTCACCCATGTTGCACTTTCCTTCTTGGAAGAATCCTTTCCATGTACATGTGGATGCCTCAGTATGAAATTAGAGAATTTTGGTACAACTGGGTGAAGGAAATGTTGATCATCCCATATTTTTTACAAGTAGAAGTTGACACCAACAAAGTAGAACTATACAACGATGGAGCACAAAGCATTATCCATGATCTATGCACTTCATAAGTTCAAACATTACTTATTGGCCACACTATTTATATTTTATACAAATCATATGGCATTGAAGTACTTGATAGTCAACAAACTAGTTTTACAAGGGTACATCTGCCGATGAATACTTATCTTTCAAGAATTTGATTTCATAGTCATAGTGAATCATAACAAGAGTAACATGGGACTTGATCACTTGTCAAGAATCAACTCAGGAGAAGATACACAAATCATTAAGGATACTATACTTGATGCACAATTATTTAGATTGAACCACACACCAACTAATTTGGAAGATATTGCAGTATTTTTGCACACGGACTAGACTTGCTCTAGAAGGAATGAAGAAATTGGAAAAAATAAATTTTTATTGAGCCATGCCATATCACTCATTAGAGGAGATTTGTACAAAATGGGGAGATATGAGGTCTTAGTAGATGTGTTATGGAGCATGAGCGCAAATTCATAATGGAGGAGGCTCATGAAGGAATACAGGAGGACACTATGCAGTAGGAGATGTTATTACGCTAAGATCTTATTAGCTAAACTATGTGGGAGACATTATATAAGGACACAAGGATTTTTTCAAAGCATGTGATCACTATCAGAGAATTGGAAATCCGAAATAGAGATGAGATGCCATTAAGGCCCATAAAAGCATGGATCCTTTTGAAAAATAGGTAATTGATTTTAGTAGACCTATTATACCACCACACACATAGGATAAGGTGCATGTTACATCATCACATGTACTGATTATTTGACAAGGTGGGTAGAGGTTGTGCCTATAAAATATTACATACAGCAACAACAACAAGGTTCCTTTGGGAAAATATCATCAACATGTATGAATGTCCATTAAGCCTAACAAGTGATAGAGGGACTCATTTCTTGAATGAGACTATTAGAATTTTGTTGGCATAATTTATGGTGGCACACCATAAGACTACCCCTTATCACCCCCAAGATAATGGTATTGTTAAGCTTTCAACAAGATCTTGGGTCAGACACTAATGAAAATATGTGATGTTGGAAGAAAGGATTGGGATGATAAGGTATCATCGTGCTTTGGGCATACATGACAACCTATAAATGGTTGAATAAGGCCACACCTTTTTAGTTGGTGTTTGGCATAGAAGATGTGTTAACTATGGAATTTATGTTTCCATCCTTATGTATTGTGGATGCATGAGGATTGGATGATGAACAAAAAGTTGATGAGTGAGCTTGAAAAATTATGCAAATATTGAGAGGAAGTGGCATTTTGCGTTGGATTCAAAAGACATAAAAGGCATGATAAAAGGCTTGGCATGACAAGCACATCAAGAACAAGTCTTTTTAATTGGAAATATGGTACTTCTATATGACTCCAAGTTTATGCACCATCCTAGAAAGTTGAAAGTCCATTGGTTGGGACCCTTTGTAGTGACCAAGATATTAGAATCAGTGCATGTCAATTACAAGCGTTGGATGAAACATGTTTCCAGTTAATTTAAATGGGAGTAGGTTGAAGCCCTACTATAAATAAGCTTCCTTTATGTTTGTAATAAGACAATATTTCCATTTAGATTAGATTTACCTTTCATGTTTTTTTTTGCTTTTTTTTGTAATAAGTGTTCATGTGCAAGAGATGATTACTATATTTTAATTTGATGCAGAGGATGCACATACTTTTAGTGTGCATGTAGGTGCACAAAGAGGTTATGAAATGCTAGTACAATTATTGGTGTTGGTTGAGGGTATGCGTGAATATGAGAAAGGTGCATGAAGAAGAAAAATTTCATGCACATGATGACATAAAAGGATGTGAAAAGAAAAACATGTGTATCATGTGCTCAATGGGATAGATATTTCTTAGATTAGAAACTATGAATGGATGGTCACGTACAATGTAACACGAGGTGAGGGAGGCAACAACAAAGACTACTTAATAAGATGGTGTAGAGGAAGATGGTGTGTGGTGTGAGGAGATGCATGAAAAGATGAATACACCTAGAAGTAGTGGCATGCCTAAAGATTACAAATGTTGTGTAAAGGAAGTGGAAGAAAAATCACGGACTTGAAAAAAAAAAGTGCCTTAAAAGTCAAAAAGTTTTAAAGTTTAAAAAAAAAAACCTAAGGAAAAAATGGAAAAGTGTTTTAAAATAAAAAATTATTATGGTGGAGGAATTAATTGGAAAAGTCTAAAATGGGATGAAAAATTTCATTATTACCTTGTATTCAAATAGATTTTGATTGATAGCGAAAAGAGCAAGCGAATGAAGTGTGAAGAGCGAAGAAGAAGTGAAGAAGTGAATCGAGAGCTAAATGCAAACCGAGTAGAGTACACGTATAAGGCCTTTAGTTGGGGAGATCCTTCAAGAAAGAGGAAGTGGAATCTTAAGAGAAAGTGTGAGGGCATGAGTGAGTAAAGGAGATATGGTTTAATAAATGGAAATTTGGAGTTAGGGTTCACATAGTTAGAGATCAAACAACTAGGGCACAAAGGCAAGGTATACAAAAGTATAAGGAGGATTAAATGATACATGGCATTGGGGTAAGGAGTGAGTTAGTTACTCTCAATACCTAGGGACATGCATTCAACATTGGGGTTTACACTTTGAATTTAAGAATAGCAATGGCACCAAGAAGGTCACCAAAGAATAAGAAGGATGTGGAGGAACCACCCAAGAGTTGGTTCTCGGAAATGTAATACCCACCAGAGGTGGTTGTGGGACAACAATGGACCTCACTCGTAAAAATTCCAAAAAATGAGTTAAGTAAATCACAGAGCACCATGACATGAGGTCACCTAAAATAAGGATATTTCTATGGGAGTTGCCTACGAGGATTCAGAGTAGAGGATTAGGAAGTCATGGATGATTTGGTATGAAAGAGTCTTGAAAAGGTAGAGACAATGGAGGTTTTTAATTTCCTACCTTTCTTTGAGAAGGCCAACACACCTCTTCAAAGTGATTGATGTCAAGGGTACATGAAGAATATTTCTACTTCACTAGAAGCCGAGGATGAGGCTCACAACTCGTTTGATTGGAAAGTGGAAGGTTACGAGATATTGGTGAAGACATGACCTAGATTTGTGTGATGAAATAAAAATTAAGGTTGGCCACAAAAATGTAATATGAGGGGGGACATATGAAATGAGTGTCGATAAGATTTAGAGACTCCTACAACTAGAGTAGTGGCATGGATGGTAAGCTGTAAACTTGGGGCCTCGAGCATTTGGGAGAAGTAAATAGAAAGTTCCTCTATATTGCACATAAAATGACAAAAAACTCAATATAATTTTACATAGTATATTACTAAAGGAATTATAGAAGAGGTCAGGAAAAACTGAAAAGGGAGACAAGATAACATGGGGATCTATCTTTTTGTACTGATTGTCTTCTAGGAGATTGGTGTCCCGGATGGTCATAGAGGATGATATGTGGGTTACATCCAGTGAAGACAAGTCCCGTGAAATAGTTTACCAATTTAACATGTGAAGTCACCATCTAAATCCATACAAGGTATGATTGGATAAATAGCATAAGAGGATGCATGTGGCCTTTGAAAATGAATGTCGCATGCTAAGAGAATTACCAAGTGTAGTAGGCCAACAGGAAAAGTTTTTAGTCATGCAACACTTTAGCCTTGTGAGATTTTTGATGAATAATGGTGAAATGAGGCCATTGTGTAAATTACCATTTACATTCACTACCAAATATTTCAAATGCATAGTCAACATAATCAAAGATGTGTAGAAGATGAATTTTGATGAATAGAAGGTTGATTCATGGATTGGAACACCTTGTGCAAGACATTTGGATACACTTCTAGGCCCCCATATTTAGAAATAATGGAGCCAAATACATTGGATCTCAATCCAATTATGAATGTGATGAGCGAGTAAACATGATATGCAAAGTTTTTATCAACATGCAAATGAAGATGAAGGATGGAAAGGAGATTGAAGTGTGTGACTCTCATATGCCTCGGCCACGCTAAGAAGGTACAATTAGGATTCTAAAGAGGAGGCGAAAGGAAAATCCACCACAACATGAAGAGAATGGGGAGAGGAATAAGAAGAAGAAGAAGAGGATGTTGCACTATATGGATATAGAGAAGGAAGGGAAGTATAGAACAAGAGAAGAGAAGAAAGTAAAGGAGCAAGCTCTTCACATCCAAAAGGGATCCTTTAGCAACAATGGCCAAGGTAAGTTCATTAAGGACAAAGAGAGGGCTAAGAGGTCTCAAGTTGTTTCTGATGATGAAGATGATCTAGAGAAGGAGGTGGTAGAAGATATGGCACACGAAGAGTTTGCACACAAAGAGGGGATGAGGAACAACCAATGTGGAATCAATCCCAAAGAAGATCCAGGAGAAACGTAGGAGAAAGGTGAACATAATAGAATCCCACATAGAGAAGAATCACCGATGTGTGAACGAGAAAGGCACAATACACATGAAGAGGAGCCCGAGGGAAATAAAGGAGAGGGTGATGATGCTTTTGTCATCAAGGAATATAAGGGTATTGGTGGAGAGTCAAGCGTAAGACCATTTACACTAAGGAAATCGATGCACTAAAGCTAAGGTAGTAAGGAAGTGACAGCCTCCACAATCACCACATATGTCATTCATCAATGATCCTACAAAGGTGTTGAGGGCTGGATTCCATAGTACAATCCCCAAGGAGAGATTATTTTGTTGGGACCTACTGAATGAAGGAGGAGGGATGTCACACATGAGGAAAATATTATCATGGAGCATGCATATGCATGTGGAGGAGCCCGATTTTGAAATAACAATAAGATCTTATTCCAAATTGATGTTAAAAAGGAGTCGGGAAAGTATATAATATCATCAACCCCACGAAGCTAACTCGATGAATAGGTGTGCCTGCAATGCTGAAAATGATGACAACCGAAGTCACGCACAGGAATTTGGATAAGGGGGTTACCATCAAGGTTATGGTAAATGATAAGAAAGAAAAATAAAAGGTGAATCAATGGCTCGGGGAGGAGATAAAATTTAAAATAAAGTAGACATCCGAGGTGTATGATAGTGTAGAGAAACTAACAAAACAAATTACAAGTACATGCCTAGAGTTGGTGAGCCATGCCAAGATAGATTATACCACAAAGATGGATTATCTCTTGAAGACTTAGTTGAGATGGTGCTTCATAATATAAATATGGCAAGGGCCATCAAGAAGATTTGGTCGAGGCTAAGAAGAGGAATAAAAAGGCTATGGAGGCCAAGATAGCAAAGTATGAGCCATTAGTCACCAAGGTCAAGGAGGCCACTAAAAAGGCTGAATTGGCATTTGATAAGTGCCAAAATTGTGACCCCATCCTGAGCATGTATGTTGCAAATGAGGAGGCAAAGCTCAAATCAATTCAAGCAAAAATGAAGAGTAATAAGATTGAGTGAGAGAAATTCATGACAGAAACATCAGCATAGAGAGACTTAATTAAATACATGAAAGAGACACTTGAATTATGATCAAGGAATTTCAACTCATGGTCATACAAAGAATGGATGTCATGGAAGGAGTGAATGAGGAGTTGGATGTGGTGGTAAAGGAGGTTAAGGAGAAATCTGATGAGATGGTGCATGATTAAATATTCGGTATTATAGAGGTAGAAGGAAGGAGGAAGCTGCAGAGGAAGAACTCACAAAGTGGGAAGAGTTAGAAAATGTATTGGGAAAGGAGTTCTAGAGCTTCTCCATCTACCTAAGGCCTAAGTAAAAATGTGTATATGTTAAGTGATTATTTCTTCCTTTAATTCATGAATTTTGTCCTTATTCTTTATGCTTCAGAATTTTTTGATTCATTCATTCATTTTGGAGAGTTGAGTTTGATGAAAAATTACCGAGGATGGAAATGAATTTAGTGTGGGGTGATGTTGAGTGGAGTAAATATAGCCTAATCTAATGTTACCTCAAGTTGTAGAAAAGCATGTAATCTATTTGTAAGCACACTTATTATTAAGAAGGTGCACGAAGATAGTGAAGGGAAAGGTCCCATCGTATAAATATAGGTTATGCATCTTTATTTTGAGAGGTTAGAAGTTTTGGATTCGAGTGCTAGTAGTATTGAGTAATATTTTGAAGTATGTAGCCAAAATTTATATGCATGCATGGACAATGGGTGACTGTAAGGTATGCAATATAATCAGCATATTTATTATGTAATAAATTAATGTTTTGTCATGGATAATTGTGTATGGGTTGCTAAAGTAACTATATCTGAGTACGGAGTTATGGGAATTCAAATATTATTGATCATTCTCTATATTGATTTAAATTCATTATTATATGTGTTGCAAATTTTTTATGCTATGATAAATCTTCTTGCATGAATGGATGTTATGGTTATAGTTATGTAATTGAATGTTAACATCTTGGTAGAACAAAATAGGGACTCGGTGGTTGCGCGCACTTCGGAGAGCTTCTAGACTTGTTTGTATGAAGTGCCAACACGCATAGTTGTATTGGGTAATAAAATACTACACTCCATATTTTTCCAAAGTATACACATTCATTCTCGCCATCATGAGTTGTTTTCCTGTCATATTGCCAAGGTCTTCCAAGAAGTACATGAAAAACATCCATAGGCATTATATCACACAACACCTTATCCTTATAACCTCCAATCTGAAAATATACCCAACTTTGTTCACTCACAAGAACTTGTTTTCCTTTTTGAAGCTAAGAAACTCTATAAGGTGTAGGATGTGGGATTCATTTCAAACCAAGATTTTCCAAATAGACCAAATTATCAATGTTACCACACTTACCTTGTGATTTACAAATTGTCTTGAACAATGTCTTCTTTTATGCAGTTCCTTCTCCTTGGGTTGTTTGATCAACACTCTCTTCATTAGAAAAGATTCATTAACTTCTAGTTCTTTTGTTTGTGATGGAGAACCCACACTTTTTCCTCTCTGCTCAAACCAATCTGGTTTCTATTTTCAGTTCATGAAGTGCTTTCTTGAGGTTCTTCTATTCACTCCCATAACCTATGACCTAAAAATTTAATGCATTTGAAGCACTTACCTATGTAGACACTAAATCATGTACTTGGGTACATTTATAGGTCCTAAAAGCATGCTAGTATTTACATGATTCCTAAGCAAGAAAACTAGTGATTGACAACTATATTTGGCCTCTTTTCTTTGTCTCTTGTTTTCTATTTGGTCTTACACACCCTACAACCTAGTTAGAACTTTACTTATTTATCTTTATGGCCACAGACACTCAGCACCCAGCCTAGGACAGTAGTGCCTAGGCGCTCCTGTCCCTCCTAGGTGCCCCTAACCCTTTCTTACCTTACTCACTCTTTTTGGGTCTCTTTTATATTTTGGGCATCTTTTTCACTTATGGGTTGGCCTTCCAATTGTCAATTATAAAATTCAAACAAGGGAATCATATAAATACATAGTTATGTGTTCAAAATCAAGGACCAAGCACTAAGCATTACTATCATCACCTAAGCTTGCATCCAAAGGCACTAAATCACTCTAAAGGCATCCATCTAGCATCCATTCAAGGGACAAGGGTTGCATACTTATGCATACACAACATAGGAGGGGAAAGTATATTCTATTTCATCTACACATACTATTACATTGTTACATTCTACCTGCAACCTGCTATCATTGTGAAACTTGCACAAGGGCATCCTAGGGCATCATTTTTACACACACACACACAAGAACTATATGGATTCTAAGATGTAGTACAAAACTTGGTTTTAAGTTCACTCTCGGTGACTGTTGGGGTCGAGTATGACTCCTCATTCTACATTTCCCTTTTTTTGTTTGATGCAGTTTGTGGGCTTGTACAAGTGAACTTATCTTTACAGTTACATATATACTCGATGATCATAGTGCAAATATTAGGTGATCAACAGAGAGAAACCGTGAAACCCTGCAATATAACAAAACCAAATTTTGATCTCATGCATAGCCACCAGCGCCTAGGTGTCCTTGTCTTGCACTAGGTGCCCCCGTCTCGACATTATTCTCATGTTTTAGAATTTACAGAGAGCAAATACGACATTGTTTGTATCTTTTCTAACACTTTACCTTACCCATATCACTTCCTATTCATTCAGAAATCAGCTAAGTCCTCATATCATCCTCTCTTGTTTAAGGTTACATACTTTATATGTTATTTTGCTTATGTCATGTACTATATTTTAGCGTTTATGCATTATTTATTTCAATAGTTACTCTACAATTATATTTAATTTTAATTAAATTAAATTAACCTAGGAATCTAGTACTTCCTCTTCCTCTTTGCATATATCCTTCTCTCGTATGAGAATCTTCTTCCTCTAAACCCACCTCTTCAAGTAGAAGTATTTTTTTCTTGTGAACTACTAGTTTATCCACTTGTCCTTTATGATGAATTTATTCCTCCTTATTGTCCTATTCCTTTGAAACTCCTTCCTTTGCCTCTGCCTTGTTGGCTTTGTATTTTACTCAGATTATCTTCTACTTTCAGTGTATATTGATAACACTTGTCTAAAGTTCTAGGACTCACGAAACTAAGTTTATCCTTAATTTTATACCTCATTCCATTCAAATATATGGCTATATTCTTGGAATATTCTTCTACATGACCTAATTTTATTATTAATTTATTAAACTCCTATGTATATTCCTTGACACTCATTTCCTTTTGTTTCAGATTTTGAAGTTTCTTGTATAGGTTTGTTTGATAATCACTAGGTAGGAATTTAACCTTAAGATTGGATACCATCTTGTCCCATTCCTTAATCCTTCTCTTCCCTTGTTTAACTCTCTCATCCTGTATGAATTCCCACCATATTGTTGCATGTCCTTTCAATGGTACAAGAAAACTTCACTTTTTGTTCTTCTGGCACATTCTCATACTCAAAGTACTTATCTAAAGTGGTTATCCAATCAATGAGTTCCTCTCCATCAAGACTACCTGCATATGTAGGAATTTCTAACTTTGGTTTTGATCCATGTCCTATGATCACTTTTAGCAACCTATCAATTTCACTCTCTTCCATCTCTTCTGTCTCTCCTTGTGTTGCAGCTTCTTGTGGTTATTCTTGTCTCTGTCACTCACATCACTTGTCATGATTCCTCTTCTTTGATTAGCTTCCACTATTATTAACCTTACATCAAAACTCACCCTCATGTTTCTCAACTCTTCTAGGATGGCATCTCCAACTTGAATGCCTCCTCTACCACCTCCTCTAACTACTCTTCTAATGTAGACACAAAATATCACACTTTGAGTCATTATTTAGTCATGGTCTCATACCACTATTCATATGTTTCTTAAGTGAAAAGAGTAATAATCAACCCATGTCTTTGGCCATTATGTATTGCTTTCTATCACTATTTTAGATCTTACACATGTTCTTTCCTAGTTTGTGCTTTCATACGGTGTTTTTCCTATTTCCGACGACCGGGGTGCCCTGGTCCCTTTTGGGTGCCTTGATCCTCTTTACACTTTCATCTCCCCTTTTGGGTACTTTCTAGCCATGTGTGCTTCTTATATTTTTGGTGGTTGGCCTTTTCAGGGTTAATTACGAAATTAAAGCAAGAGAATAATATAAATATAGAGTTGTGTGACCATAATGAGGGACCAAGCACTAATCACTAGATATCTCCACCGAAGGTTGTGTAGTCACAAAATCGGGCACATTAGACATTATTTAGCCTGGTCTCATACTACTATTTGGAAGGTTCTTGATTGAAGAAAGTACTAATTAATCCCATATTTTTGCCATCTTATTTTACTTTTATTTTGCCATTTCCACACATTTTTATATAAATGCCCAATTTGTTTCAGCACTTTCCCATCATTTTATCCTAAAGTGGGGTGCCCAGTGCCTATATTGGGCACCCCCAGGTGCCCTAGTCCCACTTAGGGCACCGTGATCCTTTTTATACTTTCCCGCCAATTTTTGGGCTCTTTCTATCCATTTTTCATCCTTATCTTTTTCCTAGTCAGCCATGTCGGGGTTAATTACGAAATTAGATCAAGATAACCCTATAAATATAAAGTTATGAGACCATAATGAGGGTCCTAGCATCATCTACTACTATCACTCCATCTAGAGTTGCATCCATTACATCACTTGCATCCACATAGTTCCATGCATCAAGGCTAGGAGATCTGCATCAACACACACTTCATAGGGGGGGATTTTATTCTATTCCATGCACACATGTTATTACATTTTCTACATTTAGCTATTTCTCGTTATTTCACAAAGTGTGACTGACACAAGAGCACCTAGGGCACAACATGAAAACACACACACCAGAACTACATTTGGGTCCGAAATGTAAAAAGACTGAGTATTAAGCCCATTGTTGTGGCAGTTGAGGCTACTAACAAAACTATCATTAAAATATTACGCAAAAATAGTTGACTCTAGAAATTATGATTGGCATAACCAACTTTCCTACATGTTATGTGCTTATTGTATTATTTTTCATACACCTACCAACGTTGCCCCTTTTTCATTAGTCTATGGTGTTGAGGCCATTATCTCACTTGAACTCGAAATACCATCCTTACAAATATCTTTAAAAGGCATCCTTAAAGACAATGAGTATCGTGAAAACTGATTACATGAACTCGAAATGTTGGACTCGCATCATGTCTAAGCACTCAAGCACCTCCACACGTATCAATCTCACATTACACATGCCTACAATCAAAAGAATCATTCTCACAAGTTTAATTTTGGTGATGTAGTCTTGAAAGAGAACTAAAAATATACAAATGTTGATACACCTCTTAAAGGAAAGTTTAAACCCAATTGGCTCGGTCCCTAAATTGACATGAATAAAGTTGGTGGTAGCGTATATCGTCACGCCACCCTTTTAGGTAAAAAAATTAAAACCCCACCTGAACACAATGCATCTTAAGAAATAATACAATTAGATTATCACAATACGATCATTACCCAATGACACACTCTTGTGCTTCGGTTCACACTTGACTATTGAGGGACTACCATTACATTGAGCCCCACATATCGCACTATAGGCATTACAAATTTACATTTTATCACACACATCGTGCATGATACACCACCTATTCTACACTTATTCTACATTATACTACATTTTCATCATGCACATTAAGTTATTTTACGCATTACATACACCACTAGGCTATTTCACATGGCACATTTATACATAATCTATATTCTACATACTAAACTAGTCTACATTACATATGAGTTGAGCTTTACATTTTCATCCTTACATACTAAATTATCACATGTTATATTGCATATTATACATTGCATGTTGCCTTTTACACACCACGCATTTACAAGCCCTCCTCGCCACATGGTCATTTCATTATTACACCCTCTACATTATTTTCTACGCACTTCCCTAACCACCCTATAATGCACGTTAGTTCCTCGGTCTATACTCGACTACTAGGGGTTTGCAAATCAAATGGACCTTACATTCACAATGTAACATTTCATCCTACGACATACATAGGCTAGTGACATACGCTTTAGGCTAAAACGTCATTCATCCTCTTTTCATCTAGTAGTGGTATATGTTTTAGGCTAGATCACCACATCCATCTATTCATCTAGTAGTGGTATATGCTTTAGGCTAAATCACCACCCCCACAATATCAGCTTGTAGTGGTATACACCTTAGGTTAAATCACCACTCTTTACCATTCATCATGTAGTGATAAACGCTTAGTGTTAAATCATCACTCATCCTTTCATCATATAGTGATATACACTTAGTTCTAAATCATCACTCATCCTTACCATTCATCTTATAGTGATATACACTTAGGGCTACATCATCACTTGTTCATTCATTATATAGTGATATACACTTAGGCTAAATCATTTCTCATCCCTTCATCAAGTCATGATATATGCTTTGGCTATAGGGTTCACGCACATCCTTTCTACATGTCACATTTCATCACTACACATACGCATTCATCACAACATGCTAGACACAACAAACACTACTCAACCATTTCCCAATGACGCACTCTTGTTTACGGTTCATTCTTGACTTGCTAGGGGGAAACAAAATGAACCTCATTGTATACACTTCCATCCACTCTGGGGAACACGGATCCTATCATTCCATCCATCCACAACATATAACATTGTCTTAAGAGCATTTCTTCTTGCTTGCTAGTGTTTTACATGTTCACTTTATTACACATGTTAGATGGATTTCTTATATGTCATTATTTATATCATATACACATGCACGTTCACACTTTTGTTTAGTGTGATCGCAGATATAGGACTCTACACGTGGCATCGATGCTCACCTTCTACCCTTCCTATACTAGTCAGCTGGAGGCATCCACATTTGTCTCATCTAGGTGCTATTGTTTCATTTTGTACTTAGCATCTTACATTACTTGTTCATACATGCTTTTTACATATTGGTTATTTCTCTAACATATTGGTTAGACCACCCCGACCTCTTCAATAGAATACAAGAGTGGTGGAATATCGTGGTCTTTGGGGTGGCCAATTATCGACTCGATTTCAAATTAAAGCATCTCAAAGTCTGTCTCAAAAAGTGGAACAAAGAGGTCTTTGGTAATATTTTCCAGGAAAAAAGTAGAGTGGCTGAAGATTTAAGGAATATTGAGGAACTTATCGATTTTGATGGTCTTAATCCGGTTCTAAAGGAGCAAGAACAAAATCTTTTGGTTGAGTATCATGACATCCTAGCTAAGGAAGAA
This sequence comes from Taxus wallichiana var. yunnanensis, assembly GCA_018340775.1. Classification (NCBI taxonomy): domain Eukaryota; kingdom Viridiplantae; phylum Streptophyta; class Pinopsida; order Cupressales; family Taxaceae; genus Taxus; species Taxus wallichiana. Next base: position 133,211,094 of record CM031234.1, read on the forward strand.
TTCTATTGGAAGTAGAAGTCAAGGGTGAAATGGCTTAGGGAGGGGGACAGGAATACCAAATTCTTTCACTTCTCAGCCACCTCCTAGACAAACCTCCTCAAGATAAATGAAATTAAGAATGAGAATGGTGAGATCCTTTTGGAGAGCAAGGAAATAAATCAAGTCATCATAAACTATTTCAAGGATATTTTTAGCAAGGTCGGGGATCGAGGAACAGTAATCAAAACAATCTCCTAAACATGTTCCGAAATTCATCTCCCCTGAAGAAAATCGGGAGCTCTTAAGGATCCCTTCTGAGGAGGAAATTAGATTTGTGGTCTTTGATATGGAACCTGACAAGTCACCTAGTCCTGATGATTTTCAAGCTTTCTTTTACCAGAAATTTTGGGAGATGATTAAGAAAGAAGTCATTGAAATGGTCCAAGATTTCTTCAATAATGGGAAGCTTCTCAGCCAGCTTAATAATACTTTCTTGGTCCTTATTCCAAAAATTGCAGGGGACAATGAATTCAAATATTTTAGACCGATCAGTATTTGTAACACAAGTTATAAAATCCTGACTAAAATCTTAGCTAGCAGAATCAGACTGGTTCTCTCTCATTTCATCTCTAAAAATCAAGGTTCTTTTGTCTCGAGTAGGTAGATTACCGACAAGTATTGTGGTGATTCAGAAGCCATCCACTCCATTTGTAACTCGACGGATCGTCTATGTTCCTTAAGTTAGATATGCACAAGGCCTATGATAGGATTACTTGGTCTTTCCTTGGTGCCATCCGAATAAAGTGGGATTTGATAATACTCGGTTATAATGATTATGACCTACACATCTACCGCTAGTTATTCGGTCTTGGTTAATGGCATCCCGGGAGGGATTCTTCAAAGTCTGGTAGAGGCTTGAGACAAGGTGACCCCCTATCTCCTTTTCTCTATGTTATAATGGTTGAATCTTTGTGCAGAATTTGTAAGTGGTCTCGCTTTCTAGGAATATTCAAGGAATCAAGATTTCTAATGGTCTCCCTCGATCCGCCTCAACCAATTTGTTGATGATAACTTCCGATTGGAAAGGCCTCGTCCAAGAAGCCACCAACTTCAAACTTGCTCTTAAGGACTATGAATCGATCTCGGTGGCAAATGGTTAATTTTCTCAAAAGTGTTGTTTACTTTATAAATGTGGATAAACAGGTCCAATTAAGCCTTGCTCGCATTCGGGCTGCAAAATCAAGTTTTTTCAAGACTCTTACTTACGTATGCCTCTTATCTACAAAAGGCCCGACATCTTTGTTAGGAACGCCCTGTTGGAAAGAGTTAACAAGAATCTTTCCTCCTGGAAAGGTATCCTCTCACAAGTGGAAAGATTCAACCCTTTGAGCTCTCTTCAAGGTGTCCCCATTTATATTATGTCACTCTTTAAACTCTCGGCCAAAATTATTGACGCTCTGGAAAAAATTCGGAAGAGATTTCTATGGGCTAGGGCACAGGATAAGTTTAAATTCCTTCTAGTGGCCTCGGGAGAAGGTCACTAGGCCAAAGATGTGTGGCGGTTTGGGTTTGAAAATTATACCTATCATGAACAAAGCTTTGGTTGTTAAAGTGGATAGATAATTGCTAGAGAGGAAGGATTTGTGGATTGATATAATAAAAAAGAAATAGCTGCGGAATTTAGGTAGAATTGACTCGTTCTTCTTTCATGAAAATCTCCCTAGAGGCTCCTTCTTCTGGAATTCTCTATTGGAATCAAAATATATCCTCTCAAAGGGATCCTTATGGGAGATTGGAAAGGGGAACATGATCATAGTTTAGGGGGATAGTTGGATTGAAGATTCCCCTTTAGCATATTAGGATATATGGAAGGAGGTGGCTCAATTCTATGAGGAGAATGGTAAAATTTGGATAAGAGATTTATGGAGTCATGATGATAAGGTCCAATGGGAAACCATAGTCCCTCCTCCCGCTTATGATGGTGATATCAAACCTTTTCAAGATCTCAATAAGAAACTCAGGTAATTCCACAACCCCATCTTCCAAACTAAGGAGGATTCCATCATTTGGAAAGAGGAAGACTCTGGAAACTATTCGTTAAATCTACCTATAGTTTACACTTCAAGAAAGATTTTCACAAAGAGTATTGGGGTAAGTTATGGATCAAGGACTTGATCCTTAAGATAAATATTTTTTATTGGCTAGTTGTTTAAAATAGAATCTGACAGGTTGAAAATCTTATAAAAAGAGGAATGCAGATCCCTAATCGATGCACTCTTTGTCGAGAGGGAAGAGAATGTGAATCATCTTTTTTTACATTGCCCTTTCTCTAAAGCGTCTTCTCTCTCACCGATTTCAGAAATTTTCAACATGCAATGGATTATGTCTTCGAATATGGAGGATTGTTGTACTCAATGGGAGACCCTTTTAGGTTCCCTTATCTATACTTGGGCTTGGAAGATTACTCACCTCATCTATTATGGGGTTTGTGGAAAATAAGGAATGATAGAGTTTTTAGATATCAAAACCTCTTATTGTGGTGGCTAAAAGGAAAATCCTAGCTGCCATAAAGGAAAATCTCAAACTGTTTAAAGGTAAAACAAAAATCCTTGCCGAAATGGGAGCAGAAGTGCGGGATAAGTTCACCTATAGACCGGTCAAGATCAAAATCCCTGGTAAGAATGTTTATGGATTAGACCTATGGGAAATATGGTAAGAGAATAAAAACATCACAAGATGATCAAGGAATTGCTAAAGTATTTTGATAAGATATCTACCAATCATACCCGACAAGATGGCCAATGTGGGAGTCCTTAGTAATGAGTACGAGAGAGATTACCGTACGTCGGAAAAGCGAAAAGCGCGTGAGAATCTACAAGTGGAGACCTCCCGAGGGAATTGAGACATATGTGGAGATGGAATACGGGTAGTATATGGATAGACTAGTTAGGCAGTCTAATGTCTTCGACGCGCACTAATGGAATCTGCGAATCTAAGGCAAAGAAGGCCCTTCTAACCTGGACTGGCGTGATAGATCGATCGGCAAGGATGACTGCTCGAAGGCTCCAATCAATATCGAGCTCTGGCGTGATTCGATCTATGGGTTGTGGAATACGTGGAAAATGACCCGGTATAGTTTCGTATCTTTCTCCGGATAGGGTCATATGGTGAATGGTAAATATAGTCAACTCTATGGATGATTCTCCGCCTAGTCCGAATTCTCTAGCTTCGTTAGTTGTTATGTCCAAAGAGGGATAATTGTTGGATGATGATAGGTGGAATTGGAGTAGACTGAAATACTAGTGTGCGTAGGACCGTTGTCTATATCCAAGCCGACTTATGGATTCGTTGGTCTGTGGGATCTGTGGATCACAACCATAAACTCTCGGTTGTTGTGGTCCTGTTATGGTCATACGCGAGATCAAGTTCTAATCCCTAGTATCCAATAATCGTATGCTTTCTCAGCTTCTATATTTAGAACCAACAGTTGTGCAATCTTCTCGTAATACCTTACATGTGCGTTCTTCGCAACCTGGATTCTTAAGCCGGTATCTATATCTACGAGGGTGTCTCCAGCGTCTGGCTGTGGAACTAAAGGATCACACCCGAATGTTTGTTCTCTTTCGAGCCCTTCTACAGTCATGTGGATGTTTTCTAGGGTAATCTGTAGTTTGGCTGACTTGACCAAAACGCATGTGCTTGGTCGTCTTCTATGTTTAATCCTCTTAACTGTGAACTGATCAGTTGTAAATCTGTGGTTGTTTGGAATACTTGTATCCTGAGATTTTGGTCTATGTCAACTATTGTTGTGACGAGGTTTGGTTGAGGCACGATTGGCTCAAATATATATTCCCTGGGCTCTTGAGGTCCCGTGATTGTCATACGAAACAAAATGCGATCTAACTGTAATGAAACAAATTCTAACTACGTGAAGTAAATCTAACTGCATATAACCTTTATTCTTCTATGAAATATTTAACAATTTAAGGAAAACAAACTATTTTAAACGTATCTAGAAATAATAACTAAACAATAATTAAAACATGCATAAGATAACCGAGTGTGGTTATTTGTCTCGTGCAATTTGATAGAATTATTCTAAATAAATATGATAGTCTAATCTATTCGCAAGATTCTCGATCCTACCTCAGAAGTGAGGAGTGAATCATAGTTTCTCAGAAACTATCAATCCCCACAGCTTCCCTGGCAATATCGAGAATAGAATGAAATGAAATAAAGCGATTAACTACTCTATTTGATATGAATCTGACTAGAACTTTGAAATTTAAAACCTGGACTCCGCAGAACAGTGGCGAATCCGATGGTGTGTATGTGATCTCGTCCCCTCAGTATGGTCTCTTCGTTCTTTCGTGTTCACGTGGATCCAGAAAAGCGTGTAATGCTAGCACCGATAGGAGTAGATTTTGGGACAAGGACAGCTCAGAATGCAGACCGAGAATGCGAGTAGGAGAGGGATAGCGCAAGAGTACAGAGCTTGGCTTATGCGATTCCTAGCGGGATTTTACTGTGAGTCATGCAACGTGAAGCGACCAGAACCTTTGACTATCCTATACGAAGAGCAAAACCTGCAACTTTAATGGCTTCCTAAGCTATTTTGTTCCAAAATAAAGACATTGCTTGCACAAGTTGGATATGTGGCTTACAACAAATCGAATAAAGCTAACCATGTATACAATGAATTGAACTAAGAACTCTAAGTCACAGTAAAACAAATTTATACAGCAAAAGGAATTCAGAGGCAAGCTTCTAACCGGATTGGATGGAGCAACAAATACCTCTGCCTGCACAAGATGGGTCTGTGGCTTACCAACAGCTGAGCAATGCTAAACCAAGTATGAAGTAAACTATGCTATCAATCCTAAGCAAGCTAACCAAAATACTAAAAACCAGAAGACTCTAACAAGGAAAAATGGTGATCAAAACTCCAGCTCAAATTCTTCACACAAACTCAGCCAAAATTCAGACCAAAATCAGACCATTTGCATGTACACAAACCATGCATTTATAGGAATTCAAACACCCAAGAATCAAAACCAAATTGAACTCCTAAACAATAAACAAAGGAAAAACACTATTCCAGGGGACCAAAAACATTAATGCATGCTCAAGTCGGCAAAGAAAAGCTGGTGAAACGTGATATTTCACGCGGGTCGCGCCAAAAGGGCGTTCTGGAAAACGCGCCCAGGACCGCCGCCCGCTGGGGCAGCGGTTGCAGAAGCGCCGGTTCAGTGGAGACCGCACAGCCTGCCGCAGTGGCGGCGGTTTCATGTCATCAAGATCAAAAGGGGCAAGAAAAGAGGGAAAAAGGGGAAAACAAAGGACACGGGGGCTAAGTGGGGTATGCGGGATGTTAACGCATATCCGAAGAGCTCTTTCTGGATCCCGAACACCTTGCGAGGAGACCTGTATCATCATTGGGGCATTTATTACACTGCTCCACAAAGACAAGACTTACAATTTTGGGTACGTACATATTGCCCCCTCGGAGAAGCGTTTTAGCCATGAAAGGGCATAAAACGGTGGGTCCGAGTATGGCAGTCCCGAAATGGGGGGTTTAGAAGTTATACCTTACACGTCCGTGTGTCGAAATGGCGCCATCCGAAATTCCCGCTACCTGCAAAATGAAAAGAGATCTCAAGTGCAGATAGATACAATAATTTGAAAAATAAACGCTAAAATAACAGGGAAAGAGGATGTACCATTTGTGCGGGGATAGGAACTTACCTCCGTCAGCGCTCCAAACCTGCGAAAAAGTCATTTTAAGACGAAATAGAACAATATATATATGAAAGTGGGCCCATTTTCCTATTCATTTGCGCGAGTTGATTTGATCGATTTTGAGCTCTGGGACCCACGGTGATGGTTTCTCGCGTGAGTATAGTCGAAACGTCCGCAGTGAGATCGTGATCATGCCTCCACGTGCGGAACGCCACCCCGCGAGATCACAGGTTGGTTTTCTTCAATTTTGCATTTTTCCCCCTTCAAATTTGAAATGGCAAATTATTTGTAATGGGGGGGTTATTTTTGAAAATGTTTGGTTCAAAAGGTCCATCTAGGGGGGGCGCCTACTGGGTAGGCTCTTTTTTAGCTAAAATGGTCTATTTTTGCGTTTTTTGACTTTTTAGGTTAAAACCCGCGGGTTTTCGGATCACGACCGCCGCGGCCGGCAGCTGTGGGTGGCGGTTACAGACGACCACCCGCCCCGATCGGTGGTGGCGGTTACGAGACCGCCACCTTTAAGGCGGCGGTTACAAAACCGCCTCCCTGCTCAGGGCGGCGGTTTTGCACAGAATGCAAAAGAGCTTGTTTTGGAGACTTATACTTATATTTTCTTACATTTCTGTACGTTTTTATGACTCTCCCTGCATTGATTAGATACTAACTTGCTCTGTTTTGTGTGTTTTTGGGTGTATGCAGGCGAGGGAGGAGTACATTAGATGGAGCCGGGAGAGAGAGTGTGATTGGTTGCCTGGGTATTGGATGCCCTTTCGCCAGACGAGGAGGACACGTTGCAGAGGGCCGGCATATTGCGTATATCGCGTGTGCCCCATGTTACGCCATCGAGTCACATCCTTTGTGACTTATTTTCTTATTGGGATGCAGATCGGAACACTTTCCGACTGCCAGGTGTCCGCGGTGAGTGGACTATTACTCTGGAGGATGTCTACCGTATCTTGGGGGTCCCGATCATCGGGAGGAGACTCACACTGGAGACAGCTGGGTCCAGAGCACAGATTGCACAGTGGGCAGGTTATATGGGGGATGCAGCTATTTCCACGGGGCCGAAGAAGGGAGTGAGAGTTAGATCCATTCCTTCTTTGCCCATCCCCGTATTTCGACAGGCCATCATGGGGATCCTTGCCTCGAGACTGATCGGGGACAAGGGAGGGGATACATTGTTATACTGCTGGGCCCCCATCATTGCACAGATAGAGGGGCATGGCCGGATATACGCCTGGGGGGCAGACATTTTGGGGACCACCTATCACGACTTATATAGGGTGGTCCATTTACAGGGACAGTCATTGAGCCACCCAACTCTAGTCATGAGTTGGGTGTATGAGCATTTTATTCCTTATGGCAGAGGCGTGGAGGTGGCAGATCCTGGGGCTGTGAGGGCAGCCAGGTGGTCAGATATGTCGGTGCTTAGAGCACCTCACCAGCCCAAGAGCTTTCCCTCACCACAAAGCAGATATGGAGGCTGCACTGCACTCACTCATGGCCGGCATTTGGGGAGAGGAGACTCTCACATTGATCTCTTGCTCCACCACAGGGCAGCTTATCGACCGTGTGGGACGGGTGGAGGTACATCCTTTCTGGCAGGTCCCTCAGCCAGCCTCGGCCTCCCATATGTGGGCATGCTTCCTCCAAAGGGCACCCGCCCATAGATCACCCGGGAGGCTAGAGGGGGCCTAGAGGCCGTGGTGGACAAAGCTGGTCACCCCCGGTATTCCTATTGCAGCCTAGGGGATTGTTCGGGCCGAGGGAGAGCAGTGCGCCCGGCACCTTTACTTGGATTATCATGGGTCCCGCTCATAAGCAGCGATGACCCTATAGATATTGACTCTGATTCTGAGGAGTCCACAGAGGGAGGGTCGGAGGAGCAGACGGATGATAGCGATCCTGAGTGGCATGACACCCAGGATATCATGCAGGCAGAGAGGGAGGAGCAGAGTGCAGAGAGAGAGACTCTAGTTTCAGAGGAGCCACTCTCTCAGGGCCGTGGTGGAGAAGACGAGTCCGTTGCGGGGCGTCATGTTGCTCCGACTACAGGAGCAGCCCCCCAGCCGGCAGCGGCATCAGTGGCAGGTGCTGGCCCTAGTGACCCATCTTGGAGGCCCGGTGATCCGAGTAAGTTATCCTTTCTCCCTTTCAATGCTAGTTTGATTTAGGACTTGTTTTAATTGCTATCTCTCCTTATATTTGTATCTTGTATATTTTAGCCTCTTGCCTAGTTTCTAATTCGTCTTTCTTCTTTGTTTTGCAGAGACTGTCGACGAGTGGCGGGATCTAATCCGTAGGGTATGCACTGATTCTCTGATGATCCCTATGGATAAGACCCATGCGGAGCTATCTGTAGATGCCGGGAGCCTTCAGCAGCCGGCAGGCATACTGACGTCTTTGCTCCCATTTGGCACGTGGCTAGGATGGTGTCGACTCTCCGTACAGAGTTGGCGGGCTATAGGACAGCCGAGCGTCTTATGAGGAGCCATTCTCATGGTGAGACCACGGCTGCTCCTCGAGACCCTGAGCCCTCCGTGCATTCAGAGCCGGCGTAGCCGAGTCCCAGCGAGGGCGCACCTTCGCCGGGATCGCGTAGGGGTTGAGAGGCCACTTGGCTCCTATGCACTTTTTGTATTATAGATTCTTTTGTGTATTACGGGCTCTTTGAGCGTTTTGACCATGCCTAGTGCATGATGGCATTGTATACAAACATTGATTATTTATATATATGCATTCGTTTTTGGATCAAAAGCTTGTCACTCATGTGTGTCCTTTCTATTTCCAACTGCTTTGTGTATACTACGATGTATGTTTTATATGCTTTCTAGAATGTATGCAATGGAAAACTGATGATGCAAATGTTTGCTTTCTTTTTGTGTTTCATGATGCTGATACATGATATTGTAGATATATTGTGATCTTAAATCTTAGCTTTTGTTAGCAATTTGGATAACTCATGCTTGTTTTGGCAAAGTGATGAAAATAACCAGTATGATGAATAGATTAACTTGCCCCGCTCCTAACTCCACGCAACCAGTAAGATGCGAGGGCTCATCACCAAGAGCCAAGAAGGGCGCAAGTTTATGAGAAATGGGGAAATGATAGTGATGAAAGACAGACGAAGCTTTGGTGGAACCAAATTGGAAGCTACAAGCTTACTCTACCTGAATGACTTCATAGTTTTGGGTGCAACTTGCTTTGCGGTTTATCCAGACTTAGACCCGTAGATGGCCACATAGTAGACAAAATCTGGTTTTAGGATTTTTAACTCTCTTGGAATTTTGAGCATCTGATTCATTCGTTTTTGACTCAAAGTTTGAATAGTTTGTTTATGACCTTTTAACGTTTGCATTGTCTAGAGGACCCCCTACACTTTGCCCCATGCTACTAGTAAGAAGCGTGGGTTTATCACCGTGGGCAAGGCATAGGCGAGTAAGGGCATTTCCATCCTTTCCCAACCCTACGTCACTAGTAAGAGACGCAAGCTCATCACCGAAGGTTGGTGGGGCAAGGAAATGTGTAAAAATAAAATTTTCTGTTTAATCACTTTTTGACTTGTCTTTTTGAGTAAAATGTCAGTATATGCTTGTTTCCAAAGAGATGTGTATATGGGATAGATGTGACACCATGAAGCTTCTAGAACAGACCATAGGCAAGACACCTATCCTAAGAAGAAATCAAAGCGAGAACAAACTTGCAGATCTTGGTATGGTTACCGTTAGGACTTCGTCATGTTTGATTTTATTTGATAAAAGATTCCAAGATGACTTGATGATACCGAAGATGGAGAGGTATGATTAGAAAGTTTTGTGCCAACAACATCATGAGTTTGTAATGAATTACTTTGAGAATAGATTCCTTGATCACAATTTGTGTAAGAACAAGTGGACAAAATGATCCTAATCTATATGGAAATGCAATGTAGATAGTTATATAGGCAGCGCTTGCTGCTTATGCATAGAAACGTTTGAGGTGGAGGGAATTGACTGTTTCGCCAAACTCCTCACCTTCTAGCGTGCATAAGAGGTATGCACCATTTCCGTAGTCCTTCGTGACTCGGTATGGGCCCAACCATTTGGGCCGGAATTTCCTTCCTTCGCCGGTCTTCTTGTCGATCCGGCTGTCTAGTCTTAGAACTAGATCACCTTCATATATGTCACGTTCATAGACTTTTGTTATATCGCCGGCACATTCGGTCAAAGATAAGCTCTATGCCACTGCTCAAAGATCTAACCTAGTTTCATCTAGGCTTTCTAGTTGGGAGAGACGTGCTTCTCTATAAGCGTCTTCATCCAGAATCCCTTGTAATGAAATGCGGAGACTGGGTATTTCGACCTCAAGCGGGAGAACTGCTTCTGCCCCAAATACTAGCGAGAAAGGAGTTGCTCCCGTTGGTGTTCTTATTGAGGTTCGGTGGGCCCACAAGGCCGGATATAACTTCAAATGCCAATCCCACTTGTTTTCTTTCACTGTTTTAAGGAGAATGGCTTTCAGCATTTTGTTTGTTGCTTCAGCCTGTCCGTTAGCTTGGGGATAATACAAGGAAGCCGTATGATGGCTTATTTTGAACTTACCGCATAGTTCGCGAACTTCTTCATTTTTGAAAGAAGTTCCATTATCAGAGATAATGATTTGCGGGATACCGTACCTACAAATGATTTGATTCAAGATGAACTTAGCGATCACCGAGCCAGGTACGGTAGTAAGAGGCATAGCCTCTACCCATTTGGTAAAATACTCAGTGGCCGTGATTATAAAATTGTGGCCATCTGTGGATGAGGGAGAGAATTTCCCTATTAAGTCTAGGCCCCATGTAGAAAAGGGCCATGGAGTAGCGATTGGTTGCAGAGCTTGTGCTGGCATGTGGATCTCGTGAGAGAATTCTTGGCACTTATGACACCTGCGTGCAAACTCTATCGCGTCATGTTCTAGAGTGGGCCAGAAATAGCCCATTCGATGTATTTTTCGAGCAAAGTGGCATGACACCGAAGTGGCCTCCACATATACCGCTGTGGGATTCATGGAGAATCCTCTTGGACTCTTCTGTGTCGACACATCTTAAGAGCATTCCATCGAATGCTTTTCGATAGAGCACCTGCTCTATGATGACATATTTAGATACGATTATGCGTAACCGCCTTCTTTGTTGCGGTGTAACTGCCTCCGGGTACGTATGGTCCATGATATAATTAATGATATCAGTGTACCAAGGGCACTTAGAGATAGAAGGTCGAGTTTCGATGTAGTATACGCATTCATCTGGAAAGTTTAAATCTACTAGATCACCTCCGTCTAATGGGTTGTCAGCTAACCAATCCGCGATGATTTGTCCTTTAACTGACTTCTGGTTTACAAACGTTAATTCGAACTCTCCCATTAAGGTTATAAAACGTCCAGCTTTTTTGGACAAGGACCCTTGTGTGAGAAAAGTCCGTAAATGGTCCGTTTTTACCATGACCTTTGTTTCTTGATTCAGCATGTAATGTCTTAGACGTTTAGTAGCAAAGACTATGGCAAGGCATTCTCGTTCTCCCTGTGTATAGCGTGTTTCATAGTCGAGCAATGTTCGGCTAATGAAATAAATCACACGCTCTCTCTTGTCATCGTCTTCTTGGGCCAACATACAGGCCAGCGAGACATCGGTAGCCCGTGAGTATAGAATTAACGGGTGATCTAGCTTAGGTGGCATTAGCGTAGGTGGTGATAACAGGAAACGCTTGACCGCTTCAAAAGCTTCATTGCAATCTTTAGTCCAATCAATGCTATAGTCCTTCTTGAGTAAATTGTTGATTGGATGAACGGCGAAGCTTAGATCCGGGATAAATCTCTGGATTGCACCCAGCTTTTCCGAGAAATGATCTGATTCCAGATTCACTCGAAGGTGGGACCATTTCGAGGACAGCCCGAATTTTGGTTGGATCAACATCGATCCCTCGTGATGATATGATGTAACCTAGGAGTTTTCCTCCTGTTACACCAAATACGCATTTCTCTGGATTTAGCGTGACTCCGTATTCTATTAGACGTGAAAGAATGATGCGGAGTACTTCGGGATGGTCACGACGCTTCTTGGCCTTAGCCAACAAGTCATCTACGTAGGATTCCACGATTTTATGAATTAAATCGTGAAATATGTATGTCATGGCCCGCTGGTACGTAGCACCAGCATTCTTGAGACCGAATGGCATAACAACAGAGCAATAGGTTCCCAAGGAGTTATAAAGGTGGTTTTAGCTTGATCTTGCTCGGATATTCCGATTTGATTGTATCCCGAGAATCCATCCATGAGAGACAAGAGTTCAAAACCAGTGCATTGATCAACAATAACGTCTATAGATGGTAATGGGAAGTCGTCTTTAGGACAAGCTTTGTTGATATCTCGAAAATCTATGCAGATGCGTATCTTTCCGTTTTTCTTGAGAACGGGAACGATGTTAGATACCCATTGGGAGTAGTCAACTGGCTTGATGAATCCTACCTGAAGGAGTTTTATTACCTCCTCTTTTACCATGAGAGCTACTTTGGGCTTCATGGGTCTTGATTTTTGTTTAATTGGCTTTCAGATCTCGATCTAGTGACGAGGTTGTGCACCGCAATGTGGGGTGCGACTCCTGTCATCTCTTTGTAATTAAATGCAAATGCCTTTTGATGTTCTTTGAGAACCTGAGTATGTATTTCTACTTCTTCTGGGGTTAATGAAGAACCTAGTTTCAATATTCTTGGTTCATTCTCTGTCCCAATGTTGACATCGATTGTTTCTTCGATTAAAGAGGCGTTACCCTCTTCGAACTCAGGTGGTGCTGGAGGTAAATCTATATCATCCCCATTTTCTATCACAGATATGCTAGGTTCCTTTGTGAGGGAAGATCCGTTATGGGATTTCCAAGTAGGAAGATGAATGCGGAATCGTGAGATAAATCTAGCATGTGATAGAGAGATGTAGTGCCGCATAGGTATTTAAGTAATCCAAAGTAGCCGCATCGTTTCCAACATGGTCTAGGATGGTAGATTCACTTCTGTTTGAAAGAGGATTTGTCATTGTTTTTATCAATGGTTCGTTACGAATGGATACTGTGAAGTGAGTATCTTCTAGCTCATTGCTTGGAGTAAAACGTGATGCTGAGGTTGTTATCGAATTAGTGAGAAGATTTTTTCTCGTGGGATTGCTTCAATGGATATGAAGTTAAACGCCTTGCTTAAATCTAATACAGCGTTTTTGTAGAGTTGTAAATGTTCGGCTTTAGTTTCATATATTTCAGAAACTTGGTTTGTTACTAATTGCGAGTCTCCGAGGACTCTGATGTTATCAATACCAATTCTTTTGGCTAAGGTAAGGCCAAGGAGGAGAGCTTCGTACTCAGCGCCGTTGTTTGTGCATTCAAAGTTTAACTTAAAAGAGAATGGGAGGACCTTCTCCTCGGGCGAGGTAAGAATTATACCTGCCCCCGCTCCATAGCGGCATTTAGCTCCATCGAAATGGAGAGTCCAATACTTAGCCGGGAGTATAGATGTAGGGGCATCTGCTGCGTTTGCACACTCTACTTCTACCATACAGAGATCTTCTACTGGCAAGGAACCAACACCTAGGGAAAATCCCATGCCTACTGAATCGAATGGTAAGAACATTGGTGAATCTTGTTCTATCAACTCAACGATCTTCGCAGTAGTCCCTAATGATACTGTTTCTTTAGTTTTACCTTTAGGGGTTGGAGTTGTTTTGGCTATGCTGGTAGTTTCAAGATCCGTCGTAGGTATCAACTTTTCCTCTGGCTTTGGGTCAGAGGGTTTATTAAGTTGATTTGTTGGAAGTTCAAATTCTGAGTGCACCCCTGGTCTTTTCTTTAAATCAGCTAGGTGCAAATCGAAAGGTTTTGGGTCGCCTTTGGCTACAAATACCTTTCCCAGATGCAAGAATCTTACTTCTTGAAATAGCGTGGAAGGGATTGCCTTCATTCGATGTATCCAAGGTCGGCCGAGGATCATATTATAGTTAGTTTCCCGATCTATAATATAGAATTCAGTCAAGATGGTTTTGGGCCCTAAGGTGACCGGCAAAGATTATAGTTCCTATCAAGTGGCTTTAAGGCTATCATAGCCTCTCAAGGTGTTTCGTGTAGTGGAACATTGTTTCTCCATATCCAAGTTTTTGGAGGAAAGAGAAAGGGACTATGTTAACCGCAGCCCCATCGTCAACCATCGCCCATTTTACGTAATTATTGTAAACCCACACTTGCAAGTGTAAGGCTGGATCACCTCGGCGTGCGATCTCAGATTCGTAGGCATTTTACTTATTTCGAAGATGAATTCGACATCCTTGATCTCGGCTGCCCTGAGGATGGATATCAAAATCTATATGATTTACTTGTGTTTGGGTGGTGGAGTGATATTAATTAAATGACCTAAGCCTAGTGCCTCTAAAAGAGCAGCTCTGTGAGGGGGAGAGTTCTTTAGCAAGTCCAAAAATGAAATGTGTGAAAAGGTCTTTGTTAGGTCACTAATTAAATCATAGCACCGATGGGTTTTTCAATTATTTGTCGACTCTATCCTGTCTCTCGCAGATGACTTGGGCTCTGGTTGAGAGAAATACTCTCGTGTTCTTGTTATAGCTTCGATAGGTAGTTCAGCGTCTAATTCTACCAAACTAACTATCTTAGGTCTTGGTTGAGCTCCCAACCGTGGCGCAATCGACGGATTTAATGAAGTCGAGGCTTCATGGTCATTGTTTCCTATTATTGCACCTTTGTTTGTTACTCCTTGATTCATTTATCGATTATTATCGTGATTTGGGAGTGGATCGTTAAAGATCTGAGGGAGCATTTTGAGGGGAAACCGCCTCGCGAATGTATTTGGTGATGATGAGACGGGATCTCGCCAAAACAAGTCTCGTGAAGAATTGTCTTTGTTCTTCCGAAAACGCGTTGCATGAACTTGTTGTAGTCACGACACGTTCTAGTGTCATGACCCTAAATTTTATGGAAACCACAATAAGAATTGGGATTGTAATTCGTGTTTTGTTGGTTTGGTGTGTATTGTGGCCTAAAATTCCGATCAAACTGTTGCCTATTAGGACTAAAGTTTTGTTGTTTCTGGTTTTGATTTTGGTTTTGATAACCAAATGAGTTTTGGCTTGGTCCTTGCATGGGATTTCGCCGTTGTTGTTGTTGTTGTGGATGATTAAAATCCACTGTATTGACCGTTGGGGTAAAATTATTGTTTCGTTGATTGTTTGTTTGTGACGGAGTATTAACAACATTTACCCTCTTGGGCTGGTCGGTTACCCCATCCGTTGTTACCCCACGATTTTTGTTAAGGATTTTGGGTCCTTGATTGACGTTTGTGGTAGTTGTAGTATTTTGAGTAGAGGTGATTAACCTCCCGTTTGCTCCATACGCCTTACGACCACTATCTATTGCTGCCTGGTCTATTCGTAGAGCGCTCTCAAGTACTTCATCATAAGTCCTTAGTGGGAACTTCTGGACTTCTTCCTTCACTTCTCTGCTGAGAGAATGAAGGAATAAATCGCATAGTTCCATCTGATCCATGTTTGGAGCGCTTGCCGAGGAATAAAGGACTGTGCGCCACCTTTGGATGAAATGGGCGACAGATTCGTTATGTTCTTGCTTGATGTGTAAGAACTCCCTGATTCCTGTCCTTAATAGCTTGTTCATGTCGAAGGCTTTGATGAACTCAGACACGAGTTGTTTGAATGAATGTATGGAAGCTTCGGGTATTCTGTAATACCAATCGAGAGCAATGCCTTCCAGCATTTTGGGGAATATTTTAGCAACAACCCCATCCCATGGGAGTAATTCTCGAATGGCTGTAGCGTAAGCTTTGATATGCACGTTTGGATCTCCCTCACCCTTGAACTTGGGCAAATCGGGAAGAGGCCTTGGAAGCATAACGCTTCGTATGGTGAAATCTAAGGGCTCCTTCAAATATTCTGAATAAGTCCCTATCGCATATGTTTCAACCATTGATGGTGTCTGTTGAGGAGGCGGTGGCGGAATGGGTTGTTGATATGGCATAACGTACGCGCGGGCAGGGCATAAGGCAACCCTCGTATTTGGGAAAACATGCCGGGAGAGGAGAACATATCCCCTTGTGGCGATTTTGAATACATGTTTAAGTACGAAGGGGTATTATCCAGGAATGGATTGCTCTGTACTAGACCTGGAGGAACAGTGCTAGTGATAGTGGGTCTAGTTGGCACTTGTTGTGAATACTGAGGAGTCATACCTAATGTGCCTGCTCCTGTGAGGAGATCTACTTGGCTAGGATGGTGCGGAGGATTGGAACTCCCTGTTTGTATGAATCTTGAATTTTGACTTGCTTGGGAAAGTTCTAATCCTCTAACCTTCTCTATTAGAGTTGAAATGACTTCGTTTGGTGAAGTCACGATATCGTGCCTTGGTGGCGTTTGTTGTATGCTATGGTTTTCATGGAGGTATGTGATATCCTGCTATGAACTGATCATTATCTTGCCAAGCATCTCTGAGAGTATTTTCTATACGTGATGGCATAGAGGTATTTTCTTGAGGAGAGGACTCTGGGCTGTATTTGCAAACCTCCTACAGGTGGGTACATACCCGGGGAGCGTTGTTCACTCCTAGGATAACGTATTGAGTACTCGTCATCTAGAACCGAGTATGGGTCTGATTGTCTACTAATATGTGGTCTAAGTAGCATCTGAGGAGATGAAACAGATTCTCCAGTAAATGTCATATTGTTTGAGCCTGAAGGCTCTGTTTGTGTTTGAGCGAGTTGTTCCAACCCCTCTGCTTGGAAGGACGAGTTATATCTAGTCCTTGGAG
Organism: Taxus wallichiana var. yunnanensis; assembly: GCA_018340775.1. NCBI lineage: Eukaryota > Viridiplantae > Streptophyta > Pinopsida > Cupressales > Taxaceae > Taxus > Taxus wallichiana. Next base: position 133,227,632 of record CM031234.1, read on the forward strand.
TTTGCGTTGACAACTGACTAGTTGAATAGTTGTCACCCCACATTGAGAGTGAGGGTGATGACTGTCTATTCTGTTGGGCATAATATGCCTCAAGACCCAGGAGGGGTCTGCCATATGCATCGAATCCCGACATATTCGGGGGGTATATGAATACCCGCAGAATAATGGGAAGGAGCGAAGGTGATTTGGATAAGATGAAACTTCTCAGAGAGAAGGTGAAGCAATTGTAAGTTTCACGTCGGGTTCACCAATTTTGTACGTCGGAAAAGCGACAAGCGAGCGTGAGAATCTACAAGTGACTCTTCCGCGTACCCGACCTCCCGAGGTCGTGCCGAGACAGCCGGTGGAGATGGAATACAGGTAGTATACGGATAGACTAGTTAGGCAATCTAATATCTTCGACACGCACTAATGGAATCTGCGAATCTAAGGCAAAGAAGGCCCTTCTAACCTGGACCGGTGTGATAGATCGATCGCCAAGGATGATCGTCAAGGCTCCAATCAATATCGAGCTCTGGCATGATTCGATCTATGGGTTGTGGAATGCGTGGGAAATGACCCGGGATGGTTTCGTGTATTTCTCCTGATAGGGTCATATGGTGAATATAGTCAACTCTATGGATGATTCTCTGGCCTAGTCCAGAATTCTCTAGCTTTGTTAGCTGTTATGTCCAGTAGGGATAACTGTTGGATGATGATAGGTGGAATTGGAGTAGACTGAAATACTAGTGTGCGAGGCTGTTGTCTATATCCAGCTAACTCTTGTGGATTCGTTAGGGGCTGTGGGACATATGGATCACAACCATAAACTCTTGGTTGTTGTGGTCCTGTTATGGTCATACGCGAGATCAAGTTCTAATCCCTAGTATCCAATAATCGTATGCTTTCTCAGCTTCTATATTTAGAACCAACAGTTGTGCAATCTTCTCAGAATACCTTACAGGCGTTCTCGCAACCTGGATTCTTAAGTTGGTATCTATATCTACGAGGGTGTCTCCTGTCTGGGTTGTGGAACTAAAGGATCACACCCGAATGTTTGTTCTCTTCGAGCCCTTCTTTAACTCATGTGGATGTTTTCTAGGGTAATCTGTAGTTTGGCTGACTTGACCAAAACGCATGTGCTTGGTCGTCTTCTATGTTTAATCCTCTTAACTGTGAACTGATCAGTTGTAAATCTGTGGTTGTTTGGAATACTTGTATCCTGAGATTTTGGTCTATGTCAACTATTCTTTGTGACGAGGTTTGGCCGAGGCACGATTGGCTCAAATATATATTCCCTGGGCTCTGAGGTCCCGTGATTGTCATACGAAACAAAATGCGATCTAACTGTAATGAAACAAATTCTAACTACGTGAAGTAAATCTAACTGCATATAACCTTTATTCTTCTATGAAATATTCTAACAATTCTAAGGAAAACAAACTATTTTAAGCGTATCTAGAAATAATAACTAAACAATAATTTAAAACAGACAAGATAACCGAGTGTGGTTATTTGTCTGCAATTTGTAGAATTATTCTAAATAAATAAATAGGTCTAATCTACCTGCAAGATTCTCGATCCTACCTCAGAAGTGAGGAGTGAATCATAGTTTCTCAGAAACTATCAATCCCCACAGCTTCCCTGGCAATATCGAGAATAGAATGAAATGAAATAAAGCGATTAACTACTCTATTTGATATAAATCTGACTAGAACTTTGAAATTTAAAACCTGGACTTCGCAGAACAGTGGCGAATCCGATGGTGTATGTGATCTCGTCCCCTCAGTATGATCTTCTCGTTCTTTCGTGTTCACTTGGATCCAGAAAAGCGTGTAATGCTAGCACCGATAGGAGTAGATTTTGGGACAAGGACATGCTTCTGCACGCAGCACTCGAGAATGCGAGTAGGAGAGGGATAGCGCAAGAGTACAGAGCTTGGCTTATGCGATTCCTAGCGGGATTTTACTGCGAGTCATGCAACGTGAAGCGACCAGAACCTTTGACTATCCTATACGAAGAGCAAAACCTACAACTTTAATGGCTTCCTAAGCTATTTTGTTCCAAAATAAAGACACTGCTTGCACAAGTTGGATATGTGGCTTACCAACAACTGAATAAAGCTAACTGTATACAATGAATTGAACTAAGAACTCTAAGTCACAAGAAACAAATTTACAAAGAAAAGGAATTCAGAGGCAAGCTTCTAACCGGATTGGATGGAGCAACAGCACTGCCTGCACAAGATGGGTCTGTGGCTTACCAACAGCTGAGCAATGCTAAACCAAGTATGAAGTAAACTATGCTATCAATCCTAAGCAAGCTAACCAAAATACTAAAAACCAGAAGACTCTAACAAGGAAAAATGGTGATCAAAACTCCAGCTCAAATTCTTCACACAAACTCAGCCAAAATTCAGACCAAAATCAGACCATTTGCATGTACACAAACCATGCATTTATAGGAATTCAAACACCCAAGAATCAAAACCAAATTGAACTCCTAAACAATAAACAAAGGAAAAACACTATTCCAGGGGACCAAAAACATTAATGCATGCTCAAGTCAGCAAAGAAAAGCTGGTGAAACGTGATATTTCACGGGTCACGCCAAAAGGGCGTTTCGGAAAACGCGCCAGACCGCCGCCGCTAGGCGGCGGTTACGAGACCGCCGCCTGGTGGCGGCGGCTGCACATAGGACCGCCGCCCGGCATGGCGGGGTTTGCACATCAAGATCAAAAGGGGCAAGAAAAGAGGGAAAAAGGGGAAAACAAAGGGCGGGGCTAAGTGGGGTATGCGGGATGTTAACGCATATCCGAAGAGGATTTTCCGGATCCCGAACAACCTGAGGAGACTTGTATCATCATTGGGGCATTTATTACACTGCTCGCGAGGAGACCTTACAATTTTGGGTACGTACAATTACCCCCTAATATTAATTATGAAATCATTAAGGGAGAATTTAGGATAAGTGATACATGAGTGGGGGAAAGTATTCCAGGTACCATGCTAGCTTTTACAAAAAGCATTGTTTTTATTCGACCATTGATAGGGTGAACAACTTATTGGTTGTGAAAATATTTTGTTGGGATGAAAACTTTGGCAATGTGCAGATGGGTGGAGATAGGATTCGAGTGGAACCCACTAGTCAGAACATGGAGGAGAGTAACCGGGATCTTTGGAACAAGCTTAAAGTTGGTGGATTTAGCAATTATATTGCTAAATTACATGGTCATGACCTAGCTATGTCAAAGGACTTCGGAAAATCTTGGAAAGAGGGGTTTTTTACTATCCACGGTGTGCAAGTTGAGGTCTCGATTCCAATATAGCCAGCGTGGACTGATATGAAGATGGAAGGGTTAAAAATGAAAGAACCCATAGATACCTCGAGATTGATCGATTCTTCATTGGCAAGGAGACATGTTACTTCTTCACGGATGGCATTGTGCGTTCATGCATTCATGGGGTCTAGAAGGATGTTTTCCTGTAAGTTATGAAATATATTATGTTGGAGGGTAAGTATAGAAAAATCTATACCCATCACATGACCTTCCTCAACATGTTTTGTCACAAGTTTATGGTTAGTATTCCCTTTTTCTTGCCACCTCTCTTTCGAATTCGTTGATGGCTTTCTAGAATGAGAAAGCTGAGTTGCCCCTCCATGAGGGCCTAATTCTTCTTCTGGTTGAGAATGGCAAGCTGGTTTTGGATTATCCTTTGACAACGGCCCTAGAGGAGCAAGCCAAGGAAGATGATATTACTCTTGTGGAGTGTCTAACTAAAATGAAAGTGGGTAAGGGTATCCTCCAAGGGAATGAGAAAGATAAAGACAAAAATGAGGGTGGTGTTGGGGAAGCCAATGCTTCGAGGAAGAATGAATGTGTGGGAGATCCCATTGTATTTGAAGAATGGAGCAGGAAGATGTTGTATTTAGAAGGGGTCCTAAAAGCCATGGAGGACACGAACGAGGGGCAAAGGGAGTCCATTCTGAACATCATCAACATTTTAAAGAAGATGGTCATGGATCAGGTCCAGATAAAACACAGAATGAGGGAGCTGGAGATTCGATCTCGCTTGACAGAGTGGAGGGAATTGAAGGGGAAAAGAAAAGGAGGAGATTCAACCTTCACATAAGTATCTTAGAGGAGGAGTAAGTGATGGATGGTACTGGAATCCAGGATGGATGTTGCTGGCCTAGGGCCTCTAGTGGTTTTTTTCTTGTTGCGAGAGGTTTTTAGTTCTCTGAACTATGTGCGGACTCTTTGGAAAAGCTGTGGTGTCTTGTAGTTTTTTGGTCTTTTTTGTCCTCTCTGGGGTCCAGATCCTGCAATGTAAGAGTTAAGCCTGTTTAACTCATCTTTTTGGGACCCCTTTCTATTTTTTTCCTATTTTGTTTCTGGTTGTGTTCCTCTCTTTTATCTTGGCCCCGGGAGCCGATCCTATTTTTGCCTTATCTAATAAAAATTTCTCTAACATGCTAATGGGTGTTCCATGTGCAAAGACTTGTTTTTTAGAATTATATGTTTCCTTGACTACTTGTTTGTTTGTTTCTACTTGTCTATTATCATTTTCCATTATATGCGGGCTTTGCCCTATGTTTGTGTGCATACTTGCTTGTTGTTTATGACCATGATGGCCTTGTGTGTCTTGTGACATTGTGAGTGATGTCCGTGTGTTTCGCAACCCGCTTTGTGTGGCTTCCTTGTTTTCTTACGTGTTGACATTTACTACATTATCTCGCATAGCTTACACATGTTTTATATATGCATGCATTGTTTGCTTTACACTTCTCTTTGGCTAGCCTTCTTGTTTGTGTGTGCCTTAGTTTATACTCGCACTTTCCAGGTATACTGATTCAAAGTGTGGTTGGTCCTCTCATGGGTGCATTCTCCTTTAAGCGATGTCGCATGCGCCCCTATTATCAGCTAATTTTGACTTCACAAAATTAATAAGCATGATTTTTTATAAAAAAATTAAAATTATTCTATTGCTTGATTTATCACCCTCCTCGCAATCATCTTATTCTTGTGATCATTTTGGTCTTCGTTTCATCCATTTCGGGTGAGAACTCCTCCCCGTGAGTCCTGTTTGCATTAAAATTAATTAATTAATATTTAATTAATTTATTACCCTTTTATTTTAATATTTTAATTTTATTAATTTTGGGGTTTTTAATTAAATAAATATTCATTAAAAATCAATCAACAAGTTTTTGTCATTGTCGTGGGAAATAAAAATTCCACCTCCAATTGTCGGGGATGCCAAATTGGCTTTCTACTCTCGGATTTCCCTTTCTGGAAAAATCTTCTTTTTTCCCCGCTTGTGGAATTTCTCCTGCTGATTGCCAACCCAACTAGATGGAAAAATGGCAAAAGATCTCCCAATTTCCCACATGGGGAAATAAATGGGAATTGTCAGCCTACTTTGCCATTGCCACGGGCTAGATGATTAAGTTTTTTCCCATATTCCCCTGGCAATTAATTCCCACTACTTAAAGAAGGGGAAATTAGTTATTTCAACGAAAAGAAATAAGCGATCTTTAATCCTCTTAATTTTTCCTCTGTGAAATAAAGTTGGAAAAATTCATGCGAAGAAGCTTCGAAGATATTTTATTTCCAATTTCTTCTTATTTCCTGTAGAAGCATTTTCGAGAGAAATATTTGTTTGCAAGATTTCATAGCACATTCTTCACAAACAATTAATTCTCCACTCATTTTCCAGGAGGAATAAGAGTAATTCTCACACATTTTTCTACACATACAACCAGGGAGAAGAGATAACTTCCTACACATTATTAGAAGGAGTGGTTATGTGCGAAAAGTAATAAGAATAGAAACCCAACAAGGTTTTGCAAGAAGAGATCCACGCATTTCTCTAAAATCTAACCACGTCTAGCTAAATACACATTCCGTGTAGGCAAATAAATTCCCATGCCCATCCAACGAAGGAGATCTCCACACATGCACAGTAGTCATAAGAACAAAACAAATAGGAGGCCACACATAGGAAAAAAGGAGGAATAAAGTCCTAAGAAAAGTTGTATTCCCATGTGTCAGGGAAAGGAATAAAGATAAAAATCCAAAAAAATCCATCCACATTGCCCAAAATAAAAACAAAGAGTAACTTCCCATACCTTCACTTGGAGGAGCAGCAGTTTCAACACATTCAAAGCTTCATATTTTTCCCACGCAAGTTGTGAAAGAAGTGTAGAAGAAAACAATCCACACGTACAACAATAAAAAACAAGTTTCAATGCATATGCAAAAAGTAATAAAGATTGGTCAGCATAAGACAAAATCCACTCAGCTGTATATGCATTGGCAAAGAGAAACACAGCTATCCAAAGGAAAACCAAGCATTCCACACATTGGAGAAGATTATCCACACATTTGCAACAGAGGGTTGTCCACGCAGTTAAAGAAAATAAAAACTAGATTGAATAGATCACGCAATTGTTTCTACACCCAATAGTCATACACCGGTCAAAGGAAATGGTCACAAACATTTGTTAAAATTGTTCCTACGGAGGTCAAGGATCCATCACACCCAAATCAAGGTCCATGCATTCATCAGGCAGTCCAAGCACAACCTGCGCTTTGATTGAAAGGAGGAAATAATAAACACGTTGTTCACACATTTGCCAAAGGATAATAAGGAGATCCATACGCTTTCACAAGGTAGATTAAAGAAAATATTTTCAATGCAAGGAAGATATTATTTTCCATATATCAGTCCAAAATGCATTACCGATATATATCAACACAAAAACAATGAAATTAATGAAGAAAACAATAGATGTGGAACGAAGGTTACCGTGGTTTGTATCTATCAAAATAATCAAATTTAGAGCTCGATATCACGAAGTTGAATGATTTTTCATGAAAAACTAATCATTTCCCGCAATTTTAATCATGTTAAGGTGCTTACATATTCATTTACAAATGCATAGCACCTCATTTGGTATTTTTCACGAAGCCAAATAAAACACGGTTCGTTTGAATTTTTGTAGCGCTCGCTTTGTTTGAGCTTATCGGAAGGCCTACTTTGAGAATCCATATTTTGGGCCCGAGTGATTTTCGAGAAGAATGGTTTATTTATTTGAATTCTCCCCATCTTTGTGTACTCCTTTGCAAATTTTCAAATTCATAGCACCTCGTTTGATATTTTTCACGGATCCAAATAAAATGTAATTTGTTTGATTTCGCCGTACGCGTAGTTTTCAGTTTGTCAAGGTGACTCACTTTGAGAGTTGATATTTTGAACTCGGATGATCGTCAAGAGAAAAGGATTGGTTCTTTAAATTCTACCCACCTTCGTATGCTCAGTTGTCAAGTTGTAGATACCAAGGTGAAGTTTGGTATTTTTCCCAAGTTAAAACCAAATGGGATTTTTCACAGTTTCACACCTGCATTTTCCTAGCAATTTCAGAAGAGTCAACTTTGACCTTTAATATTTCACTGAAAAATTTGATTTGGAAAAAAATCTCTGATACACAAACTTGTGGTACCTTAATAGACTCCCTCATCCAGTGAGAGTTTCTCAGAACAAGATTTGCTAATTTTTCCAAGGCTAGTTTCAGAGGTGATTTGTGCAGTTTTGAAGTAAGGAAGTAATAGCCCGAAATCATGCTTCTGTCACAATCATGTCATCTTCAAACAAAGCAAAGATTGCAAAGTATGATTTCCAATGAGTTGTACCCACCTCACCTCTCCATTCAAAGTATGAGAACATCATCGATACCAACTTGGGACACGTCGGCATAAGCATAAGCCGGTTCCACGATTGCATATCAACCGAAGGCGAGTTAGAATTTTCTCGGTGCTTGTTCCAAAGTGGTCTCTCATGCATGGAAGCCTTACGGTGTCCTATAGAGTCCCGAATCAGTCATCACTTGTGTGGAGCACTACGACACATGCACAACGTGGCGATTCAACTCCAACAGCTCCAAAGCGGAAGCGACCTCAACTTGTGAGCTCTCGGTCTCATTTCCGTGGCGTTAACGCTTCTCAATAGTACCAATGGGTCACCTATGACTTCCTCATTATGTGGTATAGGTCATAGCTATTGGAAAAGGTATCTTTGGAGTCAAAATCCATGGTTATCGTCGATAATGGGAGAAGTTTGTCTACATCAATTATCTTCACTTGATCATTGTGGTGGATCTATTCATCGACAAACCAAGACCAATGACATGTGGTTGTGCAGATCATCAAGAAAGGCCACATCATTCAAGTGTATCCTTATTAGCTCTCCATTAGCAAAGTGGACATGATACTTCATCGTCCCGGTCTTAAAGTTGGAGTGTTCTCGGGTGGATGATCGTGAGTGAATCAAAATGACAACACTTTGGGATAGTGACAAAGATGAAAGACATAACTCCAAAAAGTGAATTGGAATCTCAACTCTTGGTAGATCTTCTTGATTTTGAAATATCAAGAGTTGGATTCTGAAAAGCCAAGGTGGTGTAACGACTATGATCTCGTGAGAAATGAAGAATTCACCATGGAAAAGTATTGAGCATGTGGAGAATTGGGTGTAATTGTGAATGTAAATGCAAATAAAGATAAAATTTCTCAAACCGGGATGTTACTCAAACAAAGAGGTGGATGAAGCTGCTGAAGTTTCAAGCTTGGTTCTCTTGTCATCATCGGAGGATTTCATTACATGATCAATGAGTTCATTCTCGTACGACTTGGATAGGAAAAGTCTTAGCCCAACGGATAGGTCCTAGGTGTATTGATATAGGTGGTGCGTTCTTTGACTAGAATGTCTATGTGTGTGTATAAGTCATTTAAGTGGGGTCCACATGTACCCATTACTTTTATTTATGTGTTTTTCTTAAAATGACTTTAAAATTTTTATAAAGTGATGTTATTGTTAAACTCACTTTTGGAAAAAATTTGATAACTTAAGTGGTTTCTATTTTCAAGTTACTTTTTAAAGTTGGTTGAAAAGTTCAAAGTCATTTAAGATGCCCTATTTAATTTTCATTCAAACCCTAACTAAATTATAACCAACTTTTGGGTTATAAAAGGATGTTAGAGACTCATTTGTAAGGGTGAATTTGAGAGAGGAAAAGAAAATACTTTTGTTTGCAAGCTTTGTTTTAGGAAAGAAACTTTATGTTATTTTGTGAAGACATTTTAGATTTAATGAAATATGAACTTTGTGTCCCATCCATTATCTCTTGTATCATTTGATGTTCTTATGTTCATTAGATGTTAGTGTTTAAATCTTGCATGTAAATATTTTCTTTGATGTTATTCTCAATGCTATTAATTTTTTTCTTGTTCACAGTGATCAAGCTTTGATATTTACTTACTCATGTGTGTTCCCTCTTACTTATTCTTACTTAGTTGATCCAAACTCTACTTTATTTGAGTTAGTAATTTATTGGTCTTCTCTATGTAATATTAGGCTCTGGTTTTACCTAACTATTGCATGTTCCTTCCATTCGTTCCTTTCCATTTATTTCCTTCATTCCATTCCATCTCCCTCATTCACATTTATTTCTATTTGATGTTCCAAAACACCCCCCACATACAATTTTGAATGTACAGATGTAAATACAATTTTGGTTTTCAATAAAGGAAGCCTCACCTTCATTGAGGAAGGACTTTGTTCCCAATGGTTACATGTCATTTCTATGCATGTAAATCCATATGCTAATAGTTTTTATGACGCTACTGAGGATTCATGAATCGTTAACCAAAGATTGCTTGTTTAAATCTTTATTACTATCCCCTCTACACAAGCTCTAGTTCTTCAACCGAATCTTGTGCCCAAAAATATTTTCAAGGAGACATTGTTACTCAGCCTTCAGATAGTAGCTTGGGAAAACCATGAAATCTTGCAACAATTTGTGGCTATTGATAGAGCCATTGACAAAGAAATCTAAATTGAATACCTTAGAAGAAGAGCACCCGCACTTGTGGCCAGAAGACCTCTTGGACACGTGTTGATCGTTGTTCATCAACGCAACCCTCTTCCACCAAGGAAATAATCTATATGACTATTACAAGTGACTCACCTATATTGCAACCAATTATTCTTTTTGTAAATACACAAGAAGACATATCATCATATTTGAGGAAAGCTATATGGGAACAGCACATGAACGACTATCATTTTCATCTCGCCACATCAGTGTTGGATAATGAAGAAAATCAAGCTATGAGAGTTGCTAGAGTCATTCAGGTGCAAAGATATCAAGAAAAATATAAAATAGAAAAGGCTAGAGTTGATCGTAACGTGTCGGTGATCCCTTCACAAAGTAAAGGTTTCAAATTGGCAAGAAGGTTCACACAAGGATAAAAAGCTAAAGGTTGATATGATCACATTTTTTTCAAGGAAAGTTTGATTTCAAGTTATCTCCTCCGAGGATGAACATTCCCCGTAAATCCGTAAGCCTTGCATCAAGTCCTGAAAGAGAAATTAAGGGAGGAATCACTACAAGTCAAGCACTTGTTCTTGCTCATGTTGTTTTACCTTCACATAAAAATTTTCCCAAAATGGCTCAGAATGTACCATGGGGAAATGCCATAGGCCCATTGGCCTTACCAGCTCAACATGACTTCCCACGAGGATCTATGAATATTATTCCTAAGTTCAATAGAGATGGGAAGATTTCACTTGATGACAACATTTTCACCTTGTTTGCTGCATGTGCAGTGTTGTCAATATAATATGAATATGTTGTTGTTCTCCTCTTCATTGAAACATTGCAGGACATTGTCACAGATTGGTTTCATCATCTCCCGAATGGATGCATTACAAACTAGAATGATATGAAAACTAAGTTTGAAGACATGTTCAAAATGGCGAAGATGAACATGCCCTTCTTTCCCAACTATCTCAAGTGAAGAAAGAGCCAACATAACCCATGAGGAATTTTGTGGCTAAGTTCAAAAAAATGGTGAACAAAGTTCCTATCGGAGTCCTCCCGAACCCTGACGGTCAAAAAAATTTCTTTATTAATACACAACAACCAAAAGTGTGCTATCAGCTGAGAAGGGCTAGAGTAGCCACTTTGGAACTTGCTCAATTCTTGGCCATAGAAATTGAGGATGACTTAATCATGGTGGGAAAATTCAAGAAAACTTCCCTTAAGGGAAAGAGTCAAGAAACCCCAATGCTTTTGATACCATACTCACTAAGTTGGCTAATGATGTGCTAGCTTTGAAAAAGCAAGTTGCTCAAAGTAGTAAACCTACTACTTACAAAGACATCCCAAGAAAAGGATACGTTCCTAACAAATCTTGAATTGCAAGCGCTCTAAACAGCTTGATATTAAACCAGCTCCCACAACTAACTCAAAATTTTATGTCGTTGAAGAAAATGATGATGTAGTTGAGGTCGTCGAGCGTTAACAAAGAAGAGACATACTCTAGAACATTCGACCCTGAAGTTGAAGAGCCTGAAGAAAGTAATAATCATTTCTTTGAATATCGTTTAGAAGAGGAAGATGAATATGAAGAAATTGTAGAAGATATGAATTATCAATCCTTTGTTGTCTTCACATGCTCTCAGAAGAAGGAGCAAAGTACCAGTAAGGTGGAAGATAAAAAGAGCTACAAGGAAGTTCCTAAAGAATCCAAAACTAAGGAAACTTCCAAAGAATCTAAAATAACTTGGATTCCTAAAGAGTCCAAGGCACCGAGGTTTCAAGGTAAAAACAATCTTAAAGAAAGGAGGACCTTTATCAAGTCAATCAGTTGATAAATCATCTACGAAGAAAGTTTCTTCTTCAACATCAATATCAACTAAGCCCGAAACAAAGGTCAAAAGTGAACCATCATCAAGTTTGAAAGAACTAGTATCTGAGACATCAAATATAGTCGTTTTGCCCAAATTTGATATTATTGATCATATCAATAAAATAAAAATTTACATGTCACTGGCAGAGTACTTGAAGTCTAATAAGGATCAACTCGATAAATTGGTCCAGTTTATCAAAGATGACTTTATTGTTGATTCCTCTAAAGGAATTTTGAAAAATCCCAAAGACAGGAAGACTCAAAATATTATGGTAGCCACTACACATTCAAATGAAAAGGTTGAACCTTTCTTTGTGTCCTTTTTATCAATGGATGCAAATTAAGTAATTGCATTATAGATTCTGGAGCCTCGGATAATGTGATGCTTGCGAAAGTAGCACATGCTCTTGGGTTGACTTGTACAAGAACATTTAGATCTTTTTACTCCATGGAGACAAGACAAGTTCCTCTGATTGGGCAGATTAAAGATGCTCAAATGGTTTTAGCTCAATTTCCTCAAAAGTGAGTTAAGGTAACCATTCTAGTTGTTGACATTCCTGCTTCATATGGTATGTTGTTAAGCAGGAAATTTTGTAGAGATCTAGGTGGTGAGATTCAAATGGACTAGTCTCATGTTATGATCCCTATCAATGGAGAAATGAAGAAGCTAATACCAGAGACTTAGGAAAAGTTCATGGTAACGAAAACCGATGATCCCGCGCATAGGTCCTATTTCAAAATTCAAGTATGGGTAATTATATGATGTCTAAATAGGTTAATGCACCTGAGGTCACTTTCAAGATCCCAATGATATCTAGACTCTTGAGTTTGATGGAAGTTGTTGCTCAACAAGTTCCAAGCAGAGTGGTTCTTATATCTCCCAATGGTAAAATGTTTCCTTTTTCTTATAAGCTCCAATTTTTAAATACTAACAACACTGCAGAATATGATACATTAATCATTGGCCTCCAAGTTCGAGAAAGAAAGGGATAAAAAATTTGAAAGTCTTTGGAGATGCGAGAATTGATTGTGAAGTAAGTAAAGAATTAGTTTCGGGTAAAGAATGATCATTTGAGACAACTTTGTAGAAATAAAGTGTGGGACGCGATAGAAACCTTCGATGCTTTTTCCATAGAATCTATCCCTCGTGAAAATAATGACAAAGAAAATTCCCTAGCATTCTCAACTTCATGGGTGATCCCTCATTCAGAGTTTGATCAAGAAAAATACACCATTGAAATGGTTTTTAGGCCAAGTGTTCCTGACAATGCTAGAAAATTGGCAAGTCTTCAATGATGATCAACAAATTATTGCCTTCTTGGAAAAGAGGGATAATTTTAAACAATTGTACTTTGAAGGAAGTGATTATGCATTTTGTGAATCGACGACCTCACCCATTGAAGGAGTTGAGAACGAGGATCCTAGCGATGGAATCATTCAACTCAAAGGAAATAAAATTCCAAAAGGATTGGTTTCACTTGAAGAAATTTTTGATAAGCATGATAGGTTTATCAAAGAGAAAGAGCAGGAAGGACCTACAAATTCTGTTGATTATGAGCAAGTTGACATTGGTACCAAAGATAAACCTCGCCTAGTCAACATTGGTAAGTGTTGCTCACCTAAGGAGCGCAAGAAATTTGTAAGCCTCCTTACCAAATATTTTGACATCTTGGCTTACTCATATGAAGACTTGAAGTCTTTCCGACCTAGGGAAATGGAGCATGCCATACCCTTGAAACCTGGTGCAACTCCATTCAGGAAGAAGCAAAGACAAGTATAATCCCAAGATAACAGGGACAATATTCCATGAGGTTGAAAAGATGTTAAACACATGAATAATGTTTTCTATTTGACATTCAACTTGGATAGCTAATATTGTTCTAATTCGCAAGAAAAATGTAGAAATTGAAATTTGTGTGGATTTTCGCAATCTTAATCAAGCTTCCTTGAAGGATAACTATCCTCTATCGGTCATGGACCATATTCTACAGGCAGTAACTGGATCGTAAATGCTATCCATGCTAGATGGTTTCTTCGGTTATAATCAGATTGAAGTGGCTAGAGAAGACCAACATAAAACCACATTCACCACCCCCAGGGTACATTCACATATAGAAGAATTCCTTTTGGTTTGATTAATGCCGACGCAACCTTTAAAAGGGCTATGGACATAGCATTTGCAGATTATAAAGAAAATATCATCGTGATATACCTAGATGACTTGACTGTGTTCTCAAAGAAGTGAGAAGATCATCTAAGAGATTTGGAGAAAATATTGCAAAGATGCAGACTTCATAAAATCTCCCTGAATCCAAAGAAGTCTATGTTCAAAGTTACGGAAGGAAAACTCCTAGGTCATATTGTTTCTAAAGAAGGAACTAAGATCAATCCTGAGCACGTTCAAGCTATCAAGAATCTTTCCTTACCTACAAGTAATCCTAGAGTCCACTCATTCTTTGGGAAGGTGAAATTTTTGAGAAGGTTTGTGCCAAATTTTTCCGAGCTAACCAAAGAAATTGCTGACATGATGAAAGGAAAAGAATCCTTCAAATGGTCAAAGGAAGGTAGAGAAGCATTTGAAAAAATCAAGGGTGTTATTGCAAAATCTCCTACATTGGTGTGTCCTGATTTTAAAAAGGATTTCATCGTCTCTTACTATGTTTCTCCACACACGATCTCCACCATCGACTTAGCATAATAAAGAGGTAATTTAATCTCCTATTCCATTCATGAGTTCGGATTTAAGAAACATTAATGGTATTACACTCCCCTTAAGAGGCATGCATATGCGGTGGTTAGAGCGTTGAAACATTTCAGATACTATGTATTGAATTCTCACACCAAAGTCTTAGTTTCGAGACACCGCAGTTAAATTAATGTTGACACAACAAGAAATAGGATCTAAAAGAGGTAACTCGGTCTCCAAGATCTAGGAATATGACTTGGATATCGATCCTACCAAGTTATTTCGAGGAAGGGAACTCGCCTGACTCATCGCAGAACGAGCCATAAGATGACTCGGAGGAAGAAGCTGATTGAAGAAATTTTACCACTGGTAGTTTTCGTCAGTACCACAAACGAATGGTATTTGGATATAGCTTACTTTCTCACATATGGAGAATTTCCTGAGAATTTGACAGCTAAATAAAAAAGAGCTATCAAGTTAAGAGTTTTCAGGTACGTCATTTAGGACAACACCTTATTCAAAATAGGTATTGATGGCATGTTCCTCAGATATTTCGATAGAGAACAACAACCTAGGTTGCTTTGGAAGCCTTTCACAATCATGCTTGCGGTGGTCATTTCTATAGACCAATGACAACTCATAAAATTTTGCGAGCACACTATTACTGGCCCACTATGTTTTCTGATGCCCAAAAATGGGTAGCCAAATGCAAAGTTTGTCAACAATTTGTTGGAAGACCTAAATTGGCAGCTTTTCCTTTAAAGCCAGTTGTCATTGAAGAACCCTTTCAACAATGGGGGTTAGATTTCATCGGGGTTCTGAATCCTAATTCTAGTGCTGGTCATACTCACATGCTCACAAAAACTGACTACTCTACAAAGTGGGTAGAAGCTATTCCAGTGAAACAAACATCTAATGCGGTAATTTGTGACTTCATCAAAGAGAATATATTGGTTCATTACGGAATTCCACAAAAGATCATGGCGAACAATGCCACCAATTTCTCTTTTGCGGAGATGATAGGTTTTTGTTATGGGTATGGGATATCTTTATCGCATTCATCATATTACTACCCATAGGGAAATGGACAAACGAGAATCTAAGAATGAAAACATCATTATTATCGTGCACAAGTTAGTTGAAGAAAATCAAATAACTTAGTCGAAGAGGTTACATTTCTCTTCACACATTTCAGCAGGCGATTAGAGCTTGGAGGACACAACATTTCCTCCCTACACTTTTTAGCTTGGGGTGGCAGGAGATCATCCAAAAAATTGCAGTATTACATATCCTTCTACACCCTTTCTCTCAACATGGATCAGGTTCACACATTCCATTTACATTTCATTTAGTGTATTTTACATTTGTGTATTTTACACGTTTCGTGCACATGTGCATTTTACATAAGATTTTTACATACATACATATTTGACTACTTGATCATTTTCTCCTTACGAGTTTGGTTGTATGAGAAAGAAGCAGTCAAATTGGGGGCAACAACAACAACAACAACATTGACAACAACATTCCACGATAACACATGCTTTACTAATCATGCGGGTTCACTACAAAATGCGAAGCTACACATGCATTCAGCCCTATGATCACTCTCATCACTTTTTTAAGCACATTTTTCATCTTTAGATTCCACGCTCCTTTGTCTCTTTTTTGTCATTCCACGCTTGAGTCCAATCCTTCAACATGTTTCTTCTACACTCTTCATAGATATCGTGTACACACTTCTATCTACTTTATGTTACCGAGCTTTCACCTCACCAACCGGTCTCATACTACTATTTAGAAGGTTCTTGAGTGAAGAAAGTACTAATTAATCCCATCTTTTGGCCATCTTATTTTACTTTTATTTCGTCATTCCCACACATTTTTATATACATTCCCAGTCTGTTTCGGAAATTTCCCATCATTTTAGCCTAAATTGGGGCGCCTAGGCTTGTCTTGGGCGCCCCTATCCTTTTTCTACTTTCCCACCACTTTTTGGGCTCTTTCTAGCCGTTTTTCATCCTTATCTTCTTCTTAGTCGGCCATGTCGGGGTTAATTATAAAATTAGATCAAAAGAACCCTATAAATATAAAGTTATGAGACCATAATGAGGGTCCTAACGTCATCTACTACTATCACTCCATATAGAGTTACATCTATTACATCACTTGCATCCACATAGTTCCATGTATCAAGGCTAGGATATTTGCATCAACACACACTTCATAGGGGAGGGATTCTATTCTATTCCATGCACACATGCTATTACATTTTCTACATTTAGTTATTGTTCACTATTTCACAAGTGCAACTGCACAAGAGCACCTAGGGCACGACACACACATGCGCACACACGCACGCACACACACACACACACACACACACACACACACCAGAACTACATTTGGGTTCGAAATGTAGTCCAACGCTCGAGTAGTAAGTAAGCCCGTTGTTGTGGCGGTTGTGGTCATTCGACCAATTCATGTGATTTTTTCTATTTTTAGGGTTTTATACTCCTTTTTTCTATTGAAGGTCATCATCACATTATTCAATACATTCCACATAGTTCAACAAATCCAGTGCGAGAGACAACGAAGGTCACAAGTCATCTTTCGACCCTGAAAGAATCAGGTTCTGCGCTTTTTCAGAGACGAAGGCATCTATTCTACCATACGAGGGCACCCCAAGGAAACCCCAATACCCTATTGGGCACTTGATCTACTTAAATCTTCTAGATCCACCTTTTCGGGACCTCTGTGTAGCCATTCCTCCTTCTGGAATTTCCTATCAGACTTGTGACACCTGCGACAATCATCTACAATCAGTTGAGTTCTTTCCTCACTTTATTCTTGCATATTAGGGTTTTATTTCCATTAGTTTTAATTATTTAGTCATTTTATCTTTGCTTTAGAGTATTTATTTACAATGTTTATGTCCTCCTAGATTAGATTAACTATCTTAGCATACTCCTAGTTTATTCTAATTTTAGTTAATCAAGTTACATCCGTCAAAAGCATCTCTAACTACATTTACATCTATCTAGCTCGATCATAAGGCACACAAAGTTGGTTCATCTCGCATCACACTTCATAGAAGGGGATTCTATTGTTTCCATGCATACATTTACTACATTCTACATCTAGTTACTTGTTTGCTACTTCACAAAGTACGATTGGCATAAGAGCATCTAGGGCACAATCTTCACACACACACCTAGAACTACATTAGGTCTGAGATGTAGTGTAGTGCTTAGTGATAAGTCCATCAATTTGGAAATTGAGGATAGTCTAACCCCTTCATATGCATCTTTATTTTAGGGTTTTGATGATTTGTTTGGGGTTTTGAAGGTAATTCTTCATTACAGGTTTACGACAACATCTTGCAAAGTACAACGAAATTCACGTGACAAGAAGTGAACATAGGCAAACACTCAACGACACCTCGATGGAGGTTTTTTGGTCATATCCACAAACTAGGGTGCCTAGATCTTATACCACAGCACCCACGAGCACCCATATCCTTCTCAAGGTGTCCTAGTCAGCGCAGACAATCCAGATCTATACTTTTTCAGGCTTTTGTGTGAAGGTTTCCTCCTCCTGTTCATCTGGTCTCCACTGCGACACAATCCCACAACATCATCGAATCAACTAAAGCTTTCTTAACCCTCTTTGCACATTAGGGTTTCACATTCCATTATTTAGATTTCTTGGGTACTATTTCAATATTTAATTACTTCATTTATTTAGTTATTTTACTGCTCCTATAACATTAGATTACACTATAATATTATATTTTAGTTTAATCATTTTGGTGAACCCGAACTCGATCTTCATGCTTAGGATCCTCCTTTTTCCTCTATCATGGCTCCCAAAGTTGCTCTAGTTTCTTTGTTTGATTTACTTCAGTTTCATCCCACTTACCATGTTGTTATGTAAAAAACCTTAGACACCATGTATCTTCCTCAAGATATGCCACCACACAAAATAATTCCTATCTTGGATCGTTTATTTAACAACCCTAGTCCTCATGATCCTCCATCTAATCAATCTATGTTAGAGTCAATTCAAGATTTGCATTATTTATTTCAAGAAAAATTTAAGGCCATAGAATCCACGATTACATCTCTCAAATATGAAATCCAACATCTTAAGGACGCTTCTTAGGCTCATGTTTGTTCTCCTTCTACATCTCATCTTCATTCTATGTCTACTACATGTGCTCATATTAGTGAGCCTAAAGACATACCATTACCAGAGATTCTTACCCTTGATCGAAATGCTAAGCAACATGAAATTATTCCGAGATCTTTAATCATCAATTGATCACTTTACTGCCTACTCATTACTATCCTCCTTATCGGCTAGCAAAATATCAAGGTCTTCCATATTGCAATTATCATCGAATCAATGGACATAATGACAATGATTGTTATGCTTTACAACGAAGAATCAAACATCTTGAGCATCAAGGATTTATCTCATTCGCTACACAACATTTTGTTACATTCCCATCTACAAATGTTACATCTTAGTGGGTTCCTAAATCTGATTCATCTATGTCTAGTGAGCATCATGTCATCACTTCTAGTGTTCCTTCTTTCGTCACTCAAGTGCCACCTATGTAATCTACTTAAGTCAAGCAACTACCTATCCAAATTAATCCAACACTTCCTCCTATTAAGTCACCTACAGTATTACCAAGCCAATCTAAACAACCCCCTCTAAAGATGACTACAACTCCTCCACCTCTCAAGTCATCTACGGTCAACAAGCAACCACTCATTACACAAGACAAGCACACTCTAGCTGACATCTTTCGACTCTCACAATTTAAGGACCCTATCATGTCCTCGCTTTAGTGTCCAATCACTTTTGTCAAAGAAACTAATCCTTACATTGATCCACTTAGCGTATTTTGACTAAATCTCCATCACTTACATACTTGGAGGGCATGACATCAATCCTTCCCCATCTAACATTGTGTAACATCTTATTCTCCCATCATGTCTTCTACATGCTTACATGTTCATCCTCACATACACATCTACATTATCATTACCCGATGACACACCCTTGTGCTTTAGTTCACACTTGACTATTGAGGGAATCCTATACACATGAACCTCACACACTATATGGTAAACACTACACAAGACACGTATGTACTACACATCCTACACATCTACTCATACGTGTTGCACTCATTACCCGATGACACACTCTTGTGTTTCAGTTCACACTTGATTGTTGAGGGCATCCTACACACATGAACCCCACCTACGCACTATAAACATTATGTTTCTTCATAAGTTCTACACTTTTCATCTTACATCTTATCCGCATACATCATACACATTCTACTCATGCCTCACATACTACACCATAACCACTACATATTGTGCATTTTCACACATCATACATGTCATCTTACATTTTACATCTCATACCTTATATATTACAAATTTTTTCTTACATCCACTAAGCATCTCCAAATCTTACGTCATCTACACATCTTGCATTACATACTATACACCCTATTATGCACTTTCTCTATGTGTTGTCTTGACTACCCGATGATGCACTCTAGTCTCATGATCCATACTAGGAATTGTTGAGGGTATACACCAAAAATGGACCTCATCACCCTTACACATTCATCATTCAATATTTTCTCATGCGACATAACTAGATTAAGTGATATACACTTTAGGCTACAAGGTCACTTCTTTTAGCATCATCTTGTGATAGGCTATAGGGTCACTTCTTCTAGCATCATCTCGTGATAGGATACATCATCACTTTCACTTGCATCATTTAGTGGTATACACTTTAGGCTAAATCACCACTCCTTTTTATTCATCTTGTCGCTTAGGCTACATCATCAATATCACTTGCATCATTTAGTGGTCTACACTTTAGGCTAACTCACCACTCCTTCAATAATTTTGTTGTGATATATGTTTAGGCTACAACGTCATGCACAACTCATATATGCCACATATCATCACCGATTCACTACACATTCATCATAGCGCGTTGCACATAATACATAGTTTTACCATTTCCCTATGATGCACTCTCATTTATGGTTCATTCTTAATTGAGGGGACATACCAAATGAACCTCACTACATACACTTTCATTCACTTGAGGGGGTGGCTCCCATCCTTCACTCTACATTCCATTCCATCCATCCACAACATATTGCATTTTATGGTTGCATTTACTCTTGCTTGCACTTGATTTTACATGTTCTCTTTATTACACATGCTAGATAGATATCTTGTATGTCATTATCATTATCATACACACATGTGTGCTCACTTTCTTTCTAGTTGTGATCGTAAATTATACAGGGATATTACACGCAGCATGGATGTTTGACTACCAATCCCATAGTAGTTCATGTGGGCATCCACTTTCATACACTACAGGTGTTATTGTTTCATTTGTGTTCATAACACACTACTTTCTTAGTCCATACACATTTTGACATACATTCTATCTTTCTAACATGCTAACAAGTGCTTCATGTGCAACATTTGTTATGTAGAGATATTTACTTCTATACTATTTGTTACATTGTCTGTTATTGTTTGTTCCTGTTTACAAGATTTTACCTTTGTCTTGTGCACACACTTGTTTTTTTTGCAGCCACTATGGCCTTGAGTGTCTTGCGACACCGTGAGTGGTGTCCCATGTTTGCAACCCGCTTTATGCGACCTACATTATCTTCTTGGGTGTTTATATTATCTGCTTATGTTCTAGCTTACACATTCTCTGTTTGGATTACACTTGTTTTCTACATGCATGTTCGTACTAACACTTGTTTTCTAGCTACCTTGTTTGTTTGTGCCTTGGTTTCTACCAAACACATCCCCTCCCCCTAGGCACAATTTCATTATACGCGGTCGGTCCTCTTTTAGGTCGTATTCTCCTATCTGCGTGATGTCACATGTGCCCCCAAAGAGGGGGCATCATTTGGGTTTACACATAGTACGGTATAGTTTAATTTTCAAGTTTTTTCCATGACACAGTGGGTTACATAGTGAGTGGATTCAAACCAGTCTATGAACTCCATACACAACAAATTTTACAGGATGATTTTCCTTAACATTATGGGAGTAGTTACAGGTTAGAGGATAAACCAGACCTTCCTCTCTACACTACTTTGGCTAGTGGTGTCGAATCACCCAAAAAACTAGACAGTATAGATATCTCTTTACTTTCGAGAAGCAATTATAGGTTGGAGGATAAATAAGACTTTCCTCTCTACACTTCTTCAACCAGTGGCGTGAGATTGCCCAAAAATCTCGCACAACATCGAAATTATCCTTTCTACACCCTTTTTCTCATCACGGATCAGGTGCACATGTTCCTTTTTCATTTTCGTACTTTTCTTTACATGCTTTTCATATACATACATGCATTTTTACACATTACACATATACATGTGTATTTGACTACTTGATCATCTTCTCTTTTATAGGTCCATCTCGTATGGGAAGAAAGTAGTCAACAACACACACATAATGGGTACATCACACACACAATACTAACCATGCAGTACACCACATACATTGGCATCTACACACGCGTTTCGCCCTATCTCCACTCTCATCACTTTTTTCACTTTTATATCTTTAGTCTCCATGCTCCATGTTTTTATCACTCCATGCTTTATCTAGTCCTTCAGCACACATTCTACATCACTCTACATGGATATCAAGTACATATCTCTATCTACTTTATGTTACCGAGCTTTCCGCTCACCAACATAAAGTGGGGAAAATGTAGACACAAAATCAAGCACTTTGAGTCATCATTTAATCTCGGTCTCATACTACTATTCATATGGTTCCGTAATGTCCCCCTTTTCAAGACATTATTAATATTTATTTTTCATTTGCATTGTAACCCCTTAGCATGCCTAGTACTATAAGTGGGAGTATTTTTAGTTAGTTTAATGTGCACATAGGTTAG
This sequence comes from Taxus wallichiana var. yunnanensis, assembly GCA_018340775.1. NCBI lineage: Eukaryota > Viridiplantae > Streptophyta > Pinopsida > Cupressales > Taxaceae > Taxus > Taxus wallichiana. Next base: position 133,250,035 of record CM031234.1, read on the forward strand.
TTACTTTTATTTATTTAATTAATAAATAAATAAAGTGCACATAGTCTTAGTATTAAATATTTTAATGAGAGTTTATGTTTTCCCTCCAAAAGGGGAAGGTCGGTCTTTATTGGATATTGCACCCCTTAGCTCTATAAAAGGGAGGTCACATTTTCCTTAGAGGTCTATGTTGATGAATTATTGATTTCACTCCATGCTTGGAGAATTGGGATGTATGCCCATGGGATGTATGCCCTAGTTCTTGCATTGATCTCTCTCTTATTTGGATCCATTATTGAAGATTCCATTGTTCTTTCCATTTTCTCTCTTGTTTTGAAGGTGTTTGTGCATGATATTTTATCTCTAGCTTTGGTGACTTGTCTAGGGTATTGGCACATTTTATTGAGGGTAAAATCTGCATGTTATTGAGTATTTTGAAGGGTTCTAAGTGCTAGAAATTATTTATGCAATTTACCCTAACCCTAGCGACTAGGTTTGGGATTTCAGGGGCTGATTTGAGTGGTTTCTAGTGCATGCAAAGATCTGATATTTATTTTGATGAGAAGCTCATAATTTTCCCTTTCTACTGCATTTGGTTTCAAGTTAAAAGAGTTAGTATTTTGGGAGTTATTAATTTCCAAAGTTTCACTAATTTTCAGTCAGTTATTATTTAATTTTTTTACTCCTACAAATTATATTGGATAAAGGAGTGTAAATACCAACTAGATTGCCCATCAAACCCTCACCTTGGCTCACTCCAACCCTATTTGGGTTGTATTGAAGCTAACACTAGGGTTCGTTGAGGTAAACCTAGGAGGGTTTATCTTCTAAGTGTTTATTTTTGCAAGTATTTAATAATAATCAATTAATATCCTACAAGGGGATATCATATGTTCTTAAGTGAAAAGAGTAATGATTAACCCATGTCTTTGGCCATTTTGCATTACTTTTTGTCACTATTTTCAATCTTACACGTGTACTTGCCTCGGTCTTTATTTTCATAAGGTGTTTTTCCTATTTTTGGTGGGGCGCCCATCTAGGACTAGGGTGCCCTGGCACCCTTTGGGCGCCCGATCCTCTTTACACTTTCCTCTCACTTTTTGGGCACTTTCTAGTTGTTTGAGCTTCTTATATTTTGGTGGTCGGCCTTTTCAGGGTTAATTACGAAATTAAAGCAAGAGAACCATATAAATATAAAGTTATGTGACCATAATGAGGGACCAAACACTAAGCACTAGCTATCTCCACCTAAGGTTACATCCATCAAAGGCATCTATAGCTACATTTGCATCCATCTAGCTCCATCATAAGGCACACAAGGTTGGTTCATCTACATCACACTTCATATGAGGGGAGTCTATTATTTCCATGCACACATTTACTACATTCTACATCTAGTTACTTGCTCATTACTTCACAAAGTGTGACTGACACAAGAGCACCTAGGGCACAATATTCACACACACACCTAGAACTACATTAGGTCTGAGATGTAGTGTAGCGCTCAGTGATAAGTCCATCAATTTGGTAGCTGAGGATAGTCCGAACCCTTCATATGCATCTTTATTTTTAGGGTTTTGATGTTTTTCTTGGGGTTTTGTAAGTGATTCTTCATTGTAGGTTTAAGGCGTCATCTTGCAAAGTACAATGACATTCACGCGACAAGAAGTGAACATAGGTGAACACTCAGTGAAACCTTAGAAGAGGTTTTTGGTCATCTCCACTGACCGGTGCGCCCATATCTCATACCCCTATCTTTCTCCAAGCACCCCAATCTAGTCATACACTCAAGATCTGTACTTTTTCAGGTTCTTGTGCAAAGGTTTACTCCTCATATTCATCTGGTCTCCATTGTGACACAATCCCACAACATCATCGAATCAGATAAGGATTTTTAACCCTCTTTGCACATTAGGGTTTCACATTTCATTGCTTAGATTGCTTGGGTACTATTTCAATATTTTATTACTTCATTTATTTAGTTATTTTACTGCTCCTATAACATTAGATTACACTAGAATATTCTATTTTAGTTTAATCATCTGGGTGACATTTTCACTTTTCTCACTTACCTCACTTATTTTTCTTGTTTTCTTGTATCCACTTTGTTATGATACCACAATTGATGTAAGTCAACATAAGAAACTAGAATTGTTCGGTCTTTTCCTTGTTGGTTTGTTAAAATTGTCCTCTAAGGCTTGTAGCCCTCCAAACCTACAAATATTATTGTCAAGAAGAGTGACAAACAATTATAGAAATCTAAAAAATTCTAGATATCCTTTTGGATATTTTTACTTCATACAAACTTTTAAGACCTCATTCCCTGTTTAAGCCCTCCGATTCGCTACTTGGTTTTTTACAATTAGCCCTCCTTTCAACACCTCCATGCCTTAGCCTAGATTGCCAAGTACAATACTTTTCTAGAGTAAAACTAAGCCTTAAAAATCTTTAAATATGTTAAAGGAAGGTATTATGATATATTCTACCAAGTTTCAAGCTTTGACTCTAAGTATAAAGCTTCTAACCCTCCAATTTTCTTAAACCTTAACGAGGGTTTATGTGACAATCTGAGAGTACTAAAATGTTGACAAACCAAATTTTATTCCACTTTAAGCTCTATAAATTGACATGTAGGTCTATGTTAAGCTTCCTCACATTCTTATGTAAACAATAAAACAAAAGAACTCATAAAATTTATAACTTAAACAATTTCCTTACCAAATCATGCGACATGATTAGGGTTTTGGTTCTCTAATGATCACACTAACAAGAACATGGTATCTTCATTTAAATCCCACATAAAACTCAAAAAAATAGTGCTCTTATCACCTTATGTAAATACTCAAACCATACAATCATTCTCATTGTATGAAGCAAAGAAGGTGTAATAACATGATTTTCTTGAAGGAAAGCAAAGATGAGTTCGAGTTCTTCATAGTCCAAAACAAAGTAAAACCCTCCTTATTTTTGATATGCCTTCTCTAAAACCTTATACATTCATAGCCCTTTGTGATAATCAACTAATTAACTTCCTTCTTTGGATGAACTTTATCGCTGCTTCTTATGTGCCTAGATGATGATAAATCTCCTGGGTTGGATGGTTTTCCTTGTGAATTCTACAAAGCTACTTGGTCTTTTTTTGCCCTGATTTGCTTCATGTCTGCAATTAAGCCCTTTAATCCAATTCATTAGGGAGTTTCATCAATTAAGTAATATCAAGTTCATCCCTAAAGCAGAAATCCTGAATTGATTTTTAGTTGGCAGACCCATCACGCTTCGAATATTTCTTATAAAAATTTTGCCAATGCCCTAGCTCGTCACATTGTTGATTTGTTACCTAAGATTGTTTAACCTGAGAAAATGGGGTTTGTCAAAGGGCACTATATTCTAGATAAGCTACTTACATTATGGGAAGGTATGGAATGGGCTCAAATGTCTCTTCAATGGCCCTTATTTCTCAACATTGATTTCAAAAAGGCTTATAATCATATCAAGTGACCTTTTATTTTGGCCATGCTTAAGGCTTTAGGATTTGGTAATTTGTTTACTTCAGGTGTCCAAATGTTGTTCTCTAATGTGTCTGCTTTCCTCATTATCAATGGCCAACAATCCTCTACAATTGGCCTTTTTTGCTCTATCGACAAGGGTTCCTTCTTGCGCGCTTCTGTTTGTCTTAAGAACCAATGCTCTTAGGTATCTAATTGCTAAACGTCTTTGATCGGGGTCACATTCGGGGCATTTTGTTGCCAAATCATTCTACTCATCTCATTAATGGTCACTTTGTTGATGATTCTTTCCTCACTCTTGTAGAAAATGAGCAGAATTTTATTGAAGTTTTTCAATGTCTTGACATTTTTTGTCTTGCTTTAGGATCCAACATTCAGATGGCTAAAACCTTGGGCTATCGACAAAGTAGTTGGCCTATGCCTGACTGGTTAAAAGATTACCCCTGGAAGTGGATTGGCCACGGAGAACAATTTAAATTTTTGGGCATTCCCTTTGCCTTTGATAGTGATTCTGCCACCTTATGGCAATATGTGATTGACAAAGTTGAGAAAAAATTCTCTCGGTGGGCGTTTAAATATCTTTTTAGTTGGAAAATTTTAGGTGTGCACCAAAATTCTTGCATCCACCCATATGTATTATTCTCCTTGTTATTGCCCTTCTCAGCTTCCTTTTCCAAAATTTCTAAATTACTCTGGGATTACCTTTGGTCTAAAATTTGGTTTAGGGATTTCATCGGGTCACTTGGGATTTTTTTGTTTTCCTTGTGATCAAGGTGGTATGGGAATTATTGAATTTCATCGGCAAAACATTGCTTTATGTTATAAATGGGTTGTGCAATCGTCTTTTGGGTAATCAAGCTTGGAAAATTCTCGCTGCGCCATGTTCTCCTTATGGTAAAAATGTTGGAATAATGTAGGGTTAAATACTTTAATTATCATTACGACGCCTATTAAAATTGCTAGCACATTCGTCGCCGCTAAGAGCATATAGAAGGCTTTTGAAGCTATGAAGCCTCTACTTCATTAGATTGGAGATGGATTTCGTGACTTCGAGCTTTCTTGTAACTCCCATAATATATGGTGGTATCCCATTATCACGGAGGATAGTATCCCGCTTGTTGAAACTCCAGGCATCAAAACTCTTCATTTATCTTGAAAAAGAATTCACACCATTCAAGATTTAGTTTCCCACAAAGACTGGATTCCCTGGCTTGAACTCAAGATGAAATTCAATCTTTCCAATTCGGATGATCGGTCTATCCACATAATTCAAGAGTTGATGTCGGATGTCATGCTTCACAAATTGGGTCTTAAACCTCTAGATGCTTGGTGGCGGGATTGGTGGTGGAATCATAATATTGTTTTTTTCACTATAATGTTGGAGCTATATACCATATTTTGAGTCCTATTTCACTGTCATCTCCAAGCTCAATGCTTGTTGGGGGCTTCAATCTACCCCAAATACATGGCTTCGACGTATTTCCCGTGCTCGAAACCCTTTATTAGGTTCCAAAGTTAACCATTTTTGTGGTGTCTCATTTATCAGGGTCTTCCTTTAGGCGAATGACTCAGCCACATTGGCATTCCTAATCCTAAATGCCCTTTCTGTTCTCAACCCAAGTCTTTTAAACATCTATTTTGGTCTTGTGCCCATGCTCAAGCTGCTTGGTCTTGGATACATTCCTTGTTTCAACCTTACCACCCATACTTCTTCCATTGGCGGGTGGCTTTATTTGGAGATTAAGTGCTTGACCACCCTATATTGATTCTCCGTGGCATTTTTTAGAGCTTGTATTCTCTTTCAAATTTGGAAAGCTCACATTCTCGCTATCTTCCGTAATGATAATTCGTGTTATATTTTCCACCAATGATAAAGTGGCTTTTTTTGTTGTGCGATTGCAGATTCAAGCTCAAGCCGAAAAAGTTGTTATGGAGTTTTCCTACCTGTAGAACCGCCGCTCACTAGGGGAGTGCTCCATGCATGATGAATCGGGTCCCTCCCGACCCTTTGCCACCATCACCTCGACCATCACTGCCGACAACCACCTCCACAAAGTCTCGCGTCATCAATCCGCTCTTGTCATTATCGCTCCTCTCCCTAGGTTCGCCCTTCAACTCCGTCCTCTCCGAGGCTAGGCCGAGTCCTCCTCCGGGGAAGGCAATGGCTAGTTCTCCGCAATGGGCCTCTCCTCCTCATGGAGCTTAGGCGTTTGCACAACTCTTTGCCCCCGGTTTTGGAATTGTGGTGCCTCTGTAAATCCAAATGCTTGTTTAGGATGGTTGCAAGTTGATCCACTGCCGGTTAAGCCTTCCAGTGGGGTTTACATACCTCCTCGGGATGATCCTCCTGCTCCTCTCGGTGTGGTGGCACGTGCTTAATCAGTTTTGGTTTGATGTTTTAAGTTGGTGCTGATCTTTGTCTTTGTGGCGTTGTTTTTGCTTGCCCTTTGGGTGTTTTGTGTTGCCTTCTTGACCTTTTTGTGGGACTGTGAGTTGTTCGGTCTCCCCTACTTTTTAAACTCTATTATATTTTTATTAATATAATGTGCAGTTCCAATAGTAAATGTGACGACGAAGAATAAACGATTCCTAAAGAGTACCGAGAAGAGAGGGTTCACGTTTTTAACACACAGGGGCGGTTGAAACAAAGGAACACTTCATTCTCAAATATCCTCAATACATGGACATATGGGCCAAACATGTTGAAACATTAAGATTGGCCTCCATGGTCGAATTATTCAAGGAAACAAGAATAAAATAGTTTGGAGCATTGCTAATTCAAATTAGCGAGAAGAAGGAACAACCTTATAAAACATATTAAGGGCCTTAACAATCTTTGAATTGGGGAAGCAATCATGGTCGCATAAACCGTTGGGTCTTGTGGACGTAATTAAAACCATTTCATTTCATTTCATTTCTCCTTGTGAAACTTTTTTACCTCCTCCATTCTCCAATCTTCATATTGTGGGCACTATTATGTATACTTAATAAAAGTTGCATTTCACAAATATCACCAAGAAACAATATAAAAAATAAAACATCAAAATTATATATTCGAATATAATAGATAATGACATACAAGAATTCGAATGAATGGTGAAATGCGAACGTGCAGAATTCTTTTGCATGCAATTACACAGTAAAGGCTTTGGGGCCGCGGTATCGTTTTGCTTAGATGCTTGCAATGCTATGGTACGCTGATAAAAGAAGACGATAGCTAAGCTTTGCTGGAATTAGATTTAGTGCAGGTAAGATCTGACATGCTCTCTTATTTTACAGGTTTAATAACAATCATAAGGCAGAGCTCATTTTATTTTATTCATTGCGTTAACACCGATGCGGATGCAGTGTCAGTAACTACGGTCTGCACTAAACCTACCTTTACTACTCGAGTAGTTTTAGGAGAAGAAATGAATGAAATGTTTTTATTTGCGTCCTTAACACCCATGGTCTATGGGATCATCTATTACACTAATTACTTACCCGCTTAAAGATTCATAAGGCCCGCGATATTTTTTTACAAGGCTACTCCTCTTGTTAATTTGAGTTAGCAATACCCCAAACCCTTTTCTTTTTCCAAAGTACAACTCAACCATGGAGCCCACTGAACATTGCCATGGGCTTGGTCATAATGTCCACTATCAAGGACATTCGAGAATGAAGCTTTCCTCTATTTCGACCACCCCTATGGTGCAAAAACACAAACCCTCTCTTCTCACTGCTACCTAGGAATCTTCTATCTCCCGGTCTCTTATCTAATCGTGTAAGAGCTAGTCTGTAATTGAACAATGGGATTTTTTCACTCCATTTGATTTCAGCTCCTATTTGTCTTTTTTACTATGCTCATAATTCAGGTTGAACACTGAAATATAGTGTTATCTTTTCCCACTTGTTTCTTTCCTCCAAATTGTTGTTCTAAACCCTTTCACTCACATAATTTTTTATGTCTTTGTTATAATTTGGGCATTCGGTTAAATTGATATTCCATTTACTCATCTACTAGTGGTTTTGCTTGATCCAAGTGTTCTTCCTTTTGTTGGACGCTTTGTCTTTTGCAGTCCTTGGCTATTTGTCAACCTTCATGTTTTCTATTTTTTCAAGTAACATAATAACCTAGTCATAACAGTTGCCTCTAAAGGAAAGTACATGTCTCGACAAGGATGATGTCATAGGGAACTAAATCCTTAAATATGAAATTATTTATGATTACATGTTTTTTGTCCTTTTCTATTTTCCTCCGTTTCAAACTCGTTGTACCAATAGCCCACACCTTACAACCATATAATGCCACCAAAGCGACAGGTAACCCAAAAAGGACCTTGTTGGTCTTCCAATCTCCTAACTCAACATCCCTACATATGTTTTGGAGTGCATAATGAGCTCTGCAACCATAGGTTGTATTCTTTTCATCCTACACATATCACAAATGAGCTTGTTGTGAAAGGCAAGGCCAAGATACTTATATTTTGACACTACTTCAATAGACCCTCATGTGAACTGAAAATCGGGGTGCTGAACCTCCTTTGTTGAAAAATCACGATTTTGGTATTGTTGGTGTTCACTTGCATCCCTAATTCCTTACAAAAGATCTCAAGACCCTGAAGATGGTCTCCCAAATCTTATATTGTTTATGCCATTAGAATTAGGTTGTCAGTGTACAACATAAACTTCACCACATACTTGGCCAAGTGGACCCCCTCTCCCCAAATATGTTTATGCAATCTTCTAGCTTATCAATGTATAATCCAAATAGAGTCAGGGATAGAGGGCAGCCTTGTTTGATGTCTATATCATTTCCAAAACAATCGAACAACCTTGCTCGCGTTTTGATTTTAGCCTGTACTTGATCATATAATCAAGTGAACTGCTGCTCTATAGTGCATTGGGACCCCAAGTTCCTCCATTTTGCCCCATAATTTGCTCTTGAGAATTATGTCGAATGCTTTTGAAGTCTATCAAGTAATAACATACATCCCCTTTTGTATCCCCGACCTTTTCAACTAGGTGTTTAAGCATGGCATATTGATCGATAGTGGAGTGTTTGGGTCTATAACTTGCTTGTCCTTTTGCCCTCTTTCTTTTTTCTTCTTCTCGCCCAACTGCTAAGTTTGCATTCTATCACACTCCCAAACATTTTTTTACAAAAAGACGATTGACCATGATAGTTTGGTAGTTTGAGGGGTTATCTACATCTCTTGTTTTGAATAGAGGTATGGTTAGGCGTGTCTTTCACTCTCTCTGAAAGTTGTTTTGGATGACCTCATTTAAGATTTCTTTGATTTGAGGTGCTAGGATATTTGCTCCCCATCTTAAATGTTATGCTTGAAGATTGTCTATGTCCCAAGCTTTACTTGTTGCTAGCTTTTTAATCCCTTGCAAGATGTCTTATGTTGTGAAAAGCTTTTCATTAACCCTAAACATGGGTGGTGTTTGTTACTCACTTTTTCACTCATAACTATTGTGAGTACCGAAAACCACTATTATGCTGTTATGCTATTCTCAATCTCCTTTTCTTTCCTGCGAAGATCTCTCTAGAATCTTTTGGGTTCATGTCTCACTTGGTAAATCAACCATTTCCTCCTAGTTCTATGTAATCTTCTTTTTTTGCCCTCATCGTATGCTCATATTTTTCTTGTTTGCCTTTGATCTACCTCGATGATTCCTTCAACAATCTCCATGTTGCCTTGCATTCTTCATCATGCCATCTGTTTGTCGAAAAACTATTTCTTTCTTTGTTTTTGGTTTTAGCTCTCTTGCAAGATTTTAGCGCCTCTTGAATGTTGTGCATTAACCTTACTTTTAGTGTAATATGTTCCATTGTCATGCACTCTCTTACTTTCCCTTCCTTGCATTTTGTTATCCAATACTGCCCTGAAGGCTTGCTGATTTTCTTCTATCAAGAGGATGTTTCCTTTGGATGTCAATTTGCTTTGGTTAACCTTAATGTGCTCATTTTGCTGTTTGTTTCTTTCAATTGAAACTTCATAACAACTGGTTTCTTATCTCGAGCTAGGTTCCACTAGAGACTCTTCTATTTCTAGCTCGTCAATTCTAGATATAGAATTTTGTGAGAAAATAATGTAGTTGATTACACTTTTCCGTTTGCGAGTCTTGCACGTGCAATTTCTTGATTTTCCCCATTTACTCACACCATTACAAATAATCAAACTATGTATGTTGCATAAACCTAACAACTCTTCCCCAAAGTGTGTGATAGCCCCATGCCTATCATTTGAGGTCTTGTTCCATTGCTGATTTTCTCTTTCGCCATCCAAAGAAGGTTTGTATCTAGATCCACATTACTTCCCAAAATGTTATCTTGTTTGTTTGTTGTCCTGCGTTTAAAGTCCCCTATTAGCAAAATCTCCCCAATCTTATAATAGGCTGAAATGTCCCTCGTTAAGTGTGAGTACGTGTCTTCATGATCTAGATCATGCTTCTTATAGAATTTGGAATTCTTGGGTGCAAAATAACATGCAACTATGCTAATGTTTGTGTCATTTTATGTGATTCTTATCCAGATGTACTGTTTATTTTCATCTTGCTTTTCTATTCTAATACATTTGCCCCATGTCCTGTTTTATTAACACCATTACTCCCCCATACCCCGTGCCATTTTCTGCTGCTTTATTCCATACACTTGTCTTCTTGTACCCCTCAAAATTTGTTTTCGTACACTCGTCATACTCATGAGTTTAAGTCAAAATGATTATCTCTCTTTGACTATGGGCCCTAACTCGAGTCCTCTTCTCCAAGGGTAGCCTTTACAATTCCAACATAACATTGTAAGATATTCCCTGTGGGGCCATAAATCCTATTTGCTTCGGATTTGATGAGATGTGATATAGGCTTTTCCCATTGTTTAAATATGCCCACCTCCCTTCATTCCTTGATGCCTTCACCTTTTTCCCACTCCTTGTTTCTCTCTTCTAATTGCATAAATGTTAAGTCTATATCAATATAATAGTGTGATCCTCTCAACATGCCTTTGTTCCTTAGTATCTATAATGTCCCTTTTTAGGGCTGAAACTGAAAATCAAGGAAATAACACAAACCCCAAGTGAAGTAAATTCAGATTTTTATAACAGTAGTTCTAAAAGATCAAGAAACCCTAGCAGCGAACTATATAAGGACTTCAACTCACCATACAACCAAGCAACAACTGAAAATGCTTATAAATAATTATTTCAAGCACGACAACATTTATCCATCCAAATTACATTAAAGAAATGGAGAAAACAAGAGATTATACCCAACTGCAATTAATTTTATGACAACAACAGGGAAGCCACAAACAAGGGCTGAAAATGATAGATAAACTCCCCCAAAATTACCAAATTGTAGATTCCAACCTTATAAAATATGATAAATCTGAATATCAAAGAATAATGAAGTTTTGTGCCCTAGAAGGCACCCAAATCCTCTTCTACCCTAGTCGCTCCCTAGGAGAGGGGCTCCAAACAATGTCAAAGATTTTGTATGACTCCTCCTTGATGCCCTAGATGCAAACCAACAAGATGGTCTTCAATGAGAGTCTTCAACACCACCAAATTGAAGGGTTTCCGTCCTCCAATCTCCCACAAGGAAGGGTTTCGTCCTCCTTGGATGCCACACTAATGGATTGTCACCCAATAGTGGAATGGACTAAGAGCAATCAGCCCTAGAGACCAAGTATAAAGTGTATATGCCAAAAGATGATGTGCAAATGAGCCCCTAAGACTCCTCTTATACCCTTTGGTTGGTGCCAAGAGCCATAAGGTGTAGACCAACCTCTTAAGCTTGCTTTATCTTCTAATTCCATGTTGGGAATCTTCCCAACCTTGCCAACCTCTTAATGATCTTCACTTTATCTTTTAATTTCATGTTGGGATCATTATAATCCTAGCCGACCTGCCTTAGGGAGTAAAACACCAAAGAAAAACATTAATAACAATAAAAGAAAATAAAAATGAAACCCAAGGACTTCCCTTGTGCAATTCTTTCTTGGCCACGGGAAGAGAAATGGCAAGAAGTCTTTAATTGGTGCTAGTTTGAAAAAGGGGACATTACTAATCCTCCTTCCCAAAATTGCTTGCCCTCAAGCAATTGCAAGCTTATATGTTTAAGTATCATCATATCAAGTTAAAGGAACATGTTGTTGCATTCCCATAGTCTAGATCTCGTGCCTGTCAAATGAAAGAACTTTTTCCCAAACAAACTCTAACACCCGTTGCCCCTTTCTTCATTGAAGTCCCCTTCATCTTCAACTTCTAAAACAACAATAACAACTTCTTTTGCATACTCAACTGTATAAAAAGCCTTCCAAACTATTGTAATCTCAGTCATAAAGCAAGAAATTAATAAATAATTAGCAACTTGACAAGCTAATCCATGTCCCAATGTGACATCCTCATTCTTCGTTCCATCCTTGTCAATTAAGGTGGAAGAACACTCCATATTTCCAAATACAAATGCAACTGAAATTAGGTGTGGGCTGATATAAATGATGACAACAGTATCAATGATGGTAGTTTGGCTTATGACTGCCATAGAAATACTTCCCTTCTCACTTGGGGTTGACAACCCCTCATTCCCCAATTCTTGATTACATTCTTCACTCAACAACAAACTTGAGCATCATGCAAAAATGATCCAAACACCTAGAGTTACCTTGTCGTAGTGGCCTCCTTGGCTGCCCAAAAGATGGTCTAGGCTGCCCTCTTCCCGCTGTCCTAGGTTGGGTTGTACCTTCCTCAAAGCCTTTATGTTTCACTCCCAATCCAAGTATTGGAGGAACCTTGTTTCTATGCAAGTTGAGACCTTTTGCACTCACAAAATTGCCATCCTCCATAATGACATCTTCATCTTCAGCTGTAGTCCCATATTCTTCATCACATGCTCAGATGGATAACAAATTCAGCTGTTCTTTCTTTTTTATTTCTGTGCCTACACAAAGAACAAGCACATTAAAAGAAACAAGAGCTCTTAATATCATTTCTTCAACAACAAAGAAAATGCTTCAACAACATCAACAAACTGAAGATTACTCCCATGTATGGCTACAAATACAATGTTGGACAAACTGAAAATGTTGATAACAACAATATGAACTTTTATGACAGCGTGTCTTAAAACCCATAAAACTTGATTTCTACTATTTACAGTCGTACCACCAATTTCCAACTGGGTTACAATGCTCGGGGCAGCAAGATAACACCCATCTTGCTCACTTCCAAATGTAAAATTTATGAAATCAACATCCACTTCCATTGGAAAACTTCTTCTAAAAGCATATGCATGGATTAAGAGCTGAAAATCTTTATGATATGACTGTTGTATTAAAACTGTAAGTGTGGTGGTTGCTTACCATGTGCATCCCATAGATCTTGCCTTCTTTTGGTAATTCTTTCCATCCTCTTTGCTGTAGCAACTTGAGGAACTCCACTTGTCATGCTTTGAAGCACAACCTTTTGATCACCAAGTTTGAATCTCAACTCCCTAGCTTGATAGTTTTGGGTAAATTCATCCAAAGAATGCAACCATTGAATCTCAAGTATCAAATCCGTACCTCCAATACCAACAACATAGAAAACATTGCTTACCATGTGCTTTCCCAAGGTGAGCTTGAGTTGTTGGAACCTCTTGGTGCAAGGGATGATGAGGCCATCTTGTAGCATCTCATCCTTCACAAGGAAGTTCAAATGCACAACAAACTCCATATGATTTCTCATAAAATTTCTTTCTAACCATATGCACGAAATGAAGCACTCACTAGCCATAGTAACATGGAACCCATTGAAGACTTCACCTTCTTTGTAACTCAAAGGATCTATGTACTCTTTGCCACTTAGAGTGTTCTTCACTTTATCACCCTTTCCACTATGTTGTTCATGATGACACAAGTATGGCAAGGGCACAGAGGAGACCAAAAACTGAAATGTGATTTTCAATATCATACCTTGGGCTGTCCTCAGCTTGTCCATCTTCTTTTGCCGAATGAAGCTTGGTTGAGATCTCTTCATATTCAACTAGTGAAGCTCTTCCCACCTTGACTTCATCCATATTTTGTTGGCACATGCATGGAGCCTCTTCGTGGTTCTTGCCAAAGCCATGAACACCCTCAACTTGACTCTTATGAGCTGTTGTTTTGAAAATTCCAACAAGTTGAACATCATCATTATCAACAGGAGATTTGGCTTCAACCACCAAATTCTCTCCACAATTTTGCAAATCGAATTTTCCTTCTTTCCTTGGCTCATGCTCCATGACTTCTTCCTCTTTCTTTGGAGATTCTGCTACATCAAAAACCCCTTTTGGTTCTTCAATGTGGTCTTCTTGGGACTCCACCTCAAAACCCTCTTGTCGATCTGATTTTTCTTTTTCTTCTTTCAAGAGAAACCCCTTTGGGTTTGGCTCCTTGGTGAATTCTTGTGGTCCAGGGTTTAACCCTAACATCTTCATCCATGTTCCGATTGTCCCTTTGTTGGAGCCATAAAATGTAGAAAAATACATCTTGACCAACACATTTTATACCTCTTTTGGTGGCGCTTTTTGTCTTGGCTCCGGCTTAGACCTTCCTTTGCTTACTCCAATGAACTCGACAAGTGAAATTTCCTTTTGTATCTCCCTCACAAGTGCCATGTATTCCTCATAGCTTGCTACAATGCTTTGTCCCATAGAGGGTCTTGTTACCGCCTCGGAAGGGTTTCTTCCCTTGGAAGGAAAGAAGGCCTAGTGGCTGATCCAAAGGGTTGTCGTGAAGTATTTGCTCTGGATGAGATTCCTTCTCCATTATGAACCCTAGGTTCATGAACTCTCTGAAGGGTTAGGGCTAACAAGTCCATAGTGTCCACCAATCTCACTTGCCCTTCAATGAATTTGTCGATCTTGGCTTCCTGTGGATGTTGGTGAGCCATACTCTCTTCTTCTCTTGGCTGGTCTGATTTCTTTTCTCTCCTCTTATAACAAATGAAAGCCTTGTTGCCTTCTTGCATGAAACCCTAAGGATGGGAAGAACACAACTTAGATACCACTTTAATGTCCCTTTCTAGGGTTAAAATTGAAAATCAATGAAATAACATAAACCCCAAGTGAAGTAAATTGTGATTTTTAGAGCCGCATGTAATGTCCCTTTCTTGGGACATTTTTGAAATTGAAGACTTGAAGACCCTCAACCCATTCTCTCTTCTCATGGGCTTGAGGTTTGAGCTTGAAGATGATCCAAAGATGTCTTTTGTCTATTTTGTAACCCCTTGGTATGCCTTGCGCTACAAGGAGGGCTCTCTAGGTTAGTTAAATGTGCACATAGGTTAGTACTTTTATTTATTTATTTAGAAAATAAATAAAGTGCACATAGTCTTAGTATTAAATATTTTATTATAATAAGAGTTCATATTTTCCCTCCAAAAGGGAAAAGGTTGGTCATTGGATATTGCACCCCTTAACTCTATAAAAGGAGGTCGCATTTCCTTTAGAGGGTTATGTTGATTGATCATTTTGATTTCACTCCATGCTTGGAGTAATGGGATGTATGCCCTAGTTTTTGCATTGTGTTCTCTCATTATAAGCTTCATTTGGATCCATAGTTGAAGATATTGAAGACTCCATTGTTCTCTTCATTGTGATCTCTTGTGTTGAGTGTGTTTATGCATGGTTTATCCTTTCCAAGCTTTGGCGACTTGGCTAGAGGGTTTGACGCATTTATTTAGAGTAAAATCTGCATTGTATGTAAAGGGTTTGAAGTACTTTGGTGACTTTTATTGCTGCTGCAATTAATTCAGCCATAGCGACTGGGATTGGGGTTTATTTTATCATGTTTTGGTGCCATTTGGGCTAGATCTATAATCTGTTGTGTTTAATTAATTATTTTAGAGCAAAGGCTGATTATTTGAGTGTTTTGGAAGGGTTGTATGAGCTGGAATTAATTTATATGATTTATTCTAACCCTAGCGACTTGAAATCAGATTTCTGGGGTTGTTTTGGCAAGGTTTTAATGCTCAGAAAATTCAGATTCATAATGCAGTGGAAAGACCTTGATTTCTAGTTTGTTTTGCATTTTATTTCATGGAAAAACACTGAGTATTGGATGAGTTATGAATTTTTGAATATTTCAGTTGTCTGCAAGCTATCTGGATATTATTAATTAATATTTATTTCAGATCTGCAGTTTGGGATCAATTTAATATTGAATGTGGTTGTAGAAATTAGGAGGAATAAGGAGAAAGTGATTTCATAATTTTTGGAGTTGATTTGATGCCCTAAATGTCTTTGGGCGACCTACTTTTTAGGGAAAAATTAGGGTTTCGTGTTTGCTATGCGAAATCTGGTTTTAGAATATTATTCTTCATATTTTTGTGGCCCAAAAGCCAAAGTTTTAAGATTTTTGCTTGGATGGTTTAGTGGGAAATAATTTTGGAAGATTGCAGCAGTTGGGGTGTGATTATTAATTATTTTTCAGCTGTTAAAAATCTGATTTGAATGTGTTTAAATTCCAATTGTTTTCTTCCAATCTATTCCACCACCTTGGCTAGTTCCAACCCCATTTGGGTTCGAAATAGTTGACATTGAGATATTTTAGGTTGAAGCAAAAGGGTTTATCCATTCTTTGCTTAATCTTGACAAGTAC
Organism: Taxus wallichiana var. yunnanensis; assembly: GCA_018340775.1. Classification (NCBI taxonomy): domain Eukaryota; kingdom Viridiplantae; phylum Streptophyta; class Pinopsida; order Cupressales; family Taxaceae; genus Taxus; species Taxus wallichiana. Next base: position 133,266,124 of record CM031234.1, read on the forward strand.
TTCTCCATTTTCTAAATTGTGCTAAGAGGGGACATTACACAAGAATTTGAAAATATCAGGAAACCTTAGAAGCGAACCGTATAGGGACTTCAACCCACCACACAACCATGCAACAACAACTGAAAATGTTTCTAAATAATTATTTCAAGCACTACAACAGTCATCCATCCAAATACATCAAAGAAATGGAGAAAACAAGAGATTATACCCAACTGCAATTAATTTTATGACAACGTACAAGGCTGCCACAAATAGGGGCAGAAAATGATAGATAAACTCCTCAAAAAATTACCTAATTGTAGATTCCACCTTATAAAATATGATAAAGCTGAATATCAAAGAATAATGTGATAAGATAAATCTTCTTGTCCTGCTCCCTAGGAGAAAATGTAAAATATTTTGTATGACTCCTCCTCCTTGATGCCCTAGATGCAAACCAACAAGATGGTCTTCAACGAGAGTCTTTAACACCACCATATTGAAGGGTTTCCGTTCTCCAATCTCCCATAAGGAAGGGTTTCGTCCTCCTTGGATGCCACACTAATGGATTGTCACCCAATAGTGGAATGGACTAAGAGCAATCAGCCCTAGAGATCAAGTATAAAGTGTATATGCTAAAAGATGATATGCAAATGAACCCCTAAGACTCCTCTTATACCCTTTGGTTGGCGCCAAGAGCCATAAGGTGTAGACCGACCTCTTAAGCTTGCTTTATCTTTTAATTCCATGTTGGAATCTTCCCAACCTTTACGACCTCTTAATGAGCTTCACTTTATCTTTTAATTTCATGTTGGGATCATTATAATCCCAGCCGACTTGCCTTACGGAGTAAAACACCAAAGAGAAGCATTAATAACAACAAAAGAAAATAAAAACAAAATCCAATGACTTCCCTTGTGCAATTCTTTCTTGGCCACGGGAAGAGAAATGGCAAGAAGTCTTCAATCGGTGCTAGTTTGAAAAAGGGGACATTACAATATCCTTGTTTTATCTTCAAAGTTCACTAGCATGACCCGAATAAGCCTACATCTTCCTCCCTCTCTCACCTTGCCCATTTTGCTTAATTGTTTAATTTGACCCCTCTAGTGTAATTGGTCCGAAAGGAAGTTCCTTACTAAACCGCTTGTATCCTCTTTTTCTCCACATGAGTCCTTTAACCCCTTGATTATTATATTGCATAGTCTATCACAACGTTTTCTTTCCTCTATCATTTGATTCTTAACTTGCTTCTCTATCAACTCCTTTTGGTTTCCCATCGGTTGCTTTACGACTTGTCCCCATGTCTTATCCTCTTCTAACTTATTCCTTAGTTCGTGCTCTCTCGTTTCCATGTTGTGAAGTGCCTCTTGAACTTCCTTTATTTGCATTGTGTTAGTCGTTACCTCCCTTAAGTTGGTACTTATTGAAGTGTGAATGGTTTGTTTGAGGGCCTACCATTCATGTTGTCGAACAATTGTGAGATTTTGAAGCTTTTCCACTTGCACTTTTCTTCCAACCTTCGCTTGGTGTTTAACACCTCCTCCATTTTAATATCTTTCATTTTCCCCTTATCTCCATACTTTCTAGTCTTTCTTTCAAACTCATTAGCTCTTGCACATAGAGTTTTGATGACCAAATGAGTGGGGTCATCATAGGGCTATAAGTTTTCTCACCTTCTTTGGTCTCTCTTGTAACATCCCAACTTAGTGTATATACATTGTTGTAGCGAAATTGATAATACTTGTCTAAGTTATTGGATATTGATTTGACTGCATTATGACTTGTCATTTAAATATGGTAGTTAATGATGTATTAAGTTAGTAACAAATACACACACACACATATACATAAGTAGATCTTAGTAACTAATGTAAATATTTATATAAACACACACACGCATATATGGATATTGATATCTATGCTTGTTTTAAATGGGTCATATGACCACCGATTGGTTAATATTGTTAAGTATGGTCATGGACCATTCTAGCTTAGGTTATATGTATCGAGTTAATGTTTTGGTTGATGTGGGTCATTGACCACTCGGCATAAGCTTGGTTTATGAGGCTAAGTTTGGCATTCGTGGCAAATGGGTAAGGTGGTTCATCGACCCACCATGCAAATTTGTTAAGTTTGAAAGTTTTTAATAAACTTAAGCTTAGCTTAAGTTACTTGGAAAATATAGATGGAGGTTTATGGTTCAAGTTTGGCAAGCCACGACGTGGCATGAACATTGAATGAAGAATTAAAGGCAATCAGGTTCTTTGGGAACTGTTAGCTTCTCCAAGAAGCTAAGCATGTAAGTCGACTTCACCTTCATTTGCATTGTTTTTATTTGGTTTTTTTTTTTTGGGGAGCTCTGCGTGGAGCTGGACATGGAGATTTTCATGGGATATGTTTTGTTTGGCTTGCATGGCGAATTTATGAACTGCTGTTATCTCCGTTTGGGATGACATTTTTGGTATTTATATCTGTTGTTGGAATGTTTGATGGGTTTTTTTGGAGGCATTCGACTTGGCAGGTTTCAAAAGAAGTTTGAAGGCAAAAGCAAGCATGGGTTTCTTTCTCACATCTGAATTTTTTTCTAGTCATGAGAATTTCCACAACCTATGCTCTATTTTTACCAAGCCTAGGATCGAATTTTGGAGAGAAAAGGACCACTGTCTTGGATTTGATATTTTCTACTATAATCTACATATCATCAGTTTGGAGTAAGTTGGTTTGCCGAAACCATTCATTTCTATATAATGGTTATACAAATAATTTTTTAATTTGAGTGCACTCTAAAATCCTGAAATATTTCTCTATAGAAATAATTATTTAGAAATCATCTTTGGGGCTTGCGTGATAGCCAAATCCTTCGAAAATCACCATTTTGGCGATGAGGAGCTTTTGGTGTGGGTATGGCATCACCATTAGAATAATTTGAGAACTGGATTAACCAATTGTTACTTGTTAAAACAAATTATAGGCATAAAGGTGGAAGATAGAAACACTTGAATGATTTTGCTATATAGTAAGTGCATAAAAAAATAGGCAGCGGTGTTTATGAACCTTTATTCTAATTCTTATGAAATTGTAAATTGTGCACTTTAGTTAGGATGTGGTCCCATTGAGGGGACTTTAGCTTCTTTTTTATCCTCTGCGGGTGGTCCAAAAACAAGTTTCAAGATGTGAAAGAGGAGAAAATCATTTCCATGAAAATAGGATCGACCTTTTTTAAGGAGAAAAATTTGATGGGTTCTTTGGAGAGGTAGGGCTAGGAGTTTGCAGCATCTCGTGAGAGGATTCAGGAGCTTTGTTTCCATGTAGCAACCGATGGATGGTGAGATTTTCCTTGCATAAGATATGTACGACTTTCTTAAAATAGCATCCGAAAAGTTGTAGCCCAAAGGGTAACATCAAATATTGTATTTCATACGACCATTTTGCTGCATTAGAATTAGCTCCATAATTAACTCGAAGCACCGGGCGAGAAAATTTAGGAGCCCCCTCTTCATGGGACCGTTTCCTTAGTTTGTCTCTCTCTCTCTCTCTATATATATATAGTAATGAGACCATTGTTGCATAGGACCACTTTTGTTGTCCATTAGAAATCATTCCATGTGCAAGATGCAAAAGAATCTTAGTGGGAAAAATGTTATAAATAGACTCTTAGGTAGTAGATTAGGACATGTGTAATATCCCCCTTTGGGATATTATGCAAATCTGCAAAAATTAATTATCCGGATCACCCTAGGAAGATTAGATCTTCTTAGTTTGACCTCAAATAACCCAATGTTGGCAATAATACAACCCAAAGTGGGATTGGAGTATGCCAAGGTGGTGGGTTAGATGGGAAAACTAATTAGAATGCTAATATTACCCAGATCTGATTTTTAACAGCTGATAATTAATTAAAATTAAAACCCCAACTGCTGCAATTTTACAAAATTAATTCCCGCTTAACCAACCAAGAAAAATCCTCAAACTTTGGATTTTGGGTCACAAAAATATGAAGAATGATATGCAAAAATCAGATTTCGCACAGCCAACACGAAACCCTAATTTTGCCCTAAAAAGTAGGTCGCCCGACATTTAGGGCACCAAATCCACTCCAAAAATCATGAAAACATCTTCTCCTTATTTCTCCTAGTTTCTACAATCATATGCAATAATAAATCAACCCCAAACTGCAGATCTGATATAAATATTAATTTATAACAGCCAAAAAGCTTGCAAACAGTTGAAATCTTCTAAAATTCATAAGTCCTTCAATAATCCATATTTGCCCTTCAAATAAAATGCAAATAATTCTATAAATTAATAGCTTCCCAAAGATCTAAAGATATGATTTTTTAAATCACCGAAAACCATCCAAAACAGCCCCCAAAAGTCCCAATCCAGTCGCTAGGGTTAGATGGAATGACAAATTATTTTCAGCGCTTTCTACACTTCAAAAACCCTCCAAATAACAGTCCTACACTTAGAAAATTATACCAACATAGATCAAATTATATTTTTCCTTGTTCACTCACAAAACGTGCCAAAACAAGACCCATATCAAGTCGCCGTTGTTAGCAAGTATGAATCATGCAAAGAACATACTTTAACACAAGAGAACTCAACAAATGGAGTAAGAGAGAATACTTCAATTGATCAAAATCAGCTCACTAACTTCCCACTCAAGAGAGAGAGAGAGAAAGCATCAATGGGCATGCATCCCAACTCCAAGCATGGAGCATCAAATAAATATCACCATAACATAAGTCTAACAATGATCTTAGCACTCCTTTTATAAGCAAGGAGACACAAAATTCGAAATCCTTAGAGAGGGAAATTTTTAAATAAAAACAATTTATTTTCTCTATGTGTGGCATCCCCTTTTAAAAAGGGTGATTTTAATATTTAAAAGCCAACCAAGTATTATTTAATTAATTCCCCTTTTTTATTTTGCATTTTGGGAATTTAATTAAATAATAAAATATATTACTTGCTTCGAAATATTAAATAATTAAATAAATATTGCTTTATAATGTCAAATGATTAAAAATCACTCTCCAGACAATATTATCTAATTATTTAATATAATTTTCCCCTTGCAATATCCCTAAAGCCCACGGGGAATGATAGGCTAAGGGTCTTCAAAAATGAGGACATTACAACATGTTTTTTGAAAGCGGGGTTATTGTGCACGAGTCTCAGACTTTGTTTTGTCCAAGACAACATCCACTCCATCCTAGACCTGGCCTGAGTTGAAAACCATACCTTCGAGTAAGTTCTCTTCTTTTGTAATGTTCATCTATTTTCAGTAGTATATCTCTGATTTCATTTCTAGTTCTTATAAAAAAAAGAGCTCAGTTATGAGTTATTAATAGCTACAAATCCGAGTTTGTATTTCCAATAGTTACAAAATTGCGTTTTATAGAAGTTCCAAATTTAGTTTCTTGAAATTTCAAGTTGCATTACAAATTTTTAATCTCAAAAATTATATCTCGCTTCAAAATTTTGACGAGTTTAAGCTACTTATTTTCTACATTTGTTTTATATTTTCTGTTCAATTCAGATTTTTGTTTCTGGAACTCCAGTTTTCTACTTGAGAAATACAAATTTTTGGTATAATGTCAAGTTTTTGATTTTGGGATCCTAATAGTGGTCATCATATATAATAAGATAAATTGTAGGATAAAAGGAAGACATTTGTCAAATGATTAAATGCAGATCTGAAACTGAAAATTGCAGCAGACTGAACACAAAACCAGTGACTTATTCTTGCCCAAAAAGATGCCAAAAACACCACAAAACAACACCACACAACTTGCCAATATTTTATATATGATATTTGGAATTTTTAGAAGCCAATATAACCAACAAACATTGAAAACACACTGCTGGAAATGAAATACACACTGGAAATTGCAGCCACAAATTAATTATGAAATATAGATATAGAAGTCTCCAAAATCATGCAACTCAAGATTCCGGCCTTTAAAAATATGGCAAATAAGATTACAAAACCAGATTTATCAAATTCCTTGCCAATGTCTTCAAACCCTACCCTAGGTAGGTCGCTCCACCCTAGAAAAATAGTATAACTGCTGGAAATGCCAAAAAGATCTTCAAATCAGCTTCCTTCTTCAATGCCAAATGGTGATGAAGGGTTTTCGTCCTTCACCCAAGCCAAATGAAGGGTTTTCGTCCTTCAACAAGGCCTCACATGAGGGTTTTTGTCCCCAAGTGGATGACTAAGGAGCAACAAGCTCTCTTTGCCAAGTATAGAGAAAATACGCCAAGCTAGATGCAAATGCACTCTCTCTTCTCATTTTATATCTTTCCTTTGGCGCCAAAACTTATTTAGACAAGGTCAACCTATATAGAACAAAAGAACACTAAAAAACATTATAATATTAGATAAACTATATTATAACGTGCCAACGGGTCTTCTCCTTCAATCTTTCTTCTTTGCCATGGAGCAGGAACGACAAGAAGACCAATTTCCAACTCCTAAGTGGGAAAAAGGGACATTAAAGTCCTCCCTCCCCAAAATTGCTTGTCCCCAAGCAATTGCAAACTCATTACATTCGCTGCCCCAATTTCTTCTTCTTCTTTCTTTTGAAGGTCTTCATCCTTCAATGGTGAAGGTGGCATCCTAGACAAGGCATCCGCAACCATATTTTGCTTCCACTTCATTTCAATAGTGCAAAAACAACTGTAATCATGCATCTCTCCTCCAAAAATCAGAATGTACAAGTCTGAAAATGATACATCATAATCTGATTTTATTCCTACATTCAGCTGAAATCTTCCTCTCTCAATATTCCATGAAGGAATGCACTCAAAAAATGCAAATATACTGCTGCTCGTGGCTGTTAGTGGCAGCCCCAATTCTGATTTTTGCACATTCAATCCTCTAATCATGGTATAACAATTACCAAACTGAAATCTCACAAAGGAAAGCAACCCCGTGAATAAAGTAAGGACTGAAATTTGATTTGCATATTCTGAAAAATTAGGAGCAGCAGGCCCACAATTAAATTCAGCAGTTATCTTGGCCTTAAGTTTGAGAAAATCAGCCTCCCTAACATACCCATGAATTCTGATTTCATCATTTTCCAAGTGGAACTCATACTCCATGTGACTTTTGAAGGCAAGTTCCTCTAATTTTTGGATCTCTAGATGCCCCCAAACATTGTATGACTCAGCTGAAATGAAAACAAAATAGTCTAAGCAAAAACCGTACCTCATCATGGGGTCATAGAACTGAAAAATAGAACCATCATTCTCCACTTCGGTGACCATGTGAACAGCTGCAAGTTTACCATAATGGTTTCCCTTTGCCCATACTTCTTTTGGTTCTCTCATTGAATCATGGGTTAACAATCCATAGAGAGAATATACAGAATTCCCTTCAAACTTATGCTTCCTAAAACACATCATATTAGCATTCTCTTTCATCATATTCCATAGGCAAAGAGAGAAACTGAAATTTTTACCTTCACCCTTGTTTTGTCTCATGAAGTGGTTTGAAATGTCCCCTTTTTCGGGACATTACTAATATCTGGGTTCATCTCTTTTAATTATATTGTAATTCTTTAGCATGCCTAGCGCTACAAGTGGGAGTCTCTTTAGTTAGTTTAATGTGCACATAGGTTAGTTACTTTTATTTATTTAATTAGAAAATAAATAAAGTGCACATAGTCTTAGTATTAAATATTTTATTATGTTTTCCCTCCAAAAGGGAAAAGGTCGGTCATTGGATATTGCACCCCTTAGTTCTATAAAAGGAGGTCGCATTTCCTTTAGAGGGTTATGTTGATTGAACTTTTGAATTTACTCCATGCTTGGAGAAATGGGATGTATGCCCTAGCTCTTGCATTGTCGTTCTCTCATTGTTAGCTTCATTTGGATCCATTGTTGAAGATATTGAAGACTCCATTGTTCTCTTCATTGTGTTCTCTTGTGTTGAATGTGTTTTTGCATGGTTTATCCTTTCTAAGTGTTGGCGACTTGGATTGGGGATTGTTTAAGCATATTTTTGATGTCTCAAAATATATTTATGTTGCAGATTTGATTTAGTATAATTTTGTGAGTATGTGTGACCAGATTTGAGGGTTTTGGGAGTAATACAAGTGCTGAAATTAATTTATGTGCAAACAACAATTTATTTTGCCCTAGGCGACTTGCTATTTTGGCCATTTTGGGGTTTAGCAACTGTTGTTCTAATTTAGTTTGGTTCATCTTGTTCCTTGTATTTTTCCGAGTCCGGACATATCTTATTTGCCCAAATTGGAGTAGTTTTGAGGAAGATATGAATTTTTAAAAATTGCAGCAGATTGGGGTTTGATTAGCAATTGTTTTCAGTTGTGTATAATCAGATTAAAAATCTGATTTGTGTATTAATTATTTCTGAGCAAGAGGAGCTGATTTGGAGTGTTTGGAAGCTTGGAGAAGGGCTGAAATATTTTTATTGATTTTATTCTAACCCTAGCGACTTGAAATCAGATTTCTGGGGCAAATTTGAAGTGGTTTAGTTGCTCAGAAAATTCAGATCCATAGTGCATTGGAAAAGCCTTAGTTTCTAGTTTATTGTGCAATTTATTTCAAGCAAAAATACCAAGCATTGAAAGAGAATTTTGAAGTTTCAGCTGTTCTGGGTGCTATATTAATTAATTAACTGCTGTCAAAAATCAGATCTGGAAGTTGTTAGCTTTCTAATTAGTTCTCCCATCTAACCCACCACTTTGGCATACTCCAACCCCATTTTGGGTTGTATTATTGCCGACATTGGGTTATTTGAGGTCGAACTAAGAAGATCTAATCTTCCTAGGATCGATCGAGTTAATTAATTTTCAGATTTATATTTGTCCTAAGAGGGGACATTACAGTGGTATCAGAGCTACTTTCCTCTACTCCTTGTGGGTGTTGTTTGCTAGAGATTGAATCATGGAGCTTGCTAGTGACGGAGATTTGAGGACCAAGCTCTATAAGCTTGGGAGATGGCTCAAGAGGCCTTCACTTGAGAAGAGTGTATTGTTCATCACTCTTGAAGAGGTGGCAAGTTGTCTATGTTTGTTAGAGCAATCAGATTTTGGCACTATGTTTTTAGTTTTAGATCCCTTGGTGGCACATTTGGCTAGATCAGATTTATTGGGACATGAGGAGGTGGATGTGAGACTCTTGGTCGTCACATGCATTAGTGAGATCACACGGATAGCAGCCCCAAGCTTGCCTTATGATGACATCACTATGGAGGAGATCTATGAGCTCATGGTGGGAAGTTTCCAAAAGCTTTGGGACACCACCAACCCTCACTTTGGCAAGAGGGTCAAAATTTTGAAGAACATGGCTAAGGTAAGGTCTTGCATTCCCATGTTAGATCTCAATTGTGAAGATCTCATTTCCCATATGTTTGAAGTCTTCTTTGGTGTTCTACATGAGGACCATTCACATGAGATAATGGATGCCATGCAAACTATAATGACTCTAATGTTGAATGAGTATGAGGAACCTCCACACTCATTGCTAGTGATACTTGTGGAAGAATTGGGACAAAAGAAGCCATGTATAGCTCACACCTTAGCAAGAAGAGTGGTGGAGCAATGTTCAAGAAAAATAAAGTCATGCATCCAAGGTATGGGTTCCCTTGTTTTTGATGATGAAATTTTGGCATCTAATGATTGTATGAAATTGAGTGGTTGTAAGGATTTGTTTGATGAACATGAAGGGGACATTGGTGTCAAGCACATACATGATAAAGGAGAACTAATGGCAAAATCAGATTTGAGGCAAGAAGAAAGTATGGTCACCAAAAAGGGGTATACTCATTCATGTGATACCTCATTTGTGTCTACTTCTATATGGCAAAAAGGAGAAATTGTGGAACATTCATTGCATGATAACAATCTTTTGATGTTTGATGAATTATTTGTGCCTACTAATTGCATCGAGTTGAACATGAGTGCAAGGAAATCAGTTTTCAAGAGGACTATGAGGATGGGGCATCATGGAATGCTTATGGTAATTTGCAGTCCGCTGTAATTTTCCAAACAACAGGCCCTAATGGGCAATTGAATGAGGTTTGTCACCCAAGCATGAGTCTCATGGATGTCCCAAGTCATTACCCACCAAGTATGAATGCTTGTGGGGAGGACAAAGGGGTTTTAGACAAGGAAAGAGACGAGAAACTAAGTGTTGTTCCAAACTCAGAAATTCTGAGTTTTGGAGAAGTTGGGGGCAGCCCAAGGTATGATTCTTCATATTTTATTTCTCCTTCCATATTGAGTTTTGATGGGTATGATTATGAGCATGATAGGGAGATGGATATGAGGTGCAACATGGAGTATATTGGTTACATTTTTGTTGGTACTCTTGCTCTTAACATTTGGGTGCATGAGGAGCATGATGGCAAAGGAAAAAGAGTGATAAACACTCTTCCAAATGAAGGAGATCCTAATGATAAGCTTGCTGGTCCGTGTGAGGATTTCATCATTAGAAGGCATAAAGGTATGATGGCTTCATGTGTTTTACTCCCTCTCATAAGGGAAAGGCATTGACACAAAGTAAGGTACAAGTTTCCTTGGCTTCTCCATGATAATGTTCACAAATGCATGCAATACATTTCAACTTTCTCCTTTTCTTGTTTGGGGTGTCATCTTGCACATGTTGCTTCATGGGATAAGGTGATAAAAGGAATTGGGTTTGGCAAGTTTCATTTGAATACATGGATATCATCTCCTTTCTATTTTCAACAAGTGCTAACTCCTTTCTCCATGGAAGTCTTGAAGGAAGGATGGATCACATGGACTACACATAGCATGGTAAGAAGTCCATTTCCAAATTGTGAACAACAGTTATGTCACCCACTTGGATGTTTGATTGGTGTGCTTCCAAAGGTAAAATCAACAAAGGATATGTGTTGGGAATGTTCGGTTGTTGTTGCTTGCATGACCACAAACTTTTGGGCTTCAATGAAAGGTTTGGAAAGAATGAAGGAACATGGTATGAACTCTTCTCAAGGCATTTCATTTTCAGCTGTGCATATGGATAATTTTCAGTTTGTTATGGTTGAGGATGAAATTTCAGTTACATGGGAGCCATTTTTATTCACTAGATTGATGTTCATTCATGTTGGGGAATTTTTTTGAAATATGCTAGTTGTTGTCCCATCATTTTTATGATTGACATCATTATGACCAGCCTCCCTATCACTTCTATAATTCAGATTTTTGCCATGCATTTGATGATATGGTTGTTGGTGCTTGATTTTGGCTCATGGGTGAATACTTGGGAATGGAAACCAGCCATTCTAATTCTGATTTTTGAAGGGAGAATGCATGATTACAACAGTGTTTGGAGCCACATAACAGATTTTGGGGACAACCCATGCATGAAGAAGAATTTTGGGGACCCATCCATGCCTTGGAGACATGAAGAAGAAATAAGAAAAGTGTTTCTCAACACTTGTTTTTCTAATGAGTTTGCTTCATGTGCAAGATTGAAGACATGTGATGGAAGACTGCTATCCTATTCACTTCATGAGGGCATCTTTGAGTGGGCAGCCTTGGAGCTTAGCAAAGCTCATCCCTTTGATGACTCCGTATGCCATGTTGAGGATACCATCTTTTGGGGCACATGTTACGGAGCTGATGACCCATCTTTTTGGGTTGACATGAGGGAAAGAAACTTGTTCTTTCCAACACTTCGCCATTGTGAGGAACTCGGATCGAGGCTTTGGATGCACCACCCCACATCTTCTCTTTGGGGCATGATGCATGGATATGTGAGCTTGCTATTGCTTGAGGTAAAACAATTTCCGAGAGGGGAGGATTGTAATGTCTCATTTTTGGGACATTACTAATATTTGGGTTCATTTCTTTTATTTACTTTATAACCCCTTGACATGCCTAGCGCTACAAGTGGGAGTCTCTTTAGTTAGTTTAATGTGCACATAGGTTAGTTGCTTTTATTTATTTAATTAGAAAATAAATAAAATGCACATAGTCTTAGTATTAAATATTTTATTATGTTTTCCCTCCAAAAAGGAAAAGGTCAGTCATTGGATATTGCACCCCTTAGTTCTATAAAAGGAGGTTGCATTTCCTTTAGAGGGTTATGTTGATTGATCTTTTGAATTTACTCCCTGCTCGGAGAAAGGGGATGTATACCCATGGGATGTATGCCCTAGCTCTTGCATTGTGTTCTCTCATTGTTAGCTTCATTTGGATCCATTGTTGAAGATATTGAAGACTCCATTGTTCTCTTCATTGTGTTCTCTTGTGTTGAATGTGTTTTTGCATGGTTTATCCTTTCTAAGTGTTGGCGACTTGGATTGGGGATTGTTTAAGCATATTTTTGATGTCTCAAAATATATTTATGTTGCAGATCTGATTTAGTATAATTTTGTGAGTATGTGTGACCAGATTTGAGGGTTTTGGGAGTAATACAAGTGCTGGAATTAATTTATGTGCAAGCAACAATTTATTTTGCCCTAGGCGACTTGCTATTTTGGCCATTTTGGGGGTTTAACAACTGTTGTTCTAATTTGGTTTGGTTCATCTTGTTCCTTGTATTTTTCCGAGTCCGGGCATATCTTATTTGCCCAAATCGGAGTAGTTTTGAGGAAGATATGAATTTTTAAAAATTGCAGCAGATTGGGGTTTGATTAGCAATTGTTTTCAGCTGTGTATAATCAGATTAAAAATCTGATTTGTCTATTAATTATTTCTGAGCAAGGGAGTTGATTTGGAGTGTTTGGAAGCTTGGAGAAAGGCTGAAATATTTTTATTGATTTTATTCTAACCCTAGCGACTTGAAATCAGATTTCTGGGGCAAATTTGAAGTGGTTTAGTTGCTCAGAAAATTCAGATCCATAGTGCATTGGAAAGGCCTTGGTTTCTAGTTTATTGTGCAATTTATTTCATGCAAAAATACCAAGTATTGAAGGAGTTATTAATTTTTGAAGTTTCAGTTGTTTTGGGTGCTATATTAATTAATTAACTGCTGTCAAAAATCAGATCTGGAAGTTGTTAGCTTTCTAATTAGTTCTCCCATCTAACCCACCACTTTGGCATACTCCAACCCCATTTTGGGTTGTATTATTGCCGACATTGGGTTATTTGAGGTCGAACTAAGAAGATCTAATCTTCCTAAGATCGATCGAGTTAATTAATTTTCAGATTTATATTTGTCCTAAAAGGGGACATTACATGGTCCAAATGATCAGTCCATGGAGTATCATGGATAGCCCTTAAAATCTTGCTTTTGACTTTAGATTCCGGTACCAAATGGACCCGGTTTTTGTAGAGAATCAACCCATCTACCACCTTATACCTCCCATCACTTATTACTCCTTCAAAAACATCACTAGCAAACTTATTCTTTGCATACTCAGCTGAAATCAATGCTTTCCAATCTGCTGTAATTTTTGATAAAAATATGATTCACATGAAATGCCCTCTTCTACTAAATAATTAATTTGAGAAGTGCTAGGAAGTATACCTTGCAAGGAGACTCTTTTCCCTTGGTCCATGAAACTCATCTCCATGTTTTGATAGTTGAGAGTTAGCTCTCCCAACAAGCACAACCATTGGACTCCAAGTATGATGTCAAACTCAGCCATTAATCACAAAAAAATCAGCACATACCTCATGTAACTCCATGGTAATGTGGAGTTGAGAACACCTTTTCATACATTGCAAAAAGTGGCCATATTTTATATTAAGAATGCTGCCCATCCACTCCATTCTTCCGAGCTTTCCCATTAATATGGGATCATGGGTTAACCACCTATGAGGCTCCTTACCCCATGAAGTATGATGTGCACAAAGGTGTTCAATCATTGGTGACAAAAGAGGACACATCATATATGAAACATGAGTATTCCTAACCATCCACTCATGGTAGAAAATCTAAAATGATGCATGGACAAGAACTGAAATACCTTCATGCCCTTTTGCTTTCCAAGTGCTTACCTTCACTATATCTTTGTCTGATGCTTGCTTGACAATTTCCCCATGTTCTTGAGCTTTCGTAGGGCTGAGATTTTCCTCAATTGACCTTCTTTTTGCTGCTGTTAGGTACAGTCCAGCCCCTTCATCTTGTTCTTTATGGGGAGTTTTCTCCCATTTCCATGGCCCAAAAGGGCTTGTTGAGGTATTATCAACACAACTCCAAATTAATCTTTCAAACATAAGTATATCAAGCGGATGGCCAACCAAACTAAAAGAGGAAATGGTTACCTTAGTATGCAAACCATGGGCCTTGGAAAGAAGGTTACCTTTTGTTACTTCAATCTCAGCTCTTGTGCCTAGAGTGGCACTTGTTTTGATACATGCATAACTTGGGGTTTTCCGGAAAGGATGTAAGTATCCCTTATCACTCAATGTGCACCTCATTCTGCCCATATTTGTACCAAACTGATGATGATGATCAGCTCCATGTGAGGGTGAACTAGGTAGCAATAAATCTGAAATGTATTCGATCCTCGGACTTGCAACAAGACTTTCATCCTCTTTTTCCTTATCCTCTTTGATACTTGGAGCTTCCTCCCTTTGCACAACCATCATACCTTGTTCACATGTACTTGGAATATCTTGGTGGCTCTTACCCAAGTTTAATTTTTCATCTTTGGGTTCTTTATTGTCCGCTGTTATAAATGGACCAGTGAGCTGACTTTTATCATTTCCACTTGGGAAATGGGTTCCATCCGTCCCTATCACTACCTTTTCTTGTTCACAACCCCCTCTTTCATCTATAAATTCATCAAATGCAAAAATATCATCATTATTAGTCAAACAATGATCAATACTTACTTCACCATGTTGACCATCCGGAGCAATAATGGAGGTAGGGGCTGAATCATTCTTCATGGCTCTTTTTCCTCCATGGTGCAAATTTGGAATACTGTGTTCCTCCTTCCTTGGCTCGTGTTCCACAATTTCATTAAACCCTTGTGTCACCAAGGTGTTGTTAGGAGACCCATCCAAGTGATCAAGTGTGGCAAGAGGATTGGAGGTTTTTAACCCTCCCAAGGGCTGCCCCTTCTCAATGACTCGTGCTGTTGCGATTTAACATCCAATTTCTTGTCCTTAGGGCAATAAGCATGCCCATCATCTCCCAACGAACTTGGGGTTATGTTCTCTTCTTCAACAAGCTCCATAGCCACTCCTTGCTTGGCCAACAAGGTGGAGCTCTTTTTACTAGGGTAGGGGTATTTTCCCCAAAACCCTTGTGCATGCCACGGGGCTTGGACCGAGTTCCAATGCCCACTCTTTCTGTTTCCAAATTTATGAACTCTGAAAATGTTAGGGCATCACGGATCTTCTCCTAAGAGCTTGATATTCCTCAAAGAGAGTTACCACCTTGTTGACTTTCGAAACCCTAGGCTCTTCATTGAAAATACCTTCTTGCACCTTCATCCATTTGTCCATTGAAACCCTAGGCCTTTGAGAATCCATGCTCTGATACCACTGTAATAACCCTTTTGAGGGTTTTTATTAAATATTCAATATGTAGATCTGAAACTGAAAATTGCAGCAGACTGAACACAAAACCAGTGACTTATTCTTGCCCAAAAAGATGCCAAAAACCACAAAATAATACCACACAACTTGCCAATATTTTATATATGATATTTGGAATTTTTAGAAGCCAATATAACCAACAAACACTAAAAACACACTGCTGGAAATGAAATACACACTGGAAATTGCAGCCACGAATTAATTATGAAATATAGATATAGAAGTCTCCAAAAATCATGCAACTCAAGATTCCGGCCTTTAAAAATATGGCAAATAAGATTACAAAACCAGATTTATCAAATTCCTTGCCAATGTCTTCAAACCCTACCCTAGGTAGGTCGCTCCACCCTAGAAAAATAGTATAACTGCTGGAAATGCCAAAAAGATCTTCAAATCAGCTTCCTTCTTCAATGCCAAATGGTGATGAAGGGTTTTCGTCCTTCACCCAAGCCAAATGAAGGGTTTTCGTCCTTCAACAAGGCCTCACATGAGGGTTTTCGTCCCCAAGTGGATGACTAAGGAGCAACAAGCTCTCTTTGCCAAGTATAGAGAAAATACGCCAAGCTAGATGCAAATGAACTCTCTCTTCTCCTTTTATATCTTTCCTTTGGCGCCAAAACTTATTTAGACAAGGCCGACCTGTATAGAACAAAAGAACACTAAAGAAAACATTATAATATTAGATAAAATATATTATAAAGTGCTCAAGGGTCTTCTCCTTCAATTTTTCTTCTTTGCCATGGAGAAGGGATGGCAAGAAGACCAATTTCCAACTCCTAAGTGGGAAAAAGGGACATTACATTCTGGGTATGGTACCTCTTTTGTAAAATTGGCAGACAAGAGCATCTTGAAGAGATTTGTGCCTGAAATAAACGGATCTAAACACAATCATTTCAGATACTAAAGATATAAGACCTTCAGAATGTCAAACAGCCTCACATTGTTTGAGATTGTTAGGAATTATGCCATTGTTTCAACGCTTGAATACAAAGTAGCAGACATGAAACTTCTAAGTGAAACAAAAATACAATACAAAACTTGGGGCCCATGGCTTGAATGGTAAATTTAAAAGAGAAGATATTTTTTCACCTTTCTCTAAGTTGTGCAGAATTTAGTAAGCTTTTCAATCTTCTAGTTATATTTTCCTTTTTCACGTTCTGTTAGTCTTCTTGCCTAACATTCTTGGAGATAAATAATTGTACAGCTATATGATGGAATTCGTATATGAAAAATTTAAAATGTTAACTTCCTTTTGTATTCCTGACAGTATAACTTTAAGGCATTCCCTTGTGTGAGTTGAATGTTTCAGTATGACATGCCAAGGTAATTAAATAGGGGAAAAGGTAAGATTATTCTTATTTTAATCAGCTGATTTTAAGAACTCTATCTGCCATGTCTGCTTTGCCACTTGTGCTACTACATTCATTTGATTTAAAAAAATTAATATAGCTCGTTTAATTTATATTCAGCATTTTCGATATATTCTAACCTGCAGTTTTGGTTGTACATAATGTCAAAGCAGGGTTTGTCTGAAACTTGTTAGATTCTAACCTGCAGTGATGGTTGTTCATGATGTCGAAAGCAGGGTTTGTCTGAATCTTGCTGCTTATCACATGGAGAGACTGTGCGAATCAGATGGAAAGAAATCTTATGCCAAACTGCGCTTGCATAAGGTTTCTGGGTATGAAAGTTTGTTCCTTCATATTTTTAAATCCGATTTGTATCTGTCGTCTCTTTTTAGCTAGGGTTGGGTTATTCTTACGCCAAACTGCACTTGCATAAGGTTTCAGGGTATGAAAGTTTGTTCCTTGATATTTTTTAAATCTTATTTATATCTGTTGTCTCTTTGTAGCTAGGGTTGGGTTAGATCTTACTAATTAATTGGGTCTAGATTGTGTCTTTAATCTGGGATGTAGATGGGAAATAAAATTGGAAAACAACTACTTTTTGCTGCAAGTATGTCAACAAAATAGGTTAGTTGTAGAGAGAGTTGTGGGAAATTTGGATTTGATGTTATAGGGTTATACTTGCAGGCATATGACCGAAATACTGGAGCTTCATGCAGAAACTCCAACTTTTCACATTTTGTTTATTCCTGGAAATCCAGGTATTTATGTTCTCTTTCCATCATATAGTTGTCCCATAATACATTCTCATTAATAATTTTACTACTGAAGACATAATAATTAACACATTATCTCATTAATAATTATACCACTGAAGACATAATACTTACACATTATCTCATTAATAATTTTAATTCTGAAGATGTAGATGCAATAATGGCAATGCATTGAATAGCTTTCAACTTTGAATTTTTAAAATGATGGTCTGGAAAAGTTTATGATGTATATTTTTGACATCACCACTTTTCTATTCAGGAATTATCTCCTTTTACAGAGACTATCTGGAAGTCTTATATGAGCTTCTTGATCAGAAGGCTTCTGTAACAGGCAAGTTTTATGATTGTTAAAAATGTCTTGCTTAAGATCTTTCTTTTGGTATGAACAACATATTATGAACCCTGGTAGATTGCCAATAAGAGGAATATCAAATGAACAAACTCATGGGGTTTATCTTTAATTAATTTCTCTAACTGTAGTTTCGCTTTTGATGGCAACCATTGTAGCCATTGGACATGTAGCCCACACATCAAAGGTTAGTATTTTTGATATTTGATGCGAAACAAAATTTGGAAATAAAAGATCATTGTTGCAAATGTGAATATTTCATGTTTCCATTTGATAATTGGATATGTATCTCTGTTTCTTTTGTTTGTAAAAATGGAAAGCGACTAGACTACCAATTTAGTTCTGCCATACCCTCCATCCCTGCTTTAGGTAGTTAAGGGAGGTTCTAGTAATTCATCTCTCCTGAAGAAGTTTCATATCTCTACAACTTTGATGACAGTCCAATCATATTCCACGTATGTTGGCTCAAAGATAAGCCTTGCAAAAGGATAATTCAACTACTATTAATCATAATAGGTGTTCCTGCATATTATGAATCCAATCAGATAGGATGAAGAAAACACTCTCTCACATGATCTCTGTCCCGTCTCACTCCATCTTATGACTGTAAGGTCTAAGCACATCAATCCAACATATACTGCTATCAATAGAGAAATGAGGTTTCAGCCAATGCCTAGTCCGGATAGGGCAACCCTCTTGCTGGGTACGTAATGGTGATGAAATTTGGGCTTTATCAGGCACATATGAGAGAAATTGGGATTAATCAGGAACATACAGGAGTAATTCTTAGTGATGGATCCCTTCTCTTGTTTGTGTTAGAGTATTCCACGGGCCTTTGGAATCACCTGCAGGTTGGGTGCAACCGGAGAGTTAGTACACGTTGGTAACAGTGAACTGTGGTGGTTGCACAAGGAGCCCCTCCTGGTGGCTGAGGTTAGAATTCGGAGGATGTTAAGAAGCCTGTGCATGCGTTGAGCCTTGAGCATCACCGAATCAGAGTCAAAATCAATAGAGAAGGTTTTATGGCAGTATTTGTAACAACCTGCTACCATTACATAGTTTCACAAGACAACCTGAATCTACAATAATGCTTAATATCCATGATGGTTTAAAAGATGCCTACTTAAATAACACAATTCTATCAAGAGGCATTAACTAAAAAGATGAAAAATCTTACTCCACCTTGAGTCTACTAAAGTTTCTGAAGACATCAGCTAGGATACAATGGCCAAGGTGTCCCAGTCCAAAGTTTATCCACTACAAACTTTTTTAAGAACGACTAACAATTTATGTGACGATCTTATTTCTGCCAGAGGTTACATGGTAAGACAAATCATACAGCACCATGATGATAAAGGAAATTATAAATGTAGGGGATCAAAGGTTTGAACCCTGCCAAGAAAAGAGGTCCTCGTCAACAATGCTAAGTTACAGCAGAGGATCATGCTACTCTTGCTGCTTTCTCACTGGTAGTACTTATAGAATGTCACAAATTATCTCAGGAACAGAGTGAAGCTTTTTAAGAACCACAAGTGCCTTAAAACAGATTACGATATAGACTTAAGAGCCTGAGAGATCAGAAGAACATCAAGATGTTTTATGCCCGAGACCCAGCAATTATCATACAGAATATCAATCTTAGAGAAGTATCTAGGAAGGATGTCAGATAACTCCGTGTCAAGG
Source organism: Taxus wallichiana var. yunnanensis (assembly GCA_018340775.1). Lineage (NCBI taxonomy): Eukaryota > Viridiplantae > Streptophyta > Pinopsida > Cupressales > Taxaceae > Taxus > Taxus wallichiana. Next base: position 133,285,757 of record CM031234.1, read on the forward strand.
TGCCTGTGACAGAGTTTACCAAGTGCAGGATTGTCCAACGAAATCATCTCTACTAAACAAAATAAATGATTGTACGTGCTAGATTTATACAAGATAAAAGATAAAAACAGCTTCGGCATTCATGACGATGTCCTTTACTAATAGAACCCAGACTGAGAGTTGACCTCTGAAAAGAGTATAATTATAACAGTCTAGCCTTATAGTTTCTCCATGATTAAGAAAACTGAAAATCATCATACCTTCCACTAACAATACATATCAGGAGGGTTAATGTACAATGATATCAATACCATCTTAAATCTCATTCTAGAGAGAGCAACTATTGTCAAGAATCAATGAAATGTTGGAAATGCGTTGTATATTTGGCATGATTTAGACCCTTTATAGACTGTACACTCAGGCACGACTTACAGTATGGGACAATAGTAGGGTTTGTGGGGTTAGTGGCCTTGCCCCTGATTGTTTTTTTTGGATTCTGTATATGTGGTTACGGGTCTGTATGGGTGGTTTTGGCCCATGGTTTTTACACCCATGGTATGATATGGACAGTTTCTAAGCCCATGGTTTGCACCCATTGTATTGTAATACTGTTTGGATGGTTCCTATTGACATGCCTGCAAATACTCACAAACACATTAGGGTATGGCAGAACTTCAAGTACATTATTGTAATTGGTTGAGTTAATGCATTAAGTTAGAAGGTTGAAGTGCTGGGGATTTCCCCAAAAGAGTTTTCCTAGGTGGAAAGCTCATATATAGTGTGTGTGCCATTTTTATTTTCTAATGTAGTTTAAGATTTTGTTAGCATCGCTTCTCCTGCATAATTTTATCGGTTTTTTCTCTTCATGAAATAAAAGTATCATGACTGTCATGGAACAGGGGATACTCTGCCCGATCTGATTATCAATAACCTGCCTGAGATCTGAACAATATCAATAATCAATATACTAAAGACCAATCACTCACGTTCCCTCATACAAAGTCATTTCCATTTCCAGAATGTATATGTATACTCGTGAGAAAATCGTAGTGCCATAACCAATGCAACCATTAATTGCTGAAGGTATGTATATGCATTCAACATCATAAAGTTAGATTCAGAAGTTACATTGAAGGGTCAACACAATATAGGGATCAGATGCTACATAAATTACACCACTGGACTATACACATTATCTCATGCTCCATGAACTGAATGTGCGACTGTGATTCTATTTCTTGAAGAGGTAGTCTAACTTCAGAACTCCTGATGACTTCATAAAGGATGGGGATGGCCACAGTATTGGACATTTTATCCACCAATCAAAGATCCTTTAGGGCTTCCCCAATTGTGCCCTACCCTACACGAAGGTTAGCATCCCAAGGGCCCTAAAAAGTGGAAAACGAAACTAATGAACATGCAAACATTTATGCCTAACTGATTATCATGATGCAGTAACATTCATCAACACAAAAACTACTTATTGAGCTTTTCTGAAGACAATGGTTTATCATGATAGAAGCACTTGAATACTTGAAGAAACATAGTGGCAGAAATGGGGTGATACTCTCTTTCATAAGTGGCCATCAGCAACCTATTGAGACGTTTTAGAGCTGGACTCTCCAAGCACACATCTTGTACAAAAATAATTTTAACGAAAAATCCCAGACACTGCCTACCCTCAGTCACACAGGCAGGTGGAAAACCCAACCTCGATATAGTTAAATAAGACAACTTAGCATGAAGACTCTATGTATGATGTTTGCCTAAAGCCCCACCCATTTCAAGACTGTCCAAAGGCAACTATGGCTTCTAACAGTGCCAAACATACAAACTTTGATATACATAGAAAAGTCTAGACCAAAACCATTTCAAACAAACATCCAAAGCAAGAATTCATAGGCCCTAATATATGTACTTAGATTATAGTTGTCCAAACAAAGTCAAGGCGTACTTCAGACCTTCCTCCACACTATCCACACTAATATATCCCATTTCAAGACTGTCCAAAGGCAACTATGCTTCTAACAGTGCCAAACATACAAAGGCCACTTTGATATACATGGAAAAGACTAGACCAAAACCATTTCAAACAAACATCCAAAGCAAGAATTCACAGGCCCTAATATATGTACTTAGAATTTAGTTGTTGAAACAAAGTCAAGGCGTATTTCAGACCTTCCTCCACATTATCCACACTAATATAACCACACCACAACTCTAGTTGATATTTTCTAACCCCACAAGGTTCTAAACCTCTAATAGCATCATGAAGAGAGATTCAGGGATTGGTGCTGACAGGGGTAGACTCCCAAGTTGTACTTAGTCTTGAAGAATAAATAGATAAAAGTAATTGGAGGTGTAAAATAAATGTGTTGTGAGCAATGCTGTGTATGTGAGTTGTATTAGAACTAATTTTCATTTTTGGTTACATGGGTGGATATAACAGTCGCACTTGGTCGGTTGGTCCTTTCACCTTCCTGCTAAGGTGGTCGATTGTATTGAGAAATTGTAAAAAGATTTCTGTGGACTGGCGGGGAAAGCAAAAATAGGCTTCCTCTTGTTTCTTGGGACAAGGTTTGTAAACCCAAAAACTGGGCGCACTCGGTCTTAGAAAGTGGAACTTGATGAATAAACCCCTGTTGGCTAATATTCTTTGGCGATTCTTTCATGAAACAGGCCAATGGATTACAATTTTAAAAACTAAATATCCAAGTGGGGATTCTCTTAATGGAGAGTTTTATGAAATTGCCTCTAGTTCTTACTTTTGGAAGGCTATGAACTGGGCTAAAGATTTGCTTCAACTTAGTTGCAGATGGAAAGTTGGTAATGGAAGAAATATCAGATTTTGGGACGATATATGCCTAAAAGTCAAACCCTTGAGACATCTCAGTCCATGGAATTGCATAGCTAATAAGGTTGAAGATGCCTATGGGAGCATGGTGGAAAGCTATTTAGACTTCAATGCTTGGGGTAAAAGATGTAAGCACTTATCTATTCAAGGTTTAACTTGAGAGGAAGAGGAAAGTTTACAAAATCTGAATAAGAATCTCAACTCATATGGAATCAATCGGGAGATGGTAACTTCAGTGTTAAATCTGCTTACTCCCTATTTTTCAAAGACTGTGATAGCAACTTTAATTGGTCTAAAATTTGAGATAGTCCGATCATCCCGAAGATTAACACCTTCTTTTGGTTGGCTCTTCAAGACAAAATTCCTATTTTGGAAAATTAAAAAAAAGTGGTTTTGCTTTGCCAAACAAGTGCTCCTTCTATGAAAAGGAGGAGGAACACACTGCGCATCTCTTCTTGCTCTGCCCCTTCACTACCTCTGTCTTTGGGCAATTACTTTACTTTTTGGTGTGTCATGGGTGGCTCAAGTCTTTGTTGGATTGGTGGAATCAATGGAATGCTTCTTTTTCAAGTAAGGGTCTAAAAATTCCGTGGCGCCTCTCTATTTATCACCTCTGTTGGGCCATATGGAAAGAAAGAAATCAAAGAATTTTCAAAGGATTGAAATCTTCTGAAACCTTTCATCTTTCAAAACATTGTGAAAGCTTTGAAAGAAATGTTGTCCAAAATTACACCCCATGTAATTTTGAACAACTCATAAACAATGGACTTAGCCATTTTTGCTCTAAGAAAGTTGCGGGAGACTAAGTTAGTCATCTACGGAATGTAGGAACTTAGTGTTCTGGGGGTTCTCCTAACTTGCCAAACAAAGGAACATTAGTTTGGGACTTGGGCAAAATTTTGATGTGGATAGACCTTCGCGGCTTGGAAGCACAATGTCACGTGGACCCGTAATATATAACATCCCACAGAGTTGTCAATTTTGAGGGATCAAGGGTGAAGGATGCCAAGTAGAAGCTGAGATACGAAGAGGTAGTGCCGCAAGGCACTATGTGGCAATGGAAGGGCAAGTTGAAATGCAACTAAGGACGGAAGTTGCAAAACACTATTCTAATGTTCGCGGGCTTCACAATTTATAATGTTGTGTGGTTTCTCATGAAGCCCGGGACAATGAAACGTAGCTGCACATATGATGCCGCCTGTGTAAGAAGAAGGTTATATCCTCGTGGCATAGCGGTGACATTGAAAGACAAAGTGTGGAAGTTTTCAGAGCCGCGGTGAAAGCCACGAAACATGCAAAGCCACACGATAAGGAACAGCCGCGACAAGTACAAAAGTTGCGCCTTTTTAAAAAAAAAGCAATCGCCAACCACTCCACCGACTAGAATTTAATGGAGTATGGGTGTCATTCTCTGCGACCTACAAAATCTGATGGCGTGTGATATAAGCCATGTCAAGCGCCCACACCTTCCTGCAAAGCATCAATGACGGTCGAGTCCTTGGTGGTTGAATTCCTATTTTGGCACCTCTTTCTCCTCTTTTCTCTATAAATATGGAACTCACACATTGTAAAAAAGATCCTTTTTTGTTGTAACAACACCATGCCAAAATGGTGGCCGACTTCCCATGAGTTTTAGACCTCGAACTTGGTCTCGTAGTGTATTTTTCCTTCTGCCATTGTTGTAATTGGGTGTGCATATTTTGAGCAATGAAATTGGGTGTTTGTGGCTATCCTCTTCCCTAATATCGTATTTTATGCATTCTTGCCCTTCTGTTCTTCCTGTGGTGTGATGTGCACGTCTTATACTTGCAAATTTCTCCATCTTTGTGTGTCATGGATGTATGGGAAGGGTGAATTCTCACTCTTCTAGCCTACGACACATTTGTCTGCCCTTTTCACTCGTGTTTTCTCCCTTTCCTTTCCCTTGTGGAGAGTGATCAACCTTCCTTCTCTCTAGTGCTATCACCACCCCTTTAGCTTAGGATTTTCCTTTCTTGCATCTCTTTCTCCCTGGTCCCTTAGAATTGTTAGTGTAGGATTAGTTGTAGGAGTAGTTTTAGTGTTAGAAGTAGGTTGTGTTATGCAGGTTTTCCCAAATCCGTGTAATGAGGAATCCGACCTTCTCCGGAGGTCTGTCTCAAGCCACAAGTCCCACACTTGGAGACAGTCCCATGTTGCCTCAAAATCTTGGATCCGCGTGATTCAGGGCAGGTGCAATTTTGAGCTCCAATAAGAAATTTTTCCATCTTCAAATGTGAGCATTCTCCATTGTTCCCGGAAATGGAGCGCTATGCTTTGTCAAAGTAGGGTTTCAACCATTCTCCTTCCAATTTCATTCGGCCAGCTAGGTCTCTTGTCAAATGGTTTCCTCCTTGTGATCATTGGATTAAACTAAATTTTGATGGGGCTTCCAAGGGCAACCTTGGTCCCGTGGGTGGTGGAGGTGTTCTCAATAACAACGAAGGATTGTTGGTTGCTGCTTTCCATTGCAACCTTTAACACTAAACCAATCATGTGGCAGAAGCGGCTGCTGCCTTGTGGGGGATCAAGCTGGCTCTCGACTATAAGGTGGCTAAAATCATTATTGAAGGGGACTCATTAAACATTTTTAATTGTATTCTAAAAAAACAAGCCTTCCATAACCATCCAAGATATGATGGATGAAATTTGGACGCTGTTAGAGTCCTTTGACAAGGTGGTTATCCAACACATTTATAGGGAAGGAAACCATGTTGTTGACTGGCTTGCCAACTTAGGTGTGACTGAATCATTTTCAATCGATGGAACAACATGGATAATATACCGACTCAACTCCAATTTATTATAAATAATGAAAAGGCCTCCAATTAAGAGCACACATGTGCATAGTATTAAATCCCATACGAATAATTATGCGAAGAGATGGCTGTTATCAATTGGAAAGGACGTTTTATTTCGCATGCACCAAAGGCCTTTTCACACAAACTCCATTCATGCATTGATACAAGCCATTTGTAGGGCTCAAAAACAAAGCGTTAGACGCAGTTGAGTTGTGTATCCCTCAATAGGTCCTTCAAGCTTTGAAGAAAATGGGTGGTGATAGGTGCAGAACGGAGCCAGTCAATGTTGAGGACGTCAAGAGCGACAAGGAGGCATGGAAAATCTTTAAAAGGAAAGGTATGATAAATTTATTCGAATGCCTCAAGGGTTTTGATCCTCATTTGTCAACTGAGTTTGCCAACTCTTGGAACAATAGGGTGGTTAATATCAGAGGGGCAACGATCACTGTTTTTGAGGACCTTATTGTTCACATCATTGGGTTGTCCGTCAAGGGTAGGAAAATATACAAGTCAAAATCCAAAAACAACAATGAAATTAACGAATTATTGGGCAAAGGTAAACAATTGGTTTATTTGTATTCGGGGTTTCTGAGGGATTATTTGGCAAAACCCTGGAACAATGTAGCCCTTTGTTTGATCTGTTACATCACTTTAGAAGGGAGACATAATATTGTCTATCTATATCATTTCCCTATTTTGAATTATCTCAGGCATAATATGGAACTTAGTCTGCCTTTTTTCTTGTTGTCATCCCTGGAAAAGTCTTTCCTGGACTTTACATGCGGAAAGGCAGTTTTTCCACTGCACCAAGGGCTTATTTTAGCTATCATACAGTTTGCTTCTAACCTTGTCTTGGGCCCTCATAAATATCTTGCTTTTTTGGGGGTTAGAGGAGACCTTAAACCGGATGTCACCCGACTTGCAGAATACAGAGGCTTGCTTAATGATCTCCCCTCTAAGCCTAAGGCTTCTTTGGATGCATCTCAGGAATCCTCCTCAAATACTGAGACTAAATCTGAGGATGCTGCTACAGATCCTGAGCTCCAATCCCCTCCAGGTTTTTCTAGCCCGGCTGCTGATGAAACTCAAATGGACAAGGACACTCCGCTCACCCTTGTAGTGGGTGGCTTAGACATGAATGTTCCCTTGCAATCTGCCTCCCCTTTGATGCAGGCTAAAGACAATTGTAATGTTGATCAAGGTCGCCAGGTAGGGTATGATATGGTTATTCAGTCAATGAAAGAGGACATTAGTTTCACCAAGAATGTCCTAAACACTATTCTTAAGGATTGGAACGAGGTCAAAGAAGCAGTCAATAAATTCTAGGTGTTTTCTTTAGGAAGTATGAACATGCTCAACCATATCATAGATGCAAATAACAAAATGGAAGCGGTTGAGAGATTTAGAAACATGGAATCCAAAGTGGTAGCTATGGACGGTGAAATTAAAACAATAAAAGATCAGTTGACACAGGTGGCAACGTGGAGTAAATTAAATATAAAAAGCAGTATTTCACACCTCAATATGCTGAAGGAGGTGGTCAAAAAGGAAATTGGATGACGTTCACTTGGGAAAGGGGAAAAAGAAGCTAAGGAGCACTGACACAACTGAAGAAGAGGCCCTGGCTGGCCTTGAAACATCTATCTCCAATCTGGCGGAGTGGAAACATGTTCTCCTCTCCATGGAATAATTCTTTTCCTTTCTGTTTTATGCTATGTTGGGCTTTTGTCTGTTTTTGAACTCTGCTGTTTGTTTGCTGTAATTTTTCTCTTATCGAAGGTAGTTTTAACTTGATGTTATTCTAAAGACCTCCTGTTTCGTTTTACTTTTTGTACTTGGGCAGGATCCCTCCAACCCTTTTTAACTTAATTAAAAAAACAGTTGCACTTGAACCCATCAATTCCTCCCGAGTCCTATATTATGAGTATTGTTCCCAGTCATGTTATCATCATGCTATTTTGAGTTATGTTCTCATATTATGATTGTAGACTATATGAGATGAGTATGAGATCTATGTACTCTAACATATATTAACATGATTATGATGTTAGCAATATATTTGAGTTGTGCACAATGTTTTTTCTCTTTGTTCATGTGATGTGATGTGTGATACTACAATGTTGAGTGCATGTTCTTATGTGGAGGTTTTCCTTTTCTACATTTTTGGTGTTGTTTCCTAGTGTTTGAGTCTATAAGATTGTGTGATGTGATAGTGGAAAAATAATAAAAATGGAAAAATGAAAAAAATTAACAGAGAGAGAATTCAACAGGAACAAATTCTACGAGGAAAAGTTAGTAAAGGTCTTATACCTGGTATGGGAGGTGGCTGCAATAGATTTTTCTCGGAGGGAGTGTGCGGAAACACAAACTCCCCTTTATGTATGTGATTAGCAACCTCACGTAGAAGGAGTATATTGAGCGGCTGTTCGTCAACCTCCCTATTTCAATTTCTTGTCACTATTTTGAACTAAAGATAAGCCACAAGGAGCAACAAGTGGTTGGAGAGTTCACATCCTTAAGCACTATGAGGGCAGAGTAAGAAGGGAAGTGGGACTAGAGAGAGGAATGATGTAGTTGGGGGTTTTATGAATTTTAAGATACTTTAGAGGTCTACTAATTGGCAAGAGAGAGCAAATCAGGATATGAAGAACAAAGTCGATATGGAAGCAAGTGACTCTAATGTTAGTGTTCAACCTTGACAATGGAGGGACAAGTGAGGATTTCCTCGATGATGGACCGAGAAAGAAGGTTTTAGGGTGGATAGTCGAGAGATGGATGAGAAGACGATGGGAGGACTCTTTGGAATGGAGGATGACATTGATGGTGGGAGGATTGTTGGGGATTAGATGGCCAACCCAATAGTGAAAGGACCGCCGAAGGGAGGAAACTCTTAGGTGAAGGTTAGGAACAAGTGGCGAGAGAGAGGGAGATCCTAAAAAAGAAGATGGCACCGAGCAGAAACTCTAGCAAGCCTACACTATTTTTCTTAGGAATAGGAAATTGCATTTTGAGATTCACATGAAAAAGGGAGAATCAAAACGAGTACGAATGGTATGGTATATCGAAAGGAGGCATTGGTTACAAGCCGGAGGGAAAAGAGAGGCTAGGAAGGGCTTTTTGACAAAGAGAAGGGCAATTCCGTAGAGATCATTAAAACCTACATCATTGACACCATTGAGGAATTAAGGAACAATGACGAGTCCACCATTGATGGTAGGAAGAGACAAAAGTTCTTGAAGTTCACAGTGAGGGCAATCAAGACCCCATAGGGCATTATAACATGTGTCTTATAATTTGAATGGAAAATGTACAAAATGATGAGGGATATTGGTACAAATACTTTTGGAAACCTTGAGAGGGATCGCAAAGGATTAGTATATGGAACAAGGTAAGAAGGATAAGAGCACTTGGGATAAGGTGAGGGAGCCTTTAGGAGGATCTTAAGCTATGCGATGACAATGAGACAGTGGTAGGGATCTATAATATAAAATAGGTAAAAAATGACTTTGTTTGAACATATAATAGGCAATGTTGAGGGAATTAATATTGAAATTGGAGAACCTCTTTGCAAATGGGTTGAAGAATGGTGGTTTGTCAAAGGGTTGTGACCAAAATATAAAACTAAGTGTTGTACCACCCACAATGTATAGGGATGCATATGAGCTAGCCATGAACCTAGAAAGTGAAGATAAAGCCAATGCAAGGACAAAGGCAAGTGACAATGAATTGAAAGAGGATATCTTTAAGCCCCATAATGTAACTACTTTTAAAAAAGATATGATGATGATGCTCAAGGAATTAAAGGGTGCCGTGAAGGACAAAAGGAAGTGTGGTGCATGATGTGTCGACTTGAGAGACAAAAGCGTGAATTTTCCGAGTAGTGAATTTTGCAAGATATGTTGAGTCACGGGTACACAAGTGAAGGATTACAATACAATTTGAAAAACATTTTGGATTAGGAACGTGTTTCAATAAATGCTAAGATTAAAATTTTGAATTGGGAACAAGTTCCCATAAATGCTAAGATTAACATTTTGAGGGGCAACAAGATTGCCAATGTTTTGAGGGGGATTATTTTCTATATAGGTTTATCTTATGACAATGTCATGAAATAATTTATGATAGTGCTTAGGAATTCTTTGGGTAAATTTGTTGTACTCCTGGTATGTGTATGTGGCTAAGAAGGTCAATATGATTCTCCTTTTTCTCTTCTCAATGATATAGATTAGGATATAAGTAGAATACCATTATAGGGCCAAAACACAAGCCAACATAGAATACCAATTGGTGTAAGAGTTGTGGATCTAGAAGACGATAATCCACACTCCATCAAAGGTATATGGTTCCAAAGCCTATGTCTAGGATAAGGGATGGGGTCTTACTAGTATTCTTGGTTGTAAGAGTAAACAAGGGTAATAAACAAGTGCTATAAGATATCTAAGCTAAGGATTGTAAAGCCATGTGATGCAGACATAGGCAAGGGCCGATAATAAGAATAATGCAATAGAAAAGAATATGATACCCCATCCTTATCTAATAGATGATACATCAAACATAATCAATCATACCAACATAAAGGAAAAGGAAGAGTTAGGGATACTTACCTTTGTGAAGACATTGTTGGTGCATTAACCCCTATAGGGTTAGTAGCACCTCATGAGAGAGTTGTTGTGGGTGGATCACAAGAGGGATAGGTAAAAGACCTAAGTAGACCAAAGTTGGGGTATCCAAAGACTCGGTAGGCCTTGTTGTTTCTTCTAGTAACCCAATGCTCTAAAGTAGATCTCCAAGTGTAAGCTCCACTAAAACCTAAGCCTCTTAAACCTTCAAGGGCAGATTTGTGAGTGCGGGCAAAGCTGACTATGTAATGATATTCTTAGAGAAAAGACAACAAAGTGATGCCTTTATACGGGGTACACGACTTGAACTCATGTTCTTTCTTATTCGTCGGGTGGTGAAAGGGCTTGGTGGACAACATCAACTAGGGATCAATGTCGTTGGCCTCAAACAATCTGGCATAAAAATGAAAGGGGAAAGACCATGGAGGCAAAACAAATACTAGGAGGCATGTATGAAGGTGATTTAAAGGGGTTATGAAACCGTTGTAGGTAGGTGTGAAGCGATGACATAAGGAGGCAATAAAAGGGTAGGAAGGTATGCTAGGGCAAGCTAGGGCAATGCCATGCACAACAATTCTTTGACTATTATTGCTAACCAACCCAATCCTGCTCCCGATGATGCCCCTTAAGGCATGCACTTAGGGAGATTAATGCACCAACTTGCAAAGAGAAATCTTTAGTAAGAGTGAAAAATAAAGTGTATATATATTTCCCAACAAAAATCATTTTTGGTCACAATAGTGTAACATGAGATGCTTATCGGGATAAAAGCATGCTACATGGAAAGAGAGAACGGAGAATGGGGCATTGTCGTTGAATTCCATAACTACTGATGGGGCTTGGTAAATTTGTTGTACTCCTGGTATGTGTATGTGGCTAAGAAAGTCAATATGATTCTCCTTTTTCTCTCATCAATGATATAAATTAGGATATAAGTAGAATACCATTCTAGGGCCAAAACACAAGCCAAGATAGAATACCAATTGGTGTAAGAGTTGTGGATCTAGAAGACGATAATCCACACTCTATCAAAGGCGTAGGGTTCCAAAGCCTATGTCTAGGATAAGGGATGGGGTCTTACTAGGATCCTTGATTGTAATAGTAAACAAGGGTAATAAACAAGTGCTATAAGATATCTAAGTGAGGATTGTAAAGCCATATGATAGATATAGGCAAGGGCCAATAATAAGAATAATGCAATAGAAAATAATATGATATCCCATCCTTATCTAATACATGATACATCAAACATAATCAATCATACCAACATAAAGGAAAAGGAATAGTTAGGGATACTTACCTTTGTGAAGACACTTGTTGGTGCATTAACCCCCTAGGGTTAGTAACATCTCTTGAGAGAGTTGTTGTTGGTGGATCACAAGAGGGATAGGTAAAAGTCCTAAGTAGACCAAACTTGGGGTATCCAAAGACTCGGTAGACCTTGTTGTGGTTTCTTCTAGTAACACAATGCTCCAAAGTAGATCTCAGTGTAAGCTCCACTAAAACCTAAGCCTCTTAAACCTTGAGGGCAGATTTGTGAGTGCGGGCAAAGCTGACTATGTAATGATATTCTTAGAGAAAAGACAACAGTGATGCCTTTATACAGGGGTACACGACTTGAACTCATGTTCTTTCTTAGTCGTCGGGTGGTGAAAGGGCTTGGTGGACAACATCAACTAGGGATCAATGTCGTTGGCCTCAAACAATCTGGATTAAAAATGAAAGGGGAAAGACCATGGAGGCAAAACAGATACTAGGAGGCATGTATGAAGGTAATTTGAAGGGGTTATGAAGCCATTGTAGGTAGGTGTGAAGGCGATGACATAAGGAGGCGTAAAAGGTTAGAAAGGTATGCTAGGGTAAGCTAGGGCAATGCCATGCACAACAATTCTGTGACTATTATTGCTAACCAACCCAATCCGCTCCCGATGATGCCCCTTAAGGCATGCATTTAGGGAGATTAATGCACCAACTTGCAAAGAGAAATATTTAGTGAGAGTGAAAAATAAAGTGTATATATATTTCCCAACCGAAAATCATTTTTGGTCATAATAGTGTAACATGAGATGGTTATTAGGATAGAAGCATGCTACATGGAAAGAGAGAACGGAGAATGGGGCACCGTCACTAAATTCCATAACTATAATGGTGGTTTGGCGAACCCACCAAAATACCAACTATATCTATATGAAGATAGCCTATAATATCTATTTGGGGGTACTCTCCGCTATGGGAAACAGAACTCGTGGCCCCGGTGGTGCAGCAATGAAACACCGCTTGATATGGGTCGGGGCATCACTGTAATATGCGTGCGAATACCCCCACCGGACTATACTTTGCAAGTTTTCCCCTCTCCGCACTTACCATTGATCTTTTGACTATAAATGAATCAATAATAAGTGATAAAAATATGAACTCAAGTAAATGAAATATACTTACTTGATACTTACCTTCCCGCGAATTGGGATGCGTAGTGAGTCTCATATCTCGACCATGGAGGGCGCGAAGCTCCTGAGTGAACCCAAATGATACAAGCCTGAAGAAACAACACTAGAAGATAAATTTGTAAAATAAGTAAAAGCAATATAAAGGGGAGTTCATGGAAGGATGTTAGGATGGGATTGGAGAAGGCTAGGTTAGCTCTACATGGCCTATGGGAGGTAGTGTAATGTCCCCCTTTTCAAATTAGTTCCAAATGAAGACTTCTTGCCAATTTTCTTCTCGTGGCCAAGAAGAATTTGAGAAAGGGAAGTATGCTGGTTTCATTTATGTTTTCCTTCATTGCTATTAATGCTTCCTTTTGTATTTTCCCACATAAGGACAAAGTCGGCGGGTTGGAGAGCTCATAAAGACAATTTAAAAATAGAAACATGCACTTAAAAAGGTTGGTCATGGGGAAAAGTCACCCTTATGACTCTTGGCGCCAACAAGGGAGGATATAAATGTGGATCGAATGGCCTAAAGAAGGTTATGCATGTTTATTTCAAATATTGGCATCTTGGGTGCACGGCGTGCCCTACTCTCCATTGAAGACGAAAACCTTTTGTAATATCCCTTTTTTGGGATAAATAAAAATTTGCACTTCATTAACTCAAATCGACCCTAGAAGGATTAGATTCTTTTAGTTCGACCTCAAATAACCCAATGTCAATGTTAATACAACCCAAATGGGGTTGGAGTAAGCCAAGGTAGTGGGTTAGATGGGAGAACCAATCGGAAAACTAACCTTTTCTAGATCTGATTTTTATAACAGCAGTTAACAAATAAAAGTGGTACCTAGAACAAGTTGAAACTTCAAAAATTAATAACTCCTTCAATACTTGATATTTTTGCATGAAATAAAATGCACAATAAACTAGAAATTGAGGCCTTTCCAATGCACTATGAATCTGAATTTTCTGATCAATAAAACCACCTCAAAACAGCCCCAAAATCTGATTCCAAGTCGCTAGGGTTAGAATAAATTATATAAATTAATTCCAGCTCATTTCTAGCCTTCCAACACACCCAAAATATCAGCCCTTGCTCAGAAATAATTAATCACCCACAACAGATTATAGATCTAGCACATATGACATCAAAACATGATAAAATAAACCCCAATCCAAGTCGCTATGGCTAAATAAATTGCAGCAGCAACAACAGTCACAAAAGTACCTCAAACCCTTCACCAAAATGCAGATTTACCCTCCAAATAAATGCGCCAACACTCTAAACCAAGTCGCCAATGCTTAGAATGGAGAAACAATGCATATATTCACTCAATAATGATTGCAAGAAGGCTCACACTCTCCAAAATAAGGTGGTGTTGAAGAAACACCTTTATTATGTGATCACATGGGCATACATCCCTCTTCAAGCATGAAGATATTTTGATAAAAATCTTAACATGCCCCCAAGGGGTAGCCATCATCCTCTTATATAGCTTTTGTATTTCAAATCTCCAAGTTTTCCTCCTCATTTTGATGCATTTCTCTAAGAAGGAGAGTTACTTTTAAAATGGTCTTCTTTCCCTGAAAAGTCAAACTCCAAATAGAACATTAATTCCCCCTTTATAATATTTAAAAATAAAACATAAGAGGAGAATTAATTATTTAATTTAAAAATAAAAAGAGTAATGACATTTTCCCAATTTTATCCTTTAATCCATGGAAGGGTGGATTAAAGGTCTCCAATATTTTTATTTAATTAATGTCCCGAAAAAGGGACATTACACCTTTGGTGTGGCTCAATTTTGAGGAAAAAAATCCTCATTGGATCCTATTGGGGATGAAACCCTCAATAGTCACAACACTTGGGGATGGAAACCCTCATTTGTTGCATTGGTGGCTTCATACAGGAGACACAAGTGGACTTAATTGGCAGATTTATGGAATAACAAGATGATTATCCTTGCTTAGCGCACTCCTACTTCAGCTAGTGCACGCTTTTGGGGGCTACCACATTCATTTCCAACTTGATCTACCCGTTTGGAGATTTTGGGATCACTTTTTAGTGGGTTTTCATGGTTGGAAAATTGTGATTTCACTTTCATTGGATAGCTGGTCTTTTCAAGATCATTTTGAGCTTTGGTTTGTGTTGAAACTCCAAGTATTGGAGTTATGAATTTTAGAAGTTTCAGTTGTATTTGCACTTGAAATAAATTTATAAAATACATATTTGCTCGAGATTTCATCTTGCTGGATTTATTGATTATTGGGGATATTTCTATGTTAATTTTCAGTCCATATTGCATGTGAATGATTGTTCTTAAGTGCCGATCTGATTTGCTGACCTAGAGGGATATAAAGTAATATTCTAAGCTGATTTTGATACCTTAAAAGTGTAATTTCCAGTTCGCTGCTAGGGTTTCTAATATTGTTGGATTTGCTGTTATAAAAATCAAATTATTTTCAGTTAGGTGCTAGTGTGGTGTCCCCGAGATTTCACCCTGAAATCTGGGACTACCCCTTTTAAAAAAAAATTCGTTCTTTTTAAAGTAACGGGTCGTTTTGTGTTTGTTTTGTTTGCAATTGTTTGCATTGCTCTAAGATATCCCCAGAGAGTCATAAAAGCCAAATTCGACAAATACCCACATGCCAAAGCTCACTCAATCCCTTCGCCAGACCTTGTCTGCAAGTGTTTTATTTATTTATTTATTAAATAAATAAAGTTCTTTTAAAAATAGATTGAGCTAAAATTGGAGGATTTAGGTTATATAAAACACTTCACCCCATCATTATTACCATAGAACATTCAGGGGGGAAAATTTTTTGCAGATCAACTAATTGGAGAAATTTTTTGAGCAATTGCCTGCAGCTTCTTTTTTTGTTTTGTTTTATTTTTTTTTGTCTGTGTTTTGGTTTGTTTTCTCGGCAATTCCTGTAGCCTATTCATTCTTCTTCTAGATCTTTCCCCAGGCCTAGGGTTTTGAAAAGCTATCAATATTTTTAATTACTAATCTGTCTAAAGGTGATCAGAGCTCAGGATTCTTTCAGAAGATTGCAAGAAGTTGCTTGGTCCAAAAAGGTGCAAAAATGGATTTTATGAAAATAAGAAAAATATTGCCATCAATGCGTAGAGCTCGAGAAAATATGCACTTTTAGAGAAAACGACACCTAAAACAGAGCCACGGAATGAAAGTTATGGCACATGCAAGTTTTGTTGCTACATCTTCTCGGACCCTTTCCAAAAATGCAAATTTTATTCTATTCTTGTGTTTTCTTCACCAAAAATTCAAAAATGGAAATAAAATGCAGCAGATGAATTTTCACGCGACTTTAAAAACTTTCTTCATGCAAGTCGCACTTTTGGAAAGGAGCTTTCTTCATGCAAGTAGCATTTTTGGGAAGGAAGGATTTCTCGCCAATGGGAATTTTAGAGGTGTAAGTGCAAAGGGAATTTTTGCTGCATAATAGGGTAATTTTTTCCCATCAAGTCAAATCACTTAAGTTGCCAATGGGAATTTTAGAGGTGGTAGGAAGGCGGGAATTTCTTGCCTACATAATAGGTTACTTTTTCCCATCAAGTCAAATCACTTAAGCTGCCAACGAGAATTTTAGAGGTGGCAGGCAGGTGGGAATTTCTTGCCCTCCTTGCAGGGTAAAAATTCTCATTATGAAAGTCAAGTCACGTAAGTGAAAAGCGAGAATTTCCTACTTGCCTTGCAGGTAAAAATTCCCATTATGAAAGTCAAGTCACTTAAGTGAAAAGCGGGAATTTCCTTCTGCCTTGCAGGGTAAAAATTCCCATTATGAAAGTCAAGTCACTTAAGTGAAAAGCGAGAATTTCTTGTTTGCCTTGCAGGGTAAAAATTCCCATTGCTTTGACTTCCTATTTTTAGCAATTCCTCTTGCCAAAAAGTGCGACCCATTCTGGCATAGCTAAATGCCTAAAAGCTGACTTTTTTATTAATTGTGCCGGGAAGCATCCAGTTTTGGTGCCTAGGGTTGGAGAAGCTTTCTTTTTATTATTCAGAGCATTTGCATGTTGATGTGAGTGCATAGGTGAATAAAATAATATTTCTAGCTTGCTTGACATACAAACAAAGTCTAAAAATAGAAGGCAACAAACTTTATAATCAGATCTCAGTGAAGAAATTAGATATTCATCTTTATGGATTGCATATTTGTCTGAATTATTTGCAGGAATACTTCATTTACGCCCATATTGGTGAAGAAAGCAAAAGTCAATATCTGATACATTGAATATATATTCAGAATCAGAGGAAGAAATAGATGTAGCTCTCATAATTGCAAAGACTTCAAAAAATCATTCTCTTGTTTCTAATGCAGCCCATGTGGAAGTCATTGCATGGAAAATTCCTTTTCAGGAGCTTGTGCATGTACTCCCAATCTTCTAGTTGAAGCCTTCATTGAATTTACTTGTGTTTTCCTTCGCCCGGAGTGCTTTCCAGAATTTAAAATTGCTCATATGCAATTAAAAATAAAAGATGACGAGTTTTGTCTGAATTATTTATGGCAAACATTGCACTGGTGCATATACTGGAGAAGAATTGCAAAAGCTTCAAGGATAAAAGGGGAAGACATGTCAGTCGGAGGTAGCATCCATCTTAAGAAGCAAATCATGATCAATTGCTTCCAGATCCAGTTTGGTGAGAATCAAAGGCAAAAGAGTCAACCACATGTAGAATATGAAAAAGAACAAGACTGGGAGTGTGTGACTTTCTTCTAATTTCTTTTCCTCTTTCTTCTTCTTTCTCTTATTTTCTCGACAAAGTAATTGAATAATCAATTAAATTGTAAAACTTAAGTAATTGGTTTAAAAGCCGTTATTTCAAGTTACTGGAAGAAGTCAATTACTTGGAAATAGGTGGTAGACATGCAAAATAGAAGGTTTTATTTTCAGTTATAAATCATGCATGTCATGCAAAGAGGAATTCTAGGAGGAAGATTGCCAACTTCTTGCCTTTTCATAGCTTCCACATGTGGAGAATTCATTAAAAGCTTCCTATTTGTAATTGCCCTCTATACACTATAAATAGAGGAAGAACCTACGGGTTAAAGGATGAGAATTTGTAATCAACATTCTTGTGTTCAGACTTTGAGCTGAAACCCTTGATATCTTTTTTGAAAGCTAAGGAATTGAAAAGAGGCAGATTTCTAGAGAACTTTGTGTCAACGGTGCATTTGTTTCTTACTTTTGTGTAGATCTTTGCATAAACTTTGTGTTATCTTAGATCTAGATTTGAAACTTTCCTTTCCTTTAAATTCTATAGTGAGATTTGTTTGTTTTATCTATGTGCATGAGACCAACTCTGCGAACTATTGGTTGGATTGCACATCTTCTCTTCTTTCTTCCCGGATTCAATTATTTTCCCTCTTCGCAAATATTTCTTTACAAGTTGCTTACTTGCTGCAAAATTGCCTAGCTATGGCTCATGAGCTTTGCAATTAAAGTAAAACCCACGAATAGTTACTCAGATCCATAATTGATAGAAATCTTACATGGGAGCCTCACCGGTAAATGAGGGAGATTTATCTCATGACTGCTTAGGTTTTCGGCTATGCAGAAAATCTAGCCAACAGTTTTTGGCGACTCCATTGGGGAACAACACAAATTAGCAGACCAGAGCTTTTTCTTGCTAGTTCCCTTTTATATTATAAGCTCAACCTGGAGAACGTCCATTCACGCGGTCTAACAGAGCTCAAGGAAGGATCGACCAATGTTATAGATTGCAGGAGCAGTTTAATTTCAGTCATCTTCCTCAAGTTAGAAGTGTGAGATCTGTCTTTCACCAGGAAGAAGAGTGCAAAATCCTCTAGATCCGGATCGTGTGTCAATACAATCATCCGGTAGCTGGGATTATTCACCGAGTCTATTCTCAAAGAAGACGTGCTCCTTTCATGATGCAAAATCAACCACTTGCCCCTGACACCGGTTCCATGGGGTGCGGCCTTTGGACCCTTTGGACCTCGAATCGACTCCTATGCATGATCCACCTAAAGGGACGAGATTTTTTTTTCAAAATTCTTTGGAGATGGAAAGCAAAATCCAGATGACCACTTGGCTGCATTCTATATATCCTGTGGAGTGCTTGTTGTCGAACATGAAGACGTATCTATCAGACTCTTCATGGAGACTCTGCATGACTTGGCTGGAGAATGGTTCTACCGGCTAGCTCCTGGCACCATAACCAACTGGGCTACAATGCGAGATGCATTCCTGAAAAGATTCAAACTAGCTGAAGATTCTAGTACATTGATAACTCAACTGACTCAGTTGAAGAAGGAACCACATGAGCACATGCGGGATTTTATTGCAAAATTCCAAAGATTACAAAATTTCGGCTTCTGCTTCTCTGAATGATGAGAATCAAAAGGTATTCTTCATCAATGCTTTACTTCCTGAAGTAAGCTATCAACTACGAAGAGCACGTCTTGTTGACTTGTTAGCAGACTCAAAACATGGCGGTTGAAATTGAAGACGACCTCATCATGGTTGGAAAGATAAAGAGCAACACTTCTAGAGTTGAAAGTTCATCCTCTGCTACTACTTCCGATTCACTATTGCAAAAGTTAGCAAATGAGATGTCGCAGATGAAGAAACAAATGGCTCAAATGGCTCAAGGCAACAACACTTGCCCCTGCTCGGAATTTCAACAACTAGAACCGCATTGCGTTGGTTCCCAAAGATTAGCAATTGAAGTTGCTCCCAGAAACAACATGGAGATGAATGAAGAAGACTAGGAAGCTATCATTGATCAGCTCGAGAATGATGATTTTGTAGGTCTTGTTGGCGAATCCAACATTAATTACCTAAACTATAAATTTGAACATGACTATGAGGAGCTTCTTGAAGACGATCATGGTCGTACATATGTAGTATTTACACAATCACAAACTCGCCAAGCTGAGGCATTAACTGATGAACAAAGAAGGGGCATCCCTTTACCTTCTTCCTTAGCTCCTAGAAATAAGAGTGTGAGTTCTTCATCTCAAAAGTAGCTCAGGTATCTAAATTTATACCTTCCTTCGACCTTGTTGATCATGTCAAGAAAACTAGGATTCAAATATCAGAAGTTGAATACTTGAGAGCCTTTCCTGAGCAGTTAAATAGGCTAGTTAAATATGTGCAATCACTAGGACAATCCAATACATCAAAAGGCATTTTGCCTAAGCCTAAGGATACTCCTCCCCAGAACAACACTGCAGATGTTAAACCCTCATTATCTTCTGAAAGAGTAGAACCTTTCTATGTCTCCCTATTGCTTAATGGTTTCAAGTTAAGCAATTGCATTCTAGATTCAGGTGCTTTTGACAATGTCATGCCAACTAAAGTTGCAGATGTTCTTGGGCTTACCTTGACAAAGACCATAAAAATGTGCTATTCCATGGAGAGACAAGTCCCTTTAATTAGACAAATCAAAGATGCACAAGCTGTTCTGGCAACTTTTCCGACAAAAGATTAAAGATGACAATCTTAGTAGAGATATTCCAAAGTATCGTATGGCATGTTATTAGCAGAACTTACGTAAAAAATTGGGAGAAGTAAAGATGGATTGGTCCCATGCCCATATTCCTATCAAAGGGATTAACCATAAGTTGGGCGGAAAAGAAGTCCGAGTACACTTTGTGACAAAATCTAAAGATCCTAGATCTCGATTCTTTTTTTTTCACCATTGTATACTTCTTGGAAATGGATAAAGGTGTTCTAGTGCCAGAACTTCATCTAGAGCTAGAGCCAACAAAAGGAGTTGAAAAATTTTGGACTTTGGAGTTTAAAGGCACTGTTGTTCTTTTGGATCAGGAGCCGATGTTTTACTAATATCTCCAGATCATGAGATATTCCCATACTCCCACAAATTGATGTTCGAGAACACTAATCATACGGCGGAGTATGAAGCATTGTTGCTAGGAATGGAGCAAGCTAGGAAGAAAGGAGTAAAACTCCTCAAAGCCAAAGGAGATGTTGAACTTCTAGTAAAGTAGGTTCGAGGGAAAAGTCAAGTCAAAAGAGATAAGTTGAAGCATTATAGAGATAGAGTGCTTTATGCCACACTCGATTTTACTGACCTTCTCTATCGACTTCATTCCAACAAATTAGAATTCCAAGGCAGACTCTTTGGCAGTCACAACTGCACTATTGAATCTAGATAGACCACCGTCCATATTCAGACAAGGAAACTATAAAGTGGAGATGGTCTACCGCCCCAAAGTCCCTGATAATGTTGAATAATGGCAGACTTTCAATGATGACAAACAAACATCTGCATGTCTGGAACAAGACAACTTTGGCAGGGTGTATGTTGAAGGTAGTAAATCACCACCACGACAAACAATCACAAACAAAACTGATCCAGTTATGATGACAATAGTGGAATAATCCAACCAAAAGGTAACAAAATCCCTAAGGGTTTAGTTTCCTTAGTGGAGACTTTCAACAACATGATCAATACTTGAAGAAGAACAAAGAACATGGTGATAGTTCTTCCTCAGGAATGCAGTTGGTAAATCTAGGTATGGAGGAAGTTGATGCAAGACTTACCCACCACAGAGAGAAGAAAGGATGAGCCACCACAAGATGAAGTTGATAAGGACTTTCCAAGGTATTTGACAAGAAGGCCAAAGAAAGGAAGTTCGAGATCGGAGATTGGGTACTCTGGTGGGACAAGAGACATGAACCGAAGGGCATGCACAACAAATCTGATTCACTCTGGAAAGGGCCCTTCATGATCAAGAGAGCTACTGGAATGGATACTTTCTTCCTTGCCTACAGGATGGAATTGAGTTACCACTGCCTTTCAATGGGCAACATCTGAGGCTATTCAAAAACTGAGATACAGGGTAAAACCTGTTTGTATATAAATAAAACTTTTGTTGTTTTCTTTTCTTTTCTTTTTGTTTTGTTTTGTTTTTTTTGGCCTGACCCTGAACCCAATAGACAAGACATGAAACCTAGAGATGTTGGGATCTCATCTTCACTCCTTTCATTTTGACAGAGGTAAAGATGTCCATAGACGGAGCCGATTGGTGTCCCTAGAGATTTCACCTTGAAATCTGAGACTACCCCTTTTAAAAAAAAATTCGTTCTTTTTAAAGTAATGGGTCGTTTTGTGTTTGTTTTGCTTGTAGTTGTTTGCATTGCTCTAAGATATCCCAGAGAGTCATAAAAGCCAAATTTCGACAAATACCCACATGCCAAAGCTCACTCAATCCCTTCGCTAGACCTTGTCTGCAAGTGTTTTGTTTATTAAATAAATAAAGTTCTTTTAAAAATAGATTGAGCTAAAATTGGAGGATTTAGGTCATATAAAGCAATTCACCCCATCATTATTACCACAGAACATTCACGGGGAAGAATTTTTGTAGATCAGCTAATTGGAGAAATTTTTCGAGCAATTACCTGCATTGGAATAACTTCTTTTTCTTTCTCTTATTTTCTTTGAGGAAGTAATTGTGTAATCAATTAAATTGTAAAACTTAGGTAATTGGCTTTAAAAGTCGTTACTTGATTCTTGGAAGAAGTCAATTACTTGGAAATAGGTGGCAGACATGCAAAATAGAAGGTTCTATTTTTAGTGATAAATCATGCATGCCATGCAAAGAGGAATTCCAAGAGGAAGATTGCCAGTGCTTCCCTTTTCATAGCTTTCACATGTGGCAATTCATTGAAAGTTTCCTATTTGTAATTGCCCTCTATACACTATAAATAGAGGAAGAACCTACGGGTTAAAGGATCACAATTTTGCTAGAGCATTCTTGAGTTTTTAGACTTTGTCGTTGTAACCCTTGATGTTATTTCTGTGAAAGTTGGGGAATTGAATAAAAGGCAGATTTACGGAGAACTTTGTGTCTACGGTGATTTGCTTCTTGCTTCTATTTGAATTTTTTTAGATAAACTTTGTGTTATTTGAGATTTAGGTTAGAAGCTATTCTTTTCCTTTACTTTTGAATTTTGTGAGATCCATTTGTTTATTTAATCTATGTGGATGAGACCAACTCTGAGAACTATTGGTTGAATCACACATCTTCCTTCCTTCTTTCCCAAATTCCATTATTTCCCCCTTCTGCAAAT
This sequence comes from Taxus wallichiana var. yunnanensis, assembly GCA_018340775.1. Classification (NCBI taxonomy): domain Eukaryota; kingdom Viridiplantae; phylum Streptophyta; class Pinopsida; order Cupressales; family Taxaceae; genus Taxus; species Taxus wallichiana. Next base: position 133,308,544 of record CM031234.1, read on the forward strand.
ACTTCATAACAATTGCTTACTTGCTGCAGAATTGCTAAGCTATGGTTCATGAGCTTTGTAATTAAAGTAAAACCCCATAAATAGTTATTAGGATTCATACCCACTACATTGATAAACATCTTACATGGGAGCCTCACCGTTAAATGAGGGAGATTTATCTCATGACTGCCTAGGTTTTTAGCAGTGCATAAAATCTAGCCAACACTATTCACCACCAAAATAACACAAGGAGCAACATGGCTGAAAGCTCTTGGTGGTGACTTTCCAAAATAGTACTAACTTCATCATTACTTTATAATCAATCTTCATTTATGTCTTCAACTAGATCTTCATAAATTACTTCAAAATATAACTCAAAATATAAAGTCTTCAAGCTAAGTTTTCATTCCTCTAGATAGAAATAAACTAAACTAAGTATCCCATGTTCCCTATATAGCCACCATTCATGGGATTGATGGCTCATATATAAATCATGCCACCATATACAAGACTGCTGGGTGATATTTTCCATTTATTCTTGCCACCATTCTTCTTAAGAGTATTGGTCAAATATTCTAATAGGAACTGCCATCCCTCTTGAGACTATTGGCCAAATATTCTCATATGAACCATCATCCCTCTTGAGACTCTTGGACAAATATTGCGACCACCATTGTATACATTAGTATTGGCCAAAAGTATACTAACATAACTTTTAGTCAAAGTCAACCTCAATATTAGAAGAGTTAAATTTTGTTATTTAACAACAAATATTTAGCAATTCAATGGGGTCAATGTATTCATAAGTCAACGGAAATCAGTTAAAGTAACTGTAGTAAAAGCTACAAATAAAATGTCATTTAGTCAGATTGTTGATGCAGAAAGTCAATGCTGGTACTGTGAAGTCAACAATGCTGCACATGTTGAACACAATAATAAATATTCATTTGGACTTGGTCAATGCAACAAAAGAAAATATTTTTGACTGTAAAAGTCAAAGTTCTCACCACACTAATGCTGGATCAGAGCTGGTCAATGGTGCAAACAAAATTGTAGTCTGCTTTTTTGCTTGTGCATTGGGAATTGGGAGAAGTTCGAGTCAAATAAACAATGGTCCATTGCATCTCCGATTGATCACATTAAATGGGATGACACCGTGCATGTATCCCAATGAAACGTTCGCTAAATAAAACAATAAAAATTTGATGCAGGTCAGCCAAGAGAGAGAAAAGATGAGGTTTATAAACAAGTTTGACTGGTGTCGACTTATCGAAATTAAAGGCTAAGAAAGCAAGTGTATGGTGATTTGAATGTCTTTCTTGCTCTCTATTTGAAGATTGTATTTTATCACTTTGAGGATGCAGTGAATAGCTTCATTGTGTAATGTCCCCAAATGGACAAATTATGCCCCCAAACGGAATAGCAGTAATTCTTATCTAAAACAACAAATTATAGAATATATACTTGACAAAATACTGCAGATCTGAATTTTATATGGAAAATGCAACTTGCTCTAGGAGTTGAAAATCCACAAAACTGAAGTAATTTCACTGAAATCTTTTACCAAACAAATCAGCAATTTTTATTTATGCAAGAACACTAGAAAAATACCAGATTTGGATCAAATAAAGGGCTGGAATTTTATTTATAAATCTGCAGATGAACAGCTCACAGACATGACTGAAAATAGAGTTTCCTTAGCCCAAAAACATGCAAATCAGCTGATCTTGGCTTCTAAAAATCTGATTATGGAACAACAAATCAGATCTGATCCAAACGTGCCCTAGATCACCCAGAAATGTCACAAGGTAGGTCGCTCCATTGTAGGAAAGCTGGAAATGAAGGGTAGAAATCAACAACAAGCTTCTACCTTCAAACCCTCGTTGGAAACAATGTAGATCTGCAATTTGCCCTTCAATTACTACTGGAATTCTGGCATAGAACCTTGAAAATCAATGGAAACCCTTGAGGAGAGCTTCCTCTTAAAAAGGGAGAAGAATTTCGTTCTTCTTCCTAAGCTTAAAGAGGGATTTCGTCCTCTCAAGTAAACTACAAAGGGTTTTTGTCCTTTGAGGTAAAAATGGAAAGCAAATAGCTCAACCAAATTTCAGATATGAAAATATATAAAAGTGATGCCTTCTCCAAGTGTGGCGACTTCCTTTTATAATTTCTCTTGGCATCTTTACCACACAAAGGCCCAATCAGCTCCCTTCACTTTATTTAATATTTTCCCCTTGCTTTACTTTATTTAATATTTTTTATCCCCTCCCTATATGGGTCGCATTTTCTCACTGAGGGGAAATAAAAATAAAGTAACTATTTCTTTTTTTCTTTTTTGATTTGTCACTAATAATTATTTTAAGTGCTTATAATAAAATTTCATTATGCTTTTAAATTAATTTATTAGGACTAGTTCCCCCTTCTTTTTACTAACTTAGCCATCGGGAAACAAAATTAGGCTAAGGGTCTTGACCTCTTGCTTTCGAGAAGGGGATATTACGCATTGTGGAGTGAAGGTCTTCTTTGAGCTTTAACATTTAAATCCTTGTGACACTTGGATTATTGCTGTGGGGCTTGGAGGAGGCAATCCAAGCCCTTCATTTTTATACTCATGCTTCTTTCTTGGCATTTAGATGGACGTCAATAGGGTATCATCTGTCTTGTCCTTGTTAAGACCAAAATTTTCTCCTCATTACACCGGAGGTGGGCACCCCTTTTTGTTGCCACTAGTATCTATCTAATCTTTATTAGCTTCTTCTCAAGACAATGCTGGCTTTCTTTTCTAAGATCAAATTTCAATTTATAGGCTCAAATATCATACATTTCAAATGAGGACCGAAGGGGGAGTTTCTTTCTAAAGTTTGATTTTGTGACAGTTCCTTCAAAATGTCAAGTTGCTTTGTTGATTAGCAAATTGAATACCACATGTACCTCATCCTTGTTTCTTATGATCTTTATGGTTGATTTTAATTCATGGACTTCTTTTGTAGTTTATGTATGAGAATATTCCAGGGGTTGTTATTTTTGGATAGTATTGTAGGGCTTGTGCTAGCGTATGGGCCATATATTGTGAGTTTTGATGATTTATATGGATAAAAGGTATTTTTAAACCATCCATGCAGATGAAATTCTTGTGCCTATAGGGTGGTTTAATTTAATCTTTGTTATAATTAATTTAATATTTGATACTCGATTTACAAAAACACATGATATTAATTTTATTTATTAAAGGGGCAGACCCTTTGGATAGCTTTCTATTTGGCCTCGTGTGTTGCTTATCTATCACACTGCGGCATTAATATGCTATTATCAGTAAAAGAAGGTACCTTAGTCTTAGATGGATTCACAATTATTGATTTACCATAGGCTTTGTAAAAGGGTGGTAAGCCAAAGATGGACAAATTTGGAGTATATATATGTTTTGGGTAAAGTTTAATATTCCCTTGTTCCCACAAGGGCTCTCATATGCCCATGAGATGTGCTGGCTATGACCTAAACAATAATCTTAATTTACATATAAACACTGGAAAAATTTCATGTAGCAAATATTTATTAATTAGCTGAAAACACAGGATTAAAAGCTAGCTTGTAAATAGAATAAGGTTTGTACTTTGAAACAGTGAATTATGGCTATACGTTTATACCTTCAGATTTATGAAATGTTTTACAACATGTGATAGCTTCACTTATAAAACATATAATATGAGGCAAAAACATAGAAATAAGATTCAAATGATATTCTATTTCGAATGCAACCGTACTCGGATCTAGGGGTATAAATTGGGAATTTATTTATTTGATTGTTCTTAATAATAAATTTATGTTTTTTTGCATTTTTTCTGGAAGATAACTTATTATGGGAATTTGTTTTGAATAGGATTGGGAGGACGGAAAATTATTCTCATTGCAAGAGCAAATTAGCCACAAGGTATAAAATTATATTTGATGACTTCAATCTTTTGTAAAAGGTCGTGAGTACAGTCTGCAATTATAAAACTGTAAATTTTGTCCACGTGCTTTTCAATATCCTCCAAGTTTATTGTAAGAAAGAATGATATAAATCTTTTTCTCAAATGATATGTTTAAGACAATCTCTTGAATATCATTATTTCTAATTTAAATTGGCCATGCATTAATTAGTGAATATATTGTGATTTGTGTGCAGCCTCACAGCGGCTCAAGCTTCATCACTCCTCTTTTAGACTTTGTGCTCCCCAGCCTAGTGGCTCGCATATAGACTTCTGGTATCTCACGACATTGGTGCAGCTCCACTACGTCTCATAGTTTGGCCTGCAATTTGCTTCATTTTTTAAGTCTCACAGTACCTTGGTGCATTGCTTCTCACAGTTACATGCACGCCGCACACCCGCTTTGTAGTTCTCGCATCTTCTGCTGTCCCGTGCAATCATATCGCAACACTTGCAGTTTTTGCAGTCTTGTGCATCCCACCGCAGCCTCGCAGCATTCCCGCATGCTTGTGACTTGCTTCTTAGCATGCGGTGTGTCATCGCACTTCTACACAGGGCCTCTGTAATTTGTGTCCATATGTCAACATCCTATTACCACATGGCATGCCAGGTGACAAACTCCATGCCTGCACCATGTCAAAACATCTTGTCAGCCAATGCCACACATCATATCACAACTGTCACTCTGCCAAGGAAGAAGAAGCGTATATGTAACTGTTGCTTCTGCAGCCATTGTTAACTGCAACTACCTCCTTTGTAATAATAGATGTATAAATATGTGGTATACATCAACCCTCGGGATCATTTGTCTATCACCCACAAGAGAATACACACATAGACCAGATATGAGATAGTTAGGATGCCCTGAGTGTTTAACCTTCAGACACACGTAGCTACACATTCTTTTATCAATCTAGACAAATCAGCAAGGAAGTTTCATTTCTTATGATCATATGGGCTTGCATCTCTAGTCCTACTTAACACTGTACACATGTACTATCCCTATTTTTCATATTGAATAGAAGTTGCATTTTTTGCGATATGTCTTCCGCTTATTTAGAATGTGTTTGGTAGATTAATCTCTTAGTCTTTTTTGTGCATTCTACAATCCCAAGCTTATCTCTAAGCATGCAATTGTCCCCTGCACATGGTCTTGCATGCCACACATTGGTATCAAAGCATATCTCTCTCATATGCTGTAGGCACATTAGTGCAATGAGAGAAAGGAGGACAACAAGTCGGTTGTGCTACAATAGATTTGGAAGAACGCCGTAGCAGGTGTAAGACAGGTGGCGCCTTGAAGCAATGCGAGGTAGCTCGAGGCGTCCAAAACTCATTAAGGACACCTTGGAAGAACATTGCACCGAACTCTTTGGTCAATTTTGTGAGTTCATGACTCAATTGAACCTAACCACCACATATTCTTTCTCACGGTTTGGTCACTAGCGGCTTTAACATCCAACCCCTTCAAGGTCCAAGTGAATGTTGACAACTTAGTGTTTGAAGGCCAAATTGACGCCACAACATTGAATGTGGATTAGCCAGCTAGAGCTCTACTTGTCCACCAACCTCTTTGATGATGAATAGAAAATCACGCTCACGACATTGAAGATGTCCATTTCGAGTTGTCGATTGGTGGGAAATATACAACACACAACGCTGAAAAGCTTTCAAACCCATTCAGACTTAGGATGAATTTGTCAACACTTTATAGAAGGAATTCTCAAACATTATGAGAGCGAGTACATGAAATTCCAGCGGTTGCGACAATGTTAGGAGCAATGGATGGAAAACTACACTAGTGAGTTCCACGACTACATTGTGTGTCTACGTGAGGACCTCACAAAGCAACATAAGTTGCTGAAGTGCATCAATGGACTGTCACCTTTTATTTGTGCAAAGATGGTGTTGGAGTGCAATGACAATATATAAAGGTTTTGCAATGATAAACTTTTTAAAACAAAGTCAATCCCATGGAGGACATCACTTGTAACCTTGCACCTTTGGATGTCGTGATATACTCTTTGGGAAGTTTGTATTTGTATGATTGCGATGCTAAATATTGAGCTGACCCGCATCAATGGATTGTTCATGTCAAATATTGGTTCTTCATCCTCATTGAGTCAACTCCAATGACCAAGTCACTTTGGTCTTTGCCAAATGGTATTGCAAACTCATCTCGCACACGCAAATGTTTGTGTTCCTCATGGTCTATCCGGGAGCACCTACGCGGGAGAGCAAGAAAGCATTGACAATGTGTATTGCGAAATCATTGTTATAAGTTATAACTCCTCGATAACTTCTTGAAGCAACATGGAAAGGCCTTCCAACACCTTGCACAATAAAGCTTTGCATTAATTTGGTTCTTGGATAATGGATCCCCTCTTTGGAACAAACCCCTATATCGTAGGTCAATTTGGGAGAATGAAGAAGTCCGACGCCAAATACAAGAGCTCTAGATCAAGGCAAGATTAGGTACAAATCTTCTCTTTGTAGGAGTCCGATAGTTGTTGTGCCCAAGAAAGATGGTACTTGGCTTCTTTGAGGAGACAATCGCGCACTAAAAAAATCACGGTGAAGAATCAATATCCAATGCCACTCATTCAAGATCTCTTGGACCAGCTCGAGGCACCAATACTTCGAGATTGACCTAATTCAGGTTATCATTAGGCTGCGGTCCATCTTGAAGACTCCTTGAAGACAAATTGCAAGACAAGAGATGAATTGTGCGAGTGGTTGGTTATGCCCTTTGGGTTGACAATGCACCAACCATATTCATGTGCCTGATTGATGACATACTTTAGACATTTCTCAATTCTCTCACACCATTGTCTACTTGGGTGACATCCTCATCTAACAATACTTGGGAAGACCATCGGAGTATGTTGTATGTCTAGACACTCTATCTGAAACACAAGTTACAGCCAAGTGTACATTCGGTGTCGTGAACATCAAGTACTTGGGTGACATCATCCATCTCAAAGGCATCTATGTAGATCTAGACAAGATGAAGGTGATCTAAGATTGGCCAACTCCGAGCAATCAAATTGAATTGAGGAATTCTCTTGGTTTAGCTAACTTCTATCACAAGTTCATTCTCGATTTCTTGTAGATAACATGGCCTATCGGCTAAATTTTTCCGCCAAAGCTGCATTCCTTTGGACACTTGTAGAAAAACATACTTTTGAGGACCTCAAACAATGCCTATGTGCATCACCTATTCTTCGCAATGCCCAACAATATTGAAACACTTCTAAACGGGAATTATAGACGATTGCATTATTGAAACACTTCTAGACGGGGTATTGGAAGAAAGGGGTTGACGAGGATTTAGATGACAACAATTGCAAGATCAATCCAACGTAGAAGATAATTTTGGGTAGAGAGCTGTTCATTGGAGCCCATAATGTCCCGTGACATTACTAGGGGTTTTGAAGTTTAAATTTCAAAGGCATGAGAGCGTACATGATTTTTTTGATACTATGCTTTTGGGGTAGAATAGATTGTTTTGAATCTTGTGATGATGAAGTTCCGTTATTCTTTTGGTCTAGGTAACTCTCGAGATAGGCAGGTGTTTGGTTACATTAACACAAAATGAGGGGACCATGAATTCAATTATTCGAGTGACATTTGTTTCAATGAAGCGTGTAATGGGTTTATGTGTGGTAAGAGCGATGGAAGGGGTGTCTTGGGGCTTTACGAGTAGTTTACTATATACCATGTTGTGAAGTGCCAATCTTAATGTCAAAATTTGGGATTAATTGCCGATGTAGTACTTTTAAGTCTTGTTGGACTCCTAATGAAACCTTTTAGTTCCACGTCTTGAATTTTTTTCTCCCTTAGTATTAAGGCTTCCTTGCACCGAATTTTTCTTGTCTAGGTGTCTCTTCTTGTCCAAATTTTCCATAAACTTAATGTGCTATGTGTAGGTCATATCTAGCCTATGCCACTAAAAGGTGACCTAATATCGTCGAATTTTACTTCTATCCGTATTAATATGGGAAGCCTTCATTCACACAAAATGTTGAGTGGAAAATATATAGTTTGGCATGAAATATATTCTATGGCATAATTATTGTAACCACTTGGGATTGTAGAAACCAAAATTGACACAATCATTATTACATCATGCTTTTGTTAGGTTATATACATGAGTTTTGAACAATGGAACAAGATCTTAGTGGCAACAATCTTATTTTATATTGCTCTTTGTGACTTGATTGAACCCCATTTCTTACTATTTTGTATCTTTGATTTGATTTTGAGTCACCTTATAGAGATCTTTGGCAGTCCCCTTTCACTATTATCTTTTATCTAAGCTTGGTCCAAGACCATACAACAAGGTCAGGACCATACATACGGTCTTGACCATTGTGTACGGTCTTGGCCCCTTTTGTTTTTCACTTGCTTTCTCTTCATGGGCCCATTTGTCACTCTTTTGTCTTTCAGATTATATCTTTTGGGTTGGCCTTTGCTACTAAGGTCCTAATTTCAAAGTAAGAACTCATATATATACAAGTCTAACCTAAACATTTATTATGGGGCAATCACCTATCTATCTCATATTCTTGAAAGAGCAAAGACTACATCTACATATTGCATACATAACATAGGAGGGCATAACTTTGAATTTGTCATCTGCACACAAGGGTTTCTATTGGGATAAAGTAGCATATCCCACTATCGATGTTGAGGCAAAAGGGCCAATCTAGGTCAAGGGATAGTTGCATGCACCTTTGTGCAAAGCACTAGGAGAACTACATTGAGTGAAATGTAATGTAGTGCTTGGTGACTCACATACGGGGTGACCGCCGAGGATGGTCTAACTCAAACATTTGCATCTTTTTTTTTAGAACTAATAATTGTTTGTGTGTTGCATGATAGCTAACGTTTGTTTTGCAGGTTTGAGGTGCGACATCTAGGATTTCATGCAAAGTTGAAGATATCAAAGAGCGACAAAAATGACACACAATGACACCGCAAGTTACGGATCCTAGCCATCTCCAAGTACAAAAATGTATGGTTAGGTTAGAATCGTACTATTTGATCCTCGACCATTATGTACGGTCCTAACCAAAAGCTCCAAAACCGTAGAAAGTGATTGTTTTAGTTCATGAGACTCTTCTCCCCGTCCCATATCATTCATCGACACATCTTGATTACTTTCGAACCAAGTGCCTCTTTCCATCTTGTTTGTGCTTTTAATTATAAAGCACTTGAAAGATATGGTCGATTGATATCTTGTATATTCTTCGATCTCGATCCGAAACATAAATCTGTACATATTCATTAGTTTAGTCTCTATAGTATCAATTCAATCAAAACCTAATTAAATTAATCTAAAAATTAATTAGGGTAAACATTTTGGTGAACCCGCTTTTGATCGAACCTTTCACCTAATCTAGGATCTTCTTAGTTCCTTTGCATTAGGCCTGTTGATCTCAAAACCCTAGGGCTGTCTTAGGGCATGTGTGTAGTGTTTCTAGGAGTATTCCTTATTCTTTGTGTGGCCATGGCTTGCTTTATAGGGCTTTCTCCAGCTGTAAGGGCCACCATCCCTCTAATAAGGTCCATACTACTTCCGGTTTTGCAAAATTTCCTAACATTCCTAGACCCATTCCTATCTGTCGTACTTTAGCTAATGGCTTCACCGCCGTTTGAAATAAACAGTTATTCTTTATGAGGCCATCCCACTTTCAGAGGCTGCCTCTAGTAATGTTGCCTCTAGTAAAGGTGTCGTTAATAATCTTTTTACCTTGCTCCTATTGAGGATGATATTGTATTCAACTACGATCAAGAGGCTAATCTTCTTGTGTTTCCACATAAGCCACCTCGCTTTACTATTACACCTAAATCCCTTCCTCCTACTTCAGCTATTACACAATTGAAACTCTAATGGATCTTTTCGAACAAGCTTGTAATGCTACCCCTATATTGAAGGTAATATAGATCTGGGGAAAGTGATGGTGACCAACCACATTCCCCTTCACCCATTTCTGCCCCACTTCAGGCCATAGATCCTATAGACTCTAGTGGTGATGAAAGTGTATCTCTCACATGACATTCCTTCCATTTTTACATTGATTGATGGTATTCCTCGTGTTTACGATAGTTATTCAGAATCAAATCATAGAGAATGCCTCAATGATGATAAACATGATGCACATTATTTTTCTTGTGTTTCTTCTTTTCTTCTTGAATGCAAAAACAATGATATTAATTGCACAATTTTATGCCTTTTCTCATGCTTCTACAAATGTTTCTCCTTCTTCTATTGATTGTGAAAGAAATGATATTGCTTGCACTATTGATGTTCTTATTACTACTCTTGAATGCAATCATGATACACCTGATTCTACTCAACTTGCATATGATACAATTGATTCAACTTGTGTTTCTATTTCCTCTCTTGAAATAAAATGCAATAATTGTAGTTCTCTTTCACTTGTAAATAATAAAGTGCATCATCATGATAGGGTTCCTACTCCTAACACAAATGAACATATTGATACAAATTGTTTAGCATCTTCTCCTAGTGTGGGTAATTTGCCCATGGATAATGCTTGTATCCCTTTAGATCCCCAACATGAGACTACACCCATAAAACCACAATTGATACTAGAGGTAGTGGCACATGAGACACCAACTCACATTGCTTTTAAAATAAATTATCTCGTATGGCTACTATTAATTTTTAAAGTGCAACCTTTGAATGAACCTCCAAAGACTTATGCCATACCTCCTCAGGAGGTCATCTCTCTTATGCATGTGGTAAGTGATATACAATGTAAGGTTCAAACTTTGACCCTTGAGAACAAAGCTTACAATGCTAGCATTGATTCTAATACTATTTATGGAAATCCTATTCCATGTAAGATATTTCAATCTCCATTTCCTAGGAATTTTATCATGCCTTCATGTCTATTGCTGTATGGTACTTCATTTCCTTATTTGCACCTTAAGCATTATAGGGCCCTTATGGCCTCATATAGCAATGGCTTTTTGCTTCTTAAAGATTTCCATAGGATTCTCATAGGTGATGTTATGTATTGGTTTACTCATCTTCCTAGCGGGTATTTAAGTATTTTTATAGAACTTGAAGATGCTTTTCTCGCCTATTTCAGCCACAATAAAGGCCCTTGAGCTACATATGAGTGTTTACCCTCCCTTCATCAAGGTACAATTGAACTTGCCTCTGATTATATTTTGTGATTCAAAGCTAACATGCACCTATTATTATACCATCCCATTGATTTAGAAATGCAATACATATTTTGTTGACGCCTCATTTGGCCCCTCAAAGAATGATTAATGTATGATACTAGTGACTCCTCCGAGCTCTATCTTCGTGCTATTGACTTAGAGAAAGACTTGCTGCTTCCAAATCACCCCAAGCATGTGGGTAAAGATATTGCAGTTGCATCTATTTCAAATGACTATGATCCAGCATTAGAACCATTATTTACTAACAATCACGTTAAGGTTTTACATCGTGGTAGCACTTTTATCAACCTCACCCTAAATCTAAGTTGTCATACAAAATCCCCCCCACTCGCGGCATAAACCGATATATTTTGACAAACTTGTTGATTGGCCACATGATATTCTCCTTTCCCTCATAGATAAGAAGATGATTCGTGTGGAACTAGTTAACAATGCCTAATGGAAGGAAGACGCTGAGCTATGGGAAATCTTGAGGAAGGGGGTTTCAATCACTTTATGGACAGAGTTTGAGGGCACGACTTCCATCTTTCTCCGGATTTTGTAAAGCATTGAAAGGGCAGAAAACTCAGCTACAAGGATAGAGAATTTGCCATTACCGAAGAGTTCATTGCCAGTATCACGGGTCTTCACCTGAAAGGTATCAAGTTTTTGCAAGAATAAATATGATAGGGCGGAGAAACAATCAAAATTTCTTGAACTAGACGAGAATCTTTCCCATGTCACGAGCGGATTTCTTAGGGACTCCTTGCAAAAGCCATATGAAAAGCTCAATTTGGTTTTAATGAAATATCTAACTGTAGAAGGGCGGTTCAAGGTTACCCCTTTCTTTCATTTAGTGCCACTTAATCACTTTCGTAGGAATGCCTTTATTAGCTTCCCCTTCTATATTTTGCATTCCTTGGAGCATTCAGTCAATTTGGTTTCTCAGGGCAAGAGAGCACAACCCTTTCATCATGCTATAATCCTATTGACATACAAAAGCCTGGACTTGATTATTATTAACTCCACTCCTGCTGCTCCGCCCGCCTCTTCCTCTCAACCTCCTCCACCCTCTGCCCTTGCTAAACGTCCTGCACCCCCTGCCTCGACATAACCCTTTACGGGGAAGAAGGTTAGGGTTAGCCCTAGCAGAGTTCCCACTCCCTCCTCTCTCACCACTAGGTGAGGGTGAAGCTGCCCTTAGTCTTTTGGCTATGGGTACGAAGAACAAAACTAACAACAAATCCATGGCTGGGAACTTGAGGAATGAAGTGGATCTCCATAGTGATATGATCACATGGCTTAGGAAAGAATTCCATGTATTGAAAGAGAAAGTCGAGGTTGTAAAATAGCCATTGAAAGTGGAAAAAGGATGATAATTTGTTGGAAGACTGAAAAGAGGATTTCATCCATTGAGAAAGAATAGGGTAAAATCAGAGGAAAACAATGTGACATAATCACCATTCTCAAGGGCAACATGGATATTCTCTCCAACATCACTCTTCTTCTGGAGGCAAACAAAGGCAAAGACAAATACAAGAGTGATTCTATCTTTAAAGATATCAAAGGCAACCTGGACAACTTCAAGAAGACTTTTTCCAAAATCATGAAATAGTTTCATGGTGGTGTCCACTAACGTGTGTTTTTGGCTGGCTCTTTTTGGTTCCGGGCTGTATTTTTGCCATTTAATTGCTGTTGTTTTGCTGATGTTTGGCTGATGTTTGGTTGTGGTTCTACTTTCTTCCTTGTTGTCCTCATTTGTAGTGGTTTTTGATTTTTGTTGTTCTTCAATGCTATATCTGGGCTTGGGCCTTTTGTAATTTGGGTAGGATCCTAGTCAAAAACCTTTTAAAAAAAAGAAGATTCGTTTGCCATCTAATGACCATCATCCTCATCAAATTACGTGTGAAAAAGGCTGACCTTTTTCCAATTTCCTTTGCATCGATGGACACTGCGACAATGATTGTTATGCACTAGATCAAAAGCTCAAGTTATTAGAGGACAAAGGCATTATCACTTTTGAGACACACCATTTTGATAGATCTACTTCACCTCCTTCGCACCGTCGGTTTGTAGCAAGTGTAACTTTTGATCCACCTTATTCTATTGTTACCACAAACACTAATTCTCATGATGAATTGGTTCCTCCACAGAGCCTCCAAAGCCCACATATGTATGGCTCGCCTTGAGAGTAGAGGTTTGTACCAAAAGTTGCACACTTGAATCCTACAACATCTTTGGCACCATCAAGAAGTACGTTCGGTTAAGTGAATCTTCGCGTATAGCTCGCACTAGTGTGTTATCGGGATCTACGAGTGGTGATCATATCTAAGCTCACTTTGTCTCTCCCATACAATGTTTCAATTCAACACCTCATCTTGGCATTTCCCATGCCCCTTTAACATTATCACCCTTCATAGTAATTCCCCACACGACATATATGGGGATCTCTTGCCCTTCTCTCATGAGAATAGGTTTCCTTGACTTATATGCTCACTGGAACTTATGTGGAAGTTACGCACACCATACCCATAACACCTAACCGCATATCATTAATCACACCATTTCCTTCTTTACACACTTTTGAGTCAATCCACATTCCAAATCAACGCATTTCACTCATGCACATTACTCACACATCAAGTGTTATCTATCATCTAAATGTTAATCATGCAGATGTCAACATGTCAATTAAAACAAATAACAAATCACATCACATCAATATAATCACCACAGGTACCAACACATCTATACTCATCATGCCAAATGCAATTCTACCCAATGTTGAAATCCATACTCATTTATAAATATGTTGCAAAAGTTTTGTACAACAAAAATATCATATACTGATATCTTTGAGGATAACCCTTCATGCATTCACTCATCCTCACCACTACTCTTAATAGACATGGGAACTCGCGAGATCGAAGCACCTCCTATATCCCTGCAATCACTCGACCATGACCTCGCCCGATAATGTGACAAGCACTCACGCTTGATATCGCCTTCTCTCGCCAATACTTGTGCAGACTATGCTTGGGATTCCAGCAATCTCGCGACTAAATCCCGTGCTAAATGATGGGTCGCTATGAGTTCCAATCATTTAATCAACTAACTTGTAGTTGATGTCATTCTTAACAAAGGTTGTGCTCAAGCCAATATACAGAGAAGGAAAGGAATATATAATCTGTTAAGTGCAACTTTGTTGTTTTTTTTTGGGGGGTTGATTGTTTTTCTTGAGTCACTTGCTTATTTAACTATTTATTGAAAATAATAACTTCTACTCTATTCAGAAATAAGCAACTTTTAATCTACTGAAATCGGAATCAAACAAATTTTAATCTATTGAAATCAATATACAAAAGGAAATGTGCTTTGCAAAATGAAACTATTCTAAACAAAACTTGCAGGAAAGGAAATACTTAGAAAGGAAAGTTATAAGAATTAAAAATACAAGTGAAAGAAATGCTTGTTCATATATTGTAATACTGAAAGTAGTTATAAAACATACTCGAATTAAATATTGTAAGAAAACAGGGACATAAATACCAACACAACAAGCCAAGTCCTTGGTCGAGTGGGCCCTTGCTCTTCCTCGGCTTGGTTTGTTAACACAATCTTCTCAAAACAACATGTCTTTATTGATCACAAAGAGTTTCTTACAAATAACTAAAAACAACTTACAACAAAACACTCTCCTACATATGTCTATCTTTGTTTTCTATTACACTTTACACACACATGCCTATCTGTATCTGTCCTTGTCAAATCAGTCAAGATTACTATTTTATAGCTCACTCCTCCAACATATGCCCAAGAATCTAGGTGGCTAGATGTGAGGGTAGTTTTAGAAGTTTGTTACAATTCATAAAAGAGTGCTAGGAACTAGGCTCCCGTTTTTAACCTTTATTAACTTCTTTAACTGATCCTTATAGTGGAGGAGACCATGTCAATCTAGATTGTGATAGCAAGGATTGGCAGTTATCATGAATTCATTACCTTGTACACATCACCATACATCTCTTCAAGGCAATTAGTTGGAAAAAACCATAATCATTAGTCCACAATATTCAACAAGGATAAAATGCATTATTTCCTACTTAGACCTAATCAATTCCAATCATCCCATGCATTGATCAATGTGTTTGGAAGCAAAAGTATTATAATTTGTGATATAATGGGTCGATCAATGGACTCATCATCTCCCCTGCACCTTACCTTTTGCAAGTCCCTTTGCAATTTACATTCTTGCTGTTGGCTAGATTTTATGCACAACATAAAGCCTAGGAAATCATGAGATAAATCTCCCTCATTTAATGGTGAGGCTCCCACAGCTCGTGAACCACAACTGGGCAATTTTGCAGCAAGTAAGCAATTGCGATTGGAATATTTGTAGAAGGGGGAAATAATAGAATTAGGGAAAGAAGAAAGGAAGATGTGTTGAATCAACCAATAGTTAACAGAGTTGGTCTCATCCACACAAATTAAATAAACAGATAAATCATAACATTCAGCAGAACGGGAAAGAAATGACTTCTAACCTAGATCTAAGATAACAAAAAGTTTATCTAAAACCTTAAATAGAAGTGATGAGAAAAACATTGTAGACACAAAGTTCTCCAGAAATCCACCTTTTATTCAATTCCCCAACTTTACAGAAATCACACCAAGGGTTTCAGCACAAAGTTTGAAAACTCGAGAATGCTCAAATTACAAAAGCTCTTGCTAAACAAGTTCTGCTAAAACCAATTGTGTTCCTTTAACCCGTGGGCTCTTCCTCTATTTATAGTGCATAGAGGGAAAATAGAAATAAGAAGCTTTCAATGAATTGCCGCATGTGGAAACTATGAAAAAGGGAAACATCGCAGTATTTTCCCCTAGACTTTCTCATTGCATGACATGCATGCTTTACAACTGAAAATAAAACCTTCTATTTTGCATGTCTGCCACCTATTTCCAAGTAATTGACTTCTTCCAGTAACTTGAAGTAATGGCTTTTAAAGCCAATTACCTAAGTTTTACAATTTTAATTGATTACTCAATTGCTTTGTCGGAGAAAATAAGAGAAAGAAGAAGAAAGAAAAGAAGAAATTAGAAGAAAGTTGCAACATTCCCAGTCTTGTTCTTCTTCCATGCTTTGCATGTTGATCCAACCTATATTGCACTTCTGCCTCATGAATGATTTGGATGATATTTCTGCCTCGAACTTGCGATGCTTTTTTCTCCGCATGCGGTTGACTCTTTGCCTTTGATTCTCACCAAATTGGATCTGGAAGCAATTGATCATTGTGATTTTACTTGCGGGTGTTTCCTCTAACCCTGTCTTCCCCTTTTATCCTTGAAGCTTTTACGGTTTTCCTTGAGTATGTGCATCGGTGAAATGTTTGTCGTAGACAATTCAGACAAAACTCATCACCTTTTATTTTTAATTGCATATGAGCAATTTTGAATTTTGGAAATCATTCGAGTGCAAGCAAATATAAGTAGGCTCAATGTGGGTTTAACTGGAAGATTGGGAAGCACATGCACAAGCTTTTAGAGGGATTTTGCATGCAATTTTGGAGTGTTTCCCATGGGCTGCGTTTAGGCTCTCTGAGGAAAAACTTGCGTTGAAAATTAAAGAGGGCAACAATGTGAAAATGAAAGGAAGGCGACACTTGAAGTTGGCAAACAATAACTCCAAAAACTATGACTTGCACATGACCAATATAAACTCAACCTTTCATTAAAAATTGCGAGAAAAACATGAAGTTACGGCAGCGAAAAAGTGGAAGGAAGGCAACAGTTTAGATGGGTGACTTGCATTAGCTTTTTCCACTTACTTTTCAAGAAAAACATAAAGTCACAATAGTGAAAAAGTGGAAGGAAGGCAGCTGTTTAGATGAGCGACTTGTATTAGCTTTTTCCACTTAAAAACATTAAGTCACGCCAGTGGAAAAAGTGGAAGGAAGGCAACAGTTTAGATGGGCGACTTGTATTAGCTTTTTCCACTTACTTTTTCGAGAAAAACATAAAGTTACGGCAGCGAAAAAGTGGAAGGAAGGCAGCAGTTTAGATGAGCGACTTGTATTAGCTTTTTCCACTTACTTTTTCGAGAAAAACATGAAGTCACGATAGTGAAAAAGTGGAAGGAAGGCAGCAGTTTAGATGAGCAATTTGTATTAGCTTTTTCCACTTACTTTTCGAGAAAAACATGAAGTTACGGCAGCGAAAAAGTTATAAGCAGCAGGCAACTTGCAAAATTCACGATTTCTCTTGTGTTTGGCATGGAAAGTACCAAGGAAAGGCAACTTGCAAAATAAACGACTTGCTCTTGGAATTGCCCCAAAAGCTCACGCGACTTGCATAAGGAATTGGCGTGGAAACTTATAGAAGGAAGGGCAACTTTGAAAAACCATGTTTTGGTCAGAACCGCATTTCTTTCCATTTTTGGATTTTTGGTGAAGAAAACACAAGTGTAGAATAAATTTTTCCATTTTTGGAAGGGATTTGGGAAGATGTAGTAGCAAAAACTTGCAAGTGCCATAACTTTCACTCCGCGGCTCCATTTTAGGTGTCGTTTTTTCTAAAAGTGCATATTTTCTAAAATCCATTATTACACCTTTTTGGACCAAGCAACCTCTTGCAATCTCCTGAAGGAATCGTGAGCCCTAGTCACTTTTAGACAAATTAATTAGCAATTAAAAACACTGAATAGATTTTCAAAACCCTAGGCCTGGGAAAAGGTCTAGTAAAAAGAATGAATAGGCTATAGGGATTCGGGGACGAAAAATGGAGAAAAACCAAAACACAGACAAAAAGAAATAAAAACTAAACCCAAAAGAAGCTGCGGGCAATTGCTTGAAAAATTTCTCCAATTAGCTGATCTGCAAAAACCCTTCCTCTTGGGTGAATTTTCGTGATAATAATGATGGGTGAAGTGCTTTATATAACCTAAATCCCCAATTTTAGCTCAATCTAAAATAACTTTATTTATTTAATATAAAAATAAATAAAATGCTTTGACATAGCTTTGTGAAGGAATTGAGTGAGCTTCAAAGCATGTGGGTATTTGGCGAATGCGGCTCTTATGACTCTTTAGGGATACCTTAGAGCAATGCAAGCAATCGCAGCAAAACAAAATGCAAACCACAACCCATTACTTAAAAAGAATGAAAAATTCGAAAGGGGTAGTCCCAAATTTCAAGGTGAAATCTTTGCTCAAGTCTTTGGGCCATATTAAATTCTTCGTATTGATCTGAATATTTCTTTGAAGTTGTAGCCTTGAATCCTCTATGTTCATAGACTGAGTTTTCCCATTCTCTAAATTGTTCCTCATGTTATGGTGTAGTGTTTTGCCATGATGTCATAGGACTAAGAACCAAAGGTGGTCTAGTCCTCATTCCCATCCATTCATCATTTTCTTCCTTATCTAGATCCTGAATGATTTTCACAATTGTTCCTACTCTCCTCATGCTCCATGAGAGATTTTGTGGAGAAATTACTTCCCTCATTTTCAATGGAAGTTTTGGAGTTTTCCATGTCGCATTACATGCAAATGAGAGCTTCCCCATAATGTTTCCCACTGTAAGAGATGAAACTATTAAGGCATTCTTCCATAATCTGTGGCTGCATGCTTAGAAACTCAAGGCGGGTAATAGTAAGCTCTGAATTTTCTTCTCATTTGATTTGCATTGGCATCGAGGCCTTATAACGAACCCAATGGTCCTTTCCCTATTCATGAAGTCATTAGTGTTTTGATGCCATAAAATTTGACTATACAACAGTGTATTGGAAAGCTTTGAGCTGAAATTCTCCCACATATAAATTGAGCAAGAAATATGGCACATTAGGGATAACCATGTTACACAAAAATATTTCACAGAGAAGATTTTGGTGTTCCTTGGCACTGGTCTTGTAGGCATCCATAAAAATCATTTCATCATCAACGTCATAAAGAAGACCATGACACAATTTGGTGAGCTGCCAAAAATAGAATTGCTCCTGAAGAAATAGACTGTAAACTGAAGCTGAATTTTTGCAGGCTAGAAGTTTTGGAAAAATTTGAAAATGATGCCAAGCTTAGACTCTAACTTTGTTTTTGATTCATGAATGGACTCAACATTTTCTTTTAACATCTTATTTTCAGCAAGAAGTTACTTTCTTCATAAATTTTGGTCCAGTCATCAGCAATATGTTTTTGTTTTCTTAAATCTACAACTTCTAGACTCAACTCAGAAATGCTCTTTTCTTTTTCAAGATTTTGAGAATTTTCTGGTTGAAGTTCATTTTTCAAAGAAGAGTTAACTTCTTCCATACCTTTCAATTTCATCCTCAGCAGTTCAATCTCTTGTTGTTGTTCTTTGATGGTGGCTTCAGCTCTTGACAACATGATTACATGTTGAAGTTCTCTTTGTTCTTCCTCTTTTCCCTCATCATGAGAGGAAGGACTAGCCTCTTCCTCAAAAACAACTAGTTCCTTTCCTTTTGGAGTAGCAAAACCATGTGTCTAGAAGAAGAGGGCCTCCTTCTTGTTCCCCATGCTACTCTTGTGTCATTTTTGGAGCTTGTTCCTTGATTTCAGGGGCAGGACTTTCTATTTCCGGAGCTCCACCTTCTGTTTCCGGAGTTGGCTCTTTTATTTCCGGAGCTTCTCTGTTTGTTTCCTGAGCTTGCCCCTCTGTTTTGGAGCTGGAGATCTGGGTTCCAGAGCTTCAGGTGTCTCAATGTGGGCCAATTCTTCCAAGATCTGAGCAGCTCTTTAATAAGTCAAAACACTCTTTTTTCTTCTTCTATCATAGGTTTGAGAGGATACCTCTGCCTTGGTTCTTTTCCTTGAGATTATGGGACTGAATCCCTCTTTTCTTTTTCCTCGTCTGAATCTTCAATAAGAATTTTTTCTGCTTAAAACTTGGGCTTGGTCCCTCATTTATTGATTTATGAGCTTCAGTAGTTGCTGAAGCAACCTTAGGGGTGGAAGAGGCGTGCAAGGACCTTCTGTAATTTTTCCTAAACTCTTTCCCATGCCTTCTCCCCTTCTGGCTTCTTTAAGAAATGATGTTTGCAAATTAACTGAATTAGACCATGGTGCTTTAGTGAGGCTTTTCCCTGAATGTATTTTGTGGCCATGGTGTAGATGACATCAAACAAAAATTCTGGAAGGTTAACTCTGAGCTCTGGCTTCCTCTTCCCCTACTTCAAGTGAATTAGAAGTTTCATTGCATCCCCTCCCAATACAGAGTGTTGCCCATCACAAGTGAAATATTTGATAATCCAGGAAGCAACAAATTTCCATGGCTCAAGAAGGATTTCCCTCTTTATCCCCTATTGAATTCCTTGGGAAGTATTATTTCAGGTAATGGCTCATCATCATCATGGAAGAGTTGAATGAAGTCCTCAATAGAAGAATGATTTGATACTTTAATTCGAAGTCATGGAGATTGCTTATGGCACTTAAAACAGTGTTGTTGACTTCAATTTTCATTCCTTTAACTCTTGTATGACATTTTTCAAAATTCAAAACGAATTCTTCAACCAACTCAGAGTCATACCCTTCAAACTTTCTGAGAAAATTTAACCAACCTTCTTCTTGGAAGATTTCTGCAACTGCGATGTTTTGGAGGAGCAATGACGGCGACTAAGGCTCTGATTTCTTCTTTTGTCCCATCTTATAGAAGTCGGCAAAGAGAAATCATTGGAATAACAATGAATATTGCACAGAACAACAACCAATTTTTTCTGGAGCACTTATTTGTTCAACCGAATCTTCGTTCAATAAGGCCGTGACATAGTAATTCCAAGTGTGCTTGAGTGGTACAATTATCTTACACCCTTCAAGGATATTGGAGTTTACTACGACATGCTTGAAATAATTATTCATGATGTCACTACCTTTAGTCATCCGTGCCAATCATTATGCCTAACTGATTTGTCATCATGCCATGATCACTTCGACTTGCTTCCTCTCTTTTTGCTCATTAATTCATTAAATCAAATGCATGGGATGTATTAGAAAGAAAAAGTCATAGGTAGGAGGAATAAATGCACCTTACCTCACTGAATATGTCTTCTTTTGATTTTTGGTTCTCCATCCCTGCATTTGAAAATACTTATGGTTAGTGTGAATGTTAGGAAATTCATCATACCTGCATTTATTATCTACATGCTGTTATTTGGTTTTAGAATACACACACACACACATGCATATATATATATTTGTATTTTTTAAGTAAAGGGGGAGAATACTGTCATCTAAAATTCCAATTTTCTCCCTTTATTGGAGTTTTGAACTCCCTAACACACCAAGGTGGAAGAATCACATTCTTCCATGAAATTAAATTCAGCATATGACTGAATTTATTTTGTAAACTCCTCTTTGCTTTGAGGCTTTTGATACAGCCTTAGTCTATGCTCATTCACCAGAAGTGTTCTTCTGTCTTCATCAATGGGTAGTAATCTGACTGATCTATTATCATAGATTCTTTGCACTTGAATGGGTCCCAACCACCTAGTCCTCAACTTTCCTTTGAACTGCTGGTACTTTGAGTCGAACAAAAGGGCCTTGGAATCTCAACTTCATACCATTTTTGTAAGTGGATACCCTGCTGTTGCAAATTTAAGTAAATATACTCCAGCTGAGGGCTCATTTCTTAGCTTGTAGGTCTAAATTATTTATAAAATTTCTACATGCTTTGGATGTTGTCAAAGTGGTTTTGGTGGTGAAATATTGCAATTTTCCTTCTGCTGTCATAAGATTTAAGATTGCTGTACCTTGCTGTCCGAAAATTCAATTGGCTATTATAAATTTCAGTTTGCTTTGAGTTGGGTTTGTGCCTTTTCCTTGTTTTTCAGTTTCATCCTGAAAGGGGACAATGCAACAAGTTGGAATGTCCGTTGAGCCAATTAGGACACCATTACCATGTAGCGAGCCAAAAAGATTCTGATGCAAAGTGGTGCATGAGTCGAAACTGCTATGCTAATAGGAAGAAATGACATTGGGACATGGAGAGTGACATTTGGACGCTGGGTGGAACCAAGACAAGGTGTGGCCACACCTGGTCAAGGTGAATAAACCTTGGAATCCAAAGCTTTCTACACAGATGACCCAATGAGTACATGGCCAACTGTTGATTTTGAGATGGAAAAAACCCGCGATATGATACGAGAGGCACATGGAGAAAACCAAGATGGAATCTGTGCAAAAGACAAAGTGACAGACACTATATTGGGTTTGGAAAAATATACATGTGAAGACACGTAGGATGAAGGAATGAAAACCACGAAAGACAAAATGTGGGTTATGTAAGTGCAAAAATAGGGTCGGAGTCATCAAAAATTTGTTAGATAATGCACAATATGCCTTTGGTGAAGGAATCTATGCTTGAATTGTTGGATACTATTGTGAGACAATAATGAGAGGATGCAACTTTTGAGCTTCCAATGGGTAGCCTTATACTTGCAAAGTAAAAGGATTATGACACATATGATATTGATGATTTTGATGGGGTAAGGATTTGTAATCCGTGTGGGCTAAACACATGTTGTTAAGTGTGGGGATGGTAAGATTTGAGATTGAGATAGCCATGCGATGTAGACATTTCAACCAAGATGTAGCAGTGAGGAGAATTTCATGTCAAGAGGAAGATGTTGAGACAAGCTTATGTAAGGATTGTAAACATGAAGAAGAAGATTTCTACATTGACCGCAAAGATAAAAAGGAAAGGTCCAACTTGTGGAATGATGCAAATGTTACTGAACTAGAGCTAATTGATAAGCTTGGCCTAGTTGTTGAATGTTTTCTATGGGAGGCTCACTAGTGCAATTGACGGCAAAAGAGTTGTGTGAAAGACAATTGGATGAAGTAAAGGCTAACTTTGGAGGAGTGGTGGAAGAGTTGGAGTATGAGGTCAACCTCCTATAAGCTGAAACCAAGGAAGCCAGTGTGGTGTTTGGGAGATTTAACCACCAAGAGGAATATATCAAATCCAAGTTAAAGAGTCTAATGTGGATGATCAAATGAGGTTATTTGATGAGGCTAGTAATTTTAGTGCAGAATGAAAAGCAAACTGGTTTGATGAAGTTTTTCGAGCAATTTCATGGGAAAACATTGATAGAGGAAGGGATGATGTGTAGACTATACAGCAGCGTTAAAAGCACGGAAAGACTTATTGAAAAATATGGAGAACAAGAGGATATGGAAGTCATCGGAGCGATGATTGAAGAGATGTGACAAATAAACTGTAGTCACTATAGCACACATGGTGGGTAAATTTTGAGGAGCTATAGGAACACATAGTTGAGGTTTTGATTCGGTAGGATGGGAAGAAAGTCTTTGGGAAAGAATAGCTCTATCTTGTTTGAGGAAAAACAATAATTTAGTATGGGGGAATGTTGACCATGGATAAGGCATAGGAGAAACAACCTTCTTCAAGTAAGAGGTGCGTGAATACCCAAGGACTTGGTCATGTGTGGAAGGAGCAAGTTGATAAGATCGTGCAAGAGAAACATGGACCCAAGGAAGGAAAAGATACCACCCATAAGGAATATGGAAAGGCATATTCTACGACAAGTTCAAGGCTAAGGGAGGTTGTGTGAAAGATGAAAACGACAAGCAAGAGGAGAGACGATGTAGATGATTTGGGGTCACATAGGTAAATATGAGAACACGGGAGGTTCGAGAACCTACAAGTGTGCATGACAACCTGTCACCAACCAGAAGTCTATAGCAAGATGACCAAACAAAGCAACCAATTTCAAATTCCCACACATTATGGATCTGCGGTGCCTAGAAGTCTTGCAGTTCCAAGCATGAATGAACATCTCATTTCTCTATTATCTTAGAGTTGGGTCATGTAAATTGTCCTTGAGATAGATAAAGTATTCTAGGGTCTTTATCCTTGATAGGGGTTGTTTTAGGTTATCCTTATACAACAAGGGATGTCTTTGGTTCATCCTCATCCCGAAGCCACTTGACAACTTCCATTGTTTTTCTATATGCTCATTCACATCTAAATGGGATTGTTGTCACTTGTTTTTGATTGAAAGGAATTTTTTTAGAGGGAGAAAATGTGACCTTACTTGATCACCATGAATTCCCAATCCTTGAATTATTGTCAATTTCCTTGTGAGGAATGTAATGAAATTAACTAAATAGATGAACATAATCACGACAATGAACAATAATATGAATATCAATAACATAACGATAGTAGTGTCTTGCTTTATGGTGTACCCAGATTTCATCCTGAAATTTGTGACTACCCTATTCGAAAAAATTTCGTACTTTTAAAATAATGGGTCGTTTTGTGTTTTTATTGCCTGAAAGTTCTTGTATTGTGTTAGGATATTCTCAAAGAGCCATTTTAGCCTTTTTCGCCAAATACCCAGATGCCCAAAATTGTTATATTCTGTCGTCGGGATTTGTTTCGGGAAATTTGTATTTAATTATTTTGAGCCTTGTTTGAGGCTATTTGCACTCTATTTTAACTCTGTTATGATCGAACATGTCATTATTCCTATGTACCAGAAGGGTTTTAACAAGGAATAAGTTCTGGGCTTTATTTGTAACTTTTGGCAATTTTTTGTGTTTTTGTGTTTTCCCGTTTCGTTTTCTGTGAAATTTCTCTAGAACAATTCCTTTGCCGGGTAAGCCCGATTCTTGGCCTGGAGCAGCTGGAGAACATATACGCACATTATGCCCGGAGGAAGTCACCATCGGAGGTTTGGATCATTGGGAAAAGCGAAGTTGTGCGCTAAAAAGTCCCTGTGGGGTTGGGCGCATTTTTGGAAAACAAAGGATTTAAGCTGCAATGGGAAAAATAGAAGCAGCAGGAAAGGTGGGAATTTTATGCTTGCCTAGCAGGGTACTTTTTCCCATGATATAAAATTCACTTAAGTTGCAGTGGGAAAGTTAGAAGCCGCGAGGCGGCGGAATTTATTATGCACTTGCAGGTAAAAATTCCCATGATGAAATAAAAGGAAAGTGACTTAAGTGAAATCATGGGATTTTATTGCCTGCCTTGTAGGGTAAATAATCTCATTGTCAAAGTCAAATCACTTAAGTGGATCATGGGATTTTCGGGGCTGCCTTGCAGAGTAAAGAATCCCATTGTGAAAAATTCTTAAAAATAGAATTATATTGTGCAAAAAAGTGTGCCCCATTTAGGATAGATTTAATGATTTTTGAAGCATTAAATCATTAAATTAAATTCTATTTTCAGTGGCTATGGTTAAGGCACACTGTGAAGCTTAAGTGAAGTGAAGTGTGAATGATTAAATTGGATTAATTTAATTTATTGGATGGCTGTCCTTAAACATGCTATTTTTAAAGAGAGAAGCATGATTTTTAATTAATTAATTGCCAGGAATAGGAAGGGAAATTATTAATTATAGAATTGTGAGAGTTATATAAGCATGGGCTGCCATAAGGGTGAATTATTTAATTCACAGGTAAAGAATTGCAGCCAAGAGGAAAAGTGTGCCCCATTGGAAGAAGGATTTTACTCAGACAAAAGTGAAAACAAGGCTAAAAGCTTCCAAATTTGGCGCATGCTTTGAAGGAGGTTGATTTTGTCTGCATAATTGTTTGCATAGGTGTTACAGTGCTCGGGTGTTGTTGAAAGGATTCATGCTCTCTTTATGTGCAAATTAAACATCAATTTTTGGGGTAGTAGGCTTGAAAAGTGCAGATTTTTACAATTAAAATTCACTATTCATGCTCCGGTGGCCATTTTTGTCTGAATTAACTGCAAGAATTCAATACAGGTGCTTTTATAAAGAAAATGAACTTATATCAATGTCCAATACATTGAATATTTCCTCCAAATCGAAGGATTATCCAGATCTACACCGTTTTGAAGAATTCCAGTCAAATAAGAAGAAAAGAATTGTTGAACAAAGATAGACAAAGCTATTGCGAAAGAAAGATGAAAAAGAAAGCACTGTGAGTCATGCATCACTTCTAAATTTGCGAGATATTGGAGGCACGGATCTAGGCTCGGAACCTCTAACCTTTGAATTGATAGACGAGATCCAAGCAGAAAGACTTCACTCATGCGTACGCAGATGAAAAGCAATGGAATTATTCGAAATTTGTAACTTTTCCATCAAAGCAGCCCGATTATTACGAGTTTGTTATGCAGGTGCAGATCCATATCCAGATGCAGATGCAAATCCATATGCAGATCCAGATCCAGATCCAGATCTCATAGTTGCAAAAGCTTCGGCACAAAGGCTTCATCCTCTTGTTTCGAATGCAGCCCGTGAAGAAGTCAGTGCGTGGAAAATTCCTTCCAAGATCTTGTGCAAATGCTCCCATCTTCCAGTTGAAGCCTTCATTGAATTTTCATTCATCCAGGAGTGCTTTCCAGAATTTTTAATTGCTCATATGCAATTAAAAATAAGGATGATGAGTTATCTACGGACAAACATTGCATTGATGCATGTACTGGAGAAGAACTGCAAAAGCTTCAAGGATAAAAGAGAAGACAAGGCGAAGGCAAAATCCAGTTGTTTCCAATTCCAGCTTGTTTCCAGATCCAGTCAATTCCAACTTGCTTCCAGATCCAGCTGCTCCCAGGTCCAGTCTGGTGAGAATCAAAGGCAAAAGAATCAGCTGCATGCAGACATGAAAAAGGACAAAACTGCAGCTTTCCGCTTCCTTCTTCTTTCCTCCGACAAAGTCAGCTTTCCTCTTCCTTCTTCTTTCCTCCGACAAAGTAATTGAGCGATCAATTAAATTATACAACTTAAAGTGATTGGTTTAAAAGCCATTACTTGAAGAAGTCAACTACTTGGAGATAGGTGGCAAGCGTGCAAAATAGAAGGTTCTATTTTCAGTTGCAAATCATACATGTCATGCAAAGAGGAATTCCAAGATGGAGATTGCCAGTTGTTTCTTTCCTCCGACTTCCACATGTGCCAGTTCAACTAAAGCTTCCAACTTGTAATTGCCCCTCTACATTCTATAAGTAGAGGAAGAACCTTCGGGTTAATAATCAGAATTTGTAAGCAACAATCTTGTGTTCTAGACTTTGTGCTGAACCCCTGAGAGCCACTTGGAGCAAAGGAATACAAAGGAGCAGGTTTTCGGAGAACTTTGTGTCACGGTGTACTGTGTTTCTTGCTTTTAATCTTAGATCTCTTAATAAACTGTGTTATTTTAGATTTGGATCTAGAGCTGCCTTTGTTTTAGAATTCTGTGTTTATATCTATTGGATTCTTCTATGTGCATGCAATCAGCTTTGCCATCTACTGATTGGGATGCACATCTTCCCCATTTCTTCGTGTTTATGTAATTACCTTCTTCTATAACTTTTCCTTTCTTTAAGCAACCGCTTACTTGTTATGAGTAACTGTTCAATTATGGTTCATGGAACGGAGTAGTTAAAGTAAAACCCCATTTAGATATTAGCATACTTTAATTGACAAATCTGACACGGGAGCCTCACCGGTTAAATGAGGGAGATTTATCTCATGACTGCCTAGGTTTTGTGCTATGCAGAAAATCTAGCCAACACTATAGTAAGAGCAGATCTAGACAATATGATTGAGAGTAGAGCATAATACTTGAAATATATGATTGAGCCACTTTGAGGGGGAAACCTCCACAACCTTACCAACCACTACCTTCTATATATACCCTACCTAGGCTGTGGTTGCTCCATAGATCGACCCTACTACCAATATGAAGATATAGAGAATTATCATAAGACAAAGTAAAAGGCTATGCTAGCCATAAGTTGGACACACATATCTCAATATATACTATAGGTTAAGAGCATAGCATGCCCCTCCCCTTCAAACCAACGTTGTCCTCAATGTTGACTATCATTGGATGCTTCTACAAGAACGCTTCATCCTCCCATGTCATTTTCTCACTAGTCATATTGTTCTACTTGATTAGATACTTTATAATCAACCTCTTTTCGCAACAATTTAGTACATATCGAAGGATTGTCTCAAGTTCCAAAATGATTTTTCCCTCCTCATCAAGATTTGGTAACTTTGTTTGGGCTGAAACTCTTTGTTCAATGACCTCAAGCAAGAAATATGGAAGACCGGATGTATTTTTGCAAATCGAGGTAACTCCACCTTATATGCTACACTTGCCCATCTTCTGCAAGACTGATAAGGGTTGTAATACTTAGGAGATAATTTGTTATCCTTGTGTTGTTTCAAGGACATTTGTTTATGTGGTTGTAAGTGCACAAAAACTCAACCTCCTCCTTCAAAATGCGTTTCATTGCGGTGTTGGTCGGAGTTATTGCTTCATTCGGTTTTTCACCTTTTCCAAGTTCTCTTTAAGACTTGAAAGTAGCTCTTGCTAGTGTTGAATGTGTTCTTCAATTTGCTTGAACCTTTGGTTGGCCTTGAGGATGAGGTGATGGATGGTACCCATACAATGCCAAAAATGGAGACATTTTGTGAAGGTGTATGGAAAGAAGTTTTACATTGGTATTCTACTAGTATCGCCACTAAACCCATCTTTCATGTTTATCGAAAGCAAAACATCTAAGATAACCCTCAAGCACATGTTGACCATCTCCATTTTCCCATTAGATTGAAGACGATACGACGAGCTACAAGCCAACTAAGTATCCAAATATGTTAATAAATATCTTCAAAAATTTCTCATAAATATAGGGTCACTTATCACTTACCATGATTTATGGGGTCCTATGTACCTTTTGAATTGTATCCATACAAGTTGACGGTACTATACTTGCTGCAAACATGTGTGACAAACCCCAAAAATGGCATATTTGATGAGTCTATCCATGACAACCATGATGGCTTTTTTCCCTGTAGACTTGGGCATTCATGTGATGAAATCCATGGAAACCTCCTCTCACTTTTGGCTAGGAATAGATAGAGGTTGTAAAAGATCCCGCATCTTAATTTTATCATGCTTATTTTGTTGACACATCATGCATTTTGCCCCAAATTTTTGACTTCCCATTTGAGCCCTTCCGAAAGAAATCCTATGTAATACGATGAAAAGTCTTCAAGTTGAGTGCCCCTATTGGAGACTCATGGGGTTTTTACAAGAATCGTATTCTTAAGGTTTGAGTTCTTGCACATGTACATCTTGTCCTTGTACCATAGGGCATCCCCTTTCCACACAAATTTGTCTAATACACGGTTCTTGTTGGAGCTTCTTAATGCGCATATGTGTAGGTATGTCATTCTCCCATTATGATCGTTGTTGCATCCACCCAATTTGCTTATTGATGTGGACGTGGTGCATAATAATGCCTATGTGGACTCATCCCTCCTTGGATAGCGCATCAACCACTACATTATCCTTTCCTTTCTTGTAGATGATCTCAAAGTCACATCCCAATATCTTCGAGACCCTTTTTTGTTGTTCTTCTGATGACAACCTTTGTTCTGCGAAGTATTTTAGACTATAATGACCCGTCTTGACCTTAAAGTGTCTTTTCATTAGATATTGCTTCCATTGTTTGATTGCATGAAGGATAGCCATAGTCAACTTCTCATAAATTGGCTTAAGCGAATTCTTATCTTTGAGTTGGCATTTCTCAAATGCAATGGGCCATTGCTCTTGTAGTCCTCATGCCATACAATGGCGCATCACATTCAACAATGAAGGTTTTTGAAAAATCTGGGGTAGCGAGATCCGGAGTGGTGCACATGATCTTGCGAGGGTCCACTTTTATGCTTTCATGCGAGATAATGTGACCAAAGTGCACCATTTGCTTGATTCCAAAAGCACACTTGGATTGCTTGGCATAAACCTAATGCTATTCAAGAATTATTAAAATCTAATTCACATAATGCAAGTGTTCTTCCCATGCCTTGTTGTATATAAAGATGTCATAAAAATTCACCAAGACAAATTTCTGCATAAATTGATGAAGGATAGAGTTCATCAAACTCTAAAATGTATATGGTGCATTTGTGAGGCAAAAGGGATTCACCAGAAATTTATAGTGCGCCTCATGGGTTCTCAAAGTTGTCCTTTGTATATCCTCATCTCCGATTTTGATTTAATGATAACTTGAGTGAAAATCAAGTTTTGTAAAGTGTACAACACCATGTTACTCATAAAGCAAATCATCAATCATCGGAGTTGGGAACTTATCTTTGATGGAGTACTTGTTGAGTTCTCTGTAGTTTGGACACATGCACCAAGTGTCATCCTTCTTATGCACCATCACACTAGAGATGAATAAACACTTTGGCTATGCATGATAATACCTTCCTCCAACATCTCATGTACCATCTTCTCAATCTCACTCTTATGTACATATGGGTTCCTATATGTCTGATGTTGGATGGTTGGATCCTTGGTACTAGTTGAATGGCATACTCATCATCCCTTTTGGGTAGTAGTTCTTTTAGCATATCTTCAAAAACTGCTGAGTGGCCATCAACAATTGCTTGCAAATGGTGGTGTAGAAGACTTTGTTGGTTCTGCTTTTGATAAAATTGTTGTACCACTAACCCATCCACTCCCTTTTCAAGAATCTTCTGTATCTAATGAGATCTCGCCAATTGTGGGTAATTTCCACACAACCCATGTAGTTCAAACGTCCCACCCTTTGAATGAAATCACATGAACAACTCCTATAGATTCATCTCAATCGTTCCCAAGGTAGTGAGCCATTAGACTTCCAACACAATGTATGCTCCATCCATGGGAAGGGAATACATAGTGGAATCTAGTAGGTAATCTTCCATGAGGATTTTAATACTATGGTATTTTCTGGAACAATTGACTATGCCCCCTTTTGTAATCATGACAAGAAATCTCAGAGTTGGATAAACAAAATAGTTAAAGCGTGCAACTAACTTATTGTTGATGAAGTTATGAGTTGGATAAACAAAATAGTTAAAGCGTGCAACTAACTTAGAGTTGATCAATACTGCCACCTTTTGGGTTTTGGAACACCCACTACCTTGAGAGTTCGTGGGGTGCTAATGCTTGAAAGTGCATGGAAATATATAGCTGATTAGGTGTCTCTTGATTCCTCCTCTAGCTCATCAACAACATCTAAAGCTATTCCATTATCTTTTCTTTGGCACCTTCAATGTAGAACAAATGTTTCTTTCAGCACATTAATGCCACTGACAGTATTTGCTATCATAGTTAAAACATTCTCTCTTGCCGATTTGTCTTTAATTTGTTGATATCTCAGTCTGGTAGGTCAAGGGAATGAATGCGTTGGAGTACTTAGATCTCTTATACTTGCGAATGCTTGCCTTTTGTTGATCGATGCTCTTTCATCTGTGTTGCATGCTGTGATAATGGACCCAAATACAAAACTCAAACTAAACATGTGTACATCGCGTTGGATGTTATCCTTGAGCTCACCAAGAAACAAGTCATTCAAGTTTTCATCCGTGGTTATCTCCATTCACAAGGATAGGTTCAAGAATTGAAAAATATAACCCTGTTTACTGCACTTTTGCTAATTGGATGGAGTAATTCTCTGTCACACTGTTGTGATAGTGCATCTGCAATTCATCAGACTAAGGCCTCCCTTTTTAGCACACAACTATCGACACCAAATGAATTGTTCAAGTTCCAAATGTAATGATGCCATTACAACCTTCTGTCTACAAGGGATCTGTTGTATATCTAAGAAATTCTCCATTTGGTTGATCTAGGTAACTGGATCCTTTCCATCAAACTTACGCATTTCCACTCTTAGCAACATGTTTGAGGCCCCTAATTGGAGCAATATGAAGGTGAAGGTTGTGCTCTATTTAGATTTGGATTGTGCTAGTGAAAAGAACCACTATGGATGGGCTGGGCATTGGCGAATTGTGGCTGCTTTGTCTGATTTTGTTGCAGGCCAGCAACCAATTGAATCTTTTCGCGAGATTGAAGGTTGATGTTGCCCATATCTCCTTTGATGCTGTCCATATCTCCTTGTCTGGCCATTTTCCATTCCATGTTATGCACATGGTCATGGGATTGGCTCACTCTGTGATTTACTTATGAAAAACCGATATCCGAAGATCCATCAATTCCCATTTCTAAATCCATCTCTTCTTTGTTAGGAGTTTTTCTTGGAGTGATGGAACTATTTATTTTGCCTCTACTGTGCAGTTCTTCCATGCAAAGACTTTAGGGGTTAAGATTCATGGTTCAATGGAGGTCAAAACTGGGGTTACTTGGTGCTTATACTGTGATTGTCTTGCCAATACAAATCCAATAACCGTGTTATTGCGCAAAAGTTAAAAACCGAAGATGACGGAAAAACCCGAAAATTATGGTTGACTGTTTTATATTGCTATTGGCTTACTGACAAAAATTCAATGACTTTATATTGCACAAGGGTGCGGAATTTTTGTAGACTTCTTAATTTTCTGTAAATTTTTAACTCTCTTAATCAATGTTGTTTAATATAGAAAACCCTTCATCTTCCAGGTGCAGATGAAAACCTTAAATTCCTTCTAGATCAAAAGTTTTGTTTATTTTGATCCTCCAACAGACAAACACTAATCAAATATGCCACCAAATTGAAGCTCGAGTACCACTCGTAATGAAATTACTTGGATAGATGAACAGACTTACGGTAATGAACAACAATATGAATATCAAGAGCAAAACAATAGTAGTGACTTGCAATAATAATAACACAATAGAGTAGATCCACACAATCTGATTGACTGCAGAATAAAATATTTGAAATATATGGCTGAGTCACTTTGAGGGGGCAACCTTCAGAACCTTACAGTAACAAAAAAATATGCAATATGATAATCAATTACTAACTGATACCACACATATATCCTACTTAGACTATGGTTACACCTTGGGCCGACCCTGCTATCAATACAAAGATATAGAGAATTATCATAAGACTAAGTATAAGGTTATGCTAGCCACAAGTCAGTGACAAATATCCCAATACACGCTTCAGGTTAAGAGAGTAGTAAGCAAGCTTCTTCGTACTTCAGCAACAAGAATTTCCTCAAAAATTTAACAATTCTTTGCAATGGATTGTTCTTAATTCTTTGACAAGGCACCCAATTCACAAGGCTCTAAGAGTTTTTTTGCATTTGATCAATAGGGAAGGCATTAATGACCAAAATATTTTAGGTTGGCAAGCAGAAATTCATTGTGAAGAATCTCCACCTTTAATTCCTTATATCAACATCTACTGTTGATTCACCATTCATTAATCCAATGCCTTTTAAATCTGTGAATAAGCAACGCAAAGCAATAGGACCAAGTCTAGTGCATTTATCTAGTGAGAATCTCCTAGATAGATGATGCATTGATTCAGAATTCCTAAAAGTGATCAATCTTTATATCTGTAAATTGCCAAATAATGCCTTCTTTTTAACAGTTTTTGAACAGACAAATCAATGTCATAAAACCATGTGCCATTTCCTTATCGTCCCTATGATGTCATCTAGGGTTCCAAGTTAATTGATAAAATCAAACATATATTCCTATATTTGAATCAGGGATCAATTTAATCCTTTATTATGCAATTGCACTAACCTTCAATCTAATTTCAAGATCCAATGACTGTCAGTGATCCAGAGGTCTTTAAGCACAACCCTTATAATAGCGAATTTCCAAGTCACGGGTACCACAAAGTGATAGTCATAGTCTTTGTTTGTTAAATTACCGTATTTTTTATTTTGAATAGATGCTTCATATATTAACAAAAACAATATTTACAACAAAGGGCTGTACAAAAGAATGAGCTGTACAGCGGTATTTACAATGAAAATCACAACTTTGTCCTTAAAGCAACAAGGAAAACAATAAAAGCAAAATAATCTCTAGGATCAAATTGTTTAGCTTCCTTGATCAAGAGATATCCTTTAGCAAGTAATTGCATTCTAACTTCACTTCTCCAAGTGTGACAGAAATCAGCCAAATTGCATACCTCATTCCTGAAGACATGATTGCATCTAAGTTTCCAGATAATGAACAAAGCAGAAATTCATACACAATTCAATCAACGGTCTTAACCATACTTCATTCAGAAAGAGCTTGAGATGTCATTTGATGTTGATGAAGGTAATGGAGATCACGAACTTGCTCGGGCTGTAAAATCAGCGAAACATCGAGTAAGGTCAAACCCACTTGTTCACGATATACTCAAAATCTCAGAAGACAAAGAAAGAAAGAAAGATTGTGAATCTGTGCAAATATTAATCCAGCAAATCAATAAATATTGAATGATGCAACTAGGTTTAAACATATTTATTTGAAGAATCAAATGTCGCGAAGGTAGAAGTTTATGGCAAAGAATCTTGGGAATTATTGGAAAGGGACCAACATAGGACTTAGCAAAATGGGGAGAATTTTATATCAGTATGGATGTATTCAAATCAGTTATGAACTTATGATAGATCTAGTGAACAAACTAAAAATTTGAGCCACCCCTTTTAGTATGGAAAAAATCAAGGCTTATAAGGATAAAATAATAATACATGGCGGCCCCCTTCTCGCCTGCTTGTCCCTCACCCCCTCCTTGTACAAGCTTGATTTTTGATAATAGAACTATAGACCAAGGTACCAATTATGTATATATGGACACACAGTTTGTAACACTAACAAAATGGAGTCACAAAACTAAAAGGTCACAAACGCTTTTCTCTTGGACACAACACTAATTGTTCACTTAAAAAAGATTTTAATCTAATTAAAATTTGAAGGACCCATATTGACATTTTCATGACCTAAGAATCAAAAGCATTAAAAAAATTGAAAACTTGTCTAAGGTGTATTTTTGGTGCTAACAGAAAGTTATATGCAAGAGAAGTCTGACTAGGAAAAAAATCATGTAAACTAGGAAGCTTAGGAGGGTTCTAAAAAGGAAACCATGCTTACATTATCTCAATGGCATTTTCTTAAATAACTTGTTAAATTTAGCTCATTACTAGGTTTATATTCCCAACAATTGTTTTATTAAACATGGTGGGATCACTATTATATCATTCATTAGTTTAGTTAA
Source organism: Taxus wallichiana var. yunnanensis (assembly GCA_018340775.1). Taxonomy (NCBI): domain Eukaryota; kingdom Viridiplantae; phylum Streptophyta; class Pinopsida; order Cupressales; family Taxaceae; genus Taxus; species Taxus wallichiana. The sequence continues at coordinate 133,343,624 of CM031234.1, forward strand.
ATTTATGGATACAACTAGCTTTTTTCGATTCATGTTTTTATAGCATGTTTTTGAAACTATTTAATTTAGTGAAATGCATTATGTACTGTTACATGGAACAAATAATTGCATCAATCTAACAAGGTTACAAGGAAATTTTCTCTGTAATCAGGCCAGAAAAGCTATCATCTGAGCTTGTGCCTAAGAAGCAATTATCATATGTGTGAAAACATTTGATTTTAAGTCTAACAAGCAAAGCCAAATTCTTGAAAAGACTCTAAGTCCACTAATATGAGAGGCGAGGGGTTCTCGTGAAAAGTAGGCTTGCATCTTGACATATACATGAATTCAATAGAAGTCAACCAAATTACGTGGCATAAACTTTTACAAGTCCCCTTAATCGTCCAAGTAACCCCAAATAGGTCCTGGTAGAGTAACTACTTGAAAACACATGGTCAAGAGTGTCCTCTCTAGCACAAAGTCTGCATGAATAATTTTTAATGCTAACTTTGTGAAGCCTTGCCTTATGCACTGAAATTTGGTGGATTATTAACCATCCCACAACGTATTCCTTGCAAGAATATAGGGATTTCCAAATAGTTCAACATCACCTTTTCCATCAAACTTTCAAATAAATAACTTTGTTGTTGCTCATAAGAGCATGCAAGTCATAGTAGTCTATACATAAAAATCATTTATGACTTGTTTTACTTTTTTCTTGTAGAATATTAGTTAAAATAATTTTTCTTTCGATGACATAGATGGATGGAAAGTGCCTTTCCCTCTTTATTAATGAGCTGGCCAAATATTCCAGTGACAAATGTTGACTACTCAATCATTTTCATGCCTTCTTTAAATTGGAAATATCTTTGGTATTCATGATATCTTGTTGCAGGTTTTTAGTCTGATTAGGATCCAAAATGTTCAATGAATGATAGATCTGAAAGACTTCTGCCTATATTACATATGAATATGGGATGATGCATCTTTAGTATAGAACTTTAATGTTTTTGAACAAACTCCTATATGATGTCAATAGGTTAATGTTTGATTTTTGATTGGCTAAGAGTTGTTGAGATGCTAATTATGTAGTGCGCTTTGATTAGGTAGACTTTATAAAAGAGCAATTGCTGCCACGTAAAACACCAATAATTCTGGTAAGGATTTTCTTTCCTAGTATATTTACTTTCAAATATTCTTATTTGTTTTGGTAAAAATGATGTGATTGTTTCAATGCAATCGGCATAGCCATTCCTCATACACGTATTGTGGGAAAACAGTTTTGTGGAATTCCTATGAAATCATGCAATTGAAGCCATAAAAAGTTAAAAACCGATATAGCAGAGAGAACTCGAAAGAACAGAAACAAAATATTCCAACTGGAACAATGTCTTAGTCTTCATCTAATGCTTTTTCCTCTGAATCTACATCAAGATGCCGAGTATCATTCATGCCCTGAATATTCTCCACAATATTTATAGTTCGCCATGGAGGTCCTCATCCTGAGTTGGTTAAGAAGCTGCAACCACAACTTATTTACCCAGTCTATTCTGAGCTTCAACATCCTCCTCCACAAAGTAGAATTTTTCTTTGCAATTCTTTCACAGCCCGTATAATTGTACCTGTCAAATTGATTGACTGCATTGTTCATGATGCCTTCATCTTGACTAATAATTCTATCACCTTCGTCTCTGTTGGTGAAATCTTGTGTCCCCATGACAACAACATACCTTTCCCCTAGTGGGAAATTTAAGACTGAATTGGACCAGTCTAATTGTAAATAAATGCTTTGAAAGCACAAGACTCTTAACCCAATACACAAACATAAGCCAGGGAATTGCTAGGACACTTTAACTAAAAATGAAATTCACAATCCAATCCACATTTTGGCTCTTAAATGGCTGCGGGGAATTTTAGTCAAAGTGGACAACTTCAAAAGTGGTGGGTATATGGTTTCTAAGGATTACGCCAAGCAACAAGCTGAAGCTTGTGCCAAGGCTTCCACATGGGCTGTGTTTTGACTGATTGGCCACCTACATTCTTTTTATGCAGGCTGGCCGAGTCTCCAAGATATTTTCTTGTTGGACTTTTAAGATCTTCAACTTCCTTTACAGTCTATGTTCTCTTGTGCAGGTTTTATTTCTTTTTTCACTCATGTAAAGAAACATGTTGCAGAATTTGTGAAGTGATTCAAACAACAAAGTAGATTTTGCGATAAAATTAAAGCCCAAGGGTTCATGAAACCAGAGTGAAATCAAGAATGCAAAAGTGTTTTATTTTTCAAATTGCAATGAATTGCCTATAAACAACTAGCTAAAAGTTTTGATGTCCAACAATATACAAGCTCTCATAAATAAATGGCAATATAAAAAATGCTGGAAATGACTGACAGAATTCATTAAGTGATACTTGAGGTTGTCATGACATCTTTGTTATCCTTGCAAAATAGATTCCCATCTAGCAAATAACTCCTAAACTCAAATGCAACACCATGAAACTTAAAATCTAAACAAGCAAGAATTGGTCACCCATGTAAGCTGGTGTATGACACATGAAATCAACAGTCAGCTTCAGGTTTTACCTTGGTTGTGCACATAAATTACTAGCAAATAAAATGATAAGATGTACTTGGCTAATTTCCTCTGAATTGAAATGTGCCTTTGATGTTTTTCAATCTCTTAAGGTATTTAAAATCAGTTATAAATTTTAGGGTTATAACTTAGGAAAATCTGAAACTTTGTAAAATTTAAGTGACTTTATGAAGTTGAGTCGCCTTAAGTGAAGTGAAGTGACTTTTACAAATTTAAGTCTTTTTATCAAGTAAGGTACTAGGCTCAAATTATTTAAGTCACTTTAATACTAATAAACTTTAATGACTTAATATTCGGATGGTGTCATAGAATGAACATTATAATCATACTCATAAACCAACTTGCTTGGGGTCCACCTCTAAAACCTAAAGATAAAATATTGCCTTTGAGTACTTGCGATAAATAAAAATACTTTTGTCTCAAGCATTATGAGGATTGCTTGAAATGTTGCCATGCAAGATAAATGCAAAGCCCATTGTAATGTCCCCTTTTCTAAAATAAAATAATTAATAATGTTTTAAGTTGGGCCCGGTCATTTCCAAATCTTGAGTAACTTAATAATATCATTAAAATAAAAGGTATTTTTAAATACTTAAAGTATTTAGCCTATTCATTATTATATGTCGGCTAAAGGGATGAAAAGGAAGGGACTTTATGGAATAAAGTGAAAACATAAAAAGGAGAAAAGTATTAAAAGATTAATTTATTTTAAATGCTAAAGTGGCCAACCAAGGTGAAGAAAGAAATTGGAGGGAAAAGACAATAATTAAATCAAATTAATTCTCCAAGTGGGGTGACCCCTTTTGGAGATTGTTCTAGAGGTTTGTGCCATCATTTGTGTATAAAAGGAGGTTACTTGGCTTGTTTGAGGATCATCTATTCCTTATCATAATTTTCATGAGGTTTGGTGTCACTCAGATTTCACCCCGAAATCTGTGACTACCCAATTCGAAAAATTTTCGTACTTTTAAAATAGTGGGTCATTTGTTGTTTTTATTGCCTGAAAGTTCTTGTATTGCGTCAAGATAATCCCAAAGAGCCATATTAGCCCTTTTCGCCAAATACCCAGATGCCCAAAATTGTTTTATTCTGTCGTCGGGATTTGTCTGCGGGAAATTTGTATTTAATTATTTTGAGCCCCGTATGAGGCTATTTGCGCTCCGTTTCAACTCTGTTATAAGCGAATATGTTATTATTCCTATATACCAGAAGGATTTTAACTTATTTTAAGTTTTGGGCTTTATTTGTAACTTTTGGCAATTTTTCGTGTTTTTGTGGTGTCCCGTTCTGTTTTCTGTAAAATTTCTCTGGAACAACTCCTTCGCCGGGTAAGCCCGATTTTTGGCCTGGAGCAGCTGGAAAACATACACGCACATTTTGCCCGGAGGAAGTCATCATCGGAGGTCTGGATCACTGGGAAAAAGCGAAGTCGTGCACAGAAAAGCCCCTGCGGGGATGGGCGCATTTTTGGAAAACAAAGGATTTAAGCTGCGATGGGAAAAATATAAGCCGCAGGCAGGATGGGAATTGTATACCTGCCTGGCAGGGTACTTTTTCCCGTGTTATAAAAGTCACTTAAGCTGCAGTGGGAAAAATAGAGGCTGCAGGCAGGTGGGAATTTATTGCCTGCCTTGCAGGGTAAAAATTCCCATGATATAATAAAAGGAAAGTGACTTAAGTGAAATCATGGGATTTTAGTGCCTGCCTTGCAGGGTAAAGAATCCCATTGTCAAAGTCAAATCACTTAAGTGGATCATGGGATTTTGGTGCCTGCCTGGCAGGGTAAAGAATCCCATTATGGAAAAATTCTTAAAAATAGAATTACATGTGCAAAAAAGTGCGCCCCCTTTGGTGATGGATTAAAGTGATTAAATTGATTATTTTAAATAATCTTTCTTCCTTCAAAAAGTGCGCCCAAGCTTGAGGAAGTCAAAGAAGTCAAAGAAGGGATAAAAGAAATAGATTAAATTAATTAAATTTAATTTATTTAGTGGCTGCCCCCTTCTCTCAAAAAGTGCGCCCCATTTAGGCATTATTTAATGATTTTTGAAGCATTAAATCATTAAATTAATTTCTATTTTCAGTGGCTATGGTCAAAGCACACTGTGAGACTTGAGTGAAGTGCTGTGTGAAGGATTAAATTGGATTAATTTAATTTATTGGATGGCTGTCCTTAAACATGCTATTTTTAAAAGAGAAAAACATGATTTTTAATTAATTAATTGCCTTTAATTGTTAGGGCAATTATTAATTATAGAATTATGAAGGTTATATAAGCATGGGCAGCCATATGGATGAATTATTTAATTCACAGGTTAAGAATTGCAGCAAGGAGAAAAAGTGCGCCCCCATTAGAGGAAGGATTTTGCACAGACAAAGTGCTAACAAAGGCTAAAAGCTTCCAGATTTGGCGCATGCTTTGGAGAAGGTTGATCTTCGTCGGCATAGTTGTTTTCACAGGTGTTACAGGAGCTCAGGTGTTGATTGAAAGGATTCATGCTCTCTTTATGTGCAAATTAAACACCAATTTTTGGGGCAGCAGGCTTGAAAAGTGCAGATTTTTATAATTTAAATTCACTATTCATGCTCCGGTGGCCATTTTTGTCTGAATAAATTGCAGGAACTCATTACAGGTGCTTTATAAAAGAAAAGGAGTATTTATCAATGTCCAATACATTGCAAATATCCTCCGAATCTGAAGAATTGTCCAGATCTGCACCAGTATTGAAGAAATCCGGCCAAATTAGAAGAAAAAGAATTATTCAGACAAAGATTGATAAAGCCATGGCAAAAGGAGATGAAAAAGAGAGCACGATGGATTCATGCATTGCTTCTAAACTTTCAGACATAGGAGACACGGATCTAGGCCCAGAACCTCTTTCTGATTTGATTGACAGATCCAGAGCTGGAAAGACTTCACTCATGCGTGCGGTCAAAAGTAGTGGAATTATTCGAGCTGCAGCTTTCCCGTGTACAGCCCAATTGCCAGAGTTTGTGATGGAGTGTGCTAGATCTTATCATCCTTCATCTAGATCAGTGCGTGATGTTGCGGGAAAGACAATAATTCGTTTGGATGCGGAATTCTTTGATTATTGTTTGAAGATTTCAGTACGAAAGGTGGTGACTTCTATTAGCATTCAGGATGCTGACAGTAGGTGGGAAAAGCATAGAGCTGACTGTGTGAGCATCATGAATAGCCGGTTCATGAAGAAGCCTAGATCCCCTTCCAAGTTCCCGAGAACTCTTCCACGATCCAATTTGGTGCAGGAGGCGGATGATATTGTCAAATTGCTATGCAGGTTGAATGGTGAAGCGAATGCCTACACTTTCCGGACATGGATGTATGCTTTCATCAGGACCATTGAAATCAACAAGGTTGATTCTATAATCAGTTGGTCAGAAATTATTAGCAGAAGAACATCGGTGAGCAATGCGGGCGTAAAGCGTACCTTGACTTCAAGATGACTTCATACTTGTGTGTATGCTGCGGCTTCACAAGGTATCTTTTCCAAGTTGGATAGATGTGGTATTCTTTCCAAGATCCCATTTTGAGTGCTACCCATGACTTCATCGCACTGCGTGCGAGAAAGACTTCAAAGTGATCAACGATGGTTTCTTCTACGATTTCATCGCGAGTTAGACAAGGACTTGAAGACTCACGGTAAGTAGCAAGGAAGCATGGGAAAGCAGTATCAAGATTGGCAGTGTATTCATCCAGTTTGCAGATTTCACATACCTCAGGGTTACGAGCTTTTCAGGTGAACCAACAAAGATGCCAAGGTACCCGAGTGACAGATTGATTGCCATGGAGCTAAGCAGGCAACTTGTGGAGTTACACGACCTTCAGTCGAAGCGGCACAAGTCTACGGGCTTCTTCCCACTCACTGTGGGATATTACAGTTGCATCAGCATTCACAGAGCTCGAGGATGGAAGCACAAATGTTGTCCGAGTATGAGCAAGAGTTCTTCCCTGCACGGCTTAATTTCGATCCATTTGGAATAGCCAGGAAGACAATCTCCCAGGAGTACGCACATGTGCCTTCGTTAGAAGATTTCTGGATGAAGTGCAGAAGTGAGTACGAGGTCAGAAAGAAAGATTTTATGGGTCAGTGTCGGCAAAGCAAGTATTTGACTTTGGACTAGCGCGGATACCTGCGGATCTTAAAGATGATGGGAACGTGGTACTTGACACTTACCATCAAATGGGAGGAGATAAAGCTCTACTACAGGATAGCAATGGCGGCTGCAGCACAATAGAAGAAAGATCCGGAGCTGTGTTGGTGAGTACTTCGAGCTGGTTGCTAACGAAGGGATACTGCCTTGATGAAGTATTGATGAACCAAATCACGGGCAACTTCGGCACAGGAGATTCCCTCAAGCGAAAGCATGAAGGAGAGAGCAGCAGAAGGTCCGAGAAGTTGAAAGTACGCAGAAGATCTCAAGAGAAAGAGAAGACCACTTCTACGACCATAGCTTTGACTCCGACTTCTCCAGTACGTAGTGGATCACCAACTATTGCACCACAGCAGCAGGATGCTTCCATGCCTTCATTAAAACCAGCAACGTTCATCTTCTCTCCGCAGCCACTTCGTTCCAAGACCCGTTCCAGAGGAGATGTTGAAGCTGCAGATGACGGAGTTCGAAAGAGCTTTGTCCTTGGATGTTTCAGAGGATGGCAGCCATGATACTGTGGCACTTTCTGATGGAGAGGATGCAGAGCGGGAAATGGTAGTGCACTCAGCAACTTCTCACTCTCCGAGAAGTAATTTCTCGGAATGGTTAGCTTTGCAGTTGGTTCCGGAAGCAAGAGTAGAGATGAACTTAGAGGAACATGACTTGCAGCTACTTCAGGATCTGAGGAGGAGAGACAGAAGGCCTAAAGTTGCTAAAGCAACTTCTAGGTTGATCATCAAAGATTCGGGAGAGAAGTTTCTTTGAGATATCAATTCCGGCGGAAGGAAAGATAAAAGAGGAACTCACGGCAGAAGATGTGACGGTGACCAAAATACCACTCGGTCAAGCTACCACTGAAGGATTGAAGCAGGACACGCAGACGTTGCTGGATGCTTTGTTCCTTAGGCTTGACAGTGAAAAGGCGGAGAAAGAAGAGCTGCAGAAGCAAATATCTCAATTATGTGAGATCATAGCCAAGGTTGCTAAACCTTCCGTTCAGCCCATTTCAGCGCAGGTGAGTGATCATCTTATGCAGGAAATGGAAGATGCAAGCAATCAAGTAAAGGCTATTGACGAATGGAAGGATCTCGATTATTAAATTCAAGCTTCTCGTGCTGCAACTTGGGAAGTGCCACCGCTTTAAAGGTTATGAACGATGCAAGCAAATCAACTAAAGCAACTCGATAGAAAGCATAGAAGGAATGAATACGATTGCAGAGAGTAACTGAGTATTTTGGCATTTGAGATCAACAAGTGTAGGGAGATGTATTGGTTGCAGAACAAATTGTGCCGGATGGATCAGTCGAGAAGGGGAAGCAGCTAGAGTTTGCAGTATCTTTCCGTTTGGAGATCTGCAGAGTTTTCTTTCAAGAGGATGCGCAGCGACTTGAGAGTAGAACATCAGATTTTGCACGGACAGTGTATTATTTCTTTCACTTTGAGGAAAGAGTGGATGGAGGTATTACTTCATACGTGCGGATTGTTTCTAACGAGGTGCATGATTCCCTGGAGGGTTCTCTTCTGATGGTGCAAAAGAGGATTGATAAAGCCACCAAGCCTTTCACGATGAACTCTATCAGTAGGCTGGTGACACTGCAGGCAGACATTGCGAGATTTGGGCCAAGTTTGGAAGAAGTGGAAGCATGCAGCAAAGTGTTGAATGAAGGATTGCTGCAATTCAGGACAGAAAAGGAAAGCGTGTGAGCTAAAACAGATGGAAAGATGCTGAACTATATGTTCGACAAGTATATCAGATATCAGAACAAGAAGAAGATGTAGATGTTACAGCTGGCATGACTTCTTCTATTTCTTTCTTCTTCTACTTTCTATGTTCCCGGATGAAATTGTAAACTTCTAAGTTATTGGTTTTGCAACCATTACTTGAAGTCATGTGGAACCTTTCTATTAGTTAAGTGATACATGTGTCACTTAAGAAGAAGTTAGTTGAGGATGATTGCCAAATGTCATCTTTACTTGTTGTTCATACTTTAGTTCAGTTTGAGTCTTCTATTTGTACTTTCCCTCCTACATTCTATAAGTAGGAGAAGAACCTACGGGTTAATGATGGATCAGAATTTGTAAGAAGCAATCTTGTGTTCTAGACTTTGTGCTGAACCCTTGAGAGCCACTTGTTGCAGAGGAATACAAAGAAGCAGGTTTCCGGAGAACTTTGTGTCACGGCGTACTGTGTTTCTTGCTTTTAAATCTTAGATCTTTAAAGTAAACTTTGTGTTATTTTAGATCTGGATCTAGAACTACTTTTGCTTTAGAATTTTGTGTGTTCAAATCTATTAAGTTTCTTCTATGTGCATGCAATTAGCTCTGATATCTACTGATTGGGATGCACATCTTCCTTACTTCTTCTCTGTAATTCCTTTACTTCCTTCTTCTATAATTTTCCTTTCTTAAACAGCTGCTTACTTGCTGCAGAACTCCTTAGTTATGGTTCATGAACTAAGTTGTTAAAGTAAAACCCCTGATAGATAAAAACACATTTATATTGACAAATCTGACACGGGAGCCTCACCGGTTAAATGAGGGAGATTTATCTCATGACTGCCTAGGTTTGATGCTATGCAGAAAATCTAGCCAACAAGGTTTTTGGGCTGCCGCTCATTCCTTTCCACTCAAGGATGGAAATCCTCTTGTGGGGCTGCAAGTGAGGACGTAAACGCTTCTTGTTCCCTAATTGAAGGATGAAAACCCTTCAATCCTTGAGGATTCTCCATTCAGGGGTTTCCATTGGGTAACATTTAAATTGATTCAGTGATTTTAGCGAGGGTTTTTGTGATAAGGGGCTGCTAGGGCATTTTTGGGAGTTTTGAGACCCTCTCCTAGGGTGGCGACCCCTTTTGCGTTGAAATTTGTTGGCTTCTAGGCACGGCAACTCACTTTCTATCGGTAATTGGGTTCCTCATATTTTTAGAGGTTGATTGCACTTTCCGAATTTGTATTTTGGATTTGAAATCATTATTTCCAGCCATATTTGTGAAGTGTATTTGTTGACGTCATTCATTTATTCTTGTTTGTCAAAAATATATATATATATATTTTCCGATGGGCTCTTGTCTTATAATTGTTCCAGCTCATGAATAAAACATTTTGAAGGGTTTCTATATTTATTTCCAGCTGTTTTGTGTATGTGAGCTGCCATAAATTAATAAAAATCAGTCGCTGCTAGGGTTTGAAAATTTATTTCAGTTTGCTATCATTGGGGTTTTCTGCAAATTCCGTATCTTTCAGATTTGAGCCCAAAAGGGACATTACAGTGGTATCAGAGCACTTGATCTTACCAGCTTGTGATTCAAAAGGAGAAGATAAAATGGCAGACATAATTTTTGATGATGCTAGGTTTGAGAGGTTTTCCCAAGGGCAAGAGAGATTGGCTAATATGATGGCACAACTGATCCATACCATGCAACATCCGAATGGTGAAGGAAGCTCTTCAAGGGCAAACAATAAAATCTAGCCACCAAGAACTCGTGAGTGATTCTTCATCTAGGTCATTCCGACCTACTTTCCTTCCAAAAGAAGAAACCATTCCGGTGAGGGAAACTCAACCCTCCATAGTGGATGACATTGCTGCCAGCTACGTTGAATATAGAGCCCTTCCAATTGAGATCCGGAAAGAACTACCACTTGCCAACTTCATGGGATTGAAGAAAGATCGAGTTGGAATTGGACCAAGACCTAAACCACAAGCTACACAAGGAGACTTGCAACATGTCTTGAGGAAGGAAGAGGAAAAGAATTTCCAAATGGTAATGGTGGAGCAAGAAGAACAATCAAAGCTGTTGGACATTGAGAAGGAGCAGCCCATGGAAGCCCTAGAAGCACCTATCACTCCTCCAAAGATTGAGTCATTACCCTATGAGGTGGATTTTCAGGACAACTCTGGGAAGATACTTGACACGAGCAATAGTGTGAAGGAAAATATATCAAAGGCTCCTACTTCAGCCCAAGGAGGTGAGCATTCTAATGACATCCCAACAAATACTCATCCGGAAAAAGAAGGTAAACACTCGGAGGACAACCAAAGGTATGAAAAGAATGTTTCTAAAATGTGGCATGGAGCTGAAGTTTTTGATAAACATCTTCAAGGTAGTACATTGAATAAGAATAACATTCCTTGCATTGAAAAGAAATATGTTGTGAGTACTAGCCAGATCATAGAAGTTCAGTGGTTGCAGCCCATGGGACATATGCAAAGTCAACCACATCCGGAAATGTTCTCCACAGCTGCAAGGGGGCAGCCTAGGACTGCACTTTTTAGATAGCAAGAAGGTCATTCCAGCCGAGTAGATTTTCCGCAAAGAGTTGCCAAAACAAGGATTCTTGTCAACATGGGAAATATTTTAAGAAGCATGTTAGGTTCTGTTAGCATATGGATTTACACGCATGCAAATGACATGCAATAGTATGGGAACGAAGTCCCTCCTCAATGAAGGTGAGGCTGCCTTTATTGAAAACCAAAACTGTATTTACATCTGTACATTCAAAATTGTATGTGGGGGTGTTTTGGAACATCAATGGAAAGAAAAGTGAATGAGGGAGATGGAATGGAAGGAACACACAATAGTTAGGTAAAGACAGAGCCTAATATTGTATAAAGAAGAAAAATGAATAACTAACTCAAATAAAGTGGAGTTTGAATTAGCTAAACAAGAATAAGTAAAAGGGAACACACATGAGCAAGTAAATCAAGAGCTTGATCATTGTGAACAAGAACAACATATTAATAGCATTGACAATAAGATCAAAGACAATATTTGCATGCAAGATTTAAACATCTAACATCTAATGAACATAAGAACATCAAATGTTACAAGAGACAATGAATGGGACACAAAGTTCGTATTTCATTAACTCCAAAATGTCTTCACAAAAGAACACAAAGTTTCTTTCCTGAAACAAAGCTTGCACACAAAAGTATTTTCTTCTCCTCTCTCAAAGTCACCCTTACAAATGAGCCCTGACTTTCTTTTATAACCCAAAGTTGGTTACAAAGTAGTTAGGGTTTACATGAACATTAAATAGGGCATCTTAAATGACCTTGACTTTTTCAACCAACTTTTAAAAAGTAACTTGAAAAATAGAAACCACTTAAGTTATCAAAAAATTTGCCAAAAGTGAGTTTAATAACACCACTTTATAACAAAAAGCAATGGGTACATGTGGACCCCACTTAAATGACTTGGACACACACAGACATCCTAGTTAGCAATGCGCCACCTAGATCAAGACACCTAGGATCAATGCCTTATCCATTGGGCTAAGAGTCCGCCTATCCGGTTATACGAAAAGAACTCATTGAAGCGTGCTCTGCAATCCTCCGGATGACAAAAGAGCCGAGCTTGAAACAAATTGGTGGCAAAAATGAAGCATTGAGCAATTCATCCACCTCTCCATTTGAGCAACATCCTAGTGTGAGTAATTTTGTCTTTATTCGCATTCGCATTCACAATTACACACAATTCTCCACATGCTCGAATAGCTTTCCATGGTGAATTATTCATTTGTTGCGAGACTGTAGTCGTTACGCCACCTTGGCTTGTCAGAATCCAACTCTTGATCTTTCGCCATTGAGAAGATCTTCCAAGAGTCGAGATTGCAATTCACTTCCTGGAGTTATGTCTTTCGTCTTTGTCACCATCCCGAAGTGTTGCCATTCTGATCCGCTCATGATCATCCAATTCGAGAACGCTCCAACTTTAAGACTGGTCGATGAAGTATCGCACCGTTGCTTCGAGAATTGACAAGGACACGCTTGAATGATGTGGCTTTGCACACCGAGTTGGCCTAATGGTGAAGAACATGTGCTCTTGAAATAGAGGTCACAAGTTCAAATCTTGTAGGGGGTAGGGTATGTACGCCTCGTTTGTAGCAAGTTAGTTGCCTCCCGCGTGAGTACGAGGTAGTCCCATATGCTTTATAAGTCGCTTTCAGACCCAAAATAGGCCGCACACGGCATCGTGGTGTAAAAATCTATTATTATTATTATTTATTGATGATTCACACAACTACACTTTTCATTGATTTTGATTTGTCGATGAATAAATCCGTGAAATACAACGATTAAGTGAAGACAATTGATGTAGACAAGTCTCTTCCATTATCGATCTATCTTTGATATCACGGCTTTCGACTAAGTGACCTCGCCAATAGCTACGACCTATACCACATAATGAGGAAGTCAAAGGTTGCTTTCGCACGGAGCCATGGAGTTGAATCACCACACCGTGCAGTGTCGGGGTGCATCCATGCAAGTGATGACCAATTCAGAACAAGCGTTAGAAAAATTGTGACTCGCCTTCGGTTAATATGCGATCGCAGAATCGACCTACATCGACGTGTCCCAAGTTGGTATCGGCAATGTTCTCATACTCTGAATGGAGCGTCGAGGTGAGTAGAATGTCCCTGGAATCCATACCGCAACATCGATTTTTTTTGAAGATGACATGATTGTGACAAAAGTGTGATTTCAGGCTATTACTTTCTTCTTACAAACTGCACAAATCGCCTTTGAAACTCGCCGGGAAAAATAAAAAAAATTGTTATGAGAAACTCTAATTGGATGAGGGAGTCTATTAAGGTACCACAAGTTTGTGGATCAGAGAGTTTTTCCCAAATCAAATTCTTCAGTGAAATATTAAAGGTCAAAGTTGACTCTTCTGAAACTGCTAGGAAAATGCAAGTGTAAAATTACAAAAATCCCATTTGGTTTTAGCCTGGGAAAAATACCAAATGTCACCCTGGGCATCTAGAACTTCGACGCAAGGAGCATATGAAGGTGGGGAAAATCTAAAGAAACAATTATTTTCTCGACAATCATCCAGAGTTTGGTGTCCCAGATTTCCCCGAAATCTAGGACTACCCATTTTTAATTTTTTTTTCTTTTAAAATAACGGGTCTTTTTGTGTTTTTATTGCCAAAAGATATCTGTATTATGTTAGGATATTCCTAGTGAATCATATGAGCCAATTTCGACAAATACTCAGATGCCCAAACTCATTTTATTCCTCCGCCAAGTTTTGTCTGCATGGGAAATTTTTATTTAATTATTTATTGAATAAATAATGCCTCGTTTGAAGTAAATTGTGCTCCGGTTGAATCTGTTGAAGTTTTGCATGCCAGTATTCACTCATCTCATTAGGGTTTTCACCAGGAATGAATTCAGGGCATTATCTGCAACTTCTAGCAACGTTTTTCACTTTTATTTATTTCTTTTGCGTTTTTCTCCGTTTTCTCCTCGAGTTTCTCTGTGAAATTCCCCTAGGTCAATTCTTTCGCCAGTATAGTCTGTTTAATTTCCTGAAGCATCTGGAGATCATCTACCGACACAACACCAGAAGGAATCAACCTCAAAATGCAAACTGCTAACCAAAAATGATGAAGTCATGCACAAAAAGCCTCTCCAGGCAAGTCGCATTTTCTGGAATTAGTGAGTGTAAGCTGCAATGGGATTTTTGGTAGCTGTAGGTAGGTGGGAATTTATTACTTGCCTTGCAGGGTACTTTTTCCCATGAAGTCAAAGTCACTTAAGCTGCGATGGGAAAATTAGGGCGCGAGACAAGGCGGAATTTCATACTGCCTTGCAGGTGAAAATTCCCATTATAAAATAAAGAAAAATCACTTAAAGCACCGATGAGAATTTTCTATCCGCCTAGCAGGCTAACTTTTCCCATCAGAAGGTTTTATTCACCCATACAAGTCGCACTTTTCCAAAAGAAGCTATTTTTAATACAAGTCACACTTTTTAGAAAGTCACTTAAGTTGTAGTGGGAAAATTGGAGGTGGCAGGCAGGCGGGAATTTATTACCTGCCTTGCAGGGTAAAAATTCCCATTATAAAAGTCAAATAACTTAAGTGGAAGAAGGGATTTTTAGAGCTGCGGTGCAGGGTGAAAATTCCCACCAGAAGTTGACTTCTTAATTTTAGAATTCACCCATGCCAAAAAGTGCGACCCATTTGGGCATTAAACAATGCTTTTAGTGATATTTATTAATAGCTGTTTTGCCTAATTTTGGCGCCCAGGATGGAGGAAAAGTCAATGCATGAAGATAAGCCAAAGAGAACTGAAGGAAGCATGCTAAAAATAAATAAATTAAATTTATTTAATGGCAGCCAACAACATGCAAAAATAGGTGCCCAATTTGGGTGAATAAACATGTTTGTTTATTAATTAATTGCCAGAAATAGGATGGACAATTATTAGAAATAGAATGCTGAGGGTTATATAAGCATGGGCTGCCATAATGAAGAAGCAATTAATTCTTTTGCTAAAGGTTGCAGCCCGGACAGTTTTGGCGCCAAAAGGAGGATTTGTGCATCTGGAGGTGTTTTTCATTGCCGGGAAGCTTCAAGGTTTGGCGCCTAGGGTTGGAATAGCTTGATTTATGCTATGATAATTATCTGCATGTTGCTATAAGTGCCCAAGTGAATTCAAAAATATTTATGCTTGCTTTGCATGCAAGCAAAGCCTCAAATTTTAGGGCAGCGGGCTTCATATGCAGATTTTTGGTGACAGAAATCAAGTATTCATGCTCTGGACTTCATCTTTGTCTTAAATAATTGCAGGTATTCATTACAGGTGTTCATACAGGTGAAAGGAAGTTCAAATCAATGTCAGGTACATTGAATATATCTTCCGAATCTGAAGAAATTGATAGATCTACACGAATTGATCTAGTTATAAAGAATTCGGCAGGATTAAAAGAAAAAGAACACAGACAAAGATTTCTCAGACAAAGACTTCTCCAGCCATGATGAAGCGTGATGATAGAGAGGGATCAGCAGAATCATGCATAGCTTCCAGATTTTTTGATATCAATGACACAGACATGGGCCCAGAACCCATCTCCGAAATAATTAATAGATCCAGGGATGGAAAGACATTTCTCATGCGGGCAATGAAAAGCAGTGGAATTATTCCAGCATCAACATTCCTAGTCACAAGTTGTGAGTTGCCCGAATTTGTCATGGAGTGTGTGAGATCATATCATCCTCTTTCCGAGAAAAATCCAAAAAGAAGAAAAATTAGCCCTCTTGTTGTGGAAGGACCTTCGAGGAGAGTTTCATCACGACGTTTGTAGGGATTGGAAAAGGGGGCGAGTGGGAATGATAGGGAACGGGATAGAGAGTGGGGGAGGGGGATGGGAATGGTGATAGAGGATAAAGAAGAAGCAAAATGCCGAGGAGTAGAGATAGGGGGATCAAGAGGAGAAGAAAAGGCAAGGTGGTAGAGAGGTGTGAGGGGAGAGGAGCGGTGGAGGAAGGAGGGGGAGAAGGATTAGGAACCTAGGGAGAGGAAGGAGGCATAGAAACGGGGAGGAAAGGAAGGCGGCGGGAGGGGGTGTGAGGTAGGGGAAGAAAAACACGCATGGTGGGGGTGGAGAATACAACAGCCAAAGTACTTGTAAAGGAGAAGAATCACCTGTGGTGAAGAGGATTCACCCTCTTCCCCATTTAACTCGGTTAATTGGAAGCTAAAGTGAATGGAGGATATAAAAGGGAAACCGACAAAGACAATTTCTCTTGAACTAATTGAGAAAAAGAAGGTGAAAGGAGGGCATTACCGTGAACCGCCCCTCCAAAGTAATGTACTTCATGACCCCGTAAGCCCGATAGTGTCGAACGGAGGTGGAAGGGAAGCCCGAGTAAAACCCCATTCTTGTGAACCAGAGTTTCGCCATTGTCCAGAAATTTGTGCTCTTCCTCTTTGAAATCAATGTTGTTCTTGAAGAATTTCAGGCCTCTCCTCTTAAGCCCTTTCATTTTGGAAATGACTTCTTCATTGATATCAAATGAAACTCCTTCAGTAGGTCACCTTTTTGTTATTCCAATTCTTCACAAATTCTTGAGAAAGGTTAAAATCGAATCCCATGATTGGTTCCATAAACTTGGAGAACCCCCCTGTGCAAGATGTTCCATGCTTCAACATTGTTCCTCCATTCATCGATGTGGACTGGCTCCATCCCGCAACGGTCACCTCCTATGTTTAAATGCCGAACTCCAATCACCGGGACCCATAAAAGATTGATTGGACAATGGACCAAATGCTGGTAATATAGGTATAAAAACATTAACTTTATTATTTTTCTTTATTTGAAAAAGGGGACATGTCATCAAAAGAATCACTTATTGTTGACAAAACCAATGCTTACGGAGCTGCAACTGGGCTTTGATACTAGATGTTGTGATTTTGGCCCTTACACAATAAGTAAAATAGAGAAGAGCTTTGCTAAAACTGAATCTAAACAGTGCATAAGAGAAATGGCACACAAAACATAGACACAAGATTTCATTTGGGAAGCCCTTTGGGTAAAAACACTTGAGCACAATAACCTCGTTTTTGCATTAATTTAAACCATCTTACAAATACAATAGACAGTCTTCAAGGATTTGTAGCTATCATACAATTGTCCATGCACTACACCGTACAATTACAATACAATACATGCATAGTCCATACACTACTTTGTGTAATTATACAAATGCGCTCTCATTACAGAGAGAACTCTTATACACTTAGATTTAATCGTCTAACCATAACCAATAACCCCAAAGATTGTTGCAATTGTATCCAATATTCACCACTAAGAGTCTACCAGCATTAAAGCTAGCTCACGACTTTGTAAGCTCTGCGCACCATAGAATCTACAAATTCTTTTACACCACCGAGTAAAGTCATCATTTGTGTAACACTTCTTGACCAACCATGCTGGACCATTATAAACACGTTTCTTATACACCCCTAATCTACAGGTCCAATCAGAAAAGTGTTTGACAATGCATCATAAGCTTTATATGTTGCACTTCAATGTTGCGTAGTGAAATGCAACTATCCTACGCACGATCCTGTGCCACGATCAATGCTATGCATATGTAATGTCCCTTTTGAGGGCTGAACTATACGATTAAGGAAAATGACACAAACCCCAAATGAATACAATCTGATTTTTATACCAGCAACTGAAAATAAACCAACAATGTACAACAGTCTGATTTTTATGGACAGCAGCTTGCAAAGAGTAGTATTTCAACCCAAAATCACCATAGAAATCATCTACAACATATACAAACACTTTAGCAATATTCTAGGGCAATTTCCACCATGAAACTCAACCACAAACCCAGCTGGAATTTAAATAATGAACAACAAAAGTACAACTAATAGAAGTGGCTGGAAATGAGGTCTCCAAACCCCAACAATTAACAAATATGCAATATATCAGCCTTATAAAATATGAGAAGTCCAAATATCAACTTGGAATGTTAATTCGTGCCCTAGAAGACACCCAATCACACTCCTATACAAGTCGCTCCCTAGGAGAGGGGCTCCAAACAATGCCAAAACCCTTGATATGTCTTCTTCTTGATGCCCTAGCTGCAAACCAGCAAGATAGTCTTCAAAGAATGTCTTCAACACCACCAAATTGGAGGGTTTCCATCCTCCAATATTCAACAAGGAACGTTTCCATCTACCTTGCTTGCCACACTGATGGATTATCGTCCTTTAGTGAAATTGGATTAGAGCATCGTTCTAGAACCAAAGTAGATAAAAGTATATATGCCAAAAAGATGCACAAATAGAGCCTATGCAACCCCTTTTATAGCTTAGTGGTGGTGCCAAAATCCTTAGAGGAGAATTCCCCTAGACCGACCTCTTTAAAAGCTTGTTTTAATTTATAATTTCACTTTTGGGAGCTCTCCAACCTAGCTGACCTGCCTTATAAAGGTAAAACACAAAAATAAAATATAAATACGAATAAAGAAATTTGAAATATAGCTCAAGTTCTTCCCTTGTTCAACTTCTTCTTTCCCTCGAAAAGGAAGACGAGCAAGAAGCCTTCAATTTATATTATTTCGAAAAAGGGGACATTACAACACAACTATTCGTAATGTCCCCTTCTAGAGTTAAAACTAAAAATAAGGGTTTGGGCTCAAACTCAAATGAGAGAAATTAGATTTTTGGAATAACAACTATCAAACCCTAACAGCAAACTGAAAATCACACTTTTAGGGCATCAAACTCCCTTCAAAACCAGCTGGAAATTAGTGAATAAACCCTTCTATGGCAGCGAACTGTAACAACACTTAATGGCATCAATTCCCATGCAATAACAAGCTAAAAATGACAAAGAATGCTTCCAACTATTTTATCCAACCATGAAGATATTTATCCAACCAATATACTTCAAAATAAATAAGAAACAAGTGATAAACCACAGTTGTAATTAATTAAATAATCAGCAGAAGTACAACTCACATTAAGGGCTGGAAATGATGATTCCAAAACCCCAAAATACCAATGAAGTGAGAAATCAGCCTTATAAATTATGAGGAATATGAATATCAACTCCAAATGCCAAGATGTGCCCTAGAAGGCACTCAAACCCTCCTCCACCTAAGTCGCCACCCTAGGAGAGGGTGCAAAATTGATGTAGAAGACCTTGACAACTCTCTCCTTCAAACCCTAGTTGCAAACCAACAAGATCACCTTCTTTCAAGCCCTTAGAACCGCTAGTTGGAGAATTTTCATTCCCAACTTGAACAAGGAAGGGTTTTGTCCTCCTTGTGTGCCACACCAAAAGATTTTCACCCTCTAGTAGAATGGAATAGAGCAATCAGCCCCAAAACCAAGTAAGTGTAAAATTATATTAAGATGCATGCCCAAAATGAGTCCAAGTGACCCCTTATATATCTTCTTGGTGGCGCCAAACCCCATGAGGGAGTTTCCCCCATGACCGACCTCATAATGATGTTGCTTTTCTTTTTTGTCTTTGGCTTTTTACTCCTCCAACCTAGCCGACCTAGCTTATGAGAGAAACCATGAAAGAAAATGCAAATGCTTATAAAAAAGAATGAAAAACATGAAAAACACTTTCTGGTTCACCTCCTTAGGGCTAGAAGTCTCCAAAATGAATTAATTCGATTAAGGGTACATTACACTATTCTACCCACATTGCACAATCCTTGTGTAGTGCCCATGTGCCCAATTCCCTATGCACATAATCCCCACAAACTTTCCTACACAACTATGTTGCACAAGTCGCACAACACAAACATATGCACATATAATCCAACGTAGAACTATGTGAAGTTGAGAAATTCTCAATAGATTTCTTCCCAAGTTCTCACAAGATTTTGATGCATTCAAGTATCAAATGTTATTTTGGTCATAAACTTACACTTGGAACATGTAGGTAACTCAATACTCAACACTCTAATTGTTTTGTTCGTTTCATAGGGGTTTGTTTATACAATAGATTTGTCTTGTATTCCAGACATGTTCTTATCAATCCCGCATATCCCACATATTCCTCAAACCATCCTATCTCAATTCTATTTTACATACATATACTAAAAAACCTAACAACTCGACTATTAATATCTAATAGGTTTGAATAAGTATTTAAACCAATATACCAACCCATATGTGAGATTCCAAACCACTCCTAAGCTCCTTATCCTAAACATTCCTCCAAGTCTTATGTAACTCTCACCGTCATGTGACATCTCGTACACATAATCCAAGAACATGAAATTGTTGTATGCCTCGAAGATCTTTGGCATTAAAGTGTTTGTTGTATTTGGAGCCTCTATTCTCCTCCACCATTAGAGTATAAAACTGCATTAGTTTCTCATGATTCTCAGCCCATGTGCTAATAGTACGCTTCTCTTCCTCTAGGGAAGGCACTAAAATCTAGCACCATTTGCTCCATTTCCATGTGCTCTGTTTGAGTGGTCAGAATGTCCCCATTTTTGAAGACCCTTAGCCTATACTTCCCGTGGGCTTCAGGATGTTGCAAGGGGAACATTTTTATTAAATAATTAAATATTATTGCCTGGAGCAATAATTATTTAATTATGAAGATTATTTAATTTAATTCCCAAAATATAAAAATTAAATGGGGAATTAATTAAATAAATATTTAGGTGGCTTTTATTGATAAAATCACCCTTTGAAAAGGGGACGCCACACCTAGGGAAAACAAATTGCTTTTATTTAATAATTTCCCTCTCCTAGGGATTTCGAATTTTGTGCCTCCTTGCTTATAAAAGGAGTGCTAGGATCATTATTATGATTATGTTATGATGAAGTTATTTTGATGCTCCATGCTTGGAGTTGGGATGCATGCCCATTGATGTTCTCTCTCTCTCTCTCTTGCGTGGGAGGTTGTATTGAGCTGGTTATTGAGAATCTATTTGAAGAAGTATTTGTGCAATCTCAAGTGAGATCCATGTCTTTGGCTTTAGATGAAATTTGCCATTGAAATCTGCATGTTTTTACTGTAGCGATTCACTGTAGCAGCTGGTTTGTGATAAAAAATAAGTGTTTCTTTGGAGTTCTTTTGCAAATCGACTTTGGTGTGTTGGTTCTCAATTCCAGCGAGTTCCTTTCACAATATTTGTGAGCTGTTTGTATACAATTCTGAGGGTGATGCGATCAGCCTTTTGCATGCTTCATATTGTAGCAACGTGTCCCTTGGTATTCGTGATTGGTTTTTGAATGGAAAATGATCAGATTTCTGTATACATCATGTGACCAGCCTGGGCATGTTTAGTGACTATTTTGGGAGCATTTTTAGCAAGTTAGATCTGTGTTTGTGTGGTCCTCTAACCCCAGCGAATTTCTTCATGGATGTTTAGTGCTTGTCAAAGTGGCACGACTTGAGTTTATGCATAATATTGTGATATTTAATAGCTCCTGTGTTGCAGCGATTTCTTCCATGGAGATTGAGGACTGTTTTGCATACTCCATTTAGTATGGATCAATCCAGTTAATTGCATGATATTATTTCCTTTGACAGTAATTTGTTTTGGGAAAGGAAAATCTTTTAAATCAGGTCTGGTTTTTGATTTACTAAATCTGCTATCCTTCTCTGAGTATTAACGACTTGTTTTGGATATTGTTGGGGCTGGTTTGAGCTACTGTTCTTCCTTCCTGAACAGCGACTTCATTTGGAGTAAATATTGGCTGTTTGATGCAAGTTTAGGACCCTATTTTGCCCTAGACAATTGACAAACATTATCCTAATAGCTACAGCGATCACTTTGGGTATGTTGGCCTGATTTTTGGATTCAAAATACACAGCTGTTCTCTAGTAACATCAGCCCTCCCATTTAATACTTGATCTAGTTGTTTTTGGTATGATGATGATTTCCACATGAAAGCTAGAACTCTTTGATCATTGAAGCAGTCCTAGTTTCAGTTGAGAAGAACATTGTGTGTGAACTAATGAGTTAAGGCCATTAAACCCTTGCCTTCGGGTTTATTGAGTCATTCACTCAACCGGTATAAATATTTTGCTATGTTCAGTTGATTGATGCATTGAAGAGTTGGTTGTCTGCATTATTTCCCATTGATCCCGAAGAAGGGGATATTACGGTGGTTTCCTACTTTGTATTTGTTTCAGTTTCATCTTTCCTAGAGGTCTCACCCTCGTGAATGTTCTAAGTGCACTAGTAGTTTCTCTAAATGAATCTCTCCTATGCCACCTTAGAGGAGTTTGTCCGTATTAGTAACTTCATTTGGCTTCCTTAGCTAGGAGTGCAGGGAGTCACCTCAACATTGGTCTCTTCTTGTTGCATCTCCTCGCTGAGCACATGCTTTGTGCCCCTTGCCTCTACATGGTCAATGTCCCTCTTTGCAAAATACTCTTCCCAATGCATGTCTTCCAAGTCCATGGGTCCAAGCTCTAAGGCTTCCTCTTTGTAGTATTCTTGCACAATACTACCAAATTCATTCTTTGGGGAATGGACTTTGGTTAGAATTCGTGCTAGTGTACTACATGTAGACTACTGAGTTAGATTCACTAGTGGAGTAGTCTATACAAAAATAGAGATCTGGGAATGACTTGTGGCGGTAGTGATATTGATGTTGTCTACTTGGGAAACTATGAAGGTTGCCCTAAATTTTCCTTGCTAAATCTGATCACTTGAGTGCGTGGCACGATCTTCTCTTATTGGTCATCACTATCCCTATCGCCTCGCGTGCATCCCTGTTGTAACCACCTTCCTCCTCATCATCTTGAACACTTTGTAATGTCCCACTTCTGGGATCAATGGAAAATAGGCAATCAACAACCCCTTCAATACTCAAATCAACTGAAAATAGCAAAATTCAATCAAAACCACTTGAACCATTCAAGTAGGTGACTCAATAAACCCAAAGATAAGGGTTTAATGGTCTGTACTAAATAGTTTAAGCAATTAATTCTCAGTGGGACTAATGAAACTCAGAAAATCAGATTGCTTTCCAATAAATATGAGGGTCAGACAGCTGCAAAAGATCTCCGATCTGATCCAAATTCACCAATACAAATTGCTAAATAAATATGTATAAATCTGATCTGAGCATTCATCTAAAGATCACTGTGAAAAGGGAACTTGCACTACCAAAGCATCATACCATATTAGATAAAATTGCTACTCATAAATATGCAGGAAATATATCAATCTGGACCTTCTTGCTATAGATCGCTGTAACAGACTGTAATCTCTATTTGTTGGAGCATAAAATGTATTGCAAGGACTCTTAATATACTATCAAACATCCATAAACAAGTCGCTGCCAATTAAGAGACTCAATCATGCCTTAGAATACTCAGATGGTTTCCTTGTGAAGTCGCTGGCCATAGGAGAAAACAGCAGCTTAAACCAGACCCCAACAACATCCAATAGTATTAATAATTTGCCCTGAAGGAGATCGCTGCAACAGTGATATATAATCATGCATAAAATAGTCGATCTACCTTAAAAAGATCATAAACCAGTTATTAAAACAATTAGGCAATCGCTGGTTATCTTGGGCCCCTAATATGCACTCCAATATATTCAAAATAAGTTGCTGTTAGGAAGGGAAGAACTGCAGTTTATTTCAAAACCGAAATCAGCCCCTAACACACCAAATGAAGTCGCTGTAGCTAGAGGACACAATCACACAACCAGCCAATCGAATTACATAGAAAATTGCATTTAAATCAGTCCCAAATCATCATAAGGCAAGTCGCTAATTCTGGAATGTACTTCATACATCAAATACACCAAAATATGCATAGATCTCAGTCGATTTACTTCAAAGAATAATCTAAATCTCAGCAGGTCGATTTCACACTAGATATGGCATACAAGACAGTCCATAGACATTCATCGAAGTCGCCAACACAAGGGAATGACAGATATTAACAAATCGATTTGCAAGCACATGAAAGATACTTCAATTAAACATCAAAACCAGCTCAATAACCTCCCACGCAAGAGAGTGAAAATTTGGGGTGGGCATGCATCCCAACTCCAAGCATGGAGTTTCAAATTAATTTCATCATAGCATAAGTCTCATAATGATCCCAAGCTCTCCTTTTATAAACAAGGAGCACAAAATTCGAAATCCCTAGAAGAGGGAAATCATTAAATAAAAATAGTTTATTCTCCCTAGGTGTGGCGTCCCCTTTCTAAGGGTGTTTTTAACATTAAAAGCCACCCAAATGTTATTTAATTAATTCCCCTTTTAATTTTGCATTTTGGGAATTAAATTAAATAAATTACATAATTAAATAATTAAATAATTATTGCTTTATAATGTCAAATGATAAAAATCACTCTCTAGGCAATATTATTTAATTATTTAATATAATTTTCCCTTTGCAACATCCCAAAGCCCATGGGGAAAGATAGGCTAAGGGTCTTCAAAAATGGGGACATTACACTCTTCTTATAGGTCCCCTCCTCGTGCTTATGTTCTTGGTTAGATGATCTTGCTCCCAACATCCTTTTTAGTAACTTTGACTCTTCTTTTTTAGAAGTGTCCTGTTGGGCCTCCTTGGTGTCTTCAACCAAGTGAGGAGGCTACATGGAATCTACGACTAGACATTTCCCTTGGGACCCCCCTTATGCGTATGATCTCCATCTTAAAAGTTGACTACACATGTCCTTGTTGCGGGTGATCCTTTGATATTTCATTCCTCTCCTCAAACGCTGATTTTGAAGCTGCATATTCCTTTTTATTCATCTTAGTGGGTTCTCTTGTGCTGGGGTTGAGGCACATCTATCCCCAAGATCTCCCATTTGAAAACTAAAAAAGTCCAACCTCCTTAAATAGGTTTGAAAAGAAGAGGTGTCTCCCCTTCACTTGTAAGAGGAATGCCTTTACGTAAATGACATTTATATCATATGATTCAAAATGTCAACAAAATCATGCTAGACATGATAAATATGAATGTGACCTAATTTTATTTATTTGTGTACAATTGAATTTTTACATATCAATAGAATAGGTCTTTTTTCAAAATTACAAGTTGGTTGGATTATTATTTTGCTAATAACTAAATATTTTTTCCTTGTGAAGGTTGGTCATTCAATTGGTGCATATATATCATTGGATATATTTAAGGCTTTTCGTAAAAGGTTATAACCCATGACCTTCATCTATACTAGGTGACATCTGCCTTATTTTTTCTTCAATATTTAAACCATTGATGCTTTTCATGATTAGAAGATAATATATTTTACTTAGTGTATTTATTACTTTAACTTGAGGAATGACCTTGATAAAATAATATCTATTAGATCTGATTCTACAACGTTCTTGTGCTAATGCAGGTTTCTATATGATTGGGATGTATCCCTTCTTGACACCGAATAGAGATTCAAAATGGCAGTCTTTGCTAACAAAATTGGCGAAGTAAAATTTCTTATAAACCATTTATATTGTTTATCATTATTGATAAAACCTGTTCTCTACTACATAAGAAGTTATTGTTTTTGGAATGCTAATTTGATTTCTTTTATGTTAATCCTAGATATTTTGTTTGACACAATGATTGGACATACTTAGCATTTCTTCTTAGCGTAACATATCGGATTCCCACACTCGTAAGCACATGAAAAAACAAGAGATGAATTATAGGGTTAGTATTTCCAGCTCAATCAAATAAAGAAATGCATAATTCGGTTTTGCACTATTGACAAAGATGATAAATGCTCCTTTAAGGAAAGTTAGATTATCAGCAAAGCCTCCAATCCTTTAATAGCGAAGGCCACATTATTATCATTCCATTATGCACATGCTAGACATGAGTCTTATTGTTGTAGAAAGAGCACGTGCAATATTATCTATTAATGCCATTGATTTGTTAAATTTTTTTTTTTTTAGATAAGGGTAAAAGGGAGTTTTTTGACTGGGACCCTACCCAGTACAAAAAGGGTTCAAAACCCAGATACAACAATAAGTCCAAAAAGATCAAACCAAAAAGAAGACAAGCTACAACAGAAACACACCAAAAAGAAGCCAAAACTACCCCAAAATGGGGGAGAAATACAACCAACAACAAACTATTTAAGGGTTTTTCCAACAACAACTACTTGAGGATTTTAGAAAAATCCTTCTTCAAATTCTCGAGATCCTTATGTAAGTTATTGATATAGATCACCTTTGGGTCTCCAGCCTTAGACTTGTCCACAACCTTACCTCGTATCCTTTTTGTCTCCTTGGTGGGAAGACAGTCTTTGATCGGTCGAAGTTGGTAAACTTGTAAAGAGAGAAAATCTAGTAAAGCTTTGCACATAGAAACAATGTCACATTGTTTAGTTTTGATGGCCGCATACTCCTCAAAGATGGTGAGCTTATTGGACAATTCTTCCTAGTAATTTGCGTCCATGTTCCCACCCTCCACCGCCAGCTTGCAACTTGCATCCCTTAACTTTGTCCCTCAGAGCACAAATATCCTTTCTTCTCCAATTAATCATGTCTTTGCAGGCAAGTCCAGTTCAGTCCGAATGGTAGAATCTTTGCTCGTAGAAGGTCCTTTAGCAATTTTTCCAAAGGAGAGGAGGTTAAGGGCAGCGAGTTAACCTCGGGATTGAGCGGGGAAGAAGGTTCACTCCCAGATTCCTTAGGTTTAACAACATGGTTGTGCAACGTTCGCGGGGAGGATCAACCCTAGGCCGTTTTTTGGAAGTCACGAATTCAAGAGGGGGAGAGATGAGGGCCCAACCTCATGGAGATGGAGCACAAGAGAGGGATTAGGCTTGGAGAGCTCAAAGTGATTGCAAAGAAGCGAGAATAACAGCCTAATGAAGCGGAAAACCTTCTTCCCCCACTGAACCAATTTAATAGAGTGCCCAAGAGATTACAAAATGTAAAAAGGAGACTCACATGAGCATGGCGACGAAGTTGATTGAGGAAGAAAAGATGGTAATAGCTTGAGTAATAAATTTCATGAGGAGACCCACATCACTAAAAGGCTAGGCAGAGCTTCTTTTTGGAAGCCACCCTTAACATGCACAAGAACTTCAGAGCCCTCTGCATGACACTTCCTTTCGTCCAATCTATCAAACATTTTTTTAATAGAATTTGAGGCCCTCTATTTGAAGACTTGTAATCCTAGCGATTAGCTCTTCCGTAATCTCATAGGATCTCCCCTTGTAATTGACTACTTTGTTATTCCAATTTTTGGCAAACTCCAAGGAGATGTGAGTATCGTGTCCCCTGGCTCTCTCCACAAACTTGTTGAAACCTCCCGTCTTTAAAATGTCCCATAGCTTGGAGTCCAGTTTTTAAGCCTCGTTGCAGACTAGTTCAACTTGCAGATATCCCCTTCATGATTACCTTGCACTTGTCTCTGCGACTGTCTTTGGTGAAAATGTGAACCAAAAAATGCCAAAAGGAATAAGTTATACTACTTTCCGCAGTCCATTACTTGTCAATATCCAAGTAATGAAGGCTGCACGTCATAAGGCAAACCGATATACCTGTGCCGCATAAAATGCATTAATTAAAATGTGTGTTAGAAAATTGCCCAATCTGCTCCACATGAGGTAAAATAACAAAGAAATCAATTAGGATTGTCCTCATCATTTTGAATGGTGGTATGAAAATGATGGGAACCTCCTCCCTATTATGTCAGTTCATATAATAAGTTGTGTTGACACCATATTAGCAAAGTGGTCTCAGCGCAACCTTATTACTTTCCCGATAGGTGTGTTGAATAAAGGTATTATAACGATGATTGTAGGAGGATTTACAACATATATTCTAAGATCGCCTCTATCGATTTAGACAAACCTTTATCATAGTCTTTTTCCATTAAATCAGCCTATAGCTCTAGATTTCTTGTAGGTCACTAAAGAGTTTAAAATCCTTTGGCAGGCATACGTGAATACACATGATACAAGTAAACTAGAAATTAGCTCACATTGAAAACAAATCCAAAGACAAAATAACACCGGTTAATTTTCTTTTATTAAACATAAAGGGAAATTTACATCTTCCTATTTCCACGATAGTTCTTTTGGAAGACCTTAGGCCCATTCCATTCCCTATGGGCTTAAACGGAAAAGCAAGGGAAGAGTTTAATGTCATAATTTTCAGTTGCTTTTGTAGTTTTGCATTATTTTTGAGTAATTTTCTAATTATAGCTTAGAGAAGTTAAGTCGGATGGGATAAAGGTGAAAAGCCATTTGAAAAATAAAAGAAAAAGGAACTCTTATGTCTCCAAGGAGGTCAGTCCTCTTTGGGAGGATTCTATTTGGGTTTTGGTGCCACTTCTAGCTATTTAAAGGGGTCGCTTGGCTTGAAAGACGTTATGCATGCTTTGAAATTTATTCTCTTGGAGTTGGAGCATGAAATTGCTTTCTCTCTCTTGCAATTGAGGAAGGAAACCCTCTTTTCCCTTGGTTTGAGGACGAAACCCTTCATTCCTTCATTGGTGGTCTCATACGGAGGTCACACAGATGTCACACTCGGTGATTACATTCAAATTTTCCTTGGAACACGCCATTTCCAACCCATTGTAAACAATTATGGCAATGTTCACCTCCATTGCTTTCCTTAAAGCCCACAAAAGGTGGAATGGGCCCAAGGCCTTCATAGTGACTAGCTTGGAAAAGGGGACATTACAACTCATTTGTGCATCATCATCTTGTCTAATAATAACTTTGCATGGTTTTTGGGCTGATGGTCAATTACTTCCACTTGAGGACGAAAACCCTTTAGTCCTGGCCAACAAGGAGGACAAAAACCTTGTTTGAATGAAGAATGAAAATTCTTCAATTCATTGAGGATTCTCCATCCCGGGGTTTCCAAAGAGCTTCAAGAAGATTGATTTTGCAGATTTTCAGTTAGGGTTTGATTCTACAACAATTTTCAGGCCCTCTCTTAGGTAAATGACCCACCTCAGGAGGAGTTTAGGGGTTTCTAGGCGCGTCAACATCCAACTCAACCATCATTGTGTTTCTCACATTTTTAGCAGCCAGAATCTACATTTGGACTTGATTTTTGGGCTTGGAATCCTTCATTTCCAGCCACTTTTGTAAGGGTGTTCACTGCTATTATTTTATTTAATTAAATAAATTCTAGCTAGGGTTTGAAGGCATATTTCTTGGTTAATAATTGTTCTAAAATATTTCTAAGTTTCCCTACATGTTTTGGATGGTGTGAATGATGCATTTTTGAAGAGATATTGCATTTTCCTTACTGCTGTTATAAAAATCAGACTATTGTACTTTGCTGTCATAATTTTTAGTTTACTATCTATTGGGGTTTGTGCAATTTCCTTTGTTTTCAGTTAGAGCCCAAAAAGGGACATTACAATGGTATCAGAGCATCGATCTTCCCAACTTGGAGGGTATTCATGCAGAAGGAGAAGATAAAATGGCAGACATAATTTTTGATGATGCTAGGTTTGAAAGGTTTTCCCAAGGGCAAGAGAGGTTGGCTAGTATAATGGCACAATTGATCCATAACATGCATCCAGAAGTTCTTCAAGGGCAAACAAAAATCTTCAACCACCGAGATCCATGATGGATCCTACAGCTAGGCCTTTTCAGCCTACCTTCCTCCCAAGGGAAGGATTCATTCAAGGTTGATACACAACATTCAGTAGGGAAAAGTATTGCAGCCATCTATGAGGAGTATAGGGCTCTTCCAACTGAGATTCGTGATGCCCTATCACTTGCAGAGTTCATAAAGTGAACAAAGGTAGAGCGAGGCATGAACCTAGGTCTCAGGCACCACAGAAGGATCTTCAACATGTCTTGAGAAAGGAAGAGGAGAAGAGTTTCCAAATTACAATGGTAGAGCAAGAAAGAAAAATCAGGGCCACAACTAATGGAGAGAGAACAACCCATGGAGGAATCTACAAAGTGCCAAAGGAAAGTGGGAAAGATGTTCCAGCCCAAGACGAAAATAATTCTCCCTTTGTGCAAAATAGTGAAGAAATCAAGACAAAGAGGGCATTACTAGTTGAATGTGAAGAGATCAAGATAGAGGCACATGCACCATCCTTCGAACTTCCTAAGGATGAGCGACTAACTGATTTTCAAAACAACTTTTTAAAGGGACATGTATTTAAAGAAAAATTAGATTTGCAAGATGTTTATGAGGCTCAATATAACGATGACCTTGATGAGAGGCATACCCTTAAAAAAGGGGCCTCACCGGATACTCATGTTGGTTTTCAGTCTGCTGGAATTTACATATCAGCAACAAACAGTAAGCAATTTGATTTATTGCATCACCCTCACACTATGTCCTTATAATGTTTTGATCGTCATGAGAACTATTCTAACAATGATGAGAAAATGAAGGGTACTAAATGGAAAGAGGATCTTTTCCAAGAAGCCCCTATCCATCTTTTGAGCATTCCAAAGATTGGACCAAGGAAAGAAGAATTCAATTTGCAAAATTGTGGAGAGAATTTGGTGGATAATGATGATGTTCAGCTTGCTGGAATTTTCCGAACAACAATCAATAGAAAGCAAATTGATGGTGTTCTTGACTTCAGCAAGAACCATGATGATGTTCCATACATGTGTCCACAAATTATGGAAGGAGTCAAGGGAAGATCTTCACTTGTTGAAGAAGCGAAGGAAAAGGAGGGTGAGCTCCTTGTGGGCAGCCCAAGCTATGGGTATGTTGCTCCTTCTATTCAAGGCCAAGATTGCTTTGGCATGGGTGGTCCTCAGAGGATCAAGGTAAATGTCCTCTCTTGCATTTGGAATGGAAGAAAAATTATGAAAATGCATATCCCACTTTTTGTCATAAATGAGATATTTGCTAGGTGGGTCTCAACATTTACACTCTTGATTTTGAGTAAGGGAACTCAGCTTGGCAGCCATGATTCCATACTCCTATTAAGCATTGTGGGAGCTTTCAACTTGAGGAAAATGATGATCATTATTGCTGGTAAGTTCACCATCCTATGCATTAGGATAGAAAGAAACTTGCATATTGTGAATTCTAGCAAAGTGGTGAAGGACCAATACTCACAATTCATAAGTCACTCAACGGAGCCAATTTCCAAACTTGTTTATGTAGAGTTTTGATATCAATTCCATGTGGAGATTTATTATTTCTAGATATCAAAGATGGCCAAAATGACAAGTTGGAGTATGAACATATATTAAACCCAAAATGAGTTCCCAGCATTGGAAGTTTTCCAAAAACTGAAAGAAAATAGAATTGTGACTTTAATTGTTGGGCTGTTTTCATTTTGATTCTCCTTATATTTTTCACCTTCCTAAACCAAATACAGTCCCATCAACTGTTCTGTAGTAATTGTTAGACAGCCTTTACTGTTTTGTTTCGTTTATTCCAAAGTTACAATTAAGATTGTAATCCATGTAAATGAAAGCGAAATCTTTCTTTGTTTCAAAACATTGTTCGATATACATTATATATTTCTATTTCTATTGCTGTATTATTTTCAACATAAAGATATCTTAGCATTTGGTTGCTTAGCATTGGATTGTGACAAGTGTATGTCTCATAAATGAGTTCGATTTTGCAGGTTACCAATTATTTGTGCAGGACTGAGTTCTCTTGCTGGTTTAATGGGTCTGTCTCCTACATGGTTTCACAGAGGTATTATTGAAAGTTTATTTGGGCACTCATGGTCTTCTGATGCAGTTCATGTTGCATGCACTTATCTACTCCGGTAACCCATCCTTAAAATTCATCCTTTAAATTTTTGGATTATTTTCAGAAGAATTGATCGAAAATTAAATATGCAAGGTTTATCCTGTAAAAGCTAAAACGCGTTTTTCTATCAGGATGCTTCCAAGACTAATTTTAATCAACGTATAATGTAGCTCAATGCACCGCAGTGACGGGAAATAATATGATTAGCGTAGACTCAACTGCGCGTATTATTGTTTTTATTTTTGATTGACATACATGGACTCCACTTAATTGTGTTTGCTTATTTGGATTCTAAATTAGCAATGTGGTTCCCGTCATGCTAGAAAAAAATATTTACAAGTTTGTGGATTTTCTCTTGCCATTTGCAGTACAATTCATGATTCATTTTAACATATTCTCTTCGACCGAACAATGCTGCTATTTTCTTGGTCTTCAACATTGATTGTTAATCTAGTCTCTTGGGCCGAACAATACTGCCATGTTTTTGGTCCTCAACATTGTTAGCATTTTTCTCAGCTCTGATTATCCAGGATAGTCCATAAAGATGAGGATGAATGATGAAACATATTAACACATTAGTAATTGATTTAATTTTATTTTAGAGTAACTTACTGTAACAAATGATATTTTGATAATTAAATACAGTAATGTGCAAGCAATAAGCATTCAAGGATGTAAAACCCTAAGCAAATGAGAGAGGGATGATGACTTAGCTGATCCCGCACAACCTAGGAATGTACAGACAAAAGCGCCCGTAGGAGGAATGTCGAAATGGATCGATGAGGGTTCGGAACCCTAGGAATGTACAGGACAGAAGCTCGTATGAGGACAGGAGCACCTGTAGGCGTTAATGACTGATCTGGGCACCTGCTTTTGCTTAGATGCTCGGAACCTTGTATTTTCTAAGTCGGAAGAGCTTTGCTGTTTCTCGCTCTTTATCGCTCTGGATTCGCTGTTAGATTGTCAGTTGTATCTGTAACCTGCAAAACAAATGACTAGCTGCACATGCCCACAAACCACATCAAATTTAATTCAACTAGATCAAGAGAACAAGCAAATTCAGCCAATGCAGATCAAGTTGAAGAAGAGGTGGTACAACACATTGCGATTTAGGGACTAGAAGAGGAGTCAAAGTTGGAAGGTGACGCTGAGCCAGACATTGTCTCAGGTCAAAATAAGATAGGCCTTACCAATGGAAATTGTAATTATGTAGAGGAAATAAAAGAAATGTGACGGTGATAGTGTCATAAGGATTCAATTACAACACGAGAAAAAGATAGTAACAACTATGGAAAGCCCGCTACTAGATCTTGAGACAAATGTTAATGCCCTCATGGAAATTTTATGGGCTTGAATTATCCTTATAAAAATGTTGCTGAAGCAACAAGTTGATATCTTTTGTATTTAGGAGCCAAAACTACAAGATCATTGTGACAACAATTTGGAAGTATAGCTTATCAATAGTAATCAACTCCATTAGAGTATTAGAAGGATAAGTTTTTGTTGGAATTTCTTTGCAAAGCTTTCACAACTATCAAGATTTTATCATTTGAAATTTTAAAGGGCCTAATTTGGTGGTAGATAGGAGCCTTTTCTTGGACAAGTTGAGATTTTCAAAATTCTCGATCCTAACACATTTTGGGTTTTTTTTTTTTTTGGGGGAACATCAATACCATCCTTCAATCCTCGTTAATAAGATAAAGTTGTGGTGTCAAACCAAAGACATGAAAATATACATGGAATAATAGAATTGGAATAGAGTTTATAGAAAGGATTGATATATTTCTGGTTGGTACTCAAGTGGCCCTTGAATAACTACAAAATGAACTTAGAAGATTGGTCATCCGATTAAGTGTCACTAATGCACTAATAACACACCTGCAAGCTTAAATCATGATGCCAAATGTCAAATTCTAAAGGAAGGTCAATTGTTTGAGCACATGATTGAATGCACCCTTGCCTAGGAGGGAGAACTAGATGCCAATAATATCAATTGTATGGTCTAGATATTTTGGTTGTGGTCATAATGAGGTTTTCTCGGGTTCTCCTAGTCTCACGGAAACACCTTGACTTTGGTATGAGATTCTCGAGGATTGTCTTCCAATCACTTTCAGAATTTTGCACAAGATTGGATTTGATCAACGGCCTATTAGTTTGAGTTTCAAATTGGATGTTACAATTGGAAAGAGTTGATTCAGATTTGAGTTAATGTGGCTAATAGACTCATCTCACAAAGAAAATCCTAAGTAGTGGTCACTAAACGTCGAAGGCCTTAGTGTAATTAGTTTTCCTTGAAATTGAGGTTCGCCAATATAGAGTTGAAGAAATAGACTAAGCAATAGTCTAGAGATATTTTCAAACCAAAGAAGGATATCCAAGAACAATTGAAAAAATTACAAAGTTAAAAACTAGGAAGATTGCATGTCCCCGGGTTTACTAGCCGAGGAGGATTTTCAAGCATTAGTGTGTATAAAATTCTAGAAATTTGGAAAACAAAAATCCAGTAATACATGGCTGAAAGTAGGTGAAAGAAATACTAATTACTTCCATCTATTTACAAAAGTCAGGAGCAGAAACAAAAGCATAGTTACCAGGTTCGAAATCCAGATCCATTCGGAAGGGCCAAAAATACGGAAATCGGTAGTTCACAAAAAGGCTTGGAAAATTTTGGTTTTGTATATATGTATATATACATGTGTGTGTATAGAGACATACACACACTAATAATATATGCATTTTCAATTAATATATTAGTCATTAACATCAATAACTAAAAATTAATGTTATAGATAATTTTTAACATTATAAATAAAATAAAAACTATTTTTTTACATTGATAACAAAATAATGATATTTAGATATAGAATTGAAGAAATAGACCAATCAATAGTCTAGAGATATTTTCAAAACAACGAAGGAAAGCATTTGTTTTATTATTCAAATCGAGGAGAGACATTCCTATCGAAACATTAATACACGATATTATTCAATATATACTAGTGATATTTAACTGTAAATAATAAAAATATATTTTACTGGAGGGATGTGGTTGAAAGGTTGTTTAGGCAGGGAAATAATATACTGAACTATCCATAATTTATTTGAAAAATATGAGAATATGTATTTGTGATATGCTAAAATTCAGTTACGAGCACTTTTCATTGGGGAAGAAACGAACGGCTGGGTTGCATTAAATCTTGCTGCATTTGGCAGGTATCAATCACCTATTTCAATAAATCACTTACATCCCCCATCCTCCGTTAAAAATGTGGTCATATTTCAAAGCATAAACACATGCAATCCTCCAAATCTCCTCCACACATAAGGCATGTGCATCGCATAGAAGGCACATGAACTGTTTGACAAAATGCCTTGAAGAGATTCGGTCTTGTTTTTTGTTTTGCTTATCTGAAATTGTATACTTTTGCTTCAGCAGTGTTTGGGAGAGTAGCAGCAGATCTGAAAAAAGGATTCTTCACCCATTTCTCTCTACATTTTTCATAAAATCTTGGAGATTGATATGGAGTGTGTGGCTGTAAACAGGGTTACAACTAACTTTATAACTCCTATCCACTTGTGGTCATATGTTGTTGCAAGTGCCCTAGTAGGTATGTATGCAAAATGTGGGAGCATGCACAAGACATGTAAATTGTTTGATGGAGTGCAATGATTGCAGGATTTGCACAAAATGGGTTTTTTGAAAAGGCCTTGCAAGCTATCTAGCAAATACAATCACAATTTTTGCCAGCATCCTTCCATCCTACGTCAAAATGAGAGCTTTGGATTAGAGCACAGACATTCGTCCAACCGTAATGGAAAGATGTTTATTGTTAAATGTACTTGTAGGTGCCATGGTAGTCATGTATGGAACAAGTAGAATCAATTTTTGAATGAAATCAATATTCAAAAAGTCTAGAAATAATTTCAATTTGATAGCCAATGTTGGCATATATTATTTATTCATGATTCCTTTTGTTTAGATTGAAAGCATTTTTGTAATTATTCAAATCAACCAGAAGATATTCCTATCAAAAACGTTAATTCTTGATATTATTCGATGCATATTACCGATATATAACTATAAATAATAAAGATATATTTTAGTTGAGGGATGTGGTTGAAAGGTTGTTTAGGTAGGAAAATAATATACTAAACTATCAATAATATATTTGAAAAATATATGAGAATGTGTATCTGTGATATGCTAAAATTAAGTTACCAGCACTTTTCATCGGGAAGAAACGAATGGCTGGGTTGCATTAAATCTTGCTGCATTTGGCACGTATCAATCATATTTTTCAATAAATCACTTGCGCCCTCCCATCCTCCATTAAAAATATGGTCATCTTTCAAAGCATAAACACATGCCATCTTCCAAATTTCCTCCACACAGAAGGCATGCGTATCACTTAGAAGGTGCATGAACTGTTAAACAAAATGCCTCGAACAGATTCAGTCTTGTTTTTTGTTTTGCTTATCTGAAATTGTATACTTTTGCTTCGGCAGCGGTTGGGAGAGTAGCAGCAGATCTAAAGAAAGGATCTTCACCCATTTCCGTCTACATTTCATTAAATCTCGGAGATTGATATGGAGTGCGTGGCTGTAGAAAGGGTTACAACAAACTATATAACTCCTACCCACTTGCGGTCATATGTTGTTCCAAGGGCCCGGGTATGTATGCAAAATGTGGGAGCATGCACAAGACATTTAAATTGTTCGATGGAGTACATTGATTGCAGGATCTGCACAACATGGGTTTTCTGAAAAGGCCTTACGAGCTATCTAGCATATACAATCATAATTTTTGTCAGCATCCTTCCATCCTATGTCAAAATGAGAGATTTGGATTAGAGCGTGGACATTCATCTGACTGAAATGGAAAGATGCTTTTGTTAAATGTACTTGTAGGTGCCATGGTAGCCATGTATGGAACAAGTAGAATCATATACCAAGTGTGTAAACTTCTCGACAAAATGTTGTGCAATGAGATGATCTTGTGGATTGCAATGACTAAAGGATCTAAACAACAACATCCATCAAAGCATGATGGAACACTGATTTTTGTTAGACATGAACTATTCAACAAAATACCTCGATGAGATGTGGTCTTGTGAACTGCAATGAATGCAAGATATGCACA
The DNA here is from genome assembly GCA_018340775.1 of Taxus wallichiana var. yunnanensis. NCBI lineage: Eukaryota > Viridiplantae > Streptophyta > Pinopsida > Cupressales > Taxaceae > Taxus > Taxus wallichiana. The sequence goes on from CM031234.1 coordinate 133,380,429, forward strand.
AAATGGTTTCACTGAAAAAGGCTTTGAATCTTTCAAGCAAATACATTTGGCAGGTGTAAAGCCAGACTCCACAACCTTTGTCAGCATACTACCAGCTTCTGCTGAAATTTGAGCTTTAGAATAGGGTATGGACATCCATCAAAATATAATGGAAAGTATATTTTTGTCCAATATTATAGTTGTTAATACTGTAGACATGTATATAAAATTTGTAAGCATACACAAAGCACAAACTGTTTGACAAAATGACTCAATGATATGTGGTCTTGTGGAATGCATTTATTTCATCTATTTTATTGACATCAAAATAAAATCATAAACTAGCTTCAATTTGATATCATTTCTGGCGTAATTTGCAACTTGTACAATTGCTAATAACTCATATATTAGTGATTAACATTAATAACTAAATAATGATGAGTTATTAACATTAATAACTAAATCTCATTATTTAGTTATTAACATTGAATACTATGTAAAATCATTAACAAAATTAAAACCCTAAATATTAAACCAAAAATTAAAAACTAAAAACTAAAAACTAAAATGCATATGTATTAAATTTAAAACATAAGTAAACTTTGCTCTGCCACCGAGCTTGAAGCTTCTCAGATTTGAGTACCACTACTACAGCTGACAGTCGACAGTTCTGAGCAGCAAGGAGCGAATGTGCAGAGCCAAACACATCAAACTGTCCTGCTTTTTCGAAACCAGTCTGAATCCAGCAAACCAGTCTTCAAACTCACGTTCTCCCGCTTCTTCGAACTCACGCTCACCTAGTTTGAAATTTTGCTTTTGTTTTTCCCGTTGATTAGGATTAATGCTTTTCACTTTTAGGGTTTATATTGTAGGGATTTTTCACTTTTTTAATGACAAATACAGTGAACCAAACCAGATTTATTCGGATGCTTCAAACTCCAGGTCAAACCAGATCTGGTACAGATCTGGCCGATCCTGTTAATTATGAACAAAAGTCAAAAGCAGCAGCAACGAGGCGAATAAATTAACCACCCTACATGTAACCCTTTTTCTTATCTTGTAAAAATAAGAGGAAGTTGTTAGATGCTACTATGATATTTTGAAAGAAGAGAACATGGACAGATCTGAGGCACAATGCTTACCTCTGAATTGCGGCACTACATGAATCTTGCAACTGTGCAAGCCAAGGAGTTGAACAAAGCAGTGAAATTCAGTGCAACATATCTGACAAGCGCATTAACATGTCCAACAAACTTTGACTGATGAACGATAGAAGTGCAAAGAACATCATGGTGCACATGGTATGCCTCACACATTTTACATTGATGAGAAAGTTTGGTTGCATTTTCAAGAGGAGCATTTCCAAAGGTCCTCCATGCAAGATCAACTATTTCCCTATGGTCGATAGTACCATACACCAACTGTTGTCAACAGATAGGAATATATCCGTCCTCTGTCTTTCACCATACTTGAGTATACTCCTAGTTTAAGATGTTGAGTTACTAAATCTGTACAGACTAACTCTATTCAAGCTAGCCACAGTCTAACATCCAACATAATCAGGTCGAGTACACTTATGAGTCTAGTAGATAATGACAAAATGATTTATACAACTATCACTCACAATCGCCAAGGAAGTCATCAGCTACCTTGAGTACACCGTTCAGCAGCTCCTCTACCATTTCCTGCAACCCCAAGATTTAATGGGGACCATTTCTTTAAAAAAGGGCGATTGATCTCAGCATGTACGGAATGAATTCACAATCCATTAGAAAATCAAAAAGGATTTTTGCAATACATCATCGGTTCCTCACAATTGAATAGATTCTTCTGGTCTATTGTGAATCACACTATGGTTCACAATACATTGCAAAGCACATATCAATGCCACAGGTACCATGTGAAATACAAGAGAACATTACGATGTTAGAAAACACACCATGGGTAGCTGTCCAAGACGCATCTATGACAGATGTAGGCTATACAATACCTCACAACACAGTTGAAGGATCTGTTTGGATAATTGAATTGATTGAATTACAAAACGGTTGGGGAAATTGAATCGCCTAGTAATATATTTGGAAGTATTTAAGTGTAATGCACTTGATTCTCATCAGGCTGACACTCTATTAGCATTATTTTAACACTATTCACAGCATTCCTCCATCCAAATTGTCTGTAAAGTTCTTCACAGTCTTGTATCCACACTCTCATGGCACAGTTCTTCTTTGAACTAGGACCACAGGGATACACATTATTGCAGATCATTTTCAATATTGTAATCTTTTGTATTATACCTTGTTCAAGGCAAATAGAATAGCTATTGTTGCTATCTTTTGTTTTGTGGAATTGTAACGGAACTTCTATTTCAGTTTACATTTCCATGGCATTGTAAACTGAACTTTACAAGATATGTTTAGTGAGGAGTTGATAGCTAAAATGGGGGACTTCATCATCAAGATTAACAGAAGAAGATCAGAAATGATGAAAATAAAAGAAACTGGTTTTACTGTCTCATAGGCTATTTTTAGCCTTGTGGACGTTAAATTTTTTTCATTTCATTCATTATAACTCACATTGATTAGATAGATTTGTCTGCTAGCTATTTGTAAGTGTTCCTCTGCCACTCTTGGGCTCAGCACAATTCGAGCTCTATCAACCATAAAACTGCAATAAATGCTTTCACATTGGTAACACTGGACAGTAGGGAGAGAATACTCTTTCTACTTGAAATATCATTAATGTTATTCTAAATGCAATGATGATGTCATGAATAAGCTACGACGAGTTGTCGCCCCTCTTGGGTCTAAGTTGGGTTATGATCATGTGGTTTTTCATGATGATGAACATTTGATACATCAGTTTTGGATCTGTCAAGTTGAGTGAAACAATTTCCAATGTCAATGTTCTTGTCATCAACTTTGTTCCCAACTTGATCAACGTTGTTGGTTATGGTACATAGGGCTTTGATGAGAGAGTTGTCTTTTGTTTCAGCAGGAGATTTCTTGGACTGAAGAGTTGGGATTTGAAATTGAGCAAGTGGAATGTGTCCAAAAACAGACGCAGGGTCTGAAGAAAGTTTCTGGGGAAGAATGGGATTCTGCAAATTACCCATACTATGGTAATCAGATTCCCAATCTGAATGTCAGCAATATTCATATGTTGCAGACTAAACTGTATATTTATCCCCAAATGTCTATTAGCATGCTGAGTGCACAATTCTGCAGAAGAAAAGACCCTAGTAGGTTGGAAAATCCTAGGAGCAAGAGGGAGTAACCAAGAGTAGGAGAACGCACAGAATAAGGGTTTGATATACCTGTCAAGAGAACATTATTCATGTGCTGGAGAGCTCCTACGTGCTGAGTTTGAGGGGCTGGTATATCATTCTCAATTCCCATCTTGGCAGGATTGTTGTCATCAGTTTTTATGGGATGGTCCTCTCTGGAGGGAGACTGGTTCCTAAACATTTTGTTCTCAGCAGATATGTTTTCCATGGCCCTCTTCTGCTGTCTTCTCATACTGAATCATTTCCTTCTCACATGAACTTGCAGTTGTTTATAAGGAGTCTAAAGGCATTTGAATTTATGATAGTGGAGGGATCTTCCATATGTTTTTCAACTGACCTGATGCTTTTTTGTTCTTGATTACCATTACTATGGCAGTTAACTGTAAATGCACAATCAAAAGTGAAAAAATGAAATTTAGCATGGAAAGGTGCATTTGCTTGTTAAAGATAAGGGATCAAATGAGCAACACCATTCAAAAGAAAACAAGCCCTAGATGGGTTTGAACAGGTAAAGATATGTGTATAAAATATGTGTTCTATGTAGGGAAACAAAAATAAATGCTGGATGATAAACTAGGGGCTTCATTATTGATAAACAAATAGAAAGTAATAAATTCCTAATTGAAAACAGTTATTTTTATTTGTGAGGCGTTCTTTATCCCTAAGGCATTAGGGTAAAAATGGTTAGAACTGAAGAAGCTTGTCCATAAGAAGCTGGCATAAAAATTGATATGGTGGTTTAAAAATGGTAACGATCTTTAATGATTAATATAATCGTACTCCATTACAATCAACTATAGGGACAACATGTATGAAATGCAAAAGAAGCAACATAAGCCAACGATAGCTAGATACAATCAAACCCAAGAAACATTGAGGAATATATGAATGATAAAAGGATAGGTCTCTCAAAAGAAACCAAGAAAGCATGAAAATAAAGAGTCCAGACTCCATACTAAACAATAATCCAAATGAAGAACATTATAACTCCAATACTTCACGACAAGAGAAACCATGCAGGTAAGCGATTTATGAAAAAGTGCCCAACTTAGAGGTTTGATTCTTTTGTTCTCCGGGGATGGGTATACATAAGGTACTCAAAATTTTGAAAATTGTTTCGCCCAACACAATGGATCCAAAAATAGATATATCAAATGTTCATCATCGTGAAAGGCCACATTACCTCAACCCAACATAGACCGAGAAGGATGACGAATTGTCATAGCTGATTTTGTAATATCCCACTACTGAGATCAATGCAAAATATACAAATCAACAACTCTTCAACACTCCAATCAAATGGTAATAGCAGAACTTAATCAAAACTATGTGAACCAAACACCTAGATGACTCAATAAACCCAATTTAAAGGGGTTTAATGGCCTCTAACGAGTTGCTCACTCACAGCTGAAACTATACTCCTTAGAAATCAGACTTCTTTGATCAATGAGCTCATGCAAACATACTCTAAAATCAACCCTTTGAATACACAGGAACATACAACTATCAACTGCCAATGTGAGGATGTTTCAGTCATGCAATCAGCTATGGATCACTCCCAAAATCATGCTAAAAACAGATCTCTATACATAGTATAAATCTGCCATCAGTTGGTATATATAATCCACTACAAGACGCTGTCAAAAAGAAGGTTAAAACATGCATACAACTCAGATTATTTTACTTCTACAGATCACTGATGGAGTCGCTGTTTCAGGGAGGAAGATAGATCTAATAATTAATAACTATGGACCTCTAGACGAACTCGCTGGTCAAGGAGAGAACAGCAAACTCTATTGATAGAAGTCAGATTATTAAGCATGTAAACCCACTACCAACTTGTCCACATATATGGCTGTAATAAAGGAGATAAAAAACAATGCATTAACTCAGTCGACCCACTCCAGTAATTTTCCAAATCAGTCCACATGCATAATAGTAGAAGTCTCTGTAAATAAGACAGTGAATATCAATCGGATTTCTTCTAAAAATGCTCCCAAACAGTTACCAAACATGCCCAGGCTGGTTGCTGGCAATTAGCACACTCAGCAGTCATAAAAATATTCAAATAACTATCCCAGGCATACGCAACAGCTAAGGAATAAGATCCCACAACCCATTAATTGGCCATTGTATTCAAATCAATCCCCAAACACATCATTAAGCAAGTCGCTTCAATAAAGTTGCTACAGCAAGGGCACAATAAAGTGCAAAAAGGTTGATTGATCCACACTGCTAAATGCATGCAACAGTCCACAATGAAACCAAGGGAAATCGCTAGGGTTTGGAGGAATAATTCACCCAAAATCAACTTGCAAAACACTCACAAAACCACTTATTTTTTATCACAAACCAGCTGCTACAGTGATTCGCTACAGTAAAAACATGCAGATTTCAATGGCAAACTTCATCTAAAAATTATCTAAAGCCAAAGACATGGATCTCACTTGAGATTGCACAAATACTTCTTCAAATAGATTCTCAATAACCAGCTCAATACAACCTCCCACGCAAGAGAGAGAGAGAGAGAGAGAGAGAGAGAGAGAAAACATCAATGGGCATGCATCCCAACTCCAAGCATGGAGCATAAAATAAATATCATCATAACATAATAATAATAATGATCCTAGCACTCCTTTTATAAGCAAGGAGGCACAAAATTCGAAATCCCTAGGAGAGGGAAATTATTAAATAAAAGCAATTTATTTTCCCTAGGTGTGGCATCCCCTTTTCAAAGGGTGATTTTATCAATAAAAGCCACCTAAATATTTATTTAATTAATTCCCCATTTAATTTTTATATTTTGGGAATTAAATAAAATAATCTTAATAATTAAATAATTATTGCTCCAAGCAATAATATTTAATTATTTAATAAAAATGTTCCCCTTGCAACATCCCGAAGCCCATGGGGAAGTATAGGCTAAGGGTCTTCAGAAATGGGGACATTACAAAGTTTATTACATCATCATTTTTTTATTAATTACAAATAGTTTTGAAGGAACTATACCCTATTACAAAAGAGGTTCAACAAATGGATAAACAACAAAAAGTAGCAAAAGAGGATCTAAATCCAGATATTACAATAAGTCTAGCAAGAGTCAAAAAGAAACTACTAAGAAAAATCAAGATAGGGATAAAACTGTAACTAAACAACAAGAAAACAACATATTAACAACAACAAAACAACTTAAGCGCATCCAACCTGCCCAGAAGGTGTTATTTCTTCGAAGCCCTATTATTCTTGATTGGATTGTCGGAGGGAGGTAAAAGCGCCAGTGGTGACATTCGTGAGGTCATTTACGCCAACTCGTGAGATGACCTGGTTTCTTTCCTTTGTACCCCAAATGTCCTCAGGGACTCCACTCAAGATAGTGATGCTTTTGACTTGTTGATCAAGAAAATCACATATAGCTTTGAAGATGGCCATATTGTGATCGTGTCTATCCTTAGATTTCCCAAGTCTATTATCCAGGGAGTTCAATTTCTTGTATATTTCCTCGTTTGATCTATCCCAATACCAACATCCTCATTCATCTTTCTTTTCCCCTTTTGCTTATTTAATTGATGCAGATCTTTTTGATACTTTCCACCTCATTTTCCAACATTTCCATTCTATGGAGAAGATTTTCCTTCTCTTGTTGAGTAACATTGTCCTACCCTGCATTACTAATGTGTAAAAATTGTGTGCTATTTCAATATCCTTGTTGCTCCTAAGGACATGACCAGAGGGAGATGGGGTCACTTTAGAGAATGAAGGGTTTTTAGTCTTGACATTTCTATGACTGGGAGTGGTGGTCGGGTTAACAAAGTGGGAAGAATGGGAATGGGGGGTGCCTGGGGTAAGCGGGAATGGCAGAAAATTGATGAGGCAATGCTTGTGAAGGAGAAAGATGAGCCCCTGGTGGAGGGGAATGGCCCTAGTACGCTTTTGAAAGTCAAGAATGGAACGCTCCATTGAATTCAAGAGATAGTGCGGGAAGCATATAGAAAAATTTCTCCTAAAATGATTTAGAAATATCAAGTGTTTTGTGGAGGCAAGTGATGTACCGACCTTCAAGGGAAATAAACCGAACCATCATTTTGGTAATTTCATCAAAGGGTTCTGGTATGGAACTTACCTTAATGCCAAAGCCATAACAAAGAGGAGCTCCTCCCTTGTTCAACAAACTTCTTCGCTTTAGCATTTTGTCTACCCTTTTGCTGAAAAACTTGATTCCATCCAAAGCTAGACCCGTAACCTTGGCAATAAGCTCCTCATTCACCAACACTTTTTGCCCTCCATACCTAACCTTCCTTTCTTTCCAATCAGAGCAAAACGCACCAAAATGTTCTGGTCGTGGCCTTGGATTTTCTCGATAAAACTGGTGACACCCCCCATTTGAAGATAATTCCACATCTCAACATTATCTTTCCAAGTGGGATCACAGTTGGGCTCTAACTGACACGGAGCTCCCCATTTTCCTACCTCTGCGATTATCCTGCTTGAAACCACCCGTAAATAAGTTGTTTTTGTCTTTCCTAGACCGGTTTTTAATCATCCAATTGCAAGTCCATGGAGCATGCGAATTTTGATGATTATAAATATAATTACTCCTCTCACATGTGCTAACTTTCTTTTCCATTAAATCCCATGAAATCTCATTAGTGATTCTACATAAGATGTAAATGCTCATATTTATCCTTGGTAATAGAATTATGTACTTCAATAGGGGTGTTTTTCTCATTATTCCAAGTGATGAAGTTATTATTGGTACCATAATTAGCTAAGGTGTCCGCCACCCTGTTGCCCTCTCTATATGTATGGCCAATTTTAATACTTTTGAAGGTATGGCATATATTAATAGATTCTTGAATGAAATCTTTAATAGTCCAACTTGGAGGATGTATCTGATTAAGATGATTTATAACATTCAAGGAATCACCTTCAACAATAATGTTCTGAATGTTGCAATCCTTAGCAAGTCTTAGTCCCCATAAAGCTGATAAAGCTTCAGATAGTGATTGGTCTGATTTCCCATTCGCATAATAAACAACTAAACAACCTTTGTGATCTCGAATTATTCCTCCACCCGCAGCTGCCCTGGTTGCCCTCGAGAGGCTCCAATCAAAATTGAGTTTATGCCAAGAATTGGGAGGGATCCAATGAATCAAGACCGTCAATGGTTTGAGTTCTCCATTTCTGGACATTTTCAATGTCAATCTTCCAATTTGAAAGTATAAACTCTTCATCTTTGGGATATTTCTTGTTCTTGGGTGGTTTAAATCTTTCAATATTATCTTTAACTGCATTACCAATTTTAGTAAAGCTTGTCTTGCATGTTTGTCTCTGTTGTTTCTAAATATTATGTCATTTCTGTCTTTCCAAATCCTCCATATAATATGGGGCATAACCAGATTTCCATAATCTCCTAACAATACAAGTGCTTATAAGGAGGATCCCACTATATCCAAGTTTGAAGAAATTCCTTTGGCACTGTCCAACAAACATTGAACTTTGAAAAAGCATAACTCCAGATCTTTGAAGCGAACTCACAATGTAAAAATATGCTTGATGTCCTCAGCCTCTTTTTGCATAGGCAACACATGTTTGGCATTATAAAGCCTCTCTTGATTAGGTTGTCATTTGTGAGTATTCTTCCTCTGAGAACAAGCCAAAAAAAGAAATTTACTTTGGGAGTTAGTTCAGGCATCCAAATCCTGCTCCATTTGAAATCACAATGGATGTTTTCAAAAAAGGAATTGTATCCTGATTTGATAAAGTGTATTCTCCATCACATGAGTTGTTCCAAACAAGCTCATCCTTGACATCAATTTGATTCAGGGGTATGTTATCCAATCTCTTGAAGTGAGGAGATTATGAAATTTAGATCATTCCTCTCCACCTTAAGTTGCTTCCATCTTTTTTTACCCTCCATTTCAATGTAGTCTTTGACTTTAGTTCCATACTTGTGTGCTAAAATATCTTTGATAGAACCAAATTTATCATTTAAATTAAAGCTAGTCTAGTTATCACTCCAAAATTGAATATCCCTGCCATTTCCCACTTTCCATTTACATCCTTGTTTGATGAAATTCTGATTTGTATCAAATTATTCCAAAAATAGAACCTTGAGGTAGCTGATCATCATAAAGGAAAGAAGTTACTTTTTACTTTGAGCTAGATATTTGGCCTTAATTAAATCAATCCAAGGTTGCTCCTCAGTAAGCATTCTCCAACCCATTTTTGCAATTAAAGCCATATTCATTTTTCTGATATCCTTTATGCCTAGCCCACCTATTCTTTTAGGTGTACATACTTGATCCCATGCCACCAAGTGGTATCTGAATCTTCCTCCGTTCCCTGCCATAAAAGTGCTTTTGAATCCTTTCAATTTTGTCCCTAAAAACAACAGGAATGCTGTATAGAGACATAATGTAAATAGGTAAATTTTGCAGAGTGCTTTTGATTAGAAGACATTTTCCAACACTGGATAGTATGGCCCCTTTCCATCTAGCCATTTTCTTTTGAAATCTTTCAAGTAAACCATTCCAAATTGTGGTAGAATTTTTTTGTTCCAAGAGGAAGACCCAGATATGTTGTGGGTAAAGAATTAATTTTGCACCCTAGAATTTGAGCAATTCTTTTTGTCTTTCCAAAGGAGTATTAAAAAAGAAGATGGAACTCTTATCAAAATTTATCTCTTGCCCTGAGGCAACCTCATAAAATTTCAGAATAGATTTAATAGCCTTAGCTTCAAGGATAGAGGCCATCAAAAGTAGAATTGTGTCATCCGCAAATTGTTGATGTGAAGTTGTTTGGTTTGTAGAAGTAGGCCTAATTCCTTTTAAAAGCCCTTCATTAATGGCTTTGGTAATGGATTTGCTAAGACTATCAACTATTATAATGAAAAGTAAAGGGGATATAGGATTACCCTGTGTTAATCCTCATCACAAGCAAAGAAGCCCACCGCTCACCATTAACCACTGGTGTGCAGATTTCATCCCGAAATCTGTGACTACCCTATTCAAAAATTTCGTACTTTTAAAATAATGGGTCATTATGTGTTTTTATTGCTTGAAAGTTCTCAGACAGGTCGATATTCCCAAAGAGCCATATTAGCCGCTTTTGCCAAATACCCAGATGCCCAAAATTGTTATATTCGTCGCCGGGATTTGTCTCATGAAAAGTTGTATTTAATTATTTTGAGCCCCGTATGAGGCTATTTGCGCTCCGTTTTAACTCGTTATGATCGAACATATCATTATTCCTCAGCATAAGAAGGATTTTAACTAGGAATAAGTTTTGGGCTTTATTTGTGACTTTTGACAATTTTTCGTGTTTTTTGTTTTTTACCGCTTTTCTGTCAGAAATTTCTCAAGAACAATTCCTTTCACTGGGTAAGCCCAATTTTTGGCCCGGAGCACTGGAGAACATATACACACGTTATGCCCAGAGGAAGTCACCATCTGAGGTCTAGATCACTGGGAAAAAGTGAAGTCATGCACGGGAAAAGCCCCTTACTGGGTTGGGCGCATTTTTGATAAAAAACAAAGGATTCAAGTGCAGTGGGAAAATTAGAGGCAAAGAGAAAGGCGAGAGAATTTATTGTTTGTCTTGCAGGTAAAAATTCCCATAGTGAAATAAAAGAAAAGTGACTTAAGTGAAATCATGGGATTTTATCATTGCGTCTGCAGGTAAATAATCCCATTGTCAAAGTCAAATCACTTAAGTGGATCATAGGATTTCGGGGCTGCCTTGCAAGGTAATAAATCCCATTGTCATAAATTCTTTAAAATAGAATTCTATTACTCCAAAAAGTGCGACCCATCTTGGGTGAATAATAATGCATTAAATAAATATTTGTTAATATTTATTCACCCAATTTTGGCACCCAAACTTGTGGAAAAGTCAACAAAGGGAAGTGGACATAAGGAATTTAAAAATAGAATTCCAAAATTAAATAAATTTAATTTATTTAATGTAGCCCCTTTTGAGAAGGAATTAATACTTTTTAAAGTATTAAATGATTATATTAATTCCTATTTTCAATGGCTATGGTCAAAGCACACTGTGAAGCTTAAGTGAAGTGAAGTGTGGATGATTAAATTGAATTAATTTAATTGATTGGATGGTTGTCCTTAAACATGCTATATTTAAAAGAGAAGAGCTTGATTTTTAATTAATTAATTGCCTTTAATTGTTAGGGCAATTATTAATTATAGAATGTGAGGGTTATATAAGTATGGGTAGCCATATGGGTGAATTATTTAATTCACGGGTAAAGAATCGCAGCTAAGAGGAAAAGTGCGCCCCATTTCAAGAAGGATTTTGCTCAGGTGCAAGGTGGCAACAAGGCTAAAAGCTTCCAAATTTGGCGTATGTTTTCAAGGAGGTTGATCTTTGTCACATAATTGTTTCGTGATAAGTGTTACAAAGCTAAAGAATTCATTACGTGTGTTTTTCAAAAGAAAAGGAACTTATATCAATGTCCAATACATTGAATTATTCCTCCGAATCTAAAGGATTATCCAGATTCGCACGCTTTGAAGAATTCAGTCAAATAAGAAGAAAAAGAATTGTTCAGACAAAGATGACAAAGCCATGGCGAAGAAAGATGAAAAGAAAGCACAACTGAGTCATGCATCACTTCTAAATTTTCGAGATACTAGAGACACGGATCTAGGCTCAAACCTCTCTAATCGAATTGACAGACAGATCCAGAAAGCAGAAAGACTTCACTCATATGTGCAAGAGAAACTTCACTCATGCGTGCGCAGATTAAAAGCAAGTGGAATTATTCGAGCCGCAACTTTTCCATCCATAGCCCATTGCCAAAGTTTGTTACGCAGTGCAGATCCATATCTAGATGCAGATGCAGATGCAAATCCATATGCAGATCCAGATCCAGATCTCATAGTTACAAAAGCTTCCAAAGCACAAAGGCTTCATCCTCTTGTTTCAAATGCAGCCCGTGAAGAAGTCAGTGCATGGAAAAGTCCTTCCAAGATCTTGTGCAAATGCTCCCATCTTCTAGTTGAAGCCTTCATTGAATTTTCATTTATCCGGAGTGCTTTCCAAAATTTTTAATTGCTCATATGCAATTAAAAATAAGGATGATTAGTTATTTACAACAAACAATGCATTGATGCATGTACTGGAGAAGAACTGTAAAAGCTTCAAGGATAAAAGAGAAGACAAGGCGAAGGCAAAATCCAGTTGTTTCCAATTCTAACTTGTTGTTTCCAGATCCAGCTATTTCTAGATCCAAACTATTTCAGATCCACTACTTCACCGCCCAATTCTAGCTTGCTTCCGAGATCCAGCCTACTCCCAGATCCAGTTTGGTGAGAATCAAAGGCAAAAGAATTAGTGCAGTGCACATAAAAAGAACAAGACTCGTAGCTTTCCTCTTCCTTCTTCTTTTCTCCGACAAAAAATTGAGCGATCAATTAAATTATACAACTTAAGTGATTGGTTTAAAACCATTACTTCAAGAAGTCAACTACTGAGATAGGTGGCACGTGTAAAATAGAAGGTTCTATTTTCGCCGCAAATTATACATGTCATGCGAAAGAGGAATTCCAAGAGGGAGATCGCTAGTTGTTTCTTTTCCAACTTCCACATGTGCCGCTCAACTAAAGCTTCCAACTTGTAATTGCCCCTCTACATTCTATAAGTAGAGGAAGAACCTCGGGTTAATGATTAGAATTTGTAGAAGCAATCTTGTGATCTAGACTTTGTGCCGAACCCCGAGAGCAACTTGGAGCAAAGGAATACAAAGGAGCAGTGTTTCCGGAGAACTTTGTGTCACTTGTATTGTGTTTCTTGCTTTTAATCTTAGATCTCTTAATAAACTGTGTTATTTTAGATCCGGATCTAGAGCTACCTTTGTTTTAGAATTCCGTGTGTTCACATTTATTAAGTTTCTTTTATGTGCATGCAATTAGCTCTACTATCTACTAATTGGGATGCACATCTTCCGCATTTCTTCTTCTCAGTATTTCCTTTACTTCCTTCTTCTATAAAATACTTTCTTTTCGAACAACCGCTTACTTGCTGCAGTAACTTCCTAGTTATGGTTTATGAACTAAGTGGTTAAAGTAAAACCCCGATAGATAATAACACATTTTTATTGACAAATCGACACGGAGCCTCACCGGTTAAATGAGGGAGATTTATCTCATGATCGCCTAGGTTTTATGCTATGTAGAAAATCTAGCCGACACCACCACACAAAATCTAGTCAGAAATGCAAGCCTTTATAATTCTTCTGAATTTATTATGAAAACCAAATTTAGCCAAAACATTGTCAAGAAAATGCCAAGAGACTTTGTCAAATGCCTTGTTCATATCAAGTTTCATTACCATGCTAGCTTTTTTGTTATTATCCATTGAATGAATGATCTCATGCACCATGATTACCCCGTCTTGAATTATCCTCCCTTTTATAAATCCAATTTGTTGCTTTGAGATCATATTATCAAGAATAGTCTAGAGTCTTGTTGCAATAATCTTAGTAAAGATTCTATAGATAACATTAACCGGACTAATGGGGGAAGTCCTTAAAATCTTTAGCATCCATTTTTTAGGAGCAAGCACAATGTGGGTGTTATTCATCTCTTTTAGGAGATCACCTATTCTATAGAACTCATTCACTGCCCTTAGTAAATCATCTGAGCATATTTCCCAAAACTTCTGAAAAAAATTAGCAAAAACCATCAGGACCTGGTGCCTTATCCCCTTCAAGAGCAAATACAGCTTTTGCAGCTCCTCCAAAGTGACTGTTTTAGAAAGGTTTTTGAATCTTTGCTCATCTATTCTGTCATTCAGAATGGCCTCTAAAAGAAAAGAGGCAACCTCTTCATTATCCGCACTATTCTCCTTAAGCAAATTTTCATAAAATCTGAGAGCTTCACTTTATATCCTTAGGATCTTTGATGACAATACCATTTCCTTTTGAAACTTCCGTTATCCTATTGCAAGCTCTATGTTTCATAGTGGTCATATGAAATAATTTTGTGTTTCTATCTCCCTCTTTTAGCCAAATTGCCTCTGGATTTAAGCCTCCAAAAAGTTTCTTCCCTACTACAGACCAGTATGCAGCTTAGATAATTTTTTTTTCCGATAATTGATCCTCCAATGACATGCCCTTTGTAGTTATTTGAGATTCCAGCTCCTGAGTTTTTTCTTTAATTCCTTTTTCCTTTCAAAAATATTTCCAAAAACTTCTTTATTCTAGATTCTAACTTGCTTTTTAACATTTTTTAATTTCTGAATTAATCTGTATTGAGCAGTTCCTCCTCCATCCCATTTCCACCATTCTTTAATCCGATCAGAGATGTCATCATGCTCCATCCACATCTTTTCAAATTTAAATGAGCACCGTGTTGGTTTAGCCCAATTGAAAAGATTTAAAACAATCGGATTATGATCTGATCCAATTCTTGGTAAAGAGGATAGATGAAAGTCCTGATGCAAAATCCAATTAGCGTAGAGATAAATGCTCTATCTAGTCTAACTGAATCATGTCACTGCCCACTCTTCTATTTGTCCAAGTGAATTGATTACCATGAAGTTCCACATCCATGAGATTTGAATCAGAGACAAAATCAACAAATTCATCCATGCCATTGGAATATCCATAATTGCCCCCTTGCTTTTCTCTAGGATTTAAAGGGGAGTTGAAGTCTCCCATAACAAGCCAATTGTCATTTTTATGATGACTTCTAAAGAGCTTTAAATCATTCCAAAGCTTCCTTCTTCCATTTACAGTATTAGGTGCATAAATGTTTGAAAGGATCCAAGTAAAATTATTATCAATAGCATGAAACTTAATAGCAAGATGGGTGTTGGTGTCAGAAATCACCATACCAGTAAGAAGATTTTTATCCCAGAAAATAGCCAAACCACCTGAAGCTCCTTGAGAATCAACAAGCAATTTCCGAGTTATCCCAGAAATTCTTTTTACAATTTTCAAGGACATTTGATTTCATTTTAGTTTCCTGCAAAATCAAAATATTAGGTCTACTTGAAAGTCTTAACTCTTTAAGTATTCTTTGTTTAGAGCTCCCATTCAACCCTCTTATATTCCAAGAGATTATCTTCATCTAAATAATATGGGGGATGTATTTTCCGGATGGCTCAATTGACTTTGAGTTCCATCTGCAATATCTTTTTCTGTTTCCTTCTTTGAAGGTCTTCCTTTTTTTGAATTGCTTCCAAAATCTACTATCCTTCTAGTAGACGATCTAGTTGTTCTGGATGTTGAGGCTCCCTAGTTTCCTATTTTTTTATCATTATATAGCGTATCCGGGATCTCCTCAAATCCTTTCATTCTTTTTTTGGATTTAACCTCTATAAACCCATTGATCGAATTAGTATCACCCTCAGAAAGTGTCTTTTCTAGGAATGGTGTAACTTCACCCTCCTTTTCTTCATGTTCTTGATCCTTGTATGGCTGTGAAATTGCTGCTTTATTACTAAATTGAAGTTGCTCACCTCCGTGCAAGAGATTTTTGTCATAGAGAATTTTTCCTCCATGAGGGTGTCTTGTTCCTTATTTTCTTTGTCATCGTGACAACTCTTCCTCTATGATATTTAAGGGATCATTCCTACCCCTCTTTGTCTCTTCTCACACTGATTTAGATCTGCTCTCATTTACTCGATCCATCAATCCAGTCTGATCTTTCATGTTCAACATGCAATCTGTATCCTTGGAAATGAGATTAACTCTTACTATAGCAGTCTTTTCATCAACCTCCATAATCACCTTCACAGGTGTTTCCACTGCTAGATCTCCTTTTGCGCTTGGGAATTCTCCTACTAGTTTTGGCGTTGGAGTTTTAGGGCGCTGAGTTTCCTACAAACCAGAGGTTTCTTGATTGGAGTTCGAACCCCTTTTTTGCCTTTCTTATATTTCAGATCTGGTTGGTTTAGAGTAATCACTTCCATTTGTTCTTTTTCCCTTCTTTCAATACCATCTGTTGGGATCCTAGGCTCATTCTCTTTCCTTATTTCAGGTGCCTCTTTAGAGCCAACATTTACCATATCATTTTTTCCCATCATATTCGCCTAAAGTAACCCTTCATCCTTGTGCTTGGCCAAGGTTGGGCATTTTCTGGTGAAGTGTCCTATTCTATGACATTTTTGCACCTCAAATGAAAAGTTTCATATTCAATCTTTTGTTGCCATGTACCAAATTTTGATTGTAAAATGATATGCTCTGGGAGTTCTTGTTCCATTTCAGAAGAAATGTAGAATCTTGCATAAGCAAGTTTGGATCTATTCCTTGTTGGTCCATCAAGCCCAATCGGAGATCCAATAGATTTAGCAACATTTAACAAGATCTCATCATCCTGAATTGAAGGGGTAGACTAGGAAGTCTACACCATACAGGTATAGTGTGTATATTCTCAGTATTGGGATCAAACCTTGGATACCACCTTTTCAAAAAAAGACCCATATTACCCATGCACCAGGGCCCTCCCGAAGCACCAATTCCAAATCAATCTGCTGGTTGAATTTAGCCAAGAAAAACCTCGTGACATGGTTGTAATATTCAGATCTCCCTTTGGTTGCCACTTTCTCAGAGCCCATTTCCTAATAGCATCAATATTAGGTCTAGAGCCCAGAAACTTACCCACGAGTGTAAGATTCGCTTTACCCAATGCTCGATATAGACAACCATCTGGCACACTGAGGTGGGTCACGCCTTCCTTATCCTTCGCGCTCGTGAACTGCACCTTTGTAGGTGATTGAGGACCCACATTCTTGTCCAGAGGTTCTTTGAGAATCTTATTCCAAGAAATAGGTGTGGATACCTTTTCTGTCTCAAACTGCGTGAGCAACTTTTCAACTGTCCGATTCAAGCAATAACCAGCCCTTTCACAGCCAGATTTGGCTGAGAAAACAGACATTCTGCAGCCAGAACCGCTGACACAACACTCACTATTATTACATCATCATTACATTTAGAATAAGATTTATGATTTTTCAAGTAGGAACTTACTAACACTCACTCACTGTTATCCTCTCTTTTGTATGAACTTACTAACACGAAAGCACTTATTGCAGTTTTAGTGCTTGTAATCAACAGCAAAAGGACTGCATTTTAGCTCTGCAGGAATGTATTCAACAGCAGAAATAATGGAACAATTACTTGACTCCCAATTTCAGCGCTTCAAAGTAGACTGAGGCAATTGAACAAATCCTTACACCTAAAAGAAACAAAAAGAGGGTGGCTGATGAGTGTAGTTTAGTGCACAACAGGCAATGCTCAAGAAACAAGTTCTGCGGCCCCAAATCTTAGTGGAGGCAACCACCAGGAGAAACACATGGAGGACAAATCTGTTTCATCCCTATTGAACCTGAATAGAATCCTCATATGCTTGCACAGGAGATGAGAAATTAGCACTGTCTAGCTGCTCAAGTGCTCCATGGATTTCAAAGAGGGGCAAAAAACAAGTGGTTTTACTCTTCTGCTGATTTTATTCTTCATAAATCGTGTAGAAACCAACATTGGCGATTCTGGTTTACATCAGCTTATAGTTTGGTTAACTGGTGTACTCTCGAGCTCCATTGACCTTCTTTTGGTCATACACGGACTTTAATATAATTTCTGTCTTTCTTTCTTTGACTGGACACAAATGGACAGGGCTGCAGAAATATATGCTTTATTTTCTAATTTTTAGCTATCTTTCAGTTGTTATCTTGATATTGCAATTCCTCATCTAAAACGTCTCTCTACTTTTTTCCATGACCCCTATTCCTTTATGGATTTGAGCTTGGATTTTTGTAACTAATGCTAGGATTAATAAAATGTTACCTTTCATCTAAAATAATAAATTAATTCTGCAATATGTAATTTTCAGATTTTGTAGTACATAATAAACACCAAATGCAATTAGAAATGCACCTTGTTGTCTACAAATGAAACTAAAACATTCATGGAATGAGGTCAAGTACTAAAGAAAAAAATGTAAATTTCATGTATTATAAGATGGCCTCTTGCTTGTGATTTTTCTATCCATTTTTTTGTATATTTCTCTTCCCTAGCAGATTTAGATGTAGATCTCTGTGTAAATTTAGCATGTTATCTTTTCTGTCTTTAACCTAAAATGCGAAATTGCCAGCTAAAAGATAATAAAGAATCCTTATCCTTTAATTGACAAGAGTAACTAGACATTCCTTTGCATTGTTATTTCATTTAAGAAAAAGGTATATCCTCGTATGAAATTAAGTTTTTATTACAGCACTGAATCACCCGAGTTTACATTGCTGCAATAAGTTTGTGATTTTTATAGTGGTTTCTTGTGTATGATACAGTATTCTATGGTACGGAATTTTACTTTCATGGGAATGACAGAGTTTGAAAAGGTGATGTTTTCAAAAAGTACAATATTTATAACAAATTTCTGGCATTAGTCTTTGAATTTTGTCAAAAATATATATTTATTATTAAGTAGATTTGTTATAAAATCTTTGATATATATTTCTGGATAAGTTTTTGATGTCTCTGACTTTTGTAGAAAAATAATATGTATTATTGAGTAGATTTATTAGTCTAGTAGCAAGCCATCTTATCGCTACTTAAATAGTCATTAATATGGTTCAAAGTAACACTTCAAGAGAATTGTAAAACGAATATCTTGTTGACTTTTATGATGTAAAATTAATATAGTATATGCATTATAACAATTACACTCCAAAATGAGAATGGTATATTGAAGCTGAACACGAGGAACATAACCAATTTCCCAAAGACATCTTCTACTTATGTTACAAAGAAATCCAAAATTTAAATGGGTTTCCAACATTGGCAAAGGTCATTATCGTTATCCACAAATGCGCAGGTTTTAGTAACATCAATGCTGCATGCCCAAAAGATAAATTTCTGCTACCCTCTATTGATTTGATGGTTGATTTCACTACCGCATACGAGATGCTCTCACTCACAAATGGATTTTCCAAATATTTCACCAATTGGGTGGAAACCATGCCTCTTACCTATTTGACGAGAGATACTCTTTCCAAATTCATCGTAATTAAAATCATTTGTAGCTAGGTATCTCTTACACATTGGTTTTTGATAATCACAGCAGTTTCAAAAACAAAGACATGAGAGACTTATGTGCAATATTCATTATCACTCACAAGCATTACATTTGTCATGTAATTCATTTACCTAAGTATATTTTTCATCTTGCTCACATTTTAGACTAGCTCGTAGTAGTCATTTACCTACACTTCATTTAGTCCATAGTAGGAATACTCGCCAAATCCAAATACTCGCTGACCCCAAAAAAAAACTTAGCAAAAACTCGCCAATATTTGGCCAATACTCGAGAATACTCGACAACTTAAAAAATACTCAAATTTCTTTAAAAAACATAAATTTTAAGCAACACATAGCTACAAAATGTAATAAATGAGCCCATAAAATGTTGGAGAAGTGTTTTCTATTAGATTTGAATACACATACAATACAAAATCGCGTCATCACGCGAATACAACAACCGGTTGATAAGTAATATGAATTTATGATGATTGACATTGAAAATATCATCATAAATTTCATATCTACGTAAGTTACAATATACAATAAATTACATTTTCCTCTTCCCCAATCTAGAGAAAAATCGGGGGAGAGGGTCTAGTGCCTCTACTAGTCCCCACACTGGCCGCGTCTCCACGCTCCTCCTAAAAGGTTGCGAATCGGCTTGATCATGGATGTAGATGATGGTGTTGGTGGCTCCTTCGCGCATGTTGGAGATCACCTCCAAAGATGTCACCACCCAATATCTCCTCGAAGTCCTCGCTAGTGCTTCTCCCTCCATAGCCTCCCTCTCAAAAGAAGCAATCTCGTCCGCGCTTGTGAATGCAGGTTTTTCCTCTTTCGCCTACCCACTCACTCGTATAGATCTATCTCATTCAAATCAATGAGCTTCTCGATGTGGCCTCAACTTTTTTGTGCAAAACCGGAGATGTAGACACAAAACCAAGTCGTTGAGCCTTTTTTGAGTCAACTTGTCTGCGCTTCTTCGTGTGAATGGCCTCAAACAAACTCCGTTGCGCTCACATCCGTAAGCGCTACAAGTTGAGATAGAATTTCGAGGGCTAACTTTTGAAGATTTGGGGTATTTCCTCCCAATCCTCCCACCAAGAACCTACAAACAAGATAATCAAAAATTTATAAGTAATTAATAAAATCAAATCAGTAACTAATAAGTAACTTGGTAAACATTCTAATTTTTATTACCTAGTGATTGTGTGGTTCTCCCTCGAATAGCTAAGACCGAAGAAAGAGTCTCCCTAGCATGTTTCAGAACTCGCAGCTCTAAAATGACAAGGTCCCTCGTCTCAACATCCGGTATCATCCTCTCAATACATGTTGAAAGGCCCTCCATAACCTCTCCATTCACATCTGTGAAGCTGTCGGAGTAGAAATACTTGGGGTTGAGGTAGTACCCCGCTGCATGAATAGGTTGGTGGAGTTGATTGTTCCACCTCCGATCAATAATCTCCCAAAAGGGACCATATCTGACGATATCCCCCCTGTAATAGTTTTGGATAGACTCTTTGGCCCTATCCATGGCCTCATATATAAACCCCATGGGGTTTTGCTCCCCATCAACCAAACGCAAAACTCTCACCAACGGCTCTGACACCTACACACAAATTAAAATGTAAGATTGCAAACTTACAATACATATTAGAAATGAAATAAAAAAGTGAAAAGTAGAACAATATATTTATAATTTAACAAATTAAAATAAAGGAATGAAATATAAATCGAAGTTTGAAATTACCTTGATGATCTCTATAGCTCTCTTTGCAAAGATATCATCAAAAACTATCTTTGCAACCCTCTCTCCGTCAGCTTTCTTTGAATATTGTGAGTCTAGCCATGCTTGACTCACAAACATTTGTTTCAAAGGTGTCAACAAACTAGAAATACTTTGCAACGTCAAGAAGTTAGTCAGCAAACTCATGGACACCGGCTCGAACAAGTTCTTTCCCCTTTGTGTGTTCTCTCATCAAGCTCAAAACCCAAGGGTGATTATATATGTACTTCGTTATGGATCTTGCATCTTCTACAACCGGCCTCACCTAATCAATTTTGCCTGTCCTCCAAAAGAAGGTCAAGGCAATGAGTTGCACAAGGAGTCCAAAAGAGTGATGGATGTCTCTCCTGCAGTAGTCTCCCAACCGCCACATATGCTGTTGCATTGTCTGTGACAACTTGCACAACATTCTGTACACCAACCTCTAATACAACTGTCTCTAACATAACACTCAAATTCTCTGCATTTTTTATTATGTTAGAGGCATCAATAGACTTTAAAAACACCATCTCACCGTTTGAAGCTGCTAAAAAATTAACAAGGGTGCGGTTCCTTCCATCTCCGATTTTTTTCCATTGTTTTCGTGCTCTTCTAAAGCATGGTAGTGGCATCTCGCAATCGCCCTCAAGTTATTTCCCACTCAAATCTTTTGGAGAGGGTGCCTTGTACTTTTTCCGCCGCAATCATGCCAACGCTCGCTCACCAAGTACTCCCAAGTATGGGTTCTTTTGTCACATCAACGACAATGTCAGGTTGTTGTAGTACCAAAAATTTGCACAAGCTTTATCCACTTCCTCGTGCATATCTTTGTTCCGTGACTATACCTTCCAATGAAGGTCAGGCTCTAGGTGTGTTCCTCGCCACAAAAAACTCGGTATGCCTTTGCTCAAACTCGATGAAGATGCGCCTCTTCCGGCTTTTCCTCTTCGTATGCGTGACCACAAGTAGAGACCACAATTGTTGCCGCATCATTGTCTAAATCCTCTTCCATTGCAGCCCCAGGTCTAATAGCTTGTGCTATGGCTGCCTTCAGCCTTGCCTTCTCTAGTTTCTTCTCCTCTAACTCTGCCAGCTCTGCTCTAATCTCTCGCTTTGCCTCTTCCGACACGTTGGGGCAAACCGTAACATCTCGGCAAACAATAGTTGAAAGGTGATATTTCAAACGATTGATGCCTCCATTCATTTTTTTGTTACAGAAAGTGCAAAAAATTTCGCCCTCACTAGCTCCACGTACAACATACTTCCATGCTATGGAACGGGCATTCGGAGGAACGGTCCCTGCTAGTGATTCAGATGCCGAACCTGATGCCGAGCCTGATGCCATTGTTAAGCTCTAATTTGCAACACAATGCACATTTAAAAAATTAGAAAATGTAAACTTAATT
The DNA here is from genome assembly GCA_018340775.1 of Taxus wallichiana var. yunnanensis. NCBI lineage: Eukaryota > Viridiplantae > Streptophyta > Pinopsida > Cupressales > Taxaceae > Taxus > Taxus wallichiana. The sequence goes on from CM031234.1 coordinate 133,402,904, forward strand.
TAATTTTAAAAACAAAATGTGCCTGAATAACAAATTTGCGTAAATAAAAAAAAATACATTACAAACATTCAATTTTACATTACATGTATTTAGAATTACAAAATGAATCGATTACAATACACATACATAAAATTTAACTAGTTTACAATGAATTTGCGTAAAAATATATATATATACATACCTCTGGCTGCAAATGAGTATAAAAAAATTACAAGCATTCGATTTTACATTACATGTATTTAGAATTACACAACGAATCAATTACAATACACATACATAAAATTTAACTAATTTACAATGAATTTGCATTAAAAAAATACATACCTCTGGCTGCAAATGAGTATAAAAAATTACAAGCATTCGATTTTACATTACATGTATTTAGAATCACAATAGGAATCTATAAAACCTAAATAATATACACAAAATTTGAAAAAACTTCAAAGAATAAAAAAACCTACCTCCAAATGCAAATCTCCAAATTCTCTCCTCGAATTCGCTCCAAAATCCACTCAACACAAGCAATGCAAGCTCAAATGGTTGTGTGAGTGACAATGAGGGAGTAGAGGGCTTTTTAAAGAGCCAAAACCGTGTAAAAAAAGCGGTTTTTGCGTGTGAAAACCGTATTGGGCGAGTTTTACCCACGAACTCGCCGAGTTTTGGCGAGTACTTGCCGAGTTAACTTGGCGAGTATTCCCCAAAACTCGGTGAGTTTTTTTTCCTTTTCTAGCGAAGTTTTCCTGCGATTTAATCGTTTTGCAAGTTTTTTTGCGAGTTTTTGTAAATTCAAGCGAGTTTTTGTGAGTATTCTATCTATGATTTAGTCTACTGACTTTACTTGGTTACACTTCTAAACATGATCATCATAGAAGCCATTTTAGCTCGGTCTTGTATATTTTCTTACATTTACCTACTAGATTCACATTCTTAGTTACAACTTAGTCAGCATCCTTATATTGCATTTTTAGTTGCATGTTACACTCCAACTACTTCTTATCTATATTCCTTGGCCTATCAGCCAATATTCAACTCTCAATTATTGTTGTTTCTTTTCTGTTTTTCATTTGGCTTCCTACTAACCAAACACTATCTTACATGCCAATTTTTTTGTGTGTACAGTCAATGGACTGCTTCCTTCCATGGCTGAATGTGTCCTTTTTAGATTTCTGGCCATGGCTGAAACTCAAAAGTGTCCCATTGAATGCTGCAAGCCGATGTCTTAATCGCAACACCATTGCAATGTTTTTCATGCTTTCTATTGATACATTATTACCTCTTTGGATGTAGTTTTAGGTTCGTTGTCATGTCCCTTTTTGGAGGCTGATTTTGAAGACCTTAACCCATTCTCTCCCCATGGGTCTAAGGAGAAAAGCAAGGGGAAGATCTGAATTATGTTTTATTGTTGTTTAGATAGTTGTTTTCATTTATTTTATCGAAGCCTTGTGCTCCAATAAAGAAACTTAAGGAGTTTAGTAATAAAGATATTATGAGCATGTAGGCTCCAAATACCCTTTAAATATTTAAAAAGCACTTACTTAAGGGGTTGGCCATCATTTCTTATGTTCATAAGCACTCCTTGTGGCTATTTAAGGAGGTTGCTTGGGCATTAATGATTCATGTTTTGGTGATTATTCTTATCTTGGTGAAAATTGGCTAATGTAGCCCTTTTACTTTCTCTCTCAAGGACGAAACCCCTTGGGTTAAGGACCTCATCCAAGGACGAAAACCCTTCGTTGGGAAACTTGTGAATGACAAAAATCCGTCATGAGGTTTTTGGCGTGTAAGCTGATTTGAAAAACAATAAAGGATTTTGGCACTTGGGAAATATTTTCATATAGGGTGTGACACGGGATCTCGTGATGGGGGTGTTGCGAGGTGCGACACGGATCTGCGTGGGCACAGTGCGACACGGGATCTGCGCAACAGGGTGCTGCGATAGGGATCTACAGGGGTGTCGGGGACCAGCTTGTGGGACAGCGGTGTTGCGGGAATAGGGCTGCGGCAGTAGAAGGCCGGGAGAACAGGGTGCAGCGGCCACTGGACAGGATGCGACAGGAGGACAAGGCTGCGGGCTGCGGGCTAGGGCTGCGAGTGGAGGACAGGGCTGTGGGCCAGGGCTACGAATATTCGTGATTCAAAGGCCAATCTTGGTAAAAGTCGAATTAAATAAGTCAGTTTCTCAGGTAGACCCACCAAACCTCCTCATTCTCTGCAGCATTCTTTATATATTTTTGTCAAATTTGGTTTCAACAAGGCATGCAAACCATGCTTAAACATGAGGGTTTCAAAGACAATCCAAATATGGCACTACAGAGATCTATTATTCAGAAACACATACAACAATAGAAAACAAAATTTTGGGAAATGTAGAAATCTTTCAAAATCATACAACGGGTACAGCTAAAAAGTTGGTATATGTGAATGCAAAACAATATAAGGGGATTCTACGACACGTAGACAAGCTAAAAACTACGAAGAACCCAAAAGAAAAACCTCACTCTGATTCTACTAAAGACAACAAACAACAAAGAGAACTTTTTTTAGAGAACATAAAATGGAAGGCAAACAATCAAGTCGAAAGATAATAAAAAGGAGTCAAAGCTGAACAAAACCGACAGAACTGCAACATACAAAGAGGAAAGGGAAGACGCAGTCCAGGACTCCAAATACCTATACAGTCCTACTTCAACTCCTCTTTTGTGGTCTTCAGAGCTATATGTGAAGGAACTCATGAACATGAAAGAAAGGCTTGGAATTTTAGAAAACCAGAAATTGCAAGAAAACAGTGAGAGGAAAGAACTCACAGAAGTTAGGTACAAGTTGGAAAGAGAAAATAAAATTCTCAAAGAACAGGTTCTAAATCTCCAAAACCTCATGGAAAGAGGGCAACAAGAGTTAATCATGCTAAAACAAGATCTGGGACATATGAAAACAGGGGGAGAAAAAAGACCCGAAACGGTAAAAGGGAAGGAAACAATTCAAATAGATGAGATCCAATCAGCAATTAAAGACATGGAAATAAAAGAAAATCAACTAAAGGATCGGATAGAAGAAGCCAAAACTTGGTCACAATTAGTAAGTGGATCGTCAAATGAACAAAGGCAAGTCATAGAGAAACACATCAAAACACAGATAAAAGAAGAGAAAGATCAACAAGACAGAGCAGTAAATTTTATTATCAAGGGTCTAAAAGATTTTGGTGAAAAAGAGAGAACTGACATATTGGCAAGAGACTTTCTTAAAGATGAATTGAAGTGGACAGGATACATACAACAAGCAAACAGGATTGGCAGGAGAACAGAGGGAGGAAAGGACCACCACGTGCGAGTGGTCATGAGAAAAATAGAAGACAAACATGCTATCCTAAAAAATAGGGGACTTCTTAGAGGCACACACATATATCTAGATGAGGATTTGACATTCGCTCAACAAGAAGACCAAAGGAAAGAATGGGAGAAAGTGAGAAAAGCAAGGGAAGCAGGAAAATGGGCACAGATGAGAAATGGGAAAGCCCAAATCAGTGATCATTTATCAAACAAGAAATAGGAATTAGGGGCCCCATGGGAATTCATGCACATAGTAAGTTGGAATTGCAGAGGATATCCATGGAGAAGAGGACCGGGTTTGGGGCCCATAGCAGAAGGGAAAGATATTATTATTCTTACGGAAACACATGAGCACGAAGGCTGCAAGGTTCCAGAATTTGAAGGCTACAAGAAAATTTCAGTTTGGAACGAAGGGAATGAAACAGGGAAAGGCCATGGCGGAATCACAGTGTTAATCAAGGAAATATGGCTCGAAAATGTCAAAGTTGAAAAAGAAGATCCAAATAAGCAATACATATGGCTGAAAATAACAGATGACAAGACAACAATCAGATTAGCTGCCTGTTACTTTGCACCGAAAGGTTCAAAGACATATAAGAGAAGAAATCTAGATAGCGAAGATCCATACGCTTCAATAAAAAAAGACATTTCTGTTTTCAGTACATCTGGAGAAATAATTCTATTGGGTGATTTCAATGCGAGGACTGCAAATAACCAATCTCTTCAGTTGACCAGCTTAGAAGGAGGTGAAGACAATCCGTTGTGGCTTAAAGAAGAAGAGAACAAGCTTTGGGAAAGATTATCTCAAGACGGTAATGGAGGGGTGTCACATTTTGGGGTTGAGCTTCTAGGCCTATGTAGCTTATACAACATGGTCATTTGCAATGGCATGAGGGCTTGGCCCAGATCAGGCAATATCACTTGTAAAACATACAATGGTCAAAGTGTAGTAGACTATGTAATTTGTTCTCAAAGTTTTATCTCCACGCTACTTGAGTTTGAAATTGGAGATTGTCCTATCGAATTAAAATCAGATCATAGTCCTCTCTTGATAAAGCTTGGGACCGTCTTCAATCAGCAACAAAGGAATCAAGCTCATCACATGCAAAAGGCATCTCAAAAATAGGGAAAAATCATTCTCAATAAAGAAAATCAGAAATATTTGTTGCAGCCCTTAAGCAACAATTTCAGATAATGAGGAAGGATATAGAGAAACAACGTCCAAGGGAATGAGTGGTTATATACGTAGTAATCTGTTGATATCCTTAATCCAAAAGGCTCTAAGTGTTTGTGAGAGATCTAAACCTAGAAAGGGAGCGGCAAATACTTTTCCGACAAACCCGTGGTATGATGAAGAGTGTAAAGCTGCCAAGAGAGCTTTGAAAGAAAGTGGGATGAACAAAGAAAATAAAAAGACTTATGAGAGATTGGTACAACACAAAAAAGAAAGCTATGTGTGCAAGAGAAGGACAATTAATTTCTCTTGGAAAACACAACCCCAAAGGTTTTTGGAAGGAGCTGCAACAAAAGAAAAAATACATAGAAAATAATATCACAGGTAATCATTGGTTAGAATATGCAAGGACTCTTTATGAGCGTCCCCAACAAAAAGATATTCCTCCCATAATCAAGACTTCGATTGAGCTTTTTTCGACAGAAGACATCAAGCAGGGCATAAAGAATCTAGCAAGTGGTAAAGCTCAAGACATCGATGGTCTACAGGCTGAATTTTTAAAATGGGGAGTTGAGGTCCTCACGCCACACATCAGAAAAATATTCAATGATGTCAATCAGAATGGCTTTCCGACAGAGTGGACGACTAGCGTTGTTATTCCTCTATTTAAAAGTGGTGACATTAATAATCCGTCCAATTATCGCACCATTATGATCAACCCTCTTCTTGGTAAACTTTTTGGAGGCATGATAGAACGGAGAATCAGCAGTTGGGCTGAAAGAGAGGGTAAAAGAGCAAAAGGGCAAGCGGGATTCGACCTAAACACTCAACAATTGACCATTGTATCACTCTTAGGCATTTGATTGAGAAGGTTTGGGACACCCAAGGAGAAGAAGCTTTTTGTTGTTTTGTTGATTTCAAGAAAGCTTTCGACACAGTGCCCAGAAAGAAACTTTGGAACAGGATGGAGGAGCTTGGGATTCCAGATGAGTTTAGAGCAGCAGTTCATAAACTGTATGAGCAGGTCAGAGCTAAAATCAGAACCAGAGAAGGTATGTCCGAGTGTTTCGGCAGTGACATTGGTGTCAAGCAAGGTTGCCCTCTTTCTCCCACCTTATTTGGTCTATACATTGACAAGCTTGAAGAATGGTTAAACAAAACTGAGGGAGGAGGTATTCAGTTAGCAAGTTACGTGGTGAAGTTACTTCTATATGCTGATGACCTTATCCTAATTTCAAAAACAGCCCAAGGATTGAGGGAACAACTAAAAGCACTAGAGCTCTTCTGCCAAGAAGTCGGGATGCAAGTGAACACTAGCAAAACAAAAATCATGATTTTCTCCTTGAAAAGGAAAGAGAGACAAATTAACTTTCTTTTTGAAGGGAGCCCTTTGGAAATAGTCACTGAATACAAATATCTTGGGATTGACTTTCACCACAAACTTAGCTGGGAGACTTGTAAAGCAAAAAGGATACAGGGAGGTTGGAAAGCATCTTACCTACTTCAAAACAGGTGCAGGAAAGCTGAACTTTGGGACTGGAAAACTAAGAAAACCCTTTTTGGATTGTTGGTCACTCCAGTTGTTCTATATGGCTGCGAGGTTTGGGGAAGTAGCATGTCAAATCATGGGTGGAGACAAAGATAGAAAGAATCCAGAAACATCTAATCACAAGCACTCTTAAAGTCAAATCAACTATTCCTTATGAGATCCTGTTGGCTGAAGCGGGTACTTTCCCGTTGGAAGCTTCAACAGTATCTCGATGATAAGCTATTTGAAAAAAGTTGAAAACATGGACAATCTTCGCTAGCCCAAAATAGTTATGGACGATACTTTGGAATGTAGAAAAAAAACTGGATGAATCAGAATACTAAATGGATGAACAAATGGGGCATCAACTTGCAAGAGTGTCCTAACAGCAACAGGGAAATAAAAAATTATGTGATAGAAAAGTTCAAGACTGCCATGTGGACTGGTCAGATTGACCGAAAGAAAGCGCATTATATTAAAGAATTCAACCCCACTGGGGAACATGATGAAAAAGCTTATCTAGGGGCAGCTATCAAGGGTAAAGCAAGGATCCTAGTGGCACAGTTAAGGACCGGATCGCATCATCTCCGATGTGAAACCGGTAGATGGACTATTCCAAAGGAAGACTGGGAAAGGAGAATTTGTCTTTTCTGCAACAAAGGAGTTGTCGAGACAGAATGACATTTCATCATGGAGTGTTCGGCATATGATGATATTCGTATTCAATACTAAAAACAACTTGAAGGTGGACGGACTTGAGGAACTCTTCGAAGGAACAAAGCTTCAAGCGACCGCGGGTTTCATCCTAAAGATTCACAGCCGAAGAGCGGATATTGAAAAGAGTTTGAAATCTGATTAATATCTCAGTTTTGTGGTCCCATAGACTCTTCAGTCTCGTGGACGTCATTAAAATCTTTCATTTCATTTCATGGTCTCTTTTGTGCATTATTTTATTTGTTTAGAGTGGAGCGACCCACTTGGAGATGAATATTTGGTATGTGTGATGTTCATTTGGAAAATCTGAAATTGTTATCTTGTTCTCCATAATTTATAAGGCCAATATCTCGAGTTTCATGAATTTTGGAGCTTCCTAAGTTAAGTTATGAATTTTTAAAGTAACTCTGTAGACAAGGGTTTTATAGAAATTCATATCTCCAAATCTAGGGCATTAAAAATCAGTTTTCTTACATGAGATGATTGTTGGTGATATATAATAATTTTAGAGATTTAAGTGGAGCTAATTCGAAGGGTTTTGAAGGCACAAAAGTGGGTTTGAAACCCCAAATCAGGTCGCTGCCCTAGGAAGGGTTTAATTTGCAAATTTGCAGGTTATAACAACCATCTAACAACAGTTCCATAATCTGATTTTCGAGTTACATCTCAGCTTTTGGTCATTTCTTGAGTCCCCCAAAAAGGGACATTACATTTGTTCATCATTATATCGCAATAGATTACACCCTTGACTAGGGAAATCTAGGCACCACCTTCCCTTTTATCTCACTTCCCTCTTCCGACACATCAAGGTTGGTTCAAGATTGAACTCTTTGATAAGGTGCAAGTATACCTAAGTATCCAAGCATCTAGACCTTAGGTTCCCCATTCTCGGCCAAGTGCAAGTTCTCACATGTTAAAACCTTTCAAATTTGTTGTTGGTCCAAATCGGCAAGGAGGAGAACCAACTATTACTAATCTAGCATTTGACATCCGTAAGTAGGAGAACACTACAAGTCATGAAGTCAATAAGAAAAAATCTCGAAAGCCATATCATTAAGTCGAAAAAAACCATTGGTACATCTCCAACTCTAGTTGACATCTCAAACTCCACAATTGGTCTCACTAAGATCCAAATGTTCATTGGACTGTGATACATCAATATTCTAGTGTAAAGAGGCCCTATATACATCATTCATGTCGCCTTCCTTAACACTAAATTAGTTATCTCTCGTAGTGACTATTAATACACAAAAGTAGCACCTAGGATTTGATCATGGAAGATCAATAATTTTGACTAACATGGGATTGTCTCCAAGTATGGGACTTGCATCTTAAGTTAAACCTCTAGAGAAGACTGGTTCCTCAACCTATAACTAATGCTAACACTACTCCTATAGCTGAAAGCACAACTATCTAAGCCTAAACTAGTCATTCACAGGGACTAGAGTTAGAGAGATGCATGGAAATGAAATCCTAAGCTAAGAAAGAGGTAATAACACTAAGAAAAGGGGGATAAACACTCTCCATGAGGGAAAACAAAGAGGAAATGCAGAAGGAGAGGTCAGACATAGGTGACACAGACCAAAATTGCATGAGACCCTCCATTTTGCACACAAAACACTTCCAAAATGAAACCTGCAAAGGAGAAATACATGCACAACATATTGCAATGTCTCCAAAAGGACTATTTTTGTCCTAAATGGATTATAGGCAAATCCCAACCACTAAATGCAATTTATAGAAATTATGACAAAAAGTATCATGTAGATCTGAATTTAATAAGGGAATGACGACTTGCATAAGGTATGGAGATCACTTTAACTGATATAAAACCACTAACTATTTAGCTCAAACAAATAATTAATTATTGCCAAGGTGAACTAACAAAGAAATACCAGATTTAGTCTTCAGAATGGGCTGTATTTATTTTATAAAATTCTGCAGATGGCTGCCTCAGACACAGCTGTAAATGGCACTTCCTCAGCTCCAAAATTTTTGAAAAATAGATATTTTGATTTATAAAAATCAGGAGTATGATCAGCAACTGAAGCAGGTCCAAAATATCCTTAAAGCACCATATATCAACTCCTTAGGTGGTCGCTTCACCTGGAAAAGGGAAGAGAATATAACAACAATTTTTCTTTTCAAACCCTTGATCAAAATCTGCACTATTACCGCCTTCAACCGCTGGAAAAATACTGCTAACCAAGTGATCTGCAATGGAAACCCCAAGGTGGAGAATCCTCTCAACTAGGAGAAGGGTTTTCGTCCTTCTACTAGGTCTCTTAGAGGGTTTTCGTCCTCAAGAGTGAATCTCTAAGGGTTTTTCGTCCTTAGAAGATTTTAGATGCAAGCTCGAAGCTTTACGTACAAATCAGATTTCATAAAATAGACAAGTGATGTGCTCCTCAAGCAAGTTGACTTGCTTATAGAGCTAATGGACCAACTTGCCTCCCTTAACATCCAATAAGCTATTAGCCCCTCATTTAATGTTTTCTCCTTTTGATCCTTCCCATAAGGAGGTTGTATTTTTAGGGGGAAATTAGACTTTATAAGGTGGCTTTGGCTTTTCCTAATTTTATTTTGTTATTAAGTCTATAATAATTTTATTATACGTGCCTTTATAATAATTTTTTTATTCTTTTATTTGCACTATGATAAATCATTATGACTTAAGTTTTCTTGTGTTTATTCCTTAGCCGTCGGGAGACAAAATGGGCTAAGGGTCTTCGACTATGAAGGTGATATAACAAATACTAACAAATGGAGAGGCAAGAATGCAACAAAAACATGAGATAGGGTAAAAAGAGCCACAAAACAATATTTTATTCCCAAAGGAGTATGCACCATAGTTACCACGTCAGGAAATCCGGATTCGTTCGGAGGGCAAAAATACGAAATCCGGAATTCTTGAAAAAGTTTGGAAAAATCTAGTCCGAAATATATATGAGTTGAATTTTATAAATATGAAAATTTGACAAATATAATGAAAAAATTAATAATGTAATGTAAAATGTTATATTTTTTAATATATAAGGTTGATAGTTGATTTTTTTTTCTAGAAAACTACAGAAATTTTTAAAAATAAAAAATAATTTTTTTCCTAAAGTAGGGCCAACCGGACAAAATTTATCCGGGACGGCTGAAAAATCTGGATCCGGCCGGATTTGGTAACTATGTTATGCACAAACCATTAAATTTGAAGTAGAAAGCAAAAGAACACATTGCAGAAGCCAAATGGAGGTTTGTAACCCATATTTGCTTAGAGCAACATTTTGGCATGATGCCCTTGCAAATTGAGAGAATCCAACTCTTTACAAATGAGTGATTTTGCAAATATATAGAGATAGAGGAGGGAAGGAGAGAGGGCATACCAAATTCCACACCAACCGCCCACCAAACATCATAAATGCCTACAAACACACATGAGCACTTGACAAAGGCCATTCCTCTACGCCATTTGACTTACAAGAGGAGTTATGGGCACCATGAAGCAATAAATTTGGTTGGTAGAGTGGTTATATGCATGTAGATGCAAAAACTGTGCTTTTTCCCTGCAAAACCCGTGTTCGCATTTTTCACCCTCAAAACTCAATCAAAACTTGGGTTTCTTTATGCCAAAATAAAGCCCTTGAAGAGACATCCAACACCGGTGATTTTATATAATTTGGAGTTACGAGTCAAAATTATAGCCCTAAAACCAACTTCGCCTTATTCCACAACTTTTACAACATTATGCGGGGTTTCACTTCGTTTGGCGACATTTTAATGTTACATGGATTTTGAAAACTCTGTTATGCGCGTGAGTCTTTACTCCGTGTATCGACGCTTTTGCAACCCGCGACCATGTTTCTTTGTTTCACGAAAAATGTCTTCGTAATGCGGCTTTTGAACATTGTGCGGCCTTTCGAGACACTAACCGTGACTATTTTCCTTCGTTTAGCGGACCTTGAAAACTTGCATGAACACTACATTTGGGAAACCCCGAAACATTGAATTGTTAGTTCCATGACTTCCAACCTAAATCGCATCCAAATTCCATTTCCTTTATTCGCAACTTTGCTTGACTTGTCCTCCATGTATCGTGACTCTTGTTAAGCAAACTTCATCCTTTGTTGCGCGGCATTGTTACAACTCGCCGAACACAAACTCCACCAAGATCCGCTCAAGTCCCGAGCTCAAATTCCTTTGTTTCGCGGGTTAGGAGAACTCGAAAACATTAAGTTCCTGCATTCGCGGAAGATTGAATTTTAGTGTTCCACGACATTTCTGAGCAAAATTTTCCCAAGTCCAAAATTGAATTTGGAGGTTGTCAAAATAGCTTGGGGAGTTATTTTAGACAACAATTTGGCAACTCAACGGGACTATATTCCCGCTAGATAGAAGATCGGTTGCCTCAAAGCAATCCATCGGGAATGGAGTCGAGTCTAAAAACTTGAAAATGTAGTTTCCCCTTTTCTAACTAAAAATAATTAAGAATATTCTAAGTTGGGCCTAGTCAATTCTTATTTTGGGACAACTTCATATTATTATTATTAAAACAAAAGTATTTTTAAATACTAAATAAAAGAAAAAGGAAAGGCCGTCCCTCTTTAGGAGGGAAAAGAAAAGATTAAAAAAAGAAATAGAAAGGCCTACATGGAGCGCTCCACAAAGAAAGAAACGTAAAGGCTATAACAAAAAATGATGAGGGCTCATTTGTGGACATCATCTTATGAATTATATACTTCTCTTTTGGAAATTGGAGCATTGAGCTCTCATTTTCACCCCTTTGAGGATGAAAAACCCTCATTAGATCCTATTGGGGACGAAAACCCCCAATAGTCACAACACTGTGTGATGGAAACCCTCATTTGTTGCATTGGCGACTTCATCTGGAAGTCACATTGGAGCTTCAAAATTCAGAATTTCAGAATGGCAAGGGTTTCTATTAGTGCTAGGGCACACATTCCACCAATGCTTTTGGGGGTTGCCACATTCATTTCCAGCTTGATCTACCCATTTGGAGATTTCGGGATCACTTTTCAGTGGGTTTTCATGGTTGGAAAATTGTGATTTCACTTTCATTGGATAGCTGGTCTCTTCAAGATCATTTTGAGCATTGGTTTGTGTTGAAACTCCAAGTATTGATGGAGTTATGAATTTTAAAAGTTTCAATTGTATTTGCACTTGAAATAAATTTATAAAATACAAATTTGCTCCAGATTTCATCTTGTTGAATTTATTGAGTATTTGGGATATTTCTATGTTAATTTCCAGCCCATATTGCATGAGAATGGATGCCATTAAGTGCTGCTACAGTTCGCTGCATTAGGAAGACTTGTTTATTTACTTTCAACTATTTTTAATGATGTATGATGCCCTAAAAGTGTAATTTCTTGTTCGCTGCTAGGGTCTCTAATATTGTTGGATTTGTTGTTATAACAATCGATTATTTTCAGTGGGGTTTATGTAAATTCGTTGTTGGCATGGTTAAGCCCTAAAAAGGAACACTATAGTGGTATTAGATCTCCGGTCTTCCCAACCTGAGGGTTTTCTTGCAAGAAGATAAATGGCGGACAAATTTTTTGGTGATGCTAGATTCGAAAGGCTTGCCCTAGGGCAAGAAAGATTGGCCAATAAAATGGCTCAGCTGATCCATACCCTTCAAGATCCAAATCGTGGAAGGAGCTCTCCAAAGGGAGTCAATATTACTCAACCATCCAAAGTGGACAACATTGCTACATGGTATGAGGAGTATAGGGCTCTTCCGGAGAAGATTCGTGATGCCATGTCATTTTTGAGTTCGTGGGAGTAAGCAAAGGAAGATCAAGGCCCAAGCCTAGGTCGCAAGCTACACAAGAAGAAAAATTAGGGCTGCAAGTAATGGAGAAGAAACAACCCATAGAGGAATCCACGGTGCAAGTTGAAGAGGGAGAAATCGTGGAACTTAAGCCAAAGAAGAAAGAAAAATTAGATTCACACGGTGTTGAAGAAAAATTGAAGGTTGAAGCTCAATTGCCAAAGGACAAGGAAGATATTCATGATTCCGGCAAGACTCATGAGGTGGTTCCTTACATGTCTCAACAAAGTGCTTCAACAAATTCTCATAAAGACAACCGAAGGTATGAAGATAATTCAGATTTGTTGCTTTCTATCATGTCATTTTAGATTTATAGTCATGGACAATTTGTTAAAAAGGATGACCTTGTGGCGAGTTTGATGCTCCACAATAAGTCACATCAAATGGGTGATCGTCATGGTACTAAAAAGGAGAAAAATCATAATTACAACAAGATAATGGGGTAAAAATGTCAGGTAACCTTGTTAACAGGCATGCCCTTGAAACGAGGGTCTCTCTAGATGCCCATGATAATTTTCAGTTGGCTGGACTGTTCCAAACAACAGTCACCAAGGAGTCCATCGATGGGGCTATACACAAAGAAAATCCCAATTTCGTCACCATTTGAAGAAAGGTAAAAATCCTTTGATGTTCTATGATAGTTTATTGAATTCTAATGGTCACTTAGGGCAGTCACATAATGAAGTCAAATCAGATTTACAAAGGACCTATGAGGATGACATCATGCATGAAAGAAGGGCACCATTAGAGTATTTTTTAGGGTTGTTCCTAACTCAGAAATTCTGAGTCATAAGAGTGTCATAGGCAGCCCTTGGTATAAGATTATCTCAATTTTGTTGCTTGTTGATATGTCATTGTTGGTATGTTGCCCCGCACACAACTGGTTGGGGAAGGTGATCAAATTTCATGCTTGTTATGTCCTCCTATGTCACCGTTGATTGGACATCATTATGCACCTCATACTCCATGGAATAATGAGGTAAGAAGTACCTTTGTTGTGTGGATTCTTAGGCTCAATATCAAAATTGTTTTTGCATGTGGAATCTAGGTTGAATGTTGGGAGGATAGCTATGTTTGAGGCATCAAGGGCATGTTGGTAAAGTCTGATTTTCTATTCCATGATTCCATGAATATGGAAGATTTAGAGAGAATATGGTGGAAGGAAACACCCTTACTCTAAAGTGTGGCACACATACTTATCATCCATTCCGGGTGAAGGGACTTCTTCATAACCAAGGGGTCACTATGCTTGTAGAGAATGGCACCATCATACCTTGCGCAAAGAAAATAGTACAGCTGTCAATTCTCTTGGGAGATCATGAGGTATGTGATGAATTTTTTGTGATTGAACTAGCTAATGAGGAAATTGTTCTTGGGGTTCAATGGTTGCAAACATTGGGGGAGTTCACCCTCAAATATCATGATAAAGAACTGAAATTCTGTGACAAAGTTGGAGAAATCAGAATTCATGGCATGAGGAAAGAAGTGAATGCTGAAGAAAATCTTTGGGAATCACATTGTGGGCTGCTCTCATGCATAACAGCTGACTGGAAAATTATTATCACTGCTGGATATGTCAAAAATCAGTTTGTTAATGACATCATGGAAGGAGTTTGCAAGAAGGAACAACATAGGACAGCTGTTTTGGGGCAGCAAATAAGGCACTTGCAATCAGAAAATTCGTCACAACAAAGGTTGCTCACACTTGGTAAGAATGTTTATTATTATAAAGTGAATTCTGAAGAGCATATTGGGGTGAAATACACGACTTTCAGCCATAGAGATAGATCTGGTTTGAGTCAATTCCAAGCTGACTATGGCATGGAGATTCAGATGACCTTATGAAAAACAAGGTAAAAGCTTCTCCTTCTATTGATTTTTATGATTCTTGCATTTTATTTATAAGGAAACTTACGCGGAGGCATATGAAGTTTATTGTACCTTCTAGCACCATAGTGAAGGATGAGTTGCTACAAAAAGGCCACATCTCTAAAGTACAGCAGTTAGGAGAGTTGTCTTGGGTTGACAGAATGAGAAAATCTTTGTATCCCATGGATGCAATTATATGGACAGCTGCCCAAGGTATTGAAAAGAATTACCATGTCATTAAGGTACTTTCAACTATTGATTCAAAAGAAAGTTTTTTGGGCTACGTTGGTTATGTAGCTGATCACAACTGTCTCAATCTTTTACCGGCTGTCATGACATGCTCAATGGTGCTCCTAAGCAACCGGTTCAAAGATGAGGTATGCACAACCATTACAAGATTATTTCCAGTCATTACCAATCAGTTTCTAAGCAAGAAAACACCTTTTACAGCCACAACATGGGTGAAAACATTTGCATTAGAGTGGGGTATGAAGAGCTTCATCATAGAAGGTCACTAGGTACAAAGGAATTGCTGTTTGGGAAGGAATTCCAAGCATTTCATGACTGTTATAGTCACTATACAGCCCCCATACAATCAGTTTGGTGCATTTCCAGCTTGTTCTTTTCACTTTTTGGGGTCATAAAAGGACACCTTGGCAATTGGAAGTTGGGTTTCCCACTTCTAGGCCATGATATTTTGTGCAAGTAAAAGTGGAATTCCAGAGACCTTCATTCTGAATTTTGAAAGAAAAAAGCAAGATTACATTGGTATTTGGGACAACATGAGGAAAATTGTGGACAACCAATGTTGGGATGGTAATTGTAGGGCCTTGGCAAGCAAAGAAGAAGCGTTGGCCGTCGTATCCACTTAACATGAGTGGAGGAAGAAGGGAACACATTTTTCTTAACAAGTTTGCTTCATGTGCGGGTACATCAAAGAAATGACATAGATTTATTTGGGATCCAGGGGCTCACATTTTCTCGAGGAAAAGCAATTTTGGGAGGGAGGACTGTATTGTCCCCTTTTCTAAATTAAAAATTATTAATAATATTTTAAGTTGGGCCCAACCAATTCTTATTTTGGGACAACTTCATATTATTATTATTAAAATAAAATGTATTTTTAAATACTAAAATAAAAGAAAAAGGAGAGGTTGTCCCTCTTTAGGAGGGAAAAACAAATATTAAAAAATAAATAAAGAGGCCTACATGGAGCGCTCCACAAAGAAAGAAAAGTAAAGGCTATAAAAGCAAATGATGGGGGCTCATTTGTGGACATCATCTTATGAATTATATACTTCTCTTTTGGAAATTGGAGCATTGAGCTCTCATTTTCACCCCTTTGAGGATGAAAACCCTCATTGGATCCTATTGGGGACGAAAACCCTCAATAGTCACAACACTTGGGGACGGAAACCCTCATTTGTTACATTGGTGACTTCATTCGAGAGTCACATTGGAGCTTCAAAATTTAGAATTTCAGAATGACAAGGGTTTCTATCAGTGCTAGGGCACACATTCCAGCTAGGCATGCTTTTGGGGGCTACCACATTCATTTCCAGCTTGATCTACCCATTTGGAGATTTCGGGATCACTTTTTAGTGGGTTTTCATGGTTGGAAAATTGTGATTTCACTTTCATTGGATAGTTGGTCTCTTCAAGATCATTTTGAGCATTGGTTTGTGTTGAAACTCCAAGTATTGATGGAGTTATGAATTTTAGAAGTTTCAGCTATATTTGCACTTGAAATAAATTTATAAAATACAAATTTGCTCCAGATTTCATCTTGTTGGATTTATTGAGTATTTGGGATATTTCTATGTTAATTTCAACCCATATTGCATGATGAGAATGGATGCCATTAAGTGGTGCTATAGTTCATTAGTTGCATTAGGAAGACGTGTTTATTTCCTTTCTACTGCTTTTAATGATGTATGATGCCCTATAAGTGTCTTGTTCACTCCTAGGGTTTCTAATATTGTTGGAGTTGCTGTTATAAAAATTAGATTATTTTCAGCTAGGGTTTGTGTAAATTTCTTGTTGGTGTGGTTCAGCCCTAAAAAGGGACATTACAAGAAAATGATCTATAAACTTGAAATTCTTACCCCTAGATCTGCATGGACTTAGAGTTGACTTGGAACTACTTGAAGTGCTCTTGAAAGTTGATTTCTTGGGAGTTATGAATAAAACTTGCAAATTGTCCCAGAAACATTGATTTCTTGCCAAAGAAGGAACATAGAGAACTCGATTTGCATATGATCTTGGGGTTGAATGAATGCACCTTAAGGCTGCCCCAAAACACCTTGTTTCCACCATGAAACCTGCTCTGAATGGAAATGTGCAACAACAAAGGCCCAAAAACTATGTACAAACATGAAAATCATACATGCTCCAAGTGGAAGCATGCAAAGTGTGCACAAGCACTTGTTTTGTAATAAACAAACCTAAACTACTCTACTCTAACCAAAGGCAAAGGAAACTAAACAAATCCAACAATTGGTTGGGAGAAATAACTTCCCTTCCTTACAAAATTGGACAAAATTGGACCATGTGATCATTTTTGCAAGCTCTTCCTCATGCTCTAGAGCAAGCATGGCATGTGGCAGTTCTGATTTTGACTCCAAACCAGCCAAATATTTGATCGAGACAAATATTCTCTGCAACTCTTTGGATGATTTGCATCGTTTTCCCATTTCCTTTACGTCAACTCCATAAATGGAGCTACTAGAGGCACATGCTACTTCATTGTGGATGTTTGTTAGCTGAATTGGACTTTGTTTTACTTGCTCTTGTACAAACATCTTTTCCTCTTTAGCATGCTGATTTTCCGCATCTTCCTCTCCAAATAAGAAGCTTGAAAGATCAAACACACTATCCATCACATCATGAAGTATGTTTGAAATCTGATTTGGGATTTGATTTGATTCTTCAAACAACTCAACCTCCTCCATGATGACTTCTGATTTAGAAATTGGGTTCTCATTCTTGTCATCATCCTCAAGCACAAAGTTTGACATGTCAAACTCATCCTCGAGTTCTCCAGCTGATCAATTGCAGCATCCAAGGATGATCTTGGCATATCATTGCAATTTTCCAAAAGTGCAACAAGCTCTAAACATGCAAGACAATAAGGGTCATTGTATTCAATTGAAACATCTTGCTCACTTGCAATCTCTTCTTTCTCCACATGAAGATCAAACTGATCTTCATTTATGATCTCTTCCTCTGTTTGGTTGTGTTTTTCAAACTCAAACTCTTCAAACAAGAAATTTGAAAGCTCAAAAACATCCTTCTTTACAAATTGCTCAATGAAAACACCAAGAGATTCCTCAAAAGTTTGGGGAATCTCTTCCACTATACTATCGAATGAATCCAATCTTTAGCAAATACTTCATGAATACGAATAATGGAACTCACGAACTTATTTTGATGCATTCGTAGGAGGGTAACTGATAGCTTCTTGATGATGAACCTCCTTAGCTTCAAACCCTTGGCTCTAGTTCTTGAAACTCGAATCTGTTCTCGCTTTGTTTGGTTCCTTCCCAACCTGCCCCCGTCATGTCCCTTTTTTGAAGCTGATTTATAAAGACCTGAACGCATTCTTCTCCCCATGGGTCTAAGGAGGAAAGCAAGGGGAACATCTGAACTATATCTTTATTGTTGTTTTATTTATTATCATGTATCATATGGGAAGCCTAACGCTCCAATACATGGACTTAAGTAGTTAGTAAAAAAAGGTATTTTAGGCATGTAGGCTGCAAATACTATTTAGATATTTAAAAGAACTTACCTTAAGGGGTCGGCCATCATTTTTATATTGTAAAAAGCACTCCTTGTGTCTATATAAGGAGGTCACCTGGGCATTGCTGATTCATGTTTTGGTGATTATTCTTATCTTGGTGAAAGTTGGCTAGTGTAGCCCTTTTACTCTCTCAAGGATGAAACCTCTTGGTTGAGGACCTCATCCAAGGATGAAAACCCTTGGTTGAGAAACTTGTGAAAGACAAAAACCCTCATGAGGTTTTTGCTAAAGTGCGACACGGCCCTAAGGGCTACGAGTTCGGCGGTTCGGCGCGGGTAGTTGCCCCTGCAGCCCCGGTATGGCCGAGAACCCCGTGGATGTACCCGGCCGTACAGGGCTGCTTGTACCCGTCGTTTTTGACGCGTTTTATTTTTGTATTTTTATTTTTTTGGTAAAAAAAAAGGTCAAACCGACTTTATAAACATTAAAATATTCTTTTCAACCCTAATTTGTGCGCCCAAACTCTATAACAACAACAACAAGTCATTTACCTCACATTTGCATTCTTGCCTCTTATTTGCATATTTGACTCTCACCTTCAATTTTTCCACTATTTTCAATTGCTTAGGGTTGATTTCAAGTGCCATATAGTTGAAGGAGCTTGCAACAAGTGACAAGGAGTTCAAGGAGCTTGCATTATTGGTGTTGGGTGTATTGAGGTAAGTATTTTGTGATTTTTTTAGAGTGTTTTAGTTTGTTAGTTGTATTTAATATTTTATTATTTTTTAGTTGTTTTTTTGGTTTGTTTTTTGTTATTGTTTTAACTTTTAAGCTTCATTTTTCTACATTTGATTTCATTTAAATTTAAATTTTAAACTTCCAACATTTTCTCAAGACTAAATTTGTTTTCATTTTTTTAAATGCATTGTGCAGTTAAAAACTTAAAATGGCTGCGAGTTCTAGTTCTGTGGGTCAAAGTAGTAAAGGTCTCCTTAACAAAAGTGATCCATCCTCCCCCCTTTGGAGCTATGTCAAACAACTAGAACAATTACCAGGTGGAGGGGGTTTTGTTTGGGTTTGCTCACAATGTAATATGCAATTTAAGAGCTCCTACAGTCGGGTGAAAGCCCATTTGTGTGGGGCTATTGGCCACGGAATCAGAACATGTGGAGGGTTGGATGGAAAGGGGTTGCCACATGCAAAGACCCTTGCATACATCAAAGAGCAAGAGGAAGCAGATGCAACAATGGCATTAAAATCCAATCATCCTATGGCAAGAAAAGGAAGATCACATACCATTAGCAAGCCACCTGTTTCTCCTTCTGTTGATGTTGTGGCCCCAGATCACCCATTTTTGTCTACACCTATTGCAACTGGAGGGGAAGAGGATTCACCTCTTTCTCGCAAAAGAACAAAAGATGTAGGCCCATTGGAAAGGGCATTCCAAAATGAAAGCAAGGACATAGCTAACCAAAGTGTTGGACGCTTTATTTATGCATGTGGTGTCCCATTTAATGTTGTTAGATCACCATACTGGCAAGATATGGTGAGATGTATTAATGAAGCCCCTAAAGGGTACATTAGCCTAGGGTATGAAAAGGTGCGCACCACCTTATTGTCAAAAGAAAGGAAAAAAGTTGAAGACTCATTGTTACCCATCAAGAATCAATGGCTCGAAACAGGAGTGTCCATCATTTCTGACGGATGGAAAGATACAACAAATAGGCCATTGATCAATGTGGTTTCCGTGTATCCTAAAGGGGCAATGTTTCTCAGGGCTATTGATTGTGAGGGGCAAGTGAAGGATGCCCAATTCATTGCCAACATCCTCATAGAATCTATTGAGGCGGTGGGGCCTCAAAATATTGTCCAAGTCAGAACGGACAATGCAAAAATTGTAGAGCTGCAGTGGTTGTTGGTGAGGCACAGTATGGACACATATTTGGACACCTGTGCGGTTCATTCCCCTAACTTAATGTTACAAAAATTGGGCACAAAAATTGCTTGGATCAAACAAGTATATGAGGAGGCAAGTGAGATTCAAATGTTTGTCAAAGAACTACCACATGTCCCAAGCCATCTTTCGTAAATTCTCAACATCAGTAGCTATTCAAGGTAGCCCGTAACATTCTTTTTTATTTTTAAAAATAATTATTAGTTTTTAAAATTCATTAAATTAATTTTATAAGTTTGTAATTTGTAGAATTTTGAATGTTTTAAGTTTACTTGTCTTAATTTTATTTCTTTTGATTTCTTATTAGGTTGTTGAGACTCGATTTGCCTCGCACACGCTCGTCTTGAGACGGCTTGTGAAGGTGCGAGAGGCATTGAGTGGCATGGTTATCAGTGACCTTTGGAGTATATGGAGGCAAGCAAACAGTGAGAGGGCTAGAAATGTGAAATTGTTGATCCTGGATGAAACATGGTGGGATCGTGTGGATTACTTGCTTAGTTTTACTGAGCCCATCGTGAGTATGTTGAGATTTGTTGATATGGATCATCCATGCATGGGTGAGATTTATGATGGAATTGACTCAATGATTGAGTCAATTAAGACCATCATAAATGCCAAAGAGCAAGATCCTACAGAGACCTTCTTCAAGGAAGTGCACTCACATCTCATTGAAAGGTGGAACAAAATGACTACTCCATTGCATCTTCTTGCTTTTGCCTTGACTCCAAAATACTATAGCGCAGAGATCCTTTTTTGCTAGGAGGGTCCCACCATATAGGGATGTTGAAGTTAGTGAGGGGTATAAGGCAACATTTTCTAGAATCTTCCCAGATCCAGAAGTAGAAGACATGGTTAGAGGTGAGTTTGTGAATTTCATATCCTCCAAGGATCACTCCATTAGTGCTCTTCGTGACAAATACAGGATGGATGCTTATTCGTGGTGGTACCTCCATGGACAAGCATACCCCTACCTCATGCCACTTGCAATAAAAGTTTTATCACAAGTAAGATTTTAATTTTTTTAATTTCTTAACTCTTTCTTTTTTACTTTTATATTTATAAGTTTAAAATTTTAATTTTGCATTGACTTTGCGGCTTGCCTCAATAGGTTGCGAGTTCTTCTTCAGTTGAGAGGAATTGGGGTACATATTCATTTATCCACTCAGTTAACCGCAACAAGTTGGGAGCAAAAAAGGCGGAGGATTTGGTCTTTGTGCATTCTAACCTGCGCCTTCTATCACATAAGAAGGATGAGTACAGGAAAGGGCCAACAAAGTGTTGGGATATAGACCCAGAGACTCCAAACTTGGATGTTCCCATTGCCCAACTTTCATTGCTAGACCCGGACCTAGATAGTACTTTGCGTGAGCTGCAAAGTGGGGCTAGTGGGAGCGGCATTGCTGATAGTTCTGGTTGTACTCCTGGTGCTTGTGGTTCTAATGAACCACGTGATGGTAGTGATGCTCTCGTTGAAGACATTGGAGAAGATGCAGAGCCATTAGACTATTACTAATTAGAATGTTGATGTATCTTCATTTTTGTGTTTACAATGTCAGATAATGATAATACATTGTAACATTTTGATTTGAACAATGTACTGGTTATAAGTTCGAACAATGAATTATCAATATGTTTTAACTTTTGTCGCTATTTCACCTATGTATATTTCAGATTTGTTTAATCTATGCATGTGTAAGGCTGGAATTTTGCTTATCTTGTTACTTTTCAAAATATTTTTAATATTTTATATGTATATTGTACTGCCGTACCCAAGTGCCGTACCCGGGCCCCAAAAAAATTGCCGTACCGACGTACCGGATCCCCGTACCCGTACCCGAACCGTACCCACGTACCGGCTACCTAGGGTTTTTGGTGTGCAATCGATATGAAAAGTATCTTTTTCTCGCATATGCGGTGTTTTTGGTGCAATATTATATTTGTTTAGAGCGGAGCAACCTACCTTGGAGTGGAATTGGGCATGTTTGATGCTAGTGTGGTAAATCTGAAATTACTAGTTTGTTCTTCATAATATATAAGACCAATATCTCGAGTTTCATGAAGTTTGGAGCTTTCTAAGTTGAGTTGTGAATTTTTAAAGTAACGTTGCAGGCATAAGGGTTTCGTTGAAATTCATATCTCCATAGTTGGGGCATTAACAATCAGATTTCGTGCTCTATATGATTGTTGTTGATATATCATAATTTTAGAGACTTAAGTGGAGCTGATTTGAAGGGTTTTGAAGGCCCGAAGGTGGGTTTGAAACCCCAAAACAGGTCGCTGCCCTGGAAGGGTTTAATTTATAGGTTTGCAGGGTTATAACAACAATTCTAAAATCTGATTTGTGAGCCACAACTCAGCTTTTGGTCATTTCTTGAGTCCCCCAAAAAGGGACATTATAGTGGTATCAGAGCATCATCCTCCCAGCCTGTGAAGCATGGAAAAATTGGAGATGATCATGAAGACCCAAGAAGGAATAGTGGATGCATTGGATAGGCTTGCCCTAGCCATCCAAAATATGCAAGGTGGTGGTTTGCTCAAGGAAGAAAGGGTTTCAAGGATTGACAACTTGACAACAACATATTGAGCTCTTCCGGAAAAGATGCGTGATGCCCTTTCCTTTGAGGATTTTGTGGAAATAGAAAATCATAGAGTGGGAATTGGCACAAGGCATAATGCCCGAACCTCATCAAAGGACCTTGGAAAAAGGTCTCATCCATAGAGGGAAGAAAACCCTCCATTGTGAAGAAGCAAGTCGAAGAGCATGTGGCGGATCAGCTACAAGGTGGAGAAGTCATGATGAAGATTGAAGATGCAACTTCCTTTTATAGCCACCCTTCCGAGGTGACAAAAGAGGAAGATATCCACCATGCTAAGGAGGAAGAACCATTGCAGCAGCTGTTTGGGGTGATGGATCAGCCTTTGGGAGCCCTAGAAGCACCCACCGCCATTGCCAAAGGTGAACCCTTGACTGATTTTCCTTTCCGCCCTATGAGAGCACAAGAGGATGGAGAAAATGCTAAGCAAAGACCAAGGAAAATGGAAGGTAAAGAAATTTTTGTTGTTAATAATATTCCCTTGATTTCTAATGGTTGCATGTGGAAAAATATTAAGGGAACTTGGGAGCATGAGCCAAGAATTTAAAAAAAAATCAGGTCTGCACTTAGAAGGAGAAGAAGAAGCCAAACTTCAGCCTTGTGAAAGGAAATTGGTGGATGAAACCAAACCTCCTGCGGGAATGTTTCTAATGGCAGTCATAGAGAGAAGTAAATCCATAGAAGGAGCTTCATTAATTGAGGCCAAGACTGATTTTCAGATCAGCAACATGGTAGGACCCTTGAAAGGGGTAGCAAGGGCAATTGATCCTTCGAAATTGCAAGAAACCAACAAGCAACCTGTTGATATCAAAGTTACAGTCCCTAGGACAAGCCTACAAGCAAAGGATGCCTTGAGAAAGGATTCAAACAGACCAGCCATCAATGAGCCACACAAGGCACCAATAATTCAGTCCAAAACCACCAATTGGGGACCCACAAGGAAGACAGTCCAGCGAGAATTGCAAAGGGCCTATGAGGATGACATTATGAAGAAGCAAATCCATGGAAGTAAGGTACCTTTGGCATATTTTCTGAGTGCTGATTCTAACTCAGAATTTCTGAGTCCTACGAAGGTCACGGGCAGCCCATGGTACAAAGGTATCCCAAATTCATTACCTACCAGTATGTCAAATCAGGTATGTTGTCATCATGCACAACTGGTTGGAAATGATAACCATGTTTCAGTTTCATTTCTCTTTCCCATGTCGCTGCCATGTTTTTGTCCTTATGATCAACATGTTTCAAGAAATAAGGAGATAAGAAGCACCTCTTGTGGTAAAAAATGTTTGAATGGTTGGGTTCAATTTCAAAATTATTTCCACATGTGGAATATAGGTGCTATGTTGAGTCTTACAAAAGGAGGAATATCTGATTTCAAAATCATTATGGAAGGAAATTCTATCATGATGTGTTTGGGACATGATGGTGGTTCTAACTTTCCATTTCATGTGGTTAACCCTTGGTTCCATGAAAATGGAAGAGCTAGAAGGAATGGGGTGGAAGGGCAGTGATATGCATCAAATTATTGAAGAAGAATTGGCAAGAAGGATGGGGCCAAACAAGGCTGGTTTCAAAGGCTTCACGGTCACCATAACTTATGGAACATATCCTCTTTGCACAAGAAAGATACCACAACTCGCTATTCCCATGAAAAGGTATGGATTTTGTATTGACTTCTTTGTTTTAAGTTCAGCTGAGGCACATATTGTTCTTGGGGGTCAAGAGCTCCAAACTTTAGGGGAATTTACCCTCAAAATTCACAAGAGGGGGTTGAAGTTCCACCTACAAAATGAAGAGGTCAGAATTCATGAAATCAGGAATGGAAAAGGTAGGCATGTTGAGCAAGGAAGGACTGATTTTATTTCCTTACCAGCAGTTGGAAAAGGACTGATCATAGCTGAGAATGCAAGGAAGAATTTGGCAAACAACATCATGAGGAGGTATAAAATGAAGATTAAAATATGCAGGGCTGATATGGGAGTTTTCTCAATTAATATTTGTTTACTCACAAGCAATAGAAGGTTGTCCATCAAGAAGAAATCCCAAAAAGGAAGCAACTACAACATTTATGTGTCTCTTGCATACTACACTTTCAGCCCTCCACTCATTTTTGCAACAGCTGAAAGCTAGATTCCAATGGTTACGATGGTAGACACTCAGCCCCACTTTCCTAAAGAGGTATGCCTAGCTCTCTTGAAATTTATTTTAGTCATCATTGGTTCAATTATGAGGATGGGAAGATTTGTGGTGTTTGACTCTATTGGACAAAGAGACTACTCTTTCCTTAGGGCCATTTGGGGTCCATCTTGTATTAAGAAAAAATTCACTTGCTTGATTTGGCACAAAGTCCTCATCTTCCATAAGACTATCATGGACATATCCAGACATTATGTGGCGGCCGGTTCCACTTGGCACCCATTGTTGAGCCTCTCTTCATCCCCCACATGGCCTACACCATTGCAAACAATGATAAGAAATCAGAATTGTCCTTGTCAAGTTCTTCTCAAAGTGCTGGTCCACCTACTAGCACTTATACGCAGCTGCAAGAGAATTAAATGCTGGGAGATGTTTGGGATAGAGGAAGAAAATAAAAGATCTCAGCAAAAGGTTGTTTCTAATTCCAATAGTCATGGCATTTTTCAGTCCTCACACTTTCCGGAAGAAGGCAACTCACCACCATGATTGATACCAATGAAGCTCAATCTAAGGAGGCAGTTGTTGGGACTTTTTGGGATGGTTTAGTTGCTGATTACTTAATTCAGAGTGACATTCCAGCAGTGTGGTGGAGGGGTATTCAGTCCACTTTGGATAGTGACTTGCCCTCAGCTCCTACAGGGAGGATTTCAGTCATCATTCGTCCTTTCTTGAAGAGGAAAAGGCCTAGTTGTAGCTTTCATCTTAATATCATGGACACAAACCAGCCGAACAAGAGGCGGAAAAGAGAAAATAGGAGTGAGAAGGAACTAGCCAACATGCTAACATGGCATGGAGGAGGATGGACAAAAGATTGATTTTTCTTGAATAAATTTCTCTTGTGCAAGTACAAAGGAGCAATTGAGATTTATTTGTGTAATGTCCCTCTTTCTCAAATAGTTCGATCGATGACCTTTGGCCCTTTTTGTCTACCCTATGGCCAAAGGGTGATTTCAAGGGTGACTTCGGTTTATTAATTTTATTATATCGTGCTAAAAATAAAGTAAAGTATCACTAAAGCACATATAATGAATTAATAGACTGTTTAAGTGACTTCGACTTAGGGAAGTACATTTAAATAAATTAATAAATTATTTAATGTGCTTTCCTAGGTAAAAAGTGCGACTTGCCTTGGGGGAGGAATTAAATAAGCCAAAAATGCGACTTGGTTGGAGAAGGGAAAAATTAATTAAAAAAATTAATTATGCTGCATTGGAAAAAGTGCGACTTGCATCTTTGAAGGGTTTTTTGGTTATAAGGAAAAAGTGCGACTTGTGCCAGGGCATTCCAGATTATTATTATTTTCTCCCGGCAGTTAGCTTTGAGCTTTTGCAGACAAAATCCAAGGACAGAAACCCTCTGGATTATTCCTCTTGTGGACGGAAACCCCAGGAGCAGAGAGAGGAGTTCTATTCAAGGATCTTCATTGTATTCACAGGTTTTTATCATTTCAGCAGTTTGAAAGAGAAATAAATTGCAGCAGTGGGCATACAGACTTCTTCCAGGGTGGGGCGACTTATTCTATAGTTGTTTTATGCAGTGATTGAGGTATTCTTCATGCTAGTTTATTGTGGTATATTTCAGCCTCAACTACATATCAAATCGACTTGGTTTGAATCCATTATGGCTGGGTTTTAGACAATATTTGTTATTATTCCATCTGCAGATTTCTAATTGTGTTTGCGGTAATTATTTATCATCTGAAATCAATATTATATTTATGGCTGAATTATTTATAAAGAAATATGTTGCTTAAACCCTAAACGCCTTTTTGTATTCACTTGGTTTGCGGGGTTTGTTTTATTTAATTTATTTATGCAGTTTGAGTATGGTGTTCTATGGATTCTTTTGATAATATCGGTTCATATCTCGAGCGAGAGAAATATATAAAAATATATATATATATATATATATATATTCAGTCAAAGGGGTTTGGGATCTTTCAGTGGTATTAGAGCAGTGTATCCTCCCAACCTGTGTGGGAAGGAAGCAGAGAGTATATTAAAAAAAAATCAGCTTTGAATGCAGCATAGAGAGGACGGTCCACACAGATACTACACCCGCAGACGGGCATGACTTGAAGTTGGTATTGTAGGAGGTAACAAAATGAATTTTTTTGGGTGATAGACCAGAGAGTCCTCCTCGAGAGGAGCATGCAGATCTAGATAGGGATTTCATTCGGGATATGGCAGCCACTCAGAGGCAGTTGTTACAGACTATGGAGCGCATGGGCTCTACCTTGGACAGGTTGGCACTAGATAGGCCGCGGGACAGACACGGCAGGATGGATCGATCCGTATCAGTTGCCAGTGGGTACAGGGATCACAGTAGATCACCTTCAGAGATTGGGAGTGTTAGGGGATCGCCATGCCGTGAGCATAGGCACACTCATACAAATGAGTAGAGGCACACTCATATAGATGAGAGGAGGGCTACGCGGACTACAGAATAGGCCTATGCAGCCTAACTTCTTGCCCTAGAGATGACCCACCAGAGATTGAGGTGCGGCCGGAAGAAGTAGCTTTTCCGGATACTATTATGGCAATCAGTAATGAGTGGAGTTTCCGCAGCATGTGAGGGACGTATTTCCCCTCCCGCAGTATTGTGCTCAGAGGAGAGATAAGCATGAGGGCTGGACAGGACAGGAGGCCTAGAGCGCAGTAGAACAGGGATTTGCAGCAGGTTACCAATAAGGTAACCCTCTCCACTTTTGATGGTAGCGGGAAGATCAGCGCCAGGGCTTGGATTCACAAGCTCGACACCTACCTCACCCTCAAACCCATGAGGGAATATGAGGCTATTCAATTCGCTACTTTACACCTTGAGGGGGTGGCTTATGATTGGTGGCACCATGGATTAGTTACACAGGGTCATGAGCTTCTGTGGTCATACAGGATTTCAGCGAGAGGTTGATTGCGAGATTTGATCGCAAGGATGTGGAGCTTTATTATAGGGACTTGGCACAACTCCAACAGAGTGGACACGTTGATTCATACATCAACGAATTTCAACGTATAGCAGTCATGGTTCCAGAGATGCCTGAGAAGAGGGTGGTGATGTTATTCATAGAGGGCCTTCATGACAGGATGAGAGGATTGGTCAAGGCTCTTAAGCCTAGGACATTGCATGATGCCATCCAGACGGCATTAGACTTGGACACGTCCCCCACTTCTTATCAGCCCACTTCTTATCAGCCCAATAAGAAGTTTCCCATGAGCTCCAGGCCATTTCAGCACTCTACCATTCAACAGAAGAGTGCACCACCTCCTAAGGTGGATCAGGAGTCTCGTAATGAGTTGAGGAGGAAGAAGCTTTGCTTTCATTGCAAAGATCATTGGGAGCCTGGACATCGTTGCCTTGGTAAAGGCAAGGTGCATCTCATTGAGGTGATTTCAGATGGGGATGATGATCACTCGCAGATACAGATGCAGAGGATGAGGGCAGTGGCCATGATGCACAGGGGAGCAGCCCCAAGTAGAGCTTGGCGAGAGTGAGGCATTGGATTCATCCGATGTCACTATTGCTACACTCTCAGGAGTTCCTAGGTACCATCCCTTCGGTGAAGGGAGTGCTTAAGGGACAACGGATTGTTTGCTTGGTTGACAGTGGAGCTACGCACAACTTCATTGATGAGGGGTTGGCTGCGAAGCAAGGATTACAGGTTGAGGAATTTGAGGGGTTTAGTGTACGAGTAGTAGATGGATTTGCTATTAGTTGCACTAAGAGGATTCCGTGGCTTAGTATTCAGATGGGGGACTACACATTGACCGATGACTTCTATGTTATTGGACTTGGTGAGATTGATACAGTATTGGGTATTCAGTGGTTACAGTCCCTTGGCAGATATGTGCAGGACTTCGGAGGATGGAGTTGGAGTTTATGGTGGATAAGAAGAAGATTGTGCTTCGGGCTCTTTCTGATGGTGGGCCTAGAGTTGTTTCAGCATGCAGGATGGAGTCTATAGTCAGACATGGAGAGGTTGCATGGGCAGCCCAATGTTTCATTTCATCCAAATCTTCTTCAAATAGTGAGCAGCCCTTTCATATAGACATCTAGTCCATACTGGATAAGCACGGCCCAATGTTTGGTGACATTCCTCCAGGTAGACCGCTAGATAGAGGGTTTGAGCATGTTATAGAGCTTGAGGAGGGTGTTAAACCCGTGATGACTACGCCTTATCGCCATCCTAAGACATATAAGGATGAGATAGAGAAGGCCATTAGAGAGCTCTTGGAGATGGGACACATCCGTCCTAGTTCTAGTCCCTTTGCTTCTTCAGTTGTTTTGGTGAAGAAGAAGGATGGAACAATGAGGATGTGCATTGACTACCGTTCACTGAACAAGAAAACCATAAAGAACAGGTATCCTATTCCTCGCGTTGATGAGCTTTTAGATGAGTTGCATGGAGCTATCTATTTTTGAAGATTAATCTTCGATTAGGCTACCACCAGATTTGAGTCCGGGATGAGGACATTCACAAGACAACCTTCAGGTGTCACTACGGGCATTATGAGTTCTTGGTGATGCCATTTGGACTCACCAATGCACCTGCTACATTTCAGTCATGTATGAACCATCTCTTCAATAGGCAGTTGAGGCAGTTTGTGTTGGTGTTGGCTAGATTTTCTGCATAGAATCAAACCTAGGCAGTCATGAGATAAATCTCCCTCATTTAACCGGTGAGGCTCCCATGTCAGATTTGTCAATATAAATGTGTTTTTATCTATCAGGGGTTTTACTTTAACCACTTAGTTCATGAACCATAACTAAGAAGTTCTGCAGCAAGTAAGCAGCTGTTTAAGAAAGGAAAATTATAGAAGAAGAAAGTAAAGGAATTACAGAGAAGAAATGAGGAAGATGTGCATCCCAATTAGTAGATAGCAGAGCTAATTGCATGCACATAGAAGAAACTTAATAGATTTGAACACATAATTATAAAGCAAAGGCAACTCTAGATCCAGATCTACAATAACACAAAGTTTACTTAAAAGATCTAAAGATTTAAAAGCAAGAAACACAGTACGCCGTGACACAAAGTTCTCCGGAAACCTGCTTCTTTGTATTCCTCTGCAACAAGTGGCTCTCAGGGGTTCAGCACAAAGTCTAGAACACAAGATTGCTTCTTACAAATTCTGATCGATCATTAACCCGGAGGTTCTTCTCCTACTTATAGAATGTAGGAGGGAAAGTACAAATAGAAGACTCAAACTGAACTAAAGTATGAACAAGTAAAGATGACATTTGGCAATCATCCTCAACTAACTTCTTCTTAAGTGACACATGTATCACTTAACTAATAGAATAGTTCCACATGACTTCAAGTAATGGTTGCAAAACCAATAACTTAGAAGTTTTACAATTTCATCCAGGAACATAGAAAATAGAAGAAGAAAGAATAGAAGAAGTCATGCCAGCTGTAATGTTTACATCTTCTTCTTGTTCTGATATCTGATATACTTGTCGAACATATAATTCAACATCCTTCCATCTGTTTTAGCCACTCGCTTCCTTCTCTCGTCCCGAATCGCAAAGCAACCCTTCATTCAACACTTTGCTGCATACTTCCACCTCTTCCAAACTCGGCCCGAACCTCGCAATGCTCCGGCTCATAGCGCCACCAATCTATCGATAGAATTCATCATTGTGAAAGGCTTGGTAGCTTTATCAATTCTCTTTTGCACCATCAGAAGAGAACCTTCCAGGGAATCATGCACCTCGTTAGAAACAATCCGCACGTATGAAGTAACACCTCCGTCCACTCTTTCCTCGGTGAAAGAAATGCTACTCTCTGGTAAACTGATGTTCTACTCTCAAGACTGCATCCTTTCAAAGAAACTCTGCAGATCTCCAAACGGAAAGATACTGCAAACTCTACTGCTTCCCCTTCTCGATTGATCCATCCGCACAATTTGTTCTCGCAACCAATACATCTCCAAGCAACTTGTTGATCTCGGCCAAAATACTTAGGTTACTCTCGCAATCGTATTTATGCCTTCTATGCTTTCCATCGGTTGCTTTAGTTGATTTTTTGCATCTTTCATAACCTTTAAGGCGGTGGCACTTCCCCAAGTCAGCACCTGAAGCTTGACGAATAATCGATCCTTCCATTGTCAATAGCCTTTACTTGATTGCTTGCATCTTCCATTTCCCGCATAAGATGATCACTCACCCGCTCCGAAATGGGTGAATGGAAGGTTTGGCAACCTTGGCTATGATCTCACATAATTGAGATATTTGCTTTCGCAGCTCTTCTTTCTCGCCTTTTCTTTATCAAGCTAAGGAACAAAGCATCCACAATATTTGCGTGTCCCGCTTCAATCCTTCAAAGTGGTAGCTTGACCGAGTGGTATTTTGGTCACCGTCACATCTTCTCGCCGTGAGTTCCTCCTCTTTTATCTTTCCTTCGCGGAATTGATATCTCAAAGAAACTTCTCTCCCGAATCTTTGATGATCAACCTAGAAGTTGCTTTAGCAACTTTAGGCCTCTGTCTCTCCCCGCCAGATCCTAAAGTAGCCGCATGCAAGTCATGCTCCTCTAAGTTCATTTCTACTCTTGCTTCGGAACCAAGCGTAAAGCTAACCATCCCGAGAAGTTATTTCTCGGGAGTAAGAAGTCGCCCGAGTGCACTACCATCTCCGCTCCGCATCCTCTCCGTCGAAAGTGCCACAGTGTCATGGCTGCCATCTTCTCGAAACATCCAAGGACAAAGCTCTTTCGAACTCGTCATCTGCAGCCTTCAACATCTCCTCGAACGGCAGTGCCTTGAACGAAGTGGTGAGGAGAGAAAACAAACGTCGCCGGTTTTAATGAAGGCATGGAAGCATCCTGCTGCTGCGGTGCAATAGTTGGTGATCTTCTGGGTACTGGAGAAGTCGGAGTCAAAGCTATGGTCGTAGAAGTGGTCTTTTCTTTCTCTTGAGATCTTCTGTGTACTTTCAACTTCTCGGACCTTCTGCTGCTTTCTCCTTCATGCTTTCGTTTGAGGGAATCTCCTGCGCCGAAGTTGCCCGTGATTTGATTCATCAATACTTCATCAAGGCAGTATCCCTTCGTTAGCAGCCAGTTCGAAGTATTCACCAACACAGCTCCAGATCTCTCTTCAATTGAATGGCAGCCTCCAATGTTATCCTGCAGTATAGCTTTATCTCCTCCCATCTGATGGTAAGTGTCAAGTACCACGTTCCCATCATCTTTAAGATCCGCAGGTATCCGCGCTAGTCCAAAGTCGAACACTTGCTTTGCTGATAGCCTGCTGAAATCTTTCTTTCTAACCTCGTACTCACTTCTGCACTTCATCCAGAAATCTTCTAACGAAGGCACATGTGCGTACTCCTGGGAGATTGTCTTCCTGGCTACTCCAAATGGATCGAAGTTAAGCCGTGCAGGGAAGAACTCTTGCTCATACTCGGATAACATTTGCGCTTCCATCCCTCGAGCTCTGTGAATGCTGATGCAACTGTAATATCCCACAGTGATTGGGAAGAAGCCCGTAGACTTGTGCCGTTTCAACTGAAGGTCGTGTAACTCTACGAGTTGCCTGCTCAGCTCCATGGCGATCACTCTATCACTTGGATACCTGGGCATCTTTATAGGTTCTCCAGAAAAGCCCGTAACCCGAGGTATGTGAAATGCAAATCGGATGAATAACCGCCAATCTTGGACACTGCTTCCCACGCTTCCTTGCTTACCCTGTGAGTCTTCAAGTCTTTGTCTAGCCTGCAGATGAAATCGTAGAAGAAGTCATCGTTGATCACTTTGAAGTCCTTCTCGCACGCAGGTACAGTAAGTTGTGGGTAGCACTCGAAAATGGGGTCCTTGGAAAGAACACCACATCTATCCAGCTTGGAAAAGACACCTGTGAAGAAGCTGCAAAGATATACCAAGTACGAAGTCATCTTGAAAGTCGAAAGTACGCTTCACGCCCGAAGTTGCTCACCGATGTTGCTGCTAATAATTTCCGACCAATTGATTATAGATTCAACCTTGTTGATTTCAATGGTCCTGATGAAAACATACATCCATGTACGGAAAGTGTAGGCATTTGCTTCGCCATTCATCGCATAGCAATTTGACGACATCATCTCGCCTCCGCACCAAATTGGACCGTGGAAGAGTTCTCGGGAACTTTGAAGGGGATCTAGGCTTTTTCATGAACCGGTTATTCATTATGCTCACGCAATCAGCTCTATGTTTCTCCCATCTCTTTGTCGGCATCCTGAATGCTAATAGAAGTCACCACCTTTCGCACTGGAATCTTCAGACAATAATTGATGAATTCGCATCCAAACGAATTATTGTCTTTCCCGCAACATCACGCACTGATCTGGATGAAGGATGATAAGATCTAGCACACTCCACGAACTCTGGCAATTGGGTTGTACATGGGAAAGCTGCAGCTTGGATAATTCCGCTACTTTTGACCGCACGCATGAGTGAAGTCTTTCCCGCTCTGGATCTATCAATCAAATCAGAAAGAGGTTCTGGGCCTAGATCCGTGTCTCCTATGTCTGAAAGTTTGGAAGCAATGCATGAATCCATCGTGCTCTCTTTTTCATCTCCTTTCGCCATGGCTTTATCTATCTTTGTCTGAATAATTCTTTTTCTTCTAACTTGGCCGGATTTCTTCAATACTGGTGCAGATCTGGACAATTCTTCAGATTCGAGAGGATATTTGCAATGTATTGGACATTGATAAAAACTCCTTTTCTTTTGTAAAGCACCTGTAATGAATTCTGCAATTTATTCAGACAAAAATGGCCACCGGAGCATGAATAGTGAATTTAAATTATAAAAATCTGCACTTTTCAAGCCTGCTGCCCCAAAAATTGGTGTTTAATTTGCACATAAAGAGAGCATGAATCCTTTCAATCAACACCTGAGCTCCTGTAACACCTGTGAAAACAACTATGCAGACGAAGATCAACCTTCTCCAAAGCATGCGCCAAATCTGGAAGCTTTTAGCCTTGTTAGCACTTTGTCTGAACAAAATCCTTCCTCTAATGGGGCGCACTTTTCCTCCTAGCTGCAATTCTTTACCTGTGAATTAAATTATTCACCCATATGGCTGCCCATGCTTATATAACCTTCACAATTCTATAATTAATAATTGCCCTAACAATTAAAGGCAATTAATTAATTAAAAATCATGCTTTTCTCTTTTAAAAATAGCATGTTTAAGGACAGCCATCCAATAAATTAAATTAATCCAATTTAATCCTTCACACAGCACTTCACTCAAGCCCCACAGTGTGCTTTGACCATAGCCACTGAAAATAGAAATTAATTTAATGTTTTAATGCCTTAAAAAACATTAAATAATACCCAAATGGGGCGCACTTTTTGAGAGGAAGAGGGCAGCCATTAAATAAATTAAATTTAATTCATTTAACTCCTTTCTTTTATTCCATCTTTGACTTGTTGACCTCCTCCAAGCTTGGGCGCACTTTTTGAGAAGAAAGATTAATAAAAATAATCAATTTTAATTCTTTTAATCTCTCACCAAAGGGGGCGCACTTTTTTGCACATGTAATTCTATTTTTAAGAATTTTTTGATAACGGGATGCTTTACCTGCCAGGTGACACCAAAACCCCGTGATCCACTTAAGTGATTTTTATAACACGGGAAAAAGTACCCTGCCAGGCAGGTATAAAATTCCCACCTTGCCTGCGGCTTATATTTTTCCCATCGCAACTTAAATCCTTTGTTTTCCAAAAATGCGCCCATCCCTGCAGGGGCTTTTCTGTGCACGACTTCGCTTTTTCCCAGTGATCCAGACCTCCGATGACGACTTCCTCCGGGCATAATGTGCGTATATGTTTTCTAGCTGCTCCAGGCCAAAAATCGGGCTTACCTAAGAAAGGAGTTGTTCAAGAGAAATTTACTGAGTAAAAGCAGAACAGGACACCACAAAAACATGAAAAATTGCCAAAAGTTACAAATAAAGCCCAAAACTTAAAATAAGTTAAAATCCTTCTGGTACATAGGAATAATAACATATTCGCTTATAATGGAGTTAAAACAGAGCGCAAATAGCCTCATACGGGGCTCAAAATAATTAAATACAAATTTCCCATGACACAAATCCCCGGCAAGATAAAACAATTTTGGGCATCCGGGTATTTGGCGAAAAAGGCTAATATGGCACTTTAGGATTATTTTGACGTAATACAGGAACTTTCAGGCAATAAAAACATCAAACGACCCACTATTTTAAAAGTACGAAATTTTTTCGGATTGGGTAGTCTCAGATTTGAGGTGAAATCGAGTGACACCAGTTGGTCTTCTTTGATGATATTCTGATATATAGCAGGACATGGGATGAGCATTTGAGGCATCTTGATGAGGTACTTAGCATAATGGAGACTCGGTCTTTATTTGCTAAGATGTCCAAGTGTGAATTTGGACTTACGGAGATATTGTATCTTGGGCATGTCATTGGGGCCAATGGGGTCAAGGTTCATCAGGAGAAGATACAAGCAATGCAGGATTGGCCACCACCCAAGAATATCTCTGACTTGCGTGGATTCTTGGGGTTATGTGGTTATTACAAGAGGTTCGTGAAGGGCTATTCTTAGCTGGTAGCTCCATTGACAGATCTTACACGAGAAGGGGGCATTCATGGACAAATGAGGCACAGGTAATATTTGAGAGGCTCAAGGTGACTATGAGCACCTATCCAGTTTTGGCTCTTCCAGATTTCTCACAGCCTTTCATTTTGGAGTGTGATGCTTCGGGATTGGGGATTGGTGCAGTTCTTATGCAGGATCGCCATCCTATTGCCTACGAGAGTAGGAAGTTGAGAGATAATGAGAGATTGTATTCCACCTATGATAAGGAGATGCTTGCCATTATGCATGCTTTGGCAAAATTCAGACAGTATTTAGTGGGTGGGAAATTTGTGGTGAGAACTCGACCACAACAACTTGAAATATTTCTGGAACAAAAGGAGCTCAATGAGAGGCAACAAAAATGGGTTAGCAGAATTCAAGCATATGATTTTGACATTGAGTATGTCAAGGGGACGAAGAATGTAGTGGCTGATGCACTTTCCAGAAAACCCCATCTCGCTGCCCTATGTTCTTTGAGCGAGATTTCAGCAGATTGGAAATCTCAACTATTAGTTGAGTATTCCAAAAATACTTGGGCATGTGACATTATGGACGGCAAAATTCAGGATGGCTGATATAAGGTAATAGCTGATTTGATTTTGTATAAGGGCAAAATTTACCTAGTTCCTGAATCTGAGCTTAAGGAGAAGATTATGCATGCTTTCCATGATGCACCACTTGCAGGACATCCAGGATATTTTAAAACATACAGGCAAATTAGAGAGAGATTCTCTTGGAAGGGTCTCAAAGATGATGTCTTGCGCCATGTCCGTGAGTGTATGACTTGTCAGCAGAACAAGTCAGAGCATACTTTCCCAGCAAGTTTGTTACAGCCATTGCTGATTCCAGAGCAGAAGTGGGAAAGTATTTCGATGGATTTCATTACAGGTCTTCCCGTGGTGCAAGGGAATGATCGTATTTATGCGGTAGTTGATCGGTTGACAAAATATGCACACTTTTTTGCTGTCCCTACCAGCTTTAAGGCACCTCATGTGGCTGATTTGTTCTTCCGTCAGATATTCAGGTTGCATGGGCTTCCGAAGAACATCGTCAGTGATCGGGATAGCAGGTTTATGAGCATATTTTGGCAGGAACTTTTCCGTTTGGTACACACCGAGTTGACTCGAGCACTAGTTATCACCCTCAGACTGATGGGCAGACAAAGATTGTGAACAAGTGGATAGAGGGTTATCTACGCAACTATGTTGCAGGGCAGCAAAAGGCATGGGTAAAGTTGCTATATTTATGTGAGTATTGCTATAACACCACTTACCATATGTCTATTGGTATGACTCCATTCCAAGCATTGAATGGATATGATGCGAGGTTTTTGTTGATTTGACGTTTGGGGATGTAGAGAGCCCTGTGGCTCGGGAGAGTTTACAGGATAGTCAGGACATCCTTAAGGTACTTAAGGATAATATTCAGCGGGCCCAGAATCAGCAAAAGATGTATGTAGATAGACGCAGGGTAGAGAGCATTTGAGGTAGGAGACATGGTATTTCTACGTCTTCAGCCTTACAAAGTACTCTCAAGAAGAGTGGAGCTGAAAAGCTCAAGCCACGATTCTATGGACCATACAGAGTGTTGAGGAGAGTTGGTGAAGTGGCATATGAGTTGGAATTACCTTCTGAGAGTAAGATACACAATGTCTTTCATGTATCTTGCTTAAAAAAGGCTTTGGGACAGCACATTGTTTCTTCTGCAGAGTTACCACCTTTGGATGAGGAAGGGAGGTTGGATTTGGTGCCAGAGGAGATCTTGGATAGCCGAGAGAGGAGATTGAGGAATCGAGTTATTCGGGAGTTCCTGGTGAGGTGGAAAGAATTGCCAATAGAGGATGCTACATGGGAGGGCGAGTCTATATTACAACATCCAGCTTTACAGTTGCTTGGGGACAAGCAATCTTAGGAAGGGAGGACTATAATGTCCCTCTTTCTCGAATAGTTCGATCAATGACCTTTGGCCCTTTTTGTCTACCCGACGGCCAAAGGGTGATTTCAAGGGTGACTTCGGTTTATTAATTTTATTATATCGTGCTTAAAATAAAATAAAGTATCACTAAAGCACATATAATGAATTAATTGACTTTGATTAAGTGACTTCGACTTAGGAAGTACATTTAAATAAATTAATAAATTATTTAATGTGGTTTCCTAGGTAAAAAGTGACTTGCTTTGGGGAGGAATTAAATAATCCAAAAATGCGACTTGGTTGGAGAAGGGAAAAATTAATTAAAACATTAATTATGTTGCATTGGAAAAAGTGCGACTTGCATCTTTGAAGGGTTTTTTGGTTATAAGGAAAAAGTGCGACTTGTGCGGGGCATTCCAGTTATTATTATTTTTCTCTCGGCTAGATTAGCTTTGAGCTTTTGCAGACAAAATCCAAGGACAGAAACCCTCTGGATTATTCCTCTTGTGGACGGAAACCCCAGGAGCAAAGAGAGGAGTTCCTATTCAGGGATCTTCATTGTATTCACAGGTTTTTATCATTTCAGCAGTTTGAAAGAGAAATAAATTGTAGCAGTGGGCATACAGACTTCTTCTAGAGTGGGGCGACTTATTCTATAGTTGTTTTATGCAATGATTGAGGTATTCTTCATGCTAGTTCATTATTGTATCTTTCAGCCTCAAATATATATCAAATCGATTTGGTTTGAATCCATTATGGTGGGTTTTAGACAATATTTGTTATTATTCCATCTACAGATTTCTAATTGTGATTGCCCTAATTATTTATCATTTGAAATCAATATTGTATGTAGGGCTGAATTATTTATGAAAAAATCTGTTGTTTAAATCCTAGGCGCCTTTTCTCGTATTCACCCGGTATTTGTGGGGTTTGTTTTATTTAATTTATCTATGCGGTTTGAGTATGGTGTTCTATGGATTTTTTGATAATATCACCCGATTTGAGCGAGCAATATATATATATATTCAGCAAAGGGT
Organism: Taxus wallichiana var. yunnanensis; assembly: GCA_018340775.1. Classification (NCBI taxonomy): domain Eukaryota; kingdom Viridiplantae; phylum Streptophyta; class Pinopsida; order Cupressales; family Taxaceae; genus Taxus; species Taxus wallichiana. The sequence continues at coordinate 133,441,400 of CM031234.1, forward strand.
TTGGGATCTTTCAATTTGGAGTCAGTGCTTGCAATTGCTCTGGGACAAACAATTTCAAGAGGGGATGACTGTCATGTCCTTTTTTTGAAGCTGATTTATGAAGACCTTAACCGATTCTTCTCCATGTGGGTTTAAGGAGGAAAGCAAGGGGAAGATCTGAACTATATCTTTATTGTTTTATTTATTATCATGTATCCATTGGGAATCCTAGCACTCCAATAGAGGGACTTAAGTGATTAGGAAATAAAGGTATTATGAGCATGTAGGCTCCAAATACTATTTATATAGTAAAAATAACTCCTGGTGGATATATAAGGAGGTTGCTTGGGCATTGGTGATTCATGTTTTGTTGATTATTCTTATCTTGGTGAAAGTTTGCTAGTGTAGCCCTTTTACTCCCTCTCAAGGACGAAACCCCTTGGGTTGAGGACTTCATCCAAGAACGAAAACCCTTGATTGGGAAAATTGTGAAGGACGAAAAATCTTCATGAGTTTTTTGGTGTGCAGTATGATCTGAAAAGTAATAAAGTATCTTTCTCTTGCATATGTGGTGTTTTTGGTGCAATATTATATTTGTTTAGAGTGGAGCAACCTATCTTGGAGTGGAATTTGGGCATGTTTGATGCTAATTTGGTAAATCTGAAATTGCTAGTTTGTTCTTCATAATATATAAGACCATTTTCTCGAGTTTCATGAATTTTGGAGCTTTTAAGTTGAGTCGTGAATTTTAAAGTAACATTGGATACAAGGGTTTCGTTGAAATTCATCTCCAAAGTTGGGGCATTAAAAATCAGATTTTGTGCTTTATATGATTGTTGTTGATATATCATAATTTTAGAGACTTAAGTAGAGCTGATTTGAAGGGTTTTAAAGGCCCAAAGGTGGGTTTAAAACCGCAAAACAGGTCGCTGCGCTGGAAGGGTTTAGTTATAACAACAATTCTAAAATCTGATTTGTGAGCCACAACTTAGCTCTCGGTCATTTCTTGAGCCCCCTAAAAAAAGGGACATTACAACCCCTCACAGGCACACGTGCATATTCCGAAAGGATGACGAATAACCCTCTTTTCAATGAAAGGTCCAACATCTTGCTTGTGAAGGAATGGGCAATTGGGAAAGCTGGTGTCTCTCAGATTTTACCACGAAATCTAAGACTACCCCATGTTTAAATTTTTTCGTTCTTTTAAAATAACGGGTCTTTTCATGTTTTTATTGCGGAAGATGTACATTTTACATTAATATATTACCAGTGAATCATATGAGCCAATTTTAAAAAATACCTAGATGCCGAAACTCATTTTATCCCTCTGCCAAGTTTTGTCTACGGGAAATTTTTATTTAATTATTTATTAAATAAATAAAGCCCGTTGAAGTAAATTGTGCTCCGGTTGAATCCTGTTGAAGTTTTGCATGCCAGTATTCACACATCTCAATAGGGTTTTCACCAGGAATGAATTCAGAGCTTTGTCTGTGACTTCTGGCAACGTTTTTTGCTTTTATTTATTTCTTTTGCATTTTTTCTTGATTTTCTCTTCATTTCTCTGTGAAATTCCCCTAGGTCAATTCCTTCACAAGTATAGTCTATTTAATTGCTCAAGCATCCGGAGATCATCTACTAATGCAAGCACGGAAGGAATCGGCCTCAATATGCGAACTTATGACCAAAAAGATGAAGTCATGGAAAAAAGCCTCTCCCGGTGCAAGTTGCATTTTCTAGAATTAATGAGTGTAACTGCGATGGGAATTTTAGTAGTGGCAGCGGTGAGAATTTCTTATCTGCGCTTGCACAGGTGAAAATTCCCATTATAAAATAAAGAAAATCAGTTAAAACACCGATGAGAATTTTTCTCGCCTGCCCGATGACTAACTTTTCCCACCATAGAGATTTATTCACCCACGCAAGTCGCACTTTATTAAAGAAGGCTAGTTTTAATGCAAGTCGCAATTTTGGAAGGAAGACTTTAAGCTGCTAGTGGGAATTTTGGCAGTGGCAGGAAGGCAGGAATTTCTTACCTGCCTTGTAGGGTAATTTTTTCCATGAAGTCAAAATCACTTAAGCTACAATGGGAATATTAGAGGTGGCAAGCAGGCGGGAATTTCTTACCTACCTTGCAGGGTAATAAGTCTCATTATAAAAGAAAAATCTCTTAAAGCACCGGTGGGAATTTCTTACCTGCCTTGGAGGGTAAAAATTCCCACGATGAAAGTCAAATCACTTAAGTAGAAGAGGGGATTTTGGAGTGCGGTGCGGGGTGGAAATTCCTATCAAGTCGACTTCCTATTTTTAGTAATTCCTCTTGCTAAAAAAGTGCGACCCACCTTGGGTGAATATAATGCATTTAATAATAGTTATTAATGGTTTATTCACCCAAATTTGGCGCCATAAATAGAAGGAAAGTCAATGCAAGTGGAAGAGCTAAAGAGAGGTCAAGGATGCATGCTAAAAATAAATAAAATAATTTATTTAGAAGCAACCAAGAAGCATGCATAATTGGGCGCCTAATTTGGGTGAATAAACATGATTGTTTATTATTTAAATTGCTAGAAATAGGAAGGGAAATTATTAAAATAGTACGGCGAGGATTATATAAGCATGGGCTGCCATAATGAAGAAGCAATTAATTCTTTTTGCAAAGGATTGCAGCTTGGGACAGTTTTGGCGCCAAAGGAAGGAGGTTTTTGCATTAAAGAGTGTTTTTCATTTCCAGGGAGCTTCAAGGTTTGGCGCCTAGGGTTGGAATGACTTGATTCTTTCTATGATAATTATCTGCATGTTGGTATAAGTGCTCTGGTGAATTAAATAATATTTTTGCTTGCTTTGCATGTAAGCAAAACCTCAAATTTTAGGGCAGCAGGCTTTATATGCAAATTTTGGTGATAAAAATCAAGTATTCATGCCATGGACTCCATCTTTGTCTCGAATAAAGTGCGGTATTCATCACATTGAGTCTTTGAACTCAATGTTAGGTACATTGAATATATCTTCTGAATCTGAAGAAGTTGCCAGATCTGCACAAATTGATTCAATTGCAAGAGATTCCGACAGAATTAAAAGAAAAAGAGCTCAGACAAAGATTGTTCCAACCATGATGAAGCATGATGAAAGAAAAGGATCACCAGAATCATGCATAGCTTCCAGATTTGCTGAAGTCAATGATACAGACAGAGGCCCTGAACTTATCACCAATTTGATTGACAGATCCAACTCTCATAATTGCAAAGGCTTTTGGCAAAAATTCATCCTCTTGTTTCTAACGCAGCCCATGTGGAAGTCAGTGCATGGAGAATTCCTTTCAGAAGCTTGTGCATGTGCTCCCAATCTTCCAGTTGAAGCCTTCATTGAATTTAATTAAAGAAGAACTACAAAAGCTTCAAGGATCAAAAGGGAAGACATATCAAAGGCAAAAGAGTCAACCGCATGCAGAATATGGAAAAAGAACAAGACTGGAAGTATTGTAGCTTTCTTTTAATTTCTTTTCTTCTTTCTTCTTCATTCTCTTATTTTCTCCGACAAAGTAATTGAGCAATCAATTAAATTATAAAACTTAAATGATTGGTTTAAAAGCCGTTACTTGAAGAAAATTACTTGGAAATAGGGGGCAAACATGCAAAATAGAAGGTTTTATTTTTCAGTTATAAATCATGCATGTCATGCAAAGAGAAATTCCAGGAGGAAGATTGCGTTGTTCCCCTTTTTATAGCTTCCGTATGAGGGAATTTATTTAAAGCTTCCTATTTGTAATTGCCCTCTATACACTATAAATAGAGGAAGAACCTACGGGTTAGAGGATCGGAATTTGTAATCAACATTCTTGTGTTCAGACTTTGAGCTGAGACCCTTGATAGCTTTCTGCAAGCAGAGGAATAGAGAAGAGATTTCCAGAGAACTTTGTGTCAACGGTGCATTCGTCTCGTATTTATTTCTAGATCTATTCATAAACTTTGTGTTATTCTAGATCTAGATCTGAAAGTTTCCTTTGCTTTGAATTCTATATTTCATGATCTATTTGTTTTAATCTATGTGCATGCGATCAACTCTGTAAACTATTGATTGGGTTGCACATCTTCTCTCCTTTCTTCCCGTTTCCTATTATTTTCCTCTCTTGCAGATTTTTCCTTTCCTTTACAACATGCATCGCAAAATTGTCTAGCTATGGTTCATGAGCTACATAGTTAAAGTAATACCAACAAATAAATATTAGGATATATAACTGACAAAATCTTACACGGGAGCCTCACCGGTAAATGAGGGAGATTTATCTCATGACTACCTAGGTTTTTTTGTGAGAAAATCTAGCCAATAGAAACCAAGTAGTTTTGTACTCAATTTGTTGGTTAATCTGCAGTTTTTCATGAGGCTTAGGCACATATAAATCTGGTTTGCTGCAGTGAGGGAAAGATTGAGTTCCCGGCTGAGTTTTCATAGCTTGAAATGATGTAGGAGGTGTAAGATTTGCTTGTGGAAAAGGGTGATCAGCAGGTGGGGCTTTGAGGAAACTAGGGACATGGAACTTAGGTTGAGATTGTGTAGGTTGGAAAGAAGAAATGGGAGGGCTATATGATGGTAGTGAGGGATTGGGATGCGGGAGGTACAATGTCTTCTTGTGGAGGAGAAGGGATGCAAGGAGAAGCTTTGAGAAAGCTAGGAACTTGAATATTGGGCTTTGGTTGAGATGGTTTGGGATGATAAGGAGGCATCATATACCCACATGGTGATGGTGAAGGGATACCCCATTGACAGGGCTCTTCAAACTTGGGTTCATTAGCCTCCAATGCTTATAATGATGCAATAAATTTAACCATATGATTAAAGGATTCATTCATTACCACTAGCTTTTGTTGATGACCAAACCAACTAGTTAGAGGACCTCCCCATGGACAGGGCTGCCTAAAACCGGGTTGTTTATCTTGCATAATCTGAAATTGCTCATTGAGTGTTTGCAAGATCTCCTCCATTTGTTGAACTCTCCTTTCAAAATCATCTTTAGGTTTGAAATGGCCTCCAATGCTTACATGCTCTTGCTCTTGAACAACACCATGGTTAGTTGAATAACCATATTGATATGTAGGGTTTGGCTCATAGGAATATGCCTGCTGATTTGGCTCATAAAACTGATTTAGAGGTGTATTTTGAAAACATGGAGATAGATTTGGGGAACATGGAGGTGGATTTGAATGATATTCTTTGGTGAAACTGAGGATTCCAATGAGGAAATGAAGTCATGATTGCACAACTTCATGGAAAAGAAGACTAAAATGATGGAAGGTGGTTTGCTAATTGAGAAAATGGGTTCTTTGGATCAATGGAGTCGCCAAATGTGTCAATTTAAAGCCTCCAAAGGCTAGAATATCACCAAACACATCAAACTTGGTGAAATGATGTAAAGCTCATTATAATTTGGTCCAACTGGTGTTCCAAAACTGTTAACACAAAAAAGTAGCACCTAGGATTTGATCATGGAAGATCAATACTTTTGGCTAACATGGGATTGTCTCCAAGTGTGGGACTTGCATCTTGAGACAAACCTCCAGAGAAGGTTGGTTCCTCTACCTATAACTAATGTTAACACTACTCCTACAACTGAAAACACAACTATCTAAGCCTAAACTAGTCATTCACATGGACCAGGGTTAGAGAGATGCATGAAAATAAAATCCTAAGCTAAGAAAGAGGTGATAGCACCAAGAAAAGGGGGATGAACACTCTCCATGAGGAAAACAAAGAGAAAGTGCAGAAGGAGAGCTTAGACATAGGTGACAAACCAAAACTTCATGAAACCCTCCATTTCGCACACAAAACACTTCCAAAATTAAACCTACAAAGGAGAAATACATGCACAACATACTAACAACAAATGGAGAGGCAAGAATGCAACAAAAACACAAACTAGGGCAGAGAAAGAGCCACAAAACAAGATTTTATTGCCAAAAGAGTATGCACAAACCATTAAATCCGAAGTAGAAGGCACAAGAACACATTGTAGAAGCCAAATGGAGGTTTGTAACCCATATTTGCTTGGAACAACATTTTGGCATGATGCCCTTGTAAATTGAGAGAGTCCAACCCTTTACAAATGAGTGATTTTGTAAATATATAGAGAAAGGGGACAAAAAGAGGAGGGAAAGAGAGAGGGCACGCCAACCGCCCACGAAACATCATAAATGTCAGAAACACACATGGGCACTGACAAAGGTCATTCCTCTACGCATTTGACTTTGCAGGAGGATGTATGGGAACCATGAATCAAGGAATTTGGTTGGTAGAGTGGTTATATGTTTGTAGATGCAAAAATTGTGCTTTTTCCCCGCAGAAACCCTTGTTCGCGTTTTTCACCCTCAAAACTCAATCAAAACCTCGTGTTTCTTTATGCCAAAATGAAGCCCTTGAAGAGACGGTTCCAATGCCACTAATTTCATCAAATTTTAAGTTTTGAGTCAAAAATTATAGCCCAAAACCAACTCCGCTTGTTTCGTGGCTTTTACAATGTTCTACGGGTTTTCGCTTCGTTTGGCGACATTTTAATGTTCCAAGGCTTTTGAAAACTCCCGCTATGTCGTGAAGGTCTTTACTCCGTGTATTGTGGCTTTTGCAACCCCCGACCATGTTTCTTTGTTTTGCAGAAAATCTCTTTAGAATGCATATTTTGAATGTTACGCGACCTTTTGAGACTTTACCCGCGACTATGTTCCTTTGTTCCGCGGACCTTGAGCACCCGTGGAACACTACATTTGGGAAACCCACGAAACATTGAATTATTTGTTCTACGGCTTCCAACCTTAGTCACATCCAAATTCCATTTCCTTTGTTGCGTGGCTTTGCTCAACTTGTCCTCTGTGTATCGCGGCTTCGCTAAGTTGAATTCATCCTTCGTTGTGCGACATTGTTACCAACTCCGCAAAACACTAACTCTAGCAAAGATCCGCTTAAGTCCCAAGCTCAAATTCCTTTGTTCCACGATGTTGGAAATATTGTCATTGATGTCAATGGAGTCATTGATGTTAAAGTAGAATGCACAACAATCAAACAGAAATAGTACAATGATCAGATTTATTAAAGGAGAATGCACAGTAAATAATACGGTGATCATATTTAATAAAAGAGAATGCACAACAATAGTATATCGATCAGATTTGATAAAGGAGAATGCACAACAATCAAGGAGAAATAGATCGATATATCATTGAATTTTGAGAGAAGTGTGGGAAAAGAGCAGAAATGTATTGGTGGATATAGTGAAGAGAAGAAGAAGAAAAGTGGCATTGCCATCATCCGATGAAGAAGCAACTACAAAAGGTGGAAGTTTATTTTGTTGAGGTCGGTGCCTCACAATTTGGGGATTGGTGTCTCCAGTGGGTTGGTGCTCACAAATTGGCTGAGTTGGTGCTTGGCATGGGGATTGGTGTCTCTAGTAGGTTGGTGCCTACGAACATTTGTAAAGCATTTAATTTTGGGTTGGATTTGGATGGTAGATCCAAGCAGTCTTATTTTGTGGTTTTTCCTAGAGAGGGTTTTCCACGTAAATCTGGTGTTGCTCTATGTTATGTTATTTGAATGTTTTTTATTGTGGATATAAGTTTTAATAAGTAAAAGTTTATCTTATACTGATTCACCCCCTCTCAGTATAAGTGTGTGCTTAACAATTGGTATGAGAGCAGTTCCTTTGGATATAGTTTAACCACTAGAAGGTAGATCTCGGAAGCACACATGGCTAGTCATCGAATTAAAATTTGTCAACGTAATGCATTGCAATTCGGGAAAGGACATTTGGGATAATATTCAGACCATTTATGAGGGTGACAACAAAGTAAGAAAGCAAAAGCTCCGAACTCATAGGAGACAATTTGAGAGCTTGAAAATGAAAGATGAAGAAAATGTTGCGGCATATCTTCTTCGTGTGGATGAGATTGTTAACACCATCAGAGGGCTTGGTGAAAAAGTTGAAGAATCTATAATAATTCAAAAGGTACTAAGGTCTCTACCATTAAGATTTGATGTAAAAGTTTCTTATTGAAGAGATGAAAGACCTAGACCAGTTGAAAATGGACGAGTTACATGGAATTCTCACACCTATGAGATGAGGACAGAATCAGAGAAGCCATCAAAAAGGGAAGCAACCTTCAAAGCTTCAAAGAAAGGGAAAATAAAGAGTCTGCATCAAGCAATGAAGAAGATGAGGAGGCCCTGTTCATCAGAAAGCTTAAAAAGGGATCTGGAAAATACAAAGGTAAGCTACCTTTCAAGTGTTTCAATTGTGGTAAAATAGGACATTTTGCTGCTAAATGTCCACATAAGGATGATAATGATGATGAGGAAAATCATAATGAGGAAAGGAATAAGAAGGAAAGAAAACCTCAATACAAGAAAAACTTCAAACAAAACGAATATAAGAAAAAGTTTGGTAAGCACAAGAAAAGCTTCTATTCCAAAAAGGATAGTAGCTCAGTTGAGGAAAGCAATGAGAGCATATCAGACAATGATAGAGAAGAAACTCTGTTCATGACTATAGAAATAAAAATGATGCCTCTACAAGTAAAGACACCTTGGAAGAGGAAGAAGATGTCGAAGATGAAGGAGAGGTAGATCTTGAAGAACTCATTTGTGCTTTAGGTGAGATAAAAGTGCTTAAGAAAAAAAATCTGAAACAAAGATTACAGATTCAAAAATATGTAGAAGAAAATTGTGCTTTGGAAACAAAAATGTCACAAAGTCTAGAGGAATTAGAAAAAATGATCATTAACCTAAAGATACAACTTGAAGAGGCAAAGAGAATAGAGGAAGAGGTGAGGATTCAATTGAAGACAAAGGAAGAAGATTGTAAGAAGATAGAATCTGAAATTGTTACCTTGAGGAAGGAATTGGAGAAGAAAAATACTCAATTGAAAAGCAGTTTAAAATTTGAAAAGAGCACTGAAGTTTTGGATGATATAATCAACCGCCAGAGGTCACCATTCATCAAGACTAGTCTTGGCTATGAGGAAAAACAAGAGGTTAGTAAGAAGAATCTGGATTCAAAAGCTAATGAGCTACCAAAGAAAGAAGATAAGTTTTCTCAAAAGATCAATCCTCCTAAAGAAGAAAACAAAGGTGAGAACCAGTGGCATGATGTTCCCATAAGAAATCATAGAAGATCATTCTTTCCAAAACAGTCTCATATGATCAGGAACCAAAGTTCATTTTATGGTTATTACTTTGCTTGCAATGATTTTGGTCATAGAGCAATGGAGTGTAGGACACATGCAAGAAATAGGTATGCATGGGACAATGGCAAAAGTACTTATGAAGTTTTAAGTAGAAACTATAACTCATTTTCCCCGTTATTGAAGTACAAAGAGAATAACATTGTATGTTATAATTGTAATAACTATGGACATATAGCATGGTTCTGTAGAAGTGTTGTAGAACCCCCTAAACAGAACAAGAAATTGAATGCTCTTGTGGTAAAGAAAAGAGAACTTACAAAAATTTGGAAACAAAAGCAAGAGGAAGTGAATCGGGACAAGGAGAAATCTATGATTGCGCAAACAACATTTCATTGATGTGGATGCTCAACGCACATGACTTGGGACAAGAGAAAATTTCTCACCTTGAAGAAATAAGTGAAGGGATGGTAAAATTTGGAGATAATGCCACGGCACGAGATAGCTGGAAAAGGTACCCTTAGCCTTGATAATGGAAAAACAAAAACAGAAAATGTATTGTATGTTGAAGGCTTGAAGCATAACCTTCTAAGTGTCAGTCAAATGTGTGATCAAGGACACACTCTCATGTTTTATGCTCAAGGTTGTGAAATCAGGAAAACATAGGAAAATTAGTTACAGATGCAAACGTAACAACAAACAACTTGTACATACTCAGTGAAGTTAAGGGAGAGAAATGTTACATGAGTCAAATTGATGAAAGTTGGCTATGGCATAGAAGGATGGGCCATATGAATTTCAATAATCTAGTGAAAATCAACACTAGACAAGCCATAAGAGATATGTCAAAGATTACAAAACCATCAAACATTTTTTTGCAAGTAGTGTCAGCATGGGAAACAGACAAGGAAAGTTTCAAATCAAAGGAGTACTCAACAACTAAGCCATTGGAACTAATCCATATTGGAACTAATGTCCCCTTTTTCAAACTAGTTCGTTTTGAAGACTTCTTGCCCATTCCACTTCCCGTGGGTGAGAAGAAGGTGAACAAGGGAAGTATTTGTTGAGTTTTTTAGTCTTTTTGTGAGCATTTACATTTTCCTTTCGTGTTTTCCCTTATGAGGCAGGTCGGCTGGGTCTAGGAGATGAAAAGCCAAGTTAAAAATAAAAGCAACATCATTATAGAGGTCGGTCATGGGGGAAACTCCCTCCTTGGTTTTGGTGCCACCAAAAGGGTATTAAAAGGGGTCACTTGGACTCATTTGTGCATCATCTTTTGGCATAAAATTATACTTTACTTGGTTTTGGGTTGTTTGCTCAAATTCCTTCCACTAAGGGGTGAAAATCCTTTGGTGTGGCTTCACAAGGAAGACAAAACCCTTGTCAATTGAAGAACAAAAACTCTTCAATTAATTGTTCCAAGTGCTTCAAAGAGGTGGATAGTGCATATTTTCAGCGAGGGTTTGGTCCTAAAGTGAAATTCAGCCTCTCCTAGGGGAGCGACCCACCTTGGAGAAGTGATTGGTGGTTTCTAGGGCACAACGTCACTCAACTCAGCCATCATTGCATTCTCCATATTTTTGGCAGCCGGAATCTACTTTGTATTTCATTTGTAGGGCTTGGAATCATTCATTTCCAGCCATTTTGTAAGGGCATACTCTGCTGTCATTTATTTAATTTCCAGCTGGGTTTAGAGGCTGATTTCTTGGTTGATAATTGTTCTAAAATATTCCTAAAGTGCCTCTACATACTTTGGATGATGTGAATGGTGATATTTTGATGAATTATTGTTTTTTCCTTGCTGCTGTTCTAAAAATCAGATTGTTGTTCATTGTTTTATTTTTCAATTGGCTGATATAAAAATCAGAATATTTTCAGTTTGGGTTTTGTGTTAAACCCTTATTTTCAGTTTCAGCCCTAGAAAGGGACATTACATAGTTATCCCAAGTTAGTCCTAAAAAGGTGTTCTAAATCTAGATGTCGAATAAGATGCACTATCCGAGTAAAATTTTTTGCCTTGGCAGCGCCTTCACTTCCCTCTTCCGTTTATCCATATGATGAACAATCTTGGTTTTAAGTCTCTCTCAGTTGTCATAATATCATTTTCAGACATGACAACATTAGAATTGTTGGGTATGATGTTCTCAAACCTTGGGAATACACTTGGGCTTTTCTCTTGAGCTATATTTTCTTGGATTAGATGCATTTTTAGTTTACAAGGTGCTCTTTCAGTCACTTCCTTGTCTTTCAAGGAATCCCTTGGTTATGTTGGGATCCTTAGCTTTTTGTCTAGCTCCGGTCATTTGGACCTAACCTAGCTCCATACCTATTGGCTATCCATACCCATTCTATTACCTTTTATTTCGGGCCATGTAGATCCACCCTAGTACCCTATTTTTGAGAGTTATATCTTGCATTTTACAAAAATTACATTTGTTATCAAGAGAGAACATTGCAGTCAAGGTCATGTTACATGTATTTTATCTTCTTATTGGTTATAAATTAGCTGCACTTAGAGTCATCTTTGTATGGTGGCATCACTTTAGTCCATGTAGTCTTGCATCATCACAATTATCTCCATATTTAGATGATGAAGTCTACATTAGTTGCACCCTCCATGACCAAACTTAGGGCATGTAAATGCATCTCTTTAGAAGATGGTTAAGTTGAGGTATGTATATATTTCATTTTCAGCATTTTACATACATTAATTCCCATATCTTATTAAATTTCTGTTCGGCATATGTTTGTGCAAGGCACTCTCCCTACTACACTATGTGGCAAATGATGAACACCAAAAGGGAATATGTTTACACGCTAAACATACTTTATTAACGATTTTTCATGTCAAGGTTCTGGCTGGTGCTGGCATACTAAAGTGGACCATGCCGTCCGGGCTGGTAGTATTGTTGACCTCAAGGAATTTATGCCTAATATTTATACATACATGTATACCCTTAGTCTAAGCCCACTTCCAGAATCAGATACAAACAACTTGCTGTAATGTCCCCTTTGTGAATTTGCAACAAACAAGTAGAATTAGCACCAAAACTGATTAGAAAACTACTTCAAACGATTAATCTCAGCCAACAGTGCTTGTGTCTTCAATAAACCATTCTAAAATCACCTTGGAGTTCATATGAATAATGAGTAAACCCAGCTGAATCAAATAGGCCATAATCTGATCCAAAATCAATCAAACCCAGCCCACTATATTGTGCATAAGTTCCAGCCCTCTGACAAGCATAGGAACCATAAAATTATGTTGGCAAAGAATTACCACATCACCTACAGCTCACTGAGTTGTAAAACTTCATATGTCAATTGCCAAACCAAACATGCCATTCGCTGCTAGAGAGTATAAATAAACATTTAAAATCAGATCTAAACAGTGGCTGGAACAAGAGGCCTTTGGACACCTTAAACTGCCCTCCAAATCAGTCGCAATTGGGAGGAGAATGACTGGGTGTAAGTGTGTATCTTCTCCCCACCAGTCGAGTTGGCTGGAAAATACTTAAACATGCAGATTTAAAGCTCAGAAATTCGCCAGAACAGAGATGAATTAATCCTCTAACCCAGTCGCTAGAAAAGAAGAGGTTCAACAGTCTTCTAACACACAAAAAACATGCACACTACAGGTCGCTATGACCTAGCAGGGATCAGCCAATAGAAAAGAGCACTTATTCACCAAGTTCACCACATAAACATGCACAAATATGGGTCGCCAGGCATGACAGGGTTCAGCCAATGTTTGGGAGCCTTCCTTGTTGAATTTGCTGCATATGAAATCAACACCAGGCAGTTTCCAATGAAATCAATGCACCACACAGCACTTTATGTCAAGTCGCCAAGGTTAGAATGGTAGATCTAAAGCCAAAGCAACATTTGCACAAGAGGATTCGCCAAAGATGTCATGCTACAGCCAACATATAGTTTGTCAATGATCACATACAGCAGTATAAGGAAATTCGCCAAAATAAGATAGATCCCAGTCTATGACTAATTCGCTAGGGCATAGAGTAGATCAATACACTTCTTCAACCAACATATGCATTAACAATGGTCACACAACTTGCACAAGGAATTCGCTAGGACAAAGAGAGCATATAACACAAACAACTCCTTCAATTTGATCTTCAAAACCCGCTTCAATGAATTGCAAAAGATCTTCAATGGAAGAGAGAGAAAACAAGAGCATCAAGTTTGGGCATACATCCCTTCTCCAAGCATGGAGCCAAAATAATAATCATCAAAACACCTAACAAAGGAAATGTGACCCCTCTTTTATAGAATTAAGAGGTGCAATATCCAATGACCGACCATTTAATGTTTTCACCCTAAAACATAATTAAAATAAAAATATTTAATGAACTACTATCATGTGCACTTTATTTAATTTCTTAATTTAATATTAAGAAATTGTTATCCTATGTGCACATTCTAAACTATCCAGAAACTCCCACTTGTAGCGCTAGGCATGCCAAGGGGTTACATTGCTAAAAAGAGTGAACCGATATATATTAGTAATGTCCCGGTGTTTAAGTTTCAATTGAGTAGTGTGTTTGGGTGTGTACCTTTCAAAGTGCATGTATGTCACAACCGGGGATAAGGTTGCAATTGATTTGCCCTCTTATTCCCATCTACATTTGGAAATATACATAGTCAGTGTCGTAAAATTCCCTTAAATATGGAAATTGATATAGATGAATTGCGTGTTTCAATGCAAGTAGAGGGATTTGAGACATTCGACATTTCCATAGCTTTGAGCGTTTTGATTCAAGAAAAGGAAGAAGATCCTAGAGGACACACGAAAAATTGAGAAATCATGGACAAGTGCCCTCAATTTAGTGAAGGTTGTAATCATGGATAAAATCATGTTTGATCAATCAGCGAGGCACATCCTTGGTGAAAAAACTAGTAGAAAATTGACAAACCCTTGAGAAGATGGAGAAGATAAGGACTTGGGTGCGAAGGAAAAATGGGTACTTTCATTACATCCTACTTTCATTACATCCTACCACTTGTAGAGTTTAAGAAAGTTCTTGCTTGTGCTTTCACTCAAAGACAATGGATTGCAAAAAGGATGCTAGGTTGCACTTTGCAACATGATGTTATGATATAAGAAATGGGCAATGTGTTCCAAGGAACAAAATAGTTCTAGATAGTAGTGGCGAGTAATGCGAAAGATGTGTAGTGAGATGAGGCACTTTGAAAGTGTCCTTAGAAAAACAAAATGCAATCAAAGTGCAAATGAGACAATGGGAGATGGATATGCCTGCAACCAATTTGTGTGAGTCTAGGGTAAATGGTTCATAGAAAGGTTTAGTGTGTTATAGAAAAACATTGAGACTAGTGTTGCAGCCAAGTATCCACTATTTCAAGCACTAGGAGAAGACTTGTTGGGGGCAATGTAGCTAACTTTGCAACTGCAAACATATTTTCATTGGTACACAAAGGGGTGGACGATTGGATTGCATTCATGTCGAATCTCACAATCCTTGATCCATCCCCGAGCTACCAAGTGGTTGAAACTTTGTTCATACCACCCACACATCTCCAAAAATTGTGAGTGGCACAATACCCGTCAACTTTGCCACCCAAGTGATAGAAATCCTAACTCCATCCATACAATCATTTGCCAATTAGTCTACATAGTTAGCACCATCTCCACCTCTAGAGAAGTAATGTAATGTCCCCTTCTGGTGCTAGTTTTTTGGAAGACTTTGAGCCCGTTCCACTTCCCTGTGGGCAAGAAGGAAATGAACAAGGGGAGTAATTGTCATGTTTTTCAATTGTTTTCGTGACCACTGCATTCTTTGTTTAGTAGTTTTCTATGTATAGTTAGGTCGGATGGGAAAGATGAAAAACCAATTGAAGAATAGAAGGAAAAAGGAACTATTAATTTCCCAAAGGAGGTCAGTCTTCTTAAGAAGACTTTAATCGGGTTTTGACGCCACATCAAGCTATAAGAAGGTCACTTGGCTTGGAAAGGGTTATGCATACTTTTGGAATTAATTCTCTTGAAGTTTGGAGCATGTTTGCTTTCTCTCTCCTCCATTGAGGACGAAAACCCTCTTGGAAGACCTATGAGAACGAAACCTCTCAATAATGGGCTGGTTTGAGGAAAACCCCTCAAGCTTGCAAAAGGGTGATCTCATAAGGAGTTGTATTCAGTTTTGAAGGTGTTTCCTGCCCTCTTCTAGGGTGGTGACTTGCCCTAAAGTGGTGTTTGGGGTCTTCTATGGCACAATAACTTAAAATTCAACCATCATTGTGTTTCTCCTATTTTTAGTAGCTGAAATCTTCATTTGTACTTCATTTTGGGGCTTGGAAACCTCATTTTCAGCTATACTTATAAGGGTATTCTTTGTTGATTAATTAATTTCCAGCTGATATTAAATTCTTAAAAAGATATATTTTCCGGTGTTTTCTCTTACAATCAATTCCAAATTTTGAAGAATACTATTTTGAAGGGTTTCTAAATTATTTCCAAGTTTGTGGTTGATTTCTATCATAAAATAAATATATTTACAGCCTACTACTAGGGTTTGGAATTTAGTTTCAGTTTGCTTCAGTTTACTATTTGGATTGTGCAAGTTCTTTGGTTTTCAATTTCAACTTGAAAAAGGGGCATTACAGTGGTATTTGAGCAAAGATCATCCCATCCTGGAGGGTATTCATGCAAAGGAGAAGATAAAATGAAGGACAATTTTTTTGATGATGCTAGGTTTGAAAGGTTTGCCCAAGGGCAAGAGAGGTTGGCTGATATAATGGCACGGCTGATCCATAACATGCATCTAGGAAGTTCTTCAAGGGAAAACAACAATCTTCAACCACCAAGATCTGTGATGGATCCTACAACTAGGCCTTTTCAGCCTACCTTCCTCCCAAGGGAAGGAGTTATTCGGAGGTAGAAACACGACATTTTGTGGGCAACAACATTGCTGCTAGCTATGAGGAGTATAGGGCTCTTCTGGATGAGATTCATGATGCCATATCACTTGCAGAGTTCATAGGAGTGAACAAAGGTAGAGCGAGGCATGAACCTAGGTCTCAGGCACCACAAAAGGATCTTCAACATGCCTTGAGAAAGGAAAAGGAGAAGAGTTTCCAAATTGCAATGGTGGAGCACGAAGGAAAATGAGGGCTGTAATTAAAGGAGAGAACCGACCATGGAGGAATCTACCGTGCCAAAGGAAAATGGAAAAGATGTTCCAGCCAAAGAGGAAAAGAATTCTCCCTTTGTGATGAGGAAAGAGGAAGAAATCATAAAACAAGAACAAAGGAAGCCCAATATGCAGCTTGAAGGTAAAGATTCTTTGACAATAGATGATGTTTTATTGATTTCCAATGGTTGCATGTGGTGGAAAAATGGTGAAGAAATCGAAACAAAAAGGGCATTACTAGTTGAATGTGAAGAGCTCAAGATAGAGGCACATGTACCATCCTTCGAACTCCCAAAGAATGAGCCATTGACTGATTTTCAAAATAGCTTTGGGGAGGGACATGTATTTGAAGAAAAATCAGATTTGCAAGAGGTTTATGAGGTTGAGTTTCAGGATGACCTTGTTGAGAGGCATGCCCTTAAATAGGGGCCTCACCGGATACTCATGTTGGTTTTCAGTATGCTGGAATTTACATATCAGCAACAAATGGTAAGCAATTTGATTTATTGCATCACCCTCACACTATGTCCTTACAATGTTTTGATCATCATGAGAATTATTCTAACAATGATGAAAAGATGAAGGGTGTCAAGATCAAGAACACAACTTGCAGTTGTGGGCATGTAGCTTCTTCCAATCAAATCCGAGATTGTTTTGGCATGGGGATTTCGGATGATCTTTTGAGGATCAAGGTAAATGTCTCTATTAAGTTCCCCATCTCTTGCACTTGGAATGTAAGGAAATTTAGGAGGATGCATATAAAGCTTGTTGTGCATTCTAACAACATGGTGAAGGATGCTGTCATAAATGTTTGTGTTGTTTTTATCAACATTTCCCATTTGCCAAATACCTTGCTTGCTGCCACACGAAAGAAAACAGTCATGAAATGTGATAATTTTCAATCTATTGAAGCATTGCCAATCATTTTTGGGTTGTTTCCAGCCCCCATATTATTGATATTGTGATATTCCACAAGGAGTTCTCATTTTGACAACTGCTATACCCTTTGTTCATTTGTTGTCCGCAACAGTTGCAACTCCCTATCCCTTTTTTTGACAGCTTGTTAGCATATGGATTTGCACGCATGCAAATGACATGCAACAATGTGGGAACAAAGTCCCTCCTCAATGAAGGTGAGGCTGCCTTTATTGAAAACCAAAACTATATTTACATCTATACATTCAAAATTGTATGTGGGGGTGTTTGGAACATCAATGGAAAGAAAAGTGAATGAAGGAGATGGAATGGAATGAAGGAAAGGAGTGAAATGGAAGGAACTGAAAGAACATGCAAGAGTTAGGTAAACACAGAGCTTAATATTGCACGAAGAAGAAAGACAAATAACTAACACAAATAAAACGGAGTTTGAGTTAGCCAAACAAGAACGTGTAAAAGGGAACACACATGAGCAAGTAGATAATCAGAGCTTGATCACTGTGAACTAGAACAACCGATTAATAACGTTGACAATAAGATCAAAGATAATTTTTGCATGCAAGATTCAAACACCTAACATCTAATGAACATAAGAACATCAAATATTAAAAGAGACAATGAATGAGACACAAAGTTCGTATTTCATTAACTCCAAAATGTTTTTCACAAAAGAACACAAAGTTTCTTCCTGAAACAAAGCTTGTACACAAAAGTATTTCTTCTCCTCTCTCAAAGTTATAACCCAAAAGTTGGTTACAAAGTAGTTAGGGTTTTACATGATCATTAAATAAGGCACTTAAGCGACCTTTGACTTTTTCAACAACTTTATTAAAGACAACTTAAAAATAGAAATTACTTAAAATATCTATTGTTTCCCAAAAACAAATAACAACACCTTTTAAAATATACAATAATAACCAGTGCCTTATCCATTGAAATGGGGTCCGCCTATCTCAAGCGTATGAGAAATGGACTCTCCCACTTCGTTAGATACCAAGAAAATCAACTCCCTAAACTACCGGTGAAATTAGGATCTGCCGCTTTTGCTAGTTGAAAGGATCTAAACCTTCCTAAAGTTTCAAACATCTTTTCTTCTTCTGGAGGTTCACTTGGTCGAAGAATAGCCTCACAAAATACCTGCAATTCAAGAATTCTACCCGGCATATCATTTAAATTAACAATTTTGGATTGAGCATTCTCAAATAAGTTCTTTAATTTGATGCACCGCTCCATGGAAACTGACGAGAAATTGTTGGCGGGAGTGTACATGTCCTTAAACAATTGTGAAAATTGTTCTTCCACCTGCTCCGATGAACACCTTTGATTATGTTCATTTACGAGGTTACAAGGAATCTCAGCCATGAATTCCTAAATCAAGGAGAGTGAAGTGAAGGCTTCATTGCACATGCTTTCATAATGGATCATAGAATCCTCGAGAAGCGTTTTTCTTGATTTGAGATGCAGACACCAAAGAAAACGTGTCCCTCGATGTTCAAATTCGAAAATTCCTTCAATAGCTAAAACTGAAGATTCCATACTCGTCATCTCCTGTAAATTGGGCAATATCTCATCCAAATTTGATATAGTAGAAACAAAAGTTTCTTTGAAAGAAAGAATTGGATCAAGATACGCACTGACATCTTCATGAAGCTTAACCGCGGTCTTGATCGTCCCCTAGCCTAAAACGAGAATCTCTAAAAGCCAAGTTTTAGTGACATGGCCCAATGTGTTTATTTCCTTTGAAAAACTGAGAGTATCTTCATCTGGGGCAGCCACTGCATCAGGTACTGGGAAGGTGGATGATATGGGATTTATCAAATGTTGAACATATTCCACCAATTGATTCTTTTCGGCCTTGAGCTGAGAGTTTTGAGACTTGTATTTCTCAAGTCTCTTTAGCACGATATCAATTGAATCTCAAGCCATCGCCATATCACTTTCTAATGTAGATCTTCCAAGTCTAAGTCTGGAAACTTCGTAGTCGGCAGGTGTCATAGCATCACGCTCTTTATCAACTTGTGGAATGGCAAGGTCTACAAATTTGTTTCCATCATTATCCACCATTATTCGAGAAAGCACCTTAGGCTTCTTAGGAATGGCATCATTCGAAAGTTTGAAAAGGGCATCAAAATCAATGTCAATTGGCTTGACAACTCTCTTCCTTTTCTTTACTTCGGAATCAACCCAGGAAGGAGTATCATTCACTATTTCAACATACAAAATCCTGGAGCTCGAATCAATATTCTCATTATTCTTGACATCATGAGATCCTGCTTGAATCCTACCTACGACCTTGATTTGAGGAGAAACAACCTCAATATCCACTTCCTGATTATTCGGGAGATTTTGGGAAATCCCTTCATGAACTACATGCTCCGAAGTGTTTGATATTTGAATTACCTGCACTTGAGTGGATGCTTGTTTGAAGCATGGCTGAGGATCATTTGCTACTAGCTTCTGAGCACTATTAATGATGTGGGTACAAGAATCTCTACTCGAGGTAGAAAATCAGACACATGCTCTCTTCCTTCTTCGGGGTTAGGATCTTTGGATCTCTCTCCTTGTGACACGTTACTTGGTGAAGTGGATTTTGGCAACCACTCTTTTCTTGCCTGTTGTGTATGATTGGATGGTAATGAGGTTGATCAAGAAGAGACTTTGGTCGAATGGAGGCCCCCTCGTATTGGCAATTTTTGTGATCCCGAAACATGATCTGGAATGGATTGCAATTTGGCAAGTTCTCTGTCATACCAAGATATGCTTCTTTCAATAATTGGTTGGTTTTTGCCATCAAGAGAAAATTCATCTCTTTTGGTCCAGTCGATTCGAGGCAATGGGGTAAAGGCAATGGCATCATATGAGGGATCAATGACATCCTCATCATCATTTATGAATGAATCGGGAGGACTCTTGATGCGGAAGGCCTTGATCTGAGCAAGTGTTAGGCGAGAGTACTCCCGTCTTCTTACCTCATGTTCATCCAAACAAGCAGCCCAGAAATCTTCCATGGTAGGATTATGTTGGTACTTTGCTCCCAGAATCTTTTGCATATATCCATTGATATCAAATTGGGCTCTCTTTACATATGGATGGATGGTTATGAGAGCGAACTCTTTTTCCATGCGTTGTGCACTGAAAAGATTTGGACATTAGTATTCTCCGATTTGAATTGGGAAATGAATTCCTGAACGGTGTTTGTCACTAAGAAGGCGTGAACTTGGAATAATTGTCGCGTGTCACTCCATTAATGCCCATTTATCAACGACATACTTAGGAAGTTTCCACGGGTTACCAGAAAGCCACTCACACGAATGTAAGAAAAAGATGAAAATTGAATAAACCAGGTTCCCCATTGGGAAATGACACTCATGGCTTCTTTAGAAAACCTTTCCTCAGTATTCCGATTCAGGTTCCGGATCACGTGGAAGGTGAATGCATCATTGACTCTTCTAAAATGGTGAGAACTATTTTTGAAACTGAGTTGAGGGTAATAATGAAAAACACTGTTCGACGGACCCATGACTCCTCTCGTTTCAAGTCCCAAAAATAGCTTTCTTCTTGCTACCGCATAAGTCAAATATGATGTCATGTAGAAGCATCCAGTCATCTTAACTTCTATCAATTGTTTGTGAAGGGTGTTACTGATGATGGTGGCCCAATCCACAAACTCTTTCTTGGCTAGGATGATACAGATAAACTGGTACATCCATGGGTGGAAAATCCTAGCAGAAGGTAGACCGAAAACTCGACTTAGGAGAGTGATCATGTCTCGATTTCTTCCACGAACTCAATGTGGTACAGTTCTTTGGGAATCCTGTCAATTCGAGGTCTCTTGGTTACTAACCAGTTGTTGTTAACCATCTTGCTCCATCTCAGGGGTTCTTCATCCCCTGAATTCTTGATCTTGTTGGCGAGTGATATCCGCATTCTCGGGAAAGTAGGGTATGCCGAGCAATTCTCAATGTGTTTTGGTGTGATTAAGAGGAAAGGCTCACTATTATCTTTAAAAATCCCTCGTCTCTCAGGGTCATAATGCTCCGCGCAAGCAATAACCAATTCCTGGACACTACACCGAGATAGGAAATGTTGCTACTTGGGGTAGACCACTATGGTAAAGTCTATCTGAGAAAATGGTTTTGCCTTCAGTTTTCACCCGCTCGCAGAACTATTGCACGTTGATGTGACCTAGATTTGTATCAGTGATGTTGTCATATGCTGACTTAATGGAACTGGGAGGGATAATTCCTTGAAATTCATATTTCAAGGCGGATTTGTTAGATTTCTCCACTGGCTTCCTCGATCTCCCCGTAGATTTGGATTTTTCGGCCATTATGAATTTTACAAAAGAACGACTCAGGCACGCAAGACAACGCAAATGGGGCCGGGTCTCAGTCTCAAAACCCCGTCGATGCAAGAAAAATATGTTCCATTATAATATTATTATTATTATTATTATTTTAAAATAATAATAATAATAATAATAATAATGACAATAACTTGATCAGGTTACAATTTCTGATTCGGTGATGATTATTTATTTATTTTTAATTTAAAATAAACAAAATCGCCTGATTTTAATATCCCGATATTTGATTTTTACTTCTTGCTATGCGTGAATCCTCCTTTGCTATTTTCAATTTTTTATTTTGTTTCCTCAAAAAATGTGGTGAATGTTTTCTTTGTTCTGCATGGAGAATGTTTGGGTAACAAAAAGATTTAAAACTTCCCCTGCCAATGCGTGGAAAGAATTTTTTTGTCTTTTTGCTGTCCTTTTTCTCCCTCAAGGCGTGGAAATTTTCTCTGTAATACAAAAATCCTCTTACTTGGTGTTCGCAGTATTGTGGGATGTGACAAAATATTATGTCCTTCAGAAGAAATAAGAAGCAAAGCTTCGCACATGACTCTTTCCAATGAGTTTGACGGAGGAAGTTATGAGGATTAATCCGACTTCCTCTCTTCCCGGGTAGTGGAATTAAGTGCCGGGGGAAATGGGGAAAGCAACGCCAATTGCCAATGGGAATGGCAAAGTGGGCTGGCAATCCCCGTTCAATTTCCCCATGTGGGAAATTGGGAGATTTCCTGCCCGTTAGCCAATCCATGATTTGGCAATTGGTGGAGAAAATCCCACAAGCGGGAAATTTAAAGAAAATTGCTAGGAAAGGGAAATCCGAGTTCGGGAAGCCAAATTGGCATTCCGTGGTTAAAGCATAAGCTTACTTCCTGGCAATAAAAATTTGTTGAATGAACTCTTAATTAATATTTATTTAATTAAATACTCTCAAGTTATTTAAAAGTTAATTTTATCAAACAAGGAGCGATTAATTAATTAAATATTAATTAATTAATTTTAATGTATTTTAATGCGATTTAAAGCTTGGCGAGAAGATTTCGCCCGAAAAGGACAAAACGAAAACCGAAACGATCACAAAAATGAGACATCATGATAAGGGCAATGAACCACGCAAAGTAACACTTTTGAAAAATTTCAAAATTTTCATTTTTATTTTTTAAAAATAATTTTGCAAAGTCAAAATTCGCTGATAACACAGCTGCAGATGAGTATCCAGCCATGAGGTTGAAGGGTTTCCAATCTACTATCATCATTGATGTGTTTTCAGTTGTCATAAGAAGGATCCCAGCCACTATCCTTCTAATTTTGGGGGAGAAAACGCATGGTTACAGCTGTGTTTGGGACAACATGGTTGAATTTTTGAACATCCATCACTTGAGTGGAGAATATGAGATGATTGCAAGCAATGGGAGAGAGCTAGCCATCATATCCATGAGGCATGAAGAAGCAATGATGAGGGAAACTCTTGTTTTCTTTAATGAGTTTGTTCCATGTGCAGGTACAAGTATAAAAAGAAAGAGCAGCTGAGTTTTCTTTCCCCGAGCAAATGATGGAGCATATGAGGTTGCAATTGAAGATGAAGATGACATAATGAAGGATAACAAGTTTGTGATTGCAAAAGATCTCCAACAAAGCATGGAGGGGATGCGGGATGATGTGTTGCTACCACCAAATGTTAGAAGAAGTGCTTCCAAGACAGCCATGCATCAAATTGCCACCATTAATGTTGTTGTCATCATTTTTAGCAACCCCACATTATTTCAGTTGCATTCATGTGTATGGTTAGAGGATGCTCTTCCACCATAGTTGACAAGGTTGAAACGGAAAGTGAAGATGCCACATTGGAATGTGTTTTAGCTTGTCAAGCTGCTGATTATTCCTCAATTTTTTGCTCTATGACTAAGATTACAACAGATTGGAAGGTTTTTTGTACAACTGAGTATGCAAAGAGAAAAATTGCTAATGCTATTTTTGAAGGTGAAAGTGAAGAGGGCAGAATTGAGGTAGCAGCTGATTTCTTTTTCAAGGAAGTTGTTAAACTTCACAGGCTGCCAAAGTACATCAATAAGAAGAGGGACAACAGATATATGAGCTTGTTTTGGCAAGAACTTTTCATTTGTGGACATGGGATCCAAGCTTTTGGAGCATCACAATGTGTTTCACCTCTTGGGCATGGTACTTGGGCATGTGAGCTTGCAATTGCTTGAGGGCAAGCAATTTTGGGAGGGGAGGACTGTAATGTCCCCTTCTCAGCGCTAGTCCTTTTGGAAGACTTTGAGCCCATTCCACTTCCTATGGGCAAGAAGGAAATGAACAAGGGGAGTAATTGTCATGTTTTTCAATTGTTTTCATGAGCATTGCATTCTTTTTTAGTAGTTTTCTATGTATAGTCAGGTTGGCTGGGAAAGATGAAAAGCCAATGGAAGAATAGAAGGAAAAAGGAACTATTAATTCCCCCAAGGAGGTCGGTCTTCTTAAGAAGACTTTAATTGGTTTTGGCGCCACATCAAGCTATAAGAAGGGGTCGCTTGGCTTGGAAAGGATTATGCATACTTTTGGAATTATTTCTCTTGGAGTTGGGAGCATGTTTGCTTTCTCTCTCATCCATTGAGAATGAAAACCCTCTTAGAAGACCTATTGAGAACGAAACCTCTCAATAGTAGGCTAGTTTGAGGAAAAAAACCCGCAAGCTTATAAAAGGGTGATCTCATAAGGAGTTGTATTTAGTTTTTAAGGCATTTCCAACCCTCTCCTAGGGTGGTGACTTGCCCTAAGGTGGTGTTTGGAGTTTTCTAGGGCACGGAAACTCCAAATTCAGCCTTCATTGTGTTTCTCCTATTTTTAGTTGCTGGAATCTTTATTTGTACTTAATTTTGGGGATTGGAAACCTTCATTTCCAATCATAATTGTAAAGGTATTCATTGCTGTTGATTAAATAATTTCCATTTGATATTAAATTGGTTAAAAGATATATTTTCCGGTGTTTTTCTCTTGCAATCATTTCCAGATTTGAAGAATATTATTTTGAAGGGTTTCTAAATTATTTCCAACAAGTTTGTTGCTGAATTCTATCATAAAATAAATATATTTACATACTGTTGCTAGGGTTTGGATTTTAATTCAGTTTGCTTCAGTTTACTATTTGGATTGTGCAAGTTCTTTGGTTTTCAGTTTCAGCCTGGAAAAGAGGCATTACAAGTAAGATATTCAAATTTTTGAAAATTTGTCAAAGTTTTGGGGCCAGAAAAATGTTGAAGACAGAAGTTTTTGTTAGCAAGGCTAGGTTGGTTGAAAACCTATAGAAGGTGACCATCTAGGTACACCAAATTATTGAAAATCCCGAAGGGTGGTAGGTTGGTATGCTATTTAGTTGAAAATCCACAAGGGTGCCAAAGTAGTGCGTAGGAAGTGAAAATCTAAAACTGTGTCTAGATCTTTGGGGCACTATGAAGAATAGAACATTGCAATCACATAAACAAGTGATGAATTTTGAACATGTTAGGAGATCACTGTGAGAATGTCTCTCTTGTGACAAGACAACAGTTTAAGTTTGAGAAACTGTTAAGCAGGCCTTTGGGTATGACATTTTATGTATATTTTGTATTCAATAATGATTATAGGAAATATGTAAAGATGTGGAAAATGATACTTGTATGTAGGATAAGATAAAGGAACTCAAAAGTATAGTATCATTTACATATAAAAAAGAGAGCTGAAATGAATAGGCAGAATTTGAACAGCCAGCTAAAATTTTAGAAATAATTGCAAGGCACGTAAGGGAAAAGATGATCTTTCCTAGCCAATATACTTCACTTATAAATATATGAAGAGCAAATTGCAATGTTTATTTTGTGTAATCAACGAGTGAATGTATATCATATCTTTCATGTGTAGTTAGTGTAGTATGAATTTGCACATAATCTATGAATGTATTTTTTAAGTTTTGTTTGATATAAGGAATCTCTGTGAACCTCTTGTAGAATAGTTTGTGTTCCTAGAGGTAATGTTCCTTTGAATTAGACCACAACTTTTGAATGTTCCTTTGAAATATTGCCTTTTGGTGAATATTTTATTTGCAGTATCGTGCACTTAATTAATGTTCATGTTTACTAAATATGTATCTGCAACTACAAGTTTATTCCAACAACCCTACTAGCATTGAGAAGTGCTATTAATGTACACGAACCTAAAAACAATTATTTATAGCAAATAATGGTTTCCTTTATATGCCCCTTACCCCGCCTGCCCTTTTTATCCTTATGTTATACAGTTACCAAAGTTAATTGTACATTACGAATTTATACAGTTATTATTTCATTTTAACATTCACCTAGATTATCTACATTGACTGCTATTATGTTATGGCATACTCTGAGTTCTTTGTACTTATCCCACAACATGTACTCGATTGCTATAATTTTATTCTTAACCAGTATAACCTGTTGAAGGTGCAAGTGTTCGATTGGGCTTATGTGAAACTATATTAAAAAGTAGAGGCTTATTTTGGATGAAGTGTAATTGAGTTGTTTTTAATTTCATGTATTTGGGAGATCAGCTCCAGGAAAATCCAGATTGGACATTTATAAGAGGCAAAGAAAATCAAATAGCTTTTTTGTTTGGTAGCAATGACCATTGGGGACCGCTGTCTCTTCTTGAAGAGGTAAAAATCATGTATTACGTTTCATATTTGATCTCTAAATAATACTTCATTATTACTTATGTACTGATGCTTAGGGCTTTTTTATTATCTGTTCCTTGTTTTCTCCAGCCAAATTTTAGCCTTTCAATTCAACTCAATTTTAAGAATGTTTTCGTTGGAGAACTGCACTCTCATGATTGCGATTAATTTGTTGATGCATTCATATATGTGAAGTCGCACTCTTTGCTTTGTATTAGGCATGCAGAATTGCAAACATGTGGATATGTATTGCATATTTCATTGGGTAGAAATTGTTTCATTCATAGCATTTCCTTTTGCTTCTCGTAACTGAAAAGTCAAGTATGTTTTCATATTTTTTATTGATTATTTGTGAATGTGAAGGTTTCTAAAAATCCCCAGGTGTTAACTTGGCCATAGAAAAGGAGGGTCACACACATGCTTTTTGTTGCACAATAGCCGGCTCAGCTTGGGTTGCTAACCACACAGGGGATCTGATTAAGAAACATCTTCAGGGTGCATACTGACTTGTTATTTTAAGAAAAATTGGAAGTTGGGTCAGGCAGTATACATCCTAAGACTTGAGATATAATTGCTATAATTGTCCTCTACACCAAAAAAATAGATTGTAACATTGTCTTAGTGGTGAGCATAGTGGTTGTCATCTTATCATACATAATAGGTGATATTTGAGAAAATGTATTGTTCATATTTATAACTGTTAGCTATGTGTGTGCGTGCTCAGCTGAGCTTTATTTTATTTAATTATGGGGCTCGTATCCCAAATGGCCTCGATCAGAGGTGGTTTTAAGTTTTATACAAAAATTTAAATTTATATGCTGCAAAAAGTAGATTATACTGTAGTCACTCCCTCCCTCCCCCGACTTCTTGCTCAAGTATTATCTCTTAGTGAATTAAAGTAATGAAAGTTCTTTCAAAAGTGTTTTTCATGTAAACAACGGAAATAAATGGTGAATAATCAATTGTTTTACATGTTTGATACTGTTAAATTTGATAACATTTTAATTATTAATTTTGTTGTTTTTTAAAATTTATTGACCACCTACATTAATTTATAGTTTTTGTTTATCTTATAAACAAAATTGGTTTTTTTCCTCATATGATATTCTCCCACTTTTCATTATTTTGTGCACTGTGATACTGGAAATGCCAACTTAATTTGAAAATCTTGTATATTATGGAATTTCAGAATTGTAGATCAAGATTATAAAATTGGGAAAGCACATATGTCACATATGTATTAAGTTATGTTAACCCAACTTTACTTATAGGATTACAAGATGAATCCTAATTATAAACGTTAAACATTCATATTACAACATGTATATTAAAGCATTCATATTACAACATGAGATTTACTTTTGAAATGAAATATATCAAAACAATATCTTGCCATTATTACATTTTGTTGGATTAAACTCTACAGAATTTAGAGGATTACATGTACTCTTGAATTTTAGAAACACCTTTTACAAGTGTGTTGGTTTAGTAATAAAAGGTTAGGGTTAAAATAAAGTGATCGAAAGATTAGTTAATGACAAGTGTGCTACAATTTGAGTATTTAGGGTGCTAATGATCAAATGTCTTGACATTTAATATGACCAAAAATGTCTCGAACTTAATTTGAGACATTGATGTTTTAGGTAAAGCTTACGAAAACATTAACACAATAAAATCTCGTTATATTATTGTGTAAATAATGATACAACTAAATAGGCATTATAACACCATAATATAAAGAGTCAAGTGCTACAAATAAGAAACTAACATTATTGTTATGTGAGTTGTTACAACTCACATAACAATACTCGAACATAATACAACAAACAATAACAATAAAATACTCACCCATGTGAGTAATAACAACCATATTTCTAACATTCCCCCTTAGTACGAACATGGAGAAACCACCACTTTTAACTATGTAACATGTCTCTCCATAACTTGCACATGGTCTTGATCATCACCTTGGTGTGGGACTACATCATTTATGAATAGAGACCAATCAACCTATTCTAGGAAGTACATGAATTAGGACCCATCGACCAATTTACATCAGTCGAACTAGTCATGATATCAAGAACACTTCCCTACGTCATTATTTGTTATCTAGATTTCTGCATCATCATACCAACATGAGAACTTTAGAAACCACATAGCACACAAGAACATGGATTCTATCTTCTATTCTTAACAATCACACAAAACAAACAAAAAAGTGTCACTAAAGCAAGATGCGGCCTCCGAGACAAGAACGAGTTCGAGGATGTCAATCTCCCTCCTGCCTCTATTGCCTCCATCCTCCAATGAGATGTTAACTCAACCAGATATAATTTTGAAACTCGATTTTATAATGCTCCTCACAATATAAACGTCGGATTACATCGAAATACATTCACAAGATTTTGATTACATAAGTATAATTATTCCTACTCAAGACTATAATGACAAATATGAAAACTCAATTTATAGTTATGACACCTTTTTATACCTTTTTTTGGCTTTCAATTAACGAAACTATCACACTAATAACAAGACATGGAAAAATTGACTTAAATGAGTCTCTTATAACATATTAATGACTATTTTATATCGTTTTGACTATTTTTAAATGATTAAAAACTATTGACTCGACTATTACCAAAATAAAAAAATAAC
The DNA here is from genome assembly GCA_018340775.1 of Taxus wallichiana var. yunnanensis. Taxonomy (NCBI): domain Eukaryota; kingdom Viridiplantae; phylum Streptophyta; class Pinopsida; order Cupressales; family Taxaceae; genus Taxus; species Taxus wallichiana. The sequence goes on from CM031234.1 coordinate 133,470,326, forward strand.
TCGTAATACATAATCTTGGATGTAAACGATTATTATTATTTTGATTGAAAAGTGCACTTATATTAATAACAAGGATGTACAATGCTAATCATACAAAAACATGGGTGGAAAAAGTCACACCCCAGAATGCCAAAAGTTCCATCAAATCAAGCCAAAAAGGCCTCAAGAGAGGCCAGATCACCTCAAAAATCCAACATTAAAACCACATAGTGTGAGTGTCAATCAAAAAAGGAGAACATAAAGATCAAGCAACAACAACAAACATGGCAACAAAGCGGTGGCGAGAGAAGGAGGTGGAATATTAGACTTGTCGCCCAAACCCGAACCAAAGAGGTGAGCCTCACAAATACAAGATCACATCGATCCCAACCAGAATCCTTCTTCTACTCAACATTAGTACCATCATCAAGCCTTGTAGGAGAAATGGCCAGATCTAGCCGAGGGAATTTCCCTTGAGACACGCCGAGCCAACTAGAACCACCCGGAGGAGCGCAGACACACGCGAAGGCGTCCTCAACTAAGGGGAGCCCCGTCTTAGTGGAGGAGGCCTCACCGATGGCGAGGCCCTCCCTAACCACAAGCAAGCGAAGGCAAACAACAACGTCGAGGTGGCGAGCGGCGGTGCAGAGACACATCCAGCGACACCCGATTGACAACATAAGCCATCGAACCCCAATGGTCGAGGAGGCACTGGAGATGCTCCACCTCCAAATGCACTTTTTAGCTTGATTTTGAATCTGAAGCATAACAATAGAAATCACAACCACCTTATTAGTAACAGAGAAATCATAATCCAAACGATCATTTTTAAAAATAACATTGTTTGTCTTTCCATAAGTGGAACAAAATTTCAGTTTTGAAAATGTGCCAAATTTTGTTGTAAATTGCAAGTAACATGGCCGAATCCCCAAGAGAACCACTTTCTAGGAGAAGAACTGGAGAAAATGGTTGAAAAAGGGTGTGAATCCATCTCCAAGTTGTCTAGAGCATGGGGGAAAACCAAAAATGTGTTTGATAGACTCATCGTTGGTTACAACACAAACAGACGGGGTTAAGCCCAAAATGTTTGAGACGAGAACTAGCAAGGAGACCTTGGTGAAGAAGGCACCAAAGGAAATGAGCTTTCTTAGGCTCAACAATGGCCGACCAAACCCTCTGAAGCAACGAGACCACATCGAGGCCGAGGAGGAAAGAGACCAACGCCTATTGAGCATGTCACTATCAACCGAACGAGACACTAGAAGAGAATAACCAAGGGAAGGTTTATATCTCATGAAAGGGGTAGCAGTAGGCCAATTCTAGTCTCGCCACCAAGGAACTCCAGAGGTAAGCCCTATCTTGTGCAAATAATCTTCAGGAATGCAGTTAATTAATTGTTGGATAGGAGCAACATTTGTAGGAAGGTGGAATTTTAAAGCTAAAGTCTCCCAAGAAAGCCAAGAACAAGAGTTCTTGCAGAACAAATCCCCAACATATTTAATTCCCTTTTTAAAAAAACGGAGGGCTTTAGCCCAAGGGGCCAAAGCCAAAGGCGAATCATGGTAAGAAAAGAGAGAGGACCACCAAAGAGAGACAAAATTGAGGGAGATGCTAGATTTGAAACCATTGCCAACCCAGATAAGGTGTGGTTTGAGAGATTCCCAAGCCTTCCAAATACTTTGTAAAATAAAAGTGCCCTTAATCTTAACTAGAGCAGGACAAAGAAGAAGGGATTGAAAGTTAAGACCCTTCCAAGCCTATCTACCGAGAGGAACACCTTGACAAATACCATGTTGAAGGAGAATTTTCCAAGCTTCATTCCCTTCCAGACTACACAAAATCCATTTAGCACAAAGAGCCTACCCCTGGTGTTTAACATCAATTAAGCCCAAACCACCAACTTCTTTAGGCATACAACAAATTTCCCAAGTAACCCTGTGGAACCCCTATGCCCTTCAGTGTTGGCCCAAAGGAAATCACAAAGAAGCTTCTCAAGTTTAGCATAAACAACATTGGATGGAGCCCAATTTGATGAGCAATACACGTGTGGTAGCCAAAACCTTAGAGAAAATCTAAAATTTCCTTGCAAGAGAAACAGGTTTGGTGATCCAATAAGAGATCTTGCGTCAACCCGCTGTACCACATAAGACCAGAGTTGAGCTAAAGTAGCCTGAAAGGTGAAAGGGATCCCAAAAAAATTGAATTGCACCCCAAGCTGGATCTAGCTCCATTGCATATCAACCAACCATGCAAGAATGAGAGTCTGAGATTGCCGGTAACATTGAGTTTTCTCCCATTGAATAGCAAAGCCTCGAACCAGACAAAAGTATCAAGACAATCCAAAACATGATGAACTGATTGCTCCTCCAAAAGTGTGAGAAAAGAATCATCAACAAAATGACCATTAATAAGTTGTTGAGTAGTAGAAGGAAAAGAAATACCTTTACTAGTCCTTGAGAAGCACTGTGAGCTAGAAGATAGCTAAATCCTTCAAAGAACCAACACATAAAGGGAGGGGCTAAGGGGCAACCTTGCCTAATTGATCTAAACAAGCCAAACTCTGGAAGATTGGACACCATTGATTGTAATATAGGTTCCAACATTTTGAAAGAGCATTTGCACAGTCCAAACGAAGCGAGAACCAAACCCTAAAGCTTGGAGCATAGCTAAGATGAAAGACCATTCAATTCTGTCATATGCTTTAGCAAAATCAATCTTGATAAATAGAGCTGCTGAGAGGAGAGTCGAGCCCATTCCATACCTTCCTCAGACAACTATAATGTTATCAAGAATATACATGTTCTTAATAAAGCCAATTTGCTCATTGTGAATAATTAAGGAAAGAAGATTAGAGATCTATTAGCCAAAGCTTTAGCAATAATCTTGTATGACATGTTAAGCAAAGTAATGGGGCACCAATTAGAAATTTGTTTGGGGTCACCTGATTTGGAAATAAATTTGATTTCTAGTCACCCAGAGAGTTAGATTTCAAAGTTTTCAAGTAGACATTGTGGAGATCAGAACCAATAGTGTCCCACAGAGTTTGATAAAATTCAATGGGAAACCATCAACTCTGGAGCTTTGTCTAAAGCCATTTGAAAGGCAACCTCTTTAAGATCAGAAAGAGATAAAGGCCTATCACAGGCCACCCATTGGGTTTGAGAAACTTTGCAAGGCACCACTTGAAGACATTTTAAAAGTGCTACTTCCGAGCTGGAGTGGCAGGTTGAGCAAAAAAACCCCGTGATAATGATGAAAAAAGCTTGGAGAATATCTTGTAAGGTGGTAAGTCGGGAATTGCCATGAGAAATTGCCTTGATCTTGTCAGAAGACTACTTGGAGCGCAACATGGTGAAGAATTCCTTGGAAGCTTGGTCCCTAATTCTAAGCTAGTGCAAATGAGCTTGAAGTTGTGCTCCCTACGCCGATAGGCTTCATGAACTTTAATAGTATCCCTCTAATAGGTAGCATGGGTTTGTAAAGCACAATTGAAAGGCGAGGCATTGAGCTCTTGTGAGATTTTGGAGAACTCACGATATGAGGCTTCATGTGCATGTTGTCTAAAAATGGAAGCTTGCTTCCCATATATGCGGAGGAAGGTGGTGGTGCATTTGATGACATCATTCCACCAAGTGATCCACCAGACCCATCAGTAGGCAGTTGATCCACCAAATTCCATGCATGTTGTATATGTGTGACATAGTCCGAGCATGCTTAAGGTGAGCAGTATTAAGGTAAAATTGAGAATTAACATGATGTTTTTTGTAGGAACGAACCACAAAATGTTAAATAAAATAGGAGAATGATTGGAAAACAAATCGGTGTCAGCGACAACAACATGATGACCTAAAATAGGGGAAAGGTAAAAAAAATCTTGACTGGTCATGAGGATCATCCTAACCACTGAACAACTCGATCTTTACCTTCTCTAAAATTAGACCAAGTAAACCAAAGCAAAAGGGGATTTATGACGAAAGGGAAGATTGGGGTCAAAAAGTCTAAGCTTGTTCTGAAATAAAACCAAGCCTCCCGCTCACCCACACACCAACACATAGGAAGACGCCCTTGTTTATCTTCAGGGATTTCAACCATGTTAAAGTCGCCGCAAACAATTCGGAGGGCCTCCGATAAGGAGTCGGTGAGCCATCGCCAAAAAGAGACCGCCGCTCGCCCGCATCGTTCGAAGCATAGATGTTAGCTAACCCAAAAATACGCCTGTCAAAATAAAAAAGGGACCACACCACTCGATGCGTGGGGTCGGAGCCCCAAGAAATCACATGTTGGGCAATATCAAGAGCAATCAAGGTCATGACTCCACCATGGCCAAGATCATGATTAGAGGTATGAAAAATGACATGGGGCTAGATAGTACGAGCTGCAAAGTGCAACAAAAATCTAGCTAGCTTGACTTCTTGCAAACACAAAATTTTCATGTGATGAAAATGAAGACAATTGTCCCGACCCAGATATCGCTAGGTCGGTTCAATAAGCCCACGTATATTCCAAGAGTACACAATCATTGAGAAGGGTTTAAGTACATGTTCCCTTCATCGTCCATATCAAAAAGGGTGGAAAATTGGTTATGAGAAGAAGAAACTCGGGTAAGAACCGGAGCTAGGTCTCCTAAATTCCAAGGGCAAAGTGTTTATCTTGCACATACTCACCATCCTGTGAGGGAAAAAGGGCTAACTGAGTCTTGCACGAGTGAGACAAGTCATCCGAAAGCGGGGAATCAAGTAGTGCCAGCGGAACCATGGATGAAAACCAAGGAAGAGTAACTAGAGGTGTGCGAAACAACAAAGTTTCGTGTTTAGTAGGCTTAGCTTGTTTGACAGGATCCGTGGAAGCAGAAGCACCGTTGTTAGTGACAAGATGATAAGTGGAGGACAAGGGTTTTGAAGGGCCTCGTGAAGCACCCTTTTTGTTAGTGACAATGGTCTAACCATAAAAATGACAGTTACTTTAGGGTTTTCTTGAGGTTTATCAGTGGGAGCCGGACGAGAGTCGGCCATAAGAGGACACTCATGAATCATGTGCTTAGACGATTGACAACGGAAACAAGTATTCGGTAAGTTAATGTAAAGAACCCTCTAAGAAAAATAAGTGTCCCCAATCTAAATATCGATGGTTTCTTTTAAATCTTTGGACAAATCGATTTCAACGCAAACACGACGTTGAGGACGAGCATGAAAAAATTGGGTTGTTCATTGCAGATGAGCCGTCCCAAGGGTTTGACTAAATCCCCAATAAAACCCCAAAGGGGTAAAGGTAGTCTTGGAAATTCAATCCAAACAGGGACTTTGAGCTTGGCCTATTCAGAAACCTGAAACTCCTAGGTCCAGTGTGAAAAAACAACCAAGGACCATGGTTAACAATGGCCTTGTAGTGTTTTGGGTTGGTAAAATGAAACAAAAAAAACCCTTTGTGAGGTTTTGAACTCCGTCGAGTTTAACCCCATGACTTTGCCAGTGGTTGTGGACCCATTGTTTCAAAAGGATCTCAAGGGGAACACGGCCAACAAAATACCTAACTAGGGTATAATTTTCAAACCAACTACATGCATTATCAAAAGTAGGCAAATCAAGAACAACATAAGGTAAAGGAGAATCAATCTCGTTACCTCGTCGAAAACCTTCGAGACGAACTTCCATGCTTTCTTTGGAGCCATTGTTGTTAGTCACTCCATCGACGAGCCCTGCATCAATAGATGAGGGAGTCGAATTGGAGGCCATTAAAAGAGGACTAGCCACCGCCCAAAAGGGCCCAAAAGGATGGGGTAAAGACCCACATAACAAAATTAATGAGAAAAAATATTGTTGAAACCTCGAAAGGACATCGGTCTGATAACATTATGGATGACGATGGGCATGAACATATGTATGGACATACAACTAAGACCTAACCCTAGCAGAGCTCCCTTCTCTCCCTCAATCACATCACTAAAAATAATTAAATATTGAAAACTAGACTGCTAAAATGAAACCACGAATTGTGTGTGTTGAATGGGTTCAACCGTGAAGCGGTTTGGAGACTACCGATCCAAGTCACCGTTTGATGCCGAGGTGGGAACAATTTAGTCTAGGTTTATGGGGCTACATGGATCACGTCGGAAAAATGATGATAATGCGGCTGGAAAGAATGGTGAGCTCTCTAATATAGGACACAAGATGTCTATAGATCAATTTGCAGTAACCTTACATGGTTGCATGTTGCGTTAAATGAACACTCAAGATGTTTTTGATGCACATGAATAATGAGACTTGTCTCACCCTAATATTACGACTTGTCTATTTATTTTTAGATATTAACATCCACTAGAGACCAAGAATCGTTAGGCGACAATCGATCCGATATGTTGCATGTAATGTAGTGCCCTTCCTTAGGACTCTAGTGAATTTCTCTTACCTTCGGTCCTTTATGTTATTCTTGGAAGGTCGTGGTATATCGTGTTGCTCGATATCTCTATGTCGCATAGAGAAATGAATAACACTCTGGTTTCTAAATAGATGTTCTTTTAGAAAATTGTTTAAGCTCTTTTTAAGGTTACGGAGAAAATGATTCGAATTTGTAGATAATTATAACAAAAGTAAATAAATAAAAAAATCAGACAATAATGATAATATATATTAAGTGATGGAGATAATAAAGTGAAGTTTCAAACTGAATGAAATGAGATAAATAAGATATAATAATAATGGTAATAAAGGATTTAAATCATAAAATAAAATGAATAATGATAAATAAAAAATTAAAATGGGAAGAGTGTTTGGGTGGATGTGGAAATTAAGGGAGTTGATGGAGCGTGAGGGAGTAATGGAGGTTGGGTGAGGAGGATTGGGAGCTTGAGGTGGAAGGCTCATTTTTTTAATCAATCTACTTCTGTCATTTCTTCCCAGCCACGCTAGTCACATATAAATGTGGGAGTGTTATGGTGTTAGGAAATGCACAAAAAGGAATTGTTGATGTGGTGTCAAATTTTTAGCAATACCGTTCCATCCACTGCCAATCTCATTCTCACAGTTTTGTAGATCAGCCCATTTTAAGGAGCACAAGAGTGTCACACCTATTGCTCCTACACAAAACCAGCTGTAGACTCCTCTAAATTTCTGCAACATTGCAGAGATGCATTTCCATGAAAGCCCTTTGGAGGGGAATGTTTCATGCCAGCGTTCCCCAATCTATATGGAAAGTTGTGTTTTTCTTTTTTATAGGTGCAAGAGCGTTGGTAGAGCTCATGTTCAAACATGCCCCAATAGCCTTCTACGTTGTAGGAATCTTCACAAAAATAGGTTTGTTAAATGGCGTTGGAAACTTACAGCAAACACAATCGACATGTGTAAAGCCAAACTCCACAACCTTTGCCAACGTACTCCTTTCCTGTGCCAAAATGGAAGCTTGGTTTTTTTTTTTCTTTTGTTGGGCAAACAGCTGCAGTGGAGGAGGGGCAGACAGGTCTAGTTGCGCCTAGCTGTCCTGAGGAAACTCTAAATTGTATCATCATTATGCCAATAAAACATGTGGAAGCGTGGATGCATTTGCTTGGTGCTAGAAAACAAAAAAACAAGGTTGTTTGGTAAAATGCACTAGAAGACAGGTATGCAAAATGTGGAAGCATAGACAAAGCCTGTGAACTGTTTCACAAAATGCCTAAAAGAAATTTGGTCTCATGGATTGCAATGATTCCAGTATATGCACAAAATGGATTTGTGGAAAAGGCTTTAGAAACTTTCAAGCAAATGCAATTCACCTGCAAAAGCCATGACGAAAAGCCCCAAGAAAATGCCTCTAACAAGCTTCAAAAGCAAGTATGGATCTCCCTTTTTCTTGCACTAAATTGCACACTTTATCGTTTCCTTCTTTTGGCTTTCAATATTTTTGAATAATAGAAAATGTATATGGAATTATTGATACAACCTTTACCCTGACCAGGAAACTTTCAAAACATAGAAATTTAACCTCAGAAACTGCGTGTATGTAACGTCAGACCGAGCTGTTATCGCAAACCAAAACCTCCAACATGATCCCTGTCGACCTAGAACACCATGAAGGCTTTTAAACATGTTGACGAATTCAATTTGATTCTTTAATGAGACGATTTTTGAAGCCCTTTTGACATTGCAGTCACTTGTGGTGGCATTCTTGTTTTAAGAAAATGCGTCGGTTTTGGCTTACGGTTGCCGCTTCGATTGAGCAAAACTATAAACCACCCCCACCTACCTCTAGACCTCCGATAGGACAATTGAAACCAACTCCCAATTCCGAGAAAACAATTTTGGAAGTTAATTTTGCAAGTGGGTTGTGGGGCCCGCTTGTCGGTATGCAACAAGAGTTTTGACATGTTTACGATAATCAGCCCCGAGTCACCTTTGTAACTTGAGCCCTGTTCGTCATAATCAACTTCCGTTGAATCCAATGATTTCTCTCGTATATAGGGGAGTAAGTAGGAATTGACAAAATTTGTGCTTGAACTTAAAATGAGTGGTTTTGAGACTCAATTCATAAGCACTTTAGCCATTTTGGTCAATCTTCGCAAACTTGCAACTTTAGCTAGAAAATCTTTTTGAGGCTCCCATTCGACTAGTAACTACTCATGAACCCTTTTAATATCATCACTGTATCTTGTGTAGAGTATGATTCAATTAGTTATTTTGTATAAATAGATCAAAATTTATGATGTTTTCTCTCTCCTCCCTCTTCTCTCTTTAGAAATAACTATGAAATTGTGGTTGGTCTTGAAAATGTCAATGGATTGAAAATGTAGATGGATTTGAAATGAAAATGGATACAAAATGTAAATGGTTATGATATTGTGAATAGAAAAGAAAATGTCTCCTAGTCTTTCTCTCTCTTCCTTTCTCTCTCTAGAATCGAAAAAGAAAAGTGCAAATGAATGTGGAAGTGTGAGGAAATGTTCTTTCTCTCCCTATCTCTATCTCTCTCTACTCTTTTGTTTTGGATTTCTTGAAATGATGGATGCGTTGGTTTATGCTTGAGTGTAAGGGTTTTCCATACTAGTCCTATGACTAACCATGTGTTATATGTTGGTACTCCAAACAATGATTAAAAACGTGATATGTTGTTATTGATGAGTTGACATTGAAATGTTGTGCATTGACATTGAATGTGAATTAGAGAGAATGTAATATATAAATTAGTGTGTTGAGAATCATTGTTTTTCTTGAACTCTTATGTTTTAAGCATTGTACATGGGAAAACTATTTGGCTTGTATCTACTTATGTTTTAAACTAACTTTTCAACATCAAGTAAGAGTGACACCTAATGAGTGTAGGACCAACCATGTAGAACTCATGTTAATTTAATTAATAAATAAGATAGTTAACATTATAAATTGGTAAAAAAAATTGTGCTTACTTCATTGTTTTTCATGTCATTTAGATTTTAACAAGTAAAGTTAGTCTCACATAGAACTAATCTAAGAATAGTTGCTCATATGGTAAATCTTAGGGTGGTAATAGACCTATTCTTTGGGCACCCTATTGGAATATAACTTTTCTAGCATTTCCTTTAAGGCTTTTTAATAGGCCTTGCATGCGCGTAAGTGTGGATGTTGTAGATGTTAATGGAATTGTAAGTTTTGGAAAACTAAATGGTGTGATTTAGATGTAATAAACATGTGTGGACTGACTTGTGGTTAATTCTCGAGGGAATGTCATTCTATCCTACTTAACACTTGCATGGTGACCTAAGCGACATAGTTGCTTACCGTTGGGAACTCGTTTCTGATGTGGTAATATTGGTTTAGAGAATTCTTTAGAATAGGTGGCATATAATGGTAAGGTGAAGGGAAACCTTCATGTAGAACACCAATGTGATGTTGAACTCCTCCCTTCCAAGGAAACTAAATAGGGTGTATAAAGGAGACATGAGGAGTATGGTTTGCATCTAACCCTCATTAGATATTTTTGTAAGATAAAATTAAATGAAAGGTAATGCGAGTTAATTTAGGAAGCACATTGTAGGAGCGTAACTAAACATGTTGGAGTATAAAAGACACTAGCAACTTTGTTAAGAAACAATTTCAATAAAGTAAACATTTAAGAATAGAGAAGGCACTAACAATTTCCATGCAACATTTCTATTGGCCACATCTAAAGATAAATATTTGCAAGATACATCAATAATACATGATATAAACCATAACCAAACTCATGAACAAGAGACAAGAGAATTGGCTAGTCTTTCCTAGTGCCAACTAAATAACCTTGTGAGTATAGATCAATGCACTTTCCTTCAAATTGTCTCACTCCAAAAGATGCTTATGATTGTGCTTTCATAATAGAGAATCAATTTCCAAAATTATATAATTATCTCAATGCTTGTTAGAAGACAAATTCAAGGCTAGATTTTGTAAAGCTCTTCTTTGAACATGTGGTATTCTCTCTAATTTTGTCTATAATTCTTGCAATGGTCTAAATAGGGAGTTGTGATCCTTTAACATCCTTATTATAGCATATAGAAACTTACCCCCGTGAAGGGTACAACCATCCTTGTGACTTCGTGGAGACATTATACTCATGATGGTCAATGATCTTGAAGGCTCGTTGCAATACATCATCGGAAGGACCGTAGAGTGTAGGATGGAAAGTGACTCATGCCTTACAAAATTGATCTAAGACCTTGTTTCGGTTTATAAATGTCTCTTGACACTTGTGTCTGTACGGACCCAAAAACTACATGGTGCAACACAAAAAATGTGATGTCTTCTATGATGATAAAAGCCTCGTCCAAGGTAAAAGTGAGATCTAGATCCATCCCTCTCTCCTTTGACTCAAATCAACCCTTCTCCTTTGTCCCTAGACTTCAATTTTTCCTGCAAGACCACTTTTTGGATTTTTAGCATTGTTTTTTAGCGGCGGTTCTTGCAAGAATCGCTCTGGCGGTTGCAAAATCATCACTTGCCAAAGAGCAACAGTTGTACAAATGCCCCTCTGGCAATAGTGGCGGTTGTGCAACTTCCTTCTAGCAATAATGACGGTCATGTCACCGTCTAACATGAAATTAAAACACGTGTTTTGAACACGTGTTTTGATTTCGGCATGATTTTCTCCTCGTTTCTCAACCAGATTATCTATTTTTGGGCTTGTTAGATTCGTATTGAGTTCCTCTTATTTATTTACTAAATTTAAAAGGTTGAATCCTTCTCCTTCGAATGTTTTTTCACTTCTTATTCGACACTTGTAGATTGACTTCTTTCTAGCATTCTATAAAAATCAAACTTTTACCCATATAATGGGTTGGACATTCAATATTTTTGGTGAAGCGTTATCTATTGCTGAAATTTGGAGAGGGATCACAAAAATAAACAAGCATATTTAATTTTTTCTTCCTTGTTTCTCACATTCAATCATTTCCTTTGCACAAAGCCAACCACAACCAATATTCTTGATTTCTTTGTTTTCAAATACTATTCTTGCATCCCTAGATCATTTGGATTTCATCATTGGAAGAGGATCCAAAGTTGAGGAGACAACAAACATAGGTGACCTTTGGGAAGCTACCATCGTCATGATAGTAACCGGGTTGGGGTTATAGATAAATTATTTGAAGCTTCAAATAATTGTTATTTGTTGTTATTCAGAAGAAGTTGTGTATTTAGATTATTAGAAGAGGAAGATTCCATCACTTCCCGCATACATTCTTTATTTAGTATTTCTTTCAAAGCATTTATTACATAAATCTTCCTCGATACCTTCTTCCGACTTATCCTCGTGGATATTCTCAGAAATTAGTCAAGGAAGAAGTGAAAAAATCCTTGCATTTCGTTTATTATTTATTTCTTTCGATTAGTTTAGATTTACTTCTGGCAATGAAAATTTATACGAAGAAGAGGAAATTGCTTATAGGAATATTTTCCTCTCCTGAGGAAAACCCGAGGCAAAAACTTTGTCGAGAAGAGTTTTTATTTAATTTAGATTGATAACTTTCGAATACATCCTTTTAGAATAGCATTAGAAAACAATCCTGCAATAGAGGAATAGTCACATCCAACTATTCCTTGTTTCAGTTTTCTTTCATTAGAAGCATTAGTATATTATTTGAATTATTTCGTTGTGTTTATGTTTGTAGATTTTATTTTTATTTTAATTAATCTTGAAAAATACAAAATCAATAGTTGTTTAATTAGTTTCTTTCAATTTCATTTCTTTTAAAAGCTTGTTAGAATATAAACAAATATAATAGATAGTTACATTTATTTTATTTAATTAATTGGGAAGGAATTTAGTTAATTAAAATATTAAACACACTTGTCTTTTATTTAAATTAGACTTCTTTCCATTATTTATTTAAAACTAGGATTTAAAGTAGTTTAGAAACTCAAATCGAAACAACAAACCTAGTCATTAGGAATTCACGCTACCCATTCATAGCCTCTGATTATCCTTGGACCAACTTAGTTATTAGGAATTCACGCTACCCATTCATAGCCTTTGATTATTCTTGAACTACCTATCTATATTCTATCGCATCTTCCAAATTTCAACTGTCTCGACACAATCTTAGTAAGTCGAGTACTTAGGGAATCCCATGTCATTTTTCTTTTGTACAAATTCTGGTGAATGCAACGTGAAGGACTAGTTTCTTCTCATTACTATTTTAGTTTCTTTTATGTTATTCCACCTTCCCCCTCTCCCTCATTCTATGGGTATTTAATATTCCCAACTATGTTTGGTAGAGAGTTTTATGGGCCATTAAGCCTTGATAGATATTATTCCCATGGTCAACCTCAACAATCCCCTTCCTTTCCAAGATGGGATGACAACTACACCAATAATGTGCAATCCTCTGCTAGCTATATCTCAAATCCTACCAATTATGTGAGGATAAAGGAGGTCGATTTACCCCTAAACATTCAATACAACCAATCTGATTTGAATAATATGACTTTTACAAGTGAAATTGGTCCTCGCATTTGAGGGTCTTATTAGGACCCCATATTAGCATGCAAGTGACAAAGGATGGCATTTTTACGTGAATCACTAATCCACTTCGCACAATAGACAAGTCTTTGGAAACAATGAAGATTCTTACCTTCGAGATGTTAAATAATAATGTAGCAACTATAAACCTGAAACTCCCTATTTTGAGGAAAATAAGAATACCAATGCCAAACAATTTATAAATGGGCATCACACATACCCTCTGTCAAACCACACACAACCCGTGCCTAAAAAAAGGTCTCAACCTTCACCGAATGATGTCATATCCACATTAGTAGGAAGGATTAGAGAATAAGAGAATGCCCAAGCCCCGCAACTGAATCACGTAGCAGGGCAGAACACCAGTCACCCTTTCAATAATCAAGGATATACCTCTGTCACTAATGCACAACCAATGCAACAAAACATACAACAAGGTTATCTAGTTCCATCAAACTCGAGTGATCTTCTTACATGGGTTGATACATTGGGGATGGTTTCTCATGTTTAAAGCTTACCCTACACAAAAATTAGCTGGAAATTCTTTCCCATACACTACTCCCAACAACACAGGTTTCATAACCAAACACCCACAAATGCATTTTCTAATACTAATCCCCTTACCTTAATATGTACTCAAAGTCCCCACAACCGGACATATATCAATTCCCTAGATCATTTACACCATTTCAAGGAACTTCATATGCCTCAGCTAACGCCTACATCACAACCTATCAAACTCCTCCTCCTCTCTTTCATCAAGAAACCTCCATGGTATAATCCTATGCAATGGTAACCTATGTTGAATACTTGAAAGAACCTCTTGATTTTAATATATGGGGTGTCATGCTTCGTGCGCATGTCTAGATCTTCCTAATTTCAAAGGAGAAGGAGACCCTAACACTCACATTAAGGCCTACGCCACTGCAATTAGATAATTATTCCCATGGGATGCAACAGCTAAGATATTTCCAAAGATCTCAAGTGATTGCTTTAGACTGGTATTATTGAATTCATGAAGCCTCCGTACATTCCTTCAAATAATTCATGTCTGAATTCATTAAAGCTTTTGACATGAACAAGTTGTTACAAATGGAGATTAGGGATTTCTTGACATTAAATAAGAAAAAATGAATCCGTCATTCATTTCATCCAAAGACGGCATCAATTTTTTTACTCTTCTACGAGCACACGCCTAACATGTGATGCAAAGAAAAATACATTTCATTAAGCATTCATTGATTTAGAGAGTTCAAACATCAACCTTACTAAACTCGCAAGGAGGATCCTTCCAAGAAGCCTAAAAATGGCTTAAAATGCATTATTTGGCCTAATTCACTGAAGTGGCTCACCCAAGCACCTTACCCTATTCTATACCCTTCATGTCATGTAAAATCAACTCCAAACTGATCACATTTCATCAAATCATCACTTAACACTTACCCTTTGTCAATTTGCCTTCACATTCTTACTAGATATTCTTCTCAAACCAAGAAACTTTTGGCCTAATAACATCCACTAGCTCCTCACAACCTTATACCCTATTTCGACTTCAAACGAGTGTTAAAAAAACCATCAATTTGATTACAATAGATCAATATATTTTTCTTTCATCAATCTTCTTCAAACTCTCATCATATGCTCTTAAGACCATGTACTCTACTATCTTTAAGGTTAGAACATCCTAGACTTACCCAAAACAATATGTTAACTCCTCCAAGGACTCTTTATCATCTCTAATATGGTGTGTGTAAAATTTGGTATTCTAACTCTCAAACCTTCTTTCACAATTTCATTTTTTCTCTCCCAACTCCACTAGTTCCTTCTAGCCTGCCCCTAGGTCTTTTGATGCATAAATGTTGATATCATGGTTCATTCCTCAATTTGAGAACCATTCGGGATACCCATTTGGACAAATAATTGTTTTGAAAGTTTATTTTGCACTTCATTTGCAAAAGTTCATCCCACTCCATGACTCCAAGTTCTTAATTAAGTCTTTTTTAGGGTGTTACAGGGTTGTACTGATGGTATCAACATTTATGGTCCTTAGGAGCATGCCAATCCTCGAAACCTTGAAAATTTGTTAAAGGACAATGTGAAGATGGTTTATATGAAGTTTCTCAGAAAAATCCCAAGCTAAACTCACTTTCCTTTTATTATACCTCATAAACTAGTCTCCTATATCTGACAATAACTTACGGGTTTAACTGTCACCTTTTCCAAGAAAAATGGTAAGTTTTCTTGAAGTAATTTCTTCATAGACTGATTGCATATACTTATCAGAATATAACTTACAATTTTGAGCCTCAAGTTTCCCTCATGGACTTCAAACTAGAAAAATGTGTTCAAACCCTAGGAAGGGTTTACTAAAAATGCGAGAGAAGATTATTTGGCATAAAAACTTGCAAACCTAGTTTTAAAGCTCTAGATTTTAGCTAGAGGTATGTCTCTTCACCACACGTATTTTTCTTAGCAGTGGACTCTTTTCAATCACCAAAATTTCCAAAATAAACTATAATTCACATGTCGAATAGGGTAACCCAAGTTTGTTCTTTCTTGCATGTCTATGTTGACTTGATCCTTGTACATTCCCACCGAAGCCTCACACCACTCTAACATATCCCAGTCCACATCTATTACATGTTCAACATCTAAGGGGATTTTTCAATAGATAAAAATTCTCCACTAATTCTTTTCAAATACAGTTCACTGTATATATAGTCCATGCAATAACTTGCCTACTAAAAAAGAAACAAGAACTTCAACTCAATATTTGATCATTCTTCCTACAAGATTCTAACCACATCCTTCACATGAAAATAAAGTAAATAACTTCAAGTTCTTCTACCACAATTCTCGAAGCATACAACACAAAGACAAGATCTTGTGTAAGAAAAAGCTTATCGTATGTATATTAGATTGTATTACAAAAATTGAGCCATCTTTCTTCAATCTTCCTCTACTTCACGAGGAAATTCACTCTCCTGATCTCCTCACTCCTCTAGGAGGTTAACTCATTCCCTTCCCTTGAATCATTCTCCTTTTTAACTCAACTTTTATTACCTTTACAACCCCGACTACCTTGATGACTCATACATGACTCTCACATGGCCAAAATAGCTTCATCACATTATTTTTATCACTTCACTAACGCATACCCTTTTAGGACCTATGATAGCATACTTAGCTTCCTACTACTCTCTTAGACCATCAAATCTCACTCCTTTCACCATTTACAAGCCATTCTCCTCTTTTACTTGCTTTTTTAATTTGAATTACATTTTGGAGGGAAGGGGTAATTTGAAATTTAGAACCTCTTAACCACGTAATACACCTTCTTAGGACCTCACATATTCTAATACACTCATTACAACCATGAGAAAGAGAAATCATACTTTGTAGTCTTCTTGATTATACCCCTGCATCATACTCCCAAGGTGGAGAAACGTACCCTTGTACTTTGTTTGCTTAGCTCCATCTTCATTGAGTTCTTCATCTTCTTTTTTTGTTCTTGTCCTTCTACCTTCAATTCCATTGTCCTTACTTGATTCATCTCCACATGGGTCCCATATCCTATTCTTTGTCCTTCCATTTTCCTTGACATTGCTTCCTTTCTTTTTGATCTCCATCTTCATCTTCATCATTCTCAATCTTCAATCCTTTGTGCCTACATAATAAACACAATAACAACAAATATACATTCTTCTTCATGTTTTATGGCTCTCTTCATCTCTATAGAGCTTCTATCCATCATATTCTCATCACTTCGTTTTCTATAATCTTAATTCTCTTTTCTCATTTATTGCTTGCTCTCATTTACCATCACACCATGTTGTTATTCCTCTTCCTTTGGACTGAGTTGTGTCTCTTTTCACATGGTTCTACTCTATATATAGCATACTCTTAGGCTAATATTTCCATCTCCAATTGCTCAAGGATTTCATAAACAAACACACTTTCTTGTATCACCTCTTCTTCACCTATCACTTGTGGTTCTTGGTTCATTATTTTCTTGCTTTCATCATCCATCTCAAACTCATTCTCCATACCTACAATCACACACTTGCACAAAATATTAGATTCACAAACTTGAGGCTTGGCTGCCCCTGTAGGTTCTTCTTTCCTTGTCATCACTTCAACTTGCATTCCTTTGAACTCTTCTTCCTATTGGGACCAATGAACATGAAGCCTCAACTTTTGAAAATTCCGGGGTTTCCCTAACCTAGATTAAAGAAACAATACAAAGATTTTGGGACTAGTCGGATTAGAAATTGATCCAGAAATCAAAACGACAACTCAGATAAGGGAATACACTTCACAACCTCTTCCCACTCACTCCCTTTTGCAGGATGACACTCCTATAGTCCCAAAACCTATAGGAGCATATGACTTGATTACAGACTTAAACAAGACCTTTTCTCACATTTCTTTTTTATATTTGTTGAAGAATTCTCCAATGCATCATTTTTCTTTGTTAGATGTATTGGGGCTTGGTCATCTAATCCATGTTATGCCTCCACCCGAGGCTCAAATCAATCATATTGACTTTGACATATATCCTCTAGGACAAAACGATAGGGATATCGAGCTTGTGTTTGATATAAGAAAGATTCCCTTTGATGCTAAAATAGCTTGAAGAGGAGATCCTGCATTATACTTGCAAGTGTGGGTGTATAACAATTGCATCAAGAGAGCCATGATTGATGATGGGGCTACTGTGGATGTAGTCCCCTTTTCTTTCTTGTAGAAGTTTAGATATGGGGAGACCAATTGTTCTTATACCAGAAATACATTGTGAGGATATGACAGTCTTAAAGATACCTTAATTAGAACCAAAGTCCTCCTACTTTCCCTCGAACTGAAAACCATTTTAACAGACTTCTACATCATAGATAATGAGACTGATTAACTAAAATTGAACTAAACTATGGGAAGTATAACAAACTAGTTAATCTAATATAAGAGGAATAAAACATTGTAAACTATGCTAAAGCAATATGGAAATGAATTTAAGTAATTATGTCAAATGAAATAAAACCCTAACTATGCAAAGACATAAAAGGAAAGGACTTAGCTGATTGCTCAAGATTGTTACAGTTGTCACATGTCCGATGTAGATCTTGTAAGTAGAAACAATTTCTCGTGGATCCCACAGAGGTTAGATTTGGGAGATATAAATAGATTGCAGCGCCCAAGAAGTACTGGGCACCCCGAAGTGCCCCGGTCTCTTCAAATTTTCAGAATCTAGTTTCAGCAGTGTTGCAAGATGCCCTGAAATTCTCTTTGTTTGTCATCTTTGGATCTTCCAAATCGCGCCAAGTGTGTGAAATAATGCAAGATAAAGGAATGAGTTGTAAAAGAAAAATAAGTATCAAATCCCTAAAAATAAAAGATGCAAAATGAATGGGTGATGACCTCTGTTTGCCAAAGCAAAGGGCTTACTAATATGAGCCTTACACTACATTTCGGACCCAAATGTAGTTCTGGTGTGTGTGTGTGTGTGTGTGTGTGTGCGTGTGTTTGTGCATGTCGTGCCCTAGGTGCTTTTTTGTTAGTCACACTTTGTGAAGTAGTGAGCAATAATAACTATAGAAAATGTAACAACATGCGTGCATGAAATATAATAGAATCCATCTCCCTATGTTGTGTGTGTTGATGCAGATCTCCTAGCCTTGATGCATGACACTATGTGGATGTAAGTGATGCAATGGATGCAACTCTAGATGGAGTGATAGTAGTATGTGATGCTAGGACCCTCATTATGGTCTCATAACTTTGTATTTATAGGGTTCTCTTTCTCTAATTTCATAATTAACCCCGACATGGTTGACTAGGAAAAAGATAAGGATGAAAAATGACTAAAAGAGGCCCAAAAAGAGGTAGGAAAGAAGAACATGGATCGGGGCACCCCAAGATAGGCCTGGGCACCCCGGTTTAGGCTTATTTGATGAGACATTTACTAAATAGGTGGATATACATAAGAAAATATGCAGGAATGACGAAATAAAAGGTAAAAATAAATTAGCCAAAAGTTGGGATTAATTAATACTTTTTTCACTTGAGAACCCTCTAAATAGTAAGATACAAGACCATGTTAAATAATGCCTAGAGTGCATGATTTGTGTTTATATTTTGTCCCCACTTTATGTTGGTGAGCGGAACACTCGGTAACATAAAGTAGATAGAGATGCGCACTGATATCCATGTAGAGTGCATAATAATAAAAAAAAGAAATAAGTGGAGGAGCGTGGATTCTAAAGATGAAAAATGCTCATAAAAAGTGATGAGAGTGGACCCTGTGGCGAAATGCATGTGTAGTTGTTACGGTGTGTAGTGTACCTGCATGGTTGGTGAAGGCAAGTGTCATCGCGGTGTGTTGTTATTGTCGTCATCGTTGTTTCCCTAATTTGACTATTTTTTTCTCATACGGCTGGACCTACAAGGAGAAAACAATCAAGTAGTGAATTATATATGTATGTAAAAATGCTATGTAAAATACACGTGTATAGAAATGTGTAAAGTACACAAATGTAAAATACGCAAAAAGAAAAGTGTAAATGGAACATGTGCACTTGATCCATGTCAAGAGAAAGGGTGTAAAAGGATATACTATAATGTCGCAAGTTTTTTTGGGCGATCTCATGCCACCCTGTCTAAAGAAGTATAGGGAGGAAATGCTCTATGTCCTTCAACCTTTAACCACTTCTATTGAAATCTGTGAAGAAATCTCTATATTTTCCTAATTTTTTGGGCAATCCGATGCCTTTGGGCCGAAGTAGTGTATGGAGGCACACCCACCTGTAACCTCCAAGCTTGAATCGCCGTAAAAATGCTTTGAAGGACACCATGTCCTGTAGAGGCCACTGTGTATGGAGTTCATAGACTAGTCTGAACTCACTCACTGTATGCAAACCCATAATGCCAAGGGCTGAAAGTGAATTGTACTAAACTGGTGTAAATACATTGTGTTAGTATGTAAAAACCCTCAATGATACCCCCACTTTGCGGGTGCATGCGACAAAGGATAATTTAGCCCCAAAAGAGAACCTATCGCACTCGACTGTAGAAATATTCCCTAAAGGGGGGAAGGAAAAGTACTTGGTAGAAACCAAGGTGTGCACAAAAGGGGATGGCTAGCCAAAACAAGTGTTAGTCTAAAAACACATGCATGTAATAAGACAAGTGTAAAGTACACAAACAATGTAGTAACTATTATCCAAAATGAGCCCCTTGCTCATTTCGGAGCTAACTCCCTTCATTCTTCCCTCTCTTGTGCCTTAGTCATAATTTTTGCTTTTCAGGCACTCAAAACCTTCTAGAAATGGCACCATTGGATAGAGCTTTTCTCAGCTTTCCAGAAAGGTAAAGTTTTCCTCCTAACTCCATGTATTTTTGAAGTTATGGCTCGGCGGAGTTTTCATGGGAAATTTTCCCAAGAAAAGCCCGAGCCAATAAGATGAGGCCACATGTCCTCGGAAGGGCGGAGGCAGAGGTAAACTTGGAATTTTTACCAAGTGTTTGGAAAGGTTTCAGAAGGAATTTTTCAACCTGTCGGCCCGCCAACGAATAGGATCGTGCCACATGTCCAAGGGAAAGAAATTAGGAAAATTTCCTAAGTATCGGCTTTGTGGAAAATCTCTAGAAGAGGCCCGGGTGAATCAAATCAAAGCCACGTGTCCCGGGACCGAGAGGATTACGGAGGAAGACTTAAAATTTTGGTGAAGTGTTTTGGTGAGAGGAAAGGAGAAATATTGGCCCATCGGCCCGCCGACCAGTCAGATCAAGCCACGTGTCGCCACGACGTCGGGGTCAAGGGCGTGAAAAGATTCTTTCTTTTTCACCCATTGTAGAAAAAAATCAAAAGGGGAAAGTTTGCTCCCAAGGCCCGCAGTGAATAAGGACAGGCCACGTGTCTCAAGGGGCATCAAGCAATAGAGCGATGGGGAGAAATTGGGAAATTTTCCCAAAGGTTAGCGCAAAGAGAAATGTTTGCCCCCAAGGCCCGCGTCCAATGGGAGCTTAACACGTGTCCCAAGACCAGCGGAATGTGGGGAAAAGTTGGGAATTTTTTCCAAAGAAAAGTCGAAGGAAATATTGAAAGGAAAAGTCCGCCCCTAAACGCGAGCCAATGGGATCTTGCCACGTGTCCAAGTGGCGGCAAAAAATGCAAGACATGCCCGCAGGAAAAATTCAAAAGGGAAAAGCCCACGTCCAATAGGGTTCTGCCACGTGTCCAACTTTGGGAAAGTGGTCAATAGCGATGAAAAATTTAAGAGAAGATGCCCGCAACGAATCATATCATGCCACATGTCCTCAGGTCATCGGCCCGATGGAGAATTTTTGGAAAATTTTCCAATGGCCAAAACAGTGGAAAATGAAGCACAGAAGGCCCACGTCAATCAAAATGTGCCATGTGGCACCAAGAGCGGCAGAGCGTGGAGATTTTTGGGAAAATTTTCCCAAATGCAAAAAGTGGGAAAATTTCAAATTTTCGGCCCGCCATCCCGTTTTGGCCCTGTTTTGCCCTAAATTTTCAAACGACCATAACTTTCGATCCAGAGCTCGGTTTTTCACGTTCTTTATATCAACGGAAATCTGGTGAAATTATATACATGATTCCGGGGTCAATTTTTTATTTTTATGGAGTTTGGAGAGAGAAAATTAGAAAAAACCTCGACACGTAGAAATTAATAGAAATGACGTTTTAACCACCATTTTAATGAAGAATGGCTCGCATTCTCTCTCAGATGGTGAAAATGTCAGGGAATGGACCTGTAAGGATGCCCATGTTGTTTTATTGCATTTTGGTTGGTGGTTGGAGCTCCTCTCACATTTTCCCATGTTTCTCTCTCCTGGGCTCGTTTCTTGCCTTGTAAAAGCCAGAATGGGCTCATTTTTGAAAAAAGGAGACACTCTTTTAGCTCTGCAACTTCCCTTTTTCTTCCCTTTTGGAAAAATTTGTGGAAATTTTACCTTTCCATGCAAATACAACACCTATTTTTCCTCTCGGTCATTGTAATGCATTGTGTTGGACCTGGAATGATAATATATGCTCTATGATTAAAAGTTTTCTCAATCCTTTCACATGTTTATCATTGTTTTCCTAACCTCTCATCACATTTTGGCAATTTTTGCATGTTTTGTGCTATATTTCTCCCTAGACGGTGTATGTTTTGCAAAGAGCAGGGTGTCTGCTACTCCCTGGTGCATCACCTTATCGTATTAGTCTCATTTTTCTTGCATTTTCTATCTCTGTCCCCCTAGAATTTAGAGTAGGAATTAGGAATCTAAGCCCCTACAAATTTCGTGCATATATCTGATAAGAGGAGTTGAGGAACCAACCTCTAATCTGGAGATTCTTTTCCATTTTTACAAGTCCCACACTTGGGGAAAAGATTCAATGTTGTGCAATCACACTGGATGTCCAAAATGTCAAACTAGAAATCTGATCAACATCCAAGGATGCTGCTGATTTGCACCAACAGTTTTGGCACGCCCGGTGGGACCTTAGAGGCCTTCATCTTCATTGCAACAAAATAGATGTGCATTTGTTGCATTTTTCTTGCTTAAAAGATCCCTGAATTGCACATCGGCCACTCCGAGGAAGAAGAATCACCTGGTTTCAGCAGTGCAGGACTGAAAACTCATGAGAAGAATCACCACAAGGTCAAGAGTTGGAGAAGAAGACGTGTTGTTTGAGTATCTGCAATTATTTCCAAGAAGAAGGCAAAGAGGAAGGAGAATTCAAAGGTCTCCATCTCCACAAAAAAACTCTATCAACTCCTCCACCTAGTAGACCTTTCATTCAATCAACAAGGGTTCTAAGGCCAATCGAATGACACAACACAACCCCTATGTCAATTTCACTAGCGGCAGCCTACTTGCTCTCAATACACAAAATCCAATCCTAGTTGCAGCATTCAAGAACATTCCATACTTTTCCTGGAGAGAATCAAACCACTCCCGGTGATCATGTCAAGGATATTGCTAATATTTGTGCAATCCATGAGATTAATGAGATGCAGTTCTTTGTCAAACTCGCATCTTCATTCAAAGGGAAGGATTTGCAATGGTTTAGGAGTCTTGCCTCGTGTTCTATCCAAAAGTGGAACTAGCTATGTATAGCCCTCCATGAGTAGTTTGGAGAAAAGGGAGATAACTTGTCCCTTTTGGAACATTTGACAACCATCAAGAGAGCTCCCAAAGAGCAGCTAATCGAATTCAACTCCAGATTTCAAATGACTTGGGAGAGAATTCCGGTGGCAATAAGGCCAACAATGTAAGGTGCTTTTCTATATTACCTTAAAGCTCTAAATTCGATATTTCTATGTTAATTCAATCCATGGGGGACAACAATCCTGTTGCTTATAAAGATTGCCATTAGAGCTGAAAATTGTTTGATTCAAGATGGGCAAGCTAGCTCCTAGGCCTCCAATGCCATTGTATCCAAGTTTAGAGAGCCCAAGTACTAGTCAAGTGCCTATTTTAGCTCCCATTTCCACTCCTAGAAATCGAATTCAAGTGAGGCTTCTACTTCATCTTCTAGTGCCTCAAATGAACTTCAAGAAGTCATGAAGCAATTGTAAAATTTAGGTAATGAGCTCATTACACTCAAAAGGTAGTAAGCCCAAGGTTTTAGACCTTCCTTCCAACCTCAAGCTCAGCCTAACAGCAGCCATACTGAGCTCAAAGACCACCCAATCCAAATTTGCAAATAAAAGTCAAGCAAGACCTCCTTCCAACAGATCATTTCAGCCCTATAATCCCAATGCTACATCTACCTCTAAAGCAATAGTGCCAGTGCAAAACAACATAGCTCAAGAGTATGATTGGTGTTTCCCATGCAATGAACCTCACAACCAGTCTATGTGTTTCAACGGTGCCTTAAATCAAGAATTAATGGTGACAACTACTAGTGTGGAGGGTGAAGGGAGTCAAGGAAATAACCAACAACAAGAAACATTCTAGCAATAATCAGCTCCAAATGATACCACACTTATAAACTGGTAGGAAAAATACTTTTGTGGCATGAATCAAACAATCTCCCAAAGTGTTGCAGCCAACACAAGGTCAAAAAGGAGAAATTTGGGTGAAGAACAGCCATTGGCTCAAAGTAATTCATAACCTTCTACCACTCCACCAATTATTGGCAAACAAAATGCAGTTCCAAGCACGCAAGGACTGCCTAAAAAAGATCCTAGGCCAACTCAAATGCCGGTTGTTGCTGCTCATGTGCGAGGAATGAATGTGCGAGGCCAAGGACAACAAATAGATGCTTCATCTCCATTCAACATCATTGATCGATGAATAAGACAAATGTAAACATATCAATGTGGGAATCACTATCCATCCCAAGCCAAAGAGATTTGCTACAAGCTGCCATGAAGGACTCGGTCAACTTCAAATCAGCAGTCCAAATGTAAGAGAAGGTACTCACAAATGCTTCCCACTGAGAGGAATCATGGAAGATAGCAAGGTAAAATATTGAAGCCCCATCCATTCTATGTTTCATTGATCATTGGAAACCAATTAGTACATAATTGCATGATTGATTCTAGGAAAGTAGCTCAAGAATGCCCAAGAAAATAAGCGATCATTGGGGCTTCGATATGAAGTCATATCCAAAGGGGTAGTGCAATTGGATGGGACAACAAGAATACAACAGTTTGAGTGATCGAAACTTGAGTCTTACTTTGCATGCATGCCCCAACGTTGTTATTTTGCAAGATGTCTCGGTAATAGACCTTCCACCACTCTTTGACCTATGTATGTCAAGGGATTTCATAGCCAAGATTGAGGGTACTTATCTCGCTGATTGGTCACACATGTTGTTTAGAACAAGATATGGAACCAAGGCCACAAATCGATCTCGAACCTATTGCAAACTTTCACATTGAGCCTCACACTCCAAGCCAAATCAATACCAATTATTCAAAGCGTTTGATCAAGAAGATTATCCAAGCACCGATGAAGCCGACACCAAGGTTGGAAGTATCCCAGATCTCGACTCTTAATGAATGGGCAATCAAGGTGCATGCTTTTGATCCTTATCAAGAAATAGAAGAATCGAGCTAGGAGTCTATTGCATGCATGAAGAAAATCAACCTATTCCTAAGATCACCAAACCATACCACAAGAATGACAATGAGGTATGGTAGTTTTTTTTTATGGATCAATGAGTGGACAAGGTGCGGAGGGGGAGCTATGCTTGTTTCACCTCAAGGAGTTAAGTATTATTCAGCTTTTAGATTTCAGTTTGCATGTTCTAATAACACTGCTAAATATGAAGCTTTGATACAAGGATTGCATTGGTCAATCAAAATAAGGATAAAGAACTTGCAAGTATTTGGTGATAGTGAGTTGATTATCAACCAAGTTAAGGGGCAGCATGCTGCCAAGAATGATCTGCTCAAGTGCTACAAAAATAGGGTGTGGGACCTCATTGAAGATTTTGAGGGCTTTGACATCAAATCCATTCCTAGAAAAGAGAACCAAGCTACTGACAGGCTTGCAGCAGTTGGAGCAGCCTTTGATGTTGTTGAAAGCATCCAAAATTACAAGGTACAACCAAACATCCATCCGATTATGAGGCCTTCAAAGTGCTGAGAAAACAATGTAAGTTAGCAAGTTTTTGAAAATGATCAAAAATCATCCATTTCTTATAAGAAGAGGCTGAGTTCTTAGCTAAAAATCAAGAAAATTTGGAGCAGCAGCATGGTGACCAAGTATTACAGTTGAGAACCAACAAACTACCAAAGGGACTTATTACTTTGGAGTCCATTTTCAGTCCTAATGATTAGTTTATGAAGGAGAAAACAAACATCCAAGTCAAGGGAGAAGATTCGGTGTCCATCTTGGTGGAAGAAGGCAAATCACTCCAAATTGGTAAGATGACAACTAAACAAGAAAGGTATGAGTTCATACAACTTTGTCAAGAATTCCCTAATGTGTTTTCTTGGAGCTATGAAGATTTGAAAGGTTTCAATCCTGAGTTAGCTCAACACACCATTGAATTGGATCCAAGTACTAAACCGTCAGGCAGAAACAAAGGCCAGTCAATCCACACATGGAGCCTCTCATGAGAAAATAATTGAATAAGTTGATAGAGTCAAGTATCATATTCCCTATCAAGCATTCTAGTTGGGTAGCCAACTTGATTCCAATTAGGAAGAAGAGTGGAGAAATCAGATTGTGTGTTGACTTCAGAGATTTGAATAGAGCATCTCTCAAGGATCATTATCCACTTCCTTCTATGGAGTAGATTTTACAAGTTGTTTCCAGCTCTGAGAGGTTTTCATTACTTGATGGCTATTCAGGGTACAATCAGATTATGGTGAAAGAAGAGGATCGGTTCAAGACAACCTTTACAACCAAATAGGGAACTTATGCATACATGAAGATGCCATTTGGGCTTTCCAACACTAGAGCTACTTTCCAAAGGGCAATGGACATGGCATTCAAGGATTTGATTAACAACATGGTGCTGATATATCTTGATGATATCACTATTTTTTCAAAAAATGCAGCACATCATCTCTTTCATTTGAGACAAGTGTTCCAAAGGTGCAGAAGATTTGGGGTATCCTTGAATCCTAACAAGTGTATTTTTCTAGCCCATGGAGGAAAGCTCCTTGGCCACATTGTCTCCAAAGAAGGATTAACAATTGATCCAGAAAGAGTTGAAGCCATAAGAGCACTACCATTGCCAAGCCACAAGAAGGCCCTTCAAAGTTTCTTGGGGAGAATAAATTTTGTTTGAAGGTTTGTCCCAAATTTTGCAGCCCTAGTCAAGCCTATCACCAAGATGTTAAAGAAAAGCATAGCTTTCAAATGGATAGCAGAAGGAAAGGAAAGTTTTGAAGCAATTAAAGAAGCCATCTCTCAAGCCCCAACTCTCATCAACCTAGATTTCTCCAAGGATTTCATCATGTATGCCTTTGGGGGTGATGATACTATTTCTACAATTTTGGTACAGCAGAACAAAGACAATGATGAGCAGCCAATTTCTTTCTTCAGCCAAATCCTGGAGGACTATGAGGTGAGGTATTATTTCATTGAGAAGCATGTTCTTACAGTAATCAGGAGCATGAAGAAATTCAAGCATCTAGTTTCAAACAACAAGGTTCAATTGCTGGTTTCTCATGTGGGAGTTAAATACTTCCTCCTCAACAATGGCCTGAATGAAAAGAGAGCAGGTTGGATTACTCGTGTCATGGAGTATGAAATTGAGATCAAATTCACCAAGTTAGTTAGAGGAAAAGGATTGTGTAAGCAAGTGGTCTTGAATAAATCCAAGGAAGCATGCAATGAGAAGGAGGTTGTTTTGGCGTTGCAAGACAACCATGAGTAAGGAAGAACTCAAGAAGAAAATGATGGTGTCCTCACTCCTTGTTGGACCCAAGACATAATGCACTTCCTAAACACAAGTCTATGCCCTCCAGAGATGAAAAAGACCAAAAGAAGACACTTCATATTGCAGGCTGTCCCATATGCCCTTGTTGATGGTGTTTTGTTCAAAAGAGATGTGAATGGAGTGCTTTGCTTTGAGATGCATTGGTACAAATTAGATTCATAGGGTGTTGGAAGAGTTCCATGGTGGATCAACTGGTGGTCATTTTGCACTAAGAGTGACAGATTCAAGATCATGAGGGTTGGCTATTATTGCACATCGCCCAAGATTTTTAGTGATTGTTATGCATGGATCAAGAGGTGTAAGAATTGTGCATTCTTCATGGGTAAAGAGAGACTAGATGCCCTTCCATTACATCCAATTTTAGTTGACTAGCCATTCATGCAATGGAGTTTGGACTTCATTGGAGTCATTAATCCAAATTCAAGCCAAGGGCACAAATGGATTCTAACAGAACGGATTATTTCACCAAGTGGATCAAGTAGTAACACTCAAGGAAGCAAATGAATCTAAAGATCCTAGACTTCTATGAAGGGATAAAAACCAGATTTGACGCATACTACTACAATAATATTAGATAATGCATTGGCATTCATTGGGTCCAAGGTAACTAAATGGGCTGTCAAGAATGGGATCTACCTAAGCACTTCATCAAATTATTACCCTCAGGGTAATGCCCAAGCTGAATCTACAAACAAGAACTTGTTAAGAATCATTAGGAGGACTCTTGATGAAAATCGAGGTCTTGGCATACTAAGTTGAAATCAGCCTTATGGGCTGATAGGATAACCCCTAAGAAACCTATAGGTAACTCTCCATTCAAGCTTGTTTATGGAAGAGAGACAATTTTACCCATGTCACTTGAGTTACCAACATTGGAACTCATGAAACAGCTAGAGTTGTTGGAGTTTGGACCCATGGAGGTTAGATATGCAGAATTGATGGAGCTCCAAGAAATCAGAAATCAGGCATCCCAAGCAATGGAGAAGGATCATGCTTTGATAAAGAAGACCTTTGATAGAAATGCCAAGGATAGATCTTTCCAAGTTGGAGATCTAGTGTTAAAATGGGATGCAGACAAAGCAAAACCGGGGAGGCATTCAAAATTTGATGCCATTTGGAGTGGCCCATACGTGGTCACAAAGTGTAAGGACAGCAATGCCTTCCAATTGTCTACATTGGATGGTGAAGAGTTACAAATTCCAATCAATGGAATCCATCTGAAGCATTGCTACTGAAAGGAACTCTCCACCTTGTACATATTAGCTTAGGTTTTCATTCCTCTAAGTGCTTATGCACATTGTTTTTGTAGATTAGCTTTGCTTTCCTAAGTGCTTTGGCACAAGTCATTGTCCAGAAATGTGTTTTGCAGGTATTGCTCCATCGATGGTGTTCTACCTTTCATCTTCCTCCTTGCAGTTGTTCTAATCGGTTGGTGTACCAAGCGAGAGAATTTAATGACTCCATGCCCAATAGAAATTTTCAAGCAACTGGTAACTTCATCCAAAGCAGCAGATGACCCCTTTGAGTCGCCAAAATTGTTATCAAAATGAGCCCCTTGCTCATTTCGTGAGCTAACTCCCTTCATTCTTCCCTCTCTTCGCCTCAGTCATAATTTTTTACTTTTAAGGCACTCAAAACCTTCTAGAAATGACACCATTGGATAGAGATTTTTCTCAGCTTTCCAGAAAGGTAAATTTTTCCTCCTAACTCCATGTATTTTTGAAGTTATGGCTCGGTGGAGTTTTCGTAGGAAATTTTCCCAAGAAAAGCCCGACCCAATAAGATTAGGCCATGTGTCCTCAGAAGGGCAGAGGTGAAGGTAAACTTAGAATTTTTACCAAGTGTTTAGCAAGGTTTTAGAAGGAATTTTTCACGCCGTCAGCCCGCCAGCGAATAGGATCGTGCCACGTGTCCGAGGGAAAGAAATTGGGAAATTTTCCTAAGTATCGGTGCCGTGGAAAAATCTCCAGAAGAGGCCCGGGTGAATCAAATCAGGCAACGTGTCCCAGAACCAGCGGACCATAGAGGAAGACTTAAAATTTTGGTGAAGTGTTTTGGTGAGAGGAAAGGAGAAATATTGGCCGTCAGCCCGCCGACTAGTCGAGATCAAGCCATATGTCGCCACGACGCCGTGGGTCAGGGGCGCGAAAAGATTCTTTCTTTTTCACCCAAGCATAGAAAAAATCAAAGGGGAAAGCTGCTCCCAAGGACCGCAGCAAATAAGGACAAAGCAGTGTCTCAAGGGGCATCGGAGCAACAGAACGGTGGGGAGAAATTGGGAATTTTTCCCAAAGGTTAGCGCAAAGAGAAATGTTTTCCCCAAAGCTCTGCGCCCAATGGGATCTTGACACGTGTCCCAAGACCGATGGAATGTGGGGAAAAGTTGAGAATTTTTTCCAAAGCACGGTCAAAGGAACTATTGAAAGGAAAAGTCCACCCCCTAAACATGAGCCAATGGGATCTTGCCACGTGTCTAGTGGCGGAAAAAATGCAAGACAGGCCCGCAGGAAAAATTCAAAAGGGAAAAGCCCACGTCCAATAGGGTTCTGCCATGTGTCCAGTTTGTGGGAAAGTGGTCAATAGTGATGAAAAATTTAAGAGAAGATGCCTGCAACGAATCATATCACGCCATGTGTCCTTAGGTCATCGGCCCGACGGAGAATTTTTGGAAAATTTTCCAATGGCCAAAACGGTGGAAAATGAAGCACAGAAGGCCCGCATCCAATCAGAATGTGCCACATGGCACCAGGAGAGTGGTGAGAGCATGGAGATTTTTGGGAAAATTTTTCCAAATGCAAAAAGTGGGAAAATTTCAAATTTTCAGCCCGCCATCCCGTTTTGGCCTTGTTTTGCCCTAAATTTTCAAACGACCATAACTTTCGATCCAGAGCTCGGTTTTCACGTTCTTTATATCAACGGAAATATGGCAAAATTATATACATGATTTTGAGGTCAATTTTTTATTTTGATGGAGTTTGAGAGAGAAAATTGGAAAACACCTCGGCACATAGAAATCAATGAAATGACATTTCAACCACCATTTTAATGAAGAATGGCTCACATTATCTCCGGCAAAGATTGTGAAAAATGTTAGGGAATGGACATGTAAGGATGCCCATGTTGTTTTATTTCATTTTGGTTGTGTTGGTTTGAAAATCTGTAGGGTGGACAGATCTATGGATAGATGAGCCAACAGTGTGCAGGGCATAGCCCCTCTTTGACTCAGCAAAGCGAAACTGGTTTATTGCTATTCTACCAGCAGGAATCTATGCAAGTCTCACAATATTCTGCCTTTGGGGTTGGGATCTCATCCCAGTAGAGGTACTTCCAACTATAAGAAGAAGGGGAAGAAACGAGACGGGGAGATAGGAAAGATCTGAAGGGAGAAAAGAAATGAATTCCAAAGCAGAAAGGTCAGAGGGTCTATGTTTTGGGCTAGTAGTAAACAGAGCCGAACTTACTCGCATAGACGAACAAAGCAATACTGATGAATAAATGAAAATAAAGCAGAAGTAGATTCAACAGAACAAACATACAGATCTAACATAAGAAAGCTCTGATGTATAACACAGGTATTCAGCACAAAGTCTAAATATTGTATTAATATTTCCTTACAAAAAGCTCAAAGTCTTTTCTTCTTACTTCTATTTTTCATCTGAAAAGTATCCACACTTAAATACAACAATTATCCAAGTATATATATATATATATATATATATATATATATATATATATAAGAAGGAGAAGAAAGAAGGCAAAAGGAAACCAACAACTAATTACAAAATATCTAAAAATATCTAAAAGTCAATGTTGACTTTGGACAACTTGGTGGATGACAACATCCCATGGTGCAACATGGATGAGGTCATCATTTGTACCAACATACTATTAGATATTTACAAAAAGAGAAGCCAAGAGGAAGAGAACTATTCATCATCGTCTCGCGGTTGGAAGGGGGTATCTTGCTTCTGCTGTTGTTTGGGAGAGGTGATGTGGAACTGAGTCCGATATTCCATGAACTTGGTGATCATGGGCTGAAGTTGATCTTGAGCAGGACCCTTCGTATGATCACCGATGACCTCACAAGTCTCCCGCTCATCTCTGAGTTTTTCAGGGAGCTTGAAATAATCATTACCTACCTCCATCAGGAACCCCACAAAATCATGGCAAGCCAGAAGGTTGTTGATGCATTCGGTGTCGAAAGTGGCTTCTGGCCCTAACCCTTGTGAGAGGATCTCCTTGAAGATCCGGATAGTTTCGTCCGCCTTCCTCAAGGCGAAAGAAGGAGTAAGCAGGCCTGGAGACATTCTCAGAACAATTTGTTCCATTTGATGCATTGAATCCAGGGCTTCTTCCTTGACTTTGTCGATCTTTTCTAGGACGAACTCCATCTAGTCGACCCGGTAATCCAACGTAGCAAGGATCTTGCTGGGTACCCTAGGGTGACTGAAGACACCAAATTTCACTAGATCATCGATTGAGCAGTCGAGTATTTTTTGGAATGTTTCGTGTTGCAGCCTTGCATGGTCCAACTCCTCAGAGATAGGTCTTGCAATCGCCTGGAGATCTTTGTTCACCTGATTGATGTTCTGATATAACTCGGTGAACTTGACTATTACCTCCTCGCTGTCTTTGATGATTTGATCCCTCCAGGCGGAAACTGCCATACCTTGTTCGCGAATTTTGGCATACTCGTTTATCTTGTCCCAAATTAGAACCTCGGGAGTTTCGTGGCGGTTGTAGGAGGTGCACTGCCCATTTTCTACAGGGTGTGGAGAATATTTTTGTTTTGTTTCTTTAGCAACCTTTTCTCCTCCTTTTCTTCTTGAAGTTTCTTGCAAAGGGCATCCACTACAGATAGGGCCTCTCCTTGAAGGATTTCTAAAGACATTCCCATTGTGACTTGGGTCATCGTATAATCTGTCGGAGAGCAGATCCTTTTTACCCTTTAAAGGATTGAGATATGCAATCTCCATTAATCTCTCCCCCGATGCACTCTGAGAGAAGTGGGAGATAGGATTTTGCTTCTTAGTCCCCTTTACTGGGATGATGGAGAAGTCCATCGGTGCAATAGGGACTTTCCTCTTTTTCTAGCCGAGATGCTAGGAGATCCCTTTCCGAGGCTGCAACATAGACTACGTAGGAGTTCATGTAGAACCTCCCCATTGTGGTGAGTTGTTGGAGTTGTTCAGATATGGTGCTGCTTATTATCTCCGCCCACTCGAAGTGTTGATCAGGTACATTCTTATTCATGGTCTCTAGGTACCTGAGCATCCATTTATGAAAGTAATGGGCATCAGAAAGCCCAAATACTCTACTTAGGAACATGATAGTATCACTCAATTCCTCGGAGAAGTCGCTACGGTGAATAACCTATGGCCATCTAGTTATCACCTTCTTGTTCTTTAGGTACACCTCATTCATCAGTTGCATGCACTGGTCTTCATTGTCCTCCCAAGCCTTGGTGCAGTCTTCTTGGCTTATAGCCACAAAGTGTCGGTGGTGAGGGATGCCTAACATGATTTCGAAGTGTCGGGCGGTGAGGTTGATTATGACCTCGCCCTTTTCATTTTGGACACACCTTGTGTCTTTGTTGTAGCAGTGGGCCACTACCATCATGAATTCATTGTTTCTTGCCTCGTGACCGACGGGGATCCCCCAAAGAAATGCGTGGAAGCGCCTACTAGTTTGTCCATTTAGGGACTCCTTGTGACTCTATTGGTTCTGGCCTAGAAATCTTCCATATCGATGTGACCGAGCTCAGAGTCTCTTATATCCAGGTCACATTCTGCCTAAGACTCGGGCATTCTGACCCTTTGGTACTTGTATTTCATTTCTTCTTCTGTAAGCTTGGCTTTACCTTTTGACTTGGTTGGCCTCTTGCTTGATGTAGACATATGTGGATCTGAATTCAATTGCTGATCTGCAAGAAGAAGAAGAGAAGTCCAACGCCAAAGAGCTATATTAGCTGTCAGTTCTTCCATTAAAGCACTACAGAATAGAATGAGGAGTTAGCAATTTTAAAGCCTCAGGGCGCAGGGCACATGAACACTGCAGGCTGTAGAGTTAATAGAAAGGCGCACTGAATCGGAATGTTACAAGGAACAAATCAGCGCAAAGGCGCAGGGTGCATGAATTTTTCATATGACATCATGTTATTGTAAGCGGGGATGTGCCTGCGCCATCTATATAAGGTTAGGTTGGGCGCAAATAAACTTGGTGTTGCAGGAGATCAGGATGCGCCAATGGCGCATGCAATTGGCATGTAACAGAGGATGTTGATGCGCCGAATGGCGCAGGATAAATGCGTGTTGCACTATCTTTTTGTGCGTAAAGGGAATTCGGCATGGCGCAGGGAAGGATTGCATGACACTGTGTTGCTCTAAGAGGGTATGCGCCCTCACCGATTTTTAGGATTTACATGGTTTTCACATGGCGCGGGATTATGCATGTCAGCGGGAAAAGTGCACCTTCTTGGTGCGATTGTATTTTGTGCAGCAGGAGTTGCAATTGCGCCAAGAGAAAAACACAGTTCTAAACTAATCATTAAGGTTTTCTTTCTTTCCTGACAGGTTTGTGATCTTTCAGGCTTCTTTTTCAGGGTTTTTAGATGGTGAAGGGGGCACAACAAGGAGATCCAGGTTTATTTTTTTGAGGCGCAGAGCCCTCCTTACCAGCAGATCTAAAAGGGGATGAAAACGGTTGGGGGAAAGGTTGCAAGAATGGTAGGAGGGTTTAATGGATTTGCATATTCATTCTACCCTACCACACAAATAACCAAAACAAAACACAAGAGGAGCAAGAACCACCTACCCGGAATATATAGTATGTGAGAGGCGAAGCGGGGTCCACGAACGCGACACGAGGAGGACGGGCGTGCTGACAGGTGTAGAGGAATAAAGCTATCATGTGTTTTCTGAATGGTGAAAGTGACAGGGCGGATGTTCCTATATATAGGCAAAGGTGTAATAAATGCGCCAACCACTTTTTCAAGAGGTGCACCAAAACATGTGTCGACACGTAAAATGGTGCACCCTTTGGCGTGGATAAACACATGTCAACACGGGGATACTTGCACCTTTAGCGCAATTTTAAGACTATCAACACTTCATTCCTTACACCCTTTAGGGCACCAAAACACGGTGCAAAAATTTATGTGTTAGCATGAAGGCGCATGCGCCTTGGCACACACAAGAAAGGCGCATCATGGGAAGGTGCACCAAAACATGTGTTGACAAGTCAAAGGGTGCACCAAAGGAAATGAAGGGGGCGTAGATTTACTCTGTGTAACACTGATAAAAGGTGTGCCCAACCAAAAGGGACCAAAATGGCTAAGTTCGGAGAACTAGATTTCTCGGAAAGGGATTTTGTGAAATTCGAACGCAGAGAGGGTTCTTGACGAGGACTAGGACAAAATTTTGAGTACGGTTACCTATAAAATTGTTCTCTTCAATTTTACAGGATAACATTGGCTCTTTCTGGGGACTATCTTTGAGCGAAACTCAAAGGTAGAGAACCTCAGATCAACATGTGCCTATCCATTGGGTAACAGGGTCAAAAACAAGGGCGAGGACGAAAGAAAACACACGACGAAAGAAAACACCCAACAAAAGCAAACACACAACAAAAACAAATCTGTACAAAGAAGAGAGCAAGCTCTACTTCCGAATATTTTGAGGTGTTGCCCGCTATAGGGAAGCGGGAGATCAGTTCCATCCAGATACGAGAGATAGAAGCTATTTTCTCTGTTGAGCTGTTTGATCTTGAAAGGCCCTCTCCATAGAGAATCAAATTTCCCGTGCATGCCCTTCGGCTCTCTCCGTTTGTCCCACAAGAGGATGAGATCTCCCACTTGGAAATATCTTTGCTTAGCCCTTTTATCGAACAATTTCTTAACTTGATTCTGATGTTCGGTGATCCTGTCGACCACTCTTATTCTTTTCTCTTCAAGCTCTGATAGATACATGATCCTCTTTTCAAGGGAATTTTGGAAAGTCTCATCTTCGATTGCTCGTGCCAAGCGCAGAGCAGGGAGTTCTGCAGAAATGGGAAGCTCGGTGTCGGTCCCATATAACACTTGAAAAGGTGACATACCGAGAGACCTCTTGGGAGTAATGCGGTCTACCCACAAAGTGTCGTATAATGACTTGTGCCATGTCTCTGACTCTCGTCAACTAGCTTCCATATGATGGTCACTAAGTTTTTATTACTGGATTCTGCCTGACCATTTCCCTGGGGGTAGTAATCCAAGTGTGGGCCAAGGTTATCCCATGTTCATAGCAAAAACCAACAACTTCTCGTGAGGAGAAGTTGGAAGCATTATCAGCAACAATCTTGTTTGGAACGCCAAACCTGACAATGATATTCTCTTTGATGAAACTACAAACAACCTCGGAAGTGGCATGCTTGATAGGTATGGCCTCTACCCATTTGGTGAAGTAATTTGTTGCTGTCAGGACATAACTATGTCCGGCACTCGATTGGGGATGGAGTGCCCCGATAAATTTGATTCCCCATTGCCTGAATGGTTCATCAATAATGACCACTGAGGGGAAAAGCAGCCAATTTTGGCTTGCCGACAAATTGTTGGTAGAGCTCGCACTTTGCTACCCAGGTGGCTATATCTTGAAATAACGTTGGCCAGTAGTACCTAGCCCGAGATGATCTTGTGTGTTGTGACGGAAGAGGAGAAGTGACCACCACAGGCCGAATCATGAAAACTCTCCAGTAGCTTTATCTGTTGTGGCTTGTCAACACATCGCAAGAAGATGCCATCTATTCCGTGTTTATATAAACAGTCATCCCAGATGACATATCTGGCCGCTCTGAGCTTTATAGCACATTTCTCCTTTGAAGATAGATGAGCTGGACACTCACCATAAGTGAGAAAGAAAGTGACATCAGAATACCATTTGTCGTTGGTGGCGACAAATAGAACCATGGGTAGAGAACCGGATTTTTCTAGCTGGCTTTGTGCTCCCCTGGTGCAATTATCCTTTTCCTTAGGGTCTTCTAAATCTCGGCTTTCAGCCATAAGATGACATAGGCCCCTGCCCCTTACCAACTTAGTCGGTTTTATATCTAGATCATACTCTTGGACTTTTGCAATCCAATTTCCTCGCAAACTCCCTAACTCCCTGTTGAGTTAGGCTTGACTTGACCGCTATGTCGGGGACCAATACCGTTGTATGAGAATTTAGAATGTAATACCGAAGTTCTTGATTTGCTTTGACCACGTGCAAAGGCATACTTTTCCAATCGAGACATATTTAATTCATGAGGCTTGAGAGGAGAGCTCATGAATGCAATTGAGGATTCAACATCTTCAGAATTCTTTTGCATTAAGATGGCTGATACAGTGTGCTTAGATGCATAGCTATACATAATGAAATCCTTGGAGAAATCGGGACATACCAGGACTGGTGCGTGGGCAACGGAGGCTTTTATCTCCTCGAATGACTTCTTCCCTTCCTCGCTCCATTGGAAAGTTAGTGATCCTTTCATCATGTTTGATATGTGGCGAGCCTTTTTCAAGCAAAGTCGGGAACAAAGTGCCTGAGAAAATTCACTTTTCCAAAGAAAGAGTGATCGCCGGTTTTGCTTGTAGGTAAAGTAAGGTTTTGAATAGCCTTAACTCTTTCGGCATCTATCTTTGTTCCTTCCTTTCTTATAATGTGTTCCAACAACTTTCCCTCTATGACTCGAAAATAAACTTTTTCAAATTTAGGGATATTCCATGTTCCCGGCATCTAGTCAATACTTGCTCCAAATGATCATAATGATAATTTCGCTGCTTAGAGAACACAGTTAAGTCATCCAAGTAAACTACGATGACTTTTCCCATCATTCCTTTGAATGCAAAGTCCATGGCCTTCTGAAAAGTGGTGCCGGCATTGGTCAGACTAAAAGGCATCTTGCTGTAAGCGAATGTACCCCAAGGGGTAGTGAATGCTGTTTTGAATTGGTCTTCGGGTGAGAGAGCTATGTGATGGCTTGGACCAATTGAAAATATTAAGTGCAATAGGATTATGATCTGAGCCAATCCTAGGTAACGAAGAGAGGTGAAAATCTTGATTCAAAATCCAATTAGTAGAGATGAGAGCTCTGTCTAATCTTACCTGTATCAAACTCTCACCAATTCTTTTGTTAGACCAAGTGAATTGGTTTCCATGTAGCTCAATATCCATGAGGTTGAGAGAAGATACAAACTCAACAAAGTCACCCATACCAACTGAGAAATCAGAATTACCACCATATTTTTCCCCAGGGTTTAAAGGGGTGTTGAAATCACCCATGACCAACCAATTATAATCCTTAAATCTACTTCTAAAGTATTTTAACTCCTCCCATAGTTTTCTTCTACCAAACAGTAGAATGTTGGGAGCGTAGATGTTGGAAAGGATCCATATTGAGTCATTTTCAAAAGCATGAAATTTAACAACTATATGATTATGTGAAGCTAAAATCACATTACCATTGAGATATTTGTTGTCCTAGAATATTGCTACACCTCTTGATGCTCCTTGTGAGTCAACAACAGAAAAATCAGAGTTCTCACAAAAATTCTTTTTACATTCTGCCAAAGATTTTGTCTTCATTTTACTTTCTTGTACTAAAAGAATGTTAGGTATGTTGTATCTTATAATCTCTTTAATAATTCTTTATTTAAGACCTCAATTCATTCCTATGACATTCTAGGATAAGATCTGCATCTAAATTTTTTTTGGGAAGTAGTTTTCAGATGGTTCAATTGACTTTGGGTCCTATGTGCAATCTCTTTCTTTCTTAATTCCTTTTTTGAAGGTTTTCATTTTTTATTATTAGTTCCAATATCTTCCACACTCCTAGTAGATGATCTAGTGATCCTTGATGTGGAGGCTTCCCAATTTCCATTTTTCTTCTTTTTATCATTGTACAAAGCATCAGAATCCCTTCAAATCCTTTCATTCTTTGTTTATTTTATTTAACTTCAATGAATCCATTATTCAAATCATTCTTACGATCAAGTAAGTATCTTTGATGGGGTTGGGGTAAGCTCCCCTTATTTTTTTCACAGTGAATCCTACTATTGTGAAGTTGTTGATTTGATGTTGAATGAAATACTTTTGCTAGTAGGAGTAAGAATATTTTCAATATCAAAAGAAAGGGATGGATACTCTTCTTCTTGACCATATCTTCTAATATGGATTCTAATAAGTCTTCAGTTTCTAAATGAGTCTTCATATTTTTTCTTCGATGTTGTTAAGGTGTTGCTTTGTACCTATTCCTTATTCCCATCCTAAGAAGAAGTAATCAGATGATCAAAAAACAAATCCTCCATCTTCTCTTGATCTGATACTACCAGGTTAATGGAAACCCTTGCATTATCTTCATCCACTTCCATATTTAGCTTTACAGGATTTTGAAGATCCAGATCTTTAAGCTTGTTTTTTTCCTTCAAATCATCCCCTCCCTTTTTAACTAAGGGAGTTTTTGGCCTCCAAATCTTCCTACAAACTAGTGGTCACCTTATAGGGGTTTTGAAACCCTTTTTGTTCCTTTTGTATTTCAGATCTGGCGGGTTAGAGATATTTTTATCTATCCCCTTACCTTTTTGATTCTGGGTTTGTGGATTCTTGGCTTGTGGTGGCTCTTTTCCTTCCATTTTTCTTCCCGAGTGATGTTTTTGCTGAAACCTCTGATACATTAATTTTTATTATGTTGTTATCCTCATAGATTTCTTCATCCTCGGGATTCTTTCCAAACTCTTTTAAAGAATCCCCAGATATCTCATTTTTTTGTTTCTTGTCTCAGTAGGGCATTTTCTGGAGAAATTCCCTAACTTATGGAATTTCTTGCATCTTAATTGAAAAGTTTCATATTCTATCGCCTGCTTCCATGTACCAAACTTGATTGAAGGATGATGTAATCAGGTAGTTCTTTCTCCATTTTAGAAGAGATGTAAAATCTAGCAAATGCTAGTTGAGATTTGTTTTTAGTAGGCCCATCTAATCCAATTAGAGCACCAATCGATCTCGTAATATGAAGCAATATCTCATCATCCTAGTACTATAGGGGATTCCTAATAGCCTACACAATATAGGAATAGTGTGAATATTTTTAGTATTAGGGTTAAAGCCTAGGTACCATATTTTTTTAGGAAAATTCCCATGTTTCCCATAGATCAAGGTCCACCCAGTAATACTATGTTAAGATATGCATATTGATTGAATCTAGAAAGGAAAAAAACCCTAGACATGGTTGTAATAATAAAATATCCTTTAGGTTTCTAGAGGTGTATGGCCCACTTTCTGATGGCATCAATATTGGGCCTAGCACCCAAGAACTTACCAACAAGGGTGAGATTCATTTTCCCCAGTGCTCGATGCAGGCATCCATCAGGCACATGGATGTGGGTCACACCCTCTTTGTCCTTTGTGATTTTGAATAATGATTGATTTTGCATAGATGTAAGAGACTACGAACCCACATATTTGTTAGGAGGTACCTTAAAAATGTCCGCCCAAGCACCATATTTGGTACCAGTGATTTTAGTGGTATTTAACTATAAAGGTGACATTTCAACAATAGGTTTATCGCTAGCTAACAAACATTGCTGTAGCTAGACCTATCGAAAGTACACTCAGAAAACCATCATTTTCTCTCACTCTCCCATTCCTATATCGAAACAAGTTTTCACATTAATTGCTCATGTATTCATGCATTAATGTCAAAGCATTCATGGGAAATTTTGGTAATTCTCAACTTTTTCCTCTTTTAAAGAAATCCAAGTAAACAATAGCTACCCTTGGGGTTTGAATGAACATGAAATCTAACCTTAAAATGGTTACTATAAATCATATTTTTGGATCACAACATTAATACTAGAAACTATGCAAAATTATTCTTGACAATTAACACACAACATATTTTGGAAGGATTATCCATTATCTCGTGACATCCACTTTGCAGTGCAGATTGTGTGAAATGAAATGTTGGAAAACATAGATGTTAGTGAGAGAGAGAGAGGAATTAAATCGACATATGAATGGATTGTTTTTAATATTACTTGTTGGTAATGTACACCAATTGAATGGACTAGTTGAAAGGCCATTAAAATTCAATCTCCATAACTAGTAGAAAAGAATAATGTAGCCGCCACTAGGCTCAATAATGTATTTCTTTGAAAATAACTATATGATAACAAAAAATGGTCAAGCTTAGCAGCCACTAAGCTCCTCTTATTACCGATTTTCATTGTAAGCACTATATGTTCCACTATGGACCAATATTATTTTTTAGTGATAGTAATTATATCGTATTGGCTGGACTTCGCATGTCGGACCCAATTGCAACACTACATTTCAACAAGATGGATAAAGAATTACATATTTCTCCTAAAATATATCTTTGTAAATTATAATCCATATTCATTCATATCAAAGAAAAATCCTAGTGAGCACTACAAGTTCTTAATTTCAAAATAACTATTGAATAACAAATCATGGTCTAGCTTAGCGGCTGCTACGATACTTTCATTACCTCTAGTCGTAGAAATCACTAGAAGTAAAACTTTAGAATAATTGTTATTATCAATTACTATAATTGTATCAAATTAGCCACATGTTACCAAGTAGATACAATTTTACATTACTTTCCATCGAGAGGGATCAAGACTTTATCTTCATATCAAAGGAATAACATTATGGCTAATCGGTGAAGCAATTTATAAATGTGAGAATATATATATATATATATATATATATATATATATATATATATATATATATATATATATCTATATTATATATATATATATATAATAAAAATAATGGTCAAACTTAGCAGCCATTGGGATCCTATCATTACCATTTTCCATTGTAATCACTATTTGTTCAACTTCGGATGGTTAGTTCTTTTCATTGATTGTAAGTGTCACGTATTGGGTAGACTTTAGATGGCGGACCCAATTACTACACTACATTCTCGGCCGAGAGGCATCTAGTCTTATTTATTTCTCCTAAGATATATATTTGAAAATTGTAATCCATATTTGTTAGTATTAGAGTAAAAGGGTATCAACCGTTATGCTTAATAATTTATTAATTTAAAATAACTAAATCATGGAATGGATTACTAGCCGCTATGACCAAATGTAATGCCTCCGTTTTTAAAAAATAAATAAATATAGATAAATAAATTTAAAAGAAATTAAAAATAAAATCAAAAAGTCGTGATTTTCCTCTTAGGATGAATTAGGGTAGAAATGGGGTTTTTTCCATCATTTTGGCGTGTAGAGAGGAGAGTGCATCTTCTCGCCACCATGGGGGAACTCCAATATGTTCTATGCAAATGCTTGAAAGAAAGGTGGTTTGTAGTCCTTTTACTCAAATCAATGCTCTTTGGGAGTTTTCTTGTTTCCTTCAAGGAGATGCCTCGCCAAATGTCAACCCATGGATTTGCCATGTTCTCCTTTTGTGGCTGTGCAGTATCCTCTCGCCTTGCATCAAAAAATGAGCTCGGGACTCGTGTGGACAGTTCCCAAGATCGGGAATGGAGAGGCATTTTTTATCAGACATCGTAGTTGTTATTGCCCTGGTAGACAGGTATTTGCAGAACAAATGTGTAGAAGGTGCATAAAAACTATTTGATTGAATGCCACAAAGAAATTAGGGCTCAGGGAATGCCATGAGGGTAGGACAGGCACAAATGAGTTTGTTGAAAAGGCCTTGGAAACTTCCAATAAAATACATTGGTACATGGAATCCAGGCTTCACAACCTTGTTCCAGCAACCTCTCAGCCGCTGTCAAAGTGGGAGCTTTAGAACAACGCATGGACATCCATCAAACATCATGGAAGATAATAGTTTTTTTATATGTCTTGTCAGGTGCCCAGTTTGGCACGTATGCAAAATGTGAAGGCATACACAACTCATGCAAACTGTTTGAAAAAATACCTGAAAGATATGTGGCCTCTTGATTTCGCATGATGATAACAGGATATGCAAAAAATTGGTACATTTCAAAGGTGTGGAACTGTTTGATTTAATGCCTCAAAGAAATGTTGTCTCATGGAATGCCATGATGGCAGCATATGCACAAAATGGATGTGTAGAAAAGGCACAAAACTATTTGACAATATGCAATTCCAACATCCTTAGTGTTTGTGCCAAAATGGCAACGTAGGAGCAGGTTATGGACGTCCATGATAGTCCAGAAGACCACATAATTGCCCTGAAGCTCGGTGGTTGTTCCTTCAAATGCAAACACCTAGTGTCTTCATGGACATATTTGCCATTGCTAGTATATCCAAGACTATGTTAAAATGGGTGCTTTGAATCAAGTCGTATGGATATGGCCATTGCATGTAGTTGTAAACACTTGGTTAGACTTGAATGCAAAGCCTGGACTTAGAGATAAAGAACATGAAGCATTTGACAAAGTTCCTCCAAGAAATAAACATAGATTAGCCCACATGGATAGCTGAAATTTAATGCAAGGATATGCACATAATGGATCTGTTTAGAAGGTTTTGAAATGCACAAGCAACTATTTACTCTGTTGGAAAACTTCATGTGATCGGGAAGTCGGTGTGACATGGTGGGGGTTAGATCCAGGCTCGGGAACCGGTTAGTGAAGTGCCGAGCAAGATGTTGAACCAAAGCCTGCAGCTTTGACCGACTTCATTCTCTAGGCATGGTCCTTCTTCCCTTACCTCTCATAATTCTCATGTTTTAGTTCTCTTTTGCAATTAAATAGAATTTTAAATCATTAGGACTTTTAATACAGTTAAATGACCCTTCAACTCATTGCAAAACAATAAAGTGTCGTGTCACAACTCTCGAAGTCTTTTTAACTCGTCTACTTTAAACCATGAACTATCACCCTCACTTCGAGATGATTTAGAAAACTCTTACCCTTCTTGACCACTCCAATATCGTTCTATCGACCAGATGAATTTGACTCCCCATTGATAAATTTGACCTCTTGGTTTTAAATAGTTAAATTTTGTAATTTTCGGGGACTCACTAAGTACCCTTCACAACTCGGAAATGAGATGTGAAGTTTCATTTGTGTACCTTAGTATAAGAGGAGTTGCCTTGATTTTTGGTTTGACCTGAAACGATAACATGACATCCTTTTGATGCTCTTATAGGAGCCCTGTTACATTAGTTTACAACAGTAGAGAGTTGTTAAAACTAGAAAGTTGGCTTTAGTTTTGGACCGCCATTTGAAACCCAGAAAGAGAAACCAAGTCCCATCTTCGCAAACCTCTAGCGTTTATACTAGACAAATGTATGGAACATTCAATATAGGAAAGAGAATTTTTTGGGATAGTTTGGCGAAGCCATTTTGTAGGCCTCCGGTCACAGTTTGACAAGGTCAAACTGGTCTAATTTCTTATTGTCACTCCAGAAAACTTGTTGTTGTTTAAAAATGGTCCTCTAGTTCTCAGTCCATCGACTCTAATGAATTCTCTTTATATAGGGGAACTAGTAGGAGATGTCTTGTTGCGTGATCCTCCATCAAACATCGTCTTTGGACATGGTTTTATGGACCCTCGAGCTAAATTTTGTCATTTTACAACTGGGTCAACTACGACAAGGAGCCCCAGAAAATTAGCTACCAAACGCAAACCGTTCACTCTTTTCCAATTCCGTGAGTTGCTATGAACTCCTAGTATATCTGGGGACATGTAGAAAGATAGTTGTGGTGTGCGTGTTCATTGGAAGATAACCTTTGGAAGTAGTTTCTTAGCCTCGAACCTATTTTGTTCATTTTGTAGCTAGTGAGAAATGTAAAAGTAGAAAGCTCATGCGGACCCTCGTAGGGTTTCCAAACCACCACGGAAACTTTTAACACACGTAAATAATCTGTTTAAAACACTATAATGAAACTTGTTGTGTGTATTGGAAATTTTACAAAATGATGTTTTCTCTCTCTTCTTTTCTCTTTCTCTCTCTTGGGTTTATAAAATGAAGAAAAATGAAAGGCAATGAATACACATTTGGAGTTTTTGTTATTTCGATTACAAATTGTAATTAATGTGAGATGTAAATGGGAAACTGAAAAATTATAATTATGATTGATTATAGTGGATACCATGCCAACGATTTATCATTGATATCATGCTCACGTGGGTTTTGAAGGATGGAAGAATGATGACGAAAAAGGTGATGTGTAATTTCATTATTATTATTGTAATTTTTATAGGTTATTGTAAAATGAATAAGCTGTCTAATGTAGTCTCTTGTTACGAAATTTTATAATTGAAATTTATTAATATGCATGAGATGCTAGTTTTAGGGATAGCTTAGGAAATGTACATCTAATCACCGGTTCAGTTTTATTCTTAATTGTGTATGGCAAAAAAAGGGATTTGATTTATATATAGTAAATTGAAATTGAAGTTAATATATTGTAGCACTTTCTCAGTTTTCAATAGACGATTAAATTAATTATTGGATTACCTTCTTACCTTGCAAACACAATAAAGAGTGTTAATGGGAACACTTAACTCTAATAAAATACTCGTGTATAGTTTTCCTGTATGTGTGATCCCTTTTTACCATATAAGAAAATTAAGACTGTAGAATGAAC
This sequence comes from Taxus wallichiana var. yunnanensis, assembly GCA_018340775.1. NCBI lineage: Eukaryota > Viridiplantae > Streptophyta > Pinopsida > Cupressales > Taxaceae > Taxus > Taxus wallichiana. Next base: position 133,515,237 of record CM031234.1, read on the forward strand.
TTAAGCTTTGCACTCAATGAGACCTTCTAGGTTAGGTAAATAAAACCCCTAGCTGGAGTTTACCATCATAGTCATTAGGTTTAGTGACATTGTCGTGAACCCATATTTTAGGAATGACATGGTCTAACCTATCCAGAGTTTGTGATTTCCTTCTAGTTTGGTAATCGTGAGAAGAATTTCCTCTCTTCAAGTTTGACACTAGACTGAGTGGTGAAAACCTCCTTGGAAGTCCACCTTATGAGTCCTTATTAGAAGGAATGACAAAGTAGTGTAACCTTCCCATCTATGGAGTGGGTAGAGATATTACTCCCTTGTATCCTACTTGATTTCTGATCCGTACGCAATTAGATCTAGAAATTAACTTCATCAGTGAATGAAATCCCTGTTGGATCCAAATGACCTAAACGAAGATCATGATATAATTGTTATATGTCTTGCATTCTCGTTAGCGAACCCTTTTTTCCCTCATAGATAAATGTCTTGTTTTGGGTATGTGAAAATTTAATGCCTTGACCTTTCATGAAAGGATTATAGGGTAAATACATTTTAACCTTAATCATACCTATAATAGAGATTGAAGCCACAGGTGAAAGCGGAATTAAGCTTAACCATGTGCTTCTTTAATATGTCATACAAGTACTTTCTTAACTCTTTGGTTTAAACGATGGTAATAACGAGACCCTAGTGTGACGTAAAAGTAAATCATACGAGAGTAAAACCAAAATTTGAGGTTAGAATTAAGGGCACTCTTGGAGTCCTTTAAACTTAATTAAACATTTTTATGCATTAAAGAATATAAGTCACCTGGTGCGACTAATCTTTGAGAAAACAAAAGATATATAAATGGAAGTCCATAAGTTAGTGAACTTTATTAATCTTGGGTAGCGAAATAATTGTTTTGTGATCGAAGGATGTTCTTGGGAAGAAGCTATCTCGAATCTGTCTTCCTTAATCCCAAGATTTCATCTTGACATCACGTTAGATTCTCTTGTGTAGCAAGGGTAAATTTAAAACATTAAATAAACATTTGAGAATCATATCCTTAACATAAGAAAAGATAATTAAGTATTGTATATGTAATTTGAATTGTGCCAAATATCTATGTCAGTTATGGAAATTTATATAAAGTATAGGAAGCCAACTTGAGAAGGTTGAATTATATTTTCAATCATGGAATAAACTCAAGAAAATGTAGGTGGACAAACGAGAAAATTTATCGTTGCTCATAATGTCCTTGGAATGTTAACTTTAACCAAAAATACATTTAAATTAATGATATGTCATGGGTTCTTTGTTTCTCAAGTCATGTTCTTGTGGTTGGGTCTTTCTAGTACTCTTTCATTTGGAAAAGTGTGGTATAAACAAGTATATGGCGTAGTCATGTGTCTATGTGTTTTGGTGGTGATGCGGAGTGTCGTATATGTTGTTGAGTTGTTCTACTTGAGTCCTTTTGGCATCTTGCATTGAGCAATGTAAGTGAAAACAAAAAAATCCTGGTATTTTACTATTGTACTTGGGTGTGTAAAGGTGGGCACTACATATGGTATTAGAGCAAGGTTCATGCTCTCAAACCCTCGGGATGGATTGGACTTGTGATGATTTTTCATGATAGAGATGTTGTTACATGATGGGTTGCACGATGGTGATGGTGTTTCATGATGGTGATAAATATTGGAAGAGTAATGTGTTTTAAGAGTAATGTGATCCATGTCATATTTGTGATAGTGTGAACACACACGAGGTGTATGTCACTTAGTTCGATTTTTAATCTTGTTGATGTCTTTGGGGATGGGAGTTTTCTCTCTCCTTCGTGTGGATTCTATGAAGAGTTCACATGTGGATTACTGCTTGGAATGTGTGAAAAGAATTCTAATGTGGATGACGGGGTGTTGGAGCATTGTGGCATATTGTGTTATGTGGGTGTGTCGATATGTTGTATAACTGGATTGATGTAAAGTGAATTGAATTGTATCATGATGTTTTACCATGTTTTGAAGAAATGTGTGTATCACTTTGTATGTAGCAAATGAATGTTATGTTGTGATGTTACTATGTCCATTGTATGTATGATTTGTGTAATATGTGATGGTTCATGTTGTGATATAGGGGCATACAGTGATCCTATGAACCCTATTGTGTAGTGATTGCACCTTGGGTGCATAATGTGGTAAAGTGATGTAGTACACCCGGTGAATGTAAGATTGTGATCTACCCTGTATATAAACCATGCGTAATATGTTATGGTTGTTGTGTGTGAATTACCATTGTGTTAGTGACATAGTTATGTGTATGTCATGGACCCTACACTCGATGACCCTAAGGGGATGAACTGTCAAGAGTGTATGTGTGGAGAGAGGAGGCATGGACCAGGTTTTCATAATCTTGAGCCGAGTATGAGTGAGGAAGTGGAGTCTTATATAGACTGAAAATCCACTTCTATCTGTTTAGTATACTTCGAGCTTGCTCAGTATATTGTGGGTGTGCACCACCTTAGGCTCAACTTATGCAACCTTGTGTCCCCTGTTCTTTCCTATTGGATTGTTCGTTGAATAATCCTATGTGATTTTGACTATGTTGATCCTTGTGGGAGTATGGAGGAATGGTTCAGGCAGAGATGATGACAGTTACATTATTTGATATACTCATTTCTGGTTACATGTATATTTTTATGAGATGAGGCTTGATGTCTGAGTGCCAACAACTCGATGAGTACCCCTTTGGTGGTGGTATGAGGCCACATAGTGATTGTGATGTGCTAATTTTCTCATTACGTTTTTTATTCGTAAATTGATCATTTTTTTTTCTTTTAGCTAGAACCAGCCATTTTTCTTGACTGACATGTTCTTATATTTTGGGCATTTATTTGATTGTTGCATTAACATTTGGATTTTGCACTAACCAAGGCTAATTAGCCATTTGTTTTTCTTGGTTTTTTTCTAAAACTTTCTTTTCATATTTGAAAGTTTTGTAGCCTAGCCCAAGGCTTTTGATTTGCACACTTGGTATTAGATTGTTATGCTAGTTCTAATGTCGTAATGTGTTGGATTAGGGTCATGGGGTTAACCATGGAGTGGTTGAACCTATGGACCCACTTCGTTGTATGGGGTATGCCCCAAGGAGTTACAGATAACTAGTGGGTTGTTGAACCATGAGTTATTATGTCACTTGGGTTGGGGGTGACGGGGCTCTATGTGTCTAGGGAAATAGGGTGACCCGGCCTCATTAAAAGGAGAAAGGAGATTGGCTTATATGACAAAGAGACTGATATTATTTCTTATGGCACTCTATGGTTGAGTGACCTGTTATTCTGGATGGGGCTCTATGGTTGAGTGACCCGACTTGGTTTTGACACTATGTTTCTTTCTCTTTGGGAGGTATATGGAGATTATCTGGTGATGCTTTGGGGAGGTATATGGAGTTGCATTCTACTACTTTTGGATATATCTGGAGTTGTTTCATGATGCCTTGTTATGTGAAGTTGGTATAGTGAGTTATGTGTCCTCTTGTGAGTCTAGTTAGACTTTGTTATGATTGGTGGCGTGACTCTCCCTTGGTTGGTATGGACTATCGGATATTAGATTGGAACTATGTCATTATAGTCATGGATTTTTATGATTCATGTGATACCCGTTGTATATGTATTAGCATGTTGATTCTGTTTGTTAGTCATATGTGTGTACTAGATCTATGTCCGGAATGTAATCGTCGAAATTAATTGTTATGTTGTCTACTCATTTGTCATTCCATGGTTTGGTGAAACCCTTGTGATGTGGTATGATCGTAAAAGTATGTTGTGAAAATTTGGTGTTGTGTATGACCCTAGTAGGGTGTTATGACTGTAGTTCATGATGGAAACCCACATGAATGAATAAACTATTTTTTTTTTTTTTTTTAAAAAGAAATTTTAAAGGACTTGAATTAAGAATAATGTTAATGGAGAGAGGTTAATGAAACAATGAATAAGAGAGAACTGCCAATCTTCACAGAACCTTGAAAATTAAAATTTCTACCAATTGTTCCTAGGGCCACCCCGTGACCATGCTTTTGGGTCTGAAATCTTAACCTTAGCGTGTGCCTTTGCCTTAGTCATTCCTTGTTGTTTACCATTTCTCCTTCTTCATTGTATGTCGCATCGAGGATGATGCTTTCTTAAGGGGAGGAGAATGTAATGCCTCCATTTTAAAAATATATATATATATATAGATAAATAAATTTAAAAGAAATTAAAAATAAAATCAAAAAGTCGTGATTTTCCTCTTAGGGAAAATTAGGGCGAAATGGGGTTTCCTTCCATCGTTTTGGGCATGTGTAGAGAGGGAGAGTGCATCTTCGCCACCATGGGGGAATCAATTTGTTGTTCTATGTAAATGCCCGAAAGAAATGTGGTTTGCAGTCCTTTTTACTCAAATCAATGCTCTTTGGGCATTTTCTTGTTTCCTTCAAGGAGATGCCTCACAAAATGTCACCCCATGGATTCGCCATGTTCTCCTTTTGCGGCATATGCTAGTATCCTCTCAGTCTGCATCAAAAAATGAGCTATGGGACCCGTGTGGATAGCTACCAAGATCGAGGCGGAGAGGCATTTTTATCGAGACGTTGTGAGTTGCTACTTATCTGGTAGATGTGTATGCGAGAACAAATGTGTAGAAGGTGCATAAAAGTTGTTTGATTAAATGCCTCAAAGAAATGTGGGCTCAGGGAATGCCATGAGGGTAGGACATGCATGAATGAGTTTGTTGAAAAGGACTTGGAAACTTCCAAGCAAATGCATTGGTACGTGGAAGCCAGGATTCACAACCTCATTCCAACAACCTCTCAACCACTGTCAAAGTGGGAGCTTTAGAAAAGTGCATGGACATCCATCAAACATCATGGAAGATAATAGTTTTTTTATATGTCTTGTCAGGTGCCTAGTTTGGCACATATGAAAAATGTGAAGGCATACACAACTCATGCGAACTGTTTGACAAAATACCTGAAAGATATGTGGCCTCCTGGACTGCAATGATAGCAGGATATGCAAAAAATGGGTCTGTTTAAAAGGCGTGGAACTGTTTGATTTAATGCCTCAAAGAAATGTTGTCTCATGGAATGCCATGATGGCAGCATATGCACAAAATGGATGTGTAGAAAAGGCACAAAACTGTTTGACAATATGCAATTCCAACATCCTTAGTGTTTGTGCCAAAATGGAAACGTAGGAGCAGGTTATGGACGTCCATGATAGTCCAGAAGACCACATAATCACCTTGAAGCTCGGTGGTTGTTCCTTCAAATGCAAACACCTAGTGTCTTCATGGACATATTTGCCATTGCTAGTATATCCTAGACTATGTTAAAATGGGCGCTTTGAATCAAGTCGTATGGATATGGCCATTTCATGTAGTTGTAAATTCTTGGTAAGACCTAAATGAAAAGCCTATACTTAGAGACAAAGCACATGAAGTGTTTGACAAAGTTCCTCCAAGAAATAAACACAGATTAGCCCACGTGGATAGCTGAAATTTAATGCAAGGATATGCACATAATGGATCTGTTTAGAAGGTTTTGGAAATGCACAAGTAACTGCTTACTCTGTTGGAAAACTTCATGTGATCAGGAAGTTGGTGTGACATGGTGGGGGTTAGATCCAGGCTTGGGAACCGGTTGGCGAAGTGCCCGAGTAAGATGTTGAACCAAATCCTGCGGCTTCGACCGACTTCATTCTCTAGGCATGGTCCTTCTTCCCTTACCTCTCATAATTCTCGTGTTTTAGTTATATTTTGTAATTAAATAGAATTTTAAATCATTAGTACTTTTAATATAGTTAAATGACCCTTCAAATCATTGCAAAACAATAAAGTTTCGTGTCGCAACTCTCAAAGTCTTCTTAACTCATCTACTTTAAACCATGAAGAATCACCCTCACTTCGAGATGATTTAGAAAAATCTTACCCTTCTTGACTGCTCCAATATCATTCTATCGACCAGATGAATTTGGCTCCCCATTGATAAAGTTGACCTCTTGGTTTTAAATAGTTAAAGTTTACAATTTTCGGGGACTCACCAGGTACCCTTCGCAACTCTGGAAACGAGATGTGAAGTTTCATTTGTGTACCTTGGTATACGAGGAGTTGCCTTGATTTTTGGTTTGATGTGAAACGATCATATGCCATCCTTTTGATGCTCTTATAGGAGCCCTATTACATCGGTTTACAACAATAGAGAGTTGTTAAAACTAGAAAGTTGGCTTTCGTTTTGGACCGCCATTTGAAACACGGAAAGAGAAACCATGTCCCGTCTTCGCAAACCTCTAGTGTTTATACTAGAAAAATGCATGGAACATTCAGTATAGGAAAGATCATTTTTACGGATAGTTTTTCAAAGCCATTTTGTAGTCCTCAATCACGGTTTGACAAGGTCAAACTGGTCCAATTTCTTATTGTCACTCCAGAAAACTTGTTGCCTTGTTTAAAAATGGTCCTCTAGTTCTCAGTCCCGTCGACTCTAATGAATTTCTTTATATAGGGGAACTAGTAGGAGATGTCTTGTTGCATGCTCCTCCATCAAACTTCATCTTTGGACGTGGTTTTCTAGGCCCTCGAGCTAACTTTTGTCATTTTACAACTGGGTCAACTACGACCAAAGAGCCCGGAAAATTAGTCAAACGTAAACCATTCGCTCTTTTCATTCCACATCGATTCTTTATGAACTCCTGGTATATCTAGGGACATGTAGAAAGATAGTTTTTGGGTGTGTGTTCATTGGGAGATAACCTTTGGAAGAATTTTCTTAGCCTCCGAGCCCGTTTTGTTCATTTTGTAGCTAGTGAGAAAATGTAAAAGTAGAAAGTCTGCGGACCCTCGTAGGGTTGCCAAACCACCCTGGAAACTTTTAACACACGTAAATAACTGTTTAAAACACTATAATGAAACTTGTTGTTTGTAGTGGAAATTTTTACAAAATGATGTTTTCTCTCTCTTCCTTTCTCTTTCTCTCTTGGGTTTATAAAATGAAGAAAAATGAAAGGCAATGAATACATGTTTCTAGACTTTTTTTTATTTCGATTGCAAATTATAATTAATGTGAGATGTAAATGGGAAATTGAAAAATGATAATTATGATTGATTATGGTGGATGCCATGCCAGTGATTTATCACTGATATCATGCTCACGCGGGTTTTGCAGGATGGAAGAATGACGACAAAAAAGGCGATGTGTAATTTAATTATTATTATTGTAATTTTTATAGGTTATTGTAAAATGAATAACTGTCTAATGTAGTCTCTTGTTACAGAAAAGTTATAATTGAAATTTGTTAATATGCATGAGATGCTAGTTTTAGGGATAACTTAGGAAATGTACATCTAATCACCGGTTCAGTTTGATTCTTAATTGTGTATGGCAAAAAAAAAAGGATTTGATTTATATATAGTAAATTGAAATTGAAGTTAATATATTGTAGCACTTTCTCAGTTTTCAATAGATGATTAAATTAATTACTGGATTACCTTCTTACCTTGCAAACACAATAAAGAGTGTTAATGGGAACACTCAACTCTAATAAAATACTCGTGTATAGTTTGCCTGTATGTGTGATCCCTTTTTACCATATAAGAAAATTAAGACCGTAGAACGAACTTAAGCTTTGCACTCAATGAGACCTTATAGGTTAGGTAAATAAAACCCCTAGCTGGAGTTTACCGTCATAGTGAACCCATATTTTAGGAATGATATGGTCTAACCTATCCAGAGTATGCGATTTCCTTCTAGTTTGGTAATCGTGAGAAGAATGTCCTCTCTTCAGGTCCGACACCGGGTGAGTGGTGAAGACCACCTTAGAAGTCACCTTATGAGTCCTTGTTAGAAGGAATGACTAAGTGGTGTAACCTTCCCATCTATGGAGTGGGTAGAGATATTAATCCCTTGTATCCTACTTGATTTCTGAGCCGTATGCAATTAGATCTAGAAATTAACTTCATCAGTGAATGAAATCCCTGTTGGATCCAAACGACCTAAATGAAGATCGCAATATAATTGTTCTATGTCTTGCATTCTTGTTAGTGAACCCTTTTGTCCCTCATAGATAAATGTCTTGTTTTGGGTATGTGAAAATTTAATGCCTTGACCTTTCACGAAAGGATTATAGGGTAAATACATTTTAACCTTAATCATACCTATAATAGAGATTGAAGCCCTAGGTGAAACTGGAATTAAGCTTAACCATGTGCTTCTTTAATATGTCAGACAAGTACTTTCTTAACTCTTTGGTTTAAACAACGGTAATAACGAGACCCTAGTGCAACACAAAAGTAAATCATATGAGAGTAAAACCAAAATTTGAGGTTAGGATTAATGACACTCTTGGAGTCCTTTAAACTTAATTAAACATTTTTTTATGCGTTGCAAAGAATATAAGTCACCCTAGTGCGACCAATCTTTGAGAAAACAAAAGATATATAAATGGAAGTCCATAAGTTAGTGAACTTTATTAACCTTGGGTAGCGAAATAATTGTTCCGTGATCAAAGGATGTTCTTGGGAAGAAGCTATCTCGAATCTATGTCTTCCTTAATCCCAAGATTTCATCTTGACATCACGTTAGATTCTCTTGTGTAGCAAGGGTAAATTTCAAACATTAAATAAATGCTTGAGAAGCATATTCTTAACATAAGAACAAAATAATTAAGTATTGTGTATGTGATTTGAATTGTGCCAAATATGTATGTCAGTTATGGAAATTTATATAAAGTATAGGAAGCCAACTTGAGAAGGTCGAATTGTATTTTTCAACCGCAGAATAAACTCAAGAAAATGTAGGTGGACAAACGAGAAAAATTATCCTTACTCATAATGTCCTTGGAATGTTAACTTTAACCAAAAATACATTTAAAGTAATGATATGTCATGGGTTCGCCATTCCTCAAGTCATGTTCTTGTGGTTGGGTCTTTGCTAGTACTCTTTCATTTGGAAAAGTGTGGTATAAACAGGTATATGGCATAGTCATGTGTCTATGTGTTTTGGTGATTGATGTAGGTGTCGTATATGTTGTTGAGTTGTTCTACTTGGAGTCCTTGTGGTATCTTACATTGAGCAATGTAAGTCAAAAAAAAAAATTCTTGGTATTTTACTGTTGTACTTGGGTGTGTAAAAGGTGGGCACTACACCATACCATTACCTCTTGTCATAGAAATCAATTTTTATAGATTTAGATTGATTGTGATTGTAAATGATTAAAATGATAAAAAATTATCTGCATTACCTTGTGGAATCCAATTCCTGCAATCCTTTCCATTGAGAGGAACAAGACTTTCTATTCTTATCAAACAAAATGCTTAATGATCGCCAAACCTCATTACTCATTGAAAGGAATAATATAGCGGTCACTAGACTCAATAGTTTAATTTTGAGAGGATTTAATACTTATTTATTTATCCAAAGATATATCTTTGTAATTTATAATCCATATATGTTCATATCAAGGAAAAATCCTAGCGGCCGCTAGGCTTAACAATTTCTCAATTTCCATTTCAACTATTGATTAAAAACTTGTGATATAGCTTAATGGCTGCCAGGATCCTTTCATTACCTCTTGTCGTAGTAATCACTATCTTTACATCTTTAGATTAACTATAATTTTTAATTATTATAATTGTTTCAAATTGGCTGCACGTTACCTGGTGGAGCCAATTTCTACACTACGTTCCATTGAGAGTGATCATGACTCTTAGTTTATAGCAAATAAAACCTTCATTACTCATTGAAATGAATAACATAGCAGATATCTAGGCTCAATAGTTTAATTTTGACAGATTCAAGAATTATTTATTTCTCCTAAGATATATCTTTATAAATTATAATCTATATTCGTTTGTATCAAGGAAAAGTCCTAGCAGCTGCTAGGCTTAATAATTTCTCAATTTCCATTTTGGCTATTGATTAACAACATGTGATATAGCCTAGAGGTCACGAGGATCCTTTCATTGCCTCTTGTCATAGTAATTACTATATTTACATCTTTATATTGATTACAATTTTAAATGATTATAATTATTTCAAATCATTTGCACGTTACTCCGGTGGAGCCAATTTTTTACACTTGTGTTCCATCGAGAGGGATCACGAATCTTGGTTTGTATCAAAAAAGGTTTAACGACTACTAAGCTCGATTACTAGTTGAAAGGAATAACTTAGTGTCTGCTAGGCTAAACATTTTCTAATTTGTGAATAACTATATTATAACAAACAATGATCTAGCTTAGTGGGCATTAGGCTCCTATCATTATCACTGTCATTGTAATTGTATCATTTTAGGTAGACTTTACACGATAGTTACACTATATATTTATCTCGTATACGATATATCTATTTAAATTGGAATCCATATATACCATTGAGAGTAAGTGATATTTTTGTAGTTTTGATAAGATAAATCATTGCACAAGAATTACTTAATTTGGAAATAACGATAGAATAAAAATCATGATACAACCTAGCGATACCGCTAGCTATATACCAATATATCTTGTCATTGTAAACACTATCTTTCTGACTTTGAGGCACTTTGGCGCTTTTCATTTTTAATGCAAAAAAAAAACCTTTGTAATTTTAGAATTTCATGCCACTGTCGTCATTTTAATGGTAGCTATTTATATTATAATATCGCGATTTCCTATAGTTTAAAAATATTTTATTATTTGTTTCTTTACATTTAAATTTCAGTAATAAATGAATCAATTATAATGTTTTCTAACTATTAGGTTTAAAACATGCCACGTGGCACAATATAATTGGATAAATATTTTTCATTTGTGTACTACAAATCTACATCTAATATTGTATAGAGCGATTTTGATTTTTTTTTTTTAAAATGTGCTTATACATTCATACATTTATTTCATTTGTCTTATTCATAATATTATTATTTTTATTATGTTTAAAGTATTTTAAGCTATAGCCATGTGTCACCATTTTATTAGTTTTTATTTATATTATAATATGGCGATTTACATATTATACTAGTCTCTTTACATTTTAATTTCATAATAAATGCATAAATTATAATGTTTTCTAACCATCGAGTTCAAACTTAACACATGACACATAGTAATTGGAGAATTATATTTCATTAGCGCACTACATCTAACGTTATCTAGGTGATTTTTGATAAAAATAAAATAAAAATAAATGTGCCTATAAATTGATATAATTTATTTCTACCGATTTATTATAATATTGTAAGTTTTATTACGTTTCAACTATTTTAGGATATAGCCAATAATAAAAGGATTTGTTTTCAATATTGTTTATTTTTTCAATATCCGCACCTTTTCTCAATGAGTGGAAAATTCAAAATTTGAATTATGAATCCCCCAATTTTAGATAATTTGAAATTTCAATATTAACAATTTCCACCGCTTTGATTTTAAAATTCCATATCCCGCACTTTTTATATTTTCAAAATTTCTAACGTGGACTCATCCGAGAAAAAATATTAAATACCCCGGAGAACTAGTTTTTAGGGTTTTTATTTTTTTGGTCTTATAGAACAACAACTTGTGAAATCATAGAACAATACAAGCAAGCTACAGATTGCAAGGCCAAATGCAAGAATCCTAGTCGTTTTGGCCAAGGAACAATCAGGTAGTAATTATTATCTCGTTCATGGATTAACAAAAATGGAATAATCAATTAGTAACAAAAAGGGTACTCACGCACTGGGGAAGCAAAAAGGGGTCATGGAAAAATAACACATATAATTAGCTCGATGTTGCATAATGAGTTGATGGTTTGAACGACATCACCAAGCATGAAAAAATCTCATATCTAAATAAGGTATTTATCAAAAACGTATACTATACTAAATGTGCACCTTTTTTATCGCTGGCTTATATAACCATTACGTATTCGATTTGGATCCTGTATTTTTAACCTCAGTCCATCCCTTATTTTCCCTAAAAATATACTTAGCAGTACAGATCTTCTTACCAATTCCTTCTGGTCATTTTTTCAAACCACCTTGTGAATACTAGTTCCCGTATTTTCATGTTAGTCAAATTTGATTTTCCCTATGAAAGCGTGATCTGCAGCCCATCTTTGCTTACCAGTTCCTTCTGATCATTTTGTCACACTGCCTTGTTCTTAAAGAAAACAAGGAATATGTTGGGCCCCAACCGAAGAAATTTTAATCCCCTTTCATCTCTTGTTTTTATTTCATTTGAACGCTTTCAATTTTCCACCAATCTATGTCCCCCTCTAGATTATTTTTCTCGATAATGATGGCCAGTGGCCTAAACACTAGTTTTTAAAAAATTAATGTTTAATGAGACTCAAAATATTATTTTGGTATTCATTACGTATTCCTTTTTTTCTTTTTAATATCCTGATAGAAACAATCTGAGGTAAATATTTCATTGTATATTGTTTATATGGTTTCCATGGTAAAATCATATTAGGTTTTCAATTGTGAGATATTTTTTTGTGCAATGGAAGGTTAAACATATTATATATACACCTAAATTTTATATATAAAATATTATGATCACTATGTATTTAAATTTATATATTAAATATTTATATATTTAATTCTTTTAAAACAATATTATCAGTAGGCCACATATTATTGCGTAAGATAAAGTGTTGACATATATTGATTCATTATGGTTGTTATGGAAGGCCACAATATTATTAGTCTATCTGGAAGACCACAAACTAATATTATTTGGATATTAGCAATCCCTTGGATTTTACAAAAACAAGAAAGTTATTGCAAGCTTAGTGGCCTCTAGTGTATAACGTAATACCATATTTTTAGCTTAGCAATCGGCACTCAATAATGGATATCATGAAGTCATATGTCACTAATACACTGCCACATCGTAATATTTGGAACATAGTTGTCGCTAGGATTTAACAAAATAAAGAAAGATATTGTGAGTCTAACATCCACTAGGTATTGCCACAACATATTATTTGGAACTTAGCGGTTGCTAGGGTTTCACAAAATAAAGAAATATATTGTAAGTTTAGCATCTGTTAGGTATTTCTACAAAATAAAGAAATATATTGTAAGTCTAGCATCTGCTAGGTATTGCCACTAGGTTATGCCTACGGAAAATTTTCTAAGCTTAGGGATCAGTACTCAAAAATAGATATCACGAAGTTATACGCCCCTAAGATAGTGCATGCAACATATTATTTGGAATGCAATGGTCACTAGGGTTTATCAAAATAAAGAAAGGTATTGTGAGTCTAACATCCTCTAGGAATTTCCACAACATATTATTTGTAACTTAGCGATGCCAATATTACACAAATTAAATTAAGGTAGTATGAAATTAGCGGCCTCTACATACTAGAACAACATAATATTTTTAAAAATCCTTTTGCAAGATTTAAACTTTTAAATGAAATTGATTTGAGCTTAGCGGCCGCTAGCCTTTACAATAATGTAACAACTTAAGCTTTGTGTTTGTTAGGATTTACCACATTAGATTTAGGTCATAGAGGTCACAAGAATTTAACACATTAACATAAGATTCTAGGAGGATAGCATTCGCTAGAATATGCATACTCATAATTTTTGCAATTTATCGATGGTATAGTTTAACAAATCAAATTAACAAATTTTGAGGTACATGGCATCTAGTTGCTTCCATAATAGAATATTTCAAGCTTCGATGTCTCGAGTATTTAACAAGATGAAATATGAAAATTTTAGCTTGAAATTTTCTATCTTATGATGTAACATATTATTTTAAGATATGTTGTCACTAGGATTCAAATCGTAAACATGTTAGTTATATTAATCTTAGTGTTTGCTAGGTTATGCCTCGAAAACATTTTTTGAGCATAGAGATCAGTACTCAATAACGAATATCATGAAGTTATAGGCTGTTAAGATTGTCAGTAAAAATTATTTGGATCTTAGCGAGCCTACTAGGATTTCACAAAATATAGTAAGATATTTCTAAATTTGAGTCCGTTAGGTATTGTGGAAAGATATTATTTAGATCTTAGTGATCGCTAGGATTCATCTCATTTAATTATGGTAATATGAAATTAGTGTCCTCTACGTATTGTCTCAACGTAAAAAGTCATGCTTAATATTCATTAGTATTTAACGCATAATTTGGAGTATAGCATTTGAAAGGATTACACACATTACAATAAGATTATAGGTGTTTGGAATTTTGAGCTACACAACATCTAGATGCTTCCATAATAGAATATTTCATTCTTAAGTGTCTCAAACATTTAACAAGACAAAGAGTGACATTTTAAGCTTGGCATCCACAAGATTATTTTGCAACAGATTATTTGAAGATATGTTGTCACTAGGATATTATGAACTCTTAGGTTGTTAAGATACTACCAAATCATAATAGTTGGAACATAGCAGCCATTAGGATTTAATAAAATAGAGAAAGATATTTTGAGTCTACTGTGCACTAGGTATTGCAACACCATATTATTTGTAGTTTATGCCACATCGAAAAATTTGGAGCATTTGTTTCAAACATTTATCAAAACAAAAAATGCATATTTAGATAAGTATAGCATTTGGAATATTTACACGATCATTGTATCAATTATAAATATTCATATATTAACATGTCATACATATCACATTGCTTTCTTTCCTATCTCACATACTACAATTTATGATTCACTATGGTTCTTCCTTAACTATGTGGTGATGTTGATCTTAGACCGTAGAAATGATTACTTCCTTAACTATGGGCTGTTTTTGAACTGACCCCATGGGTATAGTTGCTTCCTGGGTTTGTTTCCCTCTTTTAGGACCTGATTTATCATCTTGTTGTCCTACATCCTCAAAAGATATTTTTACAAATATGAGAATCTATTTTTATCTTATACATATCTAGAATTATGATTACATATAACACAAAAGACTTGTCAAACAAATACTTTTGACTACCATATGAGTTTTTGGAAATTTCCTTTAGAGTCTCTATTTTTGTATTTTTTCCCCTTGTTTTGGAAACAATCTCAATGACACACAAAGCTTATCCTTTGTTCACATCATTTATTCTCCTTTGAAAATTAACCATGAATTATTGAATGGATGTTGCGAACTCTTTATTAGAAACCAATGCATGGTATCCTTTAAATATTTCCATAACCGAAGCTTTTATACAAACATGATTTCCTATAGAAATAATGTCATCAAACTGTAAAGAAATTTTTCTTTCATGTTCATTACATTGCCTTAGTATTTTATTTGTATAATTAGCATATGTCGGCATATACCAATATCGTCCATGGTAATAATTCTAAGGTCTTTACAAATTCATTTTTTAATGACCTTCCCCATATGTGTTGATGTTTTCTGCAACGATGCCACTCTTGTAATGAGTTTTTCAAAAGTTTTCCAAGACCTCTTTTTCCTCCTTCTTTACATAGATGTGATTATTTATATTATTGTACAATCCATGCAATTCCTCTTCTACATATGAAACTATGTCGGGATTAACTATGGCCTTTAACTAAGTTTCATGCTCTATATTTCTTGCACGTACTCCCCTCACTAGTTTTGATTTGCTTCGATGTGGCCCTTATAAATGATTCTTGATATTCCTCATATTGTACCATATGGGATCCTTTGGATTTCATTTTCTTTGTAAGAGTGAAAAGGTATTTTGAATTTTCATGCCAAATGATGGCTTATTGTGTTGACATCTTCTTTTTAGTTTCCCTTTTCAAGGTTCTTGTCTTTGGATTGAATTTAATGTTCACTAAGGGATCTTCTTGTGCCATCCAATCTATATGTAATTTATAGGAAATTATGAATTACTATGCCCAATAGTTTCTCACTTATTGTGAAGTGGATGGAGAATATTTAGAGGGTTGCACAAGGGATTCACCGGCTAGAGCTTTATTCATTTTAAACATGACTTCTCGAATCTTAGGTCTAGATTCATTTGGTGGAGATAAGGAGCACAAGGTTGTTGTGAATGTCCCGAATACAATGCTTTCTTTCTCTTCATATCCTCCATTTTTAATAATTTCTCTCAAAGGTGGAACTACCCTTTACTCCCTCACATTCTTCGAACAAGGTGTCTTGTGTTTGGGTAATCCATACCCAATCATCATCATCATGTGCATGAGCATATAGTATATTAAACTGTCCTTTAAGGGAATTAAGGTGTCAAGAAACACTATTCCATTTGTCATATGGCCTTAAAGGGTGTTCAAGGAGATGAAATGAATTTTTATGGGCTGAGGTAGCCTTTAAATTGGGCCACCTATTAAACAGTTTACATCCCACAAAGACTGGGAAGGAGGGATGTGTTTTAAGCTTCTTCTCCTTACACTTTAAAGAAATACTAATGCAAATCTGATATGCAACCTCTTGTACTACCAAGTTTTCTGGAACATAATATGGAAACTAAAAAAGAGTTGTAAGGATCCCCTCTATCATGATAAATGTATATGCTGGATAGAAGAATATGGCTCCCATATTCCTTATGGAAGTGAGGATGACATCAAATATTCTTAGTGGTGCCATTTCATGTAATTGTTGATAGACAATATGATATGAATAAATGCATATATCTTGAATATGCAATCTAAAATAATGGCCATACAAGTCTGAATATTGCTCATTTACCCTTGAAGGGCTCGAAGGAGACTAGAATTGACAAAAATCGGGACAATTAAGAACACTAATGATAGCATCGAGAAGATAGGAAGCCATATAAAATGTTTTCCCATGGTCGACAAAATTATTTCGTGTGTCATCAAATTAGAAAAAGTACTTGACCTAAGGAGGAAATCTTGTCTTTATCAATAATAAAAGAAAGTAACGAGATCCAGGAAACATCCACCTTAGATATTAACATATTTCCATATAGCTTATATAGGAGTGTCATGTCAATGTGGAATCCTAGTCTAAACCTTTTAATAAGGATTTTGAACAGCTTAGAAACATCCATATTATCCATCAGTTCAAATTCCCAACTCTGCAAAACATCTCTTACTCTCCTTTTGGCCATCTAGGACTCGACGGTATTTGAGTTGTACTAGCAGTTTGGCTCTAGAAGTTTATAATAAAATTTTTATGTATTCCCAACAAAAAAATGTTTTCTTTTTCCCCTAATTTAGAAAATAATGACAGATCCTTGGACTTTGCATGAAATAGATAGGAAGTGAATAAATCCATAAATGGAAGAACCTCGGTTTGGTAGCAATTAAATGGAGGCCAACTATTTTTATCTCCCTTACATCTTAGAACCATAGATCTTGCTCTTCCGGTATACCCATTATGTCTATGGCATCAACATCAACACTTTCATTCTTAACTATGGAATATAGAATTGAGTAATGTTAAAATTCGTCATCTAAGGTTGTTCGATTGAACAAGGTATCTCTTATTAATTTTTGGTTTCATTGGAATATAAAAAAGTATCTACCATTTCCATTTCCCACTCTCTCACCATGTTGAAAAATTTAAGGGCCACGAATGCTGCATACATCATTAACAAAAAAATTATAAGACAAATGATGAAATTGATTTTACGGAAACTTCATATGTCCCTTATAACAAATATTAAGTAAGCTTAGAAAATAATTTCCAAATAAATGAAAGAAGTGTTGATCCTAGTGGTCGTCAGAGTCAGCAATTACTAAATATTCAGATCTTAGCGGTCACTAGGCATTATTCATAGACTTACTATTAATGTAATGAGAAAAGTGTGACTGTACATACACCAATGAGGGTTCAATATATATGTATTTTTAGCCATGGTGTTTGTTAGGCATGACATGGTAGTAAAAATATTAATGCAAATATCTAAGTTTGTCAATATAAGCACTATTGAGTTTTCAAAACTTACATAGTTCAGATCCTAGCAATCGTTAAGCTCAGAAACTATGTAAAATTGTTCATGACATTTAACACGTAACATATTTTGGAAGGATTATCCATTGTCTGACAACCATCCACATTGTGTAGATAACATGAAAGGAAAGTTTGAAAACATAGATGTTAACGAGAGTGAGGATCTAAGTTGACATATGAATGGATAGTTTTAACATTAATTATTGGTAATTAACACCAATTTAATGAAATAGTGTAAAGGCCATTAAGATTTAATTTTTAAAATTTTGAAAAGAGTGTGTGAGAAAAAAATCACAATAATGGGTCCAATCATCGCTAAGAAGAATTTGTTAAAAAATGTTTAGTTCTCCCATAACACATTTTGCAAATAATAACCTAGGACCCCCAAATACCTAATTAGTTTTATTTGAAATTGAGCATTGGATTATTTCGTAATTCACATTTGTTCATATCAAATAAAATGCTTCACAAACAAAAATCCATTCCTAATTGAAAGGAATGACTTAAAGACTACTAGGATTTTTTTGTTCTTAATTTAAAAAGAGAGATACTTTCATTACCTTTTGTCATAGAAATCACTAGATGTACAACTTTAGAATGATTGTAATTGTCAATGACTATAATTGTATAAAATTATCCACACATTACCTAGTGGAGCCAATTTTTGCACTACTTTCCATCAAGAGGGATCAAGAATTTCTCTTCGTATCAAATAAAATTCTTAGCGGCCACTAAGCTCCATTACTAGTCTATCTTAGTGGTCGTTGAGCTCCTATAATTAAAATTTTCCATTGTAATCACTATTTATTCAACTATGGATCGCTAGGTTTAGAATCTATGTAAAAACTTTCTTGAAAATTCTCACACAACATATTTTGGAAGGATTATCTATTGTATGACAACCATCCACATTGCGTAGATATAAGTCTGATCTAAGTGTGTCAATAGAATAAATCTTGAGGCTTCAGGACTTACGTAGTTTAGATCCTAGTGATGGCTACGTTTAGCCACAATGAAATATTTAGAGATTGGTCATATCTATGTATTATCCACTGGACAACTATTATAAGAATGAGAAAAAATTCTCCAATCTTTGAACTAGTGGGGTGTCAAGATATTTGTTGTATTGATCTTAGCAGTCAATATGTTCATCCATAAAAATATTTAGAGATTCTTCATATCCGGGCTTATTTCAAAGCCTTACTATTATTGCAATGAGAAATATAACGCCAATCCTTACACTACTGAGGTGTATAAACACAAGTATTTCTGATCCTAGTGATCACTAGGGTTAGTTGCATGATATTTTTAGAGCTTAACGGTTTATAAGAATCATTAATAAATAAATACATACTTCTTATCATAGTTACTACAATCCGCTGCAACGATATACCTACATCTTAGTGGTTCGTAGGCATGATTAACGAGGATAATTACTAATGCATTAACAAGAAAATATACAAAGATTAACAATAAATAACATCCACTTCGACAAAATATTTAGAGATTAGGGTTAGCAAAACACCATTCAATGTTCATCTATCATTGAATTAAAAATTATTGTATTACATGTATACGTAAGGGATCAACATTTAGTTATGTATGATTAGTTCATTCTGGAACATGAATATGTCTCACTACTAGACATCATTCACATACATACCGTTAATGGAATGACTGAATAATTGTTGTACAAGCACCACTAAGGGGTAAAGATATACATTTTTTTAACCATTACATTCGCTAGGTGTCACTTTAGTAAAAAATATTAATGCAATGAGAAAGTTCTGTCAATATAAGTATTCTTGAGGCTTCAATTCTTACGTAGTTTAGATCCTAGTTGTCACTAAGTTGATCAACAATGAAATATTTATAGATTAGAAGTGTCTAGGATTTTATTCATAGGACAAATATTATTAGAATGAGAAAATTTTCTACATTCTTTAAACTGGTGGGGGTTGAGATATACATATTTTTGATCTTAGCGGTTGCTATGTTCAGCCACAATGACCTATTAAAACCTTCTACATATCTAGGCTTATTTCAAAGAACAACATTTATTGCAATGAAAAAAATGCAAATCCGATCACTACTGAGGGGTACAAAAATGAGTATTTCTTATCCTATTGGTTATTAGGGTTAGCCACAACATATTTTTGGATCTTAATGGTGTATAGGAATCATTAACAAATAAATATGTGCTTCTTATCCTTCCTATTACTATGATCAGCCCCAAGAATATACCTATAGCTTAGTGGTCATTAGATATCATTAAGAGGAAAACTATTAATGCATTAACAAGAAACTATATAAATATTAGTGGTCAATAACATACGCTGGATAAAATATTTGGAACTTAGTGTTACCAAAACACCATTGAATGGACGTCTCTTTAATTAATTATAATTTTATAACCTCGTAGGTTATTAAATATCACAATGACTAGTCAAAACATACGAAATTATGTTCCTAGAGGTCTCTTAGGTCAGCCACAACAAAATATTTATAGGCTTAGTGGTCATTATGATCAACATCGACAAAATATTTTAAACTTAGTGTTCGCAAGGCATCATTCACTAGAAATCTATTATTAAACCGAGAAAATAGTTCCATTACATGTTTTATTCAAGGGTCACACATTGCTTAGCTCTCATTAGTTTGTTCCAAAAAAATTGAGCCAAGTGTTACACTAGATACCCTCGTAAGGGATCAAGCCTTAACTAGTTATCATACTATTTACTATAAGTTATTGAAAGCAAGATAAAAATTCCACATTTTAATTATAAATGAAATCTCAAAAGAGATGGTGATCTATTATTAGTTATTAAATTAAGTATCAAATTCCATGGTATAATTCTAATAAATATAATGAACACACTCTTTGTAGTGTTAGTATGAAGATACGACTATGAACCCTGTAGAATCTCCCTTGTTATTAGATATCATAATTTTTCATGATATCACATCTCCCTATTTCCATATGCTTATTGTCACATTAAGAAATAAAAGAAATGAAATCTTATAATTTTTATTGTTGATATATCATTAGATAATTTAACTAAAACAACCGGAGCCTATTATTTTAATCTAGAAATGTTGTATGTCTTTCCGGAACTATCAATTAAGTGAAACATTATCTACGGAATATTATTTACACTAACTTCTCAAATAGTATATTTTATAATTCCCTGATTCACTCATTTTCAAAGAGGAACCTACAAAAATAGAACTCTTTACATTTTTGCTTTGGAAATCATATATATGTTTTTGAAATTTTTATTTCGACAATTTCCTTATGTAATCAAACAATTATTGTAAACAAGCAAAAAAATTGTGTTACTATTACTATTTCATCTATTGGAAGTTATTATCATTATTTCATTACTACAATTTAATTTAAAATGAAATGTTTATAGAAACCGCCGCCCACAAGTACAAAATCCTAAACGATAAACAACGCTAATCGAGAAAAATCCTTTTTCCAGTCTTTTTAGCAACACCCATTTTATTCACTTCCACTAATCATTAATGTCCATCTCAGATATTTTATGAATCATTTCTCATTCCTCTTGTAAAAAATACCCATAACATGTTTTACATTACTAGCAAGCGAGGTACACACATACTTAGAAAATCATTTAGGGATTGGTAAAAGAACGATAAATAGGTGTCAAACCCTATCAAGAGAGAAGTGTTTGTCAAAGAGCATTAAAAAATAGAAAGATTTGACTCCGGAAGTAGAGAAATAAGGGTTTCATTGAAAAGGCTACGTAATATTCTACATACATAGAATTTCAAAATTTTGGAAGGAGAAAAGGTGATAATGCATACCGATTTTTATGCCTTCAAGAAAACAAACAATGCTCAAATTTTTTCCAATTGAACCGTGATCTCGCTTTTCCAATTAATTATTATGCTTACTTAAATTTTTTCCCTTAAGAAAATTTTCTCACACGAAGCTTCACAAATTTAAGTGTTATTGAAATATACTAACGAATGACAATCTAGAATTAATATGGAACAAACACTTCAAAACACCACTTTCTTGGTGCATGAATTACAAAAGACACATAGCTGGTATTAATTTGATTTATATTTAATGGATAATTAATGGCTGTTAAATGGTGAACTTATTTTGAATATCGCGTACACTTTACTTTTTTTGGTTAATGGCCAATTAATTTTAGGGGAACCACTATATTAACCATATATACCACACACAAAAACTATCAATATTAACAACAATTTCATCAAAATAACAACATGCTCAATGTCAATTTTATTATATTTAAATTACATAGTGAGTATATAAGTATTCCATACTTTGACTATGCTACAAATGATATGTGATTCAATTGATGTCTCACATATTGAATTATCATATTTTGAATATCACATGAACTTTACAGGTGTTCAATTTAATTGCACTCAAAAACACATACTTAATCAAAACATAAAAAACCAACCAAAAATTCCCCCAAAAATGGCTCAAATAGAGAAGAATGAAACACCAGTGAAAAAGGAACAACAAGACACCGAGAGCACAAAACAACACCACAAAAAACCAACAAGGAAGAAGAATTACTCCTCATCCAAGTGAACCACCACCCCTTGAAATGGATATCCACGTGTTACCCTACTCACAACTCCAAGCATCATATTTAATGTGACACCCCGCCTCCCTCCACACCTTGGCGGCTGCTACTGCAGAAACACTGCCAATCCATTGTTTGGCCTTACCCAACAAAAGAAGAAAATCTTCTCTGGTATTTTCCCAAAAATAATTGAGGTAGTCAATGGCCAATTCTATAGTAAAAGGAGCATCAAAGAGATACAGAGGTAATAATAAGTTAGGTTTTAGACCACCATGCTAGAATAGGACATGAACAACTTCAACATGCGGGAATAACTCCCTATACCGCTGATTGAGCCAATCAACCTTGCACCCGAGCCAATTTCTTGTTCATCCATATCCTCCACCCAAATCATAGGGTCAAGGATGTTACACTAGTCCAATTCAACTCATAAACCAACACAATGAATAGGGTAAATGAAGAATTCCATGACTTCCACAACATCCATCTTGACTAAATGGAGTAAAAGGCAATTGGAAATGAAATCCACTACAATTTCTGAGTTTACTCTAGCCCTGGTACCATCCTTCATGTAATAATCACCCAACACATGCTCTATAGCCTCGGCCTTGAGCACAAAACTATAACGGAACACTTCTTAAAGCTTCCTGCTAGAGATGGCCAAAGCAAAGGCCATTTCAATTCTCTCCCCATGAAAAGCAATAAAAGGGAACCCTAGAAAGACCATATTCACACTAGACCAAAAAATCAAACAAAATGAAGTGAAAAGAAAGAAAAGTTAATGACCAACAAATAAAGACTATTGCACATGTGACCATAAATTCAAAACTATCAACATTATGAAAAAATAACACCATGCAAATTGGCAATATTATAATCTATAAATTGCATATAGAGTATATAATTATTCCATACTTTGACTATACTACCAGTGATATAAGGTTTAATTTTTGTATCACATATTGAATTATCATATTGTCCTAAAAAAATATATACATTTTTACCAACATCATTTTCAAATTATTTTATTACATAAAAATTATCTTCACATGTGTGTTTCAATGATCTTGGTGTCACCCATGATGTTGATTGTTGGCATTGTTCAAAAATAAAAAGGAAGAATGAAAAATAGAGAAGTATTAGCTAACTCCAATGCATGATATTTTTTCTTTTAAGATAAAATGAATGGTGCAATGCTATATTACTTGGGTTTAAAAAATTGTAATTTACCTAGGTAAAAATACTTGTGACTTGAATTTATGCATCCAATATTTTCTCCATTAGCCTTCTCTCTTGTTCCATTCTTTCACACTCTTGTTGAATCCTTCCCTACTCAATTTATTTGAATGTCTAACATAATAGATGCATGCTATTTTCTATTACCTCTTTCAAATCTCCATAAGAGTTTCTTTTTCTCTTCACATCTTTTCTCTGAATTCCATTTTTATTTAAAGGGTTTCTATCTTTGCTCCTTACAAATTTCCAATGTTGATAGAAGGGATTTCTAATTTCTCTCTCACCTATTTTTCAAAATTAGAAGTGGTTATATTAACCCTCTCTTTTCCATTAAAAGCAATAACCTTTTGTGTTTTCTATGTAATCCAATCTAAATCTTCATAGAAATTCCATGTTGAATGTGTTGGAAATGTTGTGTTTTCCAATTTTTTATCCTTCTTGAGGGTTTTCTTCAACTTTTTCATCTTTATTGGGACCCTAAAGTAACTAAGTACCTAAGGCATGAAGCCTCATGACATGAAAAAGTAATTTTTGGAGAGGTGCGAAAGCTCGTACCATGGGAGAATGGATCTAGTACTTAGTGAGTTTTGGACATTAGGAAAAGACACATAGGGATAAAAAAAAAAGTGTCCAGATACAAATGTGGATAATACATGGAGACTTGTGACTCAAGGAAAGGATATTCGAGGGAAAAAATATAGTTATCATGAAATGATAAGGAGTTGGGGTTGTTAAGGATTAACTAGTACATGCATACTAGAAGATACTTGATTGAGAGAAAAACATGGTGACACTTGGCATATTCCTAGGTCATGGTAGAGAAATCATGACTGGATTCCCTTAAGATTTCGTAGGAGAGAATGATGAGCAGTTAAGATGGAAGGAGGATGATTATTCTAGGAGTATGATTATTTTCACGAGAGAAAGAGGTAAAATAAGTAAAGATATATAAGGAGTAAGAGAGATGGTGGAAAAATGTGTAATGGCGATCTATGTGATGTAAAGTAATCTCTACTAGTGTGAAAATTTACAAAAATGGAACTCTCTTGATGTAATCTTGGCTACCATATTTTGGATTATAAATATAATGAAGTGATTCGAAACACTCATGTGATGGATCTTGATCTGTGCATTTTCCTTATGTTCATATGCATGTTATGGGTTTCCTTGATGTTATCTCATGGTTGATTCTATTTTCATTAATTCAATCATGTTGTTCTACGCTCAAGTGCATTAGGTCGAATTAATGTGTATATCTTAAATTTCATGAATGAATGCACTAATTTTCTTGTTATATTACATCCTCATGTTAAGAATGAGCGTTCTCATGATGCTCATGTAAAGGAGGGACTCGGCACTGTGCACGCCTCGGAGTGAGCTTCAAGGCTAAATCAGTATGATATGTTAACACATTTAGGAATGGTTGTTGAGGAAAGTAGTGATAAGAGACTAAATTTTGGTTCCATTTTTAGGACATATTTTCAAAGAAATTGTGATAATTTTGTGTGATGACAAAGTGATTGACCTTAGACAATGTCGAAGCATGGCTTAAAATCATGGAGGAATATTTTTATTAGAGATTTAGTATTGGACTTTAATTTTATGCATGTAAATGGGTAGAAGTAAATCATGTCATGAATTGTATGAGACCTTCTTTTGTTATTTTCTAGTGGATTTGTACAAATGGATTTTGACCTATGCATCTAGATCAAGATGGTACTATAGATCTCGCGTATAGACCCAAGATGAGTTTCAGAGGCTACATGATGTTGATATGACTTGAACACGTGTTATTGATCTTTAGTGGAGTAGATTTCGATCGAGTTACACCTTAGATTACATAATTTATATGTATTCCTGTCTATAGATTATTGAGTTTGAGTTCTTAAAGGAGCCAAGAAGATCATTCTTGCGTGATATCCCTTTAGCTATAAATATCTTGATCATTATAATGAGTTTGGAAGAATTTCCTATGGCCAACTAAGCTTCTTCGAGTCTTTGGGTGAGGAAGATATAGTGGAGGAAGATGACATACCTTGTGGATGAAAAGGAGAGGGAATAAAGATGGCTTAAGTATATGAGGCTCGGGAGAGGGAGGTTACAAGATAACATGAAGTGTAGGAGTGATATATTTATGGAGGTAGACATTGCGGGGAAGGATTTGAGGTTCATGCAGAGGACATGAAACACGAGTAGTCTGTGCTACCCCATCTTAGAAAGTGCAAAAGAGAAACCCCTCGGCCTCGGAGAAGGTTCGTCATATGAAGA
Organism: Taxus wallichiana var. yunnanensis; assembly: GCA_018340775.1. NCBI lineage: Eukaryota > Viridiplantae > Streptophyta > Pinopsida > Cupressales > Taxaceae > Taxus > Taxus wallichiana. The sequence goes on from CM031234.1 coordinate 133,541,178, forward strand.
AATGATAATATTAATTGGCACACATCTAAATCCACCTGGTTACCAACCCTTGATGCTTGGCTTTCCAAATCTATAGATAATTATTACTAACCCAGTTGGTATCTGTGGAAGTAAACGATTAACACCTAGGAGGTATAACTTTTCATTTGGCACATGTATGCCTACACAATAATTTCTTATGTTTTGAAGTATATTGTCTAGAAAAACATTTGGACAAAGTATGGGTACACAAAGCTTGGTTATTGTGTCTATAAGCAACACATGCCACACATCCCAGTAGTGGTGCAATATCATAGACTGTTGGCATGTAGTTTAGCATGAAATTGGGGACACAAGGCGCAACCACTTAAGGACCCTTACCAACTATAGGAGGTGGAATAGGAACTAGCGGACCTAGAAGATCAAGAGGATCTAGTGTGTTATGAGGAATAGGAATTGGTGGATCTAGTTGATCTGGTGGTGGTGGCAACATTAGAGGGAATCAAGGTTTCAAATCAGGTAGACAAATGCCTCAATTTGCTTCAAAGCAAGTATTTTTGATGTCTTTGCATCTGCCAGATTACAAAGGTGTTGAGGATGCTACCAAATATGTACAAAAATAGGATCTTCTATGGCATGTGAAGGGGATCACTACCCTGGAATGAAAGGTAAGTTAGTTTACAACAATTTTGTAAGGATGCGCACATAGTTGGTACCAAAAGTATGACCCCCAACAGATATTAGTAGATTATAGTGCGATGTGTAATGCCTTTATAGCTGAATTACATATTTCTGAGTTTGAACAGAAGAACATTAATGTGGTGAAGGAGATTTAAAAGGTATTGTAGAGAGTGTGTGAGAGTATGATGCACATTTTAATACTCTCTTGTCAAAACTATCTTATGATATTCATCCTTCTCAGTATGCTCAATGGTTTTTTGGAGGATTAATAACACCTTTTAGGAGATTTCGTCACACAAGACTTTCATAGACCCATGTGAGGCCTTGGAGGCTACCTTATGTGATGAGGCTATGGGAAGCATGGATACCAGTGTTATTCCTTTTCTTGAAGCTCATACTACTACCATGGAGAAACAACTAGAGAAGTTGTCGTGAACTCGGTACATGAAACTCATGATGGCCAATGGTGGATGGATTGTGGGGTAGAGTAGCACACAAAGGAAAATTATCCTCAAAGATAGGTATGCGCCATGATGGTAGAATGTGATATTTTCCACATAGATCATGATGTAAGTAGTTTTCTGCTGCTACAATGTGTAATCCATAAGAATTTGTCTTGCTATTGCAAGATTTACACCTCTACTACTCATGACACCAAGGATTATAGATTGATTGACTAGATACATGATGCCATTGATATTGGTGTATGTCAGGAAAACATTGAAAATAATTCCAAGGATGATGGTCATCAATATGAAAAGCGCGTAGATGGAGGGGCTCATGGGAAAAGCTTTCACAGAGGATTTAGAGGCTATGGACATCGCAGAGGTGGAAGAAGTGAATTTCCTCGTGGGACCTGTTATAACTGTGGGTCCATAGAACATTACAAGTGTGAATGCCCTGACTTACTAGAGTGCTCTTAGTGTGGAAAGAAGAAAAATTATGAGGAGTTCCCAAATTTATTTGAGAACATGAGCTAGCAATAATGGAAGGATAAAGGAGCTAGAATGGTAAGCGTGAAGAAGGCCAACTCACAATGGATGCTAAGGGTGACTCAAAAATCAGAATTAGAAATTATACTAGTGACAATACAAGTTGAGGTAGCACGCGCCAGGGAGATACCAAAGTGGAAACCACTAGTCACAAGAGAAGAGGTGGTGCATGGGAAGTATCTAGATCCCAATCATCAAAAAGAGGTTTATCAGGAAACCATGGATGTAATTTGAATCCTACAAGGAGAGATCTAGTGCCTAAAGGAGAAGTCACAAAAGTTAGAGAAAAGGAGATGCTATGAGGCTCCACATAAGGATTTGGATAAAGTCAAGGAAGTATGCAAAATTTTGAGGTAGGATAAGACCATCCCTTTTTCTAGGGAATGGTTACAAAAAAATTACTACACGCCGAAGGAGAGCATGAGTGGTAGGTCCTGCATGCTAACCTTGTCCCTCACACCATTGATTATGATAAGGAGATTACGTTGAATGTATTAGTCAATGGATGGCTCTGAGTAATATTCGATAGACACAGTGTGGAGATTAATGTTCTCACTTTATACGTATGGAATCAAATGATAATTCCCCATTACTGACCATCCTCAAATGTGCTCTATATGGCTAACTAAACAAAGGCAATTCCCATTGGTGTCTTAAAGGATTTCATTATCACTATCCAAGGGGTGAAATTCATTAGAGACTTTTAATTCTTGGTGCTAGCTGAGGCGGACAACTTTCTAGCATTACTTGGGTGCCCTTGGTGTTATAAGAACAATGCTAACCTATGGTTCAATAAGGGATATATAAGTTTTGAGAATAAGGAAGAATGGTTTATTATACCCTTGCTGATGGGAAGTCATAACCCTATACTGATCCTTTGGGAGAAGAAATCCTCAAGAGAATCTATGTGTGCACTATCAGGGACCTTGAGGTGATTAACCCTATGAAAGGAGTTATTTAGTTTGAAGACACTTAATCTATGAGTGATACCACTAGTGTAGCATGTGACAATTGGGCACATGGAACTTATGAGTTAATTGGGTAGAAATTGAGAGGTTCCATTACAAGAGTGATAAGGACATGCCCACTTAGGCACGAGAGGGAAGGAATTACTAAGGTACACTAGTGATAAAAACCTTGATGTATTCATGCAAGCCATAAAATCTATATGGAGATGTGAGATTAAAAGAAGGAGCATGCTTGTCGCACTTTATGTGGAACCAAAATAATTTTGTCGATGGTGCATCAGGAAAATATTCTAATGTGGCATGTGGTGAGGATTATGCTCTCTATTAGATTCTTCAGGAGTAACGCACCCACTAAAATTTGTGTTTATGATGGGAAAGGATCGCCTCAGAACATGTTCAAGAATGTGAGAGGATGTTGATGGGGGTCACAAAAGCTTTACCCCCTTCCCTCTGGGTGCATAAGTTATATAAAACACTGAAAGGTTATGCGTGCACATGGTATATTCATTTAGAAGTATTTAAATCGAGATGGGTAAATGGCGGGAGTTAACAAATGAATTGATTCAAACCTTTTAATATCAAAGTACTAAGCCATTGGTAAACAAGGCGTTACAGGTTGTTAAGTGCCTAACTATGGGAGACAGTTTCATGGATGAGGATAGGATTTTTGAATTATTGGGAGAACCTGATTTGGAGGCATGTTTTGATATGGAGGAACCAGAGGAACTACAACTTGAGTGTGCCTGCATGGAGAAAGAGAAGGGAAAGTTGGTCTATGTGATAGATGGCAAGGAAGTGGAGAACTTGGATGTTAACCATACTATGGGTATGCATGAGGTAACAAATAATGTTGATGAGAAAGTGCATGCCTACCATGAACCTCTCAAAACACATTGAAGGTTAACATTGGTTCAGAAATTGAACCTAATGTGGCTACTATCGGGATTACTTCTCAAAAAGGGAGGTTTCAAAGATCATTGATCTGTAGCATGAATTTCAGGATTTATTTCGACGTGGGTACCATGAGATTAAGGTAGCTTACCACTCTCTAGGGGAGATGTGGATCAAAATAAAGGAGGGAGTGTGCCCAACTCATAAGATACCTTATTGAATGAATCCAAATATTATCTTTCGAGTCAAGGAAGAGATATACAAGATGATTTCTTTAGGTATCATTGAAGATGTTGAGGAATCAAAATGGATAATCCCAATGGTCATTAGCATTAAAAAGGGTATGAGGATAAGGATATGTGTTGATTACAGGGATTTGAATGTGGTATGTGTCATTGATCCCTTTCCAACCCCTTTCACCAAGGAGATCCTAGAAGGAGTAGTTGGGTGCGAGATATATTCATTTAGAGATGTCTTCTTGGGATATCATACAATTAGAATTACAAAGGAGGAGCAAGAAAGTATAACTTTCGCCAATGATTGGGAATATTTACCTACACAGTCATGCCTTTTGGACTGAAGAATGTGCCTATTGTGTTTTCATGCATTGTGGTGTAGGAATTTCAAGACTTCATCCATAAGTTTCTTCAAGTCTACCTTGATGATTGGATGGTATATGGATTAGTAAGGGACCATTGTGACAATCTGAGGCTGATGTTTGAAAGATGTCAAAAGTTGTGTATATCCATCAATATCAAGAAATGTCTCTTCACTACTCCATTTGGAACCTTTAGGGGCATATCATATATAAGGAAGGTTTTTGGTGGACCCTACCAAAGTTTCCATTATTGTGGGATTGGGGGAGCCTACCATCTAAATCACATAGTGTGGATTTATTTGGCATATGGGGTATCACCAAAATTTTATAATGGGGTATGCAAAACTTTCCACGCCACTGGAAGGATTGTTGAATCATGGATGTACATTCCATTGTGGAGAGCCATAACAAATGATGTTTGACACATTAAATAATAAGATTATCTCTATGCCCATGTTATGCTTTCATTCGTAGGATAAGACATTCCATGTACATGTTGATGCTTCAAGAGTTGTGATTGGGGAAATCTTAGCACAACCCGGAGAAGGAATTGTTGACCACCCCTTGTGTTTTACTAGTAGAAAGCTAACCCCAACATAACATAACTATACTACTACTGAGCATGAAGCATTTTCAATTATCTACATGATGTAAAAATTTAGGAAGTATCTACTGGAAATACCCTTTATATTCTACATGGCCCACATGAAATTGAAATACTTGGTAAACAAGACAGTTTTACAAGGGAGCATATGCTAGTGGGTATTTTTCTTTCAAGAATTCAAGTTTATAGTTGTTTTAAAATCAAGTAAGAGTAATTTGGGACCTACCCACTTATCAATGATTGATTCAGGGGAGGAAACATTTTGCATTGATGATATGATGCTTGATGCACAAATTTTTAGGTTGTAAAGCATTCCCTTTGAATTAGAAGATATTGTTGTGTTTCTCAAAACATGTATGAAACCAGAGGTAATGAATATTTTGGAAAGGAAGTAATTATCCATATGTGCCATGCCCTACATTTTAATTAGAGTAAAATTCTACAAGCTAGGTTGAGATGAGGTTTTGCGTCGGTGGCACATGTTAGAGCATGAACACGTTACAATCATAGAGGAAACACATGGTGGAATTACAGGAGGAAATTATTCAGGGAATGCCACCATGTAGAAGATTATCCTGACAGGGATTTGGTAGGGAAAGAATCTACCAAGATTGTATTGAGTTTTATAAGGCCTATGACCATTGTCAATGCCTTGGCAAACTAGGAAGAAGATATGAGATGCCTTTGAGACTAATAGCTAGCATAGAACCATTTGAGAAGTGGGTGATTGATTTTTAGGACCAATTTCACCTTCGGGTGAAGGACTAGTTCACGCTATATCATTACTTACACTAATTACTTAAGAAGGTGGGTGAAGGCAATGCCTACCAAGGATTGCACAATGACCATAATGGCAAGATTCCTGTGGGAAAATATAATCACAAAGTATAGGTCTCCTTTAATCCTTACTAGTGATAGGGGCACACACTTTATGAATGAGACAGTCAGGATTTTTTTAGCAAAGTTCATGTTGACCCATCACAAGACCACCCCTTATCACCCCCAAGCTAATGGAACCACTGAGTAATTTAACAAGATATTGGGTCACAGGATAACAAAAGTTTGTTATGTGGGGAGACAAGATTGGGATGAAAAATTCTCAACCTTACTATGGGCATATAGGATAACCTACAAGAGATTGAACAAGGCCCCATAGTTTTAATTGGTGTTTGACACATAAGTTGTTTTACAGTAGAGTTTATGCTCTGTCTTTGTGAAGAACGCACACAACAAGATTAGTGATGAGAAAGCACTATAGGAGCGCATGGAGAATTTAATGTATTTAGATGAAAGGTGATCACTTGCTAGGTGGAGTCAGAAGAATGAGAAGGCATGAAAAAAATCATGGCATGATCTTCATATAAAAACAAACAATTCAAGGTTGGGCAAATGGTCTTTCTTTATGACTCTAAATTTTTGTGCCATCATAGGAAACTAAAAGTCCATTTGTTAGGACCATACATCATCTTGTAATTCCTTGATACAGGCACATGAAAGTTACAAGCAATGGATGGGATGAGGTTACTAGGTTACTTCAATGGGAGTAGGTTGAAGCCCTACTATAAATAAGGATTCTGTATAGTAAAAAATAAGGCAATTTTTCCAATTAGTTTATATTTCTTTTAGTCCTTTTGGTTGTTTCCTTTGTCATCATTTTTGGCTTTGTGTTGCATGTTGGTGCACTAGTGGCTAATTGAATTGTAAGAGGTTCTATGCGTAGGGGACCATACATACATTTTTGTGTGGGGTGAAGTAGTAGCTATATTGAACATGGAGGCCAAAATTATTCGATGGTGGACTATTGGGAAAAATTAGCACAAAGATAGAAGAACGAGTGACATAATGGCTAAGGTGCATAAATTCATGCGGTTATGAAGGTGGGTTGAGAGAATTCTGAAGACCATAAAGAATGGAAGGATCTCGTGGTATAACACAAGGCATGAAGCACCATGGGGAACTACTTAATAGACAACGTAGAGGTTATTTACTTTGGAACGATGACACACATGAAGGAGGTCTATGGCAATTTAGTGGTATTGAAGTGCCTAAAGGTTATAGTTGAAAAGTGCAAGGAGAAGTCATGAAATTTGAATTAAGTGAAATAAAGAAGTTTATCAAAAAAGTGACACTAGGACACATGGTCGAGAGGAACTCTAAGGCATCGATAAAGTATAAATAAGAGATAAGAATAGTCATTTCGACTACTTTTCCTTAGAGAATTTATTTTGTGCTCCCGAGCTCAAAGTGTGACAAAAAATTTTCGAAGAAGAGTGATGTGAAGTACTATCACAAACTAGTGAAATTTTGTAAAGTTGTAGTAAAATCTTGTGACATAACATGAAGGGAAGAAGAAAGAAAAGTAGGAAGGAGGTGGTGTGAAAGATAAGTACACCTAGGAAAAAAAAAAAGGAGAGGAATATGACACCAAAGAAGGCTTGAACAAAGAAACCGGTGGTGGAAAATGAGAATCCCATGGAGATCTACTTAGAGAAGCGAGTTTCCTCCTGGAGTTATTAAGGCTGAAAAGTGGAGCTCAAAGCTATATAAATGTAAGATCAGCAAATACAACCACAAAACATATGATAATGAAAAGTTGATGTGGGTGGACCTAGTATCAAACACTCCAATGGTGGATGAGCTCGAAACCCTAAGGTTGACAACTTAGTGCAATAGGAGTTGTAAAAGAATGAATTTTTATAGCTATGGGAGTTTCCCTTATTTTCCAAACCCACCATGCTTTTCAGGTGGTTAATGTCACGAGTGCATGAATATTTCTTCTACTTCACGGGAAGAAGAATGAGGATCACAAGCCATTTGATTTGGATGGTTACGGGACCATGAAACATTAGAGAGGATATGACACTTGATTTATGTTCCATTGGAAATATTGAGGAGCTGGAGAAAAATCTAAATTACGAGAAGGGGGTTAGGGCATAGGTAGTTGTAGATATCCAAGACCCAATGTTGAGATTCGTATCCCATCTCATTAGCTATAAATTGGGTGCATCGAAAGGTGGATGAACATTAACTAGAGGTTCCTATACATGGCCTACAGGGTATCCAAGAGGGCACACTACAATTTTTCCCAATTCATTATGAATGGCATTATCAAAGAGGTGCATGGGTACAGAATGAGGTAGGAGTGAAGATCACTTGGGGATCCATCCTATTATTGATTGTGTTCTGGGAGATTGGTGTCCCAGATGGACCAGATGAGAACATTTGGGTTCATTCACCCACGCATGTGTCCCCTAAATTATGATTTGTAAAATTCACCTATGATGGGACCATCTCAAGTGCTTACAAGGCTCGGATGAATATATGGTTTGAGCATTTGCATATATATTTTGATAATGATAGGTGCATCCCCTACGAGTTAACAAATGTTGTTGGAGACAAGGTAAAAATTTTTTACCCAACACTTTTTCCTAGCAAGGTTTATGATGGCTAAAGAAGAGATGTGGCCATGGTCCAAACCCCCTTTAAATTCACATCCATATATATAAATTATGCCATCAATTGGATCAAGGATGTGCAAAAGTTTATTTTTGATACAAACAAGGTGGATGTTGATGTCCACATGTTTTGCGCTACATACAAGTATGGTACTTGACCTACCTATGTCAAAGTTTTGGATACGAGACATTGCGGAATTACATCCCAGTCAATGTTACAATCAATGTATTCATCCATTGGGTGTTCGTATAGTGGCACCAAAAATCACACAGGGGAATTGAGGTAGAGGTTACGGACTCCCCCTTTCCAAAGCCATGGGGAACGTTTATCCCACCCATGAAAGTGGTACAAGAGAAAGAAGAATAAGGGGAGGAGTTGGATGAAGGAAGGTACATACTTAAAGGAAAAGGAAGTACTACACGTGATACAATGGTAGAAATGGAACCAACACTTTGGTATAGGGTGGCACCAAGGATTCATTTATAGAGAATGAGGGGGAGAAAGGAATATAAGGAAGATCCTGAAGAAAAGAGAGAAAAAACACATGACACATCATGCCCCACAATAGACTCAGAGGAAGGAGAGGAAGAAGACCCATCCAGTTTCAAAGAAGAACTGGAAGTGGAGATGGAGGGTCAAGAAAATGAGGTAGAGACCACAAATTTAGGTGAGGCATAGGGAGAAGGATAAGAACACTTTGTATGGGATGAGAATATTACAGTGCATGAGGCCGCTACACCACAAAATTTCATCCCAAATGGAGATAAAGGGGACTCTTTTACTATAAAGGAGGATAAGGGATTCACCCCTAGGGTAAAGAAGCAAAGAACCAAGTGCAAAGATACAAAGAAGAAGTGGACACCCATGTCCCCACATATGGACTTCATGGATGACCCCACAAAGGTTTTGCGTGTGAGATTCCAGGACACCCTCCCACCAGAGAAACTTTATGGATGGTATTTGATAGATCAAGATGGGGATGTGCCAAGGAAAAGGAAGATGCTCAGCTAGAGCATGCACTACCATGCCAAGGAACCTAAGTTTGAGGTCAATGATCATGTGATTGAGACCATTCATTTGAAGAAGAAGGGAGGAGAAGTATACAAAGTGGTGGATCCTAACCACCTAATAGATGAGAAGGCATGAAATTCTCTACAAAAGATGTCTTCAGAGGTAATCCGGTGAAGTCTAGATACATGGGCCACTATTCAGACCTTGATCATAGAGAAGAAGAGAAAGGAGAAGGAAATAGATAGGTTGCGCCATGGGTTAAGAGGAGAAAAGGTGCTTTGATGAAGGAGTTATGGTGAGTTGGTGCCCTTGTGAAAAATATTTTGGGACAATGTCTGATGTTGGTGAGCTAGGCCAGGATTGATTATGGGGATGAGATGGAGTACCTTAAGGACCTTGTGGGGATGTTAATCAATAACATCAAGGATGATCTTGGCCCCACAACTACAGAGCTCATAAAGGAGAAATAATAAAACAAGGTCGCAATTGAATCCCGGATCAAAAATTTGGAAGAGTTTCTCTCCCAACTCGAGGAGGAAAATTTATTGGTGGATAGGGGCTTGATAGGTGTAGAAAATGCAAGAAAATTATCGACACGTGGGTGAAAAGAAGCAACTACCCTCAAATTATTACAAGAGACCATCCCCAACAAGAAGGTGGAGCAAGCACAATTGGTTGTCAATACCACGGCCTAGAAGGAGAAAATCAAAACAAAGTGCAAAAATTTATATTTTAGAATCAGCAAACTCAAAGAATCCATCACTAAATAGATGGATGAATTCAAGGGCATATGCGTGGATTTTGGGATGGATATGAACATGTTGAGCGAGAGGATGGAAGAGGTCACCCCGGACCGGTACCAAGTGTCATAGGTGAAGCACCGGGTTAGGAAATATAATATTTGAAGGCCTAGGAAAAATTGAAGGATGAGATAGATGTAGAGTTCCCCAAACTCCTCCAATTGGTTGTATAACATCCCCCCCATTCCTCAATTCTTTATTCAGATTCTCTCCCAACCTCTATTCTTTATTCTTTGGAGTAGTATTTTGGTCGACAAATTTTTTTTTCAGGAAGCGTGGAGGATTTCGGGATGGAAACTAGTTTAGTGTGGGGTGATGTTGGGCCCCTAAAGTAACTAAGTACCTAAGGTGTGAAGCCTTATGACCCGCATGAAGAATGGCGCAAAGGAACGTGCAAAATTAATTCTTGAGAGGTGCAAAGGCTTGTGCTTTAGGGTAGAATGGATTTGAGACTTAGTGAGTTTTAGACATCAGGAAAATACCCATAGGAGAAAACATTAAAGTGATCAGATACATATGTGGATAAGCCATGGAGACTTGTGACTCAGGGAAAGGATATTCCAAGACATCAATATGGTTATCATGAAAGTATAAGGGGTTGGGTTTGTTAAGGATTAGATGAAACATGCATACAAGAAGGAAATTGATTGAGGGAAAATCATGGCGACACCTAGCATATTCTGGGTCGTGGTAGAGAAATCATGAGTGGATTCCCTCAGGATTTTGTAGGAGAGAATGACGAGTGGTAAAGATGGAAGGAGGATGATTATTTTAGGAGTATGATGGTTTTCATAGAGAAAGAGGGAAAATAAGTAAGGATAGATAGAGAGTAGGAGAGATGGCAGTAATGGCGAGCTTTGTGATATAAATTAAGCTCTGTTAGTGTGAACATTTCCAAAAATGGAACTCTCTTGATGTAATCTTGGCTACGATATTTTTGCTTATAAAGATAATAAAGTGATTCTGAAACAATCATGTGATGGATCTTGATCTGTGAATTTTCTTTATGTTCATATGTGTGTTACGGATTTCCTTGATATTATCTCATGGTTGATTCTACTTTCATTAATTTGATCATGTTGTTCTATGCTCGAGTGCATTAGGTTAGGATTTAATGATTGTATATTAAATTCCATGAATGAATGCACTTATTTTCTAGTTATATTACATCCTCATGTTAAGAAGGAGCATTCTCATGAATCTCACATAAAGGAGGGACTCGGTGCTTACGAATGCCTCAGGTGAGCTTCCGAGTTAAATTAGATGATATTCCAATGCGTTTGGGAATGGTTTTTCAGGAAAGTAGTGATAAGAGACTATAATATTGTACTTTCATTGCTTCCCAATGAATGTTTTTCCACATACTTCATTCAAATCATCTACTATATTATCTCAATGTTTCTTTCCAATATATCCACGGTTTAAATTTTCATACACCTCTTTGTATTTTGAAATATATTTTTCACATCAAATTTTGACCACAACTGTTCTTTTTATTCTTTCATCAACTCCTTATTTCTATCTCTTTCATATGCATGGGTTATTGAAAATATTTCTTCTAATTTTTAATCATCAACATCATCAACAATATAGGGAGAATTTAGATTGATTTGTGAATTTGGAATGCAAGGACCCAATTTTTGTGCACCAGTTGTATTCTCTTGCAAATTTGAGACATTATTTCCATCTAAGTTTTGCATGAAGAAGTCCTTTACATAAAAGTTTCTTAGTTGTGTTGAAAAAATCATATTATCTGCATAGTTTCTTAGAGTTTATTTGAAAACTTATGCTTCAAAACATGAAAATAAGGAAAATGGTGATATCTCCATGTCCTACAAATTTATTAGTTACTATAAACAATCACAAATGAAACAATTTATGTACTCCATCTTTTATCTAAACTTAATTTCATTTCCCATTTTCTAAAAATAAGTATACAAGGGATTTTGTGCTCTGTAAAATCATAAAATAAAAACATGTGGAGAAGCATCGAAAATTAATTAATTACCTTCTAACAAATTCAATATTTATAATCTCGTGAAATGGGTATATAAACTAAAATTATTTAAAATAAAATAATAATGTTTTACGTTTTTAATTTTTTTGTAACTTTGTTCTTCCCCAATTTGTGTATGTGCTAGTTTTTTTGGTGTGGTCGCCTTAGAAATGAGTATACATTTTTCCATTAAATTGTATTAAATACATATATTAGCATAGTTTGTGTGGATTAAAATTTAATATTTTACCACTTAATTTTAAATGCGGTATGAAAAAATAAAAAAATACTCTCAAGTGGTGATTTTTACATTACACGGTTTGATGGCCATTTAATGTTTAATATTAATTATGTAACATTTGACCTTACAAAAGTGTAATTGTTATTGTATTATAACAATATTAATGTTGTCCCTACACTATGAGGTTTATGGATAAAATTATACACACAACAACAAAATCTAAAATTAAGGTAACACTTTTATAACATAATTTTTAATGTATGAAAACTACAATTCGACATTGTTTGAGACTTAATTTCAAAATTTAATTAAAATTAAGTCTTTAATATTGATAATTATAAGTAAAAAAACTACGTAGCATGTGTTATTTCTACTCAATATTATATACAATTATTAAAAAAAAGATATTAAAAGCTTAGAAACAATTAAATACACATAATTGAAACAAAACATATACCACCATCGTTAACCAAATAAAGTATAAATTATTAAAACTAAAATTATATTGTTAAAATATTATGTAGGATATAAAATATTATAAAAAATAATACACATAATTGAATCAAAGTATATACCAACATTGTTAATCAAATAAAGACTAAAACTTGAACTCTATACCATAAAATAAGCATAGCTATACAATTAGAGAATTAAATACATGAACGATTTTCTTGACACAATATTAATGGCACTAAATATAAGGCCAAATGAGATGAATCAAACTTCAATGTGAGAGGAATTCTTTTGCGACGTGCAAGAGGATCACACTTCATCATACGAGGAATAAAACTTAGTGGATGTACGAGGCCATAACTCTCTCACTCTATGATTAGCTATCATTGTTACGTCCAAGTGTGAGTTTTCAAACATGGAATTGTGTCCACTCGCACATTTAAGTGTGATCACCAACTTATGGCATCCCATTCTAGTCAATATTTACATTTGAGCATGTAAAAAAAAATTATGTCACAACGGCCGCTAGGCTATACAACTATTGAAAGCAATAGGGGAAAGAAGTGAATGACTATGAGTGGTAATGTGTAGTATAGTACCTCTAGTTGTAAAAATCAAATTCAACATTTATAACTTGTATCCTAAAAATTTAGGAAAAATGTATCCAATAAGATGACTAAATTCAAGTCACATGTACAAAGCAACTAATAAAAAGGTGACATGTCGGTTGCCCCAAAAGATGATTTCATTTACAAGCAAGGGCCAATATTAATTTTATTTGTACTAAAAGTACCTATTTTTAATCCCTTAGAAATACTTTTTCAACAATATTTAAATGCACGAAATAAAATGTGTGCATTATCAAAATCTTAATCTTTCCCTACACTATGTGGTTTATGGATAAAATTATACACACAGTGAGTGGGATCAAAAGGGTGTACAACAATTTGTTATATGTTTAAAGATTTGTTTTTAAATATAATCATATAAGATGTATATTTTTATTTTCTCATTGTGATTTCAATTCTCCACACTAATGTTAAATATTTAAGTGTTATTTGTACTAATTTTTCTTTTTGTTTATGGATATAGTTGAAAATGATATCTATTTTAGAGGAAGGAACACATGTGGATTTACTATTCAATGGTGTGAAAGTTTCAGAGGGACTAGTTTATCCATACAAAGATACACTCCATTGTAGATACATGGGGTATTTCTTATTCATTGTCACAATAAGTATTGTATTCAATGGTAGAGTGAGACTTCCATACACAATTGATGATTATGAAACCACAGCGGCAGAATTTGAAAACAAGGGATAATTTATCCCATGGGAAAGGAATCAAATGATTAAGCATGTGGTTTCAAATGTTTCACATGTGGGGGTGATGGAATTAAAAACATCATGAGCAGTGAATTCAAGGATACATTGAATGAGGATGAGGTTTGAATTCTACCGGTGATAGCCATTGTTTCACAAATCCTAAAGATAAGGATGAATTTTCTACAACCTACATGGTGCCAAAACATAAGTGTCCTCATAAATAAGGTGACATAATTGAATGGTTTATATCCTTGGTACAAGAAAAACATTTGATTTTGGGAGTGGTGTTGGGACCCACACACTTTAGTGTTTTTTGGAGAATATTATAACTACATGTAATAATTGTTATCCAAGTCTACAATGCAACAACGAAGTTGCATAGACAATCAAAATATTAATTTATCTAGAAACAATAATCGCATTTTGTGTGAATGGAAATTATGAACTCCAAGAAATAACTACCACATCAAACAATGACTTCAATTTGAATTTCAAGGGGGTTAATGCCAAGTTCATACATTTTTGTTCAAAAGAACACAAATTTGTTGTAGAAGAAACAATTACAAATGTCTGTGAAGGAGACATGGTGAAATTTAAAAAAAATAGATGGCAATACATTTGGGGTGCATGTTGATAAATTAATAATGCCTTTTTGTAAGGGTTTCTCCATATCGAAGGATCTCTCATCCAATGACCTGCCTTAACTTTTGGCCCATCAAGATGGTTCTCTGTTATGGAAGTAAGGCTGAAATAAATACCAGAAGAGTTTCCAATAGAAATCTGGAGTGCATTTGAAGATCCATTGCCTCAACTGGTATACCCAAATTTATATGAATCCTCCATATGTAGTATTAATGAAAACTTGATAAAAAGACTTTACAATGCCTGTAAACACCAAAAGGTAAATTCTACTCTATTTATTACATCATAGGCAATGGAAAATGATGAAAAATAAAGAGAATAATTTTTTACGAAGTTTCAAAAAAACCTTTCTACAAGGAAGGATGTCTCTCCAATCTATCTCTAAGCACTTTCAATCACAGTTGTAATTTAACTCTAGATATGAATGAACTTGCCATCAAAAAATTTGTACTTAATACATTCACCACAAATGCTATCAGTTGTGATCAAGGTCAAAATTCATAACATATTATTGATAAATTGAAGTTATGTGGAAGGGATGTATGTCATAATGCATGTTATAGATGTCATGGAATTTTGAAAGCACCTATTACAGATACAAACAATCTTGGATTAATGGCGAGAGGAGGGCAGTAAATGGAAATATAGGAAAACAAAAAGAATGCCAAACACTATTGAAACTATTAAATATATAACCAAAAAATGTGGAGAATAATTTTGATGTATCCCCACACATGTCTCCTTCAGTAGGACAAGATGGTACTAAAGTAACAATGATTGTTGTTGCTTGCATGTTATATTTTTCTTACATACTAAAAAAGTGTAATGATGTTCTTTCTTTGTCGGTCCTTCCTAAAATGTCACGATCAAATTTCAGTAAAATATGGAAAGATCATTTCTCCCATGTTTCAATCACCAATAATAACTTCTTCACCAAATATGATGAGTGCACAAAGCTTAAGAACAAATGTGTAGTGTCCGCATGTCCGAAACAATGGCACAAATAGATCAATGCAAGAAATGGCATAATAATTACATTCAAAGTTGTCGTGTAACTTACTATGCACATAGAGTGCAATCACAACAAAATCCTAATAGCTATTTGAGCATTGTGCATGAAAAAATGGACAAGATGAAAAAATGCAATCAAGCAGAAAAATCAGAATTTAAAACCTCGAAGTTAGTATAAATTTGAAATAGTCACACCATCATTCCCATTTACATAGTAGAGCATTCCTTTAAGGACCAACATTCCTCGACAACATCATTACATCCTTTAACACACCAGCACGGCCTTGGTAGCATGAGCATGGTTCTTATAGAAAACACAATCTAGAAGACAATAGTTTAACACCAACACGACTAATGAGACAACAATGCCACCTTCAAGCGTGAGAATGACCTTAAACAAATATCTTAAACACATTGCAAAACATACGCGTCTAGTGAGATGTGAACATATCCCCGATAGTGTGAGCATGACCTTTTCAACATGAGCGTGCACTTTGTAACATTAGCACGCCCCTTGAAATGCTAGAGCATGGAAGAAAAACACATGCATGGATTTCCTGTAGGTGGTCAAAAAACAAGATTTTTTTCTTAAATTATCCAAAAGGTCAAAACTTTGTTAATTTGGACCAATTTTGACAACACCTCACCTCCTTTGATCCTGCAAAGAGCACAAAAATAAGACAATCCTACCTAAACTAGCTAAGAAACTTGATATTTATCCATTAATGTAAAAGAGGGTTAGCTAAATCAAAACTTTGAAACTAATCTAAAAATCTTGAAAATGAATGAAAAGGACAATGGAGTAGGTCCCACCAGGCATGCCATATGTGATCATTCTAAATTTTTAAGAAAATAAATTAGAACCTAAACTAACACCAAGTAATTTAGAGCTAAGATAATAAATTCATCAATGAACCATCAAGATAAAAGCTTAATGTAATGCAAAAGGAAATTTAAATAAATTTAATCATTTAAAATAAAATCATTCCTACTATGTTAAATTGATTGTTAAAAGGAATTGAACCTATGAAGATAAAAAAGTAAGCAAAGTGTGTGTTGTTTGCTACTTCATTCAAGGTGAAAAGATCTCTCCAAAAATGGCTACAAGGCCATATTAGATATTCCTTTACTAACCATCTTGAATAAATGGATGCAAATGGGGATGCAAGCTATTCCAACAATGGAGTAAGGTCCATATGTTTTATATGATTTATGCTATTCAAAACATGGTGTAAATTTGAGAGGAAGGAGCTTAGTCCTATTTATAGGCTTTTCATTTGGGAAAGGCTTGCAACTTGGTGCATGCGACACTAATGAATAAAGCATAAAGTAATCTTAGGTTTATTAACCATAGCTAGGTGAGTTAAAAAGTGAGTTAATACTTTATGAGAGTTGAAGGTGCTTTAATTAATCGGTTAGGATTAATTAGTAGGCTAGAATAATCTTTTTAGGCTATTTGGAGGTGTTTGAGTGGAATTTGATAAGATTATAAGCATTTGAACATGATATTTAGCCAATAATATGGTTTATTGATTACAAGCTTGTTAAAAAGGCTTAATTAGCTAATTAATAACTAATTATTGATTCGAAGAGGATTATAACTAATGAAGTGTCGTTAATTGACATCCGAATGTGATAGAAGCTAGTTAATTAATGAATCATCATTAATTGACCAAAATGGTAGAAACATTAGTTTATTAGTGGAAATCACTAACTATAACATTAATTGTAAAATAGAGGATAATGAGTACGACTTTATCATTAAAACTATGGAAGCATATTTTAGTTGTCTATAGGAATTTCATGATGCTCCTTATTCTGGACATCCTAGAGTGACTAAAATGCTTGTTGATTTAAAATAGCAATATTTTTGGAAAGGGATGAAGAAGGATATAGTGAACTATGTATCTCATTTCTTATAATTTCAGTGAGTTAAGGTTGAACATTTACATCCAATAGGTTTGTTGTACCCTCATAGCATTCTGTACTATAAATGACAGGTAATCAGTATGGATTTCATGCAAGGACTACCTATGTCAAGGAATAAACATGATGTAATTATTTTTGTAGTTGAAAAATTAACAAAAGTGGCTCATTTCATACCAGGGAATCTAAAGGATGATTCACCTATTCTTGCAAAAAGGTTCATGCATGAGATTTTAGATTGCATGGTGTACTTGAATTAATAATTTTAGATAGAAATCCTAGGATGACTTCTAATTTTTGGTAAACATTGAATACCTCTTCAGGAACAAAGCTGAATTTCAGTTCCGTATATCATCTGGAAACAGATGGACAAACTGAAATGGTAAATTAAGTGTTGGAAGACATCCTCATAATGTACTTACATGGATCAACAATACAAATGGGAAGAATTCCTTCCATTGGTTGAGTTTTCTTACAATAACTCTTATCACTCCTCTTTGAAAATGGCTCTTTTTGAGGCCTTGTATAGATGTAATTGTAGAACACCTGTCAATTGGTACAATGTGGAAGATAAATAAGTTATAGGACCTGAAATTATATTGAAATGGAACAAGGAAAATTCATTAGAGAATGATTAAAAGAGACTACTAATATACATAAAAGCTAAGGCGATTTAAAGAGAGTTGATATACAATTTGAACTAGGAGATAAAGTTTTCTTAAGGGTTAAGCCTAAGAAAATTTCAATTTTGTTTAGCAAGGCATCCAAACTGTCACCTCACTATGTTAGGCCTTGTTAGATTATCAAAGTATTCAGCCTTGTAGCATATTGGTTAGTGTTGCCTCCCACAGTGTTCAAGTTGTATGATGTTTTTCATCTCTTTGCTTAAAATGTATGTATCAGATTTATCACATGTGCTTAATTAGAACTCTTTATAGGTTCTAGATCTGGGTGTCATCGTAGTTGAACCCATAAGAGTGCTGGAAACTCACAAGCTATACTTACAAAATAGAGAAATAAGTCAGTGTAAGGTCTAGTGGGACCAATTTTATGAAGAAAGTGCTACTTGGGAGAATCTGGAAGAAATGAAAACTTATTTTCTACATTTATTTGAGTGATAAATTTGAGGAATTTATATCTGATACTATTCATTTGATATTTACATTAATTAAATGACTAAAAAAATCATGAAATTTTGTTGTTTGGAGAAACTTTTTGTTAAAATAAGGTTGTTACTGACCTTATGAAATTTCGATACTGATTATGAAATTGCATTAATTATAAGTTGTAGTTATGATATTATGAGTTTATAATATTTCTATATGTGTAATTTTATCTGTTTATCTTAAATTCTTAGCATGATATGAACAAATCATTAGGGACGATGATACTTAAGGGGAGAGGTATGTCATACCTCGTTAAGAACTATCTTTGGTTATTGTTTATTTGATGACTGTAGGTGAATGTGTGTGTGTGATTATCATGTTTGACTTGATTTGAATGATTGTGTAAACTATATGGTTGTTGTTTGATCATGCTATTTTCATTATTTATGAAATTATAGTAATTACTTCATTCAAGTGTAAGGTTGCTTCTTGTTTAATCTTATACTTGTGTACTTGATCTTAATTTCTACATTGTGTATAGTCAATCAACCTTACGACCGCAGAGAGGGACCAATTGGTGGCCGAGAGGATAGTAGGTTAGGAAAATCTAGTGAGATTACAGAAAGAGGTAGATTCATTTCTAGTGGGTGATGGAGCTACCATGACACCGCAGTATACATGGACTTGGCTATTGCCAATGGTAGGGATTCTTACTACAATGCCCTGTATTATGATGTTGTTCTGAGGGTCAGAGAGTACCTAAATTTAGTGAGCAGTAGATTGGAATATCACAGCCCACAGAGACCGAGAGGCATCGACAAGATTTGTGGAGTAGCCACAAAATCCCTAGATAGGGTAGCATACATGAGAGTAGATTACACATGAGATGTAACCTCGCCGCGGATCATAGGCCTCCGAGTCCCCATGAGGGATTGAGTTAGACATGACTTGTTTTTGATTATACACATATGTATGTATTTCTGATGTACGCCTCTTATGAAGGCTCAGTTTTGATCGATGATGTATGATGTATCAGTTTTGAATACGCCACATGATGAAGTCTTATTTTTATTTAGGCATATGATGGAATATTTTGTATCTAGATGATGTATACTCTTTGAGACACATACATATATAGACATTTGATTTTGACATGTATGATGATTATGATGATGACTGGACTCTTATAATATGATGTTATTGTATATGCATCACATGTTTTTTATTTATGATATATCTTGGGATGATACCATTTGTTTTGTACATGATATGCATTTGATTAGTCCACATGATGATTTGTATGATATTTTTGCGGGGGATAGATTTTTTTATTTATGATCCCTCTTTCCCCATTGATGATACGGTATGTGATGATTAGCTTAGCATACATGTATGATGTAGACTCAAAATTTTATTGATATATGATGTATAGATGATGTTATATGTGATGATATAGATGGAGATATGATGATGTGATAATGTGATAATGAAACAATGTACAAGTAACAAAAAAACAAGAAAAAAATGTTAACAAATCTACCAAATATACACATTAAGAAACTCAATTAACACAACTATGTACAATTATTCACAAGCATGCAAAAACACACTCCATATGTACAAATAAGAATGAATCTAATCTAAGAAAGAAAAGATCAATCTTTTAAGCAACACACTATACAAACAATGTACACACAAACAAACAAACAAAGAAACAAAAAAAATAAATAAAGCAAGTAAACCACTACTATGTTTTTGTAAGACTGTTTTCAACCTATTTTGTATTGTTTTTGGGAGTTGTGTGAAACAATTTTCTATTTTTTTGTATTTTCGATTTTCTAATGTTTTGGGTTTTTCAGTTTGATTCGAATTTTTTTGGATTTTTAACATATTTGAATTTTTTATTTTTTTAGTTTGATTGAATGTTTTTGGATTTTCAACATATTTGAATGTTTTGATATTTTCAAAAAAATTCCAAATTTATGTACAGGAAACCAAGAAACATGGATTCCCCCAACATTAGATTAGAATATAAAAGGACAAATGCCACATGTTATAGATAAGAAGGTGAATGTATGAAAGTTCCCCTTGTGTTAGATGGGAACATACAAAGGCAATCCCTTCACCGATTTACAAGAGGAGAACCAACCTTGGAACAAGGCTTTGACATGATAGGCTCACAAAGAATCTCATATATAGGTGTTGGACTAACTCTAAGCTTAGCAAAGGCACCCCTAGACGTAATATGTTTTTGAAAAACCAATCCTCCCAAGGCATTGGAAACTAGTTTTCATCGAGGGACCTATCCAAAGTGCCACAATTACATGGTTTTCACATTTGGATGACCTGTTTTCTCTTTTTGATTTTTTTGTAGTTTTCATAGTTTTTACTTTTTTACTTTTTTCTAATTTTTACATCATAGATATACTTGAGGTGTATGGCATTCATGCTCTCTCACATCTCATCTCCATCATGATGGGAAATTTTGCATGCTCTTGGCCCAAATTTGACATAATGACATAGGGTCCTAACTAATGAGGTTCGAACTTGCCTTTATTTTCTCTTTCCACCCTTGTGTTGAATTAGTTTTCCTTCAACAAAAATATCTGACCTCAAACTAACAATGTACTTGATGTAGATTTATGACACTCTATTTTGATACACATTGAGATGGTGGAGTGCATGGATGTGCCTTTCTTCAAGTAGCTCCAGTTCTACCAGTCTAGCCACTATGTAATTGTCATCTTTATCTAGATAATCCCTACGAGATATTCTTAAGGAAGGGAGCTCTATTTCCAGAGGGGGATAATGGATTCCATTCCAAACACTAGGGAATAAGGTGTCGTACCAGTAGGGGTGTGAATGGAGGTCATATAAGCCCAGAGGGTCGGGTGAATTTGTAAATGCCAATTGCGACCTGTTTTACTCATCATCTTCTCCATGATTTGAAAACATTTTTTATTAATGGATTTTTCTTTCCCATTACCTTAAGGGTAATATGGCATGGAAAACTTTAATCATATCTGAAAACTTTGAAATAGAGATTTTACCATCTTGTTCTTGAAATATTTTCCATTATCTATGACAATGGCAATAAGAATGCCATAACGACAGATGAGGTGGTTCATGATGAACTTTGATATTTGAGCACCTGTAACATATGTCAATGGAACAACCTCCACCCACTTGGTGAAATATTATGTGGCCATTATAATGTGGGTATGACCATCGGATGAAGTAGGGGTGAGCTTCCCTATTAGATCTAATCCCCATTTAGAGAATGGCCATGGTGTTGTGATCGGCTACAGAGGTTGTGATGGTGCATGGATGAAGTTCCCATATTTTTGGCATAACACACACTTATTTACATAATTGCAGCAATTTGTCTCCATGGTAGGCCAATAATATCCTACCCTCAACAACTTCTTTGCTAAAACCATCTCATTTGTATGGGCTCCACACACTCCTTCATGTACCTCCTTGATTTCTTGTACTGACTCTACTACATCTAAACAACACAAAAGATTCCCATCATAGCCATGACAATAGAGGGTGCCTCCTAGGAGGGTATAACAGGATATTTTGTAGATAAGGATTTGTTTTTTAGAATGGGTGATATTGGGAGGAAAGGTACTGCTTTGGAGGTAGGTAAATATGGGCTCATACCATGGGGAAAAGGGACCAACAACCTCACATGCCAGGCATGATTCGAGCATGTCATATGCATGTTAATGTATATTTAAAACAAAAAAATGACATATCATTACTTTCTAGTGGAATCCATAGCATAGAACCCACTGTTTCCATTTCATCTATAGATTAGGCTTGTGCCCTTGAAATTTGTTCAAAGGTGATGCACAAAAATATTCTTTTAGAGTTTCTACTAACTTCTTATATGGGACGAGTTTGTCATATTTGACTTTGTACTCATCGTTGACTTTCTTGATAATCAATTGTGAATCTCTAATGAATTTAAGGTGGTGGATATTCCATTTTATAGCCAGCTTCATCCTAGCGATGAGTGCTTCATATTCTATAATGTTATTTGTGCACATAAACCTAAGACATAAATACTTGAGGTATGGGGTCTTCTGTAGGAGTGATTAGCACTATGCCTACCCCTGAACCATGAAAAGTAAAGGATCCATCAAAGTGTACTTTCCATATGACAAATTCTTCAATGTATATTAATGATGCATCTAGCAAGTCCAAACACACAGGCTCTATTCCAAGTAAGGGTGCCTCTTCTAGATGTTCTGCAAGCACATGTCCTTTTCGATTGTTGTTGGTGTACATATTTAATGTCAAAATCACTGAGTAGGATGATTGAATTAGCCATCTACTAGTAAGGGCATGATTTGACAACAAATACTTGAGCATGTTGACTTTGGATATAAGCTTGGTTTTAGTATTCAACAAATAATGGTGAAGTTTTTTGGAAGGTAAAAACAATAGATAAACAAGATTTTTCGATTTGGGGATAGTTGAGATCATATGCAATTAGGGTATGACTGAGATAGTACACTAATTTTTCTTTTGGCTTAGGTCATACTAACAAGTAAGGCACCAATAACAAATTGGGTTGCAGATATGTATAAAAAAAGTGGCTCACCTAGAGTTGGTGGCATGAGGACTAGCAGATTTTCCAATTATTACTTGAGCAAGGTAAGGCATGTTGTTTCTCTAGTCCCCAAATGAAGTCAATGTCCTTTTTAAGAAAATGGGTGAAGGAGTGACATTTTTCAACAAGCTGCAAGATAAAGCGGCAAATAGCTTGTATTTTCCTTACAATTTTTGCAATTGTTTGATGTTTGTGGGCGGAGGAATTTCAGTAATGGAAGTCACTTTGGTAGGGTCTACCTCGATCCCCCATCTTGATACAATAAATCCCTAGTAGCTTCCCTAATAACACTCCAAAAACACACTTCTTTGGATTTAACCTTACTTTATATTCCCAGAGATGCTCAAAAATGTGCCTCAAGACCTCAGGATGGTATTCTCTTGTCTTTTATTTTCCTAGGATATCATCCACATAGTCCTCCATGATGTCAGTAAGCATATAATGGAATATTATGGTCATTTCCATTTGATAAGTTATGTCGAGTTCTTAAGGTTGAATGACATTACACGACAACAAAATGTTCCCTACAAGTTTTTAAAGGGAGACTTATGTTGATCCTCCTATACTATTTTGATTTGGTTATATTAGGAAAATCCATACATAAGACAAAATTTCATAAACCTGTAGCCAAATAAAAATCATGTCAATGTTGGGTAAAGGAAAATCATCTTTAAGACACTCCTTATTGATGTCTCGAAATTGATCCGATTCTTATTCCAATAGGTTTCTTTTGAACCATAACTATGTTTGATATCCACTCTGAGTAGTTGATGGGTCTAATAAACCTTGATGCTAATGATCTCTCGACTCTTCTTTGACCGGAAGTGCCACTCATGGATGCAATTTTTGTAGCTTTTGTTTAATGATCTTTACGTCTAGATGCAAAACCAATTTGTGCACCACCAATGATGGATCTAAGCCTGACATATCCACATAATACCATGTGAATATGTCCACAAATTCTCTTAGAAGCATAGTGAATTTTTTTGTTCTGTGCTAAAATCGAAGCTCCTATCTTGACTATCTTTGGGTCTTATTTTGTTTCAATATTAACATCAATATTGTCTTCCACAAGAATTTTTTACATATCCTCCACACGCATAGCAACAAGAGGAAGGTTGAGATATTCTTCTAAGGGTGTCTCATTAATATTTTCACCCTCAACATGGTCACTTCTTTTGTCCATTGATTTTTTATTTGTTGGTCGGTCGAGTGCCTCAAAGAGGTTTTCATTGTGCGACTTAGATTTATATTTTTGCCAAGGATTTCTAGAGGAAATTTTTCCCCTCTTTTTCTAAGCTTTTGTTTACCATGAATCTCAACCTCCTCTCCAAATTACATGCAGGTATCTAGGTCAATGAAGAAACCCTTCTTGTGATCTCCAATAGGAATAGTGTCCCGTATGCCCATAAATTCTATAATAGCCTCATCATTCTCAAAGAGATCCAGGGGCACATGACATTTTTGGTCCCAATCGACAAGGGTAGGGTATACAAGGTCAATATTTGGATTGGCGGGGTTATGGTAAGGAAAATGTTATCCATGACTAGGTTTCTGTAGGTAATTTCCTCATATTAGATATGGTGGGAATCTGTGTCACTATTTGAATAAATAGAGATATCCTCACATTCAGGGAAGGTAACATCTCTATCCATGGGGTGAGATCCATAGGGTCGAATGCCAACACCATATCTCTTTGTTTTGAAATGTGGAAGTGGGACTAGCTCCCTTATCCCTTGTTCAAATTTTCCACATCCAAGGCCTTTATAACCCATGGAGTACATCATTCTACTAGACTTTGTGTATTCCATATTTTGAGTGCAAGTAGGCTCAGTGTCTGTGGGGAGACAAATTGTAGGAGGGTCCAATAATTTCTCTTCTACAAGTAGACCTCTAGGTAAGAATGTACCAATTGTTTGTTCATCTTAAGGTTGTTTGAAGTGGTAGTTGGGTTTGCCTCTTATTCTAGGTGACAAGGATAGATATGAGACTAGGAGGGCCTGTTGAATATTATATTCTCCACAACTGTACTCAATAATTTTCATCTCCCATGAATCAAAGGGAGAGGTAGATGTAGTAGCATCATGAGCGCAAGAACTTAAAGAGTCTAAATCTACCCGTGACTCAAGAGATTCAGACTGTGTTGTCCACTCAAAATTCCCCGCCTTAAGAAAGTGAAAATTTAAAATTTTGAGTTTAAGTGTTTTCTCTATTGTACTGATAATGTGAAATGCCAAAGAAATTGAGAAATCTACGTTTTTGGGTCATTTTGTGTGTTTTTCGGGCTTGTCGGACATTTTTGTCCCGCGTGTCCCAAGTTCAATTGGGCCCTCTGTTCCCCGATCGGCCGGTTCACCCGAAGTCTATTCTTTTTGGCCCGTCGGAACTTTTTGTCCCAAATGTCCCAAGTTCACCCGGACCAATTGTTCCATTTTCGTCCGATTCGGCCGAGCCACGTACTTCGCATATTTTTGTCCCACGTGTCCCAAGTTCAATTGGGCCCTCTGTTCCCGATCGGCTGGTTCACCCGAAGTCTATTCTTTTCGGGCCCGTCGGAACTTTTTGTCCCAAATGTCCCAAGTTCGCCCCAGACCAATTGTTCCATTTTCGTCCGATTCGGCCGAGCCACGTACTTCGCGTACTTTTGTCCCGCGTGTTCCAAGAGCATTTGTGCATCTTTTCCCCGCTTCGCCGAATCGGCCGAGCCGCGTACTTCACACTTTCACGTCCCACATGTCCCAAATGAACCAAGTGCCATTCGTGCTAATTTTTCCCGCTCTACCCGAATACCTTACTTTTCAAATTAGTAGGTATGTATTAAATGTGCATTCATTGCCTTTCTCTCTCCTAAATGGCTATATAACGAGCGAACCCCCTATGCATTTTGCACACTGCTTTCCTGCTATCTTTTGCTTAAACCTTTGCAATCTAAATTCCTACGTGCGTATCCATTTTCCTCTACAATTCCTTCCCAAGTCTAGCTTGTAGCTTCGCCCTCCGAATTACTACCAACATGAAGATCAAATTTCAGGGGCAAGAACAAATCTCACCACTAGAGTCTGTCATTCCCGATATCGGGACAAGTGAAGTTTTCCATCTTGACTTTAGTGATTTTTGGTCGAGGATGACAGATGCAAACCCTACACCAATGGCACAGATGATTCATGACAGCGGTTTGGCTTTCACTGGTGGTTTCCCAATCTCTATGTAATGTGCAGATACAGTGCTTTCATGCGGAGCTCATTTCAACCCTGATTCGAGCGAATTGACCAATATACACGGGGAGCTCATTGCCAAACTTGACACTGCCACCATTAGCACTGCACTGAGGATTCTAGAAATGGATAATGCCATAGTTGTCTCCCAGAATCAAGCACAGGCCCTGTTCAATCAAGACAGTGACAACTACAAGGTGCGGGTGGCATAAGGTTTTTGATGATGCAAAGGATAATCTATCAAAATCCTGGGTCTACAGCGTGGAGTGGAAGATCAAGGTCCTGGAGGAGGCTTCGGGAGAATTGAAGAATAGTTGGCAGAAGGGAGAGGCTTTCAAAACACTAGTTGTATCTGCTTTCAAAGATATACATTGTCATCTTCAGGATGAAACTTCTGGTGTGTCTCTCTCCCTACAAGAAATCAAAGCTCAATTCAGAGCTTTTGTCAAAGGAAATCTGTTCAAGGAAAGCTCCATTTCCAAAGAGAAAATGAAGGAGATCTACTCTCTTCAATCTGCTATTGAAGAAGAAAATAAAGACTATCATACTCATGTTGAGTTTGATAAGGAAATGGAGAAGTGCCTCAGATTTTGGACCCAGTCTATAGCCAACACGTCAGTCCCACGTGGCAGAGACATAGCCGAGGCATTGAAGAGATTCAGGCAACGGATTTTGAAGTCAGTGGGTCCCTCCTAGTCATAAGCACCTGTCTTCTTCTCCTTATTCCTCTCTTCTCTTCCAATTCTTTTTCTCGGATTTATTGTAATAAGTTGAGGTATTGCGATTGGCAATCCTTAACTAATCTTTAGTTAAAAGAAGTAGTTACCAAGAGTAACTGAATTGTAAACTATATAATGGCCTCTCCTCGCCATTTTGAAAAAGGAAGAACTTGGCTTATTTTTTGAAAGTGTAAATAAATCATAAAGAAATCAATACATAAGGGCTTTTCATTCTTCGTCTATCTGATCTCTTTTATCCCTAAGCTTTTCATTTAATCTTGTTAAGATCATTTGTCTATATTATATTAAGAAGCTTTGTATTCTTGCAGATGTTATTGATAGAACTTTGTGTCTTTCAAATTTCATCTTATTAGTATGATACAAATGATCTTGTTTCAATTCACTATACCTTCGCATGCATAAAGAATTACTCTGTCATCTATAATTCTAAATGGTGCCTTTCTGCTCGTTCTCATTTTCTCATTCCTCAGTCCTTTTGTAATTGATGATCCTTATAGAAAACACTTTCGTAAATATCCAAGTTCCACAAGAAAATCATGTTTTGTATATGTGTAAATAGGTTCATTTCTGAATAAGGGAACCTCTCCCATTAAAGAGGAGGGACTTCTTGTCCCCTGACTGTTGCTCTTCGTGAAGTCCTATTTGACGACCAACAGTTTTTTGGTGACTCCACTGGGGAAATCATATTCCAGTTCTGTAATTATTGATCATCCTTTGATCTGGTGACTCCACGTTTTACTCGAGGGAGAAGGGCCCTTGGTATTGAAGATTCTCAATTTCAGCTTTTGGAGCAGCAGGGTTTTCCTTTCCCTTCAACAAGAAATAGAAAGACTCATTCAACAAGTACTCCACCTGTCCAAGATAGAATCCCTATGGGTGGTATTCCTTCAGAGTCAATCAGTCCTAATCTTCGAGCTTTGATTCTTGCTGGTGTTGTAGTTCCTCTTCAAGCCATTTTTCCAAGAATGGCGGTACCACTGCCCTGGGGTCATCGTGTCGGGCCCCTTGCCCTTCCTCAGCCTTTGCATGAGTTACCCAGAGGTAACTAGAAGAACTTCCCTAAATTCAAAGGTGATGGTAAAGTGCATCCTGATGAACACATCGCAGCCTTCATAGTTGCATGCGGAGTTCTGGGAGTTGAACATGAAGATGTCTCCGTAAGACTTTTCATTGAGACTTTACAAGATAATGCTACTGATTGGTTCTATCACCTTCCAGCCGGTGCTATCACCAGCTGGGATACAATGAGAACTAGGTTTGAAAACGGTTCAAACCAGCAGAAGACGTGCATGCCTTGCTAGCCCAAATCTCTCAAATAAAGAAGGATTCACAAGAGCCCATGAGAGAATTTGTGGCCCGATTCAACAAGTTGATTAACAAAATTCCACCAAATACTCGACCTGTAGATCAAATTCAAAAATGTTTTTTCCTAAATGCTCAATCACCTGAAGTTAGTTATGCACTAAGAAGGGCTAATCTCGCAACATTGGCTGAAGATCAAACTCTTGTTGTTAGTGTCGAAGATGATTTAATCATGTCAGGGAAGTTGAGGAGAGACCCTTCTAAATCTAAATCTGCTTCTTCCTCCTCTTCCACCCTTGGACCTAATACTGATCCATTGGTACAAAAACTTGCAAATGATCTCATTGCCATTAAGAAACAATTGGCTCAGCATGCTCCCTATGCAGACGTTCCAAGGAGGAATTTTCAGCCCAAAATCATTTTTGCTCTTGCTCAAACAAGGCTAGTGCTGAAGGACCTCCTATTAAAGTTCCCGTCAATGCAACCTGTGAAGTTGAGGAACCTGAAGATGAAGAGGTTAATGAAGATTGCGAGGAATTTGTTGAAGAGGTTGATGATGAAGCAGATGAACTTGAGGGATCTCGAGTTAATTTCTTCACCACTGAGGGCATTGATGATGAGGATGATTATGATGAAATAGTAGCAGACATGAATAGCGAATCATACGCTGTCATGACTCGAGAGTAGACAAATCAGAGGGAGAAAGTGATGCAGCCCACCAAGAAATCTAAAGAACAGCCGACAACTATCCCCGTAATTGCAAAAAGAGGATCTCCTATCCCCATTTCATCTACACCAAAGGTGAGTCCTGTCAATTCTGCTACTAAAGTTATTTCCGTTTCTCCTAAAGTTGATAAACCTAAGATTTCAAATGATGATAGCCCGTCCACTTCTGGGTCTTTCGATATTATTGATCACCTAAAAAAGACTAAGGTTCAAATCTCAGAAGCTGAATATTATCAAACCCATCCTAAGGCCTTTGCTAAAATGATTCACTTTGTCAATTCCCATTCTAAAACTACCTCTAAAGGCCTTTTACCCACTCCTTCTTCTGCACCACAACCTAACTGCAGCCGCCTGTCACCTCACCCAATGACAAAATCAAACCATTCTATGTGACACTTCTTATAGCTGGCCATAGGCTCAGCAATTACATCATAGACTCAGGAGCATCAGATAATGTGATGCCTGCTAAAGTAGCTCATGCCTTAGGCTTGACTCTCACACGCACTTATGGATCTTGTTATTCTATGGAGAGTAAGGAAGTGCCCTTGGTCGAAAGAATTAAAGATGCACAAGTGGCTTTCACGCTTTGCCCCGAGAAGAAAGTTTTGGCTACCATCTTAGTAGCAGATATTCCTCCTTCATATGGGATGTTGCTAAGCAGGAAATTTTGTAAGGATGTGGGTGGAGAAATTCAAATGGATTGGTCACATGCCCTCATACCTGTTAATGGACAAATGAAGAAGTTGCTTCCTGAGAAGCAATCTGAGTATATTGTACAAAAAATGGATGATCCCAAAGCACAAATACTCTATGAGGATATGGGGCATGGAAACTACATGATTATGTCTCCTGAAGAAATCCAACTCCCCAAAGTATCACCTAAAGATTCTAATGGTGTTTGGATTTTAGAGTTTGATGGAAGTTGTTCCTCAGCTGGTTCTGGAGCTGGTGTCATACTGGTGTCACCTGAAGGAAGCCTTCATCCTTTCTCATTCAAGTTGCAATTTGAAAATACCAATAATACAACAGAGTATGAGGCTCTCATTCTTGGACTACAGGTGGCAAAAGAACAAGGTGTGAAGAATCTTCTAGCTCGTGGGGATGCGGAATTGATTGTAAAGCAAGTTAGAAACCTCTTCCAGGTGAAAAATGGAAGGTTGAAACATTACAGGAATCAGGTGTGGGATTCCATTGAATTTCTTGATGCTTTCTCCATCAAGCAATACCTAGGAGAAGAATACCAAGGCTGATTCACTAGCAGCCTCTGGTCACACCGCTATACCTCATCCTGACTTTTCCCAAGATAAGTTCACCATTGAGATGATCCATCGACCTAGTGTACCTGATAATACAAATAACTGGCAAGTTTTCAATAATGATCAACATTTGCTTTCTTTCTTAGAACTCAAAGATAATTTTGAACAGCTATACTTTGAAGGAAGTGATAACTTGCCTCGTGAAAGTGTGCCCTTTGACAAAGCAGCCACTCAAGGAGAAGAAACGGATCAGGATGGATGTATCAAACTCAAGGGAAACAAGATTCCTAAAGGATTGGTGAGTTTAGAGGAACTATTTGATAAACACGATAGGTATGTAAAGTCTAGAGCTTCTACTGGACCTCAACAATCAGCTGAATATGACAAAATTAATATTGGGAGTTCTACTGACCCTAAGCTCGTGAACATTGGAAAATGTTGCACAACAGATGAGAGGAAGAAAGCAATTGATCTTTTAAAGAGGTATAAGGATGTTCTTGCCTACTCTTATGAAGATTTAAAAGCTTTCCAACCAAAAGAGATGCAACATTTTATTCCTCTCAAACCTGGAATTAAGCCTTTTAAACAAAAGCAGAGGCAATACAATCCCAAAATAGCTGACACCATTTTTCAAGAAATACAGAAGTTGTTGAAAGCCAAAATCATTTTTCCTATCCATCATTCAACATGGATTGCCAATATTGTACCTGTTAGAAAGAAAATGGTGAGATTCATATTGTGTTGACTTTCAGAATCAATCAAAGCTTCCTTGAAAGATAATTATCCTTTACCTATGATGGATCAGGTCTTACAAGCAAAAGAATGGATCTGAAATGTTGTCTATGCTTGATGGATTCTCGTGGATATAATCAGGTAGAAGTTAATACTGCAGATCAACACAAAACAACTTTCACTACCCCTTGGGGTACCTTTGCTTACAAAAGAATGCCTTTTGGGCTCATTAATGTTGGTGCCACTTTTTAGAGAGCTATGGATCTGGCCTTTGGAAGTTTGAAAGGGAAGTGTATTGTTGTATACCTTGATGACTTGACTGTGTATTCTAAAACAAGGGCAGATCATTTTCAGCACCTGGAGACAGTTCTGCTAAGATGTAGAGAACATGGGATCTCTTTGAATCCTAAAAATATGTCTTTTGTGTCACGTAGGGAAATTATTAGGGCACATCGTCTCCAAAGATGGTATTAAAATTGATCCTGAGCGAGTTCAAGCTATTCAGCAAATTCCTCTCCCAACCAGCAAAAAGGGCGTGCACTCTTTCTTTGGTAAGATCAATTTTTTGAGAAGATTCATCCCTGATTTTGCAGAACTAACTCTGAATATCTCCCAAATGATGAAAGGAAAAAAAATGTTTGGTTGGTCTTCTGAAGGGAAAGAAGCCTTTGAAGATATTAAAAGAGCCATTGCTAAAACTCCTATTTTAGCATGTCAGATTTTAGTAAAGATTTTATTATCTATTGCTACGCCACATATAACACCTTGGCTATGGTTTTGACTCAGGAAGATTCTAATGAGCACGAACTCCCAATTGCATTTATGAGCTATATTCTAAAAGATCATGAGTTAAAATATACCATGATGGAAAAACATGCTTTTGCAGTGGTTAAAGCTGTTAAGCAGTTTCATTTTTACATTCTTAACTCTCACTCCATGGTGTTGGTACCAGATACAACTGTTAAGTCAATTCTTACACAGCAGGAATTTGGATCCAAGAGAGGGAACTGGGTGGCTAAGGTTCAAGAATATGATATTGACATCAAACCGACCAAGCTCGTCCGTGGAAAAGGCCTTTGTGAACTCATCGCTGAAGGAGCTAGACATGAGTTACTGGAGGATAAAGTTGGTCTTCCTACCATTCTATTTCTTAGCTCAGTTGATGAATGGTATGCTGATATCGCCATTTTCTCACCTATGGAGAATGCCCCTCTCATTTGACTGCCAAAGAAAAGAGGACTGTTAAACTAAGGTCAGTGCAATATGTGTTGTGGGAAAACGCCTTGTTTAAACGTGGGTTAGATGGAAGGTTTTTGAAATGTGTGGACAAGGAACAAGCAGAAAAAGCTACTCTCAGCTTTTCATGATCAAGCATGCGGAGGGCACTACTCATCAACCGTCACTGCTCATAAGATACTTCGTGGAGGATATTACTGGCCTACCTTATTCAGAGATGCATCCAAGTGGGTTGATAAATGTGAGGCTTGTCAGACTTTCGTGGGTAGACCCAAATTGGCCTCTTTGCCTCTTAAGCCAGTTGTAATTGAAGAACCTTTTCAACAGTGGGGTTTGGACTTCATTGGAACACTTAATCCCTCTTCTAGTGCTGGTCATACTCATGTATTAACTGCTACAGATTATTTCACAAAATGGGTAGAAGCCATTCCAGTAAAGAGTACTACTTCTGAAGTGGTGTGCAGTTTCATCAAAGAAAACATCTTGGTAAGGTATGGTGTACCAAACAAGATTGTGATCAGATAATGCTTCAATTTTTCTTCAACCGAGATGATGGATTTTTGTTATGGATATGGCATCTCTCTCGGCTCACTCTTCGACATTACTATCCTCAGTGGAAATGGACAAGGTAATCCACTAATAAAAAATGGTGACCATAATAAGGAAATTAGTCAATGAGTCTCAACGAAATTGGCACAAGAAACTCTATGATGCTCTTTGGGCAGATAGGATCACACCTAAGAGAGCCATTGGAATGTCTCCTTTTCAAGTGGTATATGGAGTAGAAGCTCAATCGCCAAGAATAAAGGAGCCGCCACCTTGCATCTAATGAAGGCCATTGAAGATACCAGTTTCAATGATGCTTTGGATAAGAGAATAATGTACCTTCACAAATTGAATGAGGATAGATTGGAAGTTGCTGATAAGATATCTGCTCATCAACAAAAAGTTAAGGTCCTGTTTGATAAGAAAGCCAGGTTCAGAGATTTCCAAGTTGGAGACACTATTTTGTTGTGGGATAAAAGGCATGAACCTCGTGGCAGCCATGGCAAGTTTGATTCCCTTTGGCTCGGACCTTTCAAGATCAGGCACTTTGCTGGTAAGAATTATTTTTACCTTGATTATATGGATGGTTCTTCTCTCCCACTTCCTTATAGTGGGCAGTACTAAATTGTTCAAGTCATAGGTGATTAGGGAGTCCTTTGTATATTCTGTACAGTGTTTTGTTTTTCTTTCCCTTTGTTTTGGTGTGTTGTCCTCTGTATTGGTTTGATTCGATGACTCCGTTGCCCAATGGATAAGGTACTGGTCTACTTCCCCGAGTTTGTCTAAGTTCTTACCTTGTCTCATTCCTTGAATTTATGCCAAGTCATCCCCAGAAGGAGCCAGCTGTTGTCCACTCAAAATTCCCCTGCTCTTAAGAAAGTGAAAATTTAAAATTTTGAGTTTAAGTGTTTTCTCTGTTGTACTGATAATGTGAAATGCCAAAGAAATTGAGAAATCTACATTTTTGGGTCATTTTGTGTGTTTTTCGGGCCTGTCAGACATTTTTTGTCCCGCGTGTCCCAAGTTCAATTGGGCCCTCTGTTCCCCGATCGGCCGGTTCACCCGAAGTCTGTTCTTTTCGGGCCCGTTGGAACTTTTTGTCCCAAATGTCCCAAGTTCGCCGGACCAATTGTTCCATTTTCGTCCGATTCAGCCGAGCCACGTACTTCGCGTATTTTTGTCCCACGTGTCCCAAGTTCAATTGGGCCCTCTTCCCCGATCGGCCAGTTCACCCGAAGTCTATTCTTTTCGGGCCCGTCGAATTTTTGTCCCAAATGTCCCAAGTTCACCCGGACCAATTGTTCCATTTTCGTCCGATTCGGCCGCGTACTTCACGTACTTTTGTCCCGCATGTTCCAAGAGCATTTGTGCATCTTTTCCCCGCTTCGCCCGAATCGGCCGAGCCGCGTACTTCGCGCTTTCGCATCCCACATGTCCCAAATGAACCAAGTGCCATTCGTGCTAATTTTTCCCGCTCTACCCGAATACCTTGCTTTTCAAATTAGTAGGTATGTATTAAATGCACATTCATTTCCTTTCTCTCTCCTAAACGGCTATATAACGAGTGAACCCCCTATGCGTTTTGCACACTACTTTCCTGCTATCTTTTCTCGAACCTCGTAATCTAAATTCCTGCGCGCGTATCCATTTTCCTCTGCAATTCCTTCCCAAGTCTAGCTTGCAGCTTCGCCCTCCGAATTACTACCAACATGAAGATCAAATTTCAGGGGCAAGAACAAATCTCACCACTAGAGTCTGCTGTTCCCGATATCGGGACAAGAAGTTCGCCATCTTGACTTTAGTGATTTTTGGTCGAGGATGACAGATGCAAACCCTACGCCAATGGCATCAGATGATTCATGACAGCGGTTTGGCTTTTGCTGGTGGTTTCCCAATCTCTGTGCAATGTGCAGATACAGTGCTTTCATGCGGAGCTCATTTCAACCCTGATTCAAGCAAATTTACCAATATACATGGGAGCTCATTGCCAAACTTGACACTACCACCATTGGCACTGCACTGAGGATTCCAGAAATGGATAATGCCATAGTTGTCTCCCAGAATCAAGCACAGGCCCTATTCAATCAAGACAATGACTACCACAGGCACGGGTGGCATAAGGTTTTTGATGATGCAAAGGATAATCTGTCAAAATCCGGGTCTACAGTGTGGAGTGGAAGATCAAGGTCCTGGGGAGGCTTTGAGAGAATTGAAGAATAATTGGCGTAAGGGAGAGGCTTTCAAAACACTAGTCAGATCTCGCTTTCAAAGATATACATTGTCATCTTCAGGATGAAACTTCTGGTGTATCTCTCTCCCTACAAGAAATCAAAGCTCAATTCAAAGCTTTTGTCAAAGGAAATCTATTCAAGGAAAGATCCATTTCCAAAGAGAAAATGAAGGAGATCTACTCTCTTCAAATCTGCTATCAAGAAGCAAATAAAGACTATCATACTCATGTCGAGTTTGATAAGGAAATGGAGAAGTGCCTCGGATTTTGGACCCAGTCTACATCCAACACGTCAGTCCCACATGGCAGAGACATAGCCGAGGCATCAAGAGATTCAGCAATGGATTTTGAAGTCGTGGGTCCCTCCTACCATAAAGCACTGTCTTCTTCTCCTTATTCCTCTCTTCTCTTCCAATTCTTTTTCTCGGATTTATTGTAATAAGTTGAGGTATTGCGATTGGCAATCCTTAACTAATCTTTAGTTAAAAGAAGTAGTTACCGAGAGTAACTGAATTGTAAACTATATAATGGCCTCTCCTCGCCATTTTGAAAAAGGAAGAACTTGGCTTATTTTCTGAAAGTGTAAATAAATCATAAAGAAATCAATACATAAGGGCTTTTCATTCTTCGTCTATCTGATCTCTTTTATCCCTAAGCTTTTCATTTAATCTTGTTAAGATCATTTGTCTATATTATATTAAGAAGCTTTGTATTCTTGCAGATGTTATTGATAGAACTTTGTGTCTTTCAAATTTCATCTTATTCAAGTATGATACTATGATACAAATGATCTTGTTTCAATTCACTGTACCTTCGCATGCATAAAGAATTACTATGTGTCATCTATAATTCTAAATGGTGCCTTTCTTTCTATTTGACTCGAAGGGGAACAAAAATTCTCATTTTCTCATTCCTCACAAATATCCTTTTGTAATCTTTTTTGATGATCCTTATAGAAAACACTTTCATGGTAAATATCCAAGTTCCACAAGAAAATCATGTTTTGTATATGCACCTAGAGAGTTTTATAAAGGGTCCTTATGTACGTTTGATATTTTAAGAATGTTATCCAATTTTGCACACATGAAAAAAATTGGACAACAGGTCCTATTACGATCAAATTATGACATTGGTCCTAGGGGCCCATTTCTAGTCATCATGGAGATAAAATGATTAAAATAATTAATAAATTGATAAGTGAGCTCTCTAGCTTTAAACAAGATCAAATTAGAGCCTAACTCGGGCTCAACTCAATTACTAACTCGGTTAGGGTGCCCAATCTATAGCTCAACGGTAGGAAGGGTTAGCCATTTTTATGAAAACATAACAAGGAGGTCTAGGCCAACTTGACCGAGTTGGTCACAATAGAAATCTTAGATCATAAATGAGTTTTGGGATTGGCATGACAAGAATCAAGCATATAAATGGTATGATGTTCCTAAGCGAGGTCAATTTTTCGGGCTGGTATAGTCATCTCGAAATACCTTGGAAGGTAACTCAAGCTTGATGAAGTCATTTCAATACAAAGCTCAGTTGACTACTGAGCTCTCTCATTGGTGATCTTGGCCTTAACTCAAAGCTCAACTCGGTAGGGAGCTCGATGTGGAGTTTGATAGAATGAGTTGTCGGGTGAGTCTGTGTGTGGAGAAAAGTAGAGGGAAATATTTTGGCCTCACTAGGAAATGTCCACTTCAAAACCAAGCTTGATATTTTAGTAATGGAAAGTAAA
Source organism: Taxus wallichiana var. yunnanensis (assembly GCA_018340775.1). Classification (NCBI taxonomy): domain Eukaryota; kingdom Viridiplantae; phylum Streptophyta; class Pinopsida; order Cupressales; family Taxaceae; genus Taxus; species Taxus wallichiana. The sequence goes on from CM031234.1 coordinate 133,578,191, forward strand.
GATGAAAGTTCCATGTCGGGAGTTTTAAACCATTGTGGCTAATTGGAGATTCGAGGAAGATTTTCCCAAATCTTGGTACAACAATGAAGATCAAATCCCATGATATGATTTTCCAAAACGTGGGGATTTGGGTTGTTTGAGCCAAGGAAACTCAACTCTTTTCACCCACAAGAGACCGATTCGAATGCCAAAGTGTCCGGCTAGAACATGGGAGTTTCATGCCTTTGTGGCAATGGTGGAGATAATGCCATGGAAAAACATTCTAAGATTTCCATTTGTGGGAAAATTTGATGATGGTTGCCATGCGGGGATGTGAAAATGACAACCCAACACAAGATTCACATGCATGGGAGAGTTGGGCAGCGTGGAGAAGTAGAAATTTTAGGATTGAAAACCAACATGAGACTTCCACACAAGTTCTTGAGTGAATCACCATGTAAACAGGAAAATAAGGAATGACGTTGAGTTGGAAGGTCGAGGCAATGCTGAGAAATATGTGATTCACTAAGTTACTCTTTGGATTACAAGGAAAATTATGAAATGGAGATTACTCTTTGGATTACAAGGAAAATTATGAATTGGAGAGAGTCATGGGGAACCACTACAAAAATGGAGCTAAGGTTGGGCTCGTGGAATGTCAAGTCGGTCTAAGACATTGATGAAATATCTCGTGCAAGGAGCCCATATAGATGAATCATCAAAGTGACGCATTGAGAAGAGTCGGTCACTAAGTGATATCCTCAAGATTATATCTTTAGCTTGGCTCGCCGCCATGAGAAAGCAGTGGCTCGAAGATCATCATAGGAAAAAAATAGGTTAACACATTAGTGGCTCATGATGTCTTGTGTGCGAAGAATTGACGGGCGAGAGGGAGATCTTGACATTAGGGTGATGTCGAGAACTCATACTGATGTGAGGTGATGTATTGGTTGTGAGACGGGATGAGAGGCCAAGATGGTGGAAGGATCTCATCTCTCCTAGAGGGTGATTCAATGAAATAGGGAAGGTGAGGTGGTCCGAGTAATAGGTGAGCTAGTGGTGAACTCAATGTTCATGTAGATCACTCGGTGGATGGTTCAACGGGTTCTAGTCATGAATATCTTGAAGGCATGAGACATGGTGAGCTTGGTCATTGAAATCAAATGAGGGATAGCTGAATGAATATAAAACAAAGTGATGGAAAAGAGAACTGATCTTGAAGCTCATCATAAGGAACTCTGATGCATAGAGATCTTGGTGAGTTGAGACCAAGCAAGTTTGTCTAATATAAGGTGAACAATGGTCACGGTGTTGGAGTGCAAGTCCGATGGTAGCTTGCTTGTGACAATGGAAAATGTGGCTCATCTCATTCGCATTGATGAAAGGCTTGGACAAGGTAACTCAATGGGTGATCGAGCCACATGGTGAAGTCAAAATTAAAAATGGTTGAGTTAAAACTTGCAAGACGATAAAAAGTCTTGAGAGTGATGGTGAAATGGGAAAATATGCTTAGCTTGATGTTGAGTTCATGATTTACGAGATAGTGGCCAAGTCGGTTTTGGGGTTATCAAACAATCGGGTGGTGATTATCTCACATGATGGAGTTGAGTTCATGGAATCTCGGAAGCTAGGTACACTGCTATAGGCATGGATCAAGACCTCATTCACCCGACCTAAGTTGGGTCATAGAAGAGATGGATCCGGAATACCCATGCTTGCTCGAGTTACGTTTAAACAAAGGGATATAGTTATAACTCACCCACCATTAGTTGCAATGATGAGGCCATCATCACCAATCTACATGGAAGGATCTCGCTAAATGGGTTGTGCTACCAAGATCAGGGAGTTGGTTGAATCTAAGTTGTTGAGAGATGGGAAATACTATGTAAATTTCCAACAAATTTAATGAAAGTTTCACCGAATCAAGGAAAATAAATGAGGTCATTCAATGCACTCGATGCGATGAAATCTCGAAAAACTCATGAGGAGATCTCAGAGACTAGTTGCAGCAAGTTGGTGCTAAGCTGGGGCGACGTGGAGGAAAGCTCTTGGAATTGAGTCATGAATTTCATGAATATAAACCCCTCGGCATTGGGATAGCTCGGTGAGCCATGTATAATTTCTCGCATTGTTGGATGAGATCTACTCATCATTATAAATAAATAATAGAGAAAATCATCATTTTAGAGCAAGCCTACACAGGAAGATGGAGCTCTAGTTTCCATTCAAGTGAGGGCATCTATGATCGATGCATAGAACTTTGTAAAACTCATGTAACCTCACCAATTTTGTGGGAAAGGAGCTTGGGATAGTTCAATCGGTCCCATTCATTTGGGGCTCAACATGTTTGATGAAAATTCAATCACCAAGAATATGAAACTCAGTTTGTAGCTTAGTTTAGAGTTCGGTGGAGAGTTCATTTTGCGTAGCTTGACGCAAAGGGAGATCAGTTGGTATGATGAATGGGGAAGAGTGCCGTTGCAGTGATTCATGGAACATGGAGCTTGAATTTTAATACATGTGAGGCTTCTTGGTACCAAGTGAGATCAAGAAAAGTAAATGGATATCTCAATCTAAAGTAAGCTCGTTAGTACGGTGAAGGGTGGAGTAGCACGAGCCCAACTTGGTGAGTTGGCTTGGTGAGCCAACCACCGAGTTGAGTTATTTTTTACCCATTCACATGGACCCCTCCTCTTCAAGTCAAACCAGTCAATGGGGTTCCCCCACTAGTATTTTAATTAATTTAACAATTTTATTTAAATATTTTAATAATAATATTTAATATTATTATTTAAATATTATTTTAATTAATGAGAAGACTAGGTCAACCAGGCATTAATGACACATGATGGAACCTTCTAAAGTGGTTCAACCAAATGTAATAAATGAACCATCATGTACCTTTAATTTAGGAATGTAATTATGACCTTTCCTCTTCTCTCTCACATATTCTTCTATAAATGTAAGTTGGAAGCTCATTCCAAAGGGTTCCAATAGGTTAGATAGGTTGGAAAGTTAGACATCTTAGGAAAGTGCAATTTTTCAAGAGTCCTCTCTCTTACAAGTTGTCCTTGTATGTTGAGGGAACTTTCAAGCCTCTTTTCAAGACTGTAATGGAAACCATTTCCTCTTTTGAATGTATGATGCATTGTGCATGTTATTGAAGTAATAAAAGTGTGTGTTTTGTGACTAATCTCGGTCCTTTCATCCTTCTATACTTCTTTGTGCCTTTTCTCATGCTTGTAGGTACACTGTGCAAGTTCACGTTTCTATTATAGGTTCTTGGAGTTTTGTGCTTATCGAGTGGTGGAGCATTGCATGTAGTTGAGTTGTGGTGCTTGTTCACCCTTCTCAAGTTCATCCTTCTTCACTGGAAGACTGATAACTTGTTTGTTTGATCAAGTTTAACAAAGGGAAACTTGTGCTTCCTAGTCTGTGGTATTTTTACCCTCTCTAAGTTGTAGTAGGTGAAGTTGACTTGTGGTGCACACACCCTCTTCAAATTAACCCTTCCTGAGTCTGGAAACACCCTTTATTTGGTGCATCACCATCCCTAGTATAGTTTCATTTCTGCAAATCTCTTTCCCTAAAACCCATGAAAATGTTAGCATAGGACTAGATAGCCATTTTATTACACTAGGAGTAGTACAACACTTAGTTTAGGAAGAGGAAGTTGGCCTTCTCTCGGAGGTTCACCTCGAGCCCAAGTCCCACATAGCTTGAGAGGTGATCCCATGTGTCCCAATCACACCGAACGTCATGTTCACATTTTGGCCATTCAGAGGGTGTAGTGATTTGGTGACAATAGTTTTTGGCACGGTGGGATAGAGTTGGTACTTCTCTTCTCACTTACACAAGTCAAAGTACCTAGTGACTCTATATCTCTGGATTCCAAATCAATGTGCATTAACTTATGTGAAGAATTTAGACAAGAGCTTCTTCAAAGAAAGGAAATTATCAGCATATCAAACTTTCCTTGTCTCCTCCAAAGAGAAGAAGAAGAGGCATTTCAACATCACCAGTTATAGCTCTACCTCATAGGGGTCATTCAACTCCTCCGTACATGGAAGGTTCACTCCACCAAGGAACAATCAACCTCTTGTTGTTATGGCATGAAACCAAGTTTTTCCCCCTTTCAATGCAAGCAGTCCTCTTCTATTGGCTCAACGTGACCCTATACCTATTACAGCACTCAAAAGTTTACCCTTTTTACATAGGGAAACTCACGTTACTCCAGTGGAACATATTCTTGATGTAGCCAACATTTTGCCATACATAACATCATGGAGGACAACATTGCGGTTAGACTTCTTGCTACCTCTTTCAAGGGAAAATCACTTCAATGGTTTCGAGGGTTAAGTGTTGGCAGTATAACCACTTGGGATGAGTTAGGAGAAAATATTTGTAAATAGTTTGAAGACAAGAGTGATAACCTATCACTTTTGGAACAACTCACTACCATGAAGAGAGCTCCCCAAGAATACATGAGTGATTTCAACTTCCGATTCCACAGACCTGGAATAGGATTCCGGCACTTATAAAGCCTTCTCACACATAATGCATTCTTGTACTATTTGTGAGCCTTGAATAATGATGTAGCAGTTATGATCCAATCCATGGGAGGGGCTACATTACTTGATGCCTATGATGTTTCCATAAGAGAGAAAATTCCTTGATTCAGATGGAAAGATAGCTCCATGACTGCCAATGCCATTGTCTTTGGATCTTATGAACAATCAACCTATCATTGCTCCTATTCTAACAGCCTCTAATCAACCAACTCAATCTTCCCCTGCCTCTTCAAATGATCTATTTGAAGTCAAGTCACTGCTGCAAACTTTTGGAAATGAGCTTGTTGCACTCAAGAGGAAACAATTTCAATACAATCATCCATATCAGCCACAAAATCAACAGTATCAGGCTAACCATCCTCCTTTTCAAGGGAACAATCAGCCACAAAATCAAGCTACAAATCAAGCTACGTGAATGTCAGGCCTTTGAACTTTGGAACCCTCTTGCTGCTAGTTCATCTAGAGCCATTGTACATGTCCAGAATAATCTAGTTCAAGACTACGAATGGTGTTACCCTTGTTCTCAACCCCACAATCAAAATATTTGTCCCAATGGAGTTCTTGGCCAAGGCCCTTATGGTTCAAAGCATATCTTCCCCTTCTAGAGCTAACAGAGAACACATCTACGCAAGAAACAACAGATCAACCACAGCACCTGAAGAAACCACTTTGCTAAACTGGCAAGAAGAAGATTTTGTGGGTTGAATACAAATTCCTCATCAATGGGGAAAACACTCATTCAAGAAGAGAGAAATGGAACCTCAAACTTCCAAATCTGATCAAGCATCCACTTCATAGCCTTAGACACAAGTGGTGGTTGATAAAGATGTGGGAAAGAAACCACTAGAAAATACATGTTAGCCAAGCCATGCAAGGAAAGAAGGTTCATCAGGCATCACAGTACCCAACAAGCATTTTCCAAAGGAGGATCCCAATGCTCAAAGAAGTGTCAAAAAATTAGGAGCAATTCCCTTTAACATAGTGGAACAGATGAAGAAAACCAACCTAAGCATTACTATGTGGGACACACTCTCAATTCCTTCTCAAAGAAACTTGTTGTGAGAGGCTCTAAATAGTTTTGGTACAACCGGATGGATCATTAGGTCATGGAGCAACAACTGCTATGAGTTTGTGTCAACTAGAAGGGAAAATTATTCCTAAAGGAAAAAAAACCACCACCATTCTATATTTCCCTGATCATTGGCAACCACCTAGTGCATAATTGCATGATCGATTCTAGTGCCAAGTAGCTCAGTCATGCCCAAACAAATTACAGTATGTACTAGGCATACAATATGTGCTAGTTATAAGAGGAGTTTTTTAGCTTGGATGGCACAATTGTTAAGACTATTGGAGTTATCAAAGGACTTCAACTTACCATCCATGCATGCCCAAGTTTTTCATTCACCCAAGACATATCAGTCATTGATCTTCCTCCTCTCTTCGCCATCTGCCTATCACGAGATTTCACTGCCAAGATGGGTGGTTATCTATCAGCCGATTGGTCACATATGATTCTCAGGACTCGATATATGGAACCAAAGTGACTATAAGGGTGGAACCAATCTTCCATAATCATGTAGAACCCTACACTGCTAGTCCTATAAATGGGAATTACACCATCGAGAGATAAAGAAGAAGATGTTGATCATGAACCAACCACTCTTCGTTGAAGAAGTCCCCGATACTATGCTAGATGAAGTAAGTGGAGATCATTAGTATGATCCCTATGCTGATGTGTTGGTAGAAGAAGAAGTTGGTTTTCTACTTTTGGAAGAAACAGGATTGGGTACATACTACATTCATGAAGAAGATACAATCATACCACAACTTGTCAAAACACCAAGTGATTCAGGAAGGACTATGGAAATTTTCTTCGATGGCTCAAGAAGTAAGAATGGATCTAGTGCTGGTGTTATGTTAATTTCTCCAGAGGGAGATAAGTACTTCTCATCTTTCTAGTTGTAATTCAGTTGCACTAACAATGTTGTTGAATATGAGGCCCTTGTACAAGGAATTCAACTAGCCCAAAAGAAGGGGATCAAAGCCCTTACTATTTTTGGAGATAGTGAGTTAGTTTTCCATCAAGTGACATCACATAGTGCATCCAAGAATGATTTTAAGATCATACAAGAACCAAGTCTGGGACTTGATTGAAGATTTCAAAGCTTTTGGAATCCATGCGGTTCCTAGAAATCAAAATCAAGATGTTGATAGGCTTGCTACAATTGGCTTCACAATATACATATACTGTTGATATCATGAAAGAAGGGAAGTAATTTTTCAAAATGGTGGTTTGACCTGCGTAGTCCTTGATAATGTGAGTAGTTGGAAAGTGTTCGATAGTGACAAAAAAATTGTCCTTTTCCTACAAGAAGAGGTAGAGTTTTTCTGCAAGAAATTAGATAAGTTGTAAGAGTCATATGGTGATCAAATTATACAATTGAAAATAAACAAACTACCAAAAGGATTAGTCACTCTGGAATCCATTTTCAATTTAGATGATCAAGCCAAAAGACAAAGCTCTAACATGGTGGTCAAAGAAGAAGATTTTGAGGAAGTCGAGGTAGCACATGAGAAGTTTCTGAAGATTGGAAAAGTGTGTACTTCTAAAGAGAAAGAAGCTTTCATCAAAATTTTTCAAGAGTATCATGACATTTTTGCATGGAGCTATAAAGACCTGCATGGTTTTGATCTAGGTCTAGCACAACATACCATCGAACTGGATCCTAATGCCAAGCCAGTTTAGAAACAGAGGCCGATTAATCCCAAAATTGAGCCACTAATGAGAAAGGAGCTAACCAAACTCATCGAGGCCTATATTATTTTTCCCATCAAGCACTCCTCTTGGGTAGCCAATCTAGTGCCCGTAAGGAAGAAGAACAGAGAGATTTGGTTGTGCGTAGATTTCAAGGATTTGAATCATGCTCATTGAAAGACCATTATCCTCTTCCATCAATGGAGAAAATCCTTCAAATGGTGGCAGGAGCTCAAATATTTTATTTTCTCGATGGATATTTGGGTTACAATCAAATCCTAGTCCAAGAATCGACCAATTCAAAATGGATTTCACTACCAAGTGGGGCACGTATGCCTACAAAAAAATGCCATTTGGATTGTCCAATGTCGGGGCTACTTTCCAAAGAGCCATGGACATGGCGTTTAAAGGACTAATCAATGATATCATCTTGGTTTACCTAGATGACATAACTATATATTCTAAGCATGTAGATGATCACATCACACATCTAAGGAAGGTTTTCCAAAGGTGTAGGGAATTTGGGGTTTCACTTAATCCCAAGAAGTGTATTTTTGTAGTGCATGAGGGAAAGTTGTTGGGGCATGTTGTTTCAGTGGAAGGAATATCAATCGATCTAGCCAAGATTCATTTGATTATGTCCTTATCTCTCCCAAGTCATAAGAAGGGTCTCCAGAGTTTTCTAGGAACCATAAACTTCATGTGGAGATTCATCCCTCAATTCATGACATTGGCTAAACCACTAACAACCATGCTGAAGAAAAACATGCCATTCTCATGGACAAAGGAAGGATGAGAAAGCTTCAAGCCATCAAAATGGAAATTTCTCAAGCTCCCATGCTAGTGAACCCCAAGTTTGATAAATACTTTATCCTTTATGCTTTTGTAGGTCAAGAGAGCATTTCAGGGATCCTCACCCAGCAAAATGATGATATGATGGAGCAAGCCAATTACTTTCTTCAGTCAATCCCTCAAAGACTATGAGCTCAAATACTCATTTTTGAAAAACAAGTCTTTGTGGTTATTTGAGCTTTGAAGAAATTCAAGCACATGTTGTCAACAACAAAATTCATCTGATGGTGTCTCATCCAGGTGTCAAGGAGTTTTTTTTGAACAAAGAGATGAATGAAAAGCATTGGATGGATCAAAAAGGTGATGGAGTATGATGTGCATATCAAGGTTACCAAACTTTTAGAGGTAAAGGTTTGTGTCAACAACTTTTTGCAGACATGGAATCAAAAGGTGATGAGGATGACGACTCCTAAACATTGATGAGAGTGATGATCAAGTTGACTGGTTATCCAAAATGAAGAATTTCCTCTTCTCAGGAGTATATCCTGTGAACATGGATAAAAATCAAAAGATGGACTTTCCATCTTCAATCTATTCCATATGTTTTGGTAGATAACATTCTCTTTTGAAAGGATTTGAATGGTGTCCTCCTTCGGTGCGTAAGACCGGAACAGTAAGTAAGATACTAGAAGAGTTTCATAATGGCCTATCTGGAGGACATTATTCTACATGAACAAATACTACCAAGATCATGTGAGTCAGTTACTATTGGCTGGATTTGTTCAAAGATGCCCATCTCTGGGTAAGGAAATGTAAGGAATGTGCCTTTTTCATAGGCAAAGCAAGAAGTTGACAACTCTTCCACTACATCCAATCAAGTGGATCAACCCTTTGTTCAATGGGGTTGGACTTCATCGAATGATTAATCCTCCATCCAATGATGGACATAAATGGGTCCTTACTACAAATAGACTATTTTACTCGATGGACAGAGGTGGTAGCATTGAAAGAGAGCAATGAAAAGGTAGTTCTGGATTTCTTGGAAGGTATAATGACAAGGTTTGGTGTTCCTTTTATAGTCATTTCAGAAAATGTGATGGATTTTCTTGGTATGAAGTTGAGTGAATGGGCTATTAAAAATGGGGTCTACCTCAAGAATTCATCCAATTACTATCCACAAGGAAATGGATTGGTTGAGTCTAGTAACAAAAACCTCATAAGGATTATTAAGAGTGCATGATGGAAACTAACAAGAGGACTTGGCATACACAACTTAAGATTGCCTTATGGGAAGATGGATCACACCTAAAAGGGCCATAGGAATTCTCCTTTTGTGCTTGTATATGGAAGGGAAGAAAAATTCCACTCTCCTTGGAGTTACCTTCTTTGGAGTTAGCTCATCAACTTGAAGTTATGGAGAGTGATCCTCTGACAAGTAAGGTTTTGCTAAACTCATGGAGTTAGAGGAAGTATGGAACAAGGCTATGAAGACTTTGGAGCAACATCAAGCTTAAGTTAAGAAATATTTTGACAAGAAGGCATCCGATAGGCATTTTCAAGAGGGAGATTTAGTCCTCAAATGGGATGAAGACAGGCCAAACCAGAAAGCATGCCAAGTTTGACGCTCTCTAGAGTGGGCCATACATCATCACGAGTTGCAAAGAGGAAAATTCATTTCATCTATCTAGGCTCAATGGAGAAGAACTTACCCATTCATGTGAATGGGATACATCTCAAAGCTTGTTTTTGAGAAGCATTCCACCCCCTTGTATAGTTTAGTTAGGTGTTTTCCTCCAAGTGCTTATGCACATTGTTGTGTGTTGTTATTTTTTTGCTTTCCTTGTTTTTGTGTTTTTGTGTTGTTCTTGCACATTGTTTCATCATTAGGAAGGTGTCAAAGAGAAGGAAGGTTTAAGGTTTCCATAAGAGTTTCATGATCTACCTCATTCAAAATTCTATAGTGTTCCATAGATGTCAAGCATTCAATAGTTTCAAGTATACTTCATGCTTAGCATTCTAGGGAGGTCAAGATCGACAATGCTCAAGGAGATTTTGGGATATATCACAAAAGATCAAATTACTTTCAAGATTCCAATATTGACTCCATGCCCAATGGATGACTTAAGGCTACTGGAATCATGCTTAGTAGGCAATCATCCCCGAGAGGTCACCAAAAATGTTATCTAATTTTTCACACACGATGAAAAATGGACAACGGGTCCTATTACAATCAAATTATGAAATTGGTCCTGGGGCCCATTTCTAGTCATCATGGAGATAAAATGATTAAAATAATTAATAAATTGATAAGTGAGCTCTCCTAGATTTAAACAGGATCAACTTGGAGCCCAACTCAGGTTCAACTTAGTTACCATCTCGGTTAGGGTGCTCGATGTGTAGCTTGATGGTAAAAGTCAACCATTCATTTTTAAAAACATAATAAGGAGATCAAGCCAACTCAACCGAGTTGGTCACAATGGAAATCCAAGATCATAAATGAGTTTTAGGATTGGCATGATAAGAATCAAGCCTAGAAATGGTAGGAGGTCACTAAATGAGGTAAAATCAGTCGATCGGTGTAGTCAACTAAATCAGGAAATATCTTAAAATAACTTAGAATGGAAGCTTGGGCTGGATTCATTTTTGATAAATAGCTGATGTTGATTGTAGAACTCTCTCAATGGTGATATTACTACAAAGTCAACCTCAAAATTGAGAAGGGTGAGGGAGCAGATGTGGAGTTTGAAGGAATGAGTTGTGGGGCAATTCCATGTGTGGAGAAAAGTAGAGGGCAATATTTTGGCCTCACAAGGAAATGTCCACTTCAAAACCAAGCTCAGGATTTTAGTAATGACAAACCAAGATGAAAGTTCCATGTCGGGGAGTTTCAAACCATTGTGGCCAATTTGATATTCAAGCAATCTTTTCCAAAATCTTAAGTCAAAAGATGATGATGAAGATCCGAGATATGAGTTGCCAAAACTTGGGGATTTGGGTTTTTGAGCCAAGGTAACTAAAATCTTTTCACCCACAAAAGTTTGAGTTGAATGTCGAAGTGTTTGGCTAGCACATCAGAGTTTCATGCCTTTACGACCATGGTGGAGATAATGTCATGGAAAACCAATCTAATATTTCCACGTGTGGGGAAATTTGATGATGGTTTCCATGTGGGGATGTTGAAATTAAAACCCAACATAAGATTCCCGCACATTGGAGACTCAAAATCAAGCGAGCATGTTGGAAGTGGAAATGTTGGGATGGAAAACCAACATGAGACTTCCACACTAGCCATTTAGTGAATCTCCATGTAAAAAGTGAATGGAATGACCATGAGAGTTGGAAGGTGAGTCAATCTTTGATGAAATCTATGATTCACTAAGTTACTCTTGATTAGTAGGACAATTATGAATTGGAGTGAGTCATGGGGAACTACCACAAAAATAGATCCAAGATCAAGCTTGTGGAATGTTAGGTCGGTATAAGATGTTCAATGAAAGAGCTCAGATTGAAGGAGCCTAAACATCGATGAATCATCAAAGTAATGCATGGATGGGAAGAGTTGGGTGATGGTTTGAAGATTCACTTGTTATCTTGAAGTTCATTTCACATGAGAAATAAAAGTAGCTCCATAGCTCATCACAAGACCCAACTAGGTTTACAAATTAGTGGCTCATGATGGATTGTGTGTGAAGAATTTGACAAGTGAGAGGGAGAGATTGGTGGTAGGGAGACGCTTTGAGAAATCATACTGATGTGAGGTGATGCATTGGTTATGAGTTGGGTTGAGAGGCCAAGATGGTGGAAAGAGCTCATCTCTCTCAAGGATGATGATTAAACAAAGTCAGTGGAAGGCGAGGTGGTCTCGAGAGACAGGAGTTGGAGGAGAGCCAATCAGTGGAAACTCAATGTTGAAGATCGATCAAAATGGATGGTTTGATGGGTCTAGTTCATGAAGATATCAAAGGCATAGACACAAAGTGAGATTGGTCATTACACTCAAACGATGGATAACTCTATGAATATAAAATAGAGTGAAGGACGAGAGAACCGATCGTGAAGCTCATCACAATGAACTCATGCATAGAGCTCTTAGCGAGTTGAGACCGAGAAAGTTTGGCCAATGCAAGGTGAGCGATGGTCACAACATGGAGTGCAAGGTCGATGGGAGTCGCTTGTGACAATGGAAAATGTGGCTCATCTTGGTCACGTTGATGAAAGGCTTAGATAGGTTAACTCGAAGGGTGATCGAGCCAAACACTAACATGAAGTCAAAAAAAAAATGGATCATTTGAAATTTGTAAGTGGTGAAAAATCTTGAGAATGATGGCGAGTTGGGAAAATAGGCTCATCTCGGTGTTGAGTTCATAATTTTTGAGCTAGTGGCCAAGTCCTTTTTGGGGTTGTCAAACCATCTAGTGGCAAGTTTCTCATGTGATGGAGTTGAGCTCATGGAATCTCACCAAGCTAGGTACACTTGCCAAGGGAATGGATTGAGATCTCATTCACCCAAGATAACCCAGGTCATGGAAGAGAGGGATCCAGAATAATCTCACCATGATTTCTCGAGTTACATTTAAAAAAGGGATATAGTTATAAATCACCTACCATGATCGACAGTTGCACGAATGAGATGAGGCCATCATCACTAATATACATGGATGGAGCTCGCTAAATGGGCTATGCTACCAAGATCAGGGAGTTGGTTGAATCAAAGTTCTGGTAGGATATAGGCCATATATGTAAATCAGTGAAAATCTAATAATGAAAGGTTCACTTGAATAGAGGTAGATACAAGATATCATGATGCACTCGATGTGATGAAATATCAAAAAACTCATGAGGAGATCTCAAAGACTTATGGTGAAGTGAGCTAGTGTTGAGCTCAGGTGATGTGGAGGTGAGCTCTTGGAATTGAGTCATGTATTGCGTTATTATAAACCCCTCAGCTTCGGGATATCTCGGTGAGCCATGTATAATTTCTCACATTGTTGGATGATCTCAAACCGTCATTATAAATAATGAATAGATAAAGTCATCATTTTAGAGTGATCAATATAAGAATATGGAGCTTGAATTTCCATTTAAGTGAGGGAAACTCATGCTCGATGCTTAGAATTTGGTAAAACTCATGTAAGCTCATCAATTTTGATTGTGTGAATGAAGCTCGGTGGATAATTGCAATAGGTCCCAAGGAATGTGATAAGGACTCGACATGTTCGATGAAAATTTAGTCACCAAGAAGATGAATCTCGGTTTTACGCTAAGGTTTAGAGTTTGTTGGAGAGCTCATTTTGCGTAGCTCGACGTGGGGAGATAAAGTGGTCAATGATGAATGGGGAAGAGTCACCGCTACGAGTATGATCATGGAGCTCAACTTTCAATACACATGAGGGTTCTTGGTACCAAATGAGATCTCAGATGGAAAATTCAATGGAGAGCTCAATATAAAGTAAGCTTATTAGTGGTGAAGGGTGAAGGGGAGAGATTCGAGCCCAACTCGGTGAGTTGGCTTGGTGAGCCAACCACCGAGTTGGTTATTTTTAACCCATTCACATGGACCCCTCCCTCTTCGAGTCAAACTGGTCAACAAGGGGGGCCCACCATTAATTTTTAATTAATTTAATATTTTTATTTAAATATTTTAATAATAATATTTATTATTATTATTTAAATATTTTATTTAAATATTCTTTTAATTAATTGAGAAGACTAGGTCAACCGGGCATTAATGACACATGATGGAACCTTCTAAAGTGGTTCAACCAACTGTAATAAATGAAACATCATGTGCCTTCAATTTAGGAATGTAATTATGACCTTTCCTCTTCTCTCTCACATATTCTTCTATAAATGTAAGTTGGAAGCTCATTCCAAAGGGTTCCAACAAGTCAGATAGGTTGGAAAGTTAGACATCTTAGGTAAGTGCAATTTTTCAAGAGTCCTCTCTCTTCTGCAAGTTGTCCTTATATGTTGAGGAACTTTCAAGCCTCTTTTCAAGACTGTAATGGCAACCATTTCCTCTTCTAAATGTATGATGCATTGTGCACATTATTGAAGCAATAAAAGTGTGTGTTTTGTGACTAATCTCGGTCCTTTCATCCTTCTATACTTCTTTGTGCCTTTTCTCATGCTTGTAGGTACACTATGCAAGTTCATGTTTCTTTTATAGGTTCTTGAAGTTATGTGTTTGTATCGAGTGGTGGATCAATGCATGCAGTTGAGTTTTGGTGCTTGTTCACCCTTCTTAAGTTCATCCTTCTTCACTAGAAGACTGATAACTTGTTTGTCTGATCAAGTTTAACAAAGGGAAGCATGCTTCTTATTCAATGGTATTTTTACCCTCTCTAATTTGTAGTAGGTGAAGTTAACATATGGTGCACACACCCTCTTTAAATTAACCCTTACTAAGTCTGGAAACACCCTTTATTTGGTGCATCACCATCCCTATTATAGTTTAATTTCTATAAATATCTTTCCTAAAACCCATGAAATGTTAGCATAAGACTATATATCCATTTTATTACACTAGGATTAGTACAACACTTATGTTAGGAAGAGGAAGTCGGTCTTCTCCGGAGGTTCACCTTGAGCCCAAGTCCACGAGACAAGTGTGCCTTGTTATCAAAGCACATTCTCTACCATTAATGCTAATGGTATTAACACGCCTAAATCGAGGAGCGAACACATCCAATAAGTGAGTCATATTGATTGTTATCATTTTTGGTATAAACATAATTTGCATATTTATAGATTTGGGAAGACTCTCCCGATCCAGATTTTTCTCACCTAGTTTACCATGTTTTGGGAAAGGCCTTGAATATTCCCATATTTTTATTTGGTATTTTATTTGATTCTAGTGAATCGACTTCTATCTCCCCACTATCAATAAGATCTTGGATGAGTGGTGTATTCTTAAAAATTTTTCATTTTATGTCCTTTTACATGATGAAAATCACAATACTCATGCTCTTTATACCATGAAGGTTTAGGAGCATTGTCGTCAAAGGGTGTCATTGTGGGATATGTCACCATGTTCACTACATCTAGTTGTTTTAAGATCATGGACAATGATTCCGTCAAGGGAGTAAATGCTCTTCATTTAACTAGTGGTTGGATTGGCCCTTTGGTTAGTTTAAAAGGTGGACCAACTTGGAATGCTTGTATGTGTTTAGAATCCATGATTCCATCGCCTATGAAATTATTATTTTTATTAAAGATCTTGGGCTTGTCTGTAGTTTTGGAAGACTGATTGTATTTTGAAAATGGTTTGAGTGTCCCTTTTGCGATTAGATCCTTTTCTATTTGTGTGCCCTTCTCAATGACCTCTTTAAAGTTTTGAACACAATGCATCTGTAAATGAAAGGAAATGTCTGGATTTAGGTTCGGTATAAAGATGATTTTTTTAAGGGATCAAACAAGGGAGGTGGCTAGCTAGTCCCTACCACCTCTATAGGAAATTTGAAAATCTTTCGTTTGGTTTCTATTTGGCATTACATAATTCTAACATAGTTATGTTGCTTTACACATTAAAAGAGAAATTCCACACAAATATTTCTGCTAGTTTGGGCCATGTGAAGATAAACCCCAAGGTAAGTGAATGATCCACTCTAGTGCTTACTTCCAAGAATTTTTGGAAATAGTCTTATGAGGTATTTGTTAATGTACGCCACTTCTTGGCATGCCATGTACAAATATTTTACATGATCTCATGGATGACCTTTCCCTTTATATTTTTGAATTTTGGGATGTCAAATTTATTAGGAAAGGAGTGGAGAAACATAGTCTTATCAAATGGATAAGGGTATAGATCTTCATATTGATAATATTTCTATGTCCCATGTTGCCTTTTTGAAGGTTTGTAGGCATTACTTTCATAGATTATATTTCTTGCGTAAGAAGTTGCTTCTTAGTGGGGAATATTGAATATACACTTGACTATTTTTCGGCATTTCTTCCTCTTGATATTAGTTTTTTCCTGATGCACATTTTTGTTTGTCTCTTTTTGCACATGGGATGCTAGGAAAGATAATTGTTGACTAAGGTGTTGAATTTTTGTTGTATAGTGATTTCTTCATTTGGAGGTTCCTCTTTGTTTTCGTGTTGAGGAGGTTGTTTTATGTTTTCATGTTCCACCCTTATCCTATGTGGAATTCTTATGAGTGGCATTTTAAAACCACCTATGTTGTCATGTTGAGTGTTTGAGGTGGAAGCTTTTCCATGTCCCAAAATTTCATCCATATTAATGAGGGGGCATTCTTCCTCATTATTTTTAGGTGGAATAGTTTCATGTTCAGTTGGCATTCTAGCACCTAATTCCACAACTCTTGTGAGTACTCTATCTTTTTTTAGAAAGAGGAACTCATCTAATTAATTGGGGTCAAATTTAAACTTTGTATGTGGTGATCCCAATTCGTCACCACTATGGTCTACCATCTCCTCTTCTTCCTTTTCTACAGAGAAGAGAGGTCCTAGATCATTACCAATAAAGGGATTTGACCCTTGTTTGGTTGATGTTTCCCATGCTTGTCTCTTAGCTCCCATTCTTGTTATGGGGGCCATAAAAATGAGGATTTCACTAAGGTGTTTTTGTTTAATTTGTCCAAGGGTACAATCAAACCTAAGTGAAGACTTAGAATGAGATTTTTACTAAGGTCACACAAATAATGTCAATTGTCCAAAGAATAATGAATTCCAATAAATCAAGGGATCAAAGTGATTGTCCTAAATAGAAACTTAAAACTGATGACTGATCGTAAGAAACAATCACATAAGGTTCATTTTAAACCAATCAATTAATGAAGTAATTCATAAGTTGTTTCCAAATGGTAGTTTGATGTTTAAAATGAACAAGGAAATGTCACCACTTGTGTCAAGTTAAAAAATGAACAAGGCGTAAGTAATAATAAAAGGTTGATAAAATTTCCATATAAAGTATACTTAAAGCGAGTTTAAACCCAAGAAAGACCTAAATTCCAAAAATTAGGGTTATAAATATGAACAACACAACAATACCACTAATATACATTAACCAAAATTTATGGAAAAGTAAGGTATTAGTATCAAAACAATATTAATACGATGCACACAAAATAACAACAACAACAACTTTCAAAATCAAAGTAATATTTGAAATCAAACCAACGCTAAATTATACCAAGGAATTGTTGAGATGCTTGTAGTGTAAAGTTACAATCTAGACACTTACGCCAAGTTTGCAAGAAACCATAAGTAAGTATCAAAATTATGGCGATACTATATAAGTAACGTAAAACTTGAATAGATAATCAATCCTAACTACAATGACGATATTGACTTAGGTATCAAGATCAAATGGGTATCAAGATGAAAAAATGTACCCACACACTTTAGATGTTTAACAACTCAACCAAAAACATGGATGAGTGTAAATGGACATAAAAGTGGTGAACACAATCGATTGATAACACATGTATGTTTACTCTCCTTTTGATCAACAAAGTGTCAAAATAAAGAAAATGAAGTATATCAAATGGGGTTGAAAAGTTTTTGGCCTTACTTTGATGAATTTTCACCCTATTGGGGGTTAGTACACCAGTTATATAGATAATATATTTGATCTAAACATACATGAAAATAAAAGTGGATATTCCACCGTAAGAAATATACAAAATAGGAGATATAAATCAACACCGATTTAACATTGTTCACCCGAGTTTGGGCTACATCCACCAAGAAACAAGCCAATCTATTATCTAAAGCTTTGACAAGATATACAATTGAAAATTTACAATATTCCATACCTCTCAAATGTACATTAATTTCTTTCACTCAAGATTTTGTTTCTTCTCCAATAATTATCTCTCTCACAATAATCATCAACTTTTGCAAGTTCTTCTTAATTCTTACTTCTAAACCCTATCTTTTAAGCTTATATAGGCTTATACAAACTTAGGGAACTTAGCCATGTAATTAAAATCAATAGATATTCTTTAATGCTATAAATAGATCTAATTCCTGAGAGTTAATTAAAACACTCCCACACAGTAACCGACGTAAGTTAGCTCTAACCGATTTTGGTTCCTCCTTGCACGACCAATGTCGGTCCCTCCATAACCGATGATGGTTATTTTTTTCCAAAAAGTTTCACATTGCATGCTAATCTAAAGTAATTGATCTCTACAACTCAAAAATATCCCACTTGGAGATTAATTACTGCACCATACCTATACAACATCATTCTTGGATCCTTCCTTATATTTTTTCTTCCTCTTCAAGTCTCAAACTCAAAGACCAAAAGAAGTGGATTGTAGCTCCAACTTCTCCTTTTCTAATGTCTTTATTAGCATATCAGTAGGGTTCTCGCTCGTATTAATATTTTCCAGATTCAACTACCCATCCTCCAATACCTGCCATATGAAGTGATACCTCAACTAAATGTGTTTCATTCTAGAATGAAACATTGAGTTCTTTACCAAATGAATTCCACTCGACTATCATCGAACAATTTTTAATCATATTGCTCCTTTCCAAATCTTCCATGAACCTACTCATCCATATAATCTCCTTACTAGCCTCTATAGCTGAAAAATACTCTACCTCTATAGTAGACAAAGCCACAACCTTCTGCAATCTTGAAATCCAGCTAAGCTGTCATCCCACCTACTATGAAAATATATCCAATAGTGCTCCTCCTACCATCTAGATCTCCAACCATATCCGAATCAACATAGCCACATAATGAAATATCCAAACCTCCATAGCATAAATGCATGCTAGATGTCCCTCTCAAATACTTGAGTATCCATTGGACTACTTTCCAATTCTCTTTACCTAGATTGGCCATATATCTACTCACAAATCCCATTTCTTATGTAATGTCTGGTCTAGTACAAACCATAGCATACATGAGACTACCAAATGCTGACGCATATGGTACTCCTATCATGTATTTGACCTCCCCATGTGATGAAGGAAACTGATATTTTCTCAATTTGAAGTGTCCAGCCATAGGTGTACTAACAAGTTTTATATTTTACATATTGAACCTTTTTAACACACTGTAGATATAATCCTTTTGAGAAAAATACAATTTCTTGTTCTTCATTTCTTTGAGTATATTCATGCCAAGGATTCTTTTTCACATCTTAAATCCTTCATAGAAAGTGTGTGAGCTAGATTTCCCTTAATCTCACCAATGTCTTGCATGCTAGATCCTGCAATAAGCATATCATCCACATACAATAAAAAATAATATAGCTCCCATTTTTAAGCTTCTTGAAATAAACACAATGGTCAAATTTACATCTCAAGTAACCATGCTCATGCATAAAACTATCAAACCTCATGTGTCATTTCCTTGGAGCTTGCTTGAGCCCATATAGGCTTTTTTTCAACTCCGCACACTAATTTCTTCTTACCCTTGACTTCATACGCAAATGGCTACTGCATATAAATCTCTTCATCCAAATCACCATGAAGGAAAGTTGTCTTCACATCTAGTTTTTCTAAATGAAAATATTCTACTGCAACTATACTCAATACAATACAAATATAAGTCACTTTACAACAAGATAAAATATTTCACCACAGTCAATACCTACTTTCGTGTAAATCCTTTACTTTACTACAAGCCTTTCCTTGTACATTTTCGTCCACCCTCTTCTTCCTTGATCCTATAAAACCACTTGTTCTCTGCAATGTCCTCTTATCTTCCGACAACTTAACCAAATCCCAAGTCTAGCTATGTTCTAAGGATTCAATCTCCTTATCCATGTCATGCTCCCACTACATGTGGGTATTATCTGTATTGATTCTTCAAAAATCTTTGGGTCACCATTATTAGTCAATAATAAATAAAATAGAGAAGGTGTAAATATTTCTGGAGTTTTAATTACCCTTTGTGACATTCTCACAGGAGTTTGGGGTATTGGAGGCTCATTATGGACCTCATGGACATTTGTAACCAAGTCTAACAATGATCGATCTTTGGTAACCTATAACCAACAACGATTCTTCTAACCAATGTCAGTTTAGCTCTTCTGTAACCGATACTCAGTTTTGTTGACCGATGTTGGTGGGGGTCAACCGACACTAGTTACTTTTGTAACCCCTGTCGATATAACTTTTAAATCTAAGAGTTCATTTTCATTCACAAAATTCTCAATCTGGTTCATTTTTAGGTACCAAAATTTGATCCTGTACATTCTCTTTTTATTCAATTTAACATCGTGACTCTTAATAATTTTAGAATTATCTAAATCCCAAAAATAGAATCCAAAATCACTAGATCCATAACCAATGAAAGTGCATCTCTTGGATTTTGCATCAACCTTTTTCCTATTTTCCTTATCAACACACACAAAAGATTTCGAACCAAAAATTTAAGAAAAGAAATATCTACCTCTTTTCTCGGTCCAAGCTTCCTCTAGTATTCCTCCATTTAATGAACTTGAAGGCCCACGATTAATCAAATAAACCATTGTATCAACTGTTTCTACCCAAAAATGCAAAGGAAATCCAAAATGTATCCTCATACTTCTATAACGTTCTATGATTGTTCTTTCATTCTCTCTGCAACACCATTCTCTTGTGTTGTTTCTGTAACCATTATTTCTCTACATACCCCATTCACTAAACAATAATCATTTAAAGCCTTGCTACAATATTCACCACCATTGTCATATCTAAGGCACTTTAACATAGAATTTGATTCATTCTCAATAAGGGATTTCCATCTATTAAAAGTATTAAAAACATAAGATTTACGTTTAATACAATAAACCCATACCTTTCTTGTAGCATCATCAATAAAAATAACATAATACTAGGATCCTCCATGAGAAGCTACTGAGCTGGTCCCCACACATGTGAATGTACAAGATCCAATTTATGTTCCTTCTTAGTTGCCCCGAATTTGAGAAATATCACTCTCTTTTTCTTTCCAAAGACACAATGCTCATATAAATTAAGATCTAAATCTTTCAAATATGATAACTTATCCTTAGCCTTTAAGATCTACATTCCTTTTTGACTTATATGGCCCAACCGATTATGCCACATGCATGCATCTAAATCGAAGTAGATAATGCGAGAAAAGGAATCGAGAACACAAGTAGATAAATATAACATTCCTACGTTATTATCTCTTGCCACAACAAGAGCACCCTTGGTGACTTTCCAAGAGTCTCTTATAAAATTAACCATGTAACCATATTCAAATAGTTGCCTTGCAGAAACAAGATTCCTCCTTAGGCTTGGCACATGCCTCACATATTTGAATACCCATGTATTTCCATTTTGCAATTTTAGATGAGCTTCCTCTTTACCAAGAATACTTGGAAGGTTCATTATCACCCAAATAAACATGCCCAAAATTTCCCTAGACATAATTTCTGAAATAACCCTTATTAGGGGTTCATAAGGAAAGAAGCACCTAAATCTAAAACCCATGATGCAATTCTATTATCTAAAGAAAGAATAAGAGTATCTTGTATCACTTATGTTGCAACAAGATTTAATTTTTTACCTTTGTATTGTTGTTGGTTCTCTTTATCCTTTGACCAACAATATTTATTTGCATGTCCTTTCTTTCTACATTTCCAATAGGAAATTCCCTTACCTCGGATTTAGATATGTTATCCCTTGAATTTTATTTCTCATTACTCTTACTCTTGGATCTCTCCTTCTTCCTTACCCTGCTTTCTACATTCAAAGCATTCCTAGATGATGATTCCTCTATAATCTTCCTACGAATTTCTTCATTCAATATTATACTAACCACATCATCAAACTTCAAAATATTATTAGCATATGTTGTATTACTAACAACCATTACCAAGTTATCCCAACTATCAGGAAAAGAACATAAGAATAAAATTGCTTTCACTTCATCATCAAATGGTATATCAACCGATTTTAACTAATTTAAAATAGATCTAAAATCATTCAAATGACTAGATGCAGATCCACCTTCATGCATCTTAGAACTAAATAGTTTCTTCATCAAATAAACTTTATTTGAAGCACTAGGTTTTTCACATAAATTAGAAAGATATTTCATTAACCCTACCGTAGAATTCACTTAAATAATATTAGAAGCCAAAGATGCTTCTAGGCTCAATCTTATAGATCCCAAATCCTTTCTATCAAGAATCTTCCATTATTCATCAAGTAATCTTCATAGTTCTAGACTTCTCATCCAACGGTAAATACAAATCTCTTTGATACAAATAATCATTAATCTGCATCTTCCATAATTGATAATTTCAGCTATCAAACTTCTCTACCTTGTATTTTTTTCTTCTACCATTGTTGTAGCTCCCACTCAATCAGAAAACCCTTTGTGAGTAAATCTCAACACACAAAACCCTCAAACAAAGCTTTGATACCAGTTGTTGGGGTTAGCACATAGGTTGTATAGATAATATATCAAATCTAAGCATACATGCAAATAAAATAAGATATTATACCAGAAGAAATATACAAAACAAGAGATATAAATAAACACTAGATTTAACATGGTTCACCTAGTGTGGGATACGTCCACCAAGAAACAAGCCAATCTATTATCCAAAGCTTTGAGAAGATATACAATTGAATATTTACAATCTTCCACACCTCTTAGATGTACAGTACTTTCTTTCACTCAATATTTTTCTTCTTCTCCAAGAATTCTCTCTCTCACAATAATCATCAAATTTTGCAAGTTCTTAATTCTTACTTCTAAACCCTAGCTTTCATGCTTATATAGGCATATACAAACTTAGGGAGCTTAGCCATGAAATTACAATGAATATATCTTCTTTAATGCTAAAATTACATCTAATTCCGAGAGTTAATTAAAACACTCCCGCATAGGTAACCAATGTCGATTCCTCATTTCTGACCGATGTTGGTCATAGGTGACCGATGCCGGTCTCTCCATAACCAATGATGGTTACTATGTTTTCCATAAATTTTCACATTGCATGCTAGTCAAGTATTTGAGCTCCACAACTCAACACGCCCGGCTTATGGTGATTAAAAAACTAAGTAAAAGTAATGCTTCACAAATTTTGTGGTGAATGACATGTAGTTTGAACTTTGATGGACTCTCCCTTTGTTTGATAAACAAAGTTTTAACTCTGAAAAATTTCTCCCTTTGTGAAGGCTCTCAAAAATGATTGGTACAAATAAGTTGGCTCCAAGTCAAGATAGCTTCCTAGGTGGTTCCCTCAACTAGGTGTCACAAGTTATCTAATGTGAGCTTGGTTTGCCAAGGTTTCCCAAGGAGTATCCGACTTTACTTTACCCCCTTAAAATATAGTGAAAAATTAATGTGTTCATCATGTACTCTCATTAGGGTCACGATACGGATAACTTTGACTCTAACTCACAAAGGTAAAACTAGTCAAGTAGGTGTGTGGAGAACTTCCCATTTCATCCACAAGGTTCCCTCTTGTATGGAATACTTTGGGGTTCCTAGGACCACCCCCATTGTTGTAGCTTAAGGCTTATGCAAAAGGGGTTATGTCCTACTTAAGTAGATGCGGCGTACCCTTATCCGAACCTGCATATATAATGTGATGAATGTGGTGTGTTTTTTTATCTTTTAGACTTAATGTGGTTTAGTCATTCACCATTTGGAAACCTGCAATCACACATGTATTAGTATTTTTGTGTTTTGAACCTCCTTTCTTTGAAAAGTGAATTAGGTCCTACGCACATGAAATATTAGTAATTTTCCACAAGATCAAAATATCATGAAAAAGGGTTTAAGTGTTGTTTTTTATTCCCAAGATCACCTAAAAGGTGCGAGGGAAGAGCATACACAACGTAAAAACCCAACTATAATAAGAAATGGAAAACACTTGTGAAATTAAAGTGCAAGATAGTTCATTTTAATCAATTTTGACATTCATTCCCTTAGCAAATAAGTATAATGAGACATTTTCCAAAGCATAGAAAAGATATAGAAATCGTTTTTGATTCCCAAGATCACCTAAAAGGTGCAAGGGAAGAGCATACATGACTCTAATCTCATAGAAAACACACATCCATTAACTTTAAACAAACCAAATTAGCAAAAAACATGTAAATATACCCTGCAAAATAGAAGTTAATCTCAAATAAACCTACAAGGAGTTAGCACATCAAGAACACAAGATTTTGTAAATTTTAAAGTAGACCTCAAATCTGTGCTATGACACATGTATGCAATTTTTAGTGTGTGCATGTGGATATGGATGTTTACATGTTTTTGATAAAATGACATAGAGACCGAGCATGTACGCATCCAAATATCTATGTACAAGGTTTTTTTAATGCATGTGTATGCCTATAAGACAAAGTAAAATCAGAGGCTTAGGAGATGTGTATACATAGATATGGATTCCTATGCACGGGTTTCAATGTATGTGCTGATAATAAAAATGCAAGATAGCATAGAGGACAAAATTTCATGTACGCGTGTAGAACAATGTGTGCACGCTCTTTTTATACATATATGGGCCTGACTAAAAATGACACAGGGTACTATTAGTCACATAATTTATACACATGGATATTAGTATGTACATGCTATTTTGAACACCTACACACATATTTTGATGTGTATACGTGCCTCGTAAAATTGACTCGGCACGTGTACTTGTAGATGATGTTAAAATATGGAGTTCTGATGTATGCAACTTTAAAAAGCTCAAATTTTTCCTAATTTAGCTCAAATCCAATGATAACCCATCACAATAAACCCCATAAAAGAGACTCAATGCATATAAAGTTAGTAGAATAGCCTATAAATAATAACCTATTTCACATATGCATGATTTGGGTTATTGAAAATTGTGAAAAACTAGTAAAAATCATTAAAATCAAAGAGACTATGAATCCGTCCCACCAGGAGTGTCATATGTATCAATGTATTAGTTAACTATGCTAAGAGAATTGAAACTAACACCTTAATAGTTCCAAAACAAATCTAACTACACAAATATCATCATGTTAAGAGCTTAAAGAGACTAACTACCAACATTATGCATTAGAACTTTGAAGGAAAATCAAACTAATATGTTAAGCATTTAACCTCTACTCTTTAGATTGCAACTACAAATGAACCTAGATAGATCCATGGAAATCAAAGTTGATTGTTTGATCTTCAAGGGTTTGAGAATGGAGGCTCATCAAGACATGGCTACAAGACCATTTTGATTCCCTTCATATGACTCAAAAGCTTGGATGGATGAAATGCAAGATGAAGATACCTAGCTCAACACTAATGGAAGATGCTCAAAGATGAAAATGCCTATAGTTTATGTTATATGCATGTAAATGTGTAAGAAGAAAGGTAGGAGGAGGGTTATTTATATAACCCTCTGGTTTGAAGAAGCTTTGCATCCTATTGTATGTGGGATAATAGCAAAGCTAGGTTAGTAATGGATAAGCATGGTTTAGAGTGGTTGAGTTTGCTTTAGGAGAGTTTAATTTGTCCTTTAGTGACTCATGGGAATTGAGGAGGGTGCATTAATTAAATCAAAGTGATTAATTAATAGGGATGTGCAAGCTTATAGAAGATTTTTAGAAGAAATTTAGTATGATCTAAGCTATGAGAGGAATTTAATCAAATAAATGACGATTTATTAATCTAATAGAAGAGAGAGTTAATTAATTAGGAATAATTAATTAATTTAGATAGAAAGGGGGACTAATTAACAGAAGGTCGTTAATCGGTGTTTTTGATTGATAGAAGAGTTAACTAATTAGCGTAATGTAATTAATTAACGGGGATAGAAGAGAAAATGTGCGTTATTAATGATATGTCGTCAATTTTCAAGGAAGGGTGTAATTATCATAATTTTAAGTATTTAAAATTTTTGATCCAAACTATAGATGTCTCACAGTCTTCATCATACATGTGTCACACTTCCATTTTCTACGAGTCAAACATTACACATTATTCCTCCTACATAGGTCACATCTCACACTATTAGGCTATCTACACATCTTACATGGCATCTTACACATAGCATATTTATACGTTTAGCTCATCATATGGTCATTTATTCTCATCATACATATTACATTACTATACATTACATCTTACACATCATATGGTTGTCTCTCATCACCACATATACTACCTCTTCTATGTGATAAAATCACTACCCTATGACACATTTTACTTCCTCCATCCATTCTAAAATTTTTAGGGTTTACAAATAAAATGAACCTTATCATACACACACGTTCATCACTTGACCTTCTATTATGTGACATTACTAGGGTGACATAAGCTATAGGATAATTGGTCACCTCTTCCTTCATCTTATTGTGGTACACGCTTTGAGCCACATCACCACTCCCTTTATTACTCTCATCGTGATATATGATTTAGGATACATCATGACACATTCATCTCTAGGTTTCATATCATCACCACTATGCATACACACTCATCATAGTGTGTTAGACACAACACACACTTTGACCATTTATCGATGATGCAATCTTGTTTACACTTCATTCTTGACTACTAAGGGTGCATACTAAATGAACCTCACTAAATACAACTCCATTCACTTGGGGGTCACACGGCTCCTTTCATGCATCTTGCATTCCATTCCATCCATCCACAACATGTTACATATCTTGGTTTTTTGTACTCTTACTTACATTATCTTGTTCATATTCGCTTATTAGACATGTTAGATAAATATCTTATATGTCATTATCTTTACCATACACACATACAAGTTCATGTATTTTTTTAATTTTTGATCACGATACATACAAGTCTTACATGCAAAGCATGGATTCTCACCTCCTACCACTCCTACAACATCGCTAAGGGCATCCACATTCATCTCTTATAGGTGTTATTGTTTAATTTTCTACTTAACACTTTACATAAATTTCTTATACATGCTTTTGAAATATGGGTTATCTTTCTAACAATAAAATGGGTGCTTCATGTGCAACATTTTTTTATAGGATTACTTTCTTCCGTGGTTATCTGTTCTTTATACTTTCTTTTTTTGATTGCTATTGTATACGGATCTTTTCTTTTGTTTTGTGTGCACACTTGTTTTTGTATGAGGCCTTGATTTTCTTGCAACATCGTTAGTGATGTACCATGTTTATAACCCATTTTAACATTCTATGGTTGTCTTCTTGCATTTTTACTTACGTTCTAGCTTTTACTTTGTCTATGTAGCGTACACTTGTCTTTTACATGCATGCTTGTTCGTACTAACACTTATTTATAACCAATTATTTATGTGTACCTTGGTTTCTACTAAGAGAATTCCCTTCCCCGAAGGGAACAATTTTTATAGTTAGTCCTCTTTTGGGGCCAAATTATCCTATTAGTGGCATCGTATATGCCCCTAAAGAGGGGGCATGATTTGGGGTTTTACATAATACACAACTCTTCTACACCATTCGATTCGGTCTAGTCTCCGCCCTTGGAATTGTATGTTATACAACTAGGGGGTTCAAACTAGTCTTTAAACCATATACATAGTGTATTTTACAAGAAATGGTTTTCCTTATAATTCTAGGGAGTATTTATAGGTTAGAGGATACAACTGACTTCTTCTCTACACTACTTCAGCCAATGGCATTGGATTGCCCAAAAAACTAGGTACTACAGAGATCTCTTCATACAAATTTAGGGAAAGAGTTACAGGATAGAGAATAATGCAAATTTCTCCCTACACTTTTTTGGTCAGGGTGGCCTAGGATTTCCCAAAAAAATCACAGTAAAATATATCCTTTCTACACCCTTTCTCTCATCATGGATCAGGTGCACATGTTCCTTTTACATTTTTCATTTCCATTACATACTTTTTACTATATACATGCGTATTTACATGCATTTTTGACATATATACATGTGTATTTGACTACTTGATTATCTTATCCTTACAAGTCGACTATATCGAAGCAAGCAATCAATAACAACAAGTGATAATGACATCAACACCAACATTATGTGGCAGAACACACCTCATACTAACCATGCAAGTACATCACACACATAAGAAACTACATACAAATTTCCACCCTAGGTTCACTCTCACTACTTTTTGCACTTATGCATATTTAGTTTTAACACTCTACTATTTTTTCATTCCACGCTTTGTCTAGTCCATTAGTACACTTTCTACATTACTCTACAAGGACATCGGTATGCATATCTATCTACTATATGTTACCGAGCATTCCTTTCACCTACATAAAGTGGGGGAAAATGTAGTCACAAAATCACGTGCTTTAGACACTATTTAGTCCCAATATCATACTAGTATTCATATCGTTTTTGAGTGAAGAAAGTAATAATCAACCCATGTCCTTTGGAAAATTTATTTTAATTTATGTCCTCACTTCCGACCTTTAGAACATACTTGAATAGTTTATTTTTTTCATTTGGCATCATTTTACCTTTGAATGGGGTGTCTCAGCACAATACTAGGGTGCCACAAGCTCTTTGGTTGTTGGACCCCTATAATATTAACTAAGTATGAAGGTGCACGCTTGGGTAGGAGAACTCTTGATGTAGAAAAAAGACATAGAATGAGCTATGTTGATGACACAAGGAAGGTGTTACGTGCGTGATTCCATAGCACCATACCCACAGAAAGGCTCATATCCATGGGGTATTTTGAGAAGGATGGCAAGTACCCTCGAACCAAGAAGATGCTCTCTTGGGTGTTTGAGTCTCACATTGATGAGCTAGAATTCGAAGTCTGTCATGAAGCACTCATCACACTGCCAAAATCTAAGGGGGTCAATCCCTTAGTGAATGCTTAGGTGATCTTGGATGAGAAAGTGTGCAATGTACTGAACAAGGTCACGGTTGAGGCCAAGGCTAGATTATTTATGCACAACAACAAGATTAGAATGTTGGAAGTGAAGTTAAGGAAAAAGGAGGAAGAAGCTGCAAAGAAGGCCAACGGTTTGAAACATGAAGAACTCGATCAGCACACAATTAAGGTGTGAGTTAAGGGAAGATAAAGTAAAGGTATAGGAAGTTTACAAGAAAATGGATTCTATTAAGGGCACAATCCTCCGAAGCACCTGACTTAGTGCCACCCGCACAGAAATAATCATCCCTCTTGAAGTGTATAAAAGATCTAATGTGCGTCCTCACTATGGAGAGATGACCCTTGGCCCTGGAATCTATTGAAGAAGTGGCTACGCACTTGAAAGAGGAAGACATGTTGAAGGTGGTAGCTCTTGTTGTTGAGTACAACCAAGTACTCACAGAGGTTAAGGTCATTGCCCAGTCTACAGAACCCACATATGATACATGCACAGATAGAGATAAGGTGGTGAGATCCTTAGTCCCCATGGTTGAGGTGGAACTAAAATAATTTCAAGAAAATAACAAGGGGAACAGGGGAGAGAGATAAGGTTCTAGCTAAAGTAGAGAAGAAATCAGAGGCAATTGAGGCCTTAAGGAGCTCAATTAAGGCCCAACTAAAGGAACTATACCCCCAGATCACTAGAAGGATGGATAAACTTGAGGACTTGGGAAAAGAGATGGAGCAGATTGTGGACATTTTGGGCACCTAGGGAGTTGGCCTGAGTTTTGATGAAGTAATCACCCTAGTGGGAGACCTCTACCAGAAGGCACAGGGTGAGGTTGAAGTGTGGAATAAGCTAGAGGCAGACCTCCGAAGGATTTTCCTAGCTTGTTGAGTTGATGTCCCCCATTTCTTCATTCTTTTCCCTAATTCTTTCATTCCTTATTCTTTTCTTTGTAAAGTATAAGGCTATTCATTAGTTCCTTGGACAACATGCATCTTGGTTAAGTGTTTCCAAGGATGAAGAACATGTATAGTGTGGGGTGATGTTGGACCCCTGTAATATTAACCAAGTATGAAGGTGCGTGGGTGCATAGGGTCCCAGTTATGAAAAGGCACGCAAGGAAAAAGTGTGTGAAAGAAAGAGTTAAGGAAGCACATAGCTCGCGCGACACGTGAAAGGAGGCTTGGGACTTATTCAATTTGGGCACCCAAGGCAGAACACGTGAAAAGCGTGATCGGTTGCCCATGGATAAGATGCTAGCTTAGCGATAGGTTGTCCCAGGAACAAGCATGCCCTAGATGGAATCTTCTAGAAGATCATCATGAGATGGAGTGGAAATATTAGGCCTAGAGGAGCATGCTCACATAAAGGACCACATTAGACACTTGGTGCCTGATCTGAGGGTGCTAGAAGGCGAGTTGGAAGCGCAGGAGAATTATAAATATAAGTGCCTATGGAGTAAAATCTAGATCTATAAGTACAAGGTATAGCGGGTTAGATACTGAGTGGAGCTCTACAAAATTACTGCAAGGGGATATTTGTATTCAAGAAAGAATTCACTAAGCATGGAGTTGTAATTTTTCTTTTTCTGTTAGCTTAGTTACATACGTCCAGTGATATGCATGACTACGGTCTACTCTCTGTGACTCTCTGTAATGAATCAATGAATATAATGAGGTTACCTATTATATATAGACATGGATATCAATGGTTTTAATGCACATTTCTCTCATATGAGTTCTCTTTCCTTTCATGCTATGTATGAATGCTTGTATAATTATTTTTGTCATAATGCATGTTCTAGATTCTATTAAAGTACTCGGTCTGAAGTGACTACAAGGATCTAGAGGCTGTTTTGAGCCCTATGGTTCTTGTTTGTCTTAACTTCCCTCCTAAAAATCTTACACTAATCATAGATGATGCTTCCTATTACACTCACATAAAAGAGAGACTCGGTACCCGCGCATGCCTCGGGTGAGTGCTCAGCTTCTACTGGGTGATAGGCCGATGCGCATGGGGTTCCTTTCTTTTATAATGGGGTCCTTCCTTTTATAATGGGGGTAAAACTGACTACATTGGTCTCATTCATTGTGCCCTTATCCTTTCTACACTTTCCCATCATTTTTTTGGCACTTTTTGACCATTTGATATTCTCTTTTAGTGGTTGGCCCTTTGGGTTTAATTACAAAATTAGAACGGGATAACCATATAAATATAAATTTATGATACCATGGTGAGGGACCAAGCACTAAATTCTACTATCATCACCTAAGGTCACATCCATCACATGCTTCATTTGTATCCATCTAGCTCCATCACAAGGCATAAGGCTAGTTCATCTGCATCACACCGCATAAGAGGAAATTTTGTTTTATTCCATCCACCCTTACATTACATTTATACACAGCTATTATTTGCTACTTTCACAAAGTGCAACTGGTTCAAGAGAACCTGGGCATGATTGCACACACAAGTACATAAAACTACATCGGGTCCGAGATGTAGTACAATGCTCAATTAGTAAGTCCTTGGTAGTTGAGGATAGTTTGACCCCATCATATGCATATATTTTTTAGGGGTTTGATTCTTGTCTTGGGGTGTTAAATTATCTTCTTCATCACTGGATACCAATGACATACAACTAAGTACAATGAAGTTAGTGTGAAAAGAAGCGAAGGTAGGAAGTCATCCAGTGATACCTCGGAGGAGGTTTGTAGAGATTTTTAAAATACCAGAGCACCCATATCTTAGACTAAGGTACCCACAAGAGCTCATGTACCTCTCCAAATGTCCTAGTCCACTCATATTTCCTAGATTTGCACTTTTATGGACCTCATCGCATTCATTTCTCTTATTTCTCTAGCCATCTCTATGACATAGTCCAACAAGCCTCACAAATCGGTTGAGTTATTTTTAACCCTACTTGTTAATTAGGGTTTCACATTTTTATGTACTTAGTTTCTTGGGTCATTTTCTTTATACATTTATTTATTATTTATTGTTATTCTTAGCATCAGATTAGCTTATAATATAGAACATTTCATATTTTTAGTTAATCATTAATGAAAGATATTACCTAGACCACTTCATTGTTCTATGAGTTTTGGAGGAAATGGAAGGTGACTTCCATCTAGATGAAGATGGATTAACATAAAACAATAGGGAATGGATTTAGAAGGTTACGAAAGATCCTAAATTTAAGGTAGATTTAGGGAAGATCAAAGTAGAATATTGGGACAACTTGAAGGAAGGAATTTTGGCGTTTTTGTCTTAAATTATAGTTCGAAGCTACTTTTGAAATAAATACATATCCACTATAGATGATGGTGAATTATAGATACCCTCCTCTCATATGCAATATAGATGATGGTGAATGAATGAATGATTCCCTAAACCTTAGTTCAAATTTACTAGAAAAGAAGATAGATTTTGAATTCTCTATGATAGCTAATAAAAATGGCCTTTCTTTCCAACTAAAGACAAATAAATTATCCTCTACATATGGATTTAATTTCAAGTCACTGGTGTTAGATCTAGAAGATAATCACATATATCTTCCAATTTTTATACAAAATAATTTTTTAATGGATTTGGATTCATGTCATTTATTTGAGGAAGGTTAGGACTACTTCAGATATGATATGTCCCAAACTATTGGTACTTTAGGGAAACTCTCCTCTATTTCTCCTCCAATATTTGTGTTCTCTTTACCTCCACCAAGATATGAAGTTCATGAGTAGATGCCACTAGTTAATGTGGATCTATATGAATAACTAATATTTGAGGAAGATCTAGATCACTCCAAATATGAGGTTTTTTCTCTTTCTCCTTTAGAACATGTGTTCTTAGTTCCTCTCTTAGTAATGGTTAGAAATTTTACAATGAAATGGTATTATTTGTAAATATTTTATATTTCCATTGCCTAATATGAGGGAAAAGGTCATTAAATATGATAGGAGGGGTGTTAAGAGAAATAGGGACCTGATAAAGCTTATTGATGGGGGATGTTTTTGTTCATATCTGTAAAAATGAACCAAAAGTAGATAATATACTTTATAGATCTAGAAAAATCATAGGAGTAAGAATCATCCAACGGGAATAAAAAGTTCCATTTCATTCCATTTGTCATGTTTTTGGAATCCTTTTTTTACATTTTTGATAAATTTCATGTGACATGTTTACTAGTTTTGGTGGTGGAGGCTAGTGGTGAAGATTTAATTTTGGTTGGAGAAGTTTAATCAAAAATTGGATTTATAAGTATGTCGCTATGGTAAAATAATGAATGGGATTGTCATGGTAATTTATATGGGGAAGTTATTATTGATGATAAATTAGTAAGGTGACATATATTTTCTACAAATCTAAATATCTACTACAAGAGACATTTTATGTGGAAGATAATTATGGGTTGAACAATACCTTATCCGGATGTTATGGATTTGACTATATTTAGAGATTTTATGACCTATATCTCGTTAGAGAGTTTAGATTATGGATGATTTTTCTTATTTTATCTGTTATGGGTCTTTTAAGGATGTAATTTATAGGATATCTCAAACCACGAGCCCTTTTTCTTCACTACATGTTTCCCTTTTCCTCCTTTTCCTAAAAATTATTATCATAAGACTAGGTTCCTATGAGGATTTGGAATGGAATTTTTGATCTAAATATTTTGGAGTGGGCTGGGATGATCTTATGGAGGATATGCAGAAGGTAGAATAATATTTATGTATGAGACAAATGATCATGTGCATGATAGAGGAAGAAGGTTATTTTGGAGGGAAGACAAAGGATGGATCTAAAGGGAGTGGGAGATGATACACTCTTATAGAATAAATTCAAGTCATCAAAGAATTGGTTTTTTCTAAAATTTATATTTAGTTTAGCTACACAAATTTAGATTTAGTTGAGCTATAGAAGATTAATTTTTTATATTGAAGATCATTTTTTCTATGAAAGACCTATTTTTTTTTCTGAAGATTTATTTCTCTATGGAAGACTATTTTATTTGTCTTCCTAAGGTTTGGGAACTTTAAGATAATATTTTATGTATTTAGGTTATTTTGTTACATTGTTTCTAACAGAGTTATTGTAATGAATATCTTTATGATGATTAATGAAATGGTGAGGGACCCAATAACCTTATTTTTACGGATAAAAATATTATAAAAGTCTTAGGGTACCAGACACATAGTGGTATGATGACTTAAAATTATCTTATGCATCCTGAAATAAAACCATTCCTAACCATTATTCACTATACAAATATTTTTTCATATCTTACCTTTAAAAATTAGCTAATCTCAATTCACATAGAAAATTCACGTGGAACAAAACTTTACACATATCAAATTTGTTCCTCTTTAGTAAAGGATGTATAACACGATTCAATAAACACATCAATTCAATATTTTTCCTTTTCAATCCATTTTCATTTACTTTTTGATATCTCTACACCGAAAAAATAATCATAACTATATGTATTAAAGTAATACAAAATAATAAACCCTAAATTCTTAGTCTCATTAGAAAAACTAGTGAAGAAATGATAAAAACAATAAAACACATTATTCTTCACAACCTTTAAAATGTAAAACTTGATAAT
Source organism: Taxus wallichiana var. yunnanensis (assembly GCA_018340775.1). NCBI lineage: Eukaryota > Viridiplantae > Streptophyta > Pinopsida > Cupressales > Taxaceae > Taxus > Taxus wallichiana. The sequence continues at coordinate 133,612,662 of CM031234.1, forward strand.
TGACACATTCCACAATATGTTTATGTAGTGAGGTAATCCAAAATTGTTTTCTTATTTATTGAAAATCATAGTGATATAATATTTTAAGTTGAAGTAGAATAATTAAACACTAAAAATTCAGAATTATCATGTAGAAAATATATCCCATTAAAATTTAATAGACAATTATATTACTCTTGTTTAATAGAAAAAAACTAAGGAACCTCAGAAAAATTTCCAATGGACAATTAAACTTTATCTTCATACAAATTCATGTCCAATTTCCTTATAAATTTCACATGTTTCCTCACTATGAAAAGGAAAACTGATTTTAGGCATAATAGTTTGATCAATACCCACCATATATTTGAGAAGTATATGGATTTTCATTAAATAAATGTGTTTTTACAAGACGAGAAAATAAATCAAGAGAATCAAATAAGGAATCATCAACAAGAGAGAACAAGAAAGCAAGGAAATCATCACTATTATAGGGTCTAAAATCAACATATTAGAATCACCATTTCCTGTTATTTTTCACAAGTACTTGAAGAATAATAATACTCTCCATGGAAAATCAAATCTAATTCAAATTCATTAGTAAAAATATTGAATCATGAAAATTATTCTCAAACTTCAAGTCCTATTTACAAGCATGGGTTATATTTAATGATAACTTATATTTCAAATAATAATTCAATTCACCATTAAATGCATTACAATATAAAACAATATTTGTGTTCTCATTTGATTTTATTTTCAATACATTTTACATGCCCTTCTAAATTTAAGATGAAATTTTGGAAATATTTCATTGTTCCCGTTTTCAATAATATTAAAAAACACATGATTTAATTTGGTTCTATTTTAGCCCTCTACTACTCAATAAAAATATTTAATTTTTCTTGAGAAACAATAATCTTAGTTGGAAGATTATAGTACATTTTAGCACCCAAAATTGTTTACTTAGATTTTAGGAGTCTTATGGTAAAAATTTTGGACTCAATATGGAGTGAACATCAAACATCATCAATACATAAGTTTTTTTGAACTTTATTCACTAAAATGCATTCATTTGAGAAGTTTCCCATATTACATGATGTTAATAAGAATATTTAAGTTAGTTATGAGATCTTTAATGGAGGATAAAATATACTTGGAATGTATTTGGATTATTTACATAGTTTTCTAACACTCAAGCCTTGGTGAAATTCAAATTTTAATCACATTTAGATATAATTATTCCTGTTGTTTGAGGTCCCCATTCACAAATAATCCTAAAATTAAATCTTTATTCACCCTTGATATGGATTATGTATCAAAAATTGTAGTTCCCTTGGTTTTTGCACATAGAAGCTTATCCCACTTTCATAAAAGAGACGGAATGTGGCTAGGTCTATATATGTACACACTTGGATGATTAAGTGGAGAAAAGGATCCATTAACATTAAATTTTGGGGAAGACAAGAAAGTGGATGAGTTTTATCTTGGGAAGTTTTCACTTGAGGACGCATGTCACATTTATGGGCCTTGAGAAATCAAGAAAAATGACTAAGGCAAGAGAAGTCACATAAGCACAAAAATATTTTGATTTGTGCCACATGGCACCAATCATGGGTCTCTAGGATTGGATAATCATGTAATAAAGGATGTTAAAACCTCATGAACTTAAAAGTGTGTAATTTGTCAACCAGATTGATGGGGTCATAAAGATCAAGGCAAGAGTTCCGAGGTATCTTAGAACCCTAATAAGCCCAAAGGCCCTTGATTATTTACTAAGGTTGAACAGTTTGAGCCAAAATGGTGGGGATGGCCCAAGATCATGGAAATCCATGATTCATCCAAGTGGAATAATGATGATCATCCATAGTCCCAATTTATAAAATCAAAAATCAAAGAAATGGATAGGATTCAAGAACCGATTATATTGAGAGCACAACAAAGAACCTAAGAATTAATGATTGGTCCATGTGGAGCAATAACGGGTCACTCAAGTTTTGGGAAGGTATAAATCAATGAGGGAGAATAAAATACCATATATCCCAATGATGCATAATTCATTCTCATTTCATTACACTCAACAAGATATGAATAACTTCATTCACATAAGCACACTATTTTGAAGATTTTTTCCTTAGTCTATATGGATAAAATAAGAAAAATCTTGACCTCAATGGATTAAATATATCCCCTATAAATATACCATGTTTTTAGGACCTCATACAATGCTAAACTAACCTTTAAGATGATCCAATTTCATGCAAAAAAAAAATTCATCTTCTTTCATCTTTTCTTTACTAGCTTCTTGAGCTCTTAGCACAAATCAAGAAAAATTATTGGTATTTTATCCTTCACTACTCTTCCAACCCTTGTTATATATTACAAAATCTCAAACCAATGTGACATTAATCATCAAAGTGATTAGAAACAAGAAAACCATAAACTTCCTCAATTTCACTCAAACTATACTTTTGGAGCTCTTATGAGAAATGACCTTGCATGGTTCATGGTTGGAATGATTGGTGAACAACCAAAACAAATTGAAAACATTTTTAAACACCCTTTATGCCTTAAAAGTTGTATTTTAAATTTTATAAGCTAAATGTTTCAACTCCCCTCTCAAATTTCACTTTCACTTTTCTCTATCTAGCTTCTATTAGCCCTACACAGAGAGTTTTTAGGTCTATATTTTGATCCAAGAAGTTTAAATACACATTAAAAATATTTTTAAATACCATTTTTCTTGTTTGATCACCTTCTAAGTTCATGGACCAAAAATACTTATAACATCCTCTTCTAGCAATCTTGTCCTTCAAACCAAGGCTTGTAGACTATAATAGTCCTCTTAAAAGAAAAATGTCAAGCATAACTTGCAAACAATATCTTATTTTCACTAAATACCTTCTTAATCTGTGATTTCACACTAGTTATACTATTTCTTACAAGTATCAAACCTTGAATCCATCGTGGGACTCCAATATAAGCAATTGATCTTAAACCCTAATGAGGGTTTCTAAGCAACCCGAGAAGAATAAATATTATACCAAATGATATATATTCACCTCCAAGGTATCAAACTTCTATTGTAGGTTTGTTTGGATGTATTCCACCTTATAAACTTAACAGATTGTAACATCCTCATTTTTATTTTTATTGTTTTTACATAATGTTCTCTATTCTAAATTAATATAATTTAGAACACACATTCCATTGCCAATCCATCTCATAACAGAAAACCATATGCAGCTGTAATGACTCGGTGAAACACTGATCTCTCATTCCATGACTCGGTATTAAACTGATCTCTCATGTTAACTTAATAAAGTATATACTATGTATACTTGGTTCCTTTACCCTTTTAGGGGTACCCAAGTGTTCTTTCTAAGAATCCTATCTAAATATCATTACCGATATTCATTTAAAATCCTACATCTTAGACTAGGTGACATAGGACAATGTAACCAAAAACTTGTGATACTTTGGCCAAAGTTTTTAAACATGTTTACCATGTTTACATTCCAAGATGACATACTCATTGAAAGGAATATGTCCTTCACCACACTTGTTCATGTTATCTAGAATGGTCTTTCTTGACTTTTGTCAACCCAATCTGAGTCAAATTTACACACTAAACAAGGGTAGAACATGCACTAGTGTAGAATACTACTCATGGTGAATAAGGATACATAGACATACTCAATCAACTTACGTCGATTGGGTGTGTCTAGTTACCCTAATTCAACATGAGTTGACCACAACACTAGCTCAGGTTTCTATCTTTGTTTAGGGTGGAACCATGAGCCAAACCTCCACTTATGTCAATCGATTTAATCGAACTAAGTGGGGTGTTGAAGCATAAAAGCTGCATCCTAGTATCCTTGTAATGACCCATGTCATTATGAAGGTACTCTGCTGCAGTTTTTATGTTACAACATCCAACTGAGTTCCCTCAACTAGACTAACATACTTAAGATTATTAGATTATCAACCCAATTAATTATTATCTTATAGCTTAATGATAACAACAATTTTAAGGGTTTACTAAGCATCAATTAACCCAACAAGGTTACGAGATGTATTTACACGAAAGGAAGGTATGTAGATAAAATATGCCTTCCTAACACCCTAAATTCATGCTTAGGTTCATCTTAACCTTATCTGTTTATTTCATATGACATCATGATTGAACTTAATGTTAAGAAAGTGTGTTCAATAGATCTTTTTACTTCATTTATTAGCTTGTAAGAATATTATTGAAAATTTTACTTTAGACTTCATAATGTTAAAGTCTAAATCATTTTATTATCCTTTTTAAGCATTCATATTTCAATTACAAAAATCTGCTTAAGGAAATCATAGTTAACCATCCTCATATTTTAATCACAACATTGATCAAATACTCAATTTAATCTCTTCGTTTAATTACAAGGAAAATATCATTTTTCCTTATAAAGGACTAATTTCCTAATTATGAAAACAGATCACATATGATTGGGCATAACAAATAATTCATACACATTTATACAATTTAATCATATCCCTTTTTACTATTTAAGGATCTACCAAAGAGTATCAACTTAGTTGTGCTCTTTCACATGAAATGAAATCAACTAATAGTGCAGACCCTTAATCCAAGAAGCTTATATATCATAAAATATAATAAGTTTTGTAATCCCATATCACATGTACATCCCAATTTCCCCCTTAGTGAATTATAATACTTAGTAATATTACACATCTTATGTCATAAAAGTATCACAAGTAAATCAATAATCAACAATCATCAAGTAATTCATTTATCAAAATGGGAGTGATCCACTCACTGAACTTAGGAATATTTCAAGGATTACAAAATTGTCATTACTTCAATATAAACTAGTTTTAATACATCTTCTTTTTCCGACAAAAATACATTTCAAGTAAATGACTCTACATAGTCATCATAACAAAGAGATAATTTATTTAGTAAAACAGATGTAACTTTCTATATGTCTTTCTCCTTTCATCTTTTACAAAATCCATCTACAAAATTGTTAGCATGAGTCAGTTCATATGAACTGAGCATGATAAACACTATAACGTTAAAACAATGTGCTTTTATCTAACTATTTCATAAAAGGAACCCTGCTTTTAATGAAATAGTTTTGAAATCAAAAATAAAATTAACAGAAGGATTTCCCAAAATATTACAAAACCAAGAAGGAGAGAGAAATATCATAGAATCTACAATAAGTATTTTTTAAGTAAGAACTAATCAAATCAACGTAATTAATTCTATCTCAACCATAATTATGAACTCATTACAACCTGTTAGTCATCTAAACAACAATATTTAAGAAAGAAGTAAATCATATTCTAACTTAATCTTAACTTCTCAACCAAGCTTCTAACTTAAGTTCCACAACTCAACTTGTTTCTTATTTAATAATAAGTTCAATGATATAAACAACTACCTTTCTATACTAAGTATATTGTATTAGTATTCAAAAGTTAACAACTTGTATTATAACTAATGATCAAACAAGAATCTGAATATCATTCCATCAAACAATCTTACCTAATTCTAGCTCAACACAAAATCTAAGGATTAGATTGATCAAGAACAAGTCCTAACATTACAGGTAAGAAAATTTTATCCAATCAAGAAATTAGAAACAATACCAACATAATTCAGGTATAAGTTCCTGAAGACCTAAATTTATTTCAGAGTTAGGATCTTAAACGATCAAAACATATCTAACATTCTAGGCTTCCAAAAACAACCATATCTTCATGCAAGTGGTTTCACATAAGCTACCAAAGAAGAACCGAGAAAATCATTTTATACAACACATAAGCTCAAAACTAACCAATCCCTAATTAAGGAAAAGGAGTAGTCATACACACAGATCAGACTGAATCAAGGTTAAGAAAAATCCAAGATAAACACAAGGATCCAAGACAATAAGATCTACCCCAAATAAGAAGGCTAAACCCCACCTGGGTAGTCAAAATTCCACGTGAGAACAAAAGACACAAAAGGAAGAAAACCCAGGTTACCGTGAACAACCCATAACTTCCCAAAAGACTCACCAATTCAAAGGTTAGAACCAAAATAGGGAGAGTATCCAAAAATGGAGTTTACATCCACACAAGAAGAATATTAGGGTTTATTCAAACCTCAAAATCCTCTTAAACATTAATAAGTTAAACCTCAACTTAAAACATTCCATACTACAATTACATGTTTCCTAGGTTAACCCGTGAGGGTATTCATTTCACTTTACTCAACTATGAAAAGGAAGCACATACAAGTCCCTACAATAACTGGTCCAACCGAGAAGGATTTCAATTATGGAAAACAAAGAATAAAAACACTTCTAAACATTCTCCCTTAAAGATGAATGCACTTCCAGTGCTAGACAAGCTTTGAATGCCCAAATAAGATCAACAAAATATTACCTATAGCAACCACATAGCCCAGAATGGGTAATAATAAATGAATCAGTTCAAAGAGAATAGAAACCAAAAGCATCAACAAGTATACCCTCCTATTCATCATCCACAAAATATACAATCTCCAAAAATGGGTTATATGAATGAAACAAAATATTTGATACAATTCCCATTTCATGGTGAGGATACATATATTCATAACCTTGAATAGTACAACTAAATGATTCCAGAAGTAAAATTACAGACATGATATCATCAACCATTATTTTTGGTTTCCAACTATTATCAACAAGAAACTAACCCAAAATGAAGAACACCAAGATTCTCCTAAAACACAGGTGTATATCTTAAACTGCCATGACAAAGTCTCCTATAAAGTTAGTCTCCAACCTTAATAATAAGGAGAGAATTCTAAGCTAGAATCTACATATTTCAACAAAAACTAGTCAACTATTTATGCATACACAATACCCAAACAAGGTATCCATCCAATAGAGATACAAACACAGACTTGTATCAATACCCAAGGAAGTTCTTATACAGATAAGCTAAACACAACTGAAAATCAAACAACCCAGATATCATAATTGATACAACACACACAGTATCATAATGCATCCAAAGAAACCAAGTCAAAAACACCATTGAAGCAAGGAGAAGAAACACAAAACTAGAACCAAAAAGTTTCCAATCAAGAGCAGAGTTATTTTAATGAAGAAATTTAAATAAAAGTAGAAGATTTAAAGAGATAGGGCCTATCATGCCTGATAGAGCTCTTGTCTTCTATTCCTTGTTGTAAATATTCAAGTAGAACTTTGATAGCAAATTTCCATGAAAATTCCAAAGACCAAGCTCTAAAATTTCCCTTTCTTCCTCTTATAACTTCCTTTCTTAATTCCTATTACCATCACCACCATGCAAGGTGAAATAAGCATGCACATATTCAAACTAGAGGTTCAAAAGATGAAAACCACATGCAGAGCTACAAATCTCACAAAAACCAAATGAAACAATGAAAACCGAAAACTACCTTTTTCTCAACATCTCTTATTTCCTAATTTTTTTGCAATGGTTGAGATTAATTAATGTAAAAATGAATGACATAGTCCTTCCTTATTTCCCACCTTTTCCAACTCATTGTTGGCTATAACCAAGTTTAAAACTCCATGCAACTAAACTTTAGCAAAGGTGACAACTCAGTTCCACTAAAATTTCATGCACTCACCAAAATTGGCGGTAACAGGGTGTTTAAAACCTCTTTAATACTTAGATATTGGTGCCACCGAAACCCCTTCATATGTCATCCATGCCATCCCTTTAGGATATTCCATGCCCTTAGGTTAGGTTTATTAAACATTAGATTAGAAACCAACTTAGGTCCTTAGGTAAAGTTTATTAGTTTAGTCTTAGGATATCCTAGTAACAAGACATAGGATTACCCCATTCCATAATCAACCAAAATAATAATATCATCCAAATTAAACTTAGGATAAGATTACAACTTAGGAACTTAGATAAAATTAGGTTCCCCCAATAATTATAAAATTACCAATTCAACATTACCAAATGAAGAATCCAAATGATGTTATTGGATCACTTAAGAAGGGCATGAGTAGAAAAAATCACCAGTGATCCCATGGAAGCCATGGTTCAAAAATATAACATTCTTCCCAAATTTCGGTCAAGATGACCTTGACGTCATAAAATTGAAATCATGCCTTGGATCACTGAAATTGATCCAAGGTATAGTTATCTTGCATCAGAGATCATAAAGACTGAAGCACAAGTTCAAATGCAATAAATACTATGAAAAATTTTAAGCGTAATCAATTTCGTTTATCCACATGCAGTGAACATTCAACATAAAAAGAAATAAAATATCTCATTTTAAATTTAGAATAGACATGGCATAGTTGTATCTATTTGAAGAAGATAACATATTATCTACATCAAACATGATTACTTAGCTCATAAGAGTACATTTTCTTCAAACAAGAATCAAATATCAATGTTTGAAACTTCAAGTAAAGAATTCATCATAGACATCAACCATGTTAGATTCATTAAAATAGTGGGGCTCGAATGACCACTAAAACACTAAACTTTACCTTATCCATTTCATGCAAAACAATGTAAACAAGGTATCTAGGGTTCTTAATCACAAATTAACTGAAACTTGACCATTTAATGTAAATTATTTTAATTTCATTGGTAATATGAATGGAACATACTCCTTATAATATCCATCTGAGTGCTCTTTATGATCCTCCAAGGAAGTGACTTCTACATTCTTCTCACCAAGAGAATACACAACCCCGTGTCTAATTTCATGTATGTTCAATGAATCAAGATGAAAACAAAGAAAAATATATTAAATTATGGAAGATTACCTCCAAAGTTATACCTACATCTAAAAATGCATCAAGATAATTCATGGCTCATATTTTCATTCTAGAACTTGTTTACAATAAAACATGAAAGTAAAATAATTGAGAAAATACACCCAAAACAGACTATCATCAATCCTTCCTAAACCATCTGATTCAATATATTCATAAAAAAGTTATTATTATGTTAAAACACTAGTAGCAAGATTCACATTCTTTGAAAGAACACAAAGAGACTAAAAGATCATTCATGCATACAAAACATTGAAATTTCTTATTCAAATCCACCTTTCTTGACTACTTTTCCAAAATTATAGTCTTCTCTTAACCAATCATGATTTTCTTCATACATCCTTCATCTCCTTTATTTCTCCTTCATTATCCTTGAGATATTATCCTCACTAACTCCTCCTTCATCAAGTTATAATCCCATTATGCCTTTTCTACTCAACCCTAACTAACTTTTGTAACTCCATATGCCCATACATAGCAAGATAGCCTCATTAACATCATTTTCATCATTTATTGACTCATCATAACCTAGGACCTATTCAACATGTCCTGATAAATTCTTAGACCACTTTCACATACTTGAAAAACTAGAACTCTGCCTATACAAGCTTAAGAAATTTGAATTACAAAAAGGAGGGAAAACTTGTAATTTGAAATTTTGAACAACTTGACTCCACTTAACACTTAGAATTATAACCTAGAACTTTTCTCATGACTTTATAACTTATATCCTTTCCCCTAACTCCATAAACATGATTAGAAGGAAATTTTTACATTTTTGTAGCATTTTTCCTTAATGCTCCCTGCATCACCTAAGATCCCGAGAGGCTTAAGGAGACTTTGAGATTCCAAGTAAATCTAAGAGATCAAAATCCTACACTTGATAGACATGTGGTGAGTTATGGTAATTCCCTACAATGCACTAACCATGATCTTAAAATTGACATCCTAACATAGTTTTAAACTCATCTCAATGATGTCATGGGAAAAGTATGAATAAGATTTTTTTTTGTCAAAAGTTTCAGTGCATGAACTCAAAATGAGTAGTGGATAGTGTCATAGAAAGATATTAGATTGAGTTTTGGAGATGAGAATGAAGATATTATGGAAATTTGATTGACATAGTTGTTTGGGATATCCTTATATTTTCACTCCAATGGCACCTAAATAAATCTTTGAATATTTTGGATGGTCTCGAAACCCTTATAGAATATGCTTTCAAGATGCTTCTACCTTTAAGGCCCCTACAAAAATGCATTAACACGTTAATTAAGTTGTAGATCAAATTAAGGAGCTATCACAATGATCCAATGGTGGAAAATTAATCTTCTTAGATAATTGGAAGTTTCTTGCTCAACAATTCTCCTAATTTTTAGGGATACGAATTTGTTCTCTACATGGATCCTCATTTTTCGCTTCCACATAAGCCACTTTTAAGCCAAATTTATCTTGATTCTAAGTAAATTTTGTGTTTCTTTCCATATTAATTTGGCAAGAGTGATCCAAGAACACTTTTATATCCTCTCATTGGTGGATGATTTGTCTTTAACTAGTGCTAATAAATGGGTCATTTTTGGCCTTTTATTTCCTTTGAGAGAATATTATAAGAACCTTTTCTATGAAAATTTTCAAAGGAAATTGTATAAAGTGGAGAAAAAACTCTCCATAATAATCTTTTGGCTATTAAGAAAACTTGGATGTCTTGTTTAAGGATTTATGTTTCCAAACTTTATGACAAATTGAATAGTGAAAATATTTATTAGTCCAAAGATCAAATACTATAGGATGTTGATAAAGTTATATGATTATTATCATAAGTCTTAGATCATGTAGATCATTGTTTGGTAATTGGCTTCCTATTTATTTTGTTTAGATATATATATAAGTGCTATGTTACAAAATCCTTGTAATTCCGCATGTTTTGTGTATTTTGAAATTATCCTAAAATTAGCATGTTTAAATATTTTAGTATTTTGTTTTGATGAAAATTAAATGGTATGTGTAGGATAATTTAATTATTTTTCTAAATTTATGGTGGAATGTGTAGTAATTATGTATATTCTTTTCTAATTATGTTTTCACTAACTCATTTAAAAAAAAAAAATGGCAACTCCTTTCCTAATGTATTTAACCATTGATCATAGTTCATTTGATCATTTTATTTTTTAACATTTTTATTCACATCCATATGTTAGTGAAATCTCACTTTATACTTACAAATTATTCAAGATTTCAAACTTTATAACTTTGGATGTATTTTTATAATCTTTCATTTGAAACACTTTTATGGTCATGAGATTTTTTTTAGATAAGAAAAAAAAGTTTGGTTTTAAACAGGGACAAAAAAAATCCATACATAGTGGAAAAAGTTTTCAAAGACAAAAAAATAAATAAGGCCATGAAGGCAGAGTCAAAATTACTTGATAACAGGCCCACACACAGATGGGCCAAAATAGAAGAGTTTGTAAATTCAATGATTTTTTTGGACCCAAAAGGAGGAAAAAAAAACCAAACAACAAAGGGCAACAAAAGCTACGCAATTAGTTCACTGATTGCCCTTCTACATGATCTAGTGCTTAGAACTCCATCCCTTCTACTAGCCACCTTGATAATGGCCATTTTTGGTTGGTTAACAACTATGTTATCCATCGAGTCTCAACCTACTCATCCCTCTGTTCCTTTCTTTCATTGGAGTCAATAAGCATACCCGAGCTATCTCCGTTTCGATTCCTCATGCCGATGAGCTCAACATCAACTTTATCTTGATTTTTCCCTCCTTAGTAGCAACTTGATCCTATAAAATATGAATTTTCTTTTATTTCATAAAAATCAGCTTGGATACCCCTAATGGTTTTGTTCTGGGAATCAATATGTTGATGGCAATATTTTAGCTCTTGAATGAGGTTTTTGTTGACAGTGAGAATGGTGTCATTGGTGGTCTCAGCCCTCATAATTATAGCCTCCCAATAAGCAAGTTCCTAGGCCCTTTTGGTGGAATTATCATCTAGATTCTTGATACCCTTTTTGAGATTACACAAGGCATCAACAATGCCCTTATCCGGGTCAATCACTTTCTATTTCTTAATTTTGTTAATGTGGGAGGCTAGGGTTTCTTGATCTGAATCGTGATCATTAACAGGAAAGGGATGGACATTTTACCTCTTTGAACCATGAGGAGGATGAGACCCTGGTGGAGGGGGATATCCATCTTTTCCTTCTTAAAATCCTCGATGGTCGAGAGTAGCAATCGATAAAGAAAATAAGCGAGGCTCATAGACTGATCCCGATGGAAAAGATTGAGAATAGATAAATGATAGGTAATTTTTTCGAAATTTCCCTTCAAGGGTAAAATACTTCATGATAACCATGCAAACATCAGCCCACCTATCCGGAAAGCAAGTGTGGGAAATCCCATCGTCGTAAGCAATGATTTTTCCCCACCTCAAAGAAAATCACAATTTCATGCTTCTTCCTAGTTTTGTCTTTAAAAATTTTGAGGCCCTCCATTTTTAACCCAATAACTTTATAAATTTATTCCTCCGAGACATCAATATGAACCCCACAAAAATAAAAACTACCATCCTTCAGGTAGTAGAAAATTCAACAGATATGATAGGGTCATTACCTTTGAGCCTTCGAATGAATTTAGTAAAACCCCTTTATGCAACAATTTCCATAGACCTGTGTCATTTTTGAGATGGAGAAAATTGGTGGGCTCCATTCTCACCCTATCACCCCCCATGAAACCTATAAAAAACACCTTCGCAGAGTCGAGAGATACACTGATCCAAGAAACAAGTGAAATTGACAAGGTTGGTTTTCCAAAAAGGAAAGTCCTTTCATAATCCCAAGCGTGTGAACTAGGGTTTTCATCAAAACCATTCTTCCTACATTGCATCATCATTAATGATATTATTCACATGACTCCAAGGATTACGTGTCCCAATCCACATCTCCAAATCCACCATGTATATACCTTTATCTACCAACACATCCGTTGGTTTATTCCCCGCACGATAAGAGTGTTAAATGCTCGCTTGATCAAATGAAGCAAGGATGGCATGTGCCTCCATAATAAAATTATTAATTTTCCAGCCACACTTTCTACTATCCTTGAGAGAATTAATGACACACACTAGTTCACCCTCAATAATCATATTTTTTAATCCTATGTCACGACAAAGCTTAACTCCCAAAGTATAACTCTGGACTCCACTACATTTTTCGATTGATTTCCTATACGCCCGCATAGCTACCAATGTAAATACCTTTATGGTCATAAACAAGACCCCCTCCTCCAATCAGTTTATCAATAACATGATTCGACCCATCAAAGTTTATATCAAGCTTCCATCCGACAATTTGATCCATTTGAAAATACATTTTGGATTTTCCTTAATGGTGAATTAGGATTCAACCTCTAAGTTCCTAATCACATCCATCTCCCACTTCAAGTACAATTTTACCTATTTGGATTTAAGGATGCTAGAGTTATCCTTAAGATACCATAACACTTTGTCAGAAAACCATGCTCAAGCTAACTGATTTGTTCTTGAAAATCTTGTTATTACGTTCAATCCAGATTCCCTAAAAGATGTGAGGCAAGGCCATCTTCCAATTTTTTGTAACCATGTCATTCTAAAAACTACTTAGGTAAGAGAGCCACATCACCAAGGAGGACCCACTGCACATTGAAGATACCCAGGATCACTGCAAAAACTTGAAAAGAGAAAGGGCATTCTAGAAATAAGTTCCTGATAGTTTCTTCATTGTCCTTACACAACCCACATCTATTAATAATGATCATTCCCTTCCTTCTTAGATGGTCAATAGTAAGGATCTTACCTTTGATGACTTCCCGGAAAAAAATTGATCTTAGGGATAAGATGTTTGTTCCAAACCTTCCTCCAAACAACATTTGAATCCATATGGTCAAAGTTTGTCAAATATCAGATTTAACCTCATAATCCCTAGTATCAGTGAGTCTCCAAACAAGCTCATCCTTGAAACTATTAAGAGGGATATGAAGATCCCTTAGTTTCCTATTTAACTCATGAAAAGGTTGGATATCCCCATGAAATAAAGGAGGGGGAAGGATAGGGGACCATATGCATTCATCATCCCAATAATTACACACAAGATCTCCTTTCTCATCAGAGTAGAAATTCCAAAGTTCCCTCCAAGGATTTCTCAAATTTAGGGAAACATCCTCCACCCAAGGGTCCTCCCATAATTTTATTTTAGAGCCATCTCCAAGGTTCCATTTGCACCCTTTGATAACAAAATTTCCTAGTTTGACACATGTTATTCCAGAAAATAGAACCTCTCGAAAGCACCAAATCATTGAATCCAACATTTCACCAAAGGGCAGCAAATATTTCACTTTCAGAATAGTCACCTAGATACCAACTTCTTTATGAAGCCTTCAACCAACCTTAGCAACGAGGGCATGGTTCATAAAATTGATATTTGTAAGACCTAAAAACCCTTATCCTTGGATTGGGTAACCTTGTCCCAAGAAACCAGAGGGAGTGTATTTTTATTCTTAGATCTATTCCATAATAACCTTTTCTGAATCCCTTCAATGGCCTTCTTGAATTTGATTGGAAGAATAAAGATGGAAATTATAAACAAAGGAATACCTTTCATACTACTATGAAGAAGTTGAGATTTTACATCTTGAGAGAGAAGGGAACCTTTCCAAGAGGCCAAATTCTTATGAAATTTATCTAAGAGAAGATTCCACGCACCTTCATCAAGTTTACTCCCAAAGAGAGACATTCTTAAATAGGAATCAGGAAGGATTTTGATAATACATTCTAGGATGGTATTCAATCGATATGTTGATCCTTTCCAACATTTATGAGGAAACAATAGCTTTTCCTGAAGTTGATTTTCTGCCCTATAGCCCTCACATACTTCTTAGTGATGCCTTTGATAGTCCCAACTTCTTGAACAACAACTTGACCCAGAAGGACCGTATCATCAACAAATTCCTACAGACATTTATTTTCTATACCACTATCCACCTTAATCCCTTCCATGTGACCTTCTCTCTGGGCTTTAAGGCATAATGTGCACAAAGTTTCAACAACAATTATATACAAGAAGGGGGATAAAGGGTCTCCTTGTCTCAACCCCCTTTCATCTTTGAAAAAACCATTGGTTTTACCATTTATTATAATCGAAAATCTCGGATCCATAATACAAGATTGAATCATTTTAATGAAATGAGGATTAGTTCCTAGCTTAGAGAGAAGAGATTACAAAAATCCCAAGTAATTCTATCATAGGATTTTTGCATGTCCAACTTTAGAATCATGGATTCCCTTCCAGAAAGTTCCACATAATGAATAGTTTCATGAATTGTAATAATATTATCCAGAATTTTTCTACCAGGCACAAAAGCCCCTTGGTTGGGATAAATGAAGCTACCAAGGGTCTTCCTAAGTCTAAAGGCCAAAATTTTAGAGATGGGCTAGTACATGGTATTACATATACTAATTGGTCTAAAGTCCCACTTATCCTTAGCCCCAGGTTTTTTGGGTAAGGTTAAAAGAAAAGTATGATTACTCTATTTAAGTAAGTAGTTTGATTAGAAAATTTCTTAAACAATAGAAACCACATCAGTATTAACAATATCCCAATATATTTGGAAGAAAAAATTTAGAAATCTATCTACGCCATGACTTTTATCACCTTCCATAGCATCCAAAATAGATTTGATCTCCTCTTCATCAGGGATAGCAATGAGCTCCTGATTTTCATCAGGACTAATAGTAGGTTCAAAGAGGTTAAGGATTTCTTCCTTAGTAACATCATTACTAAGAAGCTCCTCAATAATTTTTTTGAAAAAAGAAACAATGGTAGAAGAAATATCACCTGTCATCATTCGTAATATCCCCATTACCTTTCTTGATCTCTTAAATACACATTTTATTAGATTTAACAGTAGAGGAGAGATGAAAAAATTGGTGTTTTGATCCCCCTCCTTAAGCCACGTGATTCTCGATTGTTGCTTCCAGTAAACCTCTTCCGATGTAGGATATTTTGGTAGTCGAAAGAAGGGTCTTTTCTTTTGGATTTTCCTCATGGCTCCACCCTCCATGTTCCATGTTTTCTTCAAGAATCTTGAGATCCTCCACTATTCTAATTTTTTAAAGGAAAATGTTTCCAAAAATTTCCTTATTCCATACTTTCATATTATCTTTTATATTTTTGAGCTTTTTTAGCCACCACAGAACATACTATTACCTCTCACTTAAATGTTCCACAAGTCTTGAAGTCTATGTTCTTAATCAAGGTGATTAGTCCAAATCTTTTCAAACATGAAGGGATGACCAACCATGTGAAATATGACATCTGTTTTGAGGATTAATGGATTATGTTTTAACCCAATCCTATGAAGGGTGGAGAGAGTAATGTTGTTACTGAATCCACTAAGTACTGGAAAAAAACTGATCCAATCTTATTTGAATAAGATTATCCCCCTCTCTCCTATTGGACCAAGTGAATTTGGAACCACTAACATTCAGATCAATTAAGGCTTTCCAACCCATGAAATTACCCAAGTCCTCCATACTTTTTGTGAGGACATTAATACCCCCTTTATTTTCATAAGGGATGAGGGGCGTATTAAAGTCTCCACCAATAATCCAATTTAAATCATTAAACATTCTTATAAAAGTGGTCATTTTCTCCCATAACTCCCTTCTTCTTAGAGGTATTGGGAGTATAGACATTTGATAGGATAAACTTATTTCTAGATCTGACTTCAAGTAAAACAAATAGCTAAATGGTGTTGACTATTGATGAGAGGAAATCCTTCCAGTTTATCCCTTTTTCCGCATTCAAAAAAATCTTCCGAGGCTCTAGCAGAAGGTTGACAGTGAAATCCAGAATATTTCCAAAAATAATCCTGAAAATCCTTCATTCTCACATCATTCATCTTAGTTTCTTGTAACATTAACACGTCTAGTTTCTTTTTCTCTTTTAAATCCCTCAAAATCCTATGCTTATTGGGTCGATTTAGGCCCCTAATGTTCCAGGAGATGAAAATAATTTATGATGAGAGGTTTTCTTACCCAACACTAATGGTTTTTATGACCCTCCATGATATATTTCTTTGTCTCTTTATCCCTTTTTTCCTTCTTGAAGGCCATCCCGGGATGCCTTGTTTGCTCCTACATCTTCCTTAGATCTGGTTCTTGATGTTGAAATCTGTTTAAGGGATGGCCTAGAGTTAGAGAGGAGAAAATTTGAGCTCACCTTAAATGAACTCTCTTTCACCACATCATCCACCTTCTTACTTACATCCGTATCTTCTTTCTTACATTTTATCTTCTTTTCCATTTCTTCATCAAGCTCCTATCCCCATTATGCATCCTCCACTACAATAGATATGTCCTCCAGATTTACATCTAACATTTGATACATATTTCTCACCAGTAGAGCTTCCTCTGGTCTCTGAGAAAAGAAAATTGCATCCAAAGAGTCTGGGACTATTGAACCCACTATACTATCCTCCTGAAAATCTCAAAAAACATTGTATCCTCATTATTCCTAGGTTCTTGGGTCACCTCACTATTTCTGACCTTATCCTTCCCTTCCTCATTAGTTTTCTTGTCCTATACTTCTAGAGCAAGTTCCTTGGGCTTTTCTATCTATCGTCATTCAGGATTGACCTTCAATGGTCCACTATCATTTAATTGCATTGGTCCCTTTCCCTTCAGATCCTCCTTACTCTTAGTCTTCTTAAGCTGAGCTTTAATAGTAGCCTCCTCTTTATATTTGGGACAAGATTTGATATTATGTCCTACTTTAAAGCAAGAAAAACACATAAACGGAGAAAACTCATACTCAATATTTTGGGTATGAATACCCCATGGTGCTTTGATCTCAATGCTTCTTGGTAAAGGTGTTTTAGGAGTGACATTAACATAGAAACATGCAAAAAGAAGCCTTGTTCTAGCACAGGTAACTAGATCAATAATGACTAAGGCATCAATGGCCTTAACTATCCCATGAAGGATATCCAAGTCCCAATATTCCAACAAAAGGCCAAGTAGCTCGAACCATACAGGATATTATTTAATGAAAATCTCCAAAGGATTGAAACCTGACACCCACTTTTGAACCAAAACCACAACACGACCCATGAACCAAGGCCCCCTACAATAATCCTTAAGAAATCCTCCTCCAGAGACAAATGAATCACAAAAATGCATTAGCATAAGCCACAACGTCCATCGCCCCCTTAGGCATCCATTTCCTATTTTCCCATTTCCTGAAGTCTTCAATATTGGGTCTACTACTAGGAATCTTGGCCATAATGGTATTACCCATAGAAGACCAAACACAATTGCCTAGAGAATCTCGTATTTCTAAGAAAACACCTTTTTAATTAAAAATAGGGGAGAGATTGATGGAATGTACTTATTTTACTGGTTGACCCACCACACACCTCTCCCATGTTACAGAGGGGCCCTTGACTAGATCCACCTTATCCCTTTCCATAGTTAACTGAGCATCCTTCCTTCCCTCTTGTAGATGCTCTATGTGATCCTCTACTCTAGGATCCCTCTCGCATTCCCACCTAAAACCAAACTCGAAAACTCCCATTCCTACACCCACTCCTTCCATTCTCAAACTAATTTAGAATGCATATAGATTATGGTCATGAGATGAATTATCATATAGATGATGGATATATTTATTATTATCATGTGTTTGAGTGAAATTATTTCCCATTATTAGGTATATTTATGAATATATTTCTAATGATAGTAAATTTGGTGGGAATTAATAGTCATTAGGTTGTTTGTCTGGGTGTTCTACATTATATTTGAATCATTTTTGTTTGAAATTATTTAAGGTTTATGTGGGTCTCTCCCCTATCTATAAAGATCCCGAAGAGTCAAAGGTTAACCACCCTCCCATTTTTTCCCCTTAAGTCTTCCATTATAGGTGAAGAATAAATTCACTACAATGACTTATCTTGCTATATTCACTCATGTTAACCTCGGTAAATATTTGGGAGCCAATAATACCAATATTAGGAATCACCATTATAACTTGAAAATGAACAATATAATAATAACAATTCTCAATGCCTTCATTTTTAAAAATCTAAATCTCATCAACTAAATTTGTAAAAAATTATATGTATTTATCCCTTGATTATAATTATTCCATAAAACTATGGAATCCTATTTCTAATTATTTTGGGGAAAGTATCATAGAAGCGCCACAAATCTGTTGGTTCAAAGAATGCACAGTGAATGATGCAAGATGTGAATTGTTTCAAGATAAAACAAAGAAAGCATACAAGACTAAAAATAATGAAAATACAAGAGAGATAATTTCAATAACACAAAAATAGATCCAAATCAATATAATCAAGTACACCTAAGAAAGCATATCCCATGAGTGTAGGGAAACTCCTAGTTAGGTAGAATATCCCGAGTAGGATAATATCAATGAAGAGAGGAAATTAAATCCTACACTAACATAAAGGATCATGAAATATATGCATACACAATATTTATAGGTATGTACTTATGAGAATCAAAGCAAGGTTAAGTAAGAGACATTTTTGACATCAGAGGATATAAAGTAAATAATGTGATATTTGTATTAAATATATTGGACTCATAAATCCATTATAATAATTCACGTCTAAAGGTGCACAATTGATACCTAGTTCTCAAAGTAGGATGAATTATGGATTTTATTTATATATTATTATAAATAAAGAATAAGAAGACACCAAAGCATTACAAACAACACATATGAACACAAAAATGCAAATTCACATAAAATTATAGGTACTTTACAAGAGGGAATCATTAGGATAAAATAAAAAAAAAATTGTTATTGGCTAATCACTACCAAAATTCAAAATTATTATGATGAAACTCATAATATCATTTTAAATCATACCCATATATTGGTAAATCATAATGTGCATAATAGTAATATATCCTAAGTACATACGAATCTATCATAAATTTGACAAATAAGAAATGGTTGATACAAATACAACCTACTTCTAGTCCACAAAAATGGATAGATTCACCACTTCAAAAGTGAATATTTGTGTCATAAATATATAAGGAGTGGAAAATAAAATCAAAATTATCTTAGAGTTTATATATCAACACATATGTTTCAACAAAATATTTAATAATAATCGGGTCAATAAAAACATAGGGATAAAAAGAGATTAATTCAATGACATAAAAAGGGGCTCAAATATGTGTACTTGGTAATAACATGAATTCATTAGCCAAAAAATCTATATCAAATTTTAGTGAAGAGGAATGAAGATAGACCATCATAGAAGAGGTTCCCTACAAAATAAAGTAAAATATAAGGATAAAAAAGAGATCATGTCTTATCTCTAGTATCCTATCTCTATAATATGCACGGCATTAATGATCATTCAACCTTAAAAATTCACTAATGAGAGGATCATAAACTTACTTAGATATTATATATATCACATATAAAATATAAAGATGATGTATGTGGTCTATTAAACACTTCCACATACATTTATAATGTAGATCACACTAAATTAAGTAGATTACAATAATGATTAATTTCAAATATGAATCATTTGTTTATATTATAGTGTGAAGAATTTATCAGAATGAAAATAAATTCATAAATACTTAATGAATTAAATAAAAATGAATGATTAATACCATGTCCATTATGGTAATAGATTCTAGTCCAACTATATATATTGAGATGAAATTTGCATATTCTATAAGTTTTTATATACATTTCAAAGTAATGAAAGAGATAAATATATCATACATTACTTATTATGTTAAAACGTATTCTATGTACTAGAATACAATAACACACATAATGAATGTAAATTATAACTATTATAAAAATTTAGTGTAGATAATTAATAGGAGGATTTTATAACTTTTCCAAATTTATTTGCACAAATAATGTTATTTAATTACAAAATTACAATTCTATTGTGTTTCATAATAAACCAATACATTATATGAATTATTGACAACACACCACTACAAAGAATTATCTATAGAATTATAAAGAGAAAACAAAGACTCTTAGAAGATACAAATTGAAACAAGAAACATTATAATGTGCATAAAATATCAATATGAAGTGAAATATCATAAATTTATAAATTATACTATGAAATAGTGTAGGATTGACATATTAAACTCGGGATCCTTTTATATTTATAATTTAGAGGAATAAAAGATAAAATTTACTAATGAAAAGTATGATATACTAGGCATATTTATTCAAGGATCTCTTTAAGGAATATTGAGATAAGTGGAAATAAAAATGAATCCAATAGATCTAGTCGTAAGAATTGTTTCTTAATTGGAGGAATCAAAATAAAATTATAATCACATTACCATCAAGAACAAAAAAACATGTGAAATCATAAATAAATTAGGATGAGGTAATGTCAAGTGGAATAATACGTACATAATCTATTTCATGTGAAATACACATCATAAATGTGCAAGTGAGGATTACTAAAATTAATTTAAAGGTGTTTTTTTATAAAACTTGGTAGTGGATTAACATGCATAAATAATTGGATAATCCTTCAATTAGATTATAACTCTTTTATCATTCATTCAACCTAACATTATTGCATATCTTGAAACATTACAACATTGTCTCATTCTAAAACACATTCCTTTTATTTTAAAAAGAAAAATCTTATTTTTTTCAAATCATCCCATTAGTTTTGGATCCCTATGCACCACCATTTCATTATGAAGGGGCATTGTTAGTGCAAATCAGCAACACCCCTAAATGACCTTCAGATCTGCAAGTGAGAATTGGGTCATTTAGTGTGATTGCACAACATGGAATATTTTCCCCAAGTGTAAGACTTGTAAAAATGTGAAAAAAACTCTCAGATTGAAGGTGGTTCCTCTACTCCTACGATCGATGTATGCATGAAATTTGCAGAGTTTTAACTCAAAATTCTACTCTAATTCTCGCAAGGAGATAAGGAT
Organism: Taxus wallichiana var. yunnanensis; assembly: GCA_018340775.1. Classification (NCBI taxonomy): domain Eukaryota; kingdom Viridiplantae; phylum Streptophyta; class Pinopsida; order Cupressales; family Taxaceae; genus Taxus; species Taxus wallichiana. Next base: position 133,634,500 of record CM031234.1, read on the forward strand.
AGAAAGAAAATAAGATAAAACTAAAAGCGATAAGGTGATACACCAAAGGAGTGGTGAACATTTATTTCTACAGATTGACACAGATTATAAAAAATGAAACACAAATCATGCACAAATTGCTAAAAATGTAATGAAGGATCAGGATAGAGAAAACAACACAAGAAAGGATTGAAAATTCATTCACAGAGCTTGCATTGTCATTTCCATTTTTAATACAGTGCATTACAACAGAAAGGAGGTAAAAAACATGTTATAGTCCTAAAAAGGTCTGATATTCCACAAATTCACTTTCCAGGGTGAAGGAGGGAGCCTGTAGAACATAAAAATGTCCAACCCTTTACAAAAGAGCCAAATCTAGCTTTTAACAATGAAAACCGAGTTCAAGAAGGAGAAACATGGGAAAATTGAAATGAATGATTCAACCACTGACCAGATCCATCAAAAATAGCATGGGTACCCTTAAAAGTTCATTCCCCAAGATTTTTGACCATGTTGGAGAAGAATGGAAGCCATACTACATTAAAAATGGTGGTTGAATGTCGGTTATGCTCTTTTCCCCATGCTAAAGGCATTTTTTCATTTTTTTCTCTCACTAAAATCCACCAAAAATAAAATTTAAGATTGCATCATGTAGAGGACTTCCATAGCTTTCCAATGACACCAAAATTGAGAAAAACGAGATCTGGATCAAAATATATGCCCCTCTGAAGATTTAGGGCAAAACTGGGGCAAAAATCAGGTCGGCGGGCCGAAACCTAAAATTTTTCCCCTTTTTTTGAATTTGGGAAAAATTCCCCAAAAATCTCTGATGCCCCACCACTCCACTACCACATGGCACTTCCTCATTCATCTGTGGGTTCAAATGGCCATTTTACCCTTTGATTTTTCATTGGGAAAATTTCCCAACTTTTCCCCACGCTCTGCTATCCCGGTGACACGTGTCACTTCCTCATTGGTTGGCGGGGATGCGCTTCCAATTTTTCCTTTTCCACCTTGGCAGGATTTCGGGTCAGATTTTTCCCTTGCGCCATTTTGACCACTTTGGAAAATTTCACCAAATTCTTCCACGCCTCCGACTTCTACCGATGCGTGGCACACTTTGATTTGGCACGGGCCTTAATCAATTTTCTTTCTTCCGTGGGCCGCATGGAAAATTTTTCCCTTTGCGCCTCTGACTACTTTGGCAAAAAGATAAAATTTACTCCGTGCCTCTAACTATCACCTCCGGCTAGACACGTGGTGACATCCTATTGGTCTTCAAGCCTTCGGGCAAATATTTCTCCTTCTGCCCCCGCCAAGCCCTTTGGAAAAAAATTTCAACTTATCCTGTCGGCCCAACCTGCCGCTACGTGGTGCTTCCTCATTGGTTGGCGTGGGCCTCAAGCCATTTCTTTTCCTTTTCACCCCACCCACTCTTTGGTGATTTTCCAACTTATCCCCGTTGACCTACCATTCCGTCCTGCCACATGGCGCATTCCTATTGGTCGCAGGCCTTCCTAGGGAAATTTTCCTCAAAAACTCCGTCGAGCCATAACTTGAGAAACACAAGAGTTAGGAGGAAAATTTTACCTTCTCGAAAAGGTGAGAAAAATCCTATCTCGATGGGATTGTTTCAGAATCTTTGAGTACCTAAAGCATGCTAAATTTCAATTAAGTTCCACCAAAGGATAAGAAGGAGGAGTTAGCCAAAAGTAAGCATGGGCTTATTTTTGATAATAGGAATACAATAATAAAAATTAAACATATATAGGTTCTAGACTATGTAATTGAATTTATTTTAATCGCTATGATGATATTTGAAAAATTCCTCCAAATTTTAATTATGATGGTGATATTTGAACCAAATTTATATAAAATCACATGGTACTAAAAATTTATGGTTTGAAAGATATCCCCATAAAACTTTGCCATTGTTTTGTACTATGTGAAATTTAAAATTGTAATACTTTTGCAGAACTTTACTTGAATTATATGATTCAATAATATTTTTGAGAAATTATGGTAGCACCACATGTAACCTTCTCATTCTCATATTATCTTAGTTATGTATAGTATATATTTTATTTGCATACTTTGAGTCCTTGACATTAATTCAATGTTATGAAGTGTTTCCTAATCTCATGGATCCATTTTTGTAGTTTCTAATCTCTTAGAGGGATCATAAATTTTCTATATTCCTCTTGGTAATCATGATTTTCGAGTATTGTGACACATATCACAATATTAGATACATACATCCACATGATAACTTGAAATTTCATTGTGTTACTTGACAACCTCACTTTTTTGGGACAATTATATTTTTTCGTGAGGAAAAATCATGTGGCCTATAATAAAAAATTGTTCTTCTTACCTTCTTCACCAACCTTTCATGTCGTATCTCACTAGTGCCTTTAAAAATCATGAGGAGATATATTTTTAATTTCCCATATTCCATTTGCATCCTTTTTTAATAATTTTATATTTTTTAGCAAAACATTCCAAAAGGTAGACCCATAAGGAAACTCATCAGAAATAAATTTGATATTATTAGAATGGTTCAAAGACTTGGATTTAATAACATTTTCCCAAGGATGAGATTATTTTAATAGCCTCCACCCCATTTTGGCTATGAGGAATTTTTTTCATAATCTATATGTTTTAGATTTCTAGTCCACCCATGGATTTTGGGAGACAAACTCTATCTTAGGCTTCAAGGGAATACCTAGTATGCTCTTCCACCTAGTCCAAAGAAAATTCTTTTGGATTTTCTTAATCTTATCCAAAATATTTAAGGGAATCATAACTAGAGACATTATTGATAGGAATTTTTTTAGAGTGTTCTTGATGAGGATACATTTACCCATTTGTGAAAGAACAAATCCCTTCTAACCAAAAAGATTATTTTTAAATATATCAAGAGGGAATTCCACACTTTCATAGGAATATTTCCAATAAAGAGAGGCATTCCAAGGTAAGAGGTGGGAAGAGGTTTAATGATGCAACCTAATATTTTGAAAATATTTTTTCTATACCAAGGATTGTGTAGGAAGAATGTTGAGCTCTTATCATAATTTATCAGTTTTCTTGAATCCATTTCATTTGTAAAAAACAAGAATTATCATATTTTGGATTCTTGAATTGAGGAAAATATTAAAAGGAAAGTATCATTATAAAATTATTGATAATAAATAGTAAGTTCTTAGGAGGAAGGATTGAATACCTTTAAATCACCCAAATATACTTAGTAATAGTCATGCTCAAAATTTCATCCATAAGGATTAAGAGAAGAAGAGAGAGGATCCCTTTATCTTAGACCTTTGATGTTGATGATAAACCTAGAGGAGTTCCATTTATAAGGATAAATAATATAAGTGTTGAAATGAAATGTTTTTATTAAGTTCTTGAATCGATATCAAACCCAAATTCTCAAGTACCCTATCAAAAAAGTGCTAAGAGACCTAGTTGATGGATATTTTCATTTACAACTTGATAATCATTCCAACATTTTTACTTTTGTCTATTGAGTTGATAGTTTCATGAAAAATACTATACCATATTGAATTTATATACCATTGATAAAGCCACCTTACTCGATGGGAAATTAGGTTGTAGGAGGGGCTGCATTCTAATGCTTGGTGTCTTATTGAAAAATTTATAGAGCATATTTGAGAGGATGATAGGCCTTAAGTATTTTAATTCCTTAGCATCAGGGTTCTTGAGAATAAAAATAATGAATTTATGTTAATATATTTTAGAAAAATAGCCTTAGAGAGAAATGTATTCACTGCAAATAAGAGATAATATTTACAAATTTAACAATACATTTGAAAAATTATGGAAGTAAAACAGTTTAGACCAGATGATTCATCATCATTGAAAAAAAGACAATATTTTATAGTAAGGTGAGGAATCCCACATTTTGAAATCTACATCAACCCATATAAATTATAATATAATTTCCCTAGGTACATAGACATTTAGGTTACAATCAAATTTAAATTAATATTGAAGATCAACATAAAACCACCTTTAGAACTAAGTAAGGTGATGAATACCACATTTTGACATTTCCATCAACTCATATAAATTATATTATCATATCCCTAGGTACATATATTTTTAGGTTATAATAAAATCAAAAATGATCCGAATACTAACATAAAATGACCTTTAGAACTAAGTAGGGCATACATATCTATCTAAAAATTAATTTTGGTCTTAAAATTCTAGAGTAACTAACATGTAATGAGCCAAATTTTTCTTAACTTATTACAAAAATAGTTGAGGTATATTTTGTAGATATTATAGTCAAATATTGATGAGAAGAGTAACACCCTCATGACCTCGATGAAGCATTTCCATAAATTTAAAAATATAAGTTCCACCTTAATTATGGAAAATACATATATATGTCATAACTTAAGGAAATTAGAGGGGAATCATCTATAGATGAGAAATCAAGGTCTAACCCAACAAAATTCAAGAAATAATTAACATAACTCATCACACACCTATTTCTAACATTTTAAATTTGTTATAACATTTTTATTTTATTTAATGGTTCATTATTATGCTAGTCTTTCAAACATATACTATCCCCACAAAAAAAAAAAAAAAAAAAAAGGTACTAAATTAGAAAGGAATAAGGATTTTTAAAACCAAAATCCCACACATAAATCCTAAATGTACCTATAATATGACCTTCTTCACCTAAAACACCTCTCATCCTTTATATCTACTTTGCATCCATTTTCTAAATGTTTTCTTACGAGTATGGGAAGTGGATATAACATGTAATATATTACATTTGTTTCTTTATAAATTTTGAGTATGCTTGGTTGTCTATCTATTTTTCCACATATTAGCTGCAACATTGTATGTTATATAAAACCATATATGTTATAATACACATTACCCTCTTTATTACTTATTTTCCATAATAATCATCCATAGTACTTGTATTTTGAAATGAATGACAATCCTCATGGAATTTCAATTACACATAATATTCACTGAAAAAGTAGCCATAGATAAAATTATTTTCGGTTGAATTTCCTCTCCTCTAATACCTACCAAATGAAACTCTTTGGATGTCATATATAATAAATATGTACTTTTCATTAAGGGTGTGGAAAGATCCCTTGCGCTTAAAGACTAATTTCACAAATTAAATTATGATTTGGCATATAAATATATAATATCATTAATTATAAAAATATCTACTTAAAAACCAACTCTAAGTATGTATTTGTGGATTTTATAGCCTTGTTTCATTGGTAATAACTAAGAACAAAAGGTAGAAAGATCAAAATTGTGACCAAATTATGCTATCAAGGATTTTCAAATGGTCATGTGAAACAAAGTATCAAAGATTCATTTGAATTCACTTTCTTAGAATATCTTGATATCATTAAATTCTTTGAAACAAAATGTTTTAGATAAAAAATATTAGACACTTCATGTGCAATTCCAATCATATTCCATTTTATGTGCATGCATGTGAGAGAACTAGTCACATAGTATTTTGAATTTACTCAATTTCTAATAATGCATTCATAAATATTTTTCCCTATATAGGGAAAAATTGCATTGAGTAGTAAGTGACATGTAAGAAAATTAGATTTCATTTCTACATATACAACTTATTGTTAATATACCCTAGAATAATTCAAGTATACAAGAAAATATTTTAGTGGGGTGTATTTTATAGCAATTATCATAGGAGATTCACATATGAGTCAGTGGCTTAACACATTGATTCATATTGGGGATTTTAAAACTAACTAAAATATTCCCAATATATTTCCCTATATAGTGGTATAAGGGTTCAAAGATAACATTTTTAAATTAAATATTGGGGTAAGATATATAGGAACATTCCTTTCATTTTTAAGGAGAAGTGATATAAGTTATGCATCCTTAATGGTCTACTTGTAGACACAAAAAAGTTGGTGTAGATATTCAAATTTGGCAATTTACCCTTTTGACACCGCTAATTACAATTTTGCTTCATGAATATGTAGTGCCCACTTCCCTTTGACACCTTTTGATATTGATCATGACACTGTCAACTATATTATGGACATTATTATAGTTTTGATTTAGTATGATGTTAGATATTTGATCATGGATTATTGTTGACTTTGATTCTTATATGATGCATGATGATTATTAGAGACACTTTATATGTTGATGATGTTATACTGTTGGACATGGTTATATGATGGATGTTGTTTGGACTTGTAATAATTGAATATTTTGATTAGACCTAGAAATGGAAAATTATTGGATGATGATATAGTTGTTGATAAAACTATAATGATATTGTTAGATTGCTTTGATGTTGTTGTGATTCATATATCTAGATGATTTTGGAAATTTAATTATATTTATATTATTTTAGACGTTCTGATATGGCCATGAGGCGAAGGAGGTATTTGTGTTTTACAGGTTAAAATATCATAACAAACATCAGGGGATTGGAGACCAACCACATTGGAATTCTAGATGAATTCAACAAGGTCACCATGGCAACTAGTTTTGTTTGTGTGTGTGTTTGTTAGTGTTAGGGATTCCCATGGGGGATCACCTTTAAATGTGACCAAGGGATTTTATGTGTTTATTTTATTTTGTCCCTTTTTTTATGTTTGCATGTGTTTATTTTGTGGTGCACTTACCCCTTTCATTATTTATTTAATGGTGTGTAAATATTGTGAGTAATCATATTGTTTAGTTAATTAATTAAAATATGTCATAAGAATGTAATTAATAGAGTTGTTGGCCATGTTTTAAAGTGTTGTAAGAATGTGTAAGTAATGTGTAAGTGATGTGTAAGTTAACTTTTGAGTGTGAAACACTCCACCTTCTTGGAAATTCGAATTTTCCTTGGAGGCTGATTTTGGAGGCTTGTGGGACAAGTTAAACTTGTCCCATGCCTCTTAAATTTACATACCAACCTTGCCTATGGTTGGAGGGTTAAATTTAGACCTTTTATGCATTTTTACAAGTCAAGTTGAATGTTGTAATTGCACTTTTCTTACATGTTTTAATTTCAGTCCTTTGGGGTGTGGGTTGGATTTGAGTGTGTAAGTAAATCTGTCATATTATTCACCCACCTATTTATTATGCATTGGAGAATGAAGTTGACTTTGTGTTTGGGGTTGAGGATGTGTGATGTGGCATCCTACATGGATCCACCTCATCCTCTTCTCTTCCCTCCTCTATAAAATTTGAATTCCTTGTCTTGTTTTGGGTTGCTTCACTTTTGGGAGACTTCATTTTGGGTGAATTTTCTTGCTGTTTGGGAGCTCTTGCTTGGAGAAGTTTTTAGAAGATTGTTGCATGCTTATGTTGGGTCGATTTTTAGATTTCTTTCATCGGAAGGAGCTTGCTATTTTAAACTTGGAGTAAACTCCATCATGGAGAGGTAAGAACTTGGCTCTTAGAAATGCTCTTCTTTCCCTTTTATGAATATGTAAATGCTGGTATGTTTTTTTATTGTTGTGAGCTATTGGGTAGATGGCCTAGGAATGGTGTAGGAGAATACTATGTGGTTTATTTTATTGGAGGCATAAGTGTTTTTAGGGAGGTATAAGGGTGGATGGAGTTGGGTTTTGGGTTCCACCTTGTAAAAATAAATGTATTACATTTCTTTACTTGTTATGGGGTGCCATAATAGGTTGGGGAAGCATAATAAAATGTGAGGAATAAGGGGTACTTAGGGAGGCATAAGGAATGCCGGGGTTTTGATATACTATTTTGGTAGTTTGTAACTCAGGTGGTAGTACCCATTTCCCGTTTCAGAGGCATAAGAAGCATCCCCATAGTTCTTGCTCCTTTGGCTTGCATGGTGAAGCCTGAGTTTTGTGTGATGTCTTTCATGTGGTTATAAAACTGCTGTTTTGTTTTGGACTATGTTTTTAATTTGAAATGTGCATGTTGAAATATTACATTGTGATGTGGAAGCCTATTGTTTCCATGAGTTGAAATACATTTCTTATTGCATTGTGGTTGGGGCTCGGGGCCAATGAAGAAGGATGGATTCTCCTCTTCATTGGATGTCTTGGTTGGGTGGAGAGTGTTGCCTTTCCCCTACTCCTGTTGTGATCAAATTGGATGAATGAGAAGAATGCATGTTGTTGTTCTGGAGATGAGAAAAGACAGTTTGACAGTCCCTTGTGAAATGAAATCTCATTGTAACCTTCCCACTTGAAGTGGATGATCTTGTAAATGTTTGTAATGGAAAGATGTTGTACAGTTTTGCAAGTGAAATTTGAAATGTAAAAGAGTTATACTCTATATTCTATTAGAAAGAATGTGAAAGAATGATACGTGTTTGGTATACTGTATTTTGTAATCAAATGGAAAGGAAATTGTAAGAGTTTGTTGAATTAATGAAAATGATTTGTCTTGTCCATATGATGTTATTCCATTAGAAATTTGTGTTTTGCATACTCTATGAAATCCCTGTTGAAAAGTGGTAATGTGAAACACGTGAGAAGAAAATGTATTATTTTGTCCTATATACAACAAATGATTTTGGAAGAAATGAAAGAAGGAAGTTGTATTTTGGAATCAATAAATGAATGTAATGCTTTTTCTCAAATTGCATTGTTGTATTCAATCTGATCATATCAATGTATTGAAATCTCTGTTTGAAAGGAAGAAATGCATGTGAGAAAAATACAGTATTTTGTCTCTTTGAAATGTGAAAAATTTGAAATAAAAATTGATTTTTGGTCTTGAATAGTTTGATTTGAATCAACTAAATGTGTAGACTAGAATTGGAATGAATTTTAATACTTAGAAGATGAAAATGGCAAATAGATCCTTTAAATTTTGGATCCCTGTCTTTTGTAATTTCAAACTGGCAATTAATTAAACCAAAAATGCATAGTTCAAACCTGTAACAATAAAATGACAAATTAGATGATTGAATTGAAGTGGTAGGCCCTAATTGAGTTCAAATAGATGAAAAAATTAAGGAAATATCTCAAAACTTAGCAAAATCGGGCTCAAACTATTTTGTAGTCGTTTTTTTGTCAAGAAACAGAAATTTTCAAATTGAACATCATTTAGAAAAATTAAACTTTGAATCCTTCCAAAAATCCATTTAGGAACAATCCTCCATGTCTATTTTACATGTTGAGAGAGGAGGGAAACCAAATTGAATAGATCTAACAAGTTAAAATTTACAAAGGTGTCCACCGTGAAATCCTCCAGAAGTTTTCTTAAAATTTACCCCTTAAACTTTATCAAAACCAAAAATTAATGAGCTTTGTGCAAAGAGGACATTGATATCTTTCCATAAAGTCCTTGTTTTCCTAAAAATGAGCTCTCTATAAAAATTTATGGCCTTCTGAAGTTTTCTTCATTTGGCGTTAAAATTTTGGGAAAAAAATTCCTTGGCGGGTCCGTGGCCCGAATTTTTCCCTTGGGCTTAGGAAATTTTTGGGAAAATTTTCAAAATTTTATTGCCACCCTACCAGTCTACAACCAATTAGAGGCTACCACGTGGCACCATGAGGTGACAACGAAGGGGAGATCCTCTTTTGAACTTAGCGTTTTTGGAAAATTTTGGGAAATTTTTAAAACTTTCCCGCCATCCCGCAACCAATTAGGTGATGCCACGTGGCATCATGAGGCATCGGTGGGGAATGTGTTCCTTTTTTCTTTCATTTCTCAGAAATTTTAGAAAATGTTTCAAGTTTTCCTCATTGTTCCACCAGTCCGTAGCTAATCGAGGCGCCACATGGCATTACGAGGTGTCGGCAGAGGCGTGGGTCTATGTACCCTCTTAGCCCTTTGGGGCGTTAAGCCAATTTTCTCCCCACCACCCCACCTTCCCCTGCATTGGCTTAGGAGACACCACATGTCCTTTGTGGACTTGCAAGAGTGTGGGAGTAGAGCCGAATTTTCACCCATGTGGGAGAAATTGTAAAATGTCTCTCGCCACCCCTGCCTTTCCCCACTTTTCCCGCGTTGCCTTAGAGAGCACCACGTGTCCCTTGTGGACTTGTGGACCCATGGGAGCACGGGAGAAAATGTTATTTTTTTCCCCACATGGGAAATTTTTCTCAAGATCTCCCGCGGCCCACCAACCCGCCCTTTGGGCAAATTTTCACCCCTAGGCCCACAGGCCTGCTCTTGGGGAAAATTTTCACCCCAAGGCCCATTGACCCATAACTTGAAAAATATGAGGAGTTAGGAGGAATTATTTATATCAATGGAAAGGTGAGGAAATTTCCTATCCAATGGGAGTGATTTAGGGAAATTTTGAATGCATTAAGCATGAGAAAAATCAAGTTGAAAATTTAATCCTATTAAAGAGTGGGTATGGTAAGGAATTTTCCCTCTAAACCTAATTGAAACTTCTAACCCTAAAATTTGGACCTTATGAATTCTTATAATTATTAATAAAATAAAATTATAATCTAGTAGATTAGAATTGTTCCGGAACCTGTTAGTGACAAAGTTGTTGTCTTGTAACCTGGTTGTAGATTCTTTTAATAAAAAAATTATTCCATAATTTTCCTAACTAATCCTAGGTTGTTCTTGGGTCTCAAGTGGGTTGTTTTTAAAGCGTTACGAGACTAAGAGAAAATCCAACATTTTTTCACCACTTAGTGAATGATGTTATTTATTTCTTAACTTTATAATTTTCATACAAATATATGTTAAAAAATATAAATATCAATACATATGAAAAATGATCAAAATTTTCTTTCCAAGATGCAACTTTTAGATTTTACTTAGCTCATCTCCCACCAAAACCATAAAGTTTAGTTAAGTTGTAAAATATAGTCTCGAATGACATGTACATTCTGCATTGACATATTTTCCAATTCTTTTTCAATAAAATATTATTTGTTGGGTATTTTAATCTTCCTAGGTTATCCTTATCATCATAATTTACTTTCATAATTTTATATAGCAATGCTAAAAATACCTCATTTAGTAAACGGAAATCACACAGGGCTTCTATTAACACACTTACTTACAAAACTCATAAAAGGAATTAAAGGATCCTAAATATTCCTAAAAATAATTCATATTATATTACGAAAACCATTCCTATATTTATAAATCAATTAAATAGGTCACGGATTCTAGCTTCCTCATATACAAGAATGCCAAGTTCCCACTTCCAAGTCTTAGCAAGAGCACAATTCAATCAAGCATGATCAAAGAGGTTTAAGTTTCCAACTAGCTACATTCATATATATGTTACGTGCTAGATGTATAAGCGCATGTGGTTTAAGGCCTATTTATTAGGAAATAAGGAATAAAATATGCGAATAATCCCTCTCAAAAAATCAAAACAAGAGAAAATAATATGCGAAAAATATTACCGATCTTAAATAAAAGTGCAAAATAAAATAACACAACACAAAGAGACAAAGTATTTAACGTGGTTCACCCAATTTCAGCTACATCAACCAAGAATCACTTGCTCGATTTTATTACAAGCCACTTTGCTCTCTCAATACAATACCCAAATCTATTTGGAGCTATGCTCAACAAACTCTACAAAATTCACACTGAATTCCAAACACATCTATAATGTTACATGATACCTACCATATGCACAAAAATATATAAATAGACAAATTCTTAAGCATATTTACAAAACTATGGGTATCAAAACCATGGGCCAAAATTGTCCCATAAACCTATGGGTCAAAATCCCATCCATATGAGAAAACCATGTTTTCTGGTATATAGGGCACGTTTAAAGGAAAAAGAAAAAATTTATTTGGGGTTGTGCCCCTAAACCCCTCGCTACTAGGGCTGCCACTCCCAGACCCCGCTCGGGGCCCGGCCCGTCCCGAACCCCGACGAGATAATTGTGGAAAGTGTATGGTACTCTTAGTGTACAGAGTCTTCAACACTTTCTCACATGAAAACATGATCCACAACCTAACAATCTCCCACTTGGAGACTAGTGTTCCTCTGAGCAAGCTTCTCAACCCTTCACTAGTTTTCGTGAAGACCAACCAAAGCTGAACACAACTTAAGTTTTTCCCTTGTGACCACCTTGGTCATCATTTCTACAGGATTCGACTAGTATGAATCTTCTCCAGCTTCAAATTCTCTTCCTCCAAATTTGTCTTGATGAAATGGTACCTTAAATGTATATGCTTTGTCCTAGAGTAGAAGGTAGAGTTCTTAGCTAGGTGTATAGCACTTTGACTATCACTATGCAACTTTCCTTCCTCCTGCTTATGCCCCAAATCCTTAAGTAATTATTGTAACCAAATCATTTCCTTGCTTACCTCTGTGGTAGCAACATACTTAGCCTCTATGGTTGACAAAGCTACCAGCTTACGTAGTTGTGAAATCCACTCTTTGTTGTCCCACCTACGGTGTAAAAATAACATGTCATGCTCCTCTTGCTTTGTGTACATCTCCAGCCATAGCTGAATCTACATAACCACACAAAATGTTGTCTGATCCATTGTAGCACAAAATTTTCCCCATGGTCCCTCTCAAATACCGAAGGATCCACTTTATTGCCTTCTAGTGATCTCTACTTGGATCACTCATAAATCTACTCACCACTCCCACTGCATGGGAAATATTAGGCCTGGTGCACACCATGGCATACATCAAACTTCCAAACGCTGATGAGTAAGGTACCTTGGACATCTAGTTTCTCTCCTGCTCTATCTTGGGACATTGCTCCTTTGATAACTTGAAATGGCCTGCCAAAGGAGTCCCAACCAGTTTAGCATCCTACATATTAAACCTCTCCAAGACCTTCTTAATGTAATCTTCCTGAGATAAATCCATCTTCTATTCCTTCCTATCCCAAGATATCCTCATACCAAGGATTTTTTGGATACCCCCAAATCCTTCATAGAAAAGGATTCACTTAGCTACTTTTTGAGTAATTTTATTTCCTGCATGTTTTTACCTGCAACCAACATGTCATCCACATAACACATGATAATATAACTACCATCCTCAAATTTATTTGTATACATGCAATGGTTAGAATGAAATCTAATATAACCTTGCTCCATCATGAAGTTATCAAATTTCTTATACCATTGACGTGGAGCTTGTTTCAAGCCATACAAGCTCTTCTTTAGTTTGCACACCATATCCTCTTTACCTTTGACCTCATAGCCATCTGGTTACTACATATATAGTTCCTCCTCCAAATCACCATGGAGAAATGCAGTATTTACATCAAGCTATTCTAAGTGCAAGTCTTTTACTATAACTATTCCTAGAATAGTTCTAATAGAAGTCATTTTTACTATAGGAGAAAAAATCTCATCAAAATCTATACCTTTTTTCTGTGCAAACCCCTTGACCACCAACCGAGCCTTGTATCTTTTCTTTCCTCCTTCTTCTTTGACTCTAAACACCCACTTGTTCTATAATGCTCTTTTGCCTTCGGGTAGCTTCACCAAATCCCATGTTTGGTTCTCCATGAGAGCCTGATGCTCCTCATCCATGGCTTGCTCCCACTTTTTCCTGGTATCTACCTGCATTGCTTCATCAAATCTCTTTGACTCTCCACTATTAGTGAGTAATAAATAATAAATACAAGGAGAAAAATGTTTAGGTTCTCTTCTTACCCTAGAAGACCTCCTCAATATAGGAGTTTGGGGTTCCTGTTGAGGAGTTTCTGAATTGATTCATGTGTCACTTTCCCATCTGGAAGATCCTCTACCGCTACATATTATTTCTTGGATTGTTCCCTATTTTCCAAAAACTACTGCTTATACATGATGTTCTTATGAAAGACCACATCCCTAGATCGAATGATTTTCTTGTTCTTAATACTCCAACATTTATATCCAAAGTCATCACCACCATAACCAATGAAAGTAAATTTTTCTGATTTAGCCTCTAGCTTGGTCCTATCATCCTTGTTTATATGGACAAATACCTCACATCCAAAAATTTAAGAAATGAATAGTCAACTTTCTTACCATACCAAGCCTCCTCGGGTATGCCTCCATCTAATGCACTTGAGGGTCATCTGTTTATCAAGTACACAATTTTGCTCACCGCTTCTTCCCAAAAAGAAAGAGGCAGTCCTACATGTAACCTCATGCTCCTAGCATGTTCCATTATTGTTTTTTTCATCATTTCTGACACCCCATTCTACTGTAGAGTTCCTGGAACTATATTTTTCCTATGGATTCCATTCTTAGAATAGTAATCATCAAATTCATTTATGTAATACTCCCCTCCATTATCTGACTTGAGAAATTTTAGCTTAAGACATGTTTCATTCTCTATCAAGGCTTTCCATTTAACAAAAGTTTCAAATACATAAAATTTGTTTCTAATACAATAAACCCAAACTTTACTTGTTGCATCATCAATAAAAGTAAAATAATAACTTAAACCCCAAGAGATGATACCCGAGCTACCCCCACACATCGAATGCACCAGCTCTAACTTACTCTCTTTCTTTTGTGTCCAACCTTGAGAAACATTAGTCACTTTTTGTTTCCCATATATGTAGTCCTCACAGAACTCCAAACATGTTTTCGTATATCTAGGAGAATCCTTCTTTATGATCTCCATGCCCTTATGGCTCATATGACAAAGCCTATAGTGCCACAATGTTATATCTACTTACAAGCCACAAGCTTACAAACATTAGTGCTATAAGTGGTTAAATACAAGGTTCCAACCTTCTTACCTCTTTCCACCACAAGAGCACCCTTGGTAACCTTCCAAGAGTCTATTGTAAGTATCACAATACAACCATCACTTCCTAACTTCCCTGCCAATATAAAATTTTGTCTTAATGTAGGCACATGTCTGACATTCTTTAATAGCCAAGTATTCTTATTCTACATCTTAACCTAAACAAAACCTTTTCCAACTATGTTTTAAGGCTCATCATCACCAAGAAAAACATGCCCAAAATCTCCTTGAACATAATCAACAAAATAATGCCTATGTGGAGTAGCATGGAAAGAAGCCCCCTGAATCTAAAACCCAAGATTCAATAATATTGTGCAAATAAAGAATCAAAGCATCCTAACATACATTACCCGTTGCCACATTTTCCTCCTTGTTTTATTCTTGTTGTTTCTTCTTGTCTTGAAGCTACCAACAGTCCTTCTTTGCATGCCTAGACTTTCCACAGTGCTAACATACTATCTTGCTTTTGGATTTTGACCTTGCCTGATCCTTTGACTTTTCATGACTTCCTCTATTCTTATTTTTCCCTCTAGTTTCCACTTTGTCAAAGCATTCCCTAAAGTAGAAGATTCACCAAAGCTTTTCCTTCACATTTCCTCACTTAGAATCACTCCTACAACATCCTCAAACTTCAACTTTGAGTTATTTGGAACCAAGTTGCTTACCACCATTACCAGGGTATTCCAACTCACAGGTAAAGAGCAATAAACTAATAAATCCCTAACTTCTTCATAAAATTCTATTGTAACCAAAGCTAGCATATTTACAACTGTATTAAAATCGTTTAGATGATATACTACTGAACCATTCTCATACACCTTCATATTAAACAACTTTTTCATTAAAAATATCTTATTAGAGGTAGAGAGTTTTTCATACAACTTCGCTAATGCATCCATTAGTTCTTTTGTAGTCTTTTCCTTTGAAACATTAAATAATACAGAAGATGCAAGATAGTGCTAGATTGTCCCAAGTTCCTTCCTATCCATCAAATCTCATTCTACATCCGTCATGCTCGAGGGTTTGTTCACCTTCTCAGACAGTGGAATATAAATATCCTTCTGATAAAGGTAATCTTTCATCTACATCTTCCAAAGACTAAAATTCTTCCCGTTGAATTTATCAACCCTAGATATTCCATCATCTGCTATAGGTTCCACTCAAGATAAAAATTTCCCTACAATTCAACACTTCATAAAACCAAACCAAACTTTGATACCAATTATTAGGAAATAAGGGATAAAATATGTGGAATAATCCCTCACAGAATCGCAATAGTAGAAACTAATATGCAAAAAAATATTACAGATCTTAAATAAAAGTGCAGAATAAAATAACACAACACAAAGAGACAATATTTAATGTGGTTCACCCAATTTGGGCTATGTCCACTAAGAATCACTTGCTCAGATTTTATTACAAGCCACCTCTCTCTCAATACAATACCTAGATCTGTTTGGAGCTATGCTCAACAAACTCTACAGAATTCACACCCAAATTCAAAACACATCTATAATGTTACATGATACCTACCATATGCACAAAACCATATAAATAGACAACTACTTAATTATATTTACAAAACCATGGGCGAAAACCATCCCATAAACCTATGGGTCAAAATCCCGCCCATATGAGAAAAGCACGTTTCCCGGTATATCAAGAACATTTTAAGGACAAAACAATTTTTCTCGGGGGTTACACCCCCAAACCCTGGCAAGAAAACTATGGAAAGTGTATAGTACTCTTAGTGTACAGTCTTCAAAACTTTCTCACATGAAAATAGGCTCCACAACCTAACATTCTTTAGAGTAGTTTCTATGTAGGCACTACATGGGGTGTAATTCAAACCAAACAATAATCTTATTACAGGGTCGTCTACCCATGGTTAGGTTTATGGATTGATTCATTTGATTATATATGATATCAATACTTAGAGACAACTAGGGCTTAGGAGTGAAGTACATTTTAATGATACAAAAGGACCAAAAAAGTGATATAGCCCCATTATAAAGGTATCCAAGATTGTATAGAATGGGAAGACTAGATTATACATCTTAACAACACCATATGGTATTGTACCAAAAAAATTATGTATTTAATGCAACCAATATAGCTTCTCTAGGATTTGAAATTTCATATTCTCCATTCTATATACCCAAATTACCTATATTTAGCTATGTATAGTTTTTTTTTAAGCTATGTATAGTTAATTTTATCTTTCTTTTATATATTTCATCTTGCATTCATTCATTTTAAGAACCAATGCATTATTATGATGTTGCACAATTAATGGTTGAAGTTACTTAATTATAATATATTTTGGTTTTCTAACCTTACATTCCTTTTTATTGTTGTTTATTTCACACAAAATATAATAAAACTTAAATTTTTTTAAACATTTTGGTGAATTTTACATATAGATGATCCTATCCATACCATAATGTTTTTCCATGGGAGAAAAATACCCATATTTTTCTATAGTTTTATATTTTTCATCATGAATACATGGTTTTGGTACAATCTTATAATCATTTGGCATAGTTCAGATTATTTAGTAGGGGCATGAAAATTTCACTCCTTAAATTCAATACTTAGTTTTGGTTATAAAATAAATATATTTTGGGGTATGAGTCTCCTTCTCCATTGATATTTCATAATATTACATAATATTACTCAGTAGTATGACACACAAGAATAGCATGGGGGTACTCAATATATTTATACCTTACGTCTATATATTTAGACATTGGGCCTATATCATTAAATAGTGGTGTGGTCTATGGGGTTATTCAAAGTATCAATGTGACTAATTTCTTCAAAGGAATTCATTCCTCTCCACAATATTAAAGGGGAGATATAACATTTACTTAAATATTTTGACACACGGTCTTCTTCATTCATGTGGTGTGCATTATTACCTCTCTCTTATTATTTCTTTACCTTACATTCAATGTTGGGTTGCATGTACCTAATATCCTAGTTTATTCTTCAAGACAATTGGGGTTAATCACCCTCAGTCCTTCACTAAATTTGATCAACAATATTTTAAATCTCTAACTACAAGTAAGGAATGGGAAGCTCTTTTATTCAAAAAATAAAATAGGTATAATATTTTTATGTTTTATATCTCTCATTAGTAAAAATCACAGCACCCTCGGATGCTAATCGATTTCTAGGTTGATCACTCTAGCATCCAAGTGTGATTTCACAACATTGAATCCTTCCTCCAATGTTTGAAGACATTCTAGTATGAGAAAGGAATCTCCAGAGAAGGCTAGTTCCTGCTCCTAAACTACCTGCCACAAGCTATTCCAGTGCAGGCAAGCTAATCTAAACCTAATCTAACCATGCCAAGGAGACACAGAGAGAGAGAAAAGGGAAAAATAGCAAAAGCCTACACTAAAATGGTGATACACCAGAGAAGGAGAATGTTGAACATCTATCAAAATTGCCATGGAACAAAGAGAGGTGAGCAATGGGAAGGATGGACAGATGCATCACAGGCCCAAGGATAGATTTCACACAGAAAATGTCCCAAAACTCCATGAACACAGCTCCAAACCTATAATGAGCATTCAAACATGCACAAATACCTTCAATGAAGAGAGGAAAGAAGAAAACAAGCAAAAAACGAGCAAGGATGGACATATGCATCACAAAACACGTTTTTGTTGCTTCAGAAGTTTGCACAAAACATCATTTCAATAGTAAAAGGAAAAAACACCATTACAGAGCAAGGGAGGAGGTTCAAACTCCATTTTCAACCCTAGAGAAGAAAAGAAGGGAGGGCAGAGCTGAAAAAATGAACCACTTGTAATTCCTCTTTTCAAAATGAGCCAAATCTGGCTTTTACATTGCATGGGTCGAGCCCATGAGAGAGAAAACATACAAAAACGTGGGAGCCCATTCCTCATTGACTAAAAATGCATTAAATCAGCATGGAGGACCTTACAAACCCATACCCTATCATTTTTGGCCATGCTGGAGAAGAATGCGACCCATTCTGCATTGAAACTGGTTGTTGAAACGTCACTTCTGGCCATGACCACGCGCCAGAGACGTCTTTCAATTTTTCTCTCTCCAAACTGAACCAAAATTAGAGATTGACCATGGAATCCTATAGAGAATTTCATAAGCTTTCCAATGATATAAAGAACATGCAAATCCGAGCTCTGGATCAAAAGATATGGGGGTCTGAAGATTTAGGGCACAAAACAGGCCAAAACGGATTTTGAATTTTTTCCGCGCTTTGCCACCTGGATGACACATGGCACATTCTGATTTGTCAGTGGCTCTTTCGGCTCCCCACATCCGCCACGTACTTCTGGCCTGGATGTCCCAAACTGTCTGGGACAAAAATCTCGAACCGCCCGATTCGGGCTTCCTTGTCCCTCTTTCGGCCGATGACACATGGCGAGATTTCATTCGCTCTTGGTTCTTTCGGCTCCCCACGTCCCACACGTACTTTTTCCCGGATGTCCCAAACAAAAGTCCTCTATTTCATCTAAACCAGCTGGTTCACGTCCTCCGCGTACTCTTGGCCCAACTGTCCGGACTGCAAAGCAAGACTTAGGCAATTTTCTTCCCTCTTTTGGCCGATCCGTCTTTTCGCGCCCCACACGTCCCGATGTCCCAGATGTCCCAATTGCTACATGGACCACCTGGAGGATTTTCGGCCGGTTTGCGCCCCGATGTCCCAACTGTCCCAAGGACCGCCTGGACCAGGACTTAGCCGATTTTCATGATTTTTGCCGCTGCTTGTTTTTGTAATTTTTTCCATTTTCTCGACTGTTGGGAATTCTTCTTGGACAGAGAGTTAGAAAAAGCTGAGGGGACCCCAGAAACATGATTTTTTTCGGAATCAATCTATCTTGCTCGAGACCAAAGAATTGCTGGTGCATGTTATCAAAATTACAGGGGGTGAATTTTGGATAACAATCTCTTCATTTCACTTTATAAAAATTTGAATTCTATAGTTATTATTGAGTTACAATTAAATTTATACTATATTTAATAAACTCTTTGTTACATGTTTCATCATGGAGTGTTCCAAAACCAAAACATCTAGGAAAAAAATTTGAGTGAAGAAAATGTGTGTCTATACACCGAGTTATCTTTTCATTTAAGCATGTAGTTTTAATTTTATAATTAAAGGGGGAATGTAGACAATAAAATTTGGTAATGTATCATTTTAAAACTTATAATTAAAAGCATACTTCTTGGATAATAAAAAAATCCAAATCCTATCCCCACTAAGTTCATGTTGTTATCTATTTCCTAACTTGCTCATTTTTATACACCTATGTGTTGACAAAATTTGAATATTGATACATAAGACCAATGCTCAAAATATTCATTACAAGATGTAAATTTTATATTTTACTTAGATACTCTCTATCCAAAATCGGACATTTCATCCAGGTTGTAGAATTTGGTCACAATCGAGTTGTATAATTGTACACTCGATATATTTTCCAAATATAATTTTGATGCACTATTATTTTTGGGGTATTTTCATCTTCCTTGGTTGTACTTAACATAATAATTTAACCCTATATAATAAATCTAACATTACCTCATTTACTAACATGTAAATGACATGGGCTTCTATTGACACACTTACTTACAAAACTCATAAAAACATTCAAGGCTCCCCAAATCTTCCTAAAGATTATGCACATCCATTAGGGAATTCAATACTATAGTTTTTAAGAAATCACCTAGCTTAAGGATTCTAGATTACCTCAAATCTAAGAACAGCAAGTTCTTACTTACAATTATTAGCAAGAGTACAATTCTATCAAGCATGACCAAAGAGTTTCAAGTTGTAGACTAGCTACATTCATATAGATGTTACATTATAGGTGGAGAAATATATGTGGTTTGATGATTATTCATAGAAGTTAAAAATAAATAGTGCATGGGGTAAACTTAAATCCAAATGATACCCTTATTATAGGGTATTCTACCTGTGGTTATGGTTATAGAGTGATTTAAGCGATTATAGATAATATTGAGACTATGCGGCATTATGTTTTGGTAGAAAAGTACATTTTCATGCCACCAAGGGATGTAAAAAGTTACAAAACTTCATTTTAAAAGGGTCCAAGACCACACAAAAGGGTCATGAATATATTATATATCCTAACCATACCATACGATCTTGTACTAAGGTATTTTCAGCCCACATATCTAGTAATGAAGCTTCTTTGGGATCTACACTTCTAGAATATCCAATTTGAGTAATACATATATTCCATTTTAATATCTCTATACAGATAATTTTATCTTCATTTTGTATATTTGAAATTGGATTCATTCATTTTAAGAACTAGTATATTATTATGATGTTGTACAATTAATGCTAGAAGTTAATTAATCAAAATAGCTCTTAGTTTCGAAACTTACATTCCCTTTTATTGTTGTGTATTCCATAAAAAATATAATAAACCTTAAAAAGGGTGTAAATAATGTGGTTATCTTGACTTTTGAATTAAATATTTTTCATTCACAACCCTAGGTTCCATAGGGTTTAGTTTTATATGTTCTTCTCATTCAATCTTGTTGTTTCTTATGTAATTTTGTCACTTATCATAATGATTAATCCTAAAATATTATACAATACTTTCATGTAGCCCAAAGGTTATTGATATTCCACTACCATAAGATACTATTCTCCTTATGTCAACATACATCATGGATTAGTTTTCCCTACCATTAGCTCTTATCCTACCATTGATATATTTTTAATTCTATTTTGATTGTTATCATTGACAATTTATAAGGTGAAGGATCTAATGCTAACTCTTAAAATCATAGCCATGCCCTTCCCTGAAGATAATAAAAAACATATGGAACATTTCTTACAAGATAATCCCACTCATATTGATATACTTCTTGGGATGAACATAAGTATACCTCCCAATCTAATAGAGAGACATATAATATTCCTCCTTCCACTCTACCTACATCTATGGGGGAACCAAGTGCCCCAATCCATAATATTTCTATGTGTATTCCCACATTAAATGTTATACCTAATGGTAATCATAGTAATTGTCATGTCTCTTAGTCTTGCACACAAGACCTTGAAACCCTTGTTCATACTTTACAAGATAAAATCCTATAAGTAAAAAAATGCACATCTAATAATTCTCCCACTACTGATTCCACTCGGTTGCTTCATAATCAAATTGTCCTAAAATTTTCCTCTTATCTATTTCCTCCTATTTATTTTTCTCCTAATCTACCTATTTATGATGGTAAGAGTGATCCCACATAGAAACTTTAATCATTTCGCTTTTCTTTTTTGATTGTTACTATCATCAAATATTACTCACTAATATTTTCCTATGATTCTTAAAGAATTTTCCTTGAAAAGGTTATATGATCTACAAAAAAATTCTATGTGATATTTCACTTCTTTAGAAAATCATTTTTGCACAATTCTCTATCAAAATTGATGGAAAAATTACATATGATCAAATGTATAAAGTTTTCCAAGTGTTTAATGAGCTCATCGATTGACTATGTTTTACACTATATGACTATGTTTATTGAAATGAATAATAACTTAGCTAATAGATAACTTCAATATATATTTACAAAAATATTTTTCTCTCCCTTCCAAGACTCTAATATCTTTGAAAATTTCCCCTCATTCGACCATATATGTTATACCTTGAAGGAACGTGAGGCCAAATTACTACATATGAATGAGCTAAAGGATAATAATAGCTCCGCTTCTATAACTACTATCAAATTCTCAACCAAATCTACACTCAAAGGAAAAGACATTGATAATAAGGCTAATTCTAAAGATAATTTTAATGCCATCTCCCAACCTACTAAGCTAAAATTATGACAAAAATAAGGAAATTCACATGTTTATCATGTTCTCCCACATTATGATAAAGCAATTAAATGAATGTAACATTGTGTCTCTCCCTCCCTTTTTTGAGGTTGATGAAAGAAAGCATCACAAAGTAATATTTTTATCATAATGTTTACAGTGTGTTGTATTGGTCATCTCACTAATCATTGTATTAAGATAGAACATGTTATAAAATATCTAATTGATTCCAAATAAATTGAATGGGATGAGCCCACTATATCCTATAGGCATAATAATGATAATACAAAGATGAAAATATTTAATGATCCATTTCCTAGTCATGACTATGAAAAATATGTTTTTGAAGTGCATAATACCTATCATGTGGTACCACCTATTCCTTCTTATGATCATCCAATAGATGTAATGATTGGAATTTTTGTACTATTACAATTTCTAAATCATTTATTACTTTTGGTGACTCTTATTTACATGATACTCTTATTTAAGATATTTTTTTCATTAATGAATTTTTCAATTAGGTTCCTATCCATAGTGTTTTGGTTGATCCACATAAAAATTAAAATCCTTGTAATTTCAAGATACTTAACTTCCTTGGTTATTTGAAGAGGCACATCACATGTAATTATTATTCTACCCATCACTATTAGTTTGGTACTACTTAGGCCTCATTCCTAATTAATTCTACTATTATATTAGGTGACATGTTTAATTGTATCATTGTTATACACTCTTAGGGATGAAAATTACACTTTAATGTATTAAGTTAACTCACCAATAGAAACTTGTAATAATTTGAGGTATTCCTTCGAGGCTCCTTTTCCCATGTTATCTAGTTATGTTTCTACAATTCCTCCTTCTAGGTACTTACTAGGAATTCTATTACAATAGCTATATCTCATGGATTTAGTTCTCCTAAGTCTATTGATAGGCCCTCTCACAAACATGTTATATGGCATAGTTGTAGACATCCTAAGTATTATAAAATTTTCCCTATAAACATATTACATCTAGTGGATCTCACCCTCCGTGGAAACATCATAAGTCTTCTAGTGCACATATCATCTCTTGTGGCTCTCTCTCTTTGAAATCTCCTCATATATCTACTCCATCATACATTGCATCTCATGGATCTATCCCACATTACTCTCCTCCCTAGGTTTCTATGGCACATGATACTACTATGACACCAATTACATATGACCATTATTCATTAGCACACATGAGGCACACACCTCTCATTTCTCTTGGCTCATATTCACCTCCCTATGATGCCCTCATTGTGTAGCTATTATGTTTCCTCTCTTTGCACACACACACACACACACACACACACACAACACACACACAACACACACACACACACACACACACACACACACACACACACACACACACACACACACACACACACACACACACACACACACACACACACACACACACACACACACACACACACAATACAAAAATATTCATATATTTGCAGCATTACATAGCTATGAACTATACACATAGCTTGCATTTTTAGCACTTTACATTACATATGTTGTTATTCACTATGGTTTGATTGATAACATATCTTTTCTACTCTTTACACACATGCATTCATGAGGTATATTAATCTTGATGCAAGATACATAGATCATTACATAATAATAGGTGATACCATGGTTATTTATATTATTCTCTTACAGGAATCCCTACATAATATGTAGGTGTTATTATTTCATTATATTTCATTTCTACTTACTCATTACGATTGATACATATATTGGATATATGTGATTTTTCATATTAACAGGACTAACATGTGTGTTTTGTGTAACTTTGACATATCTTACTTCATATGATCTTATACTATTTACTAATTTTATCATTGTTTGACATTTATATTTTTATATTTTTTATTATATATAGCTTGAGTTACTTGGTTGTCTTCTAACACCATGGGTGTCCCATATTTATGGTCTTTTCCCTTATTGTTTGAAATTTTTTTCTCTTGTATGTTGTTTAAATGCCTTGATCATTTCATGAAACTATGGGTGTCCCATATTTGTGGCTCCATTCCTTGATGTGACTCTACTTTACATAACATTTCTTTTGATTTCTCACTTGATCATTGTTTTGTCTCTATTTTAGTTATATTACATCTAGGTTATTTCTATTATTGTTATCACTACTAATACTAATTTTGTTTCTTTGGTTTATTATAATTTTTGCTTCATGATTATCACCATGTTCAACCACCTTTTACAGGTATAGGTTTTCGTTGGTGAAATAATTTTCATGTTAAAAATTATTGGTTTCCTACAAATGGTCACGGGCCAAGGCCCTCCTTCTTGTGTATAGGGAGGCTCTAATTATTGAATGTAAATGAACTAAAAGTTTTGGGTTTCCATTAGGATGGGGATCTCACACAAATACTACACTAAACTTGTGGCAATGTGCTTACACAAGGTAGAAGGGAGGAATTTATAATAAAGGGAGGTAAAATGAGGTTAGGGAAATAAGGAGAGAGAAGGTTGTTGTTGTGAGTAGGATTATAGAGTTCACATTAAATAACTAGAGTAGGTCCACATTCAATTAGAAGAACATAACAATGATAAGACTAAAAAATCATAGACATAATTTTTATGAATCATTTATCAAAGACACAAACTCCTTTCTTGGTTTTACAATATTACTGTGTATACAAAGTTAGAAATTAGAGAGAGAGTAGAGGAACATGAGGAAATGAATAGAAGAATTGTATCTTTTAATTCTTGATGTAGTAGCGGTAAAGCTCAATAACATATAATCAATCAAAAAATTTCAACCCCTTGGAATGGCGAATCCATCCCAATTTATAGAATTACAAACTATCCTTTCATTTCCCACACATGAATTTTCACCTCCCTTCATCACTTGTGTCCTTCAACATTTCCTAGGAATGAAAAATGAGTACTTTTATTATTAGTGAAAAAGGACCCTCACAATATCGAATTTAAATTTAATTAATTGAATAATAAAAAATATGGAAAAGTGAATTATTAATGAGAAATTAGAATATAAAGAGAGAATAAGGAAGAAAGATAAATAGAGAGACAAGGGTTGACCAAATCCACTGAAGATAAAGATTTTGATGGATCTGTAAGGAAATTCTTCATGAATGAGAACCTTGAACTCGACTACTTGTTGAACTAAAATGTTGTGATTACATATGATTCCTTCTTCTCTAAGATGCAAGAACACTCTAGAGTTTTTAAAGAATGCTTAGAAACTCTGTTGCAATACATGGAAATGTGAACCTTGGATGATTGTAGGAACCACTTATGATGGTTATCTCTTGATATCATAGTGAGAGTGAGGCTCACTGTCTTACTTCTTATACTTTCACAATTGACCCTGACGATCACAAGAGACAACTCCATGATGCTAAAACTTTTTAATTCTTATTCTTCTATTACTAAAATAGGTCTTCATCATGAAAGTGAAAGGATTACCCCTGAATAAAATTATTTTCATGTGGTAACCTATTAGAATTAAATAAGGTGATGGAAATGTATTTCCTTCTTGAAGCATGATTACACCACAAGGTTTTAGATTATTTTCTAATAACACAACCAAGTGGATGGAAAAAAATGAAGTGGATATGATTACCCATTCTTGTAAATATGATGCTCAAAATGAATATTATCACCTTCTTACCTTTTCTATCTCCAAAATATTCTTTGAATGGAATAATTATTAGAATTCTCGTGAAATTTCTTTCTTAGATGCCCCTTGTAGGAATCGGTGATTTCTTGGTAGTCTACACATGATGGTCCTAAATACCTTGATGACATGATTAGCCCATTTTGAGTTTTTATAAGATATATTTTTGACATGATGGTAGATTCAAGATACAATGATCTTCAACTTACTCCACGAGCTTCCCATTTCACTTTTGAACATGTTGACTCCTTTACAATTCACTTGACCTAGATGTCACATGGTTGAAGAAATATTCATGGTGCTTAAACATATTTTAGCCCAATTTATCTTAATAGAGATAGGATTCATCTTACTCGATATCAATACTAATCCTGAATGGAACTTGAAAGAATGAATGAGAATGAGTTTCATTTTCTTGTCCTCCATACTAAATTGAAACATTGTAAATTTCAGCTCCTCCAACTTGCAAGATGTGATCTCATTATCAAGCGGGGAATTTTTATAAAGACTTCTTGAGGTCGCATTACTTGATATGAATTCCATCCTCCCATAGAGTTAGTTTCTATCATCATGTTAATGATAATTTTTAGATAAAGGAGGGTTTTTCTAGGGACCCTACCATGTTACAAAAAGAGATCTGAAATCAAGATGCTACAATGAGCAATATATGAAGTAAAATAATATTAAAGAACAAAATTATGGAGAAAATGACTATGATATAAGCTAAATACAACCATAATGTAACCCAAATATAATAATAAACTAGCTAAACAACACAACAAAGAAGCATCCCACAGTGAAAATAATTGTAAGGACAAAAGAACCACCCCTAATGTTTTTTAAAGCACTTCTAGTTCTGGGAGGTGATCTTCTTCCCACATTCTCGATTATTTTTTCCTAACCACTTGTGTCATTATGCTTATGATAATAATCCTCTTCATGACTTTAAATTTTAATAGAGATCTTGATTCTTTTCAAAATCTTCGCTGGCCTCATAATGTTCCTAATTTCAACTGATATAAATTGATGAGATTTTATCTATTCATTAACACAAATGTGAACCATATGATGTCCTTTTCATGAATTTAGAATGAATTATTTCTAACACAATTAGGAATGAGTTAGGTCATCCTTTTTCCTTCCCGAATCGTACTCATGTAGAAACCAACTCGGAGAATTATGATTTAGGAGTCTACGGGGTGGTTTTATTTATTGTTTGGGCCACCAAACAACTTATTTATCTTGGGGTGATGTGAAAAAGAAACAATATAAGTAGAAAGGGAGCTTCCACAAATTTTTGAGCTCAAATCTAGGACTATTTTTTTAGTAGGTAGGGTTGAGAATTGCTATTTTTACAAATTTCAATGTTTTTGTGTCCCAATGCCCATAACTTGGATTACATAAATTGATGAATATTTACCATCTTAGAAACTTTCTATTTTTAAAAACCCAATTTTCTGAATACATTTATTTTTAAAATTCTCCCTGAATTACCCTTTTCTAATGTTTCTCACTTTTTAAGGATATTTCAAATGTTAAAAGATTGTCACTTTGGAAAAATTAATATTTTTAGAATATTACCATTCAAAGAACCTATTATTTTTTAGAAATTGGACTTATCGGTGTTGGATTGCAATGAAACTACCCTCAAAGTGTTATGTTTTACATTGGGATCTCCTACTCCAAATTTCACTATTTTCCATCCGTTGAATCTCTTAAAAAGAAAAAAAGTGGGTTTTAGGGTTCGGGTTTTTAGTTTTCCATAAAACAAATATAGGAATTGACAAGCATACAATTGCAATCTTCCCAAAGGTGTGTTGGAAAGGACTATTCTCATAAATTTTCACCTCTATCAAATTCCCAATTTGATATATACAAGTAAATATGATTTTTGATGGTATGGTTGTCTCGAAGAAATTTTGGTAGCACCTCGGTAAAAAAAAATGGGGTTTTTAGGGTGTTACAATAGTACAAATGGATAAGTGGCAGCTTGTAAAATAAATTAGCTAAATAAATGTTTTATTTATCTTTTATATTACCTTGCTAACTCTAGTTTGAATCTAGATTAAATTTGGGTTTGGATGCAGTTGAAATTTGGTAAAAATGGTGTAATGGAGAGATAAAGGACACTAAGGACACCATAGTGCACCTTGTATAAATATTTTTACATGTGGGATCTTGATGCTCAATGATAATGAGATGTACTTAACTCCACTTTAACCTGAAAATAATAACTTAAGCGTATGTGAGGGTTTGTGCTTGAGGTGCACCATGCCAAAGCAACAAAAGGGACAAGGGGGAAACCTAGGACACCAAATTGTTCCTTGGAGAATTTTTTTGACATGTGGCTATTAGGAATTAGAGAAAAAATATGTGGAAACAATACCTCAAACCACAATAGTAGGAAACTATATAGTAGAATTATACTTGCAAAAATATAACAACATAAATGAATAATGCACAAAAGAAGACAAGACAAGATTTAACGTGGTTCACCCAATGTGGCCTACGTCCACCAAGAACTTGCTCATATTTTATTATCAACAACAGTAAAATAAATCTCACAGTCTTCTCTCAGTTATGAACTCACAAAAGAATTCTAAAGATGCTAAACCACATCTAAACCATAATTGACACCCAATTGCATAACCTTGATCACTCTTGATCACCTCTTGATCATTAAGACTCAAGACCTCTTGAACACTCAAGATATATTCAAGATACCCTAACACCTCTATTTATAGGATTACAATCCTTCTAAGAATCCCTAAAGCCAACCCTAGAAGTTTGAAAGTCATGATATTTCAACTTCCCATGGCTGGAAAAATAGTCCCAACATTAACAACTAGTTAACAACATATTAACAACAACATTGCAGAAAGAACGACATAATGATCGCACAATAACGTCACAACAAATGACTTGAATGCTCCTCGAAGTCTCCAAACTTAGTCGCTCGAGCTCCAAAGCACTTCAACACCGATTCAATAAGACCAAAAATAGGCTCCACACCCCAACAGTGGCATGGTGGAAATTTAGCTAATTATGGATTTTAAGCTTTTTTTGTCACTCTCACACAACTTAACTCACTTCATACTCAACCTAGGTTAACCAAACTCATGTGGAGGGTCCATGACCTAAAAAGGAATGGGATTTATGGTTTTTTCCCCTTGTCCCATTTGGGACATAGGTAAAAATGGTGACAAAACATTTCACCCATGGTGAGGGAGTGAGGGTGCATTTTTATGTCCCTCATGTCCCCTTGCACTTAGGGTGCAAACAAGACACACAAGAAAAATGGGGCACACATGGCTCCAAATTGCACCTTGTAGAGAAGGATGAGGGTAAAATTTTTTTTTCCTCATATCCCCCTTATCCCTGAGGGGAAAATTGGGACATAAGGAGGTGAAAATTGCACTTGGGATATTTTAGGAAATCCATTTTTGCATTAGATGTCAAAAATGGCAATGAAACCTAATTTTTTACCATTGAGGCTTAAGATAATATTTTGGGGTCAAAACTTATATTATTTTGACTCAAAAATATGTGTAAATATTATTGGAACAAATTTCATGAATTGAATCTTCACGATATTAAAAATAATGCCTCTTTTTGTTTGTAACATAAAGACACAACTACAATATATGGAGTTATTCATGAAATCTTCACACCTCAGATGGATGTTACGAAACTATAGATAATTATCATATTTTTTCAATTCCTACTTTTTTTGCTTCTAAATCATCTAGATAATTAAATTTTCACTTTTCAAATGATTTTTCCTTACACCTAGAAACTCGTTGTTGTGCAAATTGTCCTTGAATGATCAAATATTTCCCAAATATTCCAAAATTACTTCTAATACTTTAAATACTCTCCAACATCACCTCTTCATGCTTAATATAACTTTTGAACTCTCTTAGAGGATTCTTATCAACTTTAAAAGGGCCAAAATATGTCTTTCTAGGCTTCTAGTAAGACTAGTCTCTCACTAAACTTCACTAAATAAACTGATGAACCTTATCACACTTATTTTTTAACTCATACATGCTTCCAAAATATATTAGTTCTATCTTCATGGAAATGATGATGATTCCATTAGACATAAGTTGGATAGGAGGATGGTTCGTGATCGAGAAGTAAAAATTTACATTATGTCTTAGTTGTCATGCTTTGAATTTTTCATTTTTGGGCTAGTCATTTTTCATGACAATAGTTGGATCTAACTAAGATACTTTTGACCATAAGGGGAAATATAGAACCTCAAATTTATCATGGGTTAGTGTTAGACCTTGAAATTGACTAAGTTTTGAGGTAAAGTAAGAGCGCATGTGCGCAGGGAAAGTGAGGTAGAAAAGCGCTCAAGGAAAGCCACGTGGGAGAAAAGGTTAGCGCGCAGAAGTTGGAAAGGGTTTAGGGACTCATCTGCATTTCTAAGGTGGCATCGTAGGAAAAACACGTGAAGTATCGAGTAGGCGTGATGAGTGGATAAGGTGCCACTTAGAGTCTTGGATTTTAATGAAAGAATATTCCATGAAGGGAATATTCCAAAGGAGGAGGATTACAATTAGTGGACGATTTTGTAAGCGGGCACAACACTTGATCTTGGAGGACCAAATTTCCACCTAGCATGCAATCTGCTCATGGGTGAAGCTATGGCGGTGAAGGAAGGATCCAGATTCTATTTAAAGGAGTGCTTGGGTTGAAATAGGAGGAGGTTTTGGGAGGCAACAAATTGTTGCAAGAATGTTATGGGTTGTGATGTTGGGAGCTACCATTGTTTTTTTAGGTTTTTTCTTGGTAGTGCTAGAGAGAGGCTAGGAAAGGATGATTTTATGCATGGATGTAGGTTCTCGGGTCTGAAACTAGAGTTCGAGATGGAAGAACATAGCTAGGTCTCTCTGTGTAGATTGGTTTTATAGGGTTGGGATGTTATTCTTTGATGTATATGGTCAGATATGACCCTTTTTGATGTAATATCGACATCAGTAAATGATTATAATAAATATATGAGGCTTTATTCTAAATATATGTGTTTATGGACCAAAACCTAGTTTGTTTTCATGTTGTTCATGGTTCAGATCTGATTCCATTATGTCGTTATGGAATTTATGTCTATCTCATGTTACATTTGTGCTTGGAAATAGTTCCATTATCTCTATATTATATTACATGAATGTTTCTATTCTCGCAAATCATTCTCCGTTAATGGAAAATCATTCTCACAAGGCTCACATAAAAAAGGGGCTTGGCACCTATGCATGCCTCGAGTTAACACCCAACACTTGGGTAATAGGTTGATGTGCTTGGGGGTTAAAAGAGAGATTAGAGGATAGAGATAAAAGATGACTAGATTTTAGTTCTATTGTTTGGACCTATTTTGAAGCTATTGTGAGAATGATGTATGATGATGGAGCGTTTGACCTTGGAAAACATAGATAATTGTCTTAAAAGCACAAAGGATGAGATTTATCAATAGTTTAACATTGAATCTGAGTTTGATACATGTAAATAGGTGGAGGAGAACCTTTATCATGAGCTATATAAGACATTATTCTGTTCTTTTCTAGTATAATTGTATGAATGGCTCTCATCATATGCATCAAGGATGAGTTGATATCAAAGGTTGGAGGATGTTGATTTGACCTAGAATCATGTTGTTGATCCTTTGGTGAAAAGGTGTGTTGATAAGCTATACACTAGAATATGTAATATCTACATATACTTGCCATGAGATTTTTGATTTTGAGTTCTTAAGGGAGCCAAAAGGATCATTCTTGTGTGATATAGCATTATCCATCAAGATCCTAATTATCACTTTGAGTTTGGAGGCATTTCCTACAATTGACTAAACTCTCACTAGGCGTGGGGCACGGAAGCTATTGTGGTGGCGATGTCGGACCTTATGGCGGAAGCATAGAGAGAGGATAGGTGGCTCAAATAGATTGAAGTTTGAGAAAATTTTTGGTAAGATAACACAAAGTTTCCAGTGTGATAGACTTATGGAGGCAGATGTTGCGGGAAGGATTTGAGATTCATTTGAAGGGCGTGGAATCGAGTAGTATGTTCTACCCCATCTTGACACCTGTGGGAGAGAAACCCCCTTGCATTAAAGAGAGATCTCATCCTGTGAAGGAATAAAAAGAGCCATAAGCATGCATCTTGATCCACATGGTGACCAAACCATTGATCTTAGTTTTCAAGTTCCTAAGGTAGGTTTTGTTCTAGTTGGAATTGGTCTTGGTAGTTGGATGACACCTAGGAGGTATAATTTTTCATTTAGTACATCTATGGCTACACAGACATTTCTAGTGTTTGGAGGTATATTATCTTGCACATCATTTGGGAAAAGTGGGGGTACACAAAGTTTGGGTATTGCATCTAGAAATGTTGTGGGAAACACATTTGGGAGTGGTTTGATATCACAAACTATTGGTATGAATTTTAGCACGAAAGTAGTGACTCGGGGCATAAATGCTTGGGACCCTTACCTATGATAGGATGAGGATCGGGTGGATCTCGGGGGTATAAGAGCTAGTGGATCTAGTGGTGGAGGCAACGCATGAGGGAATGAAGGTCTTAGATCTAACAAACAAGGGCCTTAGCCACCTCGGTAGGTGTTTTATGATATGTCACTCCACTTACCTAATTACAAAGGCGTTGAGGATGTCGTGGAGCATGTTCACAAATATGAGTTGTTATGGAAAGTGAAGGGCATCACTTCCTAGAGTGGAAAGTAAGTCAATTTGTAAATAATTTGTAAGGGCGCATGCATACCTGGTACCTAGGAAGTATGAATTCCATAAGAAAATGGTGGATTATAATGATTTTCACGATGAATTCTTTGTAGAGTTCCAAATTCTTGAGTTTTAACATAAGAGCTTCAACGCGTTGAAGGAGATCCAAGCAAGGTATGGTGGAGATCGTGTGGGAGTATGACACAAATTTTAAGACTCTCTTTTCAAAGTTATCCTATGATATCCATCCATCCCATAATTCACAATGGTTCATTAGGGGATTGATCATGCCCTTCAAGTGATCCCTTTCACACAAAAATTTCATATATCCGTATGAGGCCTTGGAGGATGCTTTTCATGTTGAGGCCATGGGAAGTGTTGAAACTGTTGTGAGTCCATTTTTGGAATCTCATATTTCTTCCATAGATAAACAAATTAAGAAGTTGTTTATGAATTCAGCTCATGAAACATGTGGTGGAATTTGGTGTAGGGATTGTGAAGTGGAGGGAAACATGAAGGAAAATTTTCCACGAAAAAGGTTTGCAGCATTTCGGTGGATTGTGAAATCTATCACAGAGATCATGATGCAAGTATATGCACATTGTTGCAATGTGCGATCTACAAGAATGTGTCATGTTATTGTAATATTTTCTCATCCACTACTCATGATACAAAGGACTCTCGATTAGTAGACCAAATCCATGACATCATTGATCTTAGTGTGCACTATAAAAATATTGGGAGTAGTTCTAAGGCTGAGGATCATTAGTATGAACAGAAAAGAGATGGTGGAGGTCAAGGAAGAGGTTTTCATGAAGGATTCAAATGTTGTAATGGTCGTCGCAGAGGAAGATTTGACTTTCCCATGGGACACATTACAATTGGGGATCAACCGAACACTACAAACACAAGTACCCTGATTTATTGAAGTGCTCATAGTGCGAGAAGAAGAAAAAGTATGAAGAATTCTCAAATTTTTATGACCACATGAGTGGACTAACCCATAGTGGATGTCAAGGGTAGCACTTAACTCCAAGCTAGAGCCTGTTTTGGTCACTACAAGCAATGAGGCTAAACACACCTAAGAGATATAAAATTAGAGACCTCTTATTATAAGAGAAAAAGTGTTACATGGGAATTATGTTGATCCTACCCACCGAGGAAGGAGGTGTATCAAGAAACCATAGAGGTGATTAGGATTTTACAAGGATAAATCTAGTGTCGGAAGGAGCAATTGCATAAGTTAGAGTAGAAAAAGAGGATTAAGGTTCCTCACGGGATATGGATGAGGTTAGGGAAGCTACATTTGAGATACTACAATAGAGAACATTATTCCTCTGTTTGGAGAATGACTGAGAGAAAAGGTACCACATGTTGGAGGAGAGCACGAGAGACAATTCCTACATGCTAACCTACCTCCTCACAACATTGATTATGATAAGGAGATCACACTGAATGTAGTTTTTGATGGATGGCTCTTGAGTAAAATATTGTTTGCCATAGGAATAAGGTCAATTTACTTACTCTATATGCATGGAATCAAATGGGGAGGCCCCATTGCATCCATATTCAAATTTGTTGTACATGGCTAACAGGACAAAGGTCATGCCTCTAGGAGTGTTGAAAGGTGCATCCATAACTATTTAAGGGGAAAAGTTTACTAGAGATTTTGAGGTTCTAGAGCTTGTTGAGGTTGATAGTTTCCCAACATTACTTGGGTACCCTTGGTGTTATGCAAACAATTCTTACCTAGGTTTTAATATGTTGGGGTCAACACATTGGTTGTACAAATAATACATCAAATCTAAGCATACATGCAAATAAAAGAGGATATTATACCAGAAGAAATATACAAAACAAGAGACATAAATCAACACCAAATTTAACATGGTTCACCCAATGTGGGCTATGTCCACCAAGAAACAAGCCAATCTATTATCCAAATATTTGACAAGATATACAATTGAATATTTACAATCTTCTACACCTCTAAGATGTATTGTACTTTCTTTCACTCAATCTTTTGCTTCTTCTCCAAGAATTCTCTCTCACACAATTTTTTTCATAATAATCATCAAATTTTGCAAGTTCTTCTTAATTCTTACTTCTACACCCTAGATTTCATGCTTATATAGGCATATAAAAACTTAGGGAAATTAGCCATGTAATTAGAATCAATATATTTTCTTTAATACTAAAATTAGATCTAATTCCTGAGAATTAAATAAAACACTCCCACACAAGTAACCGATGTTGGTTAGCCCTAACTAATGACGGTTCCTCCTTACCTGACTGATGTTGGTCATAGGTGACCGATGCCATACCCTTCATAACCGATTTTGGTTATTGTGTTTTCCAGTAAGTTTCATATTACATGCTAATCTAAAGTAATTGAGCTCCACAACTCAACACAATAAGGGATACATCAGTTTTGAGAACAAGGAGGAGCGCATGATAATTCTACCGATAGATGGATGGTATACAACTTATGTGGAACCATTAGGTGAAGAAGACCTAAACAAGATATATGTTTGCACCATTAAGGACCTGGAGTTTGTTCAACCATCAAAGGAAGGGGTCATTCGGTGGGTGATCCACGATCATGAGTGAATTAACCAACATTTCTTATGAAAATTGGGCACATGGGACATACAAGTTAGTTTGTAGGCATCTGAAGGGTACTGGAACTCGAGTTGTTAGAGCACACTTAGTTATGTTCTAGGGAAGAAGGTAGTTTCTATGGTACACTAGGGAGGAAACTCTAAAGTATTTCTACATGAAATGGAGATCCAATGGAAGTGTCAAGTGGAGAGAAGCAATATACTTACCTATACCTTACACAGAACATTGGCATGATGGTGGGAGACCCATCAAGAGAATATTTTAGAATGGCATGAAGTGAGAATAACCCTCTCTATAAGGTTTATCTAAATCAATGCACCATCTCAAATTTGTGACTATTATGGGAAGGGATCGCCTCATGCCATGTTCGGGAGTGTGAGAAGAATTGGATGGGAGGCGTGAAATATTTACCTCCTTCCCTATGGGTGTACAAAATTTATTCCACCTTGCGGGGTTACGCCGCACCTAGTACATCCATTTAGAGTTACGATGTTAGACGGGGAATTGGTAGGAGATGATGACATATATCATCCAAACTTTTGAGTGTTGATCCCCTAAGAAATTTGTGAATGAGGCATTGCAGTATTCAAATGCCTTACCTTGGGAGATTATATCATGGCCAAGGACAAAATTTTGGAGTTGATAGGAGAACCTAATTTTGGGGGCACATTATAGAATAATAACTAGAAGAAGAGACAAAGGAGGTATAGCTTGAGTGTTACCTGCATGGAGAAAGAAAAGGGTAAGTTGGTGTACCTGGTGGATGGCGAGGAGATGAAAAATTTGGATGTTAACCATATTATAGGCATGCACAAAGTATTGGAAAAAGTAGATGAGAAAGTGTGTGCCTACCATGAACCCTTGAAAAAAATAAGGTTAACATTGGTACCAAAACAGAGCCAAGGAAGCTATTATTAGAGACTACTAGACAAACCAGGAGGTTTTGAAAGTGGTTAAATTGTTGCACAATTTCCAAGACTTGTTCCTACATGGGTACCATGAGTTAAAAGGGGTTCATCCTTCATTGGGTGAAATGCGAATCAAGTTGAAACAAGATGCGTGCCCCTTTAGGAAAAGACCCTATAGAATGAACCTATATTTACGTGCAAAGGTTAAGGAGGAAATTAATTAGATGATAGAATATGGGATCATTGAGGTGATTGAGGAATATGAGTGGGTAATCCTATGGTCATTAGTATCAAAACTTATGGAATAATAAGGATATGTGTATACTATAGGGATCTTAGTCTTGCATGTGTCATAAATCCTTTCCACACCCCATTTACCAAATAGATTTTGAAGGTGTAGCTAGGAAAAGATCTATTCTTTTACAAATGGATTCTTAGGTTATCACACACGTGATAATTATGAAGGAATACTAAGAGAAAATAACTTTTACCACTAAATTGGGAAGTTTTGCTTATATTATCATGCCTTTTGGATTAAAGAACATGTTTTTTGTGTTTTCGTGCATCGTTGTGCAAGCCTTTCAAGACTTCATCCATACATTTCTCCAAGTTTACTTGGAAGACTAGATGGTGTATGGGTTATTCAAATATCATTGTGACAATCTATGGTTGATGTTTGAGAGATACGGGTAGTTGAGCATCTCATTGAATATTAAGAAATGTGTTTTTGACACTCTTTTTGGCATGTTATTGGGACATATTATTTACAAATAAGTATTCTTTGGTATACCGTGAAAAATTTATCATTATAGTAGGATTGGAGGATCATACCGGTCAAAACATGGTGCGTGGGTTCCTAAAGCATATAGGGTACTACATGAAATTCATCAAGGATATGCCCATATTTCGAGCCAATGGAAGAATTATTGAAACATAAAAGTAAGTTCTATTGGGGAGAGGTGTAGTAGGTGCCATTTGACACATTAAAGGAGAATCTTACCACCACACCCATTTTTTTTTTTACTCTTGGGATAAAGCGGTTTCATGTGTATGTTGATGCATCTAGTATGGCAATTGGAGCAGTCTTAGCATATCCTAGAGAGGGGATTGTTGACTATCCCTTGTGTTTTACTAGTAGGAAGTTGACTCTAGAAGAATGAAATTATACTACCACGAGAGAGAAAAGCACTATATATGATCTATGCACTGCACAAGTTCATGAAATACTTATTGGCCACTCCATTTATCTTTTACACGGATCATATGTCACTCAAGTACTTGGTGAAAAAATCTTTCTTGCAATGGCACATATGCAAGTGGATTTCATTGTTTCAGGAGTTCAAATTTTCTATCATAGTAAAACCGGGTAAAATTAATTTGGGACATGACCATCTATCATGGATTAACTCATGTGAGGATGCACAAAACATCGAGGACACGATGTCAGATGCACAATTGTTTAGATTGCAGAGACGCACCCTTTGACTTAGAAAATATTTTTGTTTTCCTACGGATGGGTGTGGCTAAAAGGGATGAAGGCCTTGGAGAAAAATTAGTTGGCTACATGCACCACACCCCATATGTTAATTAGATTTGACCTATACAAACTAGACTGAGATGAGGTCTTGTGCCAATGCGTGTTAGAGTATTAACATGTTGTAATCATGGAGGAAGCTCATGGTGGTATTGTAGGAGGTCACTATGCAAGGAATGTAACCATGTGCAAGATATTTTTGGCAGGCCTTTAGTAAGAAACCATCTATAAGGATTGTATTGAATATTACAAGGCTTGTGATCATTTCTAACACCTTGAGGATAGAGAGATGAAATGCCACTAAGACCTATTGCTAGTGCAGAGTCGTTTGAAAAATGGGCAATTGATTTTGTAGGCCCTATTTCCCCATCCACATGTAGGATAGGTTTACACTACATTATAACTTGTACGAGACTATCTTACAAGGGACGAAGTATCACCTACAAAGGATTACATGGCAGCCAAAATGACTAGGCTCTAATGGGAGAATATAATCAACGAGATATGGATGTCCGTTGAGATTAACGAGTGATAGGGGTACGCATTTCTTAATGAGACTATTCAAATCCTTTTGGTAGAGTTCATGGTGGCCCATCACAAAACTACACCCTATCACCCTTAAGACAATGGGATTGTTGATGCCTTCAACAAAAATTTAGCCACACATTAACAAGGATTTGAAATCTTTGGAAGAAGATATTGGGATTATAAAGTTTCTACTTTGTTATGGGAATATATAACAACTTATAGAAGGTTTAACAAGGCCAAACCTTTTCAATTGGTGTTTGGAACAGAGGCAATTATTCCCTGTGGAGCTCATTTTACCCTCCCTATGTATCGTGCGCGCAGAGGAGGTTTAAACTGATGAATAAAATCTTGAGAAATGTATTGACAAGTTTATGTAGCTAGACGAGAGATGTGGCATAACACAATGGATTCAAAAAATAGAAAAATGCCGGAAGAAGGTGTGGAATGATAGTTATATTAAGTTCAAGATGTTTGAGGTTAGGCAGATGGTCCTTTTAAATGATTCAAAATTTCTCCCCATCCGGGAAATCTCAAAGTGCAATGGCTAGGGCCATACATTATCACTTACATACTCAATTTGGTAAATTTCCAATTAGAGGCACTTTATGGAACAAGGTTTCCCAGTTACTTAATGTGAGTAGGTTGAATTCTAATATAAATAAGTCTTCTCTATTTTTGTAAATAAGGGAGTATTTCCATATAGCTTAGGATTTCCCAATGTAATTTCATTTCTTCATCACTTGCTTTTCCTTTTGGGTTTGGTTTTTGTGGGCACGCTTGTGTGTCGGTGAGCGATTACTTTTTGAAAGGGTTTTTATGCAC
The DNA here is from genome assembly GCA_018340775.1 of Taxus wallichiana var. yunnanensis. NCBI lineage: Eukaryota > Viridiplantae > Streptophyta > Pinopsida > Cupressales > Taxaceae > Taxus > Taxus wallichiana. The sequence goes on from CM031234.1 coordinate 133,673,863, forward strand.
ATAGAACAACACATCTATTTATTATGGGGTGGAAGGTTTCAAAAGAGAGGAATGTGTCAAAGAAGAGTCTTAGTGAAGGGTCCAGTAAGAATAAAGTGTTGAAAATGATGTGGATTTGTGGCCCAAGTGGAAAAATCAAAAGCTTGTAAGGTCAGAAGAGCGCACGTAGTAGAAGTGTATATGGGTGGAGTTTGGTGTTAAAAATCTTGATAAAAACCATGTACAAGGATAAAAGCGCAGAGAAACATGAGTTAGGATATGTTAAGAACTAGGAAGTAGGGAAGATTAACTTTGGATTTGGGAGCGTGCATAAGTATTCTTGGTCAATGTAGTTTTTTTGCGCGAGAAGGTTGTAGGAGTTTTGAATAGGATTGGGTGTGAAGGAAAAGTGTTGGATAGAATGAACAAAAGTATGGTGTTGGAAAAAACCTAATTTAATGTGGTTTTACGTTGGTAGGTTCCATGGGATTTTTGAAGTAAAATAAAATATATATAAATAGAAGGTCAGCATGAGTTATTCTTTTTACCTTGTGTTTGTTGTTGAAGAGCTCTTGTGAACTAAGACATTCTTGTGAAAATAAATTTATGGAGACTTGTGTGTGAAGCGGAAAGAATTAGTAGATTTGTTAACTAGAGTGGAAAGGGAGTACATGGGCATGGTCGGAGGAGTTATTTTGGTGGATTCCCTTGTTTTTATGTTGTCTTATGGAAGAAAAGTTTTCCAATTTAGGGTGTATAGAGATAGGGCACAAGTTTTTGAGGAATTTTGTAGAGGTTTGAAGCCAAGGGTTTGAATAGAGTTAAAGCAAGGAGAAAGGAAGAACTTACAAGGAAGAGAAAAGGAAAATGGCATCAAGGAAGGGATTGAACACTTCACCTAAGAAGGGAAAGGGAAAAGGTAAGGGAAAACCAGTCACATCAACTAGTTTCAATGAAGAGTGGTACGTGGAGATGCAGTACCCTGATGACATTCTATTGGGGATGGATTGGGTGTCTCACGTGTGAAAGATGGTTGTAAGTGATTACAACCATAGGATGAGCACCACAGAGAAAGAAATGGCATTGGAATTAGTTCACCTGACAAGAGAGAGGACATAGGATGATAAGCATGTTTATGATGACTCGGTGAAAACCACATTGGAGAAGGTTGGACTCTTACAACTCTATGAGTTTCCATATTTTGGTAAACCTAAAAGGTTTTACCAGTGGTTGATGTTGAATGTACATTAGGATTATTTTTACTTTGTAGGAAGGAGAATTATTGCCTTCCCATTAGATTTCTAAGTACTACGGAATTATATGCATGGGAGATTCGCTAGATGATAAATTGGGTGACAAGGATGTAGTCAATGAAATGTTCACATAGTATGAGTATAAGAAATGTTCATGTTTCTCGATATTAGCAAGATAACCAGCCCAATCATGAGGATGGACATGCATTTTCTAACCAAGGTGAATGGACAAGAGCACTAGATGCAAGTGGATAAGAGGTGGTTTAATATTTGTAGGAAGATTTCATAGGGAATAATCTACAACCTCTCATCCTTCATTTCAGAATATATTATAGATTTAACGCATGATGGGGACATGACCATGTATGGTGATGTCCTTATTACCATTTTGTTTTCAAATATTGAAGTGCTCAATGGGAAAAATAGCTATGTATGGTAGTACCTTGATGAGGACCCTTCTCCCACAAATAGGTTTGAAGCATACACTTGCAACACAATGATTACTACACATAAGCCACACTTGGAGACATAGTACAAGACAATGCACGATGTGTTTTGGGTATAATGGAGAATCCATAAGAAAATACGATCCCTAGTACATGGTGAGGTTGAGTTCATTGTATACCAACACTTCTGCATAGGAAGATTTACTTTCACAGATGGCTCAAAAATACCATGGTGTAAATTACCATTTTCCTTCATAATGCAATATTTTTAGAGCATCGTTAATAGGTTCAAGGAGGATAAGAAACTTAGATTTGATCTAAGTGAGGTAGACCAAGAGTACCACATGCTGCATATAATGTTGGTATACCCTAAGAAATGCACTTATGTGGAGAAGTATGTCTCCTATGATGTACGTATGGTAAATTCTATGGAAATTCCTATTACAGAAATAAAATGGAAAATGCATATACACACTTAAGGCCCAAGTTTGAGAAGGGTGCATACATCGAGGATGATGTATCCATCCCAGAGGACCCTGCCATGAAGAAAGGGATGAAGAGAGAAAGGAAGATATTGCATAAATCGGGGCATTGAGCGCATGTACAGTTTAGACCGTAGTAGCAAATGAGTCAAGAGCTGGTCCAAGTACCTACACAAGGAGGAAGAAATCCCTATTAAGGAGAAGATACCCAAGAAGGAAGATTCCCTTGTGTTAGAGGAGTCACTAGTAAAGAAGAAGAAAAAGGTAGCGAAAATCTCGGACTACGAGGAGACATAAAGCATGAAGGGTGATGAATCGAGGAGGATGAAGAGTGTGAGGAAGGTAAGAGTCCCCCTGTTCATTATATAAATGAATATTATTAAGATCAGAATTACCATGAATAAGTCACTCATAATGTGGGAAGTAGTGAGGAAGAAGTGGGGGAAAATTTGTAGAAGACCCCACCCTTCGCTGAAGGACAGTTGGAGGATACGGTGGAAAGGGAAGTGAAAGGAATCATTCAAAACTTGGTGGATCAATAAGTGGAGCACAACACTGAGGATATATTAAAGGAAACAAAGGAATTAGGAAAGGAGTATGGGAGTATGGGTGGAGATCCCAACTTAGAAGTTAGCTTCCCAACAACAACGTGCATTAGTGGTAAGGGTGTGATAGTGGTGCAAGGACCCATAATGAATTATGTTAATAATCCAAATAAGGTCCTACGTGTGTGATTCAGTGGCATAGTGCCCATGAACCAACTATTTTTCTAGTCCTCATTTGATAGAGGTAGTGCATACTTGCACACAAGGTACATGTTGTCATGGGATTTTGAGTCCCACACTGATGACCCCGAATTTGAGATTAAAACAAATGCATTGATAAAGACAAAGAACCCTAGTGAGGTGAACCCTATTATGGTTTCTCAGAGACTAACTGATAAGTAGATATGTAATGCAGTCAACAAGGTATATGTGGAAGTAGAGGAGATGTTATTCGAAAGGAATAATGAGATTCGAGCTCTGGAGGAGGAATTGGAGGAAAATAACAAGAATATAATCAAGAGGGACAAGGATATAAAAGGAAATAATTCATTAATTGTGCAACTAAAGGATAAGATGAGAGAGGAGAAGATGAAGGTTCAAAAATATTACAAGAAGGTGGAGACTATTTTAAACTCCATCATTCGAGCATGCCCATATTTGGCCCCTCCTGAACAAAAGTATGAGTCATATTTTCTCTACCTGGAGGATGCGACGTGCTTTCTCACAATGGAGAAGCCACCGCTTGTGTTGGAGACAACAAAGTAAGTTTTGGTGTGACAGAAGGCCGAGGAGAAATCCAAGATTGAGGAAACCATAACTTGGTACTCTGAGCTCCTTGCCTCAGTAAAAACCATGGTGCACATGGCCAAAGTTGTCTATGACAATTGTGGGGATAGAGACAACATTGAAGGTATATTGGTTTTAACCATGAGGTAGACCTAAAGGAGTTTCAGGAGAAGAACAAGGGTAATAGGGTAGAATGGGACAAAATCATTATGGAGGTCAAGAAGAAGTTAGAGTCGATTGAGGGCCTAAGGGTCTTAATTAAAATAAAGTGAAATAATTATATCCCCAAATTATGTAGAGGATGGACGTGTTGAGTGACCTTAGCAAGTAGATGGAAAAAAATATTGATACACTGAAGGTTAATGTCAAGGATTTGGCATTTGATGAAGTCAATGCATTGATAAGGGATCTATTTCAGAAAGCACAAAATGAGGTAGATGTCTGGATAAATATTGAATTGGGATTGAATAAAGACTTCCCAATTCTTCTTCAATAGTGATGGAATTCTTTAATTCTTTAGCACAAGCCGAAACATGTTATTCTTTCCTCCCATTCTTTATTATTTATAGAAGATCAAGTTATTTCTGAGGACGAGAAAACAAGTTTAGTGTGGGGTGATGTTAGACCCTAAAATTGACTAAGTCGTGAGGTAAAATAAGAGTGTGCATGTGTAAGGCAAGTGAGGTATAAAATCTCTTAAGGAAAGGCATGCAAGAGAAAAGGTTAGCGCACGGAAGCATGAAAGGGTTTAGGGACTTATTTGCATTGCCTTTATAAGGTGGCATTGCAAAAAAAAATGTGAAGGATCGAGTAGGCGTGATGAGTGGATAAGGTGTCACCTAGAGTCTTAGAGCTCAAGGAAAGAATATTCCATAAAGGGAATATTCCAAAGGAGGATCATTACAGTTAGTGGAGGATTTTGCAAGCTGGCATAACACTCGATCATGGAGGACCACATTTCCACTTGGCATGCGATCTTCTCATGGGTGAAACTATGGCGGTGAAGGAAGGATCTAGATTCTATTTAAAGGATTTCTTGGGTTTGAAATAGGAGGAGGTTTTGAGAGGAAACAAAACGCTGCAAGAATGTTGTGGGTTGTGATGTTAGGAGCTGCCATTGTTGTTGTAGGTTGTTGTTGTTGTTAGTGCTAGAGAGAGGCTAGGAAAGGATGATGCTATGCATGGATGTAGGTGCTCGGGTGCGAAACCGAGTTGATATAGAAGAACATAGCTATGGATCTCTATGTAGAGTAGTTTTTTATGGTTGGGATGTTATTCCTTGATGTATATGGTATTATATGACCATTTTTGATGTAATATGGCTACTATAAATGATTATAATCAATATATGAGGCTATGATCAAAAATTTGTGTTTATGGACCAAACCCTAGTGTGTTTTCATGTTGTTCATCGTTCAAATCTGATTCCATTATGTCGTTTTCAAGTTTATTTATATCTCATGGTGCAGTTATGCTTAGAACTAGTTCCACTATCTTTGTATTAGATTACATGCATGTTTCTTTTTGTAAACCGTTCCTCCATTAATGGTGAAGTATTACCACAAGGTTCACATAAAGGAGGGGCTAGGGGCCCGTGTGCACCTCGGGTGAGCACCCAACACTTGGGTGATAGGTCAACATGCTTGGGGGTTAAAAGAGAGATTAGAGGATAAAGATAAAAGATGATTACAATTAGCATATTAGTGTTTTAGTCCATTAGCCAATAGATTCCTTACACTTGACAACAATAAAATCTACAAACACCACCAAGATATAAAATGACCAATACAAAATAGGGAAAGGAAACAAAAATAGGAAGGGGAAACACACAAAAAGGGAAAAAGATACAACACCATAAATTACATATGTTATGTGGGGGAACCCACTTTCACCATGGATCCAATAAAACTGAATTCTTACCCATATACGAGTATCATTGAATGTATTTCTTCAAAAAATCCATTAATAGTATCAATGAAATATGACCCCTTTCTCAATGTTTTGAGAAATTTCACACTATTTTTCTTGAAATTGATGACCTACTTAGTCATTTCATTACCTTTTTTCTTTGAAACCTCATTTCCATATTTTCATTGATTCCCAAGTTCATTTCAATTTTTTACTCTCCTTTACTATTGAGAAGATGAGATTTTGTCATACTCAACTTATTGTTTTCATACCGAGGCCTGTGACATTTTATAGGCATTTGTTATTTATTTTTCATCTTCTTTACGACCACTATTTTCATGAGTTGATACTCAAAATATGTTTTAGGATTTTTAATATTATCAAACACCTCATAATGTTCCATGTTTACTAGTTTCTCTTAATCGTATTATTTTATGCACACCGAATATTTATTGATGCGTTTCATACTCTAGTGTGATTTAAAAATTACTTCATCACCTTGAAAATAGAATGACAAAAATATTGGGGATGCAACATGGAAAACATCATCTTATATATCTTTTCCATTTTGAGCTTTGAAATCCATCTTCTTGCGAAAGCATATTTTTCTTTATTGGATTCAACATTGCAAGATGCAAGCATATTATGATTCACACATTCCTTGTTGAGAATATTTTCATTTTAAACATAATAAGATTTGGAATAATCAAACACCATTCCATCTATCTATTTTTCTTTGAGAAGGTATCCATCTTCATGAAAGGATAACGAGCACAAGGTTGGGGATGAAATATTTAAATTGACCTTTTCCCCATCTTGACCACCAAGAACTAAGGATTCCATCTCCATGATGTATTCATCCTCTTCTTAGGTAGATTTAGATTCAAGAGTCTTAAACATCTTGTCATTCATGAATTATTTTTCAAGTCCTCTTTACCCAATGGGAAAGGAAAATCTTTGTATTCACATACATACTCATCCAATGGAACTACATGTCAAACATTGAGAACAAAATTGGAAATATTGAACTCACCGATAAGAATTTTATTAATATCACTTCCTCTTGATCCAAATTTCTCATCACTTTTATATTTCTTTGTTATAATTAAAGAAATTCATGACCATCATCACCACTTAGTAAGGAAATTGTGTTCATATTCACATCCAGTGGGAAGTACATTATTTCAAATTATGGTTCTATCATATCACCATGATGCTCAATGACTGGATCTATGACACTTGGATAATCTTCCATTAACATGGGAATATCAACATATTCTTCAAATCCTATGAAAATGTTGCAAAAAAATTGAATCTTGAAACATGATTTCTTTCCGTAGGTCATCTAAATTTTGATAATGTACTTCATTTTCCTGATGGGAAGAAGTTTCTTCATCTTACTATTATCACTAAATTACAAGACCCTCCGATTTTTCATGTTTGTGTGCATAAGCTATCAATGTAACTAGGTAAAATGGAATTATCTCAATGTGTGGGACCTTATAGTTGAGATGATTCTCTAGATTAGGCACGTTCCTCTTCCTAATCTTATGCAACAACTACTCCTAATAAAGGGAAATCTAATATCTAAGTGTATCCTATCAATTCCAAGGGACTAGGGAGAAGGAAAGAATATAAAAATGAAGAAATCCTATACTAAGGGAGGTGATACCACATAGATAAGGGTGATTAGGACACTCTCCAAAGGGTGAAAGTGAAGGAAAATGAAGATAGAGAGGGTACTTGGATACCACAATCTATAAAACACATTCACACTACCATTTCAATGAAACACAAACAAATAGACCATGCAAGAAACCATTAAAATGTACAACATATCTTAAAATGTAATATAGAGGTCAGATAATACAAGAAAACACAAGAGAAGGGTTAAAAATACGAAATTTTTGATTTTATTGCTTCAATAAGTGACACAGTTCATTAAAGTCAAGAAAAAGGCATAAATCTCTTGCAAGTCTCCAAAATGGAAGGTTTGAAGCTCACAACACCTTCGAGAAAATGGTAGAATGGAGGAGCAGATAGAAAAATGTCCAACCCCTTTAAATGAGATCCCCTATAATATATAGATTATAGAAGAGAAAGAGAGAAGGGAAACTCAAATTATGGGTTTCACCCACCAATAAGAGTCATTAAATGACTGCAGAACATCATGGAGATCCCTATAAACCCATTTCGCATTGTACCATTTCTTGAGGAGAATACAACTTCCATACCATTAATTTGGTTGTTCGGATACCTGGAACTATTCTTTTTAAATTCTTGGGAAGTTTTCCACCTTTTCCAAAAAGTCCAATTTTGTGAAAATCATAGCTCTGGCTCAAATGTTATGGCCATTTGAATTTTAACCACTCGAGATGGTGAGGAGTTCACCGCACAACTCCATGTCCACATTTAATCTAATTTTCCTTTATATTATGGGTTTATCAAGTTTTGAGGGACATATGGTACATGGGTACAAGGGTCACTTAGGCCTTTTAGGCCCATCTTCTTCCCACATCCACTTTCCTTTTTATTCTAGTTTAATCGGTGCCACAAGGAACACGTGACATAATAGAACTTGTTTTATCGGGGCCTCCAAATTCTGAATTGAGACACTATAAAGAACTTTCCCATTTATTTCATTATGTGGCAATTTTTGGTCTATGGGAACTCGTAGCCCTATGGTACTTGTAGCGTCTGGGCCCCATACTTCTACTTTTCCGAAATATAAAGGAACCACTTTAATTCCTTAACAAATCAACAATTTTGGGTCTTAGGGAACTCAAGCCCCAAAGAAACTTGTACCACCTGGGCCTTAGACATGTCTTTCCCACATTACACTTTTTTTCATTTCAAACCTAATTGAAGGGCAGAGAATCTTAGTTCCATCCACATCTACTCCATCCACAACCCCTAAACTTGCAATACATTAAAATAGGCTATTTTTCCATTTTTCAATTTTGGAAAATTTTCACTAACTCCTGAGATTATTCTTGCATAGGGGAGTTAGAGAAAAGAAAAGGAGTTCCTCTACAAGAATTTTTTTCTCTTTTTTTCCATTTCTGTCTATCCAAGTCCAAAAGGAATTATGTAAGTTACCAAAATTACCTATGAGGTAAATTTTGGATAACACTTACTTGTTGACCAAAGCAGTGGCATGTGACCAATCCAGCTATATATCTCCACCAACATCTCGATAAAATATTTGGCTTGAAAAATATGATATGATGCTAGAATGTCCTCCATGAGTTTATTCATCATGATCTTCTTGTCAGGAAAATCTACAAGTGATACTTAAGCATCTCTTAGCTAGATAACAAGATTCACTTCTTTTGTTTCCATGGAGTAGAAATGAATAGTAACATGAGTGAAAGAGACACTTTGGGCTCTTTATAAAATTTTAAATGCATGAAGTTATTCGGTTTGTACCTATTGAACAAAGTAAAGATAGATAGAAGGGATCTAATATCCTAGAGGTGGAGGGTATTAAAACAAGAAGTTTCTTTGAAGGAGAGGAATGAGGGGCGTGAGGTAGTTCTTTAACATTTGAATCTTTGGAACATGAAAATGAACTAATTTTCTGTTAAAATGAGAAAACATATCAAGTTACTTGGGATAGATTTTAAATAACTCATCCTCGTAAATTTTAATTTTTCTTTATTTTAATGATCAATAATGTCAAAAGGTGGAGAAATAGTAGGAACATCAAGGATAATGGTAGCCTTAACATGAGTAGGATTTGTGTACTTAGGATCAACTGAAATAGAAATTAATTTGTTAAGGTAAGTTGAATAATACTTACCTAGAGTGGCATAAGGGTTCTTAATTGAGGTTGTCTCAGGATTCTTCTTAGATGATCCCATGGAAGTGGATTATTATGATTCTCCTTGTATTGTCATTTTTGTAGATTCACCATTTAAGGATTTACATTGTTATATTGGGAACCGGAAGAGGATGTTCCTTTCTTATTTTTGATTGTGTGAACAATGCACAAGAGTAGATATCTATAGGTTCTTCAAAGTATTCATTTAGTGAGTATTCAAAATATCCAATCTTGGAACCTTCATCTTCTTATTCTATTTATGATATAACAATCTCTTATCCTTCATCTTCATCAATTTCATATATTGCATTCTTGGTGGAGCTTCCAAGGTGATCCTTCAGGTAATCCTACAATCTGGTTTATGTTCTAGTTTTGGTGTGATGCATATTGAGGAACTTATTTCTTCAACAATTTCAAATCCTTGGTCAACTATTGCAACAATGGATCAACTATTTAATCTTCCAAACTTTGAGTCTTATCCTTTATTGAACGGTTCTTAATCTTTCCTTAGATGATGATATAGTCTTCTACTCTAATGGAAAGTTCTTGAGCATTTTCCAAATTATTTGGTTGACCTCTTCGTAGAATAAAATTGACTTGGGGAAGATGGGAATTCACAAAGAACCTTTTTTTGATTATCCATAGTAGGATGAGTAGTAATAGAAATATTATTGAAAACCTTATTTAATTTTACTAAAAATATCTCATGGACTCTTGTGGTTCTTTCTACATCTATGTTAATTAGGAAAGGAGGACATGAGCATCTTTTGTGGTCTTAAATGTTACTTCAATCTTTCTTTTCATTTAACCCCAATCAATAATTGAGTGTGCGAAAATATTGGAACCGATGCAACAACATCTTGTAATGGTTACTTGAATAATCGCAATGCAAAATATCGTGTTGTACTCCAATAATGTCACATGATATGATGAAAGATATAATACGGTCATAAATTCATTACTTTCCACCTCTACATAATTTTTGAAAATTATTTCTTGATCCTTTGGAATTTCATGAATCAATTGAGCCAAAGCCAATGGACCAATATTGTTTCCCATGTCACAGGTGCATCCATTATTTATTTTTCTCTTTCTTCTTCCAGAGGAATGAGGACTAGTAGTTATATTAGCTACCAATTTTAAACCCCTTAGGCATGACAACACTTGTAGAGGGTAGGATGGCTTAAGGAGATGTGAGACTAAGTTTCATGTCATTTGTAGATAGGGAGATGTCTAACATCCTCTTTTAGAACCAATATTTTGGATGATTGAGAGGCACGTACAAAGGGGATGGTCTAATCCTTCTACTTTTTGTCCTTCCTAGACTAGAGTGAGAGAACCCATGGGGTAACTTTAATAAAAGGGATATTATTTGCACTTGATTCCTTCTAAATGGTGGGTCAATATGAGCTAAATATGGCCATGAAAGTAATACTCACTAGTTATATTTTTCATAAGAGTATCACATATACTTAGTGTATCGACACAAGTTACTAAAGACAATGAAGCTAGTAATTCTTACATCATTTTCTAGTGGTAATTTGGGTAGGAAGAAGGTCCTTTAATTATTCATGGAAATAGAAAAATCTAAGGTAGTGAATGGATTTATTAGAAGTGTGATGGTGTGGGGAAGGATATATTATATTTTATCTTATAAAGGAATTGGGGTAAATGATGATTGATCTCCTGTAAATAAGCAATACTAGTTACCATAACAACATGCTATTCTAGAAAGTAGAGAAAATATGATTAAGTAGTGATAAATTCCTAAAAATATTTACATTCATTGATACTCAATAGCTGCAAATATTCTCAACACAATCTCTAAAATACTTAACACAAAATCTCCTGCAAGTTTTTTAATGAAGTATTCATTGTTCCTACTTTCACATGCCAAAGATACACTCAGAGGATGACAGAGACCACTCAACAAGATGGTTGCAATGAGGATTTTATAATTATCTAAAATATTGCAAAGTAAATACCACAAAACAATATTGATCTAGTAACCAAAGTGCAAAAACCAAATACTTATCTAGTGTGATATGTACAAAAATAATAAACACAAAAATTTGCAATAGAAATAATAACTCATTAATCATATTTCAACATAAATGATCCAAAACCACATGCTAGAAGTATAATTAGGAATATATCATTTAAAATTCAAAATTTATTAACAAGGGGACATGAATCAAATGCCCTAAAGATTTTCCAATGGTTATACAGTGCAATCAACTTGACATAAAAGTTTGAAAATCAAATTTTTATGTTTTCCAAAGAAGAAATTGAAACATACCAGAGTTGTAGTAATTCTCTTTCAACTTTCTCAAGTATAAAACTAACACCCCTTGATATGAGGATATGCCCCCATATTTATAAAAAAATTGATAGATTTTAAATTTTAATTCCCCCAAACTAGCTAGTGAATATTCTTGTCTTTCACAGTAAAAGAGATTGATCTTTTTATCGAGTTGGGAAATATCTTTGTCCAACTGAAAATATTTTATTTTCATTTAGCAACCTTTTGGAATCGGGTTTTTAGATTTCTTATTGTTGATGTGGACATGTGAAGAAACATTTTAGCTTGTACTTTCTAGATGTTTTTCCATCTCTTTGATCATGTTGTAATCACTTATGTGCTTATTCAACTATTTTACCCTTGACATCACTTTTTAATTAATTTTATTTCTTACCCCTTTTGGCAATCATACATTTAAGAAAGAAATATTTATGGGAAACCTTTTTAACTTAAGGTCCTATTTGTGTAAGATCTTAAATTAAATTATAGGAATTCCTTTTCACCGAATATTATCTAGCTTTTCTTTTATTCAACTCATGATGAGTATCTAATTTTATTATGTGGTTAATCCATCCATGATATTCAACAAAGACTTACGTGGCCATTATTTCCTTATAAATTATTGTTTATTAGCAATGATGGATTGAGAGGTGTGGACTGATTGGGAAGGAATGTTTTTGAATCCTTCCACTATGAAAGGAAGGAGGCGGTGATGAGGATGGACAATAGACATGTGAACTTGCACATACTCATGAGGAGATAGAGGGTTCCAAACCCACGTGGGTAGGGGTAGTCTCCATGCAAATCCCATAGATTGAAAAAGGATATACAAAGGTACAAATCACTCATCGGGTTCCATAGAGTGAGAACCACTTTGATAGCCTAAATTTTTGATAGAAAGATCGATTCGTAGAGAAATATTTTAGCATTAATCGAGAAATTCATGGGCCAAGACCCAATGTGGACATCATTAGGATATGAGCGTGCAAAAATGGTAGTCAAAGGGTAACATGGATATATCGATGCTAAGAAAAGGTTTCTTAGTCACGCTCTTCAATAACTTGAGAGATCGCACTAGAGATTTAGTAGAAGGCCCTTGGTTCTTAGGAAGAATGGTTATTTTCTTGAGAAGTTGGACACCATGATTTAAACCACATAGAAAATATTAATGTCATGCCCATATGGGTTAATCTCCATGGACTACCTCTAGAGTTCTTGGGAGAGGATTTTTTAACGAGCATATCAAAATCATTAGGATCATTGGTAGCCTTCGATGGAGCGATCAAAACTAGAACAATACTAGCCTTCACTCATAGCTACGTGAATGTGGACTTGGAAAGATAATTACCAAAGGTCATTAATATACACTCAACAACAAGTAGTTAGAAGAAGACTATCCAATACGAGATATCCATAGCAATATACAAGAAATGGAACAAGCTCGGACATAACATTAAATCATGCACAAAAGTAATATATGATAGACATAAAAAGGAACCAAAATGAAGAATTGAATCGCATAAGAAGAATAATTAAGTTAAAACACGGTGAAGTAGACACGAGAAAAAGAGAGAAATCAAGAAACCATTAGCAAACATGAAGAAAATCAATTCATGGAAAAAGATAATCCCTTCACATGCCTTGGAACACATGAACAAGAGATAATGGAGGAAGGTTAGTACTCTGTAAAAACCTAAAAATGAAATCATTATGCCACACATAGAGCTCAAGGAAAAATATAAAAAGAAGAAGAAGCATAAACATAAATAAACGAGAATGAAGAGAAAAAGAGGTAGAGACCCAAAAGAAAATAGAAGAAACACGAAATAGATTCAAGAGATCTCAAAGGTATTGAAAGAATATTTTTATAAATCACAAGAAGAGGAAGACATAAGAGAGAGAAACTTCGAGGAGACAATTGAACTGGAAGTAGAGATAGGACAAGGAATAAATACAAAATAATTCTTGAATATGGAAGAATGTAAAGTCATAGTGACTCGATAAAGGGAAACATAAGATGCAAGAATATTTTACTCCAAAAACCACAAAAATAAAATATGATGTAGGGAGTAGAGAAACTAGAGGGAAACCATCTAAAAATAAGAAATAAGAAAAGTGAAAAAGATGGAAATGGTAGCAGGAAGCAAAGAACACTGGAACTTAAGGGGTCCAAAAAAAGACAAGATTTAAAAAATGAAAGACACCACTTAGGATGCAAGATTACTAGAAAGTGCATCAAGAAATGTTTTCTTAAAGATATTAAGGAGAAAAAAATTCCTTATGGATGATTAAAAATACCTAAGGTTAAAGGTAATAAATCTTAGAATGGGAAATACTTCTTTCAAGAGAATTTTTTAGGTAGAAAAAAACATGACTTGTTTTGTTCTATGATTTTTTTACAATTTTACTTCCTCTTCAAGAAAATTCGAGACTCTTTTATAAGTATTTAAGTCATTATCTCATAATTTTTTTCTTATACTTTAAATAGGTAAGTTTAGTTTTAGTTTTAGGATGGGAGACATTGATCCGAAAATGTGTGTTGTATTTGTTTCACTTTTAAAAGTTTCCAAAGATCATGATTTTCTTAACCAATTTTAAGTATTCTAAACTCCAAAAATTCATTAAATTCTGATTATTATGCATCCATAGAAGTGTGGAAAACTTGGGTAGAAAATAAATAATCAGAAAACTGAAAACACTCAGATAACAAACAAGATTGTTTATGGGGTTTGGAAATTCCTATGTCCTCGGGTTTGGATTGAACCAATCCATTAATAATATTGAAATGTAAGTAAAATAACTCTTACAAACAACCAATAATGAATCAAAACCTACAAATGAGCTGATCAATGTCCCAAGAACTCTAAAAAATAGCAGAAATTGTCCCAAGAACGATCTGTGGCTCCTACAGTGTTTTCACAATGTGATCTCCCTGCAACTGTGTTAGAAAAAAACCTACAAATGGAGATTTACAAACATTATATGAAAAAAAATCATATATATATGAGATCATCTCTAAATTCTAAATACTTTTCATGTTACACCAAGTCACTTTTCGAACCAGAAGTGCATTGAAATTCATGTTTTCCAACTAGTTTTCTTGTAGATCCCTGTTAAAAAATACATTAAAAGCTTCCAAAAATAGGTTAAAACTCAAAAAAATATCAAATATTACATTTTTGGAATCATCTCATAATTTCTTTCATTTCACCTTTTTACTTCGAGTTCCCAATTTGAGTGCAAGGCCTTCAAAAATGGCGTTTTCTGAGAACTACCTCCTTATCCTCCTTTACACAAACCTATCCCCTTGTATAAGTTGTAGCAACCCATTTTATATCCAAGCAAGCCTCTTTGGCGAGTTGGTTAGTGGATTTTCTTTAGACCTATGAGGTTGGGGGATCAAATCCGCCTCCTACCACCAAAAATATTATCCTTAGACAAATGCATGGGGGTTTGGATAAATGTCAAATAATGTGCCAAATAATTACAAAGTAATATGAAATTGACCCAAATGAAATATGATAAAATATAACCTTAATTTTTTCATTTTCTCATTTTTCCACGTGTTGCAATGGTATTGGTCCATTATTGACTTGTTGACCAAAGTTGACTTCCTTGTTGACTAAACTTTGACCGAACATATCTTGAGCTCAGAGTGTCTATTTTTCACATTCTTATAGTCGTGGAAAGCTCTCTAAAGGCTCTACTACACTGGCATGGTTTAGGGAAGTTTAGGGAACATTTGACATTGAAATTGATCCCCTGATCACTCCTCCCTACTGAGAAGGATTTTTGTCCACAAAAAGTTGTGTATCAACCTACAAAACATGCTATCTCTTCCTGCATTGAAAAAACACATACAAGAACCCAAAATAACATTATAGGTTAAATAAATACAAATATTTGATTAGCTAGTCACATAACCGATCAGATAATAACACCCAATTAAGCTAGTGTTCAACTGAAATGTCAGAACTGTCGACTCTATGCACAATTGTGTTGTCATACCCCACTGTAATGCCATCACAAATAAATGACCAGATAATAACACCCATTCTATTACAGAAAGCTAGTGTTCAACCGCCACTTTGGGATACTGACCGATTAACAAAAATTACAATTTTGTAACATAGATCAAGATATCAAGACATCTAAAGCGCCCACAATTAGGCTAGTTCCCCTTTGCTCATCTAAAATCAGAATAATGCAAGTATTCACTATCAAAATAAAATAGACTATCAACACCCAAAAGTATGTATCGCCATCACAAATAATATGTCAGATAATAGCACCCATCTATAATGGAAGCTAGTGTTCAGTCGACACTTTGTGATTATGCTGATTATAACTGTAAATATTCACTATCCAGAATAATTAAACCATCAATGCCAAAAATAGCTATAGTCAAAATCCGAATCAATGTGAATCTACCAAATATTCTATCCATACACTGAACTGTAAAGGGATAGATTATAAATTGTATGCTTACCCAAATTGGTGAACTACCATAATCTGTAAAATGATCACCTGGTGCCTTTGCAAACCAATTTGTTAGTGTAATAAATTTACACCCTAATTGCAACCACATCTGATAGTTACAAAAATCAAATTTTCCCAAAATAAGGGTCTTATAAATTAGTGTGAATAACACATGTGGATACAAAAATTTTGTCTATTTATTACAATATCAAACAGGTGCCGAAATGGGTCTTATAAGTGTCCATAATATTTGCACAAATGACAACACTATAAAACTGCAAGGTTCAAATTTAGACATGCTACTGATGCCTATCCCTGCATACTGTTTTCAACAATGGAACTACCAACCAATTTGAGAAACCAAAACATGAGTATGATGAACCTATCACTCAAATATTCTCTTCAGATGTTTCCATTCATTTTCAAATCTTAAATATCAACTTAGGAACAAATCCTTATCAATCAACAGGAATCCCTAAAATATAGCTTTGAAATTTTTTGCTTGCCTACTATCAACAATTTACTATAGTGAAAATATAAAGTTGAGGAGTGTTTTTCCCAACCAATCACTTGGGTTTTTCCATTTTGGTTGTTTTACCTTCTCAGTACCAAAATGAGTTTTATTTAGGTTTAGCACTATTGGTTTTACAATATTGTTCTTTTTAACAACTTTCCAATTTTGTTGTTTAGGAACAAACCAACAAACCTTAACATCATGATCATTCCTATTACAATGGGAACAAAATTTAACTTACCTATTTTTAGGATTCTTACCCATTTTACCATTCTTAGAACTCTATCTACGAGAATGATTCCCTTGTTTAGGAGAGGTAACATTCTTGCCATTTCTTGCCTTTCCTTGGTGAGATTGGTCTTTAGCACCTGCCTTATCATTCACAAAAGGCATTAACTTCTTAATCAAAAATTTTCTCTTCCAAAAATATGCAACAGAATGATTAGTACCTTCACAAAATGTGCAAGGGAAGCATATTTTTGCCTACCAAAGCTATATTGTTCCAATTGAAAGACTGTATTAGAAGTTTTAGGATTTGATTTTCCCTTAGTGCTATTTTTAGTGTAAGTGGAAGGAGGTGGAATTTGATTACCTCTTTTACTTGTTTTCTTACACCTTTCATTGTTCCTCATGATGGTGGAATCCTACAATTCTAGTGGTGTAGATCCTTGGTTGTTGGAAGCTTGTCTTCCTTCAGCTGCTTTGGAACTTTCTCCAATTTCCATTTTCCCACTAGAATAACCCAAACCTGCAAACCAAGGCTGATCCTCTACCTGTATTTGGTTAGCATCACCTTTTCCATTTTTACCAAGGCCCTTTCCATTAAATCCCATCTTAACCATTAGCTTAGACCCATTTCCCTTAGTGTTTTTTCAAATTGACCCAAAGGAATATCTAAAATCGAATGAGAGGAAGAATTAAAATGTAAACAAATTACAGTGCATTCTATCATGGTACATGCATCTAATTTGGAAGGCATTTCCTTCTTATGTTCACCTTGTTGCAGCTTTTCCAAGAGGGCATCCTTGGTCTGTATTTCTTCCTACAACTTTTTAACGAAGCCCATCAACTTCTTGCTCTCTTCAAGCATCTTGTTGACATACTCCTCTTTCTTGGTTATAGAGGATTGTGGCTCATATTTTAACCACACTATTTTCTCTTCCAAGGAATAAAATTAATCTCTCAAGAAAGAGTTTTCTTCTTGGAGTTGGTGGTTTATGGCTTCAAGCTCATCTAGTTGCTCCTATTTGGATGACTTACCCATGATTCCTTGTTCCTGCAAACACAACATGTACTTCCAAAACTGCACACTGTGAAAGAAGATCAATACTGAAACTGAAGCCAAATTTTCAAACACAATTAGAAGCTAATCCAGCAATCTAACTGCTCTAATACCAAACTTGATCTGAAAACGTGTGTTGTATTTTTTTCACTTTTAAAAGTTTCCAAAGATCATGATTTTCTTAACCAATTTTAAGTATTCTAAACTCCAAAAATTGATTAAATTCTTATTATTATGCATCCATAGAAGTGTGGAAAACTTGTGTAGCAAATAAATAATTAGAAAAATGAAAACACTCAGATAACAAACAAGATTGTTTACGGGGTTCGGAAATTCCTACGTCCCGGGTTCGGATTGAACCGATCCATTAATAATATTGAAATGTAAGTACAATAACTCTTACAAACAACCAATAATGAATCACAACCTAAAAATGAGCTGATCAATGTCCCAAGAACTTTGTAAAATAGCGGCTGTCCCAAGAACGATCGGTGGCTCCTAAAGTGTTTTCACAATCTGATCTCCCGCAAATTGTGTTAAAAAACACCTAAAATGGAGATTTACAAACATTCTATGAAAAAAATCATATATCAAATATCATCTCTGAATTTTGAATGCTTTTCATGTTTACACCAAGTCACTTTTCGACGAGAATGCATTGAAATTCATGTTTTCCAACTAGTTGTCTTGTAGATCCTGTTACAAAATACATTAAAAGATTCCAAAAACAGTTCAAACTCAACAAAAAAATATCAAATCTTACATCGTTGGAATTTTCTTATAATTTCCTTCATTTCACCTTTTTACTTCGAGTTCGCAATCTGAGTGCAAGGCCTTCAAAAATGGCGTTTTCTGAGAACTACCTCCTTATCCTTCTTTGCACAGACCTGTCCCCTTGTATAAGTTGCATCGATCCATTTTTTATCCAAGTGAGCCCCTTTGGTAAGTTGGTTAGTGGATTTTCTTTAGACCTATGAGGTTAGGGGATCAAATCCCACCTCCTACCATTTTTCCATGGATTTTGCTTTAATTCCATATTCTAATGCTAAAGCGGTGGAGGTGGTTGGAGTTTTATTGTTTTTTGAGCCATTTTGAATGCCGTTGTGGGTTTAGTGGATGGGTATTTGACCCAAATTTGGCACTTTGATCATGATGGATGTGGCATGTAGGATATAATGCATGGAGGGATAAGGGTTTGCATTAATGTTTGGAGATTAATATGCCAAAAATATTATCCTTAGACAAATGCGTGGGGGTTTGGATAAATGTCAAATAATGTGCCAAATAATTACAAAGTAATATGAAATTCGACCCAAATGAAATATGATAAAAGACCACCTTAATTTTTCCCTTTTTCTCCTTTTTCCACATGTCGCAATGGTATTGGTCCAATATTGACTGTTGACCAAAGTTGACTTCCTTGTTGACTAAACTTTGACCGGACATATCTTGAGCTCAGAGTGTCCATTTTCATGTTCTTACAGTCATCAAAAATCTCTCTGAAGGATCTACTACACTGGCATGGTTTAGGGAAGTTTAGGGAACATTTGACACTAAAATTGATCCCTGATCGGACATTATGATAGGGGTTAAAATCCTTAGAGTAGGCTCTTGATTAGGGTCATTTTTAATCCCTTGGACTCCCCTAGCATTAATCATGACTTTTTAAACTTGATCTTCATCGTGAAACTTCACTATGAGTTATTAAGTTTGAATTAATGGCTGATTCATCTTTTCATGATTACCCTTTTAAATAGAAGACCTCTCACACACTTGGAGAATTGTTCAATTTTTCTTGGCATAAGTGGTAGTTATTTTTGTGTTCCCAATTGAGTATCTAGTAGAGAAATCCCTCTATTTTTTGCCTGAAGGAACAATGGGTATTTTTTCACATAAGAAAGAAGAGAGATGGGGGAGACCTAAAAAAAATCAATCCTCCATTCAATAGTATGATAAAGGAGGATGAATAACTCTAGAACATAATCGGTGCAGGGAGATTTAGTGCCTTCCTTTAAAGGGTTAGAGGACACAACCCTCATATTTCCTCCAAATATTTGTAGGAGTGGAAGGATAGATATATCATGTATAGAGGAGATAGACTCCCTATCTTGGATGCATTAATCTCTCACATTACTTGTAATGAGTATACATCACTCTAAGTTGTTCTATAACAAGATTACCAGGGAAGAGCAAGAAAAAAATTTCCTAGGTGGAGGAGAGAATCTAAAGCAAGTTCCCAAAGGAATACAAATAACCTCAATGATTAAAACCTATGATGAAGTTGTCAATTTTATCATCATCTATTTGAATCTGGAGGGAAGACACCACAGGATAAATTCCTACCATCTTATTTTCCTCAATAACTTCTATATAAACACCCCGGTAAGTCTTCCATTATATATTCTTTTATCTCTTGAGATCTCCATTAAGGAGGTTGAGTGTTGTAGAATAGCATACCTTCTTTATCAAGGTGTTATAATGCTAATATATTTGTATTCCAAATTCAAATTCGAGCTCCAAGTAGTAACCCTCCAATGGTACCCCTCCCCCGAGTCTAGCGCCGTGTTTTAAGGAGTAACAAGAGAAACAATCTCATAGAGGGGCCTAACAATAAGAAGGAGAAAATGAAAGGAGAGGCACTTGACTATCTAATGAATCGGGAAAGTTCTTGAAATGAGATAAATTTGGTGCAGAGACTTCTATTCTAGAATTTCAAGAGAAGAAGATTGCTTAGATAAAAAAGGAAATTAGTAGTATGAAAAGAAATATTTGCAAACTTCAATTTGAAAAAAATGACAAGACATTTTAGAATGGGATAAATGATCACATTACAAAAGATAAATACAAATGTAACCTTATTGGGGATAGTTTGGTCATCCAAAATGGGTTGTTAAAATCCATTGTCAAGGATCTTAAAAATTCAGGCACTAAGGGGAAAGGAAAGGATACTGAAATAAGAAAGGATCTTAAAGAACATGACAGTCACATCAAGGATCTCATCAAAATATCCTCTCAAATTATAAATAATTTATAATTTCCTTGCATTAGAATCTTGAATTTTTTTAGCTACTGGTTGGCTCTTTTATGTATTTTGGTTATTTTGTTGTGTTATAGTTGGTTTGTAGTTGCTTTTATGTTGGTTTCACCAGCCTTGTTTGATATTTGGTTCTTTCTATTTCATGAATTTTCCTTGATATATAATTTTTTTAGATCCATGTTGTAATAGGGAAGGGCCCCTTCCAAAACCCTATTTTTACCCAAATATTAAAAAAAAAATACACTTTCTTTGTGGATTTGTATGTGGAGTTATTTGTGAAAGAAGTAACACTATTTTTGTTCTTGAGAGTGGGTGGAAATTGAATTAGAAGGGAATTTGAGAGATTTATCTTCAAAATAAATTAATTCAATTTTCAATCTTTATGGTCCAGATGAAAAATTTATCAATATGTTGTTCGAATTGAAGATCAAAGCAAGAACTTGAAGGACCATTAACTTCTCACATAATCCATGTGATTTTAATGATAAATATTTCCAATACTACCCCCTTTTTTCTTCTTGTTCCATATTTTTGTTTCATCACTTTTTTTTATGAGAATATTGTCAATATTCTAATAAATTGAAGAGGTTATGTTGATGCAAAATCACAGCACCCCTGGATGCTGATCAGGTTTCTAAGTTGATCTTGGGCATCCAATGTGATTGCACAACATTGAAACCTTTCTCCAAGTGTGGGACATGTAGAAATGAGAAAGGAATCTCCAGAGAAGGCTGGTTCCTACTCCTAAACCACTTGCCACAAGCTATTTTAGTGTAGGCAAGCTAATCTAATCCTAATCTAACCATGCCAAAGAGACAGAGAGAGAGAGAAAGGAAAAGAAAAAAGCCTACACCGAAACGGTGATACACTGAGAGAAGGAGAATGTTGGACATCTATCAAAACTGCCATGTAACAAAGAGAGGTGAGCAATGGGAAGGATGGACGAGATGCATCACGAGCCCAAGGATAGATTTCACACAGAATATGTCCCAAAACTCCATAAACACACTCCAAACCTGAAATGAACATTCAAACATGCACAAATACCTGTAATGAAGAGAAGCAAGAGGAAAACAAGAGAAAAACAAGAAAGCATGGATAGATGCATCACAAAACACATTTTTTTGTTGCTTCAGAAGTTTGCACAGAACATCATTTCATTAGTAAAAGGCAAAAACACCATTACAGAGCGGGAGGAGGTTCAAACTCCATTTTTAACCCTGGAGAAGGAAAAGAAGGGAGGGCAGAGCCGAACAGATGAACAACTTGTAATTATTATTTTTAAAATGAGCCAAATCTGGCTTTTACATTGCATGGGTCGAGCCCAGGAGAGAGAAACATGGGAAAACATGCAAGCCCATTCCTCATTGACTACAGATGCATTAAAATGGCATGGGGAACCTTACAAACCCATACCCTACCATCTTTGACCGATTTGGAGGAGAATGCGACCCATTCTGCATTAATTTGGTCGCTAAAATGTCACTTCTGGCCATGAACACGTGTCAGAGCCATTTCTCAACTTTCTCTCTCTAGACTACACCAAAATTCAAGATTAACCCGGAATCATGTAGAGAATTTCATAAGCTTTCCGTTGATATAAAGAACGTGCAAATCCAAGCTCTGGATCAAAAGATATGGAGATCTGAAGATTTAGGGCACAAAACAGGTGAAAATGTGTTTTGAAGATCTTTCCGCGCTCTCGCCACCTAGATGATACTTGTCAAGCGTTGATTGGATACGTAATTCTCTCTCCTCTGCTGTCCTGCGGGTTTTTCCTTGAAAGTTTTTCCTTTTGTGATTTTGGAACATTTTCCACTTTCCTTCCGCGCCCCCGCCACTTGGGACACGTGGCATGCATTGATTGGTCGACAGGGGCATGGGGCAGACCTTTGCTTTTAGCTTTTCGGCCAAAACTCTTGCTAAACTCTCGAACTCCTTCCCAAGCTTCAAGCTTCCTTCCTCATTGGACACGTGTCCTCCTTTTATTGGCTTGGGTTAGTGCTTGAAACCTCGCCCTTTGAACTTTTGGACCTTTCTCCTTGTGACACGTGTCATGATTTGGTGGTCCGTGGGTATGCCAGCTCTTTCGCGCCCAAAGGCATCCATTTGTCTGGATGTCCCATCTGTCTAGGACAAAAACTTCTGATCCACCCGAAATGGGATTCCTCGTCCCTCATTCGGCCGATGACATGTGGCATTGCTTGACTGGCTTTCGGCTCCTTCGGCTATCTGCATCCCACACGTCCCTTTGTCCCACATGTCCCGGACTGTCTAGGAAAAATTCTTCCAGTTCACCCGATTTGGCCGGTTCGCGTACCTTTGTCCCACATGTCCCGAACTGCTTAGTGTGAAAGTTCTCCTTTTTGGCCGATCCGGGTGGTTTACGTCCTTCACGTCTTCTTGTCCCAAATGTCCTAGAGCAGTTAGTCGATTTTCTTCTCCTTTGACCGAACCGGCTTTCCGCGTCCCGCGCGTCCCGATGGCCCGGATGTTCCTTTGCCCTGCAGACTGCCTGGCGGCCTTTCGGCCGATTCACGCCCAGATGTCCCTCACGTCCTGACTATTGCGAGGACTAGGAATTAGCCATTTTTCATGATTTTTCCTGGCCCAAGCTTGTTTTTGCAGCCTTTTCACCTTTTCTCAGAACTTGCTCTTTTCAACCTGGACAAGAGAGTTAGAAAAATTCTGAGGGGACCCTAGAAACATGATTTTTTGGCCCTGAATCAATTTATTTGCCTGGGACTAAGTAATTTGATGCATGTTATCAAAATTACCCTAGGCATGAATTTTGGATAACAGGTTATGGCTTCGCAGCAGGCCAACTATCAATTTTGACAGTGTTCACATCTCTTCAAAAAAATTAACCAAGGAGTTGGCAGAGAAGGAAATTCCCATTGTCATTCTTTGGTCATATTACTCAGAGTATTCAGAGGATGTACCATCAATTCCTAAAAAATATTTGAATTGGAAAGAAGGCTAATTTTTCTTAAAAAGGCTTGTGATAAGTATTTTTTGATCCATCTTTGGGGATTCTTTCTTATCATTTCAATTATGTTGCACCCTTATCTTTGTTGAAATTTTTTTAAAGGGCCCCAATGGTTTGTGTTGATGCATCCAACCTTTCTTCTTAAATACCAATTGATTCATCCAGGCCATCTACATCTGCTAGGACCGATGCTTATCATGGCACTAGGGTGCATATGTCAGGAGGGCTAAACCTTTTGGAATGGGTTTCTTCTTATGAAAATAAGTTATAATTAATCAGGATATTGGGGAACCCAAGGGAAAGTATTGAGGAACTTAGGGAGATGGTTATGTTTGATGATTTAGCAATAAATGTACAACATGTATACAAAGCTGAAGATCACATGGATTTTGATTTTAAGAAGAAAGAGTTACTAGCTCAAATTCCTATCTTTAGTGAGCATATCATAGTTATTTCTTGATCAAATGTTTATTCACAATTTTTTTGTAATATATATACAAAATTGTAAATATAATTTCCAAGGGTGGGAGCCCTCTAAAATCCCCTTTTGTTCATTTTCTTATAAAAATGATATGTAATATTGTAATATATTTCATGCATGGTTTTTAATAAAACTAATCCACTATTTAATCCTTTTAATTGAAATTTTCATGATTATTTTTGAAAATACAAAATGTGGAAAGTACAAGTTAAGAAAACCTTTGAGAAAGAAGAGAAGGTTAGGAAACAAGCCTAGGCTTGATCAAGCTCAGTAATTTCAACTTCTTTCATCTTTTCCATGTAGGCATCATATCTTTTAAACATTTGAATGAGGAACTCCTCATCTGGTCCAATATGAAACACAAATACAAGTCCCTATTCTCTTAAAACTTGATCAAATTATCTTATTGTACTATTATTTTTCTTCATCTTCTTTCCTCATTTAGTTATATTTTTCTCAAAGTGAACAATTTTTTAAATGGTGCCACAATTTAAGCTTCAAGAAAGAGAACCTAGACCTCCATTAATTTTTTGATGAAAATATCAGTATCAAGTCATATGAACTCAAATTTACATATGTTAACAATTTTTGGATAGATACTATTTCTCCAAGTCTATTATTGAGCTCATTAATGTGCTTTGTAATTTTATCTCTCCCTAGTGTGAGTTCCTTGATACTTTGATTCAAAGTGTCTTTATCCTTAGTTTATTGGACCCATCATAAGTATGTTGTGCTCCTCCATCCTTAGTGGGGAAAATCCCTTCCTCTTCCACCATTTGATCATCTAAATGAAATATTTCCTCAAGTTTGGGAAGGATTCCATCCCAATAATGCAATTAATTTTAGCACTTTTTATTTTGGTTTGATGCCTCACCTAGGTGATCGAAAATTGCTTGTATCATTCCAAAGTGTGTTTTATGGTTTTGTTTCCATTCTTGGATAACTCTTCCTTCCATTTTTTTCACAACATCAATTATTTATTTTGATCAATTAGATGTTGTTAAGGCCTCTGGGGTTGTGGCAGGAGAAATTTATTTCCCTTCAATAGAATTTTGTATCCATTTTTGCACTTATGTTGTCAGGATATCAAATTTATCTCTTAACTAATTCTTATTTTCCTTATCCTAATTAATTTTTTGGATAAGTCCCCCAAGGTCCATGTATCCTCTGCTTAAAATTTTTATGTAGTTGGTTTCCCTAGATGAATATGTGTGACTTAGTAGTCACTCATTGTAATTTCAATGTTTAGTTTATCTACTTGTGGGGTAGAAACTTCCAAGGTCATATATCCCTAGGGATTAACATGGGTTTTTAACAATATTTTATCTCTCTTGGGGGCCATCATAGGTCTTGAAAAATAATGTTTTTAATGTCAATAGTCTTCACTTGAGTTATTTATTTCTCTTTCCTTAGGAGGAGTGTTCCCAACCATCCCGTTGTGGGCGTTTCCCCCTCTTGATGCTTGTGATGCATATTGTGATGTGTTTAAGTACACTACCATTTATTTAGAATAATATTTAGGCACGTGTGAAGTTGATACTTGTGTATGTGGTAATTTATTCCCACTTTTAGCTCCTTTTTATCAATCAAGAACACTTGGTCCTTCCTATTCTACTTTCTTATTATTAGCTTCGGGTTCCTTGGTCACCATTATTGCATTGGTTGATTTTTGGGCCTTATCACTAGCTGGTTCCTTTTAGTTTCCCTTAACAACTTCATGAATTTTGATTGCATTAGTGACCTCTTCCATTGTTTCCTTTACAGGCTTACAAATACCCCTGGTTTTTTTGATATTGTGATAGGTTCCTTCTCTTGAGGATACACTCTAGTGGAAATAACCATTTACTTTTATGATTCCCCTAGACTTCCTTGATCAAATGGATTCATTTAAACTATTGATCTGTAACTTCTTTTTGTGTTCTTTGAATTTCCATATTTATTTCTTCATTCCACAATTCTATATATTATAACAATTTTGTGTCCAATGAGGCGACAATTTCTTCTTTGTTTTTTTCAATTCCAAGAATCGGTCAATGAGCACTAGTTCTGGGTCTCCTCTCTTTCATCTACATATATTATCTCAATTGGTGTATTTACTCCCTCTTATCTTTTAGTGTCAATAATATTATCTTGTCCCTCCTTTTGTGGAACTCGATTAGATTACCTTGAGTTCCCCTTGTCCTTTTTTTTAGGTTTTTAGGAGATTACTATCCATATGAGTATTATAAACCTCCTTTTTCTGTTACTAAAATTGGTACTAAGTCAATAGGGTCTAGGATGCTACAAAAGTAGGGAGTTTTGAACCTTGGATGATGAGATTGGATTACCTATCTTAACTTGTGACTTTGATACTTCTGAGCCATTGTTGTAGTAATATTATTTTGAATGTCATTCAATGGGATTGATCAATAAAATGTGGTTTTTATTTCCTTTCTTATACCCTTTTATGGCTAATATGTATTTATCCATTGAGTTCCTATTGTCCCTTTGTAAAGGATATAAAACTCTATCCTTTTTATTTCTCTTAAAAACTTAAAACCAGACTTATCCTTCTCTTTTGTACTTTGTGCTTTGAGTTATGAGTCAACATCATATAGGAATCCCCTCATCATTTCCTATTTTCTTAATGATCCTAGAAAATTTCTGCTGGAGTTTTAGATCTTGATGCACTTTATTGCTTGACCTACAATGGGATTTCCTGGGTAATGGGGGCATCCTTCATAGCTTTCATCAATACTTCTTTAGCTTTCTAGGTTAAGAGGGACATGGAGGTTCCTATTTTTCTTATGGTTACATTCCATTCCTCTATGATCCTAGTGGTTGGATTTTTAGAAGGAAGATGAGGGAATTTCCTTCCAATGGATCTATTTGGTATTCTCCCTCCTTTAAAATAGGAATATATTCCTCTAAGATTCATGAGGGCCTATATTCTTGCAATACCTTAGTATTTTGCAATGATAGATCCAAACATTTTAATATTAACCATGAAAATTTCCTTCTCATCACATGTGTTGTTCTAGTATGAAACCTTTTTGTTTCTTTCTCATTCCAGTCAAGTGGTGAAATTGTTTGTGTATCCAAGTTCATTTTAGTATAGTATGGAATCATCATCTATTTTTCATCAAACAAGTCGTGACACAAAACTATAATATTGTAATCAATAACCTGTTGTAAGTTCATTATGAAATAATCTCTTAATATAAATTCTTCCTCATCTCTATAGTGCATTACAAATATTCATAATGGGCCTCATGTTTATGTGAGATCCCTAGGATTGGGATCACTACCCATCTAATATCATAGTTTGGCCTAGGCTAAAAGTTATCCATTTTTAATATTTCCATCTCTTCTCCTAAAAGTTGGTCTTATATAACAGTTGAGAAAGTGCATCTCCCTATTGATATGGGGACCTTGATGTTGGTCTTATGTTTTCCTACTACCAAATTATGAACTTCTGCTAGTTTCCTTGAGAGTTATAGGAGTGCCCACTTGTCATCTAGGTATCGGCCAGCTAGAAAGGGTGTCCTTCAAAACCACTTACCCTTATGTAAGTAAAGAACCTAAAATAGAAAAAATAACATCCATACTCAGTTATTTATTTCTTGGTAGCTTCAAATATTCTATACTATTCCCATTCTCACCGAAGAGGCATATAATTGGTGCAAAGAAAACATCATTTATCTTTCTAAAATTTCCCTTCTAATTCTCTAGATTTAGTTGAGGATATACATCATATATTGTAGACACCAAAAATCTACACCCCTCATATTTATTCAATCAATTAATTAAATACACCAATATTTCATGCCCTAAGTCATACACTACAACCCTCAACTTTGTCCCATTAATTAAATACATTAAACATCCCTCTCATCTTTATTCAATTAATTGATTAAAAACATTAAACCTACCCCATATCCTAAGTCAAATACTCATCCTTATCCAATTAAATACATCAATATCTGAACATTATCACATTTACCTTGTGTAATCCTTTTTTACAATTGTTAAATCCTACTCAACCACCTAGATTAACTTAATAATTTTTTTAAAAACTACCCAAATCAAGCTAAATATATTTATTTCCTAAAATACCATCTAAGATCAATTTTAACCTATTTCTAACTCCCTTAGCTTGAAAAAAATCATTATCATTCACCAACATATCAAAATCATCTACAAACCTAAATTAGATAAATCCAAACATAAACAAAATCAAGTATAATTTAACCTATTTTTTCACCCTTAAAAACAAACACAACATGTCCCCCAACAACCTAACAAATTAGCCACTCAAGATCCAAATCAAAAGCCTTGATTAGGAATATTTTTGTAATTTTCCTCATAAAGTTCAAATAACCAAGAATCTCCAAAGTGATTATTTAAGCCAATTTTCTAGCCTCTCTCAAGGATCCTCAACTTCAATTCATGATTTTTTTCTTTTAATTTGATTTTGCAGCCCCCGTACATCATAATTCAACACTTGTATATCACAATCAATATCAAGAATTATTATTTATATTCATCGAGCCTCTTGGAGAAATTTTTGGATCATATGTGAAGAAGCTCTTCACCTTTCGGTCTATAGACTTCATGTGTCACCAAAAGTTACTCTCCAATGAGGTTTGAGGCTTCTTTTAGCTCCACATCAATCTCCAGGTACCTCTTATTTGTTTATTCATCTCTTTTACATCATCTCTAAATATTTATCACTCTGTAACATCAATTTAAATCATCGACATTTGATTTTATTAAAATATTCAAAATTACTAGAATCACCAGTGATTGGCCCAATCATCAGTGATTCTTGTCAAGTTTTACCTTTCAACAATCTTTATCAGTTTTTTCCATCAAATATATTTTATCTATCATATCAAACTGGTTGTTTCTAACATATTTTTGCTAAGCATGGATTACTTTTAGATGGAAATTGGTGGCCCTTCTCATGAAATCACCAACATCCACTCCTTGTTGATAATTTGACACCCTTTCTATTAGGAACAATATGATATTTTGCATGATCTGACTTTATGTTCCATCCATCACACTCCTTTAGACAAATTGGAGAAAATTTTCAAGTTCAATGAGGAGATCCATCAAGCAAAGAGAAGACTATTGGCACACATATTTTGATTACATACTCATCAAAGCTGAAATTTCTTGGGTTACATACGAGGCTAAACATGACCTCCCTTTCAAGCTTGAGTTTGAGTCATGATCTGTCTCTAATATATCTCTTATCTCTCTATTATCTATCTTCTATCTGCTTTGTATTAGTTTATCATTTATCAATTATCTATCTTATATCAATGTATTGTTTATCTATTTCAATCCACTTAATTGTTTAAACAATGAGCTGACATCCTTCAAGGAATCCCTTTAGATTCCTGGAATCAACCTTTGTTAAGAAGCTTTCTTATCCATATTTCTAATCAGATCTTATGTAGTGTCTTTGATCGCAGGTTTTCTTGGTAGGGAAGGATCTTATACACATCTTTCACGAAGTACAACATCAAGCATTGTCAATCAAAATTTATGGGTATCACTAAACCTCGAATCGTTTTAGGTCGGTATATATTTATTTTATTGCTTTATTAATTCAATTTGAAGGATTAGGAATATTTCCCAACATTCTAACACTCTCGGTGGGATTGATTCCATTATTTCATTGTTTTATTCTTTTAAAATATCATTATTTTTATTTTCTCATTTTCTGCTCAAGTAATCACTAGCGATTGGTCGGTCTCCAATGATCGAGTGAATCCCAAGTGATTTAGTTAATCACCGAAGATTTTTCTAAATATTTTTTTACTTTACCAATTTCTTGTTATTCATTATTTTTTGCTATGTTTTCTTTTTCTTATAACTTGGTTTTGTATGTTGTTATCTCCGGAGGATTTACTTGCTTTGGATTTCTTATTGCTAAAACTAAAAATTGAAAAAAATTACAAAAATTAAAAAGGAAGCATTTATCATAGTGAGTCCTAATCCTTCTTTTTTATTTTCCATACCACATTAATGCTTATTTTATTTCATTGAAATCAATCTATCATTTTGAGCTTAAACTGAATAATTACGTCCTTCCTAATCACATTTTTTTAACTATGAAAGTTAATTGATTGCATTCACTTTATATTTCCCCCACACATAACCAAATCACTCAAAATATCAAACACACATTTAAAAAATTCTTCCTAGGTGATAACTATTGGGATTTCATCACCTAATAGGAAACTGACTCAAGTGTTTTGGCCAAGTATAAACAAATTTATGTCGGTATATTGGCTAAGCACCTGAATCCCTTATTGTTACGAGACCATGAAGTGAGGGGGTAGGCCCCAATACCAAGCCTCATATTGAGAACAACATGATTTATGCCTCACGTACCTTTGGGTATATTGAGGATGTCATCCATAAACATACCTGAAACCAGCCATAGATTGTCATTTCCTAGGACCCATTAGCCATTTTTCACATTTCACTTTTCTTAATTAAATCAAGATAATCTAAAAACTTATTTTTCTTGTTTTTTCTGTTGTTTATAAATAACCCACTTAATTATCTTCATTTGTAGGTGATTGTATGTTTGTTTATTATGGTACTTACTAGAAAGCAAGCCCATAATCAAACTTTATAAAATATGTATACACCATTACAACAACATATCCCATTATCCACTCTATTACCTACACCATTATCTACACCATTACAACATAAACTACCATTATCTCAATCAATCATATCTACTCCTTTATCTATACATTAATGAGCCTAGTACGAATTAGATGATGAACAACATAATGAATAAATTAGACGACATCTCTTAGATTATTCACACCATCATTATCATCAAACATCCTAAATAGAATATTTAGAACCATCTCTTTCTCCCAGGTTCTCAATCGCATCATCCGAACCCGCTTTCTTTGATAATGAAGATCCTATTTTTGAAGACATGTTAGATTCAAACCCTATTTCCCTTGATGCTTATCTTGCAGCTAGGGGTTTCTAGATCTAACCATTTTTATATGAACAGACATCCCTAATCCTTCATCTACTTTTACATATCTTATCAATATAAATCAATAACCCGTTATCCAACAAATATATTCATATCAACCCATAAGCCAAGTTTGAAACATCTAGTGTTGTGTTTTTCTTTCTTTTTTTAGTCTCCATATGATATCTTCTCAAGATGCATCTACCCAACAACCCACATCTTCACTAAGCCTTCTACTAGTTCCACACCTCCCCAAAACAATACTAGTGCTTCCTTGTCTACCCCTCCAACATCTTCGGTCATATAAACACCTCCAATTACATTTTTTTGTTTCTATTGTTGTATCTCAACCACCATACTCTCAACCAAAGTTAATCCCGTCCAAAAATCACTATGTCTATTCCTACATTCATTCCCTTAATCAATATTAATGCTATCACCACTAATCATCTTATTTTAGTTCAATATTTTTAGCCCTTATCTCACAACATATACCACAACCACCACAACCATTAATATCCATACCATAATCTATTCATATTCAAAACATTCAATAATAAGCACCATTTTTTTGCCTATGCAATACCATTTCAACTACCACCTCCTTATTCACAACCTTTTACCGACACATCTATTCCAAATCCTTATCAATATATTCAATCGTCACAACCGTTAGTGTCCCAACCTACTTATAACATTCCAACTCAGCAAAATATTCCATATCTACAAAATATTCCTCAGCGAAAAATTTCTCAACATAGCTTTCCACCTCAAAAAAAATCCCATATCAACAAAAATATGTCTTAGAAAAAAATTCCTTATCAACAAAATATTCCTCAGAAAACACTCCCTACCAAAGAGAACATTCCTCAACACTATCAAACCTATCTGCAACCTATCCATTTCTCATTTAAACTTGGCTCAACCTCACTAGAAACCAACACAACTTGATCCCTGTCCTCACGAACCACATATCTAATCTTGAATCTGCCTCATTAGGATCCAATAATTTTCTCTCTTACACCCAAATTTTCAATGAGCCCATTCAGCGCTCTTTTCCATATAAAGCATATCGACCCCATTGGGAACTTCCAAATTTTATCAAATTTTATAGCAAGGAAGATCCCGAACAACATATCTATGATTTTCATCACGTTTGCTATCTAATAGCCCATGAAAAGATCTCATACTGAGGAATTTCCCCATGTCCCTCGTCGGTCCTTCCCTAGATTGGTATAATAGCATCCCTCAGTACTCCCTTTTCTCATTTACACAACTTGTACAAATTTTCCTAGAACACTTCTCCATAAACATATCCCATAAAATTACTATCACCAACCTCTATGCTATCAAACAATTTGAGGATGAGTCCATTATTGATTTTGTTTCCTACTAGAGGGGTATAATCAATCAATTGTCCTTCCCATTACCAAAAACCAAATTTATTGAAATTTTATGTCACTCATGTGCCAAACACATCTCATCAACACTACAAATCTAATCTTTCCAAACATTTGATGAAGCTTTCACCATGGCCCATAAGTTGGAACCGTGAGCTCTAGAATTAGGTTGAGTTAAACTTCATCCTAAGAAACCATGAACTAAATTCCCATATAAGTAATCTTTTAGTCATAAAAAAACCAAATCATCCGCTAATACCGTAGTAGTCAAATATACTCTTAAGGAAAAGCTCACTACCAAGTGTTCCTATCAATAATGTAGTTACACACCCATAGGAGAGACTTATAGTGTGGTCTTTGATAAGTTTCTCACTGTAAATATGATATCTCTCCCACTCATCCAACCTATTGATACATTTGTATCCAAACCCACTTGGTATCGAGATAATGATTATTACAAATACCATAGGGTTAAGGGACATGAAATTGAAAGGTGGCGAATATTCCGCAATGTCCTTCAAGATTTGATTAACAAGGGTGAACTTAACTTAGAAAATCTAAATGCACCCCCAAATCAAAATCTTCATATATTTAAATAACCCTTTCAGAATCACTCCCATCCACCAATCAACCACAAAAAAATCGTTCACACTCACCATATTTTCAACACCATCACTAAAATGTTACCCATTCCTGAGTCCACATCAACACCTGTTGAATCTAAAACCACACCTACAGAAACAAAATAAACTTCTACTAAATGTATATGGACATTTACAAACTCCTCATCTCTGCTAGGAAAATATCGAAACCATTCTCCCATCCTTGTCACATGTCACTACTGAATCCATGTCCACGTCTTCTACACCTCCTAAATATACTTCCAAATCCTCATCCAATAAAAATCCAAAACTCCTTCTAAGCTCATTATTGAAAAATCAACTATCCACATCTAGTAATTCAAAATCTACTCTTATACCCACTTCCACACCAATTACATCTTCTAGCATAACCACACTAATGTCTACACCTTGATTTGAAAATATAACTATGATACCTCTTGAAAAATTTATGACACAAACACCTCCACCTAAGGAAACCACAAACCGTATTTGTCTTCCATCTATAAAACCAATTATCTCTACACCAACCAATCCAAAATATACAAATCACATCAACCACATCATTCAAAATCATCTTCCTTCATCAATATGTACCTCTAGATCCATACCTAGCTCATCCAAAACAACAAAAATACCTTTTAAATAAGGTGTTTTTCAGGTTTTTAAAATCCCTTACTATACCTTCCCTAAACAATATTGTTCTCGTGGCCCTCAACCTTTTCTCCCACCTCCTTCTAGAAAGATCATTACTACACCTAGTAATCACCCTATCATTTCAAATCTAAAAGCCTATTTACCAAGCCTCCGCATTCGACACTCATCCTTCATCTGTCACACCATCTAAGACTACTTAGAGATTAAAAAAACCCAACAACCCGTAATCAAAGTCTTACTTCCTCCCGAGGATAAGATACAAAAACTTCATTACCATCCACATCTACACCTAGGGGGTGTTATGCAACTATCCTAGATGACCTCCTCCAACAATCACTTATAACATTACCACCTCCTAAAATATCTAACCCTCAAGGATTTAAACCCTCTTGGTATGATTTTAATGTCTCTTGTGATTATCATAGGACATGAGGTTATTCCATATAGGACTGTAAGGCCATTCATCTAATCACTCAGAAACTTAGTAATTCAACCTTCCTCCCCTCTGAATCACAAGAAACATCATCATCTTAATCTAAATATTAAGAACCCATGTCTAAAATATCTTCCCATCAGGTTGATAATGTACACATAACCAGTCGCTCACATAACTACAACACAGATCCATTCAAGCGTGAAAAAGAAAAAAATTTCATAGCCATATCTCCACCTCAATAGTTAGCCGCACGATCAGATAACCCTAAAGTATATATCTCTATAGCTTATGAATCACCTAATCAAACAATGTCACCAAAACTTAAGGTTTCAATACTCTCCGCACCACCCTCATCATCCATCACAATGAAGAATGTCATTACTAAACAAGATTACACCAAGATCGTGTCAAAATTTCATTATCTGAGCTGATGAAATATCACCTTCCTATAAAAAAATTATGATCAAATCCCTTCAGTTGATATTTGTGCCTTCAGATGACCCTTCATATTTCACAAAATTTTTAGGGTCCCTTAAATCATCCATAACCATATCATTTGAGTTATCCGAGATTCCCTCGCTTACGCCGAAGATCATGACTTACCACTCTTTATCACTACTAAAATTAGTGATGTACTCATCGAGG
Source organism: Taxus wallichiana var. yunnanensis (assembly GCA_018340775.1). NCBI lineage: Eukaryota > Viridiplantae > Streptophyta > Pinopsida > Cupressales > Taxaceae > Taxus > Taxus wallichiana. The sequence continues at coordinate 133,708,927 of CM031234.1, forward strand.
AAGGGTCATGATTGATGGGGACATAACCATCAACATTATATCATCCATTACTTTCAATCACCTTAAATTATATCCTTCCCATGTTGGCCAAACTCTAGTTTTACTATGATATTTCAATGACACTATCGCACCCACATTAGGTACCATTATCCTACCACTTAAAGTTGGCATTAAGACCTTACATAAACTCTTCTACATTATAGGAGAGTTTTAATACAACATGTTGTGAAGACACCCTTGAATACACACTATGCAATGTGTTCCTTCTACACTCCATCATTTTCTTAAATACGAATATGAAGGTCAAATATTCATAGTCCCTACAAATCCAAATCCCTTCATCGATTGGTATATGACATATCTCCCAAATGACATCTGCATTCCTAAATCAGCATTAGAATCATCGACGAATCATCTAACAACACGTCCATCCCATTATCCAAACTACCATATGATTCTTCCCTTAGTGATGTTGTAAAAACCCTTATGCTGGGGAGTACCACCTCCTCATGCTCAACTTTGTCCCCTACCCTAAGACTTATGGTCACCTTGCCAAGAAATCCATGTATTAGCCTAATGTAGGGGATGTTATCTCTTATGGTCCCTCTTATATCAAAAACAAATCTTGTGTAAGGGGGACTTCATCACCCTTAATCCCATTCTATCAATCAACATTGTGCCATGTCTTTCACTTTGGACTTAAAATACTTAAATAGTTTAGATTTTTCTTATATGTACCTTTATCGATGTGTGTGGAAAGGTTTTGGTCTTGTATGTTACAAATAGGGAATACATGATTTGATTATCCAATGTTCCCTTAAAACTTATGAGAAATATGGCCTAGGTTATGAGAAACCCAGCTTTGACCCATCCAAACCCACTATATATATGCATATCAATGAACTTGAACCATCATCACCTATGATCCCTAAAGATCCTATGGACATAGATGACACCATATCCATCTTGTCTAAACTTATTTCTATCAATACTATATCCTTAGGACCACTTACTTATCAATCTATTCACTCCATCAAATCATTACCTCTTATTTGGCTAGAAATGGTTGAAGAAGACTTACCCACTATAGATATCCTTCAATTTCATGATGACCAAGACATCCTTTCCCATATGGGAGCTGAGGATCATTTTCTTTGGAAATAATTACCATCTAACACACAAAATGTCCTTAAAAAAGCCACCACGATGTTAACTTAGGAAACCCTCAAGATCCTCACATAGTTAAGGTCATTCAATCACTTAAATCACAAAGAACTATACAACTTCACCTCATATTTAGCAAAATATTATCAAGCCTTCACTTGGTAATATAGTGATATGCCCGGAATTGATCCTAACATTGTTTTACACAACATCATCACATATCATGATGTTAAACCTATTAAAAAAAAAAAAGTCTATAAAATGCATCCCTATATAGCTCTTCTTGTTAAACAAGATTTGCAAAGCCTATTATCCACTAACTTCATCATACCCGTAAACTATCCACAATTGGTCTCTAAAATTGTTTTCATAAGTAAATCCTTTAGAAATTTATGCATCTACATAGAATTTAGGAATCTCAATCTTGCTTGTCCTAAATATGATTTCCCTCTTCCAAATATAGATCAAATCCTTGACCTAATAGCTATCCATGAATTGATCCCCCTTATAGATGGATTTTATGGTTATAATCAATTTTTATCGCCACTGAAAATCAACATAAAACCTTTTTTATCACTCCTTGGGGAACCTTTTGTTATCGTGTCATGTCATTCGGTATTAAAAATGTAGGAGCTACTTACCTATGTGCCATGACCTACATTTTTATGACCTCATCCACAAAATTATCAAAGAATATGTTGATGATCTCTTAGGAAAGTAAAAATCATGCAAAGATCACCTCAACATCCTTGAATCCATATTTACTCATCTTATCCATTATTTCCTTCATCTCAATCCTTCAAAATGTGTTTTTGGTGTTCTCACTAGAATTTTTTTAGGATTCATCATATCTATTTAAGGTATTGAATTTGACCCAACAAAGGTTAAAAAAATCATTGAAATTCCTCCTTCATCCAATCTTAAACAACTATGTAGCCTTTAAGGTAAACTGTAGTCCATTTGACATTTTATATCACAACTTTCTAATTGTTTTCAACCATTTCATCATCTTCTCCACAAGGACGTATATTTCACTGGGATTATGATTGTCAAAAATCCTTCGATGAAATTAAACAATATATCCTATCACCACTTGTTCTTACTCCACCTCGCTAGGGGAACCGTTATATCTATGCATATCTACTTCAAAACATGATTTAGAGGCATGCTTGCTCAGTGTGATAGCCAAGGCCATGAACATGTCATATACTATATCAGCTACACACTCCATGATTATGAAACTCATTATTCTAAGGTTGAAAAACTATGTTGTGCTTTATACTTTGCCACTTCCAAGCTTCGTCATTATCTTCTTAATCACAAGACCTATGTCATTACTAGCTTTAATCCACTTAAAACCATGCATTCTAAACCATATCATAGCGATCATATAACTCGATGGATTATGTTTATGACTGAATTTGACCTCGAGTTCGTATCAGAAAAAAATATTAAGGGGTAGGCTATTGTAGACCAGCTTGTTGATGCTCTCCTTCCCAATAACCAACTTCCTCATGAATACTTTCTAGATGAATCAATTAATAATATCGATGAATATGAATTCATCCCTTTCAAAATGACCCTCTTCTTTGATGGATCTAAGTTCCAACAAGGGGAGGGGCTGGTGTTGTTCTCATACCTCCCTGGGATATTCCTATTCCTTTATTATTTAAACTTAACTTCAAATGCACTAATAACATGATGGAGTACAAAGATTTAATCATGGGTCTTATGATTGTTATTCTCTTAGGTGTCCACATGACTTAGAAATCTACAAAGATTCATAACTTGTCATTAATCAAATCAAAGGAGAATACCAATGTAAAAATGAAATCTTGCAAAAATATAAAGCTAGTTTTTATTTTATCCTCGACATTTTTATCATTATACAATTCAAACCATTCCATGATCTTCTAATAAATTTTTAGACACAATTTCCTCTTTAGGATTCCTCAACCCATTATAAATCAAGAATCAAAAGATAACACTCAAGTATTTGTGTTCGTTTAACGATTGGATTACCCCTCTCATAAAAAAGAACTCCCTCCTATTAATATTTTTAAAATTATCCAGCTGATTTTTGGTATGCACAAATCTATGACTACCTTTCTAAATCTAAAATCCCATCCGACTTATCATGTAGTACTAAACAATCTTTTTTTCAATGTACCACCCACTTTGTCATCATAGGTGGGTATCCTTTACAAACGTATTTTTGATGGTATCTTGTTAAGGTTCCTTAAATCACATGAATCAATCAAATAAATCGAAGAATTTCATGATGGTATTTTTGGTGGACATTTTAGTGGAAATTTCATCGCTAAACATGTCATACAACTATGGTACTATTGGCATACTATCACTAAAGATTGTTTTGTTTATGTTAAGAAATGCATCAAATGCCAACTACATTTAGATCTCATCCATGTCACCAAAAATAATTACATCCCACTCGGGACTTATGGCCTTTCTCTTAATGGGGGTTAGACCTCATTGGTTCTATCAATTCTAAATCATCTTAACAACATCACTCCATTATTATAGCTATTGAATACTTCACTAAATGGGTTGAAGTTATCCCTTTAACCTCAAATAAATAAGGACCTATCACCAACTTCATATATCAATACATCATATGATGTTTTTACATTCCCCATAAACTTGTCACAGATAATGGAAAATATTTTAAACATAAAGAACGTTAAAAACTATGTGACACCTTCAACATCAAACTCTACTTGTTGTCACCATATTATCCCCAAGGAAATGGATAGGGTGAAGCCTCTAACAAAAAAATAGTCAAAAGCCTTATGAAAATAGTAGACGATGCAAAAAAAATGGCATCTCCAAATAATGTTTTCTCTCTGGGCTTATCAACTAGCATTCGTACTCGTATAGGAGCTATTCTTTATTCTGATGTCAAGGGTTATATTAAAATTTCATTATGTTCTTCTTATTTGAAATCTTACCTTCTATTTACCTTAGCCTTCAATCAAGAGCTCCAAATTGTGCTTATGATAGGTCATACCTCCCCTAAAATTGAGGATTTCCTTTTTATTTGACTAGTCTTATATCATGTGCTCAAACAAGCTTGAGGTATATTGCTTCCTTACACATATTCATATTAGTACTAGAGTTCATATGAAAGGAAACTAATGAGATAATTGTACCTTGGTCATTGATCATAGCTCCATGTTCATACACCTCCATCATCCCTTTAACACCCTTATTGTTCTCTTGAATCCATTTCACACACATTATATCCTTTACACAACCACTATGCATGCATAATCCTTGATACAAAAGCTTAGACCTAATATGTCTCTTTGGTATAGATGCTCAAATATTTATGCAAACTCTTGAAATACCTCTAATACCTTTAGGACACCTCATCTAACCTATCCCAAGGTGTTTAGACCCTTTGTATAGTCATATACTTACATTTCACATGAAACCTCTCATTAAGCCCTTGTTGGCTTGTAGCCTTCTCTACCCATAAACTAAGCTAGATCTTAAATTAATCTAAAATAGTTTCATCCTTTCTAGATATATATGAAGACCCTTTATATATTTCTTGTATGTGCCTAAGTTTCACTATATGTTCCTTTGTACAAAATTGTACCTTCTTTGGATTGTATTGTGCCAATTAGGCCTATTTTGACCCTAAACTATAACAATAGATGATTTTAACTATAATCACATCGGGAAATTTATTGATCCAATTCATTAATGTTCATAATATGGTGTTTACAAAATTTTGTAACTTGAATTCAAAGTTTGACCACCCATGCACTTCAATTTCTCTTCTTCCTTGTAACTTGCATACAGTTTGCAATACAAACCCTAATGGATCTTTCTCCCATGCACAGATTAGGAGATTAAAAATGGCATACCTATACCAAGTTATAAGATAGAGATTCTCCTAAAATTTCATCAAGTTTTATAGGTTAGAATTAAAGTTATGCAAAGCCCTAGTTTGGGCCCAAGAGTTAAGAAATGGAGCTACAGGACAAATTGCAACATTTCAAAGGCTAGGAAAAATCAGATACTCCTTATACCTTCCCTTAACTCTGTAATTTACCAGTAAGGAAGAAACATACCTCCTTTCATGACTATTCTTTTTCAACCTATTGCCCTAGGATAGGGTCTTATCTAACAAAGCTATAAAGCTACTAAAAACACTACAAATATCCAATTCATTAACAAAAACATATATCCAACACACAAATACTTTTATTATTCCTTATGGAACTTTGTTACATGTCCTCCATGTTTTTCATAGCTCATTCTCTCCTGAATCCCTCTCTTAATCTCTCAATTAGCCTAACTAGTTGCCAAATTTAGCTCCTAAATGAGCTCAACACACACTTCCATCTTGGAATTGGATGAAACAACATTCCAAGATTTCCTCCATATGTTTTCAAGCCCTATTTTCACTCACATTACATCAAATATGGTCTTATTTAGGTGTAAGGACAACTAATGCCACCTTTTTACACTCAATTTCACTTTTACAAACATATTAAACTTGACATTCATTTACTCAAGAAAAATCACTCACACACTCCTAGAAAAACATGTTCAAGTGGTCTCATATGACCTTATGGAATTTTATTTCTTGATGCTCCTACATCATATTCAATCATCTATGCCTCTCAGGATGTCCTACCTCTCAAAATTCAAATACCATCACTTTTGTGTCCCTTTAAAACTTCATTCGAGATGAAGAATATCACCAAGACCGCTTAGCACAACTTGAATTATTAGATGAAAAACTTTTGATGGCCCTCATAAATCATAAATTCTATCAAGAAAAAGTTAAATGGACTTATAAAAAAACATATTAAAGAGCATGACTTTAAGTTTGGTGATCTTGTACTTAAAGAAAATAAAAATGTCACTACATTATAATGGAGTAAACATGGAAATTTTTCCCCTAATTGGATTGGTCCATACGTCATCACTCATAAGTATGGTTTAGAATTGTACTGTCTCACTTCCCTTGATGGTGAACCTGAAAAGGAACCTCTAAATGCCTTGCACTTGTAGCCTTTCTATTGTTAAATGATTGATCATCATGACAATAGTTACATCTAAGATCTTATCACTCCATCAAACCATCCATATTATTACAGTAATTATTTGAAAGCATGTGTTAATATTTCATTATCCTAAAATACCTTAAAGTTGAGCACCATAGCTTTGTTCATCTTATCTTTCACTTTGGACAAGTTCCTCCATTATAGGAATCCCTTAATCATTACACCCACCTACCTTGTACCAACTATAAAACATGACATGCGACACATGTGTGTGTATATGATATACACATATTCTCCATCCTTGAAATGGTCTATTAAGGTTTTTCCCTTAGTTAAAAAATATATGAAAAATTTAATGGATGCTTCTTATCAAAAAATCAAAAATACAATAGACTCGATCCTCGAAGGAAAAGTACCGGTGAAAATAAAAGACCGATCCTGGAGGATGACTATCTATGAAAGATCAAGATCAAAAATAAAAAAATGTAGACCATACCTCAAAGAATCAATACCCTTGTAAAAGGATTCTCATATTAATCATCCTTAACAGATCAAAAATCAAAATCATCCTAGGAAATCTTCCTGCATTGATCACCTTTCTCATTATATAGAAAACTTCCCTCATCGATCAGTTTGCTTCAAAATTTAATGTATAAAACTGGGCCATTTCCTATGAACCCGTTGAAAAGGAGAAACCTTTTTCTAGCATTGATCTACACATACAAAACCCCTTTCATGTCCTAGGAAGGTACATTTATCTCATTCCACTCTTTTAATAAATATCTTATGTAACTACCTATTGATAATCTCATTTAAATTTCATTATTAAAGATACAAGTGCAAGTGCTTTCAAATTTTAAAAACCCATCACATATGTCCCAAATCCATAATGAGGTAATCATTCCATTTTTACCCTATCTTATTAGTCACATTTTGATAAGAATCCATTTCAAGATCACATTTTAAGTTATGATATACATAATCATTTAGAAATTTGACAACATTCTACAAACACACCATATTTATCTACTTACACATATCAAAATCCATCATACTCTAACTTATTTAAATTAAAAACATATACCATAACATCATCATAAACACATGAAAATTAAAATAGATATAGACCATAAACCACATCACCATCATATATATAAATAAAGTACAAAATACATCATGATCCAACTCATATAACAAAGTCATACATCATCATCGATTTCATATCAAAAAAATATATCATATACATCCAAGGATTCTAAGAGTCGTACATCAAATCTATCATCAATACATATCATCATCTAGTAAACTGAAAGTCTCCAAGGAACTTGCTAGCAGGATAATGCTAGCCTTTCCTCCCTAGGAACCTATACCACCAACATCTCTAGCATCATAACCCACTCCTCCTTCACTTCTACCTCCTCTCTTTGATCTCGTGGTGGGTGACCCATACTCCATGCCCTCGCACTAGGGACTTTCACCTTCGTGGTCAAATGATCAAAGCATATAATACAATATGTGGGTAATCACATATCACCATGTAAACACAAGATTGTGAATCTACCCATAGTGCATGATAATGGGCCATAGAAATAATTCTAGATGCTACATTCTCCACCATCTATCCACTAACATGTTCTCTCTTCCCACCGGCATGTTCCATCATTGCTAACTATGCACTGAAATAGAAGACCATGTAATCCTCAAGGCCTTCTTTAGTACATCTCACCGCTAGTGGTACATGCCCCTATCTACTATAGCATGAGTCAAATGTATCTTAATTCCATCCCATTCACTCACCATACCATCTCTCTCTGCTATCAAAGCATCTCTAACCCTTATAATGTCATCTCTCTCTCTCTCTTTGAGCCGTATCCCTCTCTCCCTCCATCACGGCCTTCTCAGTTTTCACCTCTAAAATACTTCCTACCGATAATCATCACCCTCTTCCTCATCATCATAATCATCAAAAACATGGATCACATCTTTTTCCTATGCAAATCCCTTCACCCGAGTGCATAATCATCTCACCCTCTATACTACTCAAGTCCTATCAAAATATCTCAATGACTGGGTCCACCATGTTCTATACTATGGAGTAACTCCTACATCATCAATTAGAACAATTTCACCATCATCATTAGGGACCATAGTCCCCTGCTCCTAAAAAATTATCATAGGCATCACCAAAACTTCCTTGGAGTCTCTATATCTACATCCTCTTGTCTATACTTCATGGTCTCTTGTGATGACTTTGTAGGCCCTATCGACGACTCCAACATTGGTTACCTAGACTATGAATCAAAAAATGACTATGATGAAACTTTTGAAGATGATTATGGTCATACTTTTGTAGTGTTTACAAGATCTCATAATCATTAAGCTAGTGAAATTTATGCTAATGAAATGATGTGAGAGAAAGATGATTCCAGATCAAAAGTTACTATTCTCAAAAGAGGTAGTCCTCTACCTTCTTCTCTAGCTCCAAAAGATAAGTATGAAAGTTATTCTTCTTCTCAACCACAAAGATCAACTATTCATTTTCTTAATCCAAATGCATATATCCCTTCTTTTGATATCATTGATCATATTAAGAAAACCAAAATCTAGATTTCATAATCTGGATACTTTAGATCATTCCATGACAAGTTGAATAGATTATTTAGGTATGTTCAAAGCAATGGGTTAAATAATTAACCCAATAATAAAGGAATTTTCCTAACCCTACGAACACTCCTCCCCAGAACAATGTTGCAACTATTTCTCCCACATCTTCTGAAAGATTTGAACCATTTTATGTGTCTTTGTTAATCAATGGTTTCAAATTAAGTAATTACATCTTAGATTCAAGAGCTTCTAATAATTTCATACCAGCCAAAGTTGCAGATGCTCTTGGAATCACATTGACTAAAATAATAGGGAGATGTTATTAAATGGAAATATAATTCCCTTTAATCAAGAAAAATTAAAGATTCACAAGATTTTTGTATCCTTCCCGACAAAGAATTAAATATGAAAATTCTATTAGTGGCATTCCTATCTCCTACGAGATGTTGGTGAGTAGAAATTTCGTAGATAGTTGGGAGGAGACGTAAAAATGGACTAGTCATGATCTCACATTCCAATCAAAGGATATAATCAAGGTTGGAACCTAAGAGGAAGTTGAAATAAATAATCATGAAGTCTCGAAGATATGAGATCTTAGATTCTCTTCCAAAAATCAGATCATGGGCTCTTTTACTTAGAAATGGGAAAAAAATTTCCATATCTTGATTTAGGAAGGACTTGAAAAATAAGATTATATTTGGACACTAGATATTGATGGTAGTTTTTTCTCTTTTTGGTTAGGTGCAGGTGTTGTTTTGATATCTCTGAAAGGAAAGGTACATCCATACTTCAACAAATTAATGCTTGAAAATACTAATAATACAACATATATAAATCTTTATTGTTACTACAACCTGGAGAAATCTAGAACGAAAGGGGTAAAACTACTCAAGGAAAAAGGAGATGTTGATCTCATTGTAAAGTAGGTACATGGTCAATATAAATTAAAGAAGGAAAAGTAGATACATTATAGGGATAGAGTGTTGTCATCACGCTTAACTTTGTAGCCTTCTCCATCAACTTTATTTGTAGAGACCAAAACTCTAGGGAATATTCTTTAATAAGAATCGTTGCACTACTAAATCCTATTAGCCATATTCAGAAAAGGTGACTATAAAGTATAAATGATGTACCACCCAAAATTTCCTAATAATGTAGAGAAGTGGCAACTTTTCAATGATGATAAGAAAATATCGAAATTTCTCAAGAAGTAAGACAACTTTGAGGAGTTGTACTTTGAAGGAATAAATTCACCTCCACACTAAACAAAAATAGGTGATACTAATCCTAAAAATGATGATAAAAAAGGGATAATTCATCTTAAAGGTAAACAAATCCCTAAGGGTTTAGTCTCCTTAGAATAAATATTTGATAAACATGATCAGTTCCTAAAGAAGAATAAAGAATATGGTGAGAGTTCTTCTTCAAAAGTATAGCCATTAAATTTGGGTGTCGAGGATGAACCCAAGATGGTGAATCTTGGAAAGTGTTGTTCTGATAAATAATAAGAAGCATTCATAAAGATTCTTAGGAAGTATATTGATGTATTTGCATGGTCCTATAAATACTTGAAGACATATCATCTAAAGGAAGTACAACACTATATTCCATTATAACCAGGTACAATCTATGCTTTGAGGTCCAGAAGTTATTAGATGTAGAAATAATTTATCCTATTCATCATTCAGAATGGTTGGCCAATATTGTACTGTGAGGAAAAAGAATGGTGAGATAATCCTTTGTGTGTATTTTCATAATCTAAACCAAGCATAAATAAAATATAACTACCCTATTCCCATCATGGATCATACCCTACAGGTAGTTATTGCTTTGGAAATGCTATCTATGTTAGATGGTTTTTCAAGGTTACAATCACATACAGTGTATAAGGAAGATCAATACAATATGACATTCACCACACCATGGGGAACATTTACTTATCAGAAGATGCCTTTTGGGTTAGTCAATGCATGAGTAACTTTCCAAAGGGAAATGCATCTATCATTCTCTCACCTAAAGGATAAAAGTATAGAGGTATACCTTGATAATTTGAAAATATTATCTAAAGAAAGAGGTAACCAAATCACTTTGGTTTAGAAGAGATTGGCATTCATTGCAGGAAACATGGGATATCTCTAAATCCCAAGAAGTCAATATTTGTTGTTACTAAAGGAAATATTCTAGGAAATATTGTCTCAAAGGAATGGACCAAGATCGATCCTAAAAGAGTGTAAGATATTAAAAAATGTCCTTTACCAACTTATAAAAAAGGATATCATTCATTATTTGGTAAGATAAACTTTCTTAAGATTCATTCCAATTTTTCTGAAATAACTCGTCACATTTCAGACATGATGAAGAATAAATAATACTTTAAATAGAATGATGAAGGAAAATGTCCTTTGAAAAAATCAAGTCATATTTAGCTGATGCACCAGTAATGGTATCACCTGATTTCAATAAGGAATTCATCCTTTACTATTATTCCTCTAAGTTCACCATGTTAGCTATCCTTATGTAAAAGAATGAGGAAAGCATTGAAGCCCCTATAACCTTCATGAGTATGTCTTTGAAGGATTATGAATTGAAATAAAAATATATGGAAAAGCATGTATATGAAGTTGTCAAAGCATGCAAATCATTCACATATTATACTCTATCTGCACATACAATTGTATATGTACGATATTGCAGGTTAGATTTATCTTGACACAACAAGATTTGTGGATTCTAAGAGGCACTTGGGTGACTAAAGTGCAAGAGTATGATCTTGACATAAAACTAACCAAACTGGTAAGAGGAAGAGATCTTTTCCAATTGATTACTGAAAGGAAGAAATATGATCCGGAAACAACCTCTCCACTTCAAGAAGAACTTGATGAGGATTTACCTATAATCTTCCTTAACAACTTAGTTGATGAATGGTACATTAATATTTCCTATTTCTTGGCATATGGGGAATTCCTAGATCACCTAACATTCAAGTAAAAATATACTATCAAGATGAAATCAAAGTACTTTTTCCTTTAGGATCATGGCTTATAAAAGAAGGGAATTGATGGTGTATTTCTCGATGTGTGGACAGATCTCGAAGGGAAAATTATTGGATCAGTTCCATGAAAATCATGTGGAGGACACCTCTCAACAAGAGTTATTGCACACAATATTCTTCAGAAAGGTATTACTGGCCTACTCTTTTTCAAGATATTGTAGAATGGGTCTCTAAGTTTCAAGCATGTCAACAATTTGTTAGACGTGTGAAGTTACCATCTTTACCTTAAAAACAAGTTGTGATTAATGAACCATTCCAATAATGGGGAATTGATTTCATTGGTATGTTAAACCCCCTATATTTCTAGTCATCACTAATTTCTCACAAAAACTAATAATTTTAGTAAATGGGTAGAATTTATTTCTATCAAGCATGTTACTTCTGAAGAAGTGTGTAATTTTATCAAGGAAAATATAATTGTGTGATTTGGTGTCCCACATAAACTAGTCATATATAATGAAGTAAATATGTCCTCTAAAGAGATGATTGAATTTTTTTACACATATGGTGCTCGGTTAGTGCATTCTTCTAATTATTATCCCCAAGGAAAAAGAAAATATGAATCAAGTAAAAAAACTTGATAACAATCATTCAAAATTTGGTGGATGAAAATCAAAGAACATGGGACAAGAAGCTCTATGAAGCACTTTGGGTTGATAGGATTACACCAAGAAGGAAATAGCTATCTCCTTTTCAAATTTTGTATGGAATGGACACGAGGTACCTATTACTCTTGAAATCCCCGCCTTCCAAGTAGCAAAAGTCATTAAATATTTTACCTACCAAGATGCACTTGAAAAAAGTTTTATGTACTTATCTGAGTTACAAGAAGTGCATATTCAGGTGTTTGATATGTTTTCTAAGCATTAAATGATCGTTAAGAAAGTGTTTGAAAAAAATCTCGGGATAATTTTTTTGAGATTGGAGACTAGGTTCTCTTATGGGATAAGAAAAATGATCCAAAGGGTATGAATGGAAAGTTTGATTCACTATGGAAAGGGCTCTTCATTATCAAAAGAGCTACTCAAACATATAGCTTCATCCTTGTAACTTTCCAAAGGGAAATGGATCTATCATTCTCTCACCTAAAGGATAAAAGTATAGTGGTATACCTTGATGATTTGAAAATATTATCTCAAGAAAGAGGTAACCACATCGCTAGTTTAGAAGAGGTTGGCATTCATTGCAAGAAACATGGGATATCTCTCAATCCCAAAAATTCAATATTTTTTTTTACTAAAGGAAATATTGTCTCAAAGGAAGGGACCAATATTGATCCTAAAAGAGTGTAAGATATTAAAAAATTCTTTTTCCAACTTATAAAAAGGAGATCATTCATTATTTGATAAGATAAAATTTCTCAAAAGATTAATTCCATATTTTTCTGAAATAACTCATCACATTTCAAACATGATGAAGAAGAAATAACACTTTAAATAGAATAATGAAGGGAAAATGTCCTTTAAAAAAATCAAGTCATATTTAGTCGATGCACCGTTGATGGTATCACCCGATTTCAATAAGGAATTCATCATTTACTATTATTCATCTAAGTACACCATGTTAGCTATCCTTATGTAAAAGAATGAGGAAAGCATTGAAGCCCCATACCCTTCATGACTATGTCTTTGAAGGATTATGAATCAAGTAGACATATATGGAAAAGCATGTATAGGAAGTTGTCAAAGCATGCAAATAATTCACGTATTATACTCTATCAAAGCACATACAATTGTATATGTACCTAATCTGCAGCTTAGATTATTCTTGACACAACAAGAGTTGGGGATTCTAAGCGGCACTTGGGTGACTAAAGTGCAAGAGTATGATCTTGACATAAAACCAACCAAATCTGGTAAGAGGAAGAGGTATTTTCCAATTGATAATGAAAGGAAGAAATATGATCCAGATGCAACAACCTCTCCACTTCAAGAAGAACTTGATGAAGATTTACCTACAGTCCTCTTTGTCAACTTAGTTGATGAATGGTACAGTAATATTTCCTACTTCTTGACATATGGGGAATTCCTAGATCACCTAACATGCAAGAAAAATATACTATCAAGATTAAATCAAAGTATTTTTTCCTTTAGGATCATGGCTTATAAAAGAAGGGAATTGATGGTGTATTTCTCTGATGTGTGGATAGATCTTAGAAGAGAAATTTTTGGAGCAATTCCATGAAAATCATGTGGAGGACACCTCCCAGCAAGAGTTAGTGCACACAAGATTCTTCAGAAAGGTATCACCGACCTACTCTTTTTCAAGATACTGTAGAATGGGTCTCTAAGTGTCAAGCATGTCAATAATTTGTTGGATGTGTGAAGTTACCAACATTACCTTTAAAACTAGTTGTGATTAATGAGCCATTCCAATAATGGGGCATTGATTTCATTGGTATGTTGAATCCTCCCCGTAGTTCTAGTCATCGCTACTTTCTCACAACTAATTATTTTAGTAAATGGGTAGAATTTATTCCTGTCAAGCATGCTACTTTTGAAGAAGTGTGTAATTTTATCAAGGAAAATATAATTGTGAGATTTGGTGTCCCACATAAAATAGTAATAGATAATGAAGTAAATATGTCCTCTAAGGAAATGATTAAACTTTTTTACACATATGGTGTTTAGTTAGTATATTCTTCTAAATATTATCCCCAAGGAAATAGAAAATATGAATCAAGTAATAAAAACTTGATAACAATCATTCAAAAGCTGGTGGATGAAAATCAAAGAACATGGGACAAGAAGCTCTATGAAGCACTTTGGGCTGATAGGATTACACAAAGAAGGAAATAGCTATCTCCTTTTCAAATTTTGTATGGAATGGACACTAAGGTAACTATTACTCTTGAACCCCCTTCCTTACAATTAGCAAAAGTCATTAAAGATTTTACCTACCAATATGCACTTGACAAAAGTTTTATGTACTTATATGAGTTACAAGAAGTGCATATTTAGGTGTTTGATATGTTTTCTAAGCATTAAATGATCATTAAGAAAGTGTTTGAAAAATTCCCGGGATAATTTTTTTGAGATTGGAGACTAGGTTCTCTTATGGGATAAGAAAAATGATCCAAAGGGTATGCATGGAAATTTTGATTCACTATGGAAAGGGCCCTTCATTATCAAAAGAGCTACTCAAATATATAGCTTCATCCTTTCCTATTAGGATGGAATTGAATTACCTCTTCCATATAGTAGGAAGTATTTGAAGATTTTTAGAAAACTTAGATGCAGGGTAAAAATTACATGTACATAAATAAAGTCTCAATGTTTTCTTTTTGTGTGTTTTTGTTTTGTGTTACCTTTCACTTGACCCCAAAACAAATGAACAAGACTCAAAACTAGATTTGATTGGATATCATTTTCATTTATTTCATTATGATTGAAATAAATATGTCCACAAACGAAGCCAACTTGTTTCCCCAATATTTCACTTAGAAATTTTGGATACCCCTTTAAAATTTTGGTCTTTCTAACTTGTGAAGGTTAGAGGTCATGTTGTTTTTGTTCCCTTTAATAAATTTTTTTGTTTAGTGTTATTCCTAAACTATTTTAGATTGTAGGATTACTCACGATTCCTTAGATGGTCACAAGAGGTTTCTCGGTCACATTTTTAAAAATAAGAACTTATTCAAAATTGCTCAAAATATCCAACAACAAAGTATGGAATTCACCCCTAGACCTATTAATGTTTTTTGGGTTACTTTACTTTACTTTAGAAGTTGTAGTAAGTCCTTGATGGAAACCCAATTTATACTACATAATTCTAGTTAGATTTATGATATTGCTTTACTTTTTCAAAGTAATTGATTAAATTTGTTCTTAAAGCCCGATATGCACCATTATTCATAGATTGTGGAAAACCAATATTACTCTACTTTAGAAAGTAATCAATCAATGTTGCATCAAAATCACACAAACCAAGTCCTTACCTAATTGGATTGTTTGAATTACTTTACTATCCAAGCAATGTTAAGTAGTCAAGTAAAATGAATACATAACCCACATTTATACTCAATGCTAAAGAAAATAGGTTTTTGACAACACTTTAATCCATCAACAAAAGTAAGAAAATAATACCATGAAACCCACCCCCAATCATATTATGATGAGGCAATATCCCACTTGTGAGTACCACATTTAATGAGGTTGAAGGTTTAAATATTTAAAATAATTCCACATCATTTTTACCTAGCATTCAAATTGACAAAGCGACGTAATCATCCCTAAAAATTCCAAACTTCGTCAAGTCATCCA
The DNA here is from genome assembly GCA_018340775.1 of Taxus wallichiana var. yunnanensis. Taxonomy (NCBI): domain Eukaryota; kingdom Viridiplantae; phylum Streptophyta; class Pinopsida; order Cupressales; family Taxaceae; genus Taxus; species Taxus wallichiana. The sequence goes on from CM031234.1 coordinate 133,725,051, forward strand.
ATTGAAGCAATTTTTGGGAATCCTTTGTTAACCCATCTGGTGAATAGGTATGTTTGTCATTCCTCCTTTAATTTTAGTTTTGTTTAACCTTCTTCCTTTTTTTTTTCATATTTGTGTTATCAGTAAGTTGTTCTGCTACCCATGGTTTTTTTCCTTTGTAAATCTATGTTTTTCCTTCAAGATCTTAGTGAAGTTGGTTTAAATTGTTATAAGAACTTATGGGTTGCATTGGAAAATTATTTCCATATTTACTTTGTGTAAAATATCAAACTTTTGAAATGCCCTTTTTTTCCCTAGTATGCAAACCAAAATTTTTGACCATTTCAGAATATTCTTGCTCATTACTCAACTTCATGTTTTTTAACCCTTCTTAGCCCTTTCTTGGCATGGAAAACTTAACTACTAAGACTCACTAACTCCCACAATAATTTGTAGGATCCTACCCCTCTTTTCTTAACTCCTATACTAGATGGGTTTTGAACCGCTATTCTACCCATGTATTGTGGGAATCTAGCTTCCTACCGCTTAAAACATATACTAAGTGGGTTTTTCAAAATAATTTACTTCATAGTTCATTACGCAAAACCACACCCCTACTACTTTCTTGCTTAAATCTTAAGCAACTTCACCCTACAAAATCACTTTCTTATTTTCTTATTTTCTTGCTTACTAAAAGATTGAAACATCACTTGTAAATTAGTTTTGAGAACTCTGATGACCAGATAAGCACTGGATATGCTCATAAACTTGAAATTACCTTAAATTCATTATAGAGGTTATATTTTAACTCAAAAGTATACATATTAAGCATGAGAAGGTGTTGAAATCTCAGTAATGTGCATAAAAATCTTACTAGAAAAAAATAAAAGTTTCGAGGCACAAGAGAAGTCATCAGAATTAGGAGAGGTAGCCATTATCCAAGAAGATCCCAATCTTGCAGTTAAAGAAACCTCTAGGGCCAAAAGAAAAGGAAAATCTAAAGCTAGACCGAGCCATCTTGAAACATAATGGGAAAAATGAAGTATGAATACAAGGGTTTTCCAATTGAGTCATGCATTAGATCTAAGCTTGAATAAATTAGTGATATTAAAATATGGTACAATTTTCTACATATGAGCTAATAGAGAGGTCCAAAGCATCAAGAAAAACACCACTGATGCAAGCCCTGACCAACAATGGATTGATACAAATAGGTGCATTCTCGAGTACTGCTCAATTACCTGAATTTGTCTTAGAGTGTGATAAATTCTATGATCCTCTCACTAGAGCATTAAAATACACATCAAGAAATGTGGTGGTAAGACTAGACACTCATTTTTTCAATTACTATTTGAAGATCCCAACCAAAGAAAAAGTGATAGAATTGACTATGGAGAAATATATTGAGCTATGGTTGAATAACATATGTTCAAGCATCTTCTCCCATTCCCCCTTCTATTGCTCCCCCCCCCACTTAGCCTCTTCGTCACGGAGATCGCTACTGTGGCTTCTAGGAAGCTTAACCTTGAGACTCTTGCTGTGGAGAAGGGCTCTCAAGAATTTGAAATTGCTCATGACCTCCTGAACATCAGTCAGTGCCAGCCCCCAGGAAGTGCAATTGGAAAGCCCTTCAAGAAGGCTGGAAGCCTTAGAGGCTGATATGAAATTGTTGAAGGATGAAGTTAAAAACTTGGCAAAACAGAAAGGAAAGAGGAAGAAGGAGGAGGAGGAGGATGTTGACAGCAGCCAAATTGAAGATATCTACAAGAAGTTGCACTCCTTAGACTCCCACTTAGGGAAGGCCAAAACTTGACATGATTACAACATTTCCATCTTTAGGGTGATTGAGGAGTTCATTGAGAAACACATCAAAAGTGTCTCCAACCTAAGTGGAGTTCCGGAAACTCTTTGGGGGAATGATAAAGAAAGTAAGAAAACCATGGAGCAGCTGGATTATAATGACACTGCCCACATGACTACTTTGGGTATGTTCAAATCCTGGAAGAATATCAAAACCATCATTGACAAAGCTACTAAAAAGTAGTTGTAGATGCTTCTGCTGTCCTTGTTTGTTTTTTTGCTATTTTTTTGCGGACCCTTTACTGCTTTTTTGCAGTAATTTTGTTGTTTTGTTTCATCTTGGTAGCTATTTTTTAGCTACTTTGAACTTCATTGTAACATTTGTATTTTGATCCTTTTCTCTCGGGTTCTCTTGCTTATTAAGCCTCGGGCCTTCTTTTTGTAAACAAGGGTATAGTCCCTTTCAAAAAACTATTTTCCAATAATAAAAAAAAAAACATAGGTGATTGCATCAATATCATGAATGAAATTTACTTGAAGAAGTCAAAGAAAGAGTCAAGGTTTCCCAAAACCATAGTAAGGTCAGATCTAATTCAAGAAGTTGATGACATTACTCAATTTCTATGTAGAATCAATGGGGAGAAGAATGCCAAACATTTCTCGCATGGATTTACTCAATTAAAAATATTTATGATAACTAATATAGTGCATTGATCAATTGGGCTTAGATGATAAGTGATAATATTGATCGTCACCCAAAAAGGTTAGACAAACTTTCAATTTCAAGATGAATTCTTACCTAGTATATGTTTTATCCTCTTAAGGAATTTTTATTGGGTTAGAAAATAAAGGAATCTTAGTTGCAGACCCCATATATGAATACTATCCACAATTGGTGTTATGAGAGTATTTCAAGAAGTATAGAAGGGTCAATAATGATTTATTTTATGAAATCATTTGTAAAATCAACAATGACCTAAAGGAAAAAAGGGTGACAAATGCAGCTTGGGAAGTAGTTTCCTAGTATGGATGTGTTTTTATTCAGTTTTCCAATTTCACCTATCTTAGAGTTTTGGATTTTTTAAGTGCCCCACTCAAGCTTCCAAGGTACCCAAATGATAAGTGGGTGTTGATATAAATGTGTAGGAAACTGGTGGAACTGCATGATCTCCAAAGTGGAAATTTCACAAGGTAGTAGTTGGACTCCTATTACAATTGAAAACTATCACCGTGACAACATTCATAAAGAAAGGAAAATTTAGAAATATATGTTTCGTTAGTATATGAAGGATCTCTTCAAGGATAGGGCCAATTTTGAATTCAACAGTTATCAAAATAAATTAGTTTCATTGGAATACATGCACATCCCAACATTATAGGACTTTTGGATTGATTATAGTGATGAATTTAAGATCATAAAAAGATATTACAACAGGTTGACAGTCAGGAAAATTATTGATTTTGGACTTGCAAGGATTCTTGAAGACCTCCCTGATGATGGGAATGTTTTTCTTAATTCCTACAATCAAATGGGGGATTTAAGGGTCCATTGGCACCCATTAATTTTGAAAAAAATGTGAACACAATTGTGGAAATAACTTCAATGGTCTTAGCCTGCACTTCAAAATGGATTCTTGAAAGAGGTTATTGTTTGGAAGAATCAGTGATGAAGTAGATAAGTCGGTGGTAGTACAAAAAGGAAGGAAATAAAAGAGAAAGTAGGAAAGAACTTATAAGGTCGCTAGTGCAGAAAAATTCCAGCATGGGAAAAGAAGAAGAGTGTTCATCGAAACACAAGAAAAACTCTGAAAGTTACTACCAATGAAGCTAATCCTTCATCAAATCAAGTTGTTTCATCATCCCTAAATTCCTTTCAATACAAGTTCCCAGTATTATGGTAGAAGTAAGTATACCACCCTTACAGGATGTTACTTTCATTCTTCCCCCAATAAGTGTGGAGACTCCACCTCCCCATCCTCCTCCTTTCTATCAACCAGAAATCCTCCTCCACGAGAAGATGAAAATACTAGCACTAAGCATGAGGAGGAACATGATACTATTTTTGAGATACCCTCATCTCAAAAAGTATCACAGGAACATGAGAGAGGAGAATTTGAAGTGGAAGAAAAATAAATGAAGATTTATGAAGTGGGGAGATTGAAATATAAAATGCCGAGAAAATTTATACAAACGTTGGGGAAGGGAATCATGTTCATAAGGAAATATGAGAAGGAAAATCAAGTTTAATTATATTCATTCAATAAGACTAATGAGGGAGGAGTTAGAGAAATAGTTGTTCAATCAAATAATCGTAGAGCTTAAAATCATATTATTGCAAGATATTCAGCGGAAGAAAATCAAGAAATGGTGGTACATACTAGTCTAGTAGTGACGAGCCAAGATATGGTAGTACATTCGGGTGCTCATACTTCTATGAGTAAGGACTTCTCATCTTGGTTAGCATTGAAATAATTTCAGAGGTTAAATAAGAAATAAATATTAAATAAATGGACCTATAACTACTTAAGAGTCTTGATAAGAGAGGGAAGAGGTCGAAAGCTCCTAAGGTAACTTCAAAGCTAGTAATTGAATCATCGGGAAGAATTTAACTAAATTATCTACACCAATAGTAGGAAATCAGAAAGTGAGTTGACCAAGGAGGACATAATTGTGACAAGAGTGCCCTTGGGTGAATTCTTCATGGAAGGATTGAAGTAGGATACTCACACCTTTATTCATACACTCTTTTCAAGTTAGATAAGGAGAAAGTTGAAAAGGATAAACTAAATGAGTAGATATCCAAGTTATGTGAAATCATTGCAAAGCATACTAAGTATTCTTCTCATCCCTTGCTATTAGGATAGAAATTTAAACCTCAAGTCATCACATAGGTTAAGGAAACATGAGACAAAGATAAAGTTGTGGATGACTAGATAAAACAAATAACTAAGAAAGTAACGGAATAATACTTGGAAGAACCAAGAATTTTGAATAATCTTCAAAGTAAGTTGAATCGGTTGAAGAATTTGGTGTTGGATATGGACAATGAAAATGGGATTGCTGAGCTCTAGTTGGAGAGTCTTAAAGAAATAAACTCATTACCAGAGAAGGTATTGATAGAGGAGAAGATTATGCCTAAAGGATCAACAAAAAATGGAAAACAAGAGGATTTAATTATTTCCTTTCGCATAAAGCTACTCAAGAAGATTATGGAAGAGATTAAAATGCTAGAGGAAGAGGTGGATGAAGCTATGGATCATCTTGATGATTTTATCTATTTTTTCAAAAGATAGACACTTTTCAAGCCACCAGGTACTATAGAGGAATAGCTTCAGCTTCTTAAGAAATAAATTGATAAATCCATCACTCCTTTCACTTGTGATTGAATTGAGAAATTGATCAATCTTTAGCGTGATGTTAAGAATCTTGGACCTGACCTAGTAAAAGTAAAAGGATTTAGAAATATCTCGAGTAAATAAAATCCTCAAGTACAAAACATAAATACAAGATATTACTAAAGAAGATGAAAAGGCCATACATTATATGTTAGATCAAGACCGAGGTTGTTCGAGATGGAATAACTTATTTTTTTCTTCTTCTTATTCTTCTTCTCATTTTTATAATAATTTAATTAAATAATGAATATGAATTGTTAAACTTATTTAATTTGGTTGAAATTCGTTACTTTAAGTTATTTTGAAAAATTGAATTACTTAGAAACAATTGTCACTACATGTAAGGTAGTTGATTTTGTTGTGAATTGTAGAACATTCGAATATCATGCATGTTAAGAAAAGATAAATTTAAGGAGAAAGATTCTCAACTTCTTGCAGTTTTGTAGCTAAGCACATGTGGAATTCATAATTAATGTCTCCTATTCTTATTATTTATCTAGATACTATAAATGTAGGGATAGGCCTATGGGCTACAGAGGATAACTTTTTGGCAATTAGCTATTGTAATTTTTTACATGAATTTAAAGATATTAAAATTTGTGTTGAGATTCTTAAATGTTCATTGTGTAAAATGGATGGAATCAAATAAGATAAGGTGGATTTATGAATAAATTTGTGTCTAAGGACTCTTGTTGTGCATTATATGAGGATTTTATGGTAAACTTTGTGATATCTTGAATCTGAACCTAAATTAATTTCTTTTCATTTGATGAAAATTGAAAAACTTATTAAGTTTTTATCTATTTTTTACGGCTACAATAAGATTTGGAATCTACTTATTGTAAAGTACATTCTCTTGTTTTTTCACTATTGTTACCTTTCTATATTTTCCATTTTCTTATTTTTTTTCAAAACTTCCAAACACAATTGCTTACTTGCTATAATATTTCTAAGCCCTCGGTCATGAGCTTCATGATTAAAGCAATAACTTGGAAAATAGTTTTAGTTTGCACATAAATTGTACAAGTTGCTAGTGTGAATAGTTAGAATAGATATACATCTTGCACGAGAGATTCACCGATAAATGAAGGGGATTCTTCCCATGACTGTCTACGCTTGTGTGTGCATCTAAGCATAAAATATAGGGACAGAGTACTAACAAGTTCTATAGTTGTTTCTCCAATATGAACTTTAAGAGGAAAACTAGGATCAAATTAAGGAAAGTACTCTTGACCTTTTTGCATTATTATCTAAATAATGAGAAGTCTGAAAATGGCTCTTTTTGTTCCTCGAATGTAGGGTCCATAATTTCACTTACGTGATCAACTTGTGTATATATTCTTTCTACCAGTGTTTATGAGCATAAGAGAGGAATTAAACTAGAAAAAAATGCATATTTTTCAATAGGATCGTAAAAAGCCTTTTTGAACATTCAAAAGGGATTTTTGGTTATTTAATATATATATATATATATTTTAAATATCGATTTTTTAATATTTTCAGAGATGTTTTACATGTTCACAAAGGGTAGATATTCTCCAAGTAAAGTCACCAAAAACTATTGGCTAAATATTTGTTTGTGTTTCCAATTATTAGTTTCCACTAATGGTCACAGGGCTAATCCCCTCATTTTATATGGGGAGTCTCCAATTATTGAATGTAAACTAACTAAAATATATGGGTGGCCGTTAAGTCAAGGATCACACAAAAATACTCCACTAAACCTGTGGTAAATTTATTTTACAAAGTATGAGGGAGGAATTTTTAGTGAAGAGAGCTAAATGGGAGTTGGAGAAATATGGATAGAGAGAGAGATAGGGTTACTGTTGTGAGTAGGATTACAAATTTCACATACAATAACCAGAGAGTAGGTCCACATCTAATTATATGAACACAACAACACTAATAATTATATGCTTTGAACAAATCATGGACACAGAATTCCATTGATTCATTTATCAAAGGCATAGACACCTTTCCTAGTTTTATAATATTATCTTTTATACAAACTTGGAAAGTAGAGAGAGAGTAGAGGAACATGAGAAATAGAATATAAGAATTAAATCTATTATTTATTGATGTAGTAGTGGTAAATATCAATAACATACAATTGAATCAACAATTTCCAACCAATTGGAATGGAGAATACATCCTAATTTATAGCATTACAAACTATCCTCTCATCTCGCCCCATATGAATTTTCACTTCCCTTCATCACTTGTGACCTTCCACATTCCTAGGAATGAAAAAGGACCCTTACAATATTCAATTGAAGGTTACTTAAGTGAATAAGACAAAATAGGGAAAAGGTGTATTATTAATGAGAAATTTGAATATAGAGAGAGAATAAGGAAGAGATATAAAGAGAGAGAAGGGATGACTAAATCTAATGAAGATGAAAATTTTAATGGATCTTTGAGAAAATGCTTCATGAATGAGAACATTGACCTATGAGAACGTGTTGAAGCTGAAACACCGTGATTACATATGTTTCCTTCTTATGTGAGATGTAAGAACACTCCATAATGCTAAAAGAGTGTTTATAAACAAGTGTTGTAAGACATGGTAATGTGAAACTCAGATTAATACTTCCACCACTCATGATGGTTATCTCTTGATCTCACAGTGATAGTGAGGATCACTTTCTTACTTCGTATACTTTCACAATTGACCCTAGTGATCATAAGAGACAACTTGATCATGCTAAAAAAATTATGCTTATTCTTATCTTACTGAAATAAGCCTTCATCATGCAGGTGAAAGGAATAGCCATTAATGAAATTATTATTATGTGGTCACCAATTAGAATGAAATGAGGTTATGGAAATGTCCTTCCTTCTTGAGGCATGATCACACCACAAGGTTTTAGATGAGTGTATAATAACACTACCAGGTGAATGGAAGAAAATTAAATGGATATGGTTTCCCATTATTGTAAATAGGATACTCCAAATGAATATAATCACCTTATTACCTTTCCTATCTCTAGAATCTTATTTGAATGGAATCATCCTTCGAATCCTCATGTACTTTCTTGCTCAGATGGCCCTTAGAATTAGTAATTTCTTGGTATTTTACATATGATGGTGTTAAATACCTTGATGAATTGATTATCCCATTTTGAATTGTTTATAGGAGAGATTTTGACATGATGGAAGATTAAGGATATGATGATCTTCAACTTATTCTATGAGCTTCCCATTTCACTTTTAAACATGATGAATCCTTTGAAATTCACTTGACTTATATATCACGTGGTTGAATACATATGCATGGTGTTTGTACATTTTATAGCCCAATTACTCCTCAAGGAGATAGGCTTCCTCTTCTTAATAGTAAGAGTGATCCTTTAATGGAAATTGAAGGAATGAATGATAATGAGTTCCTCATTCGTTTTCCTCCATATTTCATTAGGAAATTACAAATTATACCTCCTCTAACTTGCAAAGTGTGAGATCATTATCAAGCATGGATCAAGTGTTAAGAAACACTTCTCAAGGTTTGTACTACTTGAGATGACTTCCATCCTCACTCACAATGAGTTTCTCTCATCATGCTTATGATAATCATCCTCTTGATGACTTTGAATTTCAATGGAGCTCTTGATTCTTTTCAAACTCTTTGCTGACCTCATAATGTTCCTAATTTCACCTGCTACACATTAATGTGATCTGATTTATTCCTTAACAAAAATGTGATCCATTAGACGTAATTTTCATGAATTCAGGATGAATTCCTTTTGCCAAAATTGGGAATGAATTAGGTCATACAACTTCCTTCTTCAAATTTTACCATGTAGAAAACAACTCGAGTGATGTGTTAGGATCCTATGGGGTATGTTTCTTTCTTGTTTGGGCCATGAAACAAGTTCTTAACCTTGAGAAGATGGAAAAATAAACAATATAAGTATAACAAGAGCTATCTCAACTTTCTCGGATCAAATTTAGGTCGTTCTATTTTAAATAGGTAGGGCCCAGAAGTGCTATTTTAGAATGTTTCACAGGTAGGGTCTAAAACTACTATTTAAGAAAATTTCACTATTTTTTTATCTCTTGATGCCTATAAACTACTTGGATTATATAAATTAATGAATACTTACTATATTAGAAACAATCTATTTTTAGATACCCACTTTTCTTGAATATTTCTATTTTTAGAAAGTTCATTCAATTACCATTTTATGATATTTCTTAGTTTTTAAGGATATTTCGAATGCTAAAATTTTTTCAATTTGGGAAAATTAATAGTTTTAGAATATTCCTATTCATAGCACCTTATATTTTTATAAACTATACCTCTTGGTGTCGTATTGCAATGAAACTACTATCAAAGTGTTATATTTTGCACCGTTATCTCTTGCTCCAAATTTCACTATTTTAATCCATTCAATCTATTGGATATAAAAAATTAGGTTTTAGGGTTTAGGTTTTCAGTTTTTGTAGAAAAGAATCTAGCGTATTGATGAATATTTATCTGCAATCTTCCCTAAGGAAATTTAGAGAGCAAGATTCAGAAAATTTTCATCTTAATCGATTCTCGGATTGAGAGATAAAAGAAAAATTTATTTTTATGGCTATGATTTTCTCGAGGAAATTTTAGCAATACCTATGGAAAAATGGGGTTTTTGAGGGTGTTATAGCAGCATCAATGAATACATGACAACCTATGTAGAATAAATTAGCTAAAATAGTTTTTTATTAAGCTTTTATGTTACCCCTGTTAACTTTGGTTTGAATCTAGGTTGACATTGGGTTTGGATGGAGTTAAAATCTTGTGAAAATGGTTCAATGGGGACAAAATGGACACAAAATGTTTCCTTGGAGAAATTTTTTTACATGTGGAATCTTGAGGTTCATTGAGAATGAGATGCATTTAACTCCACATTAACATGGAAATCTTAACTTAACTATAGGTGGGAGTTAGTGCTTGAGTTGTACCATGTCAAATTGACAAAATGGAAAAGGGGGAAATAAAGTGCACCTTATAGATATTTGTTGACATGTTTCATGGTGGAAATTTTGATAAGTATGTATTTTAATCTTTTCCCTCACTCTCACATACCTTAAATCATCTTAGACTCAACCTAGTTTTACCAAACTCATGGGGAGGGTTCAAGAGATAAAAAAGGAATAGAGCAAAATTTATTTTCCCTATTTTACCCTTAGGGGAATAGGGGACAATGTAGACACAAAATTTCACCCATAGTGAGGGAGTGAGGACACACTTTTATGTCCCTCATGCCCCCCTTGCACTTTGGGTGCAAATGGGACACACGGGACAAAAAGGACACACATGGCTCCAATGTGCACCTTGTGGAGGAGGATGATGGAATGATTTTTATTAATAATTCCCCCTTGTCCTCAAATGGACAATTGGGACACAATTATGTGAAAATTTTGCATGGGCTATGATGGGGAATTCATTTTTCATTGGATGTCTAAAAATGAAAAGAAAACCTACCTTTTTACCATGGAGGATTAGGATAATGTTTTAGGTCAAATATTATATTATTTGGACTCAAAAACACATAAGATAATTTTTTTAACTTTTAGAACTTGAATCTTCCTAAAATTGAGAAATTAGGCCCCTTCATGTTCGTAATGCAGAGAGAGGCATATACACTATTTGGACTTCTTCATGAAACCTTCATACCTGAGATAACAATGGATGTTACCAACATTTATATAATTCTAATATATTTCCAATTCCTACTTTTTTTAATTTAAAATACCTTGTGGAGCTCCCACAATCATCTATAGAAGTCAGGAATCACTTTTTGAATGTGTTTTCCTTATATGTAGAAACTTGTTGTTGGGAAGATTGTCCTTGAATGATAAAATATTTTCTAAATATTCCTAAATTAATTCCAATACTTTCAAGACTCCCAACATCACCTATGGATTCTCAATATCTTTTCTAAACTCTCTCGAAGGATATATACCAATTTTAAAATGGATAAAATTGGCATTTCTAGGCTTCAAAAGTAAAACTAGTCTTTCACTAGACTTCACCTGAATCACCTGATGAACCTTATTACACTTTATTTCACATTGATATATGCTTATCTAATGTACTATGTATATCTTCAATTGAAGGATTATGATTCCATCATACATAGATTTTGCCAAGATGAGGGTTCAAAGTGGGATCAAGAAGTAAAATTTACATTATGGCTTACTTGTCATGCTTTAAATTTTACATTTTTGGGAAACTAATTTTACATGAAAATTTTATCCAAGGTGGGCACCTACTTTGAATTATCCATTCCACTACATATTATAAAACATACAATGCATGGCCACACATATTTTCTCGATCCACATGCTTAAATTACTTTTCACACGCACCTCAAAAGAGGGGGTGTTAATTGGGGTAAATTATACACTTAAAACTAGAGTCACACATTTAGGATCATGTTTTCATAGGGAAGAAGTACTCAAAAACAAATCTAAAAATAAAATTTTGGCAGAAATCATATAGGGTCAAAACCTTACATGATGGGTCAAGACCATATGTTCCCCGACCATACCATATTTTTTTATTGGGGAAAAAACACCATTTTTCTATAGTTTCATCTTTTCCATCTTGGATATATGTTTTTTTGCATAATATCATAATAATTTTGCATAGTTTAGATTAATTTACCAAAGGCATGAATATTTCACTCCTTCTACACTATAGTACTCAATTTCAGTTGTAAAATGAAATTTTTTTGGGGGTGTGGTTATCCTTCTTCATTGATGTTTCAAAATATTACACACTCTTACTCCATAGTAAAAAAATGGGAAGAGCATGGAGGAACTCATTCTCTTTATTTATTTTTTCTATATATCTAGACATTAGGCTTAGATACATCTACAATGGTTTATTTCATGGGTTTATGGAAAGTATTGAAGTAACTAATTTCTTTGTAGATATTCTCATTATTAAATGGGAAGATATAAAAGTTATTAAAATATTTGACACATGGTATTATTCCTTCACGTGTTTCTTCTTGAGTACCCCTCTCTTCTAGTTTCTCTACCTTCCATTCAGTGTTAGGTTACATGCATCCAGACTCTAGTTTCCCTTTCAACACAATTAGGGACTGAATGCCTCAAATCCTTCAACAATGTTTAGTAAAAATAGTCCAAATATCCAAATACAAGAAAGAATTGGGAAGCTCTTCCTTTCAAAAAATAAATAGGTGTCATCTTTCCGTATTTTTCATCTTTTCATTTTACTTTATGGAAATTCAAATTCTATAGCTATTATTGAGTTATGATTCAATTTATATTATGGACATTAAATACAATATATGTTTTAGATTTCATGATGGATTTTTCAACACCAAAAATCCAGACAATAAAAACTTTGAGTGAAGAAAAAGTGTATATACACACTTAGGTATATTTTACTTTAAGCATTTAATTTCCATATCATACATAAAGGGAGATAATGTAAACACTCAAATCTAAAAATTTACCATTTTGACAATGATAATTATAATTTTTATTCTTAGCTAAGAAAAACACCCACATCTTATCCCCACTCAATGCATGATACTATATCTTCCTAACTTTCTCCTTTTCATACACCTATGTATTGGAATTTTTTTAATATTAATACATAAGAAGAATGATCAAACTCTTCTTTCTAAGATGAAAATTTCAGATTTTAGTTAGCTCTTCTTTTCCAAAACTATATAGTTTGTTCAAGATATATAATTTATTCCTAGCCAACTCATATGGTCTTTCACCAACACATTTTCCAACCCCGATTTCAATGTAGTATTATTTTTGTTTTTTCAACTTCATAGGTGGCCTTATCATGATAATTTACCTTTGAAACCATATATAAGAAATTTAAAATTACCTAATTTACTAAACTATCAATCACTTGGGATTCTATTGAAACACTTACTTTTAGCACTCAAAATAGGCATTCAAGGTTTCCTAAAACTTCCTAAAAATTATGCACTTCCATTATGAAAGCCACTACTATAGTTTTGAAGCACTCAACCAAATTAAGGAGTCTAAATTTTTCCAATCCAAACACACCAAGTTCCTATTTCTAAGTCTTAGAAAGAGTAAAATTCTATAAACTATGATCAAAGAGGTTCAATTTTTGAACTAGCTTCATTCATATAGATGTTATATGTTAGGTGGAGAAATACATGTGGTTTAAGGCCTCTTCAAAGTATTATCAATGTAATTAGTGCATGGGTTGCACTTCAACCCAAGTAATAGCCTCTTTTTAGCCTAATAATTTATCCTTGGTTGGGGTTATAGAGTGATTCAGTTGATTATAGATGATATCGAGTCTTTGTACGATAACTAAGGTTTACTAGCGAAGTATAATTTTAGGCCACTAAAGGAACTAAAATTATATATATATATATATATATATATATATATATATATCCATTTTGAAATGGTCAGGACCGTACAGAAAGGGTGTGACTATATTGTACATCTTGACCAAAATATACAATCCTAAACTATGGTATTTTTAGTTCACATTACTAGCAAAGTGAAACTTCTCCATGCCTAAACATCAAGATTCTCTAAAATTTTAACCAAGATTGCCTCTTTACATATTTGTACAGCTAATTTTATTTTAATTCTATATATTTGAGCTTCCATTCATTCATTATAATAACCAACAAATATTTTTGATGTTGTAAAACTAATGTTGGAAGTTAATTAATTAAAATATCTCTTAGTTTCCTAACTTTAAATTCCTTTTTATTATTGTGTATTTCAGAAAATATATAATAAAACTAACAAAGGATATAAACATTTGGTAAATTTTCCTTGTGTAATGCCAAGTTTTATAATGCTACCTTGCAAGACAAATCATCACAATTGGAATCCAATTATTTTTATCTCTCCTTCTCTTTCACGTATTATTTATCTTTAAAATCTACTTTGTCATCAATTATATGAAAATATTTGATAAAAGTAATAAACAACCTCTATGTGTCATGTTCAAACTTCTTGTTTTAGATTTCTCCTTGTCTATGTTAAACCATATAATTTGGTTAGAATGTGGGGTCTAGTCTTGGTTGACTTGTATGTTCATATATCCTCAATATCACTAACTCTATTTTCAATTTGAATATCTTCTTTGGGTTATTTCATCTTCCTAGGGTCATCCTTATTATAATATTTCACCTACTAAAGGATATAGAAGAAATCCAATGTCACTTTATAACGCACATGAAACTTTTACAAGATCTTATTATAAATATCATTCAAAAAGAAATCAAAGAGTCCCTAAATCTACCCAAATTAGTTGTACATCAAATAGAGAATTCCCTACTACATGTTTGAATATTTCAACTAGGTTAACGAGTCTAGATTACTCCATTTTTAAGCATGCAAATATCATAGAGCCATGTATTAACAAGAGAACACCTACTTGAATAATTTTTGTAAACACATCACACTACTACTGCACTAGGCATATGTTGTAGACACTAAAATATTGTAACTTTTCCTTGTGTAATGAAAAGTGTTACCATATTCCCTTCCTAATTAAAATGCTCACATTTGGAATTGATTAACCTAATCTATCTATCTCTTCTACAAGTTTATTATCTTTAAAATCTACTCTATCATTGATATTAGTAATATTATTTGATCAAAGAATCATTAAACTAGTCATATTCATGAGACACTTTCAATAATGATTTTTATATCTCAAATTCAAAAAGATATGGAAGGGTAAAGATATAATATTTGTTATTTAATGGACTATACAGTCCCACCCCTTCACATTCACTAACTATGATTTCAATTTTAAATTATTCTTTGGGTTATTTCATCTTCCTAGGTTGGCCTTATTAAAATATTTCATCTATTGAAGGCTATAAAAGAAAGTTAGCATTACTTTATTAACCACCTAACACTATTACAAGATAATATTTATAATATCATTCTAAAATGACTCAAGAGGTTCATGAATCTACGTAAATAATTTGAATATAATTTATAGTTTTTCCTAATACAAGTATGAATCAAACAACTCAAAAAGAAACTAGCTTCCTCCATTTCCAAGAATTCTAAGGTCATATAACCATGTCTTAGCAAGAGAAATTCACTCCAAAAATTTCAAAATGTTTGTAATTAACAAAGCATTAGGTTACATAGATAGGGTACACCACATATCACTACTAATACTATAGGTACATTCTATACTATGTATTTATTATGTTATCCTAATGTCAAGAGACATGAGGGAACAATTACGGACTTGGTTAGCTATTATAACTTACAAAAACACCTAGGAGAATAAAATGAGGATTTATCTAAAATGAGGGAATCAAGTGCAACACTTTGGTTGGTTCATAAGTTGATATTTTGAACACCAAGATTTGTTACGTTTTCACTTCTCAAAAGATCCATGGGAGGAAGGTTTTGACATACCTTCTTAATTTGTTGAACTGCCTTTGCAATTTCAGGATTCCGCTCAAGAGAAGTTTTTCTTAACCTTTTGTTTAAAAGTATCTTGTCATCAGCCAAATTCTTATAAAATCCTGTAATATAATTAACAAAACGTAAAAATCTTTGAAGTTGTTTCTTATAAGGAATTTCATATGAAATAATACAATTTTTTAGACTATATGGTCTTACATAGTAACATTGTTGTCTTTGAGAGTAATTCCCATAAATTTAGTGGATTATTTGAAATTTTCAATTTTTGTGGGGATGAAACATGTAAAATTGTAGAAAACCACCTCGTGGAATTGAGAAATATGTTCCATATGTTCTTTCACAACTTTTAGAGAAAATCGGGATATCATCAATGTAGACGATGAGAAATTTATTCATATGACCAAAGATTTGATCTATCTTCTTTTGAGAGAAAGAGGGAGAAATTATTAACCCAAAGGGAAGAAATTTCCATTAATATTGAGATACTACCATAAGAAAAGTTATCTTATAGGTATATTTCTTTTCTAGATAAATTTTCCAAAATCGTGACTTTAAATCAAACTTTTTGTAGATCTTCTTGTTGTTGATTCTCATTTGAGAAAATAATCTTTACTAGGGATAGGATATTGTATAGGCAATATATATATTTTTAGTGGTTTATAATTTACCACTAATCTTTTCTTTCCTTTGATAATTTCACTTCTCTTATTGACATAGAAAGTTGGACATGCACATGGAGAGTTGAATGGTTGTATGAATCCACCTTTGAGTAAATTATTGATCTCTTATTGACGTTGTGATCTTTCTTTAGGATGCATTCCTATATGATGAGATTTAAAATTTGGAAAGGTAGTTGTATGGAAATATAATTGGAAAAATTTATTATTTCTATGAATGAATACATGAGGGTTATCAAAAGAGAATTCAAATTTAATCTTATTGAGGATTGCCTCAATAGTGTAGAAATTGAGTGATATAGATTTATGAATCCAATCTAAATTATAAGGTTTTGTCTGTTTAGGAACAATGGGTATAACATACTAGAAAATTTTAGCCTTAGAATGGATCCTTGGGGAAAGATAATATCTTATTTTCTGATAGTATAAGGCATACAATTATTGAGATTATCATATCCTATAAGCATATACTAATGTAGGTGGTCAAATTAGTGTACTTTAAAATGAGCTTGCATGCTTTCAAGCTTGGTTGGGATTATAATAGAATAAGATGAAATAAATTTCTTAGAATCAAAACTAGTCTGCAAGGAATTTTTTTCCACCAATCCCTAGGAATAGCATTGGTTTTAGAAAACTTATTTATGCTCTGGTATCAATCATGGAATCTAAAAATATGGTTATATGTTTTGAATACAAAACTAAATTTTGCAAAATGGAATACATGAAGTTTTTAAAGTACTTACATGTGCATTATTTTCCTCATCATATTTCTCATAGGATTTTTCCATGATGATATGATCAATTTCCTCATCTTCTTTCTTAGGAAATGTGAGCATAATTTTCCTCTTCAAGCAGAGCCCAGAAATCAGCAGTGGCTTTTTTAATGGATTTTTCAAGGAAATAGTTTGTATGTTGTCTCCATATTCTTCTTTCTAGCATTTCTAGAATAGGAACATTTTAGAATGTTAAGGCCTATTTTAATCTTTCAGCAAGGGTTTGGTGCTCATGTTATTTTACTAGTTCTATTTATTCTTCGAGGAATAAAAATGGGAAGTTCCTTGTAGTTCATTCCCTTATGAATTGACCATGTCCTCGATCTTGACCTCGACACGAAGGGATAAAAGAATAATCTAGATCATAATCATCAGATTCTAATATAATATATATTTTTTTCTTTCTTTTATCTTCTTCAATTTCATCATGAATTCGTTCTTGTAGTTTGAATTGTAGATCTTGGAGTTGAGATTGCAAGAGATATATTTTTTGAACCAGATACGAAGGACATTCTTTAATCATTTTCCTAACATTATCAAGTTATTTTTTAATAATCAGAGAATTTTGAGGTAAGAATGGATGATCATAATGACTCTTATTCATATTACAACTAAAAGAGGGCAATGAGTCATATCCAAACTTGGATTTTGAAAATTGTTTTGCTAAAGAGGATTTAGTTTGATGATTGGCTACAACATGTGGCTCTTCATACTCGATATCTAAAATAAAAATTTCTAAATCAGATATGAGTACATATTCATCCTCAGTAATTTTATTTTATTTGGTAAATCTTACTTTTTCCTTTTGTTTTAATTTTTGAGATAATTTTTTGCTGAAATGATTTCCCTTACAAATAAAACATTCAATTTTCCTATTTTTTGGAAAATATTTCTTTCTTTTAAAAAAATTTCTTCTATGTCTGAATGGGGGCTTAGAAGAACATTATATGAATCTTTCTTTCTTTTTGTATTTGAGTCTTTTTTATAATTTCTATCTTTGGGGATAGAACACCCAAAAGGATTTTTTATTGTCTACTTGTAGATATTACTTCCTAAGGCTCTATGAGAAAGCATATCTTGTTTTTTATTCTTCCTTTCTAGGAAAAGATTCCTATTTGTTTCATTGATGATCTGATTTATCCTTCCAAATGTCATATCATCTTGTGTAAATCTATGCATGGTTGTTTTATATTCATCTACAAAATATGGTGGATAAGATTCCACATATCTAAGTTTCATTGTAGCATCAAATGACATTCCAAAATTATAGAATATTTTTTACATATATCATTGATATTCACTGACATTTGTTATATCATAGAGTTGAGCTCTTGAAAACTTAGTTTTGTTAATGAGATTTTCATTAATATCAGTTCCTAATAATTTTATAATAAGGGCAGTAGTAAGATTTGTTTTTCATCTTCTAACTCTTTCATTACCTTATAGTTCTCCTTATATGATTTTATCTTGTTAGGCTGTAGGAATGGCATGCCACCATTCTTTGATAATTCCCAAAAAACCTTTTGAGATTTTTCTAGCAACATCTTTATCATGCTTATTGGACTAGATAATTTGAGTGCTATCCCATCCTATCATTTCGTGTATCATTTATTTTGTTTCGTAGGACTTTTACACTCTATCTTGTAATGATTAGGTTGAATGTTTTGATCTCTAAAAGTATTATGGAGGGTTTCATTACTAATATGAACACCTTCATCCATGACTATGCTTTCTCCTTCATCTACGATAATCTTGGTCATGCCAATTTTCTTCTCTTTACCAAGAGGAGATTTCATGGTGTAACTTGAGCCCATGTTAGTTCTTTTGACCATTACAGAGTATAAGTTTTGGAACTGGACATCACACTACTCTTATCAGCGTGATAGGAACTAAGATTTCTTACAAAGAACACATAAATTAGGGAAAATTTTCTCAAGTTTAGTAATAGATAAACATAGATTATTGATTTTATTACTTATGACCTGGATATTGTCAATGAATTTATTCTCATATCCTTTCAGTAACAATCTTCACATAATTTTGTATATTATGATGAATAGTATTGCTCACCTAGTTTAGAATGGACTGCACCTTCTTATCTATAGTTTGTATAAAGTATAAAGAAAGATTCTAATTTATTATTCATATTGGTTTCATAAATATATATCCCTTAACTTCTCCCCTATTAATTAAATCCTCAATAAGATTAAATTTGAATGCTCTTATGATAACCCTCACACATTCATTAATAGAAAGACACATTTTTTCCAATTAGATTTCTAAATAATTTCCCCTCCAAAGTTTAAAGCTCATAATATAGGTAGGCATCCTAAATAAAGAGTTGAATGTCAAGAAGAGATCAATGATTTAATCAAATGTGGATCCATACAACCACCCAAGTCTCCATGGGCGTGTCCAAATTTCTATGTCAATAAAGAGAAGTGAAATTGTCAAAGGTAAGAAAATATTAGTGGTAAATTATAAACCACTAAATGAATATATATTGCATGTATAACATCCTATCCCTAGAAAATATGATTTATTCAAGTAGAATTAGTGGTAGTAAGATCTACAAGAAGTTTTATTTAAAGTCAAAATTTTGACAAATCTTTCTAAACAAGAAAGATACCTATAAGACAAATTTTACTTCACCAGATCTCAATATGAATGGAAAGTTCTTCAATTTGGGTTAAAAATGGCTCCCTCTATCTTTAAAAAGAAGATGGATCAAATATTTTGTCATATGAATAAACTTCTCATCATCTACATTGATGATATCATGATTTTCTCTAAAAATGTAAAAGAACATATGGAACATATTTATCAGTTCCATCGGTGGTTTTTAATAATGGTCTCTATCTCAAAGTGCCATAAAAATGGAAACTTTCAAATAATCCATTAAAATTTTGGGAATTACTCTCAAAGATGGCACCGCTACTATGTAGACCATATAATCTCAAAAATTGTACTATTTCCAAATGAAATTCCCGCTAAGACACAACTTCAAAGATTTTTAGGTTGTATCAATTATATTACAAGATTTCGTAAGAATGTGGCTCACGACAAGATACTTATGAAAAAAATCTTAAGACAAAATTATCCTAAGTTGAATCTGAAATGACAAAGGTAGTTTAGTGAATTAAAAAGGTATGTCAAAACCTTCCTTTCATGGCTCTTCCTGGAAAATGATTCAAAATTATTGAAATAGATACTTAAGAAGACTATTGGGGAGTTTTATTAAAATAAAAATGACATATAATTAAAAATATATCTTTAGATATGCATCAGATCATTCAATGTACATGATCTTAAATATCACTCTAGCCATAGGGAAATTTTGATCGCAAAGAAATCTATTCAAGATTTCCTATTCTTTTTCCAACATGAAGAATACCTTCTCATAACTGATCTTCATCATTTCAAAGGCGGATGTATAAATTATATCCAACACAAAAAACCACATATAGTCACCTTCAGCTATGGGCTTGATGGTTTTACGGCTATGAGTTTGATACCTAACATATCTCTCCGGTAAGAAAAATGTTCTTGTTGATTTTACCAAGTAAAGAACTTCCTTCTTCAACTATTAATTTTGTTGAGGTCTCTACAAATTTTGTTATGCCACTATAGACTATAAGAAATATGGAAAAATTCTCATATTTCATAAATATAATTATGAAAGTATGAGTCAAGAAGATGCATAATGGTTAACTAAACACGACATAATAGATAATGTCATAAATTATTAGACAACTACTATTTATAGTTTCTCCGACATAGACATTCCACTTCCTTATCATCGAATCAATGAGCCTCTAGGTACATGCACACTCAACTGGTCATATTGATATTCATAAATACTGAACCAAATGGATATCCAATTGAGTGCACAAAATTCAATCGATTGGGAAAAAAACCTCACACTCTATGGAAAATGTATTTTGATCTTGAATGGTCTAAAATCATCCTCTTCGGTTCAATCTTTGGGATTCTCCAAGTTTTCTGAGTATCTCAAAATATTCCTTGACAATTATATGCTAAAAAATATCTTAAACAATCCATGGTTACAAATTCCATCCAATATTGTGAGGAACGTCTTAATTTAGACTAAGAAAACATGGAGCGTTAAAGCAAAGTACTTCACCATCCGACTCTTGTCACTTCATCTAGCTCATCCACAAGGACAATTATGGGTAAAATTCTATACAGCTATAATTTCTCTCTCCTTCTACTAACACCCACAAGACATATAATAATTCACGATGCAGATCTCTTTCTGTTAATTGAATGACACTAGCACTCAACCAAAGATATCTTGATGAAACCTGAGATGGAGTAGTCTATTCATCTTATGAAGAGGAATATGATTGAATACCTTTTCTATGTGTCAAAAAAATTCTAAGGAAGGACCTAGGATGTATGTAAAGTAAATCCTTTACCGTATGGTGATTGTGACAAGTTCACTTCTTTGATCTTTTCGTAGGAGCTAAAATATAGTGGGCGTGTATCTTTTTATCTTAATGGTCCCATGTCCTAAAATGATGGAACAAAAGTAAGATTCCTTACTTATATAAAATATCTTTAGTCTGATATGATGTTTCAAAGTGGACCTCTTTTCTATCCTATCTATTTTTAATAGACGACAATGTTGTGAATGACTTGGGATCTGTTCACTATCATCAATACTCCACCTTTTTACTTGTTCAAGAGGTTTAGATATGGTCACCCATGGAAAATATCAGCTCAAATATATAAATAGAGAAGAGGATTTCAATCACTACCATAAGGTATTTTCCAAGCATAGAGTCTTAGGATTTCAAGAGTCTTTAGTGTGTCTAAGTGTGTGGAAAGGATTCAATTCAGTGTGGCTTGGACTTTGAATTACTTCCTCTAGTTATTGTATTCCTATCTCTTGATCTATTTTATTATTATAATAATAAAATAGTAATGGATTTCACTCTTACTATAGTATTACTACATGTTTATATGTACAATAATCATTCAAAAAAATCAATATATAAAGCACGTACGGTGTTTTTGTGTTCTTGACATAAATTGTTAACTCTATTCGGTGTTTCGTGTTCTCGACCTAGATATTGCAAGTTGATTCAAGTGCCTTTTGTTTCTTGTGTAAGGGTGTGTTGTGGAAATAATAACTTGAGTAAGTCATGGAGAAGGACAGTCAAAGACTTGAAGAATGGAGATAGAAAATTGATTCACACCAACCTCTGGAGCACATGAAGAAAATAGTGATGACAACTTTATGGATCTCTCAAACCTCATAACAGTAAATGATGACACTTAACTAACTAATGAAGATGATACCCTACTAGGTTTGTGTCTTTCCAATTTACCTTATAAAGAAAAGTATAAAAAAATCTAAATCTTTTCATTTAATTACATACACATCTAATAAATCTAGAGATTCTTGCATACAAGTTAAAACATTTGATAGGTCTGAATATGATATTCCTTCAATAGATCTACAAGAAATTTAGTATCTTAAAAAACATTATACATTTAAATTTTTGCATATAGATTGTGTCCAAATAGGTATTACTCCCTTGTTTCGATAAGGCCTTAATGATTCTATTATTTGTTATCTATTAGACTCTAGGCATGAGAATTTTAAGTATTTTCTATTACTTACATTATAGACTAGCCTCGTAATGGCCTGATTCATTTTAATGTCTTTAAAAATTACCATGTGTCCATCTAAATAAAATATCTCTCGAACAAAGTTCTTAATCTCGATTTTAAAACCACTAGTCTACATATGAATCCAAGATATTCTCCCCTCGCAATAGTATATAGAATTATTTTTATGTTAACAAATGATTCCCATCTAGCCATAAAACATGGACCTACCAAAGGCAGTAGTGTGGTCATGCATGCAGATCTAAACTCTCAAAAAATTGATCCTAAAACCATTTCCTAGGACAAGATATTTATTCCTAGAGAATGGACTATATCCAAGATAATTATGTATCTGACATTTCTGCTACTGTATAAAGTGCCTCAAATGTTGTAGAACCTAAGGGTAATGCTACTATCTAGTTTTGAAATTATTCTTCCAAGAAACCACACATTCATTCATATATAAAAAATAAAAAAAACCATTTGGATGAACCTCCATTATGTAGTCATACCTCTCTAGTTCATGATCTAGAAACTGCTATTCGGTGTTTCTGTGTTCTCGAGATAGATATTGCAAGTTGATTTAGTGCCTTTTGTTTCTTGTGTAAGGGTGTGTTGTGGAAATAATAACTTGAGTAAGTCATGGAGAAGGACAGTCAAATACTTGAAGAATGGAGATAGAAAATTGATTCACGCAGACCTCTGGAGCGCATGAAGAAAATAGTGATGACAAATTTATGGATCTCTCAGACCTCATAACAGTAAATGATGACACTTAACTAACTAATGAAGATGATACCCTACTAGGTTTGTTTCTTTCCAATTTACCTTATAAAGAAAATTATCAAAAATTTAAATCTTTTCATTTAATTACATACACATCTAATAAATCTAGAGAGTCTTGCATACAAGTTAAAATATTTGATAGGTCTGAATATTATATTCCTTCAATAGATCTACAAGAAATTTAGTATCTTAAACAACATTCTACATTTAAATTTTTGCATATAGGTTGTGTCCAAATAGGTATTACTCCCTTGTTCCGATAAGGCCTTAATGCTTTTATTATTTGTTATCTACTAGACTCTAGGCATGAGAATTTTAAGTATTTTCTATTAGTTGTATTATAGACTAGCCTCGTAATGGCCCGATTCATTTTAATGTCTTTGAAAATTACCATGTGTCCATCTAAATAAATGATCTCTCGAACAAAGTTCTTAATCTCGATTTTAAAACCACTAGTCTACATATGAATCCAAGATATTCTCCCCTCAAAATATTATATAGAATTATCTCGTATGTTAACAAATGCTTCCCATATAGCCACAAACATGGACCTACCAAAGGTAGTAGTGTGGTCATGCATACAGATCTAAACTCTCAAAAAATTGATCCTAAAACCATTTCTGGGACAAGATATTTATTCCTAGAGAATGGACTATATTCAAGAACTATGTATCCGACATTTCTACTACTGTATAGAGTGCCTCAAATATTGTAGAACCTAAGGGTAATGCTACTATATATTTTTGAAATTATTCTTCCAAGAAACCACACATTCGCTCATATATAAAAAAGAAAAAAATAATTTGGATGAACCTCCATTATGTAGTCATACCTCTCTAGTTCATGATCTAGAAACTACTATTCGGTGTTTCTATGTTCTCGACATAGATATTGCAAGTTGATTAAGTGCCTTTTGTTTCTTGTGTAAGGGTGTTTTTGGAAATAATAACTTGAGTAAGTCATGGAGAAGGATAGTCAAAGACTTGAAGAATGGAGATAGAAAATTGATTCACGCCGAGACCTCTGAGCGCATGAAGAAAATAGTGATGAAAATTTATGGATCTCTAGACCTCATAACAATAAATGATGACACTTAACTCACTAATGAAGATGATACCCTACTAGGTTTGTTTCTTTCCAATTTACCTTATAAAGAAAATTATCAAAAATTTAAATCTTTTCATTTAATTACATACACATCTAATAAATCTAGAGAGTCTTGCATACAAGTTAAAATATTTGATAGATCTGAATATTATATTCCTTCAATAGATCTACAAGAAATTTAGTATCTTAAACAACATTCTACATTTAAATTTTTGCATATAGGTTGTGTCCAAATAGGTATTACTCCCTTGTTCGATAAGGCCTTAATGCTTTTATTATTTGTTATCTACTAGACTCTAGGCATGAGAATTTTAAGTATTTTCTATTAGTTGTATTATAGACTAGCCTCGAATGGCCGATTCATTTTAATGTCTTTGAAAATTACCATGTGTCCATCTAAATAAATGATCTCTCGAACAAAGTTCTTAATCTCGATTTTAAAACCACTAGTCTACATATGAATCCAAGATATTCTCCCCTCAAAATATTATATAGAATTATCGTATGTTAACAAATGCTTCCCATATAGCCACAAAACATGGACCTACCAAAGGGTAGTAGTGTGGTCATGCATACAGATCTAAACTCTCAAAAAATTGATCCTAAAACCATTTCCTGGGACAAGATATTTATTCCTAGAGAATGGACTATATTCAAGAACTATGTATCCGACATTTCTACTACTTGTATAGAGTGCCTCAAATATTGTAGAACCTAAGGGTAATGCTACTATATATTTTTGAAATTATTCTTCCAAGAAACCACACATTCGTTCATATATAAAAAGAAAAAAATAATTTGGATGAACCTCCATTATGTAGTCATACCTCTCTAGTTCATGATCTAGAAACTACTATTCGGTGTTTCTATGTTCTCGACATAGATATTGCAAGTTGATTCAAAGTGCCTTTTGTTTCTTGTGTAAGGGTGTTTTTTGGAAATAATAACTTGAGTAAGTCATGGAGAAGGATAGTCAAATACTTGAAGAATGGAGATAGAAAATTGATTCACGCCGACCTCTGAAAGCGCATGAAGAAAATAGTGATGAAAATTTATGGATCTCTTAGACCTCATGTGATAAATGATGACACTTTACTGACTAATGAAGATGATACCCTACTGGGTTTGTGTCTTTCCAATTTACCTTATAAAGAAAAGTATAAAAAAATCTAAATCTTTTCATTTAATTACATACACATCTAATAAATCTAGAGAGTCTTGCATACAAGTTAAAACATTTGATAGGTCTGAATATGATATTCCTTCAATAGATCTACAAGAAATTTAGTATCTTAAACAACATTCTAGATTTAAATTTTTGCATATAGGTTGTGTCCAAATAGGTATTACTCCCTTGTTCCGATAAGGCCTTAATTCTTCTATTATTTGTTATCTATTAGACTCTAGGCATGAGAATTTTAAGTATTTTCTATTAGTTGCATTATAGACTAGCCTCAGTAATGGCTTGATTCATTTTAATGTATTTAAAAATTACCATGTGTCCATCTAAATAAAATATCTCTCGAACAAAGTTCTTAATCTCAATTTTAAAACCACTAGTCTACATATGAATCCAAGATATTCTCCTTGCAATATTATATAGAATTATTTTTATGTTAAAAAATGCTTCCCATCTAGCTATAAAACATGGACCTACAAAAGGCAGTAGTGTGGTCATGCATGCAGATCTAAACTCTCAAAAAATTGATCCTAAAACCATTTCTTGGGTCAAGATATTTATTCCTAGAGAATGGACTATATCCAAGTAACTATGTATCGACATTTTGCCACTCTTGTATAGAGTTTCTCAAATGTTGTATAACCTAAAGGGTAATGCTACTATCTATTTTTGAAATTATTCTTCCAAGAAACCACACATTCATTCATATATAAAAAAGAAAAAAAACCATTTGGATGAACCTCCATTATGTAGTCATACCTCTCGGTTCATGATCTAGAAACCCGATTATCTATGGTGTGACCAATTTTAAGTCCTAGTCCAACAAAAATAAATACCAAAAAATGGCCCCCATGTTAATATGAATAATATTATCCTTTCCGATCTATATCAAACTCGCCCATGCTAAATCATTACTCTAAAAGGATCAAGTTTTTATGGATACTATGGAAGCATCCCATTCTATCCAAGTAGATTCAAAATATTTCCCTCTTATAAGAGATTTTGAAATCTACACAAAAGATAAAAAGAAACATCAACAAGATACTAGTACCAAATATAATTATATTCACATGTTGAACAATATGAAGATGCTAGGATTCTGAATGGAACAAAATATATTGTAAATCCATAGATAATATAATAAAATATATACATGAAAAAATAAAAGGAATGTTATCTATACCCTGAAATCTATTGAGTTCAATCAAAAGGATGATATACAAATGACCATTCAAATCTTGGATAAAAAATTAGAGTTTATTTCGATAATGTCCAGGAATATAGATAAGAAGGTACAATACATTCCAAGCTAGGTGAGAAATACTATTCAACACAATCTAAAATATTCTCTCTAGATTGTTACAAAAGGATATGAGAATAAAGTCATTGATAGTATTCAGGTCATAAGTAATAAAGTTAATCATCTAGGTTTCTTTGTTCTTTGAACTTGAGAAAATTTTCCCTACTTTATCCACTCCTGTAAGTAATTTCAGATCTTCTCAATCTTATAAGATAAGTTTTATTTCTAGTTCCCAAATTTCTACTTCCAACTGGTCAAAAGCACTAACATGGTCTCAACTTGCATCAATGAAATCTCCTCTTGGTAAAGAGAATAAAATTAATATGACTGGGATTACTGCAGAAGATAGATAATGAATACTCATGGATGAACGTGTTCATAGTAGTAATGAACCCCTCCATGATACTGTTAGAACTCAAAAATTTCATCCTAATTATTACAATATAGAGTGTAAAAGTCTTGAAGAAATAAAATAAATGATACATGAAATGATAGGATGAAATAACACTCAAATTCTCTAGTTCAATAAGCATGATAAAGATGTTGCTAGAATAAACTCAAATGATTTTTAGGAATTTTCAAAGAATGGTGGTATGTCATTCTTATAGCCTAAAAAGATACAGAGAACTATAAGGTGTTGAAAGAGTTGGAAGAGGAATAACCAAACTTATTGCTACCCTCTTTGCGAGAATTATTAGGAACTGTTATTTATGAAAATGAAAATATCATTAACAAAACTAAGTTGTTAAGACTCAACTCTATAATATGACAAATTTCAAGAATATCAATGTTATATGTAAAAATATTATACAATTTTGGAATTTCATTTGATGCTACAATGAAACTCGAGATATGTGGAATCTTATCAACCATATTTTGTAGATGAATATAAAAATTCCATGCATGGATTTACACAATAATATCTAACATTTGGAAGGATAAATCATATCATCCACAAAACAAATAGGCATATTTTCTTATAAAGGAAGAATTAAAAAAATATTCTTGCTCAAAGAGCCTTAGGAAGTAAGTTCGCAAGAAGACAATAGAAAACCATTTTGTGAGTTCTATCCCAAAAGACACACAATATTAAAAAATATTAAAATTCAAAAAGAAAGGAAGATGTGCAGAATGTTCTTCTAAGAGCCCATTTAGAACTAGAAGAAAGAAATATTTTTCAAAAATAGGAAAATTGAATGTTTTGTTTGTAAGGGCAATCATTTTAGCAAAAATCTCCTCAAAAAGGAAAATAGAAGGAAAAAGTAAAATTTTTCCAAGAAAATCAAATTGTTGAGGGTGAATACATACTCATATTTTATTCAAAAATTTATATCTCAAATATTAAGTATGAGGAGCCACGTGTTGCAGCCAATCAAAAACCAAATCCTCTTCAAAAAAGAATTTTTAGAATCCGAGTCCGAATATGACTCATTTCCCTATTTTAGTCTGTAATATGAATACGATTCATTATAATCATCCATTCTTATCTCAAATTCTCGTGATTCTTAAAAACAAAATTTAATGTTAGGATAGTGATTAAAGAATGTCCTCCTATTTGGTTTAAAAAATATATCTCTTGCAATCTCAACTCCAAGATCTATAATTCAAACTATAAGAATGAATTCGAGATGAAATCGAAAAATATAAAAGAAAGACACAAAGATTTATAATATCAAAATATGATGATTATGATCCATATTATTCTTTCATCCTTTTAGGATGAGCTCAAGGTTGAGGACATGGATGATTTATAAGTGAAATAAGGTCAAGGTACTTCCCATTTTTATTCTGGAAGAAGAAATAGAACTATTAACACAACATGAGCACTAGCCCCTACTAAAATCTCAAAACAAGCCCCAACATTCCAAAATTTTCCTATTCCATGGACACCAGAAATAATAATATAGAGACAACATGAGATTTCTCTCCTTGAAAAGCCATTAAAAGAGCCCTTTGCTGAATTCTAGACTCTGCTTGAAGAGGAAAATTTTGCTCACATTCCCGATACGAGAAGACAAGGAAATTGAACATATCATCATGGTAAAATCCTATGAGAGATATGACAAGGAAAATAATGTAGAGGTAAGTATTGTCATAACTTCTTATAATCCATTTTGTAAAATTCATTTATGCATTCCAAACATAAAACCATGTTTCTTAGATGTCATGTTTGATACCGGAGAAAACACAAGTTTGTTAAAAACAAATACTATTCCTACAGATTAATGGGAAAAAAATCCCTTGTAGATTATTTTTATTATAAGAAAGTTATTAAAGCTTATTATTCTATGATCCTAGTCAATCTTGGAAGCATGAAAAATTATTTTAAAGTACACCAATTTGACCTCCTACATTATGACATTATTCTAGGATTTGATAATCTCAATAATTGTATGTCTTATACAATCAACAAAGAAGAGATTATATTTCCCCAAGGATCCATTCCAAGGCTAAATTTTTTCCATTTTGTTATACCCTTTGTTCCTAAACAGACAAAACCTTCTAATTCAGATTGGATTCATAAATCTATATCCCTCAACTTCTCAAATTTTGAGGCAAATCTGAATAAGATTAAATCTTAATGATCTTCTGATAAACCTCATGCTTTAATTCATAGAAAGAATTATTTTTACAAATTATATTTCCAAAAAAATACCCCTCAAAATTTTAAATCTCATCATATAGGCACACTCCAAGAATAAATATCCGAATGTCAAGAAGATATCAATAATTTACTCAAATGTGGATTCATATAACCATTAAAGTCTCCATGGGCATGTCCAACTTTCTATGTTAATAAGAGAAGTGAAATTATTTCAGAAAGAAAATATTAGTTGTAAATTATAAACCAAAACACAAAATATATATATATATATATATATATATATATATATATATATATATCCTATACAACATCCTATCCCTAACAAAGATGATTTACTCAATGTAATTAGTGGCAGTAAGATCTACAACAAGTTTGATTTAAAGCCAAGATTTTGGTAAATATTTCGAGACAAGAAACATACCTATAAGAAAACATTTACTATACCAGGAGCTCAATATCAATGGAAAATTATTCCCTTTGGGTTAAAAATGGATCCCTATATCTTTCAAAAGAAGATAGATCAAATGTTTCGTCATATAAATAAATTTATCATCGTCTAAATTGATGATATCCTAATTTTATCTAAAAATGTGAAAGAACATATTTATCAATTCCATCGTGTGGTTTTCGTTAGTGGCCTCTATCTCAGCCCCATGAAAATGTAAAATTTCAAAGGATCCATTAAATTTCTAGGAATTACTCTCAAAGATGGCACTTTATTCTTATGCAAGATCATATAGTCTCAAAATTGTATTATTTCTAGATGAAATTCTTGATAAGACAGAGCTTCAAAGATTGTTATGTTGTGTCAAATATATTGCATGATTTTATAATAATGTTTTTTTTTATAGGATACTTATGAAAAAAAGGTTAATACAAAATTCTCTTGAGTAGAATCCTAAACTCGACAAAGGTAATTCGGTGAATTAAGAAGGTATGTCAAAACCTTCCTCTCATGGTGCTTCCTAGAAAAGGATTCAAAATTATTGAAAAAATGCTTCGAGAAGACTATTGGGAGTCAGTATCAAAATAAATAATGACATATAATCAATAAAAAACCATTATATATGCATCGGGATCATTCAAAGGACCTGAAATTAAATATCACTCTAGCCATAAGAAAATTCTTGCTGCAAATAAATCTATTCAAGCTTTCCTATTCTTCATCCAATATGAAAATTCCCGATCATAAATGATCTTCAGCATTTCAAAGGAATATTGTATAAAGGGGATCCAACAAAAAAACCACATATGGTCACCTTTAGCTACGTGCTAATGGTTTGATGACTATGAGTTTGATACAAAACATATCTCTACTAAGAAAAATGTTCTTGCTGATTTTTCTATTAGAGAACTTCCTTTTACAATTGTTAATTTTTTTGAGGTTTCTAAAATTTTGTTATGCCACTTTGGACTACCGAAATATGGAAATAATTCTCGAGTTTAAGAAAAAAATGATGAAAGGATAAGTCAAAAAGCTACAGAATGGTTAACTAAACACGACATAATAGATAATGTCAAAAATTATTGAGAACAACTACTTTTAATAGTTTCTACGATACAA
Organism: Taxus wallichiana var. yunnanensis; assembly: GCA_018340775.1. Lineage (NCBI taxonomy): Eukaryota > Viridiplantae > Streptophyta > Pinopsida > Cupressales > Taxaceae > Taxus > Taxus wallichiana. Next base: position 133,756,273 of record CM031234.1, read on the forward strand.
ATAGTCTAATTCCCTATCATCAATGAAATTATCCTATGAGTACATGCACACTTAATTGGCCATATCGATATTCTAGAAATCTTGAACCAAATGGATATCCGGTTGAGTGCACAAAATTTGATTAGTTGGTCAAAAACCTCACACTCTGGAAAGTGTATTTTGATCTTGAATGGCCTAAACATCATCCTCTTAAGTTAAAAATTTTGGATTCTCCACATTTTCCCAAGTATCTAAAAATATTACTTTAAAATTATATGCCAAAAATATCTCAAATGACCCATCATGCGATAAATTCCACCCAATAGTGTGAGGAGTATATTAATCGAGACCAAGAAAACGTGAAGAATTAAATCTAATTAATTCACCACTTGACTCATATCACTTCATCTATCTCATCCACAAGGATAATTATAGGTAAAATATTATAAGGCCTATAATTTTTCTCTCCTTCCACCAACACCCACAAGACATATAAGAGTTTGTGATGCATATCCCTTTCCTATTCATCAAATGACACTAGCACCTAGTCAAATATATCTTGATAAAACCCGTGATAGATTATTCTATTCTTCTTATGAAGAGGAATCTAATTGAATACATTTTCCATGTTTCAAAAAAGTTGTGAAGGAAGGACCTAGGACACGTGTAAAGTAAATTCTTTATTGTATGGTGATTGTGATAAGTTCACCGCTCGATATTATTGTAGGAGCTAAAAGATAGTGGACATGTATATTTTTCTCTTATTGGTCTCATGTCCTAAAACGATGGAACAAAAGTAAGATTCCTTACTTGTAGAAAATCACTTTAGTCTATTATGATGTTTCGGTGGACCACTTTTTTCCTATCTCTTTATAATGGCTGAAAATTCTATAAAATCTTGGAATATTTTTGGTGTCATAAGTAATCCGACTTTTTACCTATTCAAGAGGTTTATATCGACCACCCATGAAAAATATTGCCTATATATAAATACATAAGAGCCATTCACTCACTACCACCAGTTATTTTCCAAGCATAGAGTCTTAGGATTTCAAGTAAAACACATAGAAATTTGTTGATCTAGACTAGTAAAGTGTCTAAGACCCAACAATTATAGGATTGAACTATAAAAATTAGGTTTATACCATTTAGAGGTTATAAAGTCCTACCCCTATTGATATTTTTATCTCTATAACTTTCATTGAAGAATCTCTAATTTTATTTCATCTTGTTTCACTAGATTGTACATCCATACCATCCCTAAATTTTCATGTACAAATAACTCTATCTCTCCCCTTGTGTATTTGAAGAAGTACATATCATTTATCATTTTTTAATTTGAATTAATCATTTTGATTATGAGTGATTAATGTTGAAAGATAATTATATTATAATAGTCTACCTATTATAAACCTTTCATCCTATTTAGTTTTTGGATTCCCATAAAAAAATAGAATTTAATTAGGGTGTAAAAATTTGGTGATATGGACTCATGAATGTAATTTATCACTCCCAACATACCAACCCTAGGTTATCATTAGTGTCATTTTCACATGCTTTTCCTTTGTGTTGTTTTGGAATAGTAATCAAAATAATCTAATACCTATTTAGTACATTGAGCTTTATCCTCCTATTCAAAAGTTGCATACTCCCATGGCTTCTTCTCTACCTCGTGTTTATGGTATTCCTTCTACACTTAACCATAATAGACACAATATAAATTTAATTTATATAGAAACCCATAGTGCACATTATTTTATTCACGATCAAGATGAATAATCCTAGGTAGACCAAGACTTGGTTGAACTTGTGTCTAACTTTGATTCTTATCTTTAAAACAATCCTTATCATATTGAGCCTCTCATTAAAATTACGTTTTCTACTAATTTTTCCCATGATCAACCCTCTAATGAGTGCTCCCTTTTTGGATATGTTCATTCATCATATTCTATTCCAACATCCACAATTCATACATCGATAGAATCTAATTTCTTAAGGACATCTAGTCCCCTATTAACAATATTTCTATGAACATTCCTATAACCACTACTATACCAACATATCATATCTATTCATAGCACCTAACATGATTCTTCTCCTAACAAATAGGGTCTTGAATCCCTTGTTCATGATTTGAAAGCCTAAATATTACAATTATAAAAAAGGCACTTTGGTTTCCTCTCATAATCTATATTCTAAACAATTTATCCATAACCCACTTATACATGAAGTATCATCTTACCATTTCCCTACTAGATTTGTGGATTCTAAACTTCCTATCTATGATGGAAAGTGTGATCCCAAAGAGCATAATTTAGCATTTCATGTTTCTTTCTGGGACTATTATTATAATGGATCACTACTTACTAATATATTCAACCACAATCAGAAGAATTTTTCCCTACAATGGTTTAGTGGTCTACATATGCATTATATCCATACTTTCAATCCTTTAGAAAATGAATTCCTTGCATAATTTTTATCTACATTCATGTTTTGTGGGAGAAATGTGCTAAAAACTAGTTACAACAATGAACATGAATTTAATCTTAGTCATTTTAGAACCCTAGCTAGATATTTGGCTTCAAATTATGAAATACTTGAGAATGTATAACTTAAATTGGGAGATATGTGATTTGGTTTCAACATACGAGAGGAACCGGTGTGTTTGGGTGAACCACCTATTGAATCATAATATATTAGATGTGAATAATTTTTATTTACATTGAGGTTCATCATACTGGTATTTAAAATGATCCTAAATTATTTGGGACTTCATAAAAACACTCAAAAGGAAGGAAGGTTAGGGAAGAAAAGAAAACTAGACTCTTTTAACTTATAAATATTATAAACACCTTTTATCTGAGTTTAACACACATATAAACCACATATAACTAGAAATAGTTTTAACTCTTTTCTTTATAAACTATAGGAAATTAGTCATTTGAGAAAAATGTGAGAGGAATCACAATACTACATCATCTAAGTAAATAATAACCATCCATCTACAAATCATATATTAGAGGTTAATCAACCTAACAAGTAGTCAAATATTATAATATTACATTGATGAAATAGAGTAAGTATCATTTGTAAATATCTCCAAATCATCAAAATATGAAATATTGTAAGGCACATCTACAAAATCAAATGTTAGAAATATCCACTAATTAAAATGATAATAAAAAAATTCTAATCTCATCAACCTAGAAATTTAACTAAGATTTGAAGTAAAAACTCTACTTAATAATTCTAAAGATATTAATGTTTAGGTCTAAAGAAATGGATCAATAATTCAAAACTCACCAAAAGTTGTAAATATCAAAAATTTCCCTCTCTATATTGAATTTAGTTCCAGATCCTTTTACATTGAAATTTTAGAACTTTATAAAGCAATTGATTTCTCCACACTCTTTACATTTTTGGAGTTCTTAGAATAGATAATCTATCTTAAGACTAAAGCATAAAAACTATTAAAAAAACTAAATTCTAATAAAATATTGAAAAAACTAAATATGGGAACATATACCATTTTATAATGATTTTAAAAAAATAGTATACTTTCCACACAAAATAGATTCTTTGGATTAAAAATAAGTTTAATATCTAGTTTTATTGATTAACTTATCATGGATGTCTTATTATAGAACAAAATATAATGAATTGAAAATAGAATTCTAATTGACTCTACATGATTTGTTTATGGTGAATTTTGGTTATGTTCTATAATGATGAAATACCAAAAACTCAAATAAAGTAGGGTTTATCGATACCTATGCCGATAAACGTAATATCGGATGATTGGATACAAACAATGTAAAAGTATCCTCCTTTTTCCAAGTGATAAAACATGTGTACAAGGATAACTAAATAGAAAAATAATAGATAAGAATGTAACAAGTTTCTCGGTTACAACTAATCCCAGGAATCCAAAGGGATTCCTTGAAGGGTGTCAACTCATTTGATACAATTAAGTTCAATAATATTATAAGATAAATTAAACTGATTTAGAACTCAAGAGGGATAAGAAGTTCCTTTTGTGCATGATTAGCATCCCAAGATAGGGCCATGGAAAGATCCAAGTCTTGGAAGTAATTGAACCATACATTCTCCATAAATTCACGTTCTTCTTGTATGATCTTAAGTTGATCCTTGATGTCTTCGAATTCAGGTGTGAGGGAAATGGCACACATGCTTAGTTCGTGTGTGATATCAAACTATTCCCATACAAAAGCTTTTTGGATAGCCAAAACATCATATATGTTGGTGATAGAATGTGATGGACTGGAGCAGTCATCTACATAGAGTAAGTCTTACAAGAAAACAGATTAGATCAAGATAGATTGTTGAAAATATGAAAAATGTTAGAAATGACTAAAAAGACGCATTGGCAGTGATTTAGGTCAAGATGATTATTTTGATAAAAATTTGATAAAATAGTTAATGATTAATGTTAGATAAATATTTTCAGTGATAAGATAAACTTGAAGGAATCTAGAATCTTATGATATTTGGAAAATAGATATTCATTTATTTGAGAGGATAATGAAAAGAAAAGGGGTTAAAACAATGATCGATGTTAATCGAGAATTAGTGGTGATCACTGCTGAAATTTTAAATGTTCTAAAACTTGAATAAATGATTAAACAAGGACAAAGTATAAGTGGTTATGAAGAAAATTATAGATGACTGATCACAAACTATAATTAATGTAAGAATATGATTGATAAATATATATAAAAATGTACTAGTCATGTTGGTTAATTCTAAGATGATGTGAGCTTCAAAAATTCTAGATGATGAGTTGATGAGATTTCACCTAATTTTTGACAAAGAACGTGTTGATATTCATAGTGTAGTGATGTCCTAGTGAGATGTAACAATTTTTTCCATGTCCAATATCTAAGTAAATTATTTGTGTGTGTAATTATAAAATGGGAAAGAGGGTGATTTATGTAGAATCAATGGTGGCTGTAATGATTGTCATTGATCACATATCACCGTCAATTTTCCCGAAGATGGAGAAAACCAACAAATGGAAAATGGAAAATGGTTAAAACCACTTTCCATATGAGGGGTAAGGTTATTTGATAAATGGTGGGAGGTTAGGAATTTGGGTAGAAGAAGGTTAGGGGGTTAGGATGGGTAGGATAAATTAGGATAGGTTAGTTTTAGGTGGTTAGGGGAGGGTAAATGAAGTTTTACGAAGGGTAAACCAAGATTTATGAAGGTAAATGTTTGTAAATTATAATTTACTTAGGATAGGGATAATAATGATAATGATGATAATGCATGTAGGAACACCTAGGGGTGAAAAAGGTGTCTACATTTTCCCTTTTTGTTGAGTTGTCTGTAGGCATAGACTACAAGATAAAAAGTAGTGCAAGGATGTCCCATTTTTGATAAGGATATTAATCCCCCTCAAGCCAATGAACAATTTTTTTGTCATTGGATTGAAGAGAGTTGGATTGATTGGATGAGTTTTCTTTAAGATGCTCTAGGATTTTTATTGTAGTCTGAAATGACCATGTTGAAGGAGTTTGTAGATATGGTAGTAATCTTGGAAACACTTGGTAGGAAAAATTATATGGCCTCATGAGGGTGACTCTAATGAAGACCACCTATATAATCCTTCTTTGGGAAGACCACTATATGGAGAGGATCCAATGGGAGTACTCTCATGAGGATGTGTGAAGTTTTGGGACCAAAGGGTCAAAGGTAGACATTTGTAGTGTGTGAAAAATATGATGTATGATTGAAAAAATGTTTTGAAAAAGTGATGGGCATTAAATAAAATGTATATAATAATTTAATGGTGTTTGAAATGTGATTGAAAATGTATAGGTGACCAAATAAGGTAAGGTGTGTAAAAAGGGTTGAAATCGGTGGTGATTTGGGATCATCGGTGGTTAGGATAGAAAATTGGCAACAATTAGAGATCGCCGACGATTTTGAAAATGGAAAATATATAAGACAATATGGGCACATAAATGGCTCATTTGTGATGTGTCATTTTATGATTCGAGATCTCGATTGATTTATTTTTATTATTTTTGAGAGATAAATACGAGTGGAAGTGGTTGGAAGAGGATGTGGACCAAGAGAGGGTAATTATATGTAAATTTTATTATTTATTTTGATTTTTGTGATTTATTTTATTTATTAATTTTTTGAATGTTTGGGTGGGAACACCCGATTGACGTTGATCGTACACTTGGTGGATATCGGGTGGATCACCATGGATTTGTCTAATAAATATGTTGCATACTAGAAATCAGTAGAAATTGGTTTAATTTTTTGATAAACTTTTTAATCGATATATTTTTGTGTTTGTTTTGTAGGAGAGGGACACCATATACGTTAGTGATAGAGTCCTGGAGATGTTAGATAGGGTCGGGGAGATATGAAAGATGTTGAGTGGACATATATGGCCATTGTTGGTTTAGGAGGATTCCACCATTATGAGTGGATTCCTCAAGATGTCCATTTCATGGTTGTGTTGCTGGAAAAATGAGAGCCGAGTATAGGGACATTCCAATTCTACTTTGGTGAGATGATCATTACCTTAAAGGATGTATATTAGATTATGTGACTACCTATAAAGGGTGTGTAGATAGTTCATATTACGAGAGGTCTATCTAGATACCATTGGATAGTTATATGTAGATTATTTCCCGGATATTAGATATAGAGAAGGGTGCTTTCATATAGAGAGATACTATGATGCGAGAGGTTCCAAGAAACTGGATGATATTAGTTATTATGTTAGTTATTTCTTGTAATGAACTATCAAACTCACAAGGTAGTAGGTTTCCATGGACTTTATGTTTGTATTAGAAAATATTATAGAGCACCGAGATACTATATGCTTTGGGATGTGTGTTATTGGCTCATGTATACCATGAGTTTTGGATGTTGTGATAGGAAGAGGTTTGGATATGATTTGGGGTTTATGTTGCATTTACGGGAATATAAGTATATAGTTGTAGTGAGGCCACCATGCCTACCTTAGAGAGCTAGAGACCCTAAATGGTATGTGGTGGGGTTTATGAGGTGGATATTTTATTAGATGAGGGATAATGGGGTTGAGAGGGATAAAAACTATTATTTTGATAATATATAGGGTTTTTATAGATGATGTGGTTTGGAGGCCATATGTGATATTTCTTGCATGGATGGTCATGGATGTGGAGTTGGAAGGGTTGAGGTGGGTATTGTAGATTCGGGGAAGGAGGGTGGATCTTATTGAGGTAGTACCATTCCCTAGGGTGTGGTGGTAGTTCAGGATTCCTTAGCAAATACCAAGTGGTCAATTTTAAATCAGCGAGACAATTGAGAGATGGACCTTCTAGTACCGGTGGTGGATGAGGTGGAGTAGGCTAGGGAAGAAGGGAGTCGGAGAGTATGGATTTGGATGATGATGGATTCATAGAGTTATTTATTGGTTGTTGGATGCAATAATGGGTAGCCTAGGGAGATAAATTGGGGAGGAGATAGAGGGCGAGAGGTAGAGGACAAGGGTGATGGTGGTGAGGAGGTGGAAAGGCTACAATAATCTTTTGACACTTGAATTTGGAGACAGTTGACTTACGGTGGAGTGGGACACCACTTGTAATAATTTAGGCCAGGAGAAAAGGGAGTCATAGGGTATGGATTTGGATGATGATGGATTCATAGAGGTATTTTTATTGATTATATATATGATAGTGGGGAGCTTAGGGAGATAAATTGGGGATGAGATAGAGGGGTGGAGAGGCAGAGGATGAGGGTGATGGTGGTGAGGAGCTGGAAAGGATACAAGAATATTTTGACACTTGAATTTGGAGACACGTAGACTTACGGTGGAGTGGGACACCACTTGTAAGAATTTAGAAACCATATAGTAGGAGCATAATAAGGAATGGTTACGGTGTGACACATTCAAGTAGAGAGTGTGAGTATCTCCGAAAGCGGGAGGTGTTGCGGGTGAAGTATGGATAAGTAGGGGGAAGATTCAGAGGCCTTAAGGAGTTTATCCTAGGGAGAAGTTTTGAGTGAAGGGTAGTATCTGTAGTACTTACATGTGGAGTTCCAACAATAGGAGGACATATGGGACCTCCTTTTTTACTATTAATAAGTAATGGGCACGAGGAGAGGAGATGAGATATTATGAGTGACTTGTGACAGAGAGCTTACAGGCATACCTCACTATGTAGAGCATATATTTAGGAATCATATATTGGGTTGGCATGCCACCATAATGAGCATTGATATTGTTACACAACCTCAAAGATATATAGGTCCGAGATGGAGGAGCGGTGAGAGGCCGGGGTGGAGATAAGCTATCTTATTTTGATTTTACCACATAGTATGTGGATTTTGTATGATTCCGTATGTATATGATTTTTACATGAGCCCTCTTGAGGCCTTTTGTATAAAACTTATTGATGAGATATATATATAGATTATTATGATTTTGGATTCATGTGTTACTAATTTATTTTGATGTGATGTTTTATATGATTTCATGATGAGATGTTCCAATATCGAATAGTTTATATGTATTTGAAATGATGTTAGATGTGTACATTTTGATATTATGTTTGATGTTGATATGATATGACTCAAATGTAGTGATCTTGATGTATGTTTCAAAATGTTCTTTAATCATGGTTAAGAATAAATGTGAAATGTTTGCTTTTTGAACTATATTTGATACATATGTGATTTGATGGTAAATTAAATATGTATGAAAATGTAATTGAATCCTCATAACAAATGTTAACATATAACTAGCAATAATTATTCACATGTAGGATATTGTATATAGATGGAAATGAGCTTATATACCTTCTTACAACATGGGAAGGGTCGATATGTAGTTTTTATAGGGGTTAGATTCTCCTTTGATGGCTTGTAGGATTATGCCCTAGCTATATTTTAAGTTTGCTTTTGATGGGAAAGATGATTGATACAAGAAGATTTCCTAGGATACTTTGATTATTTTGACTTTGATATGAAGGTTGATCGATGTGGGAATCCTTTTTGTAATGATTATGGGTAGCCATCCTTTAATATATTGGTCTACAATTTTGATTTTAGACATCTATCCTTTGAGGTATCTAAATATATTTGATTGATATTTTCATTCGAGGATCAATCTATATTTTGATAGTATGATTAATAAATGTCCTTGAGGATCAATCTTTTTTATACTATGATTAATAAATTTCCTTTGAGGGATTATTCTATATTTTCAATAGTTTTCATCCATGTATACTTTTGAATTTATTTGAGCTAAGGAAAATCCTAGTAGACTATTTCAGGGAGGAAAAATCACGTATACAAATCACACTTGTGTACCCCTAGCATGTTTTGGTAGATAAGGTGAAGATGGGAGTAATGACCACATGGTTCCTACTTATGAATAGGAAATTTTCCATATGGAAAATTTGATGAACAAATTCGTGGTGTTCATATTCAAGGTTATAGATGTAGGCTACCGATGAAGGACCACATAATTCTAAATCATTACAATGGTATGTGATAGGTTGTTGATAGAATGAGACATTTTATGTGACTATCATAAATAAAGTAGATATGTTAATAATAGAAAGGTCATAAGAGAAATGAATTTAAGGGTTCCTTTCAAGGCTTACCATTGAAGGAGGCTAATCTATAGACTCGATCCATATTCATGAGTGATGACATATGGACTAGTCCGATTAGGGGTAAAATTTCCACATTTACTCCTTTCTAGAGTAATGACATTCTGATTCTCTTTCGGGAAAATATCACCCATGTTGATTTCATGTTTTTTGTATTCTCATTTGAAATATTATTAATAAACATGATGATGTTCGAGGGCTATTAGGTGTCATTCATCTAATAATTCAAGTTATGCTTAAGAATTCTTGGCAATAATCATCATGAGAAAAAATATCTAAGGGAAATGTGGAGGGATGGAATTTTAAATTCAAGGGGTAGAACAACCTCAGATCTATAGACTAGAGATAAGGGAATAGTACCCATAGGAGTATGGATGCTAGTCCGATAGGCCCAGAGAGAAAATGGAATATGGAGAAGTAAATTTTTACGTGCTTGATCAACGGTTTTCATGAGGGTTTTGTTGATTTTTTTTTAGAATATTCTTCTTGACCATTTACTTGTAGGTATTATGGAGATGAAAATATCAAATTAATTTTGTAGTTGTCACAAATCTTTTGAATATTTTTATTTTTGAAATATTTTCCATTATCTATGATAATTTTGTGAGGAATGCAAAAATAATAGATAATGTGATGGTATATGAATTTGACAATATTATCATCGTTAATAGAGATGAGGGAATAGATTCCACCCATTTTGTAAATTATTTAGTAGGAGTGATGATAGAATGATGTTGTTTCAAGGAATGGGGGTGATGAAGACAATGAGCTCAAGTCCCCATTGTGAAAAAGGACATAAATCCTAATCGAGATGTAAGGCCCTGATTTGGGAATGTTAGTAAGGTTGTAATTTTGTGTACACTTGACACATTTATTGAAAAATTTGCAATAATCCTAGTTAAGAGTAAGATAATAATATCCTATCCATAGGATGCATTTAAGCAACAACCAAACAACTAAAGTGTCTACCACATATATCATCGTGGACTTATTAGATAACTTTAGTGGATTCATGAGATTTGAGACATTGAAGAAAGAGGCCATAAAATATAAATTTATAAAGAACACCACCTATGATGACATATCAGGTAGCACATTGAAGAAAATATCTTTTAGCATTTTTAGATAGGTCATATGGGATTTTGGATTGAGAAAGATAGTCATAGATTTGAGTGTACCAAATATTTGCTTGATTATCTTTGACAAGATTAATATAAGGTATTTTGTTTATATGGGATGTTTGATCGAGTCTATGCACAAAAATGAACAACTTGGAATCTTTAATTGATAAGGGGATAAGTGATGCAAGATAAGCTATGGTGTCTGTGAATTTTTAGATGACCAAGGAATTTTTGGATCTTATCTTGATCGAAGGCTTATAAGAGGAATTCAAAAATGTTTTTATATTTTTGTAAAATTTCATTCTTGCATTGATAAGTTCCTTTAATTTGATTGATGATAATTTGGGAGTCTCCATAGATGTCAATAATTTGAACACCAAGCATGATATAAGTTTAGATACCCATGATGAGGGATTCATATTCAGCTATATTGTTAGTGCATTCAAAATTTACGTTAAAGGATAGAGAAATAGGAGTCCCCCAAGGAGGTATGATGATGATATTGTCACCTCCTCCTACCAGCATTTAGAATTTTTAAAGAAGAGTGTCATCTTGACGGGATTGTATTCTTGATCGATGGTGTTGATGGATTCATCGGGAAACTATTCATGAGGTAGCTTATTATTAGAAATGGGAGCTTCTCCAAGATATTAAATGATAGATTTTGCATTGATATATTTTTATGACATGAATTCTAGATCAAATTTATTCATAAGAATGATTCATTGAGTGATACGATCACTTTGATATGGTTTAGAATGCATAGCTTTGAGAGGATTGAAACTGGTGATGACATAAGTCTTATGATTGAGGAGAAAATTACAAAGATTGGAAGTCATGAAGCACGAGTAATAACACAACTTTTCAGCTTTAGATTAATTAATTTCATAGTCTTAAAGAGTGCGACTTACGTAATAAACTTATTTCTCTCTACCCTACTCCTCTTGATGCACTAGCATAGCACCCAGGGCATGGTCAATAATAAAGATATATAAATAAAATGGATACCCCTCGTGTAGAGGAATGAGCACATGTGGTGATAGAATATATTGTTTTAGGTCTTCAAAGGCCTTTTTGATTGTGATCCCATTTTAAATTGAAAACCTTTCAAAGGAGATTATGGAAAGGATGACAACGATCTAAAAACTAAGAGATGAAATTTTGAAATGATTGAGTTTAAATTGGAGACTATAATTTTTTTAACATTTGAAGGAGGGTATCTCGATGATGGATTTTATTTTGGTAGGTTCTACTTCAATACCCCTAATAGAACGATAAACCATAAAAATTTTCTAGTGAGAACACCGAATACATACTTGGTCGGAGTTAAGGAAGAGGAAGTATTGAATAAGATGGGTAAAGATGATGTCAAGGATGAAGATATAATCCCTTTTGTGCTTATATTTACCTAAGAGGTTATCAACGTAGTATTTTATATTTTTATGGATAAGATCATGGAATATGTAAGTCATAATGTGTTAATAAGTGACCCTTGCATTCTTGAGTATAAAAGGCATGATGTAATAGAAAAGGTTCCCAAGGGGTAATGAAATATTTCTAATGTTTCTCATCAGTTGTGATAATAATTTTACCGTAGAAATAAAATCCATCCATGAGAGAGAGAATTTAATGGCCTATCATGAGGTCTATAAGTTGATTAATGTTAGAAAGAGGGAAGTCATATTTATCAAACAAGTGCGATTGAGATCTTAGAAGTCTATGTAGATAGATAATTTTCCAAAGGATTTATTTATGGGTACAATATTAGAAACCCACTACAGATAGTCAATGGGTAAGATGAAGTTAGTAGAGAGAAGGCATTGTAACTCTTTTTTTATGAGGAGGGCTACGAGGGTACATCCTACGTATTTTTTTAACATGCATAGCATTGGGGATTATGATGATTTTTAGACAAAAACATTAGGTTTAATACATGACATGTCACTATATGACCATGCGAAGTCCTGACTATGTTTGGAAAGGAAGGCGGTGAAGTCTTTTAATTCTTTTGAATCTAAATATTGGCCAACTTTAACTATGTGAGGGTCTTGTGAAGTCCCTATGTTGATGTCAATAATGGATTCATTAAGGAGTGTTTATGTGTCATGCAAAGTAGGTAATTTTGAAGATAATGGTCCTCTTCTCCCATATAGGAGAGGATGGATTGATCTTGATAGAATTGAAGAATTTCGATGCTAGCGGAGTCTTCATCTACCATTTCAAGTAATACAAGTGGAAGGGTCTTATTATTGTCACTAGTATGATAAGTGAGTGTTCTAAGGCAATGGTATTGATTACAAAAATTTTAGGGGATGGAAATGACATCCTCTATGTTGATATATTTTTCATGTGGAGATGAAGAGGATGACTCTGGTTCCACTATAGATCCAGATGAAGTGATCGTTGAGGTGTCAAGAAAGGTTTGTCAAAACCTATTATGTATTTCTCATGGGGATTTCAAGATTAGTCAAATACCAATTCATGTATACCTTTTTCATAAGCAAAACCTTTCTAAGAAAAAAAGATAAAGATACATTTGAGTGGAGGATTGGTTGTATAAGAATGAAAAATTGGATAGAAAGGGTTTAACATGATGTTGATTATCGTGATTTGGGGAAGGACGTTCAATCCCTCCATAGACGAGGTTAGTTTTAATATGAGGAGGGTCGAAGGAGATGATGTATCTAATTCTCGTATTCGTACATAGGTTGTTTATCATGTCTCTTATATGTTTTGGTGTAGGAAGTGAGTTAAGGGATAGAAGGAAGTACTCCCCGGTGAGAGACATCACATAACATATTTGAAGGAGCTATCGTATGGTATCTTATAACAGGAGATTGAAGAGCTGGTAGAAGCTTCATCATATGATCCTATTTTTTTCTTAGGAATGAGCTCATCAATGGGTTGGTAAGTCATGTGAAATACTTTGAAATGATTTATATTAGTGGAAAAAGTTAAGGTTTTACCTTCATGTTCATATTTTAGACAACAATGTATTGTCGATGGGATACAAAGTGCATAGTGTGTATCCATGGTTGACCTAACAAAATGTTGTATTAGAACTCTCCTTCTACAAGATAGAATATCTAATGAATTATTTTAACACCCACTTTGATGGGTAAGATGACTGTGCCTAATGTAGGGGAAACAATTTCATTAAAGGTGTGTAACACGGTAGGTTTCTTGGGTGACGATAGTTATAGGTAATCGGATTTGTTTAAAGGATGGAGAGGATATGATATTAATTTTAACACCATTGTAAATCATGACTCTCTTGAAGATAGTATCATCTATTTAGGTAGTGATAAAAATTTGAAGGTCATGGTCTTCATATTATAAGAAGAGGATTTTGGAGTCATCAAAAGTGATGGCGATGGACATTTGAGGCTGCTTGACAAGGTTGGAAAATGGTTGAGGGTCATCTAATGTTACTAAGATGGATTGGAGAGCCTCAATAATTTCTTGTCGGTGTTATGGATTATTTTGAACAATCTCGTAGAGGAAAATCTTCACAAGAGCTTGGTGGAGTTATTTAAGGATTTTTGGATAGAAGTAGTAGATTGGGTGTGTGGAGTGGCAAGGATGGATATCTTATCCTTATATATTGATGGATTAGATGATTCAAGAGTAAGAGAGATAGATACTTTGGACCTATTTTTATTTGTGGCCTTAGGTTCTTACATGCATGCCCTTGTATTTATGTCAACAACGTCTATTTGGTAGAGTGGTATCATGCTAGAAGAAGCCCACTCTTTTTATACATGGATGGGGTGTTGGATGATGGATAAAAAGGGGTAAATTTGTAGGTCGGATGGGTTTGTCTAATTTGATTAGGATGTTCTATATATGTGGAGAGAATCCCTTTACTAGTAATACTTCAAATTTGAAATCCTTAGTAGAATGTCCTAGAGTTTGATGATATGCATATAATTATTAGAAATTGTACAAAGAGGGTTTCCACCATCAGGACCCAGATGACTTGATATGGGGTAATGTTATGATAGAAATTTGGATAAGCATTTTGAAGGTTATAATATATTACCTTGTCAAAGTTATCTGAGATGATGATGAAGGAGAAGGAATTTTCACTTCATCTGATGAGTTTTAGATTTGAGTTGATGGGACCATACTTTGTGTGACACGTTTAGGTTCAGGTCAGGAAATGACCTCAGATTATACAATGGTGACTATGTATTTAGATGAGGGATGAATATCTACGATATAAGGAAAAGATTTTTTATTTTGTGATAAGGTGGTTTGACAATTAGCCAGTGCATTTTTGTTTCTCTAGGTAAATGGTTTTGGATTGTGTATTGAGATTACGGATGTGGTATAAGGTGAAATGGTATTTGAAAGATATTTTTTAATTTCTATGAAAATTTTCTTTCCTACTAATTTTAAAATAGGTGATATGTGGATATAAATAAGATGTGATAGATGTAGGAGGGTTTATGGCCTTGTAAGTGACAAGAATAGAGGATTCGGGTGATTCGGTTGGTACTTTTGTAGTAGAAGCATGTAGTGCTCGTTTAAACAACCACTTGAGACCAAAGAAACAACCTAGGGTTAGCTAGAAAAATTATGGGATAATTTTTTTATTAGAAGTATCTATGACTGTGTTGTAAGACATCGATCGCCATTGGCGAGTTCCGAACAAAACCTATTTACCAAAACAAAAATTTCCTTTATTTACTTATATCAAGTTCACAAGGTTCCAATTTTAGGGTTACATGTTTAAGTTAGGTTCAGGGAGTAATTTCCTCCCATACCTACTCTCTAATAGGCTCAGAACTTCAACTGGATTTTTCTCACACTTAACGCTTCCAAAATTTCCCTAAACCATTCTCAATGGAGAGGAAATTTTCTCACCTTTCTAGTGATATAAATAAGTCCTTCTAACTCCTTACAGAACTCAAGTTATGAGTGGGTGGAGTTCCTAGGGCAATTTTTCCCTAGAGGGACACATGGCAAGAGGAAGGGGAATGCGTCTTGGATGGTTTGGTGGGTCATGGGGTGGTATTTTAAAAATTTCCAAATGCGAGGCTCAATGGCAAAAATGTTTTGTGCCCTCGTGGGTCCCCGAGAGGACACGTGTCAAGTCTTGGCGCCAAGCAGAGAAGGGAGAAGGGAAGAGCGGGGCGGTGGGTTGTTTTAGCACTTTGCACCCAAGGAAAGGGGAAAAAGGGAGAAAAATGTGTGGGGTCCGCGCACTTGTGAAAGGACAAGCCCAAAGGGAAGGCAGGGAAGTGGGCTGCGGGAGAATTTTTAGAAATTTTCCCAAGGCCAAAACCCAATATTTTCACGGGGTTTCCGCCCTACCAGCCGTAACCCAAAGTACGACGTGGCACGCCCCCATTGTCCATGAGCCGATGGGGTCTAAAGAAGAATTTTCCCTGAAAATTTGAAAGACAAAGTTTAAAATATAAACGTGCCTCCTCTGTAGCCACAAGAGGACACATGGCACCCTCTGATTGGCTATTGGCCGACGGAGGGAAAAAGAAAAGTTTTACTAAGCAAAAATTTCAAAAGATAAGATTTAGTTTACGATCCACCCTTCCACCATGCCACATGGCAGCATGTGATTGGCTATGGGCCAGTGGGTTTGTGGAGTAAAATGAGAAAAATTTCCCAAGGCAAATTTTCAAAAGACATAAGTTTTTAAATTGGTCCGCCCCCTCCTAGGGTGCTGCGGCGCAGCCCGAAGAGGTTGCAGAAAGATGGGGCCATGGACCTTTTTGGGAAAATTTTCCAAAGTTCAAATTTCTAAAAAAATTTCCTTAGCCCGAAAAAGATGGGAAATTTTTGGCTTGTGGGCCCGCCAGGGAAAATTTTCCCAAATTTCCCGCTCAAGCTCAAAAATTTCAAAGTGCCATAACTTGAGAAAGAAAGCTCAGTTTTGGGAAAACAAGGACTTTTGGAAATATCTCAATGCCCTATTTACACAGGAAACATCAAGTTTACTTTTTGATATGTTTTAAGGGGTAAATTTTACAAAAAGGATATGCAGGATTTTAATTAGCCAACTGGCAAGTTTCCAACTTTCAATTTTGATTAAATTAGATCTCCTCCTTCACTCAACATGTCAAACAGACATGGAGGATCGGTCTAGGGAGAGTTTAGAGTGTTTTAGGAAATTCAATTTTGTTCAATTGATTCCAATTTGGGATTTTGTCCAACAAATGACAAAAGCGAGTTGAGGAAGAGATTAATCTCGAATTTGCAATGGTTCAAGTTACTCTCTTAAATATTCTTTCTCCATTGAGTTCATTGCTATTATATCATGTTGAATTTTAAGGTTTCCAAGTTGATTTAAATGTGCAGGTCCGAACTATGCATTTTATTTGAATTTACTAATTTAAAAGTCACAATGTTAGTGATCTAATTTTAAAGGATCCATTTATAAATTTTATAATTTAAGTGCGATTTATAGTTTCTAGACAAATCAAATGCAATTAAATGACTTAAATCAACTATTCTAAACTTGAGGCAATTCTGATTTCAATTTCATATCTTTTTTTTTTCTCTAAAAGAAATAAGCAACATTCTTCCTTCATACGCATTTTCTTTCCTTTGCAAATAACAGAACTTCCAATCACAATTTGATATTCTCATTTCATCACAAAAATTCAATACAAGGAATGAACTTGCAATTATTTATTGACTTCATTTATAAACTTTTACATCTTCACATTCTGCCATTTCTTGAAAGAAATAACAGAATTCCATTTCTTTCCAATGAACAGAACAAAAATTAAATGTCTTTTACAATTCGAATATCTAACTCCATAATAAAATTATATACATCTTTCTTTCACAAATACATGATACAATATCATCCACAACAAGCGGGAAAGGGATTGCAATGAATGTGTTTCCACAAAGGACTATCAAACTATATTTTTCCATAGCTCCAAAACAGCAACATGCACATTTTATCTTTTTTCACGTTGATCACAACAAAAGAGGGGAAAATAAAATTCTCTCTAGCCAACCAAGACATCTAATAAAAGGAGAATCCTTCCTTCATCATTGGCCCGAGCCCCAACCAAGATGCAATAAAGGTGTAATTCAACTAGGAAATAACTAGCTTCCACACACAACATTCTTTCACATACCCATTTCCTTTTTAAAACACAATGCAACACCAAAAGCAAACAATAGTTCACAACTACATTTAAAAACATTCAAATCACAACTTAGGCTTGATCATGCAAGCCAAAGGAGCAAGGACTATGGGGGAAGAGGCTTAAGCCTCCCAATTGGGAATTGGGCATCCACCAAATAATCATACTACCAATATAACATATCATAACCCATAAACCTTATACCTCCCAACCCCTCCTTATGCCCCCCACAATTTTTCCCTTATGCCCCCCCACAAGTAAGAAATGCAAGCTATTTCTTTTCCATGGTGGATCCCAAACCCAAAAATCCCTCCACAAAATTTTGATGCCCATGGCATTTCCCTTATGCCCCCACAATAATTCCCCATAGCCTTCTCCTACACCATTCCTAAGGCAGTCTACCCAACCAACCAACAAATAAAACAATGCATGCACCATACACACAACACAATAAGAAAATAACAGAAATAAGGAAGAAATAAACTCCTACCTCTCCATGGAAGGATTTTCTCCACATAGCAAGCTTTGAATGTCAAAAACACAGTCCCAAAATAGCAGTGCCAAAGTATCAAATGCTCTCCAATTTCCTCCAAATCAACAAGAGCTCTAATCACAGAAAAATGTGCCCAAGGATGCATGCAAAACATAGTCCAAAACAGAAATCTCCCAAGCATGCAAAGCTATCTCCAAAACTTCCTTCAAAAACTAGAGCTCCCACAAGAAAATGCACCCCAAGGAAGAATGCAAAAAGGTTCAACAACCCAAAACAAGAAGAGAGTTTGAATTAAATAGAAGAGGGAGAGAAGAGGATGATGTGGATCCATGTAGGATGCCACATCACACATCCTCCAATTCAAACACAAAAGACAAAATTCCATTCTCCCAAGCACAATAAATGAAATGACAAATTAACTTACACACTCCAAAAGAGCCCACACCTCAAGGGACAACTATTTAATAAAATGTAAGAGAGTGCAATCCAAAACAAGTAACATGATGAATAAAATACATTTAAAAGTCACAAATCACATCTCCATCCATAATTATGGTTGGTATATTAAATTTAGAGGCATGGGACAAGTTTTACTTGTCCCACAAGTCTCCAAAAATAGCCCCCAAGGTCAAATTCGAATTTCCATGGAGGTGGAGTATTTCATACTCCAAATCTAACTTACATAAGCTCTTAAAAATTAAATACAATAGCCATAAAATCTTATAATTACTTCCCATATCTCAATTTGATTAATTTAAAGTTTAACTATATAATTCCCTCTTTAATCCATCACAATTTTAATTAATTTAAAGGAAAGGAACACATTACTTAATAAAATACATACAACAATAATAAAAGGAAACACATTTATAAAATACACAAACCCACAGTCACATGCAAAGGTAATCCCCATGGGAATCCCAACAAAATACAACACACACAAAACAAGTTGCCATGGTGACCATGTTGAATTCACCCAAAATTCTATTTTGGTTAGTCTTGATCGATGTTTTGTTGTGATATTTTTAAACCTGCAAAACAAACATACCTCCTTGAACTCGTGGTCATATCGAACGTCCAAAATGAATATATAATATAATCATGAAATCATCTATACATATGAATCACAATAGTCATCAAGGTAATCAATGAAATCATTTACAATTTATATCGACAACTATGTCATCATCAAATAATTTTCCTTTTCTAGGTTTATTCATAATCTCCAAAATCACATGTCCAAATAACTTCCATTAAACATCCATGTCAATAGTATATCATCATCCACATATGAGTGTCTCTAATAATCACCATGCATTATATATAATTAGATTCAACAATAATCCAGGATCTGACATCTAACACCATACTAAATCAAACTATTAAAATATCTATCATAGTCTACATTATCATGATCGGTAATTAAATTTTCCAAAGGAAAGTGGGCACTAAAAAGCACTAAGTGTTGAGGGTGTGAGTGAGAGGTATTTAACGGTGTTGATTGTATGATGAGAGTTAACAACATTAGATTTTGGTTCACTGGTAGAAAAGGAGTGATTTAGGCAATTTTGTTAAAATACATCCAATTTTTTATTTGGAGGCACATTCAGATTGTCAAGTTATAGTTCCCCTCAATTGATAAGATCCTAGAGGATGTTTCTAAATGAACAAAAAATTTCAATGTTGTGACCTCGAGACTTGATGGTATTTATAATAATCATTGTCTATATACCATAAAGGTTTAGAAAAATATGTATCGATAAGAAGGATATGAGGAAGCTTAATCATATATGTGGCCAACAGTTTGTTAAAGACCACATTGTAATACTCTTGAATGGGTGTGTAGTTACATTGATTTCAAGTCCATTCAGAATCGAGCAACCTTTATATGTGGATTTTACAATGACGGAGTTGGCTAAGCCTTTATATTTATCTTTACTGGAAGAGTGTTTAAACGAGGACTCATGTTTAGGTTTATTTTATCTAATTTTAACTTTACCATCTTCAATAGCACATAGTTATAGTTTTTGGGCCATGTTAAAGGCTTCATCAAACATTTGGAAGGATTATATTTAAAGTGTTGATGATATGTGTTTAGTGCAAGAGCGAGAAGATAGCTCAATCAATTCATATTGTGGGAGAAAGAATGATAGTTGATTGATGATCCCCTACTAGTGGGAAATGAAATATGAAACATATTCATCTTCAAACTATTTAATAACATAGATATCTATAATAGAGATCTTATAGGTGATGTTGATGGAGAAATGTTCTAAGAACAATTTTGCAAGTTGTGTGAAAGAAAAGAACCAATACTATGAAATGTTGTTATACTAGTCAAGTTCGGATCCTACTAAGGACATGGGAAACTTTCTCAACATGACATCTTGATCATGGGAAATGACATAGCATACGTGGCAAAAGGATCTAATGTGTTTTTGTGGGTCTTGCTTACTATAGAATTTAACAAGTTTTTAGAGTTCCTACTATGGGGGATAAGATTTGAAAGGTACCAATAGATGAATGGGATCATTACAAATTTTTTCATATGATATTGTGCTTTTAGGACCCATGGTGGTGGCTTCAAGACTTCCAATCCTATTCATGATTATTTGCAAGGGGTTGTTTTGAGGTAGTTTTAGGTTTGATGAGGATGAGGTGGGTTGATTATAGATATGGGGTTGGATTATCGGCACAAAAAATAAAGAAAGGGATATTATGATGAAGAGGGGTAATTGTGGGAATATTGAGGAGATTTTGAGATACTAAGGGTTACTGAGGGTTGAATGTATTGATAAGGGATGGGAATATAAGTGTTGATAAGCGGTTGATATGGACGTGGTATATAATGAGACTGAATGGAAGTGTTGTTAAAAGGTTGGGATGATTGTGGTATGTATTGATACATGATTGAAGTGTTGATTAAAGGTTGGGATGGTTGTGGTATATACTAAGAATGGAATTTTGAGATAGGGATATTGGATGCCCTTTGTGAAGAGGGGTGAAGACGAGTAATGAACTAATATTAATGAGGGATATTTATGTGGGGATGGACATGACTAGATTATAAATTGAGGATGTGGGTTTTTTTGAAGAGATGGGTTGAGATACAATAATAGGAATGGAAATTGAGCTTATAAGTGGTGTAAGAGAAACACCGGAGGCTACAGGACTATATGTGGAATGAGATGTGTTAGTTTTTTCTTATGAGTCCATCGATTTTGATGAGGAAGCCTAAGATGGAGAAGGTGGTTGGTTGGATGTGTCTTTTGATGAGACAAGGTTAAGGTCAAAACTAATCACTGAGGATGATGACGTGGGAACTGATGCTCCCGATCCACTAGTAGTGGATTAAGGATGAATTTTTTGGATGACTGGATCATGATTGGGTTTGATGAGTTAGAAATGATAAAATGTGTGAGTAGTAATGGGATTTTGTTGTGTAGGTTTTAGTTGATGGAGGAAGACACCTTGGGAAGCACAAGTAAACATTAAGGGCTATCAGGTTAGAATCCATAATTTATATGGAGACTAAATCACCACTATCAAATAAGCAATGGCTATGAGGATGTGGGATCTTTGGTGTGGTTGAATGGGTACTAAGAGAATTTGGGGGTTCTTGATTGATCATTGAAGGTGACTAGAGTTGATCAATAACACTAGGAATGGCTTCAAGGTGGGTATCAAGATTATCCATGGATTTTTAGATTTAGTTTGTCATATTTTCAGTGTTTCATAGATGGGATTGTTGTCTGGTTAAAACCATGAACTAAAAAAAAAAATCAGTGAAAAAAAAAATGGTTGATTAAAATAACAAAAAATAAGTCACACAACATATTTTGATTATCTTGATTAATTTTAAAAACTATGACATGAGAAAAATTGTTGTAGGGGTACTAAGAAAAGGTTTTATAAGACTAGTTTGAGATGAGTTTAAGGTCATATTCCTTGATATACCCAAAGCTACATGAGGCTCGAATCTATGTTGGTGTCTATACGAGGCATGGTATTGGGGTCTACCCCCTCACTTCATGGTCCCGCAATGATAAGGGTACCAAGTTCTTATCTGATATATTTACCTCCTAATTGATTAATTTTAGACATAATCCAAGTTGGCTTATCCTCTTCGTGATGAAATCCAAGTAGGTCCACCTAGAAAGGATTTTTAGATGCAAGTTCAATGTGATAAGTGGTTTGGTTGTGTGTGAAGGGAGTTTGTGAATGTAATTATTTGAACTCCTAATTAGAATAGATGAGCAATTAGATATGAAGGTTCATTTTAAGATTCAAAACAAATTTTTAGTTCAATGGTAACAAGTAATAAAGAATACAATGCCGAAAGTAAAAAGAGATAAAAAAAAGTATGTGCCTATGATCACTATTCCTTATTTATTTTTTATTTATTTTGATTTTCACGTGTTTTTGAAATAGAAATAGTGCATCACTCCAAGCTTAAAAGTTAGGAAATATGATAATAAAATAAACAAAAGATATAAAATCTAAATATAAAGGGAAAAAGGATGTCCCAATGGGCATGCCAGGATGTTTATGGATAATTTTGGTTAGGTGTTATAATGTTGAAATACCAAAACTCAAATAAAGTAGGGTTTACCAAAGACATATGCCGAAAAATGCAATGTTGGGATGATTGCGTAGGAAAAATAAATAAGGCTCCTCCTTTCACCAAGTGAGAAGACCCGTATATAAGGAAAAATAAACTAAAAGATATTAGATAAAGATGTAATGAGTTTATTGGCTACAACCGATCCCTAAAATCCAAAGGGCTTCCTTAAAGGGTGTTAACTCATTTGATATGATTAAGTGATATAATATGATAAGATAAATGAAAATGATTTATAAGCGAAGAGGCATATGAAGGTCTGCTCCACGTAGTAAGAAACCCGTGCTAGGGCCGTGGAAAGCCTGTATGTCCTAGAAGTAATCGAACCAAAACTACTATGCAACTTCACGTTCTTCTTGTATGATCTCAAGTTGGTCCTTGATGTCTTCATCTTCGGGTGTGAGGAAATGGCACACAAACTCGGTTTGTGTGTGATATCAAATGGTTCACACACAAAATGTTGGTGGATGACCAAAACATCCTATATGTTATTGATAGGATGTGATGGACCTAGAAAATTCATCTATATAGAGTACATCTTGTAAGAAAATGAATTATTTAAAATATGAAAAATGTTATAAATGACTAAAAATATAGGGATCAACGGTGATCGGAATCAATGGCAATCGAGGTCAAGATGTTTATTTTGATAAAAAAATTGATATAATAGTCAATTATTAATACAAATTAAGATTGAGAGTGCTAAGATAGACTAGAATGAATCTAGAAGCATGTGATATTCAAACAATAGAGATTAAAATGTGTTTAAGAGGCTAATGAGAAGCATAGGGGCTAAAACACCAATTGAGGGCGATCAGAATCGGTGGAAATTACTATTAAAATTGCAAATGTTCTAGAACTTGACTAAATGATTAAACATGGGACATAGTATGAAGTGGATACGAAGGAAGGTGTATACAACTAATCATGGGATATGACTAATGGAATAATATGATTGAAAAGATAGATAACAATGTACTAACCTTGTTGGTTGGTTCGTGGATGATAAAGCTTGAAAAACCTAACTTATGAGTTGATGAGATTTCTCATAAGTTTGACAATGGGGTGTTGATATTCCAAATGTAGTGATGTCTTAGGGAGATACAGAAATGTGTTACAAGTATAGTCTCCGAGTAATTTTCATGTGTGTGTAACTCATAAATGGGAAAGAGGGTGATATAAGTATAATCAATGACATCTGCAATGACCTTCGGTGATCACGGATCACCGTATATTTTTCTAAAGATGGAGAAAACCAATAAAGGGAAGATGGAAAATGGTTAAAATAACTTTCCATCTGAGGGGTAAGGCTATTTGATAAATGGTGGGAGGTTATAAATTAGGGTAGGAAGAGGCTATGGGGTTAGGATGGGTAGGATAAAGTAGGCTAGGTTGGTTTTAGGTGGTTAGGGGAGGGTAAATGAGGTTTCTGACAATGGGTAAACCCAGATTTATGATAAAAAATGAGTGTAAATTATAATTTACTTAGGATAAGGATGATAATAATTATTATAATGCACATCAGGTCACCTAGGGGTGAAAAAGTGGTGTCTTCATGATAAACTAAAAATAGAAAATTGCCTCTCTATTTTGCACTACATGGACACTTAATCTGGATTTGCGAAGACATTACTCAAACTGAAATTAACTTTATTTGACTCATATATGCATGATTAACTCCATCATGCCTCAAATATCTCAAATCTTATCTTTTATACCTATTTTGTAATATTTGGCTCTCGGACTACTATGTTTTATTAGTTTAGTTTTATTCTATCTTTTAAATAATTTTATTCCAAATTTAGTCACTTTAAAACTAACTATTAATATTGGATTTTAATTTAATAACTTGAGTTTTCCATGTGTATCACCACATACACATTTTAACCTTGAATTTATTATCTATTTAATTCCCCTAGCTTCTCTAATGTCTTTCACATGGCCTTATTGACCTCTCTCCTCACTCTGCATAGTTTACAACTTTATCTTAGATGTTTTATTGTACTAATCTAAAAGTGTTTTCCACAAGGTTATCATTTCTCCACATGGTTTTAAAACTTCAACTTGTATTTAATCTCCATGGTTAACTCGATGAGTTCCATGTGTCCTTCATTAGAGCTATAAATTCCCATTAACATATTAAGACTCAAGTTTGTATGGTCATTGTCTTTGATAGATGACATGTCGATCCAATTGGTGAACTCAACTTTATTTTGTGCCATACTCTTGAGGAATCAATGTCTAATACTTATCCCATATTTGGTTTACCTCATGGAGGGATTTAAAATCTAAGAGTCACATACTTTTTGGCCATTTTGTTTCACCATTTTCATTATATTATTGAGACAGAAACAGATAAAGGAAAGTGCTAAGAAGGAATACTTGTTATTGTTGGTCGGTTGATGGTTGTTGCACACATTCGACTTCTTGATCCAATGGTGATTGTGAGAGATTCCTTTTTCTAGGAGAAACTACTGAAATAAAAAAACAAAACCATAAAAGGAGAGTTAAATAATATATGATGGTGGTGCCTAGCTTGTCCTAGATTTGGGAAGTGTGATACTCCCTATATGGCTGTCAATACACTATTTAAAATAAATTAAGGTAAGAAATAAGGAAATTCATATTGTAGTTGATATGATTTAGGTATCTCATTCAAGAACAATAAGAAAATATAATATAACAGGCTACGTTATAGTCAGATTTGAAGGGGAGGTAGGTGTCAGGGTGTTAGAACTGGTCAAGGTCAAATTATGGTTTGTTTGGGTCACTTGGTAAAAGGTAGGTTAGATCTGTTGTTGGAAAAGATATAAAACACAGAGACCAATGTTGGTCATGTATAATTGATGACGGTTTAGAAGGGACCGACGATGGTTGTGGATAACCGGTGATGGTAAGGTCGGGGTGAAAGGAATTTAATAACATCTGATTGTGGGGATTGAAATGGAGCTAAATAGAGATGGAAGAGTGGATGGGGAGATCTATAAGGGTATAAAGTATACTTAGAGGTGGGTAGCTAGAAATAATCGGTGGTTTTGGTGGTGTGGGTAGAAGAATGGCTAAGTCTACAAGTAGGTAGAAGATGGTAAAATAACATGCAAAGTATAAACTTATAACTGAAGTAACAAGGCTATTATACTAAAATAGACTATCTTGGAAAAGATATACTTACTATGATACAATATTGATGGCTGAATGATGATGGAAGTTGATTAGAAGAATGGTGTTTGGTGCCACAATAGTGCTTCCTGGAATGTTTCCGTGAATGCAATACCTCTAGATTTTTCCTAGTGTTAGCTATGGATGTCTAGGTGCGTGAAAAGACTCTGGTTCTACTTACATGCAGCTCTCTCTTCTCCTCGCCTACTCTTAGAATGTGCCAACCCAAAAACAAGGTTGCTAAGGTGAATAAATGGTAACCGACAATGGTTCTGGTTGACCGGTGTCGGTTTAGGGGTGACTAGTGTCGGTTAAGGTGGGATTCCCTAGGTTTACTAAAAATAGAAGATCTCTTGCAATTTCTTGGGCTAGGTTGGTTAATTCTCACTGATCATAATGGAAGCTTCCTTCTAAAGAGTGGGAATGTTATTAGAGAAACCCAAGGCATGTTATTTTCGGGTTAGACAAAATATTATCTCATTAAGGAAAGTAATATTAGGTCTTAGTTAGTTATGGAAACATGCCAAGAATAGGTCTAGGGTGAGGTGGCTGGATGAGGTGTCTAGGTGAGGTGGAAATTTGGCTTAATTAAAATAACTAAGTAATGAATGTTGTGAGGATGGGTATTAATTTAATTGAGTTAATTAAACTAATATTAATATAGGGTGAAAGGGGCCATGGTTAAGTGAATATGTTTGATTTGGTTATTCGATGGGGGACAAGGGGAGTGTGACCCAATTTTGGTGTCTAAACCTTGATAGCCAACACATGGTGCGGAACCATATAACTTCTTACTGCAACTCTTAAACATCTAGTTACCTAAGAAAGGTTTTACTTTGATATAATATGTGGTTTCCATTGGTATCTCCTTTCCCACATGATTTCCAAAAATGGAATTTGAATTATGTGTTACTCTAACTCTAATTCATGAATATTGTCACGTATCGATGTTATCACCTTTTAAACAATTTTGGGGATATGTTAATAGCGTTAACCCTCTAATGGACAACACATTTTTGGATCATTAGACCTTGATTTTCATAGAGCCTAATATTGAAGATAAATTTTATGTATTATTTACAATGGAATAATTTATTTTAAACTATCATTTGAACGTATCTAGATAAAAAAACTTAAAATATTTTCAAGTCTCTTCCTTATTAACATGTACACAAAGGTAACTAAAATATACCATGACAACACTTATATTGAAATAAAATAAGAATTTATTCTAACACCAATGATAAAATACAACTTTTGATAACTATAACAAGCTTTAAACAAGTAAAAGAAATTATTTAAATGAGCTAACTAAGAATGTGAAAAGCAAATATCTTATTGGTAATTATGGAGACTGATTACTTATTTTTATTTTTAGTTTTCAAAAATATGGGGATCCATTTTATTGTGAAATTAAATGGGGTGTGTTGGTCATAATAAATAGAAACTACTACAGAGAAAACAACCGAAAGTGTTTAGAACTTATAATATTGAGATTTACCTCCTCTCAAGAAAAGTATTGTAACAAGAAAAAAGATTTGTTGATGAATAACTAAACTTATTTTATTTCTCACTTTCAAATTTACTAAGCTAAACATACTTTAAAGATTCCTTGTGTGTTATTAGTGAGTTAATCTATCCTTAAAACATTTTTCAACTACATCATATGAATTTTTAAATAATTACGTTGCTACAAGTTAGAAATATATAGGACCAATAGTGGTACTCTTAACTCTATTTCCAACCATGAAACTATAGCCCTAATGGAGATTTCTTGAATCACCCCTTTTTATAATTTTCTTATATTTTATTTTATTTCCTCTTTCAAGAGAATATTTTTGTATACTTTATAATTTTTAGGTCCTTGTTTCTTTATTTTCTATTTTAAAATAACATATATGGGTTGGGAACTAATATGAACCTTCATAATGATGATGTTATAATATAAGAAAAATTAGGACAACTCTTTCATTTATTTTATAGATTTTTTAAAATTTTAAAGTGTATTATGATTATGTAGGTATGATAAATTCTGTATTTCAACAAATCAGAATTTTAATCATCAACAAAAAAATTTAGTTTACTCTAGAATCCTATATAAAATGAAACAAATTTCAACTCTTATTTCTATTTATTATGTTGATATATTTTCCTTGGTTACATCCAATTTTATTCTGATTTGTATGGGAAACATGAAATCATAAATTCCTTTTCAATTTATTGAAAATAGGAAATTAATCTAGGAAAATATAGCAAATTAATCTTTATAAAATAACTAATTTAGTCCTTAGAGGAAATAGATGATGGTACATCCATGAAGTATTTATTCAAGTGTTGACCATTGATAAATAAAATAAAATCATTCCCATAAATATCTTTTAATATGAAATCATTGTCTCCCATTAATTCTACAATTTTATATGGTCCAACCCATAAAGATAAAATTTAAAATGTTAGTGTTTTTCTCATGTTCCTTATCCCAAAAAAAAACTTAATCTTCATGTATGAATTCTTTGAATTTGGATATTTGATCAAAAAAAAAATTTAAAATGTCTTGTTTCTTACAAATTTCAATTTTATTTCCTTTATAAACTTACAATTTTAACAAAACCAACATTAAAATGTCTCGTATGCTTTAAATTTTCAAGTTCCTTTCCTATAGAATCTTGCAATTGTTCAAAATTAAAACTATGTTTTCAACCTTATCTCCTCCATCCATTTAGTCACATGAAAATTGATGTGTGGGCATCTGCAAAGTAATGGAAAACACTAGTTCACATCCATAAACTAGAAAATATGGTGAATTGTTTATAGTTGATTTCATTCTAGTTCTATCCACCCATAAAGGCATACATCCATAGTAAATGCAAATACGTATGATTATCTAAGGCTATATTTTTATTGACATCCAATAGAATTTTTTTATATTCAACCAATTAATTAGATTGTGAGTAATAATTTAAAAAAACTCAAGAGTGTAATATGATAGTCATAAGCCCATTCGTGAACTCAATAGATTAAAAAGTTGGTCCATTATCACATACTAGAGAAAGAGGACATCCAAACCTTGTGATGATATTAGTCTCTAAAAAATTTATAACTTCCTTAGTAGTTATTCTCTTTGTGTTTAACCCTTAATTAAATTTTTGGTCAATTTAATTAGGTGTAGAATAAACTATGATTTCATTAAAGATCTTACAAATATGTTACAATATGAATAGTAAATTAGATCACAAGTTAGATTAGATAGAAATACTTTGTATAAAAAAATCAACCTAACTTATAATTGAAAGACTAAAACAAATGTATAAAGGAACTTAGATAATTTTAGATTATTTTTGAGAGATCTAGGACTATGAAATAGTGAAAATGGGAGATATGAACTTTGATAACATTTTCATATGGAATCAGAATGTAAATGCCCCTACATGAATAACATGGAATTAGGTTAGGACCATAATGTATGGTATATCACATTCGTATGGTCTTATACCTACTCTAAATTATCCTCTACAACTATTTGGGTTACTTGCCTTCTTGTATTTGATTATCAGTGTCAAACCTTAGTGGTCACACATAAAACGAAGCTCTATGAATGGATTAAACATCACCTCAAACCCTATCCATGGATTAAAATTATTGTAAAACAAACATTATAAGATTTTGGGGCACCCCTATGCACCACTAACGTTGGCACTAATCCAAAGAGGCCTCAAAATACATGTCATCCTCCACCTAGCATTTGATATCTAGATACATCAATCAAATTTTTCATTTTCTTTTACCATCTTTGTTTTGACTTCGCTCTTACTAAAAAAATTTGAGAGAGGATGTTTGTATATTTATTTGTAGATTAGAGATATGGATTCATTAACCTAGTTTGTATCTTTAATTCTATTGTGGGTTCTTCTCTAGTGACTATAAATGTATAATTCTAAGATTTAGGGAGATTTGAATTCCTTTTATAAGTGTATGAAGTGATTTCTCTAGTGTATTTCATTATGAGTTACAAGTTATATAATGAATTAGTGTTTAATTTCTTATGTGGGGCTATGTAGAGGTTTTATCTAAGAAATGATTACACATATTAAGTATAATACCTAATGAGAGGTTACGATTTGAAAGTGCGGTTGGAAGGTATGCCATTCCAATTCCATATAAACATGTCAAGACCATATGTACGGTCCTAAATAAACTATACTGATCTTGAAAAAGAGTAAGGAATGTGCCAAATGAAGTTTGGATGTGGTAAGTTTATGTCTCTCTATTGATATTGTGCATTGTATTCTTAGGATGTATCAACATGTCAATGGGAAAGGATAAATAATTTAAGTAGTAGACCTTGGAAAGTACTAAAAGGGAATAAAGTAGTTGTATTTATCATAAAAATATTCGGTATCTAAAAAGAGTTGAATTGATTATGGTATCCAAGGTATAGGATATGGTGTAGAAATATAACAAAGATCAAAGGTGCGGGAATGTTTAGGTATGTTCTGGTACACCAAAGGTCAGGTCAAGATAAACAACACGG
Source organism: Taxus wallichiana var. yunnanensis (assembly GCA_018340775.1). Taxonomy (NCBI): domain Eukaryota; kingdom Viridiplantae; phylum Streptophyta; class Pinopsida; order Cupressales; family Taxaceae; genus Taxus; species Taxus wallichiana. The sequence goes on from CM031234.1 coordinate 133,786,948, forward strand.
CTATAGGAAAGGAAAGGTTGGTAGGATAAACAAATATGGGTAACCGTGTCGCAAGGTATAGTGAGTACAATGGTTCAAAGGTCACTAAAAATGTTCCGGGTCCAGGTATATAGGTCATGGCACAGGAGGTCAGGTGTGGGTAAAAGGAGGTGTGGCATAGGTAAGGCCACGGGAGGGGTAGAAATATGCCCCAACGGATGGTGAGGTGGGGTGATAAATGATGAGTTGGGGAGGATGAGGTTAAGGGTCGGGGTCGATGTCGGGTTAAGTGAAAAAGGTTGCGAACAAGTAGATAAGGTGAAAAGGGTTGTCATGGGTTCAAAACAAGTAACCGACACTGGTTTTTCTTAAGTGATGACGGTCTAGGTAAACCATCCATGATTTGTTAGGGAAAAATACCGATATTAGTCTAGGTATAACCTACTACGGTTTGCTAGGAACAGGACTGATGTGGGTCTATGTATAACTAACCATGGTTTTTTAGGGCACAAGACCTATGTTGGTCAGGTACAACTGACATTGGTCAGGTCGGGGTGTGGTTAAAAAGGAAATTTCCACTTTTTACAGAATCATTTGTAATTTTCCAAATAGGAGAAAATGACAGAGGAGAGAGGAAAAGGTGGAAAGTGACCGAGCGAGATGGAGAGATAGTTGGAAATATTTTAAGTGGGTGATGACAAGTGATAGGTAGGTCCACTAGATCTGTTTGATCAATTCGGTTGGTTGGAGGTGAGGAGGTCGGTTGGTGATGGAAGAGGTAGGAGAGGGATTGGGGACACCACCGGTGTAGTTGCCTAATGTGCCACCCCAAAGATAGTAGCATGATGAGGTATGATTCAATCCCATTCCTAGTTTGGTAGGTAGATTTGTGTAGAGAAATCAGGTTAGGGGCAAATAGGTTTTGGGGGGAAAAGGTAAATTTGAATTTGGGGTGAAAATGGGTAAAATAGGAAGGGAGAAGGGTATATTTAGGTGAATTATGGGTGGGGATGAATTCGGAGGATTTGGGTAGGAATGGGTGGGTCGGGAGGGTAAAATGGTGGGTTTGTGGGGAAATAGGGTAGGGTGTCATGGATTTGGTTATCATGATAGTGAGTGACGTCGGTCAAGGTTGGTGACATTGGTTGGTGTGAGCCAGCAATGGTCATAGATGAGGTGACCGATGCCGATTGTATTTGGCCAGATCGGTCATACCTAAACCGATGTCGAGTCATTATTTAGAGAAAATTGGACAAATAATGAGGTAGGGTAGGTGGGTGATATAGGTAATGGTTTAAGAAGATGTTGTGGACGGAAAAATTACATGGGTGAGAGGTGAAAATAGGTATGGCGGAATGGTAATTGGGTATGAGAGGGTAAGTTGCGAGGGGAAAAGAGGTAGAGTAATAGGTATAGGTGAGTTGTTGAGGGTGATTGTAGGTATGATCAAGGTGTATTAATGTGATGGTTTATTGGATGCAAGAAAATGATTAGCGATGGATGTGAGATAGGGTATTGCCCCTGCTTGTGGAGGTGTGAGGGAGTGCGACATCCGATGATTGGCACCTTGTTGCGAGAGGTTGGCCGATGGGGTCAAACTCTGCGAATGTAGTCTTAGAGACAATTTTTATGGTCACCCTCATCAAAAGATGGGACTCGGTGACCAATACCTTTCATTTTTCGATGAGTGAGATCACAGTCACCCTAAAGGATGTGTACAGGATCTTTCGGTTACTAATAGTGGGGACATAGGTATATTCAATCTCCTCAGAGGCATCTGAGGAGTTGTTGTTGACCATGTATGGCAAGGTCTAGTGGAGATGAGGTTCCATAGTGCCAATATGAGCTATAGAGACATGTACAGGGCCCATCCTAAGGAGATGAGGCTAGTGGTTCTAATTATGGAGGTATTTTGTTGTTTTGCATTACCATATGCGGAGGGTGGGAGATTCTTCACGAGTGCTAGTGGTTATGATGGGGTTTCTTCATGACATGATGGAGGCTAGTCGTTATGATGGGGGTTATTCATGACATGATGGAGGATAGGACCCGGTTGCATGGGAACCAACATTCTTGATGTAGCTATACGAGATATTTATGGGCCTATGGGACGCTACGAGAGGTTCAACCTATGTTGCATGTTTCTACTACATTGTTGGGCCTACGAGCACATTGTGTGTGTGTGTCCAGTTGGTATGCCTCATCTGGATGCATTTGAGGTGGGCTTGGGCCAAGTAGGCTACAAGCTATGGGTACCTGCTGTTGGAGAGTGTTAGGTTGTGAGTGCTACACATGATATAACATATTATCAGCGGGCATTAGAGGGATTATCTAGGGTTGACATTATTTAGAGGCCATATGTGGGCTTCCCGTCATATATGGAGATGGTCAAGGAGCTACAGGAGCTACATCTGCTCCGATGGATAGAGGGGTGACATGTAGGAGAGCACAAGATGATACTTGTAGATAGGGTCAGATGGGATTTTGGGCTACTTTATGATATACCCCCACCCTTCCCACAGTATAGGAGGGATGACATGGAGAGGCCTCTCCCTCTACTAAATCTGATGGTACTAACAGGAAGGAGGAACAAGTGATATACCGATGGATTGATGATGCCGGGTTCGATAGATACATAAAATGGTGGGCTGCACATTTATGAGCAAAGATCGCGAGGTCAGGGCAGCCAGATTTAGCCACCATCACAATGCAGATGGACACCCTACGAGGATAGGTGGCTACCCCGATTACCAAGTTGGGGATAGTGCGGGGGCATTTGATAGGTTCATAGGCATAGTTTGCCACTTTTTGAAGCACAGTGGCCTCTACGAGCCTAGGTAGTGTAGGGATAGGCACACCGCACAAGATGGAGATGGGGATGCGATAGAGGTGGCTGCCATACGGGTGCGGAGTTACGAGTTTGTAGGGCGGTTGCCACTACATAGGCATAGGTTATGGCCCTTTAAGCCCAAATACGAGGGCAGAGGACAGAGATCCCTCAAGACATGTGTAGGCATAGGGACAGGGTCCCTCTTTACAGGTACAAGTAGGATAGGGTCCCAAGAGACAGGTATAGGGACCAAGGCGATGGCACCGCCATAGACAATACCTATAAGAAAATTAAAGGATTCCTTAGGTGAGGTGAGGTATTATTAGGATCGGTTGATGGCCGTAGGGATATGTTTAATATCCTATGGAGAGTATAGAGGACAACAGACCTTGAGTGAGAGGACTAGGTCACACACCCACAGTGTGGAGAGCACAGGGGGCCATCGAGCCCGAGACGTGGGAGGTCAAAGTGAGGTTACCAGTGTATGAAGGCTAGCTCTAGGTGTAGTACCAGCCGAGGGAAGATCGAGGCCCATGGTGGGTGGTGAGATGATAGTTAGAAGCCATATGGGGGCAGAGGAGGATGAGGAGACAGGTGATACAAATATGGAGGATATCCAACCTGGGGATATATGACATTCGTACATCCCTCCATTTTATATAGTTGTTTATTTTTTATATACATTGGCCAATGTGTCAAAGAGAGTGAGGATGTATATGATATTTTTTGTTATTTTTAATCATATACCGACTTACGTGCCAAAGAGAGTGAGGATGTAGATGATATTTTTGAGAGATTGTGATTATTATTTGGCATCAATGTATATTGTATGGATACACATATTTTTATGATGAGATGGATGATTGGATGATGATGAATGTGTTTTGGTAGAATTTAATTATTATATAGATGGATGGAAAATAAGTGTGTTTAGGCATGGTGGAGTCAAAGTTGATTTAGGCATGGTGGAATCAGTCAATTTAGGTATGATTGTGTTAGGTTGGTTTAGGCATGATGGAGTTAGGTTAATTTAGGCATGATGGAGTCAGTCGGCTTAGGCATGATGGAGTCAAGTCGGTTTAGGTATGATTGAGTCAGGTTGGTTTAGGTATGATGGAGTTAGGTTTGGTTAGGCATGATTTGAGTCAGGTTTTATGGTTGATTGAATTTCTAATTCATTATTTTGTGTAATTAATGATGGTATGGATCGTGGTAAGATGATTTGTAGGAAAATGTATGATTATGGTAAAGAAATGGTAGACGTGATGAAATGAATGTATGTGTTATGATGGTAAAAATGCTTAGCAATTGTTGGCTTGTTTGGTTTAATTTCCATTTATTGATATAGAATGGAAACGAACTAGGGTAGAATGTGAAATTGAAAGGGGGTTTTTGTTAGGGTAAAGAATGGCCAAGCTAACCTCTAAGAGTCCCATTCCCTCTAAGTGCTACCTACATAGTCCCAGCGAAAAGGGACCTCAAGTCGATGTAGTTCTCCCATAAACTAGGGAAGATTATGATGAAGTAGAGGAATGGGTTGGTAGGTTTTAGGTATGGGTGAATGTAGTTCGTAGGCATGGTTGAGTGTAGGTCATAGGCATGATTGAGTTGTTTTAAATACAGGTGGCGATGAGCTAGTCTGTTATAGGAGAATTAATAGGTGATGAAGAAGGTAGAAAGGTAAGAGGTGGCAAAGAATTGCTTAATTAATAAGAACCCTAATGAGTCTACATACCCTAGATGGGCTTATGACATAATACCCTACGGGCCTTACATAATGGACTATTATTAGGGTGAAAAAGTCACATGATCATGACATGTCACGGTTTCAATGAGTCCCTTGAGTAGAGAGGAGTTAGGATAATAAGGTAAATGAGGTGAGAATGTGTGGTTTAGCATAACTTAGTGCATGATAGGATGTTTTTTTAGTAAGAAACCCGGGATCAAAATAGGAAAGTCCTTGATGAAAATTTCATCTTTTTCTTCATTTGTTTTTTTAATAGACTCGATCAATGCGGGAATTCCATATGAGATGGGTATATTATCTCCTTGAGGATTTCGTGAAGTTGATTGATGCGGGAAGCTTCTAAATATTTATTTTATTTTTGTAATGACATTATATAGTTTTCCTTCAAGGAGAAATCTATTTATAGTGGTGGAATTTAGAGCAAAGAGATGTCCCTTTTGAGGGATTCATCATTTTCTAGAAGTTTGACTCAAGGAGTTGTATCCTTTTTGTTTGTTTTTTTGGATGTTTAAGTCATGGACAAGGATATAGAGGAAGATTAGGTTTTTGTTTAGAATAAAATATTATAGCACAGAGATTAACTATGAAAGATGTGGTTTCGAGTGATGAATGACCATGGGATTCCATCTTGGAGAAGATGAAAAATATCCATGAGAATCATGCTAAGAGTAGAGTCGTGATACTCATATTAAAAAGATAAATTTGAAAGGTGACGGGAATCACATGATTCTTTTTGAGTCGTGGATCCTCAAAAATGGGTATTATGGAAGGTGAAGCAAAGGCTCAAGGGATGAGTGATCGGTGATAGAAATTGGTATAGAACTAGGCGTCGGTAATAAAATGGTTGAAGATGCAAGGCATTAAGGGGCTCAGGTTTGGGTTTACCTTCGAGTGAAGATAAATGATAAACACCTAATCTATAGGAATGGGTAACGATATAGGGTCCAAGCCAATTAGGAGAAAATTTACGCCATTTAATTTTCTCCCCTTTGGTTACATGTTGATTTTCTTTTAGGACAAGGTCACCAACTTGAAAGGCTCATTTGTGAACATGTATTTCACAGAACATTTGATACATATTTATTATATTTGGAGATGTTCAAGAGAATTAAGATGACGTTCATCTAATTACTCAAGTTGCAGCGCCAAATGATCTTGATGAAAGCCATCATCATTGATCATGTCTTGTAGTGAGATGTAGAGAGATGGAATCTAGAATTCGAGTGGTAAGATAGCCTCGGTACCGTAGACTAGAGAAAATGGTGTGGCAACAGTCGAAGTGCAAATAGTAGTGTGATAATCCCACAAGGAAAAATGACTGTGTGTATGCCAATCCTTTCCAAAGATCGTTGAATACCTTCATAAGATTTTTTTTCAAGATTTTAGTGGTTGATTCAACTTGACCATTGGTTTGTAGGTAATAAGGTGACGAGAAACTGAGTTAAATGTCAAAAGCGTTGTAAATATTTTGTAGGGTTTTGTTTTTGAATTGATTCCCATTATCGGTGATGAGATGGTGAGGAACACCAAAACAAAAAATGATCGATGGTTGATGAATTCACATATTTTCTTGACTTTTGTAGAAATGAGGGGAATGGCCTCTACCCATTTAGTGTAATATTTAGTAGCGATTATGATCCATTGGTGGCGTTGTGAAGAATGGGGGTTGATCTCACCAACAAGATCCAAACCCCATTGAGAGAAAGGCAAAAGGTCTTGTGTAACCTATATGGCATGACTAGGTGTGTGGTGGAGATTAGCATGTTGCTGGAATTTCACACAATGTTTAACATAATCACAACAGTCATGGTTTAGGGTTGGCCAATAATAACCTAGGTGAAGATTGCTTTTTGCGATGGCTAAACCACTAAAGTGACCTCCACAAATTCCATTGTGGACTTCCTTAATGGTGTAGGGAATTTCAGAAATTGTAAGGCATCGTAAGAGAATGCAATCGAATCCATGCTTGTAAAGAATAAAACCCATAATGATATAATGGGAGACACTTTTAAGAAAGGCATGTTGTCCATTATGAGTGATATCGACGGGTAAAATGGAAAGGGAAAGATAGTCTGCTTATTATTTGTACCAAAGGTCACATGGGTTAGGGTAACGATTTTAGTGAGTAAACCTCATGAGGTAAATAATACGGTGATTGTAGCCTTTGTATTGTGACAAAGATTTTAGAGTTAGCGGGTGAAGTAGGTATCTGAGAATCCAAGCAAGCCATGGTATCCACAAATTTATTGGTAGATCGTGGGGTGGTTTGAAGTGCGTAATGGTCAAAGGTGGTCAAAAGTATGTCTACGTGATGCTTATAATTTTTAAGTATCTCATTATGAAACTGGTATATACTATTGACATGGTTTATGACCAACTAATAATCACCAAATATATTAATGGACAAAGCATCCAAGGCATAAGTGTTGAGCCCATGAAATATCAACTAAGTCTAAAAAGGGTGCATAGGCATGCCAAGTTGAAAAAAGTGTGCAAAATAAAGCACGCAAGGAAGGGTTCAAGTAGGTTTTTGGTAGAACTCGGGATGTGCACCTGTGGAGCAGAATCTAGGACTTAGCCATTTTTGACCTATCGGGCAGGATGCGAGAAAAACATGACCTGAGTGGATAAGGTGCCAGCCTGGCGACAGGGTGGCCTAGAAGGAATATACTCTGTGGTAGAAGCTTCTAGAAGGACATCATGGCAAGGAGTGGTGAGCTTAGGCCTAGAGGAGCATGTGCCCATGGAGGACCACATTCAAACACTTGGTGATAGATTTGAGGCCACAGAAGAATGAGTTGGTAGTTCAGGAAGGCTATATATAGAAGTTCTATGAAGTAAATAGAAGAGAAAACAATAAAGTGGATAGAGGCGAGCTCGTGGAAATATTGCAAGGACTCTGTTAGCTTGGGTAAATAAGTGTAGGAAAGGATGTATCAAGGGTTTGGGGTTATAAAATTTTCTTTTGAGACATCCAGTTATAATACATGACTCATGATGCCCTTATGTGACATTTTGTAATGGGCCTAATGAATGTAATGAGGTTACCAGTTTATGTGAATATGAACATTAATGGTTCTGATGCATACATCCTTCTTCATAGCTATTTTTCATTTATGTTTACGAACTAAGTATGAATGCTTGTACAAATTCCTTTCTATTTTGGTGTAAGTTCTATAATCTATTAAGCACTTTTTATGCGGAATGACCTGTAAGGATTTAGAAGCCGTTCTGAGCTCTATGGTGCTTGTATGTCTTATTTCCTCTTCAATCTCTTAAACTCGGATGATAGATGATGTTTCCCATTAAACTCACATAAAGGGGAGACTCAGCACCCGTGCATGCCTTGGGTGAGCACATAGTGCCTATTGGGTGATAGGCCAACGCGCATGGGGTTTCCTTGTTCTTTGATGGGTGTAAAAATGACTACATCTTGGTTCTCTTGCTGAGACCTCTTTTTAAATTCAAGTAGAGGGAAATGACATACATTTTGATCTGTGTAATGAGTGATGACAGAGCATTTAACTTTGGAAAGTGTTGAATCATGGTTTAAGAGCATGGAGGATGAATTTTCTCAGAGATTCAGCATTACATCTGAGTTTGATGCACGTAGATGGGTAGAAGAGAACCTCTACAATGATTTGTATGAAAATTTTTTCTATTGCTTCCCAAAGAGAACTGTATGAATGGCTCTCGGATTTACGTCTAGATCAAGCTTATATTATAGATCAAGTGTGTGGACCCAAGAAGAATACCGAGAGGTTGAAAGATGCAAATCTGATGTGGAACATTGGTGGAAGGGAGTGTTGGGTAGCTACACACTGGAATACAATATTTCCACGTATTATTTTTGGAAGTCACTAATTTTGAGTTCCCGAGGAGCCCAGAGGATAATTTTTCATCTGCTCCTTTGGCAATAAATATCTTGATCATGACCATGAGGTTAGAGGCATTTACAATGGAGGGCTAAGCCATTCGGAGGCTCAAGGCGAGGAAGCTAGGGTGGAGGAAGATGGCATATATTAAGATAGAGAAAGAAAGGGAGGAGACGATGCTCAAGTAGAGTGAAGCACATGAAAGGGAGATTGTAAGACAACACAAGATTACAAGTGTGATGGATCTATGGAGGCAGACGTTGTGGGAAGGAGTTGAGGTTGACATGGAGGATGTGGAACCTGAGCATTATATGCTACCCCATCTTGGAAAGAATGTAAGACAGACCCCTTTGGCTTCTGATGAGATTTTTTCACATAGAGAAAGTAGAGTCATTGGCACGTATCTAAACCCACCTAGTGACCAAACCTTAGCACTTGGTTTTCTAGATCAAGGAAGGAGTATCGTTGACCTAGTTGGTATTAGTGGAAGTGATAGATCTGTGCCCAGGAGATACAATTTTTCATTTCCCACTTCTATGTATACACATATTCCAATATTCGAAGGAATTTTTGACAAGGAACAAGTACACAAGCCTTCAGTCTCGCATCTAGGAGTGGTATGGGGTACACTAGTGGTAGTGGGGCATTATCACAAACCATCGGCATGTAGTTCAGTGAAACCTTGGGGACCCTTGGCATGACCACTACAGGACTTGGTGGACCTGGTGGATATGGTGGGTTAGGAGGAACAGAACACGGTGGATCAGTGGGTCGGAAGGAGCATGACCTAGTGGATCTGGTGGATCAAGAGGAATAGGACCTGGTGGATCTGGCGGTGGAGGAAACACCAGAGGAACCAAGGCTCTAGCTCAAGAGGACAAGGGCCCCAGCCACCCCCTCAAGTATTATTTGAGATGTATTTACATTTTCCAAATTACATAGGTATTGAATATGTTATAGAACATGTTCACAAGTGTGAGTTGTTATGGCGCGCAAAGGGGATCACAACCCGAAGTGGAAGGCTAGTCAATTTACAATGATGTTACAAGGGAACATGCATAGCTTGTATAACCCTCATAAAATGGTGGTGGATTATGCTACTTTAAATAATGCCTTCTTTGAAGAATTCCACATCCCTGAGTTTGAACAAAATAGCATCAGCACCCTAAAGGAGATTCAACAAGGAATGGTGGAAATTGTGCAGGAGTATGATGCACGGTTCAAGAACCTCCTGTCAGAATTTTCATATGACATTCACCCTTCACAACATGCTCAATGGTTTGTTGGGGGTTGATAACTCCATTTAGAAGAGCTTTATCTCATAAAGCTTTCATAGACCTGTGTGAGGTGTTAGAAGCTACTTTGCACATCGAGGGTATTGGAAGTGTTGATACTGGTGTTAACACATTCCTAGAGGCTCAAATTACAGCTATGGCTAAGCAGCTGGAGAAGTTGTCTACAAACTTATCCCATGAGACTCGTAGTGGTAGATGGTTTCCAAATTGTGAAGTGGAGGGGCATGTCAAGGATAGTTTCCCCGGAGGATGCTAAGTGCGTTGTAATAGTAGACTATGAAATTTTCCATGGGGACCATGATGCAAATAGATGTCCCTTATTAAAGCACATAATTTGTAAGAATGTGTTTTAATACTATAAAATTTGCACCTCTATGACCCATGATACTAAATATTGTAGGCTTATTGACCAGATCCACGAGGCCATTGATCATGGGGTGCACTAGACCAAGCATTTCCAGTAGTTCTAAAGGTGATGACCACTATTATAAGGAGAATGTAGATGGAGGTGCACATGGAAGGGGATTTTTTGGAGGATTCTCGTGGTCATGGTAACCACAGAGGAGGAAGAAGTGAGCTCCCACATGGAACCTATTTTAATTGTGGGTCTATAGAGCATTACAAACGAGAGTTCCCAGATCTATTGTTGTGCTCATGGTGCTAGAAGAAGCACAAGTATGAGGAGTTCCCTGAGTTGTTTGAGCACATGAATCAACAAAGATCGAAAGACAAGGGCACTACAATGGTAAGCATTAAAAAGACAGACACACAATGGATGCCATGGTGACATGTGATGTAGGTTTGGAATCTGTTATGGTAACAACAAGAGCAAAGGCTACACACGTAAAGGAAATACCAAGGCAGAAGAACTTGGTTTCAAGAGAAGAAGTGGTACATGGGAAGTACCCAGATCCTGTTCATCAAAAGCAATTATATCAAGATACCATGGACATCATTCAAAGTTTACAAGGATAAATCCAGTTTCTAAAGGAGAATTCCAGGAGGGAGGAGCAAAGAAGGAAGGTCGAGGCACCAAGAGATGACCTGGATGAGGTCAAGGAAGTATGTAAAATGCTAAGGAAAGAGAATATTATTCCCTTGCTAGGAGCATGGTTGAGAGAGAAGGTACCACACACTAGAGAGGAGTGTGAGAGGTAGGTTTTACATGTAAACCTTCCCCCTCATAGCCTTGATTATGATAAGGAGATCAAATTGAATGCAGTGTTGGATGGATTGCTCCTTAGTAATAACCTCATTAACATACCGTGGAGGTTAATGTTCTCACCTTGGATGCATGGCATCAGATGGGAAGGCATGCATTATAGCCATCTTTGAATGTGTTGTATATGGAAAAAAATGAAGGCAATGCCCATCAGTGTCTTAAAGGATGCAGCTATCACCATTTAGGGAGATAAGTTTACTGGGGACTTTGAAGTCTTGGCACTCACTAAGGTAGACAATTTCCCAAGACTACTTGGGTGCCCATGGTGTTATAAGAACAATGTGGATCTTCAGTTCAACAAGGGGTACATAAGCTTTGAAAATGAGGAGGAACAAGTCATCATACCCCTGGCTGATGGGAATTCAACACCCTATACTTGAACCTTTGGGAGAAGAGGTCTGGATAGAATATATGTGTGCTCAATCAGGGATCCAGAGATAATCCATCCTACCGATGGAATTATCTAATTCAAGGATGCTCAGTTGGTAAGTGACACCACTAGTCTAGCATGTGATAATTGGGTGCATGGAACCTATGAGTTGATTGGACAACATTTAAGAGGATCGGTGACAAAGATGACAAAGGCACGCATAGTCCGGTGCCTAGGAGGAAAGGAGCTACCTAAGTACTCAGGAGGAGCCTCCCTTGAGGTCTTTTTGTAGAAGATGGAAGCTTAGTGGAAGGAGGAAAATAAAATAAGGGGGATGTTAAGTTATGTCCTACTAGGAACTATTACGCGCTGGTGGGAAATGCATCGGGATAATCTCTTGGAATGGTGCAAAGTGAGAATTTCCTTCTCTATTCATTTCTCTAGAAGTAACACACCCACCACCATCAAGGACTACCATGGTAAGGAGCCCACCTCTTTCCACATCCAAGTGTGTGAGAGGGTCTGGAGAGGAGGCATGGAAGCTTTTCCACCATCCCTCTAGGTACACAAACTATATTCTACACTACAAGGTTACACATGCGTATGGTACATCCACTCTGAGACACGCCGCCAAATAGGGAATTGGCAAGAACTAGTGGTTGATCTCATCCAAGCATTTGAGTATTGAAGCACCAAACCATCGGTGGATAAGGCATTATAGGAGATCAAGCACCTTACGATGGGGGATAGTGCCATGGCAGAAGATAGGCTACTAGATTTTCTAGGTGAATGTGGCCTAAAGGCACACTTTGAGGAATAAGACACATAAGAGAAACATTTTGAGCACGCATTCATAGAGAAAGAAAAAGGCAAGATGGTCTATGTCATAGACGGTGAAGAAATGGAAAATCGGAGGTTAACCATTCTCTAGGCTTGCACGAAGTGATGAATAGTGTTGATGAAAGAACACACCTATCATGAGCCTTTAAAGATAAAAAAGGTTAATATTGGGTCGAGGTGGAACCCAAGGAAGCTATCATTGGATATTATTGGTCAGAGAAGGAAGTCTCTAAGATCATTGATATTTTATGTGAATTTGAGGATTTATTCCTGTGTGGGTATCATGAACTCAAAGGCGTTCACCATTCCTTAGGGGAAATGAAAATTAAGTTGAAGGAAGGTGCATGCCCAGTCCAAAAGAGACCATACCAAATGAATCCTAACCTACACATGAAGGTCAAGGAGGAAATAGACAAGATGATAGCGTCAAGAATCACAGAGGCTGTGGAGGAGTCAGAGTGGATAATTCAAATGGTGATTAGTATCAAAAAGGATGGAAGGATAAGGATATGTGTTGATTATAGGGATCATAATGTAGTGTGTGTCATCGATCCCTTCCCAACCATTTTCATTGAAGAAATATTGGAAGGAGTGGAAGGGGGAGAAGTCTACTCTTTCACGGATGGGTTCTTAGGATATCACCAGGTGAGGATTGCAAAGGAAGACTAGGAGAAGATAAATTTTTCCAATGAATGAGAAATTTTTTCATACACGGTCATGCGCTTTGGGTTGAAGAATGCACCTGCTATTTTCTCACATATAGTGGTACAGCATTCGGGACTTCAGCCATAAATTTCTTTAGATTTATCTAGGTCATTGGATGGTGTATGGGCTAGTAAAAGACCATTGTGATAATTTTTTGTTGATGTTTGAGAGGTATTGATAGTTCAGAATATCCCTTAACATCAAGAAGTGTGTATTTACTACCCTGTTTGGGACCTTGTTGGGACACATCATATGCAAAGAAGGCTTGACGGTGGATCCCGACAAAATTACGGTGATTGTGGGAACCAACTAGTCAAAGCGCAGTGTGCGGGTTTCTTGGACATGCGGGCTACTATCGGAATTTAATCAAGGGGTATTCCAAGATCACAGCGCCTTTATAAAATTACTAAGAAATAAAAGTTCCTTTCATTGGGGAGAGGCACAACAAAATGAATTAAACACATTAAAGGATACGCGTGCCACCACGCCTATATTACATTTCCCTCTTGGGATAAGCCCTTCCATGTTCATGTGGACGCCTCTTAACGGCCAATGCGGAAGTGCTTTCACCGGGTGAGGGAATTGTTGATCACCCCCTATGCTTTGCAAGCAGGAAGTTGACACCAGTAGAATATAATTACACTATGACTGAGTGCAAAGCATTGTCAATGATCTACACACTTCAAAAGTTCAGACAGTATCTGCTGGCAACTCCCTTTGTATTTTACACTGACCACATGGCATTAAAATATTTGGTGAACAAGCCCATCCTACAAGGGCGCATATGTCAGTGGGTGCTATTATTTCAATAGTTTGAGTTCATGGTAGTTATGAATCCGGAAAGAGTAATTGTGGACCTGATCATTTTTCAAGAATTGATTCAAGTGGAGGACACATAGAGCATTGAAGAGACTATGTCGAGAGACATAATCATTTAGGTTGCAGCATGTGCTATTGGATTTGGAGGAAATTGTAGTATTTCTAAAGGAAGGTGTGGCACCGAGAAGGGATGAAGGCCTTGGAGAAAAAGAAGTTAGCTATACATATCGCACCCTACATGTTAATTAATGGAGACCTATACAAAATGGGTTGTGATGAGGTTCTATGCGCCGATACGTACTAGAGCATGAGCGCATTATTAAAATAGAAGAAACACATGGTGGTATCACAGGAGGACACTATACAAGAAATGAAACTACATGGAATATTCTACTCGTAGGGCTTTGGTGGGAGACCATTTATCAAGATTGCATAGAGTTTTGCAAGGCTTGTGACCATTGCCAGTGCCTTGGAAAACCTAGAAAGAGGGATGAAATTCCCTTGTGACCAATACCAAGCATGGAACCATTTGAGAAATGGGCTATTGAATTTTTCGGACCAATATTACAAGCAAGTGCACAGGACTGGTTCACGGTATATCATTACTTACACTAATTATTTGACGAGGTGGGTAGAGGTAGTGCCCACTAAGGATTGTACCATAGCTACAACTACTAGATTTTTATGGGAGAACATAATCAATAGGTATGGATGCCCATTGAGCTTGAAAAGTGATAGAGGTACGCACTTTCTCAATGAAATGGTCAAGATTCTATTATCAAAATTCATGGTGGCCCATCACAAGACTACTCCCTATCACCCTCAAGCAAATGGAACTGTTGAGGCATTTAACAAAATACTTAGTCACACGTTGACTAAGATCTGTGATGTTGGTAGGAAGGATTGGGATGATAAAGTATCATCTATTCTTTGGGCATACGAAAAACCTACAAAAGGTTGAATAAGGCCACACCATTTTAGTTGGTGTTTGGCATGGAGGCTATCTTATCGTTGAGTTTATGTTACCTTCATTGCATATAGCATGTGTAGGAGGGTTGGATGATGAACAAGTGTTGGAAGAGAGAATTGATGAATTGATGAAGCTGGATGAAAGACGATCACTAGCTAGGTGGATCCAGACAACTGAAAAAGAAAAATAGAAGGCATGGCATGATCACCACATTAAGAACAAGAAGTTTGAGGTTGGGTAGATGGTGTTGTTGTATGATTCAAAGTTTTTGCACCACCCTAGGAAGTTAAAGGTCCATTGGTTAGGTCCCTATATAATCTCATACATCCTTGATTCAAGCACGTGTCAGTTACAAGCAATGGATGGAATGAGAGTTCCTGGACACTTCAATGGGAGTAGGCTGAAGCCCTACTATAAATAAGGATTATTGGTGTTTGTAAATAAGGTATTTTTTCCAAATAGTTTAGAATTTCCTTTCTTGTGTTTTCCTTTCATGTTATTGTTTTGTTTTTCACCTTGGGCACTGGTAACCTTGTTACTTTTTAAGGGTTTTGAATACACAGAGGACTCGCACATCATTTTAATGTGGGATGGAGTAATGTGAAGGAAAGCGTGGGTAACGTGCCAAAGAGGATTGTGTTGGAAAGCTTGATCGAATGGCCATGTTAAAAGAGGTGCATGAAATAAAATTTGGAAAAGGATGGTTGGTGTCAAGATAAGGCTACTTTCAGATCCCACGTATAAAGGAGGAAGAAGTAAAAACAACACGAGGTAGGAAAAAGCAAAAATCATGATAGAAGAAGTGCCTTCAAAGATCGGTGACACATGCACAAGAGTCTCCTGTCAATATGGATTGGTTACATGCCAGAAGGTTGGAATATTTTCGCATTGTGGTTGTGGTTGGGCGAGTGAGTTAGGCATAAAATTCAGTCTTTGTTTGAAAAAGCTACATTAAACATTAAAAGTATGGTGGTAGGTGAAGTAGCATTTAATTCTTAAAAATGGGAAAAACTATAAATAGAGGTTCAAACATTTCATTATTCACTTTACGAATATGAAGAGAAGAGATTTTGCAAACTAGGGTTTCCAGAGTTGATCCGTGTGAAGAAAAATTGCAATAATTTGAGTGTGAGTGACCAGTTTGGATTTACAAACCAGAAAAGAAGTGATTCACAAGTGTGGGAAGAGTTATGGAGAAGTGTCATCTAGTGAAAAGAGATTCCAGTTAGGGTTTGGTATCTAGGGCATGGGTCGAAAAAGAGTTTCTTTGCTAGTTTGAGATCTAAACTTGGAAAGGGGTAGTAAAACAAAGAAAGTGAAAGAATTTGAAGTGTTAACATAAACAATGGCACCCAAGAAACCAGTTGGCACACCTAAGAAGGGAAAGGGCAAAGGCAAGAGCAAGCAACAAGAAACTGTCACAAGTACAAATGAAGAGTGGTATGCAAAAATGTAGTACCCAGACAGAGTATTTCTTGGGTGAGAATGGGAGTCCCATTTAAGAAAAATGTCAGTAAATGATTACAATCATCACTCGAGCACAATCGAGAAGGAAATAATACTAGAGTTAGTGTGCCCGATGAATAAAAGGACACCAGAGGGTTTTCCCATCTATAACGATGAGGTAAAAGTGAAGTTGGAGAAGTCAGGATTATTGCAACTCTTTGAGTTTCCCTACTTTGGAAATCCTGAGCACCTATATCAATGGTTGATGTCGTGTGTGCATGAAGATTACTTTCACTTCATAGGGTGCAAGATGTGCATTACCCCTCATCTTGTTTCACATTTTACAGCCTCATTTGTGAAGGAGAAATTTTAGAGGATGACCTATGCGACAAGGAGGAAATAAAGTAAATTGTTGTTGCTTATGTGTACAAAAAGGGTCGAGGTACTTTGATATCACAAACATCAAGGACCCGGTGATGAAGATGGCCATGCACCTTGTGACAAAGTTAAATGGCTAGGAGAGATGGACCCAGGTAAACAAGTCCTGGTTGAATGTTTGCAGGAGGATTTCAGAGGGCACCATCTACAACTTGTCTACATACATCATGGATAAGATTGTCAGTAGTGTGTAGGAAGGTGATAAAATCCTCTTTGGTAATGTCCTGTTAACCATTGTGTTCTCAGAGATTGGAGTCTTTGGATGCAATGGAAAAATTCATGTGGGAGTACCTCTTGAAGACCCTTCACCCATGAAGAGGTTTGAGAAGTACACATGTGATAGTATGATGACTATGCACAAGGCGCACCTAGAGAAGTGGTATACGTGCTTGAGGAATGTGTTCGGGGTGGAATGGAGGATCCTTGAACAACTACCAATGACCACCAAGGGAGAAGCTGAGTTTGTTGTGTACCAACATTTCTGCCTTAACATATTTAAATTGATAGATGAGACATGGAACCCATGGTGTAATCTCCCTTTTTCCTTCATAGCTCAACACTTCAAGCAGGAGTGAACATGTTCAAAGAATCCAAAAAGTTGAAGTTGGACCTTGGTAATCTGGACCGAGACCATAGAGAAATGCGCAAAGGGTTGGTCTACCCCAAAAGCGTGTGTACATGGAGAAGTACATGTCACATGAGGTCCAAATGGTGAAACCCATGACTTTTCCCATTGTAAGAGGGTCCGCGACGTGAGTATACCTCCGCATAAGACCCAAATTTGAGAAGGGTGTGTATCTAGAGAATGAGGTGTCCATACTTGAGGACCCAACTGGTAGGAAGAGACTCATGCCCAAACAGGAGGAAAAAGAACCAAATAATAAAATACCAAGTGTAGTGGATACACAAGAAATAGGTACCCTTGGGACAAGCACTAGAACAAGTATGTATTCGTGCAAGAAAAATTCCATAGTCAAAGAGAAGACTCCAGAGCCAGAGAAGTCATTAGACAAGGAGTCATTGGAAGAAGAAGAGACAGAGTCACCTACATTAGAATCTCTGGTTAGGAAGAAGAAGAAGATGAAAAAGGAGTCAAATTTTGAGTACACTAAGAGTTTGAGGGCCTACCAGGGTGAAAGGGATGATGATGAGGAAGATGAGCCTGAGGTAAACCAAGAACAACTTGTGTTCAATGTACATGACTCAGAGGAGGGACAAGGAGAGAATAATTATTACATCTTCACGTGGAGAAAGGTCATCCATGAGGAGGAAGGTGCCCGGGAAAAGGAAGGGAGCAAAGAGGTAAACAAGGCGGTGGAAAGAGAGACTGAGAATATCATTGAGACCTTGGTGGAAGAGGAGTTGGAATGCAACGCTGAGCTAGTGATGAATGAGGATAAGGAAGAGAGCGTGGAAAAGGACCATGGCAGCACTAGAGGCCCCACTTTAACTGTAAATATTCCTAAGGGAATGCGACTGGAGAAATGCATGTGGAGGAGGAGAGGCCAAGGATGGGTTATATTGATGACCCCAACAAAGTGTTGCACACCAGTTCCAAAGCATGGTTCTAATAGAGGAGCTCCTGGAAATGTCATCATTTGATGAAGAGGGTGTGTACCCTAGGACAAGGAAGATGCTCTCTTGGGCATTTGAGTCCCATATTGATTATCTAGAGTTCGAAATATACCAAGGGGAAATCATACCAGTACTAGAGTCTAAGGGAAAAAACCCCTTTGTAAATGACCAGAAGCTCTCGGACGAGAAGTTATGTAATGCACTAAACAAGGTCACGGTAGAGAATGAGGCTAGGATCTTTGGAATAAATGATAGAGTAATATTTCTAAATGAAAAGATAGAAAATAAGGAAGAGGAGCTAGCTGAGAAAACTAAGGGCTTGAAACAAGAAGAGTTGATCAGCACCCACTTGCAACGTGAGTTAAAGGATGAGAAGGCTAGAGTGTGCGAAGTATACAAAAATTTGGAGTCCATTATAGATGTAATAGTGTTGAAGCATACAAACCTAGTGCCTCCCATGCATTAGTATGGATCTACGTTGGAATGCCTAGAGGACTTAACAAGAATCCTCACCATGGAGAGGAAACTGCTAGCATTGGAATCTTCAAGAAGTGGCCACGCATTTAGAAAAGGAGGATAAATTGAAAGTTATGGCACTCATAGTTGAATACAGGAAGGTCCTTTCTGATGTAAAGATTGCTTCCCGGACTACTGAGGTCGCATACAACAACTGCATGACAGAGACAAAGTGGCAAGCATGTTGGTCGCCAATGATGAAGTAGAACTTAAAGAGTTCTAGGAGAAGAAAAAGGGGAATAGAGCAGAGTGAGAAAATATCCTCACCGAGGTAGAAAATAAATCAGAAGCTATTGAGGCCTTACAGGATCAGTTAAAAACTGGCTAAAGGAACTATACCCACAGATTACATGAAGGATGGATGCGCTAGAGGATATAGGTAAGGAGTTAGAGAAAAATTTGACACCATGAGTGCATAAGGGGATGGGCTGGGTTTTGATTAGGTGAGTGCCTTAGTAGGCAATCTTTTCTAGAGAGCACAAAATGAGGTTGATGCCTAGAACAATCTAGAGGCCAACTTATAGAAGAACTTTCCTCTCTTATTGCTTTAAGTAGCATCATTCCCCATTCTTCCTTCTTTTCCCATTCTTTGTCCCCTTTATTATTTTTCCAAGATGTTAAGTCTTTGTGTATTCTTTATTCTTTGAGGAAGTTTCTGAGGGTAGAGAATAGGTAAAGTGTGGGGTGATGTTGGGCCCTTGAAATATCAACTAAGTCCAAAAAGGGCGCATAGGCATGCGAGGTTGAAAAAAGTACGCAAGATAAGGCACACAAGGAAGGGTTCAAGTAGGGTTTTGGTAGAACCTGAGATGCGTGCCCATAGAGAAAAATATAGGACTTATCTATTTTTGACCTATTGCGTGAGGACGTAAGAAAAATGTGACCCAAGTGGATAAGGTGTCATCCTGGCGACAGGGTGGCTTGGAAGGAATATACTCTGCGATAGAAGCTTCTAGAAGGACATCATGGTAAGGAGTGGTGAGTTTAGTCCTAGAGGAGCATGCACCCATAGAGGACCACATTCAGACACTTGGCAACAGATCTAAGGCCGCAGAAGAATGATTTGGTAGTTTAGGAAGGCTATATATACAAGTGTCTCGTAGTAAATAATAGAGAAAAAAATAAAGTGGATAAAGGGTGGAGCTCATGAAAATAATGCAAGGACTTTGTTAGCTTATGTAAATAATCATATGAAAGGATGTATCGAGGGTTTGGGGGTTATAAAATTATATTTTGAGAGCCTAGCTATATGAATCTAGTTATAATGTATGATTGTGGTCTACCCTTCTGTGACATTCTGTAATGGGCCTAATGAATGTACTAAGGTTACCAGCTTATGTGAATATGAACATTAATGGTTCTTATGCATGCATCCTTCTTCATAGCTATTTTTCATTTATGTTTACGAACTAAGTATGAATTATTTTACAACTTCCTTTCTGTTTTGGTGTAAGTTCTATAATCTATTAAGCACTTTTTTGTCTGGAATGACTGTAAGGATCTAGAAGCCATTCTGAGCTCTATGGTGCTTGTATGTCTTATTTACTCTTAAATCTCTTAAAATTTGATCATAGATGAGGTTTCCCACTAAACTCACATAAAGGAGAGACTCAACACCTGCACATGCCTTAAATGAGTGCCCATTTCCCATTGGGTGATAGGCCAACATGCATGGGGTTTCCTTGTCCTTTGACAGGTGTAAAAATACTACAATAAGCATCTTGGAGGCCCAATACAAGTTCTTCGTATTCGGTAATATTGTTTGTACAATCAAAATTGAGTTTGAAAGACAAAGGCATAGGTTCACCATCAAGAGGAATGAGGATAACACTAGCCCCTCCCCATGCCGACACTTGGAGCCATCCAAGAAGATTGTCATTGGTAAGCGGATTCATCCAGAGAAAGGGTAGTTATAGACTCATATGGGAAATCAAAGTTAGATGGTTGATGCCCAGAAATAGGTGCATTAACCAATTGGTCGAGAGATACCCGGCCTTTGATGGACCTTTGATAAATGAATTCGAGGTCAATGTTGGCAAGAAGCATAAGCCAATATGTGTATGTTGATGTTGATAGGGTTTGGCATACATATAGTGTAATGGGTCGAGTATTAGTAATGATGAATTTTTGTGGTTGAGTAGGTAATTGTGAAGTTTAGTGGCGATGAAAACTAAGGCTAAGTAGAGTTTTTGGTGTGGGTATATCTAGTTTTGTAGTCTAGAAGGGTATGGCTTATGTAATAGACCGCTTGCTCTCGGTGTTAGTCATCACGATGAGAAAGCATGGTGCCTAAAGAATGGTCATTGGTGGAAATATATAGGTAGAAGGGCTAGTAATCCTTAGGAGGAATGAGAAGCTGGTGGTTGAAGGAGGTATTTTTTAAGGCCTCAAAGGCTTTATGACATTCATCATCCCATTTGAATGAAACATCTTTCTTGAGAAGATGATGAAACGGTTGACAATGGTCGAGAAAGCTGCGAGATAAAACAATGAATGGATTGCAACTTATCTTGTAGGCTTCAAATTTGATGGATATTAGTTGGTGGAGGCATTTCTAGAATGGCCTTGACTTTAGTAGGATTGAATTCTATGCCACTCAAAGAAATGATGAAACCTAGGAGTTTTCCGGAAAGCATCGCAAAGATGCACTTCTTTGGTTGAATATGCACACAATACTTGATGAGACAGTCAAATATGACCTTAAGGACAGGAAGATGTTTTTTTATGTATATATTTGGCCAAAAGATCATCTATGTAATATTCCAATATAAAATGCATGATGTCATGGAAGATATAAGTCATGGCTCAATGATATGTGGCACCAACATTTTTAAGGCTAAAAGGCATGAATCAATAGTAGAAAGTCCCCTAAGGGGTGATGAAGGCAGTCTTGTGTTAATCCTCTAGAGCTAGTATTATTTGATTGTATCTTGAGAAACCATCCATGAGCGATAGCATTTCATGGCTAGCGGTGAGATCAACTAGTTGGTCAATGTATGCAGTAGGGGAAATCATCTTTAGGAAAAGTTAGGTTGAGGTCACAAAATTCTGTGCAAATTCAAAGTCCCCATGTCACCTTTATGATGGGAATGATGTTAGAAATCCACTAGGGATAGTCAATGGGTAAGATAAAGGAAACCGAGAGAAGGATTTGAAGCTCTTCTTTGACCGGAAGAGCAATGCGAGTGTTGGTGTAAATTCTGGGTTTGGATACCTTGCCCTAATCTTTTATGACCATTTTGCTCAGAAAATGTTTTATTTGTCAAGCTGATGATCTGTAATTCATTTTTTCAAGTGGAATGCCTTCGAGATGCCCTTGATGTTGTTGTTTTTCCCTATATTTGAACAAATTTCCAAGTGTCCCCCCCTTTTGTGCCCTAATTTCTTCTTTCCCACTAGTTGTGTCACTTCTCCTTTGTCAAAATGTGCAAGAAACTCATATTTGATCAAATTCCATTTATGTGCAAGTGAAATCCCAATCCCCTATTCGAAATTAATGTAAAGTCATGCTTCACTTGATTTAAAACCAAGAAATCTACATTCCTTGTGAAAAAATCTGATTTCTGGGGCATCCTCTACATTTTTACGTTTTGACGGGTATACGGGTGTCACCTAACTGTCAAATTTATCTTTACAACATATTGCTAACTCGGCAGGCTCCTATTGGTCGAGGATGTGCAGGAAAATGTTATAACTTGTCACTTTTTAATTTTTCGCACAAGAAAAATTTTGGTCCGCGGCCCCGCATTGCTACAGTGATGTGCCTATGTGGCACAATTTGATTGGCTAGAGGATCGGTTGGTGGTGGAGGTCACTTGGAAATTTTTCCTTCATTTTTGCAAATTTCTCAAAATCAATTTTTTTCCGAAGGCCCGCAATGAATTGGAAGGTGACATGTGGCACAAGAAGGCCAGGCGGGTGGAGGAAGGACTTGAAATTTTTTTATTGTCTTTTCCTCGGATGTCAAGGTAAAATTTTGACCAAAATTCCCACCTCCAATAAGAAGTGGACACATGTCTAGGAAAGTCAGCATGGAGGGGTGGAGTTTGTGAAAATTTTGAAGTTATAACTTCAAAATGTTACAGTTAAAATTTTTCCCTAGAGCTTACGACCAGTAGGATGAAGACACATGTCCAGGAGGCGAGATGGAAGAAGGGGCTAAGGGAAAATTCTAGGAATTTTGGCCTTTATGTTTATAGGGTAAAAAATGAAAAATAGGCCCATGTCCAATGAAAACAGGACACGTGTACAAAAGGAGGTGGAGGTTCGGAGCTAGGGGAAAATATTGAAAATTTTACAAATTTTGGAAAAGATAAAAAGTTTTCCATGGCCACGATTGGGAAAAATTGGAGGTGTCCCCACGACCCAATCAAGGGACAACATGTGGCATTTACAAAAGGGAAAAAGGGAGAGCGTGGGCCCGCAAAGGTTTTAGTGCTCGTGGAGGTTTGAAGGAAAACTTGGAGGGTCAGCTCCGTAGCCAAAAGGAAACCGCCACATGGCAAGGGAGAGAGTGGGTTCTCGGGCCCATGGATTTTTTCAAGAAAATTTTCCTTTTGTCAAAATTGTGCCAAAATTCATCAAAATGGGTCTACGGTTTTTGTGGGGCCCACCTAGGGACACGTGGCGGGTCCAGGGGGCAAGCGGGGAAAATTTTCAAAATTTTCCAAAGGCATAAAAGGGTTGAAAATGTGTTTTTTAAGATGGGGACCCACCCAATCATGTTTGGACACGTGTCCACCTAGTCCAAGGGGAAAAAGGGGAATATCTTTGACATGTGGAGGGCTAACATTAAAAGTTGATTTTTAAATCAACGATTGTTGTGTAATTTCATTTTTGGGTGCCATGGGAACTCCAAGAAACTTGGAAATCAAATTTCTTCATCAAAATTCATCGAACCTTATATGATTTTGAGTCCCCTCGGCCTTCTGAGAACAATGGCATTATTTTTATGAGCTAATTTGATGGCTTATGATGTTTTTGATGAAATTTTTCCCTTGACCCATGAAAAATGTGAAAAGTGAAAATGAAAGGTTGCAGAGGTGAAAAATGATGAAGTAAAAGGTGGAAAATGATTGCAAATGCATGCTGGCATGTCTGAATGCCAAAAACGTGACCCTAGGATGGATAAGGATCTGAATTCATGTAATATTTTAAATTATTTATGCATCCCTAGCATTTTACGAGTTGTTTTATAGTTTAATGTCATTTTCATGAAATGGGTAAAGTTTCTTGTAACAAATTTGATCCTTTGAGCATATTCTTTGCTTGGGATGCAAGGATCCAAGCTGGCATAGGGTATAAGTTGTAATTTTGAAGCATTTTGTAAGTGGGTTGAGATTT
Source organism: Taxus wallichiana var. yunnanensis (assembly GCA_018340775.1). Classification (NCBI taxonomy): domain Eukaryota; kingdom Viridiplantae; phylum Streptophyta; class Pinopsida; order Cupressales; family Taxaceae; genus Taxus; species Taxus wallichiana. The sequence goes on from CM031234.1 coordinate 133,810,918, forward strand.
TTGGAGAAAGAAAGAAGAATTTTCAGGAGGAAAACTGGAAGTAATCCATTTCTTTTGGAGAAACTACCTAAGAGCCATTTTTAATTCCTTCTTGCATCAAATGTTCATCATGTTGAGTTGGTTTTAGTTGTAAAGCCATCAACAAGCTTTGAGATTGTCTTAATAACATTCCCTTGCTGGTGTATTTGATCAAATTTATGGATTGACTAGTTTTATCTCTTGGAAAAACTTGCATACACTTGTATTTCAGTATGTTTTCAATTTGTGTTTTATGCTCATGTTGCAATCTTGTGTTTGGGATCTCTTTTGATCATACATGGCCTCATTTCTTGTAGAGGGTTTGAAGGCATATGATATCTTTCATTTAGAAGAGCATTCATTTGAGTGAAGATAAACAAATTTAAATTCATCTTACTTTCCTTGAATATTGAGGGTGTTTGTAAACCTTTGGGTGTACCTCAGGTCATGATCGAGATAAGGGTTTCTAGATGCTTCATTGATATTTTGCTTCAATATTTTGTGGGAGGTTATCAAATTTTTTGTGGAATAGTGTAGATTTGGGCCTCCATTTGTGCACACATATTGGTTGAAAGAGCACTTCAAACTCATTGAAACATCTCTATTGTTTAGGTGTTGTAATTCTTTTGCAAAGGTTCCCAAAGAAGTTGGTAATTCCTTATCTTATCTTGTCTAAACTTCTCCCATAGAATTTCATTCAAACTAACTCATCCTACCTATACTACCCCTGCATTGCATTGTGTGTCAACAAAAGAATACAATCCTTCCACCAAAATGCATAAAGTATATCAGGGTTTCATTATGTCTTTAGCAGCCCTAGCTTTGTTTTGAAAGCATATCCATCATTTAGTAGTGACAACTCCTTTGAGTTTGGATAATGGATACTTGATCATGTTTTCATAAGGCCTCTTTCATATCATATGAAAAACACAAGGATATCTCTACCTCCTTAACCATACAAGGGCTGCAATATAGGTTCTCTTTCCTTGGTTGATAGGCACAACCTAAAATAGTGAGGGTTAGATCAAAACCCTTATGAAGGTGTTATCCACTTCCTCAAATCTTGAATGCAAACAAGCGATAGGTGTGATCCCAGATACAAATGACACACAAACCATCTATCTACTCTTGAAGTGTCTTGTGCTAGTTCATGATGCTATTCAAGTTGTGAAGGAGACTAAAACTGGATACTAACACCTGAGTGGCGCCATTGCCGAGGAGTTTTTTAAATTAATTGGTGGTTTTGAAGTGTTTGAAAGGTTTGAGCATTTGTGTGATCAAGTATTTGAGCAGTTAAATTTTTGAGATATCATTTCATACTCCAAATCTACATGTTTTGGGTAAAAGTTGTAAAGATCAGCCTGCTCTTCTCATTTACTAGCAGTTTATATGATTTGGATGCATTGTTTTTGGTTGAATTAAGAAGAAAAAGATCTGATTTGTAAATCCTTGCAAATATTTCAGTCATAGCATACATTTGACATAATATTTTAGTGCTTTCTTTCACAACTAAGGTGTAAATCCTTAGTGGAAACTTCATGCTATTTGGATCTTAAAATACCAGTTGTCTTACACATTTCTATCATTTGAAACTTGTTGTTTAAATCTGTCAAACTGGAGGGAAGGAGATCCCTCTTCATCAAGGACTCTTCTAAGAAGTTTCTCACCGAATCAATAATCTAAAAACTAGAAGGAATAAGAGTGTGGAAATTGGTTGGTGATTTGGTTGCAAGGAAAGAGATCCCCATAGTTGAATTTGAAGGAGAGCAACTGTTATTGTAGATTATAATTCTTCTTCAAGTAGATCTGATTTAGGAAATCTTCTTGCTGATTTTCATTCTCCATCAGGTGAGGGACCTTCTTGTGTATTTAAAAAAATTTCTCCTAAATCTACTCATGTGGTTTCTAAGTTTGCTAAATTTTATCAAGAGAGAGAGCCTTTGGAGGGTTGTCATTTTAAAGATCACTCATCTATTCCAATCAGACCCATTACTACTCCCAACCAGCTTGTTTCACCTCCAAGATCACCCCCACCAAAAAATATGGCTTAGCCTAGACCTCCATTTGTTTTTAACACCTTTGGTCCAATAAATTTTGGAGGAATGGATGGTTATCCAAATGTTGTCCCACAAGATATGAGAAATAGGTTACCAAAATTCCAAGGTAGCAATGCCATTACAAAGTGATCGGGATCTCAAACTGTTTGATAATATGATGGAATATTTTGAGATAGAATTTGAGGATGTGTATATCAAGTTGTTTATCCATACACTTGAAGAAGATGCTAGGGATTGGTACAAGGCTCTCCTAATAACTCTATTGATTCATGGTGAGATGAAAAATATATTTAGATTGCGGTATGGTGAATGGTGATCCTAGATTTCTTTTTGTCCGAATTTGAAAATACCAAGAAGAACCCGAATGAGACAGTCCATCAATTCAATACAAGATTCAATAAAAATTTGAGAAGGTTGCCTATCATTTTGAAGCCTTGTGATGAATCTTGCTTGATCAAATATGCAGATGCATTTGATAAAAAGGCAGCCTATTACTTGAGAGGCAAAAATCCTACAAACTTGAGGCAAGATTTCACTATGGCACTCCAAATTGAAAATAATATTAAAGCTGTTAGTAAACCACTTAAGAGGGATGGTGTGAAGCTGATAAACCCTGAGAAGCTTCAAGCTAGCAAGGGTGCTGATTTAGAATATGTTGTTAAAACTTTGGTAGGGGATGTTAAAGAAATCTCTTACAAACTAGCCCAGGCTGAGAAAGGTATTGGGCAAGGTTCACAAGGACAGAAAATAACTCAAAACCATGAAAGATTTAGCAATCATCCTAGTGGTGATCAAAGACAAGATGATATAGGTAAAGGGCCTATTGGACCTGCAAGTAGACAACCCCAAGCATATGAAAATAGAGTGGTGCCTGACCCTCTGACAACAAGAGTTGTTCTTTAAGAAATTTCTGATATGGATTGGTGTGATAGATGTTTTCTTCCTCATCCTCAATGTAAAATGGACCAGCAAGATATTGATGATGATAATGAGAATGAAATGGATGATGAAATTTGTATGATGGGCAGCTCTTTAGGCTCACAACAAGCAACAACATCAACAGATGTGATAAGTGCAAGGACTGTTGCAACCTTTTGGGATTGCATAAAGAGGCTACCATTTCTTTCTCTTACTCAAGCTCATGATGTAGATGTAGTTTAGGCCTTTGAAATTCCTAATAATGACTTTGAATATCTAAGGGCTTTAATGATCAAGAAGTATGATGGTGGTATTCCTTTGGAGGAAGATAGAAAATTGTTAATGAATGTTGTGGTTGGTCAAGAGAAAGAGTACAATACTAGAAGTAAAGTTGTTAGGGGAGCTGGTCCTCAAGTCAAACCAAAGACACCCTTGCTCACAAGCATTCCCAAAGACAATCCTATAAAAGAAACAATTGCCAAGAACCCTGTTGTCCCATGCAAAAATATCAGTCCTCTTCATGCTCCAAGCTACCAAGAATAATTCTCCATCTGATGAACCTTCTTGTTTCCCTTCCAATGTTATCTTACCAAAGAATGTTCCATATGATATAGCCCAGGTTTTGAGCCAAATTAAAGTGAGTGTTCCAATTATTGAATTGCTTAGAATTCCTGAGCATAAGAAGAGAGCATTCGAGTACTTGGGATTGAAAGAAGAAAAGATTACCCCAAGCAGAAATGTAAATGTTGTTGAGAATCCTCTTCAAAGCATTGTTGGCCTTGAAACACCACCACCAATGGAAGATTTTGGAGAGGCACTGAAGTATATTTGGGAACATCCTTGGTTGATTCCCAATTGAATGTTGATCCATTCTTCACAACTTTGCTCATAAAAGATAGGTTGCTTCACAATTACATGTTTGATTCTGGTGCATCATGTAATGTCATGCCTCTAGAAGTCATGAATGAGTTGGATATCACGATGACAACAACATATGGGAAGTGTACAGCCATGGATTCAAGGGAAGTGCTATTTGTTGGTTGTGTGAAGAGTTTAGTAGTGCAACTTGCAGCATATCCGGGTAAGAATTTAAAACTTGATGTTGTAATTATTGATTGCCCTACCAAATGGGGTATGCTTTTGTCAAGTAAAATGGGCTACAAGTGCTAGTGGTAGTGTTAAAATAGAAATTTCTTTCACCACCATTCCCATTGAAGGCAGCCTTGTCAAACTCTATGGTGAAAAGAAGATGTTACACTTGATTGAAGATCCCAACAATGCTTCTTATGAAGTGTTGTTTGCTGATGTAGATGTTGAAAAATTCATTGGTTTTGCTGATGGAAAAGAGAATAAGATGGAAAAATCAGAGTGCCTTGGTATGGTAGGTTCTCCATGGACATTACTATTTGATGGAGCTTGCTCCAAATTTGGCAATGGTGCTGGTATAGTGCTGGTTTCTCCTAGTTTGGAAGAGTTTCCTTTCTCCTTCAAGCTCAATTTTGAATGCACTAACAATATTGCTGAGTATGAGGCATTGTTGTTGGGATTAAGGATTGCATGGAAGTATGGAGTGAAGGATATTGTTTCCAAGGGGGATTTAGAGCTGGTTGTCAAACAAGTAAGAAAATTGTATGCTACAAAAAATCAGTGTATGAAACAATATAAGCATGTTGTTTGGGACTTGATTGAAATGTTTGATTCCTTTAACATTGTTTACCATGATAGAAGTATTAATGTTGTTGTTGATAAGATGGCTTTCCTTGGTTCTAGATTTGACAATTGCATTGTTTCACCTTTTTATGAATATGACATTGAAGTGCTAACAATGCCAATTTGTCCCGGATAATGTGAAACATTGGCAGATTTTTATGATGATGCACAAGTATTGAGATTCTTAAAATGCCAAGGTGAGTTTGCTGGTTATATCAATGAGTTTATTACAGTTTACCAAGATGATGTGACTATTTTTTCAAGACAACAAGCGAGACCATTTGCAACACCTAGATAAAATGTTAATCGGATGTAGAGAGTATGGTATTTCACTTAATCCAAAGAAGTGTCATTTTGGCATGAAAAAGGCCAAGATTTTGGGGCATATTGTTTCCAAAGAAGGTGTTATGATAGACCCGAGAGAGTGGAAGCAATCAGCAAAGTGCCTATCCCGAGAACTAAGAAAGGTATCCAATCCTTCTTTGGCCAAATAAATTTTATTAGAAGGTTTGTTTCCAATTTTTACGAGATAACTCTGCTAAGAAAGGATCAAGTTATCAAGTGGGAGATGCCTACCATTCAATATTTTGAAGGAATAAAGGATGCACTTAAGCATGCACCTATTTTAGCAGCCTCAAACTACAAGATACCTTTCCAAATCTTTTCTTTTGCCTCTAAATTTACTATTGCTTCAGTTTTGTTACAAAAGGATGAGAATGGAGCTGAGAGGCCTATTGCCTTCTTTAGCAAGGCTTTACAAGTAGCTGAGTTGAAGTATACAATCATGGAAAATCAGGCATTTACATTGGTAAAATAAACAAAGATTTCCAAGCCCTATATACTTGAGTTCAAAATTTTTGCTTATGTTCCCCACACCATGGTTAAAGACATCTTATCAGACATTGAGATATCAAGTAAGAGATGTAGATGGGTCAACAAATTACAAGAATATGATATAGATATCCAAACAACAAAGTTGGTAAGAGGTTTGGGTCTTGCCAAGCTCATGGCTAAGAGAAATTTGCAAAATGTAGAAGTAAATCAGCTAGAGGAAGAAAGGGTAGGTCTTCTTGACAAATTGATGAGGTCTGAGTGGTAAAAAGATGTGATTTTCTACCTCGAGACACCTATGTTGTCCTATTCATTTGAATAAAAATCAGAAAAGAGCCCTCAAGTGGCTTCTTAGAAATATACCATAACGAGACCTTGGGCTAGCTTGGAAGAACCCCGAAGGTGTCCTCTTGAAATGTATAATCTGAAGATGAAGCTCCCAAGTTGATTGTGGATTTCCATGGGGAGTTTGTGGAGGAAATTTTCTTTGGGAGAGTGACAAACACATAATATTTTAAGAGTGGTTATTGGTGGCCTACTCTTTTCAAAGATGTAACCCAAACTAGTTAGAAAGTGTGATAGTTGCCAACATTTTACGGGAAGATTGAAAGCTTTGAGTTCCCTTCCTTTGCATAATATATCAATTGAATCTCCTTTCAAACAATGGGAAATGGATTTCATTGGTGATAGTTCGAGATCCTTCCAAAGTGCTATTCATAAATGGATCCTTGTAGCAACTAATTATTTTACAAAATGGGTTGAGGAAATTTCATCTAGAAAAGCAACACACCAAGTGGTAATGGATTTCTTATTGAATCATATAATATGCAGATTTTGAGTTCCATTAAGATTATATCGACAATGCCATGTGTTGTAGAGCCAAGCCTTTGATGGTAATGTGCAATGAATATGGGATAAATCTGATTTATTCTTCAAATTACAATCCGTAAGGAATGGACAAGATGAGTCCAAGATGTACAAGAACTTTCTCAAGATCATTAGAAGGACCTTGGAAATAAAAAAGAATAAGTGGGGAGAGCAATTGAAATTTGTAGTTTAGGCTGATAGAATAACTCCAAAAGAGAAAGCGGTAAAAGTCCATTTGAATTGGTGTATGGAACTCAAGCATTGCTGCCCTTGCACCTGCAATTATCCACTTTTTAGTTTGCCCAACAATTTGAATATCAAGAACATGGCCTATATGAATCAAGGATAAATCAAATCATTGAGTTGGATGAAGAAATAAGAGCTTCTCACCAAAGGCATGTCAGATTTAGAGAGGAATTGAAGAAGTTGTTTGATAAGAAGGTCACCCTAGAGCTTTTAGTGTTGGAGATCTGGTTTTACTGTGGGATAGTAAGCATAAAGACAAGGGAAAGCATGGAAAGTTAGATGCTCTGTGGATGGGCCCTTATTCCATTGATATCAAGATTGGAGAAAATACATTTTTCTCAAGGATTTGGATGGGAATTTGTTGGAGTGCATGTTTTTTTATTATGGGTAAATAGTTTTGAAGGGACTATACCCTGAGAATAAAAAGGCTCAAAATCCAGATACCAAAAGAGGAAAAAATGACCCTAAAAATGCAAAACATCCAACATCAGGGGGCTCAACAGCCAGATAATACAATATAGTAACAAAACAGGATCAAGGCAGACGGTGATCGATGGGGATGGGGATTTGTTGGAGCTGCCTATTAATGAAAAATATTTAAAACATTTCTTGGATTAAATCCCCATATGAGGTATTCACAAGTTGTACATTTTGTATAGTCCTTGATTTTGTTTTATCTTTTGCTATTTTTGGCTCGTGGTTTGCCCTTTTGTCCTTGGTAACCTTTTTGGAGTGCAGTATTCTCGGCCTATTTTTCGTGAAATTTCTGGTTTTGGGCTGTTCTACATTTTTAAACTCCTTTCCGAATGGATTTTTGGCACTTGGTCTACATTGTGATCTTTTGGCACTCACTGGGAGTGCCCATCCCTAAGCAAGAGCCAATGTTGGTGTAAATTCTAGGTTTGCCTACCTTGCCCTAATTTTTATGACCATTTTCTTAGAATTTTTTTATTTTTCAAGCGATGACCTACAATTCATTTTTTCCAGTGGAATTCCTTTGAGATGCCCTTGATGTTGTTGTTTTTCCCTATATTTGAAAAAATTTCCAAGTTTCCCCCCCTTCTGTGCCCTAATTTCTTCTTTCCCACGGGCTGTGTCGCTTCTCCTTTGTCAAAACGTGAAAGAAACTCGGATTTAATTGAATTCAATTTATGTACAAGTGAAATCCCAGTCCCCTAGTTGAAATTAATGTAAATTCATGCTTCACTTGATTTAAAATCAAGAAATCTACATTCCTTGTGAAAAAATCCAATTTCCAAGGCATCCTCTACATTTTTACGTTTTTGACGGGTATACGGGTGTCACCTGCTGTCAAATTTATCTTTGCAACATATTGCTAACGTGGCAGGATCCTATTGGCCGAGGATGTGCGGGAAAATGTTATAACTTGTCACTTTTTAATTTTTAGCACAAGGAAAATTTTGGTCCATGGCCCCGCATTGCTATAGTGATGTGCCTACATGGCACAATTTGATTGGCTGGAGGATCGGTTGGTGGCGAGAGGTCACTTGGAAATTTTTCCTTCATTTTTGCAAATTTCTCAAAATCATTTTTTTGCCTGAAGGCCCGCAACGAATTGGAAGGTGACACATGGCATAGGAAGGTCAGGCGGGTGGAGGAAGGACTTGAAAATTTTTACCAAAAGGCCCACCTCTAATAAGAAGTGGACATATGTCTAGGAAAGTCGGCATGGAGGGCGAGTTTGTGAAAATTTGAAGTTTTAACTTCCAAATGTTAAAGTTAAAATTTCCGAGAGCCCGCGACCAGTAGGATGAAGACATGTGTCTAGGAGGTGAGATGGAAGAAGGGGCCGAGGGAAAATTTTAGGAATTTTGGCCTTTATGTTTGCAGGGTAAAAAATGAAAAATAGGCCCACGTCCAATGAAAACAGGACACGTGTACAAAAGGAGGCGGAGGTTTGGAGCTAGGGGAAAATATTGAAAATTTTACAAATTTTGGCAAAGATAAAAAGTTGTCCATGGCCCCGACAAGGAAAAATTGGAGGTGTCCCCTGTAAGCAATCAGGTGGTGACACGTGGTATTTACAAAAAGGAAAAAGGGAGAGCGCGGGCCGTGAAGGTTTTAGTGCTCGCGGAGGTTTGAAGGAAAACTTGGAGGGTCGGCTCCGCAGCCAATGGGAGACCGCCACGTGGTGGGGGAGAGAGTGGGTGCTCGGGCCCACAAAGTTTTTCAAGAAAATTTTCCTTTTGTCAAAATTGTGCCAAAATTCATCAAAATGGGTCGCGGTTTTGTGGGGCCCACCTAGGGACACGTGGCGGGTCCGGGGGCAAGTGGGGAAAATTTTCAAAATTTTCCAAAGGCATAAAAGGGTTGAAAATGTGTTTTTTAAGATGGGGACCCACCCAATCATGTTTAGATGCATGTCCACCTAGTCCAAAGGGAAAAAGGGGAATATATTTGACACGTGGAGGGCTAACATTAAAAGTTGATTTTTAAATCAACGATTGCTGTGTAATTTTGTTTTTGGGCACCATGGGAACTCCAAGAAACTTGGAAATCGAATTTCTTCATCAAAATTCATCGAACCTTATATGATTTTGAGTCCCCTCGGCCTTCTGAGAACAATGGCATTATTTTTATGAGCTAATTTGATGGATTATGATGTTTTTGATGAAATTTTTCCCTTGACCCATGAAAAAATGTGAAAAGTGAAAATGAAAGGTTGTAGAGGTGAAAAATGATGAAGTAAAAGGTGGAAAATGATTACAAATGCATGTTGGCATGTATGAATGCCAAAAACATGACCTTGGGATGGATAAGGATCTTAATTCATGCAATATTTTAAATTATCTATGCATCCTGGCATTTACGAGTTGTTTTACAATTTAATGTCATTTTCATGAAATGGGTAAAGTTTCTTGTAACAAATTTGATCCTTTGAGCATATTCTTTACTTGGGATGCAAGGATCCAAGTTGGCATAGGGTATAAGTTGTAATTTTGAAGCATTTTGTAAGGCCTGTTGAGATTTTTGAGGAAAAAAAAGAAGAATTTTAGGAGGAAAACTAGAAGTAATCCATTTCTTTTGGAGAAACTACCTGAGAGCCATTTTTAATTCCTTCTTGCATCAAATGTTCATCATGTTGAGTTGGTTTCAGTTGTAAAGCCATCAACAAGCTTTGAGATTGTCTTAATAACATTCCCTTGTTGGTGTATTTGATCAAATTTATGGATTGACTAGTTTTATCTCTTGGCAAAACTTGCATACACTTGTATTTCAATATGTTTTCAATTTGTGTTTTATGCTCATGTTGCAATATTGTGTTTGGGATCTCTTTTTATCATACATGACCTCATTTCTTGTAGAGGGTTTGAAGTAATCTGATATTTTTCATTTAGAAGAGCATTCATCTAAGTGAAGATAAACAAATTTAAATTCATCTTACTTTCTTTGAATATTGAGGGTGTTTGTAAACCTTTGGGTGTACCTTAGGTCATGATCAGATAAGGGTTTTTAGATGCTTCATTGATATTTTGCTTCAATATTTTGTGGCAGGTTATCAAATTTTGTGTGGAATAGTGCAGATTTGGGCCTCCATTTGTGCACACATCCTGGTTGAAAGAGTACTTCAAACTCATTGAAACATCTCTGTTGTTTAGGTGTTGTAATTCTTTTGCAAAGGTTCCCAAAGAAGTTGGTAATTCCTTATCTTGTCTTGTCTAAACTTCTCCCATAGAATTTCATTCAAACTAACTCATCCTACCTATACTACCCCTGCATTGCATTGTGTATCAACAAAAGAACTCAATCCTTTCACAAAAATGCACAAAGCATATTAGGGTTTTATTATGTCTTTAGCAGCCCTAGCTTTGTTTTGAAAGCATATCCATCATTTAGTAGTGACAACTCCTTTGAGTTTGGATAATGGATACTTGATCATGTTTTCACAAGGCCTCTTTCATATCATATGCAAAACACAAGGATATCTCTACCTCCTTAACCATACAAGGGCTGCAATATAGGTTCTCTTGCCTTGGTTGATAGGCACAACCTAAAATAGTGAGGGTTAGATCAAAACCCTTATGAAGGTGCTATCCACTTCCTCAAATCTTGAATGAAAAAAAGTAGATAGGTGTGATCCCGGCTACAAATGACACACAAACCATCTATCTACTCTTGAAGTGTCTTGTGCTAGTTCATGATGTTGTTCAAGTTGTGAAGGAGACTAAAACTAGATACCAACAAAGTGAGGATGCATTTTATATAGATTTTGTTTGATAGGTTTTGCATCGGGAATGGTTAGGATATTGTGAACCACAATTTTTGGGTCAATACCGGGCATATCGGCGTATGACTAGGTGAACGTGTTCTTATGGTCCCAAAGGAAAGAGGTAAAGGATTCCTATTTAGTAGTGTCTAAGGATTAGATGATCTTTAGAATGTGGGGGTTGTCATGAGTGTCAATGTTTATTTTGATGGTTGATTTATTTAACATGGTTTGCGTCTCAGATGGTAACAACCAGTGCATATAAGTATCTTCCACACCAAGGTAAGTGAGGATGGATTCATCATCCTGACATTGATCGACATTACTAAAAAGTGCATCGTCATCAATCATGTCGAGGATACAAGAATTATAGAGAAGAGGGAACTTTCCCATCATGTTGATAGGTCGAGGTCCTAGGAAATGGTGTTTACGAAAAAAAAAAGTTAGGAGGCATAGATTCAGGATCTATGGACTTTGTGGGTGAAGATGATAACGTGGGTAAATGAGTTGGGGATGGTTTTCCATCCTGGATGAGGCCGACACGAACCTTCTTGGGAGGGGGTGTGTCAAAACTAATGCCACTACGGTCATTATTTTTATGAGAGGTATAGGAAATGATTGCATGGTGACCCTGTTCATAAAATATGAAGCCAAATACTTTCCACGCACACTAGTGGAGGAAAGTGTGAGTGAAGTGGCAATTAGTGAGGGAGTGTAGGTCAAATGAAAATGGTTGGGTTTGGGATGGAGGTTTGGGTTTATAGGTGGCCATATCAAGTCCCCCATATGTTAGATTAGTGCAAAGGTGGGGAGGGCCATAAGGAAAAATGTTGCCGATGTGGATGTCATAACTGGGGTATTGATGTAGGTTCCCATACTCTTGCGGGGTGAGGAAGGTGTCGATATTATATAGGAGGTATTCCCCTAGAGTGAGGCATTGAAAAACACATTCTAAGGGATTAGTAGTTGGTATGTGGGTAGCGGGGATAGATAGCTCGCTAGATGATGGGGAAACAAGGGAGTCAGTGGTAGAGGCCACATCGACAGTATGGATAGTAAGGTCCGGTGCAAGAGAGGTGATCGTAGTATTCATGGGTGGGCTAGTAGGTGGAGGTGAAGTAGGGATAGTGGTAGATGCCTTTACTAGTACAAGCACATCATTGGGCCGGTATAGCATGTTACAAGTCTTTAAAAGTGACGGATCAGTAGGGATGGTGTAATTATGTCCCTCGTATTCAAATTTGAGGCATAAGTGTAAAGTCAAAGGGACACAACCTATGCGGTAGATCTAAGATCATATCCCCACTAGTTTGGTCACGTGATCCTTATGAAATGAGTAGGGAGCATTGGCATTTGGGTGGTGGTTTGGATAACTCTTTTATACGGACCATGTTAATCTCGAATCTTGGGGGTGGATCAAAGAGTTTTAGGATAGAGATTTAGGTCATTTGAGTAGGTAATGGAAGAATATCTATGGAAATTGGTGAAGGAAAAATGGGGTCCTCATCAAGAAGATCGTCATAGTCAAACTTTTCTTTAGGAGGACACAATTAGACAAGAGTGGTTTTAAAGCCTTACAGGTTCCCTACATTGTGTCTTGGAACACGATGGTAAGCTTAGATTTTAGTTTTTCCAAACCCTTTTGGTTTTGGTTTGAGCAGTCATAAGTTCTAATAGGTGGTAATGTGATGATAGAAGTTTTGAGGAGATTGGTTAATATTTTAGTGTAGGGCTCTCGCTAGTGGATCAAAATGGGAGGTGAATGTGGGTTTGGGTACATGTACGACTGATTGTGGAGGAAGAGGCTTTACAGGAGGGGGAATTGGTTGGTCTACTATTTTGGTGCATGGAGTGGTCTTAGGTCTTCCGAGCATCATTTTAGATACAAATGTGGTAGAAGAGCTAGCGATGGAAGGTTTGATTGGTTTAACTATTTTATTGGAGGGTATCAGATTCTTAGCTTTAGATTACACCTTTTTGGGCAAAGGTGACATGGGTGCATGCGATGTAGAGGGAAAAGTGGATAGTGGAAGAGGATGGGTTACCTACGGGAGTAACCGATTTCTTTGTGGAGGTGGTTGGTAGAGGTTGAGTAGAAGGTTTGAGTGGAAGGGAAGAAAGTGTCATGGGTAGTGAAGAATTTATGGAAGGTAGTGGTGGTATGGGTGGTAGGAAGGTTATGGGTGATGACATAGGTTGTATGGGTTTCTTTGGTATATTAGAGGTTCATGATGAGGAGGTGGGTTTCGTGTTCTTGGTTTACCTTTGGATGGAGGCTACTTGGCCGGGGTTGAGGGGTGAGGTCCTAGGATGGAAAAAAGGGGTGAGGATAAAAATGGTGTGGTGGGTGAGGTTGGAGTATAAGAGGCCTAGCGAGGTTAGGTTTTCCTTTTAGGTGTGGGAATGAGTTTAGCATTATTTTGGTAAGATGTGGATAAATCTAATTTAATGGGTGGTTGAGTAAGGTTAGATTTCAAGTATGACCCCTAAGGTAGTGATAGGTTTAGGTAGGGGAGATGATATAGGTGTGGGTAGGTTTTTAGGTATAGGTGTGCATTGGGTTGTAGGAAGAGGTGTGTGTCGGGCTATGGTTGATGAATTTGAAGGTGTTGTAATAGTCATGGTTTTTTCTAGTTTGGTCACTCGAAACACTTTTGGATGGATAATGGAGGTGTCGATGAGTGACAGTTACATTTGGGTTAAAGTAGGGAGTAGAAGACATCCCAAAAGTAAGGTTCTATCAATATAGTCCAAGCAGTTGGTCAAGCATGAAAATGTACTGTTGTAGGTGGGACCGATGTGGATCGAGTAGTAATTCCCATAAAATATGTTTGAGAAACAAGGAAATGGCTAACTCCTGACTCTGTGGGTAAGAGAGCCGAAAGTGGATTGGCAGGATCATGGAGGTCCAATGGAGAGTGGTTATCTAAAGGAAGTGGTGTGTTTATAGGCTCCTCTATGGGTAGAGGAGAGGATGGGTCAGATGGGGTGGACTCTCCTTGTGATGGTGTGGGTTGTAGACATGTATCTCTTATGAGTAGGAGAGGTGTCATTGACGACTGCTCGGTATTTTGAGGAGCCAAAGGTAGCTTGTAAATTATAGGATCTTCCACAGGTGAAAGAGAAAATGAAGGGGGCTCCTCTCTGTGGGTGGAGGAGTAGATGAAATATGTTCTCGTGTTGGTAGGGGAGCTCGGGCTAAGATTTCATCAATGGAAGGAACATGAGGCAATTGGGAAGTAATTGGTATGTAATCGAAAATAGCATGGACTTTGCAGACATTTCTATCATTGTTTGAAGTGTCACCAACTTGGTTGGAATATGGGGCATGATTAGGGAATGGCTTCTTAAAGATATGTAGGTTTTGGTTAGTGGGTGCATTTAGGCTATCCAAGACTAGATCTCCATTATCTAACATTTCTTGGATGATATTATTGAAGGTGATGCAATTCATTGTCACTATGACCTTTGACATGATGATAGTTGAAAAATTCATGTTCTTTATACCATGCGGGCATGGGGCGATCAGGGTCAAAACTAGTGTGTGGTTTTATAGGTGGAAGGGTAATGGCACTAGCCTTAATAAGATTTTCCAAAATAGAAGAATAAGGTTCTCCTATTGGAGTGTACTTTTGTTGTTCTCGTTTGAACTGAGAAATCTTGGACGGGAGAGAGATTAGAAGAAGGCTTGGCTTGGTTTGATGGGTGAGAGGGTCTAGCCTTGAGAACTATAGTGTTGGTAGATCCTTTGGGTTTTGAATAGGTGTTCGGGTTTTGAAGATGAAGAAGCATCATTTGATTTGAATGCAATGTTCTTGTTACGTAGCTGAATTTTCTTCTCTTCGATAGCATGAATTTCCAATTTCCATGCCATGGTGAATGCCTCATCAAAAGTGTGAAAGTTTTTCACTTACAGGGTTGGTGAAATGTGTCTAGCACAAGCATGAGTAAAATAATCTATGAGTTCAGTTTGAGGTAACTAAAATGTGAACTAGTTAATTAGGCTGCCCAAACAAGTGACAAAGTCAACGATAGACTCATCGTCATACATCTTGTCGTGTGGAATAAAGATCCATCATGGTGCCCTTCTTAACAATGTTGATTGAGAAGTGGTCTAAGAAAACTTGGGCTACTGATTAAATGGGTAGATGGAGTGTCTTGGTAGCCTTTGTACCATTCCAATGTAGGTCATGTCGGGGACATCGAGAAGGTCTATAAGAGTAAAGCATCATCATAGGTGATCGGGTAACACCCATATTTGAAAGACTTAAAATGTTGTTGTGGGTCTTATTTACTATTGAAACAGTTGAATATTGGCATTTCCAAATGTACATGATATGGGTGAATAGGGATGGATGGGTGAATGGGTTCATTATAGATTTCATCGTAGGTGAGAGAATTACGTGAGCCAGAAACTGATGCCTCTAGCGTATACATCCTTTCCATCATTAATTTGATGAGGTCATTAATAGTTTGTGATGGAATGGATCCTCTTATGGTGTAGGAGGGATGGTATGGAACATGTGATGTGGGTGGCATTCCATTGTATGTCAGTGCTGAATAGGAAGGTTGAGAATAGGGGACAGACATAGAGGTAATATATCTAGGATGGGTGATGGAAAAGATAGGGGGGTTTTGATAGTATGTTTATGTAGGTAGGATGGTTGTAGTGACTCTAGTAGTGATTGTGGGCAAATATTGGGGAATGGAAAGGAAAATATTCTAGAATGGAGTAGGGGTCACGACACCACGAGTGGCTATGTTGCAATTGGTATACGTGAGATAATGGGCGTGGATGAGGTTATGGTCTCGGGCGTTTGATGAGGTGACAACAGATACTACGGGTGCAACTGATATTGTAGATGTAGCAGTCATAGTGGGTATGGGGCCGGCTGTGAACTACGTGGGTAAAGTAGGTGAAGGTAGTGCCGCATTAGTAGGAGATGATGTAGAAGTGGGAATAAGGGCAGGAGAGATGGATACAGGCATGTCATATATCAACTAACCCGAGGAGTCTCGGGTGGAAGAGTGGGAAAGGTAGAACTGTAAGGCCATGGGATTTTGATCAAGGAGTCATGCAAATTCCTCATCACTTGCGGAAATGGTGGTAGGTAGGGTTGGATCCATGGGTGATAGGACAGAGGGTGGTGAAGGACTAGGCGGGAGTGGTTGATGACTTGCATGAAATATAAGAGCGTTAACTTGATTGTGAGTCAACACCATGTGAATGAATGTATATCAGGTGATGTTGTATCCTATAGATGACATAGAGAGTAGTGGGAATGAAGTAAATAGGTGTTTATAGGTGAATTTGGGAAATGTATCAGTTGAGATTCAATACAGGGTGACCGACAACGGTTAAGGATGACCGATACTGGTTCAGGGGTAACCAACGTCGGTTATTGTGAGATAGAAATAATTTTACCAAATGAGGCAAAGACTAGTGATGGTCGATGAACAAGTTGTATGATGACTGTTTATCAAAGCATAGAGAGTACAGAGACTCACAGGAACTTTGACAACAAAGAAAATGAAATAAGTGTTCTTTGGGAAATTTAACCCAAAATAACAAAAAACCAATGCCGGTTAGGATAAACCGAGGCTGGTCAAGGTGGAACCGACGTTGGTAGATAAACTGATTCAGTTATTGTGAAAATTGAAAAAATGTAGAAAAATGGATTGTTGTGAATTTGAATAAGATAAATAGTCAACCCAAAGTCTGGAGATGATGCAGTGAAGTCCTAACACACTCAAAAGAAGTTAGAATACTCTAACTATGATTGTGGAGTGTGTAAGGAAAAAGAATGAGAAAATGGAGAAATGTATCCTCACACCTCAAAACACACATCAATCAAACACTAAAAACATGTACCTAACAATTTATTTTTAATGTGTTGATCTTATGCTATTTAGAATATTGACTCATGAATTTAGAGTAGAGTTTTTGGTGAGGAAGGCTTCCTATGAAGAAGGATATCTAAAAGGAGAGGTTTCAAAGGTTATTTTATGGTGGGGGTGGGTTTTCCTTTGAGTTAATGACTTGATAGAGGAAATGATATGGGAGTACCTACCAATATTCTGATTCTGTGATCACCGATATGCATTCCTAGGTAGGATATTGTTTCAGAAATATGTGTAGATTTCAGTTTTTGTAGTTTAGTAAGACAAAGAGAGAGAGAGAGAGAGAGAGAGAGAGTGCTTTCTATGATTCTTTGTGTCAACCATCAGATAGGCATGACTTCTAGCATATAGGTTTCCCTCATTTTAATGTGAGATAAATGCAGCAAATCAGAATGTAATGCAACCAATCAAAAAAATTACGTTCGATGAAGAAAATGATCAATAGGAGAGGGTATGCTCTTTCACTAAATACAAGAAAGAATAATGATTATTTTTAAATGCACCAAGATAAATGTTTCTTTTAGAGAAATTAGAAAGAAGAGAGGATTACCAGGGAAGAAGATTAATGTGTAATCCTTTTAAAAGGAAAAAAACACACAACTTTCTCCTAGGAATGAAAAAATGCAATAGAACTCCTGATGGGTCCCACCGGGTGGGCCAAAATTTTTCACCATTGTCTTTACGTTATTGAGACAAAAAAGATAAAGGTAAGGGATGAGGAGGAATACCTGTTATTGTTAAATCGATTGATGGTTATTACGCATGTTCGATTTCTCAATCCAATGATGATTGTGAGAGCTTCTTTTTGGCTTGGAGGAACTACCTGAAATAAAAACAAGACCAAAAAAGGAGAGTTAAATAATATATGACAGTGGACTGCCTAATGTGTGCTAGATCTAGGAAGTGTGATACTCCCTAGATGGTTGTCAATCCACTGTTTAAAACAACTTAATGCAAGAAATAAGAAAATTCCTATTGTAGTTGATATGATTTAGGTATCTCATTCAAGCACAATAAGAAAATCTAATATAACAAGCTAGGCTATAGTCAAATCTAAAGGGGAGGTAGGTGTCAGGGTGTTGGAATTGGTCAGGGTTAGATTCTAGGTTGTTTGGGTCACTTGGTAAAAGGTAGGTTGGCTTTGTTGTTGGAAAAGATGTAAAACACGAGATCCTGAAGTCAGTTAGGTATAACCGACGATAGTTTAGAAGGGACCGATGATGGTCGTGGATAACCGGAAATGGTAAGGTCGGGGTGAAAGGAATTTAATAAGATCTGATTGTGGGGATTGAAATGGAGCTAAACAGAGATGGAAGGGTGGATGGGGAGATCTATAAAGGTCTCAGGTATACTCATAGGTGGGTAGTAGGAAAGAATGGGTGATTTGGTGGTGTGGGTAGAAGAATGGTGAGTCTACAAGTAGGTAGAAGATGGGAAAAGAACATGCAAAGTATAAACTGATAACAAAAGTAACAAGGCTATTATACTGAAATAGACTATGCTAGAAAAGATATACTTACTGTGATACGGATCTTGATGGCTGAATGATGATGGAAATTGATTAGAAGAATGGTGTTTGGTGCTACAAAGTAGTTCTTCCTAGAATGTTTTCGTGAATGCAATACCTCTATAACTATCCTGGTGCATGCTATGGATGTCTGGGTGTGTGAAACGACTCTAGTTCTACTTGTATGGAGTTCTCTTCTCGTCCCCTACTCTCGAATGTGCTAACCCAAAAACAAGGTTGCTAAGGTGAATAAATGGTAACCGATGACGGTTCTTGGTTGACCGGTGTTGGTTTAGGGGTGACCAAAGCATCGGTTAAGGTGGGATTCCCTAGGTTTACTAAAAATGGCATATCTCTTGTGATTTCTTGGGCTAGGTTGGTTTATTCTCACGGATCATAATGGAAGCTTCCCTTCTAATGAGTGGGAATGTGGTTAGAGAAATTCTAGGCATGTGCTTTTAGGGTTAGACCAAATCTTAGCTCATTAAGGAAAGTAAGATTAGGTCTTAGTTAGTTATGGAAACATGCCAAGAATAGGTCTAGGGTGAGGTGGTGGATGAGGTGTCTAGGTGAGGTGGAAATTAGGCTTAATTAAAATAATTAAGTAATGAATGTTGTGAGGATGGGTATTAATTTAATTGAGTTAATTAAACTAATATTAATGTGGGGTGAAAGGGTCCATGGTTAGGTGAATATGTTTGAGTTGGTTATTCGACGGGGGCCAAGGGGAGTGTGACCCAATTTTGGTGTCTACACATTGATAGCCAACACATGGTGAGGAACCATATAAATGCTTCTGCAGCTCTTAAACATCTATTTATCTAAGAAAGGTTTTACATTGATATAATATGTTTTTTCCATTAGTATCTCCTTTCCCCACATTGTTTCCAAAAATGGAATTTGAGTTATGTGTTCCTCCTAACTCTAATTCATGAATCTTGTCACTTATCGATGTTATCACCTTTAAAAAAAATTGGGGATATGTCAATAGCATTAACCCTCTAATGGACGACACATGTTTTAGATCATTAGACCTTGATTTTCATATAGCCTAATATTGAAGATAAATTTTATGTATTATTTACAATGGAATAATTTATTTTAAAATATCATTTGAATGTATCTAGATCAAAAAACTTCAAATATTTTCAAGTCTCTTCCCTTATTAACATGTACACAGAGGTAACTAAAATATACCATGACAACACTTATATTGAAATAAAATAAGATTTTATTCTAACACCGATGATAAAATAAAACTTTTGATAACTATAACAAGCTTTAAACAAGTAAAAAAAATTATTTAAATGAGCTAACTAAGAATGTGAAAAGAAAATATCTTATTGGTAATTATGGAGACTGATTACTTATTTTTATTTTTAGTTTTCAAAAATATGGGAGATCCATTTTATTGTGAAAGTAAATGGGGTGTGTTGGTCATAATAAATGGAAACTACTATGGAGAAAACAATCTAAAGTCTTTAGAACTTATACTCTTGAGATTTACCTCCTCTCAAGAAAAGTATCAGAATAAGAAAATGATTTTTTGATGAATAACTTTCAAAACTTATTTTATTTCTCACTTTCAAATTTACTAAGCTAAACATACTTTTAAGATTCCTTTTGTGTGATTAGTGAGTTAAT
Organism: Taxus wallichiana var. yunnanensis; assembly: GCA_018340775.1. NCBI lineage: Eukaryota > Viridiplantae > Streptophyta > Pinopsida > Cupressales > Taxaceae > Taxus > Taxus wallichiana. The sequence goes on from CM031234.1 coordinate 133,830,845, forward strand.
CCATCCTTAAAACATTTTTCAACTACATCATATGAATTTTTTAAATAATTATGTTGCTACAAGTCGAGGCATTTATAGGACCAATAGTGGTACTCTTAACTCTATTTCCAACCTAGAAACTATATCCCTAATGGGGATTGCTTAAATCATCCCTTTTTATAAATTTCTTATATTTCATTTTATTCCCTTTTTCAAGAGAATATTTTTGTTTATTTTATAATTTTTAGGTCCTTTTCTCTTTATTTTCTATTTTAAAATAACATATACGGGTTGGGAACTAATATGAACCTTCATAATGATGATGTTATAATATAAGAAAAATTAGGACAACTCTTTCATTTATTTTATAGTTTTTTTAAAATTTTAAAGTGTATTATGATTATGTAGGTATGATAACTTTTTTATTTCAACAAATATGAATTTTAATCATCAACAAAAATATTATTTTACTCGTAATCCAAGATAAAATGAAACAAATGTCAAATCTTATTTCTATTTATTATTTGAGATATTTTACTTGGTTACATCCAATTTTATTCTCGATATGTATGGGAAACATGAAATCATAAATTCCTTTTCAATTTATTGAAAATAGGAAATTAATCCAGGAAGACATAGAAATTTAATCTTTATAAAATAACTAATTTACTCCCGAGAGGAAATAGATGATGGTACATCCATGAAGTAGTTATTCAAGTGTTGACCATCGATAAATAAAATAAAATCATTCCCATTAATATCTTTTAATATGAAATCATTTTCTCCCATTAATTCTATAATTTTATATGGTGCAATCCATAAAGATAAAATTTAAATTGTTAGTTTTTTTCTCATGTTCCTTATCCCAAAAAACACTAAATCTTCATGTATGCATGCTTTGAATTTGGATATTTGATCAAAAAAACATTTTAAAATGTCTTGATTCTTACAAATTTCAATTTTATTTCCTTTATAATCTTACAATTTTAACAAAACCAACATTAAAATGTCTTTATGCTTAAATTTTCAAGTTCCTTTCTGTAGAATCTAGAAATTTTACCAAAAATAAAATTATGTTTTCAACCTTATCTCCACCATCCATTTAGTCACATGAAAATTGATGTGTGGGCATCTGAAAAGTAATGGAAAACACTAGTTCATGTCCATAAACTAGAAAATATGGTGAATTGTTTATAGTTGATTTCATTCTAGTTCTATCTACCCATAGTACATACATCCATAACAAATGCCAAGACCTATGATTATCTAAGGCTATATTTTTATTGACATCCAATAGATTTTTTTTATATTCAATCAATTAATTATATTGTGAGTAAGAATTTAAATAAAACTCAAGAGTGTAATAGAATAGTTATAAGTCCATTCGGTGAAATCAATAGATTGAAAAGTTGGTCCATTATCACATACTAGAAAAAGAGGGCATCCAAACCTTGTGATGATATCAGTCTCTAAAAACTTGATGACTTCCTTAGTGGTTCTTCTCTTGGTGTTTAACCCTTAATTAAATTTTTGGTCAATTTAATTAGGTGTAGAATAAATTATGATTTCATTACAGATCTTACAAATATGTTATAATATGAATAGTAAATTAGATCACAAGTTAGATTAGATAGAAAGACTTTGTATACACAAATCAACCTAACTTATAATTGAAAGACTAAAACAAATGTATAGAGGAACTTAGCTAATTTTAGATTATTTTTGGAGAGATCTAGGACTATGCAATATTGAAAATGGGAGATATGAGCTTGGATAACCTTTTCATATGGAACTCAGTAACTATAAATGCCCCTACATGAATAACATACCATTAGGTTAGGACCATAATTTATGGTATAGCACATTTGTACAGTCTTGTACCTACTCTAAATTATCCTCTACAACTATTTGGGTTACTCGGCTTCTTGTATTTGATTATCATTGTCAAACCTTAGATGTCACACATACAATGAACCTCTATGAATGGATTAAACATCACCTCAAACCCTATCCATGGATTAACATTATTGGAAAACAAACATGATAAGAGTTTGGGGCATCCTGTGCACCACTAACGTTGGCACTAATCCAAAGAGGCATCAAAATACATGTCATCCTCCACCTAGCATGTGATATCTAGATACATCAATCAAATTTGTCATTTTATTTGACCATCTTTGTTTTGACTTGGATCTTACTAAAAAAATTAGAGAGAGGATGTTTTTATATTTGTATATTAGAGATATGGATTCATTAACCTAGTTTGTATCTTTAATTCTATTGTGGGTTCTTCCTAGTGACTATAATTGTATAATTCTAAGATTTAGGAGCTTTGAATTCCTTTCATAAGTGTATGAAGTGAGTTATCTAGTGTATTTCCTTACGAGTTACAAGTTATATAATGAATTATTGTTTAATTTATTATGCGGGGCTATGTATATGTTTTATCTAAGAAATTATTACGCATATTAAGTATAAGACCTAACGAAAGGTTCCAATTTGAAAGTGCGGTTGGAAGGTATGTCATTACAATTCCATACAAGCATGTCAAGACCATATGTGAGTCCTAAATAAACTATACGGTCATTAATAGGAGCAATGGATGTGCCAAATGAAGTTTGGATGTGGTAATTTTATGTCTCTCTATTGATTTTTTTGCATTGTATTATTAGGATGTATCAACATGTCAATGGGAAAGGATAAATAATTTAAATATTGGACCTTGGAAAGTACTAAAAGGGAATAGAGAAGTTGTATTTATCATAAAAATATTACATAGTCAAATCAATGGTGGTCAAGGTGAAAATTACAAAATTAAAGTGTGTATATGAATATCCTCCCTTTAAGTATGAAATAAAAAATTCCATGCTTAAAGAAAATTATACCTGAGTGTGTAAAAACACTTTTCCTTTTATTGAATGTTTTTTTTTTTAGTTGTGTTGTTGGGTTTGGTTTTTGTATGCTCTATGACATAACCTACAACATAGAGTAGATTTAATGTGTATGATATATAATTGACCATAACTCAAATAAAATATTTTACATATTTTTAAAGTGAAAAGATGTAAACAAGGAAAGAATACGTATGTTTGCTTGTGCTTTGATTTTTCTTGGAGATTTGTATCTGATGAACTTAATTGAAGGGTTGGGGTGATCATTTCCTAATAAGTTAGAAATATAATTCATAGTGTTAGGTGCATGCAACCCAAAATGGAAATTCGTAAAAGAGAGAATAAGAAACATGTATGGATGTACCCATGTGGAGGAAGAAGACCATGTATCAAACTTATTCAAAAATATGATATCTTCCCCTTTAAGTGTAAGAAGAGAGGAAATCCTACCCACAAATCCCTTAGTTTTTTTATCCTTCCATAACCCCATAGATCACACCATTGTAGATGGATATAGACCCAATTTTGTAAACAATGACATATAACCCAAAAGATAATAGGCTCCCCAAAATATCCCCATATTTGAAAAACTCGGTATGAACTGAGATAAATGTTGAAATATGTTGAAAATATACTAACACTAAATTAGGAAGGAAACCCATGTTCCCAAGGTTCCTAAAAATGAGTGTTAATGTGAAGAAGGTATGAAAAATTGCATTCCCATGTACTAATATGAATATAAATTTTTACAAAGAAACCTGTACATATAGCTAAAAATCTAAATATGTTGAAAAATTGGCTAAAATTTCCCCTGGTCAAAAACATAGGGGTCAAGACCATACCATATGGTCTTGAAAAAATTATATGGTTTTGACCATGTGTTGTTTTTGCCAAAATTATATTTATGACTACATTTTTGGTTATTAGTACCTTGTCCGTACTTGTATCTGTTCCAAAGTTTCTATTCGTGTCTAGTGAAAAATGTAGAATAAACTCAAATTGATTCCCCCTCTTTTGAGGAATGTGTAAAAACCATGTTTGATAATTTTGATCAAAATAAATAACCATACACTATTGAAATATATGTCTAAGAAACTATGTAAATTTAAGAAGAGGTGGCCACCTTAGATAACATGCACCTATATAAGGAAATGTGTTTGTGCATGGTGGAAACCATGACACCTAATAAAATAATGCTAGAAATATATAATCATAGTATAATATAAAGTAACAAATAGGAACAAAACATGTGGGAATAAATACAAACAATACAAATGCATCCAATTGCAAACAATGTCATATAAGAGCATATGGAAGGCTTTGGGGCTTGCAAACATGGGATACCCATAGTATCGTAAGTAAATCAAGGCCTATAGGCCTATAAAAATATCAAGAAATTAAAAATAGTATATGCATAATGCCAAAAACATGGGACACCGGTGTTATAAGACAAAGAAGGCATATAAACCATAAGGAAGGAAAACAAGTAATAACACACACAAGCAATGAAAACAAGTAAGCAAGAACAACACACACACACACACACACACACACACACACACAAAATCATATATGCATGAAACAAGAGTGTCAAAACATGATAATATGATGTATTAACCAACATGAGTGAAATATGTGAACCAATAAATGTCTATGATGCAAAAGACACATGTGTTAGTCTTATCATCTATAAAAGTAGCAAGTACACAATGTATATAATTGAGCGTAAATGAGGAAGTGAAAATGAACTATAATAGAATAATAACACCTATAAAAATGTGGATGGATTTTTCCCAAATTATGAGATTGTATGGAAATATGAGTGCTCCTATATGTGTGTACCAATATATGTCTCCCACATCCATTTCAATATACCCACTTTGAACATATGTGTGTAAAGAAATAAAGCATGTTCTCTAACATACCAAAGTGAGAAACAACATGTGTAATATAAAGTGATAAAGCAATGCAAGTAAAATGTACAATTGATGATTTTGTGTTTTTGTACAAATATTTGAATGCTATTTACTATTTTAATGCATAAATATGTACCAAATATGTGAGTAGATAAATATATAACAAATGATAAATTCTTGAGGAGGTGAAGGATTTATCACAAAATATGGACATTCAAGCATCAAAATGATGAAAATAGTAGTAGGATTCTTCTAGTAATATATTCCAAAAAGGCTTAATGGATGTAGCACTAATATGTACAAAGTGGTGCCAATGTGATGACTATAGTTATTAGTGTGATGTCCACAAGAAGGTATTGATAAATTATGGGTCTTGTGTGCACTAGAGGATTGATATAAAAATTTAAGGGAGCGAGAAAAATGAGAAACAATGTTGGGGATGAAAATACTTTGAGGAGTCCTAGATTCATTAGATGTAGATTTTTCCACCAAAGTCCTATTGGAAGATGTAAGAGGATCAATACCAAGAGATCAATATATACAACAAAGGGCCTAACAAAAGCTATAAAATTAGTACTAAAGTGTAGGATTATTAGGGGAGTTGATTACGAATCTTACAAATACGTTACAATATGAATACTAAGTCGGATTCACAAGTTGGATCAGAATGAAACCATTTTCATACACCAATCAACATAAAATTCAATTGAAAGCTTCAAATAGATGTATGAAGGAAATTATCTAATTTTTGATAATGTCTAGAGAGATATGGGATTATGTAATAGTGAAATTGTGATATATAAACCTAGATAACCTTCATGGATAGAATTGAATCGTAAATTCTTTTGGTTCAGCATACCATAACATTATTTTAGGACCATATTGTATGGTTTAAAGCCTTTTGTTTGGTCATGGACCTACTCTAAATCAGCCTCAATAACATTTTTAATTTCTCAAATTCATGTATTTTTTTGTATCTGTCAAACCATAGTTGTTGCACATACAATGAGGTTATTTGAATGTATTGAACATCATCTCAAAACCCATTCATGGATGAAGATTCCTGTAAAAAAATATTAGAAGGGTTATGGGAACTCCCATGCACAACTAACACTAGCACTATTCCCAAGAGGTCTCAAACCATATGTTATTCTCCACCTAGCATGTGATATCTAGATAGATAAATTGTATTTGGCATTTTATTTTACCATGATTGCTTTGACTTACATATTTCTAAAAACTTGGAAATAGGATTTTTGTATGATTTTAGATGAGAGATATGACTACCTTGACCTAATTTTTAGCTTTATAACTAATGTGGGTGTTGCCCTAATGACTGTAGATGTGAAATTATGAGATTTGGGGATCTTCTTATGCCTTTTACAAGTGTATGAATGAATGCTCTAGTGCATTTCCTTAAGACTTACGAGTTAGAAAACAAGATAGTGTTTACTTTCTTATATAGGTCTCTATAGATGATTAAACTAAGAAAGGCCAACCCAAATGAAGTACACGATGAAAAAAATATGTCAATTTGAAATTTTAGTTAGAATACATGTTCGCCCAAGATCGTATAAGTAGGTCGGGACCATATGTATGGTCTTGAATGGGAGCATGGAATGTGAAAAATTAAGTTTGAAGTTGGTGCACCGACGTCTCTCTAATGATTTTGTGCAATTTATTCTCACAATGTGTTGACATATCAGTGTGCAAGGATAAACAAGCTAAATAATGCACCTTGAAAAGTGCAAAATGGGAATGTAGAAGTTTTATTTATCATAACAAGAGTGTCTAGTAAAATCAAGGGTCAGAATAATGAAAATTACCGAATTTAAGTGTATACACTTGGTAGTTATTTTTCTTCCCATCTTATATAATAACTTATCGCTATCAAAATGAACTAATGATATTAAGAAGAAATAAGATTAATAATTCCAATTAAATCTAATACCCATTCAGTAAAAGGCCTACCCTCAATAACTGGTTGTCAGACCTTGACATGACTAGACTATTTTCTCTTTTAGAAAAAATGGCATTAATGGGATTTATTCACATGGTTTTGAGCATCCTTGAAAATAGTGAGCTAATTATATTAGACACTAAGTATAGAATGAGTAGTAGCATCCCTCGAAGAGTGACTACTCCTAAGATTCTTATGTAAATTACACATGATATGATTCACATATGATTTAGAAACATAAGTGAGATAATTCCATGATAATTGTTTTTTTAAAGGACTCCCTTTTTATCATGTAATGCACTACCTTTATCCTCATAGATGTTTTTTAGAACATGTTTAATTCAAGAGGAAACCAGCCATAAATTAGTAAATAAATAATTTGATCATGCCATGTGTCTAAAGTCTATATAGATTGGTCAACTTACAAGGTTGTACTCTGGTGGTGACGTGATAGCTCCAATTAATAAACAAGAATTAGAAAACAATTGAAAAAATATATAAGGTAAACATGTCTACTCATTCTCATATATTGAAAAAGGAGGGTACATATGGGAGTATTGTGTAACTCTCGTGCATGGAAAATATTATTTTCAAGAGGGAAGGAGGAGTTACAATTCCAAATAATGAATGTAACTCATATGACACCATAGACACATATGAAAATGAAATATTCCATGATATAATCTACTATGTTTCATATAACTCCTAATACCTATGATCTCTCTAACCGAGATGACTCACCAAGTGATGTGGATGATACCCTGAGTAATGACGATCCAAGTCACACACACCAACACCTCGCTTCATCGAAGATGAGGTAGAGGTCAAGATAAGTCAGAACAAAAAGGGAAATCCCTAGACAACTAAGAAATATGTGTCAATGGGTCCTGAAAACTAAAGGACTGATAAGGTACCCATGTACAAAAACATCTCTCCAAAAAGAAGAAGAGGAAAAGGACTAGAAATATCGAATAATATGGATAGTTGTAGTATACCTCACCCCAAGAAGAGACCATAAGTGAAGAAACTTTACCTCATTTAAGGGATTGGTGAATATGTCTACAACTTGGTCAGATTTCTAACAATACTACAATTCGATGATGTTTTCATGTATCATCTCCGTATGAAGTGCATATGGATATCAATGCACTTCTCCGGTGATGCTAAACCAGATTTTGAAAAATTGAGATGGTGATCATATTTTCATAGTAGATAAGAGTAGGCTGCCAAAATTGAATACCAAATTCTATCAAGATACCCTACAATCAAACAACTTTTGTGGTAGTTTTAACTTCTCGTATGTACTCTACCCGTGTAGATGATATGGAAATCACACTCGCTTATTGTTAGACCAACTAACATGACCTGAACCAAGAGAGAAACTGTATCATAAGGTAGATTTCTAATGATCTAGATCACCGGCCCAATCAAAGTCTATATATCCAACCAAGTCAATCTTTGTCCCTCATAAGTAGTGAATGTCATTTTTATGAGTGTCATGAACATAGTGAAGGATCCACTTTGTTACTTTCCAATGCAACTCATGAGGCTCCTGCATAAATCTTGACATGATCCTAACATCATATGATAGATTCAACCAATTGTGAGTCAAGAAAATAAATCTCCCTACTAACAATCGATAAATGTTACCATCGACCAAGGAGTAAATAAATTACAAACCAACTAAACCTTAGAAAAGGAAGGGAGTAGGAGAATTGTTACAATCGGACATGTGAAACCGAGCTAACCAATAAAGGGAGTACTTAGGCTATGAAATTACAATTCCTTAGTCATATTGTGAAATCTATATCCTAAGAAATTAATGACGCAAGCCCAAATCGGACATGGATAACTTGTTGGCCAAGGAAATATTCATAGAATCAATGATAGAGGAAGAGATTCCTATGATCAACAATTCATCAACATAAAAATGAGGATGAGAATATAGTCATCCTACTTCGTGAATGTAAACACTTGGGTCAGATTGACGGTGATTAAACCTTTACGCAAGTAGAAAGGAGTCCATCTTGGTATACCAATCCCGAGGGTATTATTTAAGGCCATAGATATATTTATTTATCTTACAAACGAGGAAGGGATCATTGACATAACTTAGAGGTTATACCATGTAGATATATTCCTCTAGGTTCCCATGAAGGAAGGAACTCTTAACATCCATTTGGTGGACTTTCCATCTATTCGTGGAAGTGATGGCAAGAATCACTCATATGGAAGTCATATTCATAACCAGAGAAAAGGTTTACAAGCAATCAACCCAAGCTACGTGGGAGAAAAATTTAGCTACAAGTCATGCTTTATACTTCTTGACTTCTCCATCAGCACCATACTTTTTTGGTACACCCACTTACACCGAATGATTTTTTTCCTTTTGGAAGAGGGGTGAGATCCCAAGTATCATTCTTCATGAGTGAGGAATACTCATCATCCATGGCATAATCCCAATCAAGAATTATAGAAGCCTCCTAGAAATAATGAGGGTTAAAATTAGAGGTGAAGAAAGAGTGGGGTCAAATGAATTTCAAGTGAGTAGGTCTCTCATTCAAAGGATCTCCAATCCACTCTCTAACACTTTGTAAATTATTCCTAACCCAACGAGGACCATGAGGATCAAGATCAAAATATTCTTTACTCAAGTGAGAAGGGAAAAATTCATCATCATCACTACTATTAGAATTGGAAGACTTTGAAGAATTAGGTTTGGGAGGAGTAGGAGGATCAAAAAGAGGAACATGCTTAACAACATCATCATCCAAAGAGTAAGAATAAGAATTAGAGAAAAAAATAACCTCGAGTGCAAATTATTAGAAGATAGATAAATCATTTAACTTCACACTTCTCTCAATAATAATCTCATGAGTAGTATGGTTAAAAAATATATACCCCTTCACCTCGTTAGGATACCATACAAAAATACAAGGTTTGGTGGGGTTCCAAAGCCTTACTTTCTTTTTGGGAATCCAGGCCATAGAATTAGATCTAAAGACACAAAATTTCTCTACATCAGGATCACATCCAAACCAATCTTCAAATGGTTTTTTCCTCTTACAAACATGTTTGGAACATGGTTTTGAATGTAGCAAACACATTTCGTTGCTTTGGCCTAATATCGCAAAAGAATGGAGTTCGAGTGAACCATACAAGTGGAAATGTATTTAAGTGTTTGGTTATTTCTTCGTACAAATCCATTTTGCAAATGTCTATAAGAAATTTTACGCTACAAAATAATACCTTAAAGGTATAGAAATCTTCAAACCTATTTCTCACATACTCATCTCCATTTCTATTTTGAAGAACCTTGATATACCTTTCACTATGATTCTCACCAAGAACCTTAAAGTGATCCAGAGGATATTCTAGTGTGAAATTTTTCCTAAACCTCACTAAATTATGACCAAGTTTTAGAGTGTTCTAAGACCTTTCCGATGATATAAAGAACATTAAGAATGGAATCGATACGAAGATATGGTGGTCACATAATGGTTTGAAAATGGGTCAAAGTGGGTCAACTAGTGAATCACGGGTTGTCACGTGGAAAAAGTAAAAATGGGTAAAAGAGTAAAAGTTCTATTTTAAATCATGTAGTCTTCAAAACATGAAAAATTTGTGGGCCCCATTATTTACTAGCTAGGGCCCTTAGCCATGTCCGACACACTCTTTTAACGGAGGGGTGCATTGGCCTATGACTCATTATATAATTGTGTTGATATTTATTATATATACCACATTATTGTTATATGATATGCATGTGGGATTTTGATAATATAGGGTAATTATATAGTGGTGCAGGATTAAACTTGCGGCAGGTTATAGGTCGAGTTAGTTTTCAACTCGTGAGATTTGTTTTGGCTTGGTGGGGTGGTCAACTCCCCACGAGTTGATCGAGTTACATCCTCAACGATTGGGCTTAACCCATATGTATCAACCTTATCTATATTGAAGAGGCCAACTTCCACATATATTAAACATTGATCAATTTTCTATATTCAATGTTCTATCTTGAATTTTTAATAAAAACAATATATTGAATTTTATTAAATTAAAACAAATAAGTTAAAAAATTAGAAATCCATCATCCACAATAGATAAAATGAATTCACATTTCAATTTTGGGTTAAAAATTAGATTGAGGTGCATCTATGAAAATAGAGAATTGATCGTTTTGGAGAAAATTAAAATCGGAAAGTTGATTAAATTTTACAATCCATGAAAATAATAAAAGAAGTGAAAATTAAAACTTACGTTTTTGGATTAATTTTGGTATGAGAGCTAGTTTATCTATTTATTTTCTTAATTTTATTTCAGTGGTTTTACATTTTTGGGCTTGATCTTTCAGTTGTAGTGTGTAGAATTTGGAAGAACATGTGTGCAGGAAACCATGAGAAAAATGTCAAACAAGGAAAAGTATGATGAGCTTGAAGCTTACAATCACCAGATCCATGAAGATAACTCTCTCCTGAGATCAATGTATTACTCCTTAAAAGAGGAGAATGCTAGATTGAAATTGGACTTGCAAGAAAAGGATGAGCTTTTGGCAGATTGCAGAATGGTGAGCGAAGGATGAGCTTTGGCAAGATACCATTAACTACAGATGCAAAAAAATGATGAATGAATTCTCTATAAGTATGTCACCACCAGATTCCTCTTCCCATTTGAATTCAAATTCAGGTAAATATGTTTTTGGTGGTTTTGAAAGATACACTAAAGGCATTGGATCTAAATTGTTAAATAAAATTGGTTTTAACAAAATCGTCCTTTGTAAGAACAACCAAGGAATCGCTAACCCAATACAAAGTTGAGGATCACCCTCGTTATATAGTTTTGGGTTATTCTAGTGTAGGAAAGGATATATGAGAGTCATGCAAGCATGTTAAAGAAATATGATCTTTCGAAAACAAAGTTTTTATCCCACTATCACATCGATGGGAATGGTAAGAAATATAAGTGAAGAGGTAACGAAATTCCACCTCCTCTTTCATATAATAAGCATAAGCATGGGAAAAAAATTAATCCTTCTACATATCCACTCTTTCTATTCAAACAATATGGGTTTGATATACAAAAATAATGAATTATTTTCCATGCAATTATTGTGGAGGAGGTTATCATTCTATTTTCTTTTGTTGGAAGAGAAATACATAAGTATTTTCTAGGTGATTTTAATTTGAAAAACCAATCTCGTAGCATTCATGCAAGATATGGGAAAAACATTTCCTCATCCAGAAGAAGGATAAAATGAGGAATATTGCATGCATTTTCATATGAGTGGACATTAGGTTGATAATCTGTTGGAAAATTCATCTAACAAGCCATCGGTATATGGTAAGTAAAAGTTAGAATATAAGGTAAAATAAGTTTTTAAACCCTTAGTTAAAATTGAATCAACTTTGGATCCATCCATAGTTGAACCATAGATAAGTCCATTTTATTTCAATATGGAAAATGAAAACTCATGTCAATTGGATAGATTTACATTTGCGTTGATGTAAATTTTTTAATAGCCTACAAATTATTCAGAGCATTTTGTGGGCCCGATGTATTATGAAAAGAAAATTCCCATATTTTTGTTTTCTTTGAAATTGGAAAAATGGAATCACCAATAAAGAGGATCTTAGGGACAGTTAAACATACTTATATTATACTTCTTATGTGTTAAGGATGAAAAATGTCATTTTCTATTTTTAGTAGTCATGTATGCGGGTTCAATGGGCATGGGTATAATGTCTATGTTTTGTACACAAATTTTTATATATGTTGTTAAATATCATTGTGCAAATCGGGACACCTTTTTGGTTTTGTAAGTAATATAAAAACTTGTTGTGCTATACTGGGGTAATTGCACATACATGACAACCTTTTTTTAGGGAATTTATTTGTAACTAACGTATGTAGTTACAATTGGTATATATATTATTTTTAATAAAACTTTGGTGTGTCAAAGTTTCCTGGTGATCATTTGTAGCAAATAGTAGATTCACGGTTGTGGGTAAGCATATAGTTTGTTTCTATCCTTTTCTGATTCAAAGTATGGGGGATAGATTTGGCATATTCATATGGATTCGGTTTTGAATATAGATATTTTGGTGTGGATGGTCTAATTATTTTATGATATTTGTAGTTTTACGGTTTCACATAGATAGTGGACACTAGCCTAATTGAGGGCATTTTAGATGTCTACCATATTGATGTATTTTGATGGAATTGTAATATTAGTAGTCATCCGTATCACAAAGTATCGATTGACCACTATATTTTTGTTGTTGAATGGTTGTTATTATCTCATCGATTGTTTGTGATGGCATTACGGTTGGACTTGACGATTCATAGTTGTTCTCAAAGTTAATAGGGTTGGAGAGTATTAGTTGGACACTATATTTATATTGTTGAATAATTTTTATTATCTAATTGATTGTTTTTTAATAGTTAATCAACTATTTTTAATTATTTAACTCATAATGATATTTTTACTTCATGTATGTGATTGTGAAATTTAGGATGACCTTGAAAATTGTATGGGTGGAAAATAACTTTTTTGGACAAAAAAATCCTAATTGGGAGGAGTGATCCAGAGGATATTCTAGTGTGTAGAAGTTTCCTAAACCTCCCTAAATCATGACCAAGTTGTAGATTGTTCCGAGACATTTTTGATGATACAAAGAACGTAAGAAAAAAAATCTAGATGAAGAACCTATTACAGGTCAAAGAATGGTTTGAAAATGGGTCGAAGTGGGTCAAATGGCGAATCATAGGTTGACACGTAACAGAAGTAAAAATGGATAAAAGAGTAAATTTTTTTTTAAAGCCTCCGATCTTTGACACACAAAATATAAGTGGGACCCACTATTTTTTTGGCTAGGGACCCTTAGCCAAGTTTGTTACACTCTTTTAACATAGGGTTTCTTTATCCTCGACTCATTATATCATTGTGTTTATATTTTTATATATGTCACATTATATCTATATGTTCAAAGCATGTGGGACTTTGATATTGTAGGGGAAACTATATAGTGTTGCGCAGATTGAATTTGTAGGGTTATGGAAAGAGATAGTTTTCAACTCGGCGTTCTATTTTCTAGCTCGGTGGAGTGATCAACTCCCCACCGAGTTGATCGAGTTACATCCTCAATGATCGGGTTTAACCCATATGTCTCGACGTTATCTATATTGACTAGGAAATATTCCACATATATCTCGGTGGATCAACATTCCATCTCGCTATCAAATTACCGGTGTAGCGGATTGATAATGCCAACTTGGTTGGTCCAAATTATTGGGAAGGATCACATTTATATGGGATGGATCAATGGATGTGCGGGCAGATATAATTTAGCTCCATGGATAAGTAGATGATTTATCCCACACTTGGGAAGTCTAACAATGCAATGCCACATATGTGGCTCCAACATAGATTTTCCCATAACTTGAGGATGGTTCAACAACACAACAAACATCTCACCCAATGGTTTGTGTGGTTCAACAATACACACAACTACATACTACGTGGCTAGTTAACAACAGGACTCGAAGGTTGTCTATATCCCAAATGGGTGGAAAAAGGTCAAGGTGTAGCAAAGCCCACATGAATATAGGCCAACAGACCTATATTTAAACACCTCCCACAATGAATCTCGTGTGAGTGTGGGATTTGGTCATCACATATGAAAAATAGCCTAACCAAAAGGCAAGAGGAAGGATTCGACCACGCATCTGGGGGATTCAAACCGAGCACTACAACTCACTAAATGGCTTAGAAATGAATTAAAAAACTCGCCATAATTTAAACAAGACTTCGGGACTATGAAGAGGAAAGAATAGCAAAATTTGTAGAAATGTTGAATTTAGAAGAACTTAGAGGCCAAATTTAGACTTGTTGTAAAAGGAAAATTTGCTCTAATTTTGAGGTAAAGATAGTGATAGTCTTCGTTTTCCACAAAATGTTGTGTTTTTCCATCATAGGAATTTTTCGATCGTATTTTCACTAAAAAGGCACTTTGGAGAGCTTGTGGAGCCATAATTTTTTTGTGGACAATGCCTAATAAGAAATTAGATTCTAAAACTTGTTTCTAAGCTCAATGTAGACAAAAATTTGGGTCACACTCTCTTTGGTCCTCTTTCAATTAATTAACGTAATACATTTAACTAACCTTGACCCCTTTACCCCATATTAATATTCACCCTCACATTATTAATTAGTTTAATTATTTTAATTAAATTAATTTCACCCTCACACCTCCACCTCATCATGAAACCTCACCCTGGACCCATTCCAGGGGCATTTAACTCATAGTGACTGAGTCATCACCTTCAACACTGAGTCATTACTCCCAGTGCTGAGTCACTAACTTGACCTAACTAACTAAGACTTCTTCCTAAACCTAACTAGACCTCTCCTAAGTTCTTCCTGCCTTCTCTCATGTGAACTCCACTTTCCTAAGTGGAATCAATGAGGAAAGCACACCAAATCTGGGAAGATCTACCTATTTTTGGTAAATAGGACTATTTCTCCCTAACCGACATCGGTTTTTTCTCATCCGACATCACTTACCTAAACCACCATCGGTTCCTTTATATACAACTTTACAACCTTTTACCTAGGTTGGTCATTTTGAGTTTTGAGAGTGATATTGCAATCAAGTGAGGATCTCAAATCCATTGCTTCATCCAAATGATGTCTACACACCACCAAAGAGAAGCACAGGCCAACGATTCCCTTCCAGATCATTGGAGCATTCACGGGAACACACAGGTCATATTGCTACAGTATTGAACTGGCTACCACTGCACCAATCAATCACCAGCCTCCATCTAGTCACAAGATCTTCATAGCAATAAGTAAGTAACAGGATATTAATCATTTGTGCTTAATTTATTTCAGATCTCTTTCTTCCTTCATTTTTTTAGTTTCTATTGTTACCTAGATATCTCCATCCTCCCACCAACCCAACCACCTACAACCTTTTCACATTTTGTGAGCTCTCCCTCTGTATTCCTGAGTCTTCTCAGTTATATTACGAGCCTAACCACAACCTCCTCACTCTCTGTGTAATCATAGAGAATTCAAAAATCATTTTTATTAAGTTATTACCAATTTCCCCTACCGACGTTGTTTTAACCTACCATCGTCAGTTTTATCCCTATACCGACATCGATCTCTATGTCATTTTATACCTTCTAACCAACAAGCCTTCCAATCAACCAAAATCAACCTAGACCTCACCCAATCAACCCCATATCTTTATCATACCTTTGTTAGACCTACGAAACCCTAAAAACCTACCAAACCTCTTGATATAATCATAACTTTTCCTGTTAGATTAGATTTACTTATTGTATTTGCACGAGATACCTAAATCGTATAACTACAATAGGATTTCTTATTTCATGATACTTTTTGCATTAATTTATATTTAAAAGTGGATTGACAACCTCCTAGAAAGCACCTCACTTCTTGGATCTAGAATTTTCTATGCATTCCACCAACCTATATTATTAATGCCATATTTTGTTTTTTTGTGTTTCTTACAAGTCATGCCCCTATCCAAAGGGAAGCTCTTCACGATCATCTTGGATCAAAATTCATTAACATGCATATTCAATCTTTGACCTTCAATCTTACAGGTATTCCTCTTAACCACTTAACTTATCTATTTTACGTAAACTATGCTTTGAGACATTAAATTTTTGGAAACATTCAAACTGGTATAACCATTTTATTGACTACCTTTCCCTTTCAATTTTTCCTCTAGATCTTACTCACAATGGACAATGAGCCTTCCTCAAAAGTGTATCTCACTATGTCATCATGGGTGGTCTTCTCTATAAATGTGGCTTTGAAAATATCCTCTTACGATGCCTTACAAGTTCTAAAATTACATACACCATTAAGGAAGTTCACGATGGGATTTTTAGAGGTCATTTTAGTGGCTTTGCATTGTTGCTAAGTGCATCCTTCTCCTCGGCTATTACTAGCCAACCCTAAACCAAGACTATTATGAATATGTCAAATGTTGTGTGAAATTTTAGCAACATGCTAATCTTCATCACATCCCTACTCACACCTTACAATTCGCACGAGACCTTTGGCCTTTCTCTCAAAGGGGTTTGGATCTTGACAGAGAGATTAACCCTCATTCTTCCCAATGCCATTAATGGATTATTACTGCTAGAGAGTATTACACTAAATGAGTGGAAGTCATACCTCCCATTTCTATAAAGGCCCATAAAATATATGAATTCGCCAACCATCACATAATTTGTCTCTTTGGTGTTTCTCACCAGATCATCACTGATAATGGAAAACAATTCAAAAATAAAACCCTTCGAAACTTTGTGACACCTTCGGCATTCAACTCATTTTTTCTTCACCTTATTATCCTCAAACAAATAGCCAAGCTGAATTGACTAAAAAAACCCTAAAAAATAATTATGAAAGTGGTTGATGATACTGGTAAGGATTGACACACACACATTCCTTTTTCCTTATGGGCTTATCACTAGTATTCACACCTCAACCGCTACCACACCTTCCTCTTTGGTCTACAAAAAAGGTTTTCTTGCCTCTTGAAGTAAAAATTCCATCTCTTCGTATCTCACTCAAAGATATGATCAACAATGATGATTTTCACCAATATAATTTGGCATAGCTTGAGTTATTAGATGAATGTCATCTAAATTCTCTTGATAACCTTACAATCTACTAAAAATGTATCAAATATTCCTACGATAAATGTGTCCAAGAACAAACCTTCAAGGTTGGTGATCTTGACCTAAAGGAAAATCAATATGTAACTAAAGATTAGAAAATTAAACGGGGCAAGTTAACTCCTAATTGTCTTGGACTCTATATCGTTACTCATGCCTATGGATCAGATGCTTATAGTTTATCTTCACTCAAAGGTAAAACAAAACTTGAGCCCCTAAATTCCTTTTATCTTTGATCATTTTATTGTTGAATCAAGTCCTATATCACCTTTTTCTATTATACTCTTGTCCCTTGAGAAACATTCACCTTCCACTTACCTATTTTAAGGATCAACGACTAAACAAGAATCATGTGATTACCCATCACCTTTCAGCCTTATCTTCAATATGAGTACCACGGATCTACTCATGGCATGATTATCATGGATACTTTTCATTCTTTTTCAGGATGGAATCCCATGGTCATTCATCACTCAAAACACCTCTTGCATAGTTACCCTTTGCATGTTATGGTTTTGCCTTCATAAAGGAAGCCTATACTCCTCTATAGTCTTGTCCATGACCTAAAAGTCCAAAGACATTCAAAAGTAATATATGGGATTTTCAAATTCAACTCCTTGAGTAAAAATTCTAGAAAATAGATGACTCCCTCAAAAAGGACATCTATCTTTCTATCTTGCTGCTATAAATAGACTACTCCTCGAAGGACAACTATACAAATCTATTCATATTGTACATGTTCTATCCAAACGGAATACTATTTATATAAAATAAAAATAAAATATACTTGAAGCTTATTGCATCGACCAACTTCACAAAGACCTCAAGGAATCATTATATTTATCCCACATAGACTTTAAAAATTGACCAGTATATCAAATAAAATCCAAAAAAAACAAGAGAAGTACACCTTTTTCATGATGGACTTGCTTATTTAATGTTTTTGGTATCTTGTAGAAGAGGCATGTTGTCTCACAAAAAGGTTACACTAAATAGCCCATTTCACCTCATCTTTCTTTCTTTATTATCTTCTACCTACTTGGTAAGTGCGAAGTTGGGGGACCAAAAAGTGGACAAAAACCTGAAAAAGAAGTAAAACGCGTATGCGTTCTATTATAACATGATCACATTTTAATTTCCTAGGTTTGGAATTTACCAAACCATAACGCGTACGTGTTATGTCTACTATAAATAAAAATAATCCTGAGCCTCTATCATTTTATCTCCCTCAAACATGAGTTTGATAGCTTAACCGTTCCCTCGAGTTTTTCATTCAATTTGATCTCAAGCTCAAATGATCATCTATGGATCACTAAGAATATCTGAATCAAAAATGGCACCATGAAGAAGAGGTAGGCACAATTCTTTTCTCAAAATTACATTGAAATTTGATAATTATAGAGTAGAATTTGAATTGAATACATTTATTTTATTGCTACAGTTCAAGGTCAAGGGAATCAACCACAACCAAACCTTGTTATTCCTGTCATCCCTCCTAACCCTCCCACAGTTGCTCAACATCCCCTGGGTAGTCAAGAATTTTTAGCAGCCCACATAGTTGAAAAAAAATTGAAATTGAGGATTTAACAAAATAATGATAGATTCACAATCTACAAACCCCCACCGCGCCTCTTTTACAAACACATTAGAGGCATTACTTGCTCAAGTTGACGTGGAAATGGGGAAAATTGATCATTTGACATATTACAGAGAGGGTTTTAGGGTTTATTATTCCAACAAATTTTCATATGTGGATGTAAAGAAAAAAGAAATTAAAAATACCTCATATGTGCCTTATTCATTGACACTCACACTAATTTTCCTGTTTTGTTGTCATGCAAACGATTTCCCATCCATTGGTGCAATAATAATTTAATTAAAAATAATTTTTGGGACTAATGGTGGATGGTGTTTGATTTTCCACCTTGAAATTATAACGAGGTGCCACTATACTTTCTGAGGAAACTCTATTACAAATTTATCCTCAACGAGATCCCAAATTATTTTGATTTCTGAAATTTACAAGTATGAGGAAACAAATCTACACAGATCGACTGTGTACACAATGTGCACCTATTTATTAGGTAGATTCCCCACACATAAGCCCCCTCACCCTAAGATTGTCCCTCAAGTAGTGAAGGAGATAGTAGATATTGATACACTCCATGCACTTTAGGAGCTATCTATGACCCTTGTTTGACATACGAGGGAGATTTTTGAGCCAAATGCTCACAGAGGTACATAGAGTATTCCTTCGGGGAATACTATCATGAGGCCACATCTTTTCTCGTCATGTGGTAGCATATTTTGGGGATCGAGGAGGACGATACTTTCATGTGTACTAATTTTTGTGGATTTGGTGCTAGGGGTGCACACAATAATGCCACTATGTCGGATGCTTTTTTGAGTGAGATATTTTGATTACGAGTCATCGGTGTCACCTTCATATGTATTTTTATGTTTTATTATGTGTGTTACAAAATTTTTGGAGTACTTGATTTACTTACATATGTTAAATTTTTGAAATAATTGTATTTTTACATGTACATGCATTGATATTACGGTGCGCGGGAGGTGCATCTTCATCTCGACCATAGGTGAGGATCACCATGAATACACACACATTCACAGAGGTAATTTAGAATGTTAATCAAGTAAAATTTTCACATACATGTGAATATAATATATATATATATATATATATATATATATATATATATATATATATATATATATATAATATATATATATAGTATATATATATATATACTTTTAAAGTCAAATATATGTATGTTCTTGTATGTTAATCTAACTCACGTGATACATGTTTGATAAAGATGTTGACTTCACTAGACACCCCACCATCTCTAAAATAAGTAGAGAAAGGTGTTTTCGTTGTGATTTCATCACAACAAATCACCGAGGTATTCAAACAACATGTAAAATTTTTTAAATTGCTCATGTAATTCATATTATGTTAAATTACATGTTAGTAATGTCTTTCATTGTAGAATTATTAAATTATGTTAATAATGTCATTCATTGTGTATATGCAAGAGTTACTTGTGATAGATATCATTCCTATTCATTTGATTCACATGCGTGGAGGGGTAAAAAAATAGTTCTATATTGATAAAATTAGTTAAAATATTGTCATTACACATTCATGTACTTAGTTCTATTTTTGTTAATTTTGATGTTATATTTTGTGATCTTATGTGTATGTGGGAACTTCAATCCCCTCCATTTTCAATTTGAGGGCACGGACTCCTCCATCTCATCATCTTTTTACTCCAAGATCTCCCGATGACTAAATGAGCGTGAGATGTAGATTCAACGTGATCGACAACTTGCGGTAAGTTTGTGTTTTTATGTAAATAATTTCATTATAGCATGGTACTAAATACATGTTGAAAACATATATAAATTAAGTTTTGACAAAAAAATTGTTTGCATTTACAAGTTCATCTACAGATGAGTATTCAACAGAAGAGGACTCATAGCATGGGCTCAAATGATCCAAATTCATCTCATAGATATCCATCTTCGTATAACAAAGGGCCTTCTTCGAGAAAGGCTAAGAGGGATAGATTTTTATGATTAGGAAATATATGTCTTACATGAAATTTGTTTTGTATGCCTATGTGCATGGCAATGTATGTACGCCTATATGGCATTTGAACTTGATGGTATATGACCTATTTGGGCATTTTTATATTTATTATGCACATTAAAATACTATTTGGAACTTGATATTTTTTTATGAGACCTTACATTTTTGATATTATTTTTTCATGAAACTAATATGATGTGCACTTGACAATATTTAAGACATTATGGATTATTTTTTCATTTATTGGTGATGTACATGTACTAGCATTTTCAATGTGTAATATGCATAAAACTTTGGAAATCAATATTTATATAATGTATGTATATAAAGAGTTACCTAATCTTAGTAATTATTCCTTCAATTTATCAATGTGTATATTTTTATTTACCTTACTTGTGTTTCTTCTTTCTCGTGGTATCTTTGTACTAGTTCTTATCTTATCACGCACCTACTACATTCTTCAATGCTTCTTAGTCTTCTCCTAATTTAAACACCTAAGAGTAATCACAATTTGATGCCTTTCATCTATTGATATTTTGAGAATGTCTCTCCATTTTCACTACTCCAATGCTCAAGAATGTCTCCAAATGTGATGGCATTCTAATTCAGACAATCAATGATTCTTGATTGTCTAATCTTTTCCAATTCATGTTATTACCTTTAAATTTGTAGGCATTTTAAGCTATTCATAAATCACATCACACCCTTTACTAGGCTTGATGATTACCCCTATCTTTTTGAAGGAGATTTTGAAAGTATCCAAGGGTTTATCATAGCATAAATTATCAATGAATTTAAGGTCACTAAGTCGTAGGCCAATTGACTCCCATTGAACAAAACAAGAAAGATTTATTAGGTGATTGATAACTCCCATGTGTTTTTAGAAATTTCATTATCAAATTCATTATTAATCCAATCTATTCATTGAAAAATAACTCCCGAGAAAAGGTGTCGGGTCCGACGAGACGTCTCTAGGTGCCATGGAGTTCAAGAAATCACATGTCAAAGATATAGCGTGTTTTGGTCTCAGGGCTCTTAGGAGACTACGCCTGGAAAAGGTAGCCTAGAAGCATGGGGAGCGTAGGAAACAAAAACAAAACCTCCCCTATATTTTACCTAGAAACCCTGACGTGTTGGCATAGTCAATTCAGGGCCAAGAGCTTCTATTTGCAAAGTATTGCGTCTGACAGCCTTACACTAACTCAAACTGCAGTATTGCTTGTGTTTGAAAATAATAAAATAGTGAGATAATTGAATGGAGATGGATAAAACTAAGAGAGGTTTTCATAGATGGACTTGATGTGGAGGTTTCAAATTTGACGATACATCTCTAGGTGTAACAGAGTCCAAGAAATCACCCATCGAAGATATAACATTTTTTGGTCTCAGGGATCTTAAGGGACTACTCCGGATGAGGTATCTCGGAAGCACTTGGAGCTTTATCCTCTGAAAGGAAACCTCCCTTAGAATGTACCTAGCCACCCCAATGTGTTGGCATAATCATTTATTTTCCAAGAGATTATGTTTGCATAGTATTACGTCTAGCAGCCTTACACTGACTCAAACTGCAGTATTTCACGCATTTGCAAACAATAGGACCCTGAGAGAACCAAATGGATATGGATAAAACCATGAGAGGCTTTCGTTGAGGGTCCCAACATAGAGGTTTTGGATTTGAAAAGATGTATCTAGGTGCCAAGAAGTCTAAGAAATTACCTCGTCAAAGATATACAATTTTTTGGTCTCAGGGCTCTTAAGGGACTACGCTCAGACAAGGTATCCTGGAAGCACTGGATCTTTAGCCTCTGAAAATATTCCTCAAACAACATTCATCGGGACATACAAATGTGTTGGCGTAGTCAATTTGATGCCAAGAGCTTCGCTGTTTGCAAAGTATTGCATCTTACTGACCTTACACCGACTCAAGCTTTGAGATTTCACACGTTTGCAAACAATAAAGAGAACTGAATGGAGGTGGATAAAACCGTGAGAGGATTTTGTAGAGGGTCCCAAATTGATTTTTTTGGATTTGATGATATTTCTCTAGGTGGCACGGATTATGATAAATCACCCGTCAAATATATAGCATTTTTGGTCTCGAGCTCTTAAGGGACTATGCTCGGATGAGGTATCTCGGACACACGGGGAGAATAGGCAACTGAAAAAAACCTCCCTAGTGTTTACCTAGCCACCTTTATGTTTTGGCATAGTTGGTTTGGTACCAAGAACTTCCGTTTGTAAAGTATTGCATCTAGCACCTTACACCGACTCAAATTATAGTATTTTGTACGTTTGCAAACAATAGGAAAAAGAGAGAACCAAATGGATATAGATAAAACCACAAGAGGATTTCATATATGGTCTTGACATGGATTTTTGGATTTGACAAGACATGTCTAGGTGCCACAGAGTCCGAGAAATCACCCGTCGAAGATATAGAGTTTTTTAGTCTCAGGGATCTTAAGGGACTATGCCCAAACGAGGTAGCCCAAAAGCACACGGAAATTTTTCCTCCAAAGTGAGGCCTCCAATAGATTTCACGAGGTCATCTGGACATGTTGGCATAGTTATTTCAGTGCCAAGATCTTCTATTTGTAAAGTATTGCATCGACATGACCTTACAATGACTCAAACTCGCAATATTTCACGTGTTTACAAACAATAGGACAACGAGATAATTAAATGGAGGTGGATAAAACTGTAAGAGTATTTCTTAGAGGTTCCCGAATTGGAGGTTTCACATATAACGAGACATATCTAGGTGTCACGGAGTCAAGAAATCACATGTCAAAGATATAGTGTTTTTGGTCTAAGGGCTTTTAAGGAATACACCCAGACGAGGTAGCTGGAAGCACGGGAGAGTAAAGAACCTTAAAAAAATATCCCCTATCATTTACATAGCCACCCCGATGTGTTTTCATATTCGGTTTAGCGCCAATAGCTTCCATTTGTAAACTATTGCATCCGGAAGCCTTACACTGACTTAAACTGTAGTATTTTGTGTGTTTGCAAACAATAGGACAATGAGTGAACAGAATGAAGATGGATATAATTGTGAGAGGATTTCATAGAGGACCTTGACATGGAGTTTTTAGATCTCGACGATCCATATCTAGGTACCACAGAGTCCAAGAAATCACCGGTCGAATATATAACATTTTTGGTCGCATGGCTCTTAAGGGACTATGCATGAATGAGGTAGCCCTCAAGCACACTGGAGCTTTGGCATCCAAAATGATTCCTCCAATAGCATTCACCAGGCCATCTAGAAGTGTTGGCATAGTTTTTTTGGCACCAATATCTTCCATTTTCAAAGTATTGTGTTTGATAGCCTTATAATGACTCAAACTGCAGTATTTTATGCATTTGCAAAAACTAGGACAAAGTGAAAGAACTAAATGGAGGTGGATAAAACAAGTGAGAAGATTTTGTAGAGAGCCTTGACATAGAGGTTTGGGATCTGATGAGACATCTCTAGGTGCCACAGAGTCTGAGAAATCACCTATTGAAGATATAACATTTTTGGTCTCAAGGCTCTTAAGGGACTATGTTTGCACAAGGTAGCTGGAAGCACCGGAGCTTTGGCCTTTAAAAATAGGCCTCCACTATCATTCACCAGTCCATCTAGATTTTACGGCATAGTTGATTTGGTTCCAAGATCTTTTTTTCGTAAAGTATTGCGTCTAACAACCTTACACGGACTCAAATTATTGTATTTCGCGTGTTTACAAACAATAGGAAAATGAGAGAACCAAATAGATATCGATAAAACCATTATAGGATTTTACATATTTTCTTGACATAGAGGTGTTAGATTTGACAAGACATCTCTAGGTGCCACAAAGTCTTAGAAATCACCTGTCGAAGATATAGCATTTTTTTGTCGACATGACCTTGAACAAAAGTCTGTTTTACAAAAACTCATATAACTTGAACAAATGACCTAAATTTGACCTAAATTTTGCAGGAAGCATCATGACACCTTCCTCTATCATCTCCCATAATTTATAGAAAATAATAGTTCTAAATTTTTCTATCCCATCTCATTTTCATGCTATAATAGTGCATGTTAGAATAGTGTAAGGTTATCTGATGTAATATTTTACAAATAGAATCTCTTAGCACTGAACCAAATGCACCAACACATCAGCGTAGAATAGTAAGTTATAGGGGAGGTATTGTTTTGGAGGAAAAATATCAAGGTGCTTCTGAGATACCTCGTGGAGGTGTAGTCCCTTAAGATCCATGAGACCAATAAATGTTATATCTTTGACGGGTGATTTCTCGGACTCCGTGGCACCTAGAGATGGCTCATCAGATCCAAAACCTCAATGTCGGGGCCCTCTACGCAATACTATTCTTGTTTTTTCCATCTTTTTATTGTTTTCCTATTGTTTACAAATGCATAAAATAGTGTAGTATGATCCATTGTAAGGTTGTCGGATGTTATATTTTGCAAACACTATCTCATGGAGCCGAACCATCTATGTCAACACATCCGGATGGTCTCGGTGAATGTTATTGGAGGCCTATTTTTGGTTCCCTACACTCCCCGTGCTTCTGGGATACCTCATCTAGGTGTAGTTCCTTAAGATCCCTAAGACCAAAACATGTTATATCTTCGACAAGCGATTTCTCGGACTCCCTAGTACCTCGAGACGTCCATTCGGATCCGAAACCTCCACCTAGGGAACCTCTATGAAATCCTATGCCAGTTTTTTCCATCTCATTTCGGTGTTCTCATTGTTCTATTGTTTGGAAATGCATGAAATAGTGTAGTATGAGTTAGTGTAAGGTTGTCTATTACCAATCACCTGAATAATATAGGTGGTTCATACAATATAGGTGGTGAAATGAGAATTTTATTTTTTGTTCCTTTCTAATATTTAATTTCTCTTAGCTTCACTTGGCTTCGATAATAATAAATTCTCTCGATAGTATCAACCACGCGAAGGTGGAATATTTTTCGGCACCACTAACCTACATAAACATATTAGTAAGCAATTAAATAGAATTTTAAATCATATATAATTTAAACAAAATCATTAAAGTAAATATTCAAATTAAATTCATGAAGAACATACCTCTACAAATTCAATCTATTTAACCACAAGGATCAACTCTACTCTTGACATTAGCAAGAATTGCTTCATGATCTGATTCACGAACCTTCCACATATTCTTGTTTAATGATCGACCTAGATATTTGATCAATTTAATATTTATTGAAAGAACCAAATGTGAATAGTGAAGTATCTTTCGATGTACTTCATAGTCTTTAAAGCGACCAAGTGTTTGATTTTTTAATAGGATATCATCAAATCCAAGTTCCGGTGACTACCACCTGACCCTATGGGATACTCAAGGTATTCACCATCAATGATTTGTGAAAGTCAATTTTTTCCCCTCTACACAATGAGACAATAAGTAGTTTGTTCCCTCTTTATAAAATTCTATCGCAATAAGCTGAAAAAACGTGTCCTACATCACAAATTAAAACTGAAGTCAAATTTAATATACATTAATAGTTAACCATTTAATAATTTATAAATCTTAAACATGGCATGTACATATATGTATGCACCTTGTTGCATTAAATCACAAATTTGGTAAAAGTCACGTGATGTTTTCATTTGATCTCGAATACCACCGTAAGTTGTAATGTTCATGGATCTTGATGTGTGTCGAGTGGAATTAGAGGTCTAAAAGTCCATTCATTCACCCACTAATGTGACTCACATTCATTCCATGTAAAATCAATGCATGATATATAAAAACATGCCACACACCTAGTATAAATAGTCTAAGCATTTGCATCTGAACTATGGAATGATTACATATCACTTAATCCTGCAATTGTCATACAATCTTTGAATTTTTATAGATGGTGTTCCTCTATCAACCAAAATATCTATGAACTATTGATCTCTCTTGAGATTCATGGCCCATATTCTTGATACACAAATCAACAATGTATTTTGCATCTATAAATTTAGCGTCATCCTTGAACTTTAACTTTTATCTTGCAAGTGTTATTTTCACACATGCTCCTAAACCATCATGCTCTCCTTTTCCATGCCATACCTTAGTAAAAATCCATATATGTTGTATATTTGTTTCTTTTTGCATCCTTCTTAGCCAATAAAACATTCCTTCATTATTGAATTGTGATGTGTAGCTGTCAACCAAATGTAATGTTGATAGAAACTAATGTTCCTCTCATTCAAGTTCGCATAAAACACCTGGAAACACCATTTTAAACATTCTATAGAATGTTTCTGATCATCACTAATGTAGAAATGATACTCTCTTAATATTTTTGATCTTTCTTAGTGCTTTCTAGAGAGTGCATGAATGTTATATGCACAAAAATAACAACTTGCACTAAGTTATAGTATTGAGATTGAACCTCCATTTGTGGTTGTAATGTGTAATTATCTATGAAGTAAACTAATGAAACAATAGTACCAAGTGGGAATGTGTCCTTTCTTAACTTGAATTTTTCATCCAACCATTGAGCTCTATGTGTGTGCCTTGCATACTCATAAACAATTTCCTCTCTGAATTTGACCATATATTATGATACAAGTAATTATTTTGTAACAAGCTCACACCTCTTAGATTATTTTCCATATTCTAATTGATATGCCACCAATTTATATTTACTAAAACCAACCAATTATTTTCCTATTGAATTTTTCTCCTCATGGATACAAATTTTTAGATTTGGCAAGCCACCACATACATTACACGTTCCATCCAAACATGTTTTTTTATAAAAAATTGTCTAGTTAATTTTTCACAAAATATTGTCGAAATAAAATCCCTTGAATATTTTGGTGTGACATTTAATCCACACTCCTGAAAGATGATGTCGTATGCAAAACATGATGTATTTGAAAAAAACATCATAACGCATTGAAAATTCAACATGATGCCCGCAACAACAAGTGGTATGTGAGTGATTGATTTTCACATAAAAGGGTTTGCTTATTTCAAAGAATCTTTGGCTAATGTTAATTTGTGGATTTTCATTCTTAAACTTAGAGAACAATTGTGTTTGAGTCATATCTAATAAATGTTTTGCACACAATTCATGATTACGAGAACCTATTCTTATTTTTACTTGTATATCTTCGATTCGGTGACACGCTTGTGTTCTCAATCCAAAATTTTACAATTAATTTTTTCGAATATTAGATGTATTATTTTCTTTCCATAGAAGTCTACTAGAGAAATCCCAATAGTCGAGTGTTATTGGTGACTCAAGACATTTACGTCTCTCTATTGATTTCATTAGTGTTTTTCTGTTTAGCTTTAAAGCATTTCTTGTTTTCCTAATCAAGCATTTATTAATTGTTTTATCACTTACTATACAATTAGTAAGTGCACGTCGTGTAGCATTATTATCTTTGGTGCATCTTTTTCCACCTATGGTTTGGTATGCTTTATGTATGTTCTCAACAATTGACACATTTTAATCAGCAACATTAGATGTTCTCAACCCGGGTCTTCATTATAGGTCTCATCTTAATTAATTTCATCAATGTAACAAATAATTGACATCTTTGTGTGTCTTTTAAATTCTCAAAGTAATTATCCCAAATTCCACTAGCTTTTCTTCTCACATTTCTTTCATACATTTTTATAGGCATTGGTTTTATAATGTTTTCATCAATTTCAATTAAGTGAATTAGTTTTCTTCGTAAAATGGAAGGAGGTGTTATTAGAGGTGAAGATTCATTTACAAGGTTACTTTCTTCATTCAAAGTGTTTTCATACAAATTTTGGGATTAATATTTGGATTCTCGGAGTAAAGGTTCAACAATTGGATTCATATCAATTTCTTCATCCATACCAACATTATCATTCAATCGATATCATTATTCGTTGAAAAATCATTATTCATTGCAAAATCATTATTCTTTACATTTTCATTATGTATTTCATCCCCAGTTTCTAATACATTAGCTACATTTGATATAATAGATGTACCTTGCCTTGCATGAAGTTTTTACATTCTCTTCAATTTCTTTATTCTCATCTCTTCCAATTTCTCTAGTGTCTTGTTCTTGACTTTCCTCTTGTACTTAGATCAAATTTTATCACCCATGATTAGAAAAAATCAACTAGTGGGGTAGGGGACAAAATGAACTACTAAAAATCATGTAAGAATGTACAAAAATTGCAAACCAAACAAAATGTATGCAAAAATCCCGTGAAAGAGATGAAAGGGATGTTGGGGGACCACAATGTATAAACAAAGCATAACGCGTACGCGTTATATTTTTTCCTTTTACAACCCATGCCTCAAGGCTTGGGATCCGATTTAGTGCAGCGTTATGTTTTTTTCCTTTTACAACCCATGCCTCAAGGCTTGGGATGCAGTTTGGATCCCAATATTGAGGCATGGACTTGCACAAACATAGTAAACTACGTGTTTTTACAGAAAAATGTAAAAATCCAACTTCCACCATGACAAATTAACATCAAATGATCAATTCATTTTAAAAAAATTATACTACGACGTAAATCGAGTTTCTTATTTGTATAAATATTATTTACCAATTTTTCTAGCAAATATAAGGTTTCCATATTATTTATTTTCTATCTTTTTATAGCTATTTTTGAAATTTAAACATGTCTATCTTTTGTCATGCATTTTTTTGACTCATCGAAATTGAATAAAAGTTTTTAGGCACAAACTAGGAGTTATTCTATACATATTAAAAAATATACATTTTTGAGGTAGTTGGGGGCATGGTCCGAGCTCCATTATTTTTCAAAACCTTAAATTTTTGTACTAGAAAAATCATTAAAAAATACTTGCTAAAAAATCTAAAAAAATTCTAACGCAAACTAGAATCTCCTAGATTTATTTCTACAAAAGGGATTTCAAAAATACTAAATGGTGCTAAAAAAATGATGGGGGCATGAAATTCACTCTATTATATTTTTTTAACAAAAATAGGAGCACCTTTTGGTATTTTAGTTATTTTACCCACTTAAACTTATCTGTTTTAAATAAAATTTAGTAGCTTAGATACTAGACTCAAAATGCTACGATTCATATTTCTACAACATCTTCCAATTTTGAATGTAAATATTTTGAAAAACTCATACAAGTTGAAGTTTTTTTATTTTTCAAAAAAACGCGTCCACTTAAGACCCCCTTTTGGCCCCCCAACTTGGTGCACTTACTCTACTCAAGGTACGTGTCACAAATGCAACTTTTTTTGATTATGTAACTTCTTTCACTCTTGAAATAGTCAATCATGCACTACCTTTAGGGGTTTAAGTTCATCAACCCATCCTTGGTATGCTCATTATGGTATTTTCCACTTATGGAGCATTCCACCTCTTTCTTGGTCATCTCTTTTCTTACTTATTGATTCTGCTATGTAGGAATAGACCTTTAACACCTACATTTTGGGATTACTTCTCCTTCAACCATGCCTATTCAACCTAAACTGAACCATGCCTAAAACACCCTACACTCAACCATGCCTCAATGACCTAGACTCAATCATGCCTAAAACCTACTAACCCATTCATCTACCTCATCATATTCTTCCCTAGATTATGGGAGAACTACATCGGCCTGAGGCCCCTTTTCACCAGGTCTATGTAGGTAGAAATCCAAGGGCATGATGCCCTTGGAGGTTAGCTCGGCCACTTGTAACCCTAACAAATTTTCCCCTTTAAATTCACAATCTAATCTAGTTAATTTCTATTTACACAATAACTTGGAAATTAATCTATCACATAAACATACATCGTTTCTTCATAACTACCATTTTATAAAATCAACTATATCATACATCAATCATTTATAATTTCCATGATATCAATTACTTGGAAATTTAAACAAAACATACATATAGCACATCATATCCATAAAATAAGTAACTTGGAAATTTTCAACTCCATCATGCCTATACCTAAACTCAACCATGCCTATACTACGAATCAATCATGCATATACCTGACTCCATCATGTCTATACCTTACTCAACCATGCATACACTTCTCTTGACCATGCCTACATGACCTAGAATCAACCATGCTTGACTCACCTAGTTTTCATAATAAGTAAAAACAATGGAAATGAAAACCAATACATCATTAGTCCAATAATCATTAACAACTAATAAGGGGGAATGTATGTGTATCAATACATATGTACACATGGATACAAGTGTCTCAAAAACTCTCATATACAATCTCGTAAAATCTTCAAGACGCAAGATGGTATATACATAAAATTCAAAATGATAATACGATGATCAAATATCATGACCAATCAGCCACCTTAGGCCCTCCTCTCCACACTCACTGTCTCCTCTCTTCATATCAATCTCCTGCCAAACACCTCTTCTCCCTCTCCTGGTCCCTTCCGACCTCTATCTCCTTCTCCTTTCCCTATGCCGAGCCCAATCTCTCGAGAGCTGGTCACCTCACCCTTACCCTATCTTTGGGGCCGATGACCTCTTGTGATTTCTAAGCTATGAGTCTTAGATATAGTCCACTCTTTGGCTTCCTCTTTGGGCCTTGTGCTCCACATAAGAGGGAACATCAATATGTGCAAAGTGGCTAGATGGTCTATGTAAAATCAGGCCATGTTCGGGAAATCCCTAAACCTCATCATAGATATAGTATGAGTCGGTGCCATCGGTCTAAGCGCCACACTGTGAAGTCTACCCTAACAATATAGTACCATGTCCTAGTGTCGGTGCCTATACTACAAGACCTTATCTCGGTGCATATGTTGGTACCTATGCAGCAACTACACTGGGCATGTAAGTCTTTAACCTATGCTGTCTGACTAGTAACTATCCCTATAAACAAGTGACATGCACATTTAGTGCTACTACGTGTCCACCATCCACTACAAGAGCATGTGCCTTTACTTGTGCACTCGTGCCTAGGTAGTGATCAACTAACCTTGTAATGTAGTCATCTTCCCTATTGAATTAACTACATATTCTAGTTCCATTATCAATTGAAATCCCAATATGGTCACATGTCCTTGTAGGGAATCCTCCGAACCATCATTATGGCTAATTCGGGATAACCTCGTCATGGTGGTGCCACCTATAACTCCACTTCCCACTAATGTTTGTAGACCATAGTGGTCTCTACATCCTTTAATCTCATATCCATTGGTACCTCCTCCTTTCATGTGTGGTTTTGGGTGGGGTGGAGACAAAGATATCTCCATATCATCCCTAAGATTCTATGGGAAGGGTAGTGGCACATCCTACTATCATCCGAACTCGCGTCGGAATCTATCAACTAAGATCATCTCGTGCTCATTGGTACGTCTCGCCTTGTATCCACCACAATAATTGTAATCCATGTAGCTATTGGTCCATCCCTCTAAAAGTTAGAAAACTAACATAGTCCCGTCAAACTAGGTTCACCACATACAAGCCCTCCGGCTCCCACATGTAGTATACTATGTCATGAGTTACCTCCTCTACTCGAGGATGACTATGTCTAGCCACCCACCTCCTATAACCTACCCTCTATCCCCCACGGTGAAAATCTAGTACTAGTGGTCCTCGTGGCCACACTACCATAATATTCTCATACGCCTAGAAGTGTAGTAGGAACTTACAATAGATGTTGTAGCATTGCATCCTCTGGTAAGCCCACAACTCCTGTATAGCTGCACTAAATATGTATGTGCCCATGCAAAATAGATCCAATCCTCGATCATATATTTCAACACTCCCATCAATCCTTTAGGAAATTGGCCACCCTCTGAATTTTAAAGTGCATAGCACCCCACCGCTACCATCATCAATACTGCTAACCATGTCTCCTATGGGTGTGCAACATACAAATCCCCATAAACAAGACTAACACTATGCTCGGTTTGGTAACTCACCATCTCCAAAAATACGCAATCATCACCTCGAAGGCTCCATCTGCTGATATTGAATACATTGGCTCCCCAACAATAGGTAGTTGCATAATCCTATAAACATCCTCTAGCGTGATCATCATCTCACAAGTGGATAGATGGAATGTGTTGGTCATAACCATGATCTTTGTAATCTCGTTAGATCCACTTGTAACACCTAATACCCACCAATCTGACATCTTGCATGTGTGTCCACTCATCCTCAGTAATAATGGGATACATCTTCCCTAATAATGGTGGGACCCTGTCCCATATCATCAACTAATATTGTGCTTACATCCATACAAATTAACAATGTCAAGTACTAAACTACTTCTCTTATTTCTTTAATCCTAATTAACCCACCCCACCCCACCGACACCCCATACCTACATTGATCTGCACGACTATCCCATCCCTAACTATTTTACCCCATCTATCATTTTTTTATTTTCACCCATACCCCTACCTTCCTTTTCCTAGGTATATTTCACCTAAATCCACTTATACCTACATCTTATATGTCTACATTTAACTACCTCCTATTTTTCTACATGCATTTCTCCCTACTTTTCCCCTTTTTGTGAAGTAGGTGGTCACTTTTAACGAGTGACCGATGTCGGTTACATTACACGATATTGGTCACCACTAAGCTGGTACTAGTCCCTTTCTAGCCTTTGACGTTGGTATATTTAATTGATGTTGATTGACGCAAAGCGGTGTCAGTCTCTAGTTCGGCCCTAGGAAAAACCTCCATGCTCCATATTTCAAGAAAATTAATAATACACCCTAAATTATACCCCAATCCAACCTAGAACCCACCATAATTCATTAACCCACCTATTTCACCTACATTTCACCCTCCCCATACCCAATTTCATTCGGTTTTACCCCAATTTCAAATTTATACATTTCTTGCCCCATTTTTTATTTTTTCAAATTTCACTCAAAATAACGAATGGAGACTCGATTCCTACCTCACCCCGTGCCACCTCCTTGATCAAACCTATGGTCTCTTCATTGGTGGTCCTCTAGCACCCTCTCCTACCTCATCCATGCCTAAATCACCCTCTTAGTCCTCCACCCAATCAAATCACTCGTAGTGATCTCGTGGACCCATCTACCTTACTCCTCCAACAACTCAGCTACCTCTAACTCAACCTGGAAAATAACCTTGTCCTTTTATCCCTCGGAAAGAGATGAAATTTGTCTCCACTATCATTTTCTATAAATGGAAATATTATAATGAATCGTAAAACATAGATTTTTTCTTTTTAACCAACCCCTGAACCGACCAACATCGGTTAACCATGACCGACATCAGTATTTTTCCCTAGTACACTTTGCACTCCTTTTCCCTTGACTAACATCAGTTTTCCATAACCAATTTTGGTTAGCCTTTTTCACCCCATTGCACCATATTGCACCACATCTTCTTTCCGAAACCTTTCTACCTAACCCAAATTTGACCCGGCCTTACACATCACTCTCATTACCTTATTACCTCTCACCCAACCTCACCATCAGTTGGGACATGTTTGTGCCCCTCACTTGGCCTTAGCTACGGCCTTTCCTAAATCACCCAACTGATACTCACCTTTTGTAACACTGGAATTTGTGTACTCATTATACCTTGTGATTTGATACTCGTGTTGTTCAACCTAAGGACCCTACCTTGCCTAATGTCATGTTGTTTATCCCAACCATACCTTTGGTTCCCTATAACAACACCGATTTCTCATTCCTACTCCTAGCCTAGTAGTGTTTCAAGACCATATCATATACCTAGGATACCCGAACCATTGAAACCTTGTTTGGATAAACCTACCGACCTTTGACGACGTAGAGTTTGCAAGATATTCAACCTATTACCTTATTGTAATCTATGCATATGCTTGTTTTAGACTTTCATTAACTATTACCCAACCCGACATTACACTTACCAACAACCACCTAATCTTTATTTCATCATTTAATTATTCATAAAACCTCTCACCAACTTCATTTCACACCTCTTCGATTCCTGGTTTGAGGAGGATCACCTCCATCCAAACTTGGGGCAACCTAACCTCCACTCAAACTTGGGGCACCGAATTCCTATTCTTGTTAGCATTACTTACCAATACAAGCTACGCGATGAAAAGGGGAAAATGTAGACACAAAATTTGGGTCACACTCTCTTTGGTCCCCTTTTAATTAATTAACATAATGCATTTAACTAACCATGACCCATTTACCCCATATTAATATTCACCCTCACATTATTAATTAGTTTAATTATTTTAATTAAATTAATTTCACCCTCACACCTCCACCTCATCATGACACCTCACCCTAGACCCATTCCAGGGGCATTTAAATCACAGTGACTAATTCAACACCTTCAACATTGAGTCATCACCTTCAACATTGAGTCATTACTCATAGTGTTGAGTCACTAACTTGACCTAACTAACTAAGACTTCTTCCTAAACCTAACTGGACATCTCCTAATTTCTTTCTACCTTCTCTCACATGAAATCCAATTTCCTAAGCAAGCTCAATACGGAAAGCACACCAAATATGGGAAGATCTTCCTTTTTTTTTTGGTAAATAGGACTATTTCTCCCTAACCGCGTCGAGTTTTCCTCACCGATGGCGGTTATCGGTTTCTTTATATACAACTTTACAACCTTCTACCTAGGTTGGTAACTTTTAATTTTGAAAGTGTTATTGCAATCAAGTGAGGATCTTAGAGCCATTAATTCATCCAAATGACATTTACAAACCACTAAAGAGTAGCATAGGAAAATGATTCCCTTCCATATCATTAGAGCACCCACAAGAATACACGGTCATATGCCGCGGCACCAAACCAACTATAACTTCACCAATCAATCACCAACCTCCATCCAACCATGAGATCTTCATAGCAGCAAGTAAGTAACATGATCTTAATAAATTTTTATTACTTTATTATAGATCTCTTTATTCCTTCATTATTTTTAGTTTCTACTATTACCCGGATATCTCCATCCTCCCATAAAATTCACCAACCCAACCAGCTATAGGATTTTCACCTTTGTGACCTCTCCCTCTATATTCTTGATTTTTCGTAATTATATTACAAGCCTAACCACACCCTCCTCACTCTCTGTGCAATCAAAGAGAAGTCCAAAACCATTTTTATTAAGTTATTACCAATTGCCCCTACCGACGTCGATTTACCCTACCACCATAAATTTTATCCCTATACCAACATCGGTCACCTGACCGATATCGATCTGTGTTATTTTCTACCTTCCAACCAATAAGCCTTCCAATTAACCAAAATCAACCTAGACCTCACCCAATCAATCCCAAACCCTTTATCAGACCTACAAAACCTAGAACAACCTACCAAACCTCCTGATCTAATCATAAATTTTCCTGTTATTTTAGATATACTTATTGTTATTTCACGAGATACCTAAATCGTATAACTATAGTAGTATTTCTTTATTTCATGTTAATTTTTACATTAATTATTATTCTAAAGTAGATTGATAGCCTCTTAAGAAGCACTTTGCTTCTTGGATCTAGCATTTGCTAGGCAGTCCACT
Organism: Taxus wallichiana var. yunnanensis; assembly: GCA_018340775.1. Lineage (NCBI taxonomy): Eukaryota > Viridiplantae > Streptophyta > Pinopsida > Cupressales > Taxaceae > Taxus > Taxus wallichiana. The sequence goes on from CM031234.1 coordinate 133,867,412, forward strand.
AACCTATATTATTAATGTTATCTTGTGGTCTTGTTGTTTTTCTTACATGTCATTCCCCTATCCAAAGGGAAGCTCTTCAAAATCAACTTGGATCAAAATTCATTAAAGTGCACATTCAACCTTCGACCTTTGATCTTACAGGTATTCCTCCTAACCTCTTACCTTATCTATTTTACATAAACTATTCGGTGAAAATACTTTAATTACATGTATAAATATCTATATTGTCATTATTGAAGGTGATTAAGTTATACTTCATTAGGAATTAATAAATCGATTCACGATTACACAAATATGGAGATGAAGCCTACGAGTGAACTCTATTATCAAGTCTTCTGTGTGGATTTTATTTTCAGTTTGAAGGTTTTGATCAGATAAAAATTAGTATATGAATTTGATTAAATTGAAAAAACCAAGAAATTAACTAATTAAAATGGATTAATTGATTTTTTTATAAATCCATCATCCATAGCAGAGATAAAATGAATATACATTTCAATTTTGGGTTAAAAATTAGATTGAGGTGCATCTATGAAAATAGAGAATTGATCAGTTTTGGAGAAAATTAAAATATGGAAAGTTCATTAAATTTTATGATCCATGAAAACAATAAAATAAATGCAAATTAAAACTTATGTTTTCAGATCAATTTTTTGTATTAGAGCTGGTTTATCTCTTTATTTTATTTATTTTATTTCAGTGGTTTTGCATTTTTGGGGTTGATCTTTCAGTTGTAGTGTGTAGAATTTTGAAGAATAGGTGTGCAGGAAACCATGGGAAAAATGTCAAACAAGGAAAAGTATGATGAGCTTGAAGCTTACATTTACCATATCCATGAAGAGAACTCTCTCCTGAGATCAATGTATTACTCCTTAGAAGAGGAGAATGTTTGATTGAAATTGGAATTGCAAGCCAAGGATGAGCTTTTGGCAGGATTGCAGAATGGTGAGCATAAAATGGAGATACCATTAACTATAGATGCGAGAAAATTTGTGAGATGAATTCTCTATAAGTATTTCACCACCATATTCCTCTTCCCATCTATATTTAGATTTAGATAAATATGTTTTTTCTAGTTTTTAAAGATACGCTAAAGGCATTAGATCTAAATTGTTAAATAAAATGAGTTTTAACGGAATCATCATTTATAAGAACAACCAAGGAATTGCTAACCCAATACATGTTGAGGATCACCCTTGTTATATAGGTTTGGGTTATTTTAGTGTAGGAGAGGATATTGGAAAGTCATGAAAGCATGCAAAAGGAAGACAAGCTTATGAAAACAAATTGTTTACCCCACTAGCACATCGGGATGGGAATGGTAAGAAAGATCAGCAAAGAGGTAACAAAATTCCACCTCCTGCTTCATATCATAAGAAAAAGCCTAGAAAAAAATTAAGCCTTCTAATGATCCACTCTTTCTATTAAAAAAATATGGCTTTGATATATAAAAATGATGAATTATTTTCCATGCCATTATTATGGAGGATGTAATCATTATGTTTCCTTTTATTGGAAGAGAAAATCATTCTTACAGAAGTATTTTCTAGGTGATCTTAATTTGAAAACCCAATATGGTAGCATTCAAGTGAGAAATGGTAAAAGGTTTACTCATCCCAAAAGAAGGAGAAAAATAGGAACTATTGCACTCATTTTCGTATGAGTGGACATCAGGTTTATAACTGCTGGAAACTTCATCTAGAATCCATCTAGTGTATGGTAAGAAAAATTTAGAATATAAGGTAAAAGAAGTTTTTAAACCATTAGTTAAAATTGAATCAACCTTGGATCTATCCATAGTTAAACCACAAATGAGTCCATTTTATTTTAATATGGAAAATGAAAAATCATGTGAATTGGATAGATTTATATTTGCATAGATGTAATTTTTTTAATAGCATGCAAATTATTTAGAGCATTTTGTGGGTTTCGATGTATGATGAAAGGAAAATTCCCATATTTTTTTTTTTTGCTTTGAAATTGGAAAAATGGTGTCACCTATAAAGAGGATCTGAGGGACAGGTTAAACATACTCAGATTATAATTCTTACGTGTTAAGGATGAAAAATATCATTTTCTATTTTTAGCAGTAGTGTATGTAGATTCAGTGGGCATGGGTATAATGTCTATTTTTGGAAATGCATTTTTATATCTGTTGTTAAATGTCATTGTGCAAATCTGGGACACCTTTTTGGTTTTGTAAGTAATATACAAACTTGTTGTGTCTATACAGGGTAATTACACATACATGACGACCCTTATTTTTAGGGAATTTATTTGTAACTACCCTATGTAGTTACAATTGGTATGTAAATTATTTACAATAAAAATTTGGTGTGCAAGTGTTGCTTAGTGATCATTTGTAGCAGATAATGAATCACCATTGTGGGTAAGCATATAGTTTGTTTCTACCTTTGAAAAGTTTAGTATGTGGGGATATATTTGATGATTCACGTCGATTAAATTTGGATTATAGCTATTTTGGCGTGGATGGTATAATTATTTGCAAGTTTAAAGTTTCACATGGACAATTGACACTAGCCTAATTGAGGAAGTTAAGATGTCTATCATACTTGTCTATTTTGATGGAATTATAATATAAGTAGTCGGCCATATCAAAAAGTATCGGTTGAACACTAGATTTTTGTTGTTGAATGGTAGTTATTATCGATCTATTTTTGTGATGGTATTACGGTGGCATTTGATAGTTCATAGTTGTCGAGTGTTGTAGAGTATTAGTTGGACACTATCTTTCTATTGTTACATGAGTTTTATTATCGATTGATTATTTGTGACTAGTTAATCAACTATTTCTAATTATTTAACCCATAATGTTATTTCGCTTCTGTATGTGATTGTGAAATGCAAGATGAGTTAGCAAATTTTGTGGGTGGAAATATACTTTTTTGAAAAAAACCATTCCCAGTTCCCAGCTGGGAGGATTGATCTAGAGGATATTCTTGTATGTAGAAGTTTCCTAGACCTCCCTAAATCGGGACCAAGCTATAGAGTGTTCCGAGACCTTTCTGATGATATAATTAATATAAGAAACATAATCCAAATAAATAACATATCGCTTGAGATCAAGAATGGTTTGAAAATGGTTCAAAGTGGGTCAGCTGGCGAATCATAGGTTGACACATGGAAGAAGTAAAAAGGGTAAAAGAGTAAAAAAAATTAAAGCTTCTCGTATTCAACACAAAAAAATTAGTGGGCCCCACTATTTTCTAGCTAGGGGCCCTCATCCAGGTTTCACATACCCTTTTAACAAAGGGGTGCCATGGCCTCTGACTCATTATATCATTGTGTTGATATTGCTTATATATGTCACATTATCGCTATACATTCGAATGTGGGATTTTGATATTACTGGGAAATTATATAGTGGTGTAGGATTATACTTATAAGGTTATGGATAGATTTATTTTTCAACTTGGTGAACTATTTTATGGCTTGGTGCGGTGATCAAATCCTCGACCGAGTTGATCAAGTTACATCCTCAATGATCTATCTTAACCCATATGTCTCGACCTTATCTATATTGACCAAGAAAAATTCCACATATATCTCGGTGGATCAACATTCCATCTCGACACCTAATTACTTGGTGTAGTGGATTGATAATGCTAACTCGTTCGGTCCACATTATTTGGTGAGATCACATTTATATGGGATGGATCAACGGATATGCAAGTAGATATACTTTATCTTGGTGGATAAGCAGATTACTCGGTCCACACTTGGGTAGTCTAATAATACAACCACCATATATGTGGCTCCAACACATCTTGGCCCAAAAATTGATGAAGGTTCTATAGTGCGGTAACCATCTAACCCAACACTTTGGACAGTTCAATAGTACACGTAGCCACCTAGTATGTGGTGAGTTCATAGTAGTTCTTGGTGGGTTGTCCTTAGCCTAAATGGGTGGAAAAATTCCAAGGTGTAGCTAAAGCCACGTAAACATAGGCCGGCGGCCTATATTTAAACACCACCCAAACGACCCACGTGTGAGTGTGGGATTTGGTCATCACATAAAACAAAACAGCCCAACTAAAAAGATAGGAGGAAGGAGTCAACCTTGTGACTGGGGATTCAAACCGAGCGCTCCACCAACTCACCAAATGGATTGGAAATTAGTAAAAGCAACTCACTACAATTTAAAAATGAGTTTCACATGATTGTGTGAAGAGTAAATGATGGCGTAGTTGCGAAACCCGAGTTTTGAGGAACTTAGAGGCCGAATTTAGACTTGTGTAAAATTAAACATTGCTCGAATTTTGAGACGGATACACGGATAGTCTTCGCTTTCCACGAAGTTTTGTGGATTTTTGGTGTAGGAATTTTTTGGTCACATTTGCACGGGAATGACACTATGGATAACTTTGTAGAGCCATAATTGTTTTTGGACACTGTCTAATAGGAAATAAGAGTATACAAACTTCTTTTTAAGCTCCAATTATAGGTATAAAGATTTATATCGTCATTATTAAATGTGATTAAGTTGTACTTCATTGGGAATTAATAGATCGATTCATGATTATGTGAATCTGGAGATAGAATCTATGGGTGAACTTTGTTATCAAGTCTTCTGTGTTGATTTTATTTTCAATTTGAAGCTTTTGATCAGATAAAAATTAGTATATGAATTTGATTAAATTGAAAAAGTAAGAAATTAACTGATTAAAATGGATTAATTGAAAAGATCATAAATCCATCATCCACGGTAGATAAAATTAATTCACATTTCAATTTTGGGTTAAAAATCGATTGAAAGGTGCATCTATGAAAATAGAGATTTGATCAATTTTGGAGAAAATTAAAATTCGGAAAGTTGATTAAATTTTATGATTCATGAAAAATAATAAAAGAATTGAAAATTAAAACTTACATTTTTGGATCATAAAGTCTTGAAAATTATTGAAAATTTTAAAATTTAGCTTAAGAAAATACACCCAAGTGTAACGCAATAAGTCATCAATGAATGTTATTATATAGAGAGCTCTAGTAAATGAAGGAGATGGGAAACGTCCAGAAATATCACTATTAACAAGATCCAAAGGACAAGTAGCTCTCCATGATTTTCCTTTTTCAAAAATTTTAGGGTGTTTCACGAGGGGAGAACCCTCACAAATACCCTAGAAAATATGTTCGGCTAGCTCATTGAACATTTTGTTTTTCCTCAATTGTTTAAGGTAACGATAGTTAAGATGGCCAAAACACTCACGCCCTAGTTTGCTAAAATAATCTGTATGAGTGAGCAAGGAAATGGGCATCTAATTAGAAGTAAAGTAGTAAAAGGTATACAACCATAAATGGTCATCCAACTTTCCCTCGGCCAACTGCGGAGTAGGATTTAATCTCACCTATAATCACCGAGTTAGGACCAAATTCTACTCGCATTCCCTCACCAAGGTAAGTGATTTGGTAAACTAATAGGAGATTGGTAGAGAGATTGGAAAAACACCACACTTCATTAAATGTTCCACCATCCATCTCTCGTATATCCACTACCACAAACCGAAACTATAACATCATCACCGATGTGATTTGGGACATATCACATGGTTATATGTTAGCGAATTAACATCTGAATATTCCATGTGGTGCAAGGAACCGAAATCGATAATCCACATCAATGAAGTAGTTTCTATATCTACAAGGAACTTTCCTTTCTTTTCTCATATTTAGAATCCTTTTCTTTGGAAGACTCGGCCTTTGGATCATTATGTTTGATAGACTCGGGAACACTTATTTTATTTTTCTCAAGTAAATGAGTTAAGTGATCGATTTATTTTCTCATACATTTATGCTCTTCATGGCCATACTTCTTGTAATAGGAACACTTACACTTTTCCTTCTTCACTTTAGGATCATAAGTAGAAGCATTCATGTTAGGCTTGGTTTGGGCTTGGTTGGTCTTCCTTTCTGGTTGGTCAATTTTATCTTTCTTCTTTTCATTTTTCTTTTCCTTACCCTTACTTTCCACAAGGGCATGTGACTTAGATTTTAGAGTCCCCATTTGAATGATTTTGTCCTATTATTGAATGAGTTAGGACAAAAAACTATCAAATGAGGGAATTTTCTAGGTACTTCCCAGAATATTTCATAGCGTGGATAGTATAAATGAAGGCGAGTATTCGAGACCTAACCTAGAAAGAATCGACAAGATCAATTGAGAATATTTCTTCTATAGTTTAGATTCCTTTAGAAGAAATCTATTGTGGATAAATTTTGAGAAAAGGCATGTAGGTTTTCAAATTAACTAGGATTTAATCCTAGTAGTTAATTCTCCAACTCATTCACTCTCATGTCATCTTGCTTCCCAAACATATCGTCAAGAAATTTCCAAGATCCATCTGGTTTTGAGGAATTTTTGATGTGGAAGAGAAAGTATGTAGAGACAAACATACAAAGAAGACCCAAGGATTAATTGTAATGTTTAAACCACCTAGATTTTTTGGGTTCATCTTTAGGTTTAGTCTCTACTCCCATGGTGATGTGAAATAACCCTTTACCCATTATTTTCATTATCATTTTTTATCTCAATTCAAAAAATTTGAATGACATGAGAAAAGGAACTAAAAGATAATCCATTGTGAAGAGAGATAAAGAAGGAATACAAAGGGAAAGAGAAAGAAACACAACCACCCAGAATAATATTAACACCCCCAGAATTTGGAACTTTATAGTTTTGTGTGGTCATTACAGTCTGGTGCGAATGTGCATTGTGAAACAATTAGTCACTCACCTTGCAATCAACGTAATAATGAAATAAATTTTCATTGATCATGACAAATTAGCACCATAAGCAAGAATAAATAAATAAAAAAGATAAAGGGAAAATACAGTCTTTTGTGAGAAATAATATCTCATATCGCAGTAGAAATTGCCTACCACAAGACTATGGCGGATGCATTCACTAGTCTCGCAACTAATAACAAGGGCATTGCAATGCAAAACACGAATTGATATAATTCTAAAGGAACTCTAGGATCTAACAAGGGATCTCGAAAGGAAAAAAATGCTAGAAATGAAACTACACACTCCAACACAAGATTAACAAAGTAAAAAATTGCCAATAAAAAATTTAAAAAATCACTTTTAAAAACACCAATTAACCTAATTTAGAGACTAAAAGGTGTCTAAAAAGTGCTATTAAGAACATTAATTAAACAAAAAATTAACTACTAATTTGAAATAAAAGAGCTATTAATAAATTATATGCCTAGTTTAATTAATAAATCCCTTAGATTAAATTAAAATTAACCTTAATTAAATTATTATATCCTATTTTAATTAAGAACCTAACAATTATTTAAACCACCTTTAAAAGGAATTAGATCCTAAATTTGTAATCAATATCTAACTATATATATTAAACACCCTACCACCTTATAAACTAACACCACCTTAGTATTAAATCCCATTATCCACTTTTGAAATCCCCACTTTAATTGTAAAACCACTACATATAATTGGGAAGAAATTTTGAAATGAAGTGGGAGAAATTTTAACAAGGGAACAACTTGGTGGCATGAACCAAAGCTTGATGAGGTAGATGGTTCAGAATGACATAGAACACGGGAATATCCCATGTGGAGAGGAGGAAATTTAGGCGAGGCACTCAATGAGAGGATAAGGCTCGATTGAGCAAGTAACTCTTACACAAGATGGAAACGCACGCAGTGTGAACGAAAGGAAGTGAAACACCCCAATGGATCAACGTAGGGTTGGGTCGAGAATTATGTCACATATCTCAAGGTAGAGCATAGGTGAAGTACATGATTAGAAACACGGAAAACCAACAACCTAAAGGTAAGAAAGACTAACACGTAAAACAAAGAAGCTTGCGCACAAAGAAAATAAACAATGCAATGTGAATACGGAAAAGTAGATGTGAGGGGAGTAAGGAAAGGATTAATCTTGGTGTAAAGAACGTAGAAAAGGGAGAGCTTGAGTCAAAACCAACTCAACCCCTCAATGTAAAAAAATAATGCAACAATGAGCTTAACCATACCAAGTAATGCAATGCAAAAAAACCAATGCAATGAGCTAACTTGATTTAGATCCCAACTCATCAACACAAGTTGAGTGGGGCAGCTCGTTAAATATCTCACCAAAATTTATAGGAGATTTTTCGGGATAAGAAGGAGATGATCCAAAAAAAGGTAAACAAAAATGCAGACCAACGAGAGGGTCCTAATAGGACCAAAACATAGAATTGAGAAAAAAAAACTTTTAATTAAAAATAGATAATTCCATAAGTAATACCTACCTCTAAAACCACTTTTCTACCAAATATAACTAGAATGAGATAAGTTGTGTGGTGAAATTCAAAACCTACACATGCACAAACCCTAAAAATGCACAAACTCCAAACACAAGATGTTTATACCAGTTATAAAGATTCCAATAAAAATGAATGAAAAGTTGCATAAGAAGTGAAAGAAACAAAACCAAAAGTAATTAGGAACAAAAAATACATGATTTCACATTTATTGAACAAGATCTTTAATACCATGTAATATTGTTTTGTGAGGATCAATACAAAACCACATGCACATCGAAGAGGCTACACTCCAGTGGTAATATGATATCTCCAAGTAATAAAAAAGAATTGAATAATAATGCAAAATCATGGATATGGTAAATAAGTATACTCATTCTCATATATCAAAAAGGAGGGTAAATATGGGAGTTTGTGTATAGAAAATCATTCCCTTCAAGAGGGAAAGAGGACTTACAATTATAAATAGGGAATATAACTCTTATGAAATCAATGATGCATATGAAAATGACAGATTCTATGACATAATATGTCATGTGTCATATAACTTGTAATACCTATGATCTCACTAAGTGAGATAAATCACCATGTGATGTGGATGAGACCCCGAGTGATGACGAGTAAATTCACACACACTAACAATTTTTACTTGTATTTTTCAGAAAATTTATATATTTTTCTGTTGAAAAAGTAGAATAAACTCAAATAGATTCGCCCTCTTTTGAGGCATGTGTGAAAACCATGTTTGATCATTTTTCTCAAAATAAATAGCCATATACTATTGAAATATATGTCTAAGAAAATTCGTAAAGTGAGGAAGAGGGGGCCACCTTAGATAACATGTACTTATAAGAGGAAATGTTTTTATGTATGGTGGCAACTATGATGCATAATAAAAATAATGCTAGCAATAGATAATGATAGTATAAACTAAAGAAACCAATAGGAAAAAACATGTAGGAACAAATAATAACAACAACAATGCATCCAATTGTAAACAATGTCATATAAGAGAATACAAAAGGATTTAGGGATTGCAAATATGGGACACCCATAGTATTGTAAGGAAATCAAGGCCTATAGGCCTATAAAAAAGATCAAGAAATAAAAAATAATATATGCATAATGCCACAAACATGGGACACCCACAGTTTCATAATACAAAGAAAGTAGGTAAGCCATAAGGAAGGAAAATAAGAAGGTACTAACACACTTTGAATAAATGAAAACAAGTAATAAAGAACACACACACACAAGAATATATGCAAGAAACAAGAGTGTCAAAACATCATAATATGATGTATTAACAAACATGAGTGAAATAATATACATTTTTGATACATAAGACAAATGTGTGAGTCGTATCATCATGAAAAGTAGCAAGTACACAATGTATATAATTGAGTGTAAATGAGGAATTACAAATGAACTATAATAGAATAATAGCACATATAAAAATGTGGAGGGTTTTTCCAAAACGATGAGAATGTAGAGAAACATGAGTGTTCCTATAGGTGTGTACCAATATATGTGTCCTACATCCATATAAATATACCCACTCAACATATGTGTGTAAATAAATAAATCATGCTCTCTAACATACCAAAGTGATAATAAAAAAACATGTGTAATCTACAGTGATAATAATGCAAGTAAGATGCGTAGGTCATGATTTTGTATTTTTGTACAAATATTTGAATGTTTTTTTACTATCACAATCCATAGATATGTACAAAATATGTGAGTAGATAAATGTATAAACAATGAGAACCTCTTGAGGAGGAAAAGGAGTTGTCATAAAAGATGGAGATTCAGGCCTCAACGATGATGCAAATAGTAGCGAGACTCTTGTAGTAACATATTGCAAAAAGGATTAATGGATGTAACACTAACATCCAAAAAGTGGTGCCAATGTTATGGATTATAGGAATGAGTTTGATTTCCACTAAGACGGTATTGATGATATATGGGGTCATATGTGCACTAGAGGATTGACCTAAAACTTTAAGGGAGTGAGAACAATGAGAAAGCTTGAGTGTTGGGGATGAAATACTATGAGGAGGCCTAGAGTCATTAGATGTAGAGTTTTCCACCAAAGGCCTATTAGAAGATATAAGAGTATCAATACCTGGGAGATCAAGTGTATGTAAAAAAGGGCCCGGAGAATTTATAAAATTAGGACTAGCATGTAGGAGTATTAGGGAGTTGATTACAAATCTTAAAAATACATTACAATATGAATATTAACTTAGATTCACAACTTAGATCACAATGAAATAATTTACATACACCAATTAACCTAGAATGCAATCGAAATATTCAAATGGATGTATGAAGGAAATTAATTAATTTCTAATGATTTCTAGAGAGATATGGAACTATGCAATAGTGAAATTGGGATATATAAATCTAGATAACCTTCATGGCTGGAACTATAATTTCAAATTATTTTCGGTCAGTACCATACCATTAGTTTATGACCATATCATATGGTTTATAACATTTTGTTTGGTATTGGAACTACTCTTAATCATCCTCTATAACTTTCTTCCTTTCTCATCTTCATTGATTTGTTTGTATCTATCAAAACCTAGTTGTCGCACATACAATGAGGCTCACTAAATGTATTGAACATCATCTCAAACCATATCCATCGATTAAGAGTCCTATAAAAAACATTAGAATGGTTATGGGAATCCCCATGCACCACCAACATTGGCACTATTCCAAAGAGGCCTCAAAACATATGTTGTTCTCCACATAGCATGAGATATTTGGATAGATAAATTCGATTTGGGATTTTATTTTACCATGATTTCTTTGATTTGAATCTTGCTAAAACACTTGTACATAGGATGTTTGTATGATTTTAGATGAGATATATGACTACCTTGACCTGGTTTTTAGCTTTATACCTAATGTGGGTACTACCCTAATGACTGTAGATGTGAAATTATTATATTTAGGGATATTTGGATGCCTTTTGTAAGTGTATGAAGTGAGTTCTCTATGCATTTCCTTAGGAGTTCTAAGTTAGAAAATGAGGTAGTGTTTACTTGATTATATAGGGTTATGTAGATGATTTATCTAAGAAAGGCTGACCCAGATGAAGTATAAGACCCAATGAAATATGTCAATTTGAAAGTGCATTTGGAAGACATGTCCAAGACTGTATAACTCCAAGATTTTACAAGTAGGTTAGGACCGCATGTATGGTCTTGACTGGGAGTAAGGAATGTGCCAAATGAATTTTGGAGTTGGTAAACTAACGTCTCTCTATTGATTTTGTGCAATGTATTCTCACAATGCGTTGACATGTCGGTCACGCAAGGATAAATAATCTAAACAATGTACCTTGAAAAGTTCAAATAGGGAATGGAAAAGTTGTATTTATCATAACAAGAGTGTATATTCAAATCAAGGATTGTAAACGTGAAAATTAAAAATTTAAGTGTCTACACTTGGTATTTATTTTTCTTCCCATCTTGTACAATAACGTATGGCTATCAAAATTAACTAATGATATTAATAAGAATTAGGATTCCCTCAATAACTTGTTGTAGGAAAACATGACACTAATGGCATTTCCTCACATGGTTATGAGCATCCTTGAAAATAGTATGCAAATAATATCCAACTCTAAGTATAGAATGAAAAGTAGCATCCCTTAAAGAATGACTAATCCTAAGATTCTTATGGAAATTACACATGATATGATTCACCTCCGATTTAGAAACATAAGTGACATAAATTTCATCGTAAATAGTTTTGTAAAGAAATCCCTTTTTAGCACATAATGCATTACCTTGAGCCTCATAGATATTTTATGTAACATATTTAATTCAGGAGGACACAAACCATAAATTATTAAATAAATAATATGATCATACCATGTGTCTAAAGTCTATATGTATTGGTCCACTTAAAAGGAAGTGATACTTGAATCTATCTAATATAAACTTCACCAAGTATTTCCTTTAACTATCTCTATTTTCTCAATTAATAAATCAAACTCTTGCGATTTGGAAATCTATTTCCCTCTTCGTTCTCCTAAGTCATTTTTACTAAACATTTTTTTAACCATCAAATTAAGTACTATGGTATGTACTTTGTTACTCAATATGTAATGTCTAAAAATTTTAATTAATTTGACCAAATCATATACTTCTTTATACATAATTGAGTATTTCCATTCAACATATTTTAGATTTTTCCTCATAAATGTAATGATATTATCAACTAAATTATTTCTTTATGTCACAACTATTGTAATTATATGGTACGATGCAAAATAAATAAATATTTAAAATGTTATCTAAAATTTAGAATTATCAACATATGAGCTTGCATAATCATTATTTGAATGTATTGAAATGTTTCCTTAGAAGAAGGATACCATTCCACCTTTTCATTATCTTTTAATATTGTATTCAAATGATTAAAAATCTCAACAAAACATGAATTTTCTAATAAAATAAATCTTACAAAAAAATTATTTTACTTCTTTCTTTTTTTTAGTAAAGGAATTTGATAAAAAAAATCTTGAGATTTATTGGGGTAAAAAATTATACCTTATTTTATGACTACATTTCCCAACAACTTACCTTTATTCACTATAAATATACCCTATTTAGATTAAGGTAAATACCAAATTATATGCACCTTTTCAAAATCCTTTGTAGTCTTTGTTTACCCCTAACTTCTCTTCAAACCCTAAGCACATCGGCATATCACCCAACCTGAATGGGAGCTCACCCTAGGAATGCACAGTGCCAAGCCCTCCTTTATATGAGCTTCATGATAATTTTCTCCATTAATGAAAAGGTCATTGTACATATAAAAACTAGTTACATTCATTCTTACGATTCATATCAAGAACTAGATCTAGGTTCAGGCACACCACATATGGAAGTAAACATGATCACATTATAGAAATATAATAGATAAACCCTAAATAGTATCAAGAACACAAAGGTTCAAATTCATAGACAATAAATAAAACACATACATCAAGACCCATAACACAGATGTTTAGAACCACTCCATTGTATTAATTCATCAACATATAAAGTAGCCAAATACATTAAGGTTTCCATGAATAGAGATAATACAACAACAAATTCTTAGCATGCTCTCTACAGTAACTTCATTACAGGGCTTACAATCACCTCCTACACTCTCCACTCATACCCTCTCTCATTCAAACCCATCCTCTATCTTTCTACTCTACTCACACCCCCTTATGCCTTTTCCCATCCATCATTACAAGGGAAGGGCCCGTAGGAATCCTCCATAACCACCTAAACATCATTACTCATGAACATGCCAAATGTCATCTTTCCTTTCCCCAATCGAGTATCCTTAGCATGTAGGTGTTATCTATCTGTAACTAACTCCACCTTTTCATCCCCTAATCCTTTCATGATAACCGTAATGATACCCAGGAATATTCATTCCTTGAGCTGCAAGGCTTCATAGCTTAACCTTATCTAAACCAAATTTGGTCACCTTTCCACATGCTCTCCAAACGTGACTTTGATCAAGGCTCAAAATTGACTAAGTCCTGAACCTTTCCTTCCTGGGTGCATACCTTTGTGCATCACCAAAATTTACCTCCATGCGTGCCCTTGCGCCCTATTCCTATGCACCATAACCCTTCACACCTTAGGTACTTGGTTATTTTAGGGGCCCAACATCACCTTACATTAATGTGATTTCGCCCACGTAAATACTTCATTCTTCTGAAAAAAACTTCAATGACCCAAAAATATGCTAAGGAAAAAATGTTGCATGGTTCAACCATTAAGCAACTAACTGGAGGAGTTCAGGGAACTCCATGTCTATTTCATCCTTTAGCTTCCCCCATGCCTTCAATTCTACTAAATCCTTTCCTAGCGCCTCTCCTATAATGTTGGGCACTTGGTCTGGAGTGACTTCCTCCACTTTCCCCTTGAGCTCATTTATGGATACCAATATCTCGTGCAGAGATACCTTCAAACTTATCCATCTACCCAGTGATGGAGTCCCGAGTTTTCCAATCCTGAAATCCACTTTCTCATGCTTTGTTTTTATTTTATCCTTCTGTGCAGTAGTGTCAACAATTAACTACACATGCTCAGACTTGTTGGTAGGGATTTTCTCCTGTAATGTCTTGAGAGCGGCCTCTTCCTCAGATACCCACACATCGATTATGGGCTTGCACTTTCTGTAGCTTTCGAAACCCATTTTTGTCAAGATGTCTACCTCCTTGAGTTGAGTAAGTAAATCCTCCAACTCAGTGATCCGGGATTCAACAATGAATTTGTTCTCTTCCTTCTCCTTGGCAAGTTCTATGGCTTTCATCCCCTTTTCATCATTGGTATTGGTCACCATCATCCCCACCAAGTCTTCTAAATATTCCATCTAGTCACCGTAATCTATCTTGGCCTGGCTCACCAGACCGCATATTGTCTCAAAATTCCTTTAACGAGGGCACAAACTCAATCATAGGCCTCCTTGGTTCGTGCCTTCTTCACCCTTTAGTCCTTGGCATAATATCTCTATCTCCTTTTATTTTTCCTTCTTCACCATGACCAAGGTTCAAATGGTGGCCCCTACATCCAAGTTGTATCACACCACCTCCAAGGACATCTTCTATAGAGTGTTTCAAGCTTTCTTCTATGAGGTGGCTAGGATCCACCACTTGGTATGTCTCTCCTCCCTTCTTCTTCAAGTGAATGGTCTCGATCGCGTGATCACTGACCTCAAATTCTAGCTCTTCTACATGGTAGTGCAGGTTCCAACTTATCATCTTCCTTGTTCTGGGCATGCCCCTTCTTGATCCAAGATATCCCATACATGTATTTTTTTGGGGGAAGGGTGGCCTAAAACCTCATGCACAATACCTTCATGGGGTCATCCAAAAATTCCATATGGGGGACACGAGTGTCCAATTTTTCCTTGTCGCCTTGCACTTTGAACGCCACTTCTTCGATCTAGGAGTCAACCCCTTATCCTCCTTTATGGCAAAGAGTCTCCCTTACTTTCTTCCTCTAAATTGGTCACCATGTAGGAAAATACTCTCATGTTAGGTTCTTCTCAGTTTCTTCCACATAGTGAGCCTTCTCCTTTGTATGCACATCAACTACTACCTTTGTGTCTACCTCAGTTCTTCTCTTATCTTCCACTTCGAGCTCAGCCTCAAGTTCCTCCTTGAAGGTCATGTTATCTTCCTTCGAGCCTGTTTTTGTTTCCAAACTAGAAACCTCATGCACCTTGTGTTTCTTCCATTCTGGCTCCTCTCCTTCAGGTAAATCTCCTCCCTTTCATCCTGCTTTAGTGTCCTCAACACTTCCTAACTGTGAAGAACTTTTTCCCCACTACTACCTCTGCACGTATAGTAGTTCCGCTTAGGAGGTGTCCAACTTATCCTCACTTTCTTCTTCTCCCACTACTACCTCCTCGTCTTCCTAAACCACTTTCATAGGTGGGATCGGTGCTTCTCATGGCTTGGGGAAGGGGGTGTCTCTAACATCCATCTGAACTCCTCCTTGTGTCTTGGGATGGAGCTACACGAACACCCTATGGATGTATCCCTTGATGGTAACATTGATCTGTGGGTGTAGATCTAAGAATTTAGGCTCTAGGGTCTCCACATATGTTGGTCTCGAGTTGTATATATAGATTACACATAGGGTGTGAACATCCATTTCCACATTATTTGCATCAAAGTTTAATAGTTATGCACCTTTCAACCGATTGATGGCACACTTCAGGTATTTAGTGGTGAATGTAAAAGGAATTTGCACCATGGCCCTTTCTCTCCTTTGGCCATCACAAATTGTGTTAGACTAAAATGTTGCATGACTGCAAACTGAATTTGGTCCCCAATGATCTTTGGAAGCTCATTTGGGATGTGTTACTAATTTTCAAAAGCTACGCGTAATATCTCATACTATTTGTTGATCCACACCTTGTACGCATTATATACTCCTATCACAAGTGAATTGTTTGAACTGTATTGTAAGAGACGGGTGCGCAAATGGTTAAACCCACATGTTATCATCTAGTCCATCTGGGACACCAAGTTCCTAGAATACAATTATTAATAGAATGGAACCTCAAGTTATCTTTTCTCACAGGTTGTTCTTCACTCGCGCCTCCTCGAAGATACTATTTGTGATAAACTATGCAAAATTGTAATGTGCTCACTTAGACACCCTGTATGCAATGTAAAAGAACCTCTTTTTTATTTTCATCCACCTCTTAGATGTGCCCAACTTGCAACTAATGATTTGGGAAGTGACTCTCAATTCTAGGTCCGGTAGATCTGCAATGACTTGTGCCCTTCCCCCCTTCTCATAGTTTAATTGCTTGGCTACCTCTTTTACCTTCGCAATGACACTTAAAACAAGTTTCATGTCTTCACCTTTATTTTATAGATCCATTACGCTATGGATTAAATTTCCTGTGAGTCTCATCCTTCTCCTCGAAAGTAGAAAAATTCTTCATGCACTCGTGACATCAACCATCTGAACAATGATGTGGGTTTAGCAAAAATGACAGCTCCCAAAGTCGTAAGACCCTAGTTTTTAGTAACTCCCTCTTCATTGAATCATCTACCCTAGGGTTTCCTTGTTCATCTAACCTTGGTAGTTCCTTTTAGAGATCCACCTACATTAAATCATCATATTTGGTGGTTTTGTGGTTGAACTCACTGATTTTTCATTTGTACAACTTTGAGCTCCACTTCCCTACCTTAATAACCCCTGGGGATACCGCATTTCGAATAGACTTCTACATGTTATTACTTTTCTACCGTTGGTCTCTTTGTAAAATATTTTTAGGTACCATATCCTTTTTCTATCATTCTTTCTTGCCCTAGGTGCTTCCAACATTTCCTTTTTCTACCCTAACTTGATGACCTCTACACTTCTCTCTCACGCAACACCCTCCTACTTTGTTATCTTCTTCCCTGCTTGTTATACTACAAAATCATGCCATAGCTCACACAATATTATTGGTACATGATAAAACCTCTCTCTTCTTCACAAAACCCTTGTCACACTTCAATTCGGGAGCACAAAAATTTGCTAAGGCAAAGTATTTGAAATGACTACCTTTACCCTCTATTTATACTTTTTCAACACCTTAAAGTTCCTCCGACCATGTGTCTTAACTTATCTTTTTAATAAAGTAATTTATTTCACTTAAATCAACTTTTGTGACTCGATTTGTGCATCACATTTATAACCTTTCGACATTCCAATACTACTTTCGCCACATATCTCCTTCACATGCATCATTGTGTCGAAGCACATAACCTCTCCATTATTCACCAAGTAGTTCCTCATGGTGTCACCTTCCTCTTGTTATATTGTGCGATCATTGTTTCTCTTTTGCGTGGTCTTTAAAATTTTCTCAACACACCTTTATAACTACATGAATTTAAACACTATACCACTCATTCTTCTACCTTTACGCTAACAGTCCATCTTCTCAAAGAATTTTTCAACCATATCCAAACATATTTGTCAATCCTTCCACCCCACACTAAATGTATGTGTGGTCCTCTACATATGTAATCAATTACAATTTAATTAGCTATTGGCACACCAACATGCAACACAACACTAAACAGAGAAGAAAAAGAAAAATGATGACAAAAGGAAACACATAAAAGGGAAATGTGTTAAGGGAAACCTAATCTAACTGGAAATACTACCTTATTTACAAACACACAGAAGCCTTATTTATAGTAGGGCTTCAGCCTACTCCCATTGAAATAACCTAGCAACCATGTCCCATCCAACGCTTGTAATTGACATGCACCTAAATCCAGATGAAGGATATAATATATGGCCCCAACCAATGGACTTTGAGCTTCCCAAGATGGCGTAGAAACTTAGAATCATAAAGTAAAACCATCTTCCCAACCTAAAATTTCTTATTCTTAATGTGACGATCATTTCATGCATTTTTCAAGCCTCCTCGATCCTGTGAATCTATCTAGTAAGGGATATTATTTTATCCAATCGTATTAACTTGTCAATGTGCTCTTGTAACACTTGTTTGTCAACTAATCCTTCTCGCATGCACAATAGGTAGAGAGGGTATCATGAACTCTATGGGTAAAACAACTTTGGCGCAAAACACAAATTGAAATGGTGTGGCTTTGTTTAATATTTTATAAGTTGTTATATATGCCCATAGCACGGCTGAGACTTTTTCATCCCAGTCTTGTCTCCGAACATCATAAATCTTGGTCAACAAGTGACTCAATATATTATTAAATTCTTTATTAGCTATATTAGTTTGAGGGTGATAAGGTGTAGTCTTTTGATGAGCCACCATGAACTCTACCAATAAAATTCTGATGGTTGCATTAAACAATGAATACCCTGATCACTAGTCAAACTCAGAGGGCACCCATACATGCTGATTATATTTTCCCACAAGAATATTGTTGTTCTAGCCATCATGTAATCCCTTGTAGGCACTACCTCCTCCCACCGTGTTAGATAATTAGTGCAAGTAATGATGTACCATGAACTTGTCCTTCACATGGCAGGTGAAATAGGGCCTAAAAATTCAATTGCCCATTTCTCAAATGGTTATGTGCTAGCTATTTTTTTGAATGACATTTCATCCTTTTTTCCTATCTTACTAAGGCACTGAAAATGATCACAATCCTTGCAATACTCAATAAAATCCTGGTAAAGGGTTTCCCACCAAAGACCTACCAATAAAATATTTCGTGTGGTGGCATTTCCTACATAATTCCATCCTACAATTCCACCATGTTATTCCTCCATGATTGCAGCATGCTCATATTCTAGTACACATCGAACAAGACCTCATCTTGACCTAGCTTGTAAAGGTCTCCTCTAATTAACATGTAGGTTTCGACGCATATAGCTAATTGTTTCCTCTCTAAGGCCTTCATCCCCTCTGGCACCACATCCGTTTTGAGAAACAAAAAAATATATTCTAACTCAGAGGGTGTGAGCTACAATCGAATAGTTGTTCATCTGGCATTGTATTCTCAATGCTCTTTGCATCCTCCCCTAAGTCAATCCTTGATAAATGGTTAGGCCCCAAATTACTCTTACCCAGTTTTACAACAACCATAAAATCAAACTTCTGAAACAATAGGACCCATCCGCATATGCACCCCGACAAGATGATATTTTTCACCAAGTACTTTAATGCCATGTGGTCTCGTATAA
This sequence comes from Taxus wallichiana var. yunnanensis, assembly GCA_018340775.1. Lineage (NCBI taxonomy): Eukaryota > Viridiplantae > Streptophyta > Pinopsida > Cupressales > Taxaceae > Taxus > Taxus wallichiana. Next base: position 133,886,909 of record CM031234.1, read on the forward strand.
AGATAAAAGGCGTCACTAGAACATACTTCCTAAATTTGTGCAACATGTAGATCATCAATAATGTCACGTTCTTCATGGTAGTATAATTATATTCTACTAAGGTTAGCTTCCTACTATAAAATCACAAGGGATGGTCTACAATTCCCTCTTTAGGTTGTTCTAAGACTACTCCAATTGCCATCCCGAATGCATCAACATACACATGAAAATTTTTATCCTAAGATGGAAAGCATAATATGGGTGCAGTAATGAGTCTATTATTCAGTGTGTCAAAATCCATTTTTACGCCTCTTCCCAATGGAACATACTCTTGTGTTTTAGAAACTCCTCTAATGACGTGACAATCTTGGCATACCCCTTAATAAAATTCTGGTATACCCCCTATGCCTAAGGAATTCACATACCGCACTCTGGTTGGCAAGCTCCCCCAAACCCACAATAATGACAAGTTTGGCAGATCCACTAGTAAGCCTTCTTTACGTACAATATGTCCCAACAAGGTGCCAAATGGAGTAGTGAAGACACATTTCTTAATATTTAGGGATATACTTAATCGCATGAATCTCTTGAACATCAACCTCGGATTGTCACAATGATCCTTCACTAATCCATAAATTGTCCAATCATCTAGGTGGAATTTATAAAACTTATGGATGAAGTCCTGAAATGCCTGAACCACAATGTGTGGAAACATAGTAAGGCATGTTCTTCATCCATTCAGTGGTGAAAGTTTTCTTTTCTTGGTCCTCTTTTGTAATTCTAACCTGATGATATCCTAGGAATCCATTTATAAAAGAATAGATCTCATGCCCGGCTACTCCTTCTAGGATCTCCTTAGTGAATGGGGTTGGAAAAGGATCAATGACACACACCACATTAAAATCCCTATAATCAACACAAATCCTTATCCTCCCATCCTTTTTAATGTTGATGACCATCAGACTTATCCACTCTAATTCCTTAACAACCTTAATGATGCCTGATGTGATCATCTTGTCAATATCCTCCTTGACTTTGACACATAGATTCAAATTCATTCGGTAAGGTCTCTTCTAAATTAGGCAAGTGCCCTCCTTTAGTTTTATCTCGCATCTCTCCTAAATAGTGGTGAAATCCCTTGATTTCATGGTACCTCCACAAGAATAAATCCTAGATTTCATGTAATGGATCAATAATATTTGAAACCTCCCTTTCGACCAAGTAATCCCCAATAATTACTTCCTTGGGTTCCACCTCCGAGACAATATTAACCTTCTATATTTTTAGGGGTTCATCGTAAGCACGTGCTTGCTCATTAGCGTTATCCATAATCTTACATGTACCTATAGTATGGTTAACATCTAAGTTCTCTACATCTTCACCATCTATCATGTATACCATCTTTCCTTTCTCCTTTTCCATGTAGGTGTGCTCAAGTTGTACCTCCTTTGATTCTTCCTCATCAAAGTGTGCCTCCAAACTAGGTTCACCCAACAACTCTAATACTTTTTCCTCCACCATGGAACTATCTCCCATAGTTAGGTGCTTAACAACCTACATTTCCTTATTCACCAATGGATTAGTACTTTGATACTCAAAAGTTTAAATAAGATAAGTCATCAAATCCCTGCAAGTTTCATGTTTGATGGTGCCACTCTAAATGAATTTATCACATGTGTGTGTAACCTTGTAAGGTGGAGTAAATATTATGCACCCATAGTGATGGATGTGAGGATTCTACACCTTCCATCAAGGCCTTATCACATGCCTAGACGTGATAGTCTTGTATAGAAGTAGGTGCATTGCTTTGAAGAAACCTAATATAAAACACAATTCTCACCTTGCATCATTCTATAAGGTTATCTCGATGGGTCACCCATCAACATTCTGTGGTCTCGTTTAAATTATAGCTAAGCATACTTCTCATTTTGATCTCAAATCTCCACTGGGTCTCCATTCCTCATAGGAAAACATCAGGGTTGCCTCCCCCAGTGTAACTTGGAAAGCTGTTTTCCTCCTAAGTGCCCGACCGAGTGCCCTTTTTTACTCTCGTCACATGACACACTTGTTGTATCACTTATAGATTGAGTGTCTTCCTTTGAATAACTCCTTCCTTTTTGGTTTCACAACCTCGGGGTCCTTGATAGTGTGCACATAGATTTTGTCTTAGTCTTCTTCTCCCAAGGGCTCGGTATAGGGTGTTGACTTCCCATCTATTAGAAGAATAATGAAATTTTTCTCCTTGTTATCAAAACTTATCTATCCATTATTGAAACATAAGTCAACATTGTTCTCATATCACTATGGGTACCCAAGTAACACTTGGAAATTTCTCCACCTCAACAAGCACCAAGACTTCAAAGTCTCCAGTTAATTTCACCCCTTGGATAGTTATAGCGAGAATCCTTTAAAACACCGATGGACACCACCTTTGTCTTATTAGCCATATACAACACATTTGAAGATGGTTTTAATGGAGGTCTTCCCATTTGATTCCATGTGTCCAAGGTGAGCACATTAACTTCCACACCTATGTTAATCAGAATATTACTTAGGATCCATCCATCAACAACTGTTAGGAGAGTGGCTGAGATAAAAAATACCAAACGCTAAAGGAGAGAGCAAGATGCAGGTCTTACATGCTGATCTACCCTTTACTTCCACTATTGATCAGCACACTTTACACTCACCATCCTAGCGTCATTATCCTTCTGCTACTTTTGGCTCATATACTCATATAACTACAAACACTCTTCATACTTGTGCTTCTTCCCACACTAAGAGAACTACAAAAAATCAGGACACTCATGTTTGTAATGTTATGTAGATCCATAATTATAATAGGTTCCATGAGGAAATCCACTTCTTCCTCCATCGTGATTTCCATGTCCTCAAAATCCACCCCAAAAGCCTCTTCCATGACCTCCTCCATCTGTGAACCCTTCATAATGATGACCATCATCCTTGGAAATACTGAAAATGTTGGTCTAGCGAACACCAAGTGTCGGTGGCATCATGTATCTGGTCTATCAATATATAATGCTTAGTGTCATGAGTAGTAGAGGTGTAAATTTTGTAATAGCATGACACATTCTTATGGATCACATGTTGTAGCAATGAGCATCTACTTGAATCATGATCTCTATGGAAAATATCATAGTCCACAGATATAGTGTGAACTGGCCTTCATAGGAAATTGTCCTTTGTATGACCCTCTACTTCACAACCCATACACCATAACCTACTACGAGTATCATGAGCGAGTTTGCAGAAAATTTCTCTAGCTGCTTTTCCATTGTAGAAATTTGGGATTCTAGGAATGAACTAGCTCCTATATCACCACTTCCTACTTCCTCAACACACAAGGAAGTCTCTAAAGCCTTGTACGAATCTATGAAAGTGCCCTCCGAATGGTGTGATCAGTCCTCCAATGAACCACTGAGCATGTTGCGAAGGGTGAATGTCATAAGACAACTTGGATAGGAGAGTCTTGAAATGTGCATCATACTCCCGCACACTCTCTGTCATTCCTTTTTGAATCTCCTTCAACACACTGATGATTTTCTACTCAAACTCGAGTATGCGAAAATCCACCAAAAAGGAATTACACAATGCAATGTTATCCACTATTTTTCGGTGTGGATCATACTTCCTATACCAGCTATGTGTGCACCCTTGCAACGTGGTTGCAAAATGATTGGCCTTCCATTTTGGGGTAGTGATTCCTTTGAGAACCATAGTAAATCATACTTTTGTACATGTTTGGTGGCATCCTCAATGCCCTTGTAATCAAGTAAGTGGAGCTACATCTCATAAAAATGTATTAATGGTGTTGTGGACCTTTTCTGCTAGATCCAAGACCTTGATTCCCTCTGGTGTTTCCTCCACCACCAAACCCACTAGATCCACTAGCACATATCCCTCTAGATCCACCTAATCCTCCTCCCATAGTAGGTAAGGTCCCCAAGCAGATTACTCACTACAAACCCACCGTTGTGCTAAACTTCACACTGATAGTTTGTGATTCTAAACCACTCCTAAATGTGTTTCCGCGCCACTTCTAGACATGATACTCAAACCTTGTGAACCCACACCTTTCCCAAATTTCATACCAGATAGGATACCTCTGAATATAGGAAATTATTGTGTATCCATAGATGTACCAAATTAAAAATTATACCTCCTAGGTGTCGCTCGACTACCAATACCGATACCAACTAGATTATCAAAACTTATCTCAAGAACTAGAAAACTAAGTGCAAGGTTCTAGTTTCCATGTGGGTTAAGATGTGTGCCTACAACTCTTCTCCTTTCTTCATATGACCAGATGAGGGGTTTCTCTTCCGTGCTTTCCAAGATAAGGTAGCTTAAACTACTCAGGTTCCATGTCCTCCGTGCGAGCCTCAAATCCTTCCCACAACATCTACCTCCATAAATCCATCACTCCTACAGCTTCGCATTTTCTTTCCAACTCCCTCTCCCAAGCTTCATTATACTTGAGCCACCTCTCCTCTCTCTCCATTTTGACTATAAGGTCCACCATCCTCTACCACACTAGCTTACATGCCCCACACCTAGCAAGAGTTTAGCCAGCCATGGGGAAGGCTTCCAAACTCAAATTAATGATCAAGATCTTGATGGCTAATGGAAAAGCACACAAGAAATATCCTTTGGGTTCTCATAAGAACTCAAACTCAGCAACCTTTGGACAAGAATAAGTTGAGATTGTGTACTCCAATGTGTAACTAGTCAACACACCTCTCCACCGTGATCAACAACATGAGTCCAGGTTAGATCAACATCTTGTAACTACTGATATTCCTCCTAGGTCCAAACATGAGGTATATAGTACCAACTTGTCCTTGATGCATATGTTGAGAGCCATTCATACAACTCTACTAGGAAATAGAAGAAGAATGTCTCATAGAGTTCGTGATACAGGTTCTCCTCCACCCATTTTTGTGCATCAAACTCAAATCCAATACTGAAAATATGAGAAAAATCATCCTTCATGATTTTAAGCTAGGTATCGAGGATGTCCAAGGTTAGACACTCCGTCAACACACATCATTCTCGAACAACATCAAAATAGGTCTCAGTAACAAAACCAAAATGTAGTTTGTCTTTAACCCTAACTTATCTTCAAATCCTAATCACGTCGTCATATCACCTAGCTTGAGTGGGATCTCACCCAAGGCACTCGTAGGTTCCAATCCCCTCCTTTATACGATCTTCATGAGAATTTTATCCATTAATGAAAAGGTTTTTCATAGATAGAAACTAGTTACATTCATTCTTAAAATTCAGATCAAGAACTAGATCTAGGTTTGGGCGCACCACATATGGAAGTAAACATGATCACATTACAACAATATCATAGATAAACCCTAAACAGTATCAAGAACACAAAGTTTTGAATTCATAGACAATAAAGAAAACACATACATCAAGACCCATAACATAGATGTTCAGAACCACTCCATTGTATTAATTCATCAACATACAATAGCCAAATACATTAAGGTATCCATGAATAGAGATAATACAACAATAGATTCTTAGCATGCTCTCTATAATAACTTCATTATAGGGATTACAATCACCTCCTACACTCTCCACTCATCCTCTCTCTCATTCGAATGCATCCTCTCTCATTTTAATCTACTCACACCCCCCTTATGCCTTTTCCCATCCATCATTACAAGGGAAGGGCCTGTAGGAATCCTCCATAACCGCCTAAACATCATTACTCATGAACATACCAAATGTCATCTTTCCTTTCCCTAATCGAGTATCCTCAGCATGCAGTGTCAACTATCTATAACTAACTCCACCTTTTCAGCCCATGATACGTTCATGATAACCATAATGATACCCAATAATATTCATTCCTTGAGCTACAAGGCTTCATATCTTAACCTCATCCAAACTGAATCTGGTCACTTTTCCACGTGCTCTGCAAACACAACTTTGATCAAGGCTTAAAAGTGAATAAGTATTGAAATTTTCCTTCTTGGGTGTGAGGCTTCATGCATCACCAAAATTTACCTTTACACATGCCCTCGCGCTCTGTTCCTAGTTGCCAAAACCCTTCACACCTCGGGTACTTGTTCATTTTAGGGGTCCAACTTCTTTTCCAAGTGTTGTGTATAGTGATATCTATTTTTAGAAAACATGGTTAAGTCATCCATATATATATAATATATTTTGCAATAAAAGCTTGGAAATCCTCATCCATTTCTCTCTAAAAAGTAGCTCCAACGTTTATTAGACCAAAGGGCATTCTCTTGTAAGTAAAATTTCCACACTTTTTGGTGAAGGTTGTTTTTAGTCTATCTCTCTCATCTACAAAAATTTGATTATAACATGAGAATCCATCCAAAAATGCATCATCTTAGAGACACTATCTCAAATAATTCATCTAAGGAAGGGAGAGGAAATTTAGCTTTTTGATTATTTATTCAAGTTTGTAAAATCAACAAACAATTAACAATCTAATTTACCTATTTTTCTTCCTAACTCAAACCAAGTTTTATACCTATGTTGAATGTCTAATTGGGAAAATAATTTGAGCAGATAAAATATTTTAAACTTATTTATAGATGGTTTGTCTTAGGGATGGGGTTAATTGGTCTTTGCCTAGACATAAAGGGTTTGTAATTTTCCTTAAAAGGAATGTTATTGGTCATAATTCTGGGATAAAAATCTCCACATCTTCATAAAAACATGTTATAAAATATTTCTATTCTATCAATAAATATTTATAATTCTATTTCTATTTAAATGTAAAGACCTTACCATTGATAATATTTTGGGGATGGCTAATTGTACCTAAGTTAAGAGTGACGGTTTCTTGAGACCTAGAATGTTGTACTTTATGATTTTCAAGAGGAATTTTTAATGAAAATATATTTCAGGATAATATTAATTTATAAATATTTTTGTCTTTTTGATTTAAAATTCCATCATCATCCCATGTGGGATGATCCTCCTTAACTTACCCAAAATCAGCATCCCAATTTTTCTCATATATGATATGTGATTCAAAAACATTTAGATTTGTTAGAAAATGCAAAATTTATTTGTTAGTAATAAAAATTAAATTTTTCTACATTATTTGGTATTAATGGAAAATAAGAAATTTTAAATGATTAATTCTCCCATTGAGATCTTTTAAATGGTTTTAGTGTTGCATTTCTAGTAACTTAAAATCTATTGTCTTTTTTGATCTCTAGGAATACAAACAATGTTAAAGGAATCAAATGATTCAATTGAGTACCATACCTTATGCTTGTATTTCCTAAGATAGAATAAATTACATTAAAATTTTATTTTGACTTGATTCACTATCAAATAAGAATATCCATAAATAGTCAGATTTCTAACACCATATTTCAATGCAAACAACAGCCCCAAAATTAGAACTTCATATTCTACCATTTTGTTTGTATAAGGGAGCTCAAAATGGTATGGAACATGATGTTTTTACCTGTAGTATTTGAAAAATAAAATCCAAATCATGAACCATGTCTTGAATTTGCAACATCCAAACATCATTTGAATTATCTTGTAGATCAACCACTTGTTTGTGAGAGTCTTTTATCGTTAAAGCATACATGCTTATGTCTAAAGTAGCTAGGTTAATACTCGCATTTTTGCTTATATTTAGTGATCATGTTCTTCATTTGAGGATATTTATCAAATTTTATTTGATTATTTAAATCTCTCTATGGTAATAAAACATGAGAAAATGTATCTCTCTATGGTAATATATCCATTTAAGATATAGCCCAATATCTATTGAGAAACATACCATAAGCCTCAAGTATATCTATAACTTGAATTTCCATAAAATTTTGAACTCTTAGCTATAAATCTAATTGCATATATGCATTAAGTAGTTATCCTAACACATTTATCTCATATTTTTCTAGTTGTCCCACTCTTATCAGATTTGATGGGTGTCAATCCCTAATCTCTATATATCCATACATACACAAAATTAGATGAATTTAATGCTTATTTCACTAAATTGAGACATATTCCAGTGAATTGAGACTCCAATATTTCAAATATTGGAAGAAATCCATCTCTATTTTTGCGTATATTGGATTCCATTTTTGGCTATACTAGATTCCATTAGTAGCAATATCAGATTCCATTAATAGCAATATTGGATTCCAATATTGTCAATATTGGACTTATTTGAGTTCCATTTTCTCTATTATTGGATTCCAATTTTGCTATTATTGGATTCCAATTTCCCTATTATTGGACTCCAATTTCGCTATTTCTGGATTCCAATAACACTATTATTAGATTCCACTTTCGCCACATAAACCAGATGGCCACCCACTTACATAAGCCAAGCATCTGCTAACTTACATAAGCCAAGCAACCGCTAACTTATATAATCCAAGTGGCCGCTAACTTCAAGATAGTGCGTAAGTGATTATTGTCATTTATGCCACATATCAATCTTAATATCATTATACATATACAAATATTCATGCATGCCTTATTCAAATCAATAAACGTTGACGTTGAAAATCCCTTCCTTAAACATCCTTGAATGGTGTTGAATTTGAGATATGTTTAGATGTTTTCCATGATTTTAGAAGTAACAAACTTCTAAATACTTTATAGATCTGGCATGTGTGACTCGCATATTTAAAAGTTGACTTTCAATATTTATATACATTTATATAAAACATTTATACGTATATATTAAGCATAGATTAAAAAATATATAGAATTCTCATTTATAAATTTTATAAGTAGTCTATAAGTGCAAGTGATCACACTTACAAGTGTGATAGGTCACACGTCTAAGTGTGAGTCTCAAATCACACATCTCTCGACTAGCACTTTAAGTTTGATTCTCGATTGGCACTACTAAGTGCAAGTATCGACACACACTTTTAAGTGTGATTCTTGATTCGCATCGATACATATGAGTCTTGATTCATACAACTAAGTGCGATAAGTCACCTGTCAAACAATTTTTGGGTAACGGTAATTTTTCAACACCGCCCTTAAAAATACAAAACATTTTTTATTTATATCAATTATTCTTTATAAATTTCATTATTTTTAATATATCTTTGGTGTAAATTTTTATAATTTTTTATATAAATCTATATTAATAATTGATAGTTAAATATTAAATATGAAATTCATGTGTGACATTTATTATAAATATTTTCAATTATTTTATGGCTACAATCAATAAAAATGTCTAAATGGTGTAAAGAGGCGCACGTCGAAGTGCAAGCACAAGCACAAGAATTAAGTGTTTTATTTTTACCCGAATTATATAAGATATTTTATTTACAGGACAAAAATTATAATATTAAATTCTTACATTAATTATTTACAATACCAAATGAAGTATTAATGATAACCATTTTGTAAGGAAAAATGCTAATTAATGTTTTGTTTTCCTCAACATTAATTAGCCATTAATTTGAGCTATGTAAAATTCACCATTTAAAATTACATGTGCCATTCAAAATATGTGTGCCTTTTGGAGCATGTAAGCTGTCATGGAGTCATTAATTAACCATTTAATGAAAAGCAATGTAAAATCATACGCATGCCCTCTTATATTCACACACCAATGAAATTGGTAATTGGATTTGTTTACATATCACTATAAGTAGACAGTTATTGAGTTTATATTTTTAACATTTTCCTTTCTATTCTCTTCGTCAATGTGTAAGCTTATTCATCAATACAAAATCCTCACTAGTGCAAGTGTTAAAAAATTATGTGCTCAAGTTCTGGAAACGTTTTGATTTCCTCTCCGTAAAAATTGGTATGTATTCTCACCTTCAGTCCTTCCAAAATTACCAAATTCTATTAATTAAAAATTTTCCATAGTTGATTAGGGCTTATATCCATGTAGGGATTTTGTAGATAATTAGATGGAAGCAAGTTTTTTATTCAATATTTTGTAGAAGGTAGTTTTGTTTATGAAATAAATAATTTCGTAATATATTGAAAATTTCTTAGAGAAATGAAAGAGGATGGAATGGAGCACATCTTGAAAAAGAAATGATGTAACTTAATACGTAATAACATGAGAGGAAGATTTACATAATTTTAAAAACCCAAAACACTTGTCAAGAACTTGTTTTGTTGAGTCTTGAAAAATAAGTCTGGTGATATGGATGGTGGCTCAATTTGCACAATAAAAAAGTGAATATCGGAATCAATTTATGGTCATGGTGGTGCATAGGAATAGAAGAGCAAATGTATTTTATAAAATTGATATTATTTTGTTGGCCTTATTGTTGTCCATAAATAGTCCTCCACTACACTACACATACTCAACAAAATCGAATGGATATGACATCATTGACATTTTCAATGATAATATATTCATGTTAAGAATGATTTTCCATTGAATGTGTTGGTGATGGATTACAGTGACCTATTTGTGAAAAAATATGGTAATGCAAGAGTGGGAGAACCAAACAGATTTTGGAGAACAAAAGAATGAATACATATGAATTCAAGGAATAAGGAAACTCTAAGATGTTGTTATTATGGAAGCAAAAACTATCCTAAAAAATTTTCACAAAATGTAATTTTTCTCTATTTGCATCGTGGCTATGTGGCTTTTTATCTTTTGTCGCCTACAAGATTTCTCTCTTCTATGCTTCAATGTCATATTCTACCTTAAGGACCTTTTTGTAAAAGGGTGCGGGTACTTTCAAAACCCCCATATTAAATCTTCTACAAAAAATGGACATATTTTTTGTACATCAAAATATGTTGTTATGACATAACGTAGTAGAGTCTATGAAGACAATATCTTACTTTATTTTCTTAATTCCTTTCGATTGATAGTATCCAATTGCTATGGTGTCACATAAGTTAGCGGATGCTAAACTAAAAATAATATTATTTGACTTGTTAAATTCTAGTGATCCATAAGATCAAAATTTTATATTGTGGAAGTATTAGGTTACCTAGTGGGTGTTAAAGCTCAAAACATCTTACTTATAATTTCTCCTCAATCCACCAATCAAAGTAAAAAAATTCTATAACTTTTCAACTTTCTAATGTTTGTAATTTATTTAAATAATTTTTAAACTATGAAAATTATTTATATTATTATTTATTTGAAAAATCTAAGGCCTTGTTGCAACATTGATTTATTTTATTTAATGAAAATCATAATTCTATGAAAACAATCGCACAACTAGCACATCTACTATCCATGAGGCATGAACTTATTGCTCTGTCTTGTTTAATTTAAAATGTTGTTAACAAAATTACTATTAACAAGGTTTATTAAATATATGTGAAAATAATGATTGGATAATTTATACAGGGATTAAGGCACCCAAAAACTTACAATAGAATGCATCGTGAGCATCACCAAGAGTGAGCGAGAAAAGAAACACGATAAAAGGGCTAAAACAACTTATCTCAAACAACGGTCCAACATATAAATACAAGGATAAATCACAAAACATGGAGGGGAAAACATACCAAACAATATAGTCCACAAATAGTCAAACAAAATATCTAAAACCAATAGACTAGTTAGTCTTCAAACGTTACATATTATCATCCTACTCACTCATGATAGGGATGTCGTCTTCAATATGATCTTCCTCATCGTAACTACCGAGGTGGAGATTATACTGTGAAATTTTTTTCCCTTCTCCAACTTAACCACACACCCCTACAACTCCAAAACCAAAAATTTTATCTCTACCATATCGGCCCTGATAGAGTTTTGGGTGATGCAAATTTTCTTAGAGGCGTTGATGTAATGCATGACACTATTTCCCATATCTATTCCAACTTCACCTAAGGCCTCCATATCCATTTCCACCTAACTCACCCTGAGAGAAATTTTATCAAAAGCCACATTCTAACCAATATCTACTCTCTCTTTCCCTTTATATGACTCCCCTTTTGTATCAATCAAAGAACCTACAGCCCCAGTACCAAGATTTTCATTCCCCTGAGGTGCCTTTCTATTCTTTCTCCTTGGTTTGTTCATATGGTCCGCAAGAGTACAATTTTCATCTAAATCCCAAGATTTGGGCTATAATTCCTTTACCACCACCGGTTTATCAATATTAAAAAGTAAAATAATTAGTCCATGGTGTATCGGTGAATCAATCTTTACCGTTGAAAATCAAGGACTCGATGTAGCGAGTGACATAAAAATGAAAATGGAAGGCTCATAACAATCTTATGCCTAAACATATTAATCATAGTAAGATGGTGAGTAAATATCTTTCTATAATTCACCTCAAGAGTAATTTACCTCAAAATGTGGAGGCATACCATATTCCCGGGGATGCGGAATCTAACTATATCGTCTACAAGTAGGTAAACCATTTACGTACCATGGAAGAAATTCTCAATTTCGTGTTTGCGTCTCGGCGGTCTTTTAATATATTTAATCCCTCCATTTCCATTCTAGTTTCTTGCACTATTGAATCCTTCAAAACCTAAATTTCCATGTCATGGATCACTATGGTGCCATTGTTCCATGCCCGACCAAATTCTAACTCAAGATAAGGATCATACCCCATGATTTTAGAGATGAAATTCCTAAACCCCCCACCCCCCCTAATTTTTTAGAATGCGCCATAAGGAGGGGTTGTCCTTCAGGGCACCATACCTTGTGGGCTTAGTTCTCAAATGACCAAATCCCATGGTTTTAGTCAACCAAGAATAAAAATGTAAGAAATAATTGCCAAAATGAATTGTAAGAGAAAAATTAATACAAATCCCGCCATATATTTTGCACGTGGGAAGGGTCTTGTTAACCATAAGTAAAATGATGACATCCCCATGATCATCGAAAACAACCACCACCATATCAATAATTAATCCCGCCATATATTGTAAGAAATAATTGCGGAGGTTCGCCCCTCTCGGTTCGAAATGAGGTCCCTATTGAGTGGTATTCGTGGGAGGCGGATGCAAAAATGTAGAAAAAATAAAGCACCAATCTCATGGATTGGTATGGCTTTGCAATACTAACCAAGACCCCCATATCAAAACAGGGGTGTTCACTCATGGGACAGGGAAAAGATGGCTCGTCAAAGATTCATTATCTCCTTTAAAACTCAATACTGGTAACTGCAGGTTGCAAGAGACTAAGAGTGGATCGGTGATGGAGGAAGAGGTACAAGGGGTAAGCCGGAACCGGGACAATCTAAACAGCAACAATAGTCCGGATCTTATGCTTCAGCGGTCTCCAAACAAGGAGAATGTCAGAAATGAGCTCTTAAAACCCTCCCAGGAGGTCCCGACGCTGAAAATCGAAGAGGATTTACTTCTAAAGGTTCTTAAGGAGGAGGAAAATCTCTCCCATCTGGGGCTCATATGCAGATTTCACAAATTTTGGCCTAAGCTTTCTCAGCTTCATGACTGGATAGCCCTGAGATGGAGAGAAAAAATACAAGGTAAGATTGAGCTTTATCCTTGTGCCAAAGCATATTTCATTGCTGTCTTTGAAACCCCTGAAGATAGGGATTTAATTTTTAGTCAACATTGGGTTTGGGGGGAACATGGGCTTATGTCCAAACCATGGTATCCATCTTTCGACCCATTAAAGGAGTCTTTTGATACCTACCCGATTTGGGTTCGTCTACCAGGACTCCCATTGCAGCTTTGGAACAGATCTTGTCTCATTCACTATTGGGGATACTCTAGGCTCATGTGTAGTAGTTGATGATAATACCTCCATTCAAACCCATACTACTTATGCTCGAATCCTGGTTGATCTCGATACCTCCAAATGTTTACCAGCAGAAATCAATCTTCAGATTGGAGCTAGGCTCTGGGTGCAGAGGATAGACTATGAGAGACTTGCCTTCAGATGTAGGCGTTGCTTCCAAACTGGTCATGTTACAGATGACTGTGAACACTCCAAACGTAAGACCAAAACAGCCTGGTGGAGGGATTCTCTACCTGAACATCTTACAATCGACTCAAATCCGGCTAAGGATTCGAGTGCCCCCCTGCAAGCTAACTCACCCATCATGGTTGATTCACAGACCAATACAGAGAAGCCTCCAGATTATTCTTTACAGGCATTGATTCAGTGATTAAAGATATTCCGACCTCCCATTTGGATCACTCCCCCATCAAACCTATTGCAGTTTTTCCGACTGTAGTGGATGTGGAAAATCAGGAATGGACAGTGGTGGATCGGAAAAAGAAGGGTAATACCAAATCTAAATCCCCCACCATATCGGACAAGATTTGATTCTTGTCTTTTTGGGCGCTATCATTGCTACATTTTGGCTTATGGCCTGCTTCGCAGTTGCTAGGCAGCTGTGTTGTTGTTTTGTTGCTGTTTTGTTGCAGCTGGTTTGCTTTTGTTGGTTCCTTCCTTGTCGTTTTTGTTGGGCTCTTTGTGATGATCGTCTGTTGTTTTCTCCGTTAGTGGTCGTACCGGAGTACATTGTTATCATTTTTGTGGCGGACCACCGCGTGTTTCTTTGTTTGATCACCGCCCTCCAGGTGTTTATTTAATTTGTGTTCTTGCATTGATTGTTTCTTTTGCATTGTATTCTCGCACTTGGTCCTTATTGTTATATCGGGATGTTGATCCTTTTTCGAGCTTTATTTTCCTATTTTTTCGAGCCTTTGTTGTACAAGGGTATAGTCCCTTTCAAAAACTATTTCAATAATAAAAAAAAAATTAATGTTCTTAATGAGATTAATAGCATTGGTGATATCATCTCCCCTCTCACACACTTTAAAATTACTACATTTAGCCCCAGTTTGGAAAAATAAAGCACATTTATAACCCTTTTCTGGGTGTGAATAATTAATTACATTTATCAAACTCTTTCATAAAATTTAATTTAGTATCTTTTAGGATATTTATTATGGTCCAATTATTAATTGGATCCTTTCTCGTATTTTCTAGAGTTAAAAAAATGAACGACTAACAAGAAAAACATGTTGACATTGGTGAGTAAATCCTTAATCAAAATTTTCCTCTACAAATCCTTTCAGAAGACAACATATGTTCTGAAAATTAATATGTTTGATCTAATAACTTATATGTCAGGTGTTATAATTAAGCATTATAGTCATTGATCTCTAGAAACATATGTAGGAAAACCATTTATGTGAAAATAATTTATCTAGGATGTTTAAAACACATCAAATTATTTTAGAAATGCGTTCAATATTTTTCATTCAAAAAACAACATATTATAAATACAACATAAAATTTATTTTTGTAAGTAACAAATATTTCAAATAAATAAAAACAAATTCCTCCAATATTTACAATTCAATTCCAGTTAAGGCAAACAGTCTTCATGTTGTTGACCTTGGGGAGTAAATCCTTAGTCCAATTTTTCCTCTAGAAATCCTTTGCAAGACAACATATGTTTTGACAATGAATATGTTTGGTCCAATAACTGATGTGTCACAAGTTATACTTAATAATTTTAGTCATTTATCTCCATCAATGCATGTAAATAAATCATTTTTGTGAAAGCAATTAATCTAGGATGTTTAAAACACACCAAACTATTATAGAAACATGTTCAATATTTTTTCATTCAAACAACAACATATTATAAGTACAACATAAAAGGCATTGTGTAGTAATTAACAAATCTTTCAATCCTTTCAATAATAAGAACTCCTAACATCCACGACACTAGTCACACTTCTGTTCGAGCAGTAAAAATTTTAAAAACTAGGTTACAAATTTCACTTCAATTCCAAACTACTATACCTTTTTTATTTCAATTCAATCCTCCAACCAGGAGGAAAATCATTAGGAGATTAACATTGGAAATACTAGCGGAAACTAAAATCAAAATCTTTCTTTAGCTTGTTAAATGGTAGTGACTCTTTAGCTTGAAATATTATATTCTTCAAATACATTCACCCACTAAGCTCAAACTAGGTGGATTTTATTTGTTAAATCCCAGTGACCACTAAAATCATTATAATATTGTACTTTATTTTATCAAAACCCCGAGACCGTGAAGATCAAAATATTATGTTGTGTTATAAGCTAGTGGACGTTAAGTTCAAATTTTCATTTAGTAACTTGTTAAATGAAAGCAACAACTATGCTTGAAGTAATATAAATAACCAACTACCGTCTTAACCTCCGCAATAAAACAATATTGATTCAAGTTAATATATACACCCACACCAAATCAATTCACGTAAGGGTTCAATATAATAATAAATTTTAACATCCACAATAATAATTAAAAGATGTAAAAGTATATTATTCTTATCATGTACCTGTAATTATACTTATAATTGTGAATACAATTATACCGATAAGAGAACACAAACCCAATAATGATATTATTATTTCCACGTACATGTAATTGTATCTACATTTTATTTTATCTTGATCTAAAATAAACATGATGCTCTCTTTTGAAAAAATCAGACCACTGGGATGGAGAGGACTCGTGGGGATGCATTTTTTTCTAGACAACATTGTCCCCATCTTATTCCAGTAAAACAATGTTTTGTGAAATCACCTTACCAAATCTCGTAAACAAATTCCCATCACAAGTGTTGCTTTTTCTCCATGTAACATCTTACCCACTTCATTTCCATGTGTAGAATGAACAACCTCGAGAGAACCTAAATTTAACAAATAGAAGTGTAAATAAAGAAATTCTAATAAGATATTGCTTTATGATTACTTGTCTGATAATCTATATAGTATGAAATCATGTCTAGCAATATTAGTTATTTCACCTTGCTTCATTTTGTTTGTAAATTCTTCCTTTATAATATATATTAACTAAATACATCTAATATTGCTAACATTCAAACCTTCAACCTCCACTAAATGCAGTAATTGCAAGAACATTAAATAATTAATTTTGGGGTTGGTGAACAATAAATGAGATTTAAAGTTGTTAGGTTATGTTGAGGCCTAACCTCTTTTGGTGATTGAAATAGGATAAGGCATTTGTGGATTTTGGGAATTTATGACATTCATAGATTGTGTTTGTGTGATGGACAAGATCAATTAATGACTATTACTAATTAGGTCAGAATTAAATTAAAAATCTTAGAAAAATGATTTGAAGATTGGAATTAATGTGCAGACGTCTCTATTTAAGCATCGTATATATCAGGCCTTGGAAATCAATGTCAAAAAATCCCTGTTCATTATGGGTAGCTCCAGAAAATTCATCAAGCCTTCTTCCTGTGAAGAGGTAAAGGTTGACCTAGTAGTATGGAATATTTTACATGATGGTGGTGTTACATCATTTATGGAAAGAATGTCCTGGTCACTCATTACGAGTAAAGTGTAGTGTGTGGGAAACTGGAAGAAAGGAAGAGTCAAAATGGGAAATACTAAATTTATTATTTTGACAGAGTCCATTACGAGATGCAATGAGCTCCCGTGGAGGGAGAAATTTATTCTCAATGTTTTATTTTGGAGGATATGGATGATTTCTTGTATCTTGGTGAAAATATGACAATGTATCACTCGGGATATGAATGGGAATCACTTCCGGAACCTTGGGATAAGGTTCTTTGAGAAATAGAGGAGGTACTTCATGCTTTAGCAAAGCTAAAAAGTAATCTATGGACCTAAAAATTTTCTTCTTGCACATCTTCGATATGAATGGAAGGTAAAACTTGTGATTTTTTTGCTTCAATTACTTGAGAAGTCCCTTAAAATGGCTATAAAAATGATGATCCTTTCCTACACCAAGTCCTTTTGTATTGGCTCTTTAAAATGGAAGCTTCCCAAAAATAAATATCACACTTCCCCTCTAAGTCATGTGAGAAAAATCATGTCCCCCCTCCTCTTCCGTAACTATATCCCTATATATTTCATCGTCATTGTTGCCTTGGTCTCCCTTCTGACTTCGATTCAAACATCATGATCATTAGCCCTTGTTCTTTTTCCCTTCAGTCTCCTTCATCTTCTTTGGTGGCTCGTAACCCTCCAGACACCTTGGATCACTCTCCTAAGGTCTCTAAACCACTTTCATACCCAACATATACTTCCTCTCCACCTCGTTCCAATGCTTCTCTATCTTCTCCTCTCATCTCCACTGAAATTGTGATGGCTACAACTGAATCAACTCACTTGATCATGGAAGCATGTGCGACTACCCTCTCACCTTTTTGCATGGAAGTTAGCATGGACTTGGAAATTATAGATGTGTTGTGGGATCTCTCCATGATTTATCCTGATTCTCCTCTATCATAGAAATGGGCTCCCCCACTAAAGCTTTAGAACACAAGGACAATTTAGAGAAGATCTCTCCTGATCTACATGAGGCCATTGAAGATTATGTTACACTTAGTATCTAGTATCAAGGAATGGAAAAGTGACATGGTGTAGTGCCCCGCCTCGGGACATCAAAAACACACCAAGAATGACTAAATATTTTGGGTAATTTTTTTAAAATGATTAATTAAATTTAGTCCTCTTTTAAAACCATATCCCATTAAGATTTATTTTATACCAATTTATAAATTAGCTCAAAAATTAAATAACTCATTTCCCCTAGTAATCTAATTATTCATTCTTGTTGAGCTTACTAAGGTCACTTTAAAAGTTACTACACCCCTTTTA
Source organism: Taxus wallichiana var. yunnanensis (assembly GCA_018340775.1). Taxonomy (NCBI): domain Eukaryota; kingdom Viridiplantae; phylum Streptophyta; class Pinopsida; order Cupressales; family Taxaceae; genus Taxus; species Taxus wallichiana. Next base: position 133,905,471 of record CM031234.1, read on the forward strand.
ATATTTATTAATTTTCCCTTTTATTTAATAGTTTTCCCACACACCCCATAATTGTTATTTTCCCATTCCCATAAAATGATTATGACTTAAAGGGTGTAGGGTATTTTTGAGCCCTAGGATGAAACAAATCTTGACCTTTGATTTTGAATCTACCCTAAGTTTGCCCTAATGCATCTTTATCTTCTTTTCTTTTCTTTTCCATATCATTTTGTTTTTTGGTTTCTTTTTGTGCGAGGTTGAGGAATTGTGGAGGCTTTATTCTTGTTTTAAAAGGATCTGATCTTCATGATCTTTTTTTATAAAACCTATCCAACAACCCATTATTGAAATGCAAATATTTTTAAACTATGTATGGCTACGGATTTGGGGAGAGGCGACGATAAAGGGTGGAAGTGGCGGCATTTTTTTTTTGGGAGAGACTGCGTGAAGGGAAAGGGGGTATCCGCATGGGAAGGAAGGAGGAATGGGGTAACATGAAAGGGGAGGCCATGGGGTTTGGGTGTGGAAGTGGTGTGGAGAGGGGGGTCATCGGCGAAGTGGCGATAATAGTGTGGGGGGGGAAATGGTAGAGGGAGTGGAGGTTGGCGGTGTGGGAGGTGGCGTGGCGGTGAGGGGGCAAAGGCTGACTTGTGAGGGACGTGTAGGGAGCTAGGGATAGCGGGGATAGGGGGAAAGGATCCCGTGGGGGTGTTGTGTGGATGTGGGGAGGGCTCGGCCCTCCCTAAAACCCCTGCCCCTTTTTTCTATTTTTTAAATCTAATTGTAATTTGCTTTTCCTTTTTTTTTTTTTATAAATATATATATATATATATATATATATATAATAATATATAATATGTGTATATATGAAACACACACACACACACACACACACACACACACACACAAGAGAGATATATATATACACACACACACACACACATTAACAAATCATAATTCATAGTAATATGTTATTTTATATATTAATATATCATAGTGTAATATACATGGCTATATTTATATAAATTTTGATATGTGGCTTATGTGAAATTATAACATAGGTTATATTTGATAATACAGCTATACTTGATATATTTTTAATATAGTTGTATTACATACAATGTTTTAAAAGAATAAATTCAATTTGCACAATAATGAGTTTTATTTAGGCATTGTTGTGAAGTATGGAAACTCAATAAACTTTTACAATATAGCAATATTAAGATGATCTACTATCAAATGTTATAAGATGATTGTAGCAAGGTATATCAAAGAAAGAAGGAGTTTTGAAATATGTCAAAAGAATTTGCAACAATGGATACATATTCAAAAATTGATTCTCTAACACACTAATCTATTAATATTTCTCATAAAAAGGGAAGTATAAAGTGATTTCATATCTTTGTATAATGCTATCGAACTTTGTAAGGAATAGACAAATCACAAGGCTAATATCATTTCCAATGAACCTACTCTCTTTTCAACATAGTTTTTCTAACAATTTCTTATGAAAAGGAAGCATATTATTTTACAATATTTCTTTTTCAAGGAGCTTAAGTTCATATGAAATATATTTCAAAAATACATAACTACTCAATAAATCCCATTACAAAGCTTCTTTACAATGTTGAAGAGAGATTGCTCAAGTTTACAAGTAATACCAATTTACAAACAAGGAGGATTTACAAGGAAATGAAAGCTTCACATAGCCACACTCTTTAAGATACATAGAGAATGATGTCCATAAAAGAAGAAAGAAGCAAAGAGAATCCAAGTTGATAAGAGACTCCAAGTTGCCACCACATGATCTCCAACTTCAAAAGCTTCCAAGAATCCAACCCAAGGAGAAAAGGATTGCTTAACCACCCAACCTTTAGGCATCATTACATGCCTTTTCAAGGTTGGAAAACATGTTATCCTCCCCCAAACCCATGGGAAAAAGGACTACTATCCACAAATTTGCACAAGAGTAAGGGAGAACAACCAACATTACATTCACATAAGACAAAACAAATCACCAATTTAACAAAGAAGATAATGAGGAGAAACCATGTTCTACCTCTAAAATGGGGAAGAGAAGAAAGGAGTTCTCCAAAAGTGGTAACCAACATTAGTTACACAAAACCAAGATCTCCACACCCTCCTTATTCCTCCAAATTCATTCAAACCCTCCTTATTTCTCCACCCTTTCACCAAATCCTTCTTGGAAGGATTTTCAAACCCCAAAGGGGTTTCCTCACCAAGAATGGGGAAGGAGGTTCAAGCCATATGAACCACCTTCCCCACCTCAAACCATTTGAGGGGAGTAACATAAATCCTACAAGGCTTGCCCATCAATCCATGAGGATTGAGAGGGAAAAATCCCTCTCTCTTCCCCCAAAACTCCAAAACTCCATCATGCCATATGATGGATGGAGAAAAATAAATTAAAACAACAATTAAAATCAACATGCAACAACACACATTTTAAATAACCAAGACTAATATCTAACATGATATAAAACACACAAATGAGCTCAAGGAGCCTACCTCCAAAATCTCTCCAACTTCTAACTTTTCCACTTCTTGACCCAAGCAAGCTCTAGCTCCAAAATCCACAAGCCTCCAAGAAAAAGCTCCCAAAAAAGTTCTCTTCTTTCCCCATGAGGGAGAATTTGAAGAGGAGCAAGCAAAAATCCTCACAAATGAGGGGGTGACATGTGTCACCCCTCTCTTCCCTCAAGGTCAAAGATTCTCAAAATAAAAGGGAGAAAGGATAAAATAGCTTTTAACCCTCTTCTCCCAAATTACCCAAAATGATAACCAAAACAAACTTGTGCAACTTTTAACAAAACACACATCCCCATCCACCTTACATGGATGTGACCAAAGGAAGGAAAAATGGGAGGGAAACTCCCTCTAAGCCTTGGAAATAATCCCCTACCTATTAGGGCCAATTTTCATGCTAAGTGAACTCCCAAACTAAAAAGGGGTCCCTAAAAATGCCTAAAATAGCCCAATTTCGGGTTTGGCACACTTGGGCACAAGGGTAGAGGGTGTGGGGCCCACCCAAGGGTTCACATGTGACCATAATCCCCTTTTAATTAAACACATCATTAATCAAACTCAAACTTAATGCAAGTGGGGTCATTAAGTCCCTAAAACAAGTTTACAACACAAACTAAACACCCTAAGCAAGATTAATATTACAAGACATGTTACATTACAAATGAGGGTCACTCATGGTGCCCAAAACAATAAAACCTAATACTAAGGCCTCATTCAATAAACATAGCTAGACTTAGCCCCGTGGGTTGCTTGTGTAAAATTGTGTAGCTGGCCTGAATCCCACATTCTCCTGTGACATGTCACCTGCACACTCATTGCACACATTAAACACACCTGTCCGATAAAATGTGAGTCAACTACTCAATAAGAAATCAATTAATTCTAAAATAGCATATCATCTTTTTGGAATCAAAGTGTGAGAACATGCACAATTATACACAATTCACCATAAGTTAGACATAATGATAAAGTGACATATATCCATAGAATTCAAACATGCAACTACACTAAACATTTAACGTATCTCAATTAGGTCTAAACAAAATCATCATAAACTAATGTCCACAACATTGAATGAAAACTAACAACATGCTAATAGAGTCAAATTGGCGCTACACACCCAAATATGCATCCATGTCCAAGAAGGTCAAAAATCATAACATATTGTCCAACATATATCAAATCCCTGTCCAAACATGTCTATGAGTAGAAGGAACAACAATAATTGAGGCTATAAAAATGTGGGCACTACACATGGACATGACTGGATGAAAATCAACGAAGAATTCTTAGAACACATTAAGTTAATAGACGTGTTGGTTCAAGGAATCCTCACTTTGCCGATGCTAAGGATGAAGCAACTACTCTCATGAATATCCATAAAATGTAATTTAGTTTTGTCTGGTTTATGACTTTTGTTTTTTTTTGTTGCATACGAGATTGTTCACTTCTTGTTTCACTTCTTGTTGCGTGAGGGATTTTTTGTGCAAGTATGCGGGTTATTTGGGAAAACCCTATTTTACTATAATTCCAAATAGTTTTATGTTTTGACATATCATAGTCATGACTAAGCTCTTAATATGTTAATGAGTTTTCTTCCATCCTTAAGATTGCTATGATCCATACTTTATGTCTTGGTATAACCTAGTGGCTTCTCGGATGAGAGTATCCTACTTTATTTTGATAAAACCTAGTGACCACCAAGCTCCAAAAATTTATGGTGTGGCATAATGTACCGTTGTCTAATATCAAAATATAATTTTCTTACTAGTTAGGTGCTAGCAAAAACTAAACTCGGAATATTATATTATTGGTTTAGCACTTAAAAGTTATTAATATCGCCTCTTATTTTCTATAATTATGAATTATTAAACCTTAGTGATGAAATCACCAAATAACATGTTGTGGAAAATCCTAGTGGCTGTGAAGATAAAAATAATATATTGTTTAAGTACCTAACGGCCGCCAAGCTCAAACTATGTTGATTCAAATTTTCTAAATCCTAGTCACCATTAAGATCCAAATATTATGTTTTGGCATAACCCACGGATAGCCAAGCTAATAATATTGTATTTATTTCATTTAAACCTAGTGAGCGCTAAGCACCAAATATTATGTTGGTTCGTAGTCTAGCGGATGTTGATATCAAAATATCATTTAGTAACATGTTAAATGATAGCATCCACTATGCTCGAAATAATATATTGTGGAAGAACCTAGTCTCTGCTTAGTTCAAAATATCTTAATTTAATTTTTCAATCCTATCGACCATAACCTCTATATATTATGTTGTTTTTTAAACAAATGTCAACTAAGTTATAAATATCTTCTATAATTTGTTAATCTGCTGTAAAATATCATAGCTATGAGTTATTGAGCCCTAGTGAGTTCAATCTCCAAATAATATGTTGTGGCAAAGGCTACTCGGGCTGTTAAGCTCAAAGTATATGAAACCACCGATAATATCCATATATTATGTGGTAGCATAACCTAGTGGGTGCTAAGCTCAAAATTTATTAATTCCAAATCTTAAATGCATAAAAAAATCAGCTAATTTATCTTGGTATTGATTACTATAAGGATCTCCAAATTTAATTTCTTTATTTTGTTTGTTAAATACTCTTGATTTTTTAGCTCAAACTATTTATATTCGTAACTTCTCTCTTTCTTTTGTAGAAACCTAGAGATTGCTAAGATCCTAATATTATGTTGTGGCATAATCTAGTGGCCACTATGTTGACAATATCTTAATTTAATTTCTCAAATCATAACCACTGATAGGCTGCAAATATTGTGTGATGGCATAAACTAGTGGGTGTTATCCTCGAAATATCTTAATTTGAAATCTTAAAATCATATAATAAAGTCTTAATAATTTATACAGATCTAGATTGCTATACATTTCTCCAAAGTTAACATGGTTGATTAACTTATAGGTCGATAAGCTCAAAATAACTTACTTTAATTTGTCAAAATGTAGTGACTTATAAGAGGATATGGCATATGTGGCTTTAATGGTCATTTATGACATCGATAGTTTGCATTCGTGTGATAGATGAAATCAATTAAGGGTTATACGCACGTGACATGTAAGATGGCGTTGGACATTTAAGAGTCTTAATGGGAAGTGTGATATTTATGATAAGGATATCTAATCGATGATCTTTTGATCGTCACACTTGCCTCATTTCATGTGTTGTGAGCTGGTGGCTTTATATCTCTGGGGTCGATTGGACATTTCACTACTCCTTTCAACTTTTTGTCTTTTTCATTGTGCTTCCTATCTCTCTGCGATGGTGAATGGGGTTTTGGTTATTTATTGGGTAGCATGGAGTTTGGTCCTAGCGAGGAAGAGGTGAAGAGCTATGACAGGAAAGGACGTCAAGGAATCATTTACTTCTTGAATGGATGGGAAAATTTAGAACATAGCTATACAAAATTGGATTGAGAAGGTTTGTTCGATCGTGGAGAAATTAAATGAAGAAGATTATGGTGATATTTTTAGGGAATGCACAAGCTAATGCTTGACCCAAACCAATCTAAAGGGTGAAGGAACTTTTTTTACCTCGCTCAAGGGTTGAGTGCAAAAACATACATCCAACTCTTTGGGGTATTTTATCTTGGATAAGGAGAATGAGAAGTTGGAAGAGCATCTATTCAGCCTTCAATCATGTCCATTCCTTGATGCGGGGATGTATGCGATTATGTGTGGTCTAGAGGAAATTATGGAAAATCGAGTATAGAACTCCCTTTTTGCGCTAAAGTGAAAATTCCGCAATGTTGTGTCAATTTTTCCTCCTCCTCTGATTAGATTAAATGGGATTCGGATGTTGAGATCATCGACGAGGTGGATTCTAGAGGCCAAATGGCCTAATCTTTCTAGAAGAATTTTCTTTAGTTTTCTATTAAGAATAGAATTTCCGTCACGTATAGCGAAGTGTATAGATATAGGAATTATTTGTGGATAAAGGGAATCGATTATAGCTCTTCCCATATTTTGGCATATGTTTAGTAAGATAAGTTGCTTTTAATCATCATGGGAGTCCATTCGGAAGAATTATCATGGATTGGTTCCTCATGTACTTTTTTCAAGGCTTATCATTGAAATATCCTAGTTTAAAATCTTAATATCATAGAATGAATTCATCTAGTTTATATATATCTTATCTCTGCGATACATATAATGTTTACGATACATAAGCTAGTGAATTGAGTACCCAAATACTATATTTTGGCATAACCAAAGAAAGCCGCTAAGCTCTTAATACCTCAATTTAGTTTTGAAATCCTAACTAATGCTAGGTTCCAACGATTATGTAGTACAATAACCTAGAGGGCGCTAAGCTCCAAATATCTTAATTTAAAATAATATTTTGTGGAATAACCTAGCGGCCACTAAGCTCTTAATACCAGTATTCACTAAGATTGTATTATTATGTTCCATAACCTACTCAAATCGTTATGATTATAATGTCTTACTTTCTTTTACTGAAACCTAGAGACTTCTAGGATCCAAATGTTATGTTGTGTCATAAGCTAGCAGACACTAATCTCAAAATATAATTGGGTTATATTGTGTCATAGCCTAGTGGCCGCTAAGGTCTTAATACCTCAATTTATTTTTTAAATCCTTATTATCGCTAGGTTCCAACGATTATACGGTACCATAACCTAACATGTACTAAAATTGAAATATCTTAATTTAAAATAACATATCATGTTTGCATACATAACCTAGTGAATTGAATACCCAAATAATATGTTGTGGAATAACCTAGTGGCCGCTAAGCTCTTAATACTAGTATTCACTAAGATCATATGATTATGTTACATAACCTACCCACTGCTATGCTTATAATATCTTACTTTCTTTTACTAAAAGCTAGAGAATTCTAAGATCCAAATGTTATGTAGTGTCATAAGCTAGTGGACGCTAAGCTTAAAATATAATTGGGTAACTAGATTGATTATAGCGCCCACTAAGCTTGAAATTTTATACGGTGGAAGTACCTAACGCTTGCTTAGATGAAACTATTTTAATTTAATTTTTTAAATCCAACCCACCATAAGGTCTTAATGCTATATAACGTGATATACTCGATGAATCCTAGTGGCCTCTAAGCTATTCGTAGTCGAAAATAAAACAACCGCTTGACCCAAAAAGTGTGTTTCCTAAAAATAACAAAGCATATTTAACACGAGAGAAATAACAAATCGATCGCTTGACCCAAAAAGGTGTGTTGCCTATAACAAAATCTACCTATCCTTGAGTCTACAAAGGTAAATGAATTCTTCATCCAAATAAGAATTATAGCCTAGTAGTCAGCTAGAGTAGGAAACATTTTTCATTTAGATCGTATTCAAAAAGGATTTTATATAAACGATAAAAAAATAAATCTGGAATTTATGTAATATTATATGTATAGACTTGGACTCGTTGTACCCTAGCAATCGCTAAGATATACTTAAAGGAATAATATTTTTACATTTAGGACAAGAAAATAAACCTAGACTAAAACCAAGAAGTTATACTACAAGTTTTTAAATAGAACGTGATCTACCTGCGTTTCCACCCTAGTGGCCGTTAAGTTTTTCCTAAAGGTAAATATATCATGTTCATAAATGTTATACATCTAAAATCTTAATGTTTTCTGGAAATTATATTGAAAAGCTATAAAAGATAACAAATAAATTTGGCATTTATATAATGGATACATAAATATACGTGTAAAATTGTATCTTTAATAGGTAAATATATCATGTTCAAAATGAAGTTGTTTTATAAATCTAAATTGTTAATCTCTGCAAATATAATAGCTGACAAAGAACAAAAGTGATCACTAGGACCAAAAATGTTGTGTTGCCTATATAACAACAATTGATCCACGAGGTGCTAAGGAAAACAAATGCTTTTTCCAAATTAGAATTATATCCTAGCGGATGCTAGGGTAGACAACATTTCCTATGGTAGAGTTTATTCATAGAAAATAAATCATATTGAAAAGATACAAATGATAACAAATAAATCTGTAATTTATATAATGGATATATAAATATATGCGTAAAATCTTGCATGTAATTCAAAATAAAATAGGGTTTCATCAATGTGAGGTTGTCGAAACAACCAATTATATCATGGTAGCCTCAAAGCTATGTTAATTTTTGGCATAGTTTAGTGGGCTCAAAAGGAAGAATATATTATTTATAAAATGCATATTGATTAAAATTATATTTAATAATATTATTTCATATATAATGTGTTTAACTTCAATGTACATTTGATAAAAATAGTGAAGACATTACATATGGTTAATTCTACATGGAAACACGTATATAATTTTAAATAATTATCATACAAATGAATTCTTAATATAGTTTTATAGTTTTGAATTAATTTTGTAACCTCGTATATTTCCAAAAATATATAATCAGCAACCATGTATAAAATGTAATATGCATTACCAATGGGGTGGGAGTGGTGCAGTCAAGTCACATGGTTGTGTGCTTGCCCACCCAGTTTCAAATCCCCACGAGGCACAATCCTCCTCGGAGGTGGCTTCTCTGCTCATGATGACACTAGTGGTTACTCCTCACTGCTGACGTGCTGGTGGCTGCTCCTCTCGTTGTCGACACTGGTGGCTCCTTCTCCTCTCGTTGCTAACGCTAGTGGTTGATCCGCTCACTGTTAATGCTCCTCTCACTACTGTCGTGGCTGCTCCTCTCACTACTGACACTTATGGCTGCTCCACTTGTTACTGCTCCTGGTGGCTGCTCCTCTTGTTGCCGATGTTGGTGGTTGTTCTAATAGTTGTCCCACTCACTGTGATCATTGTCGATGGTCGTTACATCTTCACTTCGGTTTCATGGTTTCTTTAATTGCGTTGCTAATAGTGGTTCCCTTCATTGTAACTAGGTTTTGGATCTTCTCAAAAATTCTCAAGTGTACAAGGATTTGGGTTCTTTCAAACACCCTCAATCTAAAAAAATGTAATATGCATTAATTAGCAAGGTTTTTGCATGATCTTGATGAACAAAATTAAACTATTTTTGGTTCTCCTAACCAAAATATAATTAAAAATAAGGAGATTGTCTTTAGAAGCTATCATTATCCTTAAAAAATCGTAAGGACAACTAAAAATGAAAATGAAAATAGCCAAAGAGAGGCATAGAATGGTGGAAATGGAAAAGCGTTAAACAAAGAAAATTACTAGAGCGAGAAAAGAAATTGAAATTACTTTCATTAACACACAAAAAGTGATTTTTCATGAAGAACAAGGAATTTTGGCACGAAGATCAAAAGAAAAGACTTAACTATGGAGCACAATTCAGTAGAAAAAACTAGGGCTTGTGTGGATCATGATTGGGTGTCTTGCAAAACACAAGGACTAGTCAACTACAGAGAAACTAATAGACCCTCGTAATAAAAAAGGTACACCTTTACTATAAATACCTAGTTTAGTAATATCTAGAATGATTTTGTGCTTTATGTTGTCTATGAAACCTCCATCTGCTATCTCATTCAAACAATCATCGTGATCCATTTCGTAACCTCTGTTGCTATCCTCCATGTGCGTCCTTTTGTTCATCCTTTTTGTGCTTATTTTGTGTGCCTTTCTCTACAAACAAGATTATAATCACATGAAAAAAAAACATAGATTCAAACACTCAGCCCCACAATCAATGGTCTATGTGTATTTTTTTATTTTGAAGACATGCTTTTCTAATTGATCAAAAACATCTAAAAGCTGTACTCAATATTTCTCAAAGGTATTTAATAATTTTTTTATCACATTTCACGAAAGAAAATTCAAAAAGAAAAAGAGTGGGATACTAAAATTTGAAATTTTCATTTTCCCCTTCTAAAAGAAAAAGGGAGGGCTATTGAAATTTCAAATATCTAAAAAATGTGGGGGAATTCATATTTCCCTATTTTTATTTTCCCATGGTTTAAAAATTAAAAACTAAAAAAAAATTATTGTCTATAGCCTATAATAATATAAACATAATAAAATATATATTATACAACATATAAATGAATTAGACATAGCGAAAAAATATATTAAATTAAAAAATAGAAGAAATAAATCCTAAACATAGTTTTGAATATTATTAGAATAATATACACACAATTACGTTCCATTCTTTATCAAAATAATTTTTTGCATTGTTATATATAGTGTGAGATAAATTAAATTAATTATCCAATTATAATGTGCCATGTGGCAAGTTTGAACAAGCTATTCAAGATACATAATAAGGATAGCGATCCAAGACTATCTGAGTTAGAGTTATTGTACGGATATTTTCAAAATAAGAAACATATGAGCCTAGGGTCTAATATATCATTTCTATCAATAAGTAAAGGAGAATATCCTATGCTAAGCATTTTTCTTTGTTAAGAAATGATGTAAAATATGTCTTAAAAACCATGTATCTTATGGCAACTACATACTAACCCTAGCGATGCACAACTTTATAGATAGTGTTTAAAATGAGAAAAGGTAAAGGTAGGAGCCTAACAACCGCTAAAACCAAACTGTGATTTATTATTTTATGTCTACTTTCAAAATAATAAACTTTTGAGCCTATGTATGATATGTTGTTTACGTCAATAAGTAAAGGATCTTAGCATTCGCTAAGCATTTTTTTAATTGTAAATGAGATAAAATATGAGTTAAAAACTATGTATCTTATGGGAACTACATATTAAGGCTAGTGATCCAAAAATGTAAAGATAGTGTTTATATTGATATGAGGTAAAGGCGGAAGCCTAGTGACCACTAAGCCATACCATTCAATTCAATAGGTTATGGCATTCTACTCAATACGTACAAAAAGCTTAGTATTCGCTAAGCATTTTCTCCCATAAGATCTTATGTGAATTATGTGGTTCAAACAATGTACATTATGAGAACTATGTAAGGATTGATCCCTCATGTACCTTAATCACTATAAGAAATAACAACATAGGAAAAGAAAATAGGAAAAAAATTATTACCTACCTTTAATATTCTAGGGCCCAAAAAATAGGAATTTTTTTACCTACCTTTAATATTGTACCTTAATCACTCTAAGAAATAACAACATAGATTAATTTTAAAAAAAAATAAAAGAGAACAAACCTAAGTAGTTTTAATTCTAAGTACAGATAAACACGTAGGGTTTTTCCTAGTCTTCCCTTTTAGTAAGAGGTCGTGGATTTGTAGAGGATTTGCAGAAGAGCCACGGTTTGAAGGGTTGAGGAATAATGCCACCAAAGGTGGAACCATCTCGGAGTTTTGGAGGTGTTCATCTATGTGACACCAGGAGAAGTTGTAGTGGATTCTTCACTGGCCCCTAAAATTGGTCCTTTGGGTATTTCACCGAAGAAAATTACATAAGACGTTGTAAAGGATACTACAAGAGATTGGAAGGGTTTGAGGGTTACCATGAAGTTCACTGTACAAAATATTCGGAAATAGTTAAAGTTGTTCCCAACGTAGCTTTCCTTGGTGATTAAAGCCCTAAAGGAACCTAAACACAATATGAAAAAGATGAAAAACATTAAACATACCGGGATCATCTCGTTGGATGATGTTATTGAAATTGAGAAGGTCATGAAGCCCCAATTCATAGAAAAACATCTTGTGGGAACTCTGAAGAAGATTTTGGGTATGTGTTTTTATGTTGGGTGCACTGTCAATGGTAAGGATCCCAAGGATTTACAATCAGATATCAATTAATAAGAGGTGGAGATTCCATAGGATTGATCGGAAGGAAGTTATTTTATTTTGGGTATTTTTATTGAGTTTTAGTGTATTGGTTATTTTTTTTTTTAAGGTTTGATCAGGGAATAATGGCTTAAGGATTTATGGGTCTTTCATTGAATAAAAAGGAAAACGTGAAATTTGGTTATAGTGGGTTTTGTTTCTTATTTTTGAGTGTGTGAGTGAATGGGAGGATTTGGAAGAAATTATTTCTTAGGAAGGGAGCCCCGAGGCTCTTTAATTTGAGGTGGTGCGGGTTATCTCCATCTCATCTCTACTTAGTGGCTTGTGACAGTTCGGAGTTTCATTCTAGTTTTCCATGGGAGTTCAGGATCTGCCACTATTGTTCTTACATGGAGAGAAGAGGGAGATTCCTTTCACGGGGAGGTTTTATAGGCTCTCTTGCAGATTATTTTCTATTTCGAGTCGGATTATGTCGGGAATCCATTACTCACATTCTGGGGATGGAATATATAGCGGATTTATCTCATTCTTGTGTTAAATTTGAGGTGGCTTCTTGTTTTGTGTCGCGGCTATTGTTAGTAAGGAATAATATTGAGGAGGTTAGGGTGATAGTGATGTATTTCAAAAACCTATGCACCAAGCTAACTTGGTGGAAGCGCTAGAGGAATTTGGTAGAGCTCAACCTTTTCCTAACACAGTTCTGGATGGAAACGCTTTGGAGGAGGTGTGGCAAGTGATAGTAAAGATGTCGGCTAGGATTGTGTTCTTGATGAAATTTTCTGATGAGGTGAATGATGCATGTACGAAAGGGTTCTCTGAAGGGAAACATCTTAAGAAATTGGATCTCTCAGGTCTCTTGGCATCGGTCTTCATGAAGTCTATGGGCATTGCGGGGCTTCATCGCAAGCTTGGTTTTACCTACAACTTCTTCCTTCAGATGGCTCATAAAGGGGGGACTTTGGGAGTCAAGAACGTGGTTGGTCTTCACCTACCTACTTATCTAGTTTATTTTTATGCTATGTCTGGTTTTGGTCTTAGGTCTTTTTTCTAGTGGTATACGGTGTGGCGTTTGGGATTTTAGTATCCTTGCATGCTTACTGGTGTTATTGTATTTTGGTTTGGGTTGGATGGTTTATGGTATGGTCTATGTTATACATGGGTGGGATCCCTCCGATCCCCGAGGTTTTGAGATCCTATAAAAACATTTAAATATCTAATAAAAAATACTAAAAACACTATAAGCGACCCAAAGCTATTTACGAATGGTATTTTTAATGGTGGTAGTAATGGTGGGAGCCTAGCGACCGCCAAACAAGAGCATGATATTTTATTTTATCAATTTTTTAAAATTATTAAACTGTTGAACCTAGCATCCACTATGCCCTTACTTTCGATAAGGAAAAAATTCTTAGCATTCGCTAAGCATTTTCTCCTATAAGATCCGATGTGAATTATGTGTTTCAAACAATATACCTTATGGGAACTACATAAGGCTTGATCCCTCTATATGGTATGTAGTGCAACTATTGTCTCCCTAGGTACCTTCTAGCCAACATGATATAATTATAATCAATGGAAAACACTAGCGATTCAAATTTGTACATATAGTGTTTATAATGATTGTAATGGTCGGATCCTCATGGTTACTTAACTAGGTTGCAGTTTATTATTTTACCGCAATTTATAATAAAAGAAAATGTTGAAACTAACATCCCTTGTGTCATTATTTTTTATGATGAATGAAACTAAGTGTTAGGTAAACAAATTTTTTGATACAAAACATTGTGAATTATATGTTAAAAATAACATATTTTATGTACAATACATATGCTTGATGCCTATTCGAGGATTTATAGTGTATCACTTGTTTCCACCATGGATACGAGACAAAAGTGTATAGACAATAAATCTTTACATCCTAAGAAGACTAACACTATAAATAAGTTAACATAAGTTTGGACAATTTGGAATAAATTTCTTCATTTAGTATTTTAAATCTAACTTATAGTCAGAGTAAGAGAGAATAGACCCTTGTTGTAGTGGTACTCAAAAACATTTTTAATAATCAAATATTTTCTCAAATAGGTTTAACCCACCGTGACCTTTTAGAGAGCACTATTTCCATGAAAAAGGATCTTGTGAAGAGGGCCATACTTACAATTAGGAAAAGTGTAATCCTTCCCCTTTTTTGTTGATAATTTTTTTGGAATTTCCCACCAAGCGCTACACTTAAAATATCGTACTTAGAGTAGTTATATACATTTAGATATAATGAATAAAGTATGTCTAATAGAAATATATTTCACATTGGCTTATATAAAAAAAAAGATGAGATATCACTAACTTTCTGTTAATGTTATTTGTTGTTCAAATACTTTCCTGAAAATACCAAACATTAGATCTTCCGAATGCTATCCTTTAAACATCCTCATTAGTCATGTTACGGGCATATAATCCTCACTACTACAATATGATCGATATACATATAAATCACATAGTCTTGTAAAACAAAAATCCCAAGCTACTGAAAACTCTCTTTGAAATACCAAATATTACATATTGATGTCCTATATGGTTTATCATTATAAAGGTGCAAATGGATTTAAAATTGTTTTAGGTTGTTATTTTATATGTTGACTAGAAGTCTATCTGCCACTAAAGTTTGTATTTTTTAACGTTCCTATCATGCCATCTATATAATGCTATGGCTTGTTCGACTCATATGTAATACTTTCAAAAGGTGCAAATGGTTTCGTATCTTTCAATGCATCATAATTAGATTTCAGACTTTTATAATAATTATATTATTATTGATTTGATCCACAAAATATGAATTATTGTAACCAGTTGAATGATACATAAGATGTTCTATCGAAGCCTAGAGGTCGCTAATCATTAATTCAATTACTTTATTATGATAGATAGTAAATAAATCTAGAATTTGGTTTCCGCTAGGGTACTATTTAAATTCCTTAATGAGACAATGCGATAAAAACACTTTAAATTTCAGAAATGACGTAATAATTGGTGTATTTTACTCTACATATAGGTAAAATGTCTTCCATTGTTCACGCTCCATTCATAACAATTCCATTCATCACAAGCAGTATTTGTTGGAAGAAAAGAGAGGAGGAATGGTTTATGGAACTTAATTCCCCGAAAACTACCATGTCAACTTGTGGTTGTTTTTTGTTATATATGAAAATCACGAGGAAGTTGGTATTGTTTTATCATCATAATTTATTGATTTCGGGACACTGCATGTCCAGGTGGAATGTTTCAACTTTGAAAACAATAAGTGTCTTAATTTGGATATGTAGTTTGATGTTTCTTTGTTCACAAAATGGGAAATGCATGCCTCCATAAATAATGGACCATATTCTGTCCAAAATATGGTTGGAATTTGGGGATTCTAATAGATTATGAAAAGCTGGATGTTCAAATGCGAAGACATTCAAAATTGTATATTTATAGTATTGAGAGAAAATTGTATAGAAACAATAAAACATGTTCTATTTGTCATTTCTTGCATAGAAAATGTTTTATTTCACCTCTTAAACATGCCAAGTTGTATATTATCTTTGAGGTGAACATATTTGACTAAATTGGAAATAGACCCATTTAAATCAAAATTGCATGGGTTGAAAAAGGAATACTAAATCAATCGAGTCTTTTGAGGCTTTTTGTAATAGCAGAGACATTTGATTCTTCTTGCTAGATAATAAAACTAGACAATGAATGAGAGTAAAATTTCTACATTATTTGAGAAATAAGCATCCGGATAATATTATATTGACATCCTGCAGTGAATCCAATGCAATTAAAATTTTGAATTGCATGAATCACACTACCACCAATTTTCTATATTTTTGGGTGAAGAGAGCAATAGAAAAAGAAAATCATATTCTCATATTGGTGAAAAATGGAAAAATAGAAAAAGATCATGAGGTGGAAGGAGTGCTTCTGTCATGGCTCGAGATAATATTAGACAACTATGTGATATCTTTGGAAGGAAATATACTAGCAAGGGTAAAATTCACGAAAATTTTTCTTATAGCTGTGCATATCCATTCCAAGTTCCACCAACTTTATCAGATATTCCTTCGACTAATCCTTTCAATGTTGAATGTGTGATCGCTGATTTTTGCAATTTGGCCAATGATATTTCTTATGATGTCATAATGGATCTTCTAACAGTTATCAGAACCAGTGTGCTGGATTGTATTTTTATTATTTTAATATTAACTGGTTATTCAAAAATGTTAAGCGATATAGTACAAAAATACATGGAAAAGGTTAAAGACATTGGAGTATCAATTCTAGATGGATGCTACAGACTCTACGATAGAAATAGGATATTCAAAAGTTTGTGTCTTATGTACACAATATCTTGTGTGTAAAATTGCAACAATAACGATGATTATAGAGAAGAGGTCACTATGGATTGGATGGATAAACTGCCACAAAAATTGGTAACTGCAAGTGAAATTGGCCTACAAGGAAATATCCATCCTTTTCTTTGTGAAAAATTGTATAAGTTCTGGGAAAAGATGTTCACTTGATGTTGTTCCATAAATTCTCTAGTACTAGTGCTTTACGGTAGAAGTGCCACTCTCCATGCATTGGTGGATTCCAAACTATCTGTCATTTTTATTGTTGAGACACATAGTCAAGCAATGTTTCTGAAACATTACTATTATCATATGAAGAAAGGTTTGTCTCGAAAACAACTTCAATAAGTTATTTTTTTAATGGATTTTAACCTAAATATGTTACTTATACAATTATTGTTTATGTAGACAAACAAAAAGCTATAAAATTTTATGTACAACCATTTCACTATGACACTACACAACCAATTCAACATGGTGATTTACTTTCAATCATTTAATAAATAAGTTTAATGAGCTCTATCTTCAATTGCCATGGTTTTCAATTATTTTAACAAAGTTATGTTTTTTCTGATTCGAGATGACAAATTTGGAGGACACAGGCACAATGGCCATGAAAATGCCATCAAATCTAGGTATGTTAATTGTGTGAATTTACAAACAAAACTACTAATAAGCCCCACAAATTTATAAGAAAATAAATGATTATGCAGAAAACCAATAAGGCCCAAAAATTTATAAGAAATGATATGATATCCATGTGTATTTTACAACAAAATTATTTATAAGGCCCACAAATTTATAGGAAAGCGATAACTAATGCAGACATTGGATTATATGCTTAGCTAAGGGTCAAAGAAATTTTAAGGAAATCCATTTGTAAGCTACGATAACAATTTAAAACAAACTATATAGAGCTTATCGGAATCTATACATCCACGTTCAATACAGAAATGGTTTGACTAAAAAATCTTACATTCATTAATATCTCAGCGATTTACAATGCGTACTATCTACAATGTTTCAATGATTTACTCTTTGCATACTTACATTGAATTAACATTGTTTTGGCTTCAACATCATCATAAACAAGAACTACATATGGCTTGATCCAGCTCATATGTATGTAAAGAAGCACTTGGCTAGCCTCATTAAAGGTTTTCTAGCTAAGTGTAGTTCGCCAATGATGGCATAGCCTAGTGGTCACAAATCCTCAACAATAGCTAAGGACTATTCTCCACTGAAGGGTGTTTTGACGAATATAAGCGTATCTTAACGGCCGCTAAATTTGAATTATAAGACAAATAATAATTTATATTGTACTTACCATATCACCACAAAAACCACTATGTTTATCTAGTTAATTTTTCCATAGCATGAAATCGATTATGAATTGATTAATGTTTATTTCAAATACATTATGCTCACATTTTCAATAGGAATAAATATATTATGAATTGATGATTCTTTATTTGAAATAGATCTTGCATCAACAGATCCAAAGCGTGTATGTAGTCCAAGGAAAAATCTCAATCGATAATTGTTAGCCATAAGCTAAAATGTTGTTTATTTCAATTGGTTGTAATTAATATGTGGCCGATGAAAATAAAATTTGTTTACTTCCCTGCAAGTAGCGATAAGAGTTATTTACTTATTTTAGATATGGAGGACTCTGCTATATGGGATAAACAAAACATACAATAGGAAGATGCCATTTAGGTTTGGTATGAAAGTTGTCAACCTGTGAGGTGGCCTATCAGAATTTATAAAATTATTATCACCATACTATGAATTGGGATTCTAGTTTGACACTCTCATTTCTGTTGATGTTAAAAAGATATCAACGGGATTCAATAAAAAATATTGACCGTATTGAATCCAAGAATCACTTGTGGAAAGGAACATTGTAATATAATCGAGGGAATAGAAATAAGGTACCTAGAAAATGTTTGGAGTAGAAACGATTTTTCATATAGTTTGAAAAATACTTTGTGTATTACATTAGGTGCAAAGGGAAACCCTCCTGAAAATTTTATGGTGGGTATGAAAATCAAACGCAAAGATTATACAAAAGATAAATGGTTGATGGCCGATTTGTACAAAAAAATATCACAAATAGTGTCTCAGGAATTGAATGTGGTAGAGGGCATCAAATACTTGGAGAAAGAAAATTCTAAATAACTATTTATCTTTTTAGAATGTTGTTATGATTGTAATGCTTAACATTGTGACTAATATATACATTCATATGTTATTATGAATGTACTTTGTAACTCTATTCTATAATGTTGAGATTGTCGAAATATAAGTTGGGAGGATTTATATTTTCACCGATTTTAAGATAATAGTATGATTGAATAACTTCTTCTATGGTGAATTATCGGAAAAACTTTCCCTTGAAAATTTGTAAAATAGTTTTTTTATAGTGTTCATAAAATAAATATTAAATTATACTATATATACTTAATTATATTTTAAATATTTTTTAATATAAATAATCTATAAAAATTGGCGGTCATATCTAAAATATGTAAGTCATATGTGATGGTTATTTCAAAGATTTGCAACTATTTTACAGATTAAAATGATTAAAAAAATGTCTAAATGGGCATCAAATTTAACACCACGTTGTGGCCTTTGTTGCAACCATTGAAGGACAAGAGAAGATGTTTGGGATGATATTTGATCAAAACCGAATTCGGGGGAATTTATTTTTTGGAGCTTCACTAAGACAAACCATTAATAATGCTTAGCGATCGCTAGCCCATTTAAAATATAACCATTTTCTATATATAACATAACATAAATAATGGTTGGCAGCCGCTAGCCCTTATAAAATAGAAACATGTTATGTACATAACAAATCATAAATAATGCCTAGAAACCGCTAGCCCATATAATGGATTCCAATATTTAATTTTCTGGATTCTGATATATAAGACTTTGGAGTACATATAATTCCAATATAGGTGATTTTGGGTTCCAATATATGTGATTATGGATTCCAATATATGTGATATTGGACTCTGATATGTGCAATTTTGGAATCCAATATGTGTGATTTAGGAGTGTAGATAATTTCACTATTTGACATTTTGGAATCCAAATATAGCAATATTGGATTCCGATATTGAGCATATTTTTTAGTTGTTGGGACTGAAATAAGTCCCAATTTAGTGAAATAAGTGTTTTCTCCTTAATCAACCAAATAATTACGTATATTATTTCAATAAATCTTAATTATTAGTAAAAATAGAAGAAATTTTTTATATATTTATAAAAACTACATTGGTATGGGCATACCCTTTTATTTTTGGCAACATGTTTTTTTATTAAATTTTTAAGAAATAAATCCCTTTTTAGTAATCGATACAACTCGTGTACTTTCATACTAAATTTGATTTTTTCATGTCATCTACAATATTATAACTTTCGGTTGTGGTTTTGTTCTCTTCTCTTTTTGGTGGAGGGGGATTATTTATAGATTTGGAATCTAGTAGGATATCTCCTTTTATGGAGGTATGGAAGTTGTGAAACACTATTTTTTTACTCCTCAAGGCATAACTAATCCTCGATAGTTTTGGAAAGCAAATATTTCTTTGGTGTTATCCTCGGGCTCATTATCCTCTTGATAAGGAAAGGAAATAATCTCAAAAGCCATAGTATTACTAGCTTTAGAAGAGATGGGTATATTTATATCTCTTACATTAGGATCATATCCCTCAAATTCTCCACAAATAACGTTAAAACAATTACAGAATTCTAGTCAATATGATTTTCCATGTTCAAAAATTACATATACTCTACACCAAATTGGAAGGTAAAACTCATAAATATTGACATCAACATGTTTAGTTGGAAGCAATTTTTTTTTGGCATTTAAGATGGTTAAATATTTGGTAATAATAAATCCTATTCTTATTTTCACTGCTTCCTCCTTGTCTCTTCAAATTTAGAAAATCATTGTTGAGTTTTTGTATCATTTTTTGTATTCCCTCTAATTCAGAGTTACTATAATTTGGAGTGATAGTTTTTGTAGGATTCACTACTAGAACTAAGGTTATATTAGGATTTTGAATCTCAATATGTAATGGAAATTTATTAAGTGTGGGGATATGATTTAATATTGGAATATTTTGAAGGAACATAGGAGTGGGCTAAGTGTTTTTTTGTTGTGGGCATGACTTTCTATCCACAATTATTGATTATGCATAGGCTTTTATCAAAGTGGATATATTCTCTTCTATTAAATACATAAGTAAATGGAAATTATTTTGTTGGTACTTTTCTAAAGTAATACTATAAGCTAGTATACATAATGGTCTGATTCTTCCTAACATATGCTAAAATATAGAACTAAAAACTCTTATAGGTTCATTACTTTTCTCCTTACACTAGAAAATTATTGATACAACACACTAGGATCTACAGCTTGTCCAAGTTTTGTAATGAATGTTTCTTCAAATCAACCCAACTATGAATAAAATCATGTCTAAAATTTAAAAACCAATCATAATTGTTGTCCTACAAGTTCAACCTACAACCTACAAGTTACATGCTCATGTTCAACATTCATCAATATCAAAGAAGACTTGAAAGCTACAAATTGTTCTTCAACATTCCTACTGACATTATATTTGTATATTGGAAAATATTTCTCAGGATTCTTAGGAAAATCATGAATGTCTCCCAAAATATGAAGTGCGGTACCTCTTAACCAACCTCGTTGGGAAATCTTATGTGGTGTACAAGGTGTAATACAATTAATTGGAGGAATAAATGTTGGTGAGCTTTGGATTGTTTAAGAACCTTTTTTTTTCCGTTTTTCAAGTATAGGTTTTATGTGATGATAAAGGATAAAATAAATCCTAGGATAAAAATTAAACCTTATAATATAAGGTGTCAAATCCATCTTATGATATTTTATAAAGAACTAAATTAAGTTTGTCCTTATAAGACCAAAAACTATTATTGGATTCTTGTGCCAAGACACTAGTTATAATAGAGAAAAACAATTTGATCATACTCATTTTATAACCCTAGCTATACATTTGGATTCAAGTTATGGAATACGTTAGGACCTATAACTTCAATTGGGAGATATTTGACCTAGTGTCAACCTATGGAGGAACTAGTGTATTTTAGAAAACCACATATTAAATCGCAATACATTATTTCTGAATAATCTTGATTTGCATTGAGGTTCACCATACTAGTATTTACAATGATCCTAAATGATTTGGAACTTCATAATAAAAGTCAAAAAAGAAGGAAGGGTAGGGCAGGAAAGAAAACTAGACTCTCTTTCAACTTATAAATACTACAAAAACATTATATTTTATTAAAAAAACACACATAAAAATAGATAAAATTTTAGCTCATCTCTTCATAAACTCCAATTAATTAGGAAAAGGATACAAAATGCTATATGGATCACAATATTGCATCAGCTAAATAAATAACAACAATCCATCTACAAACAATATATCAGAGGTTACTTAGCCTAACAATTAGTCTAAGATAATCAAATTCCACACACAAAACAGAGTAATTATCATTTGTATATATCTCCAAATAACCAAAATCTATAATATTTCAAAGAAATTTTACAAAATCAAGTGTTAGAAACATCCACCAATGATAATAAGATCTCTGAAATCCCAATCTCATTACCTTATAAATTTAACTAATGTTTGAAGTGTAGACTCTCTTGAATAAGTCAAAAGAGATTTCTCTTCATAACTAAAGACATGATCCAAAAAATAATAAAAAATTCACAACTCACAAGTTTTTTAAAGATCCAAAAGTGTCGTCTCTGTATTGAATTTAGTTCCAAATCATTTTACAATGAAAATTCACATATTTATAGAGTAATAGATTTCTCCAAAATCTCTGCATATTTTGGAATTCCCGGATTAGCTAACCTAATCCTAATAATAAAGAAAAAAAGATTAACAAAAAAACAAACTAAAATTTAAACAAAGCTTGAAAAAATTAAATATGGGAACATGCTCTCATTTTACAATGATTTTCTAAAAATAGATTGGTTTTCCTCGAAAATAGAGCTAAAACTAAATCACAAAAGATATCCAATTTAAAATATACCTCTAATTGACTCGATATGATCAACTAAAATTGGAAAATTGCCTCTCGCTAATTTGCATTGCATGGATGCTCAATTCGAGTTTTGAAGACTTTAATCAAAATAAAAGTAATTGTATTTGAATCTTGTATGCATGATTATCTCTATCACACCTCAAAATATCTCCATTGTTGTCTTATAAACCTCATTAGTCATTTTTTCTTGGCTCTCGGGCTTCTCTATGTCATTATTTTAGCTTTAAACTAAATGTATTCACTTTACAACAAACTATTATCTTGGATTTTAATTTTGATACTTGCATTTTCCATGTGTATCATCACATATGCATTTTATCCATGACTTGACTATATCCTTAACTCCCTTAGATTCCTCGATGTCTTCCACATGGCCTAAATCAACCACTTCTCGCTCCATAAAGTTTATAACTTTGGCTTGGATTTTTCTTAAACCACTCTAAGACATGTGTTTTCCATTAGTTTATCCTTTCTCCTGTCTCTGCATGGTTTTCAAACCCTGGAATTGGATTCAATCGCCATAGTGCAGCGATGAGTGCTAGGGGAGAGGGCCAATAGGTGACCAAGGTCTAATAGTTGATATGACTATTGTTCACACAATACCCAATAGTTTTCATAGTACTATCTAATAGTTTTTTTTTTTACATAATAATTATGTAGAGTAGCAAATCACATCATGACATGTAAGACCTCTCACCCATGTACAAGTACAAAAAAGTCAATGTTCAACCAATTTCACCCATATTCAAGTATTGGTTTCCACCATGGTTGTAGTGTAACTCAAGTTTAGTATTTTAAATCAATTCAAAATATGGGTTTCCCTCCAATTAAACATTCAAAGAAAAAATATAAGCTAATACAAATCTAAACTACATATTAGCAAAAAAATTACAATCTCATATGATAAACAATTTATTTTATGGACCCCTTAACTTAGGGTGTACCACTACTAGCCCCTCTCCCCTATATGGCCTTCATCGGGGATACTGCTTCTCATTAACATCTCAAGATTTGGGATCATAAGGTCATTGTGATGATAGAGTACATGTGAGTCCAACTCTTCTTTGTTCCCTAATATTGAGGAACCAATGTCTAACACTTGTCCTACATTAGTTTTAATGTATGGCTAAAATTTAAACTCGATAATATGGTACTATTTAGCCACCAATAGAAAACATATGGTTCGAATCAGTATAACCTCTCATCAAAACTCTTAAACCTTTAGGTTTCCACGCAAGATTTTCCCTAATCTAAGACACATGTTTTCCATTGGGTTATCCTTTCCCTGCATGTTTTTAAAACTTAGAGTTTGACTTCAATGTGCCTCATGACTCCAATTTTTGAGACTTGCCATTTATTGGTGTTATCACCTTCTAAAAAATGTTGGGGCTATGTCAATTTTGTTAATCTTTTGATGGATGACACATGTTTTGGATTGGTAAACCATTATTTTCATCAAGATTAATAGTGAATATAAATTTGATATACTTTTTCAATGGACAACTCTATTTTTGACCATCATTTGAATGCATCTAGATCAAATCAAGCTAAAAAAACTTCAAATATTTTCTAGTCTCTTCCCTTATTAACTTACACAAAAAAGAAACTAAAATATACCATGAAAGAACTTATATTGAGATAAAAAGTGTTTAGATCTCGACACTAGTGCTAAAATATAACTTTTACAAATTATAACAAGCTTTAAACAAGTTAAAATTCGTTATTTCAATGATTTAACTAAGAACGAAAAAGAAAATATCTTATTGGTCATTTTGGAGGTTCAAAACTTGGATATTTTCAATTTTCCAAAAGAGGGGGCGCTGCATTTTCTTGTGAAAGGGAATGGGGCGTGTTTGTCACCAACAATTTACAAAAAATTATCCTATACTCAAATGGCCAAATTCTAATAAGGTTTAAATGAAACCATAATTGATTATGTGCTCCACTATAAAACTATGATTACTAAGATTAAAAATATCCTAGATGATAGTGATCCACAATATCTTTACACCCAGAGTCTCCTAGTACCTATGTGAGAATCAATTATTTATGAAAAGTTCAATTCTTTCGATCATGGATGTCACATTATAAAAGAGTTTGAAGGTAAGCTACTTAACATGAACAAACTTAAGTAATGTATAGTTATTCTAATACCCCTAATAAAAAATTTCAAGGTAAAAATACTATTAAGGCTTAATCCAAAATGAAAAATGTAATGTCAAAGCTAATGTTAATTTATCTCAACTTAAATAGATAAAATTACAAACTTCTTGACAAAAATTCACATATTTACCTAGCCCTTCATAGAAAGTTCTTAAATAATAACTCGAGTGTAATCATGTATCTCTCCCTCCACTACTTGAGGTTGGTTAAATGTTCCCTCATGGAAATAAATTTGATGCTAGTGGCATTATGACTACAATTGATTCATTGGTCACTCTTCTAATGGTTATTTCAATATTCTTCATATCATACAATATCTCCTCGATGATAATATCATTTAATTTGAGAGACCATATCAACCTAAACCTATGAATGATGATGAAAAAAACAATATCTTTGGTCATTAATTTTGGGAGCATGCTACTACAAAATTTACCTTAGAAGTACATAATACTCATTGTATTATATCACCTCCACATTCATATGATCATGCATTTGATGTTATATCATGTTTGATGATATAAATATGGCACATGGTTTTGTCTCTAATTCAATTTATATTCCATCTTCATTTTCTCAATGTCCCATATGCAATGTTTTGGTTAATCATACTACTCCACATAATCTATTAACATTCAAATTACTATATCTCCTTGGAAAATTATGTCATGGTTTCTTCTTAGGCATATATCAGGCCTATTATTCTCCTTCTTATTCTTGAATCTACTATGTTTGATCTCAAGTTCTTATTGGCATCCGCTCTTCATTCATGTAAAATTAGATTATGTTATTCTTGGATTCACACTTTCACCACCATACCTTCAGTATTACATCAATGTGATAATTTCATTCACAATATTCATATTTTTCTAATTATGGGTATTCTATTTGAGGAGTCCAAGATGCCATAACTTATCCCTTCCTATACAATTCGTACTCTTATTAATTTTCCTTTGAAACCGCAAATTATTCCTCATCATATGTCTTATGGTTCATCCACCTCAAGTCCATTTAGGAACAAGTATTCTAGATCTCACACAATTCATTGTTGGTCACATCCTCATTATGCATCCCCTCCTTAACCATATGTTGGGTCATCTACATCATATACTACTACTTGTATGACATATTCTCCTAAACATCAAACTCTATCACCATCTATGCAAACTACTTATCACAGGTCTTCCCACCCTCAATCTCTTAAGACATATACCTTGTATCACCCACTTGTTATATATACACATCCATAAAAACTCACACTTGTAGGGCCCTTGTCTCCTTCACCATCGATTAAAATGGGACTCTTTATGTGGATCTCATTCAATATCTATGTTGCTACCTATAGTGAGCACCAATTTTATTCTCTATTTTTATGTTGATTCATTGTATTATTTGTATAAGAAAATTGGATACAATACTATTACGCTTATTTTTTGGAAATTATTATGATTTTTGTCATATAATCGTTTATATGCTAGTTTGTCTTGACAGTGGTGTTGTATGTGGCATATGATGCCAATTCACTACTTTTATCGTTATTACCTAATTTAGATGTGATGTTATGGATATTGTTGATTTGATATTTACATGGATTTTATTTTGGATATATCATGGATAATTATTATAATTTCTATATATCTCATTTGATGGATGGATGTTGTGTAACTAATTGGATTAGTTAGCATATGATTAATTTGGATCATTTTTTACTTACGTATTATTATTTTATTTATTTTTTGGTATCAAGCAGGTATGATGCATGAATTGAATGCATAGTCTCTAGGTTATACCACGGGAGAATGTGGGATTTAAGGGATGCACCTCCAAGTGGCACAATAGATCGTATAGGCCGAATTTACCCACTTTGTTTGTTTTGGCCTTGTTTTATTATTTTTGGACTATGGTTGGAATAGTGGAAATTACCCTCTTGGAATGTGCTATAAAATTATTTTGGTCATTTTTTTATCTCACCTTTCTCCACTTAAATTAATTTGGTTTTATCCATGTTTTATTACTTTCTTTTAAGTTATTTTTTGGGAGCTAATTACTTCCCACTTGTTTGAGATGAATTGAATTGTTGTTTTGGAGACTATTATCCTATTTAACCCTTTATTTTGGAGGGTAAATGAGGTTCTTTTAGTCATTTTATCTTGGAGATAGATGTTAAAGAGAAGAATTTTTGGCCTAGGGATATTGGATTGTCTATTTGTAAATATTGTCCTTGGAATATCTTCCTTTATGAGGTAGGCATCATATCTTCAAACTTGGTTATTGCTTTGGAAATTTTTTTCCTTACTTTATTTATTCTTCTTGGTTTGAAATAATATGTTGTTTATGTTGTTGTTTTTTCATTTCTTGTATTTCTCCATCTACTCCTTGGGGAAGTGGGTTTTTGGAGTGTTTTGGCAAGAGAGGAATAACCCCTCTTACTTCCCATAAGGATTGATGGGATTATTTACAAACTACATTAATTTGGTTTGAAGTGGAAGAATTATTTCCATATGGTTTGGAAACCATTTCCCATACTTGCTAAGGAAACCTCCAAGGTTTGAAAAACCTTGGAAAGGAGGAGGCAAGGAGAAATAAGGCCTATTGGAGGGATATGGAGAATTTGGAGGTTTTGTGGATACTTGAAAAATTGTGAAATATATTGGATACTTCTTTATTTTTGATGAAAATGATATTTCTTACCTTTCTTTCCCACTTGTTAGAAGTATGGATCTTCATGTGTTTTGTCTTGGTTTTCAACTCATTATTGGTTTCTTGAATGTTTTCTTTTGAACTCTCTTCATTATCCCTCTTTTTGATTACTTATAGGCATGATTCTCCTCTCTCCCATGGTCTTAGACGTATGATAGCATTGATTTCACATCCAAAGGAATGGAATGATAGGTTCTTATGTCCTCCTCATTTTAGAGTCACACTATGACTCAGTGTATGAGCTACAAGGTATTGATCTATGCGATTTATAGATGGTATTAAGCTGTTGGATTTTAGAATCCTTATAGTGTCACTTCTTGGACCATCTTCACTAAATTTTCCTTTTAATAATTCATAATTTTAATCTAAATAAAGGGTATTTATCAAAAGAAAACTCAAAAACATGAGAAGGCAGAGAGAAAAGAAACTATTGTTGAATTCATGCTTCAAGAAATGGATATTGAATAATGGAGGATTGTGTGTTTTCCTTATATTTACCAAAAATAGAAAATATAATTTATACCTGAATTGACATGCTCATGGTGAAGAGATTCAAAGGATGTTAAGATAGTGATTACAAAAATAAGTTGTGAATTGAACAAATTATTTAAATTACTTAAATACACATCTATTTGATCGGTTAATTACAACTTACTACTATATTTTCATTTAAAATTTTAATAACAAAATTTAAATATCATAAAGTAAATAAAGGACATAACTTAAATATCAAAAAATTTACATTAAGCAAAGCTATCGAATAAAATGGAGATGAGAATAGACAACTTCAACTCATTTGGGCTAATTTAAAGCGACTTGCATTCATTAATCAAAATTTCACCTCCCTTTTTCCAAAATGGGAGTATACATATTTATACAAAATAAGGGCCTCATTTCACCACCCTTTCCAAACTATTATTGTCAAATATCAACGGAATATCCTTAGACAACTCATTTTACAAAGAAAATATCCTAACTGATTTCTATTAGGATGATTACAATGGAATCATGACTCAGCATGCCATCTAGAATATCCCTAAGGAACTAATCCTCATTATTATTTATTTAGGCTCAATTTGGGGTGGAGATGGCTTTAAAGACCCATATCCTTGACTTGATTGAGTTACCTCGGTTTTGATGCTACAGAGCATCTCTCGTATTTTTTAATCCTTCTTAATCTTTTTATGTTAATTATAGGCTACCTAAAAAGGTTTAGTAGTCTTTTCCAATAGTATATATTTAGAGGGTACTATTGTTCCCAACATTTCTTGGATATTGGACACTTTTTGAAACTTATCTTTGGAGTTAGAGACCAACTCAATGACTTGGCAAGTACTTGTCTCATTTTCCTCGAGAATGTTTTTTTGCTAAAATGGGCCAAGAATTTCAATAGATGGCTTGTAAATTATTCTTCTACTATGGCCTCCTAGTTATATGTTAAGACTATGGGAAATGTTTCCTTGGTGAATATTTTTTACTCCTTTCAATAATGACATTGAGTTGAGAGGGTGACCTATTTAATTTATCATTCTATCTTCTATAGAAATCTTGATGTAGTTGGCGTATGTTTGGCGAGAGAACAACATATTATGTTGTAAGAACTATGAGATATTTTCAATATCCTTCTTCAAAACATTAAACACTAAATTGGAACATTTTTTTAGGGTTTCTATTTTACCGTAAATCATTTTAGTCTTTTTTGAGTATGTTTTCCCTTTCTCCCTAGCTCTTATGCCTTCCTTTATTACCCTAAAGAGGGATAATAAGACATGCTTGACTTCATTGGAAATATTGTCGGGAAGGTGGCTTTTCCTTGGGTTTCCCATTCCTGTTTTCTAACATGCATACCCTGAGACCATCTCTACCGCAACTTGAGTAGACACCTAAATAAATAAAATGGGGTATTTTTCATATTAAGACCACTTATGACCATTTTTATTCTTCTTTTTTGAGAGGGTGAATAAGTCCTCAAAGGTCTCATGCCAAATAAGAGCTTGATTTTTTGTCATCCTCTTCCTTTTAACTCTTTTCATTATCCATTTTATTTGATTAAATTCAATATTGATCTTGGGAGCTTCTTGTATGGTCTAATCACCTTGTTTCATTTGAGCAACCAATATTTTCCCAATCCAACCATGCTCGAGTCCGGTGATAGCACACCTATAGAGGGTAAAATGATTTAGGCCCTATGTATTGATTCCACCTCTTGTGTGGCTTCTCTCTTTCTGCCATGGAATCCTCATATATCTCATCATATGAATATATTTCATAATCTACCATTAGGGTCTTTGTTACTATTCTAGGGATAACTTCTCATACTTCTACAGTTCCTTTTTCTTCGATGGGTTGCCTCAAGGGTTTTATATGTGCAATCACAGATCTTACTTTGAATTCCCTCTTAATTTTCCCTCTTGGAAGAGGGGTTTATTTTTTCATCTACATGTTTTGGATGATCTTCTCATCCTATTGAGTGATCCATACCCAATCATTTATGTCCTCCTCATGAGCATATGCAAGGTTTATTTTCCTTTTGAGGGATTCCAAGTGCTCAACCACCCTTTTCTAGGATCATATTTCTTAAGTGGGTGCTTTGGGAGATTGAGGGAATTCATGTGGGTTTCTTCCATTATGAGGTCCAACAATCTCTTGAACTCCATAAATATAATTGTTAAGGATAATGACGGGTGTGTCCTTAGTTTCTTCTCCTAGCACTTATAATCCACTCCATTGATTATTTGAAAGGCTATCTCTTGTTTAGACAACATTTATGGCACATAATAGGAAGATGTAGTGGAGGAGTTAGTAGGCCTTATATCCTAATCATGGTATACTCAAGGTAGAAGACAAAATCCTCGATTTTCTTGCATACATGTAATATTTCGAAAATATTATGGGCATATGTTTTTCCATGAGTACCATGTGTACAATGTGGTAGAAAGCACTGCCGATATTCTCAATATGTTCCCTAATTATATGGGCATAAAGGTCTGAGTATGATTTATTCACTTCATGAATTCTTTATGGTTTCCATAATGGATAAAATTCTTGTCACACTAGGACTCCACAAATGGTGTCTAATATATATGAGGCCATATAGGAATGTTTGTTTTGACAAATTAATTCATCTTTGTATGTGATCAAATTGGATGCCACAACTTGGCTAAAGGTAAGTATTCTTTCTTCATCAATAATTAAGGAGACAAGGGGACCCAAGTGATGTCCAATTTTGAGGTAGATGGAATTCCATACAAATTTTTCATTGAGACAATTTCAATCCTTACACCAAGCCTAAATATTTAAATAAAATATTACTCGAGAATCTCATTAGCCAATTTATCTATTGAGTCCTTGACCCAATTCTATAAAAGGCTTTAAAGTTATCGATTGTCATCCATGAATTGATGGTTGTGGGATTGTAAAAAGGTAGCATTAAGTAGCTTATAAAATGTTTCAAAAGTGGTATCCAAAATGAAATTTACCTTATTTGTTTCTCTCTTTTATAATAGTTTTCCCTCTTTCACTATAGTAAGGGTAAATACAAGAGAAAGTAAACTGGGAAAGGAAATACTTCCGGTTTAGTTGTAAATAGGTATAATCCAACCTTTTTATGTGCCCTCATATCTACATATATTTTAATTTCACCATCGGGAATGTCTACCTCTCCAATAGCATCTATTGAAGTCATTTCTCTTTGAATGGATAAGAAAACAACATGATTAATGAGAATATTCATTATCCAGTATATTGGGTTGAAGATTGTTCATTTCCATTCTTTGATCTTCATAAGAGTATAAGAAAGCATCCATACTTTAATTTATTGTGTCTCTTGCCATTATTGAAGGATTTTTTCTTGCAATACTTTTGTTGTAAATTGCTTTAAAAATTAAGTTTATTATGATCTTAGGGGATTCATCTTTCACAATTGGTTCTAAAATTAGAAATTTAGATGATTAGTCTTGATCAATGTAATTTTCGTATAGATCGGAAATATTTCATCTAAATTTGCATGTTTTGGATTAATGGTGTATAATGCATGATTTTATGTTTTATTCATGAGGGAACACTACTTTTTAATTATCTTTCCTTTTTTAATATAGGCCTTACACTTGTGCAAGATAGATTTTATCATAGCCATCGGTTTTGATTGGATCCTCCTTTTTCCCCTTAAGGCAACATATGTTCCATGTAGGAGGCCATGTGCAATACTAATATTAGCTCACTATTATTCATTATTGCAGTACCATTGAATTTTCTTTGAGTTTAACATTTTTTTGCATTTTTGATGTGTGAGGGCTTGTTATCATGAAGTGCAAGGTGTAATCTCTAAGTTATTATTTATTTCATCCTTAGAGAGAAACCTTTGGAATTATCACACTTGGGAGTTCGAGTTGTAAATACTCGCACCTACAAGTCTTCTTTAAATATTCTCGCACTTGGAAAATGTGATTTTTGACTAGTTGAACCATAAGAAAAGTCAAGCTTCAAGTTAGTGAAATCCCTTGTGAGAAAACTATGAAGCGTGAGTGCAAGGAATAAGAAATAGCCAAGTGTGATTCCTCACACATATGAAGTGTGAGTGCCATATTTTAACTAAATGCAAAGACAATCTAATTTAGTGTGAATAATAAGTAACTTCAAAATAACAAGTACTAAATAATGATTTAGGAAAACAACAATAATTTTTAGATTAAAGGTGGATACCCAAATATTATCTATCTATTTTAAACTAAAGAGGGTCCCTATTTTAAAATGTGGTCATTTTTAAAAATGGGGAGTTATGTAATAAAATTTTTCAACTCATTAGTGGTTTCTTAAATTTTTTGTTTTGAACTCTCTCTTGTATCCCTCATTATGATTACTTGGAGGCATGCCTCTCCTCTCTCCCATGGGCTTGGAGGGATTCTAGCATGTCCTCCTTTATTAAAAGAGGCATGTGATGATGCTAATTGGCTGGATGGAAAACTAAGTCATCTTCTTATGGTTTGAGTGTTTGGTATTTAAAGACTTCTTTTTTGGTATTTAAAGACTTCTTGGATCTTATTGATTGCATGGAATAATGGAAGTTTCAATTAAAATTTGGCCATGTTGTTCCCACTTAGTGGGAGGATTTTCATCTTGAATTTTAGAATTTTTTTAGTTTCTTGATAATATAAGAGAAGGATAAATGTAAATTTGTGTTGTATTGGAGTGATTTTTTATTATTATTACTCTTGTAAACCTTGTGATGGGAAAGAAGATTTTTTTTATTTTTTTAAAGGAAGATACTTATTTTCCTTATATTTAGAATGAAATTGGTTTGGGATCAAGATCTTGGAGCTTGCATGTATAAAATACATCTTGTAGTAACCCGTTGAAATAATCGATTGCAAAAAAATAACATTTCCAGCATTCATAACCTTACAAAAATTCCTTTTATTATTTGTTGTTTTAAGTTTAAAGGAGGAAAAATGGATTCAATGTCTGTTTGAGATGATTTAAATGGAAGTAATTTGTGTTACTTTTTCCATAATTTCATAATTGTCTCGTTGTGTTTCAAAACAAAAATTTTGTTCTTGTTTAAATTTTTATATTAAAGGATTAACAATAGGACATAAAATAACTCATTTTAACATTTTAGATATTATAATGCAGATTTGATTTATATTTTTCTAAGAATGTATCTGTTTACACCATTGGATTGTTATATATCTCAATGGTTATTTTCAATGGTTTTAAAATAAAGAATATGTTATGTTTATTAATAATTAGTATTTATCTTACAATCTCGTTCTTATTCTTGTAAGAATAAAATTAGATGGTTTTTAGTTCATCCCAAATTTATTCTCTCTTCCCTCCTTAGTTTATAAAATTGTTTTTGGGATGTCCTTATCTTGTATATAAGGACCAAGAGAAAAAATAAATTATTCCTTAAAATTTATAGACAAATATAGATGTAAATAAATTTATTTATAAATATGAGAGAGAGAGAGAGAGAGATAATAAACACACACACACACACATTTATATAGGTCCTCATTCTAAGTTTTATATTCTCAAGGAAATCGCATTAAAACTAGGTATGTATTATATATATATATATGATCTTAAATTAAGATTTTTTTGTGTATTTAAATTAAATAATTCATTTTTCATCATTTGGTTATGCGTATGCGCATACAAGCACACACACACACACACACGTGTGTGTGTACATGCACATACATACACACGCATGCACACACACATACACATACATGTACATGCACATGTGCACACATGCACGTACATATGCACACATGCACATACACACACACACACTAGTTAGGTTTTTTTAAATGGAGGGGTTGTGACTTGGCTATGACCCTTCCCCATACAATTTGGGACATTTCCCACACCAATAATATTCCCATGGTTGTGTCCTTTATATTGGTCTCTTTCTGCAAGACAACCTCCATTCTCCCTAACCATTTATTAATACAAACACACAACCCTATAATTATTTTCCACAACCTTCCTATATTAGGGCTTAAAACATATCAAAAATATTTTTATGTATACATGTGTGTGTGTGTGTGTGTGTGTGTGTGTGTGTGTGTGTGTGTGTGTGTGTGTGTGTGTGTGTGTGTGTGTGTGTGTGTGTGTGTGTGTATACATATGTGGGTATGTATGTAAACAATCTCAATAATAGATATTCAAAAGTATATACAAAAATATCCCTATATTAACCAATATAGGGTTTGTAGAAAAATAGATGGTTTAAGATCAACAAATAGCTCCAAATAAACCTCTATGAGAGTTCACTTGAAAACTTGAAAACAAAAACAAGAGAAAAAAAGAAAAGGAAATTGAAATGATAGATTATAAAGAGATTATATCTTTTCGATTACCTTAATATCTATGGTGGAAATCCCTTTAGGTATGGCCACTTGGAAAGTGTCCCCTTTAGTTCACTTTTTAATTTGCAAGTGGGGCTTATTTTTTCCCTCTTCATTTTGAAATTTGGATGGGTTTAATTAATTAAAATTGAATTACATTGTTTATTTTGGTGCAAGAGGTCATGGGTCTAATGGATGGTGCCAAATGGGACCCATTCCTAATTAAATTATATTAGACCCTCATTAATATTATTCTTACCTTATTGGATTAATTAAACCTTATGAGTTATTTTATTACCTTGATTAATTAATCTTATAAATATATTTGTGTAACCCCTTGGTGGGGAAAGTATAATAACACTTTTTAAATTAAAATTACATTAACTGCTATGACCATTTTTATGACCTAAATTATCACCCTTGTTTTTATTATAGGTCCCGACATCGTTTAAACTACCTATAGAAATGGTGTAATACATTCTAGATTAGTATTATCGAAAATCCTAATAGAAAAGTTTCATATTTATCTCCATTTTTGGTGCATTAAAATGTGAAAATAAATTCATGATTCTCTTTACTTAGGAGATTAAGACCAAACCTAATCCTAAACTAAGAAAACACTACACCCCATAGTAGTAAATGGTCCATTGTTAATGTATAGGGAGAGGGTTGTACTCAGTATCGGATAATGTACTTTGTTTTTTGAAATTTCAACCATGGACATGTCAATGACCATAGTTATATATGACTTATCTTTTCTACCTTAACATTGGTGACGTTAGTACATAGCAGCCCATTTGGGCCAAATGACAGATGGGGGCTTATATTTTTAAAAGATAGTTATAATATGTGTAGTTGTTTTTAAATAGATTACCTTAACTTAGGATAACATTTCTTAGTTGGTGAAGGATTCTCCTTTCCTATCTCGATATTTTTCTTTGGAATTGGATATTGTAAAGAGATATTAAGGACTCAATATGAGGATTTAGTTACTAGGTGAACACTTGTAATAATATTTTTACCTCTATCAAGGTTGGTAGTCTTATGCACTTCAATGGTAGGTATCTTGTGGTGTGTATGGATTCTTGGATGTTTCTTAAGTTTTACTGAATTATTTCAAAAAGAATCAAATCCTTTTTTGATAAATACCTCCTAAGGTGTAGGAAACATATTTCTTGTAATAACATCAAGGGAATTGCTTTCATGTGAAGAATACAAGGATTTTAAGGATCATATTGTAGTTTGTGTCTATATTGATAGTGTAAAATTTTATGATGATTTTTTAGGGGATAGGGTAATAGAGAGATATATAGTTGCTATAGATGTGTCTTTGAGGCTATTGTATCCTTATAAGTTGTTTTAGTTGATGATCACATTTGGTCTCACCATACCAAATATTTTGAAAAAAGGGGACTATGTTGATAGCATCACCATCATCATCCATCACCCACTTAATGATATTATTATAAACCCAAACTTGAGGATAAATGGATGGGTCACCTCTCTTGGAAGTTTTAACATCTAGAGGTAATTATCTAAAGTCAAATAAATAACCAACATATCTCATGGTTGCATTTTGTGGGAGAATTTCCATGTAGATATGATTAATTTTATCCTTTAAAGGAGGATTGGCATGTTAGAGGTTCACTATTCTTATTATTTATAATAATACAAATCAACATGTAATATATAAAGATATCCATGAAATATATATGGGAGAATGTCTTGTTAAGATTTGTGACCAAGTCATAATTCCTTACCAATTTAGGACCTTTGTGGTTCTCAAAATCTAAGGTATTTGGAAAGGAAGCATTAAGCAGCATGGTATATTTAGTTTTGGGTGGTAAAATTAACTTCCTCATTATTCTATAGCCCAAGGATGTTGATCATGTAGGTTTTCCCTTGGGTTCCCAAATGTGGGTTGAATTTAGGGTTAACCATGCTTGATGTTGAAGCCTCAAGATCACGATTACTAGATGGGTTGATCTATTCAAGCATAATATTTGGTTGCATGTGTTGAGTAGCATTTTGTTGATGATTCAAAAACATGTTTTAATATATATGTAGCTTGGTGTTATGAGGTACTATCAGGCTAGTCTAATATGGTTGATGGTTGTTAAAAACAATTTCCTAAGAATTATTCATTGAATATTTATATTTGATTTAATAGTATAAATTGGATAAAATTACTCCCTGCATGTACATGAATCATGGAATGTGAATTTAGAAGAGGAAATATATGTCTTCTAATGTGATTCATTCATGAAAATTTTCTAGAAAATGTGTTTTGTGGGTTGTTCCCATTGTGCTTTGTACCATGTGTGACATTGTGATGTCAACTACTTGGGGAAACCTATTAGAACTTTAAAATTTAAAATACTTAACAAGTGATAACATTATGAACATTGAACAAGTAAATTGTGCAATCAGTACAACTAATAAATGGTGAATACCCTTATGAGAAAACACATGTGAATGTGTTTCAAAATACTATCAAAATTTGGATCTAAATCCACTATGGATTTAAACTGTTAAATAAAGAGGCCTTATGATATTTGAAACTAAGAAAATGTATTAAGGAAAATATAATAATGAGTAATGCCAATATTCATACGACATTAAGAATTTTAGTAAATTTTAAAAATTGCTAAAACCAGTTGGTTACGTTTTAAGCAACATATCCATTTTTTTGCTAATTCGAATATATCGTTGTTGATTTTCCATACTTGTTCATCCCTATTAGTTATTGGGGTGTGTCGTATCGTGTAATATGATTTTGTAAGGGGAGGGATATGTAATTACCCTCTTATTACTACCCTCTTGACTCTAGTTATGTGGGCTCGAGTCAGCCCTCAAGTATGTTTGAGTTGTTGTTCTAAGCATCATGCTCACGAGTTGGAAAATTTAGAAAATGAAACAATTAATTAAAGTATAAGAAAAATAGTACCACCTTCCGAAATTGAAATATTATATGTTGATAAAGGATATAAGTAATCATATGGATATTCATCTTGGATACCTCATTATTCCTATAAGGTCAAGTGTATAATTATCTATAATGAATAAATCACTAAACTATTAGCCTATGAGACACTTTATTTTTTGTGGGAGTCAAGTCTCCAAGTAATATAGTTCATACCACATTTGTGGTGTATAGGATGGACCCATGTGACCTTGACATGTTGTTCATTCATCGAAATCAATGACATTCTTGTTGTATCATTATTATCATTATTAAATGTGATAAAATAAGTACGTGATAAAATAAGTATCATTTAGGAAGTAGTTGATGTTCTAGTTATAAATAAATAAAATAATAAAATAAATCATGAATGGATGAGAAAGGATGAATGGAAACAATACGTAGAATTATGGGAGATTTTGGGGAAAGGAGGATGCAACAAGTTCATTGATAGTGTTTGTGGGCATGATATGCACCTCTCCTGTGAATTTGAAAAAGAATAGAAAAATAGAAAGGTCACGTACAAGGAAAGTTATTTTGAGATTACATAGGAAATTATCGCCATTGTTAAGGGTCTAAATGAAAGGGGTTAAATTTTATAAAAAAAAGTTTGACAAAGAGGTGGAAGAGAAGAAGTTTCTAGATTCGAGGGAAAACATTACTCATATTAAAGGTGGGTTCCTTAGATATTCATTGTAGAAACCCTTATGACATAATGGTTCTCTTGCCGATGATATTCATCACCTAAGATAGAAGATACAAGGTATTGTACTATTATCCCCTTGTTTTTATAAATCATTTCTACATAAATTCTCTTGTCAGTTTCCCTTTTTATATTCTATATTCCTTGAACACTCTATCAATTTGGTTAATTTGGGAAAAAGGGTTCACCCCCTCCACCATGTTGTCATACTTATGATTTATAAGTACTTGCACCACCTAATTATCCATCCTTAGCCTACCCCTCTCCCCCCACCCCGCTCTTTATATACTCTTCCTTCCACCACCGCCCTTGCCTCGATTCCTCCCTCTACTCCATCTTCCTCCAAGATATCGTATGCCCCTACCTCCGATCGAATTCTTCATAGAAACGTGCCCACGGTATTATTGGAAGTGGTTTCCTTCAACTCCTCCCTATCGGGGTGAAGATGAGGTTTTTCTAAGCCTACTTTCCATTGGAAAGAAGAATGTGGAATCCCCTAAATCTTCAAAGTGGTAAACATAAGGAATCAAGTGGAGCTTTGTAATGATATTCTCAATTATATTAGTGAAGAAGTTAGACATATCAAGGACAAA
This sequence comes from Taxus wallichiana var. yunnanensis, assembly GCA_018340775.1. Classification (NCBI taxonomy): domain Eukaryota; kingdom Viridiplantae; phylum Streptophyta; class Pinopsida; order Cupressales; family Taxaceae; genus Taxus; species Taxus wallichiana. The sequence continues at coordinate 133,944,190 of CM031234.1, forward strand.
ATCAGGGGTTACAAGATTGTTGTGGACAATAGAAAAATGGATGACAAGCTATTGTAGGATATGAATATCGTGGTCTCTAAAATTGAAAAGGGATAGGAAAAAAATAAGGGTTAAACAATTTGATATGCTTTCCATTGTTAAAAGAAACATCGACCTCCTCACCCTTATCATTCATCAACCTGGAGGATAGCAAGGGAAAGATAAAATCAAGAAATATAATAAAGTATAAAAGATATTAAAAATGTCTTTGAAAGCATCAAGAACGCATTATTCAATTCCATGAAGTAAAGCCTCCTACTAGTACACACTCGTGTTTTTCTTACTTTTGAATGTGTTTTTGTTTTGTATTAGATGTGGTTTTGTTGTGGTTAGACTAAGATTTTGTTGTAGTCTTGTTTCTATTATTTTTATCTTTCTTTGTCTTGTAATGATTTATGTTGCCTTTGGTCCTTTTTGTATCGGGGTAGGGTCCAAGTCAAAAACCTTTTATCCTTGATAAAAAAATCATGAAACTAACAATATAAGGGATTTAATTAAAATTAAATAAATAATTAAATATTGTTATATCCCTAAATTCTCCCAATTGTTTAAGGCTTGTGCTAAAAATCTTACCAAGAAAGAATTAATGAAATTATTATTTGGTGTTTTGGGTTTTTTTCCATGAGAGAATTAATGGAATTTTTCTTGGTTTTTGTGAGTTGCACTGGATTGAGATAAGTTTTGGAGAATTTTAGCTTTTGGGGATTTTTATCTTGGTCGAGAACGCTAATGCCTTCTTCTTGGCTTGAGTGCAAAAAAATGGTGAAATTAGAAATTTGGATGTATGTTGATTTCTATGTGGGATTTTTGATGGGTCTTAAGACATATTCTTATCTCTTTCCAGTATCCACCCATCCCATACCAAGTAGGAGATTTGGATCAATTTTTGATCTTCCATCAGAGAAGAAAGGATGGATGAATTTACAAAGCAGATTTTTTTGTTGCAAGTGCATGTTGAACATGTATACAACTACGAAAGTATGCAAATTGGTTAACAGAGAATGGATTTGTCTATGTTCTAGTATTTTCTCCCTATATGCAAAAACCCTTTTGTATGTTATTCATCCTCTAATTATTTTTTCTAGCTCCTTGGTAGCTAAGTGAGAAAGTGTGGAGGTATACACATGGAAGTGGTTGTGTTTTTAACCGAATAGACAAGTTGTAAAATTTATTAGAAACTATAAGAAATTAGTTTTTGATATGTGTAAAACAAAACACCACAACCTCATTCCCTTGTTTCCAAGTATGAGCCAAATTGGCACTTGTGTTAATAAAATTCCTTGAAAATGTAGCCTCATGGACTATTTTGTTAATATTGCAATGATGTAGAGTATTTTTGCATAACCCCTATGTAAGGTTGTAAATTGTTTGATAAAATTCCTAAAGAAATGTCATTCCATAGTCAATAATGATTATAAGATGTGCAAAAACTGGGTGTGCTGAAAAATATTTGATAGCCACCTTAGTTAGAGAGCATATCTCATGTGTTAAAATGTGGATTGTGTTGGGTGGAGCAGGTGGAGCACTTAAGTTCAATGTTTCTAAGGTGATTTGGTAGGGCATGTAATTTATTTGATTAAATTCTGGAAAGAATGTGGTTTCATGGACAACATTAACTCCTAGATATGCACAAGATGGTTTTTTTTTAAATCCTTAGAAACTTCAAAGAAAATGCAATTGACATATGTAAATTTTGAGTACAACTATAGCAGGATACATTTGCATAGTGTGGTGGATTTGACTATGGCAGAAAATGGCGTCGACATTGTATGATATTTTACATTTATCCCAAATGTGGATGCATTCTACGGTAACTTGAATTGTTGGACATAATGCCTAATGGAAATGTGGTCAAGGAACCACCAATACTTGACTATGAGGTGGCATGTTATGTGCTTAGTTTGGCATATGGGTTGGTATGGGTATATATGTGGGATTTAGGACTTTTTTGGTAAATGTGTGAAAATTATTGTGGCGTAGCATTAATTGAATATTGGTTAGAAATACCAAATAAATAATATGACTTATTAAATTATAAGCTCAGTGACAATGTGTAATATTGAGCTTGATGACCGTGTGACAAGTTGGTAGTTGGTGTGACTGCAAAAATCCTTTAAGCTTGGACTCTTGTGGCTTTGGCCATGTCAATGCTCCCGTTGATGTTCATGCACCACATAGAGTATGGTTGGTGGTTGGTGGTTTGAATGTGTTTTTGTCTTTGGGACACTTAATTTCTAACTATTGAGTTTGTTGGTTATATCTTCACGCACCTCATCTTTGAATCAGCCAATGAAATATTGAGCTTGCCATGGAACTCACCCATCTCGATCCATAACTCGATTTCCTATCGTGTCTCGCTAGATTGATAGAGATAATGTTGTTTTTTGTTAACTCTTCTTCTCTTGCTTTCTAAATCAATCAAGACATGGTCATCTTACTCTATCCTTGGATGATTTTAATGATCCAGTTTTCCTAAATTTTAATGTAGTTACTCAACTAAAGAAAAATAAATTTTTAAGGTTAATTAAATGAAACATGTTATTAAATAGCCAATTTCACCTCTATTTTTGTGTGCACTAGACCCATAACCTTGAATGTAAACACTACTCTATTTTACCCAATAAGATGGATAAAAACTATGATATTATTTCTAGGTACAAAAACCACACGGTTGTTGGGTTAAACATGAAACTTAGTAAAAACTACCTCTTGAAAACATTGTGTGATCTTAAGAAAACTTCTTTTCATTAAGGCAAAAAACATCCTTATAAACCCTGAAATGAGAAAATAAAGCTTTGGTCGTGTACCTTGTCACATGGAGTGTTCAACCAAACCCTAGTTTTTCCCTCATATTTTAATTTTACCTTGTTTTTCATGTATTTAGGATCACAATGTGCTAGTTTGCAACTTTAAACAGCTACTAGAAGTTAAAAAAGTAGTTTGGTTTTGACCCACAATTTTTTCCCTAACAGTAGATATGGTTTTTGGCTTCCACATACCTCTAGTATTTCTCCTTGAAAACCAATACCAATCCTCAATTTGGATAAAAACCTCTCACGAGATAGTTTTCCAAATAGGTTTTTTAGGCCTCTAGTAATTGGGAGGTGAGGTTGTTTGGATCATTTACGATCAGTAGCTTTGGAAAGATGAGCGCCATTTTAATCTTGTTTATCTATTAGGAATTCTGTTAGCTTCAAGTGTTTCCTTGTATATAGGCAAGTAGGTAGGAATTTTTCCCTTGTGCATTTGAGTCTCGAAGATGATCTTTGAACACTGATTTTTGAGCAACTTGTCTAAATTTGACATTTTTGGAAACTTGTAACTAAATGGAGAATATTTTCATAAGACCTTATCTAAAAAAATAACGATAGGGAAACCTTGTAAACACTATTACATGATTGTAGGAAACCTTCTTGACTCTTGTTTGAAAATATTTTGAATGTAAAAAGAATGGGTGTTTTCTTTCTCCTCTCTTTATCCCTATCTTTTGTCTTTGAAAATTAAATGAAATTACATTTTTTCTTACTCTCCCTAAAAGTGTTTTTGGTATTATTTCATTATTATTATAAAAAAACTATGAAAATGTAAACAACACTTTATTGTAGTTAGATGCCATGCCAACAGCTTGTGTTGACGATCAATGCAAAGTGGATGTAGGTACGTGTGACATGAAGAAAATTGTAGATGTTTTTGTAATAATTGGTTATCCTTGAAATACATGTAATATTAAATGGATTTATATCAACACTAAGTTTATAAAGATGAATGTTTATTATGGACTATTTTGTGATGAGTGAGAAATTGTAGTATATTGGGGAAAATGAACATTTTATTGTAAAGGTGATTTAATTATAGGTATATATCTTGCTAATGGTGTAGATGTACATTTTAACTGGAAATGAAATGATCTTTCATAGTGTTATTTTGTGTGTTATTAATGAATGAACTCATTTTTGTTTTACTAATTACTTTGGAATTTGTAGAAGAACCAAAGAAAAACAAATGACCTTAGAGTAAGATCCTTGTTTGAAACCCTCTTATGTGTGAGCACATTAGCTTAGAAAACAGAAAAATTAAAGGGCGAGCCTAGTTTTCTTAACATTCTTTAGCACCTCCTAGCTTAGAGGTAATAAGAGCACAAATTTAGCATTTTGTTGAATCGTGTCTACTTGTTGATATTGTCACAAAACCACCCTATATAAATGATAATGGTTAAAAAAATTATACTATAGTGGGTTCCCACTAAGAATTATATTCATACATGTTGAAGTTGTGTGGGATACTTTATCTTAAGGATTAGAGTCACGTTTTTGACATGTGGGACGTAATCTCTAAGCTATGGAATTGTATAGTTGTCTTGAGGTTAAACATAGAGGGCTAAACAATGAACGTGCTTGATTCATAGGGGAAATCAAGAATTGTAATTTCACAACTTTTAAATGTGATCAAGCATTCCTTGGAAAACCATAAAGTGAGGTGGTACCTCACTTATTACCTCAAATAGAATCTTGACTCATGTAAAATGTGAATGATATAAGATTGACACATAAGTGAAACATGGATTTATCATATAACCTAGTTAGGCCTTATTTTGTTGTTGAACTTACTTATAAACTGCTTTACGTGAATTCGAGCATTCAGAAACATAATCTCTTATCTAGAAAATGAACTTATGACACATAACTATTAAAAATGACTTTAACCAATTATTGAAATATAATAATTACCAAAAGGGAACTAAATGTACTCTAACTAGTGGAAGAAAAAAACTTGAATTTTACCCCTTTTCAATCATAAGATCCCCCTTGACCTCATGTTAGTTTCCCCTTATGTAATGAAAGTAAGGGAAAAATTCAAGTAAAATTTTTTTGGAAACAAATCCTTGGCATAAGATGAATTTTGGGTGACTCGTATACATTTGAAATGATTCAAAAACTAAAAATTGAGTTGAAAACTATTTTAATTGAGAAAGGAACCAAATTAATCTTATTTATTATGAATTGAATCTTAAATGAAATTAAGAATATGTAGTTTTGAGGATGAGAATATATATTTCTTGTTAAATTCACTAGAAACCTATAAGTTTAAACAAGGGATTTAAAATGGTAGTGAAGATGAAACCATATTAAGTTAAGTGTTAGAATGAACCAAAAGAAATGAAGTCTAGAGAAAATGGAAGATATATGTTTCATGTCAAGTGCTCTTCACACCTTTAAGGTTAATAATGAAAAATTAGTATAATAAAATGGTAACCATAAAAATGTGATATTTTGGAAGGTGCCTATTCATGATGTTCATGTTGTGGTTGGGTCATGGTTTCATACTTGTTCATTTATATAAGTGTGGCATTGTTTTGCATCTTATGTCATATTGATATTTTCATGTTCTTCATATTGGTGCAACAATTGCATGTTGTTTTGAGTAACCTCTTAATACATGTGTCATATAGTTATACCCAAAGAAATGAAAGTTAAAAAAATTATCCTAGTATATTTGGTCTTTTGTTTGGGTCCCACATGGGTGGGCACTACACTAACCTTGGTTTCTTTGATTTTCTTGAAGAAATTGTCCAAAGCTACTTGTAGACCTTGTTGTGCCCCTGCATGGTACCATTCCTTGGTGCCACCTTGGGTATTTGATAATCGAAGCAATGATATCTTCCTTTCTCTTGTCATAAATCAACACTACATTCTCAACAAACCTCTCACCGACTTATCAATGGTGATATGAGAGAATATTTTGGGTTTCTTGGATGCATGGGAGGGAGCAAGAGTTAACTTTATGAAATCAAAGGCTTCAAGAATTCTATCCTTTTTCCTCTTCTTGTGGGTTTGGCTTGCTAACAAAAATGGGAATGAAGGAGTTAACTAATGTTGAGGATCTCTAATCATGAGAGTTACTTCCAAAGGAGTAGACAATATGGTCACTAAGGGGAAGTAGTATAGAAAATACCCATGACAAGAGTTAAAGAGGGAGTGGGAGAAGAGATCATAGAAGAAGTGGCAGAAAATGGTGAAGGAAAATGAGTTACAAGAGTATAACATGTTGGAGCTCAAAATTGCACCCGTCCCAAATCGAATGATACATGGATTTGAGGAAACATAGGATTGTCTCCAAGTTGTGGGAATTAAGATAGAGACAGCCTCCAAAGAAGGCCAGACTCCTCTACCTATTCCTAATGTTAAACTACTCCTAGGAAAATAAATGCAACTATCTAACTCTACTCTAACAATCCAAGGGACCAGGGTGACGAGGAGAGGCATAAAATGAAATCCTAAAAGAAGGGGAGGTGAAAGCACCAAGAAAAAGGTGAAATAAATTCTAAAATGAGTGAAAATTGGAGGAAAATGAAGAAGGTGAGGGTAGATATGGGTGTCACAATCCAAAAAAACATTTAAAATACAATTTCCATGGATAAAGACAGATTCAAACCGTGCAAGGAGAATAAAACATGCACAATATACCTACAGACGCAATAAAAAGGAAAGGAATTAAAATGAAACACCAAATAGAGAACAATAATAAATAAAAAGTATTTTATTGCTTTAAGTATATGCACAAATCATTATAATGGCGGAAGAAAGCAAGAATCACCCTACAAATGACCAAATTTGAGGCCCGCAACTCACAGCTACTCAAGAACAATTTTGACAGAGTTTATTTAGAATTTAGAACATCCTCCCTCACAAATGATATTTTTTTACATTATATAGATAATTCCCTCTTCCACATACCAAAAAATGCATTTGATATCTAAAAAGAAGTATTGGAAACCTTAAAAATCCATTTCCCAATGGTACCTTTCCCACGGAAGAAGAAATAGGCACCATACATCATTAAAACTAGTTGTTGAGCTAAAGTGTAATATGTTATTTAATGTTTAAGATGTGTTTCTTGGTAGCATAATTCCTTGGTGCCTAAGATAGCATTTTAACCTAGTGTCATCCAGTAGCATGTTAGCTAGTAGCATTTTAACATGGTGTCGAATAGCAATATTTTAACATGGTTTCAGCCGGTAGCATGTCGGCTTGGTTTCAATCGGTAGCATTTTAACATGGTTTCAAATGGTAGTATGTTGACCTAGTTTCGATTGGTAGCATTTTAACATGGTATCGATGGTAGCATATCGGCTTGGTATGGGTCAATGGCATGTTGATTTGGTAGCATTCAAACATACTACATCGGCTAGTAGCATCTAGACATGTTGTTGGTCGGTAGCATTTAAACATGTCATCGTCCAAGAGCATCCATACATGCTACGGTTCAAGATCATCCATACATGCTATCGATCAAGTATCATTAAAACATGCTACCATATTCTATTTGGTTTATCCACCCACTCCAAACTCCATAACACATTTTTTTCTTCAACTTCCTCATCAAGAATTCATCATACTACCCAAGTCTGGATTTTTCAAGTTATCCAGTTTATATGGGGTGAAAAATTGGATAACATTTTGGAGACTCACGGGCTGATATGCATGCTAGATTGAAAATATCAGTAGCCTTGAAGCATTCATTGGGCATGGAGTCTTCCTAATAATCTAAAAACTAATTTGAAACTTAAAGACTTCACCCTTGAATCTTGATGCATCATTTCTTGAAATTGGAGTTGATCTAGAAATGGAGTGCATTCACTTTGGATTTTTCTTATACACCTTTCTTCCAACATGAAAACTACTTCCTAAAAAGGACTAGATTGATCTCATGGGCTTTGATGAAACTTGGGAGTTTCCCAAATTATTTTATTTGGATCTGAAATGAATTGTGCAACATCAACAAAAAAACAACAAAAACTATGTTAAAACATGGAAAATCATACATGTCCTAAGTGGAAACATGAAAAATGTGCACAAGCACTTATTTTAATGAAATAAAACCAACATAACCAACAAAAAGGTGTTCTAATAACTTGGAGGAATTGAAAACTAATCTGCCATGTAAAGATGAAATGAAATAACCTAATGGGAATGTTTGAGATAGATCCCATTAACTGGGATCTATAATGCATGTCCATAAAGGTTAGATAACTCAAAATAGTTATCCTTTTTACAAGAATTAATGATATATGGAACACTCTAGATTGCATCAAATTTAGACTGTCTCCCTAATTTAGCTCTGTTAGCATCCCATTTCAAGACTAGATCACCAACTATTAATATCTAATTCTTATCCTTTTATCAAACCACCTGTTTGGTTGATTTTTTATGTTACTCCAATCTAATCATGGAATAATTTCTTAACTCATCAATCTCAACCAGTTATGTCATTCGATTTTCTTTTATCTACACCTTTAAATTTCAATTTTTGGGCTAGGGATAATTCACTTCTTTATCATAGAAAAGTTTTTAAAGGGAAGTACCAAATGTCTTCTTCATTGTTATCCTATCAACTCAAATAGAGTTTCTCACCTTTATATGACAATGAATTTGATCAATATCCATTTTTCTCTTCATGATCCTAATCAAGTTTTTGTTAGTGGATTATGCCAAACCATTACCTTGAGGATAATAGTTGGAAGAAGTCTTTAAATAAATTCAGATTCCAAGAGCCCAATCAAAAATTTAGATCCTAAGAAATATTTTGCATTATCAAAGATGATAGTTTGAGGGATACCAAACCTTGTCACAATATCCTCAAGGAAATCCAATATAACTTATTCAATTGCTTCATTCAATGGCACAACCTCTACCCACCGATAAAGTAATATCTTGTTGTCAAAGTCCATTTTTGACCAGAAATTCGAGGGTTGATCATGTCAATGAAATAAATACCCCATTGGGAAAATGTCTGATCTTATTGAATTGGATGAAGTGGAAGAGAAGCTAACATTTTCTTACTAGTGAAGAAATCACATTCCTTGCATTTTCTGACCCATTTGTGAGAATCAACAAACAGTGTAGGCCAAAAGAACTTACTTTTAAGATTTTCATTACATTATATTTGGTGAGAAATGTCCACTAGAGAAAATGTCATGTAATTATGTCAAAACCGTATCCACTTGTTCACCTTCAATACACCTCAACAAAATCCATCAATGTTTATTTTTAGTAAAATCCCATTCATTAATGCATAAGGAATGGACTACAACCTCGATGTCTCATTTTTGTTCTGTTAACAACAAGATGATATGTACTATTAGATAAGAAGGTATTCATATCACCAATCCAACTTTGATTAGTAATTACATCTCTTTCATCCTGTTGAATTTTAGTTTTATGGGGAAGTTCTTCATTCATGAAAAGGAGGTTTCTTGGTCATTTTGAGCATCCAAAGCAAGTTTCTCACAAATTTCTCTACCTCTTACCATATTTTTGGCCTTAATAGTCACATCATATTCCATGATTTTTTCACCCATCCAGATATTTTCTCATTTATTTATACTCCCATGATAAATTCTCTCACACTGGAATGTGAGACTAGAACTTTGATATGATTAGTGGAAAACATAATTTTAAATTTATTCATATCTCTCATGATGGAAAAGACCTATTTTTCAATGTGATTATACCTTAATTCATAATCCTTTAGTGTTTTAATGATAAGGCCACTTGCTTTTCTAATCCTTGATCATTCTGCTGATTCAAAACAACAACAATGCTAGATTCATATCCATATGCATATAAGATGAAATCCTTAGCATAGTTAGGATTAATAAGTGTAGGAGTTTGAGAAATTTCCTACTTAATCTTGGAAAATATTTCCTTCCCTTCGGTTATCCATATGAAAACTAAATCCTTTTTCAACATTATATTGATAGGCCAAACCAATCTTGTAAAATTAGGAATGAATATCCTAACAAAGTTAACCTTTCGAGGAATGATTGCAATGCTTTCTTGTGAGTTGGAAAGGAGAGAGACAAGATGGCTGAGATTCTTTCTAGATCAATGGAAATACCATCCTTAGAAACAATATGTCCTAAAATATTACCCCTAGGGACTACAAAATTACACTTCTTAGGGTTAAGAGATACCCCATACTCCCTACATCTCTCAAATACCTTCTCAAGATGGTTGATATGATATTTACTCTATTTTGAGAAAATGATAATATCATCCAAATACACAAGGATAAACTCATTGATATACCCTTTGAAAGAAATGTCCATTTCTCTTTGGAATGTAACACCTGCATTTGATAAACCAAAAGGAATTTTCTAATATGCATATGTTCCCCATTTCGTTATAAATGCATTCTTGAATTGATCCTCTTCCCTAACCTTGATTTGATAAAAACTTGAGTATCCATCAAGCATAGAGAACCTTTCATCTCTTGCCATAGTTTGTCGATATTTCTCCATATAAGGTAGAGGATAATGATCCTTTAGGGAGGCTTTGTTAAAATATTTTAAATCAACACAAAGTATGATCTCTTTGTTCTTCTTTCTCACCAGGACAAGATTTACCATCGAGGTAGAGTATTTGATAGGAAAAATTATTTTTTCCTCAATCAATTTGGATAATTCCTTCCTCATGATGGCCGTTATCTTGAGATTAACTTGTCTTTTCTTTTGTCTAACTGGCTTGACATTAGGATTAATATCAATGTAATGTTGGAAAAAATTTGGATCGAATCCCTTAAGTCATCATAATCCCATGAGAATACATCATTGAATTTTTACACAAGGAGAAAAAGACTGATTTTCATCCTCATCGCATACCTTTCCAAGCAATATCTCTTTACCTTGTATAATAGTGACTGGTTGATAGTCTTATTGCCTTGTGTTTATGTTCTTATCTTCACCTCTAAACTCATCATCATGAATGAAAATATGCTCCAAGGTGACCAATCCTTAGGAAATTTTTTTGTCTTCATCTCGAATAATTTGATCACCATACTTGTGATGTAAATTAGGTTGTATTTTCGAGGAGAATTCATCTTCATTCGGATGAATTGGATATTTTTTCATCGATTTCAAATACTTTCCAGCTAGTTTCATTATCTGGAATGGAAGGTATGACCACTACCTTGATGTGTTACATATTTCCTTTAACAAGATCCTCGGTGGTGATAATTTTGAGCCAAGGGATACTATCTGGTCTGCTTCTTTGTTCAATTTTCTAGGCACCACTAGTATATCAAGAGCATCAAAACTCTCTAGAAGATCCCAAAATTTTTATTTATAATCTTTTAAAATTTTATTCTTGGTGGCACACTTCCCTCTAACTTGATGGATGACCAATTCAGTATCCCCAAATATTTACAATTTTTTGATCTGTCTCTTTTCAAAGAATTAGAAGACCATGCACCAATGCCTCATACTTTGCTACATTGTTAGAACATGTAACTGTAATCTATGGGAAAAGAAAAATTTCTCATTCATTGGAGAAATTAATACAACACCTACCCTAGCTCCATTTCTACTTCTAGAGCCATCAAAGAACATTTTCCACAGTCCCGAAGCATTATCCTTTTATTTCTTGAGTGGTGCAGGTAAAGTAGACTCTTCTTCAAGAATGCAGTATGTTCCAAGTCTAGTTTCTAAGGTTGTGTCATAAGGATAAAACTCATAACGTTCCTTTGCCCATTCATCTAATAAAATATCAGGCATCAAGGAGGAATAGGTTATTCTTCTAAAAGTTATTCTTGTTCATATTTATCTTGTATAAGAAAATTTTATTGGAGAGGAGTGGGATCATAAGACCCAATATAGTAAGAAAATATAGGCTCAGCTTCTATGGTAAATTTTGTTTTATATCTATTACTTAGGAGCATATGAGACCATTCTAAAGACAAATAGCAACCCACTTTGGCAGTGAAGTCTCTTGATAATACTATGGAAAATTGGTGTCCCCAGATTTCATCCTAAAATCCGAGACTACCCTATCTCAAAAAAAAATTTGTAGTTTTAAAATAATGGGTTGTTTTGTGTTTTATTGCCAGAAATTTCTTATATTGTGTCAAGATATTCCCAAGGAGCCGTATTAGCCATTTTTGCCAAATACCTAGATATCTAAATTTTTATATTTCGTCATTAGGATTTGCCGCGCAAAATTTGTATTTAATTATTTTGAGCCCCGTTTGAGGCAGTTTGTGCTCTAGTTTAACCTTGTTGTGATCGTATATATCGTTATTCCAGTATACCAGTAGGGTTTTAACCAGGAATGAATCCTGGGCTTTATTTGTAACTTCTGGCAACGTTTTGTGTTTTTGTATTTTTCCCATTTCATTTTCTGTGAAATTTCTCTGGATAAATTCCTTTATCGGTTTGGCCTTATTCTTGGCATGGATTATCTAGAGATCACATACGCACATTATGCCAGAAGGAATTTTCCATTGGAGGTCTGGTTCACTGGGAAAAGATGAAGTCGTGCACCAAAAAGCCTCTTTTGGGCTGGCTGCATTTTTGGAAAAAGAAGGTTTGAAGTAGATCATGGGATTTTTGAAGCAAAGCAGGTAGGTGGGATTTTTATACCGCCAAAGAAGGTAATTTTTTTCCATGGAAGCAATGCCACTTAAGTCACAATGGGAAAATTAGAGGCAAAGGCAGGCGAGAATTTCTTACCTACCTTGCAGGGTAAAAATTCTCATTGTGGAATAAAAGAAAAATCACTTAAGTGAATCATGGGATTTTCAGGGCTGCCTTGCAGGTAAATAATCCCATTGACATATGACTTTTAAAAATAGAAATTATTTATTCCAAAAAGTGTGACCCACCTTGGGTGAATAATAAATGCATTAAATAAATATTTGTTAATATTTCTTCACCCAATTTTGGCACCCAGGCTTGTGGAAAAGTCAACAGAGGGTAAAGGACAAAAGGTGGTTAAAAATAGACTATTCTTAAATTAAATAAATAAAATTTATTTAATGCATCCCCTTTATGTCAAAAAGTGCGCCCCTTTTGGGAGAAAAATAATATTTTTAAGTATTAAATGATTAAATTAATTCCTATTTTCAGTGGCTAAGGTCAAAGCATACTGTGAGGCTTGAGTTAAGTGGAAGCAGAAGTCTAAAATTAAATAAATTTAATTTATTTAATGGCAGCCATAAGCATGCACAAAATAGGTGCCCCATTTGAAGAGTGAAGCTTATTAATTAATTAATTAATTGTCAGGAATAAGAAAGGCATTAATTAATTATAGAATCATGAGGATTATATAAGCAGGGGCTGCCATAAGGATGAATTAATTAATTCAAAGCAGAGAAGTGCAGCCCAGAGGAAAAGTGTGCCCCATTTGAAGAGGATTTTTGCTCAAAAGAAGGTGAAATTAATGCTAAAAGCTTCCAATATTGGCGCATAGGTTGAAGGAGGTTGATTTGTGTCTGGATAATTGTTTGCATAAGTGATACAGGTGCTCAGGTGAAGTTGGTAAAATTCATGCTTGCTTTGCATGCAAATAAAACATCAACAAAAGCAGACTTGAATTATGCAGATTTTTATGATTAAAATCCACTATTCATGGTCCGGTTGCCATCTTTGTCCAATTAATTCAAGAATTCATTACATGTGTGCTTTACAAAAGAAAAAGAGCTTAAATTAATGTCCAATACATTGAATATATCCTCTCGAATCAAGAATTATCCAGATCTACACCAATTTTGAAGAATTACTACGAGTAAGAAGAAAAGAATTGTTTAGATAAAGATTGCTCTAGCCATGGCAAAGCGGGATGAAAGATAAGGATCAACATAATCATGCATAGCTTCCATATACAAATCAGATCCAGAATGCAAAGGCTTCATCCTCTTATTTTGAATGTAGCCTGTGAAGAAGTCATGCATGGAGAATTCCTTCAGGATCTTGTGTGTGTGCTCCCAATCTTCCAGTTGAAGCCTTCATTGAAGTTACATTCACCCAGAGCGCTTTCCAAAAATTTTAATTGCTCACATGCAATTAAAAATAAAAAATATGAGTTATTTATGGCAAGCATTGCATTGATGCATGTACTTGTGAAGAACGCAAAAGCTTCAAGGATGAGAAGGAAGACAAGTCAAATGAAATACCCATAAGAAAATCATAGTCACTTGCTTCCAACCACTTCCAGATCTAGCCACTTCCCGATCCATTCTAGATCCAACCACTTCCAGATCCTACCACTTCTAGATTCACTTACTTCCAGATCGAGCCTCTTCCGATTCAGCTACTGCCCGGTTTGGTGAGAATCAAGGGAAAAGAATCAGCTTACATGCAGGATATGAAAAAGGACAAGACCTGCAACTTTCCTCTTTCTTCTTCTTTTCTCTTATTTCTCCAACAAATTAATTGAGTGATCAATTAAATTATAAAACTTAAGTGATTGGTTTAAAATCCATTACTTAAAGAAGTCAACTACTTAGGGATAGGTGGCAAACATGTGAAATAAAAGGTTCTATTTTCAGTCAGCAAATCATGTATGTCATGCAAAGAGGAATTCCAGAGGATGGAGATTACTAGTTGTTTCCTTTCCCACTTCCACATGTGCCAGTTCAACTAAAAGCTTCCAACTTGTAATTTCCCTCTACATTCTATAAGTAGAGGAAGAACCTTCGAGTAAAAATATCAAAATTTGTAAGCAGCATTCTTGTGTTCTAGACTTTGTGCTTTGAAACCCCGAGAGCCACTTAAGACAAAGGAATATACAAGAGAAAATTTCGGAGAACTTTGTGTCATGGTGTATTGTGTTTCTAGCTTTAATATCTTAGATCTTTTAAATAAACTTTGTGTTATTTAGATCTAGATCTAGAGCTACCTTTGCTTATAATTATGTGTTTATATCTATTGGTTTCTTCTATGTGCATGCAATCAAACTCTATTATCTATTGATTGGGATGCACATCTTCGCCATTTCTTCTCTCGTGTTTATATAATTCCCTTCTTCTATAAATATTTCCATTTTTTAAAAAACTTACTTACTTGTCGCAGAATCTATATATACTATGGTTCATGAGTTGAATAGTTAAAGTAAAACCCCATATAGATACTAGCATACTTTAATTGACAAATCTGACATGGGAGCCTCACCGGTAAATGAGGGAGATTTATCTCATGACTGCCTAGGTTTTGTGCTATGCAGAAAATCTAGCCAATAGTTTTTGGCGACTCCGCTGGGGAACAACTATCTTTGCAGATCAAAGCTTATCTCTTGAAGATCGAGTGTTTTCCATACAAATCTCAACCTGGCTGAACGTCCATTCACCCGATCTCGTGAAGGCGCAAGGAAGGACTGATCATTTCTTTAGATTGCAGGAGAAATTCAATTTCAATCATCCTCCTCAAGTTAGAAGCCGCAGATCTAGTCTCTCACCAGGAAGGAGAGTGCACACCCATCCAGATCCGGATTATCTTCAACATATTTCGTAGCTGGAATTATTCATCAAGTCTACTCTAGAGAAGACGTGCTCCTTTCATGATGTAGAATCAGCCACTTGCCCCTACAACACCTATTCCATGGGGTGCAACTTTTGACCTTTGAATCTGACTCTTCCTATGCATGATCTACCTAAAGGGATGAGAAATAATTTTCCAAAATTCTTTGGAGATGGCAAGTAGAATCCAGATGACCACTTGGCTGTGTTTTTCATATCATGTGGAGTGCTTGCAGTCGAACATGAAGATGTATCTATTAGACTCTTCATAGAGACTTTGCATGACTTGGATGGAGAATGGTTCTACCGGCTAGCTCCTGGCACCATAACCAACTGGGCTACTATGCGGGATGTGTTCCTGAAAAGATTCAAGGCAGCTGAAGATTCCAAGTACATTGATACTCAACTCGACTTCACTGATGAAGGAGCCACATGAGCACATACGAGATTTTATTGCAAAATTCCAAAGATTACTGTATAAAATTATGGCATCTGCTTCTCTGAATGATGAGAATCAAAAAGTATTCTTCATCAATGCTTTACTTCCTAAAGTAAGCTATCAACTGTGAAGAGCACATCCTGTTGACTTGTTAGTAGCTCAAAACATGGCGGTTGAAATTGAAGATGACCTCATCATGGCTGGAAAGATAAAGAGCAACACTTCTAGAGCTGAAAGTTCATCTTCTGCCTCTACATCCAATTCACTATTGCAAAAGTTAGCAAATGAGATGATGTAGATGAAGAAACAAATGGCTCAAATGGCTCAAGGCAACAATACCTGCTCGGAATTTCAACAACAACCGGAACCGCATTGTTGGTTCCCAAAGATTAGCAATTGAAGTTACTCCCAAAAACAACATGGAGATGAATGAAGAAGACCAAGAAGTTGACACTGATCAGCTCGAGGATGATGATTTTATAGGACCTGATGGCGACTCCAACATTAATTACCCGAACTTAAATTTTCAACATGATGATGAGAAACTTCATTAAGATGATCATGGTCATGCATGTGTAGTACTTACAAGATCACAAACTCGCCAAGCTGAGGCATTAGCTAACAAACAAAGAAGGGGCAGCCCTTTATCTTCTTCTTTAGCTCCTAGAGATAAGAATGTGAGTTCTTCATCTCAACCATAGAAAGTGGCTCAGGTATCTGAATCTATTTCTTCTTTTGACATTATTGATCATGTTAAGAAAACCAGATTTCAAATGTTAGAAGTTGAATACTTGAGATCCTTTCCTGAGCAGTTAAATAGGCTAGTCAAATATGTACAATCACTAGGACAATGTAATGCATCAAAAGGCCTTTTTCCTAAGCCCAAAGATAATCCTCCACAAAATAACACCGCAGCTTGTTAAATCCTCACCTTCTGAAAGAATTGAACCTTTCTATGTCTCCTTATTGCTTAATGGTTTCAAGTTAAGCAATTGCATTTTAGATTCGGGTGCTTCTGACAATGTCATGCCAGCTAAAGTTGCAGATGCTCTTGGGCTTACCTTGACAAAGACCATAAAAAGGTGCTACTCCATGGAGAGACAAGTCCCTTTAATAGGAAAATCAAAGATGCACAAGTTGTTCTGGCAGCTTTTCCTGACAAAAGATTAAAGATGACAATTCTAGTTGTAGATATTCCTATCTCCTACGGGATGTTGCTGAGTAGAAACTTTTGCAAAGAGCTGGGAGGAGAAGTAAAGATGGATTGGTCCTATGCACATATTCCTATCAAAGGGATTAACCATAAGCTAGAGCCGGAAAAGAAGTCCAAGTACACGGTGACAAAATTTGAGGATCCTAGATCTCAAATTCTTTTCAGGAATCTAACCGTGGGGTCTATTTCTTAGAAATGGATAAAGACATTCCAAAGCTAGAACTTCAACCAGAGCCAGAGTCAGCAAAAGAAGAAAAAAAATTTGGACTCTGGAGTTTAAAGGCACATGTTGTTCTTTTGGATCAAGAGTTGACACTCTACTAATATCTTTAGATCATGAGATATTTCCATACTCCCACAAGCTGATGTTTGAGAACACAAATAATATGGCGGAGTATGAAGCATTGCTTCTAGGAATGGAGCAAGCTAAAAAGAAAGGAGTAAAAATCCTCAAAGCCCAAAGAGATGTTGAACTTCTAGTAAAGCACATTCGAGGGAAAATTCAAGTCAAAAGAGATAAGATGGAGCATTACAGAGATAGAGTAATTTCTACCACATTCGATTTTGCAACCTTCTCTATTGACTTCATTCCAATAAATCAAAACTCCAAGGTAGATTCTTTGGCAGTCACGGCTACGCACTATTGAATCCAGATAGACCACCGTCCATATTCAAACAAGGAAACTATAAAGTGGAGATGGTCTACCGCCCCAAAGTCCCTGAAAAAACATCTCGCATGTGAGTCGCATGTTAAAGGCAAGTAAATCACCACCATGACAAAATAGTCACAGGAAAATTGATCCAAGTTATGATGATAGCAGTGGAATGATCCAACCAAAAGGTAATAAAATCCCCAAGGATTTAGTTTCCTTAGTGGAGACTTTTAACAAGCATGATTACCTGAAGAAGAACAAAGAATATGGTGATAGTTCTTCCTCAGAAATGCAACAAATAAATCTAGGAATGGAGCAAGTTGATGCAGACTTACCCGCCACAAAGAGAAGAAAGGATGAGCCACCACCGGATGAAGTTGATAAGGACTTACCCCAAAGTACTTGACAAGAAGGCCGAGAAAGGAAGTTCGAGATTAGAGATTGGGTACTGGGGACATGAGATATGAACCAAAGGGCATGCACGAAAAAAATTTGATTCACTCTGGAAAGGGCCCTTTGTGATCAAAAGAGCTAGCAAGAATGGATAATTTCTTCCTTGCCTACCAAGATGGAATTGAGTTACCATTTCCTTTCAATGGGAAACATCCAAGTTGTTCAAGAATGAAAAGTAGGGTAAAACTGTATGTATATAAATAAAACTTTTTTTCCCTTGTTTTGTTTTTTTTATATTGTGTTGTTTTTGTTGCCTAACCCCGTGCCCAAAAGACAAGAGATGCGAAACAGAGATGTTGGGATCTCATCTTTTCCCTTGTCATTCTGACAAAGAAAAAGATGTCCACAGATGGAGCCGACTAGTGTCCCTAGATTTCATCATGAAATCTAAGACTACCCTATCTTAAAAAAATTTGTGCTTTTAAAATAATGGGTCATTTTGTGTTTTATTCGCGTAAAGTGTTTGTATTGTGTCAAGATATTCCCAAGGAGCCATATTAGCCATTTTCACCAAATAATACCTAGATGCCTAAAATTGTTATATTCTCATTATAGGGATTTTCCCCTCATAGGAAATTTGTATTTAATTATTTTGAGCCCCATTTGAGGCAATTTACGCTCCGGTTTAACCCTGTTGTGATCGTATATATTATTATTCCAATATACCAGTAGGGTTTTAACCATGAATGAATCATGGGCTTTATTTGTAACTTCTGGCAATGTTTTGTGTTTTTGTGTTTTTTCCATTTCATTTTCTGTGAAATTTCTCTGGATCAATTCCTTTGCCCATTTGGTCTGATTCTTGGCCTGGAGTATCTAGAGATCACATACGCACGTTGTGCTGCGTAAGGAATTTGCCATCAAGGTCCGGGTTGGGAAAAGATGAAGTCGTGCACCAAAAAGCCTCTTCTGCGCTAGCCACATTTTTGGAAAAAGAAGGTTTGAAGTAGATCATGGGATTTTTGTCAGTAGCAAGTAGGTGGTATTTTTGTACCTGCCTAACAGAGTACATTTTCCCATGGAAGCAACGCCGCTTAAGTCACAATGGGAAAATTAGAGGCAACAGCAAAGCGAGAATTTCTTACCTTCCTCAGTAGGGTAAAAATTCCTATTCAGGAATAAAAGAAAAATCACTTAAGTGAATAATGTAATTTTATTACCTTCCTTGCAGGTAAATAATCCCATTATGAAAGTCAAATGACTTAAGTGAATCATGGGATTTTTAGGGCTGCCTTGCAGGGTAAATAATCCCATTGACATCCTGACTTTTAAAAATAGAAATTCTTTATTCCAAAAAGTGCGACCCACCTGGGTGAATAATAAATACATTAAATAAATATTTTTAATATTTATTCACCCAATTTTGGCGCCTGTGCTTGTGGAAAAGTCAACAGAGGGTAAAGGAAAAAAGGTGGTTGAAAATAGATTGTTCTTAAATTAAATAAATAATATTTATTTAATGCAAGCCCCTTTATGTCAAAAAGTGTGCCCCTTTTGGGAGAGAAATAATACTTTTAAAGTATTAAATGATTAAATTAATTCCTATTTTCAATGGCTAAGGTCAAAGCATACTATGAGGCTTGAGTTAAGTGGAAGAAGTCTAAAATTAAATAAATTTAATCTATTTAATCGCAGCCATAAGCATGCAAAATGGGCACCCCATTTGAAGAGTGAAGCTTATTATTAATTAATTAATTGCCATGAATAAGAAAGGAATTAATTAATTATAGAATCATGAGGATTATATAAGAAGGGGCTGCCATAAGGATGAATTAATTAATTCACAGGCAGAGAAGTGCAGCCCAAAGGAAAAGTGTACCCCATTCAAGATGATTTTTGCTCAAAAGAAGGTGAAATTAATGTTGAAAACTTCCAATATTGGCATACATGTTGAAGGAGGTTAATTTGTGTCTAGATAATTGTTTGCATAAGATGATACAGTGCTTAGGTGAAGTTGGTAAAATTCATTCTTTCTTTGCATGCAAATAAAACATCAATTTTTGGGGTAAAGAGCTTGAATTATGCAGATTTTTATTATTAAAATCCATTATTCATGGTCCTGTTGCCATCTTTGTCTCAATTAATTGCAAGAATTTGTTACAAGTGATTTACAAAAGAAAAAGAGCTTGAATCAATGTCTAATACATTGAATATATCCTCTAAATTTGAAGAATTATCTAGATCTACACTAGTTTTGAAGAATTCTCACCGAGTAAGAAGAAAAAGAATTGTTCGAGACAAAGATTGCTCAGCCATGGAAAAGCGGGATGAAAGAGAAGGATCAATAGAATCATGCATAGCTTTCCAGATACAAATACATATCCCGAATTGAAAAGGATTCATCCTCTTGTTTTGAATGCAACCCGTGAAGAAGTCAAAGTGCATAGAGAATTCCTTCAGGATCTTGTGCAGTGCTCCCAATCTTCCAAATGAATCCTTCATTGAAGTTGCATTCACCTAGAGTGCTTTCCAAAAATTTTTAATTGCTCATATGCAATTAAAAATAAAAATATGAGTTATTTACGATAACCATTACACCGATGCATGTATTGGTGAAGAATCGCAAAATATTCAAGGATGAGAAAGAAGACAAGTCAAAGGAAATACCTGCAAGTAAATCATAGTCACTCACTTGCTTCCATATCCAACCGCTTCCAAATCCATTCCAGATCCAACTACTTCTAGATTAAGCCTCTTCCATATTTAGTCGCTTCTAGTTTGGTGAGAATCAAGGGCAAAAGAATCGATTACATGTAGGATATGAAAATGACAAGATCGCATCTTTCCTCTTTCTTCTTCTTTCTCTTATTTCCTCCAACAAAATAATTGAGCGATCAATTAAATTATAAAGCTTAAGTGATCGGTTTAAAAGCCATTACTTGGGGATAGGTGGAAGACATGCAAAATAGAAGGTTCTATTTTCAGTTGTAAATCATGCATGTCATGTAAAGAGAAATTCTAGGAGGGAGATTGCCAGTTGTTTCCTTTCCCACTTCCACATGTGCCAGTTCAACTAAAAGCTTCCGACTTGTAATTGCCCCTCTACATTCTATAAGTAGAGGAAGAACCTTCGGGTTAAAAAGATCAGAATTTGTAAGCACCATTCGTGTGTTCAAGACTTTGTCTTTGAAAACCATTGATAGCCACTTGAAGAAAAGGAATATACAAGAGTAGATTTCCAGAGAACTTTTTCACGGTGTATTGTGTTCCTAGCTTTTATATCTTAGATCTTTTAAATAAACTTTGTGTTATTTTAGATCTAGATCTAGATCTACCTTTGCTTATAATTATGTGTTTATATCTGGTTGGTTTCTTCTATGTGCATGCAATCAACTCTGTTATCTATTGATTGGGATGCACATCTTCCCCATTTATTCTCTATGTTTATATAATTCCCTTCTTCTATAAGTATTTCCTTTCTAAAATAGCTACTTACTTACTGCATGCAAAATTGTACAAATATGGTTCATGAACTAAATAGTTAAAGTAAAACCCCATATAGATACTAGCGTAATTTAATTGAAAAATTTGACACGAGAGCCTCACCGATAACCGAGGGAGATTTATCTCATGACTGCCTAGGTTTTATGCTATGTAGAAAATCTAGCCAACAAAAACACAGAGTAAATTTAATTACTGATATATCATGAGTTATGGTTAGACTTGGAAAAGCATGAAGGGTTAACTCAAGATATTTTATCACTCCTAAGACACCAACAGTTGATCCATCAAGTTTTAAAACACCTTTAGAAATATGGTTGTACTTAATACCTAGGATATCAACAATATTTTTGGGAATTACAAAGGTACTAGCCCCTGAATCAATCATATAATTATGAACCAAATATTTTCCCACAATTAAAGACATATAAAAGGGTGGGGTCTTTACAACTTTTCTTACATTTTCTTCCTTTTCTTGGCACAAATTGACAAAGTGGCGTGTGTGTTTTGGACATTGAATCATCTTGAGGAATTTTCTTGAGAGATTCATGTAAGAGATCCCTTTGTGATGGAATAGCTAGAGCATCCCACATTATTACATTAACATTTTTTTCTTCATCTTCTCAACAATATTGAAAGGAAGTCCCATGGACTTATGCATTTGAGGTACAAAATTCTTCTTCCTTGATTACTACAATGTTGGGATAGGCATGTTTGGTTGGGAAGTAACTTCTTTGTCTAAAACAAGTTTACTAGCAACCTCAATAAATATGTTTTTACTTGCATCTATCCCAACTTCCTTTTCCTTATTGATAGTATTTCCTTGATTAGAAGAAGATGAAGGTTGAGATTCCAACATCCTTTTCTTAAACCTTGTATTATCAGCAACATGAGTATGATGCCTCTTGGATATTTCTTCTACTTGATTCATTACATATAATTCATAAGTCCCAAAGAACACAAGATTAGTATCTGAATTGAATGTTTAAACTCCTTCCACATTAGGATTGACTGCCTCTACAAATTTATCTTTCTAATTAGAATAATTTTGAACAATAAAGTCTTGATCTGTAATGTACTTGGAAAAAAACTTATTATGTGGTTGATTTCATGGAAAAAACCATTCTATTTCTTGTATTATGTTGTTTTGCACTTAAATCAATTCCTAACTTGAGATAACAACAGGAAGTGACTGAGTAGGAGTAATTGTTTAAAGTGGAAGATGTGAATTTTTACCTTGGCACCTATCATTTTTTTATTCTTCCCATATCTCTTATTAGGGTATTAGTTTCTATAGGGTTGGTAACCATGGTTGAATCATTGGTTAGAAGATTTCCCCTTATTAGAATAATTTATATAAGATTGGGCTTGCTATTTTTCCAAGGATATGACTTTTTTGACAAATTTTTTTATCAAATCCTTCATTTCATCATCCTCATTTTTCTTTTGAGGAGAATAGGATGTGGAAGGAGCATATTGGGAGCTTTACTTGGGAATGAGAGCAATGGTAGGTTCTGAAACTTGAATAAATTTAGGGAATAAAGGAACAAGCATCTTAGGGGCTATTTTTCCATCTTATATTAGATAATTATCAACCTTAATGGATATTAGATAGGCATCATGTAACTTAATAGTGCCCATAGATTGTATCATAAAAACAATATCATATTTCCACTCTTAGGAAATAAAGGAAATCACCTTGTGGATTTGGTCCCAAGAGTGCTGAAATTATGTCCCATGTCCTCTGAAATTTAAAGTTGAAATATTGCATGAGCTCATTGGGATCCCTCTTGAAATGTGTCACTTATTCTAACAATTCCTTTTCACCAAACTGATTATAAAGTGCAGTGCCAAGTTTATCATAGTTAGTAATATAGGCAGGTCTCAAGATTTTGCACCATTGGAGTGTTTTACCTTTGAGTGAAGAATCTAATAGCCTAACTACTACATCATCTTTTTTAACTAGATGAATAGAGCATACATTTGCAACATGTTGAATATGCTCAACAAGGGAAGCTTGATTCTCACCAGTAAAGTATGGAATATTTTTGAGTGCATCTACTAGTATGTAATGTTGTTTATTAAGAGAAAAAGGGCTTCCGCCAATGAAATTAACAAAGGTTAAATTCCTTTGTGCTTCCATGAATGCAATATGTCTTAAAATGATAGAAGTCAACAAGAAAGGCCTATCAGGAGGTGGAATAGAAAGAGTCCTATTTGGTGGTGATATTGATCTCTCGAACTACTCTACCTCTTTTTCTTCTCCTTAGTGACAATTACATATATTCAAAATAACCTTCTTCTTCTTCTTCTTTTGACCTTTCTAAATTCCTCTCATGAAACTAGGTACAGAGTGATAAAACTAGTTGATATAATGAATGGAGTCACCAGATGTGTAGAAATAAGGCTAGAAATGCTTGAAATTACTGAGTTACACACCAAAACTTAGTAAAATGTTGAAAATAAAGCTTTTAATTTGTCCCATCGGCATTCCAAAACTATTGGAGCTTAAAATTTCACCCGTCCCAAATCAAAATGATATAAGTATTTGAGAAAATATGGGACTATTTCTTAAGTTGTGGGACTTACAGAGAGAAAGACCTCTAGAGAAGGCCAACTTCCTCTACCTATTCCTAATGTTAAACTACTCCTAGGAAAATACATGCAACTATCTAACTCTAATATAAAAATCCAAGAGACCAAGGTGAGGAGGAGATGCATAAAATGAAATCCTAAACTAAGGGGAGGTGATATCACCAAGAACATGGTGAACGACACTCTCAAATTAGTGAAAATGGTAGGAAAATGAACAAGGAGAGGGAAGATATAGGAACCACTTTCTAAAACAACATTTAAAACACCATTTCTATGGAACACAAATGATTAAAACTCTACAAGGAGATTAAAACGTGCACAATATACTTGCAAACACAATGGAAAGGAAAGGAATTATAATGAAACACTAGATAGAGCTAAACAATAGCCACAAAATAAGTATTTTATTGCTAATTATATGCACATATCATTACAATCGAGGAATAAGGAAAGAATCACCCTACAAATGCCCAAATCTGAGGCCTATAACTCACATCTGCTTAGGAAAATTTTTGACAGAGTTCCTTTACAATTTAGAACATCCTCCCTCACAAATGAGAGTTTTTTACATTATATAGAGAAATCCCTCTTCCACCTACTGACAACATGCATTTAATATCTGAAAAGAGGTATGGGAAACCTTAAAAATCCATTTTCCAATGGTACCTTTCTCACAAAATAATAAATGGGTACCATACCTTATTAAAACTATTTGTTGAGCTACATTGTATTGTGTTCTTTAAGGTTGAATATGTGTTGGCTAGTAACATAATTCCTTGGTGTTGGCCGATAGAATTTTAACCTGGTGTTGTCCGGTAGCATTTCGTTCAAAGAGCATTTTAACATGGTGTCATTCGCAGTAGCATGTCGGCCTAGTGTCAACCAATATAATTTTATCATGATTTCAGCTAGTAGCATGTCAATGTGGTGATAACCACTATAATTCAAACATGCTACCAGCTGGTAGCATCCATACATGATGTTGGTTGGTAGCATCCATATATGCTATCAGATGTTAGCATTCAAACATGCTACTTGGATGGTATCATCTGTACATGTTGTCACCACTAGCATTCAAACATGATACCACATTATATTTGGTTTCTTTTCCCACTCCAAACTCCACAACACATTATTTTCTCCAACTTCCTCTTTAAGACTTCATCATACAACCCAAGTCTAGATTTTTCAAGTTATCCAATTTGCACAGTGGTGTAAAATTGGATAGCATAACCCAAGAACATACTAACTCCCATTGAAATAGGGGAAAGGGATGAAAATACTTGTATCATGAGTGATATATGAGGATATAAAGGTAGAGAATAGAAATAAAGAGTGGTAGATGTGATGATCAGAGAGATTTTTAATCATAAAGAAGGTGAAGGAGATGGAACATGAGGAGGAGAGGAGGGAGGATGAGTGTGTAGCCAACGTTATCAAAGGGACCATGTGGGTAATGAGGAGGGAAGAGATTGTGTGGCCATGGTTCTGATTGGATTTTCCTTTCTAAGGAGAAGGATAATCTACATGTACAATGGTGGTGGTTGGAAGGGAAGGAGGAGGAGACTTTACCTTGCTACTAACAATATTTATTCTCACCTTTCTAGTAGGAATCTACCCTTTATCTTTAGATTCTTGGGAGTGGCATGTCTTTGATGTGGTAATTGTATTTCCCTTTGAGAAGTTAGGATATTTAGGTTGAATATTCAATGATAAAATCTAGTGGCTGGTTTGAATCAAAACATTAGTATCTCACTCATTTATATATGTTATTTCCTTAATGTACGAAGTAATTGGGGGAAAACACATATTTTCCACTTTCATTTTATCATATATAGGGTCCAAGACTTCCCATCTTCCACTATTCCTTTTTTAATATTTGGAATATAAAATTTGGTTGATTTGTCCAAAGCTAGATGGTTGTAGTTTTTATTTCTTATAGCAGTTCTTTGTTGCATTTGATCTACACATATTCAATTTCGTGGACATAAAATTGTAGATTTCCAAGGATTTTTAACACCTCTATATAGTCAAAGGTAAGCCTCGAATGAAAGGATTTGAGAGTCACCCTCGCATCTCAATGGTGATATTTTTATCCTTTATTATTGATGTGTATGTGTACCTACCAATTGAGATTTGGAAATGAACGCCTACCTTATTTTTGCTTTGTTATAACTTATGAAGGTCCAACAATTTCCTTACCAATTCCACCAAAACCTATTTGTTGTTTGGGTACCTTGTAAATAAGTATGAAGAACCCTAGCATCCTCCAACTTAGATGTATGTAAAAGTTAGGAATTGAAGGAAGATACATCCCCAATGCAATACAGTGTTCCAAGGTGCACCAGTGCACTGACACTTTGAAATTTCTTTCTCTAATTTGCATATGATGTTATAGAATAAATAATAATTCACCCTTTGTAAATTCTTGAAACTTTGTTGAAGAGAAAATCATGCGGGTATAACTCATAGACACAATTTTAACTCCTTGTACCATGCATGTTTAACCCTAAGTAGACCCTTATTCTAGTCTGCTACATATGTGACATATGATTTGATTTATAACTTCCCTTAGTTTTTTTAAGGGTGTCGGTGATGAACTCGCCCCATCCGAATAATTGATTATTTCCCCTCATAATGGTGAAGAATTCATACATCCATTCCTGAAAAAAAAATTCCTTTAGGACACCGAAAACTCTTCTTATAAGTGTTATGATGTCATTTATTTCTCGGGATGAAATCACTTCTAGGTAAGTTATTTAGGAATCTACTAAATTACAGGATCTCGGTTTCTTAAGATAGCTTCTATTCAAAAAATTAATGTAAGTTGTTGCATTTTCATTCCAAACATGTTGAGCCTTTCTTAGGTCAATATCAACATATTCATTGAGGTCCAACAACTTTAGAAGTTCCTCGAAGTATTATGTGTCCAAGCAGATCACTATTTCTCCATCTTGGTTTTCCATAGACATAGAATCACTATCATAGTGACTAACTACTAAAAGTATGAATTATATACATTATGCAGAGATAGGGAATGTTGCATAAAGGGGTAATCCACTATCATAGATGCATTGCATCCATGGTAACTTAGAAGGGATATTGAATCTTCTCCTTGAATCATCCATGTCAATGTGACCCAACTCGTATCCTTGGTATCAAAATTTGAATCAATTTTTAAAGGGGTAACAACCCTTGATACTTGAATTTCATTTATTTTTATTCTTTGGATGCTTCGACTTAGATTTCCCTTTCCCTAATTCAAAAATTGAAGGATGAATTAAAAAACCTTGTCCTTGAGTTCCTTTAAATGCTCAAACCACATCCAAAACTTTCACTTTGATTTGCACACCAAAATCCCAAAAAAACATTTTTTGGGTTTTCCTCCTTGTTTATCACCTTTTAAAATGCAACACACTGTCAGAAATTAGATGATTTTTTATCTTGTGAGAAACTCGAAAAACTAAGCCTCATGTTCCTAATGTTTTGCACCTCGAGTTCTAACACACTGTTAGATAATGCACTTTTTAACACCCTAAAACATCCGACACAAAAAAATTGTAAGTTAAAACGTGTCAAAAGTTTTGAGAGTTCAAACTTTGATTCAGGTTTCTCATCATGATGGACAAGTCAAAAATCCCAAATAATTCATGTCGGGGTTTTGGGCATGTCTATCATGATGAAAACTTGATTCAATTGGAAAAAGGATTATGAGGCTGAAGTCTTAAATTCTCCTCATAATTATGGTAAACAACCAAGGAAAAACCTTCAAATAAACAAGAACAAGGAAATGAGGGAAAGAAAACCCAAAAACAACATGTAAAAAAGGGGGAAATAGGCAAATACCACCTCAAAAGTAAATAGAAACCCATTAGAAAGATTTTACTCACCAAAAACAAGATGAGTTAGACAAAAACATGAAAATATTCCAAAACATCAAAAATACACTTTCAGGATTCAAGAGTTAGGAGACTATTTGTGGCTTAAAATTTCAAATTGTGAAAAGGTGAATGTGACATGGAAAATCCTGAATATATAAGAAGCCCACATTAATTACAAGTTAGATGACATGTGTGGGACCAAATATGATTTGGTAATTAATGTGTTGACCGGATTTAGGAATTTGACCACACAGATGTTATTAGGTTCAAAATGCAACACAAAGTATTTCATTTGTTTCGGGATTGGGGTTTTAATAATGTAAAAATGCTTAGGAAATAGTATGTTTTGATGTCCCTTACCCAGAAAACTTGATACATAGAGATCCTTGGGTTTTGGGTTTAGGTAACATATGACACAGATCATGTTTAAACCTTTGCATGTCTTGATGCAAGTAAATTCTGAAACCTAACACACTATAATGTTTCAAGGTTCATGATTCAGGAAGAATTTGACACTTAACATGCATATTTGTCTAATTGTTTCAATGTCTCCAAATCCCAAAACCTAAAATACTCTA
Organism: Taxus wallichiana var. yunnanensis; assembly: GCA_018340775.1. Lineage (NCBI taxonomy): Eukaryota > Viridiplantae > Streptophyta > Pinopsida > Cupressales > Taxaceae > Taxus > Taxus wallichiana. The sequence continues at coordinate 133,972,770 of CM031234.1, forward strand.
ATGTGTTGGGTTTCGAGGTTCAGGATAAACTGTATATATGACATGGAAATGTGCATGGATATCCCAAAACCCAAAACCCCTTAAAATATATCCTTGAGCCTAGAATTTTTATATTTTTGAAGAGATAGGATAAATTCTAAGATCCTCAAGGATGATTTGAAAAAATTCATAGCTAATCCAAAATTTTATCTTAAAACTCAAAAATTAGGATGACACTTCCGAAAGTGTTTTCGTAAAATTGAGAGTTGGTTATAATTTTCCTATCGGATGTCTAGAGGTAGGTGGGGCTGTTTTTTCATTTTCACCCTATCAAAGAGAGATTCATAATCCAAAATCAATTGCATTTTCTTGAAACAAGAAAGCCACAACAAGATATTACAATGTCAAAAGGGCTTTGAAACTCATCTCGTTAAGGAATCAAATTGAGTTCTTCATCTTGTTTAAGAGCCTTTATGGTGTCTAGGGTCAATCGTGATCATGTTAGAGGTTTAAGTTTGAGGCAATATCTTGATCTTGTGTTCCGTATGTGTGGCTTTTGAGGTCAAATTTATATGTTTTGAAAGTTTTCTAATAGGGTAAAGGTTGTATCGATCATTCTAGCCGCATTTTCTACTATTAAAAAATATTGAAAGCTAAATCCAGAAACTATAAAGTGCATAATTTAGTGTAAGAGACAGGAGATCCATACTTGTTTTTGACACTTGTTAGAGACATCTTCTTGGGGATTTCGGTCATGGATTCTCGATAGGTGAATTTCATGTTCTTGAAATTTTCTAAAGTATTTTCCGAAAATCCATTTTTTTGCATATACTAGAATCATTACAGTCCATGAAAATAAATTTCTATCAGAAATTTTTCAAATAGTTCACAGGATTTGTTTATGCTTCCACATTTTGCATACATGTCTTCCAAAGGCATTTTACCAAATAGTCTTGTTTTTTTGTTCTCTATCACGAAAAAAACACATCCACGCTTTTTTGTGTTTCATCAACATGGAAATGACCCCGTTTAAATTTTTCTCAAGATAGTTGGGTATGATAGACCTTCCTACCACTCCTCCACTACACCCGCTCACCTAACAAAATAAATAAACAAAAATGAAACTTCCATTTTATCACAAGAAGGGAGTATGTTGGAAAAGGTTGTGGAGTTGGGATTTACACTTGTCGATTGTGTTTGGTGTAACTTTCCAATGCCTTTTAATAAAAATATTTTTGTGAAGATTCCAACAATGTAGAAGGTCATTAGGGTGCATTTCAATCAGGCGTAGAACATGAGATCTATAAACTCACTTGTATAATTCCCACCTATTTTTATTTCCTTTTTTTTTTATGTTGACTCATTGTATTAGTTTTTTATCTTGACAGAGATATAGTTACTATGTTATTATCATTTTTGGTGCTATTATGATTATAGGATTTGGATATATATTAGAATTAAGATGTTATCTTACCTTTGTATTGGACAGGTTTAGATGGTTTATATGATGCCAATATTTATTGATCATGTTATGTGTATTGACATGATGTTATGGTTGGATTAGATTATGATCTCTTATTTGTCTATTTGATTCATCATGGATTCATTGTCGTAAACACTTCTTGTTATATTAGATGATTGATAATTGTATGATGTACTTGTCTTAGCTAGTTGTTGATCTTGTATGAATTATCATCATGATGCATATATATATATATATATATATATATATATATATATATATATATATATGTTAGCATGTCGTTTAGTTATTATTATTAGACAAGTATGATGTTTTAATTGAGTGTGCAGGTGTAATTTTTATCCATGTGAGAAACGTGGGACTAAGGTAGACATACTCTAACTAGGACGAAAAGCCTTGAGGGGCCAAATTTTAATTCCCTTGATGTTTGTGATAATGTTTTCACCTTGTTTTAGAATTTGGTGTATATGTGGATTTACACTTCTATGTGCTTGTATTATCCTATTGCTTTATCCATGTGGTGGTTTTCTCCCCTTTGATGTCTTTTGTATTTGTGAATTTTAACCCCTCTTTGTATTGGTGGTTGATCTTATTGCTTAGTGCTAACCTCTTTTCATCTAGTGGATTTGAATTTTGGGTTGTTTTCTTCGGATAACAAGGGATTTGGTACATCTAATATTGGATTAGGTGAGCCTAATTACTCCTCCCAAATGCCAAATATTTCCCAAACTTGGATTTGGGGAAAATGTGCCCATTAGGAGGAGTAAATTGCAAGAAAGGGGATATATTTCCCTTGAAAAGAGACACTAGGCCCTACACTTATAGGTGTATGGGCTATTTTTAAGGAAAATGGAGCTCATTTTCCCATTTTCATTTGGGGTTATGTTTTGGAATTTGGAATATTTTCTTGAGTGCTTGGATTTTATTTTCCTTTTCATATTTTTAAACTTTGGGGTGCAATTTTGGAAATTTCTAGTTAGCTAAAGCTTTGGTGGAGAGTGACATTTTCACCCTCTCATTTATTTGTGTTGTTGGCTCTCTCTCTCTCTCTAATCCCTCATCTTGAATGGAATGGGTTTTTTTCTACTCATTTTTTGGGGTGGTGGTTTTTGGAGAGATTGGAAGCAAGAAGAAGTATTTGGTGGAAAACCTTGGAATTTAGACTTTGTTATTTGCTTGTAAGATAGGATCTCATTTCTATTTTTCTCCTTGTTTTTTTATGGAATTGGATTTTCTCATAGTGAAATTATTTTTTTGAAGGAAATGTAATTGTTTATGTTGGATTTATGTTCTCTTTTACTCCAACCAGCATTGCTAGGAGTGGATTTAGGAGTGTGTTGGGAAGAGGGAGGACTCCCTTTCATTCTCATCCTCCTTTCTTGATGGTCAATCTTGATGGTTTTATGTTTTCCCTACATTTGGTTTGTAGTATGGGTTTATTTCCATTTGGTTTTGAAGTCATCCTCTATCTTCATTCTAGGAAACTTTTAAGTTTGAAAACCCTTCATGAAGAGGGGTATGGAGTGATAAGGGGTGAAAATAAAGAGATAAGAGGGGAGGTACATGGAGAGATAAGTATATTCAAGGTTTGTATTTTTAGAAATTATTGGTTAGCATGTTTGGAAAATTTGGGATATCTTCATCCCCTATTTCCATGGACATCATAGTATTGGTTATAGCCATGTCTTCCTCTTTCCCATGGGCTTGGGGGAGGCTATCATTCTCTTATTATTATCTTTCAGGAATGTAATGATGTCATTTGGTTGGGTGGTCAACCAAATTATTCTTGTGGTTTTTTGGGAGCTTTTATGAGTTATTGGAGAATGGACTTGAAGCTAGAACTATGCAAGAAGTTGGAGGTTTTGGTTGTTGTTTTGGAGTTAGATTTTTTTTTTAAAATCTCCATGTCGTCTCCATTGTGTGGAGGGCTTGTAAAATTGTATTTTAAGAATGATTTTTATGTATTATGGTTAAGGGTTGGATGTAAGAAAAGAAACTTGTAAACATGAATTATTATTGAAATTTGAAAAAGGTTGTTTGAACCTCTCATGGAAGTATAAAATGCTATGTTACAGATTTATTTGTGAAAGAGAGTTTTCATCTTGTTCAAAAAAATATAAACTATTGTATATATTTTCTCATTATTTTTTAACCATTCCTCTTCAAAAATGAAAGTGAAGTAATTAGAGTAGGGATAACTAAATAGTTTTGTTGCTACAGAAAAATTGAAATGGGCTAGTTTTTCCCTTAGCTAAATCTAGAATTGTTTCATTCATGCGTCTTTTCAAGGAGAAATCAAAGAATTGCATACTTTTATTTTATGTTCTCTATCTCTGAAAAGGGATATGCAATATTGTTGTTTGTATTAATAAATTATGGAAAGTGGATTCACTTATATTTCTATTTGTATTTTGTAATTTCACAAAAGAGGAATATTATTATCTCTAAAAATAAATTAGTTTTAATTATGATCTTAGATAAATAGTCTTGATGATTCTTACTTGAATCCTCTAATAGTTTTATCATGCTCAAATAGTTTATAGGACCCTACGTGTGTGTATCTTCGTGTGTGCATCTCTCTCTCTCTCTCTCTCTCTCTCTCTCGTGTGTGTGTGTGTGTGTGTGTGTGTGTGTGTGTGTGTTTATGTGTTTGTGTGTGTGTAATGTTTCAACTCAAACAATTACAAAAATGTAAATCATATGAACTTATCTCGAAACCCAAGTAAACCGATTGTTTTCTCTTGAAAAATTTAACCAAAAACTATACTTAGAATGATCCATGGTGTATATATATTAAAAATATATTATTAAGCATAAAAATAATTGATTTTATATTCTTTTAAACTACCCCCGCAATCTATTATGTAACCAAACAGATATTATAATCAAAACAAAAACCATAACAATGCTTATAGAATATTATTACTTATATATACATAGATATATTATTGATTGTATTTTTATAAAAACAAATATATTGAATATTATTATTGGGTATGGGAAGGGTGGAACGGCTGTCCCTACCCATTCCCTCCCCCACTCCACAATGTGTGGGCCCACTGCTATGTTGTGGCAACAAACTTTTTCTACACCTTGACCATGACCTAGTTATGCCCATTCCCCTCCTTCACTACCACGATTGTGGAAAAATCCATAGTCTCATGGCCACATCCCCGTATATGGCCCATTCAAGGCTCTTGTGGAATCGCAATCCCATAATATGTCTCTCTTTCACACAAATATACACATAGAAAGACACACACACGATACACACACACATAATATATATATATATATATATATATATATATATATGTAGATATATTTATATACAAATAGATATTGATATTTTTTTAATAAAAAAGGAAAAGAAGGGGAAATAATATTTTTACAAATATAAATATCTCTTTCTAAGAGAAACCTTATCCCGCTCATTTTCAAAATTATTGTGGAAGAATTTGAACAAAACAAAGATCTATGACAGCCCTTTTGCTTTTTAAAACAAATTCTTGGATCATTTTAATGCTGTAAAGAATGATAGAGTTGTAAAAAAATAACCGCAAATGAAACCCTAATGCATTCCCGTTGGGAATAAATCAATAAAATGAAGAGACTTCCTTGTTATCTTTGTTTGAGCTCCATGAGAGTTCTCTCCTTCTTCTTCACACCTAAAAACAAAATGTCAAGCAAATAAGAGTGGAAACTAAACAAGAGTTTTTTGTAATACCTCGTAAGGAAATTAGGGCATTGTAATATGCCCTAAGATCCTATTATGGAGGGCCTTTTGATCCAAGGGATTTCCTTTATTTCTAACTTGGTCATATAAGTGACATAATATTTGTCATGATATTTGATTCTTAGGAGCAATTTTATTCTAACTTAGGAGAAATTAATTTTAATAGGGCATGGGTCCATTTGGGGAACCAAATTAGACCCATGCCCAATTCTAGTCATCATTGGTGTACCTTTTAAGCTTTTTTTTTTTCCAAAAAATTAAATACACAATTTAAATAAATCAAATTAATTATTCTCACCTCAATTTTTATTGCTGCGTTAAATAAAATATTTTAACCGACTCACGTAAGTGGCCTAGTATCATTTTCACCTTTAAAATTTTATGACCATGACACAATCGCATTTGTTCGACTCACCTTAATATTATATCAAAAATAAATTCATCATTTATCATTAATATAATTATTTTTCGGGTTTCTTTTGGTATTTTTGGACTTATTTTTGACCCATGTCAAACGGGGCACGACATATCGATATCAAAGCTTGGTTCCAACACTAGATGCTCTAGGGCTTAAACCTTAGCTACTTAGTAGATGGGTTAGGTAAAACCACCTATGAATAATTGTTTCCATTAAACTCGTAATGTATTATTTTCCCCATCATACAGATGTCATGGTGCGGTATTAGGCAAGGTACGACGGTGACCTAAGCTCATGGGAAATCACCTCTACAAATTCCTAGAGCTAATTTTTGGCCATGAATCTTATATGCACTTTAACAGATGATAGGATTCCTATAGGATCACCTTCTAGTACATCAAGATCATGTAGAGTAGGTTAGTTAACATGATAGTGTGGCACATACAAATGAGGGATCACATTCTATCGTATACATTTATTTCTCGTAGCAACGAGATAGGTAATATATCCCATCAATTTAGGTTCATAAAGTAATATAGACACACCCACATGGTCAAGTGATAGGTGGTGTTATCAGGATCTTCTCCATCAACACCACCTATGTATGGAGGAAAAATTGATGGATTTGGGGTGAGTCATGGCTCTTAAGTCTTGACAGCTTTTCTAGGTTGCATATTTATGAGAGGAACGTCATCAAGGATTACCTTTCCATACACCTCCTTCGAGATGTAGTAGTAATTTGATGGAGGAATGAGGAGCAAAAGCTCCATTTGACGCAAGAGACATTTACTCGGGATTTGTTTTAGGAGCATTTTTGGATCGTTATATGTCTTAAGACTACATTCGGAAGAGGGTTGATGAGTTTCATGATTGTCAACAAAGTGACCAAGCATAGTTACGCATTATGAGTTCTTATTTTTATACATTTTTCAAGTATGTAGATTACCTCCAGGATGAGAAGTTACAGTCAACAAGTTCATTAGGGGCTTGAATGTAGATTTAGCCAAGGAAGTCATTATTTTATCTCCTCCGACTATGGAGAAGGTGTTGGAGAAGAATTACTTAGAAAAGGAGAATAAGAGTTGGAATCAAGAGTCTCGAGATGGGAACAACAAGAAGTTACAGGAGCAAATTCATACTCTTCATGATCACAAGTCATGAGGCTCTAATCCACCCTCGAGAAGAGATTTCATACCACCTCAATCAACTTTGAGACCCTCTACACACCCACAACAACACTCGTAGCACCACGATCCTCATAAAAAAGGTCTACGATAGATCAGAAAGTCAAATGGGTAGGGGAAGAGGTGGTCATATTCTAGGCAGAGATAGGAGACCCGATAGTTAGAATCATTTTCCATCTCATTCACAACATTTTGTCAAGATAGGACCCACGTGGTCGGTTCACTAGAATACATGAGGTACTCCTACGGAGAGGGATATACCTGGGTGTTATATTTTTGGAGCTCATGATCATTATGCTCATTTTTTTCTACAGATACCCTCTTTTGTTGAGAGGAAAAAGGGTTTTATTTTTGAGTAAAAATTAGGTGATGTAGGGTGCACTCACCGCATCTACATTGTAGTAGAGAGCCTTCACCCAAGCACCTGTGCCATAATCATTGAGACTAAATATATGATCATAGGTACATCAGTTACTATTTTATTTTATTCAGGTATTTATAATTCTTTCATATCACCTTCTTTAGTGGATAGTTGTGGGATAGTGGCCTCTAGTCAATTTGATAGGTGGTAGGTAGAGTTAGCTACTGTGGCCAAGATTTTCATAGATACTTATGTTGAGAGTTGTATCCTTGATCTTGGAGTTTTCTCCACTATAGTAGACCTATGTAATATACTATTGGGATCCTATGAGGTTATTTTGGGTATGGATTGGCTTGATTCCCATCAGTCCAAAGTTGATTGTCAAAACAAGATTATAGAATGTTTTGATGACCTAGGTTAGTTCTATAGTGATTTATGGGGCTCATAGACTAGTTTATTTTCATGTGATATCTATCATGCAACTCAAGAAGAGCATGTGCAAGAGTTGTCAGATGTTTTCTATCACGTTTAGTAATATATCTGAAGAAACTCCAACAAGCTCACTACTTGATAATTATCCTATTTTGAGGGAGTTTTTTGACGTATTTCCTAGTGATCTTCCTCGTATGTCACCACGTAAACATTGTACTTCACTATTGACCTAATACCATGTTCTACACTCATTTCTCATGTATCGTACAAGATGACTACTCCCGAGATTCACGAGCTCAAGATTTAGTTAGAGGATTTGTTAGAGAAGGGCCTCGTTTGACCTAGTGTGTCTCCTTGGGGCACACTGTTGATTTTGGTGAAGGAGATATCCCTTTTTCTTTGTCTTGATTTCAAACAATTAAATAAAGGTAAGTGAAGAACCATTATCCTCTTTCTTAGATAGATGATTTATTTGATCAAATGCAGGAGCTAGAGTTTTCTCTAAGATTGACATAAATTCAAGATAACGCCAATTTTGTATTACCAAGGTGGATATCCATAAGACATATTTTCATAATCGATATGGGCACTACAATTTCATAGTGGTTCCTTCGATCGATTGACTAATCTTCCTATAGTGTTTATGAGCCTCATGAATGCTATTTCAATACTTTTTTATATAGGTTTGTTATTGTGTTCCAAGATGATATTTTGATTTATTCACTCTCAATTAAGGAGCACCAGGAGAATTTAAGATACATATTACATGTTTTGAGAGAGCATGGTCTTTTTAGGAAATTAGAGAAGTGTCCCTTCTTTCAAACTAAGATACAATACTTAGGTCACATCATTATAGGTGAGGGTATCTCTGTAGATCCCTCAAAGATTCGAGTTATCATTGATTGGATAGCACCCACCATAGTGACAAAGGTTTGGAGTTTCATGGGGTTAGCTGGTTACTATCATAGGTTTGTACCATATTTCTCTAAGATTTTTAATCATATTACTTCCCTTCAGCACAAAGGGAAGAAGTTCATTTGATCAAAGAAGTGTGAGCATGTTTTTAAGCTACTTAAGGATAATTTGACATTTGTGGCTATCCTTGTAGTCATAGATCCTTTATCATATTTTGTGGTTTATATGGATTATTTGATGAAGGGAATTTTGGTGGTTCTCATGCAAGATCAAACGTCATTAATTTTGAGTCCCACAAGCTCAAGGATTACAAACTTAATTACCCTACCCATAATTTTGAGCTTGTAGCAATGGTGTATGCCTTAGTTCATTAGAGATACATCCTTTTGGGTTGGCTATTTTTTTTTTAGGATAGATCATTTGAGTTTGCAGCACATATTATCATAGCCCAATCTCTATGCCCGACAATGGTGTTGGGTGGGATTCCTTTAGTGAGTATGATATGGACATTCAGTATATTAAGGGAAAGGAGAATGTCATCTCATACACTCGATTAAATGGTGACATGATATTTATGCCTTGACCTTGTGATCATAAATTTGGGGTAGGATACTTCAATATCTACCAAGTGATAGATTCTATGAGGGCGTCAAATGAGTGGTAGAGTTTGAGAGGCCCTGGAGGGAAAATATGTTAGTTACAATTTGTAGTTAGATTATCTTCTGATATCATAGGTACATATATGTTTCTAGAGAAGGGGACTTGTGTAGTTTCATTCTTTATGAGGTAAAATGATTTCCTTACTTGGCTCATCCTAGGGTTAATAATATGCATGTAAAATTTAGATAGTTATACTTTTGGCCATAGTTACATTGTGACATTATAGATTTTATATCTTGTTGTCTTTAGTGGTAGAGGGAGAAGCCAAGAATTATCACCACACACTCCTTCTCCACCCTCATGAAATTATAGAGTGGAATTGGGATGTGGTTTCCATGGATTTTATTTTTGGTATTCCTACTTCATCATATCATCATGACGCCATCATGGTGAAGGTGGAAAAGTTGACCAAGGTTGTTAACTTTTTTCCGACGAAGGTCACTTACAATGTTTTTGTTATAGCTTAGGTTTTCATGGATGACATTTTTAGATTTCACGGGGCTCGAGGATGATCATTTGTGACTAGGACACCATCTATACTTCAAAATTTTGGACGAATGGGTGGTATAGTCTTATAGGCCCTGGAGGGAAAATATGTTGGTTGCACTTTAGAGTTGGATGGTATTCTATGATATTAGAGGTGCATCTACATGTTTAGAGTAGGGACTTGTGTAGTTTCATTCTTTTTTAGGCATATAGAGCTCCTTATTCAAATCATCTAGGGGTTAAGAATATGCATGCATACTTAGAAAGTTGTACTTTTGGCCACGATTACATTGTGACATTGTAGATTTTTTATTAACTAAAATGTGGAATTATTCTAAGTTAATCTAAATATTAAGAACAATAGTAAATGAAAAATAAATACATAAATAAAATGACCCAAAAAAAAAAAAGTAGAAATATGAAACCCTAAAGTGCAACGAGGTTAGGAAGAGCTTAGTTGATTCGATGAAGGTGCTAGATGGTTTCGTAGTGCAAAATAGGAATTAAAAGAGGAGGAAATGATCACACAGAATCCTAAGAAAGCACATATCCGAGTTATCTACCTATATTGGGGTTTGTGGAGAGGGGCAAGGAATCTTGTGGGCACCTTGGTCCGAGATATGAGCACCCTAGTATATGGAAATAACCTAAAACCCTCCTCAGAGGTGTCACTAGATGTTCACCTGGGTTCTCTTCTTATCGCACTAACTTTTCTGAATTGTATTAGATGTCACTGTAATACCTGCAATAATGAATCACCTGCAAAACCCTAAGATGAAAATCAAATCCATAAAAATAAAGATGCATATGAAGGGTTCAAACTATCCTCATCATCCACAATGGTGGAATTACTAATCGAGCATGCACTACATCTCAAAACAAATGTATTTCTATGTGTGCGTGTAATTATGCACTAAGTGCTCTTGTGCCGATACCACAATTTTAAAAATACCAAGCAATAAATATGTGTATAAATTTAATAAAATGTTAGATGGAATAGAATAAATTTCACATATGCAAGCAGTGTGTGCCGATGAACCAGCCTTGTGCCTTGTGATGGAGCTAGATGGATGCAAATGGAGCCTTTGATGGATGCATCCTTAGGTGATGATAGTAGTGCTTAGTGTTTGGTCCCTCATTACGGTTTCATAAATTCATATTTATATGGTTCTCTTGTTCTAATCTTGTAATTAACCAACGAAAAGGAAGACCACTAAAAAGATAGAAATCTCAAACCACTAGAAAGTTCCCAAAAAGTGGCGAGAAAGTGTCAAAAGGATTAGGGCATCCCAAATGGGATCAAAGAACCCCAAGATCTGGGTTGAGAGCCTCATCAAAGATAAAAAATTCCAAATGGAAAACTGACTAGGCAAGTTCATGTGGTGGGTCGCCAATGATGATAGCAAACAAAGTAAAATGGCCAAAGGACATGGGTTAATTAGTACTTTCTTCACTCAAAAACCATATGAATAGTAGTATGAGACCGAGACTAATAATTCCTAAAGTATGTGATATTTTTTACAATTTTATATCTCATTGTCTTGAGTGCCAAAGGGATAAGGCTGAGAATTCTCACCCCACAAGACTTCTCTACCCTCATGAAATTATGGAGTGGAAGTGTGACATAATTTCCATGGATTTTATTGTTGATATTCCTACTTCATCGTATCATCAAGACACCATCATGGTGATGGTAGAAAAATTGACCAAGGTTTCCCACTTTTCTCCGATGAAGGTCACTTATAGTTTTGTTTTCATAGCTTAGGTTTACATGGATGATGTTGTGATATTCCAAGGAGTTTCTAGGAAAATCATTTGTGATCGTGACACAATCTATACTTCAAAATTTTGGTTGACTTTTTAGTCAACTTTGGGCACTCGAGATCAATTTTAGCTTAGTTTATCACCTTTAGATAGATGGGAAAATAGAGAGGGTGAACTAGGTACTTGAGGATATTCTTTGACGTATGTCATGGACCAGCAGTAAGAAGTGGGAACACTCTTTATACCTGGTTGATTTTTCATATAACAACACTTTCCACATTTCTATCAAGATGACACCTTATCAATATTTATATGGGAGACCTGCAGACACCTTTGAGCTAGGACATATTAGATGAAAATATTTTTCTTGGCCCGAATTATATTTGGGACATGGAGCAACAAGTAATCCTCATTAGATGTCATTTGGATTAGTCTCATGCACACCTTAAGGTGTATATTGATAGGAAAAGGTTTAAACATCACTTCCTCGTAGGTGAAAATTTCTTTTTGAGAGTGTGTCTCGCACAAGATTCTAATCCATTATGGAAAGGGCTCTAAGTTATCCCCTCATTTTATTGGACCTTTTGAGATTTTTGGAGGTTATTGGTCATGTTTTCTATTGTTTATCTCTACCACCACACCTATCTCGTGCCCATAATGTGTTCCACATTTCATTGTTGTGGAAGTATGTACTTAACACTTCTCATGTTTTGGATTTGTCTTCTTCCGGTGTGTAGGACGAAGGAATTTGGACTTTGGATCCCATTTATATTATATAGAGTAGGAGGTTGGCCCTTTAGGGGTGATATGTAGAACAGGTTAAGGTTTAGTGGGACAAATATGATAAGGTGACATCTACCCGGGAGAATGTGACACCTTTGAGGGCCCAATATCCTTACCTCTTTCACTGAATTCTCAGAGGAATTCAATTTCTAGGACAGGGGATGTAGTTCCCACCTATTTTTCATTATCATTTTTGGGTTGTGTTGACTCATTGTATCATTATATTATACTAGTAGAAACATGGTTAATATGTTACTATCATTATTCATGTTGTTATGAATATAGGATTTAGATATATATATTAATATTAGGATGTTAAATCATTGTGTTGGACATGTTTAAATGGAGTAAATAACATCAATATTAATTGATCATGTTATGATCATTGATATGATGTCATGGTTGGATTGGATTATGATCTCTTATTTTTCTATTTGATTCATTGTGGATGCATTTTCGTAAACTCTTCTTGTTAAATTTGATGATTGATTATTGTATGATCTACTTACCTTAGCTAGTTATTGATTTTGTATGCATGTGTGTGTGTGTGTGTGTGTGTGTGTGTGTGTGTGTGTGTGTGTGTGTGTGTGTGTGTGTGTGTGTGTGTGTGTGTGTGTGTGTGTTTGTGTGTTTATGTTTTTATGTGTGTGTTATCGTTCTTTCAGCTTATCAAGTAATGGACAGTATGATGTTTTAATTGAGTTTTCTAGTGAAAAGTTTAAGCCATGTGAAAAACATAGGACTCAAAAAGACATATTGTAACTAGTACGACGGGACTTGAAGGGCCAATTTTTCATTCCCTTGATTATTCTTGTATTTTTACCACCTTGTTTTAGACTTTGGTGTATATGTCAATTTACACTCGTATGTGCTTCAGTATCCTATTCCTTTACCCATATGGTGGTATTCACCCCTTTTATGTCTTTTCTATTTGTTAATTTTAACCCCTAATTGTATTAGTGGTTGACCTTGTTGCTTAGTGCTAAATTCTTTTCATTTGGTGGATTTGAATTTTGGATTGTTTGTTTAGGATAAGGAGGATTTGGATCACCTAATCTTGGATTAGGTGAGCCTAAATACCCCTCCTAAATGTCGCGTATTTCCCAAACTTATATTTTGGAAATATGTGCCATTTAAGAGTAAAATGCAATCATGGGGCTATATTTCCCTTGAAATGAGACCCTATGCCCTACCCCTATGGGTGGGTGGGATTTTTCAAGGAAATTGGAACGTATTTTCCCATTTTTACTCATTTCATCCACCTTTTAATGATGATGGTTCTTGATATGGGGTTATGTTTGGGAATTTATGGGAATTTCTTGAGTGATTTGGTTTTCTTTTCTTTTTCCTCTTTTTAATTTTCAGTGCAATTTTGAATTTTTTTTGGTGATTTTTGGTTAGTTAAATCGTTTTCCGGATAGAGACACTTGTGACCCTTCCATTTACTTGTTTTGTTGGCTCTCTCTATTTTATCCCTCATGTTGAATGAAATGGGGTTTGTTTTGTTCTTTTTTTTTTTTTTTTTTTTTTGGGGGGGTGGTTGGAGAGCTTGGAAGCAAGAAGAAGCATTTGTTGGACAAGCTTGGAATTTGGAATTTACTATTTTATTGTAAGGTAGGATCTTGTTCTTAATTTTATCCTTTTTTATTTGTGAAATTGGATTCTCTCATGGTGAAATTATTTGTTTGAAGGAAATGTAATTGTGTTTTTTTTCATTTAATTTTTCTTTTACTCCATGCACCGCTGAGGGAGTGGATTTGGGAGTGTGTTGGGAAGAGGGAGGAATCCTTTCATTCTCACACTCCTTACTTGATGGTCAAGATTGAAGTGTCTATGTTTTCCCCCTACATTTGGTTTGGAAATCACCTCATATCTTTATTCATAGAAACTTTTTTGAAAACCCTTGATGGAGAGGGGTATCGGGTGATAAGGGGTGAAAATGAAGAGATAAGTGGGGAAACATGAAGAGATAATTAGATTGGAGGTTTATATTTTTGGAAATTATTGGTTAACATGTTCGGAAAATTTGGGATATCTTCATCCCCTCTTCCCATGAAAAGAAGCTTGGAGCTTCTCAAAGTTTTGTTTAGTTTTATGTTTGGATTTGTTGTGAAATTTCAAGCCTTTTATTTGTGATTGATTCCTTTATCCTAGTGTCGGTTAGATACATTTATTCCTCTTTCCCATGGGATCGGGGGAAGGATAAAATGCTCTCCTTGTTCTCTTTGAGGAATTTAATGATGTCATTTGGTTTGTTGGTCAACCAAAAAATTCTTGTGGTTTTTTGGGAGATTTTATGAGTTATTCAAGCATGGATTTGAAGTCGAACTGTGGAAGCAAGTTATAGGTATTGATTGTTGTTTTGAGCTATGAAATTAGCAAAAAAATTGCAGTATTTTCTCAACTTTTGAAGGGCTTGTAAAATTATATTTTAAGAATGATTTTTCTTTCTCGTGGTTAAGGATTGGATGTAAGAAAATAAACTTGTAAAATTCCATTGTTGTTAAAGTTTGAAACAGTTTTTGAACTTCTCATGGAAGTATAAAATGTTTTTGGATATGTTGAGCCTAGAAATGACTAAGTCCCAGAGAAAAGGATGACCTCACACAAAAGGCAAGGAAGGAAGAAGACATGTAGAGAAGAGTGCAAAAGAAGAACTAAGTGCATGTGAATAGTTTGAACATTTCAGTTTGAGTGAAGGCTTGAGTAAACATGGAGTGCACAATGGTTGGTGCATGGAAGTAGAAGAGGATCCTGGGACTTAGCCATGTTATGGAATATGGTGTTGCATGGAAAACACATGAGGATGGGAAAGGAGTGGTAAGTGAATAAGGTTAGTACATGAAAACTTGACACCCAAGGAAATAATATTCCAGGGAATAATCAAGGGTTAATTATTGTGCTTAAGGAGCTATAAAGTGGAAATTAATCATTTCTTTAGCTAGCTAGAATAGACACTCAAATATGGTGGAGAATGATCCCTCATGCATGTGGTCTTCTCATGAGTAATATTGAGGCAGTGGGGGAGAAATCCCAGCCTATTTAAGAATGTTCTTGGGTCTGGAAGAGGTGTGTAAGCATACGTGCAGATGTGTATGGGGATGTGAAGGGCTGCAAGGAAATGAGAGGTAATGCAAGAGGAAAATTTTATGTGATGCAAGACACAAGATGCTCTCGGTGTGTGGGAGAGAACATGGATAGAACCCTTTGAGCATAGTCATTGTGTAGATCTAGGGGTTATTTCATAATGTATTCAGTCTGCTATGACCCTTTTGATGTAATTTGTCTACTGTAAATAATTTTGAATCAATGAATATAATGGGTTGTTGTGAATATCTTTGTTTATGGGTTCAAACCCTAGTGTTTGTCATATTACTCATGGTTTAGATCTGATTTCTTTGTGATGTTGTAGTATTTACTTAGATCTAGTTTCTTTACTTCTATGCTAGAATGAATGTATGTGTTTCTCTTTCTACACACATTCCTCCATTAATGGCGAAACATTATTACAGGGCTCAAATAAAGGACGGGCTCGACACCCTTGCATGCCTTGGGTGAGTGACCAATCAAGGTTGGGTGATGTGACAGGAAACTTGGGGCTTAAAGGGAGTAGGTAAACGTGACTACATTTTGGTTTCATTTTCGGGACCTCTTTTCAAGCTATTGTAATAATGGTTTGTGATGATAGAACACTTGACATTCAACAACATCAAGACTTGGCTTAAGAACATGGAGGATGAGTTTGCACAATGATTCAACACTAGACCTAATTTTGAGGCACATAAATGGGTAGAGAAGCATTTGTATACTGGGGTTTATGAGATGTTATTTTTTGTTTTCCAAAGAAATCTGTATGAATGGTTGTCGGCATATTCATTGAGGAAGAGTTGGTATTATCGACCTTCTCTCTAGACCTAAGAATATTATCAGCAACTTCATGATGTTGATCTGACCTAGACTCGTGTTGTTGATCATTGGTGGAGTGGTGTGTTGACTAGATATACGTTGGAGTAAAAAAATTCTACGTATTATTTCCTAGAATTTTCTAAGTTTGAGTTCTTATGAGAACCAAGAGGATATTTCTTATGCACTATACTGTTAGCCATTAAGATCTTGATCATCACTTTGAGTTTGGAAGAATTTCCTATGGCTAGCTAAATTCCCACTAGGTGTAGGGCACAAAAGCTAGTGTGGTGCAAGATGGTGGATCCTATGACAGAAGTGGAGAGAGAGGAGATACGGATCAAGAATAATGAAGCAGATAGAGGGAATTGCCAAGACAAAGTGTGAAGTTGCAGGATTGATGGAATTATGGAGGCAGATGTTGCAGGAAGGATTTGAGGTTCATGCAGAGGACATGGAACCTTATCATTCTTTTCTACCCAATTTTGGAAAGCATAGGAGAAGAACCCTCAACTTCGATGAGAGCTCATCATATGATAGAAGGAGAAGAATCGTAGCATGCATCTAAACCCACCATGTGACCAAACCCTTGCATTTATTTTCCCATTTTTTGAGACAAGTATTTCTAATTGCGTTAGCATTGGTAAGCAAGCAACATCAGGTAGATATAATTTTAAATTACATCCATATATGGCCACATAGACATTTCCGGTGTTTGGTGGAACTCGTTAGGCATGTAATTTGGATAAGGTGTGGGTACATAAAGTTTGGGTATCACAACCGGGAAGTGTTTCAACATCATAGACTATTGGCGTAGCTCAACAAAATGGTGGGGATGCAAATGGGAACTTCTGCACCCTTTTCCTACTATAGGAGGAGGATCTGATGAATCTAGAGGGATAAGAGCTAGTGGGTCTAATGGAATTTGTGGTGGGGAAACATAGGAGGGAACTAAGGTTCTGGATCTGGTCAAAAGGACCTCAACCACCTCAACATGTGTTTTATGAGATGTCTTTGCATTTACCTAATTAAAAAGGTGTTGAGGATGTTAGAGCATGTACACAAGTGCGATTTGATATGGCGCACTAAGGGTATCACTTCCCCAGAGAGGAAGGCAAGTTATTTTACAACCACATTACAAGGTCACGTGCATAGCTAGTACCGGAAGTATGAACCACATCAGATAGTGGTGGATTATATTACACTCTTTGATGCCTCTTTGATAGATTTCCACATCCATGAATTTTAGAATAAGAGAATCAATGAGGTCAAGAAGATTCAATAAGGTATGGCAGAGAGTGTGTGGGAGTATGATGCATGTTTTAAGACTCTCTTTTCAAAGTTATCTTATGATATCCATCCCTTGTAGCATGCTAAGTGGTTTCTTAGAGGATTGATAACACATTTTAGATGAGCACTCTCCCGTAAGACTTTCACAGCATCCACGTGAGGCCGGGAGGTTTCTCTACATACCGAGGCTATCGAAGTCCATTTTTAGATGCATAGATTTCTGCCATGGAAAAGTAGCTTGAAAAATTTTCTGCGAATTCATCTTATGAAACATGCGGTGGACTTTGGTACACAAATTGTGAAATGGAAGGGAACACAAAGGATAGTTTCCCTCAAATTTTAGTGTGTGCCATGTCATTAGATTGTGAAATCTATCACAGGGATCATGATCTAAGTAGATGGCCTTTTTTAAACCACATGCTCCATAAGAATTTTTCTTCTTATTGTAAGATTTACACATCCACTACTCACAATATGAAGGACTACCAATTAATATACCAAATTCATGATTCCATTGATATTGGTGTGTGCTAGACCGGCATTGGGAGAAGTTCTAAGGGTTAAGGCCATCAGTATGAAGGTCACATAGATGGTGGATGTTGAGGAATATGTTTTTGTGGAGGATTTAGAGGTCGTAGCGGTCCTTTGTGGAAGGGTTGAATTACCCCATGGGACTTGTTCCAATTTTGGATCTACTAAAAATGTGTATGTCCAAATTTTATACAGTGCTCATGGTGTAGAAAGAAGCACAAGTATGAGGAGTGACCTAAATTATATGACCACATGAGCTAGAACTAGAAGAAGTAAAAAGGAATGGGGATACTTAGTGTGAAGAGAGTTGGCCTACTATAGATGCCTAGGGTAGTGCTTAACCCCGATTTAGAACCTCTTTTGGTAACTAATCGCATTGAGGCTACATGCACTAGAGAAGTACCAAAGAAGAGGCCACTCATTACATGAGAAGAAGT
Source organism: Taxus wallichiana var. yunnanensis (assembly GCA_018340775.1). NCBI lineage: Eukaryota > Viridiplantae > Streptophyta > Pinopsida > Cupressales > Taxaceae > Taxus > Taxus wallichiana. Next base: position 133,991,132 of record CM031234.1, read on the forward strand.
GTTACATGGGAAATATCCTGATCCGACCCATCAAAAAGAGGTTTACCAAGAGACCATGGAAGTGATTAGGAGCCTGTAAGGAGATATTAAATGTTTAAAGGAGCAATCGCAGAAGTTAGAATAGGTGAAGAATGTTGAGGTCATAGAAGTGTGTAAGATGCTACGCTAGGAAAACATTATCCCTCTATTAAGAGAGTGGTTAAGAGAAAAGGAACAACATGTGGAAGATGATCATGAGAGGTAGGTATTACATACTAATATTCCCCCTCACAGCCTTGATTATGAAAAGGAAATTACACAAAATGTGGTTGCTAATAGATTTCTCCCGAGAAACATACTAATTGATATGGGTGTAGAGGTCAATGTCCTTACTTTGGATGCAAGGAATTAGATGGGAGGCCTCCATTACAACCCTCTTCAAATGTGTTGTATATGGAAAATAGGACAAAGGCTATTCCCATCAGAGTCTTGAAGGATGATTCCATAACCATTCAAGGGGATAAGTTTACTGTGTATTTTGAAGTCTTAGCACTTACCAAGGAATATAACTTCCCAGCATTACTTGGATGCCCTTGGTGTTATGTGAATAATGTTGACTTGCTCTTTAACAAGGGACACATCAGTTTTGAGAACAAATAGGAGCGCAACATTATTCCACTAAAAAATGGGAGTTATGTGCCTTATGTAGAGACTTTAGGAGGATATGAGTTAGATAGAATCTATGTGTGCACCATTAGAGACACCGATGATATTCATCTATCAAGAGGAGTCATTCAAAGGGGAAGATGCTCAATCTATAATTTATACAACTAGCATTATGTGCGATAATTGGGTGCATGGGACCTATGAGTTGGTTGGAAGATAATTAAAGGGAACTTTAACTCGAGTGGCCAGAGCACACTTAGTTAGGTTCCGGGAGCAATAAAGTTACCGATTTATACCGGGAAGGTTACCTTGATGTATTTTTGTGTGTGATGGAGATCCAAAGTGGACATGTCAATTCGAAAGGAGGAAAATGCTAACTTATACCTTGCGCACAACAATAGCATGTTTGTGGATGATCCATCGAGAAAATATTCTAGAGTGGCGCGAAGTGAGAATCATGTTCTCTGTTAGGTTTCTTTGGAGTAATGCACTCTCTAAAATATGTGACCGTGATGGGAAGGAATTAACCTCATTCCACATCCATGAAAGTTAGAGAGCTTAGATGGTAGGCTTAGAAGCCTTACCTCCCTCACTATGGGCACGCATAAGTTATATTCCACTTTTCATGGTTGTGCACACGCATTTTATAACCATTCGGAGCTATGTCATTAGATAGGAAATTTCCAAGAGCCGACGGTGGATATTATTCAAACTTTTGAGTATCTAAGTCCTAAGACATCGGTGAACGAGGAGTGCAGGTAGTCAAGTGCATTACTCTAGGATATTTTACTATGGATGAAGACTAAATCCTATATTTTCTAGGGGAACTTGGCTTGGAGGTGCGCTTCGAGGAAGGATAAACAGAGGAGATACGGTTTGAGTGTGTCTTCTAGAAAAATAAAAGGGAAAGTTAGTGTACATGATAGATGATGAGAAAGTAGAAAGCTTGGATATTAATCATACGGAAGGTACGCGTGAAGTATTTGAAAGTGTAGATGAGAAAGTGCATGTGAAAAGATGAGAAAGGATTCTCTAAAGAAGGCCGGTTCCTATTCCTCCTGCTCGATGCACATGAAAATGTAGAGGTTTTACTCAAAACCTAATCTAACTTGCCAAGGAGACAGAGAGAGAGGGATGCATAAAAATAAACCTAAGCTAATAGAGGTGATGCACCGAGGAATGAAGAACACCTGTCTTGCTGATAAACACAGACCATTCAAATGTGAGGCAAGATCATGCACTGATAACAAAACTTGCAGTGAAAGACCAGGAGGATGCAAATAAACACAGAGAGGGTTGAGAATCATCCATAGACATGCATTACTTACTCCAAAGATTGATACAATACACTACAAAATTCCAAAAGGAAAAGTCACATTACAGTTTCAAATGGGAGGTTCGAACTCCACAAATTCACCTGATTAGAAGAAGAAGGGAGGAGCAAAAAAAAAAATGTTCGACCTTTTTTAAGAAGCCCTCTTTACAATATATAGAAAGAATGAGAGAGGGAAGAGAGAGGAAATATAGAACTACCCCAACCACTTCTAGGTCACATTTAGAATCATCTCATTATGGCGTAAGCGGTGGATCCGGCAAAACGGGTGGGTTGTCTAATCAGTGGCTTGAACCGTCTCGCCGCATTAAAGCCGGTTGTTGAGCATCACTGCATTACCACACGTCAAGGACATTTTCAAAATTTTCTCCTCTAGATACACCAAAATGCAAGATTGATCCTTAATCATGTAGAGAACTTCAACTACTTTCCGTTGATATAAAGAACATGCAAATCCGAGCTCGGATCGAAAGATACGACGATCTCAAGATTTAGGGCACGAAACAGCAAAAAAAGTCAAGCGGGAAAATATTTGAACTTTCTCGCGCCCGCCACTTGGATGACACGTGTGCTCGATTCACCGAAAATTCTCTCTCCTCCACCTTCCGTGGGCTTTCCTTTGAAATTTCCTCAGGCCCTTAAACTTGGACACGTGGCACTATTTCATTGGCTCGGCTGACCCTTCAAAACTCACCCTTTGACTTTTGGACCTTTTCCCTTGTGACACGTGTCATGATTTGATTGGTCCGTGGGTCTCGCTAGCTCTTTCACATCCACCGCGTCCATTTGTCCCGGATGTCCTAGTGCTATTTGGGACAGAAACCTCCGATCCACCCAAAATGGGCTTCCCTGTCCCTTTTCTGCTGGTGACATGTGGCATTGCTTGATTGGCTTTCGGCTCCTTCGGCTATCCGTGTCCCCGCACGCATCCCTTTCTCCCAACTATCCGGTGTTAAAGTTCCCATTTTTTCGATGAACCGCCGGTTCAAGGCTTCCTTCGCCCATTTGTTCCAACTGTCCCCTGCATGTCTCGGGACAAGTTCTTCCGAACCGCCCGAAATGGCTTCCTTTGCTCTGGGCCGCTTCACCTCTTTGCGTCCTTTGTGTCCTCGCGGCCCAAATGTCCTAACTATTTTATCGATCTTCTTCTCCTTCGGCCAAACCGGCCTTCCACGTCCCACGCGTCCCGATGGCCCAGATGTTCCTTTGTGAAAGTTCTCCTTTTCGGCCGAACCGGCCGGTTCGCGCCCTTCGCGTACATTTGTCCCAGATGTCCCTTTACTTCACGGGCCACCTGGAGCCTTTTCGGCCGATCCGCGCCTCGATGTCCCAACTGTTTCCAATTTTTGCGAGGACTTAGGACTTAGCCAATTTTCACGATTTTTCCTGTCCCAAGCTTGTTTTTGCCACTTTTTCCACCTTTCCTCAGAGCTTGCTCTTTCCTTCTTCAGCCAGGGGAGTTAGAAAAAATCTGAGGGGACCCTAGAAACATGATTTTTGCCCTGAATCAATCCATTTTCCTGGGACTTGAGAATTCTGATGCATGTTATCAAATTAACCCTGGGGGTGAATTTTGATAACAATTGGCGACTCAGTGGGGTTACCTTCCTGCTAGGTAAAAGATACCAGCTGCCTGAAGCAGTCCATTGGGCATGGAGTCATCAAATATTCTGTTTAGAACCTCAACTGACTCAGAATGTGCAAGGAGGAAGATGGAATGTCACCTGATGAAGGCAAGGACTGCTAAACATCTCCATGGACAGCAAGTTGTGCCAAAGCACTTAGGGAAAACAAGACTAACCTACAAGCAAAACAATGTGCACAAGCACTTGGAGGAAAGAAAATCTAATCTAATATTTACAGAGGTAGTGAACTTCCCTCTAGAAGCAACGCTTGAGATAGATTCCATTGACTGGAATCTGCAGTTCTTCGCCCTCCAGTGAGGCCAATTGGAAAGCATTGTTGTTCTTGCACTTCGTGACCATGTATGGGCCACTCCAAATGGCATCAAATTTTGAATGCCTTCCCGGTTTTGCTCTATCCACATCCCATTTCAACACTAGATCTCCAACTTGAAAAGATCTATCTTTGGCCTTCCTATCAAAGGTCTTTTGATCAAAGCTTGATCCTTTTCCATCTTGGGATGCCCGATTTCTGATCTCTCGCAGCTCCATCAACTCGCATACCTCACCTCCATGGGCTCAAATTCAAGCAACTCCAGCTGCTTCATGAGTTCCAACGTTGGCAACTCAAGTGACATGGGCAAGATTCCTCTCTTCCATGACAAGCCCGAATGGAGAGTTACCCATGGATCTTTTGGGAGTTATCCTATCAGCCCATAAGGCTGATTTCAGCTTGGTATGCCAAGACCTCTGATTCTCATCAAGAGTCCTCCTAATGATCCTCAACAAGTTCTTGTTTGTAGACTCGGCCTAGCCATTACCCTGAGGGTAATAGTTCGATGAAGTGCTTAGGTAGATACCGTTCTTGACAGCCCACTCAGTCACCTTAGATCCAATGAATGCCAATGCATTATCAGAGATTATTGTGGCAGGTACACCAAATCTGGTTGTTATCCCCTCATAAAAGTCTAAGATGCTAGACTCATTTGCCTCTTTGAGTGCTACTGCTTCTGTCCATTTGGTGAAGTAGTCTGTGGTTGTCAAAATCCATTTGTGCCCTTGGCTTGAATTGGGATTAATGACTCCAATGAAGTCCAAACCCCATTGCATGAATGGCTGGTCAACTGAGATTGGATGCAATGGAAGGGCAGCAAGTCTCTCTTTTCCTGTGAAGAATGCACAATTCTTACACCTCTTGATCCATGCATAGCAATCACAAGATTTTAGGCCAATAATAACCTAGCCTTCATGATTTTTAGAGCTGTCACTCTTGGTGCAAAATGGCCACCACTGGTCCACCATGAAACTCTTCCAAAACCCTTTGAATCGACTTGTGCTAATGCATCTCAGTAGCACTCCATTCACATCTTTCTTGAACAAAACTCCATCAACAATGGCATACGGGACAGCCCGCAATCTAAAGTGTCTCCTTTGGGTCTTATTCATCTCGGAGGGCATAGGCTCGTGCCTAGAAGTGCATAATACCTTGGGTCCAACAAGGAGTGGGGAAAGCATTGTTTTCTTCATGATCGCCACTTGGCTCATGGCTGTCCCTGGACTATCAAAACAGCTTTCTTCTTTGTTGCATACTTCTTTTTGCTTCCCCAAAACCAGCTGCTGCTCACACAATCCTTTCCTCTTACCAGCTTGGTGATCTTGATCTCAATGTCATACTCCATGACATGGGTGATCCAACCTACCCTTTTCTCATTCAAATCCTTGTTGAGGAGGAAGTCCTTAACTCCAAAGATGTGAGACCAAAGAATCGGACCTTGTTGTTTGAGACTAAATGCTTGAATTTCTTCAAGCTTCGACATCGCAAGTACATGCTTTTCAATAAAAGAGTACCTCACCTCGCAGTCATCTAGGCTTGGCTGAAAAAGGCAATCGGCTGCTCATCATTATCTTTGTTCTATTGTACTAGAATGGTAGAAATAGTGTCATCACCTCCAAATGCATAGAGGATGAAATCCTTGGAGAAGTCCTGGGTTGATGAGAGTGGTGCTTGAGAGATAGCTTCTTTGATTGCCTCAAAACTCTCCTTGCTTTCGCTATCCACTTAAAAGCCATGCTCTTCTTTAACATTTTGGTGATGGGCTTGACAAGGGCTGCAAAATCTGGGATAAACCTGTGGACAAAATTGATCCTTCCCAAGAAGCTTTGAAGAGCCTTCTTGTGGCTTGGCAATGGTAGTGCTCTTATGGCTTCAACCTCTCTCGGATCAATTGCTAATCCCTCTTTCGAGACAATATGGCCTAGAAGTTTCCCCTCATGAGCCAGAATATGCATTTTTTGGGATTCAATGATACCCCAAATCTTCTACACCTCTGAAATACCTGCCTCAGATGAAAAAGGTGATCCACTACATTTTTGGAGAATACGATGATGTCATCAAGATATATCAAAACTATTTTATTGATCAACCCCTTGAATGCCATATCCATTGCCCTTTGGAAAGTGGCTCTAGCATTTGATAGGCCAAATGGCATCTTCTAGTAGGCATATGTTCCCCATTTGGTTGTGAAGGCTATCTTGAACTGATCATCTTCTTTCACCATCACCTGATTATACCCTTAGTAGCCATCTAGGAGAGAGAATCTCTCTCAACCGGATACTACTTGCAATATTTGTTCCATCAAGGAAGCGGGTAATGATCTTTGAGAGATGCCCTATTGAGATCTCTAAGTCCACACACAACCCGATTTCTCCGCTCTTCTTCCCGACCGAACCAAGTTAGCAACCCACTTGAGTGCTTGATCGGGAATATAATGCTTGCCTCTATTAGCTTATTTAGCTCTTTCTTCATTAGAGGCTCAATGTGAGGGTTAATGTGTCTCGCTCTCGCCCGATGGGCTTAGCATCGGATCCACTTCTATGGTATGTTGTGCCAAATTCGGATTGAATCCTCTCAAGTCTTCATAGCTCCAAGCAAGACATCCTGGAAATTCTTGCAAAGTCGTATGAAATCTGATTTCTCCCGCTCGTGGCCACTTTACCAATTTGAAGTGTTTTACCTTCCCCAACCGGAATTGGCTCAATCTTCTCTCTTGACTCGTATGTTAGCCTTTTCCTTACGGAACGGTCGTTAGGGTCAAGATAGACTCCAACGTTACTAAACCCTCGGGAAGCTTGTTTGTCTACACTGCACTACTTGATCCCCATACCGCACGCTGCTCTAGTCCTGTCCCGATTCCTAGCCGAGAATTTAGCCTCTTCTTGTAAAAATTGACGATCGATCGTTGATCATTCTCAAACACATGCCACCTTATATTATTATCTCTGAATCGCTGGCCTCACAATCACATGGATATGTGGCTGTGTTTTTTCCCTTTTGATGTTGTCAACCACATCAAATGTTGCTCCAATTGCTGCGAGCCTATCCGCGGCTTCATTTTTCTTCTTGGGTATGGACACGATGTTGAAAGCTTCGAAATCCTCAATGAGGTCCCATACCCTATTCTTGTAGTTCTTCAAACAGTCATTCTTTTCAGAAAGCATGTTGTCCCCGACTTGATTGACGATCAGCTCACTATCCCCGAACACCTGCAAGTTATTTATGCCCTTTTTCCTAGCCCAATGAAGTCCATGAATCAAGGCCTCATATTCAGCTATGTTGTTTGAACAAGAAAACTGGAAACGAAAAGCTAAATAATATTTGATGCCTTGAGGTGAAACAAGCATAGCTCCTCCTCCTGCACCTTACCTACTCCTTGATCCATCGAAAAATAATTTCCATACCTCATTTTCATCCTTATGGTTTGGTTTGGTGATGCTAGGAATAGGTTGGTTTTCTTCATGTATGCAATAGACTCCTAGTTGAGATTCTTCTACTTCTTGGTAGGGATCAAAAGCATGTACCTTGCTTGCCCATTCATCAAGAGTCAAATCTAGAATGCTTCCAACTTTGGTGTCGGCTTCATCTGTGTTTGGATAATCTTCTTGATCAAATGTTGAGCAATTGGCATTGATTTGGCTTGGAGTGTAAGGCTCAATATGGAAGTTTGCAATAGGTTCGGATCTGATTGTGGCCTTAGTTCCATATCTTGTTCTGAATAGCATGTGTGACCAATCAGCAGACAAATACCCCCCAATCTTGGCTGTGAAGTCTCTTGACAAGCAAAGGGCAAAGAGTGGTGGAAGGTCTATGATTGATACATCTTGTAAAACAACAACATTTGGACATGCATGTAAGGTAAGACTCAAGTTTCTAATCACTCCAACTGTTGCTACTGTTGTTCCATCTAACTGCACTACCCCTTTGGATGTTATTTCATACTGGAGCCCTAGCTGATCAGCTATTTGTTTGGGCATGACAGAACTACTTGCCCCAGAATCAATCATGCAATTGTGTACTAGCTGATTTCCAATGATCAATGAAACATAGAAAGGAGGGGGCTTCAACATTTTACCTTGTTGTCCTCCATGATTCCCTTCAGGATGAGCAGCATTTGTGAGGACATTCTCTTGCATAGGGACCTGCTGGTTCAAAGTTGACCAATTCTTCATGGCAGCTTGCAGCAAATCTCTTTGGCCTGGGATAGATAGGGATTCCCACATTGATATGTTGACGTTAGTCTTCTTCATCTATTCAATGATACTGAATGGTGATGAAGGATCTCTCTGTTGTCCCTTGGTTTACACATTTACTCCTTGCACGTGGGTAGCTAACAACTGGCATTTGAGTTGGCCTAGGGGCTGTTCTTGGCTGTCCTTTTGCATTTGAAACTAGACTTTGCTTGTCAATCATTTGTGGAGCCATGGAAGGTTGTGGATGGATGGGGCTAATGGTTGTTCTTCACCCAAATTTCTCCTCTTTGACCTTGTGTTGGCTGCAACACCTTGAGAAACCGCCTGATTCATGCCACAGAAATCCTCTGCTTGCCAAGTCACCAATGTGGTGTCATTTGGGGCTGATTGCTGTTGGAATGTTTCTTGTTGTTGATCTGCTTTCGATCGCCTCGCCTCCACATCAAGAGTTGTCACCATCAATGCTTGATTGAGAGCACCATTGAAGCACATGGATTGGTTATGAGGCTCATTGCATGGAAAACACCAATCATATTCCTGAGCAATGTTGTTCTGTGTTGGCACTAATGCCTTAGAGGTAGATATGGCATTTGGATTATAGGGCTGGAATGGTCTATTGGCAGGAGGCCTTGTTTGATTCATATTTGCAGCTGGATTAGGTGGTCTTTGTGGTTGGTATGGCTGCCTATTAGGCTGAGCTTGGGGTTGATAAGAAGGTCTGAAACCTTGGGCTTGTTGCCTCTTGAGAGTAACTAGCTCATTGCCTAGGTTTTGCAACTGTTTCATGACCTCTTGGAGTTCATTTGAAGCACTAGAGGATGAAGTAGAAGTTTCACTTGAACTTTGATTTCTAGGGGTGGGAACAGGAGCCAAAGTGGGTGCTTGACTAGTGCTTGGATTTTCTAAGTTTGGATACAAGGGCATGGGAGGCCTAGGAGCTAGTTTACCAGCTTGAATAAGACAATTTTCAGCTCTAATGGCAATGCTATAAGCAGCAGGTAAGGTTGTGCCTCCCATAGATTGAATTAACATAGAAATATCAGAATTCAAAGCTTTAAGGTAATATAGAAAAGCACCTTTGCTTTTGGGCCTGACTGCCACTGGAATCCTATCCCAAGACCTTTGAAATCTGAAGTTGAAGTCAAGTCAATCAGCTACTCGTTGGGAGCTCTCTTGATAGTTGTCAGCTGCTCCAAAAGAGACAAGTTGTCTCCCTTCTCTCCAAATTGCTCATGAAGTGTAATACACAGCTGATTCCAGTTTGTGATAGAACCAGCTCCAAGGCTCCTAAACCATCAGTAATGCTTTACCCTCAAGGAAGATGCCAAACTTGACAAACCACTTGCATTTCATTGATTTCATGAATTGCACAAAGGTTAGCAATATCTTTAACATGATCACCGGAGTAGTCCGATTTTCTCCGGTGAAGTAGGGAATGTTCTTCAAGGCCGCAATAGAACTCGGATGTTTGCATTGAGAGCAAGTGGGCTGCCGCCCGTGAAGTTGACGTAGGGGTTGTTTTGAGCCATTCTAATTGGTCTTAAAACCCTTGATATCGAATGAAAGGCCTCGTCAGTGGAGGAGTTGAGAGAGTTCTGTTTGGTGGAGATGGAGACCTTTGAATCCTTCTTCCTCTTTGCCTTCTTCTTGGAGATAATTGCAGGTATTCAAACAACACTTCTTCTTCTCCAACTCTTGACCTTGTGGTGATTCTTCTCATGAGTTTTCAGGCCTGCACTTGGAACCAATCGATTCTTCCCCTTGGAGTCACCAGATATGCAAATAATAGCTCCTTTTAAGCAAGAAAAATGCAGCAGATGCACATCAACCCTGCTACAATAAAAATGAGACCTCTTGTCCCACCGGGTGTGCCAAAACTGTTGTTGCAGGCTCACAACACCCCTGGATGCAGATCAGGTTTCTAGGTTGATGTTCAGGCATCCAGTGTGATTGCACAACATGGAATCCTTTCTCCAAGTGTGGGACTTGAAAAGATGAGAAAGGATTCTCCAGAGAAGGCTGGTTCCTATTCCTCTGTTCAGATGCACATGAAAAATGCAGAGGTTTTACTCAAAACCTAATCTAACTTGCCAAGGAGACAGAGAGAGAGGGATGCATAAAAATAAACCTAAGCTAATAGAGGTGATGCACCGAGGAATGAAGAACACCTGTCTTGCTGATAAACACAGACCATTCAAATGTGAGGCAAGATCATGCACAGATAACAAAACTTGCAGTGAAAGACCAGGAGGATGCAAATAAACACAGAGAGGGTTGAGAATCATCCACAGACATGCATTACTTGCTCCAAAGATTGATACAATACACTACAAAATGCCAAAAGGTAGAGTCACATTACAGTTTCAAATGGGAGGTTCGAACTCCACAAATTCACCTGATTAGAAGAAGAAGGGAGGAGCAAAACAGAAAATGTTCGACCTTTTTTAAGAAGCCCCTCTTTACAATATATAGAAAGAATGAGAGAGGGAAGAGAGAGGAAATCTAGAACTGCCCCAACCACTTCTAGGTCACATTTAGAATCATCTCATTATGGCAGAAGTGGTGGATCCTGGCAAAACGGCGGGCTGTCTAACAATGCGCTTGCGAATCGTCTCGCCATTAAAGCTGGTTATTGAGCGTCAATTCTAGCATTACCACGTGTCAGGGACGTTTTCACAATTTTATCCCTCCAGAATGCACCAAAATGCAAGATTGATCCCAGAATCATGTAGAGAACTTCAACAGCTTTCTGTTGATATAAAGAACGTGCAAATCCGAGCTCTGGATCGAAAGATACGACGATCTGAAGATTTAGGGCACGAAACAGGCAAAAACAGGTTGGCGGGAAAAATATTTGAACTTTCCCCGTGCCCTGCCACTTGGATGACATGTGGTAGGCTCTGATTCACTGAGTAATTCTCTCTCCTCCACCTTTCCGTGGGCTTCCCTTTTGAAATTTCCTTGTGGGCCCTTAAACTTGGACACGTGGCACTATTTCATTGGCTCGGGCTGACCCTTCAAAACTCGCCCTTTGACTTTTGGACCTTTTCCCTTGTGACATGTGTCGTGATTTGATTGGTCCATGGGTCTGCTAGCTCTTTCACATCCACCACGTCCATTTGTCCCGGATGTCCCAATGTTATTTGGGACAGAAACCTCCGATCCACCCGAAATGGGCTTCCCTGTCCCTTTTCTGCTGGTGACACATGGTGTTACTTGATTGGCTCTCAGCTCCTTCGGCTATCTGCATCCCACACATCCCTTTGTCCCAACTGTCCCGGTGTTGAAGTTCCCCGTTTCGGCCAAACCGGTTGGTTCACGTCCTTCGTGTCCATTTGTTCCAACGCCCTTGGGACTGTCTCTGGGAAAAGTTCTTCCGAACCACCCGAAATGGCTTCCTTTGCTCTGGGCCACTTCACCTCTTCATGTCCTTCACATCCTCGCAGCCTAGATGTCCCAACTATTTGTCGATCTTCTTCTCCTTCGGCCGAACCGGCTTTCCGCGTCCCATGCGTCCCGACGGCCCGGATGTTCCTTTGCGAAAGTTCTCCTTTTCGGCCGAACCGGCCGGTTCGCGCCCTTCGCGTACATTTGTCCCAGATGTCCCTTTGCTTCACGGGCCACCTGGAGCCTTTTTGGCCGATCCGCGCCTCGATGTCCCAACTGTTCCAACTTTTGCGAGGACTTAGGACTTAGCCAATTTTCATGATTTTTCCTATCCCAAGCTTGTTTTTGCTGCTTTTTCCACCTTTCCTCAGAGCTTGCTCTTTCCTTCTTTGGCCAGGGGAGTTAGAAAAAATTTGAGGGGACCCTAGAAACATGATTTTTCCTGAATCAATCCATTTGCCTGGGACTTGAGAATTTCGATGCATGTTATCAAATCAACCCCGGGGTGAATTTTGGATAATAAAAGTACCATGAGTTAAAAGGAGTTCATCACTCATTGGGATAAATTTGATTAATTTCAAGGAAGGTGCACACCTAATTAGGAAGATACCTTATAGGATGAATCTGAATTTGAGTGTTTCACCATTTTATTTAAGGATTTAGATGAACAGATAAGGGTATTGGAAAAGGAGGAATACAGGTTGTGATGGTTGGTTTAAAGTTCATGCATGCATTATGATTTCTTCATCTAATGCTGATCGTGAGAGATTACTTTTTGCTAGGAGGAACTACCTAAAATACAAAACAAGACCACAAGAAAGAGTTAAACAATATATGTAAGTGGGTTGCGTAGTGTATGCTAGATTCAAGAAGTGTGATACTTCCTCGGTGACATTCAACCCATTGTTTAATATAATTTAATGAAATAAATAACGTAAATAAACAAGGTTATACTTTGTTTGATATGATTTAGGTATCTCATCCAAATACAATAAGAAAATCTAACATAGCAGGCTAGGCTATGATCAGATCTAGAAATAAGGTAAATAATCAAGGTGTTGGAATAGGTAAGGGTTAGATTTTAGGTCACTTGGGTCACTTGGGAAAAGGTTATTGGGTTATTCTATTAGCAAGATTTCCAAATACAAAGATCGATGTTAGTCGTGTATGAGAGACGAACGTTTAGTGAGAACCGACGATGGTTATGAGTAACCAACGTAGGTAAAGGCAGGATGATAATAACTCAATAGTTCATGGTTTTGGGGATTTTTCTGAGGCTAAATCAAAGATGGTAAGGAGTTGGTTTAGGTCTGTGGAGATGTTGGGAATATTTAGAGATACTTAGGAATGGACATAGGTGATTAAAATGGCTATGAGTGATGGGAATGGTTGGGTTCATAGGAAGGCAATAGTGGTGAGATAAAAAATATAAATGGTGGTTGATAAAAAAGGTGAAGAACCCTTATAAATTGAATAGAAATGCACCTACTATTGTGTAGGTTCAATGAATGGGTGGTGGTGATGGTTGATCGGTGAAATGGTGCTTAATGCCACGGAAATGCCTCTCAGAATGCTACTATGAATGAAAATACCTTCTGATCAATGGTTGTGCTAACTATGGCTCTTTGGATGTGTGAAAGAGATTTGGTTCTTTCTTTCATGTAGATCTCCTTTGCTCTAAAACTTGAGAATGTGGCCAACCTTTGAAACAAGGTTACCAAAATGTTTATGTGGTAAACGACGATAGTTAGGATGACCGGCATCGGTTTCAAGTTGACCGGCATCGGTTAAGGTGGGATATCCTAGGTTTCCTAAAATAGCAAATCTTGGCTATCTTTTTCCATCTTTGTTAGTTTGTGTCGGGTCTAAATGGAACTCGCACTTAGATACTGGGAATGTGGTTAGAGGAAGAATAGGCATGTGATTTTAGGGTTATACTAAGTCTTAGTTCATTAAGGTAAGTAGGGCTAAGTCTTAGTTAGTTATGGAAACATGCTATGAATAGGTCTATGGTGAGGTGTCTAGGTGAGGTGTGCATCCATTTAATTAAAGTAATTAAATTAATAAATGGAGTGAGGGTGAGTATTGATTTAATTATGGATAATTAAATTAATGTTAATATGGGGTGAAAGGGGCTAATGTGAGGTGAGTATGGTTAAGTTAGTTATTCCAAAGTGGACCAAGGGGAGTGTGAACCAATTTTGGTGTCTACATTGAGTGTAAAATTCAAAGAGGAGATTAATAAGACGATAAAATCTGAAATCATTGAAGCAATATAAGAATCGAATGGTGAGCTCAATGGTGATTAGTATCAAGAAGGATGGGAGGATAAGGATATGTGTAGACTACAAAGATTTGAATGTTGCATGTGTCATAGATCCTTTTCCAACCCCATTTACTAAAGAGATCTTGGAAGGTGTAGCAAGGTGGGAGATCTATTATTTTACAGAAGGATTCTTAGGTTATCACTAGGTAAGGATTGTGAAGGAAGACCAGGAGAAGAATACTTTCACCACTGAATGGGGAAGTTTTTATTATACGGTTATGCCCTTTTGGCTTAAGAATGAACTTGTATGTTCGTGCATTGTGGTGCAAGCATTTTCAAGACTTCATCCATAAATTAATGCAAGTTTACCTGGATGATTGGAAAGTGTATCGGTTAGTAAGATATCATTGTGACAATTTAAGATCAATGTTTAAGAGGTGTAAGCGTTAAGTATCTCTCTAAACATTAATAAACGAGTCTTTGTTTCTCCTTTTGGCACATTGCTTGGTCACATTATTTGCAAGGAACGCTTATTGGTAGATCATGTCAAATTTGTTGTTATCTTGGGATTGGAGGAGCCTACCAGTAAAATCATGGTACGCAGATTCTTAGGGCATATGGGTTACTACAAAAAATTCATTAAACGATATGTTAGGATCTCCAGGCCATTAGAAGATTTGTGTAAAAATAAGAGTAACCTCTATTGGGGTGAGGCACAGGAGGTGGATTTTGACACATTAAAGGAGAAACTTAGTCTCGAGCATATTTTTCACTTTCCCTCATGGGACAATCCCTTTCATGTGCATGTTGATTCATTAGGTATGGTAATAGGAGCAAAGTGTTAGCATAGCATGGAGAAGGGATTTTTATCACCCTATTAACTCCAACTAAGCATTATTACACAACAACCGAGCATGAAGCGTTGTCGGTGATTTATGCACTACATAAATTTAGGAAGTACTATTTTGCCACTCTATTTATATTTAAACAGATCATATGGCATTCAAGTACTTGGTAAAAAATCATGTTTTGCAATGGTACATATGTTTTTGGATCTTGTTATTTCAGGAGTTTGAATTTTTAGTCGTAGTAAAACCAGGAAAGAGCAATTTAGGACCTGACCATCTATCATGGATTAATTTAGGAGAGGATGCGTAGAGCATTGAGGACACAATGTTAGATGCACAGTTGTTCAGATTACAATGTGCACCCTCTGATTCGGAAGATATTGTTATTTTCTTACGAATGGATGTAGCCCCTTAAGGAATGAAGGATTTAGAAAAGAAATGGTTGGTTATATGTGTCATGCCCTATATGTTGGTCATTGGAAACCTAAAAACTAGGGTGAAATGATATTTTACAGCGGTGTTTGTTGGAACTTGAGTGTACTGCAATCATGGAAGAAGCTCATGGTGGAAATGTAGGGGTTCACTATGTAAGAATTACAACCGCGTGCAAGATCATATTGGTAGGCCTTTAGTGGGAGACATTTTATAAGGATTGTATAGAATATTGCAAGACCTATGAAAATTTCCAACACCTTGGAAAGTTGGGGTAGAGAAATGAGATGTCATTAATACTTATTGCTAATGCAAATCCATTTGAAAAATGGCCAATTAACTTTGTAGGCCCTATTTCCCCATACGTGTGCGTAACATGTTTGTATTATATTATCACTTGTATAGACTATCTTACGAGGTGGGAAGAATCGGCACCTACAAAGGATTACACGGTGGCTACAACATATAGGTTCTTGTGGGAGAATATAATTAGTAAGTACGGATTCCCACCGATCTTAACAAGTGATAGGGTTACTAATTTATTGAATGATACTATTATAATCTTATTGGTAGAGTTTATGCTTGGCCCATCACAAAACTATGCTCTATCACCCTCAGTTAATGGGACTATTGAGGCCTTTAACAAGATATTGAGCCACACATTGACTAATATTTTTTATGTTGGAAGGAGAGACTGGGATGACAAAGTCTCTGCATTATTATGGGCATATTGAACAAGACTACACCTTATTAGGTTCTGTTGGCACAGAGGTTGTTATTCTGTTGAATTTATGTTACCATCCCTACATATTGCACGCACAAGAGGATTGGCTGATGAGAAAGAAATTGAAGAACGCATAGACAAACTTATGAATTTGGATGAAAGGTGAGCCATTACTAGTTGGAGTCATAAGACGGAGAAATCTAGGTAAAAGGAATGGCATGATCAACACATTAAAAATAAGAAGTTTGAGGTTGGGCAGATGGTTCTTTTGTAAAATTCAATTTTTTGTGCCATCCTGGGAAACTCAAAGTGAATTGGGTGGGACCGTATTTTATATCACATATACACTATTCAGGTGTTTATCACTTACAAGCGTTGGATGGAACATGGTTTCCTGGCTACTTCAACGAGAGTAGGTTGAATCCCTACCATAAATAATTCTTTTGTGTGTTTACAAATAAGAAAGATTTTTCATTTAGGTTAGGTTTCCCTTAATGTATTTTCCATTATATGTGTTTCCTTTCATTTTTGTTATTCTTTTACTTTTGGTTTGGTGTGTGGTGTAATAAGTTTGTTTGCACACGTGTAGCCGATTATTATCTAAAGATATTTTAATGCGCAGAGGACCAGCCATACTTTTAGTGTGGGCTAGGAGAGTACGAAGAATATAGAAGAAACACACAGTTGGAGCAATGTTGATTGGTGGCCCAGGAGAGAAAAACATAAGCATGGGATATCTGAGAAGGAACGTGCGTAATAGGGGTGATAAGGGTTAGAGATGAAATGGTGTCAAGAAATATTTATAAAAACCATGTACAATGATGAACGCACAGAGAAACTTGAGGTAGGTAGCATTAGGGAAAACTAGGTTTAAGACACAGAGGAAGATGGAATTTGGTGCTAAGAGTGCATGTAAGGGTCTATGGTCAATATAGTTTGGTGCACTGAAGGTTAAGGAGGTTACGGGTGAGTGTGCATGTGGAAGAAAAAGCTCTAGAAAAAAACTCATGGTATGAGAGCGTTGGAAAAATATGGATTTAATGCAGAAGTATAGTGGTAGGTGGCATGGAAATTAATGTGGGAAAAATAAGAAAACTATAAATAGGGAGTTGGGGGTATGTTATTTTTCACCTTGTGTTTATTTTTGAAGAGCTCTTGTGAACTAGGGAATCCTTGTGAGAAATCGGTGAAATTTTTGTACGATGTGAAGAACTCAACACATTTGCAAACCAGGTTGGAATGGAGTACATGGGCATGTGTGGAAGTGGTTTTTTGAAGGATTCCTATGATTTTTACATTGTCTAGTGTAAAAAGGGGTTTCCAAGTTAGGGTTTGCAAAACTATGGCACGGGTTCAAAGAATTTACGCAAAGGGATTGGAATTGAAGTATAAAGTAGTAAGGAAGAAAAACACAAGGAGGAACTAGCTAGGACCGACAAGGAAAAATGGCACCAAGGAAGGGATCAAACATTTCACCCAAAAAGGGAAAGGGTAGGGGAAAACCAGATCGCGGCCAACTAGTTCTAACGAAGAGTAGTGTGCGGAGATGCAATACCCATATGGTGTTTTATTGGGGATGGATTGGGTATCTCATGTGTACAAAATGGTTATAATTGATTATAACCATAGGAAAAATATAACTAAGAAAGAGATGGCATTGGATCTTGTTCACCATATAAGAGAAAGAGCAAACGATGATAAGTGACTCGTGAAGAGGAAATTGGAGAAGGTTGGGATTTTACAACTCTATGAGTTGTCATTTTTCAGAAAACTTGAAAGGTTACACTGGTGGCTGATGTAACACATGCATGAGGATTAATTTTACTTTGTAAGAAGGATATTGCACATAACTACAACACTGATCTCCAAGTACACTAGGATTATCTGTATAGGAGAGTCGTTGGATGATGACTTGGGTGACAAGGAGGTTGTCATCAAAATATCTAAGGCATATGAATACAAGAAGGGTGGGCACTACTTTGATATTACTAAAATCATTGGCCTAGTTATGAAGATGTTTGTACACTTGCTCACCAAGTTGAATGGACAAGAATGGTGGACACAAGTGAACAAGAGATGGTTAAACATTTTCATAAATATTTCAGTAGGGACTATATACAACATCTCAACCTTCATTACAGAGGATATCATAGATGCCACGTGTGACAGAGATAAAATCATGTATGGTAATATTCTTCTTACCATTGTATTTTCAGATATTGGAGTTCTTGATGGGCCAAACAACTATGTTTGGGAGTACCTTGATGAGAACCCCTCCCAACTAAGAGGTTTGAGGCATACACTTGTGAAACAATGACATCTGCTTACAAGGCACACTTGGATAAGTGGTACAAGTGGATGTGTAATGCATTTGGAGTAGAGTGGAGAATTCCAGAACAACTGCCAACCTTGGTGAAGGATGAGGTTGAATTTGTAGTGTACCAACAATTCTAAATTGGTAGGTTCACTTTGATAGATCGCACCAAGAGCCCATGGCGCAACCTACCTTTTTCCTTCATAGTACATTATTTTCAGAGCACATTTAACATATTTAATGAGGCCAAGAAGCTAAGATTTGATCTAAGTGAAGTAGATTAGGAGCACCACGCACTACGCAGGTAACTGGTGTATCTTGATAAGTGGGCATATGTAGAGAATTATGTCTCCCATGACGTAAATATTCTTAGGCCTCGTAACATTACCACTTGTAGGCACAATGATGACAAGGGTGTACATACACCTAAGGCATAAGTTTGAGAAGGTCACGTACATTGAGGATGATGTCTCCATCCCTTAAGACCTTTCTGGAAAGAACAAATGGAAAAAGAGAGATAGGGAGGAAACTCCAGCAAGTAGGGAACCAAACACATGTGTGGTTCGACCACATGAGCACAAGAGTTGCATGTGGGAATGAGAACTTATACTTGGAGGAAGAAGTCTCCCATGAAAGAGAATTCCCAATGATAAAGTAATCTCCAAAGTGAAAAGAAGTAAAAGGTAACATAGAGTTCAAAATTTGAGAGGATGGAGAGTATGAATGGTAATGGCGAGGAGGAGGATGAGGAGTGCAAGGAAGAGAATAACCCACCCGTATACAATGTGCACAAATTTAATGAGAGGGATAAATCCTCGAGAGGGTGCTCATGAGAGAGAAAGAAGTGAATAAGAAGTGGGGACCAAGGCACATGAGACCCCGCACCTATCTAGTGAATAATTAGAGGATATATTGGAGGGTTTAGCAGGCATCATCAAGGACTTGGTAGAGCATGAGGTAGAGTGTAGTGCATGAGAAGTAGAAAAGGAGTAGTATGGAAGCATGGGTGGAGAGAAAAAATTAGTAGTCACTTTCCCAACAGAGCATGCACAGGTGGAAAGGGTGCAACAACAACATCTAAAGGGCCCGTAATGACTTACGATGATGATCCAAACAAGGACCTACGTGCACATTTCCAGAGCACAAAGTGCCTTGAGACCAAATCTTTTTGGTCATCATTTGACAAAGATAGTGTGTACCCATGCACCAAGAAGATGATGTCATGGACATTTGAGTCCCATGTTGATGAACTGGAACTCGAAGTCAATGCGAGCATATTGTTAGATATAGTAAAATCTCGAGGAGGTAAATCCCTTTGTGGATTTGTAGCGAGATAATTGATGAGTAGGCATGTAATGTGCTGAATAAGGTGTCAGTGGAAATCAAATCATGGTTTTTGAAAGGAATAATATAATCAAAGCATTAGAGGAGTTAGAGGATAAGAAAAAGGAAATCATAGAGACATAAGGAGATAAAGGGGAAGGAGTTGATAATTGTGCAACTGAGGGCTAAGTTGAGAGAAGAAAAAGGGAAGGTACACGAAGCCTACAAGAAAATGGAGAATATTTTAGACTCAATTATTTTGAAGCATCCAAATTTATCCCACTTGAGAAGAAGTATGAGTCATACTTCCACTTCTTGGAGGATTTGATGTGCTTAATCACGATGGAGGATTAACTACTTGCACCGGATTCGGTGGAGGAAGTTATGGTGTGGACGAAAGAATAGGAGAAATCAAAGATTGAGGAAACCATAACTCATTAATTTGAACTCCTTGCTTCAAGATAAAGACCACAACAAGACGTGGCCAAGGTTTTCTATGAAAACTATGAAGATAGAGACAAAGTGTCAAGTTTGCTTGTTGCTACGCATGAGGTAGATCGAAGGATTTCAGAAAAGAATGAAGGCAATAGGGTGGAACATGAAAAATATTAGTGGAGGTTGAAAATAAGTCTCGAGGTAATTGATATTTTAAGGGCCTATATGAAAAATAAGGTAAATGAAGTGTATCCCTAGGTCACACATAATATGGACATCTTTGAATGACCTTAACAAGCGAGATGGAGAATATTTTTGATACAGAAGGCTAAGGGTGAAGAGTTGACTTTTATGAATTCAATGCACCGATAGGGGATTTGTTTACATAGGCAGAGAAGGAGGTAGATGCTTGGAACGAGATTGAATAATCCTTGAATAAGACTTTCCCAATCCTTTACAACATTAAAAAAATCTTTTGTTCTTTGGCGTAAGCTGGATACATGTTATTTTTTCCTTCCATTCTTTATTGTTTGTTATAGATCATATTGTTTCCAAGGAAAAAGAACATGTTTAGTGTGGGGTAATGTTGAGCCCAGAAATTACTAAGTCTCGGAGCAAAGGATGATCGTGTGTAGAAGGCAAGGTAGCAAGAAGGCATGTAGAGAAGAGTGCACAAGAAGAACTAAGTGTGCATGAACAGTTTGAATAGTTCAGTTTGAGTGAAGGGATTGAGTAAACATGGAGTGCACAAAGCTTAGCACATGGAATCGAAGAGGATCCTGGGACTTAGCCATGTTATGGAATATGGTGTTGCATGGAAAACACATGAGGATGTGGGTAGGTGTGATAAGTGGATAAGGTTAGTACATGAAGACTTGTGGCCCAAGGAAAGAATATTCCAGGGAATAATCAAGGGTTAATCATTGTGCTTAAGGAGCTGTAAAGTGGAAATTAATCATAGCTTTAGCTGACTATCATAGACACTCGAGTATGGTGGAGCATGATCCCTCATCCATGCAGTCTTCTCATTAGTAATCTTGAGCCGGTGGGGGAGAGATCCCACTCTATTTAATAATTTTCTTGGGTCTGCAAGAGGTGTGTAAGCATAGGTGCAAATTTGTATGGGGATATGAAGGGCTGCAAGGAAATGAGAGGTGATGCAAGAGGAAGAATGATTGTGATGCAAGACATGAGATAGTCTGGGTGCTTAGGAGAGAGCATGGATAGAACCCTTTGAGCATAGTTGTTTTATAGAGATAGGGGTTATTTCATAACATATTCATCTGTTATGACCCTTTTGATGTAATATTTCTACGTAAACAATTTTAAATCAATGAATATAATGGGTTATTATGAATATATTTGTTTATGGGTTCAAACCCTAGAGTTCATCAAATTTCTCATGTTCAGATCTGATTTCTTTGTGATGTTGTAGTATTTACTTTTACATTATGGTGCATATGTGCTTAGATCTAGTTTCTTTACTTTTGTGCTAGAATGAATGCATGTGTTTTTGTTTCTACATGAATTCCTCCATTGATGGACAAGTATCAAATAAAGGAGGGGCTTGGCACCCTTGCGTGCCTTGGGTGAGAACCCAATCAAGGTTGGGTGATGTGTTGGCACACTTAGGGTTTAAAGGGAGTAGGTCAAGGTGATTATAGGGTATGTTATAGATTTATTTGTGAAAGAGAATTTTTATCTTGCTCAAAAAATATAAACTAATGTAAATAATTTTTCATACTCTCTAAACTCTTCCTCTTCAAAAAATGAAATAGAATTAATTATAGTAGGGAGAACTAAATAGTTATGTTGCTACCAAAAACTAAAATGAGCTAGTTTTCCCTTACTAGCCAAATCTAGAATGGTTTCATTTATGCTTCTTTTCAAGGAGAAATCTAAGAATTTCATACTTTTATTTTATGTTCTCTATCTCTAAAAATGGATCTACACTTGTGTTGTTTATATTAAGAAATTTTGCAAAGTGGATTCACTTATATTTATGATCGTATCTTGTAATCTCACAAAAGAGGAATTGTATTATCTCTGAAAATAAATTAGTTTTAATTTTACTCTTATTTGAATAGTCTTGTTGATTCATAGTTGAATCCTCTGATAGTTTTATCATGCCCAAATAGTTTACAAGAGCATATATATATAATGTTTCCCATCAAAAATTACAAAAATGTAAATCATATGAACTTGTCTCTAAAACCCAAGTAAACCGATTGTTTTCTCTTGGAAAAATGAAACCAGAAAACTATACTTAGAATGATCCATGGTGTATATATGTATGTATGTGTGCGCACGCACATGTGTTTGTGTATTTATATTAAAAGTATATTATTAATCATACATTTATTTGAGTTTATATTCTTTTAAACTACCCTTGAAATTTTTATGTAACCAAAGAATTATTATAATCAAAACAAAAACTAGAACAATACTTATCTAATATTATGACACACACACCACACACACACATTATTGCTTTTTTTTGTAAAAAAATGTATTGAAGATTATTGTTGGGTTTGGGAATGGTGGGATAGATGTCCCTACCCGTTCCTCCCCTAGTCCACTAGTGTATGTGGCCACGACCGTGATGTGGCCACCAACCTCATATCCACCTTGAGCATGGACCATATGTGGCCATTCCCTCCTTCATATCTATGACTATTGAAAATTCCACAAGATCGAGCCACGTCCTTGTATAGGGTACATTTTTTCATGTGGCATCTCAATCCCATTATCTCACATACATGCACACATATGTGTGTGTATTTATATACAAATAGATATTGAGATTTGTTTTAATAAAAAAATGGGAAAATAAGGGGAAACATTCTTTTACAAATATAAATTTCTCATCATGAGAGAAATCTTATCCTACACATTTTTAAAACTAATGTGCAAAATTTTGAACAAAACAAAGAACTTTAGCATCCCTTCTTGTTTTTGAAACAAATTTTTGGATCATTTGAATGCTATAGAAATAATGATAGAGAAGTGAAAAAAATAACTTGCAAATCAAACCCTAATGGATTCCCATTGGGAATGAATAAATAACATGAAGAGACTTTATTTTTGTCTTAGTTTTATCTCCATTAGAGCTCTCCTATTCTTCATCACACTGCAAATAAAATGTCCAGCAAATAAGAGAGGAAAAAAACAAGAGTGTTTTTTTAATAGCTCATAAGGAAATTAGGGAATTCTAAGATTTCCTAATACCCTACGGTCAAGGGCCCTTTGATCCAAGGGATCTCCTTTATTTCTCGACTTAGGCATATAAGTGACTTAATATTTGTCATGATGATTAATTATTAAGAGCCCTTTTATTCTAACTTAGGAAAGCAATACTTTTAATATGATATAGGTCTATTTAGGGAACTAAATTGAACCCATGCCCAATTATGTTCATTTGGTGCACCTTTTGTCCTTAGTTTTTTTCAAAAAATTAAATAGATGATTTAAATAAATCAAATCAATTATTCCGGCGTGATTTTTATCGCCGTTAAATAAAATATTTTAATTGACTCACGTAAGTGGTCTAGTGCCATTTTCACCTTTAAATTTTCATAATGGTGATAAAATCGCATTTATTGAACCTCACCTTAATCTTTGTATCAAAAATCACCATTTATTATTAGTATAATATTATTTACGGGTTTCCTTTGGTATATTTTAGAATTGCACTAAAGCGGGGTGCAACAACTTACAACTATAAAAATAGACACAAACAATGAATTTCCATACAGATTGGTGAACAGTGGAATGAAACATTCCCTCCAAAGGGCTTTCATGGAAATGCATGCGGAAATGTAGAGGAGTCTATAGGTGGTTTTGTGTAGGAGCAACGGGTGTGACACTCTAGTGCTCCTTACAATGTGCTGATCTACAAAAATGTGAGAAAGAGATTGGTAGAGGATGGCACGGTATTGCTAAAAATTTGACACCAAATCAACAATTCCTTTTTGTGCATTTCCTACCACCATGGCGCTCCCACATTTATATGAGACTAGCATGGCTAGGAAGAAATGACATAAGTAAATTGATTTTAAAATGAGCCTTCCACACTAAGATCCCAATCATCGACCTAACCGCCATTACTCCCTCCCTCTCCACTAAGTCCCTTAATTTCCTCATCCACCGAAGCACTCTTCCCGTTTTAATTTTTATATTTGCAATTTATTTTATTTATTGTTATTCATTTTATTTTATTATTTAAATCCTTTATTACCATTATTATTATATCTTATTTATCTCATTTCATTCATTTTGAAACTTCATTTTATTATCTCTATCAGTTAATATATTTTATTATTATTGTCATCATCATCTCCAAGGAACTTTATTTATTTTTCGTGTCTTTGAATATGAATACTCTTCTCGATAATCATAAAGAGAGTTTGAAAGAATTTCTTAAAAAAATGTCTATTCATAAACCATTGAGGGTTATCCATTTCTCTATGTGACACGAAGATATTACAAGAAACATGATATACCAAAACCTTCCAAGAATAACGAAAAATGACCTAAGATGAGGGTAATTAACTATAGTTAGAGATGGGCACTACATCCCCCTCCCCTTATAATAACATCATCCGCGATGCAACACAACACTAAGGTTAACAAGAGGAAAAAAACAATTGTTTTCACTTGGTTAAAATGATCCTTGTCACTAAAGAATAATCTACAAAGGAGCAAGCAAGGTTTGAAAAATTCCTAATTTTTAATGTTATGTGAAGATTGGTAGTTCTCTATTACTTTATTACTCAATTAGTATTTTCCTTTACATAATTTATTTGATTCAATACTTATATTATTTTTATTATTTAACAATTCAATTTCATTGTTTCCAGAGGGTACCAAACAAAACATAACATCATTCTAGGCCCCAAAACATAACACAACAAACTTCACATTACACCGCTTTTTCCTCTACCAAAATACATAATGATAGCTCTCATCCCAATATACACAAATGAAGTTCCTACATCACAAACATAAATTTCATAATACACATCACCACACAACACAATATGGCATATCAACATCAATAAATCCCAAACAGGTTCCATGATCCAAGCAATATCAAGTAATAATGTCTCCCAAAGTGTCAAGCATGAACCACCACCTCCCATCATCATGAACAAAAAAATCCATCGTCATCCACAAAAGTAACCAAATACCATAAGTCAACAAGTTTTCATTTCTTAAGAACATAATTTGATGGGATCTCTAGGGTTAGAAGGGATTTTCAAGGAATTTTTTGTAACATAATGGCTACTAATGTGATGTTTTAGATAAACTGTTAGGTTCCAAGTTTTATCATCCACTAGTTTTCATGTTTTCAACTGGTTGAAGGGTTGGAGGTGATAGTTTAATTTGTACATGTGGTGATACATAGAGGAGTGAAAAGGCATATACAAGAGCTAAAATGCAAAGAATATGATATATGGTTATGTTCATTTGTTTTATCATGACAAGAATATTTTCAACATAAGGATTGATCAGTGGTTTTCAAGTATATGAGGTTATTTTCATCTTGCAAGACATGGTAAGAATGATTGGCTACAAGCATTTCCCTTAAGGATTGTTATACACAAATTCATTTTCATACCTTTGTTCATGGTAGGTATGGTCCCTATTATTTTTTACAAGATACATCATGTTTCACAATAAAAATATATCCACTTGATATGCAAGAATGTCATATGATAAGATGTCACAAAGGGAGAATTTATATTTTTACACAATGCAAAAATAGTCTCAAGATATGAATAATATACTTCCACACAACTCCTTATCCCTCCACCAAACACAACCCCTTTTCCCTCCACCAAAAATGAATTTTCCTTTTTCTCTCCACCAAGGTGAAATAATAAACAAATGTCATAATATTACCTTATTTCCCCTCCATAGCAATAACTCTCCCTTTTCCCTCCACCAAAGTGATAACCTTTCATTATCTCTCCACCAAACTAAAGTATATAACAAATATTAAAATATTACCTTATTTCTACATCAAATGAGGTTGGGTCACCCTATAGCCCTAGGCACATATATCCTTGTCACCTTCACCCAAGTGGAATAGTAAATATTATCCCTAAACCTATACAACCCCATGACCCCCTTGGGGTATACCCCCATACAACAAAGTGGGTCCATAGGTCCTACCACTCCATGGTGAACACATAACCCTATTCCAACACATCACAACATTATAACAAGCAAGTTAGTTAATTTCAATCGCCATGTGGCATCAAATCCCAAGCTTTGCGCTAAGATAGAATATTTGTAAACCCAAAAGTAAATTTCAAACTAAAAAAATAAATGGCTAAATAACCGCAACTATGCAAAGGACTCTTTTATTAGAAAATCAAATTAAATGCCCAAATGAAGTGTTTCACCTTTTTCTTAGATCGTTTCTTTAAAGCGTTGATGAAACAGATAGGGTATGATCATAGGAGGAATACTGCTCAAATGTTGGTTGATGGGTTGTTACACATGTATGACTTCGAATCCACGATTGATTGTGAGAGCTTCCTTTTGGCTAGGAGGAACTACCTGCAATGCAAAGCAAGACCACAATAAGAAATTAAACAATATGGGTAGTGAACTACCTAAAGTATCCTAGATCCGAGAAGTGTGATACTTCCTAGATGGTTGTCACCCTTTGTTTTAAAAATTTAATGATGTAAACAAACTAAATCCTATTGTATTTTGAAATGATTTAGGTATCTCACTTAAAACATAATAAGAAATAGTTCTAATCTAACAGCTAAGCTAGAATAGAATCAAAAGGTTAAATGATTGGTTAGGTTCGCGGGTTTGTGAGAGGTCTCGAGTAGATCACAAATGGATGAGGGTGAGATGAAATTAAGTGGGTAGGTCTCTATTTTGGGTTGTGTGGGAAAATATAGAGACCGATGTCGGTCAGGGGTAATTGACGGCGGTCAGGTGTGACTAGTGCCGGTTACTATGAAATCTGGAAATGTCACAAAACAAGATTTAGGTCTCCTTTGTGATTGCACAAATGACTTTGGTTGGTCGAGACGATGTATTGGGTGATTGGGGTAGGCTTCGGTGAGGCTTTAATGGGTATATGGAGGTGGAAATGTTGGAGAAGGTCAATAGGTGGCTAGGTAAGCAATAGATGATAAAATAATGATGAAATGAAATAAACCAAAGAAGTATGACATTATACTTACTTGGATTCTAGTCCTGAGATGCCTATGTGTGAAGGATGGAGGTTATGATGAGGGGCTTGAAGGCTGCAAGTGATTGCCAACCTGAAGGAAATATTCTCGAATAGGCTTCATGTGCATTTCTCTTTGCTTGGTTAGATCAGATCATGGCTGTGCAAGAAAAGATGTTTGATCTCCTTCCTTGCATGTGTGGTCTCATTGGAATTCACTCTCTAAAGATGTGTTATATCTCTGAGATGTGATAATACTCACAAACCTTTTTCTTCCAACTTCCAACCTTGAGAATAAGGTTGTTTTGGGGTTAAAAGGGTAACCGACAGTGGTTCTAGCTTAACCGGTGACGGTTAGGGGTAACCGGCATTAGTCAAGGTGGGATTTCCGAGGTGTAATAAACTAGGGAGATCCTCCTGATTTCCTTGGCTATTATGTCACTAACCCGTGGATTAGACTGGAAGCTTCTTGTGAGCATGTAGGAATGTGGTTATAGGGAATATAGGCATTGATTTTTAGGGTTTGGGTATGTCTTAGTTAGTTATGGCAACTTACTAAGAACAGGTATTAGGTTGAGTTGGCTTAGTGAGGTGTCTAAGTGAACTATATGTGTGGATATTATTTAAAATAAGATATTTAAATAATAAATATAGTGAGGATAATGCATTAATTTAATTAAATTAATATTAGTGGGGTGAAAGGGGTCATGGCTAGGTGAATGTGATGAAGGGTGCTTATTTTTGAGGGACCAAAGGGGAGTATGACCTAATTTTAGTGTCTACATTTTTCCCATTTTTGTTGTGTAGCTTGTATTGGTAAACGATGCTAACAAAAATAAGATGCGGTTGCCCCCATGTGCGGGTGAAGGTGATCCCCCTCAAACTAAGAACTGATGAGGCAACAAGCGAGAAGCGGTGAGTGGTTTGATAAAAGGTAAATGCAAGGAAAAGTCGGTGGGCACGGGGAGAAAAGGTTAAAGGTCTACACGGGAAATCTAGCTAATGGGTGCGGGTCAAAGGTAGAAATGGTCAAATGCATGCACATGAATAAATTGTAGCATGCTACTTCTTGGGTTGAAGAGTAGGAAAAATATACATCGTCTAATGTCGATAGGTTTATCCAAACAAGGTTGAAGTGAAGCGGTATCAAGGTATATGATATGGTTAGGAAACATAACATAGGGTAGGTGCAAGAACGTTTAGGTATGTTCCGATACACCAAAGGTAGGGTCAGGATAAACGGTCACGACAATAGGCTAGGTAAGGTCATTAGGTCAACAACACAGGTAACAGTTCCGCAAGGTATAGCGAACACATGAGGTCAAAGGTTACTAGCGATGGTCCAGTCCAAATATCGAGGTCACAGCGTGGGTAAGGCCAAGGTAGGGGTAAAATAATGAGTCCCCAAAGGAGGACAAATGGAGGTAGTAAATGAGGAGGTCAGGAAAGGTAAGGTAAATGGGTTGGGTAAAGGATCAGGGTGAAGGGTGGGGTAAAGGATCAAGGTAAAGGGTGGGGTAAAAGGGGCTTAATTGAGGGAAATGTGTAGGTGAGGATGACCAATGGTAGTCATGGAAAAATGACGGTATAGGAAAACCGACGATGGTGAGGTAGGGCACATGATCAATATCGGTCAATGGTAACTAACATCGGTTAGGTCGGGTTGGTTATAAAAACAAAAATCCACGTTTTGATTATTCATTTGTTATTTGCAAAGTGAGAAAATGACAAAAAGGAGAGAAAAGAGAGAAAAGTGTTTGAAGGAAATGGGACAGTGAGTTGGCAGTGTGATTGGATGAGGGTTGGGTTGGTGAGCAGCGGGTCCATAGGATCAGGGTGAGAGATTTGATTGGGCGGAGGTTACGAGGAATTATTTAGTGATGGCAGAGGTCAGAGAGGGATCGGTCAGCCATCAAAGACAACATCTAGATGTGCCACCGAGATGGTCGCAGTAGTAGCCCGAAGAGGTAAGCACCCAACGCTACATTGTTGATTAGATAGATTAGAAGTGTGGAGTATTGTTATTTAAGTTTTTGTGGGTTTTTGTTTTTTTGGTGGGTAAAAATAAAATTTGGGTATGGGGGGAATAACAGGCTAAAAGAGGGAGGGGAAGGGTAGTAAATGGTATAGGTGGGGTGGGTAGAGGTCCAAGGGTAGTTTTAGGTCATTGTAGGTGGGGTAAAAGGAAAGGGGGTGATTTTTAGAAAATGGGGGTTTTGGGAAGTCGCAGATTTTTCGCGACAAAGTGACCGGTGTCGGTCAAGTTTGGCTAGCATCGATCGAGTAAAATCGGTATCGATCACAAAAAAGTGACCAATGCCGGTTACGTGGTAACCGTGGTCGGTAAAGTTTAACCGGTATCAGTCACCAAATAGGTGACCGATGTCGGTTTAAGGGTGACCAGTCGGTTAGGATGAACTAGCACCGGTCAAGATTTGAGGCACAAGGGTCCAAAAGTGATGTGGGCTAGGTAGTTGAGATGGGTAGAGTGAAAATAGGGTGGAGGATAATGATAATTGGTGAATATGGTCATGGTAAATGTGGATTAATGTCGTGCTTGGATTAGATGCAGGGGAGATTGCAGTTACATATGCGGGATAGGGTTCTACCTCTACTGGTGACATTGTGTGGCATAGCAACCCCTTTGGAGCTCCAAAGCATGTGGAGGTAGTGGGCTTGAGTGGGATTTGTTGCTACGACATGTTGTTTGGTAGCCTAGCTTGATGGTCGTGCTCATCGATAGATGGGATCCTATGACCAACACGTTCCACCTTTCGATGGGTGAGATGACTATCACCCTGGAGGACGTGTTCTGGATTTTGTGGCTACCCATATTAGGTGCCTAGGTGTATTCTATCTCCTCCGAGGCCTCAAAGGAGTTGATTGGGATAGTTTTTGGTGAGGAGGGGCTGATATGAGATTCCATAGCACCAGTTTGAGCTATGGAGAGATGTACCTAGCCCGTCTAGATGAGACGAGGCTAGTGGTTTTGTTGATGGAGGTAGTGTGTTGCTATGCATTGCTAGATGCAGAGGGTGGATGCTTTCCCTGATCACTGATGGGGTACTCCACATTATGATGGTGCATGATATATGCTTTTCCTGGGAACAAGCATTCTTAGTGCAACTATACAGAGAGTTATGGGCATATGGGTAGTTGCACAGGTTTAGCTTGTGATGTACATTTATACTACATTGTTGGGCATACGAGCACATAGTGTGCATGCAACCTATAGGGATGCCTTGAGAAGATGCATTCCTAACATGATTTGTATGGGTGGGATATAGGAGATGGGTGCTAGTGATAGGAGAGCAGAGATCAGATAGGCCAACACATGATGTGGCCCATTTTCGGTAGTTACTAGAGGGGTTGTCTAGAGTGGACATTATCTAGAGGCCATATGTGGGATTCCCCTCATATAGGCATATGCATGAGGAGCTAGCTAAGCTCCAACTAGAGAGGTGGATACAGGGTCGTCGTGTCAGGGAGGATGAGGTGATCCTGGTAGACAAATTTTGATGGAACTTCGAGGATCTTACAGGACATACCTCCGCCCTTCCCACAATATCAGAGAGTTGACGTGGAGAGGCCCTTACCTCTACCACAACCTACAGTGCCCACAAGGGAGGAGGAGTAGCCAGTGGATCGGTGGATAGATGACACTGGATGTACAGATAGATATAGGTAGTGGTGGGCAGCTCATTTACGAGCCATACCACCTAGATCGGGGCAGCTAGACCTAGCTACCATTATAGTGTAGAGAGACACCCTTCAGGGGTAGGTAACTATGATGATTACCCAGTTGGGTATACTACAGACCTAGCTAGAGGGCTCAGAGGTAGAGGTAGCAAAGCTACGCATACAGTAGCCATCCAGCAGGCTCCAGATGGTGGATGGAGGAGATGGAGGAGATGGAGATGGTCAGGGGATGGTCATGTGGCAGCCTTATAGGCTTAGGTGGCAGGTTTACATGGTCAATTCGCCACAACCCAGGCACAAATTGGGGCCTTATAGGCCCGAGATATAAACACGAGGCGGGGGCACTACCACAGGCACTAGGAGTAGGTCCCAGTTCATAAGAAGGCACAGGGCAGGTTGGTACAGGAAGGTATAGGGGCCGAGACCTATGGGACCACCACAGACCGTGCCTATATCCAGGTTACAGGATGCCCTAGGTGAGGCGAGATATTATCAGGACCAGCTTATGGTGGCTAGGATAGATTTCATATCCTATGCCGAGTACATGGCAAAACAGCATCCAATGAGAGGACGATATCCCGCACTCATAGTGTGGAGAGCATAGGAGGTCAACGAGCTCTAAGGCCCGATCAGGGAGAGGCCACCAGCGCATGGTGACCAACTCTAGGTGAGGTGCCAAAGCAGGGACATAGGAGGCCGAGGGTATAGGTGACACAGAGATGGAGGACATCTGACGAGATGCCTGATATGCAATCACCATATTTTTTATGTATATTAGTTATTGTTTGATATATATGCCATCCTGTGTGCCAAAGATGGTTGTATTTTTTATCACATACTGTCTGCGTGTCTGAAGATATTTTGTATTGATTCATTATTTTTTGTATATATGATACAAACCTGCATGCCGATGACATTTTGTATTGTATATCATCCTGTGTGCTGACATTTTGAGATGATGGTCATGATGAGATAGGCATGTATATTGAGATACACATTTATTGATTTATATGATGAGATACATGTTATTTTGTGATGTGTTGATGTGTTTATGAGATATTGGATTTATGACTTGTGTTGGATGAGATATGGGTTTGTTGTTTTGATATGGATGGAAATTAGGTGAGTTAGGCATGGTGGAGTCAAAGTTGATTTAGGCATCGATCAAGTCAAGTTATAGGAATGGTTGAGTTAGGTTATAGGCATGGTTGATTCGGGTTATAGGCATGGATTAATTCAGTCGATTTAGGAATGGTTTGAGTTAGGTTTGTTAGGCATGGTTGAGTCAAGTTGATTAGGCATGGGTATATTGAAAGTCGGTGAAGTTGTGATTCATTATTTATTTTTATTTTTATTTTATTTTTTATTGTTTTTGTAATGAATGATACTATGGGTCATATGTCGATGTGGTATAATCCATACATAGTGATGATAGAGAATTGGTAGGTGTAATAAATGTATGAGATATGTAACAAATTGTTATGTATGTGACTTAATTTCCAATTTTGTATATAAAAGGGAACTAAGTGAAATGTGACGTAAATGGTGAGTTAGGCATGGTTGATGAATTGTTTAGGTTAGAGAATGGCTTAGCTAACCTCCAAAGGCCTCATGCCCTTGAAGTGCTGCCTATATAGTCCCGGCAAAAGGGACCTCAGGCCGATGTATTTCTCCCATAAGCTAGGGAAGAAAATGAGAAGGTGTGAAAATGAGTCGTAGGTGTTTGGGAATGTTGTGGGTTTAGGTTTGTTAGGTGTGGGTAGATTATAGGTGAAATTGATTGTGTTGAAAGAGGAGGGTTACCCCAAAGGTAAGCATTGAGAACCAAGTCCTGTATAAGGTAATTAAAATGAAAACAAAGATGGTTAAAAGATAAAAGGGGGAAATAAAGCCACCTGATTGGGTAGGATCATACTGAGTAGATCATACCTTGGAGGAGGTGATGAACATAAGACCCTAAAGACATTACACGATTGACATGTTCTACGATGAAAATTAGTCACATGATCACCAAATGTTTAAGTTCTAAGAAGTCCCTTGAGGAAGAGGAAATGAGAGTGGGCATGGTTCACAGGGTGAAGAGTAGGTAATTTTTAATTTTTATATGGTATGAGGTAGCAGGCCCTTCAGGAAAGAGGTCCTAGGTCACAATGGGCAAGTCCATGACTAAATTTTTTTTTTTTGACTTATAGTTGAGATAGACTGATTGATGCGGGAAGTCTATATGGGAAAAATTGAACTCCTTGAGGTCTTCGTGAAGCTGATCGATGCGGGAAGCTTCGGTTGCTCTCATTTTTTTAAGAGCTTTACATAGCTATCCTTTGTGGGAGCAATCTATTTATAGTAGCTGTTGGTTGAGAGGAAGATGTCCTTTTGAGGGAGTCATATTTTCATTAGAATTTTGAATCAAGGATTTTGGTCTCATTGTGAGATCTTTGCAGTCATGGACAAGACCAAGGTGAAAGATAGGACACTTGTTCAAAGGGAAAGGTGAAACGACCATGGGATCTCATCTAGAGGTAGAAAAAAGTATCCATGAGAATCATGCTATGCGTAGTGTTGTGGTACACATATATAAGAGAAGATAACAAGTAATGGGTACTCACATGATTCTTGTTTAATCCTTAGGGAGGTCTATGGAGTGAATGGTGCTCAAGGGATGATCATCGAAAGAGATAAAATGGTGAGGTAGGACGACGAGTCAACAATAAAATGGTTGAATATGCAAGGCATTAAGGGGCTCAGTTCAAAGTTTACCCTCAAGAGAAGATAAACAATAAGCACCCGATCCATAGGTATGATTCGTGTTGTATGGTCCAAGCCAATTAGGAGAAAATTTTTCCCATTTATTTTTTCTACTTTGGTTACGTGTTGATTTTCTTTCAGGATAAGGTCACTGACTTGGAAGGTTCATTCATGAACACATTTATCATAGCAACATTTGATACGTTGTTGGTAAACTTTAAGGTGATCTAGAGCGTTAAGATGGCGTTCATCTAATAACTCTAGCTGTGCTAAATGGTCTTAACAAAAATCATCGTCAGTGAGCATGTCATAGAAATAAATACGGAGTGAGGAGATCTAGACTTCAAGAGGTAGAACAGCCTCTGTATCGTAGACCAGAGAAAGGGTGTGTCCCCAGTGGAAGTGCGAATACTAGTGCGGTATTCCCATAGGGCAAAAGGAATGTGTGTATGCCAATCCTTCGATAAAGATCGTCAACCACTTTCATGAGAATTTTGTTGAGGGTTTTGTTAGTGAATTCAGCTTGGCCATTGGTTTGTGGGTAGTAGGGTGATGAGAAACTAAGTGAATGTCAAAGGCATCGCAAATTTTTTGCAATGTTTTGTTTTTGAATTTTTTCCATTGTCAGTGATGAGGCGATGGGGAACACCAAAGTGAAAAATGATGTGGTGGTTAATGAACTCACATATTTTCTCAGCTTTTGTGGAAATGAGTGGTATGGCTTCTACCCATTTTGTGTAATATTAGGTAGCAGTGATGATCCATTGATGGCGTTGGGAAGAATGAGGATTGATTTCTTCAACAAGATCCAAACCCCATTGAGAGAAGGGCCAAAGGTCACGAGTGACCTATAAGGCATGATTAGGTGTATGATGAAGATTGGAATGTTATTGGCATTTTACACAACATTTTATGTAGTTGAAATAATCATGGTTAAGGTTCGGCCTGTAATATCCTAGGTGAAGAATACAATTAGCAACAGCAGAAGGCCACTAAAGTGACCTCCACATATGCCATCATGAACCTCCTTAATGGTATAAGGAATTTCAAAACTTGTGAGGCATTGTAAAATAATACCATCAAAGCCGTGATTATAGAGGAGTCCTCCCAGGATAACATAACGAGAGACCCTTTTAAGGAAGGTGCGATGTCCGATTACTGGGTGAGATTCGGGAGGTAAGATGGAGAGAGAAACCTAGTTGGAGAATTGTTTATACCAAAGGTCACTCAGGTCAGGGGTATTGGTTTTGATTGAGTAAACATCGTGAGGTAAATAAGAAGGTGAATGGAGGTGTTGTACGGTGACAAAGATTTTGGAATCGGTGGGTGAAGTGGGTATTTGGGAAGCTAAGCAGGCCATGGTATCTACAAATTTGTTGGTGGAACGTGGGATGGTTTGAAGGGTGTAACGATCAAAGGTGGTCAAAAGTATGTCTACATGATGTTTATACTTTTGAAGTATCTCATTATGACATTGGTACATACCATTGACTTGGTTTATGAAAAATTGAAATCTCCAAATATGTTGATCGATTTGACATCTAGGGAATAGGCGGCTTGGAGACCTAAAGTACGAATGCTTCGTATTCGACAATATTGTGGGTGCATTTAAAATATAGTTTAAGAGACAAAGGCATGTGTTCTCCATCAAGAGGAATGAGGATAATACCAGCCCCACCCCCATGATGACACTTGGAACCATCAAAAAGGAGTGTCATTTGATAAGAAGGTTCGTCAGGGAAAGGGTAGCAATTGACTCATCTAGAAAGTAAAAATTAGAGGGTTGATCCCGAAAGTAGGTGCATTGGCCAATTGGTCGGTGATATCATGTCCCTTGATGGACTTTTGATGAATGAATTCAAGGTCAAGGTCAGCTAAAATAATAAGCCATCATGCGGCATGCTGATTTTGATAAGGTTTGGCGTACATGAAGTGTAAGGGGTCAGTGCTGGTCACAACATAGGTTTTTGGTTGAGTAGGTAACGACGAGTTTGGAGGAAATGAAAACTAAGCCTAAGCAAAGTTTTTCAGGATGGTTGTATTGGGGTTTCATAGTCCAAAATAGTAAGGCTGATATAATAAACTGTCTACTCCCTATGTTGTGCATCGCGATGACCGAGCATGACTCCCAAGGAGTGATCGGTATCGGATATGTATAGATAAATAGGTTGATCATCTTTAGGTGGGATAAGTACGGGTGATTGGAGAAGGTATTGTTTTAAGGCCTCAAAAGCTTTGTGACAGTCATCATCCCATTGAAAGGAGACATCCTTCTTGAGTAGATGATGAAACAGTTGGCACCGATCTGATAATTGTGAAATGAAACGGTGAATAGACTGCAACTTACCTTGCAGGCTACAAAGTTGTTTAAGGTTAGTGGGCATGTTGGTATCTAGATTTAATCTCCTTCACAACTTGAACAACATCATGAATTTGCATAAGACACTCAAGGGTGGATAGATTATTTGTATGTTGTTTGTAGCCAGGGAGCACATCTATCTAGCTTGTTGGCACTCAAGATTTGAGGGAGTGGATAGCACCTTCAAAAGGATCTTGATCTGATCCTCACTATTTTAGGTTGTGCCTACCAACCAAGGTAAGAGAACCTATATTGTATCCCTTATATGGTAAAGGAGATGGAGATATCCTTGTATTTTGCACCATTGTATGGAGATGGCCTTGGGAAAACATGATCAATTATCCATTATTCAAACTCAAAGGAGTTGTCACTACTAAATGATGGAAATGCTTTCAAGACAAGGCTAAGGCTGCTAGAGACATGATAAAATCCTGATATGCTTTGTGCATTTTTGTGAATGGATTGTATTCCTTTGTTGATACACAATGCAATGTAGGGGTAGTATGGGTAGGATGAGTTAGTTTGAATGAAATTTTGTTGGGAGATGTTTAGACAAGACTAGCTAGGAATTACCAACTTCTTTGGGAACCTTTGCAAGAAATTTGTAACACTCACACAACAAGAATGCTTCAAGAGGTTTAAAATACTCCTTCAACCAGGATATGTGCACAAATGGAGGCCCAGATCTACACTCTTCCACACAATCTTTGACAACCTGCTACAAAATCTTGAAGCAAATATATCAACAAAGTATCTAGAAATCCCTGTTTGATTATGACCTAAGGTACCCCCAAAAGTTTACAAATAATCTCAAGATTCAAGGACAGTAAAATGATTTTAAATATGTTTATCTTCTATCAGATGAAGGCTCTTCTAGATATAATATTGTAGATGCCATCAAACCATCAACAAGAAATGAGACCATGTATGATCAAAGAGATCCTAAACACAAGATTGCAACATGAGCAAGGAACACAAATTGAAATCATTCTGAAACACAAGCATATACAAATTTTGCCAAGAGATAACACCAAATAATCCAAAAATTGATCAAATACATCAGCAGGGGAATGTTATTGGAATAATCTCAAAGCTTTTGATGGCTTTACAACTGAAACCAACTCAACATGATGAAATCTAATGCAATATGGAATTGAAAAATGGCTCTCAGGCGGTTTTCTCCAGAGAAATGGATTTCTTCTAGTTTTTCTTGAAAAATTCTAAGTTCTTTCTCCCTCCCATCCTCTTCAAAAATATCATATATATTTAATTCCATCTTGGATTCTTTCCTGTCAAGAAAAGAACATGCTCAAGGGATCAAATTTGTTACAAAACCCTTCATCATTTCATGAAAATGACATCAAACTGTAAAACAACTCGCATATTTCGAGGGATGCACAAAAAGTTCAAAATATTGCATGAATTAGGATCCTTATCCATCCCAAGGTCACATTTTGTCATTCGGGTATGCCAAAGCATGCTCCAAAATCATTTTTCACCTTTTACCCTTTCAATTTTTACCTCTGCAAAAAAATTTCACCTTTCACGTTTTTTACATCGGGCCCGAGAAAAAATGCATTAAAAACATCATATCTCATCAAATTAGCTCATGAAAATGGTTTCATTGTTCTCAGAAGGCCAAGGGGACTCAAAATCATATAAGGTCCGATGAATTTTGATGAAGAAATGTGATTTTTCAAGCTCCATGGAGCTCCCATGGTGCCCAAAAATGAAATTACACAGTATCTGTTGATTTTGATCAACTTTTAACATCAACCTTACACGTGGATAATGCCATTTAAGGAATAAGCTCAATACTACATTTTTGTCCTTTAAATGAGGTGGGGCACATGTCACAAAATGATTGGACAGAACTCCCATGCTTTATAAATGCATTTGTGACCCTTTTACCTTTGGAAAATTTTACAAAAATCTCCGCTTCTCCCCTGGACCCGCCACGTGTCCACATGTGGGCCCTACTTGAAAATGCGGGCCAATTTCATGAATTTCGCCACCCTTTTGAGAAAAGGAAAATTTTCTCAAAACACTCCATGGGCCCGAACACCCGCTCTCTTCTCCGCCACGTGGCGCCCTCTGATTCGCCGCGGGGCCACGCCTCCAACTCTACCTTCAGACCTCCCTGCCAAATTTTGAAAAATTCAAAGGCTGCCTCCAACTCGCCAAGGACCTCTCTACAAAAATTTTGAAAAATTCAAAACTCATTGCGGACCCGCAATCTCCTTTTGACCTCTTTGAAATGTACCACATGTCCAACGTGGATTGGCCATGGAAGCATGCCTTCAATTTTGTCTTTGAAACATTTGCCGAAATTTGTAAAATTTCCAATGGTAACCCCAAGCTCCGAACCTCCACCCCTCCATTCACATTTCTTTGTATTTGGCAAAGTGGACAATTTTTTTATTTTAAGTTTTTTGCCTCCAAAGGAAAAAAATCCAAAACATTCCCACCAACCCGCTTTTCCCTTTCTTTCTTTTGGACACGTGTCTTCTTTTCATTGGTTGCGGGACTTCGGCCTAAAAAATTACTTTTACCTTTTGAAGTTAAAAACTTCAAAGTTATTTCAAAACCCGCCCTCCCATTTTGGCTTATCCTGGACACGTTTCCACTTCTCATTGGACAAGGACTTTTAGGCTAAAATTTTCTTTTGAACATTTTACAAAAGGAAAGCAAAATTTCTAAGTATAACCTACCACCCGCCAATCCTTCGACCAATCACAATGTGCCACGTAGGCACTTTACTGTAGCAAGCGGAGCCGCGGATCAAATTTTTCCCTTTGTCAAAATTTCAAAAGTGACAAGTTAGAAATGTTTTCCCATATATCCATGGCCAATAGGAACCCGCCACATCACCGATGAGTTGCGATGATGAATTTGACGGGTAGATGACGCCCGTATATGATCAAAATGTCAAAAATTCAAATGATGCCCTAGAAATCAAAAATCTTCACAAGGATGGTAGATTTCTTGATTTTAAGTCAATTGAAACATGATTTAACATTGTTTTCAACCTGGGGATTGGGATTTCACTTGCAAAAATTTAGGATTTGATCAATTTCGAGTTTTTCATGATTTTGACAAAGGAGAAAAGACACAACCCATAAAAATGAAGAAATTAGGGCACAAATGGGGGAAAATTTGGAAAATCATTTCAGAACAGGGAAAAACAACAACATTATGAGCATTTGAAAGTTTTCAACTGGAGAAAATTGAGTTTGCAGACCACCAAATCGACCAATGAAATGTTTCTAAGCAGAATTTGACATGAAAATTTAAGGCATATTATGAAAACTCAATAATGGGACCAACATTGGCTCTTGCTTGGGAATGGGCACTCTCGGTGAGTGCCATAAGGACAAAACATAGACCAAGTGCCAAAAATCCATTGGGCAAGGAGTCAAAACATAGGGCAGCCCAAAAATTCAAAATTACCATCAAAAGGACCGAGAAAACCAGCCAAAAAGGTTGCCAAGGACAAAAGGGAAAACCACACACCAACCAACAACAAAAAACAAAGCAAGAACAAAGAATATACAAATATACAACTTGTGCATACCTCACTTGGGGATTTTAATCCAAGAAATGTTTTAAATGTCTGCCATTAACAGGAAGCTCCAAAGCAAATCCCCATCTAGATCCTTGAGAAAAAAGGTGTGTTCACCAATTCTGATGTCAATGGCATAAGGGCCCATCCATAATGCATCAAAATTGCCATGCTTTCCCTTGTCTTCATGCCTACTATCCCATAGAAAAACTAGATCTCCAACATTGAAGGCTCTAAGAGTGACCTTCTTATCAAACAACCTCTTCAATTTCTCTCTAAATCTGATATGCCTTTGATGAGAGGCTCTTCTTTCTTCATCCAACTCAATGATCTGATTGATTCTTGATTCATATGGGCCATGTTCTTGATCTTCTAACTGTTGAGAAAACTGAAATGAGGATAATTGTAGATGTAAGGGCAGCAATGCCTGAGTTCCATACACCAATTCAAATGGGCTCTTACTAGTTTCTCTTTTAGGAGTTATTCTATCAGCCCAAACTGTAAATTTCAATTGCTCTCCCCATTTCTTCTTGTTTATTTCCAAGGTCCTTCTAATGATCTTGAGAAAGTTCTTGTTACTTGACTCAGCTTGTCCATTCCCTTGTGGATTGTAGTTTGAAGAATAAGTTAGATTGATTCCATATTCATTGCACATTGCCATCAAAGGTTTGGCTCTAAAGCACATGGCATTATCAGATACAATCTTAACTAGAACTCCAAATCTGCATATGATATGATTCAACAAGAAATCCATTACCACTTGGTGTGTTGCCTTTCTAGATGGAATTGCCTCAACCCACTTTGTAAAATAATCAGTTGCTATAAGGATCCATTTATGACCAAGCACTAGAAGGATCTGAAATCTCACCAATGAAATCCATTCCCCATTGTTTGAAAGGGGCTTCAATTGATGAGTTGCATAAAGGAAGGAGCACGAAGCTTTTAGTCTTCCAGAGAAATGTTGGTAACTATCACACTTTCTAATCACTTGGGTTGCATCTTTAAAAAGAGTAGGCCACCAATAACCAGCTCTTAAAATCTTATGTGCTATCACTCTCCCAAAAAAATGTCCTCCACAAACTCCCCCATGGAAATCAGCAATCAACTTGGGAGCTTCATCTTTAGTTATGCATTTCAAGAGGACTCCTTCAGGGTTCTTCCAAGCCAGCCCAAGGTTTGTTATGATATATTTTTGAGAAGCCAGCTTGAGGGATCTCTTCTGATTTTTATTCAAGTGACTAGGATAGCATAGGTTCCTGAGGTAGAAGATCACATCTTTGTACCACTCAAAATTTACCAACTTTGCAAGCACATCTGTCCTTTCTTCCTCTAGCTGATTGACTTCCACATTTTGCAAGTTGCTCTCAGCCATGAGCCTAGCAAGACCCAAACCTCTTACTAGCTTTTTTGTTTGGATATCCATATCATATTCTTGTAATTTTTGACCCATCTACATCTCTTTCTTGATATATCCATGTCTGATAAGATGTCTTTAACCATGGTGTGGGGACATAAGCAACAACTTTTGAACTCAATATATAGGGCCTGAAAATATTTGTTGCTTTTACCAATGCAAACACTTGTTTTTCCATGATTGTATACTTCAACTCAGCTTCTTGTAAAGCCTTGATAAAGAATACAATATGCCTCTCAACTCCATTCTCATCCTTTTGCAACAAAACTGAAGCAATAGTAAATTCAAAAGCAAAAGAAAAGATTTGGAAAGGCCTCTTATAGTTTGGAGCTACCAAAATAGGTGCATGCTTAAGTGCATCCTTTATTCCTTCAAAAGATTGAATGGCAGCCTCCTCCCACCTAATGACTTGATCCTTTCTTAACATGCTTGTGATTGGAAGAGTTAGCTCAGCAAAATTGGAAACAAACCTTCTAATAAAATTGATTTGGCTAAAGAAATATTGGATACCTTTCTTGGTTCTTAGGATAGGTACTTTGTTTATTGTCTCCACTCTCTCGTGGTCTATCATGACACCATCCTTAAACACAATATGTCCCAGAAAATTGTCCTTTTTCACACCAAAATGACACTTCTTTGGATTAAGATAAATTCCATACTCCCTACATTTGATCAGCATCTTCTCTAGGTGTTACAAATGGTCTCCTCGCTTCCTTGAAAATACAGTCATATCATCTTGGTAAACTGTAATAAATTCATTGATGTAACCAGCAAAAGCAACATCCATTTCTCTTTTAAAAGTGACACTAGCATTCATTAATCCAAAGGGCATCCTTACAAAAACATAAGTTCCCCAAGGCGTAGTGAAGGTTATCTTAAGTCTTTCTGATTCTTTAACAACCACCGATTGTATCTAGAGAAACCCTCCAAAGTAGAAAGCATTTATGAACCTTCACAAGCTGCAACATATTCTCCATATTTCACAAGGGATAGTTGTCCTTCATAGAGGCTTTATTCAAATTTCTAAAATCCACACAAAGTCTGATATCTCCATTCTTCTTTCTGACTGGCACAAGGTTTGTAACCCAAGATGGATATCTAGTGGGTTGAATAATACCTCCATCTCTCAAATTTTTTAATTCCTCTTTCATTTTCATGGAGAGAAGTGGATTAATAGGCCTTTTTCTCTATCTGAATGGCTTAGTCTTGGCCTCAAGAGGAATATCTTGTTGGAACAAATATTCTCTATATGCATTTAGCTCTGAATAAGACCAAGCAAGGTAGTCTTGATATTTCTTTAAAAGCTGGGCATAGGAATACTTTTCCTCCTTGCTAAGATTTCTGCCCAACCAAATCTTCCTTGGTTTATCCCTGGTTCCTAAGTTGTGTTCTTCCACATCCCTTGAAGTAAACATGTTCTTATTATTGATGCAATCAACATTTCTAAAATTTGATTCAAGTGCAACAAGACCTCTAGGAATGGTATTTGTCTTTAATTGTATAATATCCTTGTCAAACAAAGTTTCTCTCCCTTCATTCATGCATACCATTAGCTCCCAATCAATGTTCTGACCAGAAAACTCTCCTTGGCATTATAAGAACCTCAAAACTTGTGCATCATCATCAAAAATCTTCCAATGTTTCACATTATCTAGGACAGCTGGCCTTGTTAGCACTTCAATGTTATATTCAAAAAAGGGTGAAATGGTACAATTGTCAAATCTAGAGCCAAGTACAGGTAACTTATTAGCAGTAGCATTAATACTTCTATCATGGTAAACAATGTTAAAGGAATCAAACATTTCAATTAGATCCCAAACTGCATGCTTATATTGTTTCATACACTGATTTTTTGTGGCATATAACTTCCTTACTTGCTTGACAACCAGCTCTTAATCCCCCTTGGAAACAATATCATTCACTCCATATTTCCATGCAATCCTTAATACCAACAAAAATGCCTCATACTTAGTAATATTGTTAGTGCATTCAAAATTAAGTTTGAAGGAAAAAGGAAACTCTTCCAAACTAGGAGAAAGCAAAACTATACCAGCACCATTTCCAAATTTGGAGCAAGCTCCATCAAACAGCAAAGTCCAAGGAGAACCTATCATATCAAGGCATTCTGATTTATCCATCTTGTTCTCTTTTCCATCAGCAAAACCAATGAAGTTGTCAACATCTACATCAGCAAACAACACTTCATAAGAAGCATTGTTGGGATCTTCAATCAAGTGCAACATCTTCTTCTCACCATAGAGTTTGACAAGGCTACCTTCAATGGGAATGGTGGCAAAGGACATGTCCATTTGAACACTACCACCAACACTTGTAGCCCACTTTCTTGACAAAAGCATACCCCATTTGGCAAGGCAGTCAACAATTACAACATCGAGTTTTAAGTTCTTACCCGGATAGGCTGCAAGTTGCACTACTAAACCCTTCACACAACCAACCACTAGCACTTCCCTTGAATCCATGGCTATACACTTCCCATATGTTGCTGTCACTTTGATATCCAACTCATTCATGACTTCTAGGGGCATGACATTACATGATGCACCAGAATCAAACATACAATT
Organism: Taxus wallichiana var. yunnanensis; assembly: GCA_018340775.1. Lineage (NCBI taxonomy): Eukaryota > Viridiplantae > Streptophyta > Pinopsida > Cupressales > Taxaceae > Taxus > Taxus wallichiana. Next base: position 134,034,547 of record CM031234.1, read on the forward strand.
GTGAAGTAATTTATCTTTTATGAGCAACGTCGTAAAGAATGGATCAACATTCAATTGGGAATCAACCAAGGATGTCCCCAAAAACACTTCATGTGCCTCTCCAATATTTTCCATTTCTGGTGGTGTTTCAAGGCCAGCAATGACTTGAAGAGGAGCTTCAATGATGTTCACATTTCTGCTTGGGGTAATCTTCTCTTCTTTCAATCCCAAGTACTCAAATTCTCTCTTCTTATCCTCAAGAATTCTAAGCAATTCAATAATTGCAACATTCACTTTAATTTGACTCAATACTTGGGAAATATCATATGGAATGCTCTTTGGTAAGAAAGCATTGGAAGGGAAACAAGAAGGTTCATCAGATGGAGTAGTATTCTTGGCAGCCTAGGCATGAAGAGGACTGATATTTTTGTATGGGACAACAGGGTTCTTGGCAAGTGTTTCTTTTCTAGGATTATCCTTTGGAATACTTGTGAGCAAGGGTGTCTTTGGCTTGGCTTAAGGACCAGCTCCTCTAACAACTTTACCTCTAGTATTATACTCTTTCTCTTGGCCCCACAACATTCATTAACAATTGTCTATCTTCCTCCGAGAGAATACTACCATCATACTTCTTGATCATTAAATCCATTAGATATTCAAAGTCATTAATAGGAATTTCAAAATTTTGAACAACATCTACCTCATGAGTTTGAGGAAGAGAAAGAAATGGTACCCTCTTTATGCAATCCCAAAAGGTTGCAACAGTCCTTGCACTTATTACATCTATTGATGTTGCTACCAGTTGTGAGCTTGAAGAGCTACCCATCATACAAATGTCATCATCCATTTCATCTTCATTATCATCTTCAATAACTTGCTGGTCCATTTCACATGGAGGATGAGGAAGAAAACATCTATCACACCAATCCATATCAGCAATCTCCTAAACAATGCAACTCTTGCAGTTAGAGGGTCAGGCACCACTCTATTTTCACATGCTTGGGGTTGTCTATTTCCCCCACCAACAATCCCTTTACCTCTATCATCTTGCATTTGATCACCCCTAGGATGATTGCCAAACCTATCATGGTTTTTAGTTCTTTGTTGTCCTTGTGAACTTTTCCCAATTCCTTTCTCGCCCAGGATAATTTGTAAGAAATTTCTTTGACAACCCCCACCAAAGTCTTGACAACATCTTCTAAGTCAAAACCCTTGCTAGCTTGAGTCTTCTCATGGTTTATCAACTTCACACCACCCCTCTTAAGTGGTTTACCAATAGCTTTAATATTATTTTCAATTTGAAGTGCCATGGTGAAAGCTTGCCTCAAGTTTGTAGGATTTTTGTCTCTCAAGTAATAGGCTACCTTTTTATCAAATGCATCTACATATTTGATCAAACAAGATTCATCACAAGGCCTCAAAATGACAGGCACCTTCTCAATGTTTTGTTAAATCTTGTATTGAATTCATGGACTATTTCATTCGGGTTCTTCTTGATATTCTCAAACTCAGACAAAAGAAATCTAGGATCAGTCCTGTCACCATATTACAATCTAAATGCATTTTTCATTTCATTCCATGAATCAATAGAGTTATCAGGTAGAGCCTTGTACCAATCCCTAGCATCTTCTTCAAGTGTATGAATAAACAACTTAATATACACATCCTCAAACTCTATCTCAAAATATTCCATCATATTATCAAAAAGTTTGAGATGTTGATCACCAGTAATGGCATTGTTACCTTGGAATTTTGGTAACCTATTTTTGACATCTTGTGGGACAACATTTGGGTAACCATCCATTCCTCCAAAATTTATAGGACCAAAAGTTTTAACAACAAATGGAGGTCTAGGCTGAGCCATATTGTTTGGTGGGGGTGATCTTGGAGGTGAAACAAATTAGTGAGGAGTATAATATCCTTGGGGCTCAAGAATGTGATTCACAAGACTGGTATCCTCTAAGTGTTACTTCTCTTGGGAATTTTTATTTAAATTAAAACATATAGGTGCAGATTGGAGAAGGAACTTACCAGGTACAACAGAAGGACCTTAACCAGCTAAGGAAAACAAGTTTATGATAGGATTTCTGAATCAGAATCACTTGAAGAAGAGTGATAGTTTTCTACCAAAGGCTGATCTCTCTCACCAATGACTCGTATCTTCATCTAATGTCTGACCTTTAACAACTTTCTAAATTCTTCTCCCTTCCAACTCTAAGTTTCTTACATCTGAGAACAATTTCTTAGCAAATTCTTTAAGGAAGAGATATTTTCTTCCTCCAGTTTTGCAGAGATCAACAGCACAAAAATAAATGACAGAAAGCTCAAGACACTAGTATTTTTAAATCCAAATCAGCATGGAGTCGCCACTAAGGAATTTCACCTCAGTTGTGCAAGGATGCACTAAAATAAATCTGTCAAATATATGATTATTACTGATAATTTTGTAGAGTCTTATAAATTATAACTTCTTCTTCTTAGATCAATCAATCACAAAGCAACTAGGTGTATGAGCTTCTTTGGTAAATGGAAAAGGCAAGGCGAGCTAAGCATGAAATTTTTGATAAAACCTATAGATCTAAAGTACAAAATAATATTTCAAGAATGTAATAGCTTAGATAATTGAATACATAAATGCTCAAACCCTTCAAACACTCCAAAAACACCAGTAAATTCTAAGAAGTCCCCGGCAATGGTGTCACTCGAGTGTTGGTATCCAGATTTAATCTCCTTCACAACTTGAACAACATCATGAATTTGCACAAGACACTCAAGGGTAGATAGAAGATTTTTATGTCATTTGTAGTTGAGGAGCACATCTATCTAGCTTTTTGGCACTCAAGATTTGAGTGAGTGGATAGCACCTTCAAAAGTATCTTGATCTGATCCTCACTATTTTAGGTTGTTCCTACCAACCAAGGCAAGAGAACCTATATTGCAGCCCTTGTATGGTAAAGGAGATGGAGATATCCTTGTATTTTGCACCATTGTATGGATATGGCCATGGGAAAACATGATCAATTATCCATTATTCAAACTAAAAGGATTTGTCACTATTAAATAATGGAAATGCTTTCAAGACAAGGCTAAGGCTACTAGAGACATGATAAAATCCTGATATGATTTGTGCATTTTTGTGAATGGATTGTATTCCTTTGTTGATACACAATGCAATGTAGGGGTAGTATGGGTAGGATGAGTTAGTTTGAATGAAATTTTGTTGGGAGATGTTTAGAAAAGACTAGCTAGGAATTACCAACTTCTTTGGGAACCTTTGCAAGAAATTTGTAACACTCACAAAACAAGAATGCTTCAAGAGGTTTAAAATACTCCTTCAACATGGATATTTGTACAAATGGAGGCCCAGATCTACACTCTTCAACACAAGCTTTGAAAACCTACTACAAAATATTAAAGTAAATATATCAACAATGTATCCAGAAATCCATGTTTGATTATGACCTAAGGTACCCCCAAAAGTTTACAAATAATCTCAAGATTCAAGGATAGTAAAATGATTTTAAATCTGTTTATCTTCTATCAGATGAAGGCTCTTTTGGATATAAGATTGCAGATGCCATCAAACCATCAACAAGAAATGAGACCATGTATGATGAAAGATATCCTAAACATAAGACTACAACATGAGCAAGGAACACAAATTGAAATCATTCTGAAACACAAGCATATACAAATTTTGTGAAGAGATAACACCAAATAATCCAAAAATTGATCAAATACATTAGCAGGGGAATGTTATTGGAATAATCTCAGAGATTTTGATGGATTTACAACTGAAACCAACTCAACATGATGAAATATGATGCAATATGGAATTGAAAAATGGCTCTCAGGCGGTTTTCTCCAGAGAAATGGATTTCTTCCAGTTTTTGCTTGAAAAATTCTAAGTTCTTTCTCCCTCCCTCCTCTTCAAAAATATCATATATATTTAATTCCATCTTTTTTTCTTGCCTCTCAAGCAAAGAATATGCTCAAGGGATCAAATTTGTTACAAAACCCTTCATCATTTCATGAAAATGACATCAAACTGTAAAACAGCTCGCATATTGCCAGGATGCACAAAAAGTTTAAAATATTGCATGAATTCGGATCCTTATCCATCCCAAGGTCACGTTTTTGTCATTCAGGTATGCCAGCATGCTCCAATAATCATTTTTCACCTTTTACCCTTTCAATTTTTACCTTTGCAATTTTTTATTTTCACCTTTCACGTTTTTTACATCGGGCCCGAGAAAAAATGCATTAAAAACATCGTATCTCATCAAATTAGCTCATGAAAATGGTGCCATTTTTCTCAAACGGCCAAGGGGACTCAAAATCATATAAGGTCTGATGAATTTTGATGAAGAAATGTGATTTTCCAAGCTCCATGGAGCTCCCATGGCGCCCAAAAATGAAATTACATAGTATCTGTTGATTTTGATCAACTTTTAATATCAACCTTACACGTGGATAATGCCATTTAAGGAATAAGCTCAAAACTACCTTTTTGACCTTTAAATGAGGTGGGACACGTGTCACAACATTATTGGATCAAACTCCCATGCTTTAGAAATGCATTTGCGACCCTTTTTACCTTTGGAAAATTTTACAAAAATCTCCACTTCTCCCCTAGACCCGCCACATGTCCACATGTGGGCCCTACTTGAAAATGCGGGCCAATTTCATGAATTTCGCCACCCTTTTGAGAAAAGGAAAATTTTCTCAAAACACTCCATGGGCCCGAACACCCGCTCTCTTCTCCACCACGTGAAGCCCTCTGATTCACCGTGGGGCCACACCTCCAACTCTACCTTCAGACCTCCCGCAAAACTCATTGCGGGCCCACAATCTCCTTTTGACCTCCTTGAAATGTGCCACATGTCCAACGTGGATTGGCCATGGAAGCATGCCTTCAATTTTTCTTTGAAACATTTTCTGAAATTTGTAAAATTTCCAATGGTAACCCCAAGCTCCGAACCTCCGCCCCTCCATTCACATTTCTTTGTATTTGGCAAAGCAGACATTTTTTTATTTTAAGTTTTTTGCCTCCAAAGGAAAAAAATCCAAAACATTCCCACCAACCCACTTTTCCCTTTCTTTCTTTTGGACACGTGTCTTCTTTTCATTGGTTGCGGGACTTTGGCCTGAAAAATTACTTTTACCTTTTGAAGTTAAAAACTTCAAAGTTATTTCAAAACCCGCCCTCCCATTTTGGCTTCTCCTGGACACGTGTCCACTTCTCATTGGACAAGGAATTTGGGATAAAATGTTCTTTTGAAAATTTTACAAAAGGAAAGCAAAATTTCAAAGTATAACCCGCCACCGCCAATCCTTCGACCAATCACAACGTTCCACGTAAGCACTTTACTGTAGCAAGCGGAGCCGCGGATCAAATTTTTCCCTTTGTCAAAATTTCAAAAGTGACAAGTTAGAAATGTTTTCCCATATATCCATGGCCAATAGGGACCCGCCATGTCACCGATGAGTTGCGATGATGAATTTGATGGGCAGATGATGCCCGTATGACCGTCAAAATGTCAAAAATTCAAATGATTCCCTAGAAATCAAAAATCTTCACAAGGATGGCAGATTTCTTAATTTTAATTCAATTGAAACATGATTTAACATTGTTTTCAACTTGGGGATTGGGATTTCACTTGCAAAAATTTAGGATTTGATCAATTTCAAGTTTTTCATGATTTTGACAAAGGAGAAAAGACACAACTCATAAAAATGAAGAAATTAGGGTACAAATGGGGGAAAATTTGGAACATCATTTTAAAACAAGAAAAAAACAATGACATTATGAGCATTTGAAAGTTTTCAACTGGAGAAAATCGAGTTTGCAGACCACCAAATCAACCAATGAAATGTTTTTTAGCAAAATTTGGCATGAAAATTTAAGGCATATTATGAAAAATCAATAATGGGACCAACATGGTAGAGGCATTTCTAGAATGGCCTTGACTTTAGCAGGGTCAACTTCTATACCACAGAGGGAAACGATAAATCCTAGGAGCTTTCCTGAGAGAACCGCGAAGACGCACTTCTTAGGCTAAATGTGGATGCAATATTTAATGATGCGGTCAAAGATGGTTTTGAGAATGGAAAGGTGCTCAGAGAAATGTTTGGATTTGGCCAAGAGATCATCCACGTAATCTTCCAATATGCGATGCATGATGTCATGGAAGATGTAAGTCATAGCCCATTGATATGTGGCACTGGCATTTTTAAGGCCAAAAGGCATGACTCGATAGTAGAAGGTCCCACATGGGGTGATGAATGAGGTTTTGTGTTTAACTTTTGGGGCAAGAAAAAAATTTATAACCCAAGAAGCCATCTATGAGTGATAGCATCTCATGACCAGCAGTGAGGTCAACCAACTGATCAATACCATGTAAGGGAAAGTCGTATTTCGGGCAGACTAGGTTGAGGTCACGGAATTCCATACAAATGCAGAGTCCCCTATTGCTTTATTAAAAGGGAAAATGTTAGAAATCCCATGAGGATAATCAATGGGTAAGATGAAGGAAACGGAAATAAGGCATTGAAGTTATTCTTTGAGGAGAAAAGCAATACGAGGGTGCATTTTCCTCAAATTTTTCTTAATGGGTTTGGCATCGGGAATGGTTATGATATTGTGGACCACTATGGTGGGGTCAATACTAGAAATGTCTACATAAGAACAAGAGAAAGCATGGTTATGATCTCTAAGAAAAGAAGTGATGGCTTCTTTCAAAGCAACATCTAAAGATTGTTTGATCTTTAGGATGTGTAGGTCATCCGAGTATGAATGTTGAATCAATAGTCGATTCATTCAACATGGTTTGCGTCTCAGAGAGTAACGACTGATGAATATATGAGTATTTTGTACCAAGGTAGGTGAGTATGGATTCATCATCTTGAAATTAAATGATGTTAATTGTAGGTGTGTCGTCATCAATCATTTTGGGATACATGAAGGAAAGAGTGGAAGGGCCCTTGCCCTCGCGTTGATAAGTCAGAGGCCCCAAGGAAATGGTGTTTATGAAAAAAAAGTTAGGAGGGATAGATTCATGATCTCGTAGAATCCATCGGTGAAGGTGGTGATGAAGGTGGAGCAGGTGAAGAAGGTGGAGAAGGGCTAGTGTCCTTAATGATTTCAATGTGGGCCTGTTTGGTAGGTGGTTCGGGGAAGCCAATACCACTACGGTCATTATGTTTGCGGGTAGTACATGGAATAACAATATGGCAGCCTTGCTCATAAAATCCAAAACTAAAACCCTTCCACGCACATCGGTATAGGAAGGTGTAAGCAAAATTGTGATTGGTAAGTGATTGGTAGTCAACAAAAAATGGGCGGGTTTGTGATGGTGGTTTAGGTGTGTAATTGGTTGTATCAAGTCCCCCTTAGGTGAGACTAATACAAAGGTAAGGAGGACCATAAAGAGACATTCTCCTATACGGTGATCATAATGTGGGTGTTGGTGAAGGCTTCCATACTCTTGTGGAGTAATAAATTTGTTGACATTATATAAAGGCGGTACTCCCTCGAGTGAGGCATTGAAAAACACCTTCCAAGGATCGGTGGTTGGTATGTAGGTAGCTGGTATGGATAATGTATCGGATATCGATGAAAAAATGGGGTTAATGGATTGGGAAGCTAATGGGTCAGTCATGGAGGTTATGGCAGCAATAGGAATGGAGGAGGTATGTACGGTAGAAGGAACAACTATACTGGTAGGTGGAGGTGTAGGTGAAGCGGTAGTGGTCACGGAGGTAGACGGATTGATAGGTATGAGCACATCATTGGGTGGGTAAAGCATGTTGCATGTTTTAAAAGGTGATGGGTCAGCTGGAATGGTATACATGTGTCCTTCATGTTCAAAATTTACACAATGATGCAAAATGGAAGGAATGCAACCCATGACACAGATCTAGGGTCTACCAAGCAACAAGTTATATTGGAATTCCCCCTCCAAAACGTAAAACAATTTGGGAACAGTGCGTGGGCCCATGCAAATGTGGAGGATGATGGTGCCTAATGTAGAGGTGATAGCATCATTGAATGAACGCAACATGACCAAGTGTTTATGTATGTAATTTTCAGGTATGTGCATTTGAGTGAATGCATGGGATGAAATGATGTTAATGTTAGTGCCCCCATCAATCATCACATGGTGTACCTGTATTTCATTGATGTGAAAAATATGAAGAGGGCTGGGTCCGGGTCATCATTTTGGTGTGGTGTGATCTCTTCCTCTGAGAAGCTAAGGGAGGCCACTTGGTGAACAAGGTGGGGTGAAGATGAAGGTGGTAATTTGGTGAGAGAGGCTACATGATGGGGTGTGATAATGGAGGCTACAGGTGTAGGGTCATTAGGTAAAACCTCAATTGATTGAAGAACCTCCATGAGAGCTTGACAATGGGATTCCAAGGTTTGGATGAGGTCATATAAGGACATTTTGAGGGGTGATTGGTGTAATTGTTTGAGCATGGTGCGATGTGTGATGCCATTAGAAATGGGGTACGTGGGGCCATGAATAGTTATTTTAGGTATGTGTGTAGATGGTATGTTGGGTATACGATTGGTTGGTGGGTCAATTGCCTTTTCTTTTCCCTTGTCCTTTTGAGCATGTGCAATGACATGTATCATGTTGATCCGAGGGGATTTTGCGAATGGAGAAGGTGTAGGGTGAGTGGTATAATGACATGATGGGTAAAACCCTATAGGAGGAGAAAACCCCGTGAGGTTAGTTGGATGTAACGACATTTAGGTGGTGGCATGGCAAGTTCCCCGATGCAAACCATGTTAATTTAAAATCTTGGGGATGGCTCTAGGAGAGGTGAGGGTGGAGGTTGTGGTCGTTGAGTGGGTAGTGTGGGAATGGGTTTTGGTGAAGCAAGATCCTTGTCGAGAAGGTCGTCATCGTCAAAGTTGGTTTCTCACTGACACAATTAGATAAGAACGGTTTTCAAGGCCTTAGCGATTCCACATCGTATCCCGGCACATGATGGTATACGCAAATTTTAGTATCGTCAAACCCTTTTTGGTTGGGTTTGAGGGGTTCATAAGGTTTGAGTGGAGGTAATGTGATGACAAAGGTTTCTAAGAGGTTGGTTAAAATTTTGGCATAAGACCCTGCTAGTGGATCACAATGGAAGTAAACGTAGGTTTAGGTGTAGGTGTAGGTGATTGTTGAGGAATGGTCTCTAGAAGAGGAGGGGGTCGAGCCATGGGTTTGGGTGTTGGTGTGGTTTTAAGTATGGGTCATGGTTTTTAGGTATGGGTATAGTAGATGGATAGGTAAGAGGGTTTGTGGTCATTTTTACTACCTTATTGTGGGGAACCGGAGTTTTGTTTTTGGGTTGTACCTTCTTGGGTAAAGGTGATGTTGGTGTATGAGGTCTATAAGGAAAAGCCAATGGAGGAAGAGGGTGAGTTACCAATGGGGATAATGGGGTGTCTGTGTGAAGGTAGATGACACAAGACGTACTTGAGGTGTGCGAGACAATGACGGAATGTAGTGGGTAGTGAAGCAATAGCTGAGGGTATTAGAGGTATGGGTGGTAAAGAGGCTACAGGTGTAGGTGTAAGTTGGGTTGGGCATCTAGGTAGGTCAAAGGTTTGTGAGGAAGGAATGGGCTATTGTGTTTTTGGTTTATTGATGGGTGGAGGTTTCTTAACCATGTGGGGAAGCTAAGATCCTAAGATGGATGGGACAGGTGCAGGTATGATTGGCGCTAGGTGAGGTATGAGTTCTATGGGTTTGGTGCTTCTATTTGGGTGTCAGAGTAGGTATGGTGTTGACTTTGGAGGATGTAGCTAAATCCATCGATAGGTGGATGAGTAAGGCGGGTGGTCGGGGTGACCCCTAAAGTGGTAATGGGTTTAGTCAAAGCAAATGTTGTAGGTATTGGTTTGGTTTTAGGTGTAGGTTGAGTTATGGGTAATGGTACGGTGTGAGCTATAATAGGTGTCATGGAATGGGTTTGGTTTTATTGGTCGAAATATTTTTGGGTAGATAGTGGAGGTATCGGAAGGGATCTTTACATCCGTGTTGAGACGGGAAGTAAAAGCGCCCCATAGTTGAGCCCTATCCACATAATCTAAGTGATCACCAGATGTGAGAAAGGAACATCTCAGTAGGTGGAGTTGGTGAGGACCCAATGATAATTCCCATAAAATGTGTCTTAGAGATAGGGAATTTTCTAGCTTCAGCCTCCACCGGTAAGAGAGCCAAAATTAGGTCTCTAGGATCTTGGGTGGTTGATGGAGAATGCTCACCAAGAGGTAAAGGTATCTCAACCGCATCTATGATAGGCGGTGGAGATGATGGGTGCTCCTCTATGGGTGGAGGAGGTAATGGGTGATCCTTTACGGGTGGAGGAGATAACGGGTGCTCCTCATGGGTGGAGGAGGCATCTGTAGCTAAAGGCTCCCGTATTGGGGTATATTTCCGTTGCTCTCGTCTCAATTGAAAAGTCTAGATAGGTTAGAGATTAGATGAAGGGTAGCTTGATTTAATGAGATGAATTGGGCTGGCCTTGAGTACCATTGCATTAGTGGTGCCCTTAGTTTTTAATAATTTTTTTGTGGTTTGGAAGAAGAAGAGGTATCATTCGACTTGAATGTCAAATTCTTATTTCATAATTAGATTTTCTTCTCTTCAATGGCTTGAATCTCTAACTTTTGTGCCATAGTGAATGCTTCATCGAATGTTTGGAAGGTTTGGACCTACAAGGTCAGTGAGATATGCCTAGAACAATCCCATGTGAAGAGCTTGATGAGTTACGTTTGTGGCGGTTGGAAGGTAATTTGGTTGATCAAAGTGCGCCAACAAGCAACAAAATTTGTGATATATTTTTCCTCATAATGACGTGTGGAATATAGATCGGTCATGGTAACCTTCTTACCGATATTGATAGAGAAATGATCCAAGAAGGTTTGGGCTACCTGATTGAATGAGAATATAGAGTGTTTAGGTAACCCACTATGCTAATCTAATGTTGTTCCAGTGAGTGACATGGGAAAGGTTCTCAAGAGTAAGGCATCATCATGAGTGATTAGATAACACCCATGTTTGAATGACCACAAATGCTTCTGCGGGTCTTCTTTTCTATTGAAACGATTGAATTTAGGCATTTCCCAATGCATGGGGTATGAATGGATAGGAATGGATGGGTGAATGGGCTCATTGTAAATCTTGTTGTAGGTGAGAGTGTTGTGGGGAGAAACCGATGCCTCTAATGTCTCGCATCTTGTCCAACATCAATTTAATTACGTCGTTGGTGGGTTCATGATGGTGCCTCCTATAGCATGAGAGGGTTGGTTTTAGGCATATAACGGGGTGGAACTCAAGTGTATGGGGATATCATGTAAGTTGATTGAGAAGAAGGTAGTGAAATAGGGTTACAAACCCGTAATGTATAATGGATGAAACGGGAGGTTGTTGATAGTATGTATATGGGGGTGAAGGGTTATAGTAACCCTAGTGACAATAGGGGCTAATGCCTATGGAATGGAAACTACCACATTCGAAATGGCGTAGGGGTCACCGACAATCGGAGGTGGTAATGTAGCTATGGGTATGTGTGAGACATTAGAGGTGGATGAGATTGTGTTTGGGGTAGTTTTTGATGGTACAGTGGATGTAATGGGTGTTAGGGAGGTAATGAGATCATGCATCATAATGCGGGTATAGGGCCTAACTGCAAAATGATTGGGAGTAAGGTAGATGCGGGTAGCACGAATCCAATTGGCGCCGATGTAGGAGTGGGTATGAGAGTCGGGGGGATAGATATGGGCATGTCATATATCAACTGACCCGAGGCATCTCGAGTGGATGAATGGGAAAGGTAAAACTACAAGGCGGCAAGGTTTTGGTCAAGGAGTCATGCAAACTCCTCATCTCTGGTAGTGATAGTAATAGGTTGGATGGGATCCATGGCTGGTGATAAAATGGAAGGTGGTGAAGGACTAGGTGGGAGTGGTTGATAACTGGCATGAAATACGAGTGCACTTGCTTGTCTTCGGGTCAGCACCATGTGAACCAGTACTGATCAAGTAGGGTTGTTTCTCTGTAAATGACATAGAGAACAGCAGGAACAGGTGAATCTGGAGATAAAAATTAGATTAAGTAAAAAATGGTGGTTAGAATGTTAAACAAGCTAAGCGATGTCGATTATGGAAAACCGACACACGATGGGGGGTATAGATGTCAAGTTACTATAGAAAATGGACAGTGAGTGAACAACAAGGCAGAAGGTAAAATCTGACAGGTATGCCAAATCTAATGATGTTTACAATGTCAATGGAAATGATGATAGTGACAGGGATTATGACAAGCGGAAAAAATGAATGAAAATTTTCTTTTGAGTAGGTTAGAAAAAGGACTTGGAACCAACGTCGGTTTGGTATAACCGACGATTAATTAGAGGTAACCGATGACGGTTACTGTGAAATTGAAATAGTGATGAAAGAAAAGTGGTTGTGAATTAAAATCTAATGTAAAATCAGACCCATAATTTTGAGAATTATGATGATATGGCCCAGGCACACTCAGGTGAATCTGGAATACACCAATTTTGATGAGGAGCATGCAAGGATGAACCAAAAAAGTGAAGAACGTGATCTCTCACCTCAAAACGAAAGCCAAGTAGAAACACTAAGAAAATGTGACCCTAGGAGTGCCTTTTCTATTATTTTGGTTTAGCTTATGCTATTTAGGGACTGACACATGAATTGTGAAATAGATTTTTTGGTGAGGATGGCTTCCTACAAAGAAGGAGATCTAAAAGTTGAGGTTTTAGGTATATTATGGTGGGGGTAGGCTTCGCTCTGAAGTATGACTCGATAGAGCGAAAGGAGTCGGGTGCCCACTATGTTGTGATTATGTGATCACCTGCAACTTCTTCCAAGTAGGATGTTGTTTAATAATGTATGTATTTTGAATTTTGTGAGGTTTGGTAAGAGTCGAGAAAGAGAAAAGGAAATAAGTTCTTTTCTACAATTCGTTTATCAACCATCATTGGGCATGACTTCCAGCGTATAGGTTGCCCTCAATTAATGTGAGCTAATGTAATAAATCAAAATGGAATGCACAATTTTGTAAGCCCAAATTGAAATGTAAAATTCGATGACACAATAAGATGAAGAGGAAGAGGGATGCTCTTTCACTACAATGCAGAAAACATGAAGAAATGGTTCTTTTTAATTACACCAAAAGAAAAGTTTCCTTTGGAGCAAATAGAAAGAAGAGGTGGGTTACTAAGGAAGAAAATTAGTGTGTACTCTTTTTAAAAGGGAACCAAACACACAATTATTCCTAGGAATGAATTAAATGCAAGGAACCCCGGATGGGTCCCACCGGGCATGCCAAAATGTTTCACCTTTTTCTTAGATCGTTTCTTTGGAGTGTTGACGAAACAGATAGGGTAATGGGCATAGGAGGAATACCTGTTCAAATGCTGGTTGATGGGTTACTGTACACGTATAAATTCTGAATCCATAGTTGATCGTGAGAGCTTCCATTTGGCTAGAAGGAACTACCTACAATGTAAAGCAAGACCGCAAGAAGGAATTAAAAAATATGGGTAGTGAACTACCTAGCATATGCTAGATCCGAGAAGTGTGATACTTCCTAGATGGTTGTCAGTCCACTATTTTAAACAATTTAATGTTGTAAACAAAGTAAATCCTATTATAATTTGAAATGATTTAGGTATCTAACTTAAAACGCAATAAGAAATATATCTAATCTAATAAGCTAAGCCATAATAGAATCCAAAGCTCAAATGATTGGTTCAGGTTACGTAGGTTTGACAGAGGTCTCAAGTAGATCACAGGTGGATGAGGGTGAGATGAAATTAAGTGGGTAGGTCTATGTTCTACACTATGTGGGTAAATACAGAGACCAATGTCAGTCATGGGTAGCCGACGGTGGTCGAGTGTGACCGGTGCAGTTCGTGAAATCTGGAAATGTCATAAAACAAGCTTTAGGTCTCCTTTTTGAATGTACAAAGGACTTTGATTGGTCGGGATGAGGTATTGGGTGACTGGGGTAGGCTTTGGTGAGGCTTTAATGGGTATATAGAGGTGGAAATGTTGGATAAGTTCAATAGGTGGCTAGGTAAGCAATAGATGATAAAATAATGATGAAATGAAATAAACCAAAGAAGTATGACGTTATACTTACTTGGATTCTGGTCTTGGATGCCTATGTGTGAAGGATGGAGGTGCTGATGAGGGGCTTGAAGGCTGCAAGTGATCACCAGTTGAAGGAAAGCTTCTGCATGGGCTGCATGTGCATTGCTCTTTGCTTGGTTAGATCAGATCATGGTTGTGTAGGAAAAGATGTTTGATCTCCTTCCTTGCATGCATGGTCTCGTTGGAATTTTCTCTCTGAAGATGTGTTATCTCTCTGAGATGTGATAATGCTCACCAACCTTTTTGCTTCCAACTTCCAACCTTGAGAATAAGGTTTTTTGGGGTTAAAAGGGTAACCGACGGTGGTTCCGGCTTAATCGGTGATAGTTAGGGGTAACCGGTGTCGGTCAAGTGGGATTTCCTAGGTTTAATAAACTAAGGAGATCCTCCCGATTTCCTTGGCTATCATGTCACTAACCCGTGGATTAGACTGGAAGCTTCTTGTGAGCATGTAGGAATGTGGTTATAGGGAATATAGGCATTGATTTTTAGGGTTTGGGTATGTCTTAGTTAGTTATGGCAACTTACTAAGAACAGTCTTAGGTTGAGTTGGCTTAGTGAGGTGTCTAAGTGAATCAGTATGTGTGGATATTATTTAAAATAAGATATTTAAATAATAAATATAGTGAGGATAATGCATTGATTTAATTAAATTAATATTAGTGGGGTGAAAGGGGTCATGGCTAGGTGAATGTGATGAAGGGTGCTTATTTGTCGAGGGACCAAAGGCGAGTGTGACCTAATTTATGCATGGTTTGAGTTAGGTTATAGGCATGGTTGAGTCGGAGTTATAGGCATGGATTAAGTCGGGTTGATTTAGGCATGGTTTGAGTCAGGTTATAGGCATGGTTGATTAAGGTTATAGGCATGGATTAAGTCAGTCAATTTAGGAATAGTTTGAGTTAGGTTTGTTAGGCATGGTTGAGTCAGGTTGATTAGGCATGGATATATTGAAAGTAGGTGAAGTTGTGATTCATTATTTATTTTTATTTTTTTGCAATGAATGATACTATGGGTCATATGTGAGATGTGGTATAATCCATACATAGTGATGATAGAGAATTGGTAGGCATAATAAATGTATAAGATATGTAGCAAATTGTTATGTATGTGACTTAATTTCCAATTTTGTATATAAAAGGGGAACTAAGTGAAATGTGATGTAAATGGTGAGTTAGGCATGGTTGATGAATTTTTAGGGTAGAGAATGGCTGAGCTAACCTCCAAGGGCCCCATGCCCTCAAAGTGCTACCTACATAGTCCCGGTGAAAAGGGACCTCAGGCCGATGTAGTTCTCCCATAAGCTAGGGAAGAAAATGAGAAGGTGTGAAAATGAGTCGGTAGGTGTTTGGGCATGTTGTGGGTTTAGGTTTGTTAGGTGTGGGTAGATTGTAGGTAAAATGATGTAGGTGAAAGTGATTGTGGTGAAAGAGGAGGATTACCCCAAAGGTAAGCGTCGAGGACCAAGTCCTATATAAGGTAATCAAAATGTAAACAAAGATGGTTAAAAGATAAAAGGGGGCAATAAAGCCACTTGATTGGGTAGGATCATACCGAGTAGATCATACCTTGGAGGAGGTGATGAACATAAGACCCTAAAGACATTACACGATTGACATGTTCTACGATGAAAAGTAGTCACATGATCACCAAATGTCTAAGTTCCAAGAAGTCCCTTGAGGCAGTAGGAAATGAGAGTGGGCATGGTTCACAAGGTGAAGAGTAGGTAATTTTTTTATAATTTGTATAGGGTATGAGGTTGCGCAGGACCTTTAGGAAAGAGTTCCTTGGTAACAACGGGAAAGTCCATGACTAAATTTTTTTTATTTTGACTTATAGTTGAGATAGACTGATCGATGCGGGAAGTCTATATGGGAAAAATTGAACTCCTTGAGGTCTTCGTGAAGCTGATCGATGTGGGAAGCTTCGGTTGCTCTCATTTTTTTGAAGAGCTTTACATAGCTTTCCTTCATGGGAGTAGTCTATTTATAGCAGTGGTTGGTTGAGAGGAAGATGTCCTTTTGAGGGAGTCATCTTTTTATTAGAAGTTTGACTCAAGGAGTTTATTCCCATTTTGAGGTCTTTGCAATCATGGACAAGACCAAGGTGAAAGATAGGACTCTTGTTCAAAGGGAAAGGTGAAACGACCATGGGATCTCATCTAGAGGTAGATGAAAAGTATCCATGAGAATCATGCTATGTGCAGTGCCATGGTACACATATTTAAGAGAAGATAACGAGTGACGGGTACTCACATGATTCTTGTTTAATCATTAGCGAGGTGTATGGAGTGAATGGCACTCAAGGGATGAGCATGGAAAGAGAGAAAAGCATGAGGTAGGATGACGAGTTAATAATAAAATGGTCAAAGATGTAATTTGTTAAAGGGCTCAATTTCAGGTTTACCCTCAAGAGAAGATAAACGATAAGCACTTGATCCATAGGTATGAGTCGCGATGTATGGTCCAAGCCAATTAGGAGCGAATTTTCCCGTTTATTTTTTCTACTTTGGTTACATATTTATTTTCTTTTAGGACAAGGTCACCAACTTGGAAGGTTCGTTCATGAACACGTTTGTCATAGGCATGTTTGATACATTGTTGGTAAACTTGAAGGTGATCCAGAGAATTAAGACAATGTTCGTCTAATAACTCTAGTTGTGCTAAATGGTCCTGACAAAAATCATTGTTAGTGAGCATGTCATAGAAAGAAATATGGAGTGAGGGGATCTGGACTTCAAGAGGTAGAACAGCCTATGTACCATATACCAGAGAAAAGGGTGTGGCCGCAGTGGAAGTGCGAATACTAGTGCGGTATGCCCACAGGGAAAAAGAAATGTGTGTATGCCAATCCTTCCCAGTATCATCAACCACTTTCATGAGAATTTTGTTGAGGGTTTTGTTAGTGGATTTGGCTTGGCCGTTGGTTTGTGGGTAGTAGGGTGATGAGAAACTAAGTTGAATGCCAAAGGCGTCGCAAAGTTTTTGCAATGTTTTATTTTTGAATTGTTTTCCATTGTCAGTGATGAGGTAATGGGGAACACCAAAGTGACAAATGATGTGGTGGTTAATGAACTCACATATTTTCTCAGCTTTTATGGAAATGAGTGGTATGGATTCTACCCATTTTGTGTAATATTCGGTAGCAGTGATGATCCATTGATGGCGTTGGAAAGAATGAGGATTGATTTCTCCGACAAGATACAAACCCCATTGAGAGAAAGGACAAAGGTCACGAGTGACTTGTAAGGCATGATTTGGGTGTATGATGAAGATTGGAATGTTGTTTTCATTTTACACAACGTTTGACATATTCACAACAATCATGGTTAAGGGTCACCAAGTAATATCATAAGCGAAGAATACGCTAGCAACAAAGAAGGCCACTAAAGTGACCTCCACATATGCCATCATGAACCTCCTTAATGGTATAAGGAATTTCAGAACTTGTGAGGCATCATAAAATAATACCATCAAAGCCATGCTTATAGAGGAGTCCTTCCAGGATAACGTAATGACAAACCCTTTTAAGGAAGGCACGTTGTCCGATTATGGGTACGATCGGGAGGTAAGATGCGAGAGAGAAAGGTAGTCAGAGTATTGTTTATAACAAAGGTCACTCAAGTCAGGGGTTTTGGTTCCGATCGATTAAACATTGTGAGGTAAATAAGAAGGTGAATGGAGGTGTTGTATGGTGACAAAGATTTTGGAATTGGTGGGTGAAGCGGGTATTTGGGAAGCTAAGCAGGCCATGGTATCTACAAATTTGTTAGTGTAACGTGGGATGGTTTAAAGGGTGTAATGATCAAAGGTGGTCAAAATTATGTCTACATGATGTTTATACTTTTGAAGTATCTCATTACAACATTGGTACATACCATTGACTTGGTTTATGACCAATTGAGAATCTTCAAAGATGTTGATTGATTTGACATCTAGGGAATAGGCGGCTTGGAGACCTAGTACGAGTTCTTCATATTTGGAAATATTGTTGGTGCCTTCAAAATATAGTTTGAAAGAAAAAGGCATGGGTTCTCCATCAAGAGGAATGAGGATAATACCAGCCCCACCCCTATGCTTGACACTTAGAACCATCAAAAAGAGTGTCATTTGATAAGGAGGTTCGTACAGGAAAGGGTAGAATCAACTCATCTAGAAAGTCAAAATTAGAGGGTTGATCCCTAGAAATAGGTGCGTCCAAAAAATTGGTCGGTGATAGCTTGGCTGTTGATGGAATTTTGATGAATGAATTTGAGGTCAAGATCAGCTAAAATCATAAGCCATCATGTGGCATGCTGATTTTGATAAGGTTTTACGTACGTCAAACTGTAAGGGGTCGTTGTTGGTCACAACATAGGTTTTGTGGTTGAGTAGGTAATGACGGAGTTTGGTGGTAACGAAAACTAATCCTAAGAAAAGTATTTTGGGATGGGTGTATCGGGTTTTCGTAGTCCAAAAGAGTATGGCTGATATAATAAACCACTGTTCCTGTGTTGTTCATCGTGATGAGCAAGCATGACTCCTAAGGAGTGATCATGTAGAGATATGTATAGATAAAAAGGTTAATCATCTTTAGGTGGGATAAGTACGGGTGGTTGGAGAAGGTGTTGTTTTAAGGCCTCAAAAGCTTTGTGAAAGTCATTATCCCATTGAAAAGAGACATCCTTCTTGAGCAGATGATGAAGCTTGATTGACACCGATCGAGATAATTTTGAAATGAAATGGTGAATAGATCTGCAACTTACCTTGCAGTGCTATGTAGTTGTTTAAGGTTAGTGGGTGGAGGCATTTCCAGAATGTCCTTGACTTTAGTAGGGTCAACTTCTATACCACGAGGAAATGATAAATCCCGGGAGATTTCTCGAGAGAACCACGAAGACATGCTTCTTAGGCTAAAGGTGGACGTAATATTTGATGAGGTGATCAAAGATGGTTTTAGGATGGCAAGGTGCTCAAAGAGACATTTAGATTTGGCCAAGAGATCATCCATGTAATCTTCCAATATGTGATGCATGATGTCATGGAAGATATAAGTCATAGGCCACTGATATGTGGCACCGGTGTTTTTAAGGCCAAAAGGCCTGACTCGATAGAAGAAGGTCCCCCATGGGGTGATGAATGAGGTTTTGTGTTGATATTCTGGGGCAAGAAAAACAAAAATTATAACCTAAGAAGCCATCCATGAGTGATAGCATATCATGGCCATCGGTGAGGTCAACCAACCGATCAATACCTGTAAGGGAAAGTCATCTTTCAGGTAGGATAGGTTGAGATCATGGAAGTATGTGCAAATGTGGAGTCCCCCTGTTGCTTTATTAATAGGGACAATGTGAGAAATCCCACAATGATAATCAATGGGTAAGATTAAGGAAATAGAAAGAAGGCGTTGAAGTTCTTCTTTGAAGAGAAGAGCAATACGATGGTGCATTTTCTCAGCTTTTGTTTGATGGGTTTGGCATCGGGAACGGTTATGATATTGTGGACCACTATGGTGGGGTCAATACCAAGCATGTCTGTGTAAGACCAAGTGAAAGCGTGGTTATGATCTCTGAGAAAAGAAGTGATGGCTTCTTGTTTAGCAAAGATCTAAAGATTGTCTGATCTTTAGGATGTGTGGGTCGTCCTGAGTATGAATGTTGATCTCGATAGTCGATTCATTCAACATGGTTTGCATCTCAGAGGGTAATGACCGATGAATATATGAGTCTTCTACACCAAGGTAGGTGAGTATGGATTCATCATCCTAACATTGAATGACGTTAATTATAAGTGTGTCATCATCGATCATTTCGGGATACAGGAAGGGAAGAGTGGAAGGGGCCTCACCCTCACGTTGATAAGTTAGAGGCCCCAAGGAAATGGTGTTTATGAAAAAAAAATTAGGAGGGATAGATTCAGGATCCATCGACTCCGTCGGTGAAGGTGGTGATGAAGGTGGAGCGGGTGAAGAAGGTGGAGAAGGGCTAGTGTCCTTAATGAGTTCAATGCGGGCCTGTTTGGTAGGTGGTTCAAGGAAGTCGATACCACTACGGTCATTATGTTTGTAGGTGGTACATGGAATAACAATATGGCGGCCTTTCTCATAAAATCAAAAACTAAAACCCTTCCACGCACATCAGTACGGGGAAGGTGTCGGTGAAATGGCGATTGGTAAGTGATTAGAAGTCGGTGGACAATGGGCTGGTTTTTATGGTGGTTCAAGTGTGTAAGTGGTTGTATCAAGTCTCCCATAGGTGAGATTAGTACAAATGTAAGGAGGACCATAAAGGAGATGTTCTCCTATGCGATGATCATAATGTGGGTGTTGGTGAAGGCTTCTATACTCTTGTGGAGTAAGAAATGTGTTGACATTATATAGCAAGTACTACCCCAGAGTGAGGCATTGAAAAACACCTTCCAAGGATCGAGTGGTTGGTATGTAGGTAGATGGTATGGATAATGTATTAGAGGTCTATGTGGAAGTGGGCTTAATGGCTTAGGAAGTCGATGGGTTAGCCATGGAGGTTATGGATGTGGTAAGAATGGAGGAGGTATGTATTTTAGAAGTAGCGGTTATACTAGTAGGTGGAGGTGTAGGTGAAGCGGTAGTGGTTGCGGAGGTAGACGGCTTGATAGGTATGAGCACATTATTGGGTGGGTAAAGCATGTTGCATGTTTTAAAAGGTGATGGGTCAGTTGGAATGGTATACGTGTGTCCTTCATGTTCAAACTTTACACAACGATGCAAAGTGGAAGGAATGCAACCCATGACACAGATCTAGGGTCTACCAAGCAACAAGTTATATTGGAATTCCCCCTCCAAAATGTAAAACAATTCAGGAATAGTGTGGGGGCCCACGCAAATGTGGAGGATGATGGTGCCTAGTGTAGAGGTGATAGCATCATTAAATGAATGCAACATGACCAGGTGTTTATGCATGTAATTTTCAGGTATGTGCATTTGAGCGAATGCATGGGATGAAATGATGTTAATGTTAGTGCCCCCATCAATCATCACATGTTGTACCCGTATGTCATCGATGTGGAAAAAGATGAAGAGGGTGGGTCCGGGTCATCCTTTTGGTGTGGTGTGATCTCTTCCTCTAAGAAGCTAAGGGAGGCCACTTGGTGAACAAGGTGGGGTGAAGATGAAGGTTTTAATTTTGTGAGAGAGGCTACATGATGGGGTGTGATAATGGAGGCTACGGGTGTAGGATCATTAGGTAAAACCTCAATTGATTGAAGAACCTCCATGAGAGCTTGATGATGGGATTCTGAGCTTTGGATGAGGTCATATAAGGACATTTTGAGTGGTGATTGGTGTAATTGTTTGAGCATGGTGCGATGTGTCACGCCTTTAGAAATGGGGTATGTATGGCCATGGATTTTTATTTTAGGTATGGGTGTAGATGGTATGTTGGGTATAGGATTGGTTGGTGGGTCAATTTCCTTTTCTTTTCCCTTGTCCTTCTGAGCACGTGTAGTGACATGTATCATGTTGATTTAAGGGGAGTTGGAAAATGGAGAAGGTGTAGGGTGAGTGGTATAATGACACGACGGGAAAAAACCTACCGGAGGAGAAAAACCCTATGAGGTCAGTTCGGCACAACGACATTTGGGTTGTGGTGTGGAAAGTTCTCTAATGTGAACCATGTTAATTTGAAATCTTTGGGATGGCTCTAGGAGAGGTGAGGGTGGAGGTTGTGGTCGTTGAGTGGGTAGTGTGGGAATGGGTGTTGGTGAAGCAGGATCCTCATCGAGAAGGTTGTCATCATCAAAGTTGGTTTCTGGTGGACATAATTGGATAAGAATGGTTTTCAAGGCCTTGTAGTTCTCCACATTGTGTCTTGGCACACGATGGTATGCACAAATTTTAGTATCATCAAACCCTTTTGGCTTGGGTTTGAGGGGGTGTAAGGTCTGAGTGGCGGTAATGTGATGACAGAGGTTTCCAAGAGGTTGGTTAAAATTTTGGCATAAGACCCTGCTAGTGGATCACAATGGGAAGTAAACGTAGGTTTGGGTGTAGGTGTAGGTGATTATTGAGGAACAGTCTTTAGAAGAGGAGGGGGTCGAGCCATGGGTTTGGGTGCTGGTGTTGTTTTAGGTGTTGGTCGTGTTTGTTTAGGTATGTGTATAGTAGATGGATGGGTAGGAGGGTGTGTGGTCGTTTTGACTACCTTATTATGGGGTAGTGGAGTTTTGTTTTTGGGTTCTACCTTCTTGGGTAAAGGTGATGTGGGTGTACAAGGTCTAGAAGGAAAATCCGATGGAGGAAGAGGCCAAGTTACCCATGGGGATAACGAGGGTGCTATCAAGGTAAATGACGTGGCTCATGATTGAGGTGTGTGAGACAAGACTAGAGTATAGTGGGTAGTGAAGCAATAGCTAAGGGTATTGGAGGTATGGGTGGTAAAGAGGTTGTAATTGTAGGTGTTAGTTGGGTTGGGCATCCTGGGTAGGTCAAAGGTTTTGAGGAAGGAATGGGCTGTTGTGTTTTTGGTTTATTAATCGGTGGAGGTTTCTTGACCATGTGGGGAAGCCGAGATCCTAAGATGGACGGGACAGTGCACATGTGATTGGTGCAATGGGTATGAGTTATATGGGTTTAGTGCTTCTATTTGGGTGTCGAGTAGGTATGGTGTTGACTTTTGAGGATGTAACTAAATCCAGTTTGATAGGTGGATGAGTAAGGTGGTGGTCGGGTGACCCCTAAAATGGTAATGGGTTTAATCGAAGCAAATTTTATAGGTATGGGTTTGGGTTTAGGTGTAGGTTGAATTATGGGTAAGGGTGTGGTGTGAGCTATAATAGGTTTCATGGAAGGGGTTGTGATAGAGGTCGTTGGGTTTGTTTTATTGTTCGAAATATTTTTGGGTAGATAATGGAGGTATCAGCAAGGGATCTCTACATCTGTGTTGAGATGGGGAGTAAAAGTCACCCCCATAGTAGAGCCCTATCCACATAATCTAAGTGATTAGCCAAACATGAGAATGGAACATCTGTAGGTGGAGTTGTTGAGGACCCAATGACAATTCCCATAAAATGTGTCTTAGAGATGGGGAATTGGCTAGCTTCAGCCTCCGTAGGTAAGAGAGCCGAAAGTAGGTCTGTAGGATCTTGGGTGGCTGATGGAGAATGCTCACCAAGAGGCAAGGTATCTCAACTAGGTCTATGATAGGTGGTGGAGATGATGGGTGCTCCTCTATGGGTGGAGGAGGTAACAGGTGCTCCTCTATGGGTGGAGGAGGTAACAAGTGCTCCTCTATGGGTGGAGGAGGTATTGTAGCTAAAGGCTCTCTAAGTGGTGAAGCCAGGGGTGAGATGGTCTCAATGTTAGCGAAAGATTCCTTTGTAGGTGATGAAGGAGATGAAAGGTGTTCCTCTATTGGTGAAGGAACATGGGAGGTTGGTTCTGACAGGAAGGAGGATTTCGGGCTAGGATCTCCTCTATGGAAGGAATATGGGGTAATTGGGAGGTGACAGGTGCATCATTAAAGATAGCATGAACCTCACGGGTATGGGTATCGTGAGTGGAGGTCTCACCGGTTTGATCAGACAAAGGGGCATGGTTAGGAAATGGTTTCTTGAAGATATGTAGGTTTTGGTTGGCAGGTGCATTAGGATTATCCACAGTTAACTCACCTTTCTTGAGAATTTCTTGGACAATATTTTTGAAAGTGATGTAGTTACCATCACTATGACCCTTTACTCAATGATAATTATAGAAATCATGTTCTTTATACCATGTGGGCATGGGGCGAGAAGGGTCAAAAAACCAGTGTGTGGTTTTATGGGTGGAAGAGTGATGGCTCCAACTTTGATAAGATTTTCTAAGACAGAAGAGTAAGGCTCCCTGATTGGGGTATATTTTTGCTGCTCTCGTCTAAATTGAAAAGTCTGGACAGGTTAGAGATTAGATGAAGGGGTAGCCTGTTATGACAGATGAGCTAGGCCGGCCTTGAGTACCACTACGGTACCGGTGCCCTTAGATTTTGAATAATTGGTTTTTGGTTTGGAAGAAGAAGAGGTATCCTTCGACTTGAATTCTGAATTCTTATTGCGTAATTGGATTTTCTTCTCTTTGATGGCCCAAATCTCTAACTTTCATGCCATAGTGAATGCTTCGTCGAATGTTTGGAAGGTTTGGACTGTAAGGTCAATGATATATACCGAACAAGCTTGTGTGTGAAGAGCTCCATGAGTTGTGTTTGTGGTAGTTGGAAGGTAAGTTGATTGATCAAAGTTGCCGTGAGCAACAAAATCAGTAATAGATTTTCCTCATACCGACGTGTGGAATATAGATCACCATGGTAACCTTCTTCTTGACGATATTGATAGAGAAATGATCCAAGAAGACTTGGGCTACCTGATTGAATGAGAATATAGAGTTTTAGGTAACCCACTATACCAATCTAATGCCGATCCAAGAAGGGACATAGGAAAGGTTCTCAAAAGCAAGGCATCATCATGAGCGATCAGATAACACCCGTGTTTGAATGACTGCAAATGCTGATGTGGGTCTTCTTTTCTATTAAAATGATTTAATTTAGGAATTTCCCAATGCACGGGGTATGAATGGATAGGAATGGATGGGTGAATGAGCTCATTACAAATCTCGCCATAGGTGAGAGTGTTGTGGGAGCTGGAAACTGATGCCTCCAATGTCTGCATCTTGTCCAACATCAATTTAATTAGGTCATTGGTGGGTTGTGATGATTAGGTGCCTCCTATAGCATTAGAGGGTTGGTTTTGGGCATATAATGATGTGGCACTCCATTGTATGGGGCTGCCATGTAGGTTGATTGAGAAGAAGGTAGTGAAAAAGGGGTACGTACCCGGAATGTATAATGGATGAAACGGGAGGTTGTTGATAGTATGTATATGGGGGTGGAAGGGTTGTGGTAACCCTAGTGGCAATAGGGGCTAATGATTGTGGAATGGAAAGGACCACGCTCGAAATGGGGTAGGGGTCACTAATACCGGAGGTGGTAATGTAGCTACAAGTATGTGTGAGACATTAGAGGTGGATGAGATTGTGTTTGGGGTATTTTTCGAGGGTACAGTGGATGTAACAGTTCCAGGAGGTAACAAACATGGCGGTCATAAATGGGTATAGCACATAACTACAAAACATCTTGGGGTAAGGTAGATGCGGGCAACATAGAGCTAGATGGGGCCGATGCGGGAGTGGGTGCAAGATTCAAGGGGATAGATACGAGCATGTTATATATCAACTGACTTGAGGAATCTCGAGTGGATGAATGGGAAAGGTAAAACTACAAGGCGGCAGGGTTTTGGTCAAGGAGTCATGCGAACTCCTCATCTCTCGGTAGTGATAGTAATAGGTTGGATGGGATCCATGGCTGGTGATAAAATGGAAGGTGGTGAAGGAATTGGTGGGAGTGGTTGACAACTGGCATGAAATATGAGTGCACTTGCTTTTCTTCAGGTCATCACCATGTGAACTAGTATTGATCAAGTAGGGTTGTTTCTTTGTAAATGACACAGAGAACAACAGGAATTGGTGAATCTGGTGACAAAAATTAGATTAAGTACCAAATGGTGGTTGGAATGTGAAATAGGCTAACCGATGTCGGTTAGGGAAAACCAACGCCAATCAGGGGTAACCAATGTCGGTTACTATAGAAAATGGATAGTGAGTGAACAACAAGGTAGAAGGTAAAATCACAGGTATGCCAAATCTGATGATGTTTACAACATCAATGGGAATGATGATAGTGACAGGGACTATGAAAAGTGGAAAAAAAATGAATGAAAATGTCCTTTTGAGTAGGTTAGCAAAAGGACCTGGAACCGATGTCGGTTGGGTATAATCGATTGACGTGAAGAGGTAAATCGATGATGGTTCTTGTGAAATTGAAAAAGTGATGAAATAAAATTGGTTGTGAATTAAAATCTGATGTAGAATCATACCTAGAATTCTGATAATGATGATGATATAGCCAAGGAACACTCAGGTGAAGCCGGAATACACAATATGTGATGAGGAGCATGCAAGGATGAACCAAAAAAGTTAAGAACGTGATCTCTCACCTCAAAATGTAAGCTAAGCAAAAACACTAAGAAAATGTGATCCTAGGAGTGCCTTTTCTATTATGTTTGTTTATCTTATGCTATTTAGGGACTGACACATGAATTGTGAAATAGAGTTTTTGGTGAGGATGGCTTCCTACAAAGAAGGAGATCTAAAAGGTGAGGTTTCAGGTATGTTATGGTGGGGGTGGGCTTCACTCTGAAGTATGACTCGACAGAGCAGTGAGCTAGGTGCCCACTATGTCGTGATCGTGTGATCACCTACAGCTTCTTCCAAGTAGGATGTTGTTTAAGAATGTGTGTATTTTAAATTTTTGTGAGGTTTGGTAAGACTCAGAGAAAGAGAAAAGGAAAGAAGTGCTTTTCTATGATTCATTTGTCAACCATCAGTTGGGCATGACTTCCAGCGTATAGGTTTCCCTCAATTAATGTGAGCTAATGCAATAAATCAGAATGGAATGCACTTATTTTTAAGCCCAAATCGAAATGTAAAACTATATGATACAATAAGATGAAGAGGAATAGGGATACTCTTTCACTACAACGTAGAAAACATGAAGAAATGGTTCTGCTTTTAATTACACCAAAAGAAAAGTTTCCTTTAGAGCAAATAGAAAGAAGAGGTGGGCTACCAAGCAATAAAATTAGTGTGTATGCTTTTTAAAAGGGAAACAAACACACATCTTTTCCTAGAATGAATGAAATCTAAGGAACCCTGATGGGTCCCACCAGGTGTGTGCCATAATGTTTCACCTTTTTCTTAGATCATTTCTTTGGAGTGTTGATGAAATATTAAGGGTAACAGAGTAGGAGGAATACATGTTCAAATTTTGTTTGATGGGTTGTTGCGCACATATGAATTATGAATCCACAGATGATCGTGAGAGCTTCCTTTTGTCTAGGAGGAACTACTTGCAATGCAAAGCAAGACCACAAGAAGGAATTAAACAATATGGGCAGTGAACTACCTAGCGTATGCTAGATCCGGGAAGTGTGATACTTCCTAGATGGCTATCAGTCCACTATTTTAAACAATTTAATGTTGTAAACAAAGTAAATCCTATTGTCATTTGAAATGATTTCGGTATATCACTTGGAACACAATAAGAAATAGATCTAATCTAACATGCTAAGCTAGAATCTAATCCAAAGGTCAAATGATTGGTTCTGGGTTCTGCAGGTTTGACAGAGGTCTCGGGTAGATCATAGGTGGGTGAGGGTGAGATGAAATTACTTAGGTAGGTCTCTATTCTAGGCTTTGTAGGAAAATATAGAGACTGATGTCGGTCAGGGGTAATCGACGGTGGTCGTGTGTGACCTGGTGCATTCCATCGTGAAATTGTAATGCCCCATTCATCATTGCTCTGTTATTCTGTGATAACCGTGCTTTTAAGGGTTGGACGCCATTGTGTTTCCTTTTAAATGTTGGTGTCTTCGTCGTGTTGAGCTTGCCTGCTTACATCGATTTCGAGGTTTTGGTTGTTTTCCCCACAGCATCCCTCGCGATTTATCCTATTAAAGGAAGACCTTGTTCTTGCTTTATCGAACCTCCTGTTGATTGTTGTTAATTGCCTGCAAGATATTCTACCGTAGTATTGATCACTCTCGTGCTCGACCCCTCGATTAAATTATTTTTTTTAGTTTTGTCACTATTGTGTTAGGTCCTAAACGATTTTTCGAACCGTTTAGGTGTCAGAATTTTAAAACATAATAATAATGAATATTAAAGGAATGGGTATCGATTATATTCTTATGTGTATATAGATGATAAAATTTCATTTTTGAATTAATTAAGCCTTTCGGTCGTCAAACGCATGCCGCATCCTGCGAGTTATTGTTTAGTTGAGGTGTCTCATCCACCAGCTGGTAAATTTCTATCATCAATTTATCCTCTCACTTGGCACGAAGACATGGATTTCTTTGCAGAGATAAATAAAAGATGTTTTGTTCACGTAAATGTATTATGTCGGATAAATAGGCAGACCAATAGGATTGCACATTTTCAATTACTAAGAATTATTATTAACTAAAATATGCAAATTTTGTCGGTTCCTGGACTTAGCAAAGAAATTGTTTATCGCCATCAAGTATTCCAAACTAACGGAATTTTAAAATGAATTTTGTGATTAATTAAATTTATTTCATTTGGTGGATATGTAAATTATGGTTAGCAATTGTGTAAGGGGTTGTAAACTTTAGTGTAGGTTCTGTTGTCAAGAAATTTATCTTTTTGTATAGTTCACACTTTGCATATACACCTTGATGACCACTCGTATTGCTCCTTGTTTTTAATTATTTAAGCCATGCTAGGCGTGGAGGAATTTATGGTCCTTGTCCTGTCCTTTTGTTCTTTCCTTCTTTGTTAATGCCTGACTAGTTTGGTGGAGAAAGTGTAAGATTATTATTGGGCCACCTGTTTTTTTGTTCCTTGTCAGCTTTTATTGAATCATGATTTGCCCTTTTTGCTGGAATGAGATGCCTCTTCCCTCCTGGCCGCACTTTTGTTGGGCTATGTGTGTGATCTTTCTGCGCAGATTTTTTTCTTCCTTGTGCGTGGCCATTTCCAAATGGTTCTTCCCTCCTGGCCGCACTTCTCTCATTTAATAAGTTTGACTTGAAATTTTCTTTCCATGCCCTTGTTTTCTTCCTGCCATTTTCTGCTCTGGCGGCGTGGAACTTCCTTGGGGCGGTCTGCGTGGGGAGTGGAGGAAAAATGTTAGAAAATATTGCCTTCTTTTGTTGTGTGCCTGCCCCTCTTCACAGGTTCCTTTATTCTTTTTTTTTATTCACTTCTCCTGACCACCGATGAAGCATGCTCACGCCTAATGCTGGATGGACGTTTGGAAGATGTGGTGGGAAGATTTCTGAGTGCTCAGAACTGTTAGAACCCTTCCTTGCTGGCTATGTAGAGAGCTTGGTGTGGAGCCTTGTTTGGCTCGATGGAAATATACTCGCGTAAGAAGAGGAACAATTCTCTCTAGTGGTTGAAGAAATTGTTGTTAATCTTAAAGGACCAAGAGTTGTGTTCCAGGCAGGGAAAGCAACCAGTAAGTTTGAGGAATGCTTGCCTGTCTTAGTGTAATGTATGGATTTAAATGACGTAGCACTGGAATATAATTTCGAGCCTATGAAAAATAATGTTGGAAATTGGAATGCACGTTCCTTGCCTTGCTCAAGCTTGTGTGTAACTAATAATCATGTTTTGTCATGCCTGGAGTAGAGATTCTAGAGCCAATAAAGATAACAGTTTTTCTTCATTAGTCAAGTCATGATCTTAAAGCTTGTGCACCTCGGGTAGAGTATATTCCAGCTAAGGAAGATGTAAGGGTTATAATATTAACAGTGAAATTAGACACGGTGTGCCTTGCCTCAAGGGAACTCTCTTATTAGGTGCAGTTTCAAAGTTGTTAGCACCAGGATTGTTGGACCAGCTAAAGGCTTTGTGGAAAACAACAGTTTCAAAAAAAAAAACCCAGAAAACCAAAGATGAGCGTATATCATTTTTATCCTCTAGAATTCCTGCATCCTGTAACAGTCATATATGATCTTAGCTATGGTGAAACTGAAACAAACAAGATTTTAAGAAGAGGTGTCCAGTGGAGTTCGGGTTTGAGAGGAATGTTGGTGCTTCGCTTACTTCAAACGAAGATTCAACTAGAGGGTTACTGTTGCTGGACCTTGGGGAGTTTGGATGCCTCGTCGAAGCTTGAGGAGCAGGCAAGATAACTCTACACTTTTCTACTGTTGCTATATTTATTTTATCGTGAAACCGAACCACCTTTTTCCTTGTATAAATTTGTCAGTTGGACGTCTTACTAGGAGACCTATCCTTTCTTCTAGTCCTATTCTTGTTTTCACCTTTATCGCTATTAGTGTGTTAGTGAGAAACACGTATGTATCGTTGTCTCTGGGTGTTATGTTTTCTTGCTTGATTGTTCGACCTTCATCCTTTAATTTTACGTATATATTCTTCTCTACGATTGAGTTTTATATTATTATGTTGTTACCAGTATTATGTTGTTACCTTCGATAATCTTATTGACATCAAAAAGATAGGTTTTAGAATTGGAGTGATCACCGCTTGGGCTATCCGGGTTGGGTCGTCGGTATTAAAACTTTTAAAATGAAAGGTTTGCATGCAATTACGCATCAAATCTCATGTTCTTAGACTCCCATATTATATTTCAACTTGTTCTAGGCATTTAAGGCCATCCTCGAAAGTACCTTAACCACCCCTATCCACTTGAACCATAACTAGCTTCTCGAACTTCTAAGCTTGAGGTTTCTATCATGTGAATCCAAAGACTCGCTCACACTAGGATAGTTAGGTTTAATCCCTCCCTCTAATTTTTTTAATGGTGTTTCTTTCTATTTTTTCCTAACTTGCATTCTTTCTCTTTTATAATTTTAATGCTATTAATTAATATTGGTCATTTTCCATGCACGTAATTTACCTTAATGTTTTGTGATGGAAAATTTCCTTAAACGTTATTAATCTACGGAAAACCCATCGTGCATTTGATAGTCTTATGGATTCATAGCGGAAGGTTTTGTTTTATTAATGTCACTTAGATATTTATGTTTGTATATATGTGTGACGATTGACTGTGTTACCAAGGGTTTCTTTAATAATATTATTGTTTTGGTAAATAGGGAAATTATCTTAAATTAACCAAACTTTAAAATTGATGTGGAGGTTTGTAAATCTTTAGGGTTATAAAATTTGTTGAAGAAATTTTCGTATACGCTTGTTTGACGGAACCCCCTTCTTCTCTCGCGTATTTTTCTACTAGCCTACAAGGCATTGGCCTTCTTGAATGATTGGGAAATCTCTTGGAGTTAGTGGCCAAACTAGTTTACTTTGCCCTTGCTTCGAAACTTATGTTGTGTGGATACTCTATGTGATTTCAGGTTTGAAACTCATTTATACATGGCTTTTTGTGTTAATTCTTGAAACCCGTGGCTTCCCTTTCTTGGGCCGATCAACTCTTGTTCTTCTAGAAATATAATATCATAGCCTATGCCTTTGTTACCTTTGATAAAATTCTAGATGGTTGGTCTATATTTCAAAATCTCAATCTTGTGATTATTATTTAATTATTTACTTGATGGGAATCTTTTTTTTTGTTAGTTTGGTTATTTCTCCTTATAGGGCCAAGGGCCATTCTCATTATAGGGCCAAGGGCCATTCTCATATGATTGTTATACTTTCATTGTTTTTACTCCTAATCGAAGTACATGGCCTTCTTCCTTGATTGGTATGGTGGAGACTTATTATAACTTGAAAGTGTTGATAGTGTTTAGAGGTTTGACCCAAATTCTTGTAATAAAGTGCTTCCTTTCATGGTATTGTTAGATAACAGTTATGGTGGTTTTGTGTAGCCTTATCTTGCTTAGTTCTCGCGAACTGACTCTTGTAGAAAATTTGTTGCAGATGGATTTTGCGAGTAGATGAGGGATAGACTTGTAGATTTTTTCATCAACCTCAGTTGAGAAATTCTTTTGCTCAAAAACCTTGTTACGTTGTTCGACTATTGATAACATCCAATGGAAATTTTAGAAGAGCTTCAATGTCTTAGTATAATGTATTGTGGACTTTGTCATCTGAACTTTCGAAACCTTGTATTGTTTGAATATCATTGAAATTATAAGAAAATTTGGTTACTGTTGTTGAGAGACTTTGTTGGAGTATCATAATTTTAAGAGTTGATGTAACCTTGTTTTGTTCTTGTAAATGAATGTTGCTACATCTTTTCCCTTGAGAATAAATGTTGAGTTAAACCTTGCTATGACTTAGTAATAATGTGTCATAAGTAAACTAACATGGGATTGTTTAATACTTCTGGAAGTTAAACTAATAGTTGTATCCAAATAAAGTAACGTAGGGGTCACCAACTTGAGAGCAAGTGCTTCTTTAAGTAAGCAAAGGTGAGACTATCATTGCAAGTAAAATTATATAACATGATAACCCTAGCTCCTCTAGTGAACATTATCCCTTTTATGGTGAAATTTTTAAAATGACCCTAAGGTTAAACGAATTGTTAGTTGTTAGAAGATGATAAGATTTAATAAACCAGAGAAAACAAATTGGAGATCTCACAATCTATCTCACTACCATTTGGAAGGTAAATTCTTCTCTTTGGTTATACTCATTTAGCGAAGCCTAAGTAAAATCGTTGATAATTCTGGTTAAGATCTCTAGCTTCAATTAAATATTGGCAATAACTAATGAGGTCCTAAAGATGTTTTCAACTCGACCTTCTCCCTCTAACCTTTTTCCAAGGCACCTTGTATTTCTTCTCTTAAGTGTGTTGAACTTAAAACCATGTCTTGTGGGAAAGAACGAGTCTTAGTAGCATTAGTGGTGAATATATGGCCTTGTGGGATTAAATTACTCCTTTTTCTTGATAAACGAACTAAGCAAATAAAGGCCATAACAGAGAAGACTTAGAAAAAATTTCTCTTCAGAGTAAAAGTAAGAACTTAGCATTGTAAGAAGTATTGTACAAATCATATCTAGAGTCTTAGAAAATTGAAGTTAAGGATCGAAAGAGGTTACATAAAAATAAATAACCATCAATAATTTCCTCATTGTGGCTTGCCCTATTTGTAGGTGTGTTATGTGGTGGTTTCTTATGTTGTCTTGTCAAATAGAAAATTCAACCATCCTTGGTGGGTGTGAACATTTCGTGCTACCTTTATGGTCATCCTTGTATTGAGTTATCCACAGAGTTAGTGTGACCTCGGTGGTGGCATGTTGTGTCGTGTTATGTGTAAAAAAAAAAAGTTATCCTGTATTTTACTGTGTTGTTTGTGTGTGAAACTATGGGTCACTACAGAAATCTGGAAATATCACAAAATAAGCTTTAGGTCTCCTTTGTGATTGCACAAAGGACTTTTGGTGGTCGAGATGGGGTATTAGGTGACTAGGGTAGGCTTCGGTGAGGCTTTAATGGGTATATGGAGGTGGAAATGTTGGAGAAGGTCAATAGGTGGCTAGGAAAGTAATAGATGATAAAATAATGATGAAATGAAATAAACCAGAGAAGTATGAGGTTATACTTGCTTGGCTTCTAGTCTTGGATTCATGTGTGTGAAGGATGGAGGTGTTGATGAGGGGATTGAAGGTTGCAAGTGATCACCAGCTGAAGGAAAGCTTCTGCATGGGCTGCATGTGCATTCCTTTTTGCTTGGTTAGATCAGATCATGGTTGTGCAGGAAAAGATGTTTGATCTCCTTCCTTGCATGCGTGGTCTCGTTGGAATTCACTCTCTGAAGATGTGTTATCTCTCTGAGATGTGATAATTCTCACCAACCTTTTTGCTTCCAACTTCCAACCTTGAGAATAAGGTTGTTTTGGGGTTAAAAGGGTAACCGATGGTAGTTCCAGCTTAACCGGCGACGGTTAGGGGTAATCGGTGTCAGTCAAGGTAGGATTTCCTAGGTTTACTAAACTAGGGAGATCCTCCTAATTTCCTCGGATATCATGTTGTTAACCCGTGGATTAGACTAGGAGCTTCTTGTGAGCATGCGAGAATGTGGTTAGAGGGAATGTAGGCATTGATTTTTAGGGTTTAGGTATGTCTTTGGCAACTTACTAAGAACAAGTCTTAGGTGAGTTGACTTGGTGAGGTGTCTAAGTGAATCAGTATGTGTGGATATTATTTAAAATAAGATATTTAAATAATAAATATAGTGAGGATAATGCATTAATTTAATTAAATTAATATTAGTGGGGTGAAAGGGGTCATGGCTATTTGAATGTGATGAAGGGTGCTTATTTGTTGAGGGACCAAAGGGGAGTGTGACATAGTTTTAGTGTCTACAAGTAAGAATGCATCAATCAAGAAAATTACCATCTTTTAAAAGAAAAGAGAAGAAGATAAATTTATGAATAAAATATAAACATAGAAAAATCACATTACAATCACTACGTGGCCCTTTTGTGGCCACCAAAGGGGTACTCGTCGAGTTTCAAGAATTTGGAAATCAAGCCTCAACTCGCAAAATGCATATATCTAGAATAAGCATATATTCATATATATATATATATGAATCACATATGTGAGGATCCACATAGTTGATATCACATAATATTGTTCGACTGGACAACCCAAATAGGGAGATAAGGGGATTTAGTTTGCATAAGTTAAGTCTAAGGTGGTGTGCATCCATAATATACTAAGAAAGCTCGAAGTATACCAAAATGGATAGAAGTGGGTTTTTAGTCTACATGAGACTCCACTTCCAAAATCATACTTGGCTAAGGTTATGGGCACCTGGTTCATGCCTTCTCTCTCCACACTTACACCTCGAGGCTACCCGCAGGGCCAAGTAGTGTAGGGTAACATTAATACCACACAATTCACTAAAATTGGTATTACAAATAACCAATATGAATAGATACATACAACACTCTCATGCAACAAAGATGGAAAATACAACACAACATGACAATTTATTGATTGCAACATGCATCGATTTTGGGATTCTCACCGTGTCCCACTTAAAGGGTTACATTACACATTTACAAGGTAAAATTATACTACAATTACTCTCATGATTATTTCTATTACTATTTTAATAAATACACATATCTACATCGTGTGTCAACAATCCGCTACATTACAGCATGCTTTCCAATCACCACAGACGTTCTGTCAT
Organism: Taxus wallichiana var. yunnanensis; assembly: GCA_018340775.1. Classification (NCBI taxonomy): domain Eukaryota; kingdom Viridiplantae; phylum Streptophyta; class Pinopsida; order Cupressales; family Taxaceae; genus Taxus; species Taxus wallichiana. The sequence goes on from CM031234.1 coordinate 134,069,416, forward strand.
TACTTAACCACAATCAGCAAATCAACACATAATGCAAATCACATATAAAATTATTGATTCCATAATTAAGTTTTATGTTTTTCCTAGAGGTTCAAGAGTATGAACCTTCACTTTGATACCATATGTCATGCCCATAATTTTCACACCTAAATATAATAGTAAAAATACTAGACTATGGTTTTGAATGAAACCACATTTACTATTGCTACAATAGTTACCAAATACAAGTATAAGTCTCACATACACACCAAGTTTCACAGTTTACATTTTTCTAAATGACATAAAACTAACTATTTTACATTTACATACATTACATCTTATAATCAAGAGATGTTGCAGTTTGTGGAAGCACCATTAAAGTTGTTAGGGCCCACAACTCATATTTCAAGAAGACTCATTTTTTATTCTAGTTTCAAACTGTGTGTCAACTCTAATCTCAATTATCATTAGTTCTTTCTAATCCAAAATAATTTTAATTCTTATAATAAGATTCATTGAGGCATGTGTGGCCTCGACATGCATCCCGAGTGTACATAAGCCATAAGAATGAGAGATGCAAGATAAGGTAAGATTAAGAAACATATTACAGTTTTCAATGCAATTCTAGAAAAATCAAACATGTAATAGGACTACCAACCACATTAAACTCTTTATATCAGTTCTCATCATACTCCACTCCTCAAATTGTGCTTCTCCATCCAATTGCTAGCTCTCAAATTTGTTACCCAAGGTAGGATTCACACATTGACACTATGCACGTAAAAATGACATGTGATTCCTTGTGTACTCAACTTCCTAAGGTTGTGTTAAAACAAACAAAATGTGGAAGATGTGATAGATACGAGATAGATAGTTAAAATCTAATCGAGACTATGAAAGGGTAACATGAATTTATAATAACTAATGTGGTCTAAGGATTGAAAGGAATGATAAGAAGATTGTTCCAAGCCTCGATCTCATATGATAATAGCACACCACATTAGATTTGTAAAACAGAAGAGCTAAAATACCATATATGGAAATCCATCATAATCCATAATGTTCAATACATTATAATACAATGACTTGAATTACTCAATAAGAAAGATGTACATTTAGGAGAAGGAAGTGTAACTACTACCTAAATCAGTGGTGAAGAACTCCCACTAACTGATACTTGTAGTTAAGTTAACTCCAAAAGACTAGTAAGCTAACTCCACATAACTGAGAAGTTAACTCAACACAACTAGTAAGCTAACTCCACACAACTAGTACACCTAAGCAAGATAACCCAACAAGTGTAGGGCTAACACAAGTGTAAGAATTATCTTAATAAATAAAGAAGATAAATAATAACCTACACTAACACCCTCCCATAAGCATTTCTTAGGTGGGAGAAAATAAGGTGGGTCCCAAAGAACAAGGTCCGATGAGGTACCCACGTATAATAATCTGGGAAAATTGGACACCGCAAGGTACCCAAAACCAATAATAATAAAGTAGAGAGAAAAATCCCACTGCAAGATATCCTCATAAGCTTAGCTCCAAAAACTCATACAATGTTGAAGAAGTGTGGTGTGCACAATGTGATTTGAATCCATTGCTCAATCATAAAACTCAAAAACAACTGACATTGGGCTTCACTAGAATAGATCCATGCAAAGAGACTATCAATGGAGTGATGTCGAAAATGTAAAAAAACACCAAACATAATTTGATCAACTGCTACAAATAGGTGTGCCACAATCCAAGAATAACCAAGGCAACAAGGCAAGGACACGAGATCCAAATAAATAGGAGTGTCACGATCCAATAAAAGCCAAGGTAATAAGGAAAAGACACAAAATTTGAAGAAGCAATATCAACTGCTAAAAATAGGTCTGACAAGATCCAAGAACAATAACCAAGGCAACAAGGCAAGGACACAAGATCCAGATAAATATGAGTACCACAATCCAAGAAAATCCAATGTAATAAGGCAAGGACACAAAACATGAAAAAGTGGTATCAACACCACATCCTCCCATACTGTTGAATGAGTAGAGCAATACCCCAGATGTGTATGAGTTACCAGAATCAACTACTCAAACACTAACAAACTAACACTGGGCTTCACCAGAATAGCTCCCCCACAAGAGAGATTGTCAACATGCCAAAAAAATTTTAAAAATACAGATCTAAAATATCTCAACAAACAAGAGAGATATAAATGTATACACCCATAGATACAAGAATGTAACACCCAAAAGTTTAGGACGTCGGGCTCAACCAAAATTACATCCATAAGTGATTACAACACCCTCCCAAATTTGGCACTTTATAATTGAGTGCATGTAAATATTACAATGAGTAACAATACCTTTTACATTTGAAATATGTGTATAAAAATTTCACTAATGCGTAGATCTCGAAAAAATACACAATTTCAAAAAAACACACCTTAATCTGAGCTATGAATCAAAAGTTCTTAGCTCTAAAAGGTTTTGCTATTAAAATAATATTTTACTGCTAATGTTTTTTTAAAGGTACACGTGACACCCAAATGTTTAAAGGGTAAAAGAGTACATCAACACAATATAGGCTTACGACCAAAGGATAAAAGTCTGTGCCAAAAACCTAAATGTCTAGAGGGTAAATCCTTGCATTAAGAGGGTACACGTCAATATCTAATGGATAAAAGAATGCATCTAGAAATTACATGGTTATATCCAATGGATAAAAGAATTCACCCAAAGGGTACAGATCTGCGTCTGTGGATAAAAGATTGTATCCAAAACATAAATATCCATAGGGTAAAAGAATGCATCTGGAAGGTACACACTTATATACAATGGATAAAAGAATGCACCCATAGGGTACAGATTTACGTCTAGTGGATAAAAGACCGCATCCAAAACAGAAATATCCAGAGGGTAAAATAATGCATTTGGAAGTTACACGCTTATATCCAATGGATAAAATAATGCACCTAAATAGTACAATTGTTAATACAAACTTTTATGTAAATATATTTTGTTTCGCACTTGTATCAAAAAAAGAGAGAACCCTAAAAATTTTCTCAAAAACCCTTAAAACCGATATAATTTTTGAGTCAAAAATATGTCTGTACATAATTGTATGAATTTTTGAGAAATGTGCCAAAAACCCTTTAAAATGTCTAGATTTGACTATCTCAAAACATGGTCACATTTCAGACGATTCTAGGGTTTTGGCACCTTCCAAATCCAATGGTGCACTCCATTTTGCATAAAAATGCATGTTGCAGAAAAGTGCTAACAAATTTTGAATACATGAAAATAATAAACCCTTGCTTGCAAAGAAAAACTTACAGATGGATTTCTACATCATCTATCACTCTGATACCATGAAAGAAATGATAAGAATATTGTTCCAAGTCATGATCTCAGATGATAATAGCACACCACATTAGATTTGTAAAACAGAAGAGCTAAAATACCATATATATAAATCCATCATAATCCATAATGGTCAATACATTACAATAAAATGACTTGAATTACTCAATAAGAAAGATGTACATATAGGAGGAGGGAAGTGCAACTACTACCTAAATTAGTGGTGAAGAACTCCCACTAACTGATACTGGTAGTTAAGTTAACTCCAAAAGACTAGTAAGCTAACTCCACATAACTGGAAAGATAACTCAACACAACTAGTAAGCTAACTCCACACAACTAGTACACCTAAGCAAGCTAACCCAACAAGTGTAGGGCTAACAAAAATGTAAGAATTATCCTAATAAATAAATAAAAGGATAAATAATAACCTACACTAATAAGGATAAAAAAAAATATAAACGGGTAGCATGAATTCTTAATGACTGGGTCTCTGTTGTTTTTATTTGAGTTCGTAAACTACTTTAAATCCTAGTTTTAAATAAATAATGGAAATATGTCTAATTTAAATAAAAGATAAGTGTGTTTTATCTTTTAATTAATTAAATTCCTTCTCAATTAATTAAATAAATAAAATGTAACTATTTGTTCTATTTTTTTGTATTCTAACAAAATTTTAAAAGAAATGAAATTGCAAGAAACTAATTAAACAACTGTGAACATAATAAACTTGCAATGCTATTTAAAAGAGACTAACACCTAGTAATCTCAAAACAAAGCTAAATCTACTATAGAAGCATCAAGATAAGATCTTATAGAAACTAACTTCTTCAAATGCATGAAACATGAATGAATCAAACTAACATACTAAGTCATTCCTACTCTTTAGATTGCTAACTAAACATGAACCTAGTTAGATCATTTAGCAATCAAATTTTATTGTTGTTTTCCTCAAGAATTGAGGATGGAATCTCACCAAGAAATGGCTACAAGGCCATTTTGGATCTTCCCATACTACTCAAATTTGAGTGAATGGATGCAAGATGAAGAAGCTATTTCCAACAATGGATAATGGCTCAAGACCAAAATGCCAATAGTTCACTAGAGCAAATGAGGTGTGTTTTTAGAAGGAAGGAGAAGGGTTCCTTATATAGCTTGCATGTTTGGGCAAGGCTAGATATTTGATGGATGTGGGATAAAGGTAAAGTAATATTAGGAATTGATAAGGTTGCTTTAGAAAAGGTAACCTTGATTTAGAAGAGTTTAATTTGTCATTAGTAAGTCATGGGAGGTGGGGATGTTTTAATTAATCGAGGTGTCATTAATTAATAGGTAGATGTAAGCTTATAGAAGCTAATTAAAGAAAAATTAGTATGATTCGAGGGATGTTAGAGAGGAATTTGATGTAATAAATGGTGATTCATTGATTTAGAGTTGCGAGCGTAATTAATTAATTACCCCAAGTAGAAGCGAACACTAATTAATGAAAGGTCGTTAATCAGCATCCTGAGTGATAGTAAGGCTAATTAATTAGCAAAATATAATTAATTAATGAGAATGAACGGGAATGTTAGCTAATTAGCGGAAAATCACTAATTATTACAGAAATGATGGGAAAGAGGATAATTAGTGCAATTTTAGTATTAAAATTACGTAAGAGGATTTTAGGTGTCTACATTTGCCCCTCTTTGGGGTGGCGTAAGTGACGCCACTTCAAAGATAGTAGACAAGTATGAAAAGTAGATTTTGACGGGGTAGAAGAAAAAATTAGTAGAATGAAGGATGCCCCCTCGAGTGTCAATGGGGTGATGGAAGAGGTCGATCGACGATTGAAAAGATGAAGGAAATGGATAGAAGAAATGAATGGGAGAGGGGGAATAGAAGGTGACCCCTATTGCCCCAGGTGTTTTTGAAGAAAAAGTGTGATAGAAGAAAATGATAAGGAAGAAAAAATAAGTTGGAAGAGAATGGAAATAGATTTCATCTTGCTGATGTAAAAATAACTTTATTTCATCATTTTTCTTAATGATCTATGTCATCAGCTCTTATTAAAATATACGCATACAAAAAAAGTGTACCATAACATGAAAAGCTATAATACTAACATTTGTTCATTGCTAAAAATGTTTAACTCCATGTAACATACATAACGTAATGCAATACGAGAAAGTAAACAAGCTAACCTGATAGGGAAACAAGTACAAACACACATACTCAAACAAACAACATTTAAGACAATTGCACTAATGTTTTTGTTATCAAGTTTCAGTTCCTAAATGTTCAATTCGACAAGGGTTAAAAATAGTGCCCCAAGTAAGGATACATGTGAGAGAAGTATATGGAGGACACATGGGTCTTATGAAAAAGCAATCATGTACTACACAATAGTATCAAACAACTCGTTTGTGCAAGGGAGTACAAACATAGTAAGAAAACCATCTTTGCTTAATGGAGATAGATCCAGATGATCTGCGAGTCGTTTGTGAGATCAAGTGAGGACCAAAGAAAGATATTTTTTAGGATAAATTTTGATGTTTGGGTATAATGCAATTGACATAGGCTTCATCTCGCATGCAACTTGTTACCAATTTTGAAATTTTGACCTTTTTTTTGGATTTTGTGATGATTTTACCAATTTTTTAGATTTTTAAATGTTTTCCCAATGTTTTGGATTTTTGGATTTTACCATTTTTAGAATTTTTTTGAATTTTGTGAATTTTTAGGGTTTTAGAAAGTTTTCTTAAGCTATGTACAGGAAAATTTGAGAAATGTGGATGCCATGACATTACATGGGAATGTACAAGGGCGAGAATTCCATGCGTATGTGCAAGAAAGTGAAGATGCAAATATTCCCCAACATTAGATGGGAATATAGAAAGGAAAATCCCGCATGTATATATAAAATGAAGATAATATGGATCAAGACCAAAACAAATAGGTTCAACGTGATGATGAACTCAAACTAGTGAATTGCAAGAAGGAGAAAATGTGCCCTAATGCAAGTTGGCCAAGAAACATATGATAGAGAGAAGGACAAGATTGTTTATTGAAATAAGGGGAAAAATCATCAAACATGGTAAAAAGGAAATATTATACACATGGATGTTATAAATGAAGCAAGAAGAATAGAAAATGTTATGAAAGGATATGGAAAATGTGTCTAGAAGACCCGTAATGAAAAATTTATTAGTTAAAGGCACAAATTGTGAGACAAGATATAGATTAAAGAAAGCGTCGAAAAAATTCCAAACAACACTTGGTAACATACTAATCCTATTTGCTCATAGAGATCCAATGTGTGCATGTGGAAATGAATTACTTCTTGACGTAAAACTTTAATAGGTAGCAAGTGAGGACAAACTAGCCAATGTGTAGGAATGATTGATTTTGAAAGTTGATTTGTGAAGGAAAGGTGGAAGGAGATCCATACATTTTTCCGCTGCAAGTTAGGCATTCATATCTCTAATGGAGATGTATTTGATTCTAGTCAAAACATTTCTCTAATGCCAACCAGACGTCCATAGCCCTGGTAGAGATACTAGAAATACCCTAAGAGAGAGTTATATGTTGATTAGATTTTGATTTTTCTTTCTTTCTAAAAACATATTTCATCTCTCTCAATTTTTTGATAAGGGGTTAGGAACCACTGATGGCTTGATAGAAGGATGTGAAAGTGATTACGATGATGACATTATCTAGTGTCAACAAATACTTCCAAAATTTCTTCACTACAATTTTATTAGATGTAGATAATGATAAAATCTCTAAGAGGTCAGTCATTCTTTAATTTACCAAAGTGACGAAAGACCAAGGTCCAATGGATATAATAGAGATAATTGTCACAAAATGAGTGTGAATAGATGAACAAAAATATCATTAAAGGGATGAACATGGTGGATGAACTGCAAAGGAATGGAAAGAAAGGGAAGAAAGAACATCCATGTGTATGTAATACCTGATTACAATGTTTGATCTTTTTACCTTTTCTTTGTTTTTGGTAAATTTTTAATGTTTTCTCTTTTTTTGTATTTTTGAAAATTTCTTATTTTTTTAGATTTTGGGATATTGGGACCAACAATGTCACTCTGCATTATAAGATCCAACAACGATGTTTTCGATTTCTTTTATAAGGGAGACTAGGAGATTTTTTTATCAAGAGTGATATTATCTCCAATCTCGATGACCGTGGTGAGATCATATTTGATAAGTGATTATGACTTATCTTGAAAAATGAATTTTTTATATGGGATTTTGAGTTCCCTATCCATTTGTTTATGCACTTTACACCATACTTTATGGTTGCATTGGTGTGCATTCTTGAATTGTGCTTGATTTTTAAACTTGTGAATGTTGGATTTTCTTGGAGCTTTAGAGCTCTTTGAATTTTTTTATCTTAGCTTGATGAAGCAACTGTTTGGGTTTCCTATAAGCTAAGGAGTGACTTGTTTGATCTTGAGAAGTGGGAGAAGAAAGTGGATGTTGAGAATTAATGAGAGGAATGTAAGGAATGACAATGGGATTTCCACAGTCATTGATAGAAGAATAATGTGATGGATGAAAATGATACGGTCCAAGAATTGAAGACGATGGGCTGCCAGGAGGTGTCCCATAGACTGAATATGAAGTGCTAATAGGATGTGGCCCAAGTATAGAAGATTATGGGATACCCAAGAGGTGTCCATAGATTGAATATGAAGGGCTACTAGGATGTGGCCCAATTATAGTAGATAATAGGCTACCAGGAGGTGTCTCATAAATTGAAGATGAAGGACTACCTAGAGGTGCCCCATAAATAGAAGATTGAGTACTACTAGGGTATGGACCAAGTATATAATAAGAAGGGATAATAGGATGTGGCCTAAGATTAGGAAATAAAGGGCTACTAGGATGTGGCCCAAGAATAGAAGATGATGGGCTACTCAGTGGTGACCCACACATAGAAGATGAAGGGATACTAGGAGGTGGCCCATATATAGAAGAAGATGATGGGCTACCTAGTGGTGTCCCTTAGTGAGATTGTGATTGATGAATTGTGATATGTAAGAAATGATTGGGTGATGATAAGATAGTCCATGTATCAAAGACAGAATTAGGTGTTTCATCATGTAATGAGGAATGTGAATATGGAAGAATAAGAGGAGGATCAAGTTCAATGATCTTAGGACCTTCCTTTGTTTTTTGAAAAAAGGAATCAAATTATTCCCCAAAAGAGGTGAATGCATCAAGGTCAAAATTGAATCCTTTCTCATGATCCTATAGAGGAATGCTATTGTGTAGCCCCATGAATTCTCTGATCGCTTCTTCATTTTGAAATAAATCGATTAGTATGGATTGTTGTTGTTCCACCCTAGTAGGTGGATTGGAAGAAATAGGTCCAACAAGTGTGGAATATTTATAATATGTTTGATGATGTGGATGAGGATAAGGTTTGACCTTATTGTGTCCAAAAATAATTGGATAGTGCTTCGAAAATATATCTTAGCACATAATGTCTTGTGACTAGTTTGACGTGAATGCAAACATTGGTCTTTAGAAGAATGATAAGGGTGATAGTAAAAATTGTGATTGGATGGGATTGAAGTCCAAAGAAGGATTGGATTTTGTTTGATAGAATAAGATGACCCAAGAGAAGAAATTGATTTATATTTGGATTTCCCTTGAGTGGAAAAATATGTGGATTTGAAATAGGTCGTTATTGGTTTTCCTATAAGATGGCATCGTGGAGGATGAATAAGAGGATTATGTATCCAAAAGTCTTTAGATCACGAAGTAGGAGTCGACTTAGAAGATTGATTAGAAGGAATTTGAGTTACATGAATCTTCAAAGGAAGAATACATCATGAAGGATATTAACAACGGGGTCCTGTGGAAAAAGGGAGGACCACGACTTAGGATTCGAATTAAATATTTGATTAGAAGAACTTGGAGTGGAATGGATCTTTAAAGGAGGAAAACATTTTTGGTGACATGAGATAACGAGGGTCCTGCAAAGAAAGGAAGGACCATGACTTAGGAGTTGAATTAGAGAAATGATGAATATAATTTGTGACAACACAAATCCTTAGAGGAGGAATATTTTTTTAGGAGACTGGTAATGGGGTTCTTGCGAAGAAAGGGAGGACCATGACTTAAGAGTCAAAGTATAGGAATCTAAATAATAGTTTGGATCATAATCTTTAGAAGACATGAGGAATATAAATAATAGTTTGTATCAGAATCTTGAAGAAGAAGGAGAGGAATCTGAAATTTAGTTTGGATCAAAATCTTCAGAAAGAATGTTTGGATTAGACTCATCAAAATCTATCCACTGACCATGAGATGAAGGTGGGGAAAGTGGTAGCTGAATGGGCCTTTTAGCATGGAGAACCAATTGAGGTTTATTTTTTATGGGCGTATTTTGATGTGAATTCCTAAACCTAGGTTCTTTATTATCATAAGTATAAGGAACCGTCGATAGTCATTGTTGGCATTGTTTGGTCCAAATTCCTAGACCTAGATAGTATGATTGAACTCCTTCATGGAAAAGGAAGTTCCATGTCGGTTCAGGAAACATAACGATGGCCAACTAGACATCTTGCAAATAAATAGGGGATGCATGTGTGATTTTCCAAACGAGATATAAGGAAAATAAACATATTGATGACACAATTTTGATAATCCAACAAGGTTGAGCCAACAAGTTGCAAGTGTAAATGTCAAAATGGTTTACCAAAATTTAGAAACATAAAGGCTGCAAAGGAAACTTTCCCAATGTTGAAATTGTCTCAAAAGTTTCTTGATAGGAAATTTTTTTGCTAAGGTTTAGACCCTAGTGTCTTGGATTCCATTCTTGTGATAGGTGGCATAGTGGGAATTATTTACAAAAGGTTTTGTCTAATGTGATTGAGGATTCAACAAACCTAAGTAAAACGTGTGACAATCGTCAAGGTCACAAAAGAATGTCCAACAATGGTCAAAGAATAATGAATCAATGGATCAAAGGATTGTCCTAGAAAAAAAGTCTAAAATATGGATAATCACAAGGAACAATCATGCAAGTTTGGTAAACCAATCCAATCTACAAGGAAATACTCCCTATGCAAAAGATTTTCAATGGTAGTTTGATGCAAGATGATCAACACAATGTCAATACTTAAGTCAAGTTTAAGATAAACAAGGTGTAAGTATTAACAAGGGGTTGACATGACTTCCAATCAAAGTATACTATAACTCATTTAGATATAAACAAGGCATAAATCCCAAAAATTGGAAGTTACAAGTGCAGGAAACGCAAAAATAACACTTAGATACATTAACCAAGATTTTTAGAAAAGTAAGATATTAGTATCAAAATAATATTGATACGATGTGAACAATGTAACAAAACTTTTCAAATTTGAGTTAATGTTTGAAAAGAAACAAGGCCAAAGTATACTAAGGAATTGTTAAGATGCATGCAGTGTAATGGTACAATCTAGACACTTAGATCAAGTTTACGAGAAACAAGACGTAAGTATCGAAATTGTATCAAGGTGATGCAAACAATGTAACACCTCAAAGGGATTTCTCTGATGAATCAGGCCTAACTAATATGAATATCTTGATGTGGGTATCAAGATCAAATGGCTATCAAGATGAGAAGACGTACCAACACACTTTCAATGTTTATCATCCAATCTCAAGCAAGGATGAATGTAAATGGGTGCAAAAGTGGTGGACACAATCAATCAATAGCACACATATGTTTCCCTTATTTTTATCCAAAATATCAACAAGAAAGAAAAGGATTAGATCAAGTGGGTTTGAAAAATACTTGGCCTCGTTTGAAAAAAATTCCTCACCTTATGGCAAGTGAAAAACTAAGAAAAAGTAATGCTTCGTAAACTTCGTGATGAATGACGCTTGGCTTAAACTTTAATGGAATCTCCCCTTGTTCGACTAACAAGGTTTTGAGTCTGAATTTTTGCTTCAAAAAAGTTATTTGAAATCGAAAGTTGGCTCCAAGACAGAATGGCTTCCAAATTGGTTCTCTTAGCTAGATGTCATAAATTACCTTTGCAAGTGTGGTTTTCTAAGGAAGTTGCACTAACTAAACCTTAGAGTATCATGGCATTAATTTACCCCTTCGATACAGTGAGCAATAAATCTATTAAGTTATGTTTTCACTGGGGTTGTGTGAAGATAATTTTGACACTAAATCTCACAAGTGCATACTAGATAAAATAGGTAAGCGGAGCGATTCCGTTTCTTCCACAAGGTTCCCTCTTGTGTGGACTACTTTGGGGTTCCTACGGGCATCCTCATGGGTTATGATGGCTTATTCCAAGACACTTCCCCAATTTTAATCAAATAAGCCATAGCTCTTAATCGAACCTGCAAATACATTATTTTGAATAATTGTGTGTTTTTTATCTTTTATCTTAGTGTGGTTTAGCACACCATTAGAAACATGTAACAAATTGTATTAGTAGTGGTTTATATCTTGATTCTCGACAAATGTATATTTGGTCATGTGTGCAAAGGTTAATAGTTTTCCAAACGATCAAAACATCATGAAAGAGGATAAAACATTGTTTCTGATTCTCAAAATCATCCTAAAACGTAATAGAAGAGCATACGCAATGAGTAACCCTATTATATTGTAAATGGAAAAACTTTTAACTCAAATTCATAATAAATTCATTTTAACCAAATTGTTTTTCATTCCCTTAACCATGATTTTAGTGAAATGTTTGAAATCATGAAAAAAGCTTATAGTTGTTTTTAATTCCCAAGATCACCTAAAAGGTGCAAGCGAAGAGCATACACAACTCTATCCTAAGAAGTGAAAGCATGACATTCATTAAAGATCATCAAACAAGTTAGAAAAAACATGATTCAAAATACCCTGCAAATAAAGATTAGACTCAAAAACCTCGTAAAATTTTAGAAAAAAGACCAAAGTTTCTTTTGATTCTCAATATCGTCAAAAGACGCAAGAGAAGAGCATACACAAACTTTGATCTAACTAAGTAAAAATAGAAAAACAACATTCATTAAATCATTTAAATTCATTATAAAAATATTCATAATCATAGCCATTTTCGATTCTCAAGGTTTCCCCAAAGTGCAAGAGAAGAACATACGTGACGTTGATCAAAAGTAAATCTAGTCTGCATCGAAAATGATAGTTTTATAATAAATGAAAACCCTACACTTTCTGTAATTCTAAATCCTTAATTTATGTTTTCCTTGCATAGTTCATTTCAATACCTTTACAACACAAAAAAATGAATTCATTTCAAGTTTGGGAGAAAATTTTATGGCCTTCGGAAGATGGGTTACGCATATGCTCTTATGCTCATGGATATGCACTTAACATGTACTCAAGAAATTTTTAAAAATACCCCTTAATCTGTAAAAAGGTCAAATGTTTCCAACCAAGATTCAATTTTGAGAGTAACATGTATCATTAATACATGCAAAGAAGACTCGACATTATCAAACATTAATATTCATGAACAAAAACTTAACATTTTCAACAAATTGACAAAACTAGCATGCAAAATGATGAAAAATGAAGCTCTAAAAATGCAAACATGGAAAAAGATTGAATTTTCTCATCAATATCTCATTTGGACAACAACCCACCTCATTAATATGTAAATAGAAGACTCAACACTATCAAACACTAACCTACATGTTAAAAAATTTAATATTTTTAAAAAAATAATAAAACTAACATGTAGTATGTTGAAAAATGAAGCTCTAAAATAAAAATAGGGAGAAATCTTGAATTTTTCTCATCAAGATCCAATTTTGACAACACTTCGCCTCCTTTATACCTACAAGGAAGACTCAACACATGAAAACTCAACAAAAACAAGTTATGTCAATATATTCAAAAAGAGGGTTAGTAACCAAAATTGAAACTTAACTACAAAAACTTGAAATTAAGTGCAAATGACAATGGAGGAAGTCCCACCAGACATGTCAAATGTGAACATAATAAACTTGTAATGCTATTTAAAAGAAATTAACACGTTGTAATATCAAAACAAAGCTAAATCTACTATAGAACCATCAAGATAAGATCTTATAAAAACTTACTTCTTCAAATGCATGAAACATGAATGAATCAAACTAACAAGCTAAGTCATTCCTACTCTTTAGATTGTTAACTAAACATGAACCTAGTGAGATCATTTAGCAATCAAAGTTGATTGTTGTTTGTCTTAAGAGTTGATGATGGAATCTAACCGAGAAACGAATACAAATCCATTTTTGGATCTTCTCATACTACTCAAATTTGAGTGAATGGATGCAAGATGGAGAAACAATTTCCAACAACGGAGAATGTCTCTAGATCAAAATGCTTATAGTTTTCAATAGAGAAAATGAGGTGTTTCTTCGTAAAGAAGGAGAAGGGTTCCTTACATAGCTTACTTGTTTAGGCATGGCTAGTAATTTGATTGATGTGGGATAAAGGTAAAGTAAGATTAGGAATGGATAAGGTTGTTTTAGAAAAGGTAATCTTGATTTAGAAGAGTTTAATTTGTCATTAGTAACTCATGGAAGCTGGGGGATTTTTTTATTAATCAGGCGTGATTAACTAATAGGTAGATGTAAGCTTAAAGAAGCTAATTAGAGGAAAATTAGTTTGATTTGGGGGTTTAAGAGAGGAATTTGATCCAATAAATGGTGATTTATTGATTTAGAGTAGTGAGCATAATTAATTAATAATAATTAATTAACCCAAGTAGAAGCAAACACTAATTAACGAAAGGTCATTAATCAACATGTTTTGTGATATGAAGGATAATTAATTAGCGAGAATGAATGGGGAATGTTAGCTAATTAGGTGAAAATGCTAATTATTATGGAAATGACGGGAAAGAGGATAATTAGTGAAATTTTAGTATTAAAGCTGCGTAAGCGAATTTTGTGTCTACAAAAACTATTGATTTTATATTTTTAATATTAATTAAAATAAACATAAAATCTACAGACATAGACATAGAAAAATAATTAAAATAAAATACTACCGCTTCTAATGAAAGAAAACTAAAATAGGAAATAATCGGATGTGATTATTCCTTTGTTGCGAGATTGTTTACTTACTTATGTTATTCTAAAAGAATGTAGTCAAAAGTTATTAATATAAATTAAATAAAAATTATTCTGAAAAATCTTCTACCTTAGGTTTTACAAGAGGGAAAAGATTACCAGAAGTAATTTCCTCTTTTCGTATAAATTTTCCCTATAAATTTAATCTAAACTAATTGAAACAAATAAATAACAAACAAAGTGCATGGATTTCTTCTCTTCTTCCTCCAACTTCTTGATCGGATCCACCAGGATAACCTAGGAATAATTTATCAAGGGAATATTTATGTGAGAAATTCTTTGAAAAAAACCTAAATATATAATGTATGCGGGAAGTGATGGAATTTCAGCAGCATAAAACTTCACTTAAAATATTGAATGTCCAACCCATCATAAGGGTAAAAGTTTGATTTTAATAGACTATTGGGAAAGAAGAAGTCAAACTACAAGTGTCAAACAAGAAGTGAAAAATCACTCGAAGGAGAAGGATTCAACCTTCTAAATTTAATAAATGAAGAAGAGGAATTCAATATGAATCTAACAAGCCCAAAAATAGACAATTTGGTTGAGAAATGAGGAGAAAATCACGCTTGAAATCAAAACACACATTAAAAAATGAGTGTTTTATTTTCACATTTGGCGATGTGAGGACCACCACCATTATTGCCAAAGGAGAGGTTGTAGAACCGCCACGGCGGTTGTGCAGGCAAATTCCAGTATTTATAGAGAGTGGTTGGGCAACTTATGCTCTTTGGCAAGTGACAATTACATTAATCGCGGTGGTTGTGTCAGGCAACCACCACTCTAAAATAATGTTAAAAGCCAAAAATGGTCTTACATGAAAAATTGAAGTCTATGGAAAAAGCGAAGGGTTGATTTAAGTCGAAGGATGGATACAAAGGAGAAAGGGAAGGATCTAGATCTCATTTTTAACTTGGAAGAGACTTTTATCATCATAAGAGACATATCACATTTTTGTGTTGCACCATGTAATTTTGTGTGCATATATATTACCCCGTCGGAAGAATGTTTTAGCTATGAATGGGATCAATTGTGATTTCGACAATGGAACTTACTAAAATGGGAGGGTTAGAAAGTTACCCGATACAACCGTGTGTTGAAATGATGTCATTTGAGCCTCTCTACCATGTGTAAGAGAAGGGCGGGAATCAAGTGTAGTAGTAAGATAAAATTAATAAAATGTTTTCAAATGAAAATACAAAATTACTTACCATTTACATGGGGGTTAGAAATCTACATGTTCCTCCATCGTTAGTGCTACACAATCTTGCCCAAAATGACGTTAGAAAATAAAACATCTATATATATTACAATTTTGATATGTTTATAAATAATTTGTCACATATGTCTTTTTATTCTCATGCCTCTGGGTTTTCGATAACCATTTCACACACGAGCATAGTTGAATCAACAGGATTTTTAAAAATGGCAATGAGACTCCAACAATAGCAAATGGGGCTCAACAACATGTTGGATAAGATAAATTTGGTATTTTTTCATTAGGCTTAGGTTTTTTATTTTTGAATGAACTCTAGGGGATTCTAGGAAATTTATAGCCGAAGTGATTGTGAAAGGTCTCGAAGGGATGAATAGGAAGAGTGCCTTTATTGCTTAGTCTCAATTTTGCGTGTATATCAATTTTTTTGTATTTTTGGCTCATGATTGAGCATTTTGACCACACTTGCCCTTTGGTGTGATGAAATTGTACTAAGAAATTTGTGGATACACACACAGAGATATTATATATATATATACACCTATCTTTTTAGCTCGACACTCCTTTATACATTTGTTTTTGTATGCTCTACTTCATTTGTGCACTTCATATAGCTAGGAATGTTCGATGTTTTTGTAATTTTTAAATGAATGATATGAATGATAGTGTAATATGATAAATAGAATGAGACATGGAAACACACACAGTCTACAAGTTGTACCTAGGAAACTCATTTTTCAAACAATGCTTAAATATTCCATGTCATTGGAAAAATATGTTGTAGATGATAGAATGATGAGATGTCTTACTCTGTTCTTCACCCCAAGCAACTAGTAAGATGCGAGGGATCAATAGTAAAAGCCAAGAAAGACACAAGATATATGATTCGAAGAATGTGTCAGATAAGAATGATGATCAAGGGACAAGAATTTTGATAAAGACTTATTCAGAACCTACAACTCAACCCAAATCAAGATTAACTAACCAATTTCAAGACGATTTTCATTTATAAGCCTTGATAAGACTTAGATCTATGGATAGCCTAATGATTGGAAATATATGGTTAAGGAATGATTTCCTCTCTTAACATGAGCATCTAAACCATTTTCTTGGGAATTTTAAACATTCAAGAAATTTTCTTTTTTTGTTTCTCTAAGGATTTCCTTTTCAACATAACCCCTACATCTAGCCCCATACTATCAGTAAGAAGTTTGGGCTTGTCATTAAGGACATAATGTAGGCGAGTAAGTTCATCTTCCTCCTTTCCCAAAATTCATGCTACGAGTAAGAAGCATGGACTCATCACAAAAAACTGGGAGGGATGGGAAATATGGTTATTTGTGATATAGAATATATGTATTCTTCTTGTTTTATTTTTCCTTATTCTTGTATTGTGCTTATTGGGAAGGAACATTTCCCTCTGATCTTAGCCCCATGCAACTAATAAGATGTGTAGGCTCATCATCGAAGAATGAGATGGGTGAGAAAAAATCTTTGGATGAAATGCTTAGGATATTTTTGTTATGGAGAGAATTTTTTAGAGAAGGATTTTCCATTAGGGAGCTTAGAGAAGACTATAAGTGAAAAACATCTGAATCGGGAGAAACTATAAGAGAGGTAAAGCATGCAAGACCTTATAGGGTCAACATCAAAATTTGTCTCATGATTAGAAATGATGATGCAAATTATATAATTAGAGAGTGTGAAGAAACTGTAGAAATATCATGATTGAGAGATTTGTCAATGTTTGAAATTTTAAAAATCATTTGAAAAGTAAGTTTCCATAGTACAATTTAAACTAGATGATAATGCAAATGACACAAATGATGAGAATGCAATAAATACAATGTGGGGATGCAATGACTATATACATAAATGTTTCAGGTGACACGATTTGATGGATTCACTAAACTTCTCACCTTCCAAAGTGCATAGACGATAAACAATGTTCTTGAATTTTTCATTAACCCGATAGGGCCTAGTAATTTAGGTTTAAACTTAAAACTTTTTCCCATTATCTTATTTATCTGAATATCTAATCTTAACACAAGATCACTCACCTAAATGGGAAGTTCATAAACCTTTGTTATGTTGTTGACGCATTATGTTTAAATGAACTTGATGACATTTTTCATCTTTGTTTTCCACATAGAGAAGTATGGTCACATTTGGTGTTTTTCACACTAAGGTTTCATGTCTCATGGACACGCCAAATTTGGTTTTGTAAACATTTATGTCTAGAAAAAGTTGGAAGAAGAAGTTGTAGAAATGGATTTTTGGAGATAAATCCAACCCTTGCTCATCTCGTACAAAACATCCTTATAAAGTTGACGTACTCTGCACTATTTGGTAGACTCGGAGACTTGATTCAAGTGCCCAATATTCATGGGGGAAATGGATTCTACATTATTTTTGGTAGTTTCATCTCGTTCCTATGATATTTCTATCATACATATATCAATGAGATCATCAACAGGAAGAGAGGCTAGACCCATGAAATCATCAAATCCTTATGGGTCAAAGCGAAGGGTAATGGGTGAATCATTCTATAATAGTTTCATGATTTCCACTCTGATTTTTTAATACAAAAATTCTACATAAGAAATATTACTCTCTTTTGTTTTCACCACTTAGATTATTTTTGGCTTATTGACTTCAACTTTTGGAACCCACTTGGTGGTTGCAACCAATTCCTTTAGAGGGGGTGGTTTGTTTAATTGATTTGCACAGATTTCCAATTAAAAATGAACTCCTAGTTTCTTCTCGAGGTTTTCCAAATGTATATCAAAATTCTTATGACCCCCTTGAGTGACGAAGACCTTTCCCAAATAGAGGAATCTAACCTCTTAGAACAAAATAGAAGGAATGGCCTTCATCCTATAGATCCATGGTCTTCCCAAGAGCATGTTGTAGTTTGTTTCTGTAGACACAAAATCATGCACTCTAGGCATTATTTAACATGGTCTTGTACTACTATTTAGAGGGTTCTCAAGTGAAAAAAGTATTAATTACCCACCTTTTGGATAATTTATTTTTACCTTTTATTTCGTCATTCCTGCATATTTTCTTATGTATATCCACCTATTTCATAACTATCCCTTAATTTTATCCTAAATTGGGGTGCTCGGGCCTATACTATGGCACCCTGATCCATGTTCTTCTTTCCCACATCTTTTTAGGCCTCTTCTAGTTTTTTTTCATCCTTATCTTTTTCCTAGTTGGCCATGTCGGGGTTAATTACGAAATTAGAGTAAAATAACCTTATAAATATAAATTTATGAGACCATAATGAGGGTCCTAGCGTCACATACTACTATCACTCCATTTAGAGTTGCATCCATTGCATCACTTGCATCCACATAGTTTCATGCATCAAGGCTAGGAGATCTACATCAACACACATGTGAGTGGTTCAATTCTATTTTATGCACACATGCTATTACATTTTCTATAGTTATTATTGTTTGTTACTTCACAAAGTGTGACTGGCACAAGAGCACCTAGGGCACGACACACACACACACACACACACACACACACACACACACACACACACACACTACATTTGGGTTTTAAATGTAGTGCAACACTCAGATTAGTAAGCCCATTGTTGTGGCAGCTAAATTTAGTCTAACCCATTCATTTTGCATCTTGTATGTTTAGGGTTTTGATACTTTTTTATATTTTCGAGTTCATTCCTTCATCTTGCATTATTTCACACACTTGGTGTAGTTTGGTGAGACCTAGTGCAAAAATAGAGAATTTAAGGGCATCTTGCGACACATTGCCGAAACTAGATTATGAGAATTTGAAGAGACCATAATGTTTATTTTGTAGACCAGGGCACCCCAAGACCTTCCAGGCACCTTTGCAGTCTATTTACATCTCCCAAATGTGACCTCTACGGGATCCACGAGTGATCGTTTCTACTTCCAAGATCTATAGTCGGACCTAGGAAAACCTGCAACATCTCCAACAATCAGCTAAGTCCTTTCCTTTTGTGTCTTTGCATAGTTAGGGTTTTATTTCATTTGACATAATTACTTAAAATCATTTCCATACTACTTTAGCATAGTTTACATCATTTTAGTCCTCCTATATTAGATTAACTAGTTTGTTATACTTCCCATAGTTTAGTTCAATTTTAGTTAATCATTTTGGTGAACCCGATGTTTTAACACCTCATTTACACCATGTCATCTCCTTATCAATTTATGACCTAATCTTCTTATCCTACCTATACACCTACTAAGGTCACCAATATAGTTACTACCGCCACTGATTTTATGCATGTACACACTCAACACCCTACCCGCTTTGTCACACCTCGCCCGATCCGTCGATTAATGTAGTTACTACTCATCACACTCACCTTAATCCATCAACCACTCCACCCATTTCTCTTCCACCACCCATTATGCCTGCAACCCCATTAGCTGCTTCAAGGGCTATGAAATTATTGACCAACTCAAAAATACACCGGCTAAGATCTCTCTCTATGACTTACTTGCAAAATGCACCAGATTGTCAAACCACACTAGAGGCTACCCTTTGTGTTATTCACGTTGAGTGCAATCATTCCATCGAGGCTTTCACACATCTCATTCAGTCTCTCTGTAATTTACCATGTTCTATCTCTTTTATTGATGAGGATATATCCCCCTTTGCAAAAATTAACCCATGTGCCGTTGCTCATTACCGCCGTTGTTAGCACTACTTGTATCAAGTGTGTTCTCATTGATAATGGATCTGTAGTTAACCTTTGTGCCCACTCTCTCTTACAAAAATTAGGTATAAATGACAGTCTCATCTCTCAGAACTCCACCCTCATTCATGGTTATGACTCTTCCACTTGCACATGCTTAGGAACTATCTCCTTACATATTCGGGTTGGACCTAAAACTATTCTCACTGAATTCTATGTCCTTGATGCTTCTTTTCAATTCAATGTCCTCTTAGGTAGGCCTTGGATTCACGTAATGCAAGTCATGTCATCCATTGTACATCAATGTGTCAAGTTCCTCCATGACGACTATGAACACACTATTACCGCTGATCCAAAACCATTTAAATACTACCACATTGATCATGTTACCTCTATGCCCATTCCACCTCCACAATGTATTTCGTACACTAGTCTTGATAAATATGATGTTGGTCAATCTAGTGCATCTTCCTCCACCACTCCTACTATTACTTCTCCTACTATATCTACTCACACTTTGGCTATCATTTCACCTATGGTATTTGTCCCTGCTAGTACTCCACCTCTATCATCCACTACTTCTTCTACCCCTCCCACTTTAGCATCACCTACCAATGTCCTAGATAGCGCCACCCAAACCGATGATGCACACACTGATACTTCCAAAGATTCTGATGACGAGGTTGATGTAATAGAACTCACAGATGAGTCATTATGACAACTTGATTTTACTCCTCTCGGCATAGACAATTCTTATTTTGAAGAAACCTTTGTAGCTGACGTCCCAAGATAATATTGGTTCAAAAACCCTCCATCCACTAATGTTATGGTATTATATAAGGGATTTGTTCATAGTGTTGATGTCATTTCATCTTCTTCTCCACCAGAGGTTGCTCCACGACCCCCCTTTACATGCACATTATATATGAATAGGTCATTTTGGGAACACATTCCTATTGATCTCACTAGTTTAGATATTATATGTACACATGATTGCTTGCCTAGGTTCGAGTATGACACTCAATGACATCCTACTGCCCCTTCATTCACCTCATCTTTATCACGAGATACTTCCACATCACAATGGCTTATGGCTTACGGGTTTTTCATTTGACAATATTTTTTACACGTACCCATCGTGATTCTCCACTTACACTAGGACAGTCTTGGCTTAATTATATTGGTGGTACAATAGATCCTCTCCACTCTTCACTCTCATTCCCCATGCCCTTTGGAACTGTTTCCATTACTAATGATTCCTCTCCCACATATGTTCCTAATATTTCGCATTGGCATGCTCATGGTTGTCCACCGATCGCTTTTATGGATGAGGAATACATGATGAATGTCTATACACTCCATCGTAATGGGTCCCTATATGACCCTCCCCATTCTATAGCTTACCAAGTTTTTGATGTGGCTCCATCTGGTTTTGATCATGAAAACGATGATCTACTTGATGGTGTCTCCTAGCTACAAGTATCCCATACATTTGGGGGCATAGCAATCACACACCCCCTTTTGTTTCCACATGACTACATAGTCTTACATCTATCCTTTCATACTTCTCATTTACTTTCCTTTCCTATCAGCATAACACATTACCCATCATAGCACCCTCATTACCTAATGATGCACTCTTGTGCTTCGCTTCACACTTGAATATTAAGGGATTACCATTACACTGAACCCCACACACCACATCATAGGCACTACATATTACATTTCATCCTACATTGTGTGTCATACACCATTCATTCTACCTTTATTTCTACATTATGTTAGTCCTCATCTACGCATTACATCTATGACGGTACTTACACACTTAGTCACACTATACATTATACATTGTCACATCATACATTTTCCATATTATACTAGTCATCATTACCTATGAGTCTAGTTTTACATTTCATCCCTACATTCTACATTTACGCTAGGTTACATTATATATGGGTCTAGCTTTACATTTTATCATTATGTATTCCATTTCTATATACACCTATTATTGCACTTCACACATTACATATCCTACACATTTAGCATTGCATTCAACATATCGCGCCTTTACACACCATATTCATCACTTGGTCATTTATACTATGTTGTCTTCTATGCACTCTCATCAACACCCTATGACACACTTTAGTTCCTCGGTCCATACTCAATTACCGAGGGTTTACCAATCAAATGGACCTTACATTCACCATGCGACATTTCCTCATACAACATTTCCAACATTAGTGACATACACCTTAGGTTGAATTATCACCTATACTATCATCTAATAGTGGTATACACTTTAGGATAAATCACCATCTCCATTATCATATTGTAGTGGTCTACAACTTAGGTTACATCACCACTCCCTCATTTCATCTTGTAGTGACATATGTTTTAGGCTAAATAGTCACCCATCTCCATTTATTCATCATAGTGATATACGCTTAGGGCTAAATCATCACTCCTCCATTCAACAAGTCATGATATACGCTTCGACTATAGGGTTCATGCACATCTCTCCACATGTCACATTTCATCACCATTACATATACACACTCACCACAGTGCACTAGAAACAACCAACACTACTCGACCATTTCCCGATGATGCACTCTCGTTTACAGTTCATTCTTGGACTGTTGAGGGGGAAAAAAAAATGAGCATAATTACATACACTTCCATTCACTCGGGGCACATTCTCCTACCATTCCATCTTTCATTTTCATTCCATACATCCATAACATATTGCATTATCTTGGGGGCATTTACTCATGTTTACAACTGCTTTGCATTATCACTTTACTACACATGTTAGATTGATTTTTTATATGTCATTATCTATATCATACACACATGCACATTCACGACTTTGTTTAGTGTGATCACAGATACATGACTCTTTACACATGGCATGGATGCTTGCCTTCTACCCTTCCTATATTGGTCGCTAGGGGCATCCACATTCATCTTATCTAGGTTTTATTGTTTCCTTTCCTTTTATACTTAGGCTCTTATATTACTTTCTCATACATGCTTTGACATATTGGTTATCGCTTTAACAAGCTAATGGGTGTTCCATGTGTAGCACTTGTTTTGTAGGATTATACATCTCCATGACTCTTTGTTTGTTTGTTTCTACTTATCTGCCACTGTTTTCCATTGTATGAGGGCTTTGCCCTTTTCTTGTGTGCACACTTGTTTTTGTTTGCAGCCATGACATCCTTGTGTGTCTTACGACATTGTGAATGATGTCCCGTGTTTGTAACCTGCTTTGTGTGGTCTACTTGTTTTCTTGTGTGTTTACACTACATTTTTAGTAGTTATTATTGGTGCAAATCAGCAGCACCCTGGATGTTATCAGATTTCTACTTTGACATTTTGGACATCCAGTGTGATTGCACAACATTGAATATTTTCCCCAAGTGTGGGACTTGTAAAAATGGAAAAGAATCTCCAGATTAGAGGTTGGTTCCTCAACTCCTCTTATCAAATATATGCATGAAATTTGCGGGGGCTTAGATTCCTAATTCCTACTCTAAATTCCAAGGGGACAGAGATAGAAAATGAAAGAAAAATGAGACTAATACGATAAGGTGATGCACGAGGAGTAGTAGACACTGCTCTTGAAAAACATACACATTCCAAGGAGAAATACAGCACAAAACATGCACAAATTGCCAAAATGTGATGAGAGGTTAGCAAAACAATGATAAACATGTGAAATGATTGAGAAAACTTTTAATCATAGAGCATATATTATCATTCCAGTCCAACACAAGTGCATTACAATGACCAAGAGGCAAAATAGGTGTTGTATTTGCATGGAAAGGTAAAATTTCCAAAAAATTTACCAAAAGGGAAGAAAAAGGGAAGTTGCAGAGCTAAAAGAGTGTCTCCTTTTTTCAAAAATGAGCCCATTTCGGCTTTTACAAGGCAAGAAATGAGCCAGGAGAGAGAAACATGGGAAAATGTGAGAGGAGCTCCAACCACCAACTGTTATCCTGTAAAATTGATGAGGGCAATTTTATAGGTAACCGTACCAAAATTTTGTCCTGGTCCCTCGTCAGGGACCCCTCTGCGTTCGGAATGTCACAAAATCCCTTTCCAGGAAATCTAGTTCTCTCGAACTTAGCCATTTTGGTCCCTTTTTGCTGGGCACACCTTTTATCTATGTTACACAGAGTAAATCTGCACCCCCTTCATTTCCTTTGGTGCACCCTTTGACGTGTCGACACATGTTTTGGTGTGCCTTCCCGTGATGTGCCTTTCTTGCGTGCGCCAAGGTGCATGTGCCTTCATGTTAACACATAAATTGTTGCACCGTGTTTTGGTGCACCAAAGGGCATAAGGAATGAAGTGTTGACAGTCTTAAAATTGCGCCAAAGGTGCAAGTATCCCTGTGTTGACACGCGTTTATCCGCGCCAAAGGGCACACCATTTTACGTGTCGACACATGTTTTGGTGCGCCTCTTGAAAAATTGGTTGGCACATTTATTGCACCTTTGCCTATATATAGGCGCATCTGCCCTGTCACTTTCACCAATCAAAAAAACGTGATAGCTTTATTCCTCTGCACCTGTCAGCACGCCCGTCCTCCTCGTGTCGCGTTCGTGGACCCCGCTTCGCCTCTCACATACTATATATATCTGGGTAGGTGGTTCTTTCTCCTCTTGTGTTTTGTTTTGGTTATTTGTGTGGTAGGGTAGAATGAATATGCAAATCCATTAAACCCTCCTACCATTCTTGCAGCCTCCCCCCAAACCATTTTCATCCCCTTTCCAGATATCTTTGGTAAGGAGGGCTCTGCCTCAAAAAATCAACCTGGATCTCCTTGCTGTGCCCCCTTCACCATCTAAAAACCCTGAAAAAGAAGCCTGAAAGATCACAGACCTGTCAGGAAAGAAAGAAAACCTTAATGATTAGTTTAGAACTGTGTTTTTCTCTTGGCGCAATCGCCACTCCTGCTGCATAAAATACAGTCACACCAAGAAGGTGCGCTTTTCCTGCTTGCAACACGCATAATCCCCGCACCATGCGAAAACCAAGTAAATCCTAAAAATTGGCATGGGCGCATACCCTCTTACAGCAACACAATGTCATGCAATCCTTCCTTGCATAGCTGAATTCCCCTTTATGCACAGAAAGATAGTGCAACACGCATTTATCCTGCACCATTCGGCGCATCAACATCCTCTGTTACGTGCCAATTGCATGCGCCATTGGCGCATCCTAATCTCCTGCAACAACAAGTTTATTTGTAACCAACCTAACCTTATATAGATGGCGCAGGTGCATCCACGCTTACAATAACATGATGTCATATGCAAAATTCATGTGCCCTACGCCTTTGGCGCTGATTTGTTCCTTGTAACATTCCGATTCTAGTGCACCTTTCTATTAACTCTGCATCCTGCAGTGTTCATGCACCCTACGCCCTGAGGCTTTAAAATTGCTAACTCCTCATTCTATTCTGTAGTGCTTAAATGGAAGAACTGATAGCTAATATAGCTCTTTGGTGTTGGATTTCTCTTCTTCTTCTTGCAGATCAGCAACTGAATTCAGATCCACATATGTCTACATCAAGCAAGAGGCCAACCAAGTCAAAAGGTAAAGCCAAGCTTATAGAAGAAGAAATGAAATACAAGTACCAAAGGTTGTAACGCCGAGTCTCAGGTAGAATGTGACCTGGATATAAGAGACTCTGAGCTCGGTCACATCGATATGGAATATTTCTGGGCCAGAACCAGGAGAGTCACAGGGAGTCCCTGAATGGAAAAACTAGTAGGCAGTGGCCTACATTTTGCTAGGGGGGTCCCCATCAGTGCAGTAAACAATGAATTCATGATGGTAGTGGCCCGCTACTACAACAAAGACACAAGGTGTGTCCAAAATGAAAAGGGCGAGGTCATAATCAACCTCACCGCCCAACACTTGAAATCATGTTAGGCATCCTCACCACCGACACTTTGTGGTGTAAGCCAAGAAGACGCACCAAGGCTTGGGAGGACAATGAAGACTAGTGCATGCAACTGATGAATGAGGTGTACCTAAAGAACAAGAAGGTGATAACCGGATGGCCACAAAGTTATTCACAGTAGTGACTTCTCTCGAGGAACCGAGTGATACTATCACATTCCTAAGTAGAGTATTTGGGCTTTCGACGCCCATTACTTTCATAAATGGATGCTCAGTGCACTGGAGACCATGAATAAGAATGTACTGATCAACACTTCGAGCGGTCGAAGATAATAAGAAACACCATATTTGAACAACTCCAACAACTCACCACAACGGGGATGTTCTACATGAACTCCTACGTAGTCTATGTTGTAGCCTCGGAAAGGGATCTCCAAAGATCCGATCCAGAAAAGAGGAAAGTCCCTATCACACCGATGGACTTCTCCATCATCCCAGAAAAGGGGGCTAAGAAGAAAAATCCTATAACCCGCTTCTCTCAGAGTGCATCGGGGGAGAGAGTAATGGAGATTACATATCCCGATCCTTTAAAGGGTAAAAAGGATCTGTCTCCGACAGATTATACAGTGACCCAAGTCACAATGGGAATGTCTTCAAAACTCCTTCAAGGAGAGGCCCTATCTGTAGTGGATGCCCTTTGCAAGAAACTTCAAGAAGCAAAGGAGGAGAAAAGGTTGCTAAAGGAACAAAACAAAAATCTTCTCCACGCCCTGCAGAAAATGGGCAGTGCACCTCCTACAACTGCCACGGAAACTCCTGAGGTTCTAAGTCAGGAAAAGATAAACGAGTATGCAAAAATTCGCGAACAAGGTATGGCAGTTTCCACTTGGAGGGATCAAATCCTCAAAGATAGCGAGGAGGTAATAGTCAAGTTCACTGAGTTGTATCAGAACATCAATCAGCGAACAAAGATCTCCAGGTGATTGCAAGACCTATCTCCGAGGAGTTGGACCATGCAAGGCTGCAACACGAAACATTCCAAAAATGCTCGATCGCTCACCAATGATCTAGTGAAATTTGGCGTCTTGATCACCCTGTGGTACCCAAAGAAGATCCTTGCTGCGTTGCATTACACGGGTCGACCTGATGGAGTTCGTCCTAGAAAATATGGACAAAGTCAAGGAAGAAGCCCTGGATTCAATGCATCAAATGGAACAAATTGTTCTAAGAATGTCTCTAGGCCTGTTTACTTCTTTCACCTTGAGGAAGGCGGATGAAACTATCTAGATCTTCAAGGAGATCCTCTCGCAAGGGTTAGGGCCAGAAGCCACTTTCGACACTCGAATGCATCAACAACCTTCTGGCTTGCCGTGATTTTGTGGGGTTCTTGATGGAGGTAGGTAATGATTATTTCAAGCTCCCTGAAAAACTCAGAGATGAGCGGGAGACTTGTGAGGTCATCGGTGATCACACGAAGGGTCTTTCTCAGGATCAACTTCATCCCATGATCACCAAGTTCATGGAATATCAGACTCAGTTCCACATCACCTCTCTCGAACAACAGTAAAAGCAAGATACCCCCTTCCAACCGCGAGATGATGATGAATAGTTCTCTTCCTCTTGACTTCTCTTTTTGTAAATATCTAATAGTATGTTGGTACAAATGATGACCTCATCCATGTTGCATCATGGGATGTTGTCATCCACCAAGTTGTCCAAAGTCAACATTGACTTTTAGATATTTTGTAATTAGTTTTGGTTTCCTTTGGCCTTATTTCTTCTCCTTCTTATATATATACTTGGATACTTGTTGTATTCAAGTGTGGATACTTTTCAGATGAAAAATAGAAGTAAGAAGAAAAGACTTTGAGCTTTTTGTAACAGAAGGAAATATTAATACAATATTTAGACTTTGTGCTGAATACCTGTGTTATACATCAGAGCTTTCTTATGTTAGATCGTATGTTTTTCTATTGAATCTACTTCTGCTTTATTTTCAATTATTCATCAAAGTATTGCTTTGTTCGTCTATGTGAGTAAGTTCGGATCTGCATTTACTACCAGCCCAAAACATAGACCCTCCGACCTTTCTGCTTTGGAATTCATTTCTTTTCTCCCTTCAGATCTTTCCTATCTCCCTGTCTCGTTTCTTCCCCTTCTTCTTACAGTTGGAAGTACCTCTATTGGGATGAGATCCCAACCCCGAAGGTAGAATATTGTGAGACTTGCATGATTCCTGCTGGTAGAATAGCAATAAACCAGTTTCACTTTCTTTGAGTCAAAGAGGGGCTATGCCCCACACACTGTTGGCTCGTACATCCATAGATCTGTCCACCCAATGATTTTCAGACCAACGATTTTTGGCAACTCTACTAGGGAGATGAACAGATCTACAAGATCTATGGTAGTGATATGTTAAAAAACCAATAAAAATTAGAAAAACCACTACTGTTTGCAAAGTTTAGACTCTTGTTCAAAATCAAAAATTTTTGCAAAAGTGATCCAAACTGAAATTTTTTTTTCGAGGAATCCATAGATCGGGACTAGTTAGAGATCTTTAGTTCACTAAGTTTTTACAAAAACCCACATTTTTCCATATATCTGAGTTTTTGACAGTTTACCAAAATTTTCAAACTCTTTAAAAAGTCAACTCTAGATCTGAAAATCAACTTACTAAGCTTTACCATCATTTTATCCTCGTTGATCTTTGTCATTAAAACCGCAATCGATTGTTAAAAGAGGGATAAAATTAAATATTTAGAAAAGACATGCTGCTGATTTTTGTCGAAAAATCAGAAAATCAGCAAGTACAACCAAAAAGAGTTTTTAAATTTGCTCCAAAATATTGTAGATCCGAAAGATACACTTTGGCGGGTAAAACATTTACTCGTAGCAGAGAAGAGCTCATGGAGTAATCGATCCTACTTTTTATCTACTTCAGAGGCACAACTTCAGTCTTACACCTAAGCACGCTTCCCATCGCTAAGTTCGGTGACCGATCATCCGTAGAAGTGTCTCACCTCCACGAAGGAAGCATTTCTCACAAGTAACATCTTCGTCTCTTTACAGTGCCTTGCTGCTTAGTGGAACTGTGCTTCCAGCTCGCGTCCTTTTTCAAGCCATTCAAATGGCAGTACCATGGGGAAATTTTATGGGCCCACTCGCTTTGCCACATCCTGTTCATGTGCTCCCTCATGGAAACCAAAGGAATTTTCCTAAATTTGATGGGAGCGAGAACCAAAGCAAAGATTCACACATATCCGCATTCATCATGTCATGCAGCATTCTGGATGTGACACATGAAGATGTGTCAGTTCGCCTCTTTCTAGAAACCTTGCCAGGACCAGCGGCGGAATGGTTTCAGCATTTTTCGAACGGATCTATTACTAGTTGGGCCACCTTACGGACTGTATTTGAAGAAAGGTATAAGCCTTCCGAGGACGCATTCACGCTCTTTGTCAAAGATCACTCACCTGAAGAAGAAGGTCAATGAAACCATGCATGATTTTATCACCCGTTTCAACTCACTAATCAATCAAGTTCCGCCTACCATACCGCTAACGCGAGAAAATCGAAGTGTTTCTTCATCAACACCATGAGCTCAAAAGTAATTTTTTTACTCTTGCAAGAACAAGTCGCTACTTTGGTTCTCACCCAAGCTGCTGTCATACGAATTGAAGACAACTTGCTAATATCTAGCGAATTAAAGCTAAAGCCATCCAAGCCGAAAGTTTCAGCTCCTTCTCCCGCCACTTCATCCGATCCGGCATTCCAAAAGATGGCAAATGACCTGCTCACATTAAAAAACCAGATAGCTCAGGCTTCTCCTAGCACTTCATACCGGGATATTCCATGAAGGAAATTTACTTCTAAAAACATCTCACAAAGGCCCCACCTACCCACAGCCGCTCTGTGGCTGGCGCTCGAGGCCCCTCCGATCAATGCTTTAGCTGAAATCGAAGAAGAGGAGCAAAATTATGAAGAACCTTCATCGCCAGGTGAAGATGATCAAGATGTCGGTGAACCGACTGGCGACTCTACTATCGGGTATATGGAATTTGATGAGGAAGAATCTGACGAAGAAGAGGGTACCCAAGGATATGCAAGAAAGTCATATGTTGTTTTTACCGCTCGCCGCAAGGAAAAGAAGCGAAGTGGTTGCCAATACGTAGAAAGTGAAGGCTATGTCACACGTGCCTCCAACCATCGCTAAATGAGGTAGTCCCCTTCCTGCTCAACCTGTTATTAAGTCTTTTTCGAAAAGATATTTTTCCCTATCTCCCCTCCGAATCAGTCCTCTCATGTTCCTATCAAGGCCGGTAATCCTACCCTACCATTGCAAAATGAGGGACTCATTCCTTCATCAACGCAACCCTTCGCCGCGTTTGACATAATTGATCACGCTAAAAAGACCAAGATCCAAATGTCCAAGCCGAGTATTTTCAGTCAAATCCTAAGCATCTTGTAAGGTTGATCGAATACATCCAAATCCAAGCTGTCATAACTACTCAGGTTTCCCCGAAAGGAATCCTTTTTACTCCTACATCTCGCATAAACGTTGCCTCGACATCTACGTCGGGAAAGATAGAACATTTCTATCTCTCCCTCCTAATCAATGGCCACAAACTAAGTAACTACATAATTGATTCCGGTTAGCCCGATAACGTCATGCCAAAGCAAAAAAGTTACCCATGCCTTGGGCCTCACCCTTACCAAGCCTTTTAGCAAATGTTATTCCTTGGAAACAAAAGCGCAGTTCCGTTAATCAGTCAAATCAAAGACGTGATTTGCATTTGTAGTGTTCCCAGAGAAAATAGTGAAGATGACCGTCCTTGTTTCGATTCCGACAAAGATATGGAATTCTACTAGGAAGGAGCTTTTGCAGTGAAGTTGGTGGGGAGATTCATATGAACTGGTCTAAGGCTAGGATTCCCGTCAAAGGTGTAATGCAAATGTTGGAGCCAGAATCACAAAAGAAGTTCTTAGTTACCAATTTTGATGACCCCAAAGCCCAAATTCTCTTCGAATCATCAGGGATGGGAAACTATTTCTTGTCCACTGAGTCTGACAAGGTGGATGTCCTCGTCCAAGCAGAAGATCTTAACAAGATCTGGACTTTGCAGTTTGATGACAGCTACGTGACTAGTGGATGTGGCGCTGGAGCTGTGTTGATATCTCTTGAGGAGGAGATTATCCCTCTCTCCTTCAAGTTGTAGTTTTTCAACATGAATAATACTGCTGAGTATGAATCATTGCTACTTGGCATGCAAGCCGCAAGGGAAAGAGGAATAAAAAATCTAAAAGTATAGGGTGATGTAGAGCTTGTCGTAAATCAAGTTAAAAGGATATACCAAGTGAAGAATGAAAGGCTCAGACATTATCACAATGCGGTATGGGACAGCATTGAGGATTTTGACGCTTTTTCAATAAAAGTCACTCCTAGAGCTCAGAATGACATGGCCAACTCATTGGTCATCTCAGCATCCCTCATGCTCCCTCACCCAGGTTTGAAAACAAACACATATACCATTGAGGTGGTTTTCCGCCCAAGCGTGCTGGAAAATTCTCAGCACTGGCAGGTATTCAACGATGACAATCAACTCATTGCCTTTCTTGAAAAAGTAGAAAATTTTAGTGAGCTTCATTTTGAAGGATCCACTTCCACATGCCATGAGTCTATTACTGATCAGAATGGGGAATCCGAAGGAAACGACGGCATATGTCAGCTCAAAGGAAATAAAATCTGAAAAGGCCTGGTTTCCCTAGAGCGGTTGTTCGACAGGCATGATTGTTTTGTCAAAAGGAAAAGGCAAGATGATCCTAACTCCTCCCCAGAAAC
This sequence comes from Taxus wallichiana var. yunnanensis, assembly GCA_018340775.1. Taxonomy (NCBI): domain Eukaryota; kingdom Viridiplantae; phylum Streptophyta; class Pinopsida; order Cupressales; family Taxaceae; genus Taxus; species Taxus wallichiana. Next base: position 134,101,515 of record CM031234.1, read on the forward strand.
CGAACCATTCAATTTGGGTTCGGTAGAACATCCGCAGTTTGTAAACATTGGAAAATGTTGCACACCCGAAGAGAAGCAAAAATTTGTCAAGTTGCTGAAGAAATACATAGATGTATTGGCATGGTCCTATGCCGATCTAAAGTCTTTCAAGCCAAAGGACATCCAAAGCATGACATCCCATTGAAAGAGGATGTCAAACCCTTTCTCCAGAAGCAGAGACACTACAATCCTAAGATCTCAGGTACTATCCAGGCTAAAATTCAAAAAATGTTGGATGCACGGATCATTTTTCCTATCCATCATAGTACCTGGGTGGCAAACATTGTGCCAGTACATAAGAAGAATGGTGAGACACACATCTGCGTAGATTTTCGCAACCTGAATCAAGCATCCTTGAAAGACAAATACCCACTTCCCATAATGGATCAGTTTTGCAAGCAAAGGACTGACGTAAATGTTGTCCATGCTTGATGGTTTTTCAGGCTATAATCAGATTGAAGTAAAATTTGAAAAAATATGGTTGGATCATGAAGACATTTTGGATAGGATTAAAAAATTGTGCCATTGGTATGGAGAAGGAACAATGCAATTCAGGTTAGTTCATAAATTGAAAAATTTAAAGCAAAGCAAATTAGAACCTAGAACAAAGAGGTTTTCGACAATATTTTTGAATAGAAGAAAGATCTAAAACAACATCTTGAAGAACTTGATATGAGAATCTCCACCAAAGTTATGAATTATGAGGATTAAAATATTGAAAAGAACTTACTTTTTAATTTACATAACATCAATAATAGAGAGGAAACTTTTTGGAGAATGAAATCTCGGGCTCTATGGCTGAAAGCTGGTGATAGAAACACCATTTTTTTCACATGACCACCCTAAAGCACAGGGCCTACAAAAAAATCACCGAGGTATCCAAAAGAAATGGAATTTTCACCAAGGATCAAAATTATATAAAAGTAGAAGCTCTCAAGTTTTATGAAAATTTGTTGATGGAAAGTAATATTTGTAATGAAGAAGTAACTTCTTTCCTTCTAGATGCCATCCCAAGTAACAATATTTCTAATGAGAGATTCAAAATCCTTACAAAATCTGTAACCATTGAGGAGATGAAGAAGGTTGTTTTTGCACTTGAAGGAGACAAGGCACTAGGACCTAATGGTTTTTCTACAAATTTCTTCCAAAAATGTTGGGATATCTATTGAAAGCTGTAAATGAATTTTATAGAACAATAAATCTGATGAAGGAGTTGAACAATACTCATATTGTGCTAGCCCCAAAGAATTTGGATGCTAAAGACTTCAAGGATTTTTGGCCTATCACTGGTAAATGTTGTTTACAAAATTTTTACTAAGATTCTTGCTACTAGATTACAACCTTTGCTAGTTGATCTAATCTCTAAACAACAAAGTGGATTTATAAAAGGAAGGATTATTCAAGATGGAGTAATCATGGTTCATGAAACCATACACTCCATGGATAAAAGTAAAAAATAAGGTATGGAAATAAAATTGGACATGCATAAGGCCTTTGATAGAGTGTCTTGGAATTTTTTAGATAAGGTCTTGTCAAAATTTGGTTTTCAGAGAAAATTTAGAAAAATCATTCAGGCTTGCATTGCCACTTCCATATTTTCAGTTGTTGTTAATGGTACTCTAGTGGGATTCTTTTCCAGCAATAGGGGTATAAGATAAGGGGATCCCATATCCCCCTTACTTTTTATAATAATGGCTGACAACCTTAGTAGATCCATAACTAAGGTTGTGAATACTGGCATGCTAAAAGGGTTCAAACCTACTTCCACCAACCATACAACTTCACATCAGTAATTTGTTGATGACACAATTTTGCTATTGATGGATTCTATTCTTGAGGCTAAAGCTATAAAGACTATTCTTATATTCTATGAAGCAGCTTCTGGCTAGAAATTCAATTTTGACAAAAGTTCGGTGTATTTTTTCAATACTCCTTCGATAGATAGAAAAGAATTACACTCATTTTGGGGTGTAAAATCATCTCTCTACCCACTACCTATCTAGGCTTACCTTTGGGCACTAATAAAGTCTCTAATGCTGTTTGGAATGCCTTGTTAGATAGATTTCACAAAAAATTGCTGGGTGGAAAGGTGTTGTTCTCTCTAGTGCCGAGAAAATGCTTGTTAATCAAAATCACACTACAAAACTTGCCCATATATATAATGTCTATGTACAACATCCCAACAATAATTGTTGACAACATTGAAAGAATTCAAAAGTATTTTCTATGGCATGGAACTGAAGAAAGATTCAGGTACCATTTAGTTGCTTGGGATCAAGTTTGTACACCCAAAAAGATTGGTGGCTTGGGTATAAAGGATATTAGGAAGATGAATGTTGCTTTAATTTCCAAACTTGGTTGGAGACTACTAAAGGAAAAAAACCTTAGACATAACTCATTAGGATCAAGTACTTGGCTCAACACAATATGAATTATTTTCTTTTTAAAGAACAACTTCCCAATGGATCCATTTTTTGGAACAACTTGCTTCAAATTAGGCACATCCTTGCTAAAGGTTGTAGATGGAAAGTAGGAAATGGTCAGGATATACATTTTTGGCAAGACAATTGGACTAATTTTAGGATGAGTGACAAATTTGGCTCAATAAAAGACAGTCTAAGTGAGAAATATGGGACTAAAGTAAAAGATTACATAGAGTTAGATGGAAGCAAGAGAACTTGGAAGCAGCTCAAAGTGGATAAGGAAAATTTAAAACTTGTTTTCTCCTCTCTGCAACAACAAATTGCACTCATTCCTCTTAATCAAAAGGATTCCAAGGATGAGCTTATATGGGTTGATTCTTTTGATGGGGACTATACTATCAAATTGGGCTATAATGCATTTTTTGAAAATATTCAATGTGATATAAACTGGAGTAAAATTTGGATGCCTAAGTTAACCTAAAAATTATTAAAAGGAAATATTATCACTAATGATAACCTAATTAAAAAGGGTTTCATTATTCCTAACATGTGTTGCATGTGCAAAAAAGAGGTTGAGGACATCAAACATCTACTTTTACATTGTGAATATGCCTCAAAGGTCTAGAGTCTCATCTTTTCCAATTTTAATTTATAGGGAATCTTCCTAATACCTTCTTACAGACTTGGGAGAAATGGGATCCACCATATAAACATTGCATGATAAGAATATTATGGAATTTGGTCCTACCTCATACCATTTCAAGATTGTGGAAAATGTAGTGCCCAAATTTTACATCAACGTAAACAACTAATTTTTTTATTTTTATTTTTATTTTTATGGTGAAGCTTAGTTAAAAATAAAACACGATTAAATATTTAAAACAATTAAATTTTCTTCAAAGAGATGAAATATTATTACTCAAACCTCACTTAGAGGTTGATGCGTTTAAGACTAGTTGGGTTTATTTCACTCCGCTACTAAAGCTTTACCAAGATTACAAATGTATATGTATACACATAACGTCAAATAAGAAGACCCAAACTTATTCGAGTTCCTTCCAGAGGTAGCTTTGATGCGGGTGGGGACCAAGCCAAAGTAATGTTTTTATACATTTAAATAATTATTCATATCACTTTCGTTTATAAATATATAGTATTGTAATATTTTACCATGAGAGGAAGATAAATGAGGACCACATTGTTTTAATACGAGTCATGATATTTCAATACGGGTTGATCTCCAACTCGTTATGATAACAAGATTTGAATGATCGTTAGATAAAAGATTTAATTAGGGATAAACGACAATTTTGTGTTTTCACATCACTCAACTTGATCATCATTTACAGTAATCCCTTAACACCATATAAACATATTTATTTATTATTATTATTTACATATGCCCCAGAAGGGAAACATCATACTTAGCTACATTGCACCCCCGGCATAACATCAAATTAACGTGGTTAAAGTACCTCATTATATATATATATATATATATATATATATATATATAAGTAAAAGGGAGGGATTTGTAGTATTCTCTCACAAGTTAATTAAAAAAACAAATGAAGCAAGTCATCTAAAATACTTTATGGGCCTAGGATGAAAAAGAATCCATCGTAGATCTATTTATTGAAATGAAAACCTAAAAAGTCTTGTTTATTATTTTCCTTTGAAATCTTTCTTCTCCATATATTTAATCATTTCCTTTGCTCTTACCACTTTACACTAACATTTTCATTTTCTCTTTCATTTTGGGGGTTTTTTGCAGGAATACATGGTGGGACTATGGAGGTAGACGCATGGAAGGGATGTCATGAGGGAGGACATGCCGCGGGAAAGGGTGGAGGGAGACACGGGGAAGAGGTTGGTGGGAGGTTAGAGGAGCAGGGCACGGTGAAGGAAGGAGGTAGCTGGTTGGAGGGAGTCATGGGGGACAGGGCAGCATGGAGTAGGGAGATGGTCTTTGTGGGAGGGGCAGATGGTAGTCGGGGTAGGTAGAGGGCGTGGGTAGGGCGGACAACAAGGGGTAGCCGTGGAGGGAGGCACAGATTATGGACGGGTGGGGGAGGGTTTGACCCTCCCCCCAATGCAAAAAAAAAAAAAAAACTAAACATATGTTTTTCTTATATATATTTTTTGTTTATTTTACATTTTTAAAACAAAACGTTTCTATATATATATATATATATTATATTCGTTTATATATATATATATATATATATGTATATACGTATATATATTGTTATTGTATAAATAAATATATATTATTATCATTTTCAGGTATATATATAATATCTATATATACACAAGGTTTTACAAACAGATAAATTTCAATATGAAAAAAAAATCAGAATTAAAACCTATTTTGATAACAAAATTTGAGCTAAGATTATAACTTATTTTGAAAACTGAATAAGATCAGTTTATACACAATGACAAATAATAAAGATTTCACTTGAAATAAATAACAAATTTTAATCTTATTATTTGTTACATAATGAACTTAATATTATCAACTATTCACACCAAAAGATTTTCTATTACAAACATTAAAAGATGGAATATGTATATATATGTATTTTTATTTTTTTTTCAAATGCAATAAGAGAATATTTTAGATTTATAAACAAGGGGAAATATTCACCATGAAGTGTATATATATGTTCACAAGAAAGACATATTTTCAAATCTATACATTTTCTTTCACAAAAAGATTACATATCAGATTTTCATATTTAAGAAAACAACAAATACAATATTTCCTTTTAAGATTTGAAGTTCACATATACCAACATACACAATACATATCCACCCAAGAAGATTTATCACAAGATTTTTACAAGACTTTGAAGTAGATTACTTAGCTCAAAAATGGCTCAAGATTTCAAGAATGCAAATTACAAAATAGAAATTTTACAAGGAGTACAAGTCTTCCACAAGCCATACTCAAGTGGTTACAATACAAGAAATGTTTCACAAAGATTAGAGAAGACAAAGAAAAACTCTCAATATCTCCAACTTCCAACTTTGAGCTCCAACCTTCATGCCTTCAAGAAAACCAATAAGGAGAAAGAGCTTGTTTACCACCCAACCATAGGCATCATTACATGCCTCTCCCAAGGTTGGGATGCATGCTAGCCTCCCCCAAGCCCATGGGAAAGAGGTCAACTAACCAAAACTTACACAAGATGGAGGGTGAACTAACAATGATACAAGCACACAAAAATAGGACACATACAAACAAGACTCCAAAATTTACAAGGAGGAGAACCCATGTTCTTCCTCAAAAGTGGGGAAGAGAGGAGAAAGTTCTCCAAAAGTTATATTCCAAAATTCTTGCACAAAGCAAAAATCTCCCTACCCTCCTTATTGCTCCTAAATTCAATCAAAACCCTCCTTATTCCTCCACCCTTTCTCCAAGTCCTTCTTGGAAGGATTTTCAAACCCCAAAGGGGTTTCCTTACCAAGAATGGGGAAGGAGATTCAAGCCAAATGAATCAACTTCCCCACCTCAACCATTGAGGGGAAACACTAAGACCCTACAAGGATTTTCCATCAAGCCTTGAGGATTGAGAGGAAAATTCCCTCTCTCTTCCCCCACAAACTCCAAAACCCCATCATGCCATATGATGGAGGGAGTAAAAACAAACAAACAATAACCAAATAACAAAATCATGCAACCCATCTAACAACTAAGATAAATGCAACACAAGAAAAATACATAAGATCCTACCTCAAGGAAAGCTCTCCAAAAATCTCTCCAACTTCAAATTTCTCCACACCTTGACTCAAGCCAATCTCAAGCTCCAAATTCCACAAGCATCCCAAGCAAGAAGTTCCAAAAAAAAAAAGTCCCTCTCTTTTCCCATGAATGGGAATTTGAAGAGGAGAAAGAAAGCATCCTCACAAATGAGGGGGTGACATGTGTCACCCCTCTCCTTCTTCAAGGTCAAAGATGCCAAAACAAAAGAGAGAAAGGGTAAAATTTTCTTTTTGCCCTCTTCTCCCAAATTCCCCTAAATGTTAGCAAGACAAAATTAGTGAAACTTTTAATAAGCACTCAAATCCACACCCCTTACATGGATGTGACCAAACAAGAGGTAAAAAGGGAGGGAAAACTCCCTCTAGCCTTGAAAATAAGCCCCCCTACCCATTAGGTAGGGTCCAAGGGCTCATTTTTATGTTAGGGGAACTCCCAAGCTAAAAGGGGTCCCCAAAAATGCCCAAAATAACCTAATTTCGGGTTTTGCATTTTTGGCACAAGGGTAGAGGGTGTGGGGACCACCCAAGGGTCTCACATGTGACCCTAAACCCTTGTGATTAAGTGTCTCATTAAACAAAATAATTTTTTTAATGAAAGTGGGATTATTAATTCCCAAAACAAGTTTACAACTCTACTAGTAACCCTAAACAAAATTAATAATTCAAAGCACAATACATTACAAAAATTGGGGTCACTCATAGTGCCCAAAATAATCTCCTATACTAAGGCTTCACACAATGAACATGGTTAGGACTCAGCCCGTGGGCTTCTTGTGCAAGATTGTGTAGCTGGCCTAAGTCCCACGTTCTCCTGTAAACCTGTCACCTGCACACTCATTGCACACATTAACCACACATGTCTGATAAATATAAATCAATGACTCAGCAAGATATCAATGAGTTCTAAACTAGCCTAACATCCTACTGAAATCAAAATGTGACAACGTGCACAATTATACTCAATATTCCAAAAGTTAGACAAGATGATAGAGTGACATATAACCATAGGATCCCAACATGCAACAACTAAGTATCCATCAATAACATCATATCCATTAGTATCCACGACGTCATAAGAAATGCGACAACATAGAAATTAAGCTAAATTGGCGTTATACGCCTAAATGTCCACACATGTCTAATAAGATCAAATCTCTAAATATAATGTCCAAGATATAACCAATCACTGTCAAAACATGTCTATGAGCAAAAAAACAACAAGCTACTGAGCTATAAAAAGTGTGGGCACTACAGTAAAACCAAGAATGAAATAATCTTTAGGAACAATGACATATATGCAACAAGATCTTTAAGGAAATTTTTATTGCTATCAAAGATAACATTGAAAGGTTTAGGCCTCCAAAAAATAGACCATACCCCAAGGAAGAAGAACATATACTTGTTTCTTGGAAGATTGATATTGGCAATTCACATAGGAATGATCAAAATAGCATTGACAGATCATTAGTTCATTGGATTCAACCACCCAACTTATGGTACAAGTTGAATTTTTATGGAGCATCTAAAGGAAATCCAAGGGCATCAAGAGGAGGTGGGGTGATCAGGGATCATAAAGGCTATCTTGTTGTTGTATTTTCTAGAAAAATGGGCCACCAAACAAACCACTATTCTGAATCCTTAGCAACATTATGGGGGATTAGGCTTGTAAGAGATTGCAATATCTCTAATATTATAATTGAAGGGGACTCTTTGAACATAATAAATATTTTAAATCAAGCACAACCCCCTAGTTGGACCATTAGGGATTTCATTTATGAATCTATTAAGATTTGTAATTATTTTGCAAACTTCTAAATCATCAACTCCTATCGTGAAGGCAACAAAGTGACAGATAATCTTGCTAACTATAGAGTTAGTAATAACATGCAAACTTGGTTTAGTGATGAAATTATACCTAATAAGGTACATAATGACATCATCAAGGATAAATATGAAATCAAAAACCATCATTAAGAAGTCCTATATTGTTTTGAGAGTGATTAACTCCTTACGCAGGGCTAATAATATAACTTAACCTTTGCATGATTTCTGGGTATGCAAAGGCACTATCAAGAAGCAGTTTTGGGGGAGAAACATTACCATTGGGAACCAAAGAAACAACAAAGTGGAAAATGGGTGGAGCTCCATGCCAAACTAAACCCACCTATGACCCAACTTGGAAGGATGATGTGACCCTATGGACCTATTTGTAAATGGGTGGGGTTTCAAACCACGTTGAAAAAATACAGGGTCACGATCAAGAAATTTCTCTTCAATTCATGGCTAGGTAGAAGTAAAGAATGGTATAATATGGTAATATCAACATTAAAATCACTAAAGAGCTTATTACAGAGGTCACGAGGCTTAGCTTAGAAGGTGCTAAATTCTTCAGTAAGAGGGTAGACAAGAAAATCGAAGCCAATAAATTCCTAGCAGACAGAGAAAATCTCAAGTTTGTTACTACAGGACATAAAAGTGACCTCCATTCTAGATCCCTTTGATGAAATTGCAAGGATGATTTTCAGGTATGTCACTTTGGAAGGTAGATATGTGATGGTTCCTCTCAAACATTTGGTTTTCCTAAATCATTTTAGAAGGAATTTGCATGTTAGATTTCCACATTATATTTTAAACTCCCTGGAATACTTTTTTCTTGAGTTCCTAAATCACACTCATGTGACTCCCTTCACCAAGGCCTCATTTTGTTGCTTCACCACCATTTCCTTTCCCAACATCATTCAATCCCCACTACCCTTTCCCCCTTACCCTAACTCCACTTCCCCCACCACCGCTTCTGGTCGAAGGAAAATTAGAACCAAAAACCCACTTTACCCCCTTAATCATCCCTTCCCTCCCAAATAATCCTTCGTAGAAAAAAATAAATTGAGTCTCCTAAAAATTTGATTCACATTAGCAATCCAACTTGTGCTTCTGTTACAGATACGGAGGAATTCCTTCTCAATCAAATTTTCAAACTGGAAAAGGAATTTAGGGTTTTGAAAGAAAAGCTCAAGTAGGTCTGTAAGAGAGAAGGAAAAAGGAAGATGCAAAATGACCCTGAATAGGATAATGATTAGATTCTTGAAATATGCAATAATCTTAACTCACTAGATACAAAATAGGAAATGTAAAAGGAAGACATGACTACACCATTTAAGTTCTTAAGGATATCTACAACTTCATGGAGCAACATGTCAAAAGTGTATGTGTGCTCAATGACATTCCTACTACCATTTAGGATCTGGGACCAGTACAGGACTTGATATTCTCACGGATGGACAAGAAGGATCCCTCCCATGTTACTTCCCTAACACTCTTCGCCTCTATGTAGAAGGTAATGAAAATATTGAGAAAGCAGATAAGTAAAGAGGACTGTCATTACTTCTAATTTTCTATTTTATTCTTTGTCAGATGTTGTTTTTATACTACTTTGTTGTAGTTTTGTCACTATTTTAATCTTTTTGTATAGTTTCTCAGATAACTATAGTTGGATGTTCATGTATAATCTGGATGCTAATCCAAACTTGATGTATTTACTACATTATCTAGCTATGGAGCCTTTTTATAATAGGGTATAGTCCCTTAAAAACTATGGAGTATTTTTTTATCTATTTGGATTTTGAGAACTTTTTTTGTAATAGGGTATAGTATTTTCAAAAATATTTACCCCTAATAAAAAACTTTGATTGCTCTCAAATGATAAAAAGTAAAGTATTATAGAGATTTGTGATTACAAAGGATAATACTTGCATTTATTAACATATGGTGAGAACAAAAATTAATCCATATGTGAAGTAATTTTTAATATATTCTACTCCAATTACAGATACAATGTCTTCCATTGGTCGCAATCCATTCTAGGCAATTGCATTCATTGAAGGAATTGAGATCTAGAAGAAAAGAGATGATGAATGGTTTTTTGAATTTCATGGCCCTAACAACTACTACAATTACATGTGGTTATTTTTTTTTTATAGATGACGGACATGAGGAAATTGGAATGATTATATCCTCTATAGTCATTGATTCAAGTACACCATGTGTTTAGGTTATATGCATTGAATATGAAAATAATAAGTGTCTTATTATGGATATGGATTTGGATGTTTCTTTATTCAGGAAACATGAAATGCAAGCCTTAGAAGAAAAAATAAAATTTCCCTGTTTAACACATGAATGGGAGTTAGGAATGTTAATAGATATAGATAAAACTTGTTTTTCAAATGCAGAATAAATTCACAAGGGTATGCTTACAATACTTATAAAATTATATATAGGTGATAAAACCTCTTCTATTTATTAGTTTTTGAATAGAAAAGGTTTGCTTTCATTGCCTAAACATGCCATGTTGTTTACTATGTTGAGGAGAAAATATTTGGCCAAATCTAATCTCAATCTGTCCAAATCAAAGTTCCATGGGTTGAAAAAGAATACTTAATCAACTACATTGTTGAAGAAAGAAACAACTATATCCATGAAAAACATAACCTTCAACTAAGAAGAAGTTTGATTAATTTTTGTTCAATGGTGAATTATTTTCAATTGATGTTTCAAAGTTCCATATAGCACCTCCAGAGTATCAATATCATCCTGTTGATGACGAGAATGTTGACCTTCTTGTGCAATCCATGTTAATAAATGTTATTCCTACAGAGGGACATAATTCTTCTTACCTTTTTAGAGTCTATGAATAAGGTTGTGGTGCTGCAAGATACAAAATACTTGGAAAGGGATGATGTTAAATTCTATATAATTGAAAACCAACATAAAATATGTGCACAAAAAAATATTTTTGGCTCAAATACTTACAAGTATTTACATCGACATTATGGTTTTTAAGGGCTCGCATTCTTTCTAAAACCGCAACTAACGAAGCCATTAGTAATATTTGCAAACAACATAATGAAGTGAAAAAGCTTGGGATATAAACCAATTTTATTGGATTTTTTTATAAATATACCTCAGTTTGGAAAAAAACAAAATAGAGGAATGAAAGGTAATGTATTTTAATTTTATTGCATTTTCTTCCTTATATAAAAATATAAAACAAATATATAATTATCCTTTGAATGCGTAACTTTGAGATTCAATTCATTTTGATTTTTAAAATGGATACAACCATCAATCTATATGAAAAATGGACTAATCTATTATTGTTGGATGATATACGGACTAAATAGACTACAACATTTAATGTTGTTTAGATCTCGTGGCCTTTCTTGTTCACCTATTAAATATAATCGGGATAACTTTTTCAGCCCAACTCAATGGAAATATTCACAATCAATTCATTCGGGCTATAAGAGAAATGAACGACAAAGAACTATCAATACTAGTAGATAAAGTACAATCAGGGGATATCTAGTTAATTGTCCCTAATCAGTAAGGCATAATAGTAGAGACATTTGATTCTTACTTCTGGAGAATAAAATGAGAGCAAAAGTTCTATAATATTTTAAAGAAAAACATCCAAATATTGATTTATTGAAATCTTGTAGTGAATCCAATGTAATTGAAAAATTTAAATTGCATGAATCACACTACCTCCAGTTTTATGTACTATTGGATGAAGAGAGGAAAGGAAAGAGAAAATATGATTCCCACATAGGGGGAAAAATCTAAATGAAAAAGGACCAGTAGAGAAGAAGATCATCCCATCAAGGATCGGACAATATTAGAAAACTATGTAGTGTCAATGGAATATAATATGCCGAGAAAGGATCAAGGACACAAAATAATTTACTTTTTAATGTGCATACTGTTCTATCTTTCTTCAACTCTATCATTTATTCCTACCACAAATCCTTTCAATGTAGAATGTGTTATCGCTGATTTTTGTATTTTTTCTAGCAATATTTCTTCTAAAGAAATAATGGAGCTACTAATAGTTATTGGAACCAAGTGTTCTAGAAAGTATTATTATTGTTCTCATACCAATTGAATATTCAAAAATGTTGAGAAAAACAATAAAAATACATGGAAAAGGTTAAAGATAGTGAAGAATCAATTTTGGATGGATGCTACAGACTCTATGATAACAATGGGATTTTTTAAAATTTTGTGTCTTACGTACACACTAACTAGAGTTCACAACTATAACAAAGTCAATAATGAAAGAGAATAGGTTACTAGGGATTGGATGGGAAAATTTCCACAACAATTGACTACAAAAAAATTTGCCATAAAGGAACCAAACATCCTTTTCCTTTTGAGTGATCATATGAGTTCTGGTCCGAGATGTTCACTCGATGTTGTTCCCATGATTTTATAGTATTAGTGTTATATGGTGACAGTTTCACTACGTTCATTAGTTGAATCTAATCAATCTGTTGTTTTTATTGTTGAGACACATAGTCAAGAAATGTTTTTGAAACATTACTATTCTCATATGAAGAAAGGTTTGTACTGGAATACAACTTGAACATGTTATTATGTAAAAATTATTTCAACTAAAGAAAGTTACTTACACATTTCTTATTCACGTAGAAACCATAGAACAATAGGAATCGATGTAAAAACCTCTTAATTTGATGCTACACAACCAACTAATCATGGTGATAAACCTTTAATCGCTTTATAAATATGTTTAATGATTGTTTTCAATTGTCATTGTTCTCCCTTTTTTGACAATACTCTATGCTCACCACTATGACCATAGATGGGGAGAAATCATCCACATCATCCATGAATATGCAAGCAAATCCTAGTATGTTATTCATGTGCATTTATAAATAAGAATCGCTTCTAATCCCAAAAAAATTATTAAAGAATTAATTGTTTATGCAGACTACGAACATGTAGAGAAAGTAACAATGGAGTATGTGGTGGTAGCCAACACAAATATGTAGATAGAACTAGGTATGTTAGCCATGTGTATTTTTAAATATAACCATTTATAAGGCTCACATAGTTATAGAAAAATATTTCAGCTAATTCTAGAAGTGGAATCATTTTCAAATAAGGAATTATCAAATAACCTATTTCAAAATTTCATGGTGGCATCCAAAACTACATAGTTTGTAGTTTCCAAGTTGTTAGTTGTCTGCATAAAACATTAGTATCAACATAATGATACATACATTAGAATATATGTTTATTCTACTCAATGATGGCATAGCCTAGTAGTCGTTAATCCACATCAATATCTCAAAAGTGTTTTCCGCAAATGGGTGGTTCAAAAAATATAAATGAACCCTAGAAGGCACTACAATGCATTCAAAAACATAGAACATTTTGATTTGTACTTGCCATATTATAAAGAGACCAAGATGCTTTTCAATTATACTTTCCTTTGTGATAGCATGAAATTTATTTTAAATTGATTACTATTGTTTATAACACATATTACATAAAAAAAAAAAAGAGCTAGTAAGTTCTGTGAAAGCCAAGCCGAAAGATCGGTTGGTAAGTGGTAGCTACCTAAAGTGCTAATATTGAATTTACCATTTTACTACGTAGTTTAGTAAGTTTTATTCAAATACACTTTGATTTTCCATAGCAATAAATATATTAATACTATTAATATTGTGTGAAATAGATCTTTCATCAAAGGATCCCGATTGGGTAAATAAGATGCAATCCTACATACAAGGCCCACCACGAGTGAGTGGTAGCCACAAGCTAAAATGTAGATTTTTTTCATTGGTTAGAATTGGTATGAGCTCGATTGAAAAAATATATTTAATTCCCCTCGCAGTTATCCACAAGAATTACTTTCTTATTTTAGATTTTGAGGGATTGCTATATGATAAAACCAATCATCCTCTAGGAAATCACATTCAAGTTACACGGGGAGAGAATCAACATGTGAGGTGGCCTGAAAGAGTTATAAAAAAATTGAAATAGGATTTTGGTCGAGAAAAACTCACTTTAGCTGATGTTGAAAAGATGATAAAGGCCTAAACAATAAAAATTATTATTGGTGACTTGAATCCATTAATCACCTAGGGAAAATAACATTACAAAATGTTCAATGGAATTACAATAAAATATCTAGAAAATGTTTGGAGTAGAAACTATGTCCCCTATAATTCTGAAGACACAATGTGTATTACATTAGGTGCAAAGGGAAACCCTCTAAAAAAATTTATGGTTGGGATGAAAGTAGAAGAGAAAATTGCTCAAAAGATATGTGGTTGATGAATGATTTATAAAAAGACTTATCACTAATAGTGACAAAGGGATTGAATGTGGTACAGGGCATCAAATATTTGAATCAAGTAATTGCTAAATAAAAAGCTAGCATTTCAAAATGTTCTGTGATAATACAACTTAACATTGTAAATAAAATACATTCATATGTTTTAGTGATGGATCTGCATAACTATTTAAATTACGATTGTATGATTATAAGTTGGGAGAATTTAAATCTTCCTTGATTATAAGTTCAATGTGTGAGTGTATAATTTACAAATGTGAATTAACAGAAAATATTTAATGTAACGAATCTTTGGGCAATTTTTATTAATGAAATATGTATTCCTAAATTAATTGCGGGCATGCTTAAATACTAATTTTTGTTTCAATATTAGAAAATTTATACCAATTTCCAATGCAATGAAATAATTAAAATATGGTATGTAAAGAATCATCGTGTTGAAACATTACATTCTATTCACATAAATTCTTCACAAGAAAATATTCCTAGTATAACAAGAAGAAATGATGAACGCCCTTAGATTTTACCTTTGTCACCACCTACACTATTTTATTTTTGATATAACAATATCGAAAGGGACTTGTTTTTTATTTTTTAATTGATTCACCTCCCTCAACCATTTGATTTTTTGTTTTTTTCATTTGCAGATACAAACACATACAACATGAAATTGATCGTGTTTAATATAAATAGTTTTTAGCACACACCCTCCACAAGGCATCTTCGACATTTAAATAATTAAAAAAATTGGAAGCATCAAGCTCGGAAAAATTTATTTTCTAAGACCTAATATGAAATATTTCTTTCAATAAATGAAAAAACATTTCAACATAGAAATGTGGACATCGGTGAGAAATTAAAATGTTGATGACATGATGCCTTCATTCTTTCAAAACATCATCTTGGAGGTTGCAATCTTCAAGTTTATATTTACACACAAAGATTTCATCATGCCCAAACACTCCAATTATGAAGGTTCTAGGAATCCCAAATTATATCTCAAGAATCTCAACTCCATTTGGTCGTATTTTAGTGCATCGTACAATATAAAAATAAAGTGCTTGTAGATGACTCTTCGAGAAAAAAACATTTAAATGATGTTTCAAACTACATAATTTCTAAAACATTCAACATAGATTCTAAGTCGGAAGACACATACTTGTTAGATGTGTTTTGGCCTTTTTGCAACCATTGAAGGACGTCGAAGATGTTCAAGTATTATATTAGATCACTAAAACAATTCTAGGGAGCTTTTTTATTGGAGATTTAGTATGATATCTATTGTTGATTTGGAAGCCCAAGTTCAGGAATAATGTTACATTATAGATTCAAATTATTCATCAAATGTTTTATTATAATTCTACCTAACTTTACTAAAGGAATTTCAATTTATTTCATAGATATATTTAAATACTAAAATATACATGGGATAGTTTCACAATTAATTTTAAATAAGTTCAAATCAATATTTGAATATGAAAAAATTTATGCCATGTTTCTTATAGTTCATTTTATATCTACATTTAAATATGAAAATATATCCTGGTATGGTTTTACAATTAATTACATTCTCATCCACTAGAGTGTCTCCCTCTTCTAATTTCTTCATAACATGTTCAAAAATTATCCGGTTTCACTAAGGTTCAATCACACAATTATAAATGAAGTAAATATGAGCTATAAATTTAAATTTGAAAATATATCCGGAATGGTTTTATTAATTGCATTCTCCTAAGCCGCGAACCTTGAGCCCTAGCTCCCGACTGCCGCCTGTTGTTTCTCTGGTGTTAGCTCAGATGCCGGACCCTTTTGGTCCAAATAAGGGGTCCCTCATGTTAGGTGCCCTTTCTTTGAAGCCACCTGACTCTTGGAATAAGATCATGGAGGGTTCCACCTCCGCTCATAATACGGAAGATATTTCTCCTACACTGATAGATGGGTCCTTCTCACTGTGCATTCCCTCTCACATCACTGATGTTACTGCTGCTTCACGTGACCTTTCTCTAGTGGGAAAACTGATGGGCCCTAGACCCCCTTTGGAGGATATTAAAAAATGGGCACTGGTTGAAATGGCACCCATGTGGGGCACTTGAAATAGCATAGCAATGCCCAACAGATTCATTTTATTCTCCTTCAGCATGAAAGAGGATTTACAAGAGCTCTTCTTGGTGGCCCTTGGTTT
Source organism: Taxus wallichiana var. yunnanensis (assembly GCA_018340775.1). NCBI lineage: Eukaryota > Viridiplantae > Streptophyta > Pinopsida > Cupressales > Taxaceae > Taxus > Taxus wallichiana. Next base: position 134,118,085 of record CM031234.1, read on the forward strand.
TTTGGTAGACATGGTTTCTACCTCAGGAAATGGTCTCCGGGCTTCAACCCACACTTGAATCCATGACCCAAGCTCCAATATGGGTTCACCTCCCGGGGCTCCCCTAGAGTTCTGGCATCCAATGGTTATTGAAGGTATTGCTCTCACTATAGGTTCTTTAATAGCTATTGATCAAGCTACTAAGGATAAAACTAGATTCATCCATGCCCATTTTGTGTTAATGCCGATGTCAGCTGTCCTCTCCCAAAAGAGATAGAGCTACTATTTGACCTAGGGAACTGGAAGCAGAATATTGACTATGAATATATTCCTCAAGCCTACTCCTTCTATAAAAGCATTGGCCACCGAGCCTCTGGTTTCCCTTCCAAACCTCAGCCTAAACCCAAAGCCCAAATTCCCTCCCCAAAATCTAAGAAAATCTATATTCCAAAATCATCTTCTGCAGAGATCCCAATCATTCCCACCTCTAATTCCTTTGCTCTCCTTGAAGAGGGGGAAATAAACACTACCACAGAAATGGCTTCCACTACTGATCCCCCTCTCCCCCTCAAGTCCCCCACCCTCTCGGTGAACCCCTCAACTCTTCCCCCCCTCCTCTGAGGAGGTTACCCCCTCCTTGGTTGTATCCTCCTCCCCACCTCCTCTTTTGTCCTCTCCTCTCTCCCTTCTCATTCCTCCCCTTCCCCCTTGGCTCCTTTTCCTCGGATCCCCCCTCCTTGAGCCTCCCCCTGGCCCCCTTTTCCCCCTCCCTTGGACTCCACCATCTCCCCTATGGCCCTTTCTTCTGATGATAGTTTTAATCCCGTTATACAAGAAGCAACAATAAGAAGCCTGATATTGGCACTAAAAAAGTTAGGGGATGGATTCCGAGCAATATCAAACTCCAGCAAGAAGTTGCTCTTAATGTCACTCAAGGAACATAGAGCACAATCCCCATGGTGGTGGGGAGCAAATCAAAATCTAAGAAATGAAGATCATCTCTTGGAATATAAGAGGTCTCAACTCTCTTCAAAAGCAAAGAGTCATCAAAGATATAAAGTTCTAGAATTCTCCTGATATCATAATGTTGTAGGAAACTAAACTTAAAAAGACGATCGTCTCCTGAAAATTTGGCCTACTTGCATCTTTTGAATCTCAACCTTCGGCAGGGAATTATAGAGGATTATGCACCTTATGGGATCCTAGAAGCTTCAAAGGTGATTATCTGCTCAAACACCCCAACTTCCTATGCATGCTCTTCCAAGAAGTTGGTTCAGACTCCACATGGATTTCCATCAATGTCTACGCTCCCAATTTGGAGTCCCAACATGGAAAATTATGGAAAGACATCTCAAATTTTATCAGCACTTGTGGAAATATTCCCATATTAATAATGGGAGATCTCAATTGCCCCCTTTTTCCTTCGGAAAAATAGGGAGGTGCTCTGCCACACTGTCAGCATGGAAGCTCTGGCTGACTTCATTAGGGAGAATTCCCTTCTTGACATGGACCTTCATGGCTCCTCTTTTACGTGGTCTAACTATAGATTGGGTAGGAACCATATTCAAAGTAGACTGGATAGATCATTGGGCTCTCTAGACTGGATCTCTCTCTTTCCTGATTTTTACCTCAATTCCCTCCCTCGGGCTGCCTCTGACCACAACCCTCTCCTTGCTCAGTGTGAATCACAATCTGAATATCAAGAACCCTCCCTTCAGGTTCAAGCTTTCCTGGCTTGAGAATAACCACCTGAATCCTCTAGTCGCCAAATGGTGGGATATCAATGTCGAGGGCACTGACATGTTTAGGTTTTCAGCAAGCTCAAAGAAATTAAAAATAGCTCAAAATATGGAAGACCATGGTTTTTGGCAGCATCAAGCTCCACAAGTAGAAGTTGTCACAAGATATTTCTAGAGTCTCTGCTCAAATGGAAATCGATGGGAGATTGGATCACCTTCACCAAAAAGAAACCTCCCTCCTCAGTGAATACCACAATACACTTCAAGAGGAGAGACCTATTGGAGGTAGCATTCTAGAGCCCTTTGGCTTGAGCAGGGGGATCGCAACACCAAATTCTTTCACATCACTACCTCAAAGCACAAAAGCAGAGACAAGATTAGAGAGTTGGTGTCATCCTCAGGTATCTTGTTAACCTCTGATTCTGACATTTCTAATGAGCTTGTCTCCTTCTATTCTAACCTCCTTCAGGTCGACCAACCTCCTTCGGAGAAATCAATGTCCTCTATGCTCCAACATATTCCCCAGCTTGTGTCTGCTGAGATGAACAATAGTCTGATCAAACCTTTTTCTATGGAGGAAATCCATAAAGTGGTCTTCGCCATGAAAGGGACAAAGCTCCGGGCCTGGATGGTTTTCCAACTACTTTCTTCCAAGTCTTCTGGGAGACCATCAAGTAGGATCTCTTCAAAGTGGTTAATGAGTTCCAGAATAGTAACAACCTTCTAAAAGAATCAAACACCACTTTCTTAGCCCTTACCCCAAAAGAGTAGGGCTCAAAAGATGTCTCCAACTTCAGGCCAATCAGTTTATGCAACACCACTTACAAGATCATCACTAAGATGTTGGCTTCTAGGCTTAAACCCCTAATGAATGTTCTCATCTCTCAGAACCAGAACAACTTTATTAATGGGTGGCTCATCCAAGGAGGTATCATTACGGTCCATGAAGCTATCCACTCGGCCTATCACTCAAAATCCCTGGAATGATCCTTAAGCTTGATATGTAAAAATCTTTTGATAGAGTCAGTTGCCTTTCTTGATCAGGGTTCTAGAAAAATATGGTTTGATAAAAGATGGTGCAGTTAGGTCTTCTCTTGTATTGTGACTCCTTGCTTCTCTATTCTTATAAATGGAATTCGGCGGGATTCTTCAAAATCAGCAGAGGTATCAGGCAAGGTGACCCCTGTCCCCCTTCCTTTTCATTCTTATGGCTGACTCCCTCAGCAGAGCCCTTGAGGCCACTAAAAGTCAGTCTGTCATATCGGGTCTGAAAATCACCTCCATCTTGCCTTCGGCCACACATAGCCAATTTGTGGATGACACTTTGTTGTTAAGCGTTGCCTCTATGATTGAAGCCCATGCTCTCATGGATATCCTAACTCTCTATCAAGCTGCTTCTCAGAAAATCATTAATTTCAACAAGAGTAGCATCTCTTTCATAAATACTGCTCCTAGGACCCAGAGGAAGATTGCTGATATTTTTGGCTACAAAATTGTGGACCTCCTACCTCCTATCTGGGCATTCCCCTCTTCCAAGGGAAGCAAAAAAAAAATCTTTGGAATCCTATCATCGAAAGATATCAAAAAAAGCTCACTTCCTGGAAAGGGGCCTTGCTCAGCCAGGCTAGCAAACTCCAACTGGTTAAAGCCACCCTCAGAGTCTTCCTACATACTTCATGTCTCTTCTCAAATTTCCCAACTCGGTGAAGGAGGTGGTGGAAAGAATCCAAAATCACTTCATGTGGTCTTGGGCGAAAGAGAAAAAGAGGATCCATCTAGTCTCTTGGAAGGAAGTGTGTAAGCTGACCTCTCTTGGAGGGCTCAAGTTAAGAAGGATGGCTGATATGAATGCATCCCTCCTAGCTAAAATTGGATGGGAAGTTGCTAAAGGGAACTCTTATTGGGCTCATCTCCTCAGAGCTAAGTACCTCACTCATAATGAGGATTTTCTTACCTCAAATCCGATGCGAGGTTTGGCCATTTGGAATTCTGTTATTATTTCCCTCCCCATTATCCGGGCTGGCACTAAATGGAGGTTTGGAAATGGTAGGCTTATTGACTTCTGGCAGGATCACTAGATTGGGGAAGAGCCACTGGATCGCAACCCCTCATGGGATCCTATTAAAATAATCCTCATTAATAGGCATGGAAGGTTAGTTTTTGGCTACTTGGAAGGTGGTGAACTCCATCCCATCCTAGACTATCTCGGATTAGGCTGGAATAAGAGATCAGCAGAGGCTGCTCCTAATTTCACTTAGAAGCGAGCTCTCCTCCATCTATATCCCCTTTTCCCTACCTAAGGATGAGCTTATCTGGCCCCTCTCCCCTTCTGGATCTTTCTCGGTTAAATCTTCTTACCTCTCCATGCATTTTACCGGCTCTGGTCCTCCCCTCACCAAAATCTGGCCGAAGAAACAATCCCAAAATTGGATTTTTCTCCTGGCTCTCTTCTAAGAATGCTTTCCTCTCAGGAGAAAATTTGAAAAGAAGGGGTTTCTCTCTTCCCACTAGATGTGTGCTCTGTGCTAAGGTAGTGGAATCCTCTTCCCATCTTTTGATCCACTGTCCCTTTTCACAAGATATTTGGCATTGGTTTTTATCATGGATGGGAGTGCTCTGGACATTTCCAGAGTCCATACATGACACCCTCTCTCAATGGTGCTCCCCTTCTCCCATCGGCCTTGGTTCTGGCTTGGAAACTTCTCCTCCCACATGGCATTTGGGGCATCTGGAAGGAAAGGAACAAAATGATCTTTAAAGACCATGGTCTTGAACCTGATCGTGTGGCCATCTAGATCACTCTGACTTTCAGGATAATCTCAACTCTCATTTCTGGACCAAATATCAACAAAAAATTCAAATTTTTAACTCTCAGGAGTGGTAAGCGGCTATTGGAAAATCTCCCTATATGGAAATCCCCTTATTCTAATTGTGGTTTAGTATGATGGCTTCCCCCCCTGGCTAGAGAAAACTTAATACGGATGGAGCCTCGAAAGGAAATCCTGGTAAATCAGGTGGAGGAGCCATCCTTCGTAGCTCCTCTAGTTCCATTATAGTTGCCTCTACCCACAATCTTAGCTTTGGCACCAACCATCATGTGGAAGCCATGGCCATTCTCAAAGGCCTTGAGTTGGCTATCAAATTTGGTAACGATCCTCTCCAAGTTGAAAGTGACTCCCTCAATATCATCAATCTCCTGCAGTCAACGGACACTAGTCAATGGTCAATCCAAAATATTATTGCTGATATCATAATCTTGCAAAGGAGTTTCTAGAAAATTTAGTTTCAGCACATCCTTCGAGAAGGAAACAAAGTGGTGGACCACTTGGCTAACATCGGAGTTCTCCTTGAAAATTCAACAAAGCTGGAAGGACAACTTCCTGGCCGATCTCCTCCAAATTATCAAGAATGACCTCTCTTCCTAACGTTGGCTGGTGGAAGGGTGAGCTGACTTGGGTGTCAGCAATGCCTTTATGGACTCCCCAAAAGGTGGCGGTAATAATTCTTCATTTATTATGAAAAGACCTTTGGCACTGAAACATTTGAAGGGAGAGATGTGTCATGATGTGGTGGATTTCCTCATGCATGGTGCAATTCCTCCCCTTAATCATATTATGTACTGGCGGGAGGGTAATGATGTTGAAGCAGATGGCTCCCATGCTCTGGGTGGGATTTTTAAGGCCTTCTAGTGTCCCCTCCTTCACACTCATTCCAAACTTCTCAACAGTATGGGTGGCCAACTGAAATGAATAGAGCCTGCCTCCTGCAACACGGTTAAGGATGACGAGGAGGTCTGGAACATCTTATTGGAAAATGGTATCACCACTTTTCTTGAGAGAATGGTGGGCTACTCAACCCTGGTCTCATACACTTCAATGGCTTCCTGGTCGAGGGGGCATGTCCATATTGGTAATACGTATTTTACTATCTCCACAAATGTAATTGCTTGATGCTACGGGACTCCCGACCGTCGGTGATATTTATTTCAAGTGCTCGCTACATGCAGAAATGTAGGATTTCATCACTCTAGGTGAAAATCCTATCAAATATCTCTTAGGGTACACTCGTGATTCTCTACCTCCCCCATGGGACAGAGTTGCTGAAGTCATCATGTGCAATATTTCACCATTGATGGCCACTATCGTCTAGTCTACGGCCCCCACTTTTTTATCCTCTCACATCTGCGTTGGGGAAAAAATATCAACCTGGCTACCTTCCTCTATCAATCTTTGGAGCATTCTATTCAATTGGTTCGTGATGGGGAAGGAGTAATCCTTCATCAGGGCTTACTGTACTTTTTATTTTTTCATTGCTACCTCGCATGCTGATTTAGTCCGCTTTCCCCCAAGACGGGTCACCGTCATCGTTCTCCCTCACCTTCCCCCGTCCCTCCTCCTCTCGCCTCCCTCCTCTTCTTCTATATGTCGTCATCTCCTACACATTTCCTCTTATTCTAACTCGGATGTCACCATCCTGGGCCCATCTCACGATGGTTCCAACCCCTCTGCTCCCCCTTCTATCCCCCCACTTCCTCTTGTTCATTTGTGCATGTTTTTGGAGGGCGCTGACACTAGTAATAAGGTGATCTCCCCTGTCTCCAACCCTAATACTTCTCTTGCCGATGACATCCTGGGCCTTGCCAAGCTTTACCCTGACTCCCCTTCCTTGGAGCAGATTGAGACGAACCAGCCTGTTGAAGACCCCAACACTCAGAAAGTTGGGGACATTTCGGTTTTAGCTGATAGCAAGCCTCATGCTGACACCCTAAAGTCACCTTCGAATATGGATGCTAATCCTGTTGAGCCTATGGTTGCTGACTCCCAGAGGGATGAACACAAAGTTGAATTGGTGTCCTCTATTTTAAACAAGCTCCAACGTGCCTTCAATACCCTGAAGGCCTGGGAGGTTTTCACTAAAACTACCAAGAATGCCATTCTTAGAGAGCTTCGGAGCTCATCACCCTTGCAGATTAGCTTGCTGAGGATTCAAGATCTCCTAGGGCTAGAAATTTTGTCACTAAGCTAAAAAATCTCATATGAAGCTCTTCTCTTTTCTTCTGCTTATCTTTTTCATTTTCCATTTTTGGAATCTTCTAGGGTACTTTTCTTCTATGTTTTATTTTGCTAAATTTTTCCTAATGGGCCTTTTTGTATAAGGTTGTGGGACCTTCTAAAACCCTCCTTTTACCCAATATTCCAAAAAAATTGCATTCTAAGTTTCTTCATATTATTAGGGGTTAAATTTAACGGCCATTTAGATGTTTTTAACAATTTTAGTCGTAAAATAAATATCGATCCAAGGATAAATAACTAGACTAACACCACATAGTCTAATAGAAAAACTAAAAATTTACAATATTAACATAAAGATCCAAGATTATTGGAATTATTAATAAAACTAACATGATATCAATTAATATAAGTGCAAAACATGCCCACTTAGTTTGAATTGCTAATTAAAATGGACCTATGAAGACCACTAGCAAATCAAATTTGGTTGATGTTACTTAAAAATGGTGAAAGGACCTCTATAAAAATGGCTACAAGGCCATATTAGATATTCCTCTACTAACCAAGCATGAAGATTAGATGTATAGATTGAGCAAGATAATCCATCAATTCAAGTAAGGATCTTGATCATATGTCTTATATGACTAATATTATTCAAATTATGGTGTAAAGTATGAAGGTAGGTGCTTGGTCCTTTTTATATATTTCTATTGTTAGAGAAGTTTGCATCTTGGTGCATGTGTGACTAGAGGTTAAAATTAGATTAAGTCTTGTTAATCTTGATTAGTGAAATTAACAAGTGATTAGTGTTAGTGTAAATTAGCAGCACCCCACGGATGTTCTATTAGATTTCTAGTTTGACATTTGAGCATCTAGTGTGATTACACAACATTGAATCTTTTCCCCAAGTGTGGGACTTGTAAAATGGAAAAGATTCTCCAGTTAAAGGTTGGTTCCTTCACTCCTCCGATCGAGATGTATTACTTGCAAGTTTCGAGAGGTTTAAAATCAAAATCCTACTCTAAATCCCAAGGGGACAAAGATAGAGAATACAAAAAGAAGTAAAACTACTGCTTAATAAGGTGATACACCGAGAGTGGTGAACATTTTACTCCTATAAATTGACACATATTACAAAAATGCAACAAACATCATGCACAAACTGATAAAATGCAATGAAAGATAATGAATGAAATAAACAACACAAGAAGAGAACTGAAACTCATTCACAAAGCTTGCATTGTAATTTTCAAAATCAAACTATATGCATTACAACAGAGAGGTAGAAAATATGTTGCAGTCTTAAAAGAGGTCGATATCCCAAAATCACTTCCTAGGGTGAAAGAGAGAGCCTGCAAAACATAAAAATGTCCAACCCTTACAAAATGAGCCAAATCTGGCTTTTAACAATGCCAATTCGAGCTCAGGAGAGAGAAACACGGGAAAACATGAGAGATATTTCAACCACCAACCAAATTGCATTAAAACAACATGGGCACCCTCAAAGGTCCATTCCCGACATTTTTAACCATGCTGGGAGAGAATGCGAGCCATACTTCATTAAAAATGGTGGTTGAAATGTCATTTTTGTAACTTTTTCATGCCAGGGACGTTTCTCCATTTTCTCCCACAAATATTCATCAAAATGCAAAAATGAGCTTGGAATCGTGTAGATAATTTCACCAAATTTCCAATGATATAAAGAACGTGAAAAACCGAGCTCTGGATCGAAAGTTATGCCCCTCTAAAGATTTTAGGGAAAACAGGGCCGAAAATGGTTGGCGGGACAAAATTTTAAAATTTTCCCATCTTTTTGCATTTGGGAAAATTTCCCCAAAAATATCTATACCCCACTAGTTCAGTGCCACATGGCACGACTTGATTGGTTGTGGGCCCTTCCTACTTCATTTTCCATCATTTCGGCCTTTGGAAAATTTTCCAAAAATTTTCCGCCGGCTGGATGACCCGAGGACACATGTCATGTTGTGGTTCGTCGTGGCCTTCCATCTCAATTTTTCTTCCACTTCCAACCATCTTCCGTGAACTGGACACATGGCACCATCCTTTTGGATGCAGGATTTAAATTCTATTTTTCTCCGAGGGCTTGCCTTATGTTTTTGCTGCCGCGTGGAAACGTGGCATGATCCCATTCACTCAGGCCCTGAGGGTGGGCTTTCCTTTTAAATATTTCCTTTGATTTTGCTTTGGGAAAATTTCCCAATTTTTTCCTGGGCTCCGTTGGCCGAAGGACACGTGGTAGGTTTCTATTGGTTGCAGGCCTTGGGGGTAAAATGTCTCCTTTGTGCTAACCTTTTGGGAAAATTCCCAACTTCTCCCACCTATCGAAGCTCCATGGACCCTCGGACATGTGGCTCAATTCTATTGGATCGGGCTCTGGGGGGATGGGATTTCCCTTTAAATTTTTCCTCTTCCAAATGGAAAATTTTTTCTCCACGTCTCGACCTCCACCGAGCCGAGGACACGTAGTGCAATGCCACTGGATGCGGGCCTGGGTCTTGAAAAATTTGCCTGTGCCAACCCTTGGGAATTTTTTTTCAAATATTACCCACCTAGACACGTGGTGCCAACCTATTGGACGCGGGCCCTTGGGCCAAAAATTTCCTTTTGAACCCCACCAAACACTTGGTTAAAAATTCAAGTTTACCTCGCCTCCGCCCTTCCGAGGACACGTGGCCTTCTCCCATTGGCTTGGGCTTTTCATGTGAAAAATTTCCCATTGCGTCAACACTTAGTAAAATTTTCAAAATTCTCCTCCGCCCTTCACCACTCCCATACTGACGTGATAGCTTCCGATTGGCGGTGGGCTGTCTCGGAAAAATTTCCCACAAAAACACCACTGAGCCATAACTTCAAAAATACATGGAGTTAGGAGGAAAACTTTACCTTTCGGAAAGCTGAGAAAGAGCTCTATTTAATGGTGCCATTTCCAAAAGGTTTTGAGTGCCTTAAAAGTGAAAAATTCTGACTGAGGAAAAAGGGAGGAAGAAAATGAAGGGAGTTAGCCAAAACAAGCAAGGGGCTTATTTTGGATAACAATTTGGTGACTCGAGAGGGTCATCTACCCGCCGATTGAAGTTACCAGTTGCTTAAAGAAACCCATTGGGCATGGAGTCATCAAATTCTCTGCTTGGCCCCCAACTGATTAAAACAATGCAAGGAGGAAGATGGAGGGTATAACACCATATTATTTGGAGCAAGGCCTACAAAAATGCATTTCTAGGAACAACAAGCTTGTGCCAAAGAGCTTAGGGAAAGAAAAACTAAACTACAACAAATCAATGTGCATAAGCACTTGGAAGAATGAAAACCTAAGCTATTATGTACAAGGTGGAGAATTTCCTTTAGTAGCAATGTTTTGAGATGGATTCCATTAACTAGAATCTGTAATTCTTCACCATCCAATGTAGACAATTGGAAGGCATTGATGTCCTTACACTTTGTGACCATGTAGGGGCCACTCCAAATGGCATCAAATTTTGAATGCCTTCCTAGCTTTTCTCTGTCTACATCCTATTTTAAAACTAGATCTCAAACTTGGAAATATCTATCCTTGGCCTTTCTATCAAACATCTTCTTGATCAAAGCTTGATCCTTATCCATTGCTTGGGATGCCCGATTTCGATTTCTTGGAGCTCCATCAATTCGCATACCTAACCTCCATGGACCCAAACTCCAACAACTCCAACTATTTCATGAGTTCCAATGTTGGTAACTCAAGTGATATGGGCAAAATTTCCTCTCTTCCATAAACAAGCTTGAATGGATAATTACCTATAGATCTCTTGGGGGTTATCCTATCAACCCACAAGGCTGATTTCAATTTAGTATGTCAAGACCTCTGATTTTCATCAAGAGTCCTCTTGATGATCCTTAACAAGTTCTTGTTTGTAGACTCAGCTTGGCCATTACCCTAAGGATAATAATTTGATGAAGTGCTTAGGTAGATCCCATTCTTGACAGCCCATTTAGTTACCTTGAATCTAATGAATGCCAATGCATTATCTGATACTATTGTAGTAGGTCTGCCAAATCTGGTTGTTATTTCTTTGTAGAAGTCTAGGATGCTAGATTAATTTGCTTCCTTGAGTACCACTACCTCAGTCCACTTGTTGAAGTAATTTGTTGCTGTTAGAATCCATTTGTGTCCTTAGCTTAAATTTGGGTTAATGACTCCAATGAAGTCCAAACCCCATTGCATGAATGGCAATCAACTAAAATTGGATGCAATAGAAGGGCGGCTAGTCTCTCCTTACCTGTGAAGAATGCATAATTCTTTCACCTCTTGACCCATGCATAACAATCACTAAAAATCTTGGGCTAGTAATAGCCAGCCCTCATGATCTTAAGAGCTGTCACTCTTGGTGAAAAATGACCACCAGCTAATCCACCATGGAACTCTTCCAACACTCTGTGAATCTAGTTTGTACCAATGCATCTCAAAGAACACTTCATTCACATCTCTTTTAATAAAACACCATCAACATTTGAAAATGGGACAGCCTACAATCTGAAGTGTCTCCTTTTGGTTTTATTCATCTCTGGACAGCATAGGCCTGTGTGTAGAAATTGCATTATGTCTTGGGTCCAGCAAGGAGTGAGGACACCATAATTTTATTCTTGAGTGCTTCCTTATTCATGGCTGTCTTGCAATGCCAAAACAACCTCTTTCTCATTGCATGCTTCCCTTTGCTTGCTCAATACCACTGCTCACACAATCCTTTTCCTCTGACCAACTTGGTGACTTTGATCTCAATGTCATATTCCATGACACGAGTAATCCACCCTACTCTCTTTTCATTTAGGTATTTATTGAGGAGGAACTCTTTAACTCCCACATGAGAAACCAACAATTGACGTTGTTGTTCGAAACTAGATGCTTAAATTTCTTCAAGCTCCTAATCACCGCTAGAAAATTCTTCTCAATGAAGGAATATCTCACCTCATAGTCCTCCAAGATCTGGCTGAAGAAAGTAATTGGTTGCTCATCATTATTTTTGTTTTTTTGTACAAAAATTGCAGAAATAGTATCATCACCTCCAAATGCATAGAGGATGAAATCCTTGGAGAAATCTGGGTTAATGAGAGTTGGAGCTTGTGAGATGGCCTCTTTGATTGCTTCAAAACTTTCCTTGCCTTCTACTATCCATTTGAAAGCTATGCTTTTCTTTAACATCTTGGTGATAGGCTTGACTAGGGCTGCAAAATTTGGGACAAACCTCTCGAACAAAATTTATCCTTCCTAAGAAACTTTGGAGGGCCTTCTTGTGGCTTGGCAATGGTAGTGATCTTATGGCTTCAAATCTTTCTAGATCAATTTCTAATCCTTCTTTGGAGAAAATGTGGCCAAGGAGCTTTCCTTCATGAGCTAGAAAAATACACTTTTTGGGATTCAAGGATACCCCAAATCTTCTGCACTTTTGGAACACTTGTCTCAAATGAAAGAGATGGTCTGCTGCATTTTTGAAAAAAAAATATATCATCAAGATATATCAGCACCATTTTGTTAATAAAATCTTTGAACGCCATGTCCATTTCCCTTTCGAATGTAGCTCCAGAGTTGGACAACCCAAATGGCATTTTTCTATATGCATAAGTACCCCATTTGGTTGTGAAGGTTGTCTTGAACTGATCCTCTTCCTTCACCATAATCTGATTGTACCCTGAATAGCCATCAAGCAATGAAAACCTTTAGAGCCAATAGCAACTTGTAAAATCTGCTCCATATAAGGAAGTGGGTATTGATCCTTAAGAGATGCTCTATTCAAATCTCTCAAGTCAACACACAATCTGATTTCTCCACTCTTCTTTCTTTGGAACCAAGTTGGCTACCCAACTAGAATTTTGATAGGGAATATGATACTTGCTTCTATCAGCTTATTCAATTCTTTTCTCATGAGAGGCTCCATGTTTGGATTGGTGGCCTTTGTTTTTCTGATGGGTTTAGCACTTGGGTCCAATTCAATAGTGTGTTGAGCTAACTTGGGATTGAAGCCTTTAAAATATTCATAGCTCTAAGCAAACACATTAGGGAATTCTTGACAAAGATGTATGAACTCATACCTTTCTTACTCAGTTGTCACTTTACCAATTTGGAGTGACTTGCCTTCTTCCACTAAGATGGGCACCTGAATCTTCTCCCTTCACCTGGATGTTTGCTCTCTCCTTCCTAAACTGATCATTAGGATTGAATATGGACTCTAAAGTGAGAAGTCCCTTTGGTATTTTTTGGTTCTCAATCTGTACCACTTGATCACCATACTGTTGTTCTAACTTTTCCTGATTTTTAGTTGAGAACTTAGCCTCTTCTTGCAAGAAATGGATGATTTGTTGATCATTTTCAAACACTTGCCAACTTACATTGTTGTCTGACACCGAAGGCCTTACAATCACATGAATGTTTGGCTGTACTTTGTCTTTCTTGATGCTTTCAACAACATCAAAGGCTGCTCCAATTGTTACAAGTCTATCAGCAGCTTGGTTTTCTTTTCTAGGGATGGATTTGATGTTAAAACCCTCAAAATCTTCAATGAGGTCCCACACCCTATTTTTGTAGCACTTGAGAAGATCATTCTTGGCAGTATGCTGCCTTATAACTTGGTTGACAATCAGCTCACTGTCACCAAAGACTTGCAATTTCTTTATCCCTCTTTTGATTGACCAATGCAATCCTTGTATCAAAGCTTCATACTCAGCAGTGTTATTAGAACATGCAAACTGAAATCTAAAATTTGAATAGTACTTAACTCCTTGAGGTGAAACAAGCATAGCTCCCCCTCCTGCACCTTTTCCACTTCTTGATCTATCAAAGAACAACTTCCATACCTCATTGTCATCCTTGTGGTCTGGCTTGGTGATGCTAGGAATAGGCTGATTTTCTTCATGCATGCAATAGACTCCTAGCTCGATTCTTATATTTCTTAATAAGGATTAAAAGCATGCACCTTGCTTTCCCATTCATCAAGAGTCAAATTTGGGATGCTCCTAACCTTGGTGTTAGCTTCATCAGTGCTTGGATAATCCTCTTAATCAAACATTGAACAGTTGGTATTGATTTGGCTTGGAGTGTGAGGCTCAATGTGAAAGTTTGAAATAGGCTCAGATTTGATTGTGGCTTTGGTTCCATATCTTGTTTTGAAAAAGATGTGTGACCAATTAGTAGATAAGTAAACCCCAATCTTAGCTATGAAATCCCTTGACAAACATAGGGAAAAGAGTGGTGTAAGATATATCACTAAGACATCTTACAAAACAACAACGTTGGGGCATGCATGCAAGGTAAGACTAAATTTTTAATCACTCCTATTGTTATTACTATTGTTCCATCCAATTACACTACCCCTTTGGATATGATTTCATATTGAAGCCCCAACTGATCAGCTATTTTCTTGGGCACTACTGAACTACTTGCCCCGGAATCAATCATGTAATTGTGTACTAATTGGTTTCCAATGATCAATGAAACATAGAATGGAGGGGGCTTCAACATTTTACCTTACTATCCTCCATGATTCCCTTCAGGTTGGGAAGCATTTGTGAGTACCTTCTCTTGCATTTGGACCTATTGATTTGAAGTTGACCAATCCTTCATGGCATCTTGTAGCAAATATCTTTGGCCTAGGATAGATAGTGATTCCCACATTGATATGTTTACATTTGTCTTCTTCATCTGATCAATGATGTTGAATGGAGATGAAGCATCTCTTTGCTGCCCTTTGGCCTGCACATTCATTCCTTTCACATGGGCAGCAGAAAATGACATCTGAGTTGGTCTAGGAACTGACTTGGGTAGTTCTTGCATGTTTGGAACTACATTTTGTTTGCCAACAGTTTCTGGAGTGGTAGAAGGTTATGGATTACTTGGAGCCAATAACCTGTCCTTCACCCAAATTTCTCCTTTTGACCTTGTGTTGGCTACAAAACTTTGAGAGATTGGTTGATTCATGCCACAAAAGTCTTCTCCTACCAGTTTACAAGTGTGGTATCATTTGGAACCGATTGTTCTTTGGGATGTTTCTTGTTGTTGGTTATTTTCGTGACTCCCTTCACCCTCCACACCAGTTGTTGTTACCATTAATACTTGATTTAGGGCACCATTGAAGCACATAGGCTGGTTGTGAGGTTCATTGCATGGGAAAAACTAATCATACTCTTGAGCTATGTTGTTTTGTCTTTGGCACTAGTGCTTTAGAGGTAGATGCGGCATTGGGATTATAGGGCTGAAATGTGTCATTAGCGGGAGGCCTTTTTGGTTTTGATTTGTAGGTGGATTGGGTAGTCTTTGAGGTTGATATGGCTGCCTGTTAGGCTAAGTTTGTGGCTGATAAGAAGGCCTAAAACTTTGAGCTTCTTTGCCTCTTGAGTGTAACCAGCTCATTACCTAAATTTTGCAATTGCTTCATGACTTCTTGAAGTTCATTTGGGGCACTAGAAAATGAAGTAGAAGCTTCACTCGAATTTTGATTTCTAGGAGTGGGAATAGGAGCTAAAATAGGTGATTGACTAGTGCTTGGACTTTCTAAATTTGGATACAAAGTGGCATTGGAGGCCTAGGAGCTAGCTTACCGGGCAGAATCGGGTATTTTTCAACCCTAATGGCAATGCTATAAGCAGCATGCATAGTTGTGCCTCCCATGGATTGAATTAACATAGAAATATCAGAATTTAAAGCTTTAAGGTAATATAGAAAAACACTTTTTCTATTAGCCTTCTTGCCATTGGAATTCTCTCCCAAGTCCTTTGAAATCTGAAGTTGAAGTCGAGTCAGTTTGCTCATTGGGAGCTCTCTTGATAGTTGTCAATTGTTCAAAAAGGGACAAGTTATCTCCCTTTTCCCCAAACTACTCATGGAGGGCTATACATAACTAGTTCCAATTTTGGATAGAGCCTAAAGCAAGGCTCCTGAACCATTGCAAAGCTTTCCCTTTAAATGAAGATGCCAGCAGTTTGACAGCAACTTGCATCTCATCAATCTCATGGATTACACAAATATTAGCAATATCCTTGACATGATCACCAAGAGTGGTTTGATTCTCTCCAGTAAAGTATGGAATGTTCTTCAATGCTGCAACTGGGATTGGATTTTGTGCATTGAGAGAAAGTGGGCTGCTACCAGTGAAATTTACATATGGGTTATGTTGTGCCATTCTGATTGGCCTTAGAACCCTTGTTGATTGGATGAAAGGTCTACCAGGTGGAGGAGTTGATAGAGTTCTATTTGGTGGAGATGGAGACCTCTGAATTCTCCTCCCTCTTTGTCTTCTTATTGGAGATAATTGCAGATGCTTAAACAACACTTCTTCCTCTCTAACTCTTGACCTTGTGGAGATTCTTCTCATGAGTTTTTCAGGTCTAGACTGCTAAAACCAATTGATTCTTCTCCCTTGGAGTCGCTAGATGTGCAATTCAGGGCTCTTTTAAGCAAGAAACTTGCAACAAATGCACATATATTTTGTTGCAATGAATATGAAGACCTCTAAGGTCCCACCGGGCATGCCAAAATTGTTAGTGCAAATCAGCAGCACCCTCTGGATGTTCTATCAGATTTCTAGTTTGACATTTGAGCATCCAGTGTGATTGCACAACATTGAATCTTTTCCCCAAGTGTGGGACTTGCAAAATGGAAAAGATTCTCCAGATTAAAGGTTGGTTCCTTCACTCCTCTGATTAGATGTATTACTTACAAGTTGCAGAGGTTTAAAATCAAAATCCTACTCTAAATTCCAAGGGGACAGAGATAGAGAATACAAAAAGAAGTAAAACTACTGCTAATAAGGTGATACACCAGAGAGTGGTGAACATTTTACTTCTACAAATTGACACAGATTACAAAAATGCAACAAACATCATGCACAAACTGATAAAATGCAATGAAAGATCATGAATGAAATAAACAACACAAGAAGAGGACTGAAACTCATTCATAGAGCTTACATTGTCATTTTCAAAATCAAACTATATGTATTACAACAATAGAGAAGCAGAAAGTATGTTACAGTCCTGAAAGAGGTCTGATATCCCAAAAATCACTTCCTAGGGTGAAAGAGAGAGCCTGCAAAACATAAAAATGTCCAACCCTTACAAAATGAGCCAAATTTGGCTTTTAACAATGCCAATTCGAGCTCAGGAGAGAGAAACGCAGAAAACGTGAGAGAGCTTTCAACCACTAGACCAAATTGCATTAAAATAGCATGGGCACCCTCAAAGGTCCATTCCCTAACATTTTTAACCATGCTGGGAGAGAATGCAAGCCATACTTCATTAAAAATGGTGGTTGAAATGTCAGTTTTGTAAATTTTTCATGCCAGGGATGTTTCTCCATTTTCTCCCACAAATATTCATCAAAATGCAAAAATTATCTTGGAATCATGTAGATAATTTCACCAGCTTTCCAATGATATAAAGAACATGAAAACTAAGCTCTGGATCGAAAGTTATGCCTCTCTTAAGATTTTAGGGAAAAATAGGGCTGAAAATGGTTGGCGGGACAAAATTTAAAAAATTTCCCATCTTTTTGCATTCGGGAAAATTTCAAAAATCTCCGCGCCCCGCCTATTTGGTGCCACATGGCATGATTTGACTATTTGTGGGTCCTTCCGCTTCATTTCCCATTCGTCAACACTTAGTAAAATTTTCAAAATTCTCCTCCACCCTCTGCCACTTCCGCGCCGACGTGGCAACTTCGATTGGTAGGCGGGCCTGTCTAGGGAAAATTTCCCACAAAAACACTTCCAAGCCATAACTTCAAAAATACATGAAGTTAGGAGGAAAACTTTACCTTTCTAGAAAGCTGAGAAAGAGCTCTATCCAATGGTGCCATTTCCAGAAGGTTTTGAGTGCCCTAAAAGTGAAAAATTCTGACTGAGGCACAAGGGAGGAAGAAAATGAAGGGAGTTAGCCAAAACAAGCAAGGGGCTTATTTTGGATAACAATTAGCATGTGAGGTTCTTTAATTGACAAAATAGGATCAATTAAGAGGCTAGGATAAGATTTTGAAGACTTTTGAGATGTCTTGGAGGGAAATGGGTGATTTTGAATTCGTTGGAAGGGGGTATTAACCAACAAGAAGGTTTATTGATCAAATACAAGGAAAATAGGCTTAATTAGTTAATAATCGCTAATTGTTTGCTCGGAAGAGGATTATAACTAACGATTTGTCATCAATTGGCATCCAGAATGTGATAGATGTTAGTTAATTAAAAAGTGTCGTTAATTAGCCAAAATATAAGGAAACATTAGTTAATTAGTGGAAATCACTAATTATAATGAAAATGGTAAGAATGAGGGTAATTAGTGCACTTTTAGCAATAAAAATGTGAAAGTGGATTTTAGGTTTCTACATATACATATAACCCTACTAGATAATTCAAAATCAACTTATGAATTTCCAATTATAAGCTCTAAATACCAACTATTTATATTGAGGTCATATTTATTAGGAAATCCAATTGTAGTTACCTCTCTAATGAGGTGGACCACATTAGAGCTATTTTACATAGCTACTAGGAATGGAGTGTGGTCACAAGGAAATCTACTCTGTAACATCTCCATGTCCCTGGTCAACTGGAAAACACATACGAGACTTGTGGATGATCATGGAAATTCCAAGAAAAGAAAAGTGGATGTTAAAGGGTTTGATCTGGTATCCTTGGGTGTCAACATTGAATCTATGGATAAGGAGTGGGAAAAAGTGATTTATGGGCTTGAAAAAGCCAAAAAGTGATCTTTGTTTGGTTGGTTGTTATTACTTTGTTTTACTTTTACTTTGTTGTTAGTTTGGCTTTGGTGCTACTATTTCTATTTTTGCTTTGTTTTTATCTGGTCTTATGGCTCATGGTGGAGCCCAAACATTATTATTATTATATATGTTATATTTTTATTGATATGTATTGTTTCATCTTCTCTTGTGGAGCTTTGACATGTAAGGGGTAAGGTCCCCTCAACCTTGTTTTACCTTTAATAAAAAAATATAATTCAATATCAAATTACTTCCTTACTACCATACACGGTGTGTATACAGTTCCATTAAGGTAACTATTACCTTGATTAAGGTTGAGTAAGACTCAAATTAGGTATTTCCCTTAAGTTTCTTAGTTTTAACCGATATAAATGTGCTATCATGAAACATAGTATTTCATCATAAGATTCGAAGGTCAAGGATTTATACTAGATTATTATTTCATATTTCCAAGTATTGCCCCAAATCGTATACAAGGAGACAAAACAACATCAACCAAAACTGAAAGATGTCCACTACCATGAGGGATACAAATTTTTAGTAAAATTTAGGTAATTATAATTGTTACATTAAATGATTCGAAGACCCACAAAGTGCCAACAAATTTCCTCGGTCAACACAATGATATGGTTAAATACTCATACAACAAAAAATCCTTATTATTTGGTGCCTTTCAGACCCATACACATGGTCCTTGTTATCAAATGTAAGGTCTTATTATTAAAAACGACACCCTTAATAAAAACATTTACAAGGTATCAAGCGATGCTTGTAATATTTTGTTGGGATTAGGATACATCCCATTAAATTAAGTTCCCTAACTGATATAATAAATATAAATAAATTCCCTAAAAGGGTACCGAGAACATCACGGACTCCAAAACATACTCATAAATCACCTCCATGTTCAAATAAACTAAAGTGACAAATTTTAATATAACAAAAGATCATCCCTTGAATGACATTCATTGGAAATAAAATAGACCAACAACGATAGCCACAACAACCACAAAAAATACATCAAGAGATATTCAACAACCTTAAGATATCTATCGCTTATCTTGAGCTTTTCAAAGATGACAAATTCATCCATGATAACCATACTCGAAAGAAAACACACATATTCACCAACAAACACGAATTGTCATGTTTACTCTCTAGGAGAAATATAATATACAATTATTCAGAATACCCCCATCCCCTAAAAACCTAATGGGTTTTAAGAGATTCGACAATTAAAAAAACTAATACAATACCCTTGATTTTTATACATGGAATACCAGACAAACTCGTAAGTTATAGTGCTTACACTATTCGATAAATTCACGAAATATCAAGATCACAAGATTCTAGGTACATCCATTGTAATAGTTTATTCATCATTATATTGATAACATTGATTTATTCATTAACTATTGAGCACAACCTTGTCCAAAAATACAATAAACTATCAATCACTCATAGTCATAAAAAAACGTATAGGATTTCAACAAAATCATAAACAAAATCACTAAATTTCCATGCTCAACTAGATTAATTCGTAGATATTTCACTTATGCAAATACTAAATTCAATAACCTATTAGGAGAGAGTTAGGAAAAATCATTCTGAGATTCCGAGAGATTTTGATATTTGTGATAGACTCGTAAAACCTTCTACTAACTATGCAACTTGAGAAGCATCACATCAATGATGAATTCAACAAAAATTATTACTCCCTCCAATAGGTTATAATCCCTATTATTTTATCCCAAAGATCCAAAGATAACTCTGCAAAACATTTCTAAATTAAGCTTGTATGGATTCTTGAAGGTTGAGTTAGAGTTATTCAGAAACACTCAGCTCAAAGTATGGCATGGCTTCGCCAAGGATTCTAATTCAAAATAGCTCAAAATAGAGGAATGAAAATTTCCATGCAAGTCATTGAATTCTTCTGGAAGCTTCGCTGTTTCCCAAAGAATTCAATTCTTCATTAATACATTAAATGCATGCCTTACTTCTTTTTTCCATGTTGTGGCCAATAACCGTTGGTTACTAAATTTGGTGGGGTATACCATTTGCATTCTCAATATTTCTATCAGCTTGCATGGTGAACTGATATAATGATTTAAATAATCGAGCCACCTGATTTTTGCATGGTAGGTAAATTAAATAGATCAATATTATTCCATTTTCTCTATGCAAAGGATATGGTCACACTAGAACCTAAGAAATATCCCATAGTCATTTTAGTTGTCTCACTCAAGAGAGTTTGACTTAGAAAATTAAACACTCAATTTCCAACGTTTTTCCTTCCCACACTATTCATAGTTTTTGAAAGCATTATAAAAAAATCAACCTAAGCTTTGTCCATATAATCTTGAATGAAAATTATCAAAACTTTATTAAGTTTGGGTTCAATAGTAAACCCCAATACTATCCCATCATGCTAACTTATCCCATATCACCACCTTAGTCACACAATATACACCCAAGGTGGAACTAATTATATAAACAAACACGATTATATTTCCATTGTGCTTGAAATTACAATTTTGTTCCTTAATAATATAATCAAGGCTCAAGGAGGGTTTTAGCAAAATTACATGATCCAGTTACCTTATCACGTAAATCTCATAGTCCCTACCATGTTTCATCTTACCATTATGTTATTCACGCATTTGGTATGACAACCCTATTGTGACACTATGTAAGTGAAGATTAGGATATGATATCTAATTACCAAGCCATCAAATTAACAAGTTCCTTACTTTCAAATGTCCTTAATACATTCAATTATGATCACCATTCTCAACAAAGGTTATAATAAGGACCATACAGGTAAGTCATCAATTTGTACCTTAACTAATAACAATGACCTATTATAAAGAAGTCCCAATTGGTCAAAGATTGAAGTTATTACAACAAGTTTATATGAGCTAAAGGAATATCATAGAGCATCAAGCAATCGTAATCACCAATGATTTAATTGCCCTTTCATAAACAAAAATTGAGTTTGGGGGTGTGACATACTTCCCCCTTAATGAATCATCGTCCTGATCATTTTTACTCATTAATCAATATCATAATAATCAAACATAGGTTATATCCAATAATATTGGATGAAGAGCCATTATTTCTTATAAAAATTTACAATTTTATGTTCGAAAAATCAAATGTATTGGCTATAACATCCTTTTAACAACAAAAACTTTCATACAATCGGATGTATAACATAATTTTTGTCATAACAGTGAGTCAATCTTGTAATATTATTTAATATAAAAACAAAAATTAAAAAAATCCATATATCAGAGATACAAACAAGGAAGACATTGTTTTCAATTTCCCACAAATTTTCCTAAGCTATTTTGTTTTGTTACTCGCTTATTTTTCTAGACCTTTGTCTTGTATAATTCCCAATTTTCCTTGAAATCCACCCAATGATCTCCCTTTTATGGATGGTTTTATCCAAATATATCCATATTTTTCACCCTTCGGATATCCTCATCATAAATTCATGGTCAATGATTACTTAAATCATCCAAACTATTCCTCTCTTTTCCTTTTAGGCTTGTTGTTTTGCATGCTTCCAAGTATTGGTTATCTTCCATATCAAAAAAACATTTATTTATGTTAAAACAATCAAAGTTAATCACTATGTCTTAATTCCTTTAAGAACTCATTAACTCCAAATTCCATGAGGGGCTCAGACAACATCAATGTCAATGTTGCATTGACAGTCAAAGATTTGTAATTTCTTCTTCATATGCAAAGGATAAATCAGATTTCTAATTTTGTTTAAGCTAATCACTAGATACCAAGAACTCAACTATACTAGTATCAAATTAAAACAACAAGAAGTTTTACTTAACTTACCTAATGTCATTAGGAAAATTGTTCCTTCATCTTAGCTTATTAGTCACCTGTGCAAACATTGTTCTACTTGCTTGCTGTAGAAATTATAACAAGTCTTTCTTTTAAAATCATTCTGTTAGTCTATATTTTCTGCCACATTATTTCCACCACTTTTCCTAAAGTTGCAGGTGGAGAAGAGCTAATGCTCTTGTATACTTTTTCTCTTTTCAAGTCAAAATTTATTGCAGATTTCATTATATCCTGATTGGCCTTTCCAATCATTATTATTCTAGTAGATAGTCCACTCCTATCTACTTCATCTACCCTTTGTAGGTTTTTATATCATGTTGGATTCAAGTTCCAAAATCTATCATCATGACAGTTCAAAAATCAAGCAACTCCCTTGTTTATTTTCATCAATCAGTTAAAGTTATTTTACAAAGAACTAATCATTTTCACACTCGACCAATTGCTCCCTGCATCCTTCTAGTTTTATGTGTCACAAAGGATTGTTAGAGTGTGTTATCTAACTTATTTACCACCGAAACTAAATCATAATTTTTTAGTTCGTTATCCACGGTACATCCTTCTCACATTCATTTTATTTTGTTAATAAAATCAGAATTCAGTAAGTGTAAGGACCCAATTAGTCCAAGAGCTGCAACCTTCAACTCTGATACCAAAATGTAACACCTCTTTGTTACGTTTCTCAACTAGGGATTTTTTATCAACTGATTAATCTGCTGCTAAGCCTTCAATGAATTTAACATGCAATGATTAAATTCCAACACACAAGAGTTATAAATCCCTTAAGTTGTCATACGTTGAAATGAGTAGCATCATTTATAGCCCCTGTTGAATTATATCAGCATTTGTTAATTATCTTTTACATTAGCTTTCATACTTCACTGATTTAAATACCCTGTATTTAAATCCATATGACTTCAATGATTTAAATGTACAACTAAAATTTAAATCTAGCATAATATAATTACAATTCTTTAGATAAAAAATCAATAAAGCATGTGCAAGATTATGGGTCAACTAGATCCTACTCGATCCCCCATAGAAAACTCTTTTGGGTTAATATACAAGTTGTACTAGTAGTATACTTCTTAGAATTTATTTACAAGTGTTTTTCTAAGTGTCTACGGGGATTTAAATCAATCAAATCCCATATAACATCACAAAATTATGTTAGAAATAGGTGCATCCTGATAGTGTACTACCATACACTACTTTGGCCAAAGTTTTAGAGTCATGTATACCATGCTCGGTTTATGATGACACATTCATTAATAGAAACATGTCCCATCACCATATCACTTGATCCAATTATCAGAATTGAATTACTTATTTAGTTAAATTAATTTAATTCATGCAACCATACAAAACTTGTGCATCCATTGAGTCCAACACAACTATGCCAGCTAGACTAGTTGGATGGAAAATTATGCTTCATAGAGAAAATTAATTCTATGTTGATCGCAACATGCATAAAAAGTTTTCTTAATTTTTTACCTCATTCAATTTATTTACAACTGATTAAATTTCGTAACACAACAATATCCATCGCATTAATTATTCGATCCTAAGGTCCATAGATTAGTTTCAATTAATTAAATGTAATCAACGTCCACAAGTGGCATGTGCATATTTCTTAAGCATTGAGTTAATTAGGGAAACAAGATGAATTAATTACGTAGTCCTTAATTATTAAATTTTGACATTGTGATATTTACTTAAGTACACAAATGTAAAACTTGTCACTTTGAATGTATGCAATCATAAACATTGATATGCTTTACATACTTAGGAATAACTATTAAAATTCCTCAATAGATATGAGTCAATCATATGTAATTTCAGTTACACATATACCATTCAATATATGAATTGTATTTAATTATTAATAGAAAAAGTATATTTATAATCCACTACATCCATTCATAATGCAAACATATGAATAACGAGAAATGGGAAAATTTTCTACTACATGAGGAGTTAAGCTAGTACACCCATATGACAGTAATGTTGTACACTAACTTTTGATAATTCATGTTGATGGTGTGGTTGATATGCATCACAATTATGAAGATATTGATGCTTGAAGAATGGGGGAACTATGGTAATGAAGACATGAGATCCTCATGAAAAAGGAAAAGCGTGATGCAGTATGCATCAAGGTTGATGAAGTTGCAGAGAATAAGAGCATAGCATTAAGGACTGTATATAGACCTCATTTAGACCTGGTACTCATGAGAACTATCTAAATGTTCAAATTTATGTGTAAAGATTGGATTGTATTGAAGACCTACTTTGTTCAAGTTTAGTTCTTTTTGTGAAATTATGACTACTACAGGTGTTTGAGAAACAAGAAGGCTTTGAAGGCCTATATAATGGGAATCCTAGATTTTAAGAAGATATAGTGGTGTAGTTGAATACTATAGGTCTTCAAGAGATTCAAAAGGTGGGGAATCCTATGTGGTAACTCTATCAGGCATGTAAGTTGTGTTTTCTCAATATATGTGATTGGATAACTCAAGTCTGAGACATGCTTGTAATGACCTTATATATGTTCTTACTCCATAAAGACTATGCGAGTTCATATAATTTGAAGAAGATCTATGTTAAGGTTAAATTCAGAGTTTCAACACTTAAATTTGATAGTGGGGATTGTTCTATTCCAAGTAACAGTCGGCAAGTTGGTTGCTTAATTGCATTTCTTTCAATGGAAAATGAACACTTTGTTCAACTATAATAGGTAGGACTGCTCTGCTAGGTTCCTAAAAATAGTAATTTCCATGTTAATAAGCACATTGAAAGAAGACCACAACATACTCGTGATGCCCAATGAAAAAATTGTGAAGCCTAGTCATGATACAAGATATTTAAGTAAATGGTTAAGTACTATGTAGCTAGGGTTTCAATTATTTTAAGGTAAATTCACTCCCAACAACATGGGATCCTCTATTTTCACAAAAACTAGTTATTCCATACTTGTGTGTGCTCACTGGTCACCAATGGGATCACACAAGTTGGTGATGAGATTGTTCTGGGATCGATGGTTGCTAATGGGGCTCACGAGTCAGATCTCTTTGTGGAGTCTTATTGCGAAGGAGGTGGGAGGAATAAAAGTGAATTCCTCTACTCTGCCTCCAATATATGAAGGGGGGTTCACGTGAAAGGGGTTTAGACGAAGGGGTGTTCACACGAACACCCCTTTTAAGTGAACCCCTTTCCATTCCATACATAGAAATATCATACGCAATGTAGTAATTCACATGAAGGGGGTTCACACGAAGGAGTCGTTCACGTGAACACCCTTAATTTCCCACCTCGCCATACTCCCCACTTGCATTTTTGGACAACAAGTGGGACATAACACCATGAATTGACCCATATATTTGAAAAAACCATCACATGTAACTTGTAAATTGTAATTGTAACCGTAATTATCTATATAGATTTATTACTAAACTATAGAAATATATATTAGAAACAATGAAATACGTATAATATAATGTTTTATAAATCTTCTTAATAGTATAAAATAACACTATTTTACATTTTCAAAGGGAAAATTTTTAAAATTAGTGTCAGCTAAAAATTGTTTGACAGGCATAGGTGGCTATCAAATTTAACCCATTTAATCGGTAATTCTCTTGTTTACCCAAGGTTCAATTAAACCATAGGAATTGAATGCAGTAAGTGTATCACATCTTGTGAATGTCATTAGCCTAGCAGCTACTTTCTCAATGGCATTTGAAATATTCAAATTTGCAGAGTTTAATCTTTAAAACATCTTAAAACTGATAAGAGCATTATTCCAAAGCTTAAGCCTAGCCGTAGCTAGCCCTTATAAAACAAAACATGTATTTGTTCTAAATGGGCTAGCTTGAGCCATCAAGCATTATTTCTCAGATCAATGTTAGATTCCTTGAAATTATTAAACTTTATTTCACATATTCATAAATTTAAATCATGACAAGATATGCTAGACTTTGGAAGGAGAAGTAATGATTTCAATATTTTGATTTTCAGATTCCAATATCGTAATTTGGAGTACAGTTAATTCCAATATAGGTGATTTTGGATTCCAATATATGTGATTCTAGATTCCAATATATGCAATTTTGGAATCCAATATGTGTGATTTTAGAATCCAATATGTGTGATTTTAGAATCCAATATGTGTGATTTTGGAGTGCATATTATTCCAATATTTGACATTTTGGAATCCAAAAATAGCAATGTTATACTCTAATATTGGCTATATTTTTATTTGTTGGGACTCGAATAAGTCCCAATTTAGTGAAATAAGCATTAAAACATGAATATTGAATTTAGAATACATGAGATAGGAATAGAAATGAAGTTGTGACAATTTTATAGAGGTTCATAAACAAACTAATGGTGGTAGAATTTATAGTTTAGAGAATTTATAAAATAATAAGTAGAAGAAACCCATAACTCATAGATTTAAATGGATAAATTAGACATACAAACTAGGAGAGAGGCAAAGAAAGAACACAAATTCAATAGAGAGATTATATACACAAATGTAGAGAAGATAAGGAGAAAATGATGATAGAGAAATATGCACACCCAAAGAATAAGAGTACAAAAACTAGAGATAATGACTTAGAGATCATAAAAATGGGAGAAGAAAAATCAAAAACATACAGAGAATTTACAAAACAAGAAGGATAATAAAACCAACGAAACTAAGATTCAAAGGGAAAAATCAGACATATAATTTGTGGGAGAGAAGATGATAGCATTAGGGGTGATCTACACTAGCAAAACACCACATTTAGCTTCAAAATCACAAAAAAGGTAATTCACCATTAGGCTTGTCAATGCCTAAAAATGAAAAAATGCCAAATTCTTGAATATATGGATCCAGAGGCTAAAATAAATAGACAAAAACGTTTTTCATATCATTACCTATTGAAAATTTTCCTATTACATTCACTAATGCTTCAATTCTTCATTTTCATCAATTTTACTCTCATGCCCAAAATTAGGCTTCTAGCCCTCAAAATACACAAACCTTGTTGAATAGAATTGTACACAACCATTCATCTTGCAATGAAAACATGTTCAACTACCTATTAGTCCCTCATATATCCTCATAAAGTTTCAAATCCATCTCTTACATCTATCTCCTTTAATGATTAATAAACTATTCAAAACTAGGCCTAAAATATTTTAGCCATGATTTCAAGAAAACCCTGTTGTTGGGAAAAATTGTGGATTCTCAAGATGAATCAAAAATAATTATAGATACCCTTTATTGATTTTAAACTCCATGAAAATTTTGATGATCAATTCTTGGTTTAAATAGTTCAAATCCACTCCTATCGTTTTCACATTATGTCTCTTAGGTCTACTTTTACACCATCTTGACTGAGATTCTTGGTTTCAATGGTCTTTAACTGATCACTGAGCTCTAGAACATTATCATACACATAGAAACATCCTTTCACACCCTTTTCATTAATTCTCCAACTTGGTATTCACTTCACTCTCTATAACTTGCTTTCTTGTCCCTTGACCTTCCTTGTTCTAGTATGACCTAGACTGTGTTTTCCTCATAACTTTTTTGACATATGAAAATTTATTTTAAAAATATAGGGAACCTTTATAACCATTATCAGATACTACATTCCAATTTTTAGATGAATCCACTTGATAAAAGAAATTATGATGTTTTTAGAAATTTGTCCTAGATAGGGACAACGGTGGGCATCAAGCTAAATAAATTCATAACTCAACTTTTATAATATTCCTAAAACCAATTACACTTGAAAAATTTATATTTTTATGAGCATAAAATTTCCTCTTTACTTATTTTTAATATATTATGCCTTCATCTAACTCGATCCATAGGATTTTGTGATTTCTTTCTTACACAAAACAAGGGTTTATGATTGTGTTTTCTATGTTTGACCTATCAAAACTTCTCCATTTGCTATAAAACTTCCTGAAATACTTTTTTATTCCTCACACTACCTTAAAATTAATTTTAAGAATATTATATTGATTACAATTCCATTTATGCATGTTTTATCATTTCCAACACTACAAGGAAATACGCAAACAATGTGCTTACCTTTGTCGGTATGACCTTTTCATGGTATCCAATGGTTATCACATGATTCCATTCATTATGTCATTTTTATCATTTTTCAATCCCTCCTTTATACTTTTAGAATCATAAGAAATTCTAAACCACATAATTTCCATTCTAATCAAGTATAATATGAGGCATTCTTTACTACTAACAAGAAGTCACTTTTACCTCTGGTATACCAAGCATTCTATCATTGTCAAAATATCACTATTCAAACATAATAATAATTCTTATTCATAAAATAAACATAAAAATATCTTTTACATCTTCTTCAACATTCATAGAATCAATATTCTAAGCATGTTTTCAAACATCCCAATCTTATTGATGAAGGCCCTGTCATACAAATGTTTCCATGATCCACAACATATAAGTTTGGAGCCTCTAGGGATCTCTCTAACATCATATCAACCTTTATTACCCTCTCTAAAACCTAATTCCCTCTTCCTCATTTGGATACATATTATTTTGAGTAATTAATGGTGGTGGTTACATTGAGTTAGATGACCTAACCCAAGTGAGGGATAATTGTAACTAAGAAATCTACTTTGGAGGATATGAGACATGTAGTAACATCATAGTAAGTCCTTATAGAACTATTTATAATATTTATTAAAATTTTAATAGCACCTACACCAATATTTACAACTATAGATAATTCAAACATTTGAAAAGAGAGTGTTTGAGGTAAATTTCAGAACCTCATTAAGCGACCATGCCTAACATCTAATATGACCTCCAACACCTAATTCAAATCAAAATTTTCTTGAAAATCAATATTGACTTTTACATGTTGGTGCTCTTGCATCATACTCCCAAATGGGAAGATCTGCACAACCTGTAAAAAGTTGCTTTTATTTCTTTCCTTCCAATTATGTTACTCTTAATATTGTTCTTTCCTCTATTGTACTCTTCTCATCTTCATCAAGAAAAAATATTCTTTGTTCTTCCTCATTTGTGTTCATCTTCTTATTTTTGTCTTTTTCTTATAGAATGAGGATTTTGTGTCTCTTTATCTTCATTTGAGCTCTTTCAAGAGTTGTTTCTTCAATATATTTTATCTCATTATCAAGCAAACTTAAAAAATTAAATTCACAAAAACCTTAAATGAAAAATAAAGACACTTTTGAGTCTTTTCACATGATTCTTTCACTTCTTCTTCTTGATTCTCCATCTTGCACTTTTTTCATCACTATTTTGATTTTTTCCTCTTCATTTTCATTTATTCCATCCATCATCTCATTTTTTCCTTCATCATTACTCACTCCACCATTTAGAGCACATTCAAGTGCTTGAATCTCATCTTCTAGTTGTTCTTTACTTTCATACACAAACAAAAATCTGATTTTTCTTAGACTCTCTCAATTTATCCTTTACTAATGATCTCATCCCTTATAATTTCTCTAATTTACTCTTTTTATTATTTAATTGTTTTCTTATCCATCTTCTTTTTCTTTCTTTCCTTTTTTCTTAACAATGCTCTTAACTACATTTTCTTCTTCCTTTCCAAAAACAACCTTATATACCACTTACGTACCTTTTTCATTACTATTTCAATTCCTTGATTTTGTTTTTCTCTCATTCTCTCTGTCACACACTAATGATTCACCACATCCTTCCTTAGCTCCCTTATCTCTTGTTACATCCAAAACTATCTCATTCTTTCCTCTTTTCCCTTTTTCTCTCTCTTCTTGTGGCTTAAGAAATTAAGTAATCCCTTCACTATATTTACTTTCTCTTCCTACATTTTCCTCTAGAAAGTCTTTCTCACCTTTCCCAAGCCTCACCTCGGTTATTTTTCACACATATTATTTTGACTCACTCGCTTTCGTTTATTTTCTGTTTCTCTTTTATTTAGATTCTTTCCACTATTATTTGCCTCTTTCTTTCAATTTTATATTTCTTTCTTATTTTATTACTTATTCCTTCAAGGAGAAACATGTAAAATTCACATACTTCTTACAAGAGGGAAACTTTATTAGCTTAAAAAAATTTCAAATAAGCTCATCAAACAACTCAAATCTCACACATATATGCAAATGCTTGTAAAAAAAAAAAACTTCTTACTCTCTTCTTCACTTCAATACCTCTTCTCTTCTTACCTCTAAAAAAAAAAAACCTTATTTGACACTACTTGATAACAATAGGGATGAACTACACTAAAAACACCACAGTTAGCTTCAAAATCACAAGAACATGTAATTCACCATTAGGTTTCTCAATGCCCAAACAATACAAAAAGCCCAAATTATTGAATATATGGATCTCGCATGATAAAATAATTGTACAAACATTTCATTCATCTCATTCCCTGTTGAAACATTTCTTAAGTACATTCATTAAGGCTTCAATCCTTCATTTTCATAAATTCTCTCAAGCCCAAAATTAGGTTTATATCCCTCAAAATACACAAACCTTGTTGAATATAATTGTACACAAACATTAACCATGCAATGATTTTTTAGATACCCATTACGCCCTTAAAGCTCCTCAGAAATTTTTAAATCCTTCCCTTACTTCTATCTCCTTTAATGGTCAATACACTATTCACAACTAGGCCTCAAGTCTTCTAGCCTTGCTTTCAAGAAAAGCCTGTTGTTGGGAGAAAACTATGGAATTTCAAGATGAACCAAAAAATATTTTTAGATACCCTTTATTGATTTTGAACTCATGTAATATCACTCTTTAAATACATCATACTTATACGATTAATAATATAAATTATTATTCTCGCATAAGTTTCAATCATGTATTGATTTATGATAATGAAACCTTATCAAAAATTTTGATGCAATCAATACCCCATAAATCGGTGAATGCATCCTTCTTTATTTCATTTTTGAAATAGATAATAATAGAATGGCTAATTTATCCTCTCAAAATAAAAAGATCTGACAATAGTTTGTTCACTTACAATTTTCACTATACAATACAATCGGGATATTTTTAGTGGTGAATATTCATAATTTAGTGAATATCCCATTTTTGGAAAATTTGAAAAGGCAAATTTTTTAGAGTAGGCCAGTGTACTACTCACCGAAACTTCCAAAGTATAATTTTTTTTAGGGGTCGGCTTTGCCTACCGTTGAAAACTAATCCTATATAAACCTAGGTAATTCACCTAGTAGTATACTAGTAACTTACTAAGGTACCATCTGAATTACTTGTAAATTACAAGTAGACAAAGTGTGGATCAAAGTCTCAGACTAGTTGTTGTAGACTTGCAATAGGAAAGTGTCATTAACGTGTGACAAGGAATATTTTCATTTCTAGATGAGCGACAATATAGTGTTGTTGACACGCGACAAGAGAAGGTGTTGATGTGCGACCAGAGGGTTGTTGATGTGCAACTAGAGGGTTGTTGACGCACGACTAGAGGGTTGTTGATGCGTGACTAGAGGGTTGTTGACGCGTGACAAGAGGGTTGTTGACGCATGACTGAGGGGGTTGATGACTTGTGACCGGATGGTTGTTAACGTGTGACTAGAGGGTGGTTGATGTGTGAATAGACGGTTGTTGATGTGTGACTAGGGGGTTGTAGATGGTTGAAAAAATGAAGAATTTACGAACCTGTTTTTGCATGACAACAAGGCTTGTTGTCGTGTGACAACAAGGCTTGTTTTCAGGTGACAACAAGGCTTGTTGTCATGCAAAGAAAACCTTGTTGTCACGACACCAAAAAAATGTTGAGTTCTCCCCCTTAAGAAAATGACAGGAAAAAATTTGAATCTAAAATCCTAGAAAATTCTCCTTTCAATGAAAGTGGTTTGAGGTATATTTGCGAGGATTTTCCACCTCCAATTTACAAAGTGGCTTCTTAAAATGAACCACGAATACAATTCAAATTTTATCATTCCAATTGACCAAATAAATTATTTCAACTTTTCATAATAAGAACAACTTTATATATTTCATCTAGACATAATAGTGAGTAATGTTGTAAGTCACGTCTTCCTTCATAATCAACTCATGATGTTAATACTTGCATGGAAAAATTCCATCACATAGTCAATTCCAACCAAACTGGCATGAAAATTCCTTTTTCCTATTCATCATCCTATGCCATTTAGTATTTTAATAAAATATATGCTACAATATTATATCATATATCATTAAAGGAATTATGAAATCAAAATAGAGTATTTCAAAGAGAATTCTCTTTGAATCATTAATTATCTGCTCACCAGGTTAATGGCTAAATACAAAGAATATTAATCATATAATCATATAACAATCATTTTTGTTTTCAACACACTTCCTTAAGCTTAATAGACATATAGTTCATACTCAACTCATTTCCTTCAGCTTACCATATGCATATATATATATATATATATATAAAATTCAAAATAAACTTATGAATCTTGAATTATAAGCTTTAAATACCAACCATTTATATTGATGTCATATAGTTCAATATCAACTTAGTTCCTTACTACCATACATGATGTGTAAAATTCCATTAAGGTACTTGTTACCTTGACTAAGGTTAAGTAAGACTTGAATTAGGGTAGTTCCCTTAACGTTATTAGTTTTAATTGACATTAATTTACTATCATAAAACATAGTCTTTTAGCCTAAGCTTCAATATTTCTAAGTATTGCCCTAAATCGTATGCAAGGAGATAAAACAACATTAACCAAACCTGAAGGATGTCCACTACCATGAGAGATACATATTTTTGGTAAAATTTAGGTAATTAATGGAAAAATTCAATGATCTAATTCTTATTTTAAATCTTTCAAATCCACTCCTATCACTTTCACATTAGGTTTGCTTTTACACCTTCTTGATCGAGATTCTTAGTTTCAATGGTATTTAACTGATCAATGATATTTATAAAAATATCATATGCCTATAAATATCCTTTCACACATGATTAATCAATTCTCCAATTTGGTCTTCACTTCACTCTCTATAACTTGTTTTCTTTTTCCTTGACCTTCCTTGTTCTAGTATGACTTATACTGTGTTTTCCTCATAACATTCTCCGACATATTAATTTTGATCCCAATCTTTGAGGGAACATTTATAACTCTTATCATATAATATAGTACAATTTCTAGAAGAACCCACTTGATAGAACCAAATTTATGATTTTTTTAGAAATTTGTCCTAGACATGGACACTCACAGGGAAACAAGCTAAATAAATTCATAACTCGAGTTTTATAAACTTAATAAACCTAATCCCATTTGATAAAGTGTTATATTTATGAGCATAAAATTTCTTCTTTACTTATTTTTAAGATATTAAGCCTTCATTAACCCAATCCATAAGATTTTGGTATTTCTTTCTTGCACAAAACAAGAGTTTATGATTGTGTTTTCTATGTTTAACCTATAAAAACTCCTCCATTTTCTTTGAAACTTCATGAAATCATTTATTATTCCTTACAATACCTTAAAAATATTTAATTTATTTCTATTGATTATAATTCCATCTATGCATGTTTTATCCTTTCCAACACAAGAAGGAAATACCACAAACAATTTGCTTACCTATGCCAAAAGTATGACCTTTTAATGATCTCTAATGGTTTTCACATGCTTTCATTCATTATAATATTGTTATCATTATTTTAATCCCTCCTTTACACTTATAAAATCATAATGCATGCTCCAAACCTCATAATTTCCTTTCTAATCAAGACAATATGTGGCATTCTTTACTACTAACAAGAATCCACTTTTACCTCTATTATACCAAAAATGTCATTATTTAAACATAATAAAAGTTCTTACTCATGAAATACAAATATAAATCCATGTTCCATATTCTTCAAAATTCATATTTCCATCAAGAATCTAAGCATATTTTAAAAATTCCAATCTTGTTGATGAAGGACCTATCATACAAATGTTTCCATGATCTAAAACATATCGATTTGGAGCCATTAGGGCTCTCTCTAACCTCTTATAAACTTGTATTACCCTCTCTAAAACCTAACTCCCTCTTCCTCATTTGAATATATCTTATTTTAAATAACTAATGGTGGTGGTTATATCGAGTTAGATGACCTAACCCAAGTGAGTGATATATATAACTAAGAACTCTAGTTTGGAGGATGTGGGAAGTAATAACATCACATGAGGTCCTTATGGAACTAGTTACAATATTTATTCAACTTACACTAGCACCTAGACCAATATATACAACTATAGACAATTCAAATATTTGAAAAGAGAATTTTGGAGGGAAATTCAAAAACCTCATTATTACTATTAAGAGAGGTAAAAATGAACAAGTCAACATGCCTAACACCTAAGAGAACCTCGAAACCTAATTAAAACAAAAAATTTCTTAAAAACCAAAATTAACTCTCGTACATGATGATGCTTCTACATCATAAGAAGACATGATACAAATATAACAAAGATATCATACGTAAATATGCATATAAGATAAGGATAAAAATGTAGAGAAATACACACACCCAAAAAGTAAGAGCAGAAAACTTAGAGAGGACTCAAAGATATGAAAAGTGGGAGAGAGATTAAAAAATAGATCTAGAAAGAGAGGAAATTGTAGCTTTCAAAATCCAATTTTCTTTCATACTCATTTATATGATTTTATCTCATAATTTAGTATGTCTCTTGTTGAATAGCGTATTGGTTATGAATTTGGAAAATCATATCAAAGGTCATGGATTAGAGCCCTAGCACCATGCTATTTTATCTATGTTAATTTTAAAATCTCACCATTAGAAAATAAGAGAGAAACGCATAACTCAATGTATGCTTTGAGAGAGTTATGGGCTTAGTGGAATGGTGTTTAGAAATGATTTAGAGGAGAGGGGTCAAAAATTTGATTCCACTCTCCATCAAAGGTCATGGATTAGAGCCCTAGCACTATGCTATTTTATCTATGTTAAAATTTAAAATTTCACCATTAGAAAATAAGAGATCAACACATAACTCAATTTATGCTTTGAGAGAGCTAGGGGCTTATTTGAATGGTGTTTAAAAGGATTTAGGGAGAGGGGTCAAAAATTTGATTCCACTCTCCATTGATTACCTTTTATAAA
Organism: Taxus wallichiana var. yunnanensis; assembly: GCA_018340775.1. Classification (NCBI taxonomy): domain Eukaryota; kingdom Viridiplantae; phylum Streptophyta; class Pinopsida; order Cupressales; family Taxaceae; genus Taxus; species Taxus wallichiana. The sequence continues at coordinate 134,153,570 of CM031234.1, forward strand.
CTATACACATTTTTAATAATTCATTAATTTTTACATATAAGAGGAAAAGACAGTTTTACATGGTTGTGTATGGTATAAACCGTAAGGATTAAATAGGTTAACCTTGGAGGTTTTCTTACAAATATAGTATATATATATTTAGATAAGGTAATAAGAGTTGGTTTTAAAGGGACCCAAAAAAATCTTTACACAAAAAAAATCTGAGGGCACAAAGGCCAACAAAAAGAAACCAAAACCACGAAGTCAAAAATTCTTAACAAACTGTGACACACCTAGTCTAAGTACTTACAATATATATTAAAAAAATCTAACTACATAAATACTTAAACCTACAAGGTAGAAAGATCAGAAAACCTATGGAGAAAGAAACATAGAAGAGAGGGAAGAAAAAGTTTGACCATTAGTCCATCTTTCTCGAGGGAGATTTTCCTCTAGTTGTTGTGTTTGGGCCCACTCCCATATCATATTTCCACTTGATGATGACTCTTTTTGGAGTATTCTCGGTGTTCTTTTCCTCCATCTCCTTGATCTCTTCATCATCTGAGCTACTCATCTCAAGTTTCATATTACCCTTTCCCTACTCAACATCAACTTTAGCAATCTGATCTTGAAGAATTGAGACCCTCTATTCCTACATGATTATGTCAACATTCATCCCTCTGATTATCCTATTTTGAATTTCAATTTTCCTTTGACAATCTTTGAATTCTTGTAAAAAGTTTTATTAACCACTAAGATGGTGTCTCGCTTTGGATTCCAATCTAAGGATACATGATTTGAAGTCTATAATATCTCTAACCCTCTCTTGTTTAACATCACTCTCATCCCTACCTGTGTCTCCCTATTTCATGTTACATAGGATGTCGAAATAACATCCGAGACATCGTTTTTCCCACTCTTTTCCTCCGTTATATGTGAGCTGCTAGGGTTTCATTATCATAGTCATCTTCCCTTTTTTAAATATGTTAGGGGAAAAAGGATTTTTCCTTTCTTAAAAAATAGTAAAATCAAGTCATGATGGAGAGGAGTGTCTATCTTTTCATTTTGGTAGTCAAAAATAGAGGAGGCTAGAGATCTAAGGAGTAAATATGAAAAAATTATCTCCTAATTTCTTCTCAGAAAATTCAAAATGGACAGATGATAATAAACTAACTTCTTGAATTTACCGTCAAGTGTGAGATAATTCATAACCACAATCCAAACATTAGCCTAATGATCCAAAAGAAAAATTCTTATTATTCCATCATCATACATTAGGACTTTTCTTCTCGACTGAAAAAAATATAAATTAATATTTCCATGTAGATTTGTCCTTAAAAAATTTAACGCCATTAATATAAATACCTATAGGTTTGTCTATGGTCTCCTCATTGACAAAGACCTCAGATCCCCTCATATTGACACATCCATACTCCCGTGCCTTCCCAAATTCATTTGAAATTTTTGGGTAATGGACTTGGATTATTTTGATGAAATTAGACAGACCACCCCAACGCAGGAGCCATAAAAAGTAGAATCCCTTTTCAAATGAAGGTTGGTTATGGGTTCAGTACAAACTCTCTCTCCTCCCATGTTTTTCCCAAAAATACATAGTCTTGAGATTATTAAGAATGATACAAGAAATGTGTAAAACTAGAGAATTAACTCTACGTTGGAAATAAACAACCATTCTAATTTATGATTCAATTCCACACATATCATGTCCTTCAAATCTCGATAATCATGACTCCTTATCACAAAATATATTGTCTTCATTAATCAAATTTTTAATATTATTCTAGGTTATGTCTTCTCTCTGCCAACTCACCTTTTCCAATAAGTCATTACCATGATTGGCCAAACCATCCACCATCTTATTCCCATTTCTAAACACGTGTTGCATCTCCAACCTATCAAAAGAAGCTATGAATTATTTGTCCTCATTAATTATATTATTTATCTTCCATCTTATGCCTCTATTATTCCTAAGCGCATTGATCGCATATAAGGAATCTCCTTCAATTATCAAATTATGTATGTTTATGGTACCAATTAGCATTAAACCCCAAAGCATAGCAATAACCTCAACATAATTATTATAATGATTGCCCATAGGTCCATCATACACTAGAATGCATTCACCATTATGGTCATGTATTATGCCTCCCCTAGCTCACCCTCTCTAATCTTGACAGAGCCATCAAAGTTAATTTTGCACCATCTTGTAGGATGGATTTTCCATTTAACCTTTTTTTTTTCTGTCCTCCCCTTCCTTTCTTTTAATATCGTTCATGGTACTAAGAGTTAAGTTGTTTAAAATAGAAAATTTTCAATATGAGGGGGGTTTTGTCGACTTAATTTTGATGAGTTGAATATTTTTTGTAAGACTTTGGTTGATTTTCCTCACCACCTTCTTGTATCTAGATCCATGATTTCGAAATATCTTGTTGTTTCTTTCAATCTAGATTCCTTATAGAGTATGCGGGGGTTAATTTCCATAGTTCCTTGAAAATATCATGATGATGAATTGATATCCACTATTATGGGATATTTAAGAAATACCTTGGGAGAATCATATGTAATTTAAACATATCTTACACAGTTGAAAAAACCCAAAAAACATAAGGACATTCCAAAAAAAGATGGTTAGTATTTTCTTCTTGGTTTTTACATAGGGTACACATGTTTATGATTATCATGCCTCTTTTCCTTAGCTTTATGTTGTAAGAATTTTATTTTGAACAAATTTCCAAAAGAAGGATTTAATTTTCAAGATAATATTTTTGTTCCAAGTTCCTCCAGTAATCATTAACATTAATTTGTTCAAAATTTAGCAAATATCCATATTTAACTTCGTAGATCGCGGAGTCCATATTCCTCCATATCGATTCATCCTGGATATGTTTGTGAGGGATATGAAAAAAAATTAATTCATTATTAAGGGTCTCATCAGGAAGAAGAGGGCCAGTGTAGTTTTCTAAATGAGTAATATATTTCCAATTTCTCTCCTCTCTAGTAGTCACACACCCTCTCTCCAAACTCCCTTTTATAAAAATGGAAGTAATCTCTCCAAGGCTCTTCACTTTTTAAGGTTTGATTTTTGATCCAAGGGTCCTCCTAGAATTTGATATTCATGTCATTCCCTAGATTCCACTTGACTCCACTGATCAATATCTCGCTGGTTTGACCAAGGTTGTTCCTAAAAATAGATCCTTTAGGTAGTTCCCTATCAGTGAAAAAACCTAAAGTTCGCCAATATTACACAAATATTTCACATTTAAAATGTTGACCCAGATGCATTGTATATTAAATATAAATATGGTATAATATGGATATAATAATAATCTAGAACCGTGATTTAATGAATCCTAGTATATGGTAGGGGAAACATAACTATTCTAAACCATCAAAATAAACTCGCTAACCTAGTTATATCATTTTATAAGGATATTACCATTAAATATATGAAGTGAGAAATGTATAGTGGGACACTTATAAGTTGATGGAGAATTAATCATGCCAAACTTGAAGTATGAAATTATAACAATTGATATAAGTAAAAGGATATGACAAAATACAATACTTACACTACAAGAACTTGAGCATTATGTAAACTATGATTACGTTACATGTATGTATTATAAAAAGGACTGTAAATATGGTAAAAATACTTATTAAATATTTGTGAGGATATTACAAGATAATCAAGGATGACGAAGGCTTATGGAAATTAACATGGAAATAACACAATTTTAAACTTATCTTACTTATGAAAAGGATAATGTATGTAACTATATTTGTCCATTGATTTAATCTTATATGAAGTATTGTGATATTTGTAACCACATAATACTTGAAACCATGTGATGAAACTATTAATGGGAAATTATAGATATTTTCTTTTATTAGAAAAATATGCTTAGGATTCCCATAATAAAAAAACTTTTACATGTTATGGGGGCATCCAAGAGGGTTGTGATTTCTTGAGTAATATTCATGGATTATATTTTATTATTTTGGGGATAAAATAGTATTAGGTTCCTTATAGCAATAATGTGAATGGGTGGTATGGGACATTTAGGAAGGTTATTTTTTTTTTGTCTGAGTTCTAATTTTTCTTGAGTTTTTATTAATGGAGATATAAGTTTCATGATGTGAATTTCTAGTGGGGAAGGGAAAATTTTGAGATATGTGTATATGGAATAAAGAGTGACCTATATAGATGGGTTAAATAACCTAATGTAGTTTCTCACACATAACAAGTGTTAGGGGTTAGTGGTGTATTGTTCATAGATTCAAGGTATTCCTTCATGATTAGTTTAGTAGGATCAATTTGTGTTATGTTACATTGTTGGATTTAATTAGGAATTTGTACCTAATGCTACCCTAAATTATTTTAATAGGATAATATTAATTATGCATACTATTTATAGGGTGTTATATTCGTATCCTATACATAGATCCACAAATTATTGGGTGACTACACTACACTTGGTATTTTATCTTATGTAATTTATTTCTATCTTCCTTGTCATGAGGCATATGGAAACTCTCACTTTGTGAGAGATGTGTGAGGACCCACAAGGATATTTATCGGAGAGGTAAAGTTATTTGATTATGCTCTTTCTCTAATGGAATAGTTTAACATTAGAATGAATCTCTGGAGAAAGGTAACTATTTTTTTGCAATAATGTTTTTGAGTATTTTTATTTTGTTATATCTATTGTATTGTATAATAAGAATTTTTTTTTGCAAACATTGTATAATTAATAATAATAGCTATTATGTATCAAAAACTATGTAAATTGAACCACTATTTCATATGTAATACAATTATATTGAATACTTGAGATATTAATTTTTGTAATTGTGTAATACTTGATAATTGAGAATAAATGGAATCATACACTTTCATACACTTGACATAGATTTTTGAATATGAGGGGAAAAATAAATTAAACTAGATGTATTTTTATTATTAGGTAATTGGATGAACCTAACTAAATGAAATTATACTTATAATGTTCGTATACACGTAAATGGAATGAATGGAATACATGCACATGTTTAATGGTTAACTACAATTCCTTAGTCTAATAGGATGAATAATTATATTTGAAATCATGTATGTACTTATACTTAATAGTATCCATAGTTAATTCACTTATGTTGTAGTGAAAGAATGCCATCCCAAATAAAAATGAATGAAACAAATAAATCTACTATGTTAGATAAATATTTATTACATCTTTTATATTTATTTTTCTTCTAGCATGTGTTTTTATTGTTAAAAGTAGGACAAGGAAATTAAGAGGCATTGATTTACATCCCTGGTTGTGTAAGATTATTAAACATGATGGCTCAAAACATATGGTGTATATTTCTGATCACCCATAAGGGGTCATTATATATGGTGTTGCACCCAATCAAGTTGATGCCACCTATTCTTAACCAAAGAAGAAACTTTCGATACTAACACTAAAGTATGGCCTCCTTGTAACATGTATGAAGACCTTTCCTCCACAAACCTATTTTTTTATAATTTTATATTAAACCATACCAATACTACCCTAAACTATAAATAATATATCCTTTCCTTATTAACCTAGACCAAAAAGATCATATACCAATAGATTTCTTCTAACACGAATATGTTAGGAAGTTATGTTTACAATTTATGTATGTAGGAATATGAGAGATATTATAAGGAGGGTAGTTAAAATAGTTTCTTAGATTATAGGGATGCAAAATACTATATCTATAGGGTGATGATTCTTCTATTGTGACCTCGAATGAAATATATAATTTTTTTAGTGATTTAATGTTGTGTAACCGGAACTAAATTTATCATTTGGTATCATAGTAGGTTATGGATGGGTGAATTAATAGGAAAATTATAATTTTTACAATTATTTATCATGTCATTTTAACATATTTTTAGAATAAGTTTAGTGTGTAAGGAATTATTTTTTAGTAGTTTGTTTGAACAAGGATTTTGAATTACATTTCTTCCTTTGCATTTCACTGTGGCATCTATTTAGTTTCGTCCTCATGCAACAACAATTCCTCTACGATATTTTGAGGGATATAAAATTCCTTAAATTTTATGAGCTATCGAACTAGGAGAGGTAATGGTGAGTATTGAAACATTGTTGATCTATCGATGATATTGTTAAATAAAATTGATTTACACGCACTTATATCTCATATCAAATGTTTATCTATGTGTAATTTTATACTTGCATATTCTACATCAATTACAGCTTTTTCAAGTTGCTTTCAATTAATTCTATCATCATGTGCATGCAATATAAAACTTCATTTTTTCGCACCTCATTTTCCATATTTTGGGAATTCAAATAATCAATAGTTGCATGGTTAAAGATTATAAACTATCGATCTATTTATTTCACTACATATTCCATTAAATATATTCTTTATCACATCAGTAAGAATGTAAGTGGTGTGAGTAGTATGGCCATATAGAATAGAGGAATTAGAGCACACACCTATATATTCATGTAGAATGACAAAATTCACATTTATCTTCTACTTTTGTTTACACCACATAGCTCATCATATCTTGAATCAAGTTCCATGCATATATTTGGCTGATAGGCCTTACTAAAGACAAATTTATTATGTAATTGACATTTCAATTTCATATTCATCCTCATTTTTGTTTAAAAATTATAATAAATTTTAATGGTTATTCTATCATAAAAAATTCACAAAAAAATCCAATATGTAATCAAGTTGCATGTGAGTTAAAATTCTTGAGTAACTACGATTCTTCTTCATAGTTATTTCTTATATATTGTTCTTGATTTATTCTGTTTTTTCATCTCCATCAATACATTTTTATCAATGGCACAAAAAAATTAGGTGACGCTGAATTTCAATGGGCTTAATTTTCACCGGAAGTCAAACAACACATAATTGGTTAAATTAAAAATTGGGCTAAGAATGGATAAATAGAGGGTTTCACGCATAGGAAAAGTGAAAGATACAAATATCGTAAATACATAAGTGAGATAAAATATTTAATGCTAAAATGGTGTAGAACTCTAGAAATTCTAGTACAGATTCTCATGAGGATTTCGCTAGGCTCTTTAACAAACAATCAAGTATTCATGAGGTTCTGCGAGGAGGAATACGTGACATTTTTTTTCTTAATTTAGTGGAATTTGAAAAACTACATTAGATTTTAAAAAGTAAATGATTAAACTAACCCATGTGTGCAACTTGAGTAATGCAAATTTAATGTTTTTTTATACGAAGAATGAAGAAAATCATATTGAGAAAGCGGATCCAGAAACAACATTTTGTAATTTGCATTTACACGATGATAGGGTCGGATGTTATGTTATGGAGGCGAAATAATGCATCAATATGAATTTGTGATGGCACAAGATAGTAAGCGTGGATATTGTTTAAGAAATCAGGATACACTTTCTTATCACTTGTCACCAATGTGTTTTTTCTGTTGGTAACAATCCTCTTTGTTTGGGAAACAATAAGTAGCTATGATAGGTAGGTGATTTTGAATATTTATATACCAAATCCTTTGAAGTAATAAATTCCAATGAAATGCAATGAAATGAGCATTGATCAGATGAGTGTGTCAGACCTCCTCCTCCTCTACCTGAATTGGAATTATCAGAAGAAATGGTGAACGAAACAATGAGTTTGATACGATCCCAAGCCAACTTTCTTTTTAGATTTTCAAATGACATTTTTATTAGATAGTGTAAAAAGTAGGGATAGGCTCATAGAGGCCAAGTACAAAAAGATTACATCATGATAAAATAAAAGCTAGATAAAAGGAATAGGACCCCCAGAGTTAAATGGACTTAATTCCAAAATAGATAAGGGGGTCCAAGAAATAGTGAGCATAAGAGAAATAAGCCATTAAAAAAGAAAAATAGATAAATTTCCTCGAAAGTCTGCAAACATTTTAGAAGAAGTTCCATTAGTTAGCTTTACTTTTTTTGGAGGGTTTAACCTCCCTGGTCTCTTCTTTCATGCTAGAATCCAAATTCAAATTCTTCCGGGGGGGTTCCTTGATGTCCTCCTCAGTTTCCTCCTCAGATGCCTCCTCCTCCTTAGAATCCTCCTCTTCCTCTTCATCAGAACTGATCCACCTCCTTTTCCACTTCTCTTTTTCCATAACATCTAGACGAGCACCCAAATCTCAAACCAGAGAATCCAACTACTTGATATCCCCTTGGATGTTCTTCTAGGCCAAGCATATTTTCTTGGTGGATTTGATATTGTCAATCATGCCCTTTCTCACCACCGAGTTAGTCTCTTCCAAGACCTAGACCACCGTCTCCAAGTACTAAACTTTTTCTTCCACATATCAATACCATGCTCTCCTTCCAGGGTAACTTTATCCTTCCCCTTCGATGGACCAGCTTCCTAATTTTCCATCCCTTCCACATTTTTCCCCTCACCCATTTTCTTAGAACCTATATTTCCTTCCCTCATCTTGGACAGAAACTCAGCTAGGGTAATATCCTCCTCATCTTCAATTAGGGCATTTTTTTATCCCAGGCTAGATTCCCATTGCAAAATAGGAGAAGAATGAGGCCCTCATGGATGGGAGACTCCACCTTACTCCGTTGGAAATCCCTCACTGAGGTGGTTAGAGACATAAAAAGATAGAAGGGGATACTGAGCAATTTATTATGTCTAAACATGTTTAGAAATGACAAGTGGTGGGTATATATCTTGCGATATTTACCCTCTAGAGTCAAATACTTCATGATGTGTAGGAAGACCTCTCTCCACACCCCAGGAATGTAGGAACGAGTGATACCATCAGTGAAGTAATGGAAAATTTCCTTTCCCACAAAGAAATTATTGATTTCGTACTCTCTCTGATTCCTATCCTTGAAGATTTTTAGACCTTCCATGTCCATGCCAGTAGCACGGGTGATGGATTCCTCTGACGTATCTATTTCCATGCCACGGATCACCACTTTCCCTTCCTTCCATGCTAGCCCAAACTCCATAGTAAGCGAGGGATCATGCCCTTGGAGTCTGGTGATAAAGTTCCTGAAACCCCCAATTTTAAAAAGGTGCCACATAGACTTATCCTCCACAATACGCCCATGGTTGGATGGCTCGACTCTAGTTCTATCACCACCCATGGCAGCCAGATAATGCACAACACTTTGAGGTTTGCAATTTTTTAAATTAGACTTGTCTTTCCAAGAATAACTTAAGCCAAACATGATTTTGCAATATTGGAAAATGAACCCATTATTCTCCCTCGCACTGCTTAAGGTGAAGTGCTTACAACTTTTCATGTCTAATAATCTCATTAATATGCAAAGGTATGGCATCACCTTTTTTCCACACTTTGTAATCATTATTTTGAACTCCCGCATTCACTAATTTTTCTGCACAAGCATTGTTGATGCAAGGGATATGAGTAATGATATGGGAATCAAAGTACTTAAGGTGTTCTTTAATATCATTAATAATATTTCCCAAGACTCAATTATTATTAATAGTATTGTTGATTGTATTTAAAATGAGAAGAGATTCCCCCTTAATAAGAATATGTTTAATTCCTTTCTCCTTTGCAATACTAACACCCCAGAGAAGAGCACAAACTTCAGCTACATTTTTCTCTGAGTCCCCAAAGGACTAGCAAAGGATAAGATCCAGTCCCCATTATGATCCCTGATTATGCCTCCTCCACCACCCAGCCAGGGTTACCTTTAGAAGCCCCATCAAAATTAAGTTTGAATTTTCCCCTTTCAGGTTTGGACCACTTAATTTTAGTGGATGGGAAACTAACTTGAGGTGGAATGAAGATGAATTATTTGAGAACTTCCTCTTCTCTACTAGAAACTTGTAATGCCCCATCAATTTAAGACAATGAGACACCTTTGCCAGGAGTGACAAGTGGAAGGGCCTACGTTCTGTCAATTTCTTGGCATAATAATACAAGCACTTTATTTGAGGTCTAGAGACATTACTCATGAGGAACCGAAGTTGATGTTTGGATTTTAGCAAAGTGATTTGATAGATGCACGCAAGAAGCTCTCTCCAAAAAATGGCCCACTATAAAATATTAGCCTTTTCACTTCATGGACCTCAAATTTCTCAAAGAAGTCACAATACAGGTGACCTTGGAAGGAGAGGAGATGAAAAAACCTTAGATTCTAAATATTTAGAACAAAACCTAGACTTAAAATCTCATAGGATCATGCTCGTAGATGGCGTTTTGAGTAATTCTCTTTCACACACTGGATTTCTTGATGGATTTTTTTGTTGGAATCCTTTTATCGCTATCAGAACATTTTTGTTGACTTCGCTAGAGAATGATTGCGGCAACTTGTTCTCATCACTCAATGGGATTGGAACCCACGAAATTGGCATTCTATTTGTGCCCAATGGTTTGAAATTTGAGAGGTCATTAAATATTGTTTATTATTCATGGAAAGGCAATGATTTATAAGAAGAGTTCTAGGTTTGAATCCTAGCTTGTTGTGGTTTTGGGAAGGGCACAAAAATTGATATTGTGCAGGAGTTTCAGGGGGGTTGAGAAGGGGTCTTACTGGACTAATTTTGTGTTGTATGTGAACTTAGAAGATAATGCCAAACTTTTCCATTCTTTTGTTCAGCTATAGAAACTAGGTGCAGTGCACATAAAGTGGAATTTTGTGCAACAGGGTTCATCCAGCAGCTATAAGCTGGTAGAGACAAGTACTAGAGGCAGGTTTAGTAGGCATAATCTACACATTCAATAATTGGGCCATGACACAATGACAAATGTGTCTACTTTTCACTTAGCAGGTGAAAACCAAACATAATATTTACATAGCAAGTTCATTTTAAACCATCCAAGAGGTTATAGTAGGCAGCTCCATAAGTGTATTGTGACACATTCCTTTGGGCATGATGTCCTTGATGGCAACGTGAAAGTTAACAAGAAAATCCTGTTACTTATTCTGCAAGTTCCCCTAGACGTTGGCTACATGTCCCAGAAGCAGTAGATGGGCTGCAACATGAGCTTCCATTTGAGTCGTGTCTTTGGAAATTGCTCTAGAGGTGGTTTGTACATATATGGATTCAAATGTTGCAGATCTCGAGCGAGAGGCTTACCCTGTATTGGATGAGCTAGCCGAAATGTTAGTACCAAGAACCTTGGACATTTGCATAGCCTGAAAAGCAATCTTACTCATCTCCTTGCACGGGTGTAGAAGGTACAAAATGGATTTTTAGAGAAGGAGCCTGAACTATTTGATAGAATGCCTCAAAAAAATGTTGTCTCATGGAATTCCATGATTACGGGATATGCACATAATGGATCTATTCAAAATGATTTATAAAATTTTAAGTAACTACACTCGCAGTGTAGAGCCTCATGTCTGTTGCCAACATTCTCTCGGCCTAGTGTGCAAGAATGGAGCATTGTGTAGGCCCTAGAAAATTGTCAGAACATAATGGGAAACATATTCTATTGGAAAACTTCAAGTGATTGGGAAGTTTGTGTGACATAGTGGAGGTTAGATCGAGGCTCATGAACTAGTTGACGAAGTGCCCAAGTGAGATGATAAACCAAATCTTATGGATTTGACTCGACTCGTTCCTTCTAGGATGAATGAATGACGATGAAAAAGGGTGATGTGTAATTCATTATTTATCTTTGTAATTTATATAGTTCATTGTTAAATGAATAAATGTATAATGTTGTCTCATGTTACCATCTATTATATTTGATAATTTGTTGATATGTATGAGATGTTGGTTTCAAGGACATCTAGGAAATGTGCATTTAATCATAGGTTCAATTTGATTCATAGTACACATGGTAAAAAAAAAGGTTGATATTTAGATAAGGTAAACAAATTTGAAGTAATATCTTGTAGTGCATATTTTGTGTTCAATCAGTGATTAATGAGTCATCTTGTGCATTCATACTTTGCAAATGTAATAAAGAGATTTAATCGAAAACACTCTATCCTTGTATAATATCGGAGCATAACTTGTTTTCATGTGTGTTACTTTTACCCTAGAAGACATTGAAAACCATGGAATGAAATTAAACTCTGCACTCGATGGAACCTTATAGTTTGAGTAAACAAGAGCCCAAGAATGGGTTTATCATCTTAGTCAATATAGTTAGTGACATTGTCATAAACCCATCTAATGGGAGTGACACAGTCAAACTTTTCTTGGAGTATGTAGAGCTAACTCCTCCTTCGTAGCCTAGCAGACCACCTTGTCATTCAAAGATAGACTTAAATTTAAAGTTCTTCATCAAGTGAAATCCCTGTTGGAACTAGACGACATGGATGGAGGTTGTGACTTAGTTATTCTAGGCCTTAAAATCTTGTTAATGAACCCCTTAGCTCCACTTAGCTAAATGTGTTACCTTGGTGTCTCTCAACATTACACTTTGGTCCCTTCTGGAAGGTGATTTAGCATAAATTCATCCTCTCGCTTAAAACTCATGTTGAGTTGAGGGGTAGACCCTTATGTGAAGTTGGAATTGATCTAAACCTCCGTTGATCTGCATGTTAACTTAGGGTTCGTGTGTAGCTTCAAGTATTCTAATCATTCACATCTTCAATAGGTTAGGAAAACACTTTGTAACTCCTTGTACAAGGCAATGCCAAAAATAAGACCATAATGTGACGTAAAAAATAAAGCATATAAGAGTAAAACCGAGAATTGAGGTTAGAGATACTGCCACTCTTGGAGACCTGTATAACTCAATTAAATACCTTTATGTGTTTTAAAGAATATGTTTTGCATTGTTGTGATCAAACTATGAGAAAACCAAAGATATATAAATATAAAAGGAAGTCATTAAGTTTTTGCACTTTAATAACTATGGTAGGGAAATAAATAACCCGTGATCGAGGTATGTTTTCAGTAATAAGCTATCTCACATTTAAATCTCCATTAAATCCTAATACCACTATATGGAAACCAAGTCACATTCACATGAGTTGTAAGAGTAAAAAAAAAAAAAAGGTATACATTGAATATATGTTTGAGAAGAATATTCTTAAAAAGGACAAGATAATTAAGTACTTTATACGCATTTGTATTATGCCAAATAAGTGTGTAAGTTATGGAAATTTTGTAAAGAATAAGAAGCCAACTCAAAATGGTCGAACTGCAAATTAAATGTGGAATGAACTTAAAGATTATGTAGGTGGATAAATGAGGAATTTATCATTGTACAATAATGTTCTTGGAATGTTAATTGTAACTAAAATACATTTAAAGAAATGATGTGTTGTGGGTTCACCGTTCCTAAAGTCATGTTTCTTGTGGTTGGGTCATTGCTAGTATTCATTCATTAGGAAAAGTGTGGCATCTACATGCCTATGTTGTTTTCATGTGTCTATGTGAGTCGATGAATTACGTGATTGTCATATGTAAGTTGAGTTTCTGTACTTGGAGCCCTTGTTGTGTTGTGTGTAGCGATCATTGTAAGTCAAAAAAAAATTATCCTAGTATTTTACTATTATATTTGGGTGTGTAAAATGTGGGTACTACATATGGTATCAGAGCAGAGGTTCATGCTCTTGAACCTCTGGGATGGATTGGAGTTGTGATGATTTTGCATGATGGTGGTGGATAATGGAAGAGTAATGTGATATATGTTGTTATGTGAACTATGTCGTGATTGTGACCTTATGGAAGCACATGTGGTGCATGTCACTTAGTGCATATTTTTGTCATGTTGATGTGCTTGTGATGAGAGTATCGACTCTCCTTTTCATGGATTTAATGAGGAATCCATGTGTGATGTACCACCTTGTTGTTGTGAATGGAATGATATTGTGAATTACAGAGTGTTGAAACATTTTGAATTTATGTGATGAGAAGGTGTATTGATGTATTGCATGACAAAATTGATGTAAAGTGAATCACATTTCATCATGATGTCATCACCGTATTGTGATTAGTTGTGTGCATCTTCGTGTTGTATTACAATTGACTATATGTTGTAATGTTAGACATTGTGTTCATCATACTTATGATTGGTGTAATATGTAATGATTTACATCATGATTTAGGGCAATATGGGGAGCGTATGATCCCTATGGTATAGTGATTACACTCCGGTTGCAGAATGTGATAATGTGATGTATCGTAACTCGTGAAAGTAATGATTTTTTTATACCCTGTATATATATACCATGTGTAAGACGTTATGGTTAATGTGCATGAATCACCATTGTGTTAGTGATGTAGTTATGTGTATGTTGTGAACCTTACACTAGACGACCCTAAGGGGATAAACTATCAAGAGTGTATGTTTGGAGAGAGGATGCGTGGACCAGATTTTCATAATCTTGAGCCGAGTACGAGTGAGGAAGTGGAGTCTTATATAGAATGAAAAACTCACTTCTATCTGTTGAGTATACTTTGAGCTTGCTCATTATATTGTGGGTGTGCACCACCTTAGGCTCAACTTATGCAACTAGACTTCCCTTCTTTTTCCTATTAGATTTTTCATTGAATAATCCTATGTGAATTTGACTATGTTGATCCTTGTTGGAATATGGAGGAATGATTCAGCAGAGATGAGGACAAGTTACATTATTTTATATACTCATTTCGCTTACATGTATATTTTACGAGCTGAGGCTCGATGTCCGAGTGCTAGCAACTCGATGAGTACCCCTTTGGTGGTGGTATGAGGCCACATAGTGATTGTAATGTTCTATTTCTCTATACGTATTTTTATTCCTAAATTGATCATTATCTCTTTTAGCTAGAACCATCCATTTTCTTGACATGTTCTTATATTTTGGGCATTTATTTGATTGTTGCATTAACATTTGGATTTTGCACTAACCATGGCTAATTATCCATTTGTTTTTCTTAGTTTTAAAAATTTATCGTCATATTTAAAAGTTTTGTAGCCTAGCCCAAGGATTTTGATTTTTCCACTTGGCATTTGAATGGATTGTTATGCTGGTTCTAATTTTGTAATGTGTTGGAATAGGGTCATGGGATTAACCATAGAGTGGTTGAACCTATGGACCCACTTCATTGTATGGACAAGGGTACTCCTAAGGAGTTACGAGATAACTAGCGGGTTGTTTAACCATGAGTTATTATGTCACTTGGGTTGGGGGTGACAAGGCTCTATGTGCCCAAGGCCATAGGGTGACCCGACCTCATTAAAAGGAGAAAGGAGACATGCCTCTATGGTTGAGTGACATGTTATTCTTTATGGCACTCTATGGTGGAGTGACCTGATATTCTTGATGGGGCTCTATGGTTGAGTGACCTGACTTGGTTTAGGCACTATGATTATTTCTCCTTGGGAGGTATATGGAGTTGTTTTATGATGCTTCAAGAGATATATGGAGTTATTTCTTGATATTTTGAGATGTGTGGAGTTGGTATAGTGAGTTATGTGTACCCTTGTGAGTCTTTTTGACACATTGTTATATTTGAGGCTTGAATCTCCCTTGGTTGATATGGACTATTGGATATTGTCTTGGCACTATGTTGAGTACAAATCATGGATTTTTTTGGGTCTTGCGATACTCATTGTATATGTATCGGCGTGATCATTTTGTTTTTCACCAATGTGTATTGGATCTATGTCTCGTGACATAATTGTGGGAAATTCTTTGCTATGTGGACTACTTGTTGTCATTCCATGATCGAATTATAAGTATTGTGGTGTTATACAATTGTGAAAGTATGTAGCAAGATGTCTCGTGGGTCATTTGTGTTGTGTTAAGTTTTGGGTGACATCTTGAGGTCAATTACTATTGGGCACCCACGAACATAAGACAATTGAAAATTCTAAACAATGAGTCTTAAGATCTTGAGATAAGGAATACTGTAAAGAAAAATACTAAGTAATAAAGTAAGAGAGAACTGCCAATCTTCATAGAACATTAAAATTCAAGATATTGTTAAAAAAATTGTTTACTTCCTTGTGGTTGCGTTGTACCGACAAGTTGTTTTGCTAAACGACATGTGGCATTATTGACATATCCTTCAAGCTTCGGTGTCATGTCGCATCGAGGACGATGCTCTTATAAGGGGAGGGAGATGTAATGCCCGTCAATTTAAGACAATGAGATGCCTTTGTCAGGAGTGGCAGGTGGAAGGGCCTGCATTCTGTCAATTTCTTAGCATAATAATACAAGAACTTTATTTGAGGTCCATAGACATTACTCATGAGGAACCCGAGTTGATGTTTGGATTTTAGCAGTGATTTGATAGATGCACGCAAGAAGCTTTCTCTAACAAATGGCCCACTCTAAAAGATGAGCCTTTTCGCTTCACGGACCTCAAATTTCTCAAAGAAGCCACAATACAAGTGACCTTGAAAGGAGAGGGAGATGGAAAAACCTTCGATTCTAAATATTTAGAACAAAACCCAGATTTAAAATCTCATAGGATTGTGCTCGTAGATGGTTTTTTGAGTAATTCTCTATCGCACACAAATGATTTCCCAATGGAGTATTTTTCCGGAATCCTTTCGTCATTACGGGGAACATTTTCGCTGCCTTCACTGGAGAATGATTGCGGCGACTTGTTCTCGTCACTCAATGGGATTGGAACCCATGACATTGGGTTTCTATTTGTGGTCGAGGGTTTGCAAGTTGAGAGGTCGTTAAATATTATTTATTATTCACAAGCAAGGTGGTGATTTAGGGGAAGAGTTCGGGTTTCAAATCCCATCTTGTTGTGGTTTTGGGAAAGGGCATGGAAATTGATATTGTGTAGGAGTTTTAGGAGGCCTGAGAAGGGTCTTACTGGACTAATTCTGTGTTGCATGTGAACATGGAAGATAATGCCAAACTATTCCATTCTTTTGTTCAGCTACAGAAACTAGGTTTAGTGCACATAAATTGGACTTTTGTGCAACAGGTTCATCCATCAGCCTCAAGCTAGTAGAGACAAGTATTGGAGGTAGGTTGAGTAGGCATAATTGGCACATTCAACAATTGGGCCCTAACATAGTGACAGAATTGTCTACTTTTCACTTAGCGGTGAAAACCAAACACAAGTTCATTTTAAACCATCCAAGAGGTTATAGTCGGGATCTCCATAAGTGTATTGTGACACATTCCTCCGGGCATGTTGTCCTTGATGGAAATGTGAAGGTTAACAGGAAAATCTTGTTACTTCTTTTGCAAGTTCCCCTAAACGTTGGCTACCTATCCTAGAAGTAGCAGATGGGCTGCAACATGAGCTTTCGTTTGAGTTCCGTGTGCTGGAAATTGCTCTGGAGGTGGTTTGTACATATATGGATTCAAATGTTGTAGATCTCGAGTGAGAGGCTTACCCTGTATTGGATGAGCTAGCTAGAAATGTTAGTACCAAGAACCTTGGACATTTGCATAACCTGAAAAGAAATCTTACTTGTCTCCTTACACGGGTGCAAAAGGTACAAAATGGATTTGTTGAGAAGACACGTGAACCTGTTTGATAGAATGCCTCAAAGAAATGTTGTCTCATGGAATGCCATGATTGCAGGATATGAACATAATGGATCTATTAAAAGGCTTTAGAAACTTTTAAGTAACTACACTCATAGGAGTAGAGCCTCCTATTTTTTGCCAACATTCTCTCATCCCGTGTGAAAGAATAGAGCCTTGTGCAGGCCCTAGAAAATTGTCGAACATAATGGGCAACATATTTTGTTGGAAAACTTCAAGTGATTAGGAAGTTTTGTGGCATTTTGGATGTTAGATCGAGGCTTGTGAACTAGTTGATGAAGTGCCCAAGTGAGATGTTGAACCGAAGCCTCACGAGTTTGACCGACTTCATTCCTTCCGGGATGAATGAATGACATGACGAAAAAGGGTGATGTGTAATTCATTATTTATCTTTGTAATTTATATAGTTCATTGTTAAATGAATAAATGTACAATGTTGTCTCATGTTACCAACTATTATATTTAATAATTTGTTGATATGTATGAGATCTTTTGGTTTCAAGGACATCTAGGAAATGTGCATTTAATCATAGGTTCAATTTGATTCATAATACACATGGTAAAAAGGGTTGATATTTATATAAGGTAAACAAATTTGAAGTAATATCTTGTAGTGCATATTTGTGTTCAATCGTGATTAATGAGTCACTTGTGTATTCATACTTTGCAGTAGAATACATTGAAAACTGTAGAATGAAATTAAACTCGCACTTGATGGAACCTTATAGTTTAAGTAAACAAGATCCCAAGAATGGGTTTATTGTCTTAGTCAAGATAGTTAGTGACATTTTCATAAACCCATATGATGGGAGTGACACAGTCAAACTTTTCTTGGAGTATGTAGAGCTACATGCTCCTTCGTAGCCTAGCAGATCACCTTGTCATTCGAAGATAGATTTAAATTTAAAGTTCTTCATCGATTGAAATCCTGTTGGAACCAGATGACATGGATGGAGGTTGTGACTTAGTTGTTCTAGGCCTTAAACTCTTGTTAATGAACCCCTTATCTCCACTCAGCTAAATGTGTTACCTTGGTGTCTCTCAACATTACACCTTGGTCCCTTACGGAAGGTGGTTTAGCATAAATTTTTCCTCTCTCTTAAAACTCATATTGAGTTGAGGATTAGATCCTTAGGTGAAGTTGGAATTGATCTAAACCTCTGTTGATCTACATGTTAACTTATGGTTCATGTGTAGCTTCAAGTCTTCTAATCATTCACATCTTTAAGAGGTTAGGCAAACACTTCGTAACTCCTTGTACAAGGCAATTCCAAAAATAAGACCATAATGTGACGTAGAAAATAAAGCATATAAGAGTAAAAGGAGAATTGAGGTTAGAGATAATACCACTCTTGGAGACCGTATAACTCAATTAAATACCTTTATGTGTTTCAAAGAATATGTTTTGCATTCTTGTGATCAAACTATGAGAAAACCAAAGATATATAAATATAAAAGGAAGTCATTAAGTTTTTGCACTTTAATAACTATGGTAGGGAAATAAGTAACCCGTGATCGAGGTATGTTTTCGGTAATAAGCTATCTCACATATAAATCTCCATTAAATCCTAATACCACTATATGGACACCAAGTCACATTCACATGAGTTATAAGAGTAAAAAAAAAAGGGTAGACATTGAATATATGTTTGAGAAGAATATTCTTAACATAAGGACAAGATAATTAAGTACTTTATACGCATTTGTATTATGCCAAATAAGTGTGTAAGTTATGGAAATTTTGTAAAAAATAAGAAGCTAACTAAAATGGTCGAACTATAAATTAAATGTGGAATGAACTTAAAGTTTCTGTAGGTGGACAAATGAGGAATTTATCGTTGTACAGTAATGTTCTTGGAATGTTAATCGTAACTAAAATACATTTAAAGAAATGATGTGTTGTGGATTCACCATTCCTTAAGTCATTTTTCTTGTGGTTGGGTCATTTCTTGTATCCGTTCATTGGGAAAAGTGTGGCATCGACATGCCTATGTTGTTTTCATGTGTCTATGTGAGTCGATGACTTATGTGATTTTCATATGCGAGTCGAGTTTCTATACTTGGAGCCCTTGTTGTGCTGTGTGTAGTGAGCATTATAAGTCAAAAAAATATCTTGGTATTTTTTGTTGTATTTGGGTGTGTAAAATGTGGGCACTACAAAACTACATTTTTATTCTTCACCTTAATGAGTTTAGAGTTCTCTTTAATTGAGGAAATCAAACCATCATTGACCTTTCTAATATTGGCCTTATGATTTATGAAGATTAGATCATTTATTTCCTTCTATAAACCCGAAGAAGTGGGCGGGGCCATTTTCTAGGTAGCCGCAAGAAAGTGATACCTAAAAGTTAAATCCCAAAGTGTAACCATCATTCCTCAATGGAATTAGGACAAACCCATTAAACCTTAAAAAGATCCAACACCTTGGACAACACCACTTGAGAAAAGGGACATGAGATGAGGAAGTAGTTGACACTTTCCTCCTCTTTTTACAAATAACACACCTCTTGGGGAGGATCATTCCATGTTTCTTCAAATTTTCCACAATGTGATTTTATTCTTAGCACCAACCATAGGAAAATGTGAACTTTAGGTAGAATTTATTTTACCCAAAGTTTACTCTAGTAATACTTTTGACTAGAATTATTGAAGTAAAGGAGGTAAATATTTAATGAGAGAAATTTATAGAATCCTCTTCCTTCCAAATAATAGAGTCCTAATTTTTTTGGAAGAGAGGAATATAAATATTCTTTAACTTTGAGTTGAGTTCATCAAAAAGTTGAGTGTCCCAAATGAATTTGGGAAGGGAATCACCTTCTCCCAAAGAAAAAGATTATTGGAGAAGCTCCAATAGTCCCTAACCCAAACTTTACCATTGTGTTCAAAGAACTATGCCACAGTTCTCCTAGGATCTTCCTCCATTAGAGGTTTATCAG
This sequence comes from Taxus wallichiana var. yunnanensis, assembly GCA_018340775.1. NCBI lineage: Eukaryota > Viridiplantae > Streptophyta > Pinopsida > Cupressales > Taxaceae > Taxus > Taxus wallichiana. Next base: position 134,173,938 of record CM031234.1, read on the forward strand.
AGATCCAACAGTCCTTCCAAAAGTGAAATATATCACCTTTCCTAATGTTCCATTTAATACCCCTACTTAGGATCTCCCTAGAAGAGAGAAAATAATTTCTAAAAAGGATCCCTCAGGGATATTGTCCTGCAAAAAGAATGTCTTTATTCTGTCAGTATTCCTTAAATATTTACTTTTGATGATATCAATCCATAGGCCCTCTTCCTTTATCACTCTCCAACCAACTTTAGCCACAAGATATTCATTCATGAGTCTCATATTATTTACTCCCAATCCACCACAATCGTTAGGCTTGGTCACGTTTTCCTAGGCCACAAGAGGAAATAGAATATTGCACTAGGGAAATATCCCAAACTCTTCTTCATGGTCAATTAGTTTTAATATTCATATTAATTTGTGTTTACGGATCGGCTAAGTTGCTCCTTATTATCTATCTTAGGTGGCTGTGTATTTGTGGCTCATCTCAACCATTGGAGGTTGGTTTGATTTCCTCTCACTAAACCCAACAACAAAAGAATCCAATAACTTATAGGGGCACAGAAGGGATTCAAATGTCCCCTGAATTCATTTGGATTTTCATGGGTGGGAATAAAAATGTTCGGCCGTATGCATCCTGATGAGCCCCTATTAATTTGAAATAGATAAGGAAAGCTCGCATTGTTGGGGTTGTTTAAATAATACCAAGTTATGGTTTTTGAAAAATAATCATTCATTCATGTGTGCATGCAAGCAATTTTCGATCCAATTATTTTATTTTGTTTGGGTTGCCTATTCTTTATTCTCTTGATTTGTCTTAATTGATTACCATGACACTAACCATTACCCTATTTGGATCGAGATTTCTATTTCTATATTCAGTCAGTCATGGGATTGATGTCCAATTTCAATTTCTCTTCAAGTTGAACGGAATACAAGAGACTATTTCCCTTTCTTCACCCTTAGTCATTCAAAATTGAACTTAATTTCCTGTTCAAACTATTTGTTTGTCTTGAATTTCTCAGGCGTCAATTGCAATCAAGTGTATTGCTTGTAAATAAAATTCAGTAAATTTTACTTGTTCAATAAATTTGTATTTTAATATAATTATTTCTATTAAACATTGCTCGAACTTAATTGAAGTTTTATTGTTAACATTTGAAATATCAAGGAATTTAGGCCATAGTTTCCTGTCAGAGACATTTCAACCCGCTTCAGATACAAATACATATCTAGATCAATCAATTTGTATATAGTAAAATGAAGAGATATTAGGGTTACAGATTTATCTCCATGTGCAGGGCTGATTTAACCCATAATGGTACTGATTTTAGGATGGCTATTAGCGAGAGCTCTGTTTAGCGCAGTTATTCATAATGTTCTATTTATTTAACTATGAGAGTACATAACACTAATTAATATTTTTGTATTCACCAACCAAAAGCAGTCATGGATAATTTTTCTATGAATAAAATATTATTTTTCTATATGTAAATTCATTGTCACAAATGAATGAATCAATGCATAATAAGTACTATTATTTTCTTACAATAAATGTAAATTCACATTTTGATTTAATGAAGTATATATAAATTACAATTATTATCAATGTAATACTTCTAATAAACGCCAATCAGCCTCTCCTAGTTTGTAGATACATCCACTTGTATGTTGAGTCAATGGAAAAATCATGTACAACAACCATGCAAATCACATTTGACTCGATTTGCAACACAATTTCGTAAGTAAATCCTCCCCTCACTACAAAGTTTTATAGATTTACATCATTTTCATATATCAAAAATTGTTTAGGTTTATTAAGTTGAAATTCTAGTAATTTTGTTAAATTAAATAGGATTATAGTTTGTGTTGTAGTCCAATGCTTAAATGTCCAAAATATATTGTCAATATGTTTTATGTATCAATTTTTTTTTTTAGTTTTATAAACTATAATGTCATTTTAGGTGTTTATTTTATACATAAAATAAAGTAGTCCTATTGTCCATTTTAAAAATAAAACATGTATGAATCATTGTAATTTCATAAAAGTTAAGTATATGTCATGTTATTTTAGAAGTACTGTCATTTTTAATGACTTAGTTACAAAAATCCAATATTTAATTGGATTTTACCATTGAGTTTTATTGTTATTGTAAGTTGAAAATTTGTTGAGATCAATAAGTGTATGTAAAATTTAAATTTACATACGAATCGTATCATCAACATTTTGCTATGGGTCACTTTTAAAAAGTCAAGAAAAATATTACCTTATGGACACATTTTCAAAGTGTAACCCAATTTCCTAAAAGTAAATAATTTCACATTTTTGTGGGAAGATAATAAATAATGTTGAAATCATTGAGCTTAAAAATCATCATTTTTGACTTAGAAATGTTATTCATCGGAGGTCAAAGATAATGAAGGAAGGATATCAATTAACAACCTCTCGTTAATCAGTAAATGATGGAGCCATGAAAATGGTGTTATGGCATTTTATTTTAGTTTTATATTTAATTTTCAATTATTGTTGTGTGTGTGTGTGTGTTTTGTAATAAGAATAGAATTTCATTCTGTTCAAGATTTGCATTCCTATGTAAACCCCTTATGTAATGACATAGTGGAAAGATGAAAGCAAAAGGATAAATCAACATCAAGATACTTGAAGTATATGAACTAAATTTCATACCTATGTTTGTGTTTAAACTTTTCAAAACCATTGAAGACTATATATATGGTTTCTACTTTATTTCCCAAGGTAACTAGGTAAAATTTTATTCCCTACGGTGAATGGTATATAAGTAGATGTTCCTATTCATAGTTTACACACTAGTTTATCATAGTAGTTCCTAACAATTCATGGTTGATATTTTTTTATACCTTCAATCCAAGTTATGGACCAAGGTCATAAGGTCACGAGGAGGAAGCGTTGAAGAAGAAGTGTGATTATTTTATACCATGTATGCACCAAGTGGGGGAATGTTAGGAAAGAGTGTTTCCATGGTAATTATTGTTTTACCGTGCGATATATTATTTAGTAATTTATGGTATGGTAAATTAGTAAGTAACATTATTTATGTGTAACAATAATGTTTATTAAGGAATTTTGGTATAATTGTTTTGTATGTGAGTGGAGTTATTCAACAAAGTCACATATATAGGAATATGAGGGATATTATTGGGTGATTAGTTAAATTAGTTTCCTATAGTATAGGAATGTAAAATCCTATATTAATGGAGTGATGATTCTTTTATTGTGGCCCCAAATCAAATATATTAGGTTTTTAAGGATTTAATTTTGTGCAACCTAGACCAAATTTATCAAAGAAAGTTGTCATAGATTTTATAGGACTTTAGGATAGCATATCATGAAGGGATCACAAAAAGGTATTTGTCATTAACCTAGATGCATGTCCATACTTTTGGGATTAGGTTGATTTTTATGTAAAATAAAATAAAAATTAATGTCCCATAGTGAACACCTATTTGAGGCACTAACAGATTTTTTTTTCAAAAAATGAAAATAAATGTGATAATTCCCTTAATGAAATTATCACTAAGATGGAAATGGAAGAGGAAATAAACCTTTCCCTTGAACCTACATAGATTAAGGATGGTTCTATTTTGTTTAGAATACCATTTATATCAACATTAGCATGAAATAACAACCCAAAATTTGAAAAATTAGCACTTCACTTAGTCCTTACAAATAGAAAACATTTTTTTCCTTTTTGTAGTAATTTTCAAATTTCTTAGCATGTTCTTATGCAGACATTTCATTGTTGGATACTATTTTTGTTTTCCACAACTTGTTCATCTACGAATCGTCCAAACCTATCAAACCTATCAACTAATCAACATAGATATCCAACATAGTACTTGTTCATAAGAAGATGACAAAAATCAGCGTATGTACAAATTTCAAGTATATTAAAAATATTTTCCCAAAGATGAATTCCCCATTCCTAACATTGATATGATTATGGAATCAATAGTAGGAAATGCGATGTAATCTCTCATGGATGAATTTTTGGTTAGAATAAAATCAAAAAAATTGAAGACAACTAACAAAACATAAATTTCACTACACCCTAGGGCACATTTTGTTATCAATTCATGCCTTTTATCCTAAAATATGTTGGGGAGAGCCATAAAAGTTACAGAGAGCCGTAGAAGTTATCTTTCATGATATATTACATGATTTTTTGAAATATCTTGTGCAAAAATAGTTTGAAAATCTAAAACATGAGAAGAACATCCTGCCATCCTCTATCACATCTTTGAAAGGATCCATAAATATAAATTTGAGTTAAACCATAAGAATTTTTTCTTTTTTCACATTAAGAAACACATTGGGGTTCATTGTATCTCAAAGATAAATCGAGGTAAATCCATCTATGGTTACTTCAATTATATAAATTCATATCCCAAGAGCTTAAGACATCTTACAAGATTGAAAGGAAAAATGTAATCTATTAGGAGTTTTATCTCCCAAATTTACAATAAATTTCATCCCTTCACCCATCTCATTATGAAATACATCACCTTTTAATGGGGTGTGGATTTGTAACACTCTTTTTATCTTAAAATGATATCTATATAAATTTTCAATCTTAGGTTGCCTACTCTAGGATAATTGTATACACTAAAAATATCAATTCATTTTGTGTACATTATACTCCTCATGATTTTAGGCTAAGGTAATTAACATAGAAGATGATGGGATGGTGTTTGACAAGGTCTTAGGATAGTGTGAGGATGGTATGAGTTAGGGTGTAGGAATGTAAGTAATTCAAATTGATATTTCTCTACTTGTGTTCTTGAGAGATAAAGATATGATTATCGAGAAAAGACAATTTCTACATAATTGATCATAGAGGGTGGTATGGTTAATAATGATATAAAAATACATCCCTAGTTCTATGTCCTAATTGGTTAAGGGGGAATGTTTGGTTTGGCTATTTTAGTAAAGTGGTTGTTTGAAGAAGGTTTTCCCTAATCTCAAAATATCATATGGAGGAGTGATGGACGATGTTAGATGAGATAAGAATGTTCAAATCTCTAATGGAATTATTTTTATGATGATATGTTGAATGCAGTCATTTTCTTGTGGGGATTCACCATCAAGAACAATGAGTTGTGGAATAATGTGTGCGAGGGATAGTGAGGAATGAAATACCTATCATTTGAGTTAAGATAAGATATTGTCTTGGATGTTATAATTTTCAAGTGGGGTGAGAATTCAAGAAAAGTATCCAACAATTCCTAGTAATATCTATCTATACATATTAATCCACAGTGGAGGGGAAATAATGTTGTAAGGTGATTTATATGACATGGAGAAAATCATGATGGAATCATGTGATTAATTTTATTTAAGATGAAATTGGGATAGAATGGGAGCCTTAGAGATGTCTTGTGGTAATTTTTGTTCAAAAGTATTACTTATTATCATGTATATTAGCAAGAATCCTTGTCTTAGCTAATTAACATCTTACACCTAAAATATTGTAGCTATGTGTTGTTGTTCAAGGTTGTTTGTATATGTTTCTATGATTTTTTGGGTCTATAAGTTGTGTTTAATTGTGTGTTTAACTCAATGTTTGACTGATGTATGTATTTTTTGTTTTTTTATTGTATGAATTTTTTAAAACATAATTACATACAATGAAATGAATTAAATTAAATTTTTGAAATGTAACATTCAAATTATAAATTGTAGATACATGCAAAGTAATTACAATAACTAATTCTCCTCTTTTACTACTTAAATTGATGGGAATGCAAAAATATGTTATTGGTATTTTTCTACTTTTAAGATGAAATTAATAAGAACGTGGAAATGAATATACAATAGTAGGATAAAATCATTTAACTAAGCTAGAATGTGTCAAAAATAAAGAAATGATAACAATAATTATCCCTAAACAACTATTGTTTTCATATCTAGAGCTTTTACATTGTTTGAATGCAATTTGCTAAAATAAATGCTAATTTGAAAAATGAAAGTTGTGTGAAATAATCTCTACAACCTAAAATATGATCAATTTATCCTAAAATTGAATTTTAAATAATCTATAAATCAGTTCAAAAGTAAATCTAACATCTAAAAATATGTTTTTTGAGGTTTTATGTTATGAGAAATTAATTAATTATAGATTTAAATGCAAAGAATTATAAACTTTTAAAAAATATAAGGTCTAATCCTAGAGATGGGAGAATCCTAGAGCATGAGAGTATCAAAATTTTAACTTGCAATGCATGAATTAAATCAAAACAAATATAATATAACATTTTTATTTCCTTTTCAAGGTTTTGTAATAAATTATTAAAGAGAGCAAATTAAATCTAAGATAACTATGTAAATAAAAAACTCAATACAATGCAAATAAGTAAAATGGATATGATCTTAATGTGTTTTTATACCCTCATGAAACTACTCCAATTGATGCTCTTGTTTACTAGTGTGATGGTAATTGTGTAGTATGAAGAGATAGAAGCTTGGCGTGCCTTGGAACAAGACCAAAAACAAATATATGGTTGGTTCAAGGGAGAAGAAGGATGGTCTAGAAACCCCTTTATTATTTTCTTTGGTAACATCAATAAAACATTTTCCTTTCAGTTCTTAGTATGGGAAGTAATCTCTCTTTAGCATGATCTCTATTTCTTTGGATGAAAAGTAGTAAACAACAATTATTATTTGGAAATATATATGTATATATATATATATATATATGGGGAAAAAATGAATGCTTAATTCACTCAATAAAAAACCTCTAAGTGTTCTCAATCCTAACTAGAGATCAAAATTCAAATATATGGCTTAGATAAAATCATTGAGTGAAATCAAGTGTTATGGGGTAGGAGTAGTGAATTAGGCATCAATTATGAGGTGAAATGTGTGTAGAGGATTAAAAATATGAAAAAACATGAATGGAAAGTGTGAGTTGAGCTGAAGTTGTGCATGTTATGGATCCAATGGTTCTTACGGTGGCGATTATGCATCTACCATGGTGGAATATGTAACCTCCCATAGGTATGATAGAAATAATGTGGTAGTTGATGGAACCCTTGCAGTATGGGATAGAACCACCATGACAGTTATGGAGTTTTCGGGATAGGGGATGAAACCGCCATGGTGGTACAACTCCGAGTGAGCCTAAGGGAAAATATGTGAAGAAATTAATAAAATAAGGATTCAACAAGGTTTAACAAGGATAAAAAGAGGTGTAAATAGTGTGAAGGGTGAAAAGGAAGATATGAAGTGGTTTTGAACATTTCAAAAAATATTTTCATGTTATTGGAGATCCCTATCAACATCATTAGGAATTTTATACTTTGACACCATGAAAAATGGGGTGCATATAAAATACCCCTAGAGAAAATAAACCTATCATGAATTGGATAGGATGTGATGCCCTAGAAATAAGCACTGAAATCAATAAATCAATCAAAACTTACCTTACCTACATGTCTTATCTTATAGTCTACAATGAAGCTAGCCGTATTCTACATCCTTCCATGTAAGAAAAAATGAAATCAAGTGTAATATATAAAAACAAATTAGAAATAGATATGTAATTGAAATCAAATGATAGGCCTTACCTTTTGAGTAGGGTGAGAAATACTACCTTTTTCTCGCGCACCTATCACCTACAAGGCATTTCAAAGTGTAGCTATACAACACTAAACTAAATATAAAAGTGAATGCAGGAGTTTAAGGAAAAGGTCATGGAATGTAAAATTACTATTAAGAGTGGTAGTAAGGATGATCAAATGCTTTGGATGAGATTGATAGAAGAATCTCTCACCTTGAAAAAGAACAGGGTATTATCAAGAGTAGATAGTGTGACATCCTCTCCATTCTGAAAGCTAATATGGAAATTCTATATTTTATCATTCCTATTCTAGAGACCAAAAAAGTCATGTAGAAAGATAATAATGGCACTTCTTACAAAGATATCATTGGAAAACTAGAGAATATCAAAAGGTAGTTTTATAGTACTATGAAATAGGTAATGAGAGTTGTACAAATCTTTGACTTTCATTGTTTATCTCTTTCTAGAATCTAGACTGTAATTTTTCTAATGTTTAGTTGTAGTTTGGTTTTGGTTGGGCTGTTGTTTTTTGAGGTTCTCGCTTAAAATTTTGTTTTTTCCTTCATTGTGCTTCTCCTTCATGGTGTTTCTACTTTTTCTCTATTTTTTCTTGAATATCTGGGCTTGAGGCCCCTTATATCCTAGGTAGGATCCTAATAAAAAAACTTTTTCCATTAATAAAAAAGTGAAAACCAATATATAGGATGATTCCATATTTTCTATATAGTCTATCACATGAAAATATTACTAAACAATGACAATAAATTCGTAAAAATTATCCCCTACATATTCAAAAACTTTCATAATTTGGAAATCATTTGTATGAAAGAAAGTTGGAGTTTTTTTAATCTCAAAAACTAGTGATAGTTTGACAAAAAGAGATAGGCTATAGGATGGTGAGGATTATATTATGGTAGTAGAACTAGTGGCAACAAGCGGGCGGGAAGACAAGTGAGTCATAAGTATTGTTGTGTTTTAGGGATAAAACATTGTTGTGTTATGATCTACTATTTAGGGGCATTATTTTTCATTAAATTAGTGTAGAAATGTTAGGTAGGAGGGGTAGGTTAGGAATGTGTAATTTTTTTGATTTTTGGGATTTGGGTGGTTTTAATTGAATTTTAAATTATTAAACATGATGAGGTGGAACCACAGGTTTTTGTAGAATGGAAGTTACATAATTGCTCTTACAAGGACATAACTGCCACCACCAATTACGTGTTTAATAGAGTCAAACATGCAATCATCACATTAGAAATGTCACCAGTAGTTTTGAATTTGACAATGTTGAAAAAATAACCACCAAAACAAGGTTGAAATCACCAAAGTGGTTAATGTGTAACCACCACTTATGAAAGCAATGATTATGTAACATATAGTTAAAAGGTCAATTTTCTAGTCTAGAAGTCAAAAATGGTTTTGTTGCATTCTAAATCATGTTTTTGTTGTTTTTAATGTTTTGTAGGGTAGAAATGTGAGGTGGAGTAGAACTAGAATAGTTTTAAGATGTGATAGGCCAATTGTGTAACATTCCCATTTTAAGACTTTAGAAACAAGGGAAAAAAATTTACACAATGTTCTCTGTTCTAAATAAAACATCATTTAGAAAACACATTCCATGCCAATCAATCTCATAACAAATAACCATATGCAACTGTAATGACTATGTAAGTTACCGATCTCTAATTCTATGACTCGGTTACCAACTGATCTCTCATGTTTGTCTTAAAGTATAGAATAATTTATGTATACTACATATACTTGGTTTTCCTACCCTATTCCAGGTACTGAGTGATTTTTTTAAAGAACCTATCTAAAGATTGTTACCAATATTCATTTGACATCACATTTCTTTAAACTAGGTGACATAGGACAACACAACCAGCAGCTTGCGATACTTTGGCCAAATATTTTCAACATACTTTTCATGTAACTATTCCTAGATGGTATACTCGTCATTTGAATACATCCTTCACCTCACTCTTTTGTTATCTAGAATCATCTTTACTCGACTTACGTCGGTCCACTTGCCCAAGGTTTGACCCTAGCCCGAGTTAGCAACATAATTTGTTATGGAAGACACTCATGATGAATTAGGGTATATGGGCATACTCGATTGACCTAAGTTGACCGAATGTGCCAAGGTACCATAAGTCATAGAGAGCTACTCCATCTTCTAAACATGCTACTAACTTGACCTAGAGAGAAAGTAAGCTCAAGTCCATATGTGTGTAGATCCAGATGAACAAATATGGAAGGGTGTTGCCACATGTCAACTGCAACACTGTATCCTTGAGAATCCCTTGGACTTCTCAAAGGTACAATCCTACAGTTAGCATGTGCCAACATCCGTTAGAACTGATTCATCATGATGTACATACCCCTTGGTGGTCATTAAATTCATTGTTAAATTGGATTAAGATTCAGATTACAACAACCATGCCTAACCCTAATTCCAACATTCATTAAGTTCTTTATCCATAACTAATCTGATTTGATATTAAGAACTTCATTAACTCATTCTTGCATTGATGTTCGTTAATGTGGCCTAACAAGAAGTAATCCTTGAAAATAGGGCAACAAACATCAAATGGTTAATTTATAATGCAACCTATCTGTCCAAAGAAGGTGTATCATTCACCTAGATTCAGCTAGTGTTTACTTTTTAAAAATGAAGCAAAAGGATTAAAGATCATAACCACCATTCCTTTTATTTTTCATTCTTATGAGAGAGGAAGAGTCTTCCTCTATATGGTTAGATGTTAGGGTTAACATAACCTTTTTATCATTCATTACTCATATAGTTTAATTGTATGTCCAATGCATATTTCTTAATTATACTATCATTGTTTAGTTAGAGAACGACATCTTTTGTAATTTAACAAGTCTCATTAAAGTAAGGGAGATTGTACTATCCCCTTAATCAAAATTATTAATTGATGATAAAAATAGTATACAAATAGATATAAAGAATATCAACAAGATATCACTACTATTTCCTTCATATAAGGTACAAGAGAATTTACACCACAAATTGGAGTCATTCTCCAAACCTTTCAATTCATCATGATAAAATATACATTTACAAGACTATGCATTTTAGGCATACTGCATGTCAATCAACATTAAGATCATAAAATAACATCACTTTTCTTTTCCAATACAACTCAAGAATGAATCGAAATTCTTTACATAAGATCCAAAATTAAATAAGCCAATGCATCATAAAAGTTTTTTCCTTCTTTTATCACTTACGATGTCCATCTATAAAAATTGCTAGCACGGGTCAGTTCATTGAACTGAGCATGATAAGCACTAAGCATTAAAACAAAGTGCATTCCACTAATTGTTCCATTAAAACAACTCTGCTTTAATGAAATAATTAATAAGTATCATACAAATAAGCATAAATGATAACAACCAGAAAAGAAGTGCAAATGATGAGTCAGAATTCACTTTTAAGAAAAGAGCATAATATAATTAGCAACAACTGCATTATAACATATAGTTTAATTGATCCAATCAATTACCTTTTAAACAAACAACAGATCTTGTTGTCTAATTATTTCATAATTCATTCTGAATTGAAATACTGAATTTATCTTTACTATGAAAAAAAAGAGTTAGCTTCAACATAGTACATATTTAGAATGATTCATCCCACAACTTAAACAAAAGAAGAAGAATCAATACATACTATCCACCATTCACTAATCCTCTGAAAGACAAAACGAGTTGTAAAGTACTCAAATGATTACCCACATAAAGCGATTTAGTTCAAGGAAACTAATAAAAGGATTCAACATTAAAGAGACAACAACTAGAACAAGAATCCCAAATCAATCCGAGGAGGGATAGAGAATCAAAATAGTCCACCTACAAGTCTTAACTAACTTCTACATGTTAGAAGATATCATTAAAATATCTCGAAACGATACGTTCAGTAAAATCAAATCAAGACTCATACAAGGTTAATCTCTTCTCATTTCCAACCAAGGAGGATTCATAATAAGACAGAGTGTAAAAAGATAAATCCTTCCAATAAAAAATCCAAATGGAGTATGACTCAGTCAAACAAAGTAGTCGGTCAAAACATGATTACATTTTCTCTTCTACAGAACCGACTCAGTTGTTCTCTTTCCACATCATTACAACAAATGACTTAGTACAAAGTAGACTAAACAATCCATAAGGAAATTTCCATCTCATAAGAGTGATTTCCCACTATTTCCTACAAGACAGAAAGGACATAAAATTTGAACCCAAGAATTTGAAGCAGGCCTAAGAGAGTAATCACTCTTCACCAAGAAGAGAGTCGAGCTACAGAGAAGTTTGATCAAATGAATTTATCTCAACAAAAGTTAAAGGATCTCAAATAGAAAAGATCCAATCAGGGTTTCATTTCTTTTGTACTATCAAATGAATTCCCTTTTTTATTTCAAACTTAGAAGTTATTTTGTTATTCCCAAAGGAGAACACAAAATAAAACCCACAAAAAAAGAAAGCAACACTTCTATTTTCCTTATGAATTCAAACTTTATCGAACAAAAATATCAACACTATCCTAGTTCATCTATTCCACGTTGTTAAACATAAGTTTTAATTCATACAAAAAGAGAAGTATACAATACAGTCCCTAGGTAGAAGTAAAAATTCTAGATGAAACATGATATAGTCCATAAGAGAAATCCATTATTTTATCCTTTTTAAAGACCCAGAGTTCCATTCAAGTGAAATTACAGAGAATACAAAACCCAAAGATCAATTAAAAAGGATTAGAAAGAGAGTATGAAAACCCAACACGCGTTTAAGTCAAGAAAGGTCTCAAAATTACCCTCAAAATTAACTGAAATATAATCACAACAATCTACATTCACTACTCCGTTTAGTACATAAAGATTGAGACAAAGAATGTATTCATTCCAATCATCTAACACAAAAAGAAATACAAACACCACATTTTTTTATAACTTCAAAACCCCGTTATCGACTGTTTCAATGAGCTCTGAATCATACCAATGAATAAATAACAATACAATATCTAACCAAAGGTTCCATAGCCCCACAACAAGATACAGTTCCATAAAAGGTCCATTAACCTTCAAACAAAATAGTCAAGCCTTTAACAAGACGCATGTTTTCTCAGAGCATAGGAGAGAATAATATCCTCCCATACTACACGCCATTACAAGTTCAATGAAAATGGTACACTGGGGATGAATACAACAACCATTCAAAAATCAAGAAGCATCAAGGAGAAGATCTCAAAGGAGATTACCATATCAACTCAAACCAAAACTATTCTCTCAAGCTTTTTTGAGTAAACAGTCCCATATATGAGTTCTAAGAAACAAAAACCTTGAATACAAGTAAAATTCAAATCTTAGAATACAAGTATAAAACCAAACACAATGCTTCAAATTCAAGTTCAAAACTAACAAGCTTAGAATACGAGTTTAGTACTAAACACAAAGCCATGAAGACGAGTTCAAAGCAGACACAAGTCTCAAGTACAAGTTCAGAACCAACACAAGGCTTTGAATACCAGTTCAGAACAATACAAGCCTCCAATACAAGTTTAGAATGAACACAAAGCTATGAACATGAGTTCAGTGCAAAACACAAGTTTCGAACACAAGTTCTAGAACAAACACAAATCTTATCACCAACGAACTTATGTAGAGAGAGAGAGAGAGTTTCCAAATGTAAACATTATCATGCAATGGATTCATATCCAAAAATCACAGAGATTCATACAACCAAGAAAGTAAATAACCAGAAAAAACATGCAAACATTTATCTCATGAGAGCAGAATTGTTTTAATGAATCATTTAGAAGAAAGAAAGAAATCTTAATGGGTAGATCCTATCATTCTTGATAGTGCTTCTATCAATTCAAATGAGAATTCTAGTTGAGCTTTCAACTCTTTTTCTCCTCCATGAAAGATCAACAACCAAACATCTTTTCTTCCAATGCCTCATATACTTTCCTTCGATCGAAAATAGACCAGAGAAACCAAAAATAGCCACAAAGTAAAATTTAAACTACTGGTTTGAAGAACCAGATAGCTCCATGTCGATAAAAATCGCAAGGCATGTAAGACCAAACAACCTCCAAAAATTTGCCTTCCTTGTTTCTAAGACGGTTTTCACACAAAAACCAAGGTTCATTAATGTAATTACTCCTCAATATCCCACCTATCTCTCCTTACCACCGCCTCCTAAAACTGGCAAATGCTATTTCCACTTCAACATGCATTTCCAACTTTAGTGAAGCCTCCATGTATGCTTTAACTAAAGTTTACTTGTTTTTTCCAAAACTGGTTGTACCTCCCATTCATTCAACCAAATCAAATCAAATAAATTCCATTAGAACCATTGCCATAATGCCATGCGACCCTAGGTTCCCTTTCAATAGTTTAGGATAAATTTCCCAAAACTTAGGTTATAACCTTAGGTTTAGTCAAAATCATTTCATAAGTAATTTCCACCTTAGGTTAGATCAAAATCACAACCAAATAGTATTAGGTAATAGGTTAAAAATAGCCTAGAATTTCCTTAGTTATTTCCCCCTTATTCCATTTAGCACATCAACTTAGGTTAGGATGCCATCCCAAAAATAGAATATGAAGCTTAGGTTAGATTATAACCTAAATAAGTAGACATAGCTAGGAAGTAGGTGCATTTACCTAGTTTAGAATACCGTTAGGATAATCCTTTAGGTTTAGGATTTAGATTCCCTTCATAGTCATGAAGAAGACTTTATTTCACTTATGCCATTAAATGTCCTGAAGAGATCAATCCCAAAGATCCAAGCACAATCATACAACCGAATGAAGGAATGTTCATACAAGACCAAAGAATTTGTAACATACAAAGTTCATTCCACTATGTCTCTCAAGCTTATGAATGTCAATTTACCATTCAATTCAGTAAGGAGATTTAAAACATTCCTTGGATCACTGGAATTGATCCAAGGATGAGTCAATTAAAAGAGATAATTTTACAACCCTCAAAAATAGATTGAAACTCACCTACAAGAAGTGAAAATGGATTCTTGCAAGCCATATCATTTCATTCTAATGAATCCAAGAGAAGAAATGATTTATCCATAACAAGCATGATTTTCAACAATCAAGGGAACACACCTCATTCAAGAAAATCACATGCCAATGCTTGCAATGCAAAAGAGAAATTTAATGATTGATAAAGGTGTTACAAATTGAATCCACAAGAGACCATTTTGTTGGATTACTTAGGGATCATAAAGTTAGATGATATCCCCGTAGTTTTCTTTTATGAGAAAGATACTAAGTGATGCACTCACTTATTAGTATATACACTGGAAGACTTTTAGGTTTACACTAGTGTCCGTGGTTAATTTTAAGAGACCTCTAGAAAATCAAAGGTGGAAAATATAAGGAAAATATCCCAGAACCACTTTTATGAAATAGGAAAATTTTCTAGGGTTTGTGTGCAACATTTTCACCTAATTTTAAATACTTGCAACAAAATGGTTGTTTTTGTGCAACAATTTTTTTTTTCATGCAACAACAACCTTACTATCATGCGACAGTAAGGTTTCTTTTGTACAACAACAAACTTACTATCACATAACAAAAAACTTGTTGTCACACTACAACAACCTTGTTATATCGCACGAGAACAACTTTTTTGTTACACGAAAACAACCTTGTTGTTGCGTGATAACAAGGTTTTTATCATGTTACATCAACCTTGTTGTCATGCAAAAATGACCTTAATTTCACATGACAACAAGTTTGATGTCGCATGACATCGAAATTTTTGTCACATGAAAGTAACCTTGTTATTATACAACAAAAACTTTGTTGTCGCATGATAGAAAATTCACTTTCACATGACTCAAAAATGTAAATCTCTTGTCGTGCATAAAAAACACATGAGTTTTGTGCATCAATAACATCATGTCATGTATCAACAAGTTTTTGTTATGTGTCAACAACATCGTATCGTAATGCGTCAACAACTTGTCTTGAAAGTTCACGATACTTTATATGTCGGTACCTTAGTATGCTAGTAGTAAGTTGTAGTTTACTACCTGGTGAATCACCTAGGTTTATATAGGAAATTTTTTTAAGGGGTTGGTGAAGCTGACCCCTAGAACAATATATAGTGTAAATTTTAGGTGAACAAGACACCGACCGCTTAAAAAAAATCACCTTTTAAATTTTTCCTAAAATGGAATATTCTCCAAATTACGAATATTCACCACTAAAAAAATCCTTGTTGGTGGCAAGACAGTGGAGTATAACTCTAGAGGATTTTTATAGGATTATAGGTCTCCTAGTCTTAGGGAAGGAGGTTTTAATGTTTACTACCATAGGATCATCCCAACACTTAGAGTGAGATAACTATATTGGAGATTCCTAGGTTCCCAAAGGTGGCGCCAAGAAAGGGATTAGATTGATGGTTGATTGGAATTCTCACATTCTGAACTTTCACAAAGTGATCATTGACATCTTATTATCTCGAGTAGTCAAGGACAATGTCATGGACACACTTCTATACTTATAGGCTCCCATTTTTATGGATATTAAGGAACAATTTAATATATAGAGTTGAGACTAGGATATGATATCGACATCAACAAGAATTTATACAAGGTGGTGAGGTTAGGAGGTAATGGTTTTAGCTTTTGACACTAGCCATGAGTTTTGTGTATTAGAGATTCAGCCATATGTCATGGCAGTTCCAAAGTGAGATAACTTAGAGAGATCAAAGAAAATCATTAGAGTAACATGTCCCCATTTATAGATACTCCTAGAGTGGTTATGACTTTAAATACTATAGACATGATCACTTAAACACACTTGGTGATACAACAACCTTGGCCCGAGAGGGTGCTTCACTAATGGCATGTTCCCTCATAGGGTAGGTCAAGGATATACTAAGATATGTTGAGGTCCATATAGTTAGTAAGATACCTTATAATTTTGGGGAAATACTAATAACTAGCTACAAGTAAATCCTAGGATTCCTTAGAGCGGGTGACATACTGATGTTTTTGCCATCGGGTGTAATGTGTCACAACTCTTGGCTACTTAGAGGGACAAGTCCTTAGCACTAGAGGATGATATTTTCACTCGAGAGAGGTAAACTGTGTAATTTTATACACACATGGATCCTCTTCCTATGGGAGGACACAAATGATGTCAATTCTTCAAGGGATTGGATCTCACCATAGGAATAAGTCAATAATCCTCATTATTCCATAACAATTTCTATGAGGTGGAGGACCAGGTGTTGTCCCAATCATTTAGTTGGAGGGTCATATCGTGGCATTAGTTGTACTATACATTTCAACATATATTGTATATGGAGGAATTTGTATGCCTCATTTGTTTTTACATTTTGATGTTTGAGTCTACACTTATATGTTCAATGTGGATATGATGTATAATTATATAAAATTTGATTGACACACACAAATCCCTACATGCTAAAAATTTGATTACATGTTTTTGTTAAAATCCTTTTATTGTGTATGTTTTCTCTTTATTTTTATATAGATGTATGCAACCTAGTGGATAAAAAATTGGATACATAGTATTGTGTAAACTTTTAGACTTAAATGTATGGTGAAAAATGGATGAAACATAGATACATACATGTGTGTGTGTGTGTGTGTGTGTGTGTGTGTGTGTGTGTGTGTGTGTGTGTGTGTGTGTGTGTGTGTGTGTGTGTGTGTGTGTGTGTGTGTGTGTGTGTGTGTGTGTGTGTGTGTGTGTGTGTGTGTGTGTGTGTGTGTGTGTGTGTGTGTGTGTGTGTGTGTGTGTGTGTGTGAATAGCTATGTTTCTAGTGTGATATAGAGACATATAATTACTCTTATGATTCTGTGTTTGAAATGGGGAAAAAAGTGGTACATGTCGGTGGTGCTGTAAAGGTGTGCGTGTGTGTGTGTGTGTGTGTGTGTGTGTGTGTGTGTGTGTGTGTGTGTGTGTGTGTGTGTGTGTGTGTGTGTGTGTGTGTGTGTGTGTGTGTGTGTGTGTGTGTGTTGAAACTATTTTCTAGGTGATGACATATAATTACTCTTATGATTGGTGGTCATGTCCAAAACTAGATGCAAGTATGGTGGTCATATTGAAAGGAGAGGGAAAAAAATACCAGTAAATGACATGAGATTATGTAGTTAACTAAATCATAATCATGATAGGATCATGAATTTACTTAGGGGCAAAAAGGATGGTGATTCTATGTATACACCTATTTTAAAACATTTTGGTAGTTGATTATGACATAATATGAAATGGAAATTATCACTCTCTTCTTTATTGGAAATAAATAATTTTTTTATGAGATTTAGGAACTCTCATTGCTTCACATTTATTGATTTTATAGTATATAGCTAGTTATTTTAAAAATGAGCCACCAAATTACTAACCTCATGCGACCTAGAAGATGTATTAGATGATCACCAAAGGATAGACATGGGTGAGTAAGGTTATTACCCCCAAAATGGCATCCTAAAACAACTAGGAAGATGTGTGGGCTCAACACCAAAAGACGGACAAGGGTGATTAATTTTTGGAACTAATAAAAAAACTCTCTTTATTTATTTTTCTATATATGTTTTGTTTCTTTTAGTTTTCCTTTTTTCTTTCCTTTTCATCTTTTCTTTGAGATTGAAATGAAACA
The DNA here is from genome assembly GCA_018340775.1 of Taxus wallichiana var. yunnanensis. Lineage (NCBI taxonomy): Eukaryota > Viridiplantae > Streptophyta > Pinopsida > Cupressales > Taxaceae > Taxus > Taxus wallichiana. The sequence goes on from CM031234.1 coordinate 134,192,187, forward strand.
TTTCTCCCATGCCCGACCCCATGTGACCGGTAATATAAAGGGCTCAACACCTAAGGAAAAGGTAGGAAAAAAATATTTCAAGGGATGAGATATGTCAATGTTTCACACTTCAAGAGAGATAGAGATAGGTAACGAACTTTTCACGAACAAACTTCTAGAAACCTACAAATAATGAGATCCTTACATCTAACTAAGGTTTGTCAAGGAACAGGGAATCATAACACTAGAAAATCAACAAATAAAGCTATAGTATGGAGATGATTAGAGAGATATAAATGAAATAACAAAATGGTAATTGAATTAGTTAATAGTAAATAAATAATGAAAATACATCAAGTAGAGAAGATAGACTAAATATCAACTTTAAGAAGTTTTATCAAGTATGAACATGGTGAAGTGGGATAGTACACAATGCAAACAAGAAAAGTAAATGGAAATGCAAAACATGACACTAAACATAATACTATTTTAGGTAAAGGGATTTTAATGAATCACAAAACTCCCCACATTCCATTTTACAAATGAAAAAATACCCATTATTACTTTCCTTAGTGATAAATTATGGTCCTAAATATTTTGGTCAAAACTTATATCCGTCCCCAGTATTCTTGTTTATCTAAGTATCCTAACAAAGAAAAACCTCACCAACCTTAATAGGGATATCATGAATATTCTAGTTTTATCTTCAAGCCATGTGGGTGGAATACACTTCATGATGTTGTATTGATTTTATATGATTCTCATATAAACTTTCTTAATTAGTTAGGCATGCTTCCCTATACTCATCTTTATGTAGGATCCCTTAGAGAGAGACTTGTAATATAGGAATTTGAACCTCCAATAGAAGGATAACCTTAGTTCCAAAGACAAATGAAAAGAAGACAACACCTATAGATGTATGTATTCTAGTTTGATAATCCCATAACATGTCATGAATATTCTAGTTTTATCTTCAAGCCATGTGGGTGGAATACACTTCATGATGTTGTATTGATTTTATATGATTCTCATATAAACTTTCTAAATTAGTTAGGCATGCTTCCCTATACTCATCTTTATCTAGGATACCTTAGAGAGAGACTTGTAATATAGGAAGTTGAACCTCCAATGGAAGGATAACCTTAGTTCCAAAGACCAATGAAAAGAGGGAAACACCTATAGATGTACGAATTCTAGTTTGATAATTCCATAACATGTCATATAATTGTAAATACCACTCCCTTTTGTTGTTTTAACAGTTTAAGAAAATGTAATTGAATGTCTTATTCATCACTTTATCTTGTGTTTTTGACTTGATGGTAATAGAGATATGCGGAATTGTGTGAGATTGAAATTTTTATAGACATTTACCACATCTTTTAGTTCTTGAATAATCTTTTTCTTTTGAATATGATGACTTGTGGCACTTTGAATATGTGGATAATTTAATTTAAGAAAAAAATTCTTATGAATAAACTGGTGACAATAGTAAAAGGCATAGCCTCTACCCATTTCGTGAAATACTTAATTTTAGTGATGATGAAATATTTCTTGTTTGTAGAGGTAGGGGTCAATTTTCCAATTAGGTCAAGGAAAAACATATAAAATTGCCATGGTGTGATAAAAGGATGAAGTTATTTTCTAGAATGTGTATAATATTTACAAATTCTTAACATTTGGAAAAAAAATTGAACATACTCAATTATGTCATTTTCAAGAGTGTGCTAAATATATCCCATTCTATGAATTTTATAGGACATTACATGGGCACCAAAGTAACTTCCACATACCCTATCACTACACTAGAACAAGACGTGTTTATAATCTTCTCTATTGACACAATGAATGAACATGTCATTAAAGGTTTTCTTATACAATATTGTATATAAAATTACATATTTTATGGAAAAGACATAGATGCATCAATTATGTTGATAATTGGTGGTTTTCTAGATAGGTACACTCAATGATATAGGTGACTATATTCATATATCAAGGAGATGAAGATACATCAGGATTTTCTATATAGTAAATTAATTCTTCAAGAAGTTCAACTTCCACTATATCTCCTAGGTCTAAGGGGTTTTAAACTATCCAATAAGTGATTATTTATACTTTGATGTATTATTTTTTTACATAAGTTAATTCAAATTCATTGATGAGTGTTATCATACATCCAAATCTCTTGGAGATATCTGGGTGGGTTTGGAAGGTGTGAAGTCCTTGATATTTTAAAATTACCTTAGTCTCTTGATTTATTATATAATGTCTCGGTGCTTATTCAAAAACACTATGGAAAATTATTTTTTTCAGCCTAAAAATAACGTGTTTCATAATCCAACAAAACATGAATAATAAAATACATAACCCATTCTTTTCCATCATCTTCTTCTTATGAAAACATGTAGGACAATGAAACATTAGTTACAGGTAGGTAGAGATTAAGTGGTCTATTAGATTATGGATCCATCGAGGGGGAGGATATAATAAGAATTTTTGATGGATTTAAAGTCATCATGAAATTATTCGGTCAAAATGAAGATGTTCTCTTTCTTTAACATGTTTTTTTATCAATTTAACCACATAGGTGAGGTTTGGAATGAATATTTGTATGGCCCCAAAATTTACCAAGGATATATTGTATTCGTGAGTTATTGGTTGGTGGGACCATCTCTAGGATAGAATAGATATTGGTATGATCAACATTAATGATATGTTAGGATATTATGTATCACATGATCTTTCTACTAGTTACTCTAAGAATACACTTTTTGGGGTTTAAGGTAACACCGTATTCAATGAGCCATGTGAGAATAACTCCTAAAACCCCTACATAGTATTACCTCTTCCAAAATTAGGTTATAAGGTCATTAATGTAGGAGTAAATGATTATGTGAATTAGATTCTAGAATATGTGGGTCATTTTTCATTAGTAGGTCGCCTATGTTTTTAGGCCAAAAGGCATGACTGTGTGGTAAAAGGATACCTAATGGGTTATGAATGAATTCTTATTATGGTCTTCTAAATTTTGGATCTGATTATATCCATAGAACCTGTTCATGAGTAAGAGGGACTCATATCCATTTTTCGTCAAAAATCACCTCAATAGAGAGGAAAAAAATTCATATTGGGAAACACTTTGTTAATATTGTGGAAGTCAATAAAAATTCAAATCTTTCCATTATTTTTCAACATTGTAACATTTAAAGATAACCAATTTGTATAATCTAGCAATTTAATTAATCCAACTGTAAGGAGTTTGATAACCTCCTCTTTGACCATTAGTGATATCTTGGGTTTAATTGGTCATAAATTTTGTTTGATGCCTTGGCCTTGAGTTTCATAAACATGTTGTGTACGAAAACAACTATATGAATATTAGTCATCTTATAGTAGGAGATAGTTAAAATATTGGTCAATTTGGTGAGAAAGGCTTTATGGTCTTCGAATTCTTGTGGTAAGAGTGAAGACCAAAGTTTTAGGATCCTCGTTCTTCCTCCATTCCTATATTTATGTCAATAGTTTCTTTTTGGAGAGAAGTATTACCTTATTCAAACTTAGGTGGCACTAGAGGGAAATCCAAATCTTCCTCTTTACTTTCACAAACATCAAGATCATATTTGGCTGAATCATAATATCAAATTTTACAATACGAATCATAGTAATCACTTCCTAAGGGATGAAGGGTGTATAGTGATAGAAAAATATTTATTGCAATGTGAGGGAGGAAGGTTTTTGTAAACATGTAAATATCCTATAATAGCTTCATCATTTTCTATTATGTTGAGATTTAAAAACTAACGTTATATATTTTGACCAAACCTTCCTTGAGTGGAGATCTCTTCTTGACAAGAGAACGTACTCTTAGCGAGACAAAAGCATCTTTAAGAATCCCATGGAAAGGAAAATTCCATTCTATATTAGTTGTAATAGAATTATATAGTTAGTTTCAACTCCTTTGGATGGATTCATTAGATATGAAATTGAGGTCCTAAACCAAGCCCTAAGGATCATTCTTATATAGCTGTAAGTGTTTGACCTTTCTTTGATAGAATTTTACTATGTAACTAGTAATTATTTGTGAATTACTAATGATATGAATCCTCTAAATACTAATTTTGAAAGATAAGAGAAGGAAAATTAACAAGACTTCATACTTGGCCATGGTATTTATCCGTTCAAAGTCTATAAGAAAACTAAAAGGTAAAATCCTTCTCCTAGGAGAAATCAATTTGACGGAGCCCCTTCCCCGTAGCACATTTGAGTTAATCTTAATACATTGTCCATAAATTTATCTTTGGGAGAGGATCATAAGATAATATGGATGGATGGCCTTTACTATTTCTAATTTTTACCATATTCACGTAAACTACCATAGACAAAAAGATTGGCCCTTTTTCTCTTAGGTAAGTGAAAACATTATATGGAAGGCCCTTTTGAATTGAATAGAAGCATAAGAGGTGAAACTTTTTCTAGTATGTTAATAGTTTGTGTTGTGGTATTTAAGGAAATGGTCTTAATTTATGATTTAGGACTATCATCTGGAAGAGAGATTTCCTTTCCTACTTTAGGATTCTCTTTCATAAATTTCTTGCAAGAAAAAGAGTCAAGAACTAATAGAGCGGGTTTAGGTTCAACATCATCCTTTGTAGTCTATTTCCTACCATTTTATGGAGGTGTGAGTATTTTTAATTCATTTTTAAGTAATTTTTTATGAACATGGGTTTCATGCAATATTTTAGTACATTAAATGGGTTTAGGTTTACTTTATTGATGAAAACCCTTCCTAGATGTAATAACTAGATTTCATTAAATAACGTTAAATTTTATCCTTCATTTAATGGATCCAAAATCATCCTTAAACCATGTTACAGTTGGTTTCTCATTTTTGATGTAAACTTCATTAAGGATAATCCTTGGGCCAAGAGCTATAGGGAGAATGATGTTAATGATTGATGTGTCTCTAAGACTATTATACCCACAAAGAGTGTTTTGATTTGATGAGAATTTATTCTCACCTTACCCAAGCTTCTACAAAAGGGAAAATGGTAAAATGTTAACAATTTCCCCATCATCAACCATATCTCATTTTACCAATTTGTCATATATCCAAATATACAAATGAAGAGAAGGGTCTCTTCTTCTAGCAATTTCTATGTCTAGGGGTAATTGACTCAAGTCAAAAAAATTAGTCAACATATATCATCATGGAACCTAGAGGGAAAAAATCCATTTCAATGTGGTTAAATTGTTCTTTCAATGGGGGGGTGTGACGTAGGGTAAGTTCCCAAGTCCCATAGTGTCAAAAAGTGTAAATTGTTGGGATAGAGAATTCTACAAAATGTCAAGAAATGAAATGTGAGAAAATATCTTAGTGAGATCAACCATGATGTCATAATTCCCTAATTATTTGGGGAATCTATTATTTTTCACTTCAAAAGGGCCATGCTCCATGAAATGCATTGATGTGCAATAGTTGAGTGAATCATCTAGGGGTAAAGAGAGGGGAATTGGGAACTTGATATTATTATTTTTCTCGTAATTAGATTGATTTCTTCATCAGTTTGTAATTCAATGAAATTGATCATGCATAGTTTCCTTGGTGTTTCAAAATGTGGTAAAACATTAGGATTAACCAATTTGGAAGTTGAGGCCTTAACATCATGTTTTTGACAGAATTATTACTTCTTGTTTTTGTTTTGGTTGTTGAGGTACTTGTATTTTTTTCTTTGCACATTATTTAGTTATATGCTATATGGAAGGTCCTTCTATTGATGGTTTTTTTGAAAAATTCCTAAGTGCAAATTTTGGGTGCAACATGACATAAATGAGCCACTAGTTTAATGTTAAGGTTCTTTATCCCTAGAAGTTGTTTGTTAAAAACTTGTATTTGGTTTTCAGGAGGTTTTGTATAAGCTTGTTATATTCCCTACAAGTGTTGATATTGTGACCTATAAACCTACAAAGAGTAGATAATATAGGTCGGGGTCATAGTTTTTTTTATTAATGGTTATACTAGTCTACAACTTACTAGAAGCTACCAAAGTTATTTTGATAGTAATGATTGAGAGTGATGTTTTTTTAATATTGACCATCTCATTTCTTATTGTGAATTGGTGGTTAGTTTAGATTCGGGATATATTGCAATTTTGTATTTGGAGATCAGTTGAATTTGAACACATTCATGGTATGTTTATTTTTATTAGTGTGGATGTTACCATTTTTATTGTTATTGTTATTTTTGGCATAGTTCATCATATTTTTAGGGTATTTTATATTTTTTTGTTGATCCATAATACCATTTGTAGTGGCGTTATGGTTTTGGCTGAGCATCTAAGGGTCTAGGGTGTTTTGTGAGGCTTGAATTTCATTTTTATTATTTTTGCATCCCATATTTTTGGGGGAGAAAAATTATTCCTTTTAAATTATAGGTCCTATAGCTGCTAATTATTATTTCCTGGTCAATTCTTAACATGCTCAATAAAGATTATTCATAAGAATTTTCGAGAACTTCTACACATCTTCCCTAATTTTTCCTATTTATGGTGTGGAGGAAAAGCTCACGTAGCTTGATTTTATCCATATTTGGAGCATTGACAAAGGAATAAAGAACTTACCACTATCTTGTGATGAAATTTGTGGTGGTTTCGTTGGGTTCTTGTTTAATATGGATAAGATCTCCAATGCCAATCTTTATAACCTTGTTCATATCAAAATACTTGATGATTTTAGCTATACTATACCTAAATGGGTGTATAGATACTTCATGAAAGTGGTAATACCAATTGATTTTTATTCCCTCAAGGGTATAGGGGAAGATATTTTTGAAAAAAATCCCTATGTGAGTGAATCATGAATTTTAGTGGTGTATTCCTTTATATGGGCATTAGGGTATTCTTGACCTTTGTATTCTAGTAAAATAGGAAGAGGAAAAGGAAGGAATGCCATATATGTTTTGGAATTAAGAGGTTATTTTAGATATTTTTATAGGTTCCCAATGCACTAAAATTAGTGGCGGTAATTCTTGTTGTGTCTATGGCTAGTTATAAAACATGAAAATTACCAATGAGAGGGGGATTTAGAACAAAAGCATAGGTAAAGACATTTTATTTTTAGAAAGTGGAGAAATTTTTGTAGGTTAGGTGGATTTGGAGTAAAAGTGCATGTAAGGTGGTGATCGATTTGTGAGAGTTTGACTAAGAAAATTGAGTGGGTTGGGGAAAGGTTGGTAATGGTTGAGGAAAATTTAGTAGCGGATGAGCATAGTCTTATGGTTTTTGAGCATAGATTTGTAGTTGAGTGTAGTACTATGATGTGAACGTAGACTTATTGTATGGTTATGTGTGGTTTTTATATTTAACAAAACATATTATGAAGTGGTGTTATTATCTAATGTGTATGTTGGAAAGTGTATGATGAGGGTCCACTCATGCCAAAGGTGTCATTACTTGTAAGGAGGTAACCCATGTTTAAATGTGTTACATCATTAGAAAGAGGGTTTATTTTTATTCATTGGATATGGCCTTGTTTCTTTAGTATTTTCACTATATCTTGAACCATTTGTTTTTAGTTCAAGAAGGTAAGGAATTTTAAAGTTTTAAAATCCATGTCACTAGGGTAGAAACTAGGTTTCCTAATGGGACATGTTGATATTTTTGAATACTAGACTTTTCATTTCACCGTAGAGAAGGATGGTACTATGTAATGAAATTTCATGTGGTTACTTGTCCTTCTTGAGATGCTCTTCCTAGTATTAGTGAAGTAGAAACAATGTTATCTTGTAAGAGGGTAGTGGTGTATTCCTATAACCTATCTAGCAATTTTTCCGTGGTTTTTATTCAATCGGTGATTTGGTACAACCTGTATTTCACGAATTAATCATCAAGTCATAAGTAATATGGTAGGGAATCATATTTCATTCTAATTTATGGCCTAGTTAAAACTTAAAGATAAATCTGCACTCCCAAAGTAAATGCCAATTTGCTAGTATTAGAAGGTTCCATAGAAAAAAATTGATAGGTAGATTGTTGATTAATTTATTAAATCCTTAAATTAAAAGATAAATTTGGAATTTGGGTGGAAGAGACAATCAAAAGTGGTGATATATAAGAATAATTATCATCCCACGTAGATAAAAAGGTGATTGTTGAGAATTCATGTGAGCATAGTAAGTCGCCTCGACCTAAGATAGACTGTTAAATTAACAACCAAAGATATTCATGGGGTTTGTAAACACTAATAGAATAATGAGAGAGGTATAAGGTGAGATGAAAAATATTGAAATGAGAAGAAACTAGTACTTCATGTTAGGTTCACGATATTTGTACACACAAAAATTGTCAATGAATTTCATGTGTACTTGAATACTCATGAGTATGGGATAAGGTAGTCAACATATAAGTCGATGGTATGGTGTTGGATGAGGGCTATAAATAATGTTAGGATGGCATGATTTATGGTGTAGGACTGTAAACAACTTATATGGATATTCCCTAACTTGCATTCTCTAGAGAGAAAGACCCACTCATTGAGGGTAGGGAAATTTTTAAAGGCTCAATCATGATGGATGGTATGGTCAAGGATGATGAAAATTCATATCCCTAGATCTATGTCCTAATTAGTAAAGTGAATAATTTTTGGTTGCATGACTCTGTGTAAAGCGGTTCTTTGAAGAAGGTTGGCCATAATTTGGATAGGTAATATGGAGGGAGTGATGGAGGCTTCTAGATTAACTAAGAGAAATCAAATTCCCAATGGGAGTAACTATCGATGAGATGTTGAATGTAGTCATTATCTTTTTGGCTTCAAAATCAAGAAAAAATGATTTGTGGAATAACGTGTATAGAGTATGACAAGGAAAAAAATACCTCTTTTCCGAGTTTAAACAAGATATTGTCTTCGATGTTATGTTGGTCAAGAAGAGTGGGAAAATAGGGAAAGTGTCTAACTCTTCCTAGGAATATTTGGCTATCAAATTCATCCACACTAGAGGGGGAAATCACTTCATGGTGTTTTTAGGATATGGAGAAAAACATGATCAAATATTATGATGAAGGCTATTTTAAGATGATCTCAGGCTATAACTTGAGCCTTGGATATGTCTTATGGTAGTGTTTTCTCAAAAGTATTGCTTATTATCTTCCTGGATCAGAAAGTATCCTTGTATTGTAATACTATCCACTTACACATGAAATGACATGGCTATGTTTTTTTAAGGTCATTTATGGATGTTTTTGGGTCTATAAGCCATGTTTTGTTGTGTGTTTAATCACTTTTAGAAAATTATCCATATTTTTTGTTTAGCTATTGTATGAGTATTTTGAAACATTATTAAACCCCTAAGGAGGATAATCACCTAAGATGAAAAAGGTTTTTCATGCGCAAAGTGAGGAACATAGGCTAACGTGGAAGTAAATTTGGGGAAGGTGCAGAGGTTCGCGCCGGGAAAAATAGGCTCAAGAATTAACCATATTTTGGACCACTGATTAGAGTTGCAATAAGGGACATTTGAAGATGCAACCATATCTAATTATGAATAAGGCTAGAACATGGAGACTTATAGCCCAAGGAAAGAATATTATAGGATATGGTTATCATGAAAGGATTAGGAGTTGTAAAGTGGAGTTAGTTATGGTTTAGCTAGCACTTGCATGCTAAGGATACTTGAGTATGGAAATACATGATGACATTTGATAGGTGGTTTACACCGAGTGATGAGTAGGAAGTACCCCTTAATATGTAATTATTTGCATGAAAACAAGGAGAGATGGATGTGAATTAAGAGGTGTGTGTAATGTTTGATGTAGGTATGTAATAAATTAGAGATATTTGTGAGCATAATGAGGGAGAATGCTATTGTAAACTCTGGGTAGAGCCATTTTTCTAGAACTGGAACTAGGTTGATGTATCTAGTCCATTTATGGATCTCTTGATGTATTTGGCTATTGTGATAATGGTGAAATAATATAATGGGGTTGTTCTAAATATCAGTGTTCAATGGATCTAAGTGTTTGTGTTCTTTATTTTGGTAATGGTTCAGATCTGGTTCATGTATGTTCTTTTTAGTTTTCAGAATCATAATATGGATCATTTAAGCTCATATATAGTCTCATTATATCTCTCTTAAGATGTATGTGTTTATGTGTATATTATTATGTTTTTCTATAATGATGAATATTATTACAAGTATCACATAAAATTGGGTCTCGATACCTTTGCATGCCTTGGGTGTGTGCCGGTTTAGGATGGGTGATATGTCGGTGTGTATGGTGTTTAAAAAGAGTAGGTAAAATTTACTACATTTTGATTCCATTATCAGGACCTATTTTGAAGTTGTTGTAAGAATGGTGAGTGATGGTAAAGCACTTGACTTTGGCCACCATGGAAACTTTTCTTAAAAACACATAGGATGAGTTTACAAAAGATTCAACATTGGACTTGAGTTTGATGTATGCACATGGTTAGAGGAAGATTTGTATCATGAGCTATATGAAACATTCTTTTGTTTTTTTCCAATAGAATTGTATGAATGGTTTTCGGCGTATGCATTAAGGAGGAGTTGGTACTATTGACCTCATGTGTGGACCCAAGAATATTATCAGTGGCTTCATGACACCGATTTGATTTTGATCTGTGTTGTTGATCATTGGTGGAGTGATGTGTTGACTAGCTATACGTTAGAATACACAATTTATACTTACTCTTGCCCAAAGATTTCTTAGTTTGAGTTATTGTGAGAACCGAGAGGATATTTCTTGCATGTTATACTGCTAACCATCAAGATCTTTATCATCACTTTGAGTTTATAAGTGTTTCCTATGGCTAGCTAAACTCCCAGTAGGAATGGGGTGTAGAAGCAAGCGTGGTAAGAAATGGTATATCCTATGGAAGAAGTGGAGAGAGAAGAGAGGTGGCTTAATTATAATGAATCTCGGAAGATGGAATTGACAAGAAAATGTTATATTATAGGAATGATGGATGTTTGGAGGAAGATGTTATAAGAAGGATTTGAATTTCATGTGAAGGACATGGAACCTAAGCAATCTATACTACCCCATATTAGAAAATGCTGAAGGATAACCCCTCAAATTCTAATGATATCTCGTCAAATGGATAAAGGAGACATACCATAGGCATGCATTTAAACCCACCTAGCAAGAAAGCCCTTGCGCTTATTTTTCTAATTTTTGAGACAATTATTACTAGCTTAGTTGGCATTGGTAAGTAAGCAACATCAGGTAGATATAATTTTACATTACATCTATCTATGTTCGTATAGACATTTCTTGTGTTTGGTGGTATCTTATCAAGTGCATCATTTGGATAAGGTGTTGGCTCACGTAACGTGGGTATCATGTCTCGAATTAGTTCAAATTCACATAATATTAGAGCTTAGTTTATTACAATGATGGGGATATAGAGTACCACTACTTCAAGCCCTGTACCTGCTATAGGAAGAGGATCTAGAGGATCTAGTGGATCTAGAGGGTCAGGAGTTAGTGGAACTAGTGGAATAGGTGGTGGAGGAAACATAAGAGGAAATCAAAGTTTTGCATCTAGTGGAAAAGGACCACAACCCCATCAATATGTATTTTATGAGATGTCTCTTCATTTTCTTGATTATAAAGGTGTTAAGGATGTTAAAGAGCATTTAAATAAGTTTGAATTGTTATGGCATGCCAAGGGGGTCGCTATGTCGAAGTGGAAGGTGAGCCATTTCAAAACTAGGTTGTAAGGGTGCATGCATATTTTTACCAAAATTATGACCCAAATTATACAACAATGGATTATACTGCATTGTGTGATTACTTCTTGGTGGAATTTCAAATTCCTGAGTTTGAGAAAAAGAGCATCAACATGCTCAAGGAGATTCAATAGGGTATGGTAAAGAGTGTGTAGGAGTATGATGCGTATTTTAAGACTCTTTTGTAAAAGTTATCTTATGATATTCATCCCTCTCAACATGCTTAGTGGTTTTTTGGAGGCCTGATAACACCTTTTAGATGAGTGCTTTTGCATAAGCATTTCGAGAGATTAGTGTGAGGCCTTGGAGGATAATTTTTTCACTTTGAGGCCATGGGGAGCATTGGTACTAGGGTAAGTCCCTTTTTTGAGGCACAGATTTCTTCCATGGCAAACGAACTTGAGAAATTATATGTGGATTCAGCACATGAGACTTGAAGCAGACTTTGATGTCTGATTTCTTCCATGGAAAAATAACTTGAGAAATTATCTATGAATTCAGCACATGAGACTTGCAGTAGACTTTGATGTACAGATTGTGAAGTAGAATGACACACCAAGGATAGTTTCCCTCAAAATTCAAAGTGTTCCATTATAGTAAACTGTGAAATATCTCATGGGGATTATGATCCAAGTATATTTCCTTTGTTACAACATGTGCTCCATAATAATGTGTCTTGCTATTGTAATATTTTGTACATCTACCACTCATGATACTAAGGAATGGTGGCTAATAGACCATATTCATGATGTGATTGATATTGGTGTGCACCAAGATAACATTGTGAATAGTTCTAATAATAAGGGAATCAACATGAAGGGCATGAAGATGGCAGATGAAGGGAATAATATTTTTCATAGGATTCAAAGGTTGTAGACGTCGCGACAGAGGAAGGAGTGAATTTCCCCATGGAACTTATTTCAATTGTGGATCTACGGATCACTACAAGTGCGAGTGCCTAGATTTACTACAATGCTCGTGGTGTGGAAAGAAACATAAGTATGAGGAGTTCCCTAACTTGTATAATAACATGATCCAAAACTAAAAGAAGGAAAATGGCATGAGAATGGTTAGTGTGAAGTGGTCTAAACCCTTATTCATGCCTATGGTAACATCTAACCCTGAGTTAGAGCTTGTATTAGTAACTACATATGCTAAAGTTGCACATGCTAGAGAAATACCAAAGAAGAGGCCTCTCATTACAAGAGAAGAGGTATTGCATGGAAAGTACCCTGATCTAACTTATCAGAAGGAGGTTTACCAAGAGACTATGGAGGTGATTAGGAGCTTGCAAGGGAGATCCATTGTTTGAAAGAGAAGTCACAGAATTTGGAACAGTGAAGAATGATGAGATCACTTAGAATGATGTTGATGATGTCAAATAGGTATATAAGATGTTATGCCATAAAAATATCATTCCCTTATTAGGAGAATGGTTTAGAGAAAAGGTTACCATGCATTGGATATGAGCGTGAGAGGAAGATCTTGCATGATAATTTTCCTCCTCATAGTATTTATTATGAAAAGGATATCATGTTGAATTCAAGTAGTAGATCGATGGATTTTGAGTAACATACTAATTAACATAGGTGCATAGGTTAATGTTCTTACTCTAGATGAAGGGAACCAAATGGGGTGGCCACCATTGCAGCCTTCTTTAAATTTGTTGTAAATGGTGAATAGGACTAAAGTTACACCCATCAAAGTCTTTAAGGATACTTCCATAACCATTTCGGGGGCCAAGTTTACTAGGGACTTTGAAGTCTTAGCACTTGCCAAGGTAAATAATTTTCCAGCATTACTTAGATTTCGTTGGCGTTATGCAAGTAATGTTAATTTTCACTTCAACAATGGATACATCAGCTTTGAGATCAAGAAGGAGCGCATTATTATTCCCATAAAATATTGTAGGTATACACTTTATGTCAATCCTTTGGGGGAATAAGACATCAATAAATTTGTACACACCATCAAAAACCCATAGGTTATAGGTCCATCAAGAGAAGGATTCATTCATTGGGATGATGCTCAGTCTTTGAGTGATAGGACTAGCATTGCATGTGATAATTGATTGCATGGAACTTATGAGTTGGTTAGGAGATAATTAAAGTAGACTATGACTCATGTTATCAAGGAGAGTTAAGTTAGGCATCTAGGAGGAAGATAGTTTCCAAGTTACACTAGAGAAGGTCACCTTGATGTCTTTTTGCATGCTATGGAAGTCCAATCGACCTGTGAAGTAGAACAGAGGAATATTCTTATGTATACCTTATGTGGGATATCTACTCATTGGTGGCTGACTCGCTAGGATAATATCATAGAGTGGCACGAGGTGATAATCACATTCTATGTTATATTTCTACAGACCACTACACCTTCAAGGATATGTGATGATCATGGGAAGGAATCAACCTTGTACAAGGTTTTAGAATGTGATAAATCCTATAAGGAAGGCCTGAAGGATTTACCTCCTTCACTTTTGGTGCATAAGTTATATTCCACTTTTCAAGGTTTTACATGCGCTTGGTATTTCCATTCAGAGTTACGTCGTCAAACAAGAAATTGGCAAGAGTTGACAGAAGGTATTATTCAGACTTTTGAGTATCTATCTTCTAAACCATTAGTGAATGAGGCATTGTAGGTAGTCAAGTGCCTTACTATGGGAGATAGTGCCAAAGATAAGGAAATCATCCTAGATTTTCTAAGGAGCTTAATTTGGAGGTGTGCTTTGAGGAAGGAGAAGAAATAGATGAAGTATAGTTTGAGCGCGCCTACCTAGAAAAAGAGAAAGGAAAAATGGTGTACCTAATAGAAGATGAAGAGATAGAGAACCTCGATGTAGATCATACAAAGGTATTCACGATGTCTTGGATAGTGTGGATGAGAAGGCACACACCTACCATGACCCATTTAAGACAAAGAAGATCAAAATTGGCATAAAAGGAGAAATAAAATAAGCAATCATTAGCGACATGGACAAAAAAAAAGGTCTATAAGATAATTGAGTTGTTGCGTGTGTTTCATTGTTTTCTTTACATTTTGAGATGAAAAAGATAAGGGTAAGGGCCAAGGAGGAATACTTGTTTTGTTGGTTTGGAGGTTGATACAAGCGTTCTAACTTCTAGATCTGATGTTAAATATGAGAGATTCCTTTTTGCTGGGAGGAACTACCTAAAATAGAAAACAAGACCACCGAATAAGAGTTAAAATATATATGACAGTGGACTTCCTAGCATGTGCTAGATCCAAGAAGTGTGATACTCCCTAGAAGGCTGTCAATCCCATGTTTAAAATAACTTAATGCGAGAGATAAGAAAATTCCTACTATATTTGTTATGATTTGGGTATCTCATTCAAGTACAATAAGAAAATCCAAGCATAACAGGATAGGCTATAGTCAGATTTGAAGTGTGAGGTAACCATCAAGGTACTGGGACTAGTCAAGGTCAGGTTCTGGGTTGTTTAGGTCACTTGGTAGAAGTTTGTTTTGTTTTGTTATGGGAAAAAGGTATGAAACATAGAGATCGATTTCACTCAAGTGTAAATGATGATGATTTAGAAAGGAATGGCGATGGACATGGATAACCATCGTTAGTATGGTCGTGGTGTAAGGAAATCAATGAGATCTAATTGTGGGGATTGAGTGAAGCCAGATAGAGATGTAAGGGTGAATAGGGAGGTTTGTAAAGGTCTCAGGTATAATCAGAGGTGTGTAGCAGGTGAGAATGGGTGATTTGATGGTGTGGGTAGAGGAATGACTGAGTCTACAAGTAGGTAGAAGATGGGAAATGAACATGCAAAGTATAAACTAATAAAAAAGTAACAAAGGCTATTATACTAAAATAGACTATGCTAGTAGAAGATACACTTACTATGATGCAGGTTTGATGGCTGAATGGTGATAGCAAGTTGAATAGAAGAATGGTTTTGGTGCCACAAAGTAGTAATTCTTGGATTTCTTCCATGAGTGCAATGCTTCGGATATTTCCTGGTGTTGGCTATGGATGTATGTAGGTGCGAAAAAGGCTCGGTTATGCTCGCATGAAGTTATCTTTTCGTCCCTTTTATCTCGATTGTGCCAACCCAAAAAAAAGGTTGCTATGGTGAATAAATGGTAACAGATGGTGGTTCCAGGTTGACCAACATCGGTTTATGGATGAATGGCATCGATTAAGGTGGGATTCCCTAGGTTTACTAAAAATAACATATCTTGGCAATCATTTCCACCAGATCTATCTATTCTCCTAGATCAAAGCGGAAGTTTCCTTTTTCATGAGTGGGAATGTGGTTAGAGGGATAATAGGCACTCTTTTTTAGGGTTGAACTAAGTCTTAGATCATTAATGTAAGTGGGACCAAGTCTTAGTTAGTTATGGAAACATGCCAAGAATAGGTCTAGGGTGAGGTGGCTAGGTGAGGTGTCTAGGTGAGGTGGAGGGGTGAGGTGGAAATTAGCTTGATTAAAATAATTACATAATGAATATTGTGAGGATGGGTATTAATTTAATTAAGTTAATTAAATTAATATTAATGTGGGGTGGAAGGGGCCATGGTTAGGTAAATATGTTTGAGTTGGTTATTCGACGGGGCCAAGGGAGTGTGACCCAATTTTGGTGTCTACATTTTGCCCCTTTTTGTTGGGTAGCCTGTATTGGTAGGCGGCGTGAAAAAAATGAAGGTTGGTTTTTGCCCCATGTGAATTTAGGGTGAGAAGGTGAATTTGGGTGCCCCAGATAGGGGCATGAGTGATCCCCCTCAAATCAGGCACCGATGATGAAGAATAGAGATTCGGTGGGTGGTTTGAGAAAACAGGGTTAGGTGTGAAGAAGGTGAGGGTTGAGGGTATGGTGATTGTAAAAGGTAGGGTGGGTGATTAGGTAGAGAATTCAAACGTACGCACACATTTTGAAATGCCATGAGATACAAGGGTTTCTCAACATAACAAATTTACGTTAGCTAGGGTCGTAAAGGTCATCCAAACAAGGGTTGTTGAGGTCTAGTATCTAGGGTAAAGGATATGGTCCAGGCACTCAATGAGGTAAGATGTAGGAATGCGTAGGTGTGGTTCTAGTACATCCAAAAGGTCAAAAGGTCAAGGTTTTTTTGGACAAGGGTCATGGCCATAGGAAAGGTAAGGCTATTAGGCTGAGAAAACAGTACCATCATCGTAAGATGCAATGAGTGAGGACATGGGAATATCCACATAATCAACGGTTAGGTAGGTAGGTGTGGGTAGGGTAGGTGGAGGTAAAAATGGGTAATGGGTAGTGTCAATCAAATGTATGCACACGTGGAGATCACAACATGGTATCAGGTCAAATAACTCCTAAACAAAACATCATCCAAGGTCGATCAGAGTTATCCAAATAAGGGTTGTTGAGGCCCGATATCAAGGTAAAGGATACGGTCCGGACACACAATGGGGTAAGATGCAAGAACTTGTAGGTGTGGTTCTAGTACATCCAAGAGGTCAAAAGGTCAAGGTTTGTTTGGATAAGGGTCATGGCCAAAGGCAAGGTATGGTTGGTAGGCTAACAACATGGTAATAACATCGCAAGGTAAAGCAAGTGTGCAAGGTTGATGGTCACATCATGGGAGGTCAGGTGTGGGTAAAAAGAAGGTGTGGCATAGGTAAGGCCATGGGAGGGGAAAAAATATGCCCAACTGATGGTGAGGTTGGGTGATAAATGATGAGGTCAGGAGGATGAGGTGGAGGGTCAGGGTTAGCTTCGGGTTAGGTGAAAAAGGTTACGGGAAAGTAGATAAGGTGCAATGGGTTTCCATGGGGTCAACACGGGTAACCGACACCAGTCATGTTTAACTAATGCCGGTCTAGGGAAACTAACCATGGTATGCTAGGGCACATGACCGATGTCGGTCTAGGTAAAACCGATGTCGGTCAAGTCGGGGAGAGGTTAAAAAAGGAAATTTCCACTTTTTGTGGAATCATTTGTAATTTTCCAAATAGGAGAAAATGACAGAGGAGAGAGGAAAAGGTGGAAAGTGACCGAGCGAGATGGAGAGCTGAGTTGGTGAGCCTCATAGTGGGTGATCGGTAGGTGATAGGTAGGTCCATGAGATTTTTTTGATTGATTCGGTTGGTTGGAGGTGAGGAGGTCTGCATTCGTGATGGAAAATGTAGGAGAGGAGGTGGGGGACCACGGTGGAGTGGCCCGATGTGCCACCACAGAGATGGAAGCATGACAAGGTATGATTCAATCCCATTCCTTGTGTTGTGAGGTAGATTGGTGTATAGAGGTTGGGTGAGGGAAAATGGGTTTTGGGGGGAAAAGTGAATTTTGAATTTGGGAAGAAAAATTGGGTGTAATAGGAATGGGGAAGGGTGGATTTAGGTAAATGAGGGATGGGGAGGGGTTAAGGGGGTTTTAGGTAGGAATGGGTGGGTAGTTAGGGAGAAATGGAGAAGTTTTGAGGGAAATAGGGGTTTGGTGTCATGGATTTTGACCGTGAAAGTGACCAACGTTGGTCAAGGGTTGGTCGACGTCGGTTGGTGTGAGCCAACAATGGTCACAGATGAGGTGACCAATTCCAATTGTGGTAGACAATGAGAGGTAGAGACAAACTGATTCCTATCATAATTTGAAGGAAAATGGGCATCTAAAGAGTTGATGTTGACCATGTTTGGCAAGGGGCTGGTAGAGTTGAGGTTCCATAGCACCAGTATGAGCTATGGAGATATGTACTGGGCCCATCTAAAGGAGATGAGGCTAGTGGTGTTGTTGATGGAGGTAGTCTACTATTTTGCACTACCAGATGTAAAGGGTGGGATATTTCCATGATCATTGATGGGGTTCTACACAATATGGTGGAGGACAAGACTTGTTTTGTATGGGCACCAACATTCCCGGTGTATTTATACAGAGAGTTATGGGATTATGGGTGGCTACGGAGGTTCTTCCTATGTTGCACTTTCTTACTACACTATTGGGCGTATGAGCACATTGTGTGTGTGCATCTAGTTAGTATGCCTCAAGATGATGCATTTGAGCTAGGTTTGGTGTGGGTGGGTTATAAGTGATGGGTACATGCTATTAGAGAGTGCCGAGTGGCTAGGACAACTTGCGATGTAGCCTATTACCAGAATTTACTAGAGGGGTTGTCCGATGTGGACATCATTTGGAGGCCATATGTGGGTTTTCCATCATATAGGTAGATGGTCGATGAGCTAGATGGACTACAACTATTCTCGATGGATAGAGGGGCATCGTGCTAGAGAGCACGAGATGATACCCATAGATAGGGTCAGATGGAAGTTCGGGATGCCTCAGGATATACCCCCACCCTTCCCATAGTATAGGAGGGATGACGTGGAGAGGCCTCTACCTCTACCATAGCCAATAGTGCCAACAGGGTAGGAGGAGCAAGGTGATAGACCGGTAGATTGATGATGTCGGGGTTACTGATAGATATAGATAGTGGTGGGCTGCATATTTACAAGTAGTACCACCGAGGCCAAGGTAGCTAGATTTAGCCATCATAACTCTTCAGAGGGATGCCCTATAGGGGGCAAGTGGCTACACTGATTACATAGTCGGGGATAGTTAAGGGACAACTTATAGGGTTAGAGGCACAGGTGACCAATTTGCAGCACAAGTTTCCACCCTACAAGCCTAGGTAGCATAGGGACAGGTACCCGCATAGGGTGGAGATGGAGATGGGATACATGTATCCACTCTAAAGGTGCAGGTTACAAGTTTGCAAGGCTAGTTGGCCATTGCATAGGAAAAGGTTGTGGCCCTCCGAGCCCATGTACAAGAACAAGGGAAGAAGTCGATGGTACCTTTGCATGCTCGGGCGGGATCCCACTTTATAAGAAAGGACGAGGTAGGGTCTCGCGGGACAGTACAAGGTCGAGACAAATGGCACTCCACAAAAATTACCTATAGCTAAGTTAAGGGATGCCCTAGGTGAGGTGAGGTATTATCAGGATCTTTTGATGGCCGCAGGGATAGATTTTCTATCCTATGGAGAGTATAGAGCACAATAGGCCTTGAGTGAGAGGACTAGGTCACACACCCACAGTGTGGAGAGAATAGGGGCCATCAAGCCCCGAGATAGGGTCAAGGTGAGTCTACTATTTCACGGAGGCTATCCCTAGGTGAGGTACCAGCTAGAGATCAGGCCAAGACCCATGGTGGGCCATGAGATGTTAGTGGGACACTACATGGTAGCAGAGGAGGAGGAGGAGATATGTGAGACAGATATGGAGGATATCCAGTGGGGTGATGCCTGATAGCCGTATGTACCTCCTATTTTATGTAGTTATTTATTTTTTATATATGCTGGCCTATGTGCCAAAGAAAGTGAGGATGTATATAATATTTTTGAGAGTTTGGATCATATACCAGCCTGCGTGCTGAAGATGGTGATATTTTATATGAGAGTTTTATATTTTTGATCATATATCAGCCTGTGTGCGAAGATGGTGAGGTCTGTATATGAGAGGTTTTGAGAGATGCACATTATTTGGTATCGGTGTATATTGTATGGATACATATATTTGTATGATGAGATGGATGATTTGTTGATGATGTACTTGTGTTGGCAGAATTTGATTGTTATGTATAGATGGATGGAAAATAGGTGTGTTTAGGCATGGTGGAGTCAGGTCATAGGCATGATGGAGTCAAGTTATGTTTAGGCATGGTGGAGTCAAGTTATAGGCATGGTTGAGTTAGGTGGTAGGCATGGTTGAGTCAAGTCATAGGCATGGTGGAGTCAAGGTTGGTGTTAGGCATGGTTGAGTCATGGTTGGGTGGCTGAATGAATTTCTCAGGTATGGGATATGAAATAAATGATGATGTATGTATATGTTTTGTTTTAATTTGTGGTATTATATGGTAGCATGGATCATGTGGGTATGCTCGTAGGTAATGTATGATTGTGGTAAATGTGATGAAATGAATGTTGTGATAAGTGTATTAATTTCCAATTGGTTGGTACTAAAATGGAAACTAACAAGAATAGAATGTGACTGGAACATGTAGCCAATGTCAAGAGGTGAATGGTTATGGATGAGAAAAGGTGAAGAAGGTGATGATGATGTGGTAGACGAGGTTGGTGTATGAGGCCTAAGAGGTTGGGTCTTCCTTTTAGGGGTCGTAATTAGTTTAGTGTTGGTTTGGGAAGATGTGGCTAAATCTAATTTGATGGGTGGGTGAGTAAGGTTTGATGTCGGCATGACCCCTAAGGTAGTGATGGGTTTAGGTAAGGGAGATGATATAGGCGTGGGTGGGTTTTGGGTGTAGATATATGTTGCGTTGTGGGTAGAGGTGTGTGTTGGGATATGGTTGATGACATGGAAGGTGTTGCAATAATCATGGTTGTGTTTGTTTTGGTCACTTAAAACACTTTTGGATAGATAGTGGAGGTGTCGGTGAGTGATAAATACATTTGGGTTGAAGCAGGAAGTAGAAGATGTCTTCGAGTAAGGCTCTATGAACATAGTCTAGGTGATTGTACAAGTATGAAAATGGTATTTTTGTAAGCAGGGATGATGTGGATTGAGTAGTAATCTCCCTAAAATGTATAGCCTAAGATTCTTTGGGTAAGAGAGCCAAAATAAGATCAACAAGATCTTGAAGGTATGATGGTGAATGGTCATCTAAAGACAATGGAATTTCTACAAGATCCTCTATGGGTATAGGTGAGGATGGGTCAAACAAGGTTGACTCTCCTTGCGATGGTGTAGGTTGTGGACATGTATCTCTTATGAGTAGGAGAGGTGCCACTGATGACTACTTGGTAATTTGAGGGGCCAAAGGTAGAGTGCTAATTATAGGCTCTTCTATGGGTGAAGGAGAAAATGAAGAGGGTTCCTTTGTGGGTGGAGGAGTAGATGAAATAGGTTCCTATGCAAGTAGGGGAGCTCGGGCTAAGATTTCATCTATGGAAGGAACATGGGGAAACTGGGAAGCAACTGGTATGTCATCAAAAATAGCATGGACCTCACAAACATTATTATCATTGGTTGAAGTGTCACCACTTGGTTGGAAGATGGGGCATGATTAGGGAATGGCTTCTTGAAGATATGTAGGTTTTGGTTAGCGGGTGCATTTGGGTTATCCAAGACTAGATCTTCATTGTCTAAAATTTCCTAGATGATATTCTTGAAGGTGATGTAGTTACCGTCGCTATGGCCTTTGACACGATGATAGCTTCAAAATTCACGGTCTTTATATCATGCGGGTATGGGGCACTCGGGGTGGTCAAAACTAGTGTTTGGTTTTATAGGTGGAAGGGTAATGGCACCGGCCTTAATAAGCTTTTCCAAAATAGAAGAATAAGGTTCTCGTATTGAAGTGTATTTTTGTTGTTCTCATCTAAACTGGAAAGCTTGGACAAGAGAGATATTAGAAGAATTTTTGGCTTGGTTTGATGGGTGAGAGGGTCCATCCTTAAGAACTATGGTGTTGGAAGATCCTTTGGGTTTTGAATAGTTTTTTTAGGGTTTCGAAGATGAAGAAGCATCATTTTATTTGAACGCGATGTTCTTGTTACGTAACTAAATTTTCATCTCTTCGATAGCATGAATCTCCAATTTTTCGTGCCATGGTAAATTCCTCATCAAAGGTGTGGAAGGTCTGCACCTACAGGGTTGGTGAGATGTGTCTAGCACAAGCTCGAGTAAAAACTCTATGAGTTTAGTGTGAGGTAATTGGAATGTGAGTTGGTTTATTAGGTCGTGCCAACAAGCGAAAAAGTCAAATGATAGACTTGTCGGCATACTATCGTGTGGAGTAAATATAAGTCATGGTGAATTTCTTAACAATGTTTATTGAGAAGTGGTCTAAGAAGGCTTGGGCTACTTGATTAAATGAATAGATGGAATGTCTGGGTAGCCCACTGTACTAATCTAATGTAGGTCTTGTCGGGGACATCGAGAAGGTTTGTAAGAGTAAAGTGTCATCATGCGCAATCGTGTAACACCCATGTTTGAAAGACTACAAATGTTGTTGCGGGTCTTCTTTACAATTGAAACAGCTTGAATTTTTACATTTACCAATGTACGTGGTATGGGAAAATAGGGATGGATGGATGAATGGTCTCATTACTGATTTCATCGTATGTGAGAGAATTGATGAGCTAGACACCGATTCTTCTAATGTCCGCATCATTTCCATCATTAATTTGATGAGGTCATTGGTAGGTTATGATGGAAGATCTCCTCTTGTGGCATAAGAGGGATAGTATCGAACATGTGGTCTCGGTGATATTCCAATGTATGGCAATTCTGAATAGGAAGGTTGAGAATAAGGGATTGACATAGAGGGCATATATCCAGAATGAATTTTGGACGAGATAGGGGGCTATTGATAATACATATATGTAGGTGGGCAGTTGCAGTGACTCTAGTAGTGATTAGGGGAAGAGATTGTGGGATGGAGAGGACAAGATTCGGAATGGAGTAGGGGTCACCGACACCACAGGTGGTTGTGTTGCAATTGGTATCTATGAGACAATGGGTGTGGATGGGGTTATGGTCTAGGTGGTCAATGAGGGGACAATAGATACTATGGGTGTGACTGATATCTGCAGATGCAAAGTGGTCATAGTGGGTATGGGGCCTAGTTGTAAAACCACTGGGGGTAAAGTAGGTGAAGGTAATGTTGAACTAGTAGGGGCTGATGCAAAAGTGGGGATAAGGGCAGGAGAGATGGATACATGCATGTCATATATCAACTAACCTGAGGAGTCCCGGGTGGAAGAGTGGGAAAGGTAGAACTGTAAGGCCATGGGATTCTGATCAAGGAGTCATGTGAATTCCTCATCACTTGCGGCAATGGTGGTAGGCAAGGTTGGATCCATGGGTGACAGGATCAGAGGGTGGTGAAGGAATAGGCAGGAGTGGTTGATGACTAACATGGAATATAAGAGCGTTATCTTGGTTATGAGTCAACACCATGTGAATGAATGTATATCAAGTGATGTTGTATCCTACAGATGACACAAAGAGTAGTAGGAATGAGAAAAATAGGTGTTTATAGGTGGATTAGGGTAATGTATTAGTCAAGAATCAGCACAAGGTAATCAACACCAGTTATGGGTGACCGATGACGGTTCAAGTGTAACCGAGGCCAATTACTGTGAGAAAATAATAGTTTGACCAAAAGGGGTAAAAATGATGAATGTCAGATAGATAAGTTGTATGATGACCATTTATGAGAGTACAGAGAGTACAAAGACTCGAAAAAACTCAAAATAGTGAAGAAGATGAGAATAGGTGTCCCTTGCGTAAGTTAACCAAAAGGATAGGGAACCGACGTAGGTTAGGTAGAACCAATGACGGTGAGGTATAAACTGATGCCGATGAATAAAATAATGTCAAGTTACTATGAAAATTTGAAAAATGTAGAAAAATAGATTGTTGTGAATAGAGACAAGATGAATGATCAACCCATAAGGCTGGAGATGATAGAATGAGGTCCTGATACACTCAAAAGAAGTCAGAATACTCCAACTGTGATTGTGGAGTGTGCAAGGTGAAAGAATGAAAAATGGAGAAATGTATTCTCACACCTCAAAATGCATGTCAATCAAATGTTAAAAAACACGTATCCAAAAAGTGATTTTAATGTGTTGAGATTATGTTATTTAGAAGACCGAATTATGAATTTAGAGTAGATTTTTTTATTAGGAAGGTTTCTTATGAAGAATGATATTTAAAAGGAGAGGTTTCAAGTTATGTTATGGTGGGGTGGGCCATCCTCTAAGGTAATGACTAGATAGAAGTAACTAGATGGGTGCCCACTGTCAATCCATTGATCATGTGATCGTTGAAAACTTCTTCTAGGTGAGATGTTGTTTAAGAAGATGTGTTTTTTTCAATTTTGTGTAGTTTGGTAGAAGAAGAAGAAAGAGAGTGTTTTTCTATGATTCTTTGTGTCAACCATCAGTTGGGCATGACTTCCAACATATAGGTTTCCCTCATTTTAATGTGAGCTAAATGTAGCATACAAGGATGAAATGCAACTAATTTTAAACCCAAATTGACAAATTACGTTCGATGAAGCAAATGATGAACATGTAAGAACATGCTCTTTCACTACTTATGTGAATGCAAGAAAGAAGAAATGGTTCGTTTTAAGCACCAAAAAATAGATGTTTTTTTAGACAATTAGAAGAAGAGAGGATTACCAGGGAAAGAGATTTAGTGTGAATACATTTAGAAAGTAAAAACACACCATATTTACCTAGGAATGAAGAAAAATGCAAGGAACCCCGGATGGGTCCCACCGGACATGCCAAAATGTTTCATTGTTTTCTTTACATTTTTAGATGAAACAGATAAGGGCAAGGTCCAAGGAGGAATACCTATTATTTTGGTTTGGAGGTTGATGCGCGCATTCTAAATTTTGATCCGATGTTGACTGTAAGAGATTCCTTTTGGCTTGGGAGAACTACCTGAAATAGAAAACAAGACCACAAAAGAAGAGTTAAACAATATATGATAGTGGACTTCCTAGTGTGTGCTAGATCCGGGAAGTGTGATACTCCCTAGAAGGTTTTCAATCCACTATTTAAAACAACTTAATGTGAGAGATAAGAAAATTCCTACTGTAGTTGATATGATTTGGGTATCTCATTCAAGTACAATAAGAAAATCCAATCATAATAGGCTAGGCTATAGTTGGATTTGAAGTGTGAGGTAATGGTCAAGGTACTGGGACTAGTCAAGGTCAGGTTCTAGGTTGTTTAGGTCACTTGGTAGAAGGTTGTTTGGTTCTATTATTGGAAAAAGGTATGAAACATAGAGACCGATTTCGTTTGTGTGTAACCGACGATGGTTTAGAAGGGACCAACGACGGTCATGGGTAACTGGCGTCGGTAGGGTTGGGGTGAAAGGAACTCAATGAGATCTGATTGTGGGGATTGAATTGAAGCCAAACAGAGATGGAAGGGTGAATAAGGAGGTCTGTAAAGGTCTCTTGGTATACTTAGAGGTGTGTTGTAGGTGAGAATGGGTGACTTGGTGGTGTGTGTAGAGGAATGACTGAGTCTACAATTAGGTAGAAGATGGGAAATGAACATGCAAAGTATAAACTGATAACAGAAGTAGCAAAGGCTATTATACTGAAATAAACTATGCTGGTAGAAGATACACTTACTGTGATGCAGGTTTGATGGTTGAATGGTGATAGTAGTTGATTAGAAGAATGGTGTTTGGTGCCACGGTAGTGCTTCCTGGAATGCTTCCATGAGTGCAATGCTTCTCGGATCTATCCCGATGTCGGCTATGGATGTTTATAGGTGTGAAAAGTCTCTCGGGTTCTACTTGTATGTAAGTCTCTTCTTCTTGTTACTTGATTGCTAAGGTTAATAAATGGTAACCACTAGTGGTTCGGGTGGGTCGACCGACATCGGTTTAGGGATTTCCGGTGTTGGTTAAGGTGGGATTCCCTAGGTTTACTAAAAATAACATATCTTGGAAATCATTTCTTCCAGATCTATCTATTCTCCCAGATCAAAGCGAAGTTACCTTTTTTATTAGTAGGAATGTGGTTATAGGGATAATGGGCATTGATTTTTAGGGTTGAACAAAGTCTTAGCTCATTAAGGTAAGTGGGACCAAGTCTTAGTTAGTTATGGAAACATGCCAAGAATAGGTCTAGGGTGAGGTGGCTAGGTGAGGTGTCTAGGTGAGGTGGAGGGGTGAGGTGGAAATTAGCTTAATTAAAATAATTAAGTAATGAATATTGTGAGGATGGGTATTAATTTAATTAATTAAATTAAATTAATATTAATGTGGGTCGGAAGGGGCCATGGCTAGGTGAACATGTTTGAGTTGGTTATTCAACAAAAATAAGGGGAGTGTGATCCAATTTTTATGTCTACAAAGATGACTTCTAAGATTTATTCCCGAGAGAGTATCATGAGTTAAAGGGAGTTCATCACTCATTAGGAGAGATGCATATTAAGTTAAAGAAAGGTGCACACCTGATTAGAAAGAGGCCTTATAGGATGAATCTTAATTTGTGCATAAAGGTAAAAGAATAAATTTATAAGATGATGGGATCTAGAATCATCAATCTATTGAATAATTTGAATGGGTTAGTACAATGGTGGTTAGTATCAAGAAAGATGGAAGGATACATATTTATGTAGACTACAGAGACTTGAATAATGCATGTATTAAAGACCCTTTTCCAATTTTGTTTATTGTGGAAATCTTAGAAGGTGTAAAGCAGGCGAGAGATATCCTCTTTTAGAGATGGATTCTCGTGGTATCACTAGGTAAGAATTAAAAAGGATGACCAAGAGAATACTAATTTCACCACTAAATGTGGAAGTTTTACTTATACGGTTATGTCATTTGGGCTTAATAATGTGCCTGTTTTATTTTCACGCATTATGGTACAAGCATTCCAAGACTTTATTCATAAGTTTCTACAAGTCTACTTGGATGATTGGATAATGTATGGATTAGTAAAAGATCATTATAATAACTTAAGATTGATATTTGAAAGATGTAGGTAGTTAAGTATCTCTATAAACATTAATAAATGTGTATTTTCTACTCCTTTTGGCACATTAATAGGTCATATTATTTGCAAGGAAGGCTTATTAGTAGACCCTACCAAAGTTGATGTTATTTTGGGTTTGGAGGAGCTTGTCAATCAAAGCACAATGTGCACATTTTTGGGGCATACAGGTTACTATAGAAAATTCATCAAAGGTTATGCCAAGATTTCCATACCCTTGGAAGAACTATTGAGGCACAAAGGAATATTTCACTAGGATGAGGTACAACAAGTGGCTTTTGATACATGAAGGAGAAGCTTACTACTGCGCCCATTTTACGCTTTCCCTCTTGGGACAAGCCCTTTCATGTGCATGTGGATGCATCAGGTATGGAAATTGGAGCAGTGTTAACATAGCCTAGAGAAGGGATTATTGATCACCCTTTATGTTTTGCAAGTAGAAATTTAACTCCAGCTGAGAAGAATTACACAACAACAGAGCACGAAGCATTGTCTATGATTTATGCATTGCATAAGTTTAGGAAGTACTTGTTGGCTACTTTTTTATCTTTTACATAGATCACATGACACTTAAGTATTTGGTAAAAAAACTATTTTTCAAGGGCGCATATGTCATTGGATCTTGTTATTTCAGGAATTTGACTTTTCGGTGGTAGTCAAACTAGGAAAGTGCAATTTAGGACCTGACCATCTTTCTAGAATTAATTCAGGTGAGGATGCATAGAGCATTGAAGACACAATTTCAGATGCACATTTTTTCATATTATAATGTATTCCCATTTATTTTAAGGACATTGCTATCTTTTTACGAATAGGTGTGGCACTTGAAAAATTGAAGAGTATAGGAGGAAACAACTTTCCATTCATGTCACGCCTTATATGTTGATTGGTGGAGATCTATACAAACTATTTCAAGATGATATTTTACACTGGTGTGTACTAGAACATGAGCACATAGGTATTATGGAAGAATCTCATAGAGGGATTGTTGGTGGACATTATGCAGTTGAGCCACTATGTATAATATTGTGATGGTTGGTTTGTGGTGGGAGACCTTATATAAGGATTTTGAAGAATATGCCAAGGGTTGTGATCATTTCTAGTGCCTTGGGAAGCTAGGGCATAGAGATAAAATGTTGTTGAGTCCTATAGAAAGTACGTAACCCTTTGAAAAATGGGTAATTGAATTCGTGGGCCCTATTTCCCGAGACATGCAGATGTGGTCGCAATACATCATTACTTGTACAAACTATCTTACACAGTGGGAGGAAGAAGTACCTATGAAGGATTGCATTGAAGCTATTACAACAAGGTTCCTTTAGGAAAATATCATAAGAAGGTATGGATTTCTATTGAGTTTAACAAGTGATATGGGTACTCATTTCTTGAATGAGATTGTTAGGATATTATTGGCAGAATTTATGGTAGCCCATCATAAGACTACACCCTATCACCCATAAGCTAATGGAACTGTTGAAGCTTTCAACAAGATTTTGAGCCACACATTGACAAAGATCTGTGATGTTGGAAGGAAGGATTGGGATGATAAAGTCTTTTTATTCTTTGGTCTTATAGAACAACCTACAAGAGACTCAACAAAGAAACACCCTTTCAGTTGGTGTTTTGTGCCGAGGCTATTTTACCAGGTTGAATTTATGTTACCATCCTTGTGTATTGCACATGTAGGAGGATTCATTGATGAACAAGCACTTAAAGAGAACATAGAAAAATTGATTTAATTGAATGAAAGGTGTGATATAGTCCAATGGATCTAGAAGATAGATAAATCAATACAAAAGGCATGGCACGATCAACGCAATAAAAATAAGAAGTGGAGGTCGATGATGTTTTTATGTATGATTCCAAGTTTTTGTGCCACCTTGGGAAGTTCCAAGTGCATTGGTTGGGACCGTATATCATGACCTATATACATGAATCGGTGCTTTCCAAATCAAAATGTTTGGATGACACATGGTCATCCAGCTTTCTTTAACAGAGTAGGTTGAAGCCCTACTATAAATAAGTCTTCTTAGTGTTTATAATAAGGCATTGTTTCCATTTAGCTTAGGTTTTCCCTTAATGCATTTTCCTTTTCATGTGTTTCCTTTTTCATGACTTTACTTGTCTTTTTCTTCTCGTGTTTTGTGCGCATTTGCATGCCGTAGCTAATTATATTTTAAGTGATCCAATTACATAGAGGACCGTGCATACCTTTAGTGTGGGGTGGATTGACATATAAATTTGTAAAATGATTGGCATAATTCTAAAGAGGTTGGATTGATGGAAAACCTATTATGGGATGATTATGATAAAGGAAGAAGAATAATTTATGTGTTATATAAGGTGTTTGGATTTCTATCAGTAGTATAGATGTTTTGAGAAAAGTTGATTTGTTTAAAGACCAAGCAAGAGAGACATAAATATCATGTAGTGTAACATGAGGTAGGCGGTGACATGGGAAATTACTTAGTGGATGACATAGAGGTTAAGTACTTTGGTGTAGTGGGGTGCACGAAGGAAGTATGTGGTAGGGAAGTAATGATAGCACACTAGAAGGTTATGATTGTAGCATGTGAGGTGGAGTCACAGAAGTTCATTTAAGTGGAAAAAGGTACTTTATTAAAAAGTAACGTTAAGACACATGGGTCGGAAGGACATTGAGGTCTTAGAAAAGTATAAATAGGGGGTGAGGGTAGTCATTCTAACTACCTTTCCTTCAAAACATTTATGCTCCTAAGTAATTGAAGTGTGACAAGGGTGTGATAAGGAAGCGAAGTAATTTTTATGAACTAGTGGCGTTGTGTGAACTATAACAATATCTTGTATTATAGCAAGGGGAAAGGAAAATAGTGAGGCAATAGGGGGTTGTGTAGAAGTGAAGCTATTGAAGTCAAAAAGATCAGGTAGACAAGGAGGAATTGAAACACCTAGGTCATAGAGTAATGGCACAAAAGAAGGAAAAAACCAAGAAACTAATGATGGAGAAGGAGGAACCCATTGAGGTATACATAGAAATGCAATACCCTCGGGTGTGATTAAATATGAGAAATGGAGTTCGAAGCTTTATAGGTGAAAGATTAGTGAATTCAACCACATGACAGATGAACATGAAAAATTGATGTGGGTGGATCTAGTCAAGGACGTTCCAGGGTTAGACAAGCTCAAAACCCTAGGGTGGATGAATTGATGCAATAGGATTTTTATAATACTAGGGTTTTATAGCTATGGGAGTTTTCTTTCTTCAATAAACCTGTCCCGCTCTTTAGGTGGTTAATTTTATAGGTGCACGAGG
Source organism: Taxus wallichiana var. yunnanensis (assembly GCA_018340775.1). Taxonomy (NCBI): domain Eukaryota; kingdom Viridiplantae; phylum Streptophyta; class Pinopsida; order Cupressales; family Taxaceae; genus Taxus; species Taxus wallichiana. The sequence continues at coordinate 134,222,703 of CM031234.1, forward strand.
AATTATTCTACTTTACGGGGAGGATAATGAGACTTATAGACAATTGATTCAAGGGTAACATTCTTGCAGTAACAGATACAGTCTCTCGCAAGGTGTTCGGGATCCGAAAGCCCTCTGAGTATGCGTAGTATGCGTTAACATCCCGCATGCCTCGCTTTGCCCCCCGCGCCTTTGTTTTTCCCTTTCTTTCCTCTTTCCTGGCCTTTTGACCTTCAAGGACGAAACCGCCGCCCCGCAGGAGGCGGAAGCCTCGACCGACCGCCGCCCGATCGGGAGGCGGTTCAGAACCGCCGCCGAGCAGGTGGCGGCGGTCCCGTGCGCGTTTTCCGTAACGTTTTTCGACGCGACCCGCGTGAAATATCAACGCTTTACCAGCTTTTCTTGCCGACTTGAGCACGCATTTATGTTTTTGGTCCCCTGGAATAGTGTTTTTCTTTTGTTTAATGTTTAGGAGTTCAGCTTTGATTTGATCTCTCGCATGTTTGGATTCCTATAAATGCATGGTTTGTGCACATGCAAATGGCCCCGAATTTAGCTCAATTTTGCTCCAAAGTTTGTTTTGAATTTCTTGTCAAAGAGATCTAGTTTTCTTTTGCTTAGAATTCTTAGATTTCTCATTGAGTGCTTTGGCTAGTATTGTGTGTGCAAATTGTAAGCCACATATCCAACTTGTGCAAGTGCAAACATTATTTGAGCCACCATTTTTAACTCCAATTTTCATGTTTCAAAGTTGCTATGGTCTTTTAGCTTGCTTAAGATTGGTAGCATAGGTTGTTACAGTGTTTGTTTTAGCTTTGTGTTACCGTTGGTAAGCCACGATCCAACTTCAGGCAAAACAGATATGCTTTTGGAGTAGAATAGTCTAAGGCAGCCATCAAGTTGCAGGTTTTGCTCTTCATACGTACTAGTTTCTGTGTTCTGGATACTTTTGTTGCACGATTCGCAGAGACCCCGCTAGGAATTGTATAGGCCAAGCTCGTACTCTCGCGCCATCCCTCTCCTATCCGCACTCTATTCTCGTCTCGCATTCCAAAGGCCGCCCATTGATCCAAATACTTATTCCCGCTGATGCAAGCATTCCACGCTTTTCTCGGATTCACGTGAGCACAAAGAACGTGGAGATCATACCGAGGGGACAAGAACACACACACCGCCGGATTCGCCACCGCTCGCGAAATCCGTGTTCCATCTTTCAAAGTTTTAGTTAGAACTTATCAAATAAAGTAGTTAATCGCTTTATTTAAGTTATTTCCATTCTCGATATTGCTGTGAAGTGTGGGGATTGATAGTTTCGAGAAACTATGATTCATTCCTCACTTCGAGGTAGGATCAAGAATCTTGCAGATAGATTAGTTATTTCCTTGTTTAGAATAGATATACGAAATGCATGCATAAATAGCTACACTCGGCTATTTTGTTTGTTTTACGTTGTTAGTTTAGTTATCAATTCTAAATATTTTAAATAATGCTTTCTTATAAATTGCCGTAAAATACAAAAAGAAATTATATATGTTAGAAGTGTATTTAGATTTTACTTTATTATAGTTTGTTTCATTTCCGCTTTTGCATGACAATCACGGGACCTGTGGAGCCCAGTGGAATACATTTTCGAGCCAATTGTGCCCCCACCCAATACCGTAGTGGCAATAATCGATATTGACCAAAACCTTAGGATACAAGTCTTCCAAACAACAATGACTTCCAAATGATCAGTCACGCTGAGAGGGTTAAATATCGAAGACGACCAAGCACACATCTGCTTTGGTCAAATCAGCCAAACTACAGGTTATCCTAGAAAACATCCGCATGACTGTAGAAGGATTTGAAAGAGAACAAATATTCGGGTGCGATCCTTTAGTTCCACAGCCAGACGCTGGAGACACCCTAGTAGATATAGATACCAGCTTAAGAATCCAAGTCGCTAGAACACCTGTGAGGTATTCTGAGAAAATCGCACAATTGCTGATTCTAAACGAGAAGTTTCGAAAAGGCTTACGACTCACCGGATGCTAGGATCGAACTTGATCTCCCGTATGACCATAACGGGACCGCAACAACCAAGAGTCTATGGTTGTGATCCCTGCATCCCACACCCAACGAACCCACAAGTCGGGCTTAGATATAAACACCGGCCTTCGTACATTAGTATTTCGCCTACTCCGATTCCACCTCTCATCATTCAACAGCTTATCCCTACTAGACACAAAAGCCTAACAAAGCTAGAGAATTTTGGACTAGGCCGAGAATCGTCCATAGAATCGACCATATTTACCATATGACCCTATCAGAGAAATACACGAAACCATCCCGGTCATTTTCCACGCATCCCACAACCCATAGATCGAATCACGCCGCAGCTCGATATTGATTGGAGCCTTCGAGCGCTCATCCTCGCCGATCGATCTATCACACCACCAAGTTAGAAGGGCCTTCTTTGCCTTAGATTCGCAAATACCATTAGTGCGTGTCCAAGACATTAGATCGCCCGACTAGTTTGTCTCGCGCATTCTACCCCCACCGGTGCTCCCGCACGACTCCTGGAGGTCGGGCACGCGGAAGAGTCACGTGTTGATTCCCACGCCACCGCCGCTTTTCCGACGCACAAAATTGGTGAACCCGACGTGAATCAAGCAATTCTTTCACCTCTCTTCGAGAAGTTTTATCTTCTCCAAATCACCTTCGCTTCCTTCCCATTATTCTCGCTGGTATGTATTCATATACCCCCGAATATGCTCTGGATTCGATGCATACGGCAGACTCTCTTGGGTCTTGAGGCATACTACGCCCAATGTAATAGGCAATCATCACCCTCACTCTCAATGTGGGGCGACAACTATTCAACTAACCAATTGTCAACACAAACACCAAGGACTAGATATAACTCGCCCTTTCAAACAGAGGGGCTGGAGCAAATTGCTCAACACAAACAGAGCCTTCTGTGCTCAAACAATATGACATTGATCGGAGAATCTCGCTTCATCTCCTCGTATTACTCACTCACATATTAGTAGACAATCGGATCCATACTTGGTCTTGGATGATGGACAATCAATACCTTATCCTAGAGTGAACAACGCTCCTGGGTATGTACCCACCTATAGGAGGTTTACAAGTACAACCCGAGACCCATTTTCAAGAAAATACCTCTACAGAAATATTCTTGGAGAAACTTGGCAAGATAGAATTCATGACAGCTATCACATGCCTATACAACACCGGACATACAACAAACGCCACCAAGGCACGATATCATGGCTTCACCAAACGAAGTCATTTCAAATCTAATGGAAAAGGTTAGAGGATTAGAACTTGCCCAAGCAAGTCAAAATTCAAAATCATACAAACAGGGAATTCCAATCCTCCGCACCATCCTAGCCAAGTGGATCTCCTCACAGAGTAGGCACACCGGGTATGACTCCTCAATATTCACAACAAGTGCCAACTAGACCCACAATCGCTAACACTGCTCCTCTGGTCCAAGACAGAGCAATCCATTCCTAGATAGACTTCTTCGTACTTAAACATGTACTCCAAATCACCACAAGGGGATTTGTACTCATCCCCCAGCGTGTTTACTCAAATGCAGTGGATTGCCTTATGCCCCCGCTAACGCGCAGACGTTACGCCATATCAACAACCCCTTCCGCCACCACACAGCACCATCAATGGTCGAGACATATGCGATAGGGACTTATTCGTAATATTTAAAGGAGCCCTTAGATTTCGCCATACGAAGCGTTATGCTTCCAAGGCCTCTTCCCGATTTGCCCAAATACAAAGGAGAAGGAGATCCGAATGCGCATATCAAAGCTTACGCTACCGCCATTCGTGAATTACTCCCATGGGATGGGGTGTTATAAAATATTCCCAAAACGCCTGGAAGGCATTGCCTCGATTGGTATTATGTAATCACCCGAGGCTTCCATACATTCGCTCAAACAACTCGTGTCTCAATTCATCAAAGCCTTCGACATGAACAAACTATTAAAGACAGAATCGTGGAGTTCTCAGCACATCAAACAAGAACATAACGAGTCCTGTCGCCCATTTCATCCAAAGGTGGCGATACCCTTATTCCTCGGCAAGCGCTCCAAACATGGATCGATGGAGCTATGCGATTTATTCCTTCATTCTCTTAGCAGAGAAGTGAAGGAAGAAGTCCAAAATTCCCACCGAGGACTTATGACGAGGTGCTTGAAAGTGCTCGCGAATTGATCAAGCAAAGAATAGATAAAGGCCGTAAGACGACGGAGCAAACGGGAGGTTAATCACCTCTTCTCAAAACACTACAACCACCACAAGCGCCAATCAAGGACCCAAAATCCTTAACAAAAATCGTGGGGTAACAACAGACGGGTAATCGACCAGCCCAAGAGGGTAAATATCGTTAATACTCCGTCACAAACAAACAACCAAAGAAACAACAATTTTGTCCCGACGATTAATACGGTGGATTTTAACAATCCACAACAACAACAACGGCGAAATCCCATGCAAGGACTAAGCTAAAACTCATTTGGTTACCAAAACCAAAGTCAAAACCAAAAACAACAATTCCAAAACTTTGGTCCTAATAGCAACAGCTTGACCGGAATTTTAGGCCACAATACACACCAAACCAACAAAACGGGAATTATAATCCCAATTCTTATTGTGGTTTCCATAAAATTCAAGGGCATGACACTAGAACGTGTCGTGATTACAACAAATTCATGCAACGCTTGCCAAATGAGCAAAAACAATTTTTTATGGATATGTTCTTAGCAGATCCTACGTCACCAACGGCAACTACCTTCGCAGGGCGCTTCGTAACGCCTCTCAAGATCTTTAATGATCCACTCCCAAACCATGATAATGATAGGTCAAACCAACTCGAACAAACAAAGGTGCAATAACAGAAACAACGATCACGAGGCCTCAACCTCGCTAAACTGCTAGTTGCGCCACAACTAGGAAGTCAACCACGACCTAAGGTAGTTGGGATTAGTAGAGTTAGATTCCGATTTACCCGTCAAGCAATTACGAGGACACGAGAGTATTTCTCTCAACCAAGTCCAAGCCATCTTCCTAAGCCGATAACATCCAACAAACCGTAACAAAACCTATGGGTGCTTACGATCTAATTAATGATCTAACAAAACCTTCTCGCATATTTCATTCCTTGATTTACTAAAGAATTCCCCGCTCACATGTGGCTGCTCTTTTAGAGGCATTAGGTTTGGGCCATTTAATTAGCATCACTCCACCACCGTAAGCACAAGTAAATCATATAGACTTTGATGTTTATCCTCCAGACAAGCAGATAGGATGTCGAATTCATATTCGAAATAAGTAAAATGCCTACAGATGCCGAGATCGCACGCCGAGGTGATCCAGCCCTACACTGCAAGTACAAGTTTATAATAACTATGTAAAACGGCAATGGTTGATGACGGAGCTGCGGTTAACATAGTTCCTTTCTCTTTTCTCCAAAAATTGGGATATGGAGAAACAAACTGCTCTACTACACGAAATACCTGAGAGGCTACGACAGCCTTAAAGCCACATCGATAGAACTATAATACTACCAACCACCTTAGGACCTAAAACAATCCTAATCGAGTTTTATATTATAGATCGGGAAACTAACTATAATATGATCCTCTACGACCATGGATACACCGCATGAAGGCAATCCCTTCCACGCTATTTCAAGAAGTAAGATTCCCGCATCCTGGGAAAGGTATTTCAGTAGCCAAAGGCGATCCAAAGCCATTTGACGACACCTAGCTGATTTAAAGAAGAGACCAGTGTACACTCGTAATTCGAACCGCCAACAAACCAACTTAACAAACCCTCCGACTCAAAGCCGAGGAAAAGTTGATACCTACAACGGATCTTGAAACTACCAACATAGTCCAAACAATTCCAAAAGGTAAAACTAAAGAGACAAAGATTATTAGAGACTACTGCGAAGATCGTTGAATTAATAGAACAAGATTCACCAATATTCTTACCATTCGATTCAAGAGGGCATAGGATTTTCCTTAGGTGTTGGTTCCTCGCAGCAGTAAGATCTCTCGTATGGTAGAAGTAGAGTGTGCAAACACAAAGCAGATACACCTACATCCATACTCCCGCCTAAGTATTGACTCTCCATTTCGATGGAGCTAAATGCCGCATGGAGCTGGGGGGTGTATAATTTTACCTCGCCCAAGAGAAGGTCCTCCCATTCTCTTTTAAATTAAACTTTGAATGTACAAACAACGGCGCTGAATACGAAGCCCTCCTCCTGGCCTTACCTTAGCCAAAAGAATTGGTATCGATAATATCGTAGTTTTAGGAGACTCGCAATTAGTGCAAACCAAGTTTCAGAGGTATATGAAACTAAAGCCGAACACTCGCAACTTTACAAAAACGCTCGTATTAGATTTAAGCAAAGCGCTCAACTTCATATCCATCGAAGCAATTCCACGAGAGAAGAATCTTCTCGCCGATTCGATAAAGAACTTCGCATCACGCTTCACTCCAAGCAATGAGCTAGAAGATACTCATTTCACGGTATCCATTCGTAACTAACCATTAATAAAAACGATGAAGGATCCTCTTTCAAACGGAAGTGAATCTACCATCCTAGACCATGTTGGAAATGATGCGGCTACTTTGGATTACTTAAATGCCCTCGCAAAGATTACATCTCTCCTATCACACGCTGGATTTATCCCCGATCCCGCATTCATCTTCCTACTGGAAATCCCGTAACGAATCTTCCTCGCAAAAAGAACCTAATATATACGTGGTGGAAAACGGGATGATATAGATCTACCTCCGCACCACCGCAGTTCAAGAGGGTAATGCCTCTTTAATCAAGAAACAATCGATGTCAACATCGAACGGAAGATGAACCAAGAGTTTTAAAGTTAGGTTCTTCATTAACCCCTGAGGAAGTAGAGATACATACTCGGGTTCTCGTGAGAACATCAAGGCATTTGCATTTAATTACAAAGAGATGACCGGAGTCGCACCCTGCACATCATGTGCACAACCTCGCTCACTAGATCGATGCAAAGCCTATTAAACAAATCAAGACCCATGAAACCCAAAGTAGCTCTCATGGTAAAAGAGGAGGTGATGAAACTCCTTCAAGTAGGATTCATCAAGCCGCCTGACTACTCCCAATGGGTATCCAACATCGCTCCTGCTCTCAAGAAGAATGGAAAGATACGCATCTCGCATAGATTTTCGAGATATCAACAAAGCTTGCCCTAAGGATGACTTCCCATTACCATCCATGACGTTATTGTTGATGCAACAAAGCAGGTTTTGAACTCTTGTCTCTCATGGATGGATTCTCGGATACAATCAAATCAAAATATCCGAGCAAGATCAAGCTAAAACCACGTTTATAACTCCTCGGGGAACCTATCACTATGTCGCCATGCCTTTCGGTCTCAAAAACGCCGGTGCTACATACCAAATGTGGCTATGACTTATATATTTCACGATTTAATTCATAAAATCGTGGAATCCTACGTAGATGACTTGTTGGCTAAGGCCAAGAAGCGCCAGGACCATCCCAAGTACTCCGTCATTCTTTCACGTTTAATAGAATACTGAGTTACGCTAAATCCTGAGAAATGCGTCTTTGGTGTAACAGAGGAAAGCTCCTAGGTTACATCATATCATCACGAGGATCGATGTTGATCCACCAAAATTCGGGCTGTCCTCGAAATGGTCCCACCTCGAGTGAATCTCGAATCGATCATTTCTTGGGAAGCTCTGCAATCCGGAGATTTATCCCTGATCTAAGCTTCGCCATTCACCCAATCAACAATTTACTCAAGAAGGACTATAAAGATTAATTGGATCAAGATCGCAATGAAGCTTTTGATGTCACAAGCGCTTGTTATCACCGCCACGCTAATGCCGCCTAAGCTAGATCGCCTTTAATTTTGTACTCACGGCCACCGATGTTTCGTTAGCTTTGCATGCTAGCCCAAGAAGACGATGACAAGAGAGAGCGTGCAATTTATTTCATTAGCCGAACATTGCTCGACTACGAAACACGCTATACACAAGCGGAACGAGAATGTCTTGCCATAGTCTTTGCTACTAAACGCCAAGACACTACATGCTAAATCAAGAGACAAGGGTCATAGTAAAGACGGACCATTTACTTGACTTTTCACACAAGGGTCCTTGTCCAAAAAAGTCGGACGTTTTATAACCTTAATGGGAGAGTTCAATTAACTTTTGTAAATCGAAGTCGCTTAAAGGACAAATCATCGCAGATTGGTTAGTCTGATAACCCGCTAGACGGAGGAGACTTAGTGGATTTAGACTTTCCGATGAATGCGTGTACTACGCCGAAACCCGACTCGCTATATCTCGAGTGCCCTGGTACGCCTGATATCATTAGTTATATCATAGACCATAGGTACCTGTATGAGCTACACCTCAACAAAAGGAGGTTACGCATTATCGTAGCTAAATACGTAATTATAGAGCAGGTGTTTCTATCGGAAAGCATTCGATGGAATGCTCTTAAGGTGCGTTGACACGTAAGAGTCCAAGAGGATTCTCCATGAATCCCATAGCGGTATATGTGGAGGCTACTGGTGGCCATGCCATCGCTCGAAAAAATACATCGAATGGGTTATTTCTCGCCCACTCTAGAACATGACACAATAGAGTTCAGACGCAGTGCCATAAGTGTCGTGGAGTTCTCTCATGAGATCCACATGCCAAAGACAAACTTTACAACCGATCGTTACTCCATGGCCCTTTTCTACATGGGGCCTCGGACTTGATAGGGAAATTCTCTCCTCCTCCACAGACGGCCACAATTTTATAATCACGCCACCGAATATTTCACTAAATGGGTAGAAGCCATGCCTCTTACAACCGTACTGTTCTCAGAATCGCTAAGTTCATTTTGAACCAAATCATTTCGCAGTACTAGATCCCACAAATCATTATCTCGTATAATGGAACCTCTTTCAAAACGAAGAAGTTCGTGAGCTATGCAATGATTTAAAATCAGCCATCATACGGCCTCCTTGTACTATCCCCAAGCCAATGGGCAAAGTCAAGCAACAAATAAAACACCGAAAGCCATTCTCCTTAAAACAAGTTGAAAGAAAACAAGTGGATTGGCACTTAAAGTTATATCCGGCCTCAGGCCCATCGAACTTCAATAAGAACTCCAACAGAGCAACTCCTTTCTCGCCGGTATTTGGGTCGGGCGCTTCTCCCACTCGGTGAAATCCCCGCCTTCGCGATTTCGCTACAAGGGATTCTCGGATGAGGACGCTTACAGAGAAGCACGTCTTTCTCAATTAGAAAGCCGGATGAAGCCTGTGATAGATGCCGAACAAATGACATAGAGTCTATGCCGACCGGATGTGCCGGCAATACAACAAGAAGGTCTATGAACGTGACATATACGAAGGTGACCTAGTTCTATAAGGTTAGATAGCCGGATCGACAAGAAGACCGCGAAGGAAGGAAGTTCCGCCCAAATGGTGGGCCCATACCAAGTCACAAAAGACTACGGAAATGGTGCATACCTCTTATGTACGCTAGAAGGTGAGGAGTTTGGCGAAACAACAATTCTCTCCACCTCAAACGCTTTACGCATAAGTTGCCTAACGCTACCTATATAACTATCTACATTGCATTTTTCATACAAATTAGGATCATTTTGTCCACTTGTTCTTACACAAATTATGATCAAGGAATCTATTCTCAAAAGCAATTTATTTCAAACTCGTGATGTTTTCGCATAAAGTTCTTTAATCATATCTCTCCATCTTTAACATTATCAAATCACTTAATCTTTTATCAAACAGCTCAGCATACATGACGAAGTCCTAATGGTAACCATACCAAGATCTCGCAAGTTTGTTCTCGCTTTGATTTCTTCTTAGGATAGGTGTCTTGCCTATGGTCCTGCTCTAGAAGCTTCATGGTGTCACATCTATCCCATATACGCATCTCTTCGAAATAAGCATATATTGACAAGCTTACTCGTATAAACAAGTCAAGAAGTGATCAAAACAGTAAAATTTTATTTTACACATTTCCTTGTTCCCACCAACCTTCGGTGATGAGCTTCAAGGCCTCTTACTAGTGACGTAGGGTTGGGAAAGGATGGAAATGCCCTTACTCGCCATGCCTTGCCCACGGTGATAAACCCACATGCTTCTTACAAGTAAAGCATGGGGCAAAGTGTAGGGGGTCCTCTAAACAAAGTGAATGTTAAAAAGTCATAAACAATCAATTCAAACTTTGAGTCAATAAACGAATAAATCGATGATCAAAATTCCAAGAGAGTTAAAAATCCTAAAACCCGTGATTTTGTCTACTATGTGGCCATCTACGGGTCTAAGTCCTGGATAAACCGCAAAGCAAGTCGCACCCAAAACTATGAAGTCATTCAGTAGAGTAAGCTTCAGTAGTTCTTAACTTGGTTCCACCAAAGCTTCACTGCCTTTTATCACTATCATTTCACCATATTTCATAACTTGCGCCCTTCGCTCTTGGTGATGAGCCCTCGCATCTTACTAGTTGCGTGGAGTTAGGAGTGGGGCAAGTTAATCTGTTCATCATACTCGGTTATTTTTCATCATTTTGCCAAAACAAATCATGAGGTATCCAAATTGCCCACGGAAACTAAGATTTAAGATCACAATATATCTACAATATCATGTATCAAAGATCATGAAACACAAAAAGAAAGCAAACATTTGCATCATCATCTGTTTTCCATTGCATACATTCTAGAAAGCACATAAAACATACATCGTAGTATACACAAAACAGCTTGGAAAGAAAGAAAGTAGAATACAAATGACAAGTTTTGATCCAAAACCGACGCATATATATAAATAAATCAAGTTTATATACAATGCCATCATGCGCAAGGCATGGTCAAAACGCTCAAAGAGCCCGTAATACACAAAAGAATGTAACTACAAATATAGAGAGCCAAGTGGCCTCTCAACCCCGCGCGATCCCGCTGAAGGTGCGCGCTCGCCAGACTCCGGCCGCGCCGGCGCTCGAATGGACGGAGGGCAGTGGTCCCTAGGGGCGCCGTGGTCTCGCCATGAGAGCGGCTCTCATAAGACGCCGGCTGTCCTATAGCCTCGCCAACTCAGACGGAGAGTTTGACACCATCTTCGCCACATGCCAAACGGGAGCGAAGACGCCAAGCATGCTCGCGGCCGCCGAGGGCTCTCCAAGCATCCACGGATAACTCCGCACGGGTCTTATCCATAGGGATCATCAAAGAATCGACGCAAACCCTACGGATTAGATCCCGCCACTCATCAACAGCCTCGCAAAGCAAAGAAAGAAAAACAAATTAGAAACTAGGCAAAAGATTAAAGTATACACAATGCAAATATAAGGAGAGTTAACATTCAAAACAAATCCTAAAACAAAACAAGCATCAAAGGAGGAGAAGATAACTTACTCGGATCGCTGTGCCTCCAAGATGGGTCGCCTGTGGCCAAGACTCGCCGCCGATGCCGCCGACCGAGGAGCTACTCCCGTAGTGGGGCAACATGGCGCCCGCAACGGACTCATCGCCTCCACCATGACCTCCGGGAGAGTGGCTCCTCGAGGCCACGGCCTCTCTCGCACTCCTCCTCTCTCTCTCGCCCGCAAAATGTCCCGAGTATCATGCCACTCAGATCGCTCTCGCCTCGCCTCGCTCCTCCGACCTCCTCCGTGTGCTCCTCGTAACCGGAGTCAATATCTATGTGGTCGCCACCGCTATGAGCAGACTCGCAGCAACCAAGTAATGGTGCCCGAGGCGCACCAGCCTCTCCTCTCGGCCCGAACTATCCTCCGGCCGCAATAGGAATGCCAGTGGGTAATCACCGCCCAACCACGGCCTCTAGCCCCCTCTAGCCTCTCTGACCGATCTATAAACGGGTGCTACCGGAGGAAGCATAGCCGCGTAGGGGAGGCCAAACCGCCGAGGAACCCCGCCAAGGGATGTACTCTACCCGGCCCACACGATCAATAACCCGCCCCGTGATGGAGCAAGAGATCAATGTCGTAGTCTCCTCTCCCCATATACCGCCATAAGCCGGTACGGTGTAGCCTCCATGTCTCCGCCTGTGGTAAGGGTGGCTACCGGGCCGGTGAGGTGCTCGAGCACCGACATACCCGACCATCGGGCTGCCCTCACCGCCCGGATCTCGCCACCGCCACGCCCGCCATACGGAATGAAACGCCATACACCCAACTCATGACTAGAGTGGGGTGGCTCAAAGATGCCCCCGCAATCGACCACCCCGTATAAGTCATGGTAGGTGGTCCCCAAAATGTCTCGCGCCTGTGCGTATTTCCGGCCATGTCCTCTATCTCGTGCAATGATGGGGCCTCAAGCAGATAACAATGTATCCCCTCCCTTGTCCCCGATCGCCTCGAGGCAAGGATCCCCATGATGGCCTCTGTCGAAATACGGGATGGGCAAAGAAGGAATGGATCTAACTCTCACTCCCTTCTTTCGCCCCGTGGAAATAGCCGCATCCCCATATAACCCGCCCACGTGTAACTGTGCTCGACCCACTGCCTCCAAAGCAGTGAGTCTCCTCCCGATGATCGGGACCCTGTGATGCGATAAACATCCTCCAAAGTGATGGTCCACTCACCACGGACTCTGCGGCAATGGAAGGTGTTCCGATCTCAAGGCCCCAATATGAAAATAGGTCACAAAGAATCGATCGATGGAGCAACGTGGGGCACACGCGACAAACGTAATATACCGCCCTCTCGCAATGTGTCCTCCTCATCCGCCGAGAGGGCATCCAAAACCCCGGCAGCCACCACACTCGCCCCGGCCCATCTAATGTACTCCTCTTTGCCCGCATACACCCAAAAACACACAAGGAAGAGTAAGTTAGTATCTAAACAACATCAAGAGAAGCATAAAAACACGTACAAATGCTAAAAATACAAGCAAAAGCTTTTAAGTAAGGTTCTTTTCAGATTTCAGGCAAAACCGCCGCCCGAGCAGGGGGGGCGAGCAGAACCGCCGCCTTAAGGGCGGCGGTCCGTGACCGCCGCCCCCGCACAGGAGGCGGTCAGTAACCGCCGCCCCCCGTCTGTATGGCGGTCGCGGTCCGAAAACCCGCGGGTTTTTAAACCTAAAAAGTCCCAAAATGCTAAAAATAACCATTTTAACTAAAAGCAAAGCCTACCCAAAGAGCGCCCTAGATGGACCTTTTCAACCTAACAATTTCAAAAATAATCCCCCATTGCAAAGAATTTGCCATTTCAAATTAAGAGGGAAACATATAAAATGGAAGAAAACCAACCTGTGATCGCTGAGGTCGGTGTTCCGCTCGTGGAGGCATGATCTCTATCTCACTACGGATGTTTTGACTCTACTCGCGTAAGAAACCGTCACCGTGGGTCCCAGAGCTCAAAATCAATCAAATCGACTCGCGCAAATGAATAGGAAAATGGGCCCACTTTCATATATATATCGTCCGTTTCGTTTTTAAAAATAACTTTTTCACAGGTTCGGAGCGCCGACGGAGGTAAGTTTCTATCCTCGCACAAATGGTACGTCCTCTTTCTCTATTATTTTAACGTTTATTTTTCAAATTATTGTATCTATCTGCATTTGAGTTCTCTTTTCATTTTGCAGGTAGCGGGAATTTTGGAGCAAGGCCATTTCAACACACGGCGTGTAAGGTATAATTTCTCACTTCCTATTTCGGGACGGCCATGCTCTGACCCACCGCTTTATGCCTCTTCATGGCTAAAACGCTTCTCCGAGGGGGCAATATGTACGTACTCCAAAATTGTAAGGTACTGATCATGAACGGTGTAATAAGTGCCCCAATGATGATACAGTCTCCTCGCAAGGTGTTCGGGATCCGAAAAGCCCCTGAGTATGCGTTAACATCCCGCATGCCTCGCTTTGCCCCCGCGCCCTTTGTTTTTCCCTTTCTTTCCTCTTTCCTTGGCCTTTGACCTTCAAGGACGAAACCGCCGCCCGCAGGAGGCGGTCTCGTGACCGCCGCCCGATCGTGGAGGCGGTTCAGAACCGCCGCCCGAGCAGGCGGCGGTCCCGCGCGCTTTTCCGTAACATTCTTTTCGACGCGACCCGCGTGAAATATCAACGCTTTACCAGCTTTTCTTGCCGACTTGAGCACGCATTTATGTTTTTGGTCCCCTGGAATAGTGTTTTTCTTTTGTTTAATGTTTAGGAGTTCGGGCTTGATTTGATCTCTCGCATGTTTGGATTCCTATAAATGCATGGTTTGTGCACATGCAAATGGCCCCGAATTTAGCTCGAATTTTGCTCCAAAGTTTGTTTTGAATTTCTTGTCATAAAGAGATCTAGTTTTCTTTTGCTTAGAATTCTTAGATTTCTCATCGAGTGCTTTGGCTAGTATTGTGTCAAATTCATTGGTAAGCCACATATCCAACTTGTGCAAGTGCAAACATTATTCGAGCCACCATTTTTAACTCCAATTTTCATGTTTCAAAGGCTATGGTCTTTTAGCTTGCTTAAGATTGGTAGCATAGGTTGTTACAGTTTGTTTTAGCTTTGTGTTACCGTTGGTAAGCCACGATCCAACTCAGGCAAACAAGATACTGTTTTGGAGTAGAATAGTCTAAGGCAGCCTATCAAGTTGCAGGTTTTGCTCTTCATACGTACTAGTTTCGTGTTCTGGATACTTTTGTTGCACGATTCGCAGAGACCCCGCTAGGAATTGTATAGGCCAAGCTCGTACTCGCGCCATCCCTCTCCTATCCGCACTCTATTCTCGTCTCGCATTCCAAAGGCCGTCCATGATCCAAATACTTATTCCCGCTGATGCAAGCATTCCACGCTTTTCTCGGATTCACGTGAGCACAAAGAACGTGGAGATCATACTCGAGGGGACAAGAACACACACACCGCCGGATTCGCCACTGCTCGCGAAATCCAGTTCCATCTTTCAAAGTTTTAGTTAGAACTTATCAAATAAAGTAGTTAATCGCTTTATTTAAGTTATTTCCATTCTCGATATTGCAGTGAAGTGTGGGGATTGATAGTTTCGAGAAACTATGATTCATTCCTCACTTCGAGGTAGGATCAAGAATCTTGCAGATAGATTAGTTATTTCCTTGTTTAGAATAGATATACGAAATCGCATGCATAAATAGCTACACTCGGCTATTTTGTTTGTTTTACGTGTTAGTTTAGTTATCAATTCTAAATATTTTAAATAGCCGCTTTCTTATAAATTGCCGTAAAATACAAAAAGAAATTATATATGTTAGAAGTACATTTAGATTTTACTTTATTATAGTTTGTCTCATTTCGCTGCATGACAATCACGGGACCCAGGAGCCCAGGAATACATTTTCGAGCCAATTGTGCCCCACCCAATACCGTAGTGGCAATAATCGATATTGACCAAAACCTTAGGATACAAGTCTTCCAAACAACAAATGACTTCCAATGATCAGTCACAGCTGAGAGGGTTAAATATCGAAGACGACCAAGCACATCTGTTTTGGTCAAATCAGCCAAACTACAAAGTTATCCTAGAAAACATCCGCATGATCGTAGAAGGATTTGAAAGAGAACAAATATTCGGGTGCGATCCTTTAGTTCCACAAATGACGCCGGAGACACCCTAGTAGATATAGATACCACTTAAGAATCCAAGTCGCTAGAACACCGTGAGGTATTCTCGAGAAAATCGCACAATTGCCGATTCTAAACGTAGAAGCCGAAAAGGCTTACGACACCGGATGCTAGGGATCGAACTTGATCTCCCGTATGACCATAACGGGACCGCAACAACCAAGAGTCTATGGTTGTGATCCCCGCATCCCACACCCCAACGAACCCACAAGTCGGGCTTAGATATAAACACCGGCCTTCGTACATTAGTATTTCGCCTACTCCGATTCCACCTCTCATCATTCAACAGCTTATCCCTACTACACACAACAGCCTAACAAAGCTAGAGAATTTTGGACTAGGCCGAGAATCGTCCATAGAATCGACCATATTTACCATATGACCCTATCAGAGAAATACACGAAACCATCCCGGTCATTTTCCACGCATCCCACAACCCATAGATCGAATCACGCCGAGCTCGATATTGATTGAGCCTTCGAGCACCATCCTCGCTGATCGATCTATCACACCACCCCAAGTTAGAAGGGCCTTCTTTGCCTTAGATTCGCAAATACCATTAGTGCGTGTCCAAGACATTAGTTATATACGAGGCCGATGTATGTCAAAGTCTTGGAGCCAAAACTATCTTTGGATAAGGGTTGAGGTGGATACCAAGGTAGGAGTTAATGCATGCACCAAAGAGAAAGCACATTCTATGGAGGAATGTGTGAAGAGTCTAGCATAAGGGACTTCATCTATCTAACCCATCTTCCTAGGAGAGAAGAGTAAGGGAGACTCCTTTTTATCAAGGAGGATAAATGGTTCAATTCATGGTTAATTACCTCGATGAAACAACGATCAAAGAGCAAGGTAAAGAGAAATAAGTTGACACCTATGTCCCCTCATATGGAATTCATGGATAATCCTGTGAAGGTGTTGCACATGAGGTTCTTAAGCACCCTTTCCCCAAAATAGTTAGATGATTGGGATTTTTTTTACCAAGATGGGGGTGTAACAAGGACTAGGAAGATGATAAGTTTGAATCTGCATTGTCATGCAAAAGAGCCCAAATTTTAGGTCAATGATCACGTGATCAAGACCATTCATTTGAGGAAGAAGGACATAATAACATATAAAAATTTGGATCCAACCCACCTCACTAATGGACAAGTTTGTTACATGTTGTAAAATATGCCCTCAAAGGTTATAAGGTGGAGATTGGATGTGGGGGAGACTGTTTGGACCTTGGTCATAGATAAAAAGGGAAAGGAAAAGGAGATAGAGAGATTGCGCCAAGGGTTGAGAAGTGAGCAGGCATAGACCAAGGAAGCATATGATCAGGTTGGTGCCTTAGTTAAGAAGATCTTAGGAAAATTTCTAGAGTTGGTGAGCTAATCTAGGATGGATTATAATGATGAGATGGAGTACTTGGAAGATCTGGTGGGGATGTTGCTGACCAACATCAAGGATGGTGTGGGAACCACAACTGAGGATATTACAAAGGAGAGAGAGAACAACAAGGTTGTTTTTAAGGACCAAATTACTGAGTTGGATGACTTACTCATTCAACTCAAGGAGGAAAACATTTTGATGGATAAAGGCTTCAATAGTTATCGGAATGCGATCCCATTATTGATGCACATGTATCAAATGAAGAGGTCATCCTCAAGGCCTTGTAGGAGAATGTTTCAATGAAGAAAATTGAGCATGCCCAATTTATTATTGACACCACAGTGTATAAGGATAAGATTAAAACCAAGCACGAGAAACTTGAATTTTAGATTTGTGAACTCTGAGATTCTATCGTAGAACATATGAGTCAGTTCAAAGGGAAGGTTGAAGAGATTAAACCAGACCAAAACCCCAAGATAGTAAAGGGGTGCAGGGAAATATTTGGCTAGATTAGAAGCATGGAATAAGTTGAAGGCTGAGATAGATGCGAAGTTCCATTAACTCCACCAGTTAGTCTTCTAGATTGTTGCATCATTCAATATTTTTTTCCTTAGCCGATTTTTAGATCAATGGATTTTTTTTTGGCGAGAATGAAATATTATCATGGGAAACAATCAAACTAGTGTGGGGTAATGTTTGAGCCCCTAAATAGACTAGGAACCTAAGGTACGAAAGGTTTTTTTGTGCAATAGTGAGGCACAAAGGATCACGTGGAAGTAACTTTGGGGAAGTCAAGCAGGTTCGCACTCAAGAAGAATAGGCTCAGGAATTAATTGTATTTTGGACCATGGTAAAAGTTACAATAAGGGACACATGGAGATGCGAGCTGATCTAATTATGGATAAGGATAGAGTATGGATACTTTCAGCCCAAGGAAATAATATTCTAGGATATGGTTATAATGTCCGGATTAGTAGTTTTAAAGTGGAGTTAGTTCTAGTTTAGTTGGCACTTGCATGCTTTGAGGATGCTTGAGTATGACAAGACATGCTGACATTTGGCAGGTGGTTCACTTTGAGTGATGAGTAAGCGGTAAGGAGAAGATGATATGTATTGATTTGCATGAAAAAAGGAGAGATGGATGTGAAATGAGAGGTGTGTGTAATGTGTGATGTATGTATGCAAGAAAGTAGAGAGAGATGTGATGGTTTGAGAGAGAATGTTATTGTAAACTTGTGGGTAGAGCCATTATTCTAGAACTAGAACTAGGTTTATGTATTTGGTCCCTTTATGGATCTCTTGATGTATTTGGCTATTGTGATAATGGTGAAATAATATAATGGGGTTTTTCTAAATATCAGTGTTCAATGGATCTAAGTGTTTGTGTTCTTTATTGTGTTCATGGTTTAAATCTGGTTCATGTATGTTCTTTTAATATTCAAAATCGTAATATGGATCATTTAAGCTCAGATCTAGTCTCATTATCTCTGTCATAAGATGTATGTGTTTATGTCTATATGTTGTTATTCTATAATGATGAATATTCTTGCAAGACTCATATAAAAGAGGGGCTCGACACCTTCGTGCGCCTCGGTGAGCACCCATTTCAGTTTGGGTGATATGCCAACACTTCTGGGGTTTAAAAGGACTAGGTAAAAGTGAATACAAACATAATTGAATACAATGCAATGAATTCAAAGTTATTTCTATAAATAAAAATTTTAGATGCATACAAAGTAATTCTAACCACCAATTCTCCTCTTTTATTACTTAAATTCATGGGAATGAAAACAACTATGTTTTTTTAGTATTTTTCAAAATTTTAAGATGAATGAATAGAAAAATAAGTGAATGTACAGAAGTAGGATAAAACCAATTCACTAAGCTAAAAATATTCAAAAAATAAAGAAATGATGATAATAATTATCCCTAGACAACTATTGTTCTTAGATCTAGAGATTTTACATTGTTCAAATATAGTTTGCTAAACTAAATACTAATTTGAACAATGAAATTTTTGTAAATTAAGTTCTACAACCTATAGTATGCTTGATGTTTCCTAAAAATAAATTTGATTTAATCTATGAATGCATAGAAAAGTAAATCTAAAAACTAAAAGTATGTTTTTGGGATTTTATGTTTTCTAATTGCAGACTCTAAAATTAATATATTACATATTTAAATGTAACACATTATAAACCTATTATAAAATCTAGGTCTAATCCCATAGATGTGAAAATTCTACAATATGAAAAATTCATACTTTTAACCTAAAATGCATGAATTCAATCAAAATAGATATAATCTAACATTATAGTTACATTTTCATGTTTTTGATTAATTCTTAAAGAGAGAAAATAAAATGTAAGATAACTATGTACATATTAAAACTTAATACAATTCCAAACTATTTCAACAAGAAGAATGGAAATGATCTCAAATTTGTTGTTCTTATACCCTTAGAAAACTACTATAATTTATCCTTTTTTGAGTGATGTGATGGTAATTTTACACTAGGAAGATATAAAACCTTTGGGTGCCTTGGAGCAAGAACAAAAAACAAATATATGGCTATTTCAAGGAAGAGAAGATTAGTTTGGTAATAGTTCTATTCTTTTATGTGGTAACACTAGAAAAACAATTACTTGAGGGGATTTTCATGGGAAGAAATATCCATTAGGATTGATATATCTTTCTCTAGATGATAAATAGTAGTAGTAACAAGTATTTATTAGAAACAAGATACAAAAATATTGGGGAAACAAATGAGTTCCCAAATATTCTTGAGAATAAACCTTTATTTGTTATCAATCCTTACTAGAGAAAAAAATTCAAATCCATGGCTTAGACTCAATAATTGAAAAGTGAACTCAAGTGTTGGGGATAGGAGTAGTGAATTGAGAATAAAGACGAGGTGAAAAGTGTGCATGGGATAAAAAAGGATGAAAAATCATGAATGAAAAGTGTGAGTTGAATTGAAGTTACAAAGATGATATAACCATTAGTTCCCTGTAAGTAGAAGCTACAAAACCAACACAATGGGAGACGTAACCAATGATAAGCATGATAGAACCACCGTAGTGTGGGATAAAACCATCATGTGATTATGGAATGACCACAATGGAGGAAAAACCACCAAATAGGTTCTGTTATCCAAAATTCATCCCCAGGGTAATTTTGATAACATGCATCAGATTATTCAGTCCCTAGCAAGTAAGATTGATTTGAGGCCCAAAATCATGTTTTTTGGGGTCACCTCGGCCTTTTTCTAACTCCCCCACCCAATAAGAAATCCCAACAGGTTGAGAAAATGGAAGAAATGCAAAAATAAGGTTGCAGGATCTGTGTTAAGGCATCTCGGTCCGAAGGGTTTGGGTCGTCACCGAGGTTCATTATACCAAGCTTGGGGCTGAAAAAATGAAGAAAATCGGATAAGTCCTCATCCAGCGATGCAGCCAGGGCCAGTTGGGACATTGGGGACGCGTGGGACAAAGGTATGCGCGAGAGGGTAAAATTGCCTAAGTCTTTTGTTTCACGTAGTTTGGGACAGTTGGGACAAAGGTACACATAGGACGTGGATTGGCTGGTTTGGCGCAAGTTGGTCCATTTTGGGTGGTTCGAAGATATTTGTCCCGGGTAGTGCAGGACAGTTGGGACAAAGGTATGCGAGGTACGCGTGGGGTGCGAATTGGCTGGTTTGCCGCAAGAAGGTCCATTTCGGGTGGTTCAGAGGTTTTTGTCCCAGGGACAGCCAAGACAAAGAGAACATGTGTGACGCGTGGGTCACAAAAAGGTGAAATGGCTGAAAAGAGACAAGGAGGCCCGCAGATGAATCAGAATGTGCCACGTGTCAGAAGGTTGAAAAGTTGTTAAGTGTTTAGCGCAAGGTAAAAATGCGCCCCTCAGGCCCGAACCAATAAAATAGTGCCACGTGTCCAAGTTTAAGGGCCCAAAAGGAATTTTCAAAGGATGAACCCACGGATGAATCAGAGCTTGACATGTGTCATCCAAGTGGCAGAGCGTGGGAAAAATTCAAATATTTTCCGTCGATCCGTTTTGGCCTGTTTTTTTCCCTAAATCTTTGATTGCCATAACTTTCGATCCAGAGCTCAGATTTTCACGTTCTTTATATCAATGGAAAGCTGGTGAAATTATCTACATGATTCTAGGGTCAATCTTGCATTTTGGTTCATTTTGGAGAGATAAAATCAAGAAACATCTCTGGCACATGGTAATGGCGAATCGACGCGTTTCAACAACCAGTTTTAATGCAGAATGGGTCACATTCTTCTTCAGCACGGTTAAAAATGTCAAGGCATGGGTATGTAAGGATACTTATGCTATTTTAATGCATCTGCATTCAATGAGGAATGGCTCCCACATTTTTTCATGTTTTCTCTCTCCTGGGCTCGACCCATGCATTGTAAATAGCCAAATTTGGCTCATTCTCTAGGGGGAACATTTCTTTGGATAACAAGCTTCTTATTTCACCTTCACAGGTGATTTTTACAAGTATCAAACCTCTTCTAAAATTGTAACAAGTTTTCTACCTATTTGATGTTGTAATGAAGGGATTTTGACAATGGAAATGACAATGCAGGCTCTGTGACCAGTTTTCAGTCCTCTGTTTGTGTTGCTTGTTTCATTTCAGACCTCTGATTACATCTTATCAGCCTGTGCATGATGTTTTATGTTGCATTTTATGATCTGTGTCTATTTGCAGAACAAGAATTGTTCACCACTCCTCCTTTGGTGTATCACCTGTTAGTTTAGTTTCATTTTTGCACTTTCTATCTCTGTCTCCTTGGATTTTAGAGTAGGATTAGGTTTCAAACCTCTGCAATAGTGCAAATAATAGATCTGATCAGAGGAGTTTGAGGAACCAGCCTCTAATCTAGAGATTCCTCTCTCATTTTTCAAGTCCCACACTTGGAGAGAGGTTTCAATGTTGTGTAATCACACTGGATGCCTGAAACATCAACCTAGAAGCCTGATGTGCATCCAGGGGTGCTGCAGATTTGCACTAATAGTTTTGGCACGCCCGGTGGGACCTTAGAGGTCTTTCACTTTATCTTTGACAGGTTGGTGTGTTCCTGTTAAAGATTTAGCCTTTTGGAGGCACTTTCAAAAGCACATCTGGCGACTCCATCTGGTAAACAACTCATTCTCTAAGTTACAAACCTGTTTTCCATTCATTTCCATCCATCTTTCTTTCCATCTCTTTCATTATTTTCCATTCCATGAAGTTGTGCAATCATGACTTCATTTCCATCATGGAATTCACATTTACAACAACAGCATATCACACCTCCAACATGTTTTACAAATCCTCCAAATCAGCATTTTGGTCAAATTCAAAATCAGCATGTCTACCCATATGAGCAGCAGTACCAAAGTCAGTTTGGTTGTGAAGCACATCAAGAGCAAGGGTACGCATGCAATGAAGACAATCAAATGGAAGATGCAGATTTTGTGGAAAAAATCCAAAAGATGGAGGCAAAGATGGTGCAATCAAGAGCAACAGCTCAAATGAAGGCTTTCAAAATTGGTTGCAGGACTCCTTGTCCATGGGGAGGCCCTTTTCCAAGACACTTCAGCCCTCAGGAGAAGCTGGACTTCATGATGAAGATGCTGCCCCAACTTGCACAATGGACAACAGAAATAGAGGCCTATACACTTGGTGTTGAACAACCTTATCAATGGGTAAGTTCTACACTGTCATCTGGTTTTTCTCTTCCCATTACTCAAGCAGCATCATCTCATTTGGAATTTCAAATTCTAGATCCAGTCAATGCTGCCCCAGGAGTTAATTCCATTTCTCCATTCCCTAGTCTTCCACCACATCTCGATTCTTCTGTCCTTTTTCCTTCCAAACAGCCATTCCCTCCAAAGAAACAAGAGTTTCTACCTCCTCCACCACCACGAAAAATTGCCAAATCAATTGAGTTACAATCCACTTCTCCTCTTGCATTCCCAAATCCATGTTGGGAGGATAAAAATCAGAATGCCAGTCAAGGAAAAAAGCAGCAGAAAGAAGAGCCAAACAAAGATAAAGAAATTCAAAGTCTGAAGAGTTGGGCTCTTAAATTTGGGATGACAAAGATCCCCTTGATGGTTAAGCCTTTAGAAGAGGTCGGAGTTGGAGAACAAGTAGTGGTTAGGACTGATTTTGTGACAGTAGAAGAAGAGCAAAAAGAAGAAGCAGATCAGCGATCAGTTTGCTCAGAAAGTAGTGTCCATGTTGGCACTCTATTTGAAGGGAATGCTGATTCAATTCAAGTTGCACAATCAGCCATAGAGGAAGAAAGCTCTGAAGAAGATCCTACAGTCCCAACTTGTCCTCTAGAGCAGCAGATCAAAGAGTTTGACTTAACGAACTTCGTGCTAGAGGAAGAGTTCTATCAAGAGCAGGATTGTCTTCAAGTAGTAGAAGAGGGAGAAGCTGCTCCAAATCCAAAAGAAGAGGAGCACATTCTAGTTGTGGAGGAGAAAATTGCAGATCCAAGGGCTTTGAGCACAAAGCAGGCTACAGGAGAACCTTCAGTTCTTCTTTCTACTTCATCTCTCTCAAGTTCTAGTGTTGAAGAAGAGTTTGACCTCTCAAACTCAATGTTGGAGGATGAAAGAAACCATGATGATCAAGTTACAGATCAAGAGGACACCATGGAGGAAGTTGAGCATTTGCAGTAGGACAACAATAAGGTAGTTTATCTGTCAGATTTGGAGGACTGTTTTGATGAAGAAGAACCGGTTGAGTTTCCACCATTCTCTCTTTCATCATCCACGTTCCAAATACTTGAGCCTGCGGTCATGAAGGAGAACATTCATTTGCAGCAGCCTGCATCTTATAGCAGCTCTTTGGAACTAAGATTGGAAGATTTTAATCTTTCATGTTCTTCATTGGAGGAAGAGAAAGGGCAGAAAAGTCCTACCATTGCTTCCACATCACCCACCCAAGAAGGTCTACAAGAAGACTCCATTTTTGGAGTTGAAAATCAGAGCTATGGGCATATCAAATGGATCATACCTTTCCCAATAAGGTATTTGACTTCATTGGAGTCAAAGGAGAAGTCACAACCAGTCATGCTTGCTTCTAAGCATGAGGATGAGTTACAAAGAACCAAGGATCAATTGTCATACCGCTTCAATCCAAATGGAGAGAAACTAAAAGAGGTATTGAATTTGCCTTCAGCTGATACCTTGATTATTTGGGTGGAAGACCAGCTTCTTGTTGATTTTTCATTCATCCAATCAGCCATGTTCAATGCCAAATCAGTTGCATGGTTGCCAATTTTGAAGAAAGGAAGCTATTTTGCACAACCAGTTGTAGGGTTTGTTTAGCTCACCTTTGCTTCTAGTTAGAATAGAGTAGGTAGTTTTGCTTTCAGTAAAAGAAGTGCTTGTGCACACTCTGCATGTTCCATTTGGAGCATGTATGATTCTCAGTTTTGTACATAGTTTTTGTGGTGATGGTTTTACTCTTGCACGGTCCATTTCAGTGGGTTTCCAAGTGGCTCAGAGAGGAGGTTTTCAAAGTTTAGATCAGTTTGTAGGCTATAACTCATGACTCCATGCCCAATGGATGCTTTAGGTAACTGGTAACTTTGTCTAGCAGGCAGATGACCCCTCTAAGTCGCCAAATTGTTATCCAAAATTCACCCCCTAGGGTAATTTTGATAACATGCATCAGATTATTCAGTCCCGAGCAAGTAAGATTGATTCGAGGCCCAAAATCATGTTTTTGGGGTCCCCTCGGCCTTTTTCTAACTCCCCCACCCAAGAAGAAATCCCAACAGGTTGAGAAAATGGAAGAAATGCAAAAAATAAGGTTGCAGGACTGTGTTAAGGCATTTCGGGTCTGAAGGGTTCAGGTCATACTGAGGTTCGTTGTACCAAGTCTAGGCGGTCTGCGGGATAGTTGGGACATCGGAACGTGGGGGATGCGAAAATCGAATCGACCGAAAAAGGGAAAAATTTCCTAAGTCTTTTGTTTCACACAGTTTGGGACAGTACGGGACAAAGTTATGCACGGGACGTGGATTGGCCGGTTTGGCACAAGTCGGTCCATTTTGGGTGGTTCGGAGATATTTGTCCCGGGTAGTCCGGGATAGTTGGGACAAAGGTACGCGAGGTACGCGTGGGGCACGAATCGGCTAGTTTTCCACAAGAAGGTCCATTTCGGGCGGTTCGAGAGGTTTTCGTCCGGGATAGCCGGGACAAAGAGTACATGCGGGATGCGCGGGACGTGAAAAGGTGAAATGGCCAAAAAGAGACAAGGAGGCCCGTGGATGAATCAGAACGTGCCACGTGTCAGAAGGTTGAAAAGTTGCTAAGTGTTTGGCGCAAGGTAAAAATGCGCCCCTCAGGCCCGAACCAACAAAATAGTGCCACGTGTCCAAGTTTAAGGGCCCGAAAGGAATTTTTAGACGATGAACCCACAGATGAATCAGAGCCTGACACATGTCATCCAAGTGGCAAAGCATGGGAAAAATTCAAATATTTTCCCGTCGATCCATTTTGGCATGTTCTTTCCCTAAATCTTTAGATCGCCATAACTTTCGATCCAGAGCTCGGATTTTCACGTTCTTTATATCAATGGAAATTTGGTGAAATTCTCTACATGATTCTGGGGTCAATATTAAATTTTGGTTCAGTTTTTAGAGAGAAAATAAAGAAACGTCTCTAGCTAAGCGTGGTAATGTAGTGAAGCCGACATTTCAACAACCAGTTTTAATGCAGAATGGGTCACATTCTTCTTCAGCATGGTTAAAAATGTCAAGGCATGGGTCTGTAAGGACACCCATGCTATTTTAATGCATCTGCATTCAATGAGGAATGGCTCCCACGTTTTTCACATTTTCTCTCTCTGGGCTCGACCCATGCATTGTAAATAGCCAGATTTGGCTCATTCTCTAGGGGGAACATTTCTTTGGATAGCAAGCTTCTTCTTTCACCTTCACAGGTGATTTTTGCAAGTATCAGACCTCTTCTAAAATTGTAACAGGTTTTTTGCCTCTTTGATGTTGTAATGAAGGGATTTTGACAATGGAAATGACAATGCGTGCTCTGTGACCGATTTTCGATCCCTCTGTTTTTGTTGCTTGTTTCATTTTAGACCTCTGATTACATCTTATTAGCCTGTGCATGATGTTTTATGTTGCATTTTATGATCTGTGTCTATCTGTAGAACAAGAAGTGTTCACCACTCCTCCTTTGGTGTATCACCTGTTAGTTTAGTTTCATTTTTGCACTTTCTATCTCTGTCTCCTTGGATTTTAGAGTAGGATTAGGTTTCAAACCTCTGCAATAGTGCAAATAATAGATCTGATCAGAGGAGTTTGAGGAACCAGCCTCTAATCTGGAGATTCCTCTCTCATTTTGCAAGTCCCACACTTGGAGAGAGGTTTCAATGTTGTGCAATCGCACTGGATGCCTGAAACATCAACCTAGAAGCCTGATGTGCATCCAGAGGGTGCTGCAGATTTGCACTAACAGGTTCCATATATATTGTGGGTGTACAATTTTAGGTGAACCAAAGTGGCAAAGAGGAGAAGAAAGGAAAAAACAAGGCTCTAAGAGGGTTTAAAATGGTAGAAAGAGGTACAAAGGAGCGTGAAGGGTCAAAACATATATAGGAAGTGGTATTGAGAATTTTAAAACATCTCATCATGTTTTTAGAGATCCTCATCATCATCATTGGCTATTTTTACTTTGGCACTATATAAGATGAAGTGCGTACAAAAACCCTTCTTGTTATACATTTTAGCTACCTAATTTTCCTTATCTAATCTTCTTGGTCATCATGATAAACAAGATAAAGAGATACTTTTCTCGCTACCTTATCTAAACATTGATTTATTATGATCTCAATTATCGCCAACTCAAAAGTCTTGTTTTTGATAATATTTTCTTTTTAGAACCTTAGAAACTATCTTCTACCAAAAAAACTAAGCTCATTTCAAAATTTGATCCTCACAAATATCTCTTTTCCAAACTCAGTCTTACTGAAATGATGAAATATTAGATTATCTTATTAGTTTAATTTGACATTGAGTATGTTAATTATAAATATATTAAGGGAAGATACCCATAGAATCAACTAGTTGAGTCACCTCTACCAAACACAAAACCCTTACACAATTATTTACCTAATGTTATTTTCATGCTTATAGAATTGTCCACCACATAGAGAATATTCTTTGACGGTTATTTTATATTTCATATCTATAGCATGGGCGTCATTATTATCTAATCCCAAGAGGATCCAAAATTGGATTTCTATGTACCAAAAACATTATAGACTATGAGGCCCTAATTTCCAACCTCAAAATCACCATAAAATTGAATCTCAAACAAGTTTTGGTCATTGGAAATTGGCAAATTATCATAAAACAAGTCAACAATAAATGTAATGTTAAAAATAATAATTTTATCCCTTATAAGAGCATGGTAAATAGTAATATTTTGTGAAAATAAATTTCCAACATATCCAGAGCATACAAAATAATTCTTTAGTTGTTATAAAAACAATCATATCTTTGTTAAACATATCATAAAACAATAAAACATATTATTATTTGATAGAGAACCTAAAAATCTAGCTTACAACATGTTGGAATACTATTTGGTATGTGAGGATGTCAGTCCCTTCTCCCTTTGGTATGAAGCAATATAACTATATCTAAGATGTCACTCTCCCACCTGACATAAACCATACCAAAAATAAATATTTCATCCAATTCATACCCCATTATACCCTCATTTGTGTAACTCTCTATTGTCAACACAATGATGGGACTCTATTAACGTGTCTAATTTTAAAACATTATTTTTCAAGAATCAAATATTGTACGAAGGAATCTATATATCTCATACTAGTGATAAGGTCCTTTCCAAGAAGGTACCTCACATTGAATACTATTGTCCTACCATATAAAATAATTATCGTCAATATATTTGTAAGTATATAATTTTCTAGAAGAACAAAAACCTAGTCCATACACCATCATAATCACTATAGCCCATCATTACTCTATGGTTTTTCTCCAAATTAGGACTCAATATCATAAAAATATCACTCAAAATTCATTAGATTGGTATAAACATATCACAACCACATCTTATTACTTCACCAAATGGGTGGAGGTCCTACCCCGATATATGTAACTAGTACCCATATTTCTAAGTTCATTAAGAACCATATAATTTCCATTATTGAATCCCATATTTAAATTCCTTTGAAAAATGAAAATAATTCAAGAACAAACAAGTGAAGACCTTATGTCAATGCTTAAAAATATTCCAAAACTATTCCACACCCTACTACCCTCAAGGTAATGGGAAAGTTGAGGCCACCAATAAAATGATTCTCAAGATTATGGAGAAAATTGTTGGCAAAAAAAAGTAGAAATTGACATTTCAAAATTAATACCAAATTATTGGCTTATCATACATTCATTTGTAATCCTACTAGAACAATCCCCTACTACCTTATCTTAGAGAGAAGAAATCATTTCCCTAGAGATCGAGTTCCCTCATTATGCATATCATTGAATGAATATGTAGATAATGAGGAATACTATAGAGTGGCTAAAATTACCGATTTAGAAATGGTATGCGATAAAAGAATCCATTCCTTAGATCACCTATAAGTGTATGAAAACAAATTGTTCCATAAATAAGATAAGAGTGTTATCCCTCTTGATTTACAAATCGGTGATCTTATTCTCAAGAATGAGAAAAGAAATGTAAATTTGATCCTAACTAGTTGGGCCCATACATTGTGGTCACAAAATTTAGTTCTAGAGCTTACAACATTTCTCGTCATGATGGTACTAAGCTCAAGGATCCCATAAAAATATGCACCTCAAATATTTCTACACATAAGATCATATGTAGAATAAAAAGTCCCAAATAAATACAAAAACTCAAAAAATCACACACAATTAAAAGAGATATAAATAAGTTCTTACAATGTTGAAACCATATATTGTGGCACCTTGGGAAATTACCATGGTGAAAATAGATTTTTAGCATCATGCCTAGGTCTATTTGTTCACAAGAACCTTGTACTTGTGGGCATGTTTTCTCCATCAAGGTTATTCCATTTCTTCATACAACTTATGAGAAAATTATCTTTTCTGTTATGGTATCTACAAATGTGTCCTTGATCCAAAATTTTCAAAATTTGTATATTTACACGAGAAATTATACTCATGTATCTAATTTCCCACCAAGTGGAGATCACCACACAAGTTTCATGTACATAAAAATTCATCCCTTAAAAATCCAAAAATAGTATAAAATATCAAAATCCAAAAACATAGTATAACTAAAAATTAAAAAAATAGTAGAAAATCCCAAAATTTAAAAACATCATATAACTCAAAATCCAAAAATAGTAGAAAATATCAAAATAAAAACACGGTAAAACTAAAAATCCTTTAACATCACAACACATCTTAGTTATTCAAAAATTAATATCCAATGATAAATACCTTAAAATTGGAAAATAATCAAAATCCTAAATTGGTATTTAATTCACGTATTTGGACATAAGAGGACAATCAAATTTTTCATTATATGAACAAGTTTTTATTCTTTCCATTGCATTCTTCATAACATATATCATTATATGGGGAAAATCACGGCAAACAAAATCTTATCTCAGGACTTATACATCCCATAACCATCACCCTTGTGTGAATCCTTACTTAAGGCAACATCATCACCTTTGTCACATAATTACATCCCTTGTTTCCTAAATAGGGAAAAATCAAATTTATTTGTAAAACAAAATGTTTATTTGAAAAATTTTCTTCTAATTTTTTTCTTTTCTTATTAAGTTAATTACATTACATTGTTATTTTCTTTTCAATCAATCCTATAACATATTTAAAACATTAGTATTATAGTTTTTCATATAATAATACTTAGTGTTGTATGTTGATATAAAATAAAAGGATTTCCATAACCATAAAAAAATGTGCAAGAAAAGAATTAATATCCAAATCCACTACCCTACTCTTCATATTTACCCATCCTATATCATCATTACTCACATCATACATCAATTTATCCAAATCCTAACTAACATCACATTTCTTCCACTCTCCTAATCCATGTAGACTAAGTATCAAATACATATAAATTGGTTATCATTGTGAGTAAGAGGAACACAATGTTGTGAAGGAAAGCCATGTTTCATTCCCTAACATTTATGTTAGGTAAATGTTCCTAAGTAGTTACACATGTCAATACAATCAATCACATACATAAAATACATTAAAATATCATCATCTACATCGTCTAACCATATACCATAAAATTTATCATCCATATCATTTAATCATAAACATATATTACAAGAAATATAGTGACAAAATTTTTACAAATCTATATCACAACTACATTTTAAACATGTCAAAAATGGTATATCACAATACCCTAATTCTACATTAATTCATCTATTCATGTGACTATTGAATGGGGAGGATTTTTTAGGTGCATCTCCTAGTAGTGATCCTTCACACAATCCTCCTATTTGTGTTTTCAACCCTTATGGTCATGTCATTGAGGGTGTCCACATTAGCACTCTAGAACTCTCTTAGGTGGAATTCTTCACTAAATTCCTTGACTATTACCATGTTGAAAATGGCAGAACACACTAGTCGGATGGAACCGTAACCTCAAATAATGTCCTATAATAGTAATAATTTTGTTTGCATCTAGAATACCCACAAATTAGTTGGCATACTCCATGTGTACATAAGGTCACATTTGTTTTTAATATATTTTAACAACTCCAAAGTCTTACATACATGATCCTACATGATCCTAACATATATTAGATGCACCACCCCACATTTTCCTATCACACTAATGAAAAACATTATCATTCTCACCCAAGGAACGAGATATTTTCAGTCCCCATCGTTTTTGTCTTAGACATGAAATGTTTAAAACAACTGGTCTATTATTACTTAAGAGACACATATACCATAAGAAAAATCATTATACTATAAAAAAAAATCCTCATTAGTAAAAAAATACTTGTGCATACAAATAACATATGGATTGTAATATACTTACCTATTCATTTAAAAACTATAACTTCTATACATCACTTCTATGTAAAACATGTCTTTATCCTTTTGTATATTTATTAGTTTCCTTTACATTCATCATTTAAGTGGGTATTCATATTTATTAGGTATATATTAGTTAGTTTAAACAAGAGTTATATTAGCCCTTGAGTTCATTTTACAATAATTTAACTAATACGAAGAAGGTAGTGTGCATGTCATATAGCACCACATATTGTTCCTATATATTGCAGGAAATTATTTTCTTCTTTGGGGGCTTGTTGGTGAGAAAATTTGTCTTGTGGAAAAATTGGTGGGTTTCAAGCCAACGCTATGGGAATCTAAGTCCCTCTACTTGAATGGTGCAACTTACGTAGGTACAAGAATAAAAGGTGGATTTCAATGGTGGAATTTTGACCGAGAGATCCAACAAGGGCACTCCACCGACCTTGTGGAAAATCTAGTTATGTCTCACTAGAGAAGAAAATTTGTATTAGAAAGGGGAAGGAGAAAACTAATGTTCTAAGTAGAATATCATATACCCACACACATTAATTAGAAATTTCATTTACATGCATTTATAGTTAGAAGAAAAAAATTCCGCAGGAGAAGCTATAAGACAGAATAGAATTAATTGGTCACAAGGTACCAATCAATCCCTCAATAAAAAAGGCAAAAATCCTTATTTTATTATTGAATATAAAGTAGAGTTTGTATAGAGCTTTGAGAATAGAGGAAATTCTAAGGAGAAGGGAAAATAGAAGAAGTATGGCATTTTCTATCTTTCCAGGTACAAAGCACTCTCGTATTTTTGAAATCAATCACCAGCCCTTGTAATGGCTTTGAGGAGCCATTATATCTCATGCCAGAATGGTTACAAATTTACAAATTATTTACACCTCTTCAAATTCCTCCATTGCGAAGAAAATTCTCATGGTGGGTTAAAAACTAGATCTTCGTAACTCGTTACACGTGATTTTCCAGTTTGAATACAAACCATTTGATTTTCTCTTATAACTTTGAAATTGGGCCATCCACGTGGTAGGAAGAGATTTGAGTGGGTACGTGGGAAATCCCTTTGCATTTTGCAATTTTTTAGACATTTGGAAATTTGGAACAAATTGGCCCACACCCCCACTTCTACTTTTAACTTAGGAACGTGGAATGTTTTCATTGGAAATGGGGTCATGAGACCTTTTCTCAACATTTTAAAAATTTTGGAAAAAGGATCAAAAACTCAAATTTCTCCGTCGTTTTGCTCTCCCTTTGACTTTTCAACGACAGCCCAAGACCTTGGTGGAGCCGCAAGAGAATTCTAGAACTTTTACTTCACTTTTGGGAATTTGGTTAAATTTCCAAAAGTTCCCCAATGGCCCACTCATCCACTTTGACTTTTAAACGGAGGGCTTCACCTTTGAATTTTCCCTATGGGCTTCAACTTTGACTTTTTCCCTGCGGGCTTCAACTTTGACTTTTTCTCCGCAGGCGCAAAATTTGACTTTTACCTTTATAGCCTAATTGGGGTTATGGGTCACTTTTTAACTTTTCACCTTTTTTACAAAGAGGATTAAAAAAAAATTCTCCTCCGACCCGCTTCCAATTAGGTATGTCCACATACTCATGGATGATGGGGACAAAATTTAATAGGGAAGAAAACGCCCATCGTTCTCGATCGAGGAAGAGAACTTCATCATTTTGAGTCTAATTTTTGAATTTCCTTCGCGAGCCATAGAAATGGAGGAAAAACAACGATTTGACGATCCAATTCATAGAACAAGTGAATAATTTCAATCAAAAAAGGAGATTTTAAAGAGGATATTACGTGCTGAGGATCGGGAGATGAATAATTTCTACAAACGAGCAAAACAGAGATTTAAACAGCACTAGAGCACGGATTTTTCTAACTTCATTGAACTTTAAAATTAGCTTAAATACTTTAGGAGGGCGAGAGCTCGAAATTTTGAAATTAACTTGGAAAACAAAAAGTGGTTTTTGGGAGACAATAGGACTTCAACCTATCAGTTAACTAAACATACACTATTTTTGTGTATGTCATTAGTTCTACCTTATTATGTGTTTACTTCAAATAAAAAATGTAATTATATGTTGTTTTCTTATGTGCATTGATATTTATCATACATGTATATTCCTTGCATACAATAATTATTACATGTGCATCAAAATATTGGTCATCTTATATTTTTGTAAACATGCGTATATCTCCTTAGTTCAACATAGGGATTCCCATATTTATCTCAAATTTCAAAAATGTGTACATGTTCCAAAATTAGTTACTTCTTAAGACTTAGCAAAAAAAATTATATATCCTTATACAAATTTGGGGCTCAACATTACCCCACACACTGAATTTGTTTCCCACCCTTGGGTAGCCCTTTGTCGGAATCTTCAAGAACTTTGGGCACCTCCTACCTCATTTGATATTTATGAACCTTCTATATATCCAAATTTACTTTCCAGAGAGGGCCTAACCTATCAATGTACATGACTAGATATTTCAAGGAATTTGTACTTTTCTAAGTATTTTGGGTCTTAGAATATAGGATATAAAATGTCTTCCCTACCTTTTTGTTATCTATTTTAAGCACTATTTATTTCATAAATATTTTCTACATCATCTCTCCCAAGCGCTACTTGATTTTTTCTATTTCATGTTTATTTCTTCCTCCATATCTTCAATGTTTGTGAGTAACTTATCCCTAATTTATTTATCCATGGTAGTGGTATAAACTTGCATACGAAAAAAATTCTTTTTGTTCTCAGGACTACATGTTCATTATTTATCTTTGTTAATTTTAAAAATACTTTGAACAATTTTTTTGTGTATATGGAATTTTTATTAAACTTCATGGAAAATTATGAACAAGTATTTAATTTTTCCAAATAGAGAGATTAATATTTATCTCTTTCCTATTCTCTATACTTCATATGGGTTTGTCATACTTCTATGTACTTAGGTATATTTCTAACCAATAATTATAATTAATTGATGCCTCTTTCTATACTTAGTGGTATGCCCTTGACTAAATTACATTCATTGGTGAGGATACACTTGTAAAGTTCAAATGTTTTAAAATCATGACTCGTGTTATTTTTGAAAATTTGTTTATATTTTTTTACCTATGTGGCCAATTTATTTTTTTTCTTAGATTTATTTATACAACTCCTAACATGTGTCATGTGTGTTTAAATATTGACACTATTTGAGATGTTTTGTTACACAAAATCTCTAGAAATTTAAAGAAGCATGTCACTATCCTGTCTCTCTAAAATCTAAAAAAGTTTCCATAAAGGCCAACTCTAATCCTTCATTGAATTCATGAGCTAGGAGTATTATGTAGGATTGACATTAGGATCTCAAATTTTGGATCTTCTATGCATGCGTATAAAGTGAATGATAGTTACTTATTTTTCTTTGAGATGGTAACTATATCCTCTAGGGAAGTTCAAAAATAAAGTTCCTTTCATTTCCCTTTTCAAAATCTGAAGTGCAGAATATTCAACATGAATTTCTCATCAAGATCCATATATTCACCCTATTCTTTTAAGTCCTCTTACATTCCTTTTTCTTATCATCAAAGAATTCATGATCTTATTCATCATTAGTGGTTTGTAAGTGGTCTATTTTTTCTTCCTTCCCTTCTCCATTTTTCTTCTCTTCTTCTTCACCTTGAATTTATTTTTCCTCCTCTATGTGTTTATTTTCTTCATCCTCTTCTTCAAAATTAATTTTATATAGAGGCAAACTCTTTCATCTGTTGGAGTATTTAGGATATTGAATACTACCTTTTTAACCTTCATATATGTGGAAATTTTTAATGGAGAAGGTTCCCTTAGAGGTGATACAACCTTTTGCACATTAATTTCTCCATTCTTTGTAACATTCCCATTTTAAGACTTTAGAAACAAGGGG
Organism: Taxus wallichiana var. yunnanensis; assembly: GCA_018340775.1. NCBI lineage: Eukaryota > Viridiplantae > Streptophyta > Pinopsida > Cupressales > Taxaceae > Taxus > Taxus wallichiana. Next base: position 134,257,735 of record CM031234.1, read on the forward strand.
AAAAAAATTATACATAATGTTCTCTGTTCTAAATAATCATAATTTTAGAACACACATTCCATGCCAATCAATCTCATAATAGATAACCATATGCAACTATAAATGACTCGGTGAACTACCGATCTCTCATTTCATGACTCGATTTACCAACCAATCTCTCATGTTAACTTAAGTATTGAATACTATGGGTATACTATGTATACTTGGTTCTCTTACCTTGTTTTGGGTATTGAGTGTTCTGTTTAAGAAATCTATCTGAATATTTGTTACCATATTCATCTAAAATCACATTTCTCAAACTAGGTGACATAGGACAACGCAACTAGTAGCTTGCGATACTTTGGCCAAATATTTCCAACATACTGTTCATGTTACTATTCCTAGACGGCATACTCATCTAATCGGAATACATCCTTCACCCCACTCATCTGTTATCTAGAATGGAATTTACTGAAACTATCAGTCCACTTGTCCAAGGTTTGACCCTAACACAGGTTAGTGGCATAATTTGGTATACAAAACCACTCATGATGACCTAGGGTATATGGGCATACCCAATCGACCTAAGTCAATTGAATGTGCCTAGTTACCCTAAGTCATTGAGAATCACTTCCTATGCTAAATCATATCCTTATGCTAATCTAGAGAGAAACTAAATTCAAGTTTAGATTTGAATAGATCTAGATGAACCAATGTTGAAGGGTGTTGTAACATGTAAATTGCAACACTGTATCCTCATGAAGACACAAGTCTTCATGAAGGTACAGATTCTACAATTGGTGTGTGCCAACATCCGACAGAACTACTTCATCACGATTTACACACCTCAAGAGGTCATTTCCACTTAATTATCTTTGGATTAAGATTCAAATCATAGCAACCTTGCATAACCCGAATCCCAACAATCCTTAAGGTTTCCATCCTTATTTGAGTTGATTAAATAATATGGAACTTCATAAACCTATGATTGCTTTTATGTTCATTAAATTTTTGCTTAACGTGTAATTAATCAAAAATAGAAACAACATCCATCATAAGATTTATTTAATGTGTCTCAACCATTCAAGGAATGTATAAGAACCAAAATAGGTTCTATTACGATAGACTTCATAAATATGAATTCTAAATGGTTAACGAACTCATATACCATTCATTTATTTTGTATCCTTTTGAGAGGAGGAGAACCTTCCTCTTTATGGTTAAGTGTTAGGATTTATTATACCCTTATCCATTTCACACTTCCTGATATTTTAACTATACATTCATTAACATCATAATAAACCATACAAGATTAAGTAAAGAACATTAATACATTCAAATTAGTAAGTTGCATTCAAGTAAGGGAAATTGTACTAATTCCCATTTATCCAACTCATTTAATGACAACAGAAATAAGGATCCAATCAGATATGAATGACAACATCAAAGATAGGATTACAAATTTCCTTCATATTATGCACAAGAGAATTGACATAATCAATTTAAGTAACTTCAGTCTTTTCAATTCATCATGATAAAATACACATTTTACAAGACTATGCATTACCGATATATTTCATGTCAACAACATCAAGATTATTAAATAATACAACTTTTCTTCTTTCAATACATCTCAATAATGAATCATAATTCTCTATAAAATGTCCAGAATTTTAAGAAACCAATACATCATATAATTTATTACCTTCCTTAATCACTTATGAATTCCATCTGAAAAAATGCTAGCATGGATCAGTTCAATGGCCCGAGCATGATAGGCACTAAGCATTAAAAAATGTGATTTCAACTAATTGTTTCATAAAACCAACTCTACTTTTATGAAACAGTGAGGTCAAGCAAACAAATATATCATAAGTAGTAATAACCATAAAAGAAGAACAATTAATCAATCTAAATAACATTTAAGGAAATATCATGATGTAATCAGCAATCTACAACATGATATTAGATAAATAATGTTCCAACCAAAATACTTATCTATATCAAATAAAAGTACCTTCTAATTAATTCCTTCACAATTCATCTGAATTTAAAATACAAAATTAAGCTCACTATTTAACCAAAATAGAGTTACTTCCAAAAGTAGGAACCTTCTACCTCAACTTATAGAGTTTCATAAAAAGACAACTACAGACTAATCTCATTCCAGCTTCATAAAGGTTTTAGGGTGAATCATCTATCAACATAAATAAATAAGAGTTTCACATTTCAGATGTGACATTCTGATTCCAAATCCAAGACATAGCCTAAGTTCTCAAGTTAGGCCATACATTAACATTAGGAAAGTATTCACTCAATGCACATCATCTCACATTAATCTACTATCACAAATATTAAAATCCTTTAATACAAGTCAAGTGAATAAGCAAGTAGTAATGATGACTACACAAAGGAATTTATGAAAGTAATGCAACTAAACCAATTAAATCTATGACAAGATTTACCCAAAAGAAGAAGAATGACTGTGATAAAACAGTTTAGAACTTCCTTTACAATTCGGTTAACTTGAATCCCCATTCACAACTCGAAAAGAGAACACAACACATAACCTCTTATAATTTCCAAAGGGGCAGTGATTAGACTTTACCTCAGAGAATGAAAGAGAAGGAGTCAAATGACATGATCGAATAGGATTCCTCTACTCTATCCCATGTGAAGAAGGTTGCAAAAGGCAGATGCAAACCCAATCACAACATCCTCAAGTATTTTATAAAAGAAAACACATAAAAGAAGAGACTAAACAGAATGTGTGATTGTTGCATTTGAAACAGATTTCAAGCAAGGTTCCCCATCATGGACAACTAGTGATAGTAATATAATACCCATATCAAGAAGGAGATGCAATAACAAAAGTTGCTAATCGCCATACAGGGTAATTACAGTCTTCAACAGTCATTCAAATTTGAAAAAGTTTCAGTCATAGAACCTAATCTTATTCATTCTTTCTAGATGAAGATAAAATGATAGAATGATCGACTCATAATTGTAACCATTCAGAGACAGAAGAAAACATCAATTGGATGTACAAAGAAGAATCCATCTAGAATCGATTTCAAGAAGATGCAAACAAAAGGACAACATGACTTAGCAATAGGTGCACAAGTCAGATTATGAGATGATTAAAATCCTTTCATTTCAATTCTATGGATAGGATTAACTATACACATCTACGAAATCGAAAAGACATTCAATTTATTCCAACTTACATAGAGATCAAGAAAACCTATCAAACTGAACCGATTTGGTTAGTTCTAGGTTAAGTAACCATCAACCCCAAAAGTCGAATACCCATTCAACAATTTTCATGAAATTACACTGTCATATTTTAACAAGTTTACTCCAACAAGTTACCTAGATAAGGGACGGGTATTCTAAATCAACAACATATAACTCCATAGTGAATTAGAAAGTGTGATCAACATCAAGAAATCTCAAAAAGAGCTATGAGAGTAACCCAAGTATTGACTTAGATAAACCCGACTCTCAACATGTCCTCAACCAAACAAGACCTCATTTATTTATCCTTTAGTTTAGTCCTCAAGAACTTAAAGAAAGACATAATATAAATAAGATAAGAAGAGAAAACTTCACACACATATATTCTCAACAAGATTACTTCAAAGTCTAAGTGTCCAAAAATAATTATCATGTTTTTTCCATAAAAGAACTTAATTCGAGAAACTCAGTTTTTAACTGAATAGATAAGAGGGATGATAAAACATTCATTCTTGTTTCCATACAAGATGAATCCAAAAAAACTAAGATTACAAACACCCATTATCAACTCAGATTCCATTGAATACCAAATTCGAAGAAATGAGAGTTTTTACAGTAAGTTCAAGAAGAAGGCCTGCATTTACTATTTTTCTATACAAATTTGAGTTCACACAACTTTGAATCGAAGTATTCATATTCATACAGCCCAAAAGGAGCAAAAACTTCAACAAAATAGGGATGTGACAGATAAGGATATTCATTTACCTTCTAACAACCCAAACAACAAACCCAGTTCGAAACTTGAAGCAACATTACATTTTCATAACCCCTTTTCAAACAGACAAGTAGGATTCACACATGCTCATCATTACTCAAATCACAACTAGATTTAAGGTGAGATTCAACATTAAATGAATAGGAAAACAACCCATCTCCTACCTTATCAAGAAGATATTTTTCAAAATAAATACAAATATTTTTCAAGAAAGATTGCATGGTAATCATAACAAAATAAAAGACCCATTTATTTCATGAGAGCAGAGTAGTTTTAATGAAGACATTTAGAGGAAATAAGAGAATCTTAATGGATAGAGTCTATCATGAATGATAGTGCTTCTATTGATTCGAATAATATTTCCAGTGGAGCCTCCATAACTCCTTCTCCAAAAAAAATCAACAACCAAAAAAATCCTTCTCAAATGCCTCATATACTTCCATTGGATCAAAAATAGTCCAAGGGAGTTAAAAATAGTAACAAACTGAAAACAGAACTGCCAGTTCAAAGAACTAGATAGCTCCATGCAGAGCAAAAATTGAAATGCATGAATTAACAAACAACTCCCAACAAATTCACACACATGGTTTCTAAGGCAGTTTGCTCGCCAAAACCGATGACCATAAATGTCATTAATTTCCAATCTCCCACCTATATCTCCATGCCACCACCATCTAAAGTTGACGAGTCCAATTTCCACCATGGCATGCATTACTTAACTCTAGTGATGAAGCCAAGTAGGTTTCCGCCAAAGTTCCATGCCTCTGCCAAAAATGGCAGTACCCTTGATTAAATTCAAAAATCAAATCAAATAAATGACTTAAGAACCGTCACCATGTCATCCACTTGCCATACAACCCCCTTAGGTCCCCTTCCATCTTTACATTAGTTTAGGATAGATATCATTAGCTTAGAATCCGACCTTAGGTTAGTTTATAAATTATTTACCTTAGGTTTTTAAACATTTCCTTAGGTAAATTTTCCATCTTAGGATAGGTCATACTTCATACCAATTTAGTATTAGGTAATAGGTTAGAAATAAACTCGTAGTTACTTTAGGTTATTTCCAAATCCCCCACTTTGTAAAACATACAACTTAGGTTAGGATGCAACTAGATTAGTGTAAACATAGATATAAGGTAGGTCTAGTTTACCTTAGGTTAGAATCCCGTTAGGATAAATATTAAAGATCTAGGAATTGGGTTTTTACCCTCAATATTCTAGAAGTAGACCTCCATCCTCTTTATGCCATTCAAAGTGTCCTAGAAAAATTAACTAGAAGATCTCGAGCACACTACTTACGGTAGAAAGTAAAGTAATAACTTCCAATAAGATCAATGAAATTATATAAATAAAAGAGTTCAGTCCTTTATTTCCTTCAACCTTTGAATGTGAGTTTACCATACAGATCAGGTAAGAATAATTAAAACATACCTTGGATCAATGTTTGGTTATTATAAAAACATAATTTGTCAAAAAAATTACTAGTTTACAACCTTTCTTATCTCAAACAGAATGGATTCCTTGCAAGCAATAGCATTTCAGCAAAATGAATCCAAGAACAAAAATAAATTATCCATGGCAAACATGATTTCTAATAGTCAAAAGAATACACCTTCTTAGGAAAAATCACATGTTAACGCTTGCAATGCAAAAGAGGAAAAGTTAATAGTTTGCCACAGGTGTTACATACTTCCCTCCTAAAAAGAATCATCATCCCGATGATTAACTTATTTAAACAATTTGCATCAAGGACAATCAATTTATTATCTTTCTTTCCATATGTTCAAAGTAGAACTGGATTTTAAAATTCCCAAAATCAGCATTTACGTAGCTATTTATTTTAAACAATAAAATATCTACCCAAACCGAAGATTTATTGTCATAAAAAGAATAAAATCACAAATTTTATTAGTCAATAGAATCAATTCTGTTCAAATAAATATGGAAAATTAATTTTCATATCTTCCAGATTTTCCTAGGTTGCACTTTCCTTGTTAAACCTGGTCTCTCTTTGGACCTTCTACTTGACTTATTTCATGATTTCTTAAGTGCAATGGTGAGTTTCAACACTTGTATAGGTTTAACCATGATTATTCTTGGGTCTTGGACCTACAAGGAATTCCAATTTAACACATGTGATAAATCTAAAATGTATTTCTTAAGAAAATAAATATGGAAAACATCATGCATTCGTGACAAAGTAGGAGGTAATGCTAAATGATAAGCTATAGGGTTGATTATTTCAATAATTTCAAAAGGACCCATATAACGAGGTTTTTATTAGATAAGGAAAAAAATAGGGATCGGCTCTAGGGGCGATACAAAAGAGAGGAACCCAACTAAAAATAAAACAAGAAAAAAACCCACATAACAAGGTGATAACTTGGTAGCCTTGCCAAAAGTTATAGAACTCTTTTTCGGTTTAACCTAAAGAAAGACCTTCTCACCAAGTTCAAATTTCCTATCAACCCGCTTCAAGTCAGCATAACTCTTTTACCTATCTACTACTTCTTTCAAGCATTCACGAATCATTTTAACTTGCTATTCCATTTTCGTAAGGATTTCAGGTCCAATTACCTCTCTATCCTCAATGTTGTCCCAACTAATAGGGGTTCTACATTTCCTTCCGTATAATGCTTCAAAAGGTGCCATCTTTAGAGAGGCGTGATATGTGTTATTGTATGCAAACTCAACTAATGGAAGGTACTCTTCCCATTTATATTTTGATCCATACAATACATTCGTAACATATCCTCTAAAACTTGATTAACTCTTTTAGTTTGTCCATCTGTTTCTAGATGATACACAGAACTGAAATTTAGCTTAGTTCCTAAAGCTACGTTAAGTGTTTGCCAAAATCTTGAAGTCATTCTTGGATCTCTATCAGATATGATTAATTCAGGTACTCCATGTAATCTGAAAATCTCATGAACAAACCTTTTTACTAAAATAGGTGAATCATCCTTAAGATTACCAACAATAAAGTGTGCTACTTTTGTTAGTTTATCAACAACAACTAGAATAACATCATGTTTATTTCTTGACATAGGAAACCCTTGTACAAAATCCATGCTTATCACTTGCCATTTGTACTGCGGTATGTTGTGAGGATACAATAAACCAACTGGATGCATATGTTCAGCTTTAACACATTGACATTCTAAGCAATGTGTCACAAACTCAATAACATCCTTTTTCATCCCTTTCCAGAAATATTGTTGTTTTATATCAGCAAGCATCTTTGTAATACCAGGGTGTCCAGAAAAAGGTGAATTGTGAAATTCAACTAATAATTTCTTTCTTAAATCATTTAGCAAAGGTATGTATACCATGTTTTCAAATCGTAAGATTCCTTCATTATCAAAGTGAAAACCCTTATATCTCACATCATTTGGATCTGCAGCAAGTGTTGTTTTTACTTGCTAAAAATAAGAATTAGATTCCATAACACTTTTTACTTCATCCTTAAACTGAGTTCTCAATGTTATAAGATCGAAATGTGCTTCCTATGACTTAGAGCATCAGCTACCCTATTTTCCTTGCCTTTAATGTAACTTATGTCAAAATCATATTGAGATAAAAAATCTAACCATCTTCATTGTCTTGCATTCAGATTTGGCTGAGTAAAAATATACTTCAGCCCAAGATGATCAATTTTTAGTTCAAAAGGTTTACCAAGCAGATAATGCCTCCAAAATTGAAGTGCATGAATAATGGAAGCAAGCTCTAGATCATGTGGAGCATAATTCAGCTCATGTAACTTAATTTTTCTACTTTTGTATGCTATGACATGATCATTTTGTAACAAAATACCTCCAAGACCTTCCCGGATGCATCTGTTACAACAAAGAAAGTCTCCATTAGGGTCAAGTACAACCAAAATAGGTGCTAAAGTTAATTGATCCTTTAAAGTTTTAAATGTAGATTCACATTTCTCATTCCACAAAAATTTCTTATCCTTTTTTTGCAATGAAGTTATTGGTGTAGTAACTTTGGAGAAATCTTTAACAAATTTCCTATAGTAACTAGCAAGACCCATGAAGCTTCTGACTTCATGTACATTCTTTGGTGCGGCCACTCAGTTATAGCTATAATTTTAGAAGGATCTACAACTATTCCATATTTTTTTATAACATGACCCAAATAGTGCACTTCCGTGTCATAGAAAGAACATTTAGACAACTTACCAAATAACCATATTTTTCTCAAGATTTCCAATACTATCTTCAAATGCTCATAGTGTTCTTCCATACTTTTAGAATATATGTGTTATCCCAAATTTACCCCCCAAAAAATTTGGTCAAGACAACTCCTACACATAGGGGAAATATGAAGGAAATGACTCAGACCTGCAAGCTCACATTCTAGGATGACAAACAGGTTACAGGTGGGCTCGAGAAATGAAATAGCAGAGCTAGCAGAGAGAGCCATGTGTCCTAGCGGCACTTCTCCAAAGATGAATCCAAAAAGAGAAGCTCAAACAAGCATCGCTTCTCCACGTGTCTCAGGATGAAACGAAGGTAGGGGAAAATGGTCAAATAGAGTCAAAAGGCGGAGCTTTGGGGCTGCGGGAGTATTTTGAGTTTTACGTTTTTTTGCGCAAAAGGGAAAAAGATAAGTTGCAGACCTGCAAGCCCAATTTTTGCTCTAATATAGCTGCCATGTGTCCCATATCAAAAGGGAATCCCAAACAAGTACCAAGCTGCCATGTGGCCCTGGTAGGTGAAAAATTAAGAGGATTCTTCCGGCCTTTAACGTAGAATCAAATCTCTTCAACTACCTGATTCAATTCAATTCAATTTCTTGGGAACCGAAGCCACATATTGTGGGAAGATTTACAGAAGGCATTGATATTCAGTGGTTGAGATTTCAAGGTAGGATTCAATGCATATCTCATGGTGGTTGGAGCAAGATTTGACTTTTCCCTCTTCTCTCTCTTTTCCTTCTATATATACTGTAACACTTCTCATTTGAGAAAGAGATACATTTTGGGCATAGAGAAAATCTATCAAATTTGTTTCTCGACGCCATTTTTGAGCAAAGTGAACCTTCTTCCATGCTTGACAAATGTATTTTTTCCTCTATTCTAGAAATTTAATGGTCTTTACACCTTCTAGAGCAATAAAAACGTGTTTTGTGGCATTCTTCAACCCTTTACATCATTTTTTTGTTTCTCTATGCCTCTCCCTTTCAGTCTTTTTTTTTTGTGCATGTATTTCACATTTGCAGGTGCAGGATGTCATGTTTCATGGAGTTTAATGGATGATTTACATATATGGGTCGTGTCACTTCTATCTGACCTCCCTCATCTCCATTTTTCTATTTCTTCCTCCCTCAATGAATATCTCGCTCCCTTTTCTTGGTGCTATCACCTCGTTAGTGTAGGATTTCCCTCTTTATGCACTTTCTCTCTCCATGTCTCCTTGGAATTGTTAGATTAGGAGTAGATAGTCACATTTCCTTCCTTAGGAGTAGTTTAGCATTAGGATTAGGAAGAAGAAGCCGATTTCTCTAGAGGGCCATCTCAAGTCCGCAAGTCCCACAACTTGAGAGATGGTCCCATGTTATGCAAATCACACCAGATGACCCTACCTTAGAAAATTAGATCCATAACTCATTTGGGGGTGTTGTGATTTCACATTAATAGTTTTGGCATGCCCGGTGGGATAGGTCTGAAGCACCTTACCACTTCACTTCATCAGGTTTGATGTGCTCTTGGTGAAGATTTCAGCCTTTGGAGGAACTTTTAGGCACATCGGCATCTCTATCTCGGTCAAAAACCATTCTCTCGATTACATAAATCTTTTCCATTCATTTCCACTCATTTCATCCATTTTCTTCTTCCATTTTCTCCCATTCCATGAGGTTGTGCAATCATGACTTCATTCCCTTCATGGAACTCACACTTACAGCAATACAATCCACCTCCAATGTATTTCCCAACTCCTCCAGATCAACATTATAATCAGATCCAGGACCACTATGCTTACCCATATGAGCAGAGTCAAAATTAGTTTGGCCATGGAGCTTATCAAGAACAAGGGGATGCATATAATGGTGATAGTTATGTAGAGGATGTTGATCTACTAGAGAAGATTCAAAAAATGGAGGTTGGCATGGTTCAATTAAGGGAAACAATTCAAATGAGGGATTTCAACATTGGTTGTAGGGCACCTTGTCCATGGGAAGGCCCTTTTCCAAGACACTACAGCCCTCAAGAGAAGCTGGACTTCATGATTGAAATGCTACCCCAACTTGCACAATGGACAGTGGAGATCGGGGCTTATGAGCAAAGTGTGGGACAACCTTGTCAATGGGTAAATCCTACACCATTATCTGGTAATTTTCTCTCTACTCCTCAAGCAGCACCATCTCAATTTGGGCTTCAATTTCCAAGCTTCCCATTGAATGTTGGCCCAAGTGTGAAATCCATTTCTCCATCCCCTAGTCTTCCACCTCATCTCAATTCTTCTATCCTTTTCCCTTCCAAATAGTCATCCCCTCCAAACAAACAAGAAGTTCCACCTCCCTCCCCACCACAAACAATTGCAAAGTTGGTTGAACCCCAACCTGCCACTCCTCTTGCTTTCCCAAGCCCATGTTGGGAAGAGATTCAAGAATCCAGTCAAGGAGAACAGCAAGAAGAGGATCCCAAGTAAAAGAAATGAAAGACAATCTGAAGAGTTGGGCTACCAAATTTGGGTTTACAAAGATCCCCTTGATGGTCAAGCCAAGAGATGATGTAAAGATTGAAGAACCAATGGTGGTTGAGGCTGAGTTTGCAGTAAAAGAAGAGCAATAACAAGAGGAGGAACAATCAGTCCCAAGCCCCATTGAAGAGGAGAAGTTGGGAGAGATCAAATTAGTGTTGAGGCCACTCAATGAAGAAGGCATCATTAAAGATTTTTTTATTTCATTTCAAGGGTCTGATTTTATTGATGAACCCATGATGAAGGAGGACCATACAGTTTCAAAGGCCCTAAGTGTGGAGTAGGCCACAAAAGAACCTTCAATTATTCCTTCCACTTCATCCCCTTCAAGCTCGATGTTGAAGAAGAGTTTGATATTTCAAACTTCATGTTTGAGAGTGAAGGGAGCCATGGTGATCAAGTTGCATATTAGGAAGGCACCATGGAGGAGGTAGAGCACATGCAACAAGATAATAAGGAGGTAGAACATCTGTCAGACTTGAGGGATTTCCTTGATGGAGGGGAACCCATGGAGATCACATCATTTTTTCCTCCATCTCTCACATCCCACACACATGAACCTACTACCATGGAGGAGAACATTCAGAACCGTATCCGCACTCCATAATGGCCCTCTGGAACCAAGATTGGAAGACATGACTCTTCCATGTTCTTCACAAAAAGAGGAAGGGAAAGAGTAGAAGAGTTTCACCACTTCTTCCATGCCATTCATCCAAGAAGGTCTACAAGAAAACTCCATTCTTGGAGTTGAAACTCAGAACAAAGGGCACATCCAAAGGATCAGACTATGCCCAATCAGGTACTTGGCTTCATTGGAGCCAAAGGAGAAACCAAAACTAGTCATGCCTACTTCAGGGCATGAGGATGAGCATCAAAGTACCAAGGGTCACCATCAATACCTCCAGGAGTCCAATACAAGTCAGCTTAAGGAGGTATTTTCCATTAATGTTGAAACTTGATGATTTGGGTGGAGGACTCGGCTTATGGTTAGTTTTTCACTCATCCAACCAGCCATGTTCAATGCCAAATCAGTTGCATGGCTACCATTTTTTAGGAAGGGAAGCTATTTCTCCCTACTAGTTGTAGGATTTGTTTGAGCTCCCTTTGCTCTTGGTTAGAGTAGTGTAGGTAGGTTTTTTTTTTTCAGCAGAAGAAGTTCTTTTACACACTCTACATGTTCCATTTGGAGCATGTATGATTTTCAGTTTGTACAAAGTTTTTGGTGTTGTTGTATTGCTCTTGCATAGTGCATTCAGTTGGATTTTGATGAAGTTCAACTTCAAGTTTTAGTGGGTTTCCAAATGGCTCAGAGGTTAGTATTTTAAAGCTCAAATCAATTTTGTATTTATCATGCAGAATCCATGCCCAATGGATGATTAAGACCACTGATCTCTTCATCTAATTGGAAGATGTCCCCGTGAGCCACCAAATTGTTATCCCAAATTTTTCCCCGTAAAATTTGGTCAAGACAAATCCTGCACATAAGGGAAATATGAAGGAAATGACTCAGACCCATGAGCTCACATTCCAGGATGACAAATAGGTTACAGGTGGGCTCGGAAATGAAATAGCAGAGCCAGCAGAGAGCCACATGTCCTAGTGGCACTTCTCCAAAGATGAATCCAAAAAGAGAAGCTCAAACAAGTGTTGCTTCTCCACGTGTCTCAGGATGAAACAGAGGTAGGGGAAAATGGTCAAACAGAGTCAAAAGGTGGAGCTTCGGGGCTGCGGGAGTATTTTGAGTTTTTCATTTTTTTGCGCAAAAGGGCAAAAGATAAGTTGTGGACCCGCAAGCCTGATTTTTTCTCTAATCTGGCTGCCACGTGTCCCATATCAAAAGGGAAGCCCAAACGAGTGTCAGGCTGCCGCGTGGCCCTGGTAGGTGAAAAATGAAGAAGAGTCTTCTAGGCCATTAATGCATAATCCAATCTCTTCAACTACCAGATTTGATTCGATTCAATCCATTGGGAACCAAAAGCTACATATTGTGGGTAGATTTACAAAAGGCATTGATATTCAGTGGTTGATATTTCAAGGTAGGATTCAATGCGTATCTCATGGTGGTTAGAGCAGGATTCAAATTTTCCCACTTCTCTCTCTTTTCCCTCTTCTCTCTCTTTTCCTTATATATATATTATAACACTTCTCATTTGAAAAAGAGATACATTCAAGGCATAGAGAAACTCTATCAAAATTTTTTCTCAATGCCATTTTTGAGCAAAGAACCTTCTCCCACACCTAACAAATGTATTTTTGCCTCTATTCTAGAAATGTAATGGTCTGTGAACCTTCTAGAGTAATAAAAACATGTTTTGTGGATTTCTTCAACCCTTTGCATCATTTTTTGTTTCCTCGTTCCTCTCCCTTTTAGTCTTGGTTTTCTGTGCATGTATTTCACATTTGTAGGTGCAGGATGTCATGTTTCATGGAGTTTAATGGATGATTTATAGATTTGGGTTGTGTCACTTCTGTCTGACCTCCCTCATCTCCATTTTTTTGTTTCTTCCTCCCTCAATAGAATATCTCACTCCCTTTTCTTGGTGCTATCACCTTGTTAGTGTAGGATTTCCCTCTTTATGCACTTTCTCTCTCCATGTCTCCTTGGAATTGTTATATTAGGAGTAGATAGTCACATTTCCTTCCTTAGGAGTAGTTTAGCATTAGGATTAGGAAGAAGAAGCCAAATTTCTCCAGAGGGCCATCTCAAGTCCGCAAGTCCCACAGCTTGAGAGATGGTCCCATGTTATGCAAATCACACCAAATGACCCTGCCTTAGAAAATCAGATCCATAACTCATTTGGGGGTGTTGTGATTTGCATTAATAATATGATAATTTCATCTAAGAATACAAGCATAAATTTTTCCAAGTATTCTTGAAAAATATTTTTCATTAGATTCATAAAAGTTGCAGGTGCATTTGTTAATCCAAAAGGTAAAACTGTGAATTCATAATGTCCATACCTTGTTCTAAAATTTGTTTTATGAATTTCCTCATCCTTAATTTGTAACTGATGATATCTAGATCATAGATCTATCTTATAATATACCGATGCTCCATACATATGATCAAATAGATCATCAATTCTAGGAAGTGGATATCTATTCTTAATCATTTCCTTGTTTAACATTCTGTAATCAATACACAATCTAAGTGTTCCATCTTTCTTTTTCACAAAAATTATCGGTGCTCCCCAAGGTGAGACACTCAGTCTAATCAAACCTTTAGATAGAATTTCTTGTAATTGTGCCTTAAGCTCTACCAATTCAATAGTAGTCATCCAATAAGGTTCCTTAGAAATAGGATCTATTCTAGGAAGTTGAATTCCCTTTTGGGTGGAAGACCTGGTAATTCTTCTAGAAACACATCACTGTAGTTTCGTAATAGCAGGTAACATTCTAAGAAATCACTATTTTCTTTAGTAGATTCAGAAATTTTTATTGCATATAAGGTACAACCCTTATTTTTGGCCTTTTAAGTTGCATAGCAAACAATTTCCTAACTGAAATTTCACATTTTACACCCTGAATCTCTGTTGTTTTATGTAGTTCATCTAAACCACTAATATGTTTTTCAAAACAGTTTGCTTTTTCTTTATGCTTAGCTAGTCAATTAACACCTATGATTACATCATAAGACCCCAAAGGAGAAACATAAAGATCAACTTCTAAGTGGAAAAACTAGGTAAGTCAAGGAATACTCCAAAAAGACACATACTAATTGTATGAACAACATTATTCCCATAATGTACAACCCATGATTTATCCATTTTTCTAGCTTTTCTTTTTAATTTTGATGCTAATTTACTAGAAATAAAACATTTAGTAGCTCTATCAAAAATAATAGTTACATGTATGCCAAATAACTTACACGTAACTTCTATGTGTATGACTTTCTTTTCAAACTTGTTTATCGGCTCTTTGCAGCATGTATCACGTAATGATCCTTGCCATAATTGTAATAGCCTCCTACAAGTCCCTTTTAGGCTCAAATTTATTTCCATCCTTAAAGTTATCATTCTAACCTCTATAGGACTTCTGTCTATTATTATTATTCTTGAAAAAGTTATTGCGTACATTAGCATCCAGACTTATTTGTTGTTGTTTTCTTATTATTATCAGCTGAAAACTTACTTTTCATACCAAACTTCTTCCATGGTCCTTTCTTAGGTGCAAGAGATGATGAAGAGGAGTTTGGAACTTTCTTTCTTACTTCCTCCTTATGAGCAGAAATTGCCTTTAATTTTTGTTCTTGCCTTATGGCTTTTTCAACAACCCCTTCCATAGTGGTTGGGCTATGAACATCCACCTCTCCCCTATAATGGGATTCAATCCCATGATAAATTTCCATATCCTGAACTTCTCGTCAGTTTGATACTGAGGTACATACTTAAGGAGTTTAGTAAACCACTCCCAGTACTCTGTTACAATTAATTTTCCTTGGGTTAAGTTTTGAAATTTAGTCATTTTCTGATCATAGTAAAGTTATGGCAGCCAACGTTGCCTAAAATAAATTTTAAATTGATCCCAAGTAATATTTGTTTCATCAATGTTCAACTCAGCCTTACGGCTGTCCCACCATGAAGATGCTTCATGGGAAAGTTGATATGCTCCTCATATTTCTTTGTTTCCTTTGAGAAGTTCCTTATTGAAAAGTACTTCTCCATTTCATTGAGCCAATTCTCAGCTCCATATCCTAATGTGGTGCCATCAAAATTAGGTGGACTTATCCTTTTTATATCATTAGTGAGTTCAATTGCCAACCTTTCCTTTTTATTTTCTAGCTGATTTATCATGTTTACATTATTATTATCAACACCCAAATTTCCTAAATTGGTGTTATCTACAAGAGGTGGATGATTTGTATTACCAACATATTATTCATCCTCATTTTCCATTACTTGTTGTTCAAGTACAGCCAAATGATCTCTTGTGTCCAACAGGGCAGCAAGGATCTCATCGAGTTTTTGGGCAGTTTCTACTTCTCCACTAGGTGGTGGGTTATTTGAAACATTTCCTCTTGTTCTAACCATTTTCTGTTAACAAGAAAATTTAATTTTTATCAGATTATGGACACAATAGGTCCAAGAGTTGCAACCTTCAGCTCTAATACCAAGATGTAACATTCCCATTTTAAGACTTTAGAAACAAGGGAATTTTTTTATACATAATGTTCTCTGTTATAAATAATCATAATTTAGAACACACATTCCATGCCAATAAATCTCATAACAGATAACCATATACAACTGTAAATGACTCGGTGAACTACCGATCTCTCATTTCATGACTCGGTTACCAACTGATCTCTCATGTTAACTTAAGTATTGAATACTATGGGTATACTATGTATACTTGGTTCTCTTACCCTGTTCTAGGTATTGAGTGTTTTGTTTAAGAAATATATCTGAATATTTGTTACCATATTCATCTGAAATCACATTTCTCAAACTAGGTGACATAGGACAATGCAACCAGCAGCTTGCGATACTTTTCTTAAATATTTCCAACATATTATTTATGTTTCTATTCCTAGATGACATACTCGTCTAATCAGAATAAATCATTCACCCCACTCATCTATTATCTAGAATGGTCTTTACTGACTTATTTCAGTCCACTTGTCCAAGGTTTGACCCTAACCCAGGTTATTGACATAATTTAGTATAGGGAACCACTCACAATGACCTAGGGTATATGGGCATACTCAATCGACCTAAGTCAATTGAATGTTCCTAGTTACCCTAAGTCATTGAGAGTCACTTCCTATTCTAAATCATATCCTTAACCTAATCTAGAGAGAAACTAAGTTCAAGTACATATTTGAGTAGATCTAGAGGAATCAATGTTGAAGGGTGTTGTAACATATAAAATGCAACATTGTATCCTTGTGAAGACCCAAGTCTTCACGAAGGTACAGTTCTATAGTTGGCATGTACCAACATCTGATAGAACTACTTCATCATGATTTACACACCTCAAGAGGTCATTTCCACTTAATTATCTTTGGATTAAGATTCAAATCACAGCAACCTTGCATAACTTGAATCCCAACAATCCTTAAGGTTTCCATCCTTATTTGAGTTGATTAAATAATATGGAACTTCATAAACCTATGATTGCTTTTATGTTCATTAAATTTTTCTTAACGTGTAATTAATCAAAAACAGAAACAACATCCATCATAAGATTTATTTAATGTGTCTCAACCATTCAAGGAATGCATAAGAACAAAAATAGGTTCTATTACAGTAGAATTCATAGATATGAATTCTAAATGGTTAACGAACTCCATTCATTTATTTTGTATCCTTTTGAGAGGAGGAGAACCTTCCTCTTTATGGTTAAGTGTTAGGATTTATTATACCCTTATCCATTTCACACTTCCTGATATTTTAACTATACGTTCATTAACATCATAATAAACCATACAAGATTAGGTAAAGAACATCAATACATGCAACTTAGTAAGTTGCATTCAAGTAAGGGAAATTGTACTAATTCCCATTTATCCAACTCATTTAATGACAACAAAAATAAGGATCCAATCAGATATGAATGACAACATCAAATATAGGATTACAAATTTCCTTCATATTATGCACAAGAGAATTGACATAATCAATGTAAGTAGCTTCAATCTTTTAAATTCATCATGAAAAATACACATTTTAAAAGACTATGCATTACTGACATATTTCATGTTAACAACATCAAGATCATTAAAGAATACAACTTTTCTTCTTTCAATACATCTCAATAATGAATCATAATTCTCTATAAAAGGTCCATACTTTTAAGCAACCAATACATCATATAAGTTATTGCCTTCCTTTATCACTTACGAAGTCCATCTGTAAAAATTACTAGCACGAGTCACTTCATTGAACTGAGCATGATAAGCACTAAGCATTAAAATGATGTGCTTTCAACTAATTGTTTCATAAAACCAACTCTGCTTTTATGAAACAATGAGGTCAAGCAGAACAAATAAATCATAAGTAGTAACAACCATAAAAGAAGAACAATTAATCAATCTGAGTAACATTTAAGGAAAGATCATGATGTAATCAGCAATATACAACATGATATAAAATAAATTATGTTCCAACCAAAAACTTATGTATATCAAATAAAAGTACCTTGAATTATTTCTGCACAATTTATCGAATTTGAAATAAAAATTAACTTCACTATTTAACCAAAATAGAGTTACTTTCAGAAATAGGAACTTTCTAACTCAGCTTACAAAGCTTCATAAAAATATAACTACAACCAAGTTCATTCTAGATTCATAAAGGTTTTAGGATGAATCATCTAACAACATAAATAAATATGAGTTTCACATTTCATATGTGACATCCTAATTCCAAATCCAAAACATAGCCTAAGTTCTCAAGTTAGGCCATACATTAACATTAGGAAAGTATTCACTCAATGCACAACATCTCACATTAATCTACTATCACAAATATTAAAATCCTTTAATACAAGTCAAGTGAATAAGAAAGTAGTAATGACGACTACACAAAGGCATTTATGAAAGTAATGCAACTGAACCAATTAAATCTATGACAATATTTACCCAAAAGAAGAAGAACGAATATGATAAAATAGTTTAGAACTTCCTTTATAATTCAGTTAACCCGAATCCCCATTCACAACTCAAAAAAGAGAACACAACACATAACCTCTTATAATTTCCAAAGGGCAAAGTGATTAGAATTTACCTTAGAGAATGAAAGAGAAGGAGTCAAATGACATGATCAGAAGAGGATTCCTACACTCTATCACATGTGAAGAAGGTCACAAAGGACAGATGTAGACCCAATCACAACATCCTCAACTCTTTTATAAAAGAAAACACATATAAGAAGAGATTAAATAGAATGTGTGAATGTTGCATTTGAAATAGATTTCAAGAAAGGTTCCCCATCATGGACAACCAAATGTGAGTAATATGATACCCATATCAAGAAGGATATGCAATAACAAAAAATTTTAATTGCCATACGGGGTAATTACTAGGTCTTCAACATGATTATTCAAATTCGAAAAAAATTCAGTCATAGAACCTAAGCTTATTCATTCTTTCCAGATAAAGATAAAATGATAGAATGATCAACTCATAATCGTAACCATTCAAAGATGGAAGAAAACATCAATTAGATGTTCAGAAAAGAATCCATCTAGAATCTATTTCAAGAAGATGCAAAGAAAAGTACAACATGAATTAGAAACATGTGCACAAGTCATATTATGAAATGATTAAAATCCTTTTCATTTCAATTCTATGGACAAGCTTAACTATACACATCTACGAAATTGACAAGACATTCGATTTATTCCAACTTACACAGAAATCAAGAAAACCTATCAAACCGAAACTGGTTTGGTTAGTTCTAGGTTAAGTAACCGTCAACCCCAAAATTCAAATACCCATTCAAAAAAATTCCATGAAATTACAACATTCATATTTTAACAAGTTTACTCAAACAAGTTACCCAGATCAGGGATGAGTATTCTATATCAACAAGATATAACTCCACAATGAAGTATACTACGTGATCGACATCAAGAAATCTCAAACAGAGCTACAAGATTAACCCAAGTATCGACTCAGAGAAATCCAAGTCTCAACATGTCCTCAACCAAACAGGACCTCATTTATTTATCCTTTAGTTCAGTCCTTACGAACTTAAAGAAAGACAAATTATAAATAAGATCAGAAGAGAAAAATTCACACATAGATATTCTCAACAAGATTACTTCAAAGTCTAAGTGTCCAAGAAACAATTATCACATAGTTTCCATAAAAGAACTTAATTCGAGAAACTCATTTTTAACTGAATAGATAAGAGGGATAATAAAACATTCATTCTTGTTTCCATACAAGATGAATCCACAAAATAGAGATTCAAACACCCATTATCAACTCAGCTTCCATCGAATATCGGATTCAAAGAAATGAGAGTTTTTATAGTAAGTTCAAGAAGGCACTCATTTACTATTTTTCTATACAAATTTGAGTTCACACAACTCTAAATCAAAGTATTCATATTCATACAGTTCCAACATGAGTAACAAAACTTCAACAAAACAAGGATGCGACAAAGAAGGATATTCATTTACCTTCTAACAACCCAAACAACAAACCCAGTTAGAAACTTGAAGCAACATTACATTTTCATAACCCATTTTTGAGCAGATTAGTAAGATTCATTAATGATCATCATTACTCAAATCACATCTATGTTTAAGGTGGTATTCAACATTAAATGAACAAGAAAACAACCCATCTCCTACCTTATCAAGCAGATATTTTTCAAAAGAAATACAAAGATTTTTCAAGCAAGATTGCATGGTAATCATAACAAAATAAAAGACCCATTTATTTCACAAGAGCAGAGTTGTTTTAATGAATACATTTAGAGAAAAGTAGAGCAGCTTAATGGATAGAGCCTATCATGCTCGATAGTACTTCTATCAATTCGAATAATATTTCTAGACGAGCCTCGATAACTCCTCCAAATGAAATAAACAACCAAAAACTTCCTTCTCAAATGCCTCATATACTTCCATTGGATCAAAAATAGTCCAAGGGAGTTAAAAATAATAACAAACTGAAAATATAATTGCTGGTTCAAAGAACCAGATAGCTCCATGCAGAGTAAAAATTGAAATGCATGAAAGACAAAACAACTCCCAACAAATCCACTCACATGGTTTCCAAGGTGGTTTTCTCACCAAAACCGATGACCATTAATGCCATTAATTTCCAATCTCCCACCTATATCTCCACGCCACCACCATCTAAAGTTGGTGAGTCCAATTTCCACCATGGCATGCATTACTTAACTCTAGTGATGATGCCAAGTAGGTTTCCGCAAAATTTCCATGCCTCTACTAAAAGCTGCAATACGCTTGATTAAATTAAAAATCAAACCAAATAAATGACTTAGGAACCATTGCCATGTCATCCACTTTCCATATGAACCCCTTAGGTCCCCTTCCATCCTTGCATTAGTTTAGGATAGATATCATTAGCTTAGGATCTGACATTATGTTAGTTTAGAAAGTATTTATCTTAGGTTTTTAAACATTGCCTTCGGTAAATTTTCCATCTTAGGATAAGCCATACTTCATACCAATTTATTATTAGGTAATAGGTTAGGAATAAACCTATAGTTACCTTAGGTTATTTCCAAATACCCCACTTTGTAAAATATACAACTTAGGTTAGGATGCAACTAGATTAGTGTAAACATAGATATAAGGTAGGTCTAGTTTACCTTAGGTTAGAATCCCGTTAGGATAGATCTTAAAGATCTAGGACTTAGGTTTTTACCTTTAATAGTCTGAAGTATACCTCCATCCTCTTTATGCCATTTTAGCGTCTGGAGAAATTAACAAGAAGATCCGAGCACACTACTTTTAGCAGAATGCAAAGCAAGAACTTCTAATAAGATCAGTCCTTTATTTCCTTCAACCTCTCGAATGTCGGGTT
Organism: Taxus wallichiana var. yunnanensis; assembly: GCA_018340775.1. NCBI lineage: Eukaryota > Viridiplantae > Streptophyta > Pinopsida > Cupressales > Taxaceae > Taxus > Taxus wallichiana. Next base: position 134,278,943 of record CM031234.1, read on the forward strand.
TACCATACAGATCAGGTAAGAAGAATTAAAACATATCTTGGATCAATGGAATTGATAAAGGTTTCGTTACTATAAAAATGTAATTTACAAATAATATTACCAGTTTACAACATTTCTTATCTCAAACAAAATGAATCCCTACGCAAGAAATAACATTTCAGCAAAATGAATCCAAGAACAAAAATAAATTATCCATGGCAAGCATGATTTCTAATAGTCAAAAGAATACACCTTTTTAGGACAAATCACATGTCAACACTTGCAATGCAAAAGAGGAAAAGTTAACAGTTTTCCATAGGTGTTACATTCTCCCCCTCTTTTAAGGTGTGCCTATCTTTAATATTGACATCAGGGTAAATTATTGTTACCATTTTATCTGATGTAGGTATATCCTTTATTCCTTTTAGTTGTTCTTCATTTTTTATTCCCTTTAGTTTTTTTTCATCATGATTAAATATGGTTTCATGGTGTGTAAAGGTTCTACCCTATTTACCTATTATAGAAATTATCCTCTTCTTTCTTATGAGAGTGGTATATTCTAAATAAGTATCTTATTTTTAATATTTACCCCTTTAGCATTCTCGGGTACCCTTACAAGAACATCTAGAGGCTATTTCATATTTAAATTCTTAGAAAAAATTGTCTTTTTTGGCATGAGAATTTATTAATCTTCCTCCTATTCAACTTGCAATTTTCCTTCCACCTTTTTATTTATCTTCGAGATAGTGGAACAACTAGACTTCCTCTTTATTTACTACTATTGGTTTTTAGGGTCAATGTGGTAGAGATCAATTTCTTGTGTCTACATACATGCTCTTATTTGAATACACATATTTGAAGAAGAGAATAGGTTTTTTGGAATCAATGTGCATACCATCCAATTATAATTTATTTTCATCTTTGATTCGATTAATATATCACATGAAATTTTTAGCGAGTGAAGGAAAAGGGAATCTTGGCCCATAACAATAGTACATTATTTAACATGGTGATTTGTACTAGAGAATAGTGTTACATCATTGAAATATTTTCTTATTCCGTTACCAAGTTAGGAATTTGTCTAAGTACATGTCATTTTTCCTCAAAGTAATTCCTTAAGTACCTTATCCAGTTATCCAACTTAGAATTATATGATTTGTTAAGGGTGGTTAGGAAAAGGAATTCCTTGTAGCACTCTATTGGTGACTTATTTATCATAGGTTATTTCCATGTTGGTTTCCCATCCACTTTAGGCACACCAATCTCGTTGAAGACTAATTGGATTGAAATTGCACCTTGCACAAATTTTCCTCCAACATCATGCATGAGTTATGCATCCTCTTCAATGCTCTTGGTAATGTATATTAGCATTCAAATTTAGCAGTGTTTCATAATGAGAAAACCATCTTGCTAATAACAAAAATATTTCCATGCTAGATAGTTTAGATGTGAATAGGCACACCATAAACCTTGTACCTAGATCTTTAATGTATGATGTAGGGAATGTGCACCCTCCCTTTTTGTATTTTAATAGGTATCCTATTTTTGATATATTCACATCACATAGATCCAAGTTGAGGTTATCCCATTTGAAAAATAACTTGGTTGCATTAATAATGCATACAATACTTATTCTCATTATTCATCCTAAGAAATGGAAACATCCTCCATGAACATATGATAACAAGAAATGTACTAATTATGTTCACTTTCCAAAATAGTAAAGCCGATATAATTACAAAATTACAACTTTCCTAATAACCTATTTTATGCTATCATCAAACATGAACCCCTCTCAACTGTATTTTTACCTATTTATCACATATAATCTTGAAAAAACGTGTCCTCAAGTCTGGTGTGTAGTGATTGAAAAAAATTATTTTACGCATGTGCACTAGTTTTCCTATAGTCTATGTGGATGATGGAGTATGAGTATTGCATCTCTAATTTAGTGGATACAAGTGTTACAAGATATTTTCCTTGTTTTATAGCTTCTTACTAGGTGTTATTACATTTATGTAATTCTTCGTTACTTGTATAAATGTTTTGGATTCTACCTTGGCTTCCTCTTCCTCAATATCCTAGGTTATAATTATTTCAGAATATTTTTCTCACAAAATAGAGTCACATGAATCACTTGAACTAGACTTGCTAGAAGAAATTGAATATTAGGTGGAAAATTTTTACATGCCTCCTCCTATCTAGATCAATTCACTTGCCTAGGTAAAAACCACTTTTGATTCACCTCGGCACAGTTTAGCACCCTAAAGCTCTTCTTCTTTGCTAGAAAAAATCAACCCCTATTTTAATGGTGGTTGAGATTTGAAGAGGAAACCCTATAAACTTGTAACTTGTACCTTTTATTTCTTGATATTATATTCTCTATGTAGTGTACATATTTAATTTTTCATCAAGGATGGAAAAAAGTTTTTTTGTGTGGTTTATATCACTTTTAAACTCAATTATCATTTTAACTTTGAGCTCTAGTTTCACCTAAGGAATGTAAGTAACTATGAAATGAGTTCCTCCTCCCTATTTATACCCATTTGAAATGTTATATCAAGATATATCTACATCCTTTACTGTGTGAACTCTCGCTTTTTTACCTATCAAATTTATTGCCAAGTGGCTACAGATTCTCCTCACTCTTCATTCATGTTCCTTTTCAAAATTTAAATTTAACTTAACTTGATGATGCCATCAATATTCATGTATGTTTCATGAATTTCATATATATGTGTTTCCTTCTATGTGCACAATTAGTTGTTTTAGTTTTCTCTCATTCTTAGGCAGCATGACATTATTTATTCACATTCCTTTAATTGTCCCTTAGCTTTCATTTAAATGCATTCTCAATTCCACTTCATTCATTTTATGTGCTCCACTTTTCTTTATGATATTATTCATCATATATTTTCTATTTTTAAATTTCAACTCATAATCACCTAACAATTTTTCCCATACATGTCTATCCTTTTTCCTACATGTAGGGCACATTTTTTCCCTTCTACAAAAAAATTGAAGTTCCAAACACTATCACATTCTTTAGCACCTACTGAGAAATGATACGTCAACTTAGGTTTTTCAAAACCCACACATATGAATCAATTTTTATGAATCTGTAAAATTTTAGTGTACATACCCTTCTTTTACCCTATAATAAATATTTCAAGTGGTCCCGCGCATACATTTTCACAACTATTTTTTTGGAAATAACTATTCGAGACAATGTTTTTTAACAATATTACAATATATGAGAGAAATTTCATGAATGAAAATAATGCTTAGAATATTATCTAGTATTGTAATACTTATACCTCCTATGGTCTTCTATGCTTTTGTCGGGACCGCTTATCAAGCCGGTTGACACTGTGATTTTGATCTTTTTGTTGGCTGTGTGCCTTGGTTTCTTTTTGTGTAAAGGGTTTTTAGTCCCTTCAAAACCAAATCTTATTACCTATATAAAAAAATTCTTAGAAAAATTTACAAACCAATATATAATTATTACAAAAAATGCATGAAATAAAACGACCTAAGAATGAAATAACATATAACCTAATGGAGTACGAATTATTCATATATAATTAGGACCTTCACTAGTAGTATGGTTTTATCCTACTGTCATTGAAGTGGCATGGAAAGTTAATCCATTTAAATTATCAATTTGCATGGCCTTATGGGAAAGATCTCATGAAATTCATATAGTCCCGACAAATACATCTTTAAGTTTCTAGGGTAGTACATGAACTTTGAATTCTTGAGTAGTACCTTTACTCCATTAGAGAAAGTTTAATTTTTGATATGCCTATGTTTCCAATCTTTTGAATTTTCCACTTCTTTATTGCAACATGTACACACTCTTTGTTCATAAATTTGAAGAAGTTTAGTGAGGTGATTTATGATATAGGATTCATCATCTAAATTTTTAATGCACACAATTCTTGAGGGTACCATGAATTCAATCAACAAAACTATACGCTTCAAATATTAGTTGAAAAGAGGTTTCCTTGTTTAATCTCTTATATGTAGTTCTATACACACATGGAACTAATGAAATTTTGTTGACCCAATATATTTTTCCAACATCAAAAATATTATATTTTTAATTAGAATTTTTAAATTCCTCCACTATTACATCGGTTTATTGGTTATGATATGGTGTACTTTTACGATGTGTGATCATAAAATAAGACAGTAGAATGTGCAACACTTCATTGAGGATCTGAATTCCTATTTTAATGGTGAGGTTTAGAGGACATCCATAATGATTTGTGATGTTTTCCCACATAAATCTTGTAGTTTATACGATGAAATACTTTTTGGGAACAATATCATCCCATCGGTAAGGTAATTAGTTGTTATGATGATAAATCATGATTCTATTCTACACATAAAAGGATTAATGAGACTTAAATATTAAATTGTCTATTTTAAAATGGTTCTTAGGAAATTATGGGGTGCAATGGCCTTTCATCCTATTTATTCGGTTTGTCAAAATTTTGACAATGGTCACATGCCCATGTGTATTATACGGTAGGGTATTTTGAATGTAGGTTTTTACACCCTCAACAAACTTAATGTGTATATTACCTAAAGGAGGATACACTCCTTTTAATTATTTATAGCTACGCACAAACAAATTCTTGTATTCTAACAAGATATTAGTTATCTTAGTCATCTTGGCTTAAGAATAGTTAGTCTTCGATTATTAATATTGTTGGCTCCTTATCTGTGCCTATGTTTAATTTGATGGATTTTAGTGACTCGTTGTAGTCATTTTAATGCACTCTCAAAGAACAAGGAAATCCCATGTACATCGACCTATCACCCAACGAGCGCTGGGCACTCACCCAAGTAACGCGCGGGTGTTGGGCCCCTCCTTTATGTGAGTTATGTGAGAATGCATTAGTTCGACATTTACTTAAGTGAAGATATCTGAAATGAACCATACATTCATCTTAGAGCTCAGAATGGCTTCTAGACCAATGTATTCATTCAGATAAGAAAAAAATTACAAAATATAGATCTGAATCATAACATAAGGGAAATACACAGGGGTTTACACCCACTCATGTGAAACATATATAAAACCAATCCATACATATGTAAGAAAAAATGGAACCACACATATATTCATATTAAGTATGTTGATAACCACATTACATTAACTGAGGCAATCAAAGATTCATATAATAGTGTAAACCAATGTCATGCATCGAACTAGACTTAAGCCCTTCATAAATACAAAGAAAAATATTCAGACCCATCCCCTTGATACAACATACTCTTACAGATCCTCTAAACCTAACCCATGGAGCTCTCACAGTATTTCTGCATAGCTTCGCCTCTCTTCAATTCTCAGTCTCTCTATATATCCCTCTCCCTTTTCTTCTACCAGGCGCTTGTATATATAGCTTTAGCAAGCACCGCCATGCCTTTCTAAAGTTGTAGATTGCTTGTTATGTGTCCAAGTGGTCCTCCATGGGAGCATGCTCCTTCATATGTAAGCTCTCCATCCTTCACCGTGATGACCATTTAGAATCTTCTATGGCAAGTTATATTCCTTTTGTGGGCACCAAGTTTCCAGGCTAACACCTTATCCACTGTATGCGCATTTGGGTCATGATTTCCTCATGTTCTACCTAATATGCCAAATATGGATAAGTCACAAATCCCTTGCTATGTCTTGTGCACATGCGCCACTAATTCTAAATCCTCCTAAAAACCTGTCTTGTGCACCCTTATTTAAATAGGCCTTGCGCGCCCACGCGCCTTTTGTACTTATCCCATATTTTTAGGGACCAACATCACCCTACACTATGCATGTTCTCCACCCTCGGGAACACCTTCTCAATGAATAAAGAATGAATATCCTTGAATATTTTGGATAAAAAATAAAGAAATGAATAATTTTGGGAAGAAAGAAAGAATGGGGAAATTATGATTACTTCTACAAGAGGAGGGGGAAATCCTTCGTCAAGTTTTCCTCCAACTTATTCCAAGTATCAACCTACTCTGTGCCTATTGATAGAAGTCACTGACTAAGGTGCTCACCTCTTTAAATATTAGCCCTTCTCCTTGGGTATTCATCGTTTCCATGATCCCCTTAAATTATTTTCCCAAATCCTCAAGTGTGTCTATCCTTCATGTAATGGGAATACAACTCCTTTAGCCAATTTTGATTGATCCCCACAAGGTCTCAATAGATTCTGATTTATTCTCAACCTTGGCTAGAATTCTGTCACATTCCACCCTATTCCCCTTGTTCTTATCCTAGAACTCCTTGAGCTCTACTTCATGGGTGGCAACTAGAATGCTCGCCACTCTATCTCTGTTGGTGCAGTTGTCATAAGTGGCCTCAATGAATTGGGTGGTGGCTTTCACATCCACGAGGAATTTCTTGTACTGGGCAACAATTTCCACAACCTTCATCTTTTCCTCCTTCTCTTTGCACATCGATGCCTCTTCTCTGAGACTCTAAGCCCGGTGGTCACCTTTCCATTGAACAATCATTAAGAAGGTAAACAACTTTTAAACCCTCTTAAAACCCTAGCTTGGTAGCAACTTGGAAGAACTTGATTATAGTGGTCCAGAATTTTATTCATTTTGAAAATGTTATTATTATATGTTTTAGAGGAATCTTCAAGATTTTTTGGTATAATTTAGAGGTTGTGACAGAAGATGTGGACCCCACTCAAATATGCTAGTTTCGGAGATTTTTAGTTTGTGAAAAATTTCTCCATTATACCGATGAATAATTAGAATTAATTAAATCACGTGAGTTTTTATTCATGTCCATGAGTGTTTCAGATCATGGTTGATCTCTTAGGAGGTCAAGTTTTCCCTATTTTGTATGGACTGATTTTTGGGCAGTTTGGAGATCTGCAGGTGCGAGTAGTTTTGGAGGTGCTACAATCTATTTTGTAGAATTTTTGAGTTTTATGATGACCTTGAGGTCAAGAAATTTTCAATGGTATACAATACTTGTGTTTTTTATGATAATTGAGGAAGTTATGGCTTGTTTTGTGAAGACTATTTTTTGGGGTGTTTGTTTGTGCATGCTCTTGAGTGGCTTCATGAGGTGAGATGGTTGTTCTAGTATGTTTCATGGTTTCTATATGTTTCAAAAGGATTATAAAACATTTATAAGTATGTTAAATTCTTTGGTGAATTTTTTTTTCTAGAACATTCCTCTTTGGGGAGTTGGCTGTTTTGGTGTTTTAGGGCTTCTTAAGTCCTAATGATGGTCTAGAAGGATCTAGTTGATGTTGGAAAACTCTATGGTCTTATGGGTGATATGTTTATGATATTTTTATTTATTTTCCACTATGATGGCAAACCCAAGTGAATTTTAATGAAGAAACAGGTATAAAGGCAAGTTAGAAAGCTCATTTGAGCTAGTTGTGCAAGTGGAGGAAAAGTATGGCCTAGAGGGTTGCTTGAAGGTGGTGAAGAAGGTATTTATGACCTTCATGAGATGGAAATTAGGATTTTATGATGTTCTAGAGAGATATAAGGTATGTGTAAGCAAGGAAATATGATGAAATCAGGTTGAAGAAGAAGCATGTGTGCATGGAGGCTAGAGAGGTGTTTTGAGAAAGATAGAGAGGAGAATGAGATTCATAGATTCGTCATCAACTATTCCAAAACAAATCAGATATGGATAATATTTCAAATGTATTTTCTTGGCATCGATTCATCTAGGGTTGGTTCATAACTTTAAGGTTATTATTCCTCATAGGTTTGGTTCTTTACTAAACTAGGGGTTGGTGCTCCTTGTAGGGTTGGTTCTCTACTAAACTAGGTTTCAGTTCTCCTTATAGGGTTAGTTCTCTAATAAAGTAGGGTTTTTTTCTTTTTAGGGTTGGTTCTCTTCTAAACTAGGGGTTTTACTCCACGTGGGTTAGTGCCTCACTAAATATAGGGGTTGGCTCTCCTTGTTGAGTTGGTGCTCAATTAAATTTGAAACAGTAGCTATATAAATCTTTGTTTCAATTTGTTTTCTTTCCTATAAGGTTTTTCCACTTAAATTTAGTGTACATGTGTTGTGATGTTCTCATGGTGCATGCTTATGTGGTTGATTAATCATTTCTTAATCTATGTTTTGTTAAATGGTTAATAAATTCTTTGAATGGATGATGGATGTGAATGTTTAAGAGAATGATAATTTCAATGCCTCACTGATTCACCCTCCCTCTCAATGATTTTGCTTGTAAAATTGGTATTAGAGTAGGGACTCTTAAGAATTATTTAACAACTTTAGGTGATCCTCTGAAGCACATGATGGGAAAGATATGGAGTTATTTATCCAAGGTCTTGAAGGAGGACGGGGTCGCTCAAGGAATGTCATGCATAAAGAAGATACAAATACGGACAAGAACAATTAGGTCTCAAAATGAAATGGAATTTTAAGTAGTATAAGGTATTGATATTGTTTCTCATGTAATGGGTTTGGTCATAGAGCTATGGATTGTTTTCATCATTCCTCATGGAAAAATATTTCATGTATAATGTTTAAATGAGATAAAAATGATGTAAAAATAATTTAGAATCAAGAAGAAGTTGCATGTGACTAGTTAGTGACTAAGTGAAGTTTAGTTGAGGATGAGAAGAAGTCGAGAAAACATTAAGGGCACTAATATGAAGAGTTGAATTAGTCGGCCAAGTGTAATGAGGTATTTCGAGTTCTTTCTATGATTATGTTTTTTATCATATCTCTTATCATGAAATAATTGGTTGTAGTATTGTATCAAGGAATGGATTGGAAAATAGGAAAAGGTGTAATTATTGGTGTGTGTGACTGTCCAGTCATCGTCCACATCAACTAGGTGAGTCATCTCACCTTGTGAGAGTCATAGGTCTTAGGAAGTCAAATGACAAGTTTCAGATTCTGTCATAGAATTTGACATTTTCATTTGCGTCAATGTGTCATAGGAGTTACATTCCTTATTTGGAATTGTAACTCCTCTTCTAGTGGCATCATATGTGTCAGTCAATGTCATATGCGTCAGTGGCGTCATTAAGGTTTTTTCCATGTTTAGGCATGGGGGTTACACAGCACCCCTATTTGTACTTCCTCTTTTTTGATCTATGAGAATGAGCAAACCTATTATTCTTACTTGCAATCTTCTTTCCATTGATTCGAATCTTGTGTATTGCGTTGGCTTGACGTTACCATCGGAGTGCAACTTCATTGTGGTGCATTGCTTTTTGACATCAGTTCTCATGCATCCCTCTTTCATGGTATCAGAGTTGGTTTCGGTAAATGTGCACTCTTCATTTCTCAGTTGTTTATTACTTGGTTTCTTCTCATTTCCTTGTGTGCAAGTTTTTTTTCGATTATCATTTTGGAATTGTATTGCTCACCTCGTATTGAGGTTTTAGCGATTCTGAAGTTTGAGGTATTTGGTTAGTTTGCATTATCGGATGAGTTCGTAATTGCATATTTCTAGATCCTTATGGATGTTGTCTCTAGGTTGTTTGTGTGTTACTTACTGGTTGTGTTCAGATTCAGATCCTGCAGGGTAAAAGAAAACTTGTTTTTTCTTGGTTCCTGGTTGGCTCATGTTTTTCTTCTACGTGGACATGTTTACATTGGATTATTCAGTTCTCCCTGTTGCTCATTTACACTGGTTGATTGGCTTGTGTTTTATACCTATCGTCATTAGTCTAGACTATTATTCAACTCATTTTTCTTGCCACTAGTGAATCCTTTAGTCTGAGTTTCATTTTACTAGAGTCTACCGTGCCTTGGAATCTTCAATCTTGGAACCTACGTTGAGTCTGGTTCAAAGTGACTTGTTCATTTTTTTTTCTTACCACTTTGGTGTGGTGTACTAGTTCGACCTACTTTTTTTCCTCGACTTTGACTGTTCCAGTCTTGGCCTTTCATGCCCCTCTCCATGGTGGTTTACTCGGTCAAATGGTTGTGACAAGGCATTGTTTCCTCCATGTGTTGACTCGGCTTGACCTGCATTATTTTCCTCGGTTCTCCTCCTTGTGTTAAGTGCCTTGGTTTTGCAACATGACCGTTTCATCCCCTTACTCTACTCTGTGAAGGGATTATCCCTTGGTGCATGGGACCTACTCTACACATTTTTCTTCTCTCGGCATTTCAGACATTGTTTCGTAACTCCCCACCACGTGGACGTCTACCGCCTCCAAGCTGTTACAAAAGCTTGAACACACCTTCACTCTGTAGTTAGCTAGAGATATTCATTTCCACTTTGGCAGTTTACTCCTGCCTCTCCTAGTACGTGGCTTTGCCTCTCCTTCCCGCGTGGCCTTTTCAATCCACTGTCGGGTAATATCTTTCTAAAATATGTTTTTTTATCACCTTAAAAAAAAGTGTTTGTATACGTTTTACTTTATCACTTTTCTTAAAAACGTTTTGTTTCATTACCTTTTAAATGTTTTTAAAGGTTAAAAATCCTTATTTTAGTGGCATTTTAAAATTTGGGTATTTTTGGCTTGTTTTATCAACCCTCCTACGAGCGTCGAAGACGGAGGGTGAGGTTAGGGAGTTGGCAGGAGGCTAATCCCCCCTCGCAATCAAATCAAACCCTATTTCAAACTCTATTTCGTTTCCAACGAGGATACATACGACACCTTTTGCATGTGTTTAGGGAACTTTTTAATCTATTTGCGAGCTTATTGACTTTTTCTCATCAGTTGCGGGAATTGTTTTTGCTATAACTTTTGACTCGTTGCTCAGATCTAAGCACTTATTTAGTCAAAGTTGCATGTTTTTCACATTCTAGATGATGGGATCATTATTTTTGTAAACACACTAATTTTTATAAAGTGCCACATTTTGGGGGTGTCTTTGTATTGCTTAATTCAGCACATTTTTCTTGACCTTTGTTCTATCCTTTTTTCTTGTGGACTTGTGGAGCGCGTCGCTTGCACGGTCTTACAAGAAAGGGATTTTTCATGCAACGTGAGATGCTATTTCTCACAAGGATTTCTCTTCCCCTTCTTGTTTCCTCTTGTTCTTGTTCTCTATTGCAGTGTCAATCTATTGTGCCCTATGAACCTTGATTGTTGTCTCTACCATTGCGTGTTATTATGCTAATTGTAAGGTGAGTGACAGACTGGTTCTCGATGCATAGTCACATCTAGTTGTAATCAACACACTAAACTATAATGTGCCACAAAAATGGGGGTTAAACTTATGTTCCTTGGAGGCTCCTCTCGTCATGGACATTGAATTTCATTACTCCGTTGTTCAACTAGGACCAGGAAACTACCTACAATGAAAGAATGGGATACTTGATCATTGTATTATGTACAATTTTTACCACATCTTCTTGGGTTGCTTTGAAACTCGTTGACCGCATTCATCACCAAAATTGGTTGAATGAGAATGATATGGCATATGGGATTCTTCGTCTTACTATCTTGGAGGACCTTCAACGTTGATTATAATTCACCGAGTCTGTGCACAAAGCCTGGATCTTCATTCGGAATTTTCATGGAGACTTTGATCCTCCTTCATCTGGTTATGGATCTTCTGATGATCTTGCATCCATGGAGGAAAGTGAGTTCACCGATACTTTTTCTTACAAAGGGCCACCCACACATATTTATGTGCATGCTCCTTCAGAACTTAGTATTGCTCCTATCATAGTTTCTAGTGACTCTCCTCCATAGGACTCTTCGGTTGAATTCTCACCTGCACACCATGTTGCCTTGGATCTTAGGTTTTCCCCTTCATGAGCATCTACTGATTCTGTTGATTCTATCCTAGAGATTCTTCCATCCCCTGTTGCTTCCAGAGACTTTGAGATTGCTTCTTCAAAGGGTTCTTATAATCCTCCACAACAGGACATTGATTTCCTTGACTCAGACTTGGATGATATGCTTGAGGATACCGACATCACAGTGTAACATCTTCTTCAACCTATTGCCTCTTCAAAGATCAGAGTTTCCATCACACCAGCTTCCACTGACTCTCCACCGCAGCAGGTTCATTTGCCCCTTCAGGGCTCTCTTGATGATATATTTGTATTTGCGGACTCTCACCTTATGGAGATTGTGGGACTATCACCACTTCTCTTGATATATTATCTCCTTCTCATATTCGGCCACCTTTCAAAGACTCTCCATGTTACTCCTCCTTCGATCATAGAACTTTGGTCCCTTGATTCATTAGGAGCTCATCAGAAATCATCTTCCGGAGGAGCTAGATAGATCTCTTTTCTTCTTCTCCTCTTCTTATTTTTAGAAATATGTTGTTTGTACATGGGTACCTTATCGGGCATTTAGTTGTCGGGCCCCATTGACACATATTTATTAGTTGTCTAAGGGATTCTTCTTTTTTGTTACGCTTACCTTAACCTCTTACTCAACTTTGATGAAGGGGGTGTTGGTGTGTGTGTGACTTGTCAGGTCATCATCTACATCACCTAGGTGAGTCATCTCACCTTGCAAGAGTCATAGGTCTTAGGAAGTCAAATGACAAGTGTCAGATTCTATCATAGAATTTGACATTGTCATTTGCATCAATGTGTCATAGGAGTTACATTCCTTATTTGGAATTGTAACTCCTCTTCTAGTGGCGTCATATGCATCATCCAACGTCATATGCATCAGTGGCGTCATTGGGGTTCTTTCCATGTTTAGGCATGGGGGTTACACAACACCCCTATTTGTACTTCCTCTTTTTGATCTATGAGTATGAGCAGACCTATTATTCTTACTTGCAATATTCTTTCCATTGATTTGAATCTTGCGTATTGCATTGGCAGACGTTACCATCGAGTGCAACTTTGTTGTGGTGCATTGCTTTTCGACATCGGTTCTCATGCATCCCTCTTTTAGTAATCGGTTAAGATATAAGATCAACAATATGATTTTCTATAGTTAATATGATGTAGGATACATTGTAGGATTGAGTCCTAATAGGGTTAGAAGACTCTCAAGACAAGACATGAAGGGTAAAATTTCTATAATGCGAGAAGAAAAAGCATATGAGTGCATGGAGCATAAGGTGGAATCTAGTGGACTATTTTCTATGGTATAAGAAAGGAAACATATTTTAATAAAGGAAAAGTGTATTCTAAAGAGTGATTTTTCAATCCTATGGTTACATGGAGGTTTGGAAATATCCAGAATCTATGTTGTTTTGATACCCTAGGAAATTTGGTGGATCTAATAAGATCCATGGAGAAACTCATCAATCATTTGAAGCATGTATGTGTTGTAAAAAGGCTCACCTTGAGTTGATAAGGTCGGTGTTCTTTGGTAGTGACATGCAAAGGCTGAAAAAGGTATGTTTATATTTTGTCATTGTATTATGGTTCTTAGTTGTTGTGAAGTATCTTGGTTATATTTCAAATGTTAGTTTCATATGTTATGAAGAATTGGTCAAATAAGGTGATTACGTGTTGGTACAATTATGACTAAGGAAGATGCTTCTTGTAGGTTTGGACTCAATCATGAATTCATATGATTATTTGGTCAAGTGAACTATGAGAAGGATGAGTTATATAGTTTTAGAGGTTCTTGAAGATGGTTTGACCATCATAAGTTGCAATGAGAGTTTGTTGTTGGGTTTTCATCTCCATGTGTCTTGTGGACATGCCTCAACATGGTCTGTGAAGGTCTCAGAGAGACCTGTATAAGATATATTAAGGGTGTTCTGATCTTGTCCTCAAGATATGATTGGTAAAAATTAGGTCTCTAATAGTATTCTAAGAATTTTACAAAACTAAATGAGGTCTTTAAGACTATACAAGCATCAAAAGGGTGCAAGGAATATGCTACTATGTCTTAGTTGCAATAAAGGAAAAGGTGATGTATAACATAGAAAAGTCATAGAAAAATCAGTTATAATTGTGTATAAGGTTTTACAAATAAATATAGTGTGGTTGAGAGGATTAACACAAATATTTAAGAAAAGGAGAACTTGTGATCTCGGGGGAGATAGTTGAACCAATAATAAAGGTATGTTTGTATTAATTTTAATAATGAAGAGTGTTAAGAAGTGTGATAGTCATAGTAGACGAGTGTGAGAGAGGCATACTTGAGAAAAATTTGGTACTTGAAGGGTTGTGAAATTATTGATGGTACAATCATGATGATATAAGGTATGTTTATGTATCTTTTTGTTCATGATGTCATTATAAGGGTATCTAGATGGTGAAGTTTCCTTTTTAATAAGCATGCATGAAGATAACAGTTGTTTAGATTAGTATTTTGAGTATGCAATGGTTGTTAAGTTATGTAAATCTGATTTTTTGTATCAAGCATGTGGATAAAGTTGTGTTTTAAGTAGTCCATTCCTTTCGAGTAGGTCATTTGTGGTATCAACCTTTCCCTAAGAAGGATTGCATGAAATCATGTTTTAAGACATAAATCAGGATTGTAACATGGGAGAAAGAGGTTTCTTGAGTTACGAGAAGGTCAAGGTCCATGGTCTTGTGACATAGGAAGATTTCAAGTTATCTTTATCACTTAAAAGGATGAAGAAGCATGTAATAGAGTTTTGAAAGATGGTATAATTGCTTGAAAGTAGGGACAACTAAAAATCATGAAGATCTAGCAAGATGATTGAAGACTTGAGAATTTTTGGGTGCTCAAGAACAAAACTTAAGGCATGATGGTTTACAGGTAGATACAAAGTAGTTTGGATTATAACATGTCATGAAAGTATGGTTTAAATTGTTGATAAGTCTTGAATATGTTTCAAGACCTAAATGTTGCTTGAAGTGTTGAGTGAAGTTCTTTTAAGGTATTATGAAGAATGCTATGGAAATATGTGTAACTCATAAAAAAATTAGATTCATGTTAAGGGATTTTTAACACTTTTATGAATATGTATCATATATATTCAAGAATAATGAGAGAGTATTTGAAGTATGTGATTAATTGTGAGAAAATAAGGATATCGGGGTAGAAATTAAGGTGCAGGACAAGGAGGAAGAGTAACGCTAGAAATAGATTGAGATATTTAGGTGAAAAATAGGTCTTTGAAGTTGTTATCTCATGTTTGAAGATCTATGATATTAGTCACTGTATGAATAAAAAATTAGGGTACTCTAATTCTATAGTCTAAGCATGAGATGTTTTCTTGTTAGCAAGTCAAGGTACATCATGTTGAATTTATATTTGTATGGTCAAAAGTAGAAAACAATGGTACTTGTAAATTCATATCATAAACTTGAAGGTATGTCACAGAGGACTAATGATTGTTAATTATGATTAGATTAATATTATATACAATAAATTATTTTCTCATGGGGAGTAAGTTGAATCTATAATTGATCCACGGTTTTTGCTCAAGCAATGTGAGAGAGTGTCAAATTAGTCTAGGTTGTTTGAACTTTTAAGTTTTGTTATTTAATGATTAAGAAATGCAATATTATTAAAGTTATTAATACATAAGTGTGTTCATTGCAATATAGTTATGGAAAAATTTTATTAAGACAAAGTGGAAATGATGATAGACATGAAAAATGCTATTGGTCGGAAGTGAGCATGATTTTCAAGATATATGAGCAGGATTTTGGCAAGAAATGGTGATTTATTAAGGTAAGGAGTTTGATGAGATTGAGTTGAAGTACTTTTATAGAAATGTTTTAGAATGTTTTCATTGGTATGAGTGCAATGGTATCGATGAAGTTATGTCATGTGTTTTTAAAAATGAAAATAAGAGGAGAATGTGATGTTTTAGTCCATGAAAACAAGGATACAATTATTGAAGTAGGATCAGCTATGTTAAGAAAATGTGTTAGTGTTTGAAGGAGTATACGAATCAATGGGATTTAGTTCTATTCTCAACTCAAAAGGTAGGTAAGTAGGTTATTTGAAGTCATGAATTTACTTAAGGGGAGCTATGTTGCTCTTGTGTAGCTCAAAGAGTCAAAGTTAGATTTGTAGATCAAGAATGGACTTGTCATGTCTCATTGATATTTCCAACCAAGTAGATAGCCATTTTTTGTCAATAGATTATGTTTCAAGTATGTTTATTTTTATTAATTTCAAATGGGGTAGAATGAGCCAATGTCATGTGTTCCTTCTAGGAGAATGTCATTTTTATGTTTCACCATCAATAGGTTTTCCATTAACGAAAAAGGGGAGAGGAAACAGGCACATGTATGTTAATTGGTAGTGTTGAATGTCTTGTTGAGAATTGATTGGTTCTATTAATGGTGCATGGTGTCTTGAGTCATTTTGAGGGATTTTGAAGGTGATGAAGAATTTTGGGGATGTTAGGATGATGTCATGGAGTTATTTGAAGGTAATTTCAGGTGTGAAAGGTATCCAAGGTGATGAGGTGGTAATATTTAGTGAGATAAGCATGTTATATGTGCTTGTTTGTGAGGCCTAGAGATTAGAATGAGGCATGTCATGATGAAGTGTAGCTAGTAACAACTATATATGCATGGTGATATAATGAGGAGGAGGATTATGATGTTTAGAGATACTCATAGGTTTTTCTAGTGATGGTTTAGCTGTTAGATAGTGATGTTAGGTCTATTCCTAGACCTAATCCTTGAGAAAGTTGATCTTGGTATGGTGGAGTCAATATTTTTAGGAATATTTTGGAGAAGGTAAGAATTGGATATTTTTGGAAGGTTGATATGATGTATTGGTCTAAATTTCAAGACCGACAATGAATAATTTCAAGATATTGAGTTCTTATTAAAACCACTTGTGAAGGTGAAAAACCAAGGTTGTATTTTGGCATTCTAATGCTCATTAGAGAGTGTATGATTTTCATGGGGACTTAAGATCCAAGGGATAGTTGAATATTTCAATCATGAATATTTTCCATATGGAATGAGGTTGTTTTATCCTCATTTTTTTATGAAAAATTGTTTAAGAAGCTAAACAACTTGTAAACCCTCTTAAAACCCTAGCTTGGTAGTGACTTGGAAGATCTTTCTTATAGTGGTCCATAATTGATTCTTTTTACAAATTTTATTATTGGAGGTTGTAAATGAATCTTATAAATTTCTGGTGGTATAATTTAGAGGTTGTGATAGTATGTGGTCCCCACTCAAATATTCTAGTTTATGGATATTATAAGTTTGTGACAAAGTTCTTCATTGGACCTTATGAATAATTTAGCATTTATTGAATCATGGGAGTTTTTATTCATGTTAATGATGGCTTTAGATAATTTTGAGCTCTTATAAGGTTGTGTGTTTCTTGTTCTATATGACTCATTTTTGGGTGATTTTGGGTAGTCTAGAGGAGTATGAGTGTATATCAGTTTTGGAGGTGATACAAGAATTTTTTTGCATTTTTTGAGTTTTAAAATGACATTTATATCAATATATTTCTAGTGGTATATCATAATTTTATTTTTGATGAGAATTGAGCATGTTATGGCTTGTTTTATGAAGACTAATTTTTGGGGTGCTTATTTTTTCATACTCTTGAGTGGATTCATGAGGTGAGATGGTTGTCCCAGTATGTTTCATGGTTTATGGAGGTTTTTAAAGGCTTATAAAACATGTATAAGTATGTTCCATGCTTTGGTGAATTTTTTTGGTCTTAAATACCCCTCTTTTGTGAATTGGCATGTTTTGGTGTTTTAGGGCTTCTTGAGTCCTAATGGTGGTCTATAAGGCTCTAGGTGATGTTGATAACCTATATGGTACTATGGGTGCTATTTTATTTTATTTTATTATGATATAGGAATGTATTTTACACTATTATGTCCAACCCAAGTGAATTTTAAAGAAGAAACATGTATAAAGGTAAGTTGGAAAGTTTATTTGAGTTACTTGTGTAAATGTAGAAAAAGTGTGACCTGGAGGGATGTTTGAAGGTGGTGAATAATGTATTTGTAACCTTTATTAGAGGAAAATTAGGATGTGATGTTGTTATGTGAATATATTAGGTATGGGTGAGCTAGTGTATATAATTAAATCATCTTGAAGGATAAGCATGTGTGCATGGAGGCTAGAGAGGAGTTTTGAGGAAGATATAGAGGAAAGTGAGCTTTATAGAGTCATCGTCGGTTTTGCAAAAAAAAAAATAGGTATGGAAAATATTTTAGATGGTTCTTTTAGTCACCTAGGTGTTTTTTCCTCCTTGTAGGGTTGCTGCTCTACTAAAATAAGGGTTATTACTCCTTTTAGGGTAGGTGTTATACTAAAATAGGGGTTAGCACTCATTGTAGGGTTGGTGCTATAATAAACAAGGATTTGGTGATCTTATAGGGATAGTGATCTAATAAAATAGGGGTTGGTTCTCTTTGAAGGGTTGGTGCTCTACTAAAGTATGGGTTGGTTCTCCTTGTAGGATTAGTACTCTACTAAACTAGGGATTAGTTCTCCTTATAGGGTTGGAGCCTCACTAAATATATATGTTGGTTCTCTTTGGTTAGTTGGTTCTCAAATAAATTTGAAAAAATGTCTATATAAAGTTTTGTTTCAGTGGGTTTTCTTCCTAAAAGGGTTTCCTACTTAAATGTTTTGTACTTATGTTATTATGTTCTAATGATGCATGCTTATGTGGTTGATTAATCATTGCTTAATCTATATGTTTTTAAATGGTTAATGAATGTTTTGAATGGATGATGGATGTTAATATTTAATATAATAAAAGTTTTAACGGATCACTAACTCACCCCTCCCTTATTTATTGTGCTTCCAACATCATATCCAAAATATGAGAACTTTACACATTAGAGTGAGTGATCAAGTCTAGGTGTTGTTGAGATGAAATAGAATCTGTGTAAATAATCAAATTTCAACGCTTCCCACTTAGAATTTTTCGTACACACTTAATTTTCTACATAACAAGCATGTACCCAAACATAAAAATTATGATAAAAGTAATGAATTGATAGGGATCCCTTGATCGAATGAGTTATTTATTTCTAAAAATGCTCAAAATATCTTAGATGTTCTTCTAGTTTTGTGATTCCACCGTAATTGGGTAACATGTACACAAGATTATCTTTATAAAATATAACATGCATGGCCTCATGGACTTGGTCCCTTATTTTTAGAAAATGGGATAGGATTTTCCTACTATTGAATTATTATTCCTGTAACAACTATGTTGTTATTCATCCATATTAAGGGAATTCACAAAATCAAACCCCTGAATTACAATTACTACCTTCAATCATTTTCAACTTGCAGAAAATAAAATACAACATAGTTAAATGTTTACAATCCATATGATTAAAAATGATAACCATGTGTAGCTGTAAGGTTCATTTATATTTACCTAATCCCATTTAATTCACTCTAATCAAGTGTTTATAACTTTAATACTTTTGTTTAAACTTTTTAAAAGGTCTTTAGAACTATGTGCAACTCATAATTATCAGCCATGGAAACCACACATGTTACAATCCATCCAGTATCCAAAACAATCAAGTTATGGGTATGGTGAACAACCATTGTAATCAACTAGGTACACTACTTTAGCCAAATATTAAAGTGTGTAATGTAAGATTAGTTTCACAACCACACATTAGTTAGTGACACTTGTCTCTATTCTTTATACAACTATATCTACACATTTATCTAGATCTCATTTCATTGTTTAAGAAGTTAAGTTTTGTTTTGAATAAGTAAGAACCTTGACTCATCCTTAAAATTGAAAGGATCTTATCAATCCCATCTTAGGATCCCTATGGCAAAGATAGTGACCACGTAATGAATTTCATCATTACGTACTCATTATCCTTTTCGTAGACATCCTAAGATAGCATGGTTAGGACTCCATAGAGAGGAACGGTGGGTCATAATGCCCACACTTCATTCACACTCTTAGTTATCCAAATAAAATAAGTAGTTAAGTTCATCTTTACGATAGGTTATTAGGTATTGTAACACATTATCTGTTTCTCGATAGAGGATTATAGTATATCAACTAGTTACTATCCTTAGAAAATGAGTACCTTCTATCGATTTAATGCAACATAGTGTTGTTCATCAAATATAGGCTTAATTAACCATGTATCACATTTATATGATCGAATAACTTCCTATTTAGTATTTTTTAATATCAGAAGTACATCATTTAATCTTACTTATTACATTTTATCTCATAAAGTACAATAATAATTGAATGATGTCATCATTGTATTACTTTTTTAATGTACTATGCTTGTTATAAAACTTTTTTTTCATTCAAGATGAATCAATAACATTGATTATAATTACATAAAAATATCAATAAAATTTATTTATACTTTTTTGTTAAAACAACATTTGAACACTTTCCTATCCAATCAAATATGATACAAAACAAAAAGATGTTATATTGAACTTAATAAGAATAATTCCTTATTTTTGAATTAATGATAAAAAATAAATCATGATAGTACAATAGGAAAATTCCTTCAATCATTTTTGAAGATAATAAATCCAAAATTACAAATAAGTATAAAAATCGCGTTGGATTTTAAACAATGTGACATTACAAAATCATGTGTAATCAATCCAATCAATTAATTCATAAATGTCACTCCATCCACGAACATTATAAGAGAGAGAAAATGTATACATGGGTCAGTTCTAAGAACTATCACGATTTATATAACTCATATTCTTGAACCGAGTTTAAACGAAATAGAAGAATATGTTAAGGTTAACTTAAGATATAATTAATAAACATCTTTGTCCATTAAATAAGTATATATATCACTATCGAAATGAAATGGTACTTTTTATTATTAGTTATGTTTACAATAATATCATTAATGTAAATGTTTGAGATAAATTTTATACGTTTAAGAAACATACAATGATAATCAATAATATCAACCATTTAGAATAGATATTATAATAGTATCTTTTAACTCACAAAAGAATAATATCTCCGAAATACTTTATTTATACATACGAGTTATGTTTTCCTAAATGAATATAACTAACTCATTACTCATTTTTGTATTGACTTAGTAAATGAATCAACTAACTTGAAAATCATTATTCAAAACAATGAATACACAATCATTCGCTCAATAATTCTTATTATTCTCATGAATGACTCAAGGACATAAAACATCATAAATTTTTATAAGGAACTCATGTAATAAAAATACCTTACTAAATTTCATATTTTTAAGTATATAGTCCACAGACATAATCCTTCCTTAATCTAATTTCATTTTAATTGTCAAGATATGTTGAATAGTTATGATTTCAAGGAGTTAATCATTGTTAAAAAAGGCTCGATGCAAATTTTGAGCATAAAAACACCACAATACACACATACATTAAATACTATTATACCATATAGGTATTATTACTACAACATTAAAAGGGATGAAATCATAATGTCACCTATCCAAATCAATGCAACATGAATGTCACAATAGATAACAACACATTTTAAGAAGATTTACAAATAACTCATCAAACTTCACCGACAATACCCAAAAGGATCACCAAATAGTCAATGCAATATAAAAATACTAGCACATTGTGCTTACAAGTCCATGTTGAACATTCAAGCACCGAGAATGGGAGGGATTGAATCATTTCCTTTTAAAACTTGGGAATTTGAATTTAGTAATCAATACAACATTTATTAAATATCCTTTCAAACAGTGAACTAATCAAAGCATGTTATCATGAAAGAAGAAATATCAAAAACATGAGGAAACAAGAGTTAAGGTGGAAAACCCAATAAGGGATAAAAACCAAGGAAATCAGATCAATATTAGGGACAAATTTCATATATCAATTACAATGATCTTGAAGCATCCACTTCAATTTTGAAGCACCCACTTCAATATAAAACCAAGCACCCACTTGAATTTTTACAAGAACATACTTGTAATGGAAGCACCCACTCCCAAATTGCTGAGAAAAAACTTAGAATTTAATTAAAGAATTGTTTGATAAACTTCAACTTAATTGATTATATCAACACAGTGTGATCATTGTTTTAGTTCTTCACTTTTTTACACCTCTAGTCACAAATTAACACAATTTTATACATATCTTTGCATGAAGCAAGATTCAAACACCATGGATCATATTTTTACACAAGAATTAATCTCTTTCTTGAATATTACTCTTCACATTCTCATCTATATGACTCCCTTCTCCTTTCCACTTGAATAAAGGAGATCAAAGGACAAAACACAAACTACCATGGAGATTAATCATTGTCCCTGTCTTATGTGATTCAAGTTCCTCTCATTACCTCTTCTTTCATAATCCCTTATGTAATTATAGGAGACAATAATTATGTTTTAACAACCTTTTAATTAGTAACAAGTTCAAGAATCTCATTGAGAACTCAAAGCACATGTTTGAAGTGGAAGTTATACTATTTTTTTCCTCTATTGTGGCGAGTAACACTATGCCTTAAATTATTATCGACATTGCACAAGGAATTACATATTGAAAACATATTACTTCAACCATTAAAACCTTATGCCAAAAATCCTTTATAACCTCCATTAAAACTTTAACCATTTCCATTTATGCTCCCAACTTCATTTTAGAACACAGATCATTGTTTAAGAAAATTTAAGAGCTTTGTTACAATCTTGAAGAGAACAATAACGAGATTCATAGATTGAGAAGATAGAATTGAAATCACTTAGTTTTTTACACAAATAATTAGGTCATGATACTACACACATTTTTCATGAAGCATGCATTGGAAACAAGGTATGCACTTTTTATCACCACAAGCCTATAATTTTAAGGATTTAGTTGACTTTGTGAGCATTTTCAATCAACCATGATTATAAAGGAATATTCCATGAAGGATAGGACACCTAAATAGCTTCCTATTGGGGTGATAAGATATTTCATAAGTATTTAAGGTGAAAAATTAGTGGGCATGTAAGTAAGCATGGAAGTTGGATAGATTTGTGCCTTGTAGTTTTGTGCCCATGGAAGTCACGGATATATACTTAGTAATTTTTCATACACGGATAAAGATGGGATTGAGTGTTGAGAATGTTTTGATACAAGACTTGGGTGACACGCCAAGCTATTTTAGAACTTGTAGTTTAAACAGACACAAAGATCTAATAATAGGATTAGAACTAGATTTATTTATAATTAATCTATTATTAGGAAAAGCTTGCATGTTTCCTAGTTGCTTTTGTAGGGGTGCATGACTATTGTTAGCATGCAACCTATTTTTGAGAGTGCATGAGTAGTGAAGGAAAAATCCCCACTACCTATATATATTTATTGATTTTCATGGCTTAGTAAGGGTGGTGTGTGAATGATTTTGTAAGGTTATGATGCTAGTGTACTAACATGCTTGACTTAGTGATGACTATTATTATGCATTCAGCTATTGGATTTGATATGGATTAATATAATGGATTGTTTTGGATGGATTATTGTTATTGATGTTTTTTTTTATGGATCTTACATGGTAAATCTGTTACTAGTTCTTGTTTGATTCTCGTATGCACCGTGGTTGTGATCTAGATCTACTTATGCTTTACCTTTGAATGGTTATTATGGATATGGATTATATGTTCTTTCATGCTAAGTCCTTAACTAGGATCCAATAAAATAGGAACCTAGTACCCTTGTGTGCTTCAAGTGACCTCTTAGAGATGGTTGAGTGATTTTATAGCGTGCCTTGGGCTATGAATGGTAAAATAATATTACATTTTAGTTATGTTACAAGGACCTCTTTTCAAGTTGTTGCAAGGATGTTGCATGATGAAGACGTATCGGTTGAATTTGGCCAAGTATTGAGAGTTGGGTAGAAAATTTAGAGGAAGATTTTTCTCACAGATATAACACTGGACCTAATTTTGATGCTCACATGTGGGTTGAAGAACATCTGTATCATGAAATCTATGAGACATTTTTCTACTATTTTCCTATAGAGTTGTATGAGTAGCTGGTAGCATATGCATCGAAGATAAATTGGAGGTATAGAATAATTTTTTGGACACGGGAAGACTACTATAATTCACATGATGTTGATTTGACTTGGACACACATTGTAGATCATTGGAGTAGTGTTATGAACAGTTACATGCTAGATTGTGTTGTTTACACTTATTCCTATCTAAAAGTTGTTGAGTTTTATTTCTTGCGTGAACCCAAAGGATCTTATTTGCATGTTATCCCTTTAGTGATTAAGATCTTGACCATAACTATGGATTTGGAAGAGAAACCTATGTAAAGCTAAACCCCACCATGAGTGGGGGTAGGAGCAAGTGTGGTGAAATATGGTAGAATTGGTGGAAGAAAGGAAGAGAGAAGAAAGGAAGCTTAAGTATAATGAAGAGAAAGAGAGGGAATTGGAGAAGAAGAAAGACATTAAGGAGTATTTAGAATTCATGAGAGAGATGGCTCAGAAATATTTAGAGCTCAGATGGAATATTTAGAGCTAGAGCATCTAGTTCTCCCATCCTTAGGAAATTGTGGTAGAATATCCCCTTTGGATTTTTTTATGAGAGTGTGTATGGGGAAGAATGATTAAGATCCGCAGTGCATATCCGATCTCACCCGGTGACCTATTCATTGCGCTTGGTGTTCTAGTTCATGAGACAATTATTGAGAATCAAGATAGTGTAAGTGCTTCAGTAAGACATGTAGCTTTCATTTTCCTTTAAATAAAGGATTTTTTAAGATGGCCACGTACACTTTTGTTTGGTGTTCCTATTGGTAGTATATTTTCTAGTGTGTCTTCAGGCAAGAACGTGGGCGTGTAGAACGTTGTTAATACATATAGAAGTAACATGACTTCAAAGACCATAGGACTTTAATTTATTACAACTATTGAAACATTAAGGTAGAAAATCCTCTAGTCTAGTTACCGCTATAGGGGGAAGATCAAGAGGATTAGGTGGTTTGGGATCTAGTGGATCTAGTGGTTTTGGAGGTGGAGGGAATAATGAAGGTAATATAGGTTCTAGATCAGGTGGGATTGGTCTGCACCAACCCTAGTAATTTTATTACAAGATGTCTCTTTTCCTACTATAGTACAGAGGTATTTAAGATGCAGTTGAGCATATACACATGTGTGAAATACTATGGAACACTAAGGGGATTAAAACTTCTGAGCGTAAGGAAAGTAATTTTTCTACTACTTTTCAAGTACGGAGACATAGTTTGTATATGAAGTATGATACAAACTATAATTGTGTATACTACAATGCGTTGTGTGATTCCTTCTTAGCTTAGCTCCATATATCGAGTTTTAATAGAAGAGAATCAAGGAACTTTAGGACATCAAACATTGCATAGAATGAGGGTGTCAGGAGTATTATGTGCATTTTACAACTTTTTGTCAAATTTATCTTATGACATACATCCTAGTCAACATGCACAATGGTTTGTTGGTGGTTTGATAACATATTTCAAAAGGTCACTCTCATATAAAACCTTTCAGATGATTCATTAGAGGAAGCTCTGCACATTGAGGAAGTTGGAAGAGTATACATCGAGTTATCCCATTCTTGGAAGAGTAGATTGTATCTATGGAAAAATTGTTAGAGAAAATATCAGCCAATTCATCTTGTGAGACGTGTAATGGTATTTAGTGTATAAATTACGAGGTGGAAGGACATAATAAGGATATTTTCCCATGAAAATTGGTTCACACCATCTTTGTTGTATTGTGAGATATATTACTTGGATCATGATTCAAGTTGGTGCCCTTTACCGCAACGCACTATCAAGAAGAACGTGTCTTGTTATTGTAAGATTTGTAAGTCTACCACTCATGATATAGAGAATTGTAGGTTGATTTATAAAATTCATGAAGCTATTGATATTGGTGTACGTTAGACAAGTGTTGCAAAATAACTCTAAGGAACACGGTGAACATCATAATCAAAATGAAGGGTGTTTCAAAGGAGGTGGTAGAGGTAGAGGTTACCATGGAGGATTCAAAGGCTAAAGTCATGGAGGTGGAAGAGGTTAGTTCCCATGAGGAACCTATTTCATATGTGGGTCCCCTAATCATTATAAGTGTGAATTCCCTTAGAACATTGTTTTTCATGGTGTGGAAAGAACCACTAGTTATAGTAATGTTAGGATTTGTAAGAGCATATGAGAAATAAACACAAGTAAGATAAGGGCACGGGAATGGTTAGAGTACACCACATTGTGGAAGGTCACTAGATGCCAAAGTTATCACTTGACCCTGAGATGATACTTGTGTTGGTGACTACACACGTTAAGACTACAGAGCTCGTGATACTCTGAAGTAGAAACTTGTTATTACAAAATAGGAGGTATTGTATGTGAAGTATCTAGATTTTTCTCATTAGAAGGAATTATATCATGAAACTATGGAGGTTATTAGAAACTTGCAGGGTGAGATACAATGCTTGAAGGAGTAATCACATAAGCTAGAATAAGTGAATGAAGTTGATATGCCTCGGAAAGACGTTGATGACTTAAAGGAGGTTTGTAAGATGTTTCACTAAGAAAACATCATTCCTTTGTTAGGAGAATGGTGAAGAGAGAAATTTTTGTGTGCTCAATTTGAGCGTGAGAGACAAATATTACATGTGAAGTTACCTCCTCATAGTCTAGAATATGATAAAGAGATCACCTTAAATGCAGTTGTTAATGGATAGATATTAAGTAATATACATGTGTAGAGGTAAATTTACTCACTTTGGATGCGTGGAATCAAATGGGAGACCACCATTACAGATTTATGTTCAAATGTGTTGTATATGGAAAACAAGAATAGAGCCATGCCCGTTGGAGTATTGAAGGATGCCACTATTACTATATAAGGGGCTAAGTTTAATGGGGAATTTGAGGTCTTGGTGTTTGGAAAAGAAGATAGTTTTCCAGCCATTTCTTGGGTGCCTTTGGTGTTACGTAAATAATGTTGATATGAACTTTAATAAAGGTTATATCATCTTTTAGAACAAATAAGAATGCATTATTATTCCTTTGACAGATGGGAAGGTTGCACCGTATGTAGAACCATTGAGTGAAGAGGATCTAAACATGATATATGCGTGTACAATCAAATATCCCCAAGCACTCAAGCCATCTAAGGAAGGTATTATTTATTCGGTTGATGCTCAGTCCATGAGTGATCTAAATAGTGTTGCCTGTGATAACTGGGTGCATAGAATGTATGAAATGGTTGGTAGGGAGATCAATAACATAGTTACTCAAGTAATTAGGTTGCACATGGTTAAGAACTTGGTCCATAACTAGGTACCTTGATACACTGGTGAAGGAAACCCCGACATATTTTTGTGTGCCATGGAAGCTTAGTGGAAAGATCAAGTAGAAAGAAGAAATATGCTATTTTATACCATGTGTGGGATAACTACACGTTGGTGGAATACACACGGAGATAACCTTTTGGAGTGGCGAGAAGTGAGAAAATCCTTCTCTACTAGGTTTATTAGGATAAATGTACCTTCACATATCTAAAAATACCATGGGAATAATTCTAACTCACACCACATTCAAAAGTGTGAGAGAATCTAGACAGAGGGGTAGGATGCCTTGCATCCATCACTTTGGGTACATAATTTCTACGCCACTCTAAGAGGTTGTGTGCATGCATGGTATGTTCATGCAGAGTTAATAAGGGAAACAATTAATTGGTAGGAGATGACCTCAAGTATGATTCAAACCTTTGACTATTTTTATAATAAACCTATGGTGAATGAAGCATTACAGATTTAAAAGTGTCTTACAATGGAGTATAGTGCAAAGTCTGAAGAAATCATGTTATATATATTTGGAGAGTTAGGCTTGTAGGTGTGCTTTGGAGAAGAAGATACATAGGAGGAACAACTTGTGTGTGCCTTCCTAGAAATATAAAAGGGTAATTTGGTTTACATGATTAATGATGAAGAGGTAGAGAATATAGATGTTGATCACACTTTGGGTACATGCGAGATCTTAGAAAGTGATGATGAGAAGGAGCACAATTATCATGAGCCTATGAAAATGAATAAGGTCAACATTGGGACAAATACAAAACCTAAAGAGGCCATTATTGGTGACTATTAGTCTGAACAAGAGGAGTCATGGATAATTGAGATGTTTCGTGAATTCCATGACTTATTTCTATGAGGGTATCAGGAGTTGAAGGGAGTTCACCCCTCTTTGGGTGAGATGAGGATCAAGTTAAAGTAAGGTGCACGCCCAGTTAGGAAGAGGCCTTACAGGATGAATCCTAATTTTCGCTTTAAAGTTAAGAAAGAGATTGACAAGATGCTAAAACATGGAATCATTGAGCCTATTGAGGAATCAAAGTGGGTTAGTCCCATAGTGATTAGCATCAAGAAGGATGTAGGATAAGGATATGTGTGGACCATAGAGAATTGAATTTTTTTTGTGTCATATATCCTTTTCCCACACATTTTATAGAGGAGATCTTGGAAGGCGTTACAGGTGTGAAATCTACTCCTATATAGATGGGTTTGATTGTTATCATCAAGTGCACATTGCTAAGGAAGATCAAGAAAATACAACCTTCACCATTGAATGGGGTATTTTTTCATATATAGTTATGCCTTTTTGATTGAAGAATGCACTGTAGTATCTTCGCGTATTGTTGTGAAACCATTTGAATATTTTATACATAATTTTTTATAGGTTTATTTGGATGATTGGATAGTATATGGTTTGGTAAAGGATCATTGTGAAAATTAAGACCCATGTTTGAGAGATGTAGGCAGTTAAGCATCTCCTTGAATATTAAGAAGTGTATATTTGCTACACCCTTTGTAAATTGTTGGGACATATTATTTGTAAAGAAGGTTTATTGGTAGATCCTGCTAAGGTTGTAGTTATTTTGGGCTTAGAGGAGTCTACTAATCAGAGCGAGGTGTGTGGGTTCTTAGGACATACATGTTATTACAGAAAGTTCATCAAGGGGTATGCTAAGATTACCACACCCTTGGAGGAATTGTTAAAGAGTAAAGGAAATTTCCATTGGATTGAGGAGTAGTAGCAAATAGAATTTGAGAAATTCAAGGAAAGACTTACTTCTATTTCCATTCTTTGATTTCCTTCTAGGTATAAGCCATTTCATTTACATGTTGATGCCTCGAACATGGCCATTTGCATCATGTTATCATAGCCTCGGTGATGGGATTGTTGATCATCCTATTTATTTTGTGAGTAGGAAGTTGACACCAACTGAGAAAAATTATACAACTATAGAGCGTGAAGCTTTGTCCATGATTTATGTGTTACATAAGTTTAGACAATACTTACTAGAAACTCCTTTTATATTTTATACAAATCACATGGAACTGAAGTACTTAGTTAATAAGCTCATTTTTTAGGGGCACATATGCCATTGGATTCTCTTGTTTCAGGAATTTGACTTCACATTGGTTATAAATCAAGGGAAGAAAATGTTGGACAAGATCATTTGTCAAGGATTAACTTAGGAGAGGACGCATAGACAATTGAGGACATAATTTTGGATATATAATTGTTTAGATTAAACCACGTTCCATCCGACTTAGAAGATATTGTTGTGTTTTTATGTAATCGGTATGGCTCTGAGGGAATGAAGAGCTTACCAAAGAAACAAATTTCCATACACACCATGCCCTATATGTTGATCAGTGGGGATTTATACAAGAGGTTTTATGCTAGTGTGTACTTGAGAATGAACATGAAGCTATTATGGAATAAGCTCAATGTGGGATTGCAGGTGGTCATTATGTAAGAAATGCTACCATGCACAATTTTTGTTGGCAAGACTTTGGTGGGAAACAATGTATAAGGACTGTATATAATATTACAAGGATTTTTGACGTTATAGATGCCTTGGAAATCCTAGGCATAGGATGAAATTACTTTGAGGCCTATCACTAGTGAAAACCTTTTGAGAAGTGTGCAATTGACTTTGTGGGTCCTATTTTCCCACCTGTGTGGAGGACTAGATCACGTTATATTATTACATGTACAAATTAACTAACAAGGTGTACGAAATTGATGCCTACAAAGTATTACATAGTAGCTACAAAAACAATATTCTTAAGGGAAAACATTATCAGTATGTATGGATGTCCATTGAGTCTAACAAGTGATAAGAGCACTCATTTCCATTGAGTTTATGGTGGTGCATCACAAGATAATACCCTATCATCCACATGATAATGG
The DNA here is from genome assembly GCA_018340775.1 of Taxus wallichiana var. yunnanensis. Classification (NCBI taxonomy): domain Eukaryota; kingdom Viridiplantae; phylum Streptophyta; class Pinopsida; order Cupressales; family Taxaceae; genus Taxus; species Taxus wallichiana. The sequence goes on from CM031234.1 coordinate 134,308,948, forward strand.
GACTGCAAAGGATTTCAACAAAATATTGGGACATACATTGACAAATATTTGTGATGTTGGAAGAAAGGATTAGGATGATAAAGTATCTGTTGTACTTTGGGCATATAGGAAAACTTATAAGAGATTGAACAAAGCCACACCCTTTCAATTGGTGTTTGGCATGGAGGTTTTTTTACTAGTGGAATTCATGTTACCCTCTCTAAATATTGTGCATGCAAGTGGATTGAATGATGAGAGAGAACTTGAAAAGAGAATTAATAAATTGATGTAGTTAGATGAGTGGAACTCCATTACTTGGTGGAGTCAAAAGATGGAAAATCGAGGCAAAAGGCATGATATGATAAGCATATTGAGAATAAACAGATTCAAAGTTGGATAGATGGTTCTACTTTATGAATCCAAGTTTACGTGCCACCCTAGGAAATTGAAGGTGCATTGGTTGGTAGCATATGTGGTGAAATATATAATTTATTCAAGAACTTTCCAGATTAGAGATGCTAGATGGCACTTGGTTTCCCGATTACTTCAACAAGAGTAGGATGAATACCTATTATAAGTAATTCTTCTTGGTTTTGTAATAAGAAAGTGTTTCCATAACAAATTCAGTTTTCCTTTAATGCATTTATTTTATATGTGTTTCCTTTCATCATCGCTATGCTTTATCAATTCAGTTATGTGTTTTTTTGTAATAAGTGTGCTTGTGTGTTAGTAGATAATTATTATCTAAGGGATTTCATGTGTAGAGGACCACACATAATTTTAGTGTGGGGTGGATCGAGAGAATAAGTGATTGGTTCCTTGATACAAATTGATGTGCATTTTCAAATTACAGGAGCTCAAGGTGAAGATAGTTTAGAGAATAAATTACAAGAAATTTTCTTAGATTGAAGACCACGCATAGATGGATGGATGCACAGTATAATGTGAGGTAGGCTACAACATTGGAAACTACTTGGTATTTGGCACATTGGATAGGTACTTCGGTGCATGGGAGAATAATTAAGGGAATATGTGGCCAAGAAATTAATTAGAATGCTAAAAGGTCATGACTCGAGGCATGGAAGAATTAGGTGCAGAACGATACAACGCAACACGTGGAAGAACAAGGATGCAGAATTAATTTCATGTATGGTGGTGGTTGAGGAGAAATTAATGCGAGGAATCTTTAAAATCCTATAAATTCAATGATTGTAACATTATTGTTACCTTGCATCCTTTGAGATATCAATATTACAAAGTACAATGAAGTGATTAGTGTGAATAACAAGCTATGACCAGCGAACCAAGTGAACTCACGGCACGACATTGAGAGAACCTTGTGCACATGTGTGTTTGAGTTTGTCGGGTGGGCGAGGAAGAAATTTTTTCATAGTTAGGGTTTCACAGAGGTAGATTTGTGACTAGGAATGAGGAATTGAAGGGTTTAATTTGAGTTCAAGGTGTGTAATGGTAAGGAAGTTGAAAGGTTACAATTTGTAAAGTGTGTCTACTAAATGAGAAGAGAAAATGAAAATAAGGTGAGCTCTAGTTGTTGAGAGGGAGACCGAGGAATAATCACAAGACAAGTTAGTCAAAATTCAATCCTCAGAAGAGGTGATTGAAGATAGGCCATGGAATTTTAAATTAACCCAATGCAAGATTATTGACTTCAATCACATGACTCAAAACCCTAAAAGATATCAATGCAGAGACCATTCGGAAGACTAATAGGAGGATGATCGTTGGGCATTTGGATAATTTGGTAAAAAAATTATTGGAAAGTGTTGGAGTCATAAAACTTTATGAGGTGTTATTCTTTGGAAATCCCAAACACTTTTATTAGTGGCTGATGTCATTCATGTACAAGGATTTCTTCTACTTTATGGGTAGAAGGATGCAGATTACAATGAAGTTGGTTGGTAAAGTCACAGGTTTGCAAGACTCTAGTTTATAAATTTTAGGTGAATTATCAAATGATAAGGTATTAGATACGATGGCCACCATGTACCACTACAAACAATTGGGATCAAGATTTCAACATTACACAAATAAATGATCTATACATAAGGGTAGTGGCGCTTAGTTAGTCTATTATAAATGGGAACCTTGGAGAGATGGACAAAAGTTAATAATTGTTGGCTACATATAGTGCATAAATGTCAAAAAATAATTATTATGATATTTCAAGTTTTATCGTGGAGAGCTTAGTGGTAGAAGTGCACACCCAGGATGATAAAGGTGAGAAGATCACCTAGGGTGCCATTTTACTCTTGATTTTATTTAGTGAAATCATTATGCCCGATGGGCCAAACAAAAAGTATGGGAATACCCCATAGAGAATAAATCATCTGATCTGAATTTTACCAAGTATAGCTAACATGGTTCAATTTCAAAAACTTATAAGGAGCATCGGGAGAATTGGTTTAGTAGAATGCACCGGGAATTTTAGTAGAGAGTAGCACATACTGTGTGAGCTTCCTAGTGTGTTGGACATATAAGAAGAGTTCATGGCATACCAACACTTATGTTTAGGAAGTTTCTTCATGAAGATGGGTTAGAAGAGCCCATGTGTAAGTTGCCTTTCACATTTACTTGCTCGGTATTTTAAAGACTCGGTGAATAAGTTGAGAAAGCAAAAAAATTGTATTTTGATGTTGACAAGGTGGACGTAGATATCCATATTTGACACAAGGCATGTGTATGGCCCAATAAGGAGGCATATGTGGAGACAATGGAGTCGACAACATTAACATAACACAGATACAATTGTCATAGGAAATATTGAGCCCACGCGCATGTATGTATACCGAGGCCATGGTTTAAGGATGGAAAGGTTATTGTAGGAGAGTAATTGTATTTACCAGTTCCTCTAAAGGAAAAATAGACTCATGGGGACAAGGTTACCAAGTGGAACATAAAATTCCAATGTAGGAAGAACAAAGACATGAATTTTTGTAAAATTTCTTAGAGTGTGAGGAGGAGGATCAAGAAGACAACACTACCCTTGATCATGGGAGAAGAAAATTACATAGAAGGCACATATTTGAATATGTTAGTGTTGGCCCATCACATCTAATAAGGAGATCACCGCACGTAGTGAAACTGGTGAAGAATGCGAAGGAAGAAAGAAAGAAAAAGAGAAAATACATATCAGTTAAAGATAGGGATGAGGAGAATCCATTAGGTGAGGATGTGCATGATGAAGTTTCCACACACAACCTTAGACTTGGGAAGGATAAATGGATTGGTTAAGAGAACCCATAGTTTGACACAAGAGTCCCCAATATGAGCTTAAATGAACATGAGGAAGAGAGCTACGTACCGTGGTGGAGACAAGAAGATTGAATATAATGATGTACACCTGACCAAGGGACTTAAGGAAGAAGAGGAAGTACAAAAAAACATGGGTGCTGGAACATAGGATCAAGTAGGTGAGTTCCCAAGTGAGCCTAAGGAAGAGGAGGTGGTGCAGACACATAACCTTGGCTATGTTGATTATGTGACAAAGATGATTTATGCAAGGTTCTAGAGTACTGCTTCAAAGGAATGGTTATATCGGTGGGAGATGATGGAACCAGATATGATGACCACACACACCGAAAGAAGTTATCATGGAATATGTTGACTCACATAGATGATCCTTATTTTTATGTGTGTGAAGAGTCATGCATCTCTCGAAGGATGAAGAAAGCTCCAAATTTCCAACATGTAACCATAAAGTGACTCAATTTCTCGATGAACAAGTAATGCTTTAAAGAAGGTATATACAAAGGTTACACATAGGAATATAGATACAATGGAAACTATTAACTCTCTATTAAAGGATAGGAAGGATAAAGAAGTAGAGATTAAGCACCGACATGAGGAAAAATAGAGAGCCGAGGAAAAGGCGCATGGAATACTTGATATGGGGAGCAGATTGATGATGAAAGTTTTGCAAGCGAGACCACAATATGAAGATAAAGTAGTTTGAAAGATTCCCATGTGTTATGCATTACTTGCGTACACCTGGTTCACATGGTGTTGGATGATGGTATAATATATATGTCAAGATATAAGGATGTTGCAGCATAATAGAATGACTAAGGAAACAATACTGCACCTAATCGCTAAGTATGATTCTTTTCTTCAAACATTGAAAGATGAGATGAAAAATTTAGAATCAACGTTGAACATGTGTGTAGACCCCGAGAAAATCATCATGACACAAAATTTAATCAAGGATAATCCATTCCTTACTACGAAGAATGATGAAACTTTTGGGAATGAGGAGAGGCTAAAGTCACCAGTATAAAATCCCGATGTGCTCATAGTAGCCCAGGACCCTCATAAGTAATGGATAAAGGAATTTTGAAAACTTATAGCATGAAGAATGGATGTGATGGATGGGATGATATCAATTCTAGAAAAAATTCTAAGAGTGTTGCAAAATGAGGGCAAGAACATGACTTTGGATGAGATGGAAGTACTATGCGGACATCCCCGGTAAGATGAATAAGGTGCTCAATGAGTGGAAAACATTAGAGGTCGAGATCAAGAGTGAGTATCTTGAGTTAATTCTACCTTCAGAGGAATAGAGCGTTCATATTATTTTTCATATTTGTTCATACATTATGTATAAACATTATTTTATTTCGGTTCTTTTATTTTGGAGAGATAAGGCATGATTACCCATTACCGAGGTGAAAATGAAGCTAGTGTGGGGTAATGTTGGGGTAATAATATATTTCCTTAAGTATGAAGGCAAAAAGTAGGGGTACATAAGTAGGTGTGGAAGTTGGAAAATTTGTGCCCCAGGTTTCACGCCTGTAAGTCAGTGATCAATACTTAGTCATTTTGCATACACACACTAAAGATGGGATTGATTTTGAAAACATTTTTATAGAATAATTTGGAGACACGCCAAGCTATTTTTGAACTTTTAGTTCAAAAGATGAAAACAGATAATAACGGGACTAGAACTCGGAGTTATTTATAGGTAATATATTATTAGGCAAATATTGCATGCTTCGTAGTTTCTTTTGTAGTGGTGCATGGCTATTGTTATCATGCAACCTATTTTTGAGAGTGCCTAAGTAGTGAAGGGAAACTCCCCTATATATATATATATATATATATATATTTATGTATGTATCTATGTATGTATGTATGTATGTATGTATGTATGTATGTAGTATGTATGTATGTATTTATGTATGTATGTATTGATTTGCATGGCTTAGTAAGTGTTGTGTGTAAATGTTTTGTAAGGTTATGATGTTGGTGTACTTGCATGGAATGACTTAGTGATGACTATTATGATGTGTTCAACTATTGGATTTGCTATGGATTAATACAATGGATCGTTGTGGATGGATTCTTGTTATTGATGTTGTTGTTGATGGATCTTTCATGGTAAATATGTTACCATTTTTTATTCTTTATACACTATGGTTATGATCTAGATCTATTTATGTTGTACCTTTGAATTCTTATTATGGATCTGGATTATATGTTCTTTCATGCTAACTCCTTGAAAAGGCTCCCATAAAAGAGTGAACTAGTAGCCTTGCGCACTTTGAGTGAGTGCTCAAATATATCTTAGTGATGTGCAAGCACACCTTGGGATGTGAATGGGAAAATAAGACTACACTTCCCCGATCAAGAATTTTTTCATATTTTATGTCTATTCATTAATATTTGTTGTCTCTCCTAATGTTGCACGAGTTAGGGTTTTGAACTCAAACCCTAGCTCTTCATCCGAAGGATTTCAACACCTTATCCATCACTTTTATGGCACTATAATTACATGATCATTTCAAGGTATGTTCAAACTACAATATCCAGACCATATTTTTCATTTGGTAATAGAAAAGCTTAATGATTTGAGTCCAAGTTTACAGCCTAACTTGACTTACACGAGAAATCACACCCTATTATAAATAATGAGATAAAAACATTTTTTGAGTCATGTTCTAATACTTATAAGGCACAAATATGAGGAATTCATACCTTTAAACATATCACAACACTAAAAAATTCACAAACATAAGAAACTTTTTCATGATAGATAGGCATTTTTGAGACCCTGTTCACTATTTCACGAGGCATTATAGGACAGTCCTTATTTGAAGGTTTCTTTCTATCAAAACTTCATTGAAGATGACCATCTTGTGAAATAAACACCTCAAACAAATAATATAAACTAACCTTCACCCACTTTAACGTATAGTTACAATGGGAAGTTTACAAGTCAACTCATAAGCCAGTCATCTTAACAATTCTATATAGAACAATTAAGAGGCAATGATTTTTAGACATAAAATCTCATCATAAGATCATATAATGGACTACATCTAGTCATATTGGTCTTATATCAGGTTCTCGTGACTATTTCACACTTAAATGTTAGGCTTATATGCAATAAAATTCTTTAAACACCATGACTGGTTATAACATGCACGGTCTTCTAGTGGTAGGAAGAAGAAATGCACCTACTCTTCAAATTTTCTCACACAATTTTCTCCTAAAACTTTGTGATAATTTGGAGGACACCATGAGCTATCTGGAACACTAAATTTTTCTTTATGAAACATCCAAAACACTCCTATACCTGATAATTTCATCAAAACTAGTCCTTTTCTATTTCTTACAATCAGATTTGTGGATTCACAACTAAATTTTATTGATCCCTAGACAATATTTTGTATGTATAAGACATCAAATGAGATTGAACAATGTATTTTATGCTCATACCTTTCATATTTCTCCTATCACTCTAGGTAAGTGTCTTGGAAGGTTTGAAACCAACTTAGAAAAATAGAGAGAACTTTTTCATTTCACCATATTTTGATGTTATACCTTTTGCATTATATTTTTTATCATAATTTCCTTTAAAAACGTATCTTAAGACTTATCTAAAGAATTCCTATCAATTTATAATAACTACTAGTAAGTTAAGGTGTTCAATTCACACTTCTCAAGAAATGCAATCTTGAAGAATGTGACTCCACATGTCTGGTTTTTACTTTTTGACCCTGAAATTTTTCTCACACGATAAGAACTCACACCTAAAACATATCCCATGTTTTTTTTTTTCATGAGGCCCTTTGAGTTTTATTTTCCCATATCATTTTATTATTACTACTAGGCATGTTCTCAAGCCTTCATTTTCACTAGAACTAGTTCAAGATTTAAATCCTTGATTTCAAACCTTTTGCACCTTCATATTCCTTGTACATTTTTATCCATACCTCATGATCTTGTAACATACTTATCAAACCCGTACGCCATCATACACCAAGACTGACTAGGAATAGGCCTTCAATCTAGACCCAATTCATCTAGATTCACCCATATAGCACCAAGTTTGACTTGTACATATTCATAGAACCTTCTTTACATACCTAATACACCTATTAATACATTTTAAACACAATTTGGTCCATACAAAACATATTAATACCATGCAAGGACTTAAACCCCCAAAACTATGACTTGACTTCTCAAGGTATCAACCTCACTCACCAAGACAATGCACAAATTGACCTTTAGAGGAACAAGACCAACACCGAGACACATTGAATTAATGAATGCTATCTGAAAAATATTTCTACACACCTTGTAACTTTTTCATCACTTACATCAATGAACATGGTTCAATATTCCAAAGATGAATTAAAATAAAACAAGTTAAAACAACCCAACTCTAAGTGAGATCTCACTAAGAAAACATGTTTTTAAACCAACAAGGGAAAGCTCAAAAAGTCATTAACAACTTAAAATAAATAATCGCATACTTGTGTTACAGCTTTAATTAACACATGATTTCAAATAAAAATAGATTAGGTTTACGTTTATAGTAATTGTTTAAAAATATCTATAATAATATTCATAGCCAATAATGGAAAATTGACCAAATCAAAAATATCACCATTATCATTTAAATCCATAAAACCCAATTCAAAAATCTCATGTATTTTCAATTTAACTTAGACCTAGAATTAAAAATGACAAAAACTACAAATTAATCATTTCCAACAAACCCACAACATTTTTTTCTCATTCCTATCACTTTTTTCTCTAAAACTTTGATATTGAGAATGAAGGGAATCTCTAGATTTTTAATAGTAAAAACACTCAAGTCAAAATCCCAATGTCAAGTTGATTAACAGTAAATCTAAAATTGAGTTGATAAAATAAAATATGCATGTGTATTTTTCAAACAAGTAAAAAACCCCAAATTCCCATTAAAATACATGCCCATATTTCTGAAAAAAACCCAACGAACATGCCCATTAATTTCCTAATTTTTAAATCAATTGAAAACAAAATTCATATTCCCTTATTTCATATTTGTAACAACAATAATATGAGAAGAAATAACCCATTTCTATTTGTATTTTCCTTTTCCACTTTTCTCCTTGAAACCTGTAACTTGTATGCCTAGCTAAAACTCCCAAAATTTCCAAAACAACAAAAATAAATACAAATTCACCATTTAAATAAAGCTTCATATTTGCATGTAGTCATTCCAAACTGATTTCAGAATATTATCCCCAAAACCTCATACAACTTCCAAAGCAAACCCAAAACCATCAACAAAACTCCAAAAATGTGAATAGGAGAGAGAAGACATGCTTTATTTTACAATGCAAGCTTCGGTTCCCAATGAATCATGCTTGTTTTATTTAATTCCCATAATTATTGATAGTGCCACCTCATAAACCAAAAACCTTCCCTCCATTTTTCCAAATTACTTGCATGCACTTTGGTCTATGAATAAATTAAAATCAAACTATATTAAATTCTTTTGATATTTTTGTTTTGGTCAATGAAAAACATTCCATGTAATAAATAATAATCAAAATCATTAAACTTAACATTTTCCAAATGTTTTATGACCATCTCAATATCCATTAGTCAATAACCTACAAACCTTTTTAATATGTAACATGGCCAATGAACCTTCAAACAATTACAATGAATATTTACCTTTCCAATGATCTCGAGATGATTATTCTAATGTTGAGGAAGGAGAGTAACAAAATATATGTCAAGAACAATGAGATATAGTCCATGACCAATTAATAGAGACATAAAAAATGTAACTTACATAATTAATTTCCAAAGTGGTCTAAAACATTATTCCAGATTAACAACTCCAACAAAATGTGATCAAATTATCTTAAATTGATCAATGCAATCCAAACAGTGATGTTACGAAACCATCCACAATCAATTACATCAACATCGTAAGTTCCTTTACAAATGCATTATATCTTTAAAAATGATAACATTTGTAATTAATGTAAATAAACATGGTGGAGTCCAACTAAATCAACATTGTATAACAATACAACCAAAAATATGTTCATTAACATAAAAAATCATAAAAACGTAATAATTATATATCTCTGTGTGTGTGTGTGTGTGTGTACATATTTATGTATACATCTATATATGTATGTGTGTGTGTTTTTACATATATATACATATTTATGTATACATTTATATATGTATGTATGTGTGTATATATATACATATTTATGTATACATCCTGTATATGTATGTGTGTGTTTATATATATATATATATATATATATATATATATATATATATGTATGTATGTATGTATGTATGTATATGTATATGTCTATGTATATGTATGTATGTATGTATGTATGTATATTTATTAAATTAACTTTAATTATTAATGAAGTCATCATCCATCTATACTGCGACAAAAATTATATAAAATTTGGGGTGTGACATAATTCTACCTTATAGAATCATCGTCATGATGATGTTATGTGTGTTATCAAACATATTAATTGACAACAATTCATACATCATTGTCAAAGAAAAACTTGAAAATTTTCCAAATTTTCACTCAATTGTAACTCATAAATCTTGGCTATAAACAACCTTATAATAGAAAAAGTTTCAAAAATTCAAAAGTAAAGTAGATTTTCCATTGTAGTCATCATAATTATCAAGTAATGTATAGTAAATTCATATCAGATAGTCAAATAACATTTTTAATAATTGAAACAAAAAAGGAAATGTCGTTTTCATTTTTTCCAAATTCTCTAAAGTTACGCCATCCTTAGAATATTGATCCCATTGGACCTTGTATTGTGTTATATCATGATTTCTGAGGTGTAACCTTTTAGTTTCCAAAAATCTAATTTGTTCAACCACGATGATTCATAGGTCATGAACCTGTAAGGATTTCTAATTTATGACATTTTTTATATATGAAAGATACTTTTTATTAAAAACATCATGCATTCTAGACAATGTGGTAGGTAATGCTAATAGGTATGCCACTGGACTTATGACTTCTATAATTTTGAAGGGTGCCACAAATCTAGGTGAAAATTTGGGATCCTTTCCAAATTTAGTGGATCTCTTTTGGGTTTAACCCTACAAAATACGTTGTCTCCTTGCTTAAATTTTATGTCATCTCTTGTTAGATCGGTGTAGCTTTTTTTTCCTATGGGCTACCTCTTTCACCATTCACGAATGAGATTTACTTTCTTTTCCATTTCTGTCAACATTTCCAGGCCTACTACCTCTTTTTCATCTATGTTATCCCAGCTAATAGGAGTTCTACACTTTATCCCATAAAATGCTTCAAATGGAGACATTTTCAGTGAAGAATGGTAAGTGTTATTATAGGAAAATTCAATAAATAGTAGATATTGTTCCCATTTATATTGTTGATCCATGCAATACATTATGAGAATATCTTCCATAAATTGGTTAACTCTTTATGTTTAACCATCTATTTCTGAATGGTATGTTGAACTAAAGTTCATTTTTATTCCCAAATAAGAGTTTGAAGTTTTCCAAAATTGACAGGTCATTTGAGGATCCCACTTAGAAATAATCAATTCTAGAACTCCATGCAATCTAAATATTTTATGGATAAACCATTTTGCAATTACGGGTGAATCATCCTTTAGATTACCCAGTATGAAGTGAGATACTTTGGTCAGTTTTTCAACCACTACTAAAATCATGTCATGCTTATTTTTAGATAATGGAATCCCTTGCACAAAATCCATGTTAATTACTTTCCATTTATAATGCGGAATGTTATGAGGATACAACATACCGACATGATGCATGTGTTCTACCTTAACAAGTTGACACACAAGACAATGTGCAACATAATTCTTCATGTCTTTCTTCATTCTCTTCCAGAAGTATTTTGTTTTTACATCATCCATTAGTTTCGTTACTCTAGGATGCCCAAAATATGGAGCATCATGAAATTCCTTCATCACTTTCATTCTAAGGTCATTACCCAAATGTACATAAACTCTATTTTCATATCACAAGACTCCTTCATTATAAAATTGGAAGCCTTTGTATCTCCTATCATTCAGATTCATTGCTAAAAAAATTCACATCTTTGATGATATGGATCAGTTTACATTTTTTTCTTTACCTCATCTTTAAATTGTGTTCTTAGGGTTACAATAGTGGAAACATGCTTCCTATGACTTAGTGCATAACCCACTTGATTCTCTTTTCCTTTAATGCAACTAATGTAATTTAATCATATTGAGAAAAAAATCCTGCCACCTACATTGTATTGTCTTTAAATAATGCTACATAATGATATATTTCAGCCCCAAGTGCTTTGTTTTCAATTAAAAATGTTTTCCAAGCAGATATTTCCTCCTAATTTATAAGGCATGAACTATGATAACAAGTTTTAGGTTATGGGAGTATAGTTCTATGTTGGCATGTTGATTTTTAGGTTTCTTCATTGATGTAAAATATGATTAATGAAAAGAGTATTATTAAGTGTCATAGCATTCTTATTAGGATGATGACATGGAGAATCAGGTGGATTCATGATTCGCATGAGTTGCTTTTGTGAGATTGGCTTGGTCTAGCAAGTCTAGTCATGTGACCTAGCTAGATTAGGTGATGGTGAATGATGGTTTGATTTTCTTAGTGGATTTAGGATCATGCTATTTGTATGGAGGGCATGTTAGGAGATTTTTCAAGAACTCATGTGATTTTTAGGGTATGATTACGGGTGGAAGACTCGGTTCACGGGATCTCATCTAGAGCTAGTCGAGGTGTTTAGAGACCAAATGAAGCATGAGAATGATTTATAGAGACTTGTGATATCATTTAGGTATAAATAGGTGTGAGAAATTTCAAATTAGGTCCTTTTGGATATGTTTCATGATGTGTTATGAGGTTCTTCTACTATGACCTAGCTTAAACCATGCAAAACCCTAAGGGCTAGTCATGAAAATGAGGTCTGATATGAATATGCATAACTATTTGAGATAAATAGATTATATGAGATGGTGCAAATGGGTATTTAATAGGTGTGAGAAAAATTTCAGGTCATTCTGAATAATATTTTGAAAATTATGATGTTTAAGGTAAAACAGGGTTGAGAAGAAGGTGATATCCAACTCGAATTACAACTTCTAATTCTCACCATGGATTATGTTATTTACATGGGACATTGTGGTTTCTAGGATGCTTTTCCATTTAGTTAAGATAATTTCAAAAAACAATCAGGTAATTTCATCATCACATTTTTATGAACAAATGTTAAGAAGGTAAACTAATTTTTATGAGTTCAAAACCCTAGCTCAAAAGATATAGAACAGATATTCATGATAGGTTCCTAGGATGAAGTTTGTTTTTATAGTATAATATTTTTAGGTTGTAGAGGACTCCTCCAAATTTTTATAAAGGTATGATAGAACATATTATGATTTGTGGACCCTACTCAAACTGGAACATATCTCGAATAAGTTATGTTTGTGACAAAGTTGGAAAAAGAGATACAAAATTAATTTAAATGTGTATACTTGGAGTTTAAATTGATTTTCATGATGTTTTTAGATCATGTTAGATATTCTAGAGGCAAAAATTTTCCCTATTTATGAAGATTGGTCTATAGGAATTTTTAGGGAAGTTCAAGAGTAGTTTCAAAGATGGACTGGGTCAAGGCCTTCCACTTAGAGTTGGAAGGAAATGTAAGGTGTTATATAAATAGGATTCAGATATATTTCCAATGATGTATGGTTTGTCTCATGATGATGATATTTGATGGGTCATCTAGCTCAATTTGTGAAGAAGAAGGTTGGTTGTTTTTAGGACAAGATTGCTCAAGCTAGAAGATTAAGGCGTAAGATGCACGATATGGATTAGTTGAAAATTTATAATAGTTGGAAAGTGTAGAGGGGTCATTTTTTTATTGTTAAAGGTATTTTTAGGTCTTGAAAGTGGCAGAAAGGGTGCAAAACAATTGATTTTTCAAAACTTATTCCTTGGGAAGCTCAGTTTAGTGAAGAGGAATGTTGGTGTGGTTTGCATGGATGGATGTTTCATGATCTCTAAAAAGCAAGGATATGATATAAAGGTTAGGTTGTTTTCAATGAGTGGCTACATTCCATATTTTAGGTGTTTTAGCGTGGTCTTGAGGTCCATATGTGAATATTGGTTCTTAGAAACAACTGTTTTATGAAGCAAATGAACCTTCTTGTTAGTGTTATAAATAATTTGATTTGTCGAATTAATGTATGACCATGGATGATGGTTTAATGTCATATTTGACATGTGTGAGATATTTTATGGCTTTACTAATCATGTTTATGATATTTTTGGTCTTTGGTGATCCATGTGATGGGGTTTTGAGCTTTTTTACTCGCATTTGAGCATGTCCTACCTACATGGTTTCATAATATGAATTTTAATGAATGTAATGTTATAATTTTGAGTTTCATTGCTCGTGATATTGGTGTAGGACCCACTTGTTTCATGTTTTTGAGGTTATAAGGGTTTAATGTGCATGTTTTGGTTCAAAATTGAACTAGCCAAGAGAGAGGGAAATTTTTGTAAGGACCAATTCACCCCCTTCTCAATCCATTGTGCTTTAAAAAATTGGTATCAAAGAAGGTCCTTTTGGACAAGTTTGAGAACTTGAAAGGATATCCTTGAAGCAAAAAAATGGTGAGTAAGGCGAGTGGTTCCTCTTCTAAAGAAGGCACCATTTTTGATGGAGTGAACTTTGATTTTGGAGTATTAGGATGAGCACTCACATCATGTCCTTAGGGTTTGATATTTATAAATATATGGAGGATGGTTATATTGTTCCTACTACCCTCCTACTACTACTACAGACAAGAAGACTTGTAGTGACAATTCCAAGGCTATGAATGCCATCATGTGTGGATTGGCTAAACCTGAGCTTGTGAAGGTGATGCATTTAAAATAAGATAAGGATAACTAAGGTAAGGATAGCTAAGATTAATACTTTCAGAAATTAATTTGAAGGGTTGAAAATGAATGATGATGAGCCTATTACTACATACTTTCTTAGGGTTGACAAGGTTATTAGAACCATGAAAGGTCTAGGTGAATAATTCAGGTAAGAGGTTATAGTTCAAAAAAATTTGAGATCTCTAACACCTAATTTTGATTACAAAGTGTCTTCCATTAAATAAGCCAAGGATTTGAATATGTTGAAAATGGAATATTTTCATGGAACCCTAACTATATATGAGATGAGAATTCAAAATGATAAACCAATCAAGAAGGAGATAGATTTTAAATATGAAATTAAGATGAAGGGAAATAAGGATAAGGATGATAGTAATACTCTTGAAATTGATGATGAATAAATCTTTGCAGTGGTTGCTAGGATATTGAATGTTTTCTCTAGTAATTACGAAGGTAAGCTTTCTTTTTGTTCTAATTGTGGTAAAGTAGGTAACTTTTTTCCAAGTTTCCTCATAGGCATGAGAAATAAGGTGATGAGGATCATAAGGATGATCATGATAATAATAATTACAAGTATAGTAAATATAAGAAGGGTTTCAAGAATTTTGATTACAAAAATAAGGGAAAGAAGAGTTTTTATACAAAGGAAGAGGTTTATTATTAAGAAGAAAGTTGAGAGAGTTGGTTTAGATTCAAAATCTGAATCATAACATGAATATGTTAGATATTATGTGTTTTTCATGACTAAATATGCCATGATATATATTAATGGCGGTTATACATTATTATGTGATTTCATATCAAATTATGCGAGAGATTTTGACAAAGAAGAAGATGATATTGAGGCTGAATTGATATGTGTTCAATCTGAAATGAAGCATGTTGAGAAAAATAAGAAAATAATATCTCATGTTAAATAATATGAGAAAAATATTCAGGACCTAAAGGAGAAACATTGTGCTATTACAGAGAATATTAATGAGTCAGTGAGAAATTTAGAGATGCAGATGAGTTTTATGACTCTAAATTTACAATCTCAAGAAGAAGAGGTGAATATTCTTAAGAAATAGTTATATGATGTAATCATGATGCATGAAACAACATAAACATTGATATATTCAATAATGAAAAGGGTTCAAGCTCTAAAATTCCACCACACTATGCATTCAAGGATCACTTGACCAATCTATGAAGGTAAAAATATTACAAAACTGAATTATTTTCAATTAAGGGTCTTTTCTAGTTTAATGATATATTTTCCTCTTCTTCATTTTTTATCCACAACAACATTTCACATCATTCCATCAAACAAAGAACTCACTCCTCATTCATCCTTACCTTGTTCATCCCCACCTTCAAGTGTTATTGATTATTTTCCTACCTCCAACATGTGATTTTTGGTGTTTGGACTTCTCCAAGGATTATTGGCTTAGTAATCCTATTGCACAATACAAACTAGTGAGGTTTCAATAATAATTTTCCTCTAAAGATAATACATAACACATATCTCTTAGATACCTCGAAACTTTCTCTTTTAGTCCCTTGAGAAAAATCTCTTGCTAGCAACATTCTTGTAGGAATATAGAGACACCCATTATAAAATGAAATAATTTACAATGATACCTTGGCAACCGTAATGTGTGTTAAAAATTCTAAGCCTTAACTCTCAACCTTTCTCTTTGAAATCATCCTTTTTCTCTTTTGCTCATAAGGTCCAACTAGGTATGGCTTTCTATATTTTCAAGCTTATAGTATCTTCCCATTGGCTTCAAGGTGATAGAAATGGATTTATAAATACCCATTAATCCATTCCTTCACTCTCCCAAGTTTCATGTTTGGACTCTCTAGCTATTATATACTTCCTTTGTAAAATTTCCCTCTATACAAGGTTTTGACTGTCTCCTTCGCAGAATTGTCATTAATATAAAATTTTCCACCCATTGGAACATAAAAATTTCACTTGAATTACCTTTTAAACCATATCTTTATCATTCCTACCATATTTCATTCAAAAATATCTTAATTTGGTGCTTCTAAGATCACACCCTAGCAAAGTGTTTTCACTATAGCTCATAGTCAAGCCCGAGAGGCAAAATTCACCTTAAAACTTGCTATACTCCAATAAACACCTCTACACGTTTCCAGAAAATTGTTACAACACCATAAGGGATATTATCTTCCCAGTAGTTCATGTTTCTCCTCCCATAATTTGAGCTTACCTTATTTTTCCAAGTCGATGTTGTGCATGCCAAGTTTCGTGAAGTCAACTAGGGTTTCTAACGAAATTATTACTTCCTCTCCAAGTTTATACAATTTCTATGAACTCAAATCACTAATAAATGTTCATGTCTTTTTGTTCCATATATTAATCATTATAGTGAGGGAATTTATATGAAATCTATAATGGAATTCAACTAAGAACCACAAACTATGCATTACTTGATCAAGGTGTTGACATTTTTTGCCCCCCATGGGAAAACAATTCCAACAGGATCCCAAAATAGTCACAGGATCCTAAGTGGGCCCCATAGGTTGAAAATAGGGCTACATGTACCTTTAAATTCTTTGGAATCAATTGTAAATTTTTTGGAACATTCAGGATGTAATCTGGCCATTCAAGGTCATACCGATTCGTGGTCCCCATTCAGAGTGCAAAAATGGTCTCTGACCTTAAAAAATTGGTTAAAATGGCCCTTGATGGAGAAATTTAACATTTTGTGTTCTTAGCACCCTTTCTCCTCTCCTCCACCAAAAAAATTGGAAAATTTCTAAATTTAGGCTCAAAAAAATAAAAAAATCCTCATTTGGCCTTTAAGGGACAACCGAGCTAGAAAAAATACTCGCCAAGATACTCGGTGAGTATCTCGATGAGCTAGGAGGTTATAGCATGAAGGGTGAGTTAGGAGTGAATCTCTAAGTAGTTGGGATAACCGAGTCATATGGATGTGTGGCAAAAGCTATGTGAGCTCGTCAAGCTCATTTGGGGGCTCACTCGGGTAATTTTGTCAAGGAAAAGACCCCATTAGGGCCGAGTTGGAGGAGGACTCGTTCGAGTTGAGCCGGTGAAAAGAAACTAAGTGGTGGTCTAGGGTTTGAAGGTTTCTCATCACATTTGGAGGTTACAGGATGAATATGGAAGGGACAAGATCCCGAGCTCAGTAAGAGTGATGCACAAAGGGGATGATCCCTTAAACTATACGAATGATTCACAAAACTCGGCGAGCCATGGAAAAGGAGCACTGGTCGAGCTGAATTTAGGAAACTTGGGCTCAGTGACCCATGTGAGCCAAGGAAATATTGGAGCTCCTGAAAGCCTGAAAATTTAGACTTTTGGGGTTTAGAGTTTCGGAACTCCTAGGCCCAATTTCTCAAAAGATTCTCTAAGTTTCCAAAAAAGTAAAATCCAAAATTCTGAAGCACACACGGTGACATGGCATTGATGAGTTTGGCACCAAGCCCATCTTCGTGGTCAACACTAGAATTAGGTTTCAAGAGCTGAGCTATTTAGAGGTTGATTTTGGGATTGGAGGTGTGAAAACCCGAAGCGGTGGGCTTGCCAAGTCAAAAATAGAAAGGTCTAAAATCTCAAAGGTTTGGTGAGATGGAAAGTTTTGTGTGGGTTTCAGAGTTAACACAAAATTTGGGGTCAATGCAGAGTGGGTTTTAGGGATGGTGGGACATGAAACCTTAAATGATGGGTGAGCTAATTTCGAAAGGGAGACTCTTGAAACTCCAAAATAATGAAGATCCCACCCATTCACATTGAAACTTCCACCAAGTCATTGCATTAGGGAAATAAAGAGCTTTTCTTGATGGCATGGCTCAATGGTGGAGACAAACCAACTTGACAGAGTAAGAAGTATCTCGGTGGATCCCTAAAACCCTAACGAGACCTAAACTTCAAACATTGTAGTCATTATTTTACCCTTAATGGATGTTTCTATCCAAAATTTCATTGGCATATCACCCAACATATGTTGGCGCTCACCGAGGTGTGTGTAGGTGCTGAGTTCCTCCTTTATGTGAGATTTACAAGAGAGTTCCACCATTAATGGAAGATTATTTATAGAAATAGAAGTACATGCATCTACTTAAAAGGTAGAAGATATAACTAATAGATCTACACATCAATGCATCACAAAAGGTAAATAAACATTGTATGAAGCACAAGGAACTAGATATGAGTCATGACAAGCAAAATAACATGAAGGTTTACACCCTTAAATAATATATACATAATAGATCCATGTATATTAATTTAAAAGAGTTTCTCGTAGCCACACTACAAAAAAGGGTCATCTTTGACCATAAACATCAAATGACAGAGATCCAACCCCTACAAAATAATCTAATTAGAGATACTAACTATGCATTCCCCAATATAACCCTTGTTATAGACCCCAGTACCCATACATATGCTTATTGATATCCTGTACAACCCTCTAGCACCAAGAACTCTAAACCCTAAAATCATGAGCTCCAAACCCTCAACATTATCTAACATTTCAATAGCATCTCATTACCCTCTTTCTTCTCTTAGCACTCTCATACCTTCTAGTGCCTTCACACTACCTTCTCCATCCCATGTTTCTATCCCAAGCACTCCTTTAAATAGGATCAAGCATCCACCACCATGACTTCTCTCATGAGAAGATTGTGTGTCAAGTGTCAATGTGGTCCTCCATAGGTGAATGCTTATCCTCTTTGAAAAATCTTCCACTAACTGTAATGATACCCATGGGAATATTCTCTACATGGAATATCCTTTTCTTGGCCTCCACACTTCTAGGTTGTCACCTCTTCCACTTATCATTCCTAGTTGGGTCCAGACATTTTTCCTCAAGTGAATCCATGATGTCAAATATGTCTAAGTCCTTTAAACCCTTGTTCTTCCTCCCCATGTGCCCTGGTTTCACTTAAACCCTTCTTAAACCCTTTTCCTGCACACTTTTCCCTGAGTGCCCTTCTATTTACTGGTCCTGTGCATGTGCCTCTTGGTACTTAGCCAATATTTAGGGTCCAACATCACCCCACACTATGCATGTTCTCTGTCCTTGGAAACATTCTACTCCTTCAAAGAATAAAGAATAGTGGAATTGAAATAATCTAAATAAAGAATGGAAGAATGGAAGAATATGCTATTGTTGCATGAGGAGTGGGAACTCCTTCTTCATGGATGCCTCAATCTTCTCCCAAGAATCTACTTCTCCCTACACCTATTGAAGTAGGTCACCCACCAATGCACTTACTTCATCAAAACTTAGTTCATCGCTCTTAGCTTTCAGCGTATCTACAATGCTTCCCAGCTGCTTACTAAGATTTCCTAGTGCATCCATCCTGCAAGTGACTTGGGGGTATAGTTCCTTTAGCCTATTCTTAATCGAACCCCACAAGGTTTTGATTTCTTCCAACTTCTTCTCAACCTTATCTAGGATCTTATCACACTCCACCCTATTTCCTTTGTTCTTTTCCTAAAATTCTTTTAGATCCGCTTCATGTGTAACAACTAATATGCTTGATGCCATGTATCTATCGGTATAGTTTTCATACACTACTTCCATCGTGTAGAAGTCTTTACTCCGGCAAGGATCTCGGAGTACTTGATCTACTATCTACCCAATCTTCATTTTTTCTTCCTTCTTCTGGCATGCCATCACCTCTTCCAGTGACTCTAATGCAAGTGGCCTCCTTTTCCTGGTGAGGATGCAGGTCAAGTATTCCAAGAAATTTATGGTTGACTCATATTTCTTCTTAGGTGGGGCCAGGTCTCGAGTGTTTCAAGATAATGGCATCTGAAATGGCCTCTATCTTCTTATGGACTTCATACACCTTTGATTTTTCATCCCTCAGTTGACTCCTTAACTACGCACTAATCAATTCCTTATATTTTATCTCCTTGTCCCTCTCAATGATCTCCTCAATATTTTTCTCAAGATTCTCCTCCAAGACCCTTATTCTATTGTTTCTACCAAATATTATTTCTTCCACCTCCACTAATACTTTGTTGAATGCATTGAAAAATTTCTCATCTGAAAGTTTCTAGGAAATTACAAGAGGGTTTACTCCCTTGACATCTAGTATCTTCACCAATGAATCAAAATTTACTTGAACTCAAGTTCATCAACATGGGACTAAAAATACCAGGATAGCATTTTCCTCATGCACGGATACACACCCTCTTCATCAAAATAATATTAAGAAAGGAGTTTGTCTTTGGGTATGATACTTTGGAGGCACACGTGGATTACCTTGCTTAGATAATTAATATAAGTCATATCATGTTCATGCACCATTATTGTGCCCTTCCCACATATGCATATTATCATTGGGAATATTACTACTAAGTGGGGTCTCCATCCATGCTCCCATACTCCTTTCCTACACTTACATTCTCTTGAGTATCTTTCAGCAATTTGCACTTTTCTCCACTTCTTTCTCGACTAATTTTTAATAATACCTGCCACCTCCCTCTCTAAAGCATTATCCATCTACTCCTCGATTGGGGTCAGGGTCTTTTTACCTTTTATGTTTACTTCCTCACTCCCCCCTTATCATGAGATCCTTCCTCATTTTTATTTGTTTCTTCATTTCCTTCTTCATATGACTTGTGTGTATCATACATAGGATGATTATGAGCCTCACCACAATATTCATCATCTTCATCACCCTTATTGGCCTCCATGCTTTCTGTTTCTCCTGAGTTTGACCCTTTTGTCACCCTTTTCTCCTTCCTTTTTGGTGACTCCAATACAGGGGACTTCTCTTTTTCTTCTTGCTCGAGTGACTCTTCTCTTACCAAAGTGACTCTTTTATAATGGGAGACCTCTTCTGGTGGACGTAAGTACTTGTGCCCGCACCTGACTCATGTGCCCCTACTTTGTACTATCTCGCATGCTCAACATATTTTCTCAAGAGCATCCCCTCTTTCTCTTTGCCTTGGAAAAACGTTTTTATTCATGGTAGGGTTCTTAAGAATGGAGACATCATTTTTTCCCCATGGGAAAAATTGTCCAACAGGGTCCGAGAATGGTCATAAGGTCCTAAGTGGGCCCCATAGGTTGAAATTAGAGCTATAACTACCTTTAAAGTATTTGTAAGTAATTGCAAATGTTTTTGAACATTCAGGATGCAATCAGGCCATTCAGATCATATTGGTTCATGGTCCCCATTACAGTGCAAAAATGGTCTTTGGCTTTAAAAAATTGGTAAAAATGGCTTGTGATGGAGAAATTTAACATTTTGTGTTCTAGGTACCCTTTACCTTGTCCTCTATCAATTTATTTTCAATTTTTCCCAAATCAGCTCGAAAAAATAAAAAAATCCTCGTTTGGCCTTAAAGGGCCAACTGAGCTAGAAAAGAGCTCAACGAGCTGGGAGGTTATGGTGTGAAGGTTGAGCTAGGAGTGACTCACCAAGTATCTTGGCAAGCCAAGTCAAATGGATGTGTGGTAGAAGCTCTGCAAGATCATCGATCTCATTCGGGGGCTCGCTCGGGGAGCTTGTCGAGAAGAAGACCCCAATCAAAGCCGAGATAGAGGAGGACTCCGTTGAGCCTAGTGATGAAGAGCTAAGTAGTGTTATAGGGTTTGAAGGTGAGGTCGTCATGTGTGGAGGTCACATGCAGAAGACGGAAGGGTTGAGCTACCCGATCTCGGTAAGAGCTAAGCATCGCAGGAGAGGCCTCAAAAATACTATCAACTTAGAAAACTCGGTGAGGCGTGGAAAGGAGCATAGCCAAGCTTACTTAAGGAAGCTTGGGCTCGGTGACCCATGCGAGCCGGGAAAATATTAGAGCTCTCGAAATCCCAAAAATTAATAATTTTAGGGTTCGTAGATTGGGAACTCCTGTGTCCAATTTCATAAAAGACTCGCCGAGTTTCCAAAAAGAAGAAAGCAAAAATTTTGAAACATGTGGGGTGACGTGGCATCGGTGATTGTTAGGATCCTAATGTACCTACCAAATTTTATAGATGTGTAGGTGTGCACGGAGAGGGGGGAGTGTGCAAGTGAAGGCGCGCAAGGTAGAATTCAAAAAGGGTTCTTGGAGAACCAAGGATGTGCACCCGCGAAGAACAATTTGGGAATTAGCCATTTTTAGCCTTTTGGGGCAGAACACATGAAGAATTTGTTTCGTTTGGATAAGGTTCCAACTGGTGACAGGATTTCCTAGGAGGAATATACCTTGTGATAAGAAGATCCAAAAAGCTAATCATGACATGGAGAGGCATGCACCTAAGGCGACCCACACCTTGACACTTGGGGCCAGATCTGAGGTTGCAGAGGAGTTTGTTAGAGCTCAGATGCCTATATATATGTGCGCCCTTAGAAAAGAAAGGGAGACACAAGTGAGGTAGCGGATCTCTGCAAAATTAATGCGAGAACTATGGGATAAAATGGGTAGATGATTCTAGGAAGAATGTAATGGGGAAATGGGGAATGGAAATTTTGTTTTGTGAGCATACATGTATGGATCCATATTTGGTGTATGATTGTGGTTTGCCACTTTGTGATGTTTTGGAGTAATACTATGAATGAATATGATAAGGTTACCACAAATTTTATATTAATATATCCTTCTGTATTATCTACATGTTTCTACTATGCTTTTGATCTTGTATAATCATGAACCTTACTTGAATGTTAAGTCTATTTGTGGATTTACAACTTCCTAGTTCTATTAATTTTGTGTGCTTTGCTTTTGTTATGACTGAAGGGGTGTAGAAGCCATTCTGAGCTCTATAGCTTTTTCATGTCTATTAAATCACTAAGTCAAGATCATGAATTATGCCTTCCACTAAACTCACATAAAAGAGAGACTTAGCTCCCTCTCACGTGCCTCGAGTGAGCACCCAGTGCCCGTTGGGTGATAGGTCGGTGCGCATGAGGTTCCCTTGTTCTTGGTGGGTGCAAAAATGACTACATCTTGGTTCTATTGCAGGACCTATTTTTGAAGTTATAGTGGAACATGGCATACATTATGATCTGTGCAAAGAGTGATGATGGAGAGAATAACCCTGTAAGGTTTTGACGATTATTTTAAAATCACAGAGGACAAATTCACTTAGATATTCAATACTAGACCTAGGTTTGACACGCAAATATGGGTGGAAGACACTCTTTATCATGATTTGTATGAAACATTCTTCTACTATTTCCCATTAGAGTTATTTGAATGGCTCTCGGCTTATACATCTAGATCAGGGTGGTGTTATAAGTCACACCCTTGGACCCAAGAAACATATCAAAACTTACAATATTTTGATCTAACATGGATCCATGTTATAGATCATTGGTGGAAGGGAGTATTGATTAGCTACACTCTGGAATACGCCATTTCCATGTATTCCTGTCTAGAAGTTTCAGGGTTTGAGTTCTTGCGGGAGCCCAGAGGATCATTTCTGCATGTTATCCCCCTGGTAATCAAAATCTTGATGGTAGCCATGGGTTTAGAGGCATTTCCTATGGCCAGATAAACCACTATGAGCACTTGGTGAGGAAGTCAGGTTGGGGAAAGATGGCTGATATAACGACTAAAAAATAAAGGGAGGAGAGACAGCTCAAGTATAACAAAGCACGTGAAAAGGATATCGATAGACAACGCAGGATTACAAGTGGGTTATGGAGCCAGACATGGTGGAAAGAAGTTGAGGTCTACGCGGAGGATGTGGAACCCAAATAGTATGTGATACCCCATCTTGGTAAGCACAGGAGAGAAAACCTTGCAGCTTCTGATGAGAGTCTGTCACGTAGAGAAAGAAGAATCATTGGCATGCATCTCGAGCCCACCTAGTGACCAAACCTTAGTGCTTTGTTTGTTTGAATGAGGGAAAAGTACGGTTGATCCATTTGATATCGGTAAAAGCAACTGATCGGTCCTAAAAGATACACCTTCTCGATTAGGACTTCTATGGCTTCACATACTATTTTAGTATTTGGTGGAATGTTTGGAAAAGGCACATATACAATTGGTTTTGGAAGCGCGTTAGGAAGTTGTGGAGGAAATACGACTAGGAGTGGCACTATTTCACAAACTATTGGCATGTAATTCAGTGGAATGACGGGAGTGTTCAGCATGACAAATGCAGGCCCTGTACCTAACACAGGAGGATCTGGAGGTGGAAGTGGTGGAGCTGGTGGCTCAGGATCTAGTGGATCCGATAGAGGAGGAAACACTTGGAGGAAACCAAGGGCTGGATCGGGAGGAAAAGGGCCTCAAGCACCTCCTCGAGTCTTTTTGAGATGTCTCTATACTTACTAGATTACGGTGGGATAGAAGATGTTGCGAGAGCATGTACATAAGTGTGAGTTCTTTATGGCATGCGAAGGGGATCATTACCCAAGATCAAAAGGCCAGTCAATTTGTGATAATCTTGCAAAGATGCACACATAGTTGGTATAGAAAGTATGACCCTCATCAAACTATTATGGATTATACCACACTGAAAAATTCTTTCTTGGCAAGATTCCACATACCAAAGTTTAAACGAGAAGAGCATCATCTCTCTCAAATAAATCCATGCAGAGAATGAGAGAGCATGCGGGAATATGATGCATGTTTTAAAACTTTATTTTCTAAATCTGTCTTATGATATCCACCCTTCACAACATGCTCAATGGTTTTGAAGGGTTGATCACACCCTTTAGGAGGAATTTGTCTCATAAAACATTCATGGACTGTGTAAAGCATTAGAAGCCGCTTTGCACACTGAGGCAATTGGTAGTGTTGACACTAGTGTTAACCCAATTTTGGAGGCTCATATCACTACCATGGAAAAGCGATTGGAGAAATTATCTTCCAACATAGTTCCGAGAGACTCATAGTGGGATGTGGTGCATAGATTGTAACATAGAAGGACACATAAATGATAATGGTGGGATATTTTCTTAGAAGGTGGTGCGCACCGTAGCGGTAAATTGAAAAATATGTCACGGGGACCATGATGCAAGTAGGCACCCCCTGTTATAGCGTCTCGATCTACAAAAACATATCTTGTTATTGTAAGATATGTACCTCAACCACACATGACACCAAGGATTGTAGATTGATTGACTAGATTCATGAGGTAATTGATCTTGGTGTGCACCAGACTAGCATTGCCAGTAGTTCCAAGGGAGATGAACATCGGTATGAAGAGTGTGGAGATGGAGATGCGCATGGAAGAGGGTTTCACAGAGGATTTCGTATTCGTGGTAACTATAGGGGAAGAAGTGAGTTCCCACGTGGAACATGCTTTAAATTTGGAGCCACAGACCATTATAAGCGTGAATGTCCAGATCTTCTACAATACTCCTGGTGTGGAAAAAAACATAAGTACGAATAGTTCCTAGAGTTATACAAACATATGAGTCAGTAGTACAGGAAGGATAAGGGTACTGCCATGGTGAGTATTAAGAAGGCTGATGTGTAGTGGCTCCCACAAGTAATACGTGAATCAGAACTATAGCCTATTATGGTAACAACAAGGGCATAGTCCAAGCGCGCAAGGAAGCACCTAGGAAAGACCTCTAGTTTCAAGGAAGAAGTAGTACATGGGAAGTATCCAAACCCACTCACGAGTAAAGAAGTCTATCAAGAAATCATGGACGTAATTTGAAGTTTACAAGGGAGATCCAATGCTTAAAATAGAAAACTAGAAATGATGAGCAAAGAAGACCCGGTAGAAGCACCAAAGGATGACTTGGATGAGTTTAAGGAGGTGTGTAAACTACGAGGTAGGAGAATATTATTCCCTTGCTAGGAGCATGGTTGAGAGAAAAGGTATCGTGCACCGGGAAGAGCACAAAAGGAAGATCCTACATGTAAATATTCCACCTCACAAGCCCTTATTATGACAAGGAGATCACCTTGAACATAGTAGTGGATGGATGGTTGCTTAGCAACATCCTCATTGACACAAAAAAGGGTTAATGTTCTCACTCTGGATGCCCGGCATCAAATGGGAAGACCGACATTACTGCCATCTTTACATGTGTTGTATATGACAAATAAGACAAAGGAAATGCCCATAGGTTTCTTAAAGGATACAACCATTACCATTCAGGGGACTAAGTTCATTGGGGATTTTAAAGTCTTGGCACTTGCCGTATGAGATAATTTCCCGAGCGTTATTTGGGCACCCGTGGTGCTATAAGAATAATGCAGATCTTGATTTAACAAGGGGTACATAAGTTTTGAAAAAAGGAGGAGAGGGTGATTATACCACTTACATCGATGAAAAATCCACACCCTATATTGAACCCCTTGGAGAAGAGGTAATTGACCAAATATATGTGCACTCTATAAGAGATCCGAGACCATCCATCCTACAAAAGGAATCATCCAGTTTGATGATGCTCAATCATCATTGATAAGGGAAAGGATCTAGTTATCGTGAATGGCCCAATGACAATGAGTAGTTATGTGAAACAAAGTAACAATAGTTGTTTGAATTAAAGTTAAAAATGAAATAAAAACTAGCCAATAAAGTAAGTCACATCAAGTCACATCAATAAATGAACCAATGAAATGATGACACATAAACAACCCATAAAAGGTGATTTTATTCTCAACTAATGGGTTGCCTTAAATTCCTTTGTATTCAAAAGTACTTATTTTAAATCCCTTAAAAATATATTCTCCACATACTCAAAATTTTGAAAGAAAATCTGTATATTAAAAAAATCATGCTCTTTAAAAGGGTATTTTTTTAATTTTTATGATTGTTAAGTGGCTCTAACAACCTCCCACATTATGATTCACAATAACTGGCTCCTTTCTGTACTACCAAAAGATGGCATATTTTGGGGATGAATACCCCTGAGGTATTTTTGATAGAAATGGAAGCTCACCGGAGGGAGGACAAGCAACGAGGTATGTTGGGTTATGTTTTGATAGGCACAAAGCAGTGAGGTGGTGGGCCGCACATAGCAAAAACTTGTTGGAGTGGTGTGAATTTAGAATTGTGCTCACCTGTCGATTATTGAAAAGCAATATACCCACCACTATCAAGGATTACACTAGCAATGGACCCACCTCTTCCCACATCTAGGAATGTGAGAGGGTGCTGGGAGAATCATGGAAGCATTACCCCCCTACCTTTGGGTGCACAAGTTGTATTCGACACTACAAGGTTACACACGCACTTGGTACATCCATTCTGAAACTCACCACCAAACGGGAAATTGGCAGGAATTAGTGGCTGACCTGGTTCACACATTTGTGTACTAAAGTACCATACAACCGGTTGATGAGGTTTCATAAACTATCAAGCACCTCACTCTAGGGGATTGTTCCATGGAGGAAGATAGATTAGTAAACTTACTTGGTGGACCTAGCTTTGAAGCACGGTTCAAAGAGGAGGAACCAGAAGACATATAATTCGAGCGTTCATGTGCTAAAAAGGAGAAAGGAAAGATGGTATACATTGTTGATGGAGAGGATATGGAGAGTCTGAATGTCGACCATTCGGTTGGGATGCGTGTGGTAGTTAACAGTGCGGATGCATGTGCGTGCATGTATTATGAACCACTCAAAACCAAGAAAGTTAACATCGGCTCGGAGAAGGAGCCCAAGGAAGCTATCATTGGGGACTACTGGTCAGACAAGGAAGTATCAAATATCATTGATCGCTTGCACAAATTTGAGGATTTATTCATGTGCAGATACCATGATTTAAAAGGCATCTACCATTCATTGGGGAAATGAGGATAAAGTTGAAAGATGGTGTGCGCTGATCGGGAAGAGACCTTACAGGATGAATCCCAACATATGTGTAATGGTTAAAGAAGAGCCGGACAAAATGATAGCATCTAGTATCATTGAGGCTATGGAGGAATCAGAATGGATAAGTCCAATGGTGATTGACATAAAGAAGGATGGGTGGATCAGGATATGTGTGGATTACAAGGAATTGAACACTGTTTGTATCATAGATCCTTTTCCCACCCCCTTCACTGAAGATATTTTGGAAGGAGTTACTGGGTGCGAGGTCTTTTCCTTTACGGATGGATTCTTAGGATATCACCAAGTAAGGATTTCCAAGGAGGAACAAGAAAATACAACTTTCACCACCAAGTGGGGAAGCTTTGCATACACGGTCATGCCCTTTGGATTGAGGAATGCGCCGCTGTATTTTCACGCATAGTAGTACAAGCATTTCAGGACTTCATCCACAAGTTCCTTCAAGTTTATTTGGATGATTGGAAAGTGTATGGGTTGGTCATGGACCATTGTGATAACTTGAGATTGATGTTTGAAATATTTAAGTAGTTAGGATTTCCCTCAACATCAAGAAGTGTGTCTTTGCAACTCCTTTTGGAACGTTGTTGGGGCATATCATATGCAAAGAGGGCTTACTGGTGGATCCCGTGAAATTTGCAGTTATTGTGGGATTAGGGGAGCCTACCATCCAAAACATCATGTGTGGATTTCCTGGACACATTGGGTACTATAGAAAGTTCATTAAGGGATACGAAAAGATCACCGTGCCTTTGGAAATATTGCTCAAACATAAGAGTGCCTTTCAGTAGGGGAGAGGCGCAGTCAGAGGGCATTTGACACTCTAAAAGAAAGGCTTATCACTGCACCTATTCTATGATTCCCATCATGAGATAAACCTTTCCATGTCCATGTAGATGCCTCGGTATAGAAATGGGATCCATTCTTACTCAACCAAGAGGAGAGGGGATTGTTGATCATCCCTTGTGTTTTACAAGTAAAAAGTTGACACCAGCAGAGTAGAATTATACAACGACCAAGCGTGAGGCATTGTCAATGATCTATGCGCTCCAAATTTAGAAAATATCTACCTGGGGACTCCTTCATATTCTACACCGACAATACAACCTCGAAGTATCTAGTAAACAAAGCGATCACTGTAAGGGCGCATATGTTGGTGGGTACTTTTATTTTAGGAATTTGAGTTCAAAGTGGAGGTAAAACCGAGAAATAAAAATTGTGGGTTGGATCATTTATCAAGGATTGATTCGGGAGAGGACACACAAAGTATCAAAGGAAACCATGTCGGAGACGCTTAAAACTATTCGGGTTGTGGCACACGCCTCGGAGTTAGAAGACATTGTTGTTTTTCTCAAGGAAGGTATGGCGCCCGAAGGGATGAATGCACTAGAAATTAAAAGGTTTGCCATATGCATCGCATCCTTCATGTTGATCAATGGGGATTTGTATAAAATTGGTCACAATGAGGTTTTGCACTGGTGTGTATTAGAACATGAATGCATAGCTATAATAGAAGAATCCCATGGTGGGATCGTTGGAGGAAACTATGTGGGGAATGCAACTAAATGCAAGATCCTAGTTTCTAGACTATGGTGGGAGATGATTCACTAGGATTGCATTGAGTTTTTCAAATCTTGTGACCACTACCAGCACCTTGGAAAACCTAGAAGAAGGGATGAGATGCCCCTGTACCCCATCACCGGTGTGGAACCTTTTGAGAAATGGGCAATAGATTTTATCATACCAATCTCGCTATTCAATTGTGTGAAGGAATAACTCACGGTATATCATTACTGTCGATTATCGACAAGGTGGGCAGAGGCCGCACCCACTAAGGATTGCACCGCAGCCACAGCTGCTAGATTTTTGTGGGAAAACATTATCAGTAGGTATGGGTGCCCATTAAGTTTAACAAGTGATAGGGGCACTCACTTCTTAAATGAAACCGTCAGGATCCTATTGGCAGAATTCATGGTAGCCCATCACAAGACTACCCCTTATCACCCTCAAGTAAATGGGACTGTAGAGGCATTCAACAAAATCCTTAGTCACACATTAACTAAGATATGTGATGTGGGTAGGAAAGATTGGGATGACAAGGTATTAGCAGTTCTTTGGGCATACAGAACAACGTATAAAAGATTGAACAAGGCCACACCATTTCAATTGGTGTTTGGTGCGGAAGTAGTTTTTCCGGTTGAATTCATGCTACCATCTCTACGTATAGCACGCACAGGAGGGTTGGATGATGAGTAAGTGCTGGAAGAAAGAATAGATGAATTGATAAATTTGGATGAAAGGCGCTCACTAGCAAGATTGAGCCAAACAACTGAGAAGGCAAAGTAAAGGTATGGCATGACCGCCATATTAAGAGCAAATAGTTTGAGGTTGGCGGATGGTATTGCTATATGATTCAAAATTTCTATGCCATCCTGGAAATTTGAAGGTGCATTGGCCGGGTCGTTATGTAATTTCATACATCCTTGATTTGGGTGTGTGCCAGTTACAAGCACTGGATGGAACAAAATTACCTGGACACTTCAATGGGAGTAGGCTGAAGCCCTACTATAAATAATGCTTCTTGGTGTTTGTAAATAAGGTAGTTTTTCCAGTTAGTTTAGAATTTCCTTTTATGCTTTTCCTTTCTTGTATTTCCCTTTCACGTTGTTGTTTGGTTTTGCACCTTGGGCACCGGTAACCTTATTACTTTTTGACTTATGAATGCGTAGAGGACCGCGCATCATTTTAGTGTGGGGTGAGATGATGAAGAGAAGCATGGAGTTATTCTACCAGGAGGATTGGGTTGGTAGACCATTTGAATTGGCCTTGTTGAAAATATGCATTAGGAGAAAAGAAGGAAGATGGGTGGCAAGATAAGGTTACATTGGAAATCCATGTACAAGGAGAAAAAGTGCAAAAATACAAGGTAGGTGAAAGCAAGAATCATGAGGATGGAATAGGTCCCTTTGGCACTGGTAACACGCATGCAAGAGCCTTCAAAGATGGATTGTTTATGTGCCAGAAGGTTGGAAAAGTTTTCATACAAGGATTGGGTGCGGGTGAAATACTTTTTGCACAAGGATTGGGCACATAAGAAGAAGCGTTGAAGTCAGGTTTTGTTTGAAAATTCCGCATTAAATATTGTCATATGGTGGTAGGTAGCCTAGCCTTAAATGCGTAAAAGTGGGAAAAGCTATAAATATAAGAATGGGTAGTTCATTATTTTACTTTGCAAAAAAAAAGAAGAGTGGTTTTCTTTCAAGAGCTAGTGTTTCGAGAACCGACTCATGTGAACAAAAATCCCAAAACTTAAGCGCAATCGATCTGTTAGATCTAAAAACCAGAGTAGAAGTGATTCACAAGTGTGAGGAACATTTTGAATAAGCATCGTGATCAAAGGATAAAAATCGAGATTAGGGTTTGTGTTCTAGGGCACGAGGCGCACAAAGGAAACTTGTAGACAACTCGCAAGTTAGCCAGAAATGAAAGCAAAGGGTGCAATGATGGCCACAAAATCAGTAGGTAAACCTATAGAATAATCTAAGAAGGGAAAGGGTAAAGGAAAAGGAAAGAAGAAATAAGAGGAAATACCCTTGGATACAAACGAAGAATGGTATTCAGAGATGTAATACCCAGATGGGGTTTTTCTAGGGAAAGAGTGGGAGTCCCACATAAGATAGATGACCATGATTGACTACAATCACCGGTCAAGCACAATCGTGAAGGAAATGGCGTTGGAGCTGGTGCACCCCACAAATAAATGAACACCTAACGGGTTGTCAATTTACAATGATGTGGTCAAGGTGAAAATGGAGAAGGCATGGCTTCTATAGATTTTTGAGTTGCCATATTTCGGGAAGCCTAACCACTTGTACTAATGGTTGATGACGTGCGTACACAAAGACTTCTTCTGCTTCGCAAGGCACAAAATGTGCATAACTTCCCAATTGATTTCACACTTCACAAGCCTAAACTGTAAAGGAGACGTGCTCATAGATGACCTCCTGGTTGAGGAGGTAATCAGAGAAACCATAGCATCCCAGGAATTGAAGAAGGGATGAAGGTACTATGACATCTCAGATATCAGTGATCCGGTGATGAAGATGGCCACACACCTTGTCTTTAAGCTAAATGGACAAGAGAGGTGGACCCAAGTAAGAAATCCCTAGCTGAATGTCTGAAGGAAGGTCACGGAAGGCACTTGTATACAACATCTCCCAATACATAGCAGATGAAATCATAAGCATCATGGAGAAAGGAGGAAATATCCTATTTGGAAACATTTTATTGACAATTGTGTTCTAAGAAATTAGGGTGTCGATGCTTCTAAAAATTCATGTGGGAGTACCTTCTTTGAAGACCCTTCACTCTGGATGGATTCTAGAAATACACATGTAAATCAATGACAAGGGTACACAAGGTGTACTTAGAAAAATTATATATGTGCCTTAGGAATGCATTTGGGGTTGAATGGAAGGTCCTGAACAACTCCCCATAGTGACCAAGGAGAAGCGAGTTCACAGTCTACCAAAGCACTTCTACATTGGCGGAGTTCATTCTGGTGGATGGAAGTTGGAGTCCATGGTGCAAACTCCCATTCTCGTTTACTACCCAATTTTTCCAAGTGGGAGTAAATAGATATAAGGAGTCAAAGAAATTAAACCTAGAGTTGTCCACCATTGACAGAGAGCACAGAGAAATGAGGAAGAAGTTGGTCTACCTGGAGAAGCGCACGTACATTGAGAGGTACATGTCACATGATGTGCACATTGTAAGGCCTTTGACCTTACCTATTGCTAAGAGAATTGCTGCAAGGATTTACCTGCGTATAAGGCCAAAATTTGAAAAAGGTGCATATGTGGAGAATTAGATATCCATCCTAGATGACCCTATGGGTAGAAAGAAGCCCGCGCCAAAGCGTAAGGAGAGGGAAGAGAAAGAGGAACAAAGGGTGGTGGAGAAGCAGAACATAGATACCGCGGGGTGAGTACCTACGTGCGGAAGAAGAGGAGGACAGGTGGTCAAGGAGAAGACCCCGAGAACCCATGAAGCCACCATCCCTCGAAGAACACTCGGATGAAGAGAGGATCACATCCCGACTCTGGAATTTTCAGCAAAGGAATAAGCAAAGGGGATGGAAGAACAAGAGTCTAAAGATACTGCAGACAACCCAAACGCCTATTTAGGAAAAAGGATGATGATGAAGTGGGAGAGTTGAATGTGAATCGGGAGATGATTAATGTCCATGACTCGAGAGGAAGAGGGAGTAGAGGATATAAATGATACTTTCATCTTTTTAAGGAGGAAGAGCGCCCAAAAGGAGGAAGGCACATGGAGTGAAGAAAGGAGTAAAGGGGCGAGTACCAAGGATCCGGATATGCCAAAGCTCACTAAGGAGGAGGTGAATGAGAAGGTGACAAGGGAGGTGGAGAAAATAATTAATACCTTGGTTCAAGAGGAGCTGGAGTGCAGTGTAGATCTCGTGCTCAATGAATTCAAGGAAGAGAAAAGGGAGAAGAGTGTGAGTAGCACAAAAGGCCCAACTCTTTCAAAGAACTATTCGCAAGGGCGTGTACACAAGAGGTAAACACGCGGAAGGGGGAAGAGTAACGATGGGATATGTTGATGACCCCGACAAATTTTTGCGCGTGTTTCAAGAGTATCGTGCCCACCAAGGACCTCACCACTATGGAATCCTTTGATCCCGAGGGTGGATACCCACACACAAGGAAGATGTTATCATGGGCATTCGACTCCCACCTCAATGAGCCCGAGTTTGAGGTTAACCAAGGAGCAATACTAGCAATATCTAAAGGAAAGGGGAAAACCCCATTGTAAACACACAACAACTATCAAATGAGTAGTTGTGTAATGCACTCAACAAAGTCTTCGTGGAAATTGAGGCTAGGCTCTTCTGTAGAAATTATAAGGTTAAAGTCTTAGAGGACTTGTTGGAAAAGAGGAAGGAAGAAGTAGTTAAGATAACAAAGGACCTCAGCCTTGAGAAACTAATCAATGCTCAACTACAAAGGGAGCTTCAAGAGGAAAAGGCTAGGGTATGTGAAGTTTCCAAGAAGGTGGAGCTCATCTCCCAAGCTATTATCATGAAGCACCTGGACCTTAACCCTCCCGCGCAAAAGTATGGATCCTCCCTAGAATGTCTAGAGGACTTGACTCGGATCCTCACCATGGAAAGGTAGCCTTTGGCCTTGGAGTCGGCAGAGGAGGTAGCTGCGTGCTTGGAGAAGGAGGACAAAATAAAATTCATCATGCTCATGGCTGAATACAACAAGGTGCTTACTGATGTGAAGATAGCCGCACAAACCGTGGGGTTGCCTACGACCATTGCGTGGATCAAGACAAGGTGACAATCATGCTTCTTTCCAAAGTGTGAGGCCAAGATAAAGAACTTCAGGGAAAATAATAAAGGCAATAGAGCCAAATGATAAAATATCCTAGCCAAAGTGGAAAATAAGTTTGAAGCTATTGAGATCCTACGAGTCTCTATCAAAACCTGGCTAAAAGAGCTCTATAAGACCATTACGAGGAAGATGGATGCCTTAGAAGATCACACTAAGGAATTAGAAACTATGGTGGAGACCATTAACACAAAAGGGGAAGGGTTAACCTTCGACGAGGTGAGCACTTTGGTGGGTGACCTTTGCACAAGAGCACAGGATGAAGTCAGTGCTTGGAATACGTTGGAGGCCGACTTGTGGCAAAATTTTCCCCTTCTTCTTCTTTAGATAGTTTTCCTTCTATTCTCTCTCCCCCTTTCTTTATTCTTTCCCTCCTTTCTTTTTCAAGGCAAGGCCTTGCATTTTTGTACTACATTCTTTGAGAAGGTTCCCAAGGGTGGAGAAAAGGTGAAGTGTGGGGTAATGTTGGGAACATAATGTAGCTACCAAATCTTAAAGGTGCGTAGGTGCGCATGGCTAGGGGAGTGTGTAAGTGAAGGTGCAAAAGGTAGAATTCAAAAAGTGTTCTTGGAGAACCAAGGATGCGCGCCTGTGAAGAACAATTCGGGACTTAGCTGTTTTCAGCCTTTTGGGCGTAACACATGAAGAACGTGTTCCATTTGGATAAGGTTCTATCCTGGAAACAAGGTGTCCTAAGAGGAATATACCTTGCGATAAGAAGATCCAAAAATCTAATCATGACATGGAGAGGCATGCACTGGGGTGACCCACACCTTGACACTTAGGGCCAGATCTGAGGTTGCAGAGGAGTTTGTTAGAGCTCAGATGCCTATTTATATGCATGCCCTTAGAAAAGAAATGGAGACAAAAGTGAGGTAGTGGAGCTCTGAAGAATTACTGTGAGAACTATGTGATAAAATGGGTAGATGATTCTAGGAAGGATGTAATGGGGAAATGGGGAATGCAAATTTTTTTTTTTGAGCATACATGTATGGATCCAGATTTGGTGTATGACTATGGTCTGCCACCCTGTGATGTTTTGGAGTAATACTATGAATCAATATGATAAGATTACCACAGCTTTTATATTAATATCTCCTTCCTGTATTATTTGCATGTTTCTACTATGCTTTTGATCTTGTATAATCATGAACCTTACTTGAATGTTAAGTCTATTTGTGGATTTATAACTTTTTGGTTCTATTAATTATATTGCACGCTTTGCTTTTGTTATGGTGAAGGGATGTAGAATTAGTTTTGAGCTCTATAGATTTTTCATGTCTATTAAATGACTAAGTAAAGATCATGAATTATGCCTTCCACTAAAATCACATAAAAGAGAGACTTGGCTCCCTCTTGCGTGCCTTGGGTGAGCACCTAGCGCCCACTGGGTGATAGGCCAATGCGCATGAGGTTCCCTTGTTCTTGGTGGGTGCGAAAATGACTACGGTGATTTCAAGGTCAAGCCCATCTTTGGGGTCAATGATGGAATCAGGTTTTGGGAGCCAAGCTCTTCAAAGGTCAAGTTCAGGATTGGAGGTGTGAGATACCCAAAGTGGTAGGCTTACCATGTCCGAAATATAAAGGTATAAAATCTCAAAGGGTTAATTACATGGCAAGGTCAGCGAGGGTTTTGGAGTTAACAACCCATTCAAGGTTAATGCAAAGTGGGTTTCGATGATGGTGCGACGTGGAACCCAAAATGATGGGCGAGCTAATCCCAAAATGGAGACTCCCGAAACTCCAAAATAATGAAGATATTTCTCATTTTCATAGAAACTTCCACCAAGTCATTGCATTAGGGAGATAAAGAGCTTGGTGTGATGACATGGCTTGATGTTGAGAAAACCAACTCAACAAGAGTAAGAAGTAGCTCGATGGAGCCCTAGAAACCCTAACCAGCCCTAAACTTCAAGCACCCCTATCTCATGCAATCTTTATCCAAATTTGAAAAAATTATACTTTCGGAAAGGTAATTCAGAGGGGATTTCAATGGTGGTGTCAAGAAAACTGTTTCTAGGAGGTTAAATATAGGAAAAATCCTAGTGAAGCATCGGGAGAAAATGTTGATATCTTCCAATGTACTCACTCATTTCTTACAAATTTACAGTCATTGAAATGATATTGTAAGGATCTAGAGCATTAAAACATGGGATATCAAATTTTGGTGTTTGGACCTCTCGAAAATGGATAACATTGCTCCTATGGGTAGGTGAGATCCATTAATGGGGGTTGGTAAAAATGAGGCCATCATGAAGCTACGAGATAGCTAGAAGCTACATTCAGGATAAATCACAACTAGTTTCTTGAAGCACAAGGCAACCCCATTAATGAGGCTAGATTTTTTAGATCCTCCAACCACTCATGGTAGATTAAACAAGGATGTTTTATGGGTTTCTGTGGATTTTCGGGATCTTCTTTCTCTCTCTCCTCTCATCAAATTTCTTCTATAAATATGTAAGGGGCTACCCATTTAAAAGAGGTTGATCACCTTTCTCCTCCCATGCACCCAATTTCTTGGGGATTCAAGCCTTCCCCAAATCTCTATAATGGCTTCATTCCTTTCTCCCACATGTAATGTACTATGTATACCTCATGAGAAATAAAAATTGTGTTATGTGTTGTTAAAATCATTGCATGATTTTACTTGCTTTATCTTACCTCTCTTTACAAATCATGTGTTTTATGCATATTCTATGGTTATTGCAGGATCTTGGTGTGTTGTGCTCATTAAGGAAAGAATATCATTGTGTTTTGGGTTTTTTGTAACACTTGTCTAACATCCCCTTAGTGCATTGATGGATCTTGGGTTTTTGTTGCAATTGTCCAACCTCCCCAAGGTTCATCTTTTCTCCATTTTGTAAGGCTTAGGAAGAGTGATTAACACTCCTTTCTTGGTGTATCACCACTTTAATGTAGGCTTTACTTTCATGCATTTTTCAATCCTTGTCTCGTTGGAAGAATTAGTTTAGGGTTAGTGAGTAGTTTTTTCCTACACTTGGGTAGTTAGTGGCAGGTAGGTTAAGAGTAGAACCAACCTTCTCCAGAGAGCTATCCCATTTCACAATGTCCCACACTCAGGATTTTTCAATTTTGTATAATCATTCTGAATTCCCCATTCAAAATTAGGAAATTCGGGGTGTGTCGTGATTCTTCCTTAACACAGGATCAAAAACTTTCAAAAAGATATTGTTAGTCCTCTTACATGTACTCTTCTAATGTAGAGTTATCAAGGTCAATAACCTCACTAAATCCCTCACAGTACTCTCAACCCACACTATTCCCCCTATTATTTCTTCATGACATTCTCAATTGATCTTCTTACACAAACATGTACACTAAAGCATACCATGTCTCGGATTGTTATCAATACTATCAACAATAATGATAAAATAAAACCTAATATATGTGCAAAAATGTTATGAGAAAGTCTCATTCACACTTTAACTCCCGAACTCATTATTTATCACTTTGTACACAAGTTTTATTTCATAGAAATCAATTACATTTTACTCAATACTTTGATACAAATCCTAAATGATAAACCAAACATAGCATACAAGGAATATAATGAAAGGAAAACTAGTTATCTTTTCATAATTATAAGAACACCATCTTGTCAAGATCACCATTAACATATCATTCATGCATTAACCATACAAATATTTCACTATATTACAGTAGTCTACAAACTATATTTTCTTCAATCCTAGAGCCTCAGCGATCTCAACCTTGGATCATTCGAATGATGATGATAGAAAGTTACATAATACCATTTATATCCTCATAAATCAGTTTCCACTCAAGTAGGATAATTTTGAGACCTCATGGTCATATGGTTCCTTTGTACACAATATTAAAAGTGAATTGGCTCCAAGACATTGACAACATTAAAAGTGAATTGGCTCCAAGACATTGACCCCTAACAAAAATGTTATTAAACCTAAACCACCAGTGCTTCAAACTCCTAAAATACCAAAAATGCTCTTAAATTTTGAATCTTTCCTTTTTGGAGGGAAATAAAACTTTCAAATTCTAGCACCCAAAGTGACTCACAAGAGCTTATTAATCCTATAAACTCACCTTCAAACTAAATTTTCTTTACTTCTAAATTATATTTACAAGGTGGAGATGATGTTCCTACATCATACTCCGAGGTGAGATTTTGAGCCCCACTATTTGTTTTTCTTCTTATTTTCCATTTTCTTGGTGTCTTCATCCTTACTCTAATTTTATATTTTCCTTGATTCCTCTATCTACATTTTTTCCATCTTGTGCTTAGTCTGGTATTCATGGTTCCCTTTTTCTTGAAGTGAGTTTTTGCACTTCATAAACTTTTTCTTCTTCTTCAATCACCACATATTCCTCTTTTTCTCACTTGTTGTTGTTCAACTCTAACCTGGTCATTTCTAAATTCATTTTCTTCATCATACACCTCTTCCTTTTCTTCCGCACTCTTGTTTATTTTCTATTGCTTCTCTATCCCTTAAATCTCTATTTTCATCTTCTTTTTTGGCTTCTATTTGCTATTATTTCTCCATCCTAGAACTGATTTCCAATTCCTTTTGACATGTGTTCACTATGATTATAACATTCTCTAAAGATACTATCTCTTCTTGAAATTAATCCCAACTCTCATAAACAAATATACTCTCTTTTCGACTTATCTTTTCTTGTTCTTAGTTTGTTGTCTTCTTTCTTTCATCTTCTACATAAAGCTCATTATTTATATATGTAAACTCATACCTACACACACCGTTAGATTTTAAAACTTGAGGCTTTGTTTCTCCTAGAAGCTATTCCTTTCTTGTCATTACTTCATTTGGTTCTTGAACTCGCTTCTCTATTTCTCGCATACCAAATTTCTTCATCTTTCTCATCCATCTCAAGAGAAGAAAAAAATTACTATCACTTCTTCTTCACTCTTATCCTCTATCAACACCATCTCTTTAATCACTTCCTCTTTTTTCTTACTCATTATCTTATCCATCTATTTCATTCTTCTTCTTCTTGGATTTGTTTATCCTTAGCTTCTTTCTTTGTCTCTTTTGCATAAGTAATTTAACCAGCCACTTGAATCTCTTCTTCATCGCCATCATTATTTCTTATCCTTATTCTTCCCCCTCTCTATTTATGAGCACCATAAGATTCTCTACATATTTTTTCAATGTTGTGACCTCCTTCCGATACCATAATTCTCTTTTCTTCCTTCTTTCCTTTTTCTTTTTCCTCTCTCTTTCTTCTTGTTCTCTCTTCTTATACCTCAGCAGCTCTATCAATCCCCTGAATCACTTCTAGTTTTGGTTCCTTTTCATCCCATTAATAAATCAAATCTAATGTATAAGGCTTAACATCTCCTAACTTTCTCTCTCTACATGTTTTTCTTGTTTCCATTATCTTTTCTTTTCTTTTCTTTTTCTCTTATCCTCTCATGCACTTGCTTTAACCTAGCCTCTTCTCTTTGTACTATTGACTTCCACATCCAGTGTGGTATCTTGTATCCATGGTCAAATGATGGTTGTAATCTCTTTTCTTCACTCATCTTCATTGTCACTTTGTCAAGTATTACTACACACACTTCCACAACATAGTTAATAACAACCACTATTTACTCAATCTCAAAATGTAATCACAATAAAAACTTTCTCTCGATACCAAAATGATGCAGAAAGAACATAAATATCGATATATTCAATAATAAAAATGGTTCAAACACTAAAATTCAACCGTACTCTACATTAAAGGATCAATTGACCATTCTATGAAGGTCAAAAATCTTGCAAAACTGATTTATTGTCAACTAAGGGTCATTGTCAATTCAATGATATGTTTTCCCCTACTTCATATGTTCTCCAAAACAACATTTCACATCATTCCATCAAACAAATAACTTACTCCTCATTAATTCTTACCTTGTTCATTCTTACCTTCAAGTTTTTTTGCCTATTTTCCTCCCTCTAACATGTAAGTTTTAGTGTTTTCCCTCTCCAAGGATTCTTGGCTTAGTACTCTTGTTGCAAACTACACATAAGTGAGGTTTCAACAATCATTTTCCTCTAAATATCATGCATAAAAAAATTCTCGTAGATAGCTCTTAAACTACCTCTTTTACTCCCTTGAGAACAAATATTTTTCTATAAAAATGCTTGTAGGAATCTAGAGACATCCATCGTGAAATGAAATAATTTACAATGACACCTTTCCAACCCTATTTTGTGTCTGAAATTCTAACCTTTAACTCTAAACCCTTCTCTTTGAAATCATCATTTTGGTATTTTACTCACAAGGTCCAAATAGATCGACGTTATATATTGTCAAGCTTATCTTCTCTACTTGATTGGTTCCAAGGTGCAATAAATGGATTTATAAATACCCATCAATTCATTTCTTCACTCTTCCTAGTTTCATTTCTGGAATCTCTAGCTATCATATACTTTCATTGTAAAATTGCCCTCTAGACTAGGTCTTGATTGAGGTGACTGTCTCATTCTCAAAAGTCATTAATATCTCATTTTACAACCATTGGAACATAAAATTTTAACATTAATAACATTTTAGACCATCTTCTTGTCATTCCTACCAAATTTCAAGCAAAAATAACTTGATTTGGTGCTTCTAAGATCATTCCCTAACAATGTTTTCATTGTAGCTTATAATCAAGCCCAAGAGGAATGATTCACCAAGAAAACTTCTTATAATCCAATCCAAAGCTCTAAAATTTGTAAGATATTATATTTAAAAACCATAAGGAGATTATCTTACCATTAGTTCATGATTCTCATCCTAGTATTTGAGATTATCTTATTTTTCCAAGATGATGTTGTGCATGTAGATTTTCGTGAAGGTAACTAGGGTTTCTAAAAAATATTACTTCCTCTCCAAGTTTATATAGTTTATATGAACTCTAATCATTAATAGATGTTCATGACTCTATGCTCCATCTATTAATATTTCCAAAGTGAGGGAATTTTTTATGCAATCTATTTTGGAATTCAACTAAGAAGAACTGAATTTACCTTCCTTGATCAAGGATCACAAACTTTCTAAAATATATTGTTAGTAATCTTACCTATACTCTTCCAATGTAGAGTTATCAAGGTTAATAACCTATTTAAATCACTCGTAGTACTCGCAAACCACATTATTCCTCTATTCTTTTTCATGACATTCTCCTTTGATCCTCTTACACAAACATGCATACTAACATACACTTTCTCTCGGATTGTTAACAATACTATCAGCAAGAATGATCATATACTACCTAATATATGCACAAGAACTGTTATGAGAAAGTCTAGGTCATAATATAACTCTTCAACTCATTCCTTGTCACAAGT
Source organism: Taxus wallichiana var. yunnanensis (assembly GCA_018340775.1). Taxonomy (NCBI): domain Eukaryota; kingdom Viridiplantae; phylum Streptophyta; class Pinopsida; order Cupressales; family Taxaceae; genus Taxus; species Taxus wallichiana. Next base: position 134,350,647 of record CM031234.1, read on the forward strand.
ACACATGTTGTGTTTCATAGAAGATAATTACAATTTACTCAAGAATTTGATGCAACTCTGAATGGGAAAACAAACATATGCATACAAGGAATATAATGAAAGGAAAAATACTTATCTTCTCATAAATATAAGAGCACCATCATCTTAAGATCACCATTAACATCTCATTCATGTATTAACCATACACATATTTAACTATATTACAAAGAGTCTGCAAATTATATTTTCTTCATTTCTAGAGCCTTAGCTCTCTCAACCTTGGATCATTCGAATGATGATGGTATAAAGTTACATAATGACATTTATATCCTCAAAATCAGTTTCCACTCAAGTAGTATAATTTTGAGACCTCGTGGTCATATGGTTTCTTTGTATACAACATTAAAAGTGACTTGGCTCCACAACCTTTACCCCTAAAAAACATATTATTACACATAAACCACCTATTACAACTTTAACACTCTATGAATGAACTATAAAGTGCTTCAAAATCCTAAGCTACCGAAAAATGATCTTAAATTTTGAATCTTTCCTTTTGGAGGGAAATAAAAATTTCAAATTTTGAAAGGCCGAAGTCTAAAATTGCACCCAAGGTTACTCATAAGCACTTATTAATCCTATAAACTCAAATTCAAACCAAAATTTATTGACTTCCAATCTATATTTACAAGTTATAGATGATGCTCCCGCATCAAGTTAGTAAGAAAATATCATTTCAAAGATTTGAGAATAGTACCAAGGACCTAGGTGATCTTCTTAGTTGTCAGAATTCAACAAGAGATAGAATAAGTTTGGGTTTCAAAGATGACTTAAAAGGGGAAAAAATGAAGCAAGAATAGTGTTTCAATAAATTTTGGTGAAGGACCCAACATCAAGGAGGGAAAGAAAGAAAACTCCATAAAATATAGTGTGAAGACAAATCCCATTAGGCAACCTAATTCCTCAAGGTATGACATATATTTTAATGGTTACTATTTCAAATGTAATGGTTTTGGCATAGATCTAAGGAATGTAGGAGGTATGTCAATGATTATCACCCTTGGAAGGATAATAGGACTGAGAAAGATAAGAATGTGGTATGATACAATTGACATGAGAAACTTCATGTTGTTAGGTATTGTTTTTATGAACCCTAAAGTCATAATTAGGGTAATGAAGGCTATAGGGGAAAAAGTGAAGTTGTGTGTTTCAGTTGCAATGAATTTTTTCATGTTTCTAGAGAATTTTATTATAGTTTATCAAGACAAGATAAGATATTTCAAGGGTCCAGGATGTAATAAATGATCTTTTAGGGTCCTAGAATTCATGCTACTAGTCAAGATAGGATATGGGAACCTAGAAGGAATAATAATGGTGTTTCTAAAGATGAAATGAATGTAAGACAAGGTGTGTCTCAGATTACATATTGAATTTAAGTTTTCTAAAAGGGCTTGGGACCTCTTCAAATCATTTTTATATATTCATCAAGAAGATATATGTCTTTAATAATCTTCTTAGAGGCATTATCATTCAAATGAAGCTTAGATTGAAGGAGGAGTGTAGACACCAAAATTTAGTATCGCTACCCTTGTCACACACGTTTGCTTCTTTGACCAAGGTCACATATCTAGACCCCTTTTTATCGCTCCCATCCATTATCCTATCTATTTTAATTTATTATTAATTTCCATCAATTATCCCCTAATCCTCATCTCATTATCTAATTTATCCTAATTATTCCTAATTTCTTTTTCTTAGGTTGATTATCATCCCTAGACCCCTAATTCCTAATCCCAAAGATTTTTCTAGATTTTATTTAATCCATTTTTATCCCCCACCTACCCATATCACTTACCTAGGAAACCCTAACCCGCCTAAATGCTTTAAAGAACTTATCCCACTCCATAAAATCCCCACCTCTCAAATAAATCATCCTTCTACCATATAAATAGATGGTTCCCCAAAGTGTGCAAGTGACCTATCTAGGTTTTCATTGACCTTATAAGGCAAGATTTACCTCTCCTACCAAAGGGAAACATAATCAAAATTCTCTTATATTTTGCAACATAATCTTAGAGTCTGAGCTTCTTTGCAGCTGTTGTAATTTTCTTGGAGTCCCTTGGAGCTTATTTGCATCATTTTTCAAGACTTTTGGGATTTCATATTGATATTGTAATAGTTTATGATATCATTTCTTATCTTTGCTATTATTTTTCAGTCATTAATGTTTTATAGGTCCATCCACCATTAAAGTTTCAGATCCATCATTTTCTCTTAGTCATTTTGTCCACAAGTTTCTCATCTAATTCATCTACCTTCAACATTTTGTAACACTACCCAAGTCATTGTTGCTTCTATCAAGTCATTGTTGACAAATCCCTATATTTTCATCCATTCTTCCTTTCAGCTACACATCAGCCTCCCTTTCTTTTTATGTCACCTTATTGAGCACTCGGATATGTCATTTGTTTTCTTTGTCACCCAGCCTCTATTCTATCGGTATTCGATCCACCGCCAACCGAGCCAAATCACCATCGACCCCTATCCTACTAGCCATAAAATCCATCCAAATCCTTATCTTCTTACATCCTTTTTTTCCTTTTCTTAGGTTTTCCTCTACAATTTTCTATCAATATGCCTCTATGATCATTTGATTTGTACTCAGATCTGCATTTTCATCTTATTGTCTAGATCCATCCTTTTAGGTCACCTTCAACCTACCCTCTGTAGTCTGGGTCACCATTGACTAAGCCTGGTAAAATTGTTTTGTGTTGATTTAGATCAAATATGTACTTTTTAATCCATTTTTCGTATTTTCCAAATTATGTTTAACTTCATTTATTGCATTTTATTCAATCCCTTATTACTAATTTTATCCTCTTTTATCAAATACGAGGGTTGAAATCCACATAAGGAAGTTAACACTTCTTAGAACCGACCTCATCAAGTAACCCTCTCATCTACCATCTAATCCATTTTCCTCTTAGTTACCTTTGTTGTGTAGATTCATCAAAATTACAGTGATGAAGTCTATTTTTCACCCGTCCATTTATCATCGTTATCCCAAGGTACCTTAAACCCTTGCACCTTTGAGTTTCTTAGTTTTCTTTAATATCTAGTTTACTAATTTGGACATGAAAGTGAAAGTTCAATCCAATATTATGGCATGCCCAGTGGGACCACCCTTTTAGGTGAGTCCCTTACACTTCATCTCATTTCATTTTCCATATTTCTTCTATTTTCCACTAACATTGCAGGTAGATGTTTTGCTTTTTCTTATTCGTGTTGGGATTTTTGGATTTCTTGGATTTTTCTCTTCTCTTGATTTATCTTGAAGATCATATAAAAAATAAAAGTGAAAACCAAGTATTCCTATTTTTTTCTTAGTTTCTCTTTCTTGAATCTCATTTTCCATTCCTTTTTGTTTGTTCTCATTTGACCTCCACGTTTAGTTTTGGGCTTAAAACAAACCCCTTACATTATTTCTATGAAATTTAATGTAAGTAGGGGTTTAATTGGTTGCATTTTACATTTCTTCACACACACATCCAAACACACTCATCAAATTTACACATCTAAAAAATCCCATACCAGGTGGACCTAATTGGGATTTGATCACCTAATAAGAAAGCCTCCATGGTGTTTTGTCCGCATTATAAATCTTGTAATGAGGAATACATATCCATAACTACCCAAAACCAGCCTTAGATGACCATCTCTTAAAGACCCTCATTATCTACCTTTTCTTTTTCTCACATTTCCTCATTAATCATGTTAATAAAAAATTGTTTCTTGATTTGTTTGTTAAAAATTTCACAAACAGATCATTTCCTATTTCATGCCTATTAATACCCCTTCTCAATAAGAGACAACAGAGTAATATAATATATCCAACAACATTCCTTACTCCAACAACCTTGACACCTCACCTTGTGTCTCCCAACCTTGTGTTTCAATGGCCACTCAACCTTTTGAAGACCATGTCATCCAAATCAATCCCCTTTTAAAACCAATTCTCCTATCTCTCGTTAATCTATTTCCCTCGCTCGGTCACACCACCATCTCCTTCTCCTTTAGAAATTATTGGTCTTCCTTCGAGGCCCATTTATGACTTACTATTTAGTAGATATCCCACAATCTCTCAATCATATCAATCCACTCAATTGGTGGATCATATTCCACCCCATCACCTCATATCAACACTATCCCTACTTCATCCGATATTATCACTAGAATTCCTATCCAACCATCCCAATCTAGTAACATTCCTACTTCTCATGTGCCTTAAAATCAAGTATTTCCATCCAATCCCAACAATCCTATCACATCCCTACTTTCCAACATCACATCTTCCCCCAACCAACTCAATCTCCACCCCTTAATTATATCCCCTCTTATCAAACATTCCCTTTAACTTTAACAAATCCCCAATATTTTTTACATCCTTATACATCCACTTGTCATGTTGTGCAGCCTAAACCATCTACCTCTTATGTGGTGCCTTCACAAGAAAATTTTAGACCACCTTCTAATTATACCCCCTTGCAGTAATATTATAGTTAGATGTTTGATAAGTTGATGGTGGTTCACCTTATCACATTTCCTCCTATCCGACCTATTAACAACTCACACCCCAAACCCGCTTGGTCTCATGAGGGTCAGTATTGTAAATATCATCGAGTCATGGGTCACGACATCAAAATGTGTCATTATTTTAAAGAGCACATTCAACAAATTATAAATCATGGGAATCTCCAAATAGACAATTATGTCTCATCTCCTAGAAAACCCCTTGATATCTTCAAAAAACCCTTTCCTAATCCACCATTGACAAATCAATTTCCACCTTCCACATCTTACAAATTTAACCCTTATGTAGTCAATACTTTACATCAAGCACCTCCATCCTTACCTATCTCATCTAACTCATCATTTATCCCTACCTTAGACATTGTGCCTATGAATTATTCAATATCTACCCCTACATCTACATCAACCATATCCATAACTATCACACCTATCACATTAACTTCTACCATTTGTTCTACATCTACATCTATTCCTACATTTACCACATCCACATCGAATTTGACTATACATACCACTTCATCCACATCTGTCTTTCCCCAACCTATCATATTTAACCCCTTATCCACACCTACATAAAATACACCTATATTACATCCTTAAACTTCCCAATTATACCCACATCCCTATCAATCCAACTACCTCTATATATACCACATCAACAAATTCCATTACGTCTAGCTTGACATATTTGTCACATATACCTACATATTTTCCCATGGCCACGTCACCTATTTTATCCCAATATTATACAATTAATCCTTCAACATCTACCATTTCCACATATATACCTTCTACCACACCAATCACATCTTCTTGATTTACAAATATATCAATGATACCCATTGAAACAAATGCTATGAAACAAGCATCCCCACATAAGAAAAACAAAAAGGGAATTCATTTCTTCTCTACAAAACCAATTGTTTCCACATTAACCAATCAAAACCTACAAAATCCACATCTCACACATACCTCATTAATCGCATCATACAAATACCTATTTCTCCATCAATATTCACCCCTACATAAAAACCTTCAGATCCTCCAGTTGAGATTATTTTTATCCCTGTCAAGGGTAAACCTTATCAATCAAAACCTAAGACCCTTAGTAAGCATCCCCAAAGGTCTCTTATAAATCCTCATAATAAGTTAGATCTTACCTCTCCTCATCAATCCAATGCCACAAAATCCATCCTCGAAGCACCCCATCTATTTTAGGGTCAAGCATTTCATTTAATACATCTCCCATTGATCAATCCAAATAAAAACAATCAAATCCTCCTCCCAAATTTGATTCATCTTCTAAGACATCTAATTTACCCATCCAATCTACATCCACTCCTTCCCAACTATCCAAGTCAAAATATCTTATCAAAAACCACAAGAGCTATCCTCCTCCCAATACTTCAATCAGTTCCTATGCAGATACCCTTTGACATTTAATTTGAATATCTGCCATCAAACTTCCTCCTATAAATTATTTTTATCATGATAGTAAGAAACCATCGAGTGTTGGATCCTAATCTCATTCACGCCTATCATCGTACCCAGTGCCATGAAACTAAGCATTGTAGGGCCCTCTAAACCATCATATATGATCTTATTGATGACAATGAGTCTCTCATCCGAGGGGATCTTCCTTCTCCATCCACCACAACAATTCCAATTCCTATTTCTACATCCCCATCCATTACATTTTCTAAGTCTCCTCCTTCACCGACATCATCCCTTGTCATCTCTCCTCCATGTATCCTTCCTCCTAAAGATGTTCCTACCTTATTCATTGATATTGTTTGTCTTGTTAATCACCCATATGATCCTTAACCATATATCCAATATAAATCCAAATTTATCATTGAAATTCCTTCTAACAATCCCATCCAATCTCCTTTAAAATCCACTAGCTCATCTACATCTAAGTTTCCCAATGTAACATAGTCTCTTTTGCTAGGGGATAATTTTCCCTGTTATTGATCCACCCGCATAATTTTCCTCATCTATACATCTTATCCACATTAATTAATCCCCCTATCCATCCAAATAACTCCCTTGATGTTGGGGGACTTCACATAATGATTGGTGTACCATCAGGTTAATTCCTCTTCATTTTTAACATTATCTTATTTGCCTCATCCAATATTATCAAACCCATCTCATCTCGATATCATCCATTTTATCATTTCATCCTATCCATCTAATTTATCTATCATCTCATTCTCATCCTAGTTCCACATTTATGGCCACATTTCGCCGCTTTTGGGTGAACAATTTTCTTATCCTAAGTCCACCTTTGTCACCATATTTGTGCCCTTCTTAGGGGCACCATATTCTCATCCTAAGTCACCCTTTGTGGTCACATTTGTGCCCTTCGGGAACCATATTCTCATCCTAATTATACCTTTGTGGCCATATATTTTCCCCTCTTGGGAGCCCCATATCCTCATCCTAATCCCACTCTTATGGCCATTTTATCATCTCCTAATACACATATCGCTTGCTTCTTCATTTTCATGGTGTTGCATATATTTTATCATATCCATCTCATCCGATCTTATATAATCTATCTTGTCCAAATATTTTTATCCATCCCCCTCATCCAAAGTCCACCTTTGTGGCCATTTTTGTGCCCTTCTTGGGGCACCATATTTTCATCCAAAGTACACCTTTGTGGAAATATTCATACCTCTCTCGGGGCACCAAATTTTGATCCAAATTCCACCTTTGTGGCCATATTCGTGCCTCTCTCGGGGTGCTATATTTTCATCCAAAGTCCACCTTTTGTTGTCACTGCATCTTTTAGGGATGTTTTTTTATCTCACTTCCTCACTTTTAAAAGGTAGTGCAATGTTTACATCTCCTCTCATCTTATATCATCCTCGTCTCGTTAGGGATAGATATTTTCTCTTCTTACTCAAGTTAAAAAGGTAGTGCATAGTGTTTCTCTCATCTTCTCTTATCCTATCCTAACATGAATTTAATGTCGGTGACCTCGTCCATAAAGAAAATCAGAACATTACTACTCTAGAAAGGATCCAACGTGGAAAGTTTTCCCCAACTAGATTGGAGCTTACATTATCATGCATAAGTATGGTTCGGGATCCTATCACCTAGCCTCCCTTGATGGTAAACTAGAAGTGGAACCACTTAACACATTGCACTTATGACCATTCTACTATTAGCATACCTACCAATGAGCACTTATTCATATCCTTAGATCATTCCTCCATCATTAGCCTCTTCCATCTATCATTATAATGATTTGGAACTATGTGGTCTACCATTAATTTCCTAGACATGACCTTAAATATGGGCACCATGACTCTTCCCATAGCATTTTCCTTATGGATAGGTTCTCCCTTCTTGGTGAGAACTTCACAATCATTACATCCATCACCCTCTTATTTACATATTAGAACCACGCTAAGGGTCCAAAGGTGTCAATTTTACATCCATTATCCCATCCTAAGTGGTTTACCTAGCTATTCCTAGTTCTTCCCCATGTAAAAATAAAAATTCATGGATGCTCCTACCAAAAGGAAAAGTTATCAAAATAGATTTGCTCCCACAAATGATGGTTTTTCATATTAAAAAAATAAAATTAAATAAATAGACCAATCCATAGAAGGATGACTATCATGTATATCATTATTTCCATCAAATTCATAAATATATAAAGTATAACATACCCTCGAAGTATGGTTACTCTCTTATATCATGTCGGTGAAGGCTTCCTACATTGATCATCCTTCTATCTTATATTTGCATCTCGAAGAAATCTTTTTGCATTAATCAAATTTTTCATAGAAAGTTTCCCACATTGATAAATTTTCTTTCTTTCACCTACCCAGAGTGAGGAATATGACATAGGAAATCCACTTATGGAGAACCCTCTTCCTGCATACAAGTTGCATCTAAAACCATTTTTTGTGTCAACATTAAGTATATAAGCTTATCTTCATCCACACTTCCCTTATGATCTTTCGGTATAGCTAATTATCATTGGTTATATGTTAACACTTGCTTTGGTTGCATGTGCATTACATTCTGGTGTCCTTTTACCTCCACTATAGTTGGTGGCATTATTTCCTCATGCATTCTTTGATATGATGTAGTATCATTTGAACCTTTGGTTATCATTTATCGATTCATTTTTTTTTCTTCTATCAAATCTAAGCCTCTATCTTCCATTCCTTATCTACTATCCTAACATCAATTCTAATCATATGATCCATCATTTTGTCTATATATGACTTATCTTATATCACCCAATCTGATGTATTATATAATCTTATCGATCCATCTTATCTTTTCCATCTAGTTTGATCAATGTCTATTATCTCATCTCATCCAATATATTGTCTCATCCATCATCCTATCACACCTTATCTATCTCATGCAATATTATCTAATCTATCTCATCTTCAGGTCTTATTTTTTGGTCATATTTTTGTTACCCTTAGGGCACCATATCTCACATTTTCCTATCTCTCCTTTTTGGTCATCTTTGTGTCCTTTTTAGGGGGCACCATTATTTTCATCATAATCCTTGTCTTTTACATACACATACTTTTATTGATTCCTCATAAATGAAGGATTTCAAATTATTATCACATTTGGTTGTGCATAATTTTGATTTATGCCTATGACCCATTAGTATCCACACTTTCATATATATTGAGTGCTTTCCCATTGGATTCCCTCCATTTTAGTGTGATTTTCCCTTACTCACAATGTAACACCTCCTTGTAATGTTTCTCAACTAGGGAATTTTTTTATCAACTCATTAATTACAGTTAAGGCCTTCAATGAATTTAACACACAATGATTAAATTCTAGCACACAAGAGTTATAAATCCCTTAAGTTGTCATATGTTGAAATGAGTAGCATCATTTACAACCCCTGTTGAATTATATCAACATTTGTTGATTATCTTTTACATTAGCTTTCATACTTCACTGATTTAAATACCCCACATTTAAATCCATATGCCTTCAATGATTTAAATGTACAACTAACATTTAAATCCAACATAATATAATTACAATTCTTCAAATAACAAATCAATAAAGCATGTGCAAGATTATGGGTCAACTAGATCCTACTCGATCCCCCATAGAAAACTATTTCGAGTCAGTATACAAAGTATACCAGTAGTTCCCTTCTCAGAATTGATTTACAAGTGTTATTTTAAGTGTCTACCGGGATTTCAATCAATCGAATCCCATCCAACATCACACACTTATGCTAGAACTAGGTGCATCCTGATAGTGTACTACCATACACTACTTTGGCCAAATTTTTAGAGTCATGTATGCCATGCTCAATTTCATGATGGTAAATTCATCAATAGAAACATGTCTCATCACCATATCACTTGATCCAGTTATCAGAATTGAATTACTTATTTGGTTAAATTAATTTAAGTCATATAACCATACAAACTTGTGCATCCATTAAGGCAAGCATGACTATGCCGACTAGACTAGATGGATGGAAAATTATACTTCATAGCACAACTTAATTCCATGTTGATCATGACATGTGTAATAAGTTTGTCATAACGTTTTACCTCATTGAATTTGTTTACGATAGTTTAAATTTTGTAACGCAACGATATCCATCACATTAATTATTCAATCCTAAGGTCCATAACTTAGTTTCAATTAATTAAATGTAATCAACTTAAAAAAGTGGATTCTGCATATTTATTAAGCATTGAGTTAATTAGGGAAACAAATTGCATTAATTACATTGTCCCTAATTTATAAATTACGACCTTTCCATTATATTTACTTAAGTACACAAATGTAAAACTCATCACTAAATGTATACAATCATAAACATCCATAAGGTTTACATACTTAGGAATAACTATTAAAATTCCTCAATACATATGAGTCAATCATATGTAATTTCAGTTACACATATACCATTCAATATATGAACTATATTTAATTGTTAATATAAAAGTATATTTATAATCCACTAAATCCATTAATAATGTAAAAATGCATATATCATTCTTTAAACACATCATACTTATACACTTAATAATATAAATTATTATTCCGCATAAGTTTCCAATCATGTATTCATTTACGATAAAGAAACCTTACATCTAATTTTCTAATGCAATAAGACCCATAAATCAATGAATACATCCTTCTTTATTTCATTTCCGATATACATAATAAGAGTATGGCTAATTTATCCTCTCAAAACAATATAACGGTATATCTCTCAATTACAATTTTAACTATGGAATACAATTCAACTTTTATCATTCAAATTGACCAAATAAATTCTTTCAACTTTTTACAACAAGAACATAATTATAGATTTCATCTAGACATAGCGGTGAGCATAGGTGTCAATCACATCTTCCTTCATAATCAACCTACAATGTTAATACCGCACAAAAAATATTCCATTGTACATGGTGAGTTCCAACCAACTCGGCATGAAAATTCCTTTTCCCACTTATCATCTTATAATATTTAGTATTTTAATCAAAGATATGATGTAATATTATATCATATATCATTAAAGGAATGCTAAAATCAAGATAGATTATTTCAAATACCATTCGATTTACATCATTAATTGATCGATCACCAATTAACATTTAGGGTGCCTTAATGGAAAAATACAAAGAATATCAATCATATAAGCATATAAAAATCCTTTTAATTTTAAACATGATACCTTAAGCTTAATAGATATATACTTCATACTCAACTCATTTCCTTCCGCTTAGCATATGCATATTGTGCACTACCAAAACTCTTACAAAGCTAACTAACTAGACTAGCACCACATAGTCTATTAGCAAAGCTAAAAATTTACAATAGTAACACCAAGATCTTAGCTTATTGGAATGCTTAAGAAAACTAACATGATATCAATTAATCTAAGTTTAACGCATGCATACTTAGTGTGAATTGCTAATAAAAATGGACCTATGAAGACAACAAGAAAATCAAATTTGATTGTTACTACTTCACATTGGTGAAAGGACCTCTATAATAATGGCTACAAAGCCATATTAGATATTCCTCTCTTGGCTCATCCATCAATGGAAGTAAGGCTCTTGATCATTTGTCTTATATGATTAATACTATTCAAATTATGGTGTAAAGTATAAAGGTAGGAGCTTGCTAATTTTTATATATTTTTATTGTTAGAGAAACTTGCCTCTTGGTGCATGTGGGACTAAACGATAAAGTAGATTAAGGCTTGTTAATATTGATTAGTGAAATTAACAAGTGATTAGTATGTGAGGTGCTTTAATTGACCAATTAAGATCAATTAAGAGGCCAGGATAAGATTTTCAAGCCTTTTGAGATGTCTTGGAGGGAAATGGGGTGATTTTAAATGGTTTGAAGAGGGTTATTAACTAATAATAAGGTTTATTAATAAAATATAAGGGTAAATAGGCTTAATTGGCTAATAATCACTAATTGTTTGCTTGAAAGAGGATTATAACTAACGATGTGTCGTCAATTGGCATCCAAAATATGATAAAGGTTAGTTCATCAAAAAAGCATCGTTGATTAACCAAAATAGAGGGAAACTTTACTTAATTAGTGGAAATCACTAATTATAACAGAAATGGTAAGAATGAGGGTAATTAGTGCACTTTTAAAAATAAAACTGTGAAAGTAGATTTTAGGTGTGTATATTTTCCCTGTTTGAGGTGAAGTAAGTGACGTCACTTCAAACATAGTAAAAAAGAAATAAACAAGTAAATTTTGAAGAAAAATTAGTATAATGAAGGATGCACCATAAAATGTTGATGGGGTGATGGAAGAATTCAATCGATGATCAAAATATTTGAAGGGAATCGATAGAAGAAATAGGGTGGGGATAAAAATGATTTTTACTACCCCAAGTGTTTTGGAAGAAAAATGAATAGTGATAAGACATGATAGTGAATAATATATGAATATATTTTGAATCCAATATTTCATTAAATAACTCTATTTCATCATGTTTCTCGTGATCTACATCATCAATCCTTATTAAAATAAACGCATACAACAATAGTGTAAAATAACATGAAAAGCTATAATACTAAAATTTGTTGACGTTAAAAATGCTCAACTTGATGCAACATACATAATTTAATGCAATACAAGAAATTAAACCATTTTGCCTAATAGAGAAACAAGGACAAGCACATATACTCACTTAAACAATGTTCAATACAGTTGCACCAATGTTTTTGTTATCAAGCTTCAATTCCTCAATGTTTTTGTGTTAACGAAAAGGGTTAAACATGGTGCCCCAAGAAAGGATATGTGTGAGGGGAATAACAGAGGACACAAGTAGTCCCATGAAAAAGAATTCATGCACTATGAAACAATCTCTGACAACTCACTGTTGCACGAGAGTACCGATAGAGCAAGAAAACTAGCTTTGTTAATGAAGGAGATCAAAATGATTCACGACTAATTTGTGACAAGAACAAGCAAGAAATTAGGAAAGAAGTTTTGTAGGACAAATTTCAATGTTTGAGGACAATGCATTTGATATAAGCTTTAGATGTGTGCATGCTATATACCAATTTTTGAAACAATTTAAATTGTTGCAATTTTTTGGATTTTTAATGATTTTTCTTTAAATTTTGCAATTTTTATTGATTTTTGAATTTTAAGGAAAAAATTATTTAGAAGCATGACCATTTTTGTGTACATTTCCAAAAATGATGGAAAGCAAAAGTACGCCCCAAGTAGCAAAAAGGGTCAATAGGAAGTAAAAACATGCCCCTAGTGTAGCGAAAATAGGTGAAAATGATTATTAAAAATAACCATCGCAATGAGTGCTAGAAGAATTAGGAAGAATCACAATAGATCCGTAATGCCTCAGGGGCATGAAAAACATCATGAGGGGTCAAAAAGTATAAATTACAAGGCACTAGGGGGTAAAAACCATCATGGCTAGTTATTTAATACCTACCTTTACCATTTTATTAGTGATTTTTCTATGACATGAGAGAGGAATGACGAGGATTCAAAACTATAGACACTGCACAAACTAAATTTGAGACTACATGAGGCTTCCCATGGATATCCTATAGGTACACAATGCAAAAAAAAATCATATTTTGTTGTATTTAATAACATTTATTATGGTTTGAAAATGGCTCAAAAATACCATCGCGACCCTTGGTGCACGCAAATGTGGTTAGGGGAACATCCGTATGAAAATGCGCAGGCATGGCTGCATATGCATGGTAATGATGTAGACATGGGTGTGTATGCATTTGAACATGAGCACGGGCATATAGGTGCCAAAAAGGGCACGCTGGTATTACACTTGAGATGGTGGGTAAGAGGGGTGCATATACGTGAAAATGAAAGCACCTTTGGCATGGGAAAGGGGGTCTTTGGCGTGAAAGTTCAATTTGGTATGGCCTTAGAAGAATTGTTAGGGAATTTTCGGAAGAAATTAGTCATGAATAGAAGAATTTAATCATGAATAGATCAACTTAGATGATGTGTTGTAGAAGAAAATGACATTAACAAGGTGTGCTTCCAATTTACTGATTAGCCTACCGGATCGGAGATGTGGGAGTGACATGGGTGGCTCAGGGCCTATGAGGCTACCTTCTCATAGTGTGATCTCATTTTTAGAGATGACCTTAGATGTTACGGGTCTTTCACATGTGGCCCGCATGCCAGATTACTCTAGACCACAACCTTCTTACAACCTTAGCTAAGAGATGGCATATCAAGAGTCAGAATTTTTTCTTTATGATGGGAAAGATGAGCATCACTTTAGAGGATGTGTGGTGCATTTTGAGGGTTCTGATCTAGGGATGGTTGGTTACTTATGATTATGATTGAGGCCATATTCTTCATGGTATTGTTGATATGTTTGGTCTAGTGGACATACCTCACTAGGGTATGTCAATTGACATTACCAAATGCTTTTCTCATCACCGACTTTCGCGGGTTCCAGCATACTTGATGGATCTTTTTAGTGACATATTGTTTCTTGAAAATATTGGTGCATGTTTCTCCCTTGGTCTGATTGGAGTGATACATGGTCTTATCGGTGGTGTGTATTTTTGGGGAAGTTTTTGCTAGCCTATTTATATAAAGATTTACATTTGATAGCATACCATGGTCAAAAGAAAGTGGATCCAATAAAAATTCTTTAGATATGGGCCTAGGATAATATTGTCATAGGGTGCCCATTAGGAGTGTTGTGAGCCAGTGTCTCTCAATGAGAAATTTATTATGGGTTGGGTACTAGTTGGTGAGGAAATACATGGGCACATTGGAGGCACACCTTATTATAGATGAGAATTTGATGAGATTCAGCTTTGCATGATTACATGGTGGCCATATAGATTGTACCAATGGCTAGAGGATACAACAGAGCTAAGCACAACATGAGTTGATCATTTTATTATTGGGAGTAGGGACCATATCCTTATGTAGTACCGAGCGGACAAAGTTCAACACTAGTTTGGCCTCATCCAAGGGATTCTTGGAGATGATATTTTGTATAAGCACATATCCATGGATACTTTTGATATTGGTCCTCGATTAGGTTACAATGAGCACAAGACATCTTCTCATAGGTGGTCCCATAGCCTTGTGTCCATCGGTCACAGATAGTGGATCCAAGAGAGATCTCGAGATTATCTAGCATGGTACAATATTACCATGGAAGCTTATTATACTTTGGGCATCCATATAGGTTGTGTTTACAATAGTAGCGTAGGGTCTACAAGGATAGGATCTTAGATATCGTGCACAAGAAGGTAAAAATACAATGGCTCAAGCCGAGGGATAGGAAGATCTACGGGCATGGGGCCGGGGAGGATTAGGTCTTGACATACTAATTCGGGGCATATACCCGCACAACCATAGGTAAAGGCTCCACATGTGTAGGCCCCATAGGTGTAGGCTCTATAGGTGCATGCTCCATATGTGTAGGCCCCACAGGTTCCACTACATGTTCTAGTATAGATGATTCCTTTACAATAGTTTCCCTTATAGCGGGGTCCATTACGGTTTCTCATATCACCTCCACATGCACTAAGTCCACTACATAACCCATTAGGGGATGGATGGGATGGGGGAGAAGGGGTGAGATGGATATGATGATGGTTAGGATGGATGGAGGTCCCCACCACATAGTGCAATGGGGGGGATGGAGAGTAATACATAGGCTACAATTGAGGTCCCCACTTAAATAGAATGCAGTGATTTAGGTGAGCTTGCTACCTTGAGGTAGTATCTACAAGAAGTTATGGCACAACACCTTGAGTTACTATTGATTGAGATTGGTTAGCTACAAAGAGATTCTAGTTATAGGCTAAGTTAGAGAGGATGATAGTGGAGTGCGATGTGCTCTAGCAGGAAGGTGTAACATCGGGAGTATAGGATTTAGTGCTTTAGTGTAGTGCCATTGTAGGTGATTCCACCTATTATAGGATGTTTTACCATGGGAATGTTCCAGTGGAATAGATCACCTTAGATTATAATTAGGTATCTTGAAGCAACTCATGATCCAAATCACAAATTTTTCACGGTCTACTAGATCCATTCAACAACCATCAGCTTATTATGGAGCTTCTTCTCAAGAAAGGCCACCACCTCGGGGCCGTCGGCCAAGCGATCTCGGCATGGGTGAGATTTTTAGGTGAATAATTTTTATTGTATCGATATATCTCTTTTTGATGTACACCTTGATATGAAGGAACATTTTTTATGGATGTACTTATGTATTATTTTTTATTATGCCTCATGCTAAAGGCACCATTTTTTTATAGCATGATGTCTCTTTGTATTTGATGTAGATTGAGATTTTTTTACACAGACATTTATATTTATATGCATTTATGAGGATGGAATATTTATGCTTATCACATTTTGTTTATGAGATAGCATGTTTAATCCACATTTTTATTATGGTCTATGTTTGAGAGGGGATAGAAGGTGATCCCTCTTTCCCCTCTTGGTGATATCATATGATGTTAGCTTAGCATACATGTTGTAATTTTCATTTTCATGATGATGTAGCTTATAATTTATTGATATATATGATGTATAGATGTGATGAGATATGATATGTTGATGAAATGACAACAAACTATACAAGCAAATAATAAGCACATGTTAATAAAATATAATCAAAACAACACAATTATATATAATTATGCAATATAAAATGAATTCAATGCAATGCACAAAAGATTAAAGTAAAACTTAATCTAAGTAATAAAATGAATCCAATTTAATTCACGCAAGATGAAAAAGGAATGAAACCATAACTATGTACAAACAAACAACTAAAGTACGAAAAATACGATTTGTTTTTGTGGGAAAGTTTTGAAACATTTTTGTTGTGTTTGGTATTATCTTGAGACAATGTTTTACTTTTTTGAGTTTTCTATGAAAATTATTTGAATGTTTTGATTTTCTCAACTAATATATCTGAATCTTTTTGTATTTTCAAAAATTTATATGAATGTTTTTACATTTTTACAAGAATTTTTCCGAAGCTATGTGTAAGGAAACGAAGAAATGTGGATGCCTCCGGTGTTATATGGGAATACACAAAGGAAAATTATTCACATATAGAAAATAGGATAATCTAGATCAAGGCCAAGAGGGATAGGCTCTAAAGTAACTCAAAATCAGACCAACAATAGCTTAGGAAGAAGTTATCACAATTCTAGACCTGAAGTTCTTGTGAACAAAAGAACATCCAATGATGCCGGAAACTATTTTTTCACCAAAGGACTTGTCCAAAGTGCCAAAATTGTGTGGTTTTCACTTTTGGACATATTTATTTCTCTTTTATTTTTCTATTTTTATACTTTTTGTTTTTATTTTTATGATATTTTATGGACCCCACACTTAAGCATAGAAATTATTAAGATGCATTACATTCATGGGTTCCTAAAGTTCCTGACCATATGAGTAAGCAATCGTGTAGGAAATTGAACTAAAATTAACGACCACAACATATGGCCCTAACTAGTTAGGCTTAAAATTTCCTATCTTTTTCTGATCTTTGGTAGTGTTAAACTTATTTTCTTGTAGCACCAACTCTCATACATCAAATTGATGAGGTATCACTCTTTTTTTGTAACTTCACCACACTAAATTCTGATAAAATTTAAGGTGATCAAGGGCATGAAGTTGTTTCTCATATAATAGCTCCAACTCTACTAGCAGAGCCACTCTGTAGTCCTCCTCTTCATTCAAGTAATCTCTTTACTCTATACGCAAAGAGGGGAGCTTGATCTCAAGAGGTAGTATGGATTTCATGCCGAATACTAAGGAATATGGAGTAGCATCCATAGGAGTGTGGATAGATGTTATGTATGCCCAGAGGGTGGGGTGAATCTGTAAATGCTAGTTACATCATGTTGTATTCACCATATTTTCCATAATATGGACAAGGGTTTTATTAGAAGCTTTGGATTGCCCATTACCTTGAGGGTAATAGGGATTGAATACTTGAGAGTGATTTGAAAATGTTGACACATTACTTTCACATTTTTTTAAAGGACTTACCATTGTTAATGACAATGAAAAAGGGGATGTCGTATCCAAAGATTATATGATTCATTATAATTTTGGATATTTATGCACATTTAACATAGGCAAGAGGGACAACCTCTACCCACTTTTGAAATAATCAGTGGAAATGATAATACACAAGTGTCCATGAGAGGATGAAGGGTGTTGTGTACCTATAATATTGAGTCCCCACTTTGAAAAAGGCCAAGGTATCATGATAGGCTATAATGATTGCACTTACGTATGTATCGATTACCATACTTTTTACATTGAAAACATGTATTTACATATTTGCAGCAATCATTCTCCATGGTAGGCCAATAATATCCTACTCTTAGTATCTTCATAGCTAATACGATCTCATTTGTATGGGCCCCACAGATGCCTTCGTGCACCTCCTTAACTGCTAGGATGGATTCATCCGAATTGAGAGACGGTGTAATAGATTCCCGTCATAGCCTCAATGGTAGAGAGTGCCACCAAGTAAGGTATAGCGGGATATACATTGGATAAGGTTTATTTTGTTAGCATGGGAAATTTTTGTGGGAAAGGTTCCATCATGAAGGTAGTTAAAAATGTCACTATACCAAGGGGAAAAGGGACCAACAACTTCACATACCAAGCAATATTCGACATGTCATATGCTGGTATTTGTAGATGTTCGACGAAGAATGACATATCATTATTCCCAGGTGGGATGTGCAACATAGACCCCACTGTGGCCATATCATCCACTACTTATTTCTCTCCTCTTAAGATCTATTCAAATGTAATTTACTCAAATAACTCCTTCCGAGAATCGACCATTTTATTATAAGGAAGAAGATTCTCATCCTTAACTTTATAATTGTATGTTACTTGTTTGATAATCAACATAAAATCACTTTTCACATTCACTTGTCTAATGTACCACTTGATAGCCAGTTTCATCCCTATAATAAGGGCTTCATATTTTGCTATATTGTTTGTACATGGGAACTCAAGTCGAAATGCCTGAGGGATCAAGTCTCCTGAAGGAGTGATCAACACAACTCTAGCACCTAAACCATGAAAGGTAAAGGATACATCAAATTACAATTACCATATAACATATTCCTCAAGGTATAATGTAGATGCATATGGAAGTTCCAGACTCAAAGGTTCAGTACTTGGAAAAGGGGCTTCAACTAGTTGATCCACCAAAACTTTTCCTTTCACTAATTTTTGGTGAACATACTCGATGTCAAACTCACTGAGTAAGATGATCCAATTGGCCATCTTTCCTGTAAGTGTGGGATTTGACAACAAGTACTTTAATGGATCAACTTTTGATATTAGCTTGACCTTATTATTTAGTAAATAATGATGCAGTTTTTGAAAGGAAAAAAATATGACCAAGAAAACCTTTTCCATATTTGGGTAGTTGAGATTGTAAGCGGGCAATGTACGACTTAAGTAATAAAAAAATTTTTATTTTTACTCCTTATCATATTGGACCAACAAGTGCCCCAATTACACAATCCGTAGCAGAAATTTAGAGTATTAATGGTTCACCTACCGTAGGTGGAATTAGAACAGGGGGTTTGGCCAAAAATTTCTTGAGAAAAAAAATGCTTGTTGTTGTTACGGAACCCAATGAAAGCTAACATCTTTCTTGAGAATATGTGTGAATGTATGTCACTTGTCTACAAGCTAAGAGATAAATCTTCTATTTTTTTGGATCTTTCCTTACAAGCTTCGTAGTTGTCTGATATTTTTTGGAGGAGGTATTTTTGTTATTACAGTAAACTTTGTAGGATCTACTTCAATTCCTATCCATGAAATAATGAACCCTAATAGTTTTCAAGATAGCATGCCGAGAAACACACTTCTTTGGCTTAAGTTAGACATTATAGTCCCTTAGACACTGAAATATGTGATGTAAGATCTCTGTGTGATCTTTTCGAGTCTTAGATTTCACCAATATGTCTTCCACATAATCTTCCATTATATCACGTATCGGTCATGAAATATTACAGTCATTTCCCTTGATAAGTTGCGCCTACATTCTTGAGAACAAATGACATGACTTGGTAAAAAAATCCCCCCATGGGGTTGTAAAATTTGTCTTATGTTGCTCTTCCTCGGCATTTTTTATCTAGTTATATCCTAAAAACCCATCCTTAAGTGATAGCATCTTGTAGCCATCTATTGAATTGACAATCATTTCGATGTTAGGAATAGGGAAGTCATCCTTAGGACAAGATTTATTGATGTCTCTTAAATCAATAAAAAATCTAATATCGATAGGTTTTTTCTACTCTGGGACTACATTTGAAATCCACTTTGAATAGTCAATAGGCCTGATGAAGCTTATTGCTAATAATATTTCTATCTTTACTTTGACCAACAAGGCAACGCGAGGATGCATCTTTTGGAGATTTTATTTTATGGGCTTTTCCTCTTTATGCATAACTAGGTTATGCACCACTAATGTCGGATCTAGCCTGTCATATACACGTAGAACCAAGCAAAGGTATCTATAGATTCTCTTAAAAGCAACACAAAGGTTTTCTATTCTTGAGACGAGACGAAGCTCCATACTTGAATATTCTAGGTAATTATTCCAGTACCAATATTGACATCTATGGTCTCCTCCACGAGAAACTTGGACTCGTCCTCCATGTGCATAGGATCATGGGGAAGATTGAGATATTCTTCTTCTAACAATGTCTTAATAATATTTTCACCTTCAATATGTTCACCTATTTTTTTCATTGATTGTTCTTTTTTAATCCACAAGCACCTCAAAGAGGTTTTCACTATAGGACTTGGACTTATTCTTTTTACAAGGGATTTACGTGGAAATTTTTCCCTTTCTTACTTTTTCTTAGGTGACCGCATAACTCATCCTCCTCCTCGAAATACGTGTATTTTTTAAGATTTATGGAGAACCCTTTCTTGTGATAACCCACTGGAATGTTGTCACGAATACCTAGGAATTCACCAATAGATTCATCATTCGAAAAACAACAATTGGCATATGCTATTGTTGGTGTAGTCATTTTTATACCCTTAGATTAATAGTAAAATCCCATGCATGCCATCCTATCACCCAACGGGCACTAGGTGCTCACCCAAGGCATGCGCGGGTGTCGAGTCCCTACTTTATGTGAGTCTTGTGATAATGCATCATCTTATGACACATATTCAAGTGCAAAAGAATAGAAAAGAATTGTGCATAATTTTGAGAACCTAGGATGAGTTATCACATCATTACATCCATAGAAGAGAAATAACAAACAACATATGGAAATGGTTCAACCACAAAGGAAATACACTAATAATGCTCATGAACACATATATGATTTAGAACAGATCCTTATATTCATATTTAATGAGTTCAATAACCACATTACATTCCTTAAGGTCATAACAGACCCATATAACAATGTAGAACAAAGTCATGCATCAGAATACACTATGTTCTCACATTACAAAGATGATTATAGACCTATATCTCTAAATATGCCATTACTCCTATATTTTCACTAATCCCAACCATAGAATCCTCCATCATATTTCTACTGAGCTTCACCCCTATTCGCCACCTCTTCTCTCTCAAGATGATCCCATACCTATCTCTCTATATTGTATATCCCCTTCTACTACCCAAACACCTCAATATATATCCTTTTTACCTTCACCTCCATGCCTTCGAGGTAACAGATCGGTTGTCAAGTGTCCAAGTGGTCCTGTGTGAGCATGCCTCCTTTGATATGATCTATCCACTATGTGCAATGATGTTCTTCTAAAACCTTCCATCGCATACATGGAATATCCCCTTTTGATCCTACAGCCTTCGGGGTGGTACCTTATCCACTCCACATGCTAGATGGGTCACGTTTTTCTCATGTTCTACCTAGAATTTCAAATATGGCTAAGTCGAAAACCAATCTTACCTTGCATGTGCACACAGTGTGTTCTATAAAAACCTTCTAGTACCCTTCCCGTGCACCATCAACCCGCACGCCCTTCTTCAAAAATGTCTCATGCGTCCACACACCTTCTTGTCCTTAGCTAATATTATAGGGCCAAACATCAGCCCACACTACGTCTATTCTTTTTCCTCAGAAACGCTCTTCAATAAAATAAAGAATGGTGGGTTCTTAAAATGGTTAAAATGAAAGAATAAAGGAATGAAGAATTGGGAGAAAGAATAAAAAATTGGGAGCTTGTTTATTATTATAGGAGGAGAGGGAAACCATTCCCTATTTCTACTTCTAACTTCCCTCAAGCATCAATCTCATTCGAGAGCTTGCTAAGAGTGCTCACCCACCGTGGTGCTCACTTTGTCAAAACTCAAATCCTCCCCTTTGGTGCTCATGGTGTAAACAATACTCTCTAATTTATTCCCAAGTCTTCAAGCGCATCCATTTTGCGGGTGATCCGGGGTATAATTCCTTTAGTTAGCTTTTGATTGAGCCTCACGGGATCTTAATTGCTTCTGAATTCTTCTCCACTTCAGCTAGGATCTTATCTCTTTCTACTCTATTCCCCTTATTTTTCTCTTGGAACTCCTTGAGTTCCATTTCATGAGTGGTAACCAAGATGATATCAATTTTAGCAAAGTGAAGTCTCTTGACAAGCACAATGCAAAGAGTGGTGGCAGGTCTATGACTGACACATCTTGTAACACTATTATGTTGGGACATGCATGCAGTGTGAGGCTCAAACCTTTGATTACTCCAATCATTGTCATTATTGTCCCGTCTAATTGCACTACACCCTTGGAGATGACTTCATATTGGAGACCCAGCTGATCAGCTATTTTCTTGGGCATTACTGAACTACTTGCCCTAGAATCAATCATGCAATTGTGTACTAATTTATTTCCAATAATCAATGAAACGTAGAATGGAGGGGGCTTCAATATTTTACCTTGTTGTCCTCCATGATTCCCTTCAAGTTGGGCAGCATTTTTGAGTACCTTCTCATACATTTGGACTTGTTGATTTGAAGTTGACCATTCCTTCATGGCAGCTTGTAGCAAATCTCTTTGGCCTGGGATAGATAGTGATTCCCACATTGATATGTTTACATTTTTCTTCTTCATCTGATCGATGATATTGAATGGGGATGAAGTATCCTTTTGCTGTCCTTTAGCTTGCACATTCATTCCTTACACATGGGCAGTGGTAGCTGGCATCTGAGTTGGTTTAGGAGCTGGTTTGGGTGCTCCTTGCATGTTTGGAACTACATTTTGTTTTCCAGCGGCTTGTGGAGTGGTAGAAGGTTGTGGCTTACTTGAAGCCAATGGCTGTCCTTCACCCAAATTTCTCCTTTTTGACCTTGTGTTGGCTGCAACACTTTGAGAGGGTATTTGATTCATACCACAGAAATCTTCAGCCTGCCAATTGACAAGAGTAGTTTCATTCGAAGATGTTCCCTGCTGAGGTGCTTCCTACTGCTGATCCTCTTCGTGGCTGGACTCTTGCGACCCACTAATGGTTTGCACCATCAGAGCCTGATTTAATGCACCGTTAAAGCACATTGATTGGTTATGTGGTATTGCCGCACGGAAACACCAATCATATTCTTGGGCCATGTTATTTTGGACTGGCACTAATGCTTTAGAAGTAGATACGACATTGGGGTTATATGGTTGAAATGGTCTATTAGCGGGAGGCCTTACTTGGCTTTGATTTTCATTTGCATCCCGAGTTAGTGACCTATTTTTTTGGTATGGGGGGCCTCTGCATCTGCGCTGAGGCTTGAGTCTGATCTAGCACTTTGAGCTTGTTGTCTTTTGATAGTAACCAGCTCATTTCCCAAATTTTGCAATTGTTTCATGACCTCTTGGAGTTCATTTTAAGCACTAGAGGATGAAGTAGAAGTTTCATTTGAACTTTGATTTCTAGGAGTGGGAATAGGAGCCAAAATGGGTGCTTGACTAGTGCTTGGATTTTCTAAGTTTTGATACAAGGGCATGGGAGGCCTAAGAGCTAGTTTACCAACTTGAATAAGACAGTTTTCATCCCTAATGGCAATGCCATAAGCAGTAAGTAAGGTTGTGCCTCCCATAGATTGAATTAACATAGAAATATCAGAATTTAAAGCCTTAAGATAGTATATAAAATCACCTTCAGTTGTTGGCCTGACGGCCACTAGAATCCTATCCCAAGACCTTTGAAATCTGAAGTTGAAGTCGACCACCGCTCATTAGGAGCTCTCTTGTGATTGTCAATTGTTCTAGCAGAGACAAATTGTCTCCCTTTTCCCCAAACTACTCATGGAGAACTATGCATAACTGATTCCAATTTGTGATAGAACCAGCTCCAAGGCTCCTAAACCATTGCAATGCCTTCCCTTTGAATGAAGATGCCAGCAATTTGGACATGGCCACATCCATTTCATTTATCTCATGGATTACACAGACATTAGCAATGTCTTTGACATGATCACCAGGAGTGGTATGATTTTCTCTAGTAAAAAATGGAATGTTCTTCAACGCTGCAATTGGAACTGGATTCGTGCATTGAAGGCAAGTGGGTGCTACAAAGTGAAATTGACAAAGGGATTCGGTGGTTACACCATTCGATTGGCCTAAGAACCCTTGTTGATGTCGGAAAAGGTCTACTGGG
The DNA here is from genome assembly GCA_018340775.1 of Taxus wallichiana var. yunnanensis. Taxonomy (NCBI): domain Eukaryota; kingdom Viridiplantae; phylum Streptophyta; class Pinopsida; order Cupressales; family Taxaceae; genus Taxus; species Taxus wallichiana. The sequence continues at coordinate 134,375,366 of CM031234.1, forward strand.
TGGAGGTGTAGACAAAGTCGGTTAGGTGGAGATGGTGGTCTTTGAGCTCTTCTTCCCCTTCTTTCTCTTCTGGAGATAGGTGTAGATAAACAAACAATCCTTCCTCCCTAGTTCTTGACCTGGTCTGTATTCTTCTCATAAATTTTCCAAGCTTGATTTCTTTGAAACCAAAGTGGATTATGCCTCTTTTGGAGTCGCCAGATGTGTAATTTCAAAGCTCCTTCAAAGCTGGAACTTACAACAAGTGCACATCGATCTTGTTGCAATGAAAGTGAAGACCTCTATGTCCCACCGGGCGTGCCAGAACTGTTATCACCGAATCACAGCACCCTCTATTTATACAAGTGCATATACTTGAACTCACGGTGTGATTGGATAACATGGGTACTATCTCCAAGTTGTGGGACTTGCTACTTGAGATAGACCTCCAGAGAAAGCTGGTTCTTGCTCCTAAACTACCTGCCACAATCTACTCTAATGCAGGGGAAACTAACTATTCTAATATAAATTTCCAAGGGACCAGGGAGAGAGAATGCATAAAATGAAAGCCTACACTAAAGTGGTGATACACCAAAAAAGGAGGGTGTGAGAGTAGTCTTCAAATGTGTGAAATACAGAAGCAAAGTGCACACTAGAAGAGGTGATGACAGTTCTCCACAATCTAGCAAAATGCATTCACAAAAGTACCTCAAACATACAAAATGATAATGGATCCCTGCAAGAACATAATAATAGACACAATATTCTTGTAATCAAGGTTGAAGGGGCAAGAAGAATGCAAGAAAACACAGCAGGGGAAGATATATCCACAAACTTATATTTTATTGCTTCATGATATGCACAGTTCAATCTATTACAAGATAAGGGCCTGGATCACCATGCAAGGAGTCCACAACAAGGGCCTGCAACACATTGGCTTCAAAAAGCAATTTTGGTAGAGCTTTGCTACAAAACTACCTCTTTTTACAATGAGCCCAACACTCCAATTTATAGAAAAATGAGAAGGGAAAGAGAAGGGAAAATGGAAATCCCAAAATATGTCCTTCAACCACCTGTAAGAGGCATTAAATGGAGTAAAATGATTATATATTACTTGCAAAAGGCTCCCTATACTATCCAGTGCCACAACAGAGAAAAAATGATGACCATGCCTCTTAATTACACTCCCAACCACCAAATAAAACACTGTTATGAACCCAGCCACGTTTTCTTAAAAATATCGATCAATCTCTCATCAAATCTAGAATTTCTTGATTTTTGTGCATCGGGCTTGGAGCCATGATTCCAATGGTACCAATTTTGTGTGATTTCGTTGAGAAATGCAAAATTTATGGCCTTCTGAGTGCGGGCAGCTATTTTGGGTCCGCGGTTGTTTTTCGTCATTTGATGGGAATGAGCATTAACCATTTGGAGCTAAATATGTTTCTTTTAATTAAATATATCTACCCTCATTAAAAATAATAAATCCAGTTTTTTTGGTGTAGAGGATGTCATGCTCGTTCCAGAAAGTCTAATTTTGTGAAAATCGGAGCTCGGAGTCAAAAGTTATGGCCGTTTGAAGTTTCATAGGTCAAACATTGACTTTTCTTCTTTGCCTTCGGCCGCTTCAGCTTTTCACGTCCCACACGTACTTTTGGCCCGGATGTCCCGGATGAAAATCTCCTTATTCGACTAATTTAGGCTTCCTTGTTCTGTTTGAGGTGAAGACACGTGGCGAGACTCCATTCGTTGCGGCTCTTTCGTCTTTTCGCATCCCACACGTACTTTTGTCCCAACTGTCCCGAGATGAAATTCCCCTACTTCAGCTGAATCAGCCGATTCACATCCTCCACATACTTTTGTCTGGATGTCCCAAACCTGTTGGGAAAAATATCTCTCAACCACCCGAAATGGACCGACTTGTGCCAAACCAGTTGATCCGCGTCCCGCACGTACTTTTGGCCCAACTGTCCTGCATCACGCGAACAAACAAAAGACTTAGGAAATTTTTTCCCTCTTTCAGTCGATTCGTATTTTCACGTCCCATGCATCCCGATGTCCCAATTGTCCTGCAGACCGCCTGGACTAGGACTTAGCCGATTTTCTTGCTTTTTCGGCCCTAAGCTTGGTACAACGAACCTTAGTACGACCCGAACCCTTCAGACCCGAAATGCTTTAAAATAGTCCTGCAACCTTATTTTTGCATTTTTTCCATTTTCTCTAACTCGTTGGGATTTCTTCTTGGATGGGAGAGTTAGAGAGAAGCCGAGGGGGCCCCAAAACATGATTTCGGGCCTTGAATCAATCTACTTGCTCGGGACTAAATAATTTGATGCATGTTATCAAAATTACCTTGAGGGGTGAATTTTGGATAACGAGATCCTTTCTTGAACTTCGGCCTTATGGGAAGATATACCTCACTTCAGCCCTTCCAATGATTGGAAGCATTATGGAATTCATCATTTGAACTTCATGGGAGACATACTTCTACACATACGTGCACTTCTTAGGGTACACGAGCTTTCAGAAAAGCTCATAGTGGTCTTGGTCAACTTCACTAAGGTCAAACCTTATTCTCTTGGCCGCCTTGACCTATTGACCCCTTCTTGAAAGTATTGCGTTGTGAAGGGAGAAGGAAGCTTACACAATGGGCCCTTAGTCCCATTTTTCATAGTGAACCTACCAATACAAAGATGTTGGTAAACCAAAAATTCATATTCTCCATCCATGAGCATGGGAAACTACTCTGGGATCCTCCACTCTACCCCGAATGTGTCACACATTTGTTTATACAAATTCTCCAAGCACACCTTGTGAGCAGCCATCATGGTTTCACAAGTGTACTTTTCAAACCTTTTTGCGTGCAAGGAGTTCTCTTTAGGATACTTCAAACAATGTTTCCTAGCCCATTAAGCACTCCAATCTCTAAGAAGATGATGGTGAGGAGGATTTTACCGAATAGTATTTTCTCTCTTTCTTGCACACTTCTTATGATCTCATACGAAATGAAAACGGATAAGTTATATATATTTCCCTTTGATATCTTCCGGCATACATTTAGCCAATCCTTCTTCACTTTCGTTGATCATTATTGATCATTAATATTGGTCACCAATCATGTGGTTATCCTCATAATAGGGTATGGAATATTTGCGTTGTCAAATTATCGCAAACACTTCTTGTAGTCGTACACTACTCTGTCTCCTTGATAACCTCCTTGTCATGAAGATCATCATCTATACTTTCTCATTCAAAAATAAGGCCTGTGAACTTGGATATTAAGCTGTCATGTTTTTTAGGTTGTGGAGCATGTTTTCATGTGTGAAAGTGTTAAAGACTGTACACTAAGATTACTATACAATTTCCACGGTTGTCTCATCGGGTTTCAAGGGTGTAACCCACGAGAAAAAAATAATTTTGGCCTCAAAATAAACATGCATGATATACCAAGAAATGTACTTTTCTCATATGGGTGGGATTTTGACCAATATGTTTATAGGAGGATTTTGGCCCATGGTTTTTATACCCACGGTTTTGTAAAAATTCTTAAGCAATTGTCTACTTATGTGGTTTTGTGCATATGGTAGGTATTATGTAACATTGCAAATGTGTCTGAATTTGGGTGTGAATTCTGTAGAGTTTTTTTAGCATAGCTTTAAATAGATATGGGTATTGTATTGAGAGAGCAGTGGCTTGTAATAAAATATTAACAAGTGATTCTTAGTGGATGTAGCCCAAATTGGGTGAACCATGTTAAATATTGTCTCTTTGTGTTGTGTTATTTTATTCTACACTTTTAATTGAGATATGTAATATTTTCCACATATTAGTTTCTACTAATGCGATTACGTGAGGGATTGTTCTCGCATATTTTATCCCTTATTTCCTAACAACCGATATCAGATCTGGTTTGGTTTGCTGAAGTTTTGAATCGGAGGGAAATTTTTAGCTTGAGTGGGAGCTATGGTAGATTATGGAAGATCAAGGGTTGATAAATTCAACAGGAAGAATTTTAGTCTTTAGAAGATGCAGATGGAAGATTACCTTTATCAAAAGGATATTTATATTTCATTGTCGAGAAGGTGAACAAACCCTCAAGATTGTGAGATGTGTAATGGGATTTTATAAATAGGAAGGCACTTGGGACAATCCTGCTACATCTTGCATCTTCGGTGTTATTTAATTTTTTAAAGGAAAAGACTACAAAAGAATTGATGGATGCATTAGGAAAGTTCTATGAAAAACCCTTTTCCTCTAATAAGAAATTTTTAATGAAAAATTTGTTTAATATGAAGATGTATGAGAATGGTTTAGTAGCAGATCATTCAAATGAATTTAATACGGTTATAAATATGATATCTTTGGTTACGGTAGAGAATTTGATGATGAAGTTAGGGATTTATTAATTTTGTGCTCTTTACCCGAGAGTTGGAATAGCTTGGTAATGGTGGTAAGCAACTCGGTTCCTAGCTAACTCAAAGTTAAATTTTGAGGATGTTGTAGGGGTGATTCTAAGTGAGGAAATGTGAATAAAAAGATTTTGGTAATCTTGTACTTACGAGAATTCTTCAACATTGGAAATTAGACGGAGAAAAATAATTGGGGAAGCCATGGAAAATTGAAAGATCGGGAAAGTTCAATATCCAAAAGCAAGATAGTATGCTAGAAATGTGGAAAGTTTGGGCATGCAAAGAATTGTTGGGAACTTTGGGACAAGAAGAAACAACATGAAAAAAAGAGGCAAATGTGGCAACGGGTAATGTATCTCAAGATGTTTTGATTCTTTCTTTGCACAATATTGTTAAATATTGGGTTTTAGATTTAGGGTCTTCTTTCCATGCTACTCCACATAGGCATTTTTATTGATTATGCTCAAGGGGATTTTGGGAATGTTTTTCTATGTGATGATGAGCATTATAGTATAGTCGGAAAAGGTTATGTTCGGGTTAAGATGTAGAATGCGAATACATGGTTGTTGAAGGATGTCGACATGTGCCTACTTTAAAACAAAATTTTATATCGGTGGTCCGGTTGGGAAGTGATGGTTGTACTTATGATATTTACAATAGACTCTTGGAAAGTTAAAAAGGTTACTTTTATGGTGGCAAGAGGTAAGAAGGTTGGAACCTTGTATTTAACCACTTATATCACTAATGTTTGTAATATTGTGGCTTCAAAAGTAGATACAACATTGTGGCACTATAGGCTTGATCATATGAGCCATAAGGGTATAGATATCATAAAGAAGGATTTTTCTAGATATACTGAGACATGTTTGGAGTTTTGTGAGGACTTCATCTATGGGAAACAGAAACGAGTAAGGTTTCTCAAGGTTGTACCTACAAAGAAAGAGATTAAGTTAGATCTGGTGCATTCTTATGTGTGGGGGTGGCTCAAGTATCATCTCTTGGGGTTTCAAGTTATTATGTTTCTTTTATTGATGATGCAACAAGGAAATTTAGTGTTTATTGTATTAGAAAAAAATATGATGTATTTGACACTTTTGTTAAATGGAAATCCATGGTTGAGAATGAAACATTTTTAAGATAAAATTTCTTAGGTCGAGATAATGGAGGGAGTATTGCAGAAATGAATTTGATGATTATTGTTCTAAAAATGGAATCCATGGGAAAAATATGTTTCGGGAACTCCGTAGCAGAATGGTGATTCATAAAGGATGAATAGAACAATAATGGAACATGCTAGGAGCATGTGGTTACATGAAGGATGGCCTCTTTCTTTTTAGGCAGAAGTGGTGAGCACAACTATGTACTTAATAAATAGAGGATCCTCAAGTGCCTTGGATGGAAGCATACCTAAGGAGGCTTGGAATGGTAAGAAAATTGATTATTCATTTCTTATATTGTTTGGATGTGAGGTGATTTTCCATATAGACAAGGATGATAGGACCAAGCTAGAGGCTAAATCAAAAATTGTACTTTCATTAGTTATGGTGGTGATGACTTTGGATATAAATGTTGGAGTATAAGAACAAAAAATCATTCGATCTAGGGATATGGTCTTTAATGAGAAATTCATGTATAAGCAGTAGTTATAGGAAAATGGGGAAGAATCCAAGAAAGAATATGAAGTGATAGAGGATATTTTGGATGGGAAAGTGACACATGAATCAGTTCAGGAACCTCCTCAACAGGAACCCCAAACTCCTATATTGAGGAGGTCTTCTAGGGTAAGAAGAGAACCTATTTTTTTTCTCCTTCTCCTTATTATTTATTACTCATTGACAATGGAGAGCCGAGAGATCTTTGATAAACCAATACAAATAGATGTCGGGAAGAAGTGGGACCAAGCCATGGATGAGGATCATCGGGATATCATGGAGAACCAAAATGGGATTTGGTGAAGCTACTCAAAGGAAAAAGAGAATTATGAACATGTGGTTGTTTAAAGTCAAAGAGGAATTAGGAAAGAAAATATATAAGGCCCAGTTGGTGGTCAATGGGTTTGCATAGAAAAAAGGTATAGATTTTGATGAGATTTTTTCTCCTGCAGTAAAAATGACTTCTATTAGAACTATTCTTAGAATAGTTACAACAAAAAAATTACACTTAGAGAAGCTTGATGTAAAGACTGTATTTATCCATGGTGATTTAGAGGAGGATCTATATATGCAGTAACCAGAGGGCTATGAGGTCAAAGGTAAAGAGGAGATGGTGTGCAAACTGAAGAAGATATTATATGGCTTGAAATAAGCTCCATGTTAATGGTATAAGAAATTTGATAGCTTCATGATGGAGCAAGGTTATATTAGATGCCATTCTAACCATTACATGTATACAAAGAAATTTGAGGATGGGAGTTATATTATCCTTAGTACGTATGTGGATGATATGTTGGTTGCGAGTAAAAACATGTAGGAAATAAAACTACTCAAGAAGCAGCTAAGTGAATTCTTTATATCAAGTATTTGGGGGCAGCCAAACAAATCCTTGGTATGAGGATAAATTGAGATAGGAAGGAACACAAGTTGACTTTATCTCAGGAATAGTACATTAAGAAGGTCTTGGAGAGGTTTAATATGTAGGATGCTAAATTGATTGGGACTCCTTTGGTAGGCCATTTCAAGCTATCAAAAGAGCACTATCCCAAGACGAAAGCAAGAGAGAAACCAAATGTTCAAGGTACCTTACTCATCATCAATTGGCAGTTTGATGTATGCCATGGTGTGCACTAGTCCTGATATTTCCCATGTAGTGGGAGTAGTGAGTAGATTTAGGAGTGATACTGACTAGAGATCACCGACAAGTAGTAAATTGGATCCTTAGATATTTGAGTGGGACCATGGGGACATTTTTTTGTTATAGTGGATCAGACATCACTTTGTGTGTTTATGTAGATTTAGATATGGCTGGAGATGTAGACATCGGGAGGAGCATGACATGTTATGTTTACACCGTAGGTGGGACAACGGTGACTGGATTTCACGACTAATTAAGTTGGTGGCTTTGTCAACCATGAAGGATGAGTATGTTACTACCACTTAGGAAAGAAAAGAAATGATTTCATAAAATAATTGATTTAGTATTTTGGGCATAAGGAGGAAGTAAAGAGGCATAGTGATAGTCGAGTGTTATACACCTAGCTAAGAGATCTTCTTTCCACTCTATGGCGAAGCATATACAATCAATCTACCATTTCATCATAACAACTTTGGAGGAAGAGAATTTGAAGGTGGAGAAGATTCATACCAGTCAGAATCCTACAGACATGATGACCAAGGTGGTCACAAGGAAAAAATGAAGTTGTGTTCACTTTGGTTGGTCTTTACGGAAACTAGTGAAGGGTTGAGAAGCTTGCTCATAAGAAAAATAGTCTTCAAGTGGAATATTTTTAGGTTATAGAGCCTATTTTTATGTGTGAAAGTGTTCAAGATTATACTATAAGAAATATATGCACTTTCCATAGTTGTCTTTGGGGTTCGTGGTCGATCCGGGCCCCAAGCGGGGGTTTAGGGGCACAACCCTGAGAAAAAAATTGCCCTTGAAAAAAATTGCCCGATATACCAGAAACATGCTTTTTCATATGGCAGGATTTTGACCCATACATTTATGGGATGGTTTTGGCCCATGGTTTTGATACCTACAGTTTTTAAAACTTCTTAAGCCATTGTCTACTTATGTGGTTTTGTGCATTTGGTAGGTATTATGTAACATTGCGCAGATGTGTATGAATTCAGTGTGAATTATGTAGAGTTTGTTGAGCATAGATCCAAATAGATATGAGTATTATATTGAGAGAGTGGTGGCTTGTAATAAAATATGAGAGAGTGATTCTTGGTGGATATAGCCCAAATTGGGTGAACAACGTTAAATATTGTCTCTTTGTGTTGTGTTATTTTATTTTGCACTTTTATTTGAGATTTGTAATATTTTCTACATATTATTTCCTACTATTGCGATTATGTGAGGGATTTTTCCACATATTTTATCCCTTATTTCATAATAGTGTTATGTGCATCTTATGCCCTACAAAATAGAAATGATCCTCATGCACGCGTGACTTCAAACATTGATTAAGGTGCTCGGGTTTGCCAAAATAATGTAACTCATACAGTTACAATAATGATGCTTTCTCCAATTTGACTTTCACCTCATCATTATATATAGGCATCCCATCTGGTGTCCTTTTAGTAGTTGGACGGACCATCTCTAATGCCATTTCCTTCTCAGTTGTGCTTGTGTGATGGTTATAATCACTCACGGCCATTTTTCTTAAATGTGACACCCACTCATTTCCTAATAATACTCCATCTAGGTATTACATTTCTGTGTACCATTCCTCATTGGAGCTTGCAATGACAACGGTTTTATTTTCTTTGCCCTTGTCCTCTTGTTTCTTTGGTGAAACAGTCCACCTTCTTAGCTATCATGCTTTTTGTCCTGGATAACCTAAGAACTTCTTACTCTACTCGCTACTCTTCTTAACTCCAAACTAAACTCCAAATCTTAACTCAGAAATAAATTCTTCTATCTCGTGCCCTAGCTGCCAAAACCTAACTAGGAAAACCTTCCACAAGAAAATGCACTTCAAAAAAACTCTTCTCACACCGTGTACTCCTTCCTCTCGGTTTTACAGATCCACTCTAGTCACACACGTAGATTTCTCTCGATTCTTCTTCCTTCGAACAAATCTCTCTGGATGCCCTAGTTCACAAGAGTGCTTCACTTTGTAATAGTAAGGTGGATTAATGACTTTCCCAAAATTATATTTATAGTTCTTGCTTCCCTTCAGCAATAAATGTTATGCCACCTACCATCATACTTTAACATTAAATGTAAATTTTTATACTATGGTGAATTTAAGCACCTTTACCCATGCACCACATCCTACATGAAAAATCCTTTACAACCCTCTAGTGCACAAAAATTCAATCGACCAAATAATCTTACGATCACGTCTAGAACGCCGAAAGAACTTATTTTGTTCTTTACCCAATTTTTTCCCTCACCTACCTCATGTTGTTCTTACACTCTTCATCCTTTATACGTGATCTTTTTACAACCTTCTTGACAATATAATTCACTATCCACCATTTCCTCACGCACTCTCTCAAACTGACGTGCTTCCTTCTACTGGGCCACTCGGCTTGAATTACAAGCCTATGTTTTGCATTACTCCACCCCACACACTCGCGTATACACAACCTTGGAAAAATAATGTGGTTACTAGTGCACAAAGTGCAAAATGAAACAAAAATAAAGGAATAGGAAACGAGAAAGGGAAACACAAGAAAAGAAAAGGATAAAGGTAAATTCTAAGCTAACTAGAAATATTTCCTTATTTACAAACACCAAGAAGAATTATTTATAGTACGGCTTCAACCTACTCCCACTTAAGTGACCTAGTAATCTCATCCCATCTAGTACTTGTAATTGGAAAGTTCATGAATAAAAATATATGAGATGATGTATGGTCCCAACTAATGGAATTTCAACTTCCCAAGATGGTGCAGATACTTGGAATCATACAAAAATACCATCTTCCCAACCTCAAACTACTTGTTCTTGATATGGCGATCATGTCATGCCTTTTGTCTTACTTTTTCTATCTTCTGACTCCATTTAGAAAGTGATGACCTTTTTTCTAACTCGTATCAACTTATCAATCCTATCTTCCAAAGTGCTTTCTCGTCATCCAACCCTCATGTGCACACTATACGCAGCGATGGTAACATGAATTCAACTAGAAAAACAACCTCCATGTCAAACACCAATTGAAACGATGTGGCCTTGTTTAACCTCTTGTAGGTTGTCTTGTATGCCCATAGAATAGCTGATACTTTATCATCCCAATCTTGTCTTCCAACATCAAAATTTCATTCAATGTGTAACTTAGCATTTTGTTAAAGGTGTTAGTAGTTCCATTTTCTTGAGGGTGATAAGGGGTAGTCTTGTGATGGGCCACCATAAATTATGCTAACAGAATCTTGACCATTTCATTGAGGAAATGTGTACCTCTATCACTTGTTCAGCTTAAAGGACAACCATACCTGCTGATTATGTTCTCCTGTAAAAATCTAGCAGCTATCATTGTTGTGTAATCCTTTGTAGGTGTTGCCTCTTCCCATTGTGTCAAGTAATCAGTGTAAGTAATGATAGACTACAAACCATTCCTTCGCATGACTGGTGAAATTGGCCCTGTAAAGTTGATTTCCCATTTTTCAAATGGTTTAGCACTGGCTATTGGTCGCAAGGGAATTTCATCCCTCTTCCCAGGTTTTCCAAGGTGTTAGCAATGGTCATAGGCCTTGCAAAACTCAATACAATCCTGGTAGATGGTTTCCCACCAAAGCCTTATGAGTAAAATCTTCCACACAGTAACATTTCCTACATAGTTTCCTCCTGCAATCCCACCAAGTGTTTCCTCCATAATTACAACATGCTCATGTTCCAATATGCATTAGCACAGAACCTCATCATGACCTAACTTATACAGTCTCCACTAATCAACATGTAGGGTGTGGCGTGTATTGCTAATTGTTTCCTTTCCAGATCCTTCATTCCTTGGTGCCACACCCTTTTTAAGAACATTATGATATATTTCAAGTCCGAGGTCATGCGCCTCAATCTAAATAGGTGCACGTTCAGCGTGGTATCCTTGATTCTTTGTGCATCCTCCCCGAGTTAATCTTTGATAAGTGGTCGAGTCCGAATTTCTCTTTCCTTATTTTACAACCACTATGAGCTCAAACTCTTGGAATAATAAGACCCATCGGCATATGTACCCTTGTAAAACATGCTTGTTGACTAAGTACTTCAATACCATGTGGTTAGTGTATAATATAAATGGTGTTTCCAAAAATACCGCCTAAAATTATGCATCACGTAGATGATTGACAATGCCTTGCACTCAGTAGTTGTGTAATTATATTCTGCTGGTGTCAAATGTCTAGTGGCAAAACACAAGGGATGATAAAAAAAAATCCCTCACCACATTGTGCTAGTAATACTCCCATAGTTGTCCCTAAGGAATCAAAATGCACATGGAAAGGATTATCCCAAGAAATAAAATGTAGTATGGGCACCATGATAAGCCTATCCTTCAAAGTGTCAAATGCCCTCTATTGTACCTCTCCCCAATAAAATTCACTCTTGTGTTTTAGCAATTCCTCCAAGTGTATGGTGACGTGATCATGGCATACCCCTTAATGAATTTCCTGTAGTAACCCATATGCCGAAGTAATCTATGCACTACACTTTAACTAGTAAGCTACCCCAATCCCACAATAACTACAACTTTGGTGGGATCGACTAATAAACCTTCTTTGCATATAATATTTCTGACAGGGTTCCAAATGAAGTAAAGAAAGACACATTTCTTAATGTTGAAGGATATCCTTAATTTCTGACATCTCTCAAATATCAGCCTCAAATTGTCACAATGGTCTTTCACCAACCCATACACATTCCAGTCATCCAGGTAAACTTGAATAAATTTATGGATGAAGTCTTGAAATTCTTGTACCATGATGTGTGAGAACACAATAGGCACATTCTTCAATCCAAAAGGCATAACCATGTAGGAAAAAATTCCCCATTCAGTGGTGAAATTTTTCTTTCTCTAGTCTTCTTTTGCAATCCTAACTTGGTGATACCCTAAGAACCCATCCTTGAAAGAGTAGACTTCGCGCCTGGCTACTCCCTCAAAAATTTCTTCAGTAAATGGGGTTGGAAAAGGATCAATGACACATATTGCATTCAAATCCCTATAGTCAACATAGATTCTTATCCTTCCATCCTTCTTGATACTGATGACCATTGGGCTTATCCATTCTGATTCTTCCACTGGCTCAATAATACCATATCCTATCATATTGTCTATCTCTTCCTTGACACTGTACGTGTAGATTTGGATTCATCCAATAAGGCCTCTTCTGAATCGATTGTGCACCTTCCTTGAACTTGATTTTCATCTCCCTAAGGAATGGTGGACATATTTGAGTTCTTGCTACCCACGAGGGAAAAAATCATGGAACTCACATAATAGATCAATAATCTTTGAAACTTCTCTTTCCAACCAATATTCCCCAATGATAGCTTCCTTAGGTTCTATCTCTATCCCAATGTTAACCTTCTTTGTTTTCAAGGGCTCAAGGTTGGCGTGTGCTTGCTCATCAAGCACTATCTATGATTTCACACGTACCTTTAGAATGGTTAGCATCTAGAGTCTCTATCTCTTCACCGTCTACTACATAGAACATTTTTCCTTTTTCTTTTTCCATGCACGAGAGCTCAAGTTTTACTTCCTCGATTCATTTTCATTGAGGTGTGTTTCCAAATAAGGTTCACCCTGACTATTCCAGTATCCTATCTTCTTCCATAGCACTATCCCCCATCGTAAGGCATGTTGGTAGCCAAATTAATTATCCCTTTGTGACTGAGCAGCACCGTGGTTTGAGAAAGATGCTTGGAGACATATAAATAAGAGTGTGAGTCATTTTGTATCTAGGGAAGGATTTAGTGACTCTTCAATAACTCAATCCTTGAAGAAATGGGTAACACCGTGTACAAGGTTTGACTTACCCTAAATACTTTAGGTTGTGCCTTCAACCAGGGTGAGAGGAACCATTTTGTAACCCATATTGGTAGATAACATATGCATATTTATAGTATTTTATTTCCTTTCACAAAATTGATAAGAGATCTTCGAAGGTATGGTCGATACAACAGTAGTCTAAGTCTCACGATTTGTCACTTTAGAGGAAAAATAAAGCTTCTAAACAAGATCTAGGTTACTAAAGGCAATGGTAAAAATTGATTTCTCTTGTATATTGAGGCAAGGGATGGGTAGATCAATGAATTCCCTCAGCATTTAGTAATAGATGCGGTGCAAGATGGGGTAGTTCATATATGGTTCATCTCTAGATATGTATTTTATGGTTAGGAAGTTAAGCCAGATAAATTTGATTATACCAAATATCTGAGAACTTTAAACAAATGTTAACATATCCACAAGGAAAAAAGAAAAAAGCTTCAAATAGTAAAGACAAACCTTCAACTAGAAAATTTTGCATCTATGAAGGCTCAAGGACACACAGCTTCACACATTCTTCAAGGTTTTAACACAAGAACTCATGTTAAAGACTTAATTAAAATTTAGAATACCCTTTCTATATCACGCTCATGATACACACATAAAATGACAAACAATCTGTATCACTGAAATGAAATTAAAGTGAATTTAAATCACTTATTGCATTATGAAATGAAATCCCTCTTCATAATGTAATTGCAAATGCCACAATACTTGTCATGAGGACGATATTTTGTTTGATTTCAAAGGATTTCTAATGTAATACCGCAATGAGACATAGATAACTATTTGAAAATATTTCAAGATGATAATAGACATAACACTGCTCATGATTTACATGAATTACTCAAGGTTTCTCAAATTTGATCAGCAAGGGAAATTTTGTTTACAATCTCAAATTTTCTTCAATGGCTATACATTTTCAACCATCTTGACATGATCAATTTTGAAAGGCGCACAAGAAATAACTAGTTCCTCATAAAGTTTACCCAGAAAAATGGCTTCTCTCCTTTTTTCTCTCTAACTTAATTTCACAAAAATTAACCCCCCTTTTTTGGCATGGCATTTTCATACTTCTATATCATTCGCTTTACTTCAAAGATTTCCCCCAAAAAACAAGAATATTCAAATGAATACTTTGTTTGTTACAAGAATGTTCTAGAAAATGATATTTATGAACCTCATCCCGTATTGCCAAGTGTACAAAACATGAATCTTTTCGATGTATTCCATCTGTGTCTGACTGGGACATCCGGTCTTCACTTTTGGTAGGTTATTTGAAACATTCCCTTCTAATATTAATTAACAATAATTTTAGATTGATCACTAAGCTTCTCCATATGCTTTTTGACATGACACACACTGGTGCTCATTTCTTAAAATCCTTCTTTGGCTCAAAACACTTCACTTCACATCTTACTGGTTTTAAATTCCATACATGATGTTTGTCAAATCATCATAATTTACTAGTTATGCTCATATATACATTCCTTCAGTTTTTAATTTTCCCTTATGCGAACTAAGCAAGATACTTCTCATCTTTGGGGAAAGATTTTTCTAGACCAGAGATATGTGTCACCTCTAGGCTATAAAGCTCAACTCTACCCTCTTTTAATTATGTATCTCTTTCCTAATTCGGGTATAGCAAACTCTTTACTAGAAAAATGGAAAAGACACTTGTGGCACACAACTTGAATTAAATCTCTTCAAAACATATGAATCATATCTTCGATCTGAGTGGCCCATATGAGGCTTTTTTAGGGAATTTTTGAAATAGAATGCACAAGAGACACAAAAGGACCTCTGACATATCAACGAGTCCACTTAGCACTTTTAACCAGGATGATCAGAATCAATCATGTATTGGCACCTTTCCAAGTCATGTATTTCCATGTTTTTAGATGGGAACATATGAAAACACCTGAGGATTTAAAATGATATTGGGTCAAGAGGAGGCCTCAGGTCTCTGGGAAAACCATTTTTAATTCCCCTTCTTATGTGACAAGGAATTTGCATCAAGAGAAATTCCTAAGGAATCGTACATTCTATATGACAAAACCATCATTGATACGGTGCCTTCCATTTCCTACAAAGTGAATGAGTTAGAGAAGAGGATTCAATCCTTGGAAAATAAATAGGTAGAAAGTGTGCCTCTACCACTAGGTTTAATAGCAACACTTCCTTCAGAAAAGAGGAAAGGAGAAACACAAATTTAGTCTTTGGTCATCATATCGAATGGAGAATAAGACCAATCTATTTTTTCTCACATTTCAAGAGAAACACTTTCTTCAGCTCGGGATAGTAGAGGAAGGTTTGCAACTTGGATATCCACATTTTTGATGCATTGTGTCCCTCACTCTGAGTAGGAATTTCAAATACCTCAGCCAATTCCTTCTCCGGGGGAAAACACACCGCCTCTCTAGGAAGTGGGAAGCAAGAACTAGTTCCAAACCTCACATTTCATCCAGTCACCAACATGCAAAGTATCTTCCCCTCCTGTCATTCCAAATATTCCCCTTGTTACTCCAAACATCCCTCTTCAAATTAATCCTGGTAAGTCAACCCTTCACAAGTGGAAGGGGAAAACGACCTTCTTTTCAGGTGGTCTAGACCTCTTGGATTGGGTATCATCTGACTAAAAGAGAATTGAGCTTAAGGAAATTATGGTCTACCCTAGTATGACATTGGAGTCTTTGATGGACATCGAAATGTCTAGGGATTTGGCAGAGTCGATTATCTTCATACAAACAACACGGGGCTCGGATGAGTTTGTATTGAGGAAGAGAAAACTTTTGAATAAACTTCCCCTGCTTAGGGGAAATTATGAAGTAGGACTAAATAATGCTTAGGTGTTATTCTCCTTTCGTTGTTTTGATTTCTAATATATGTACATCTCTTTTTGTCATGGGTAAGGGCCCCTATAGAACCCTATCTTGTTTTTTCTTTGTTCAACATTGTAAGCAATACAAGGATGTCAATAGTTCACATATCTATTTCAAATGTATATGAAATTTTAATCTAATCCACTATGAACTACTACATATTTTTAACTTACAATTGAAACAAAGAAACAAGTAAAATTTCAGAGAGATAATTACATTTAATGTATCAGAAATATCAATTCACAATATCAGTTCAATGGAGTATGAAAAGAAAATACAAAATGAGGAAGAAAGTGCTTAAACATGTTCATCATCTTTTATCCCAGCATCCTCTTTCTCTTCACCCTTTTACTCGACTCTTGTTCTTTTGGTAATCTAGTCACATAAACATCATACTCTGGCATAATTCATTTACTTAATCCTCGTCAGTCCAAGGTGATGCTGGAAAATTAATGTTTTTCTTGATATTAAGTCTAGACATTGAGCCATTTTCTACTTGTATTCCAGTGGCCTAGCTTTCAATTCCTTAATCCTATTCTCAATCTTCTTTAGAATTTTAACAGTTTCATGGGAAAATTCATCTCTCTTGATATTACTTTTAAATTAATTGAATAAGAAATCAAGCCTTAAGTCCCCATAGCTCTTTTTGGATTTTTCCACCACCCTGTCTTGTAATCTTCAATCAATGGCATCAATTTGATCATCAACCTAGTTCCTTCTGACTTCAAGCCTCTTCTTGATTCCATTTAAAGTATCTAACCTGATTTTTGTCAATTCTTTAAAAGCATATTGACTCCCTTTGCATCTTATTGGTACGATGCCTTCTTTCTCAAATAGCTCCACATTAAGTTGGGTTATGTAGTCAATCTTGGGGAGAGTTACCTCCAAGTAAAAAATCTTGTTGTCATAGTCTTCAATTATTCCATCAATTTCATTCAATCAACCTCTGAAGTCCTCATAATTTGTCCTTGCTTTTGTGATAACTTCCTTTCCCTTCTCAGTTATTTTTTCAACCCAAGTATCCACCGCTTGGACCTTCTTGACAACACAATTTATTTTATCCATTTCCTCATAGGTATTCAAATAAGTACCTACTTTTTCATGACTAGTTTTTCCTATCAGTTGTTGCAAACATGAACTTAAGGCCTTAATTTGTTCCTTAAGTTGTTTCTTTGTCATCCCATCTTCATCTACCTTTTGTAAAAGACCATTTACGGCTTGGTACTTCTTGCTTTAGTCGTTCCCTTGAAGGTTTTCTAAAGGGAATAATCTAGATGTTGTAATTATCATTGGTTATGTATTTTCTTGTCTTACCCTCGAAAGGAGTTGCTATCTCTAGGGTTTTTACCCCAATGAATCTAGTAAGAGTCCTTGTGATGGTTCTGGCCCTTTTGGGGCTCTCACTATTTTTGGAAAGGATAAAGTAGTAAGGTCAACTTCTTGTATAGGAAGGGTCACTTATTCATTTGAAATTAATTCACTGATCCATCCCTTCTTCAAACCTATAACAACTTTTGTTTCCTGTGATCCTTGCTGGAGTTTCTCAGGAACAAATACTATTTGTTTGGACATCTTTTATTTCTATTGCACCAATAATTCTATTTTTTCTTGACCACTTATCCCACTTTCCCCTAAGTCAATTTGACTTTATACCATTAATTCCTCTGGATGCTTCTTTTCCTGATCTGACACTTCAGTTTTATCATCCTCAACTTGATCTACATCAAAACTCAAAAGGAACTCCTTTACTACTTCTCCAGTTGAAAACATGATGGTATGAGTTTCTTCCCTTTGTCCTTTTGTATCAAAGTTTCAAAAATGGATTCCTCTACTCCCAAAACCGGTTGAGTTACCAAACTACTACTTTCATGCCCTAATGATACCTCAGAAATGTTATGGCAGGTTTTTCTATTGGAAGTAAACCCACATTTCCCATTAAAATTTGTGATTCTCCACCAATAACAATTTCCTCATCAGTAATTATATCTTGTGCCATTTTTATTTTTCTTCTTGAATAAGGTCATCACTCTTAGTAACCTCAATAGGAATGGGCACAACATTTTCTACCACCAACTTAGTATTAACACCTTTTTCCACCAATAGCTCTAGTTTATCCATTTCCAAAACCATTCGTTTTGGGGAAGACAAATTCACTTCCTGATTTCTTACTTTAGTTTTTAGTACATGAGGACCTCTTTCTGATTCCTTACTTGCTTCAATATTAACCACTGGTGTTAATAAGGGTTCATCAATAGACAAACTAAGTGCATCTAGCTTGGATAATCACTCATTAGCATCTATATCATCAACTCGGTTTGTACATTTATAACCTCATGCATTGTTTCAATTGGTGGTGGATTAATATCTTTAGTAAGTAGAGCTTGAGGAATTCTCATACCCAGGGTAAGAAACTGACTATCCACCAGATAACCATTGTATTCCCCTGGGGAACTGAGGTCTGAATGCATTCCACCTCTTTTTTCATGAAGAATGAATGAGGGATCATGGGACTTGATTTCCCATACATGACAATGATGTATCTTGTTGTTTTTGGATGGTATCAGTTCTTTCCACTTATGGCGGATCAATTAACCCATCCCTGTGTTTGAAATTTTTTGGTGTATGGGCACCTACCCTTACTAGGATTGGTTGTTGGACAATTTTGGGTTTCTTGTGTGTCTGCTCAAACTGCTTCAATTCTGGTGGTGGTCTCTTTTCATCTTTGTGTGGCATGGGTTGAATGTGACCACTTGAAATGGATGCACTCATTAAATTTTCAGTATTATGTAGCTTAGGGAAAAAAATTGAGCTAACCACATGTGATGATAGACCCTTTCCCTTTTCCTGGAGTGGTATTGCAAGAGTAATAGGTCCATTTTCCATGGACTTTAAAAGCATTTTTTCAGTTTTCTTCCTAAAGGATTACATAGAAGTACTGTCTCGCTAGTAGTTGTTTTCGATTCATCGTAATCCCATCGTAGGCCTTTCGGAGGGTAATAGAGGGGATTTTCCTCTTGATTGGTCAATTTTATCAGTTCTCTACTTCAGAGGTGGGATATCATCATTTAAGTTTCCTAGATTTCTGAAATGATTTAGGACTCTTGTATTTTGTACTGATAAGTCAATATTCATTTGAACCAGCCAATTTACCATTCTCCTCATGACATCAGTTATCCTCATGTAGGGATCATTAGACTCCTCTTCATCCAAAACAGGGGAGCTATAGGTTTACTTTCTATCTTCTGATCAATGTAGAATTTACTCACTGTGTGTAAGTCATCTACAACCCCCTCTGGAATGACTACAATTTTGAATTCTACCACTTGTGATAAAGTCATTCTTGAAAAATCCCTCAACCGTACTTCTTCATCCCTAAAATTCATCCAGTAGTCCTCAAAGTGAGGCTCATGCTCAAAAGTGTTAGCAACATTGTTAAATACCCACCGAATGTCATAATTGGCTCTAGCCTCAAATGTCTCCATGGCCAAATCCTTCATTTATTCTCCAATTAGTCTGGCCTTTATAATGGAAGGGAATGAATACCTTCCAATTCTAATAGGGAATTTGACATTTGTTTTGTGCCTCCCAAAGAATTAACTTGTGCATAGGAAACAGTTTCCATACCAATTCACATAAACACACTTGACATTGACATACCTAGGAAATTTAAAAGGTTTTCCTCAAAACCATTAACCTTGATATAAGTGAAATTTTTATCTTGAATGAGTTAGCACCCATACTCCATAATAACATGTATTTCATGCTCGGACATTCTCGTATTGTCCCCATTACGGTTTGAATAAGAAAATAATTGGTGTAATTAAATCATCATTTACCAATCCAACATTTCCACTCCAGTTGGTTAAGTGTAATTGAGGGAAAATTTCATGCATTGGGTAGTTTTTAAAATCACCATTTGGTGATAAAGATGGAAAACATATGTGCGCTACAACATTATAAATCAGATATGTCATCATATAGAACTTCAACTCTATCAGACTCCGCTATCTCAATACTTGTTTCCGAGTAATCATATGATCATGGATTGCATCTGAAATAAAGGTGGCCCAACAAATATTTCCTTTTCTCTCAAGAATAATCCATATAAATGTGGACATCCACTCTTTAAACTCATTTGTAGTTTCCAAACCTACCATTCGACTCAAAATCACAATGATATCCTCAACCTCCTCAACGAATTGTGCCCTAACCAACCTTTTGGGGATTTTAGTTAATGCCTTCCTCTCTGTAAGGAGCCATTGTGTGTTTATCATTTTGGCATAATCCTTCTTCTTTGTTTCATAGTCATGTAAGGCTTATTTCATTCTAATAGTAATTAGTTTAGTAATTACTAAACTAATTTCAGTAATACTCTAATGGTTGTCGATGTCAATGTCAGCACCAAATCCTCACTTCTATCTAACACTTCCCTCTTCTCATAGTCATAATTCATGGAAAAAAACCATACTAGTTCTAGACATTGAATGGAGAGTGAGATGAAACCACTTTGAGGAAATGTGGCTATCATGAATTTCCTTTAAATATTCACTCAAATGAGAACTATTTAATCTTTGATGAAAATCATTTAAGTTGGCACTCATCAAATCTGTGTCTGTTACCTTGTCTAGGTCACTCGTGACCCCGACATAACAAAAGAAGAAAATGGCATAGTATTCATTTCAAAACCCTAATTTTACTTCAACTATTTTTCCAATGGAACAGACACAATACACAGGAGTTTGAAGCTCTTACCAATTTTTGCAAGCACCCGAGCAATTCTGACTCAAAACAACAACTTTCGCACTTCTCAGGTTCACAAATTGAGCTCCACAATAATTCCAATTGCACTTCACTGATAAAAATGACAAGAGACCATCAAAATAACAATAAAGGATGAATGCATTTGTATCCCTTAAGGCCCTTGGTTCACGTAGGAGCATTAATGGTGGAAGAATTAAATGCATTGTATCACATCCATTAACTCTACTTTATTTTGTAACTTTGAATTTGATCCATCCACGTGGAACATATTTTAGCTGAAATGGGCTTAGGGGTATCTTTCATATTTTGTGATGCTCAAAGAAATTGTGTTTTTTTACATTTTGGCCCGCCCATCCACTTTTGATGCAAGCTCAACACGTGGCTTTACCTAGGCATTAATGGGGTAGCGGCTTACTTTTACAACTTTACTCCTTTTCAAAAAAAGATGAAATTTCCAAAGTGCCCTAGTGACCCGCTTCCCCAATTTTATAATAAACAATGGCCACGTGTCCTTTTACGGGTCTTAGGAATTCATTTTATATTTTCACGCCTTTCGCCATAATGTATCAAAACATAAAAAGGCCCACCTTCCCGCAACCACTTGATTTACGACAAGTGTACACCTCTTGGGGCTAAAGTAAAAATTTTCTCACACCGCTTCATAGTTTCAAATATCCAATTAGAATTCATTAGGCCTCGGGACTAATTTAGGCATTTTGTAAATATAACAAAAAGGGACAAGTTCATCAAAAAGACCCGCCACGCTGCATCCAATTAGAGACAACCACATATCCATGGATGTTAGGATAAAATTTACAAAGGAGACATGATCATGGAAAAAATAAATGAAGGGGAAAACCCATCATTCACGCCCAAACTACAAAAGTTTCCCCACAGAAAGAAAACTGTAAATAATACCTTGACTCAATGTGATCCATGACCATAGGAAAGGACTGCCAACAACACCTCAATGAAGGCAAAAATTTTCATGCATCCATATAAAAATTACATCAAACCATGTGGACCGAAACTTTTGAAGGAAAAGGGTGAGATCATAATTGACCACCAACACCGGCCGACTCAAGGATGGGCACTCACTGCGAGTGCCACAGAACAAAACCAAAAGCAACAACAATGACAGGTGCCAAAAATCCATTGGGCCACAGAGTCAAGAACCAACCTCCAAATTGAATTGACAATATCCAACCCTCCAGGAACAAACCGAGAAACCAACAAAAATTGATCACCAAGGACCGGGACAAACCAAAACAGAAAAAACACAGAAAACAAAGAAAAACCAAAAATTATACATTATACAATGATGCGTACCTTAATTCTAAGAAATCAATCAAGGAAATGTTTCAAGTTCCTACCATTAACAGGAAACTCAAGCATTTCTCCATCTAAATCTTTTAGGAAAAAACGTATGCTCGCCAATTCTAATGTCAATAGAATAAGGACCCATCCATAATGCGTTGAACTTTCCATGTTTTCCCTTATCCTCATGTCTATTATCCCATAATAGCACAAGATATCCCACACTAAAAACTCTTGGGGTTACCTTTTTATCAAACAATTTCTTCAACTTCTCCCTAAACTTCACATGTCTTTGATGGGATTCTCTTCTCTCTTCATCTAATTCAACAATTTGATTTATATGTGCATCATAGGGACTAATCTCTTGATCCTCCAATTGTTGGATAAATTGATAAGAAGATAATTGCATATGCAGGGGGAGGAGAGCTTGAGTTCCATATACCAATTCAAATGGGCTCTTTCCAGTAGCTCTTTTAATAGTAATTTTTTCAGCCTAAATAGAAAACTTCAATTGCTCACCCCATTTTCGTTTATTGATTTCCAACATCTTCCTGATTATTCTCAACAAATTTTTGTTACTTGATTCTACTTGTCCATTACCTTGGGGATTGTAATTGGAAGCATATGCTAAATTTATCCCATACTCCTAACACATGGCTACCAAAGGTTTAGCTCAAAAAATCATAGCATTGTCAGCAACTATTTTAGTAGGCACTCCAAACCTACAAATTATATGATTTAAAATGAAGTCCATGACAATTTGGTGAGTTTCTTTCTTAGTAGGGATTGCCTCTACCCATTTGGTGAAGTATTCAATGGCTAAAAATATCCATTTATGGCCAACACTTGAAGAATCTGAAATCTCCCCAACATAATTCATCCCCCCGCTTAAAAGGGGATTCAATCGATCTGAGCTACAATGGGAGGTATCCCGAGGCTTTAAATCTTCTGAAAAAATGTTGACAGCTCTCATATTTTCTTACCAATAAAGTTGTATCCTTAAAAAGTGTTGGTCACCAGTAACCAACCCTTAAGATCTTATGGGTTGTTACTCTTCCAGCAAAATTCCCCCACAAAATCCTCCATGGAAGTCAACAATTAATTTTGGGGCTTCTTCCTTAGTGATACACCTTAAGAGAAATCCTCAGGGTTTTTCCAAGCTAACATATAATCAATGATGATGTATTTTTGGGAATCCAATCTAAGTGTTCTCTTTTGATTTTTTCTTAAATACTCGGGGCATCATTGCGGACATCCGAGATAAAAATAATATCCCCTGTACCAGTCAAAATTTATTAATTTCTCAAGAATATTTAGCCTTTCTTCATCAACCTCATTTATCTCAACTGTCTGTAGATTTCTTTCTGTCATTAGCTTTGTCAGGCCCAAACCTCTAACCAATTTTGTAGTTTGGATGTCCATGTCATATTCCTACAACTTATTTTCCCATCGGCATCTCTTACTAGAAATTTCCATTTCTGACAGGATATCCTTGACCATAGTATGAGGGACATAAGCTATGACTTTAGAACTTAAAATATATGGCCTAAAGATTTTTGTGGCTCTGACCAAAGCAAAGGCTTGTTTCTCCATAATAGTATACTTCAAATCTACCCCTTGTAATGCTTTACTAAAGAAAGAAATTGGCCTTTCAGCTCCTTCATCATCCTTCTATAGTAGCACAGTATGCAATGGTATTCTTAGAAGTAAAGGAAAACATTTGGAAGGCATTTTTGTAATCAGGAGCTGCTAAAACAGGGGCATTTTTCAATGCTTCCTTGATCCCAGTAAAGGCTTGAACAAAGCTGCTTCTTCCCATTTGATACTCTGATCTTTCTTCAACATACTAGTGATTGGGATAGTCAATTCAACAAAGTTGGAAATAAATCTCCTAATAAAATTTATCTGCCCGAAAAAGGATTGAATTCCCTTTTTGGTTCTTGGAATAGGAACTTTTCTAATGGATTCCACTCTCTCAAGATCAATCATGACCCCTTATTTTGATACAATATGTCCGAGAAACTTAGCCTTTTGAACCCCAAAATGACATTTCTTAGGGTTTAGTGAGATACCATATTCCTGCACCTTAACAACATATTTTCTAAATGCTGCAAGTGATCACTTCTCTTCCTTGAAAAAAGGTCACATCATCCTGATACATAGCAATAAAGTCATTTATATATCATGAAAGTCATTTATATGAATCATGAGAATGCATTCACATCCATTTCTATTTGTAAACATGGCTCTACCCCATGGAGTAGTGAAAGTAGTTTTGATTCTCTCTTATTGCTTCACAACCACTTGGTTATACCCAGAAAAACCATCCAAAGTAGATAACAACTCTAAACCTGTAACCAATTGCAACATGTTATCCATATTTGGAAAGGGATAGTTGTCCTTAATTGATGCCTTATTTAAATTTCTAAAGTCAACACACAATCTTATGTCTTTGTTCTTCTTTCGAACAGGTACCAAGTTCGCCACCCATGAAGAGTACCTTATAGGTTGTATGATTCCTCCATCCCTTAAATTTTTCAACTCTTCTTGAATTTTTAGGGAAAGGAGTGGATTAATTGGTCTTTTATTTTTCCTAAATGGCTTGGAATTAGCTCTCTAGGGGTATCTCGTGCTGAAAAAGGTCTTCCCTATATGCTTTCAATTCTGAATATGACCATGCCAAGAAGTCCTAGTACTTTTTTAACAACTGGACATATGCTTGCTTTTCCTCTCTATCCAAGTTTCTACCTAACCATATTTTCTGAGGTTTATCCTTTGTGCCTAGGTTATGTTCTTCAACATCTCTCGAGGCTGACATGTGTTTGTTAACAATGTGGTCAACATTATCAAAATTTGATTCAGTGCAACCAAACCTCTAGGAATAGTATTGGTTTTCAATTGAATAATGTCTTTACCAAATAGGTCTCTTTTCCTTCACTTGCACAAACCATTGGTTCCAGTCCATACTTTGATTGGTAAATTCTCCTTTATTTTGTAAAAACCTTTGGACCTAGGCATCATCTTCAAAAAATTTCCAATGCTTGATATTATCAGGGACAGATGGCTGGTCAATATTTTAATATCATATTCACAATAGGGGATATTATAATTATAAAACCTTGATCCGAACACTGCCAAATTTTTTGCTACATTATTATATTTCCTATCATGGTGTATTATATTGAAAGAATCAAACATTTCAATTAAGTCCCAAACTGCATGCTTATATTGCTTCATTCTTTGATTTTTTGTTGCATACTTCCTAACTTGTTTGACTATCAAATTTGAATCCCTTTAACAATAATATCTCTAACACCATACTTCCAAGCAATACTTAAACCTAAGAGTAGTGCTTCGTACTCTGTAATATTATTTGTGCACTCAAAATTAAGTTTAAAAGAAAAATTAAACTCCTCATGGCTTGGAGATATCAGGACAACACTAGTGCCATTACATATCTAGAACAAGCCCCATCAAACATCAGAGTCCAAGGAAAACCAACCTGCTCAGGATACTTACACTCATCAATTTTATGCTCCTTAAAATCAGCATAACCCACAAAGTTATCAACATCAACATCAACATCTGTGTATTATACTTCATAAGAAGCATTGTTAGGGTCCTCGACAAGGTGTAAAATTTTCTTGTCACCATAAAACTTCACAAGGTTTCCCTCAATTGGTATGGTTGTAAATGACATGTCCATTTTTATGCTTCCACCTACACTAGCTACCCATTTTCTGGACAATAACATTCCCCACTTAGTAGGACAGTCCACAATAACTACATTCATGGTTAAGAATTTTCCTGGATAAGCTGCTAGTTACACTACCAATCCTTTGACATATCCAATTATTGGCACTTCTCTTGAATCCATAGCAGTACACTTCCCAAAAGTTATTGTTACTTTGATATTTAACTCGTTCATCACCTCAAGAGGCATTACATTACATGAGGCTCCTGAATCAAACATATAGTTATGTACCAACCTATCCTTAATAATTAAAGTGGTATAAAATGGATCCACATCAAGTTGAGATTCAACCAGAGATGTGCCCAAATATACCTCAGGTGATTCACCTAGTTCCTCCAATGCTTGTGGTACTTCTAATTATGCAATAATAGGAGGAATCTCTACATTGTTTACACTTTTTCCTTGAGTAATCTTTTCTTCCTTAAATCCCAAATATTTGAATGCCCTTTTCCTATGCTCAGGGATCCTGAGTAATTCAAAAATGGGAATAGTAACCTTGATCTGACTCAATATTTGGGCTATGTCACAAGGAATATATTTGGGTAGGACAGTATTAGGAGGAAGATTCACAATTTCATTTGATAGTATAGGAGTTTTCAGAGTTTGGGCATGGGCAAGAGTACATGTTTTATTTGGGGTAATTAGGCCTTTTCCAGATGTATATTTCTTAGGGGTTTCCTTTAGGATATTGGTAAGAACTGGAATTTTTGGCTTGGTTTGTGGCCCTCCCCCTTTGACAACCTTACTTCTAGTGTTATATTCTTTCTCCTAAGAAACTACTACATTCATCAATAGTTTCTTGTCCTCTTCAGAAGGGATTCCTCCATCATAATTTTTAATCATCAAGGCCCTTAAGTATTCAAAATCATGATTAGGAAAATCAAATGCTTGTACCATATCAATTTCAAAAGTATTAATAGGAGGAAGAGGTAATACCCGGTGAACACAATCCCAGAAATTTTCAATAGTTATGGCACTTATCAATTCAGTTGATGTTTCCCCTTGCTATGAGTTCTCAGGGAACTCCATCATACACACATCACCATATGCCTCATCATCATTTGTTTCCTCAACTTCCTTATCTACATCACATGGGGAGTGTGGTAAGAAACATCTATCACACCACTCAATAACATTGGCCTCTTCTACGGTAGCAATCCTAGCAGTCAAAGGATCAGGAACCAATCTATTTTCCCTGGGTTGAGGTTGTTTATTTCTTGATCCCATGGGCCCTTTCCCTCTGTCATCTGATCTATGATCACCTCTGGGATGATTTCCAAATATCTCATGACCGTGTGGCTTGTGCTGACCCTGGGAACTCTTTCATATCCTTTTTTCTTCTCTGGATAGTTTGTATGATATCTCTTTAACCACTCTAGCCAAAGTCTTCACAACCTCTTCCAGATCCACAACTTTTTTTGATTGAGGCCTCTTAGGATTGATTAACTTGACACCCTCTCTCTTAGGAGGCTTCCCAACTACCTTGATATTATTTTCTATTTGTAAGGCCATGGTGAAATCCTGCCTCAATGTTCCCAGGTTTTTATCTCTCAAGTAATAAGCAGCCTTTTTATCAAAAGCATCAGAATATTTTATCAAACAGGACTCATCACTTGGCCTTAGGATTATAGGTAACCTATTCAAGGTTTTGTTGAACCTAGTATTGAAATCCTAGACAGATTCATTTGGATTCTTCTTTATATTTTCAAACTCAGATAGAAGGAACCTGGGATCAGTCTTATCCCCATATTGCAGTCTAAAGGAATTTTTCATCTCATTCCATGAGTCTATTGAATTATCTGGTAAATACTTGTACCAATCATGTGCATCCTCTTCAAGAGTATGAATGAAATATTTATATACACGTCTTCAAACTCAATTTCAAAATCTTCCATCATATTGACAAAGAGTCTTAAATGTTGGTCACCAGTGATGGCGTTATTCCCTTGAAATTTTGGCAACCTATTTTTGACATCTTGTGGCACCATATTAGGATATCCAACCATACCTCTAAAATTTATTGGTCCAAAAGTATTGACAACAAAAGGAGGTCTAGGTGGAGGTTGAGCCATATTTTTATGAGGAGGTGATCTTGTAGAATAATCAAAATGATAAGGGACGAGGGGTGTTTGGAGAGAAAGAGTATAACTCTCAAATTAAATACCCTATAATGACCTAGTTTATTAGAAAACCCTACCAACCTTGGAAGAAATAGGGAAAAATTGATAGGCACACTTTTCAGACACAAATGATGGCCCCTCTACAGTTGGGGAATTTAAATTTACACAAGGACTAATTGGTCCATAATCACTTGAAGACGTAGGGTAATCTTCAACCACAAGTTGGTCACCTTTCAAAATTGATATCTCCTTTCTTGATTCTTTATTTCCAATCACTTTCCAGACTTATTTTCCTTCTAAATTTTATTTTCCTAGTTCTAGAAATAACTTTCTAGTAGGATCCCTAGTGAAGAAAGACCTCATTCCCTCCAACTTTGAAAATATTAATGAAAAATTTCACCTAACACAGGTTAAGACATTGGTAACCATAAAAATTTTAAACCAATTTGGGGTCACCACTAAGGATTCTCACCTCAGATGTGTGAATGCACTATAAGTAGTTTATCAAATGTCTATTAATACTTAATTTCTGCAAAGCTTAGAAGATCTGACCTTCCTTTACCCACATTTATCACTATTGATGCAAATTTAGTACAATAACCGCTAGAAATTGGAAATACTACACAATGAACTTATGATCTTACACAAATTTTACAAATGTCAATGTACGTCGGAAAAGCGACAGGCGAGCATGAGAATCAACAAGTAACTCTTCCACGTACCCGACCTCCCGAGGTCGTGCCGAGATAGCCGGTGGGGATGGAATATGCAGACAAACTAGTTAGGCAGTCTAATGTCTTCGACACGCACTAGTGGAATTTGTGAATCTAAGGCAAAGAAGGCCCTTCTAACTTGGACTGGTGTGATAGATCGATCAGCGAGGATGACTGCTCGAAGGCTCCAATCAATATCGATCTCTGGCGTGATTCGATCTATGGGTTGCGGAATACATGGAAAATGACCTGGGATTGTTTCGTGTATATCTCCCGATAAGGTCATATAGTGGATGATGAATATAATTGGCTCTACAGATGATTTTCTGGCCTAGTCTAGAATTCCCTAGCTTTGCTAGCCGCTATATCTAGTAAGGACAGTTGTTCGATGATGATAGGTGGAAGTGGAGTGGACTGAAATACTAGTGTGCGTAGGCCAGTGTTTATATCTAACTGACTTGTGGATTCGTTGGGTTCTGGGATCTGTGGGTCACAACCGTAGACTCTTGGTTGTTGCGGTCCTGTTATGGTCATATGCGAGATCAAATTCTAATCCCTAGTATCCAGTAATCGTATGCTTTCTCAGCTTCTATGTTTAGAACCAATAGTTGTGCGATCTTCTCAGAATACCTTACAGATGTTCTCGCAACCTGGATTCTTAAGCTGGCATCTATATCTACGAGGGTGTCTCCAGCTGTCCTGGTCATGGAACTAGAGGATCGCACCCGAATGTTTGTTCTCTTTCGAGCCCTCTACAGTCATGTGGATGTTTTCTAGGGTAATCTGTAGTTTGGCTGACTTGACCAAAATGCATGTGCTTGGTCGTCTTCTATGTTTAATCCTCTTAACTGAGAACTGATCAGTTGTAAATCTGTGGTTACTCGGAATACTTGTATCCCCGACATTTTGGTCTATGTCAACTATTGCTATGACGAGGTTTGGTTGAGGCACGATTGGCTCAAATATATATTCCCTGGGCTCTTGAGGTCCCGTAATTGTCATACGAAACAAAATGCAAATCTAACTATAATGAAACAAATTCTAACTACGTGAAATAAATCTAACATATATATCTTTTATTCTTCTAAGAAATATTCTAACAATTTTTAGGAAAGTAAACTATTTTAAGCGTATCTAGAAATAATAGCTAAACAATAATTTAAAATAGACAAGATAACCGATTGTGGTTATTTGCCTGTGTGATTTATAGAGAATTATTCTAAATAAAAAAACAGTTTGTCTAATCTCGGCAAGATTCTTGATCCTACCTCGAAGTGAGGAGTGAATCATAGTTTCTCGAAACTATCAATCCCCACAAGCCTTCCCTAAAGTAATGTCGAGAATAGAATGAAATGAAATAAAGAGATTAACTACTCTATTTGATATGAATCTGACTAGAACTTTGAAATGTAAAACCTGGACTCCACAAAACAGTGGCGAATCCGATGGTGTATGTGATCTCGTCCCCTCAGTATGATCTCCTCGTTCTTTTGTGTTCACGTGGATCCGTAAAAACATGTAATAATAGCACCGATAAGAATAGATTTTGGGACAAGGACAGCTGAATGCACCGAGAATGCGAGTAGGAGAGGGATAGCGCAAGAGCTGAGAGATTGGCTTATGCGATTCCTAGCGGGATTTTACTGCGAGTCATGCAACATGAAGCGACCAGAACCTGTAACTATCCTATACGAAGAGCAAAAACCTACAACTTTAATGGCTTCCTAAGCTATTCTGTTCCAATGGATTGGATAAAATAAAGACACTGCTTGCACAAGTTGGATATGTGGCTTACCAACAGCTGAATAAAGCTAACCAGGCATATAATGGATTGAACTAAGAACTCCAAGACACAATAAAACAAATCTACATCAAAGAGAAATTTAGAGGCAAGCTTCTAACTGGATTGGGATGAGATAACAACACTGCCTGCACAAGATGGGTCTGTGGCTTACCAACAGCTGAACAATACTAACCAAGTATGAAATGAACTATGCTATCAATCCTAAGCAAGCTGACAGACCAAACCACTGAAAATCAGAAGACTCTAACAAAAAATGGTGGCCAAAAGCTCCAGCTCAAACTCTTCACCAAATTCTTCACCAAATTCTTCTACATTCTGCCCATTTGCATGTACACAAACCATGCATTTATAGGAATTCCAACTCTCAAAAACCAAAACCAAATTGAACTCCTAAACAATAAACAAAGAAAAAACATTGTTCCAGGGGACCAAAAACATTAATGCATGCTCAAGTTGGAAAAGAAAAGCTGGTGAAACATGATATTTCACGCGAGTCACGTCGAAAGAGCGTTCGGAAAACGCACACATGGACCGCATTGCTCGAGAAGAAGGCGGTGGTTACAGGACCGCCGCCCTGTTTAGGGCGGCGGTCACGAGACTGCCGTCCTTCAGGGCGGTGGTTTCGCATTCAAGGTCATAAGCCAAGGAAAGAGGGAAAAAGGGGAAAACAAAGGGAGCGGGGCTAAGCGGGGCATGTGGGATGTTAACGCATACTCCGAGGGCTTTTCCGGATCCCGAACACCTTGCGAGGAGACCTGTATCATCATCGGGGCACTTGTTACACCTGTTCTGGCAGTACGTACCTTACAATTTTGGGTACGTACATATTGCCCCCTCGGAGAAGCGTTTTAGCCATGAAGAGGCATAAAACGGTGGGTCCGAGTATGGCAGTCCCGAAATGGGGAGTTAGAAGCTATACCTTACTCGTCCGTGTGTTGAGATGACGCCATCGAAATTCCCGCTACCTGCAAAATGAAAAGAGAACTCAAGTGCAGATAGATGCAATAACTTGGAAGATAAACGCTAAAATAATAGGGAAGGAGAATGTACCATTCGTGTGGGGATAGAAACTTACCTCCATCAGCGCTCCAAACCTGCGAAAAAGTCATTTTAAAATGAAACATAACGATATATATATGAAAGTGGGCCCATTTTCCTATTCATTTGCGCGAGTCGATTTGATTGATTTTGAGCTCTGGGACCCACGGTGACAGTTTCTCATGTGAATAGAGTCGAAATGTTCACAGCGAGATCGTGATCATGCCTCCACGAGTGGAACACCGACCTCAGCGATCACAGGTTGGTTTTCTTCTATTTTGTGTTTTTCCCTCTTCAAATTTGAAATGGCAAATTCTTTGCAATGGGGGGATTATTTTTGAAAATGTTAGGTTCAAAAGGTCCATCTAGGGGGGGCGCCTACTGGGTAGGCTTTGTTTTTAGTTAAAAAGGTCATTTTTTGCTCATTTTGGGCTTTTTGGGGTTAACAACCCGCGCGGAGTTTTCGAACGCGACGCGCGCCGGCCTGTGGTGGCGGTTACAGTGAGGGCCGGCATATTACATATATCACATGTGCCCCATGTCACGCCATCTAGTCACATTCTTTGTGACTTATTCTCATATTGGGATGCAGATCGGAACACTTTCCGATTGCCAGGGGTCCGTGGTGAGTGGACCATCACTTTGGAGGATGTCTACCGTATCCTGGGGGTCCCGATCATCGGGAGGAGACTTACACTAGAGACGGCAGGGTCTCGAGCACAGATTGCACAGTGGGCAGGCTACATGGGAGATGCAGCTATCTCGACGGGGTCGAAGAAGGGAGTGAGAGTTCGATCCATTCCTTCTTTGCCCATCCCCGTATTTCGACAGGCTATCATGGGGATCCTTGCCTCGAGGCTGATCGGGGACAAGGGAGGGGATACTTTACTATACTGCTGGGCCCCCATCATTACACAGATAGAGGGGCATGGCCGGATATATGCCTGGGGCACAGATATTCTGGGGACCACCTACCATGACTTATACAGGGTGGTCTATTTGTAGGGATAGTCATTGAGCCACCCGACTCGGGTCATGAGTTGGGTGTACGAGCATTTTATTCCTTATGGCAGAGGGGTAGAGGTGGCAGACCAGGGGGTGGAGGGTAGCTAGATGGTCAGATATGTCGGTGCTTAGAGCACCTCACCAGCCAGTTACCTCCCTTACCACATAGCAGATATGGAGGCGATGTCGTACCGGCTTATGGCTAGCATATGGGGCGAGGAGACCCTTACATTGATCTCCTGTTCCACCACAGGGCAGCTTATCGACCGCGTGGGATGGGTGGAGGTACACCCTTTTGGCAGAGTTCCTCAGCAGTTCGGCCTTCCATATGCGGGCATGCTTCCCCCAGCGGCACCAGTTTATAGATCAGTCCGCGAGGCTAGAGGGGGGCCTAGAGGCCGTGGTTGGACAGTGATCACTCCTGGCACTCCCATTGCAGCCAGGAGGGTAGTTCAGGCTAGAGGGAGAGCCGGTGCGCCCCGGGCACCTTTGCTTCAGATTGCTGCGGGTCCTGCTCACAGCAGCGATGACCCCATAGATATTGACTCGATTCTGAGGAGTTTACAGAGGGAGGGTCAGAGGAGCAGACAGATGATAGCGATCCTGAGTGGCATGACACTCAGGATATTTTACAGGCAGAGAGGGCCGAGCAGAGTGTAGAGAGAGAGACTCTAGCTTCAGAGGAGCCACTCTCCCAGGGCCATGGTGGAGAGGATGAGTCAGTTGCGGGGCGTCATGTTGCTCCTACTACAGGAGCAGCCCTTAGTCGGCAGCGGCATCTGCGGCGGGTGCTGGCCCCAGCGACCCATCTTGGAGGCCCGGTGATCCGAGTAAGTTATCCTCTCATCTTTTCAATGTTTGTTTAATTTAGGATTTTTAATTGCTATCTCTCCTTATGTTTTGATATTGTATCTTTTAGTCTCTTGCCTAGCTTCTAATTCATTTTTCTTCTTTGTTTTGCAGAGACTGTTGACGAGTGGTGGGATCTAATCCGTAGGGTATGCACTGATTCTCTGATGATCCCTATGGATAAGACCCGTGTGGAGCTATCTGTAGATGCCGGGGAGCCTTCAGCAGCCGGTAGGCATACTGACGTCTTCGCTCCTGTTTGGCATGTGGCCAGGATGGTGTCGACTCTCCGTACATGAGAGTTGGCGGTGCTATAGAGGACGGTGAGTGTCTTATGAGGAGTCATTCTCGTGGTGAGATGCGGCTGCTCCTCGAGACCCCGAGCCCTCTATGCATTGAGTGCTCGCGTAGCCGGAGTCCTAGGCGAGGGCGCGCACCCTCGGAGGGGTCGCGTAGGGGTTGAGAGGCGACTTGGCCCTGTATGCTTTGTACTGTAGATTCTTTTGTACATCACGGGCTCTTTGAGCATTTTGACCATGCCTAGAGCATGATGGCATTGTATATAAACATTGGTTATTTATATATGCATTCACTTTTGGATCAAAACTTTGTCACTCGTATTTTCCCTTTCTGTTTCCAGCTTCCTCGTGTATACTACGATGTATGTTTTATATGCTTTCTAGAATGTATGCAATGGAGAACAGATGATGCAAATGCTTGCTTTCTTTTTGTGTTTCATGATGCTGATATATGATATTGTAGATATATTGTGATCTTAAATCTTAGCTTCTGTGAGCAATTTGGATACCTCATGTTTGTTTTGGCAAAGTGATGAAAATAACCAGTATGATGAACAGATTAACTTGCCCCACTCCTAACTCCACGCAACTAGTAAGATGTGAGGGCTCATCACCAAGAGCCAAGAAGGGCGCAAGTTTATGAAATATGGTGAAACGATAGTGATGAAAGATAGACGAAGCTTTGGTGGAACCAAATTGAAAACTACAAGCTTACTCCACCCGAATGACTTCATAGTTTTGGGTGCAACTTGCTTTGCGGTTTATCCAGACTTAGACCCGTAGATGGCCACATAGTAGACAAAATCTGGTTTTTAGGATTTTTAACTCTCTTGGAATTTTGAACATCTGATTCATTCGTTTTTGACTCAAAGTTTGAATAGTTTGTTTATGACCTTTTAACGTTTGCATTGTCTAGAGGACCCCCTACACCTTGCCCCATGCTACCTGTAAGAAGCATGGGTTTATCACCGTGGGCAAGGCATAGGTGAGTAAGGGCATTTCCATCCTTTCCCAACCCTACGTCACTAGTAAGAGACGCAAGCTCATCACCGAAGGTTGGTAGGGCAAGGAAATGTGTAAAAATAAAATTTTCTATTTAATCACTTTTTGACTTGTCTTTTTGAGTAAAATGTCAGTATATGCTTGTTTCCAAAGAGATGTGTATATGGGATAGATGTGACACCATGAAGCTTCTAGAACATACCATAGGCAAGACACCAATCCTAAGAAGAAATCAAAGCGAGAACAAACTTGTAGATCTTGGTATGGTTACCATTAAGACTTTGTCATGTTTGATTTTATTTGATAAAAGATTCTGAAGTGATTGATGATATCACGAAAATGGAGAGATATGATTAGAAAGTTTTGTGCCAACAACATCATGAGTTTGTAATGAATTACTTTGAGAATAGATTCCTTGATCACAATTTGTGTAAGAATAAGTGGACAAAATGATCTAAATCTATATGAAGATGCAATGTAGATAGTTATATAGGTAGTGCTAGCTGCTTATGCGTAGAAACGCTTGAGGTGCAGGGAATTGATTGTTTCACCAAATTCCTCACCTTCTAGCGTGTATAAGAGGTATGCACCATTTCCATAGTCCTTCATGACTTGGTATGGGCCCAACCATTTGGGCCAGAATTTCCTTCCTTCGCCGGTCTTCTTGTTGATCCGACTGTCTAGTCTTAGAACTAGATCACCTTCGTATATATCGCGTTCATAAACCTTCTTGTTATATCCCGGCACATTCGGTCAGCATAAGCTCTATGCCGTTGTTCAGCATCTAACCTAGTTTCATCTAGGCTTTCTAGTTGGGAAAGACGTGCTTCTCTGTAAGCGTCTTCATCCAGAATCCCTTGTAGTGAAATGCGGAGACTGGGTATTTCGACCTCAAGCGGGAGAACTGCTTCTGCCCCAAATACTAGCGAGAAAGGAGTTGCTCCTGTTGGTGTTCTTATTGAGGTTCGGTGGGCCCACAAGGCCGGATATAACTTCAAATGCCAATCTCGCTTGTTTTCTTTCACCGTTTTAAGGAGAATGGCTTTCAGCGTTTTGTTTGTTGCTTCAGCCTGCCCATTGGCTTGGGGATAATACAAGGAAGCCGTATGATGGCTTATTTTAAATTTGTTGCATAGTTCACGAACTTCTTCATTCTTGAAAGAAGTTCCATTATCTGAGATAATGATTTGTGGGATACCGTACCTACAAATGATTTGATTTAAAATGAACTTAGCGATTACAGAACCAGGTACAGTAGTAAGAGGCATGGCCTCCACCCATTTGGTAAAATATTCAGTGGCCGTGATTATAAAATTATGGCCGTCTGTGGATGAGGGAGAGAACTTCCCTATCAAGTCCAGGCCCCATGTAGAAAAGGGCCATGGAGTTGCGATTGGTTGTAGAGCTTGTGCTGGCATGTGGATCTCGTGGGAGAATTCCTGGCACTTATGACACCTGCGTGCAAACTCTATCACGTCATGTTCTAGAGTGGGCCAGAAATAGCCCATTCGATGTATTTTTCGAGCAGTGGCATGGCCACCAAAGTGGCCTCCACATATACCACTGTGGGATTCATGGAGAATCCTCTTGGACTCTTCTGTGTCGATACACCTTAAGAGTATTCCATCGAATGCTTTTGATAGAGCACCTGCTCTATAATGACATATTTGGCTATGATTATGCGTAATCGCCTTCTTTGTTGCAGTGTCACTGCATCCGGGTACATATGGTCCATGATATAATTAATGATATCAGTGTACCAAGGGCACTCAAAAATAGCAGGTCGAGTTTCGATGTAGTATACGCATTCATCTGGAAAATCCAAATCTACTAGATCACCTCCGTTTAATGGGTTGTCAGCTAACCAATCCGCGATGATTTGCCCTTTAACTGACTTCTGATTTACAAATGTTAATTCGAACTCTCCCATTAAGGTTATAAAACATCCAGCCTTTTTGGATAAGGAACCTTGTGTGAGAAAAGTCCGTAAATGGTCCGTCTTTACCATGACCTTTGTTTCTTGATTCAGCATGTAATGTCTTAGACGTTTAGTAGCAAA
Organism: Taxus wallichiana var. yunnanensis; assembly: GCA_018340775.1. Classification (NCBI taxonomy): domain Eukaryota; kingdom Viridiplantae; phylum Streptophyta; class Pinopsida; order Cupressales; family Taxaceae; genus Taxus; species Taxus wallichiana. The sequence continues at coordinate 134,412,001 of CM031234.1, forward strand.
GACTATGGCAAGACATTCTCGCTCTGCTTGTGTATAGCATGTTTCATAGTCGAGCAGTGTTCGGCTAATGAAATAAATCGCACGTTCTCTCTTGTCATCGTCTTCTTGGGCCAACATACAGGCCAGTGAGACATTGGTAGCTCGCGAATATAGGATTAACGGGTGATCCAGCTTAGGTGGCATTAGCGTAGGTGGTGACAGCAAGAAACGTTTAACTGCGTTGAAAGCTTCATTGCAGTCTTCGGTCCAATCAATGCTATAGTCTTTCTTGAGTAAATTGTTGATTGGATGAATAGTGAAGCTTAAGTCGGGATGAATCTCCGGATTGCACCCAGCTTCCCGAGAAATGATCTGATTCCAGATTCACTCGAAGGTGGGACCATTTCAAGGATAGCCCGAATTTTGGTTAGATCAACATCGATCCCTCGTGACGATATGATGTAACCTAGGAGATTTCCTCCTGTTACACCAAAGACGCATTTCTCTGGATTTAGCGTAACTCCATATTCTATTAAACGTGAAAGAATGACGCGGAGTACTTCGGGATGGTCACAACACTTCTTGGCCTTAGCCAACAAGTCATCTACGTAGGATTCCATGATTTTATGAATTAAATCGTGAAATATATAATTCATAGCCCTCTGGTATGTAGCACCAGCATTTTTGAGACCGAAAGGCATGACAGCATAGCAATAGGTTCCCCAAGGAGTTATGAACGTGGTTTTAGCTTGATCTTGCTCGGATATTCTGATTTGGTTGTATCCTGAGAATCCATCCATGAGAGACAAGAGTTCAAAACCAGCTGTTGCATCAACAATAACGTCTATGGATGGTAATGGGAAATCGTCTTTAGGACACGCTTTGTTGATGTCTCGGAAATCTATGCAAATGCGTATCTTTCCGTTCTTCTTGAGAACGGGAATGATATTAGATACCCATTGGGAGTAGTCTACTGGCTTGATGAATCCTACCTGAAGGAGTTTTATTACTTCCTCTTTTACCATGAGAGCTACTTTGGGTTTCATGGGTCTTGATTTTTGTTTAATTGGCTTTGCATCTGATCTAGTGACGAGGTTGTGTACCGCAATGTGGGGTGCGACTCCCGTCATCTCCTTGTAATTAAATGCAAACACCTTCTGATGTTCTTTGAGAACCTGAGTATGTATTTCCACTTCTTCTGGTGTCAACGAAGAACCTAGTTTCAATATTCTTGGTTCATCTTCTGTCCCAATGTTGACATCGATTGTTTCTTCGATTAAAGAGGCGTTACCCTCTTCGAACTCAGGTGGTGCTGGAGGTAAATATAAATCATCCCCATTTTCTATTGCGTATATGTTAGGTTCCCTTTGTGACGGAAGATCCGTTACGGGATTTCCGAAGTAGGAGGACGAATGTGGGATCAGGGATAAATCTAGCATGTGATAGGAGAGATGTAATGCTGCATAGGCATTTAAATAATCCAAAGTAGCCGCATCATTTCCAACATGGTCTAGGATGGTAGATTCACTTCCGCTTAAAAGAGGATTTGTCATTGTTTTTATTAATGGTTCGTCACGAATGGATACTGTGAAGTGAGTATCTTCTAGCTCATTGCTTGAAGTAAAACGTGATCTTTGAGGTTGCTATTGAATCGCGAGAAGATTTTCTCTCGCGGGATCGCTTCAATGGATATGAAGTTAAATGCCTTGCTTAAATCTAATACAAGTGTTTTTGTAGAGTTGTAAATGTTTGGCTTGAGTTTCATATACTTCAGAAACTTGGTTTGTTACTAATTGCGAGTCTCCCAAGACTCTGATGTTATTAATACCAATTCTTCTGGCTAAGGTGAGGCCAAGGAGGAGGGCTTCATACTCAGTGCCATTGTTTGTGCATTCAAAGTTTAACTTAAATGAGAATGGGAGGACCTTCTCCTCGGGTGAAGTAAGAATTATACCTGACCCCGCTCCATAACGACATTTAGCTCCATCGAAATGGAGAGTCCAATACTTAGCCGGGAGTGTAGATGTTGGGGCATCTACTGCGTTTACACACTCTACTTCTATCATACAGAGATCCTGCGGTAAGGAACCAAAACCTAGGGAAAATCCTATGCCTCTTTGAATCGAATGGTAAGAACATTGGTGAATCTTGTTCTATCAATTCAATGGTTTTCCAGTAGTCCCTAATAATCTTGTTTCTTTAGTTTTACCTTTAGGGGTTGGAGTTGTTTTGGCTATCTTTGGTAGTTTCAAGATCCGTTGTAGGTATCAACTTTTCCTCTGGCTTTGGGTCAGAGGGTTTATTAAGTTGGTTTGTTGGCAGCTCAAATTCTGAGTGCACCCCTGGTCTTTTCTTTAAATCAGCTAGGTGCAAATCGAAAGGTTTTGGATCACCTTTGGCTACAAATACCTTTCCCAGATGCAAGAATCTTACTTCTTGAAATAGCGTGGAAGGGATTGCCTTCATTCGATGTATCCAAGGTCAGCCAAGGATCATATTATAGTTAGTTTCCCGATCTATAATATAAAACTCAGTCAAGATGGTTTTGGGCCCTAAGGTGACCGGCAGTATTATAGTTCCTATCGAAGTGGCTTTAAGGCTATCATAGCCTCTCAAGGTATTTCATGTAGTGGAACAGTTTGTTTCTCCATATCCAAGTTTTTGGAGGAAAGAGAAAGGGACTATGTTAACTGCAGCCCCATCGTCAACCATTGCCGTTTTACATAGTTATTATAAACCCACACTTGCAAGTGTAAGGCTGGGTCACCTCGGCGTGCGATCTCAGCATCTGTGGGCATTTTACTTATTTCGAAGATGAATTCGACATCCTTGTCCGGCTGCCCCGGAGGGTGGATATCAAAATCTACGTGATTTACTTGTGTTTCGGGAGGTGGAGTGATGTTAATTAGATGGCCTAGACCTAATGCTTCTAAAAGAGCAGCTCTGTGAGGGGGAGAGTTCTTTAGTAAGTCCAAAAATGAAATGTGTGAGAAGGTCTTTGTTAGGTCACTAATTAAATCATACGCACCGATGGGTTTTTCAACTATTTGCTGACTCTTATCTGTCTCTGGCAGATGACTTGGGCTCGGTTGAGAGAAATACTCTCGTGTTCTTGTTATAGCTTCGATAGGTAGTTCAGCGTCTAATTCTACCAAACTAACTATCTTAGGTCTTGGTTGAGCTCCCAACTGTGGCGCAACTGACGGATTTAATGAAGTCGAAGCTTCATGATCATTGTTTCCCGTCATTGCACCCTTGCTTGTTCCGGTTGGATTCAGCCTATTGCTGTCATGATTTGGGAGTGGATCATTAAAGATTTTGAGGGGAGCATTTTGAGGAGAAACTACCCCTACGAGTATTTGGTGATGATGAGATGGGATCTGCCAAGAACAGGTCTCTGAAGAACTGTCTTTTTTCTTCTGGAAAATGTTGCATAAATTTATTGTAGTCACGGCACGTTCTAGTGTCGTGACCATGAATTTTATGGAAACCACAATAAGAATTGGGATTATAATTCCTGTTTTGTTGGTTTGGTGTGTATTGTGGCCTAAAATTCTGATCAAACTGTTGCCTATTAGGACCAAAGTTTTGGAATTGTTGTTTTTGGTTTTGACTTTGGTTTTGGTAACCAAATGAGTTTTGGCTTGGCCCTTGTATGGGATTTCGCCGTTGTTGTTGTTGTTGTTGTGGATGGTTAAAATCCACTATATTGACCGTTGGGGTAAAGTTGTTGTTTTGTTGGTTGTTTGTTTGTGATGGAGTATTAACGACATTTACCCTCTTGGGCTGGTCGGTTACCCCATCCGTTGTTACCCCACGATTTTTGTTAAGGATTTTGGGTCCTTGATTGACATTTGTGGTAGTTGTAGTATTTTGAGTGGAGGTGATTAACCTCCCATTTGCTCCGTATGTCTTACGACCACTATCTATTGTTGCTTGATCTATTCGCAGAGCGCTCTCAAGTACTTCATCATAAGTCCTTAGTGGGAACTTCTGGACTTCTTCTTTCACTTCTCTGCTGAGAGAATGAAGGAATAAATCACATAGTTCCATCTCGATCCATGTTTGGAGGACTTGTTTGAAGAGTAAAGAGTTGTACACCACCTCTGGATGAAATGGGCATGATTTATTGTGTTCTTGTTTGATGTGCAAGAATTCCCTAATTCTGTTCTTAGCAGTTTTTTCATGTCGAAGGCTTTGATGAACTCTGACACGAGTTGTTCAAATGAATGTATGGAATCCTCAGGTATTCTATAATACCAATCAAGAGCAATGCCCTCCAGTGTTTTGGGGAATATTTTAGCAACAACCCCATCCCAAGGGAGTAATTCTCGTATGGCTGTAGCGTAAGCTTTGATATGTGTGTTTGGATCTCCCTCACCCTTGAACTTAGGCAAATCAGGGAGAGGTCTTGGAAGCATGATGCTTTGTATGGTGAAATCTAAGGGTTCCTTTAGATATTCTGAATACGTCCCTATTGCATAGCTTTCGACCATTGATGGTGTTTGGTGAGGGAGTGGTGGTGGGATAGGTTGTTGATACGGTGTAGCGTACGCGTCAGCAAGGGCATAGGGAGGTCCCTGCATTTGAGCAAACATGCCGGGAGAGGAGAACATATCTCCTTGTGGTGATTTAGAGTATATGTTTAAGTAGGATGGGGTATTGTCAAGGAACAGACTGTTCGACACTAGACCGGGAGGAATAGTGTTAGAGATGATAGGCCTTGTTGGCATTTCTTTGTGGATATTGAGGAGGCATGCCTAACGTGCCTACTCCCGTAAGGAGGTCTACCTGAACAGAGTGGTATGGAGGATTTGAACTTCCTGTTTGTATGAACGGAGAATTTTGACTTGCTTGAGCCAGTTCTAACCCTCTCACTCTTTCTACTAACGTTGAAATGACTTCATTTGGTGAAGTCACGGTACTTTGCCTGAGCGGCGTTTGTTGTATACCTTGGTGTTGTAAAGGTACATGATATCCTGTCATAAACTGATTGCTATCTTACCAAGTTTCTCCCAGAATATTTCCTGTATGCAGTGGCATAGAGGTATTTTCTTGAAAAGAGATTTCGGGTTGTATTTGTAAACCTCCTATAGATGGGTACATTCCCAGGAGCGTTGTTCACTCCTAGGATAACGTGTTGACTGTCCATCATCTAAGACCAGGTATGGATCTGATTGCCTACCAATTTGTGGTCTGAGTAACATTTGAGGAGATGAACCAGATTCTCCGGTAAACGTCATATTGTTTGAACCTGAAGGTTCTGTTTGTTGGGTTCGAGGGGGTTGATCTAACTCCTCAGTTTGAAGAGATGAACTATATCTGATTCTTGGGGTTTATGTTGACAACTGATTAGTTGAATAATTGTCACCCCATACTGAGAGCGAGGGTGATGATTGCCTATTCTGTTGGGCGTAGTATGCCTCAAGACCCAGGAGGGGTCTGCCATATGCGTCGAATCCCGACATATTCGGGGGGTATATGAATACCCGCAGAATAATGGGAAGGAGCGAAGGTGGATGAGAGAAGATGAAACTTCTCAAAGAGAAGGTGAAACAGTTGTTTGTTTCACGTTGGGTTCACCAATTTTGTACGTCGGAAAAGCAACAGGTGAGCGTGAGAATCAACAAGTAACTCTTCCGCGTACCCGACCTCCCGAGGTCGTGCCGAGACAGCCGGTGGGGATGGAATATGCAGACAAACTAGTTAGGCAGTCTAATGTCTTCGACACGCACTAGTGGAATTTACAAATCTAAGGCAAAGAAGGCCCTTCTAACTTGGACTGGTGTGATAGATCGATCCGTGAGGATGACTGCTCGAAGGCTCCAATCAATATTGAGCTCTGGCGTGATTCGATCTATGGGTTGCGGAATACGTGGAAAATGACCTGGGATTGTTTCGTGTATATCTCCCGATAAGGTCATATAGTGGATGATGAATATAATTGGCTCTACGAGATGATTTTCTAGCCTAGTCCAGAATTCCCTAGCTTCGCTAGCCGCTATATCTAGTAAGGACAGTTGTTCGATGATGATAGGTGGAAGTGGAGTGGACTGAAATACTAGTGTGCGTAGGCCAGTGTTTATATCTAACTGACTTGTGGATTCGTTGGGCTGTGGGATCTGTGGGTCACAACCGTAGACTCTTGGTTGTTGCGGTCCTGTTATGGTCATATGCGAGATCAAATTCTAATCCCTAGTATCCAGTAATCGTATGCTTTCTCAGCTTCTATGTTTAGAACCAATAGTTGTGCGATCTTCTCAGAATACCTTACAGACGTTCTCGCAACCTGGATTCTTAAGCTGGCATCTATATCTACGAGGGTGTCTCAGTGTCCTGGTGTTTGTGGAACTAGAGGATCACACCCAAATGTTTGTTCTCTTTCGAGCATTTGCATGCGGTCATGTGGATGTTTTCTAGGGTAATCAGTAGTTTGGATGACTTGACCAAAATGCATGTGCTTGGTCGTCTTCTATGTTTAATCCTCTTAACTGAGAACTGATCAGTTGTAAATCTGTGGTTGCTCGGAATACTTGTATCCTGAGATTTTGGTCTATGTCAACTATTGCTGTGACGAGGTTTGGTTGAGGCACGATTGGCTCAAATATATATTCCCTGGGCTCTTGAGGTCCCGTAATTGTCATACGAAACAAAATGCAAATCTAACTATAATGAAACAAATTCTAACTACGTGAAATAAATCTAACATATATATCTTTTATTCTTCTAAGAAATATTCTAACAATTTTAAGGAAAGCAAACTATTTTAAGCGTATCTAGAAATAATAGCTAAACAATAATTTAAAACAGACAAGATAACCGAGTGTGGTTATTTGCCTGTGTGATTTATAGAATTATTCTAAATAAAACAGTTTGTCTAATCTACCGGCAAGATTCTCGATCCTACCTCAGAAGTGAGGAGTGAATCATAGTTTCTCAGAAACTATCAATCCCCACAGCTTCCCTGGCAATGTCGAGAATAGAATGAAATGAAATAAAGTGATTAACTACTCTATTTGATATGAATCTGACTAGAACTTTGAAATGTAAAACCTGGACTCCGCAGAACAGTGGCGAATCCGATGGTGTATGTGATCTCGTCCCCTCAGTATGATCTCCTCGTTCTTTTGTGTTCATGTGGATCCAGAAAAACATGTAATAATAGCACCGATAAGAATAGATTTTGGGACAAGGACAGCTCAGAATGCAGACCGAGAATGCGAGTAGGAGAGGGATAGCGCAAGAGTACAGAGCTTGGCTTATGTGATTCCTAGCAGGATTTTACTGCGAGTCATGCAACATGAAGCGACCAGAACCTATAACTATCCTATACGAAGAGCAAAACCTGCAACTTTAATGGCTTCCTAAGCTATTCTGTTCCAATGGATTGGATAAAATAAAGACACTACTTGCACAAGTTGGATATGTGGCTTACCAACAGCTGAATAAAGCTAAGTGGGCATATAATGGATTGAACTAAGAACTCCAAGACACAATAAAACAAATCTAAATCAAAGAGAAATTTAGAGGCAAGCTTCTAACTGCATTGGGATGAGATAATAGCACTGCCTGCACAAGATGGGTCTGTGGCTTACCAATAGCTGAACAATACTAACCAAGTATGAAATGAACTATGCTATCAATCCTAAGCAAGCTGACAGACAAAACCACTAAAAATTAGAAGACTCTAACAAAAAATGGTGGCCAAAAGCTCCAGCTCAAACTCTTCACCAAATTATTCTACATTCTGCCCATTTACATGTACACAAACCATGCATTTATAGGAATTTCAACTCTCAAAACCAAAACCAAATTAAACTCCTAAACAATAAACAAAGAAAAACACTGCATTCAGGGGACCAAAAACATTAATGCATGCTCAAGTCGACAAAGAAAAGCTAGTGAAATGTGATATTTCATGCGAGTCACATCAAAAGAGCATTCTGGAAAACGCGCACTGGGACCGCCACCAAGGGGGTCATGAGGAATGCCGCCGGCGAAGGCGGCGAGACCGCCGCCCTTCGTGGCGGCGGTCGAGACCGCCGCCCTTCAGGGCGGCGGTTTCGTCACTGAAGGTCAAGAGGCCAAGGAAAGAGGGAAAAAGGGGAAAACAAAGGGCGCGGGGGCTAAGCGGGGCATGCAGGATGTTAACACATACTCCGAAGGCTTTTCTAGATCCCGAACACCTTGCGAGGAGACCTATATCATCATCGGGGCACTTGTTACCTTTGTTCGAGGCAAAGATTGTACCTTACAATTTTGGGTACGTACAGTCAACAAAGGATGACATTTAAAAAATGTATTTATACTTAAACCATGTAAGAAACATTATCAAGGTTGGTATGTGTATGTATTTGAAAAAATACTCCCTGGCAATGGCATCAGATCATTGTTGGTACCCAAATTGATTCTCCCTTTGTGACTAAGTAGCACCGTAGTTTGAGAAAGATGCTTGGAGATAGATAAATTAGAGTGTGAGTCATTTTGTAGTCGGGGAAGGATTTAGCTGACTCTTCATTCACTCAATCTGAAAGAAACTAGTAACACCGTGTACAAGGTTTGACCTACCCTGACTACTTTAGGTTGTGCCTTCAACCAAGGTGAGAGGACCCATTTTGTAACCCATATTGGTGGATAACATCTACAGATTTATAGTATTTTTCTTTCCTTTCACAAAATTGATAGGATATCTTCAAAATATATTGTCAATACAACGTAGTATAACTCTCATGAGTTGTCACTTTAGAGGACAAAGAAACCTTCTAAACAAGATCTAGGTTACTAAAGGCAATGGTAAAAATTGATTGCTCCTACATATTGAGGTAAGGGATGGGTAAATCAATGAATTCCCTCAAGCATTTATGAACAGACAGTGTAAGCAAGGGTAGTTCATGTATGGTTCATCTCTGGATATGTATTTTATGGTTGGGAAGTTAAGCAGGATAAATTTTATTATACCAAATATCTGAGAACTTTAAACAAATGTTAACAAATCCACAAGGCAAAAATACAAATAGCTTCAAATAGTAAAGACAAACCTTCAACTAGAAAATTGTGCATCTATGAAGGCTCAAAGACACACTGACTTCACACATTCTTCAAGGTTTTAACACAAGAACTCATGTTAAAGACTCAATTAAACTTTAGAAAACCCCTGTTATATCACGCTCATGATACACTCATAAACTGAAAAACAATTTGTATCACTGAAATGAAAGTAAAGTGAATTTAAATCGCTTATTGCATTATGAAATGAAAGCTCTCTTCATAATGTAATTGCAAATGCCACAATACTTTTCATGAGGATGAGATTTTGTGTGATTTCAAAGGATTTCTAATGTAAGACTGCAACAAGAACATAGATAACTATTTGAAAATATCTCAAGATGACAATAGACATAACACAATTCATGATTTACATGAATTACTCAAGGTTTCTCAAATTTGATCAATAAGGGAAATTTTGTTTACAATCTCAAAGTTTTGTCAATGGCTATACATTTGCAACCATCTTGACATGATCAATTTTGAAAGGCACACAAGAAATAACTAGTTTCTCAAAAAAATTTACCAAGAAAAATGACTTCTCTCCTTTTTTCTCTCTACCTAAATTTCAGAAAAATTAATCCCCATTTTTTGGCATGGCCTTTTCATACCTCTATATAATTTGCTTTACTTCAAATACTTTCCGCCAAAAAAATAATATTCCAAGGAATACTTTGTTCGTTACAAAAATGTTCTAGAAAATGATATTTATGAACCTCATCCCATACTACCAGGTGTACGAAACATGAGTCTTTTTATGTATTCCATTTGTGTCTGACTGGGGACGTACGATCTTCACTTTTGGAATGTTATTTGAAATGTTTCCTTCTGATATTGATTAACAATCATTTCAGATTGATCATTGAGTGTCTCTATATGCTTTTGACATGACACACACTCACACTCATTTCTTGAAATCCTTCTTGGGCTCAACACACTTCACTTCACATCTTACTGGTTTAAATTCCATACATGATGTTTGTCAAATCATCATAATTTACTAGTTATGCTCATCTATACTTTCCTTCAGTTTTTAATTTTCCCTTGTACAAAATAAGCAAGATCCTTCTCATCTCAGGGAAATATTTTTCCAAACTAGAGATATGTGTCACCTTTGGGCTATAAATCTCAACCCTACCCTCTTGTAATTATGTATCTCTTTCCTAATTTTGGGTATAACAAAATCTTTACCAGAAAAATGGAAAAGACACTTGTGGCACACAACTTGAAAGAAATCTCTTCAGAATATATGAATCAGATCTTTGATCTAAGTGGCCTAGATGAGGCTTTTTTAGGGCCTTGTTTGAAGTAGAATGTGTAGGAGACACAAAAGGACCTCTGACATATCAACGAGTCCACTTAGCACTTTTAACCAGTGATCAGAATCAATCTTGTATTCGCATCTTTCCAAGTCATGTATTTCCATATTTTTAGATGGGAGCATATGAAAAAACTTGAGGATTTAAAAGATATTGGGTCAAGAGGAGGCCTCAGGTCTTTGGGAAAACCATTTTTCAATGCCCCTTCTTATGTAATGAGGAATTTTCATCAAGATAAATTCCTAAGGAATCATACATATTGTATGACAAAACCTCCATTGATATGGTGCCTTCCATTTCCAACAAAGTGAATGAGTTAGAGAAGATGATTCATTCCTTGGAAAAGAAACAGGAAGAAAGTGTGCCTCTTCCACCAAGTCTAGCAGCAACACTTCCTTCAGGAAACAGGAAAGGAGAAACACAAATTTAGTCTTCGGTCATCATCTCAAATGGAGAAGAAGACAAATCTATTTTTGCTAGCCGCTCAAGGGAAACACTTTCTTCATCTTAGGATAGCATAGGAAGGTTTGTAACTCAGCTATCCACATGTTTGATGCATTATGTCTATCTTTCTGAGTGGGAATTTAAAATACCTCATCCAATTCCTTCTCCCAAGGAAAACCACCCTTCTCTAGGAAGTGGGAAGAAGGAACTAGCTCCAAACCTCACATTTCATCCAATCACCAACATGCAGTATCTACCCCTCTGTCATTCTAAATTTCCCCCTTATTACTTTAAACATCCCTCTTCAAAGTAATCATGGCAAGTCAACCCTTCACAAGGGGAAGTAGAAAACATACTTCTTTTCAAGTTGTCTAGACCTCTTGGACTGGGTATCATCTGACCAAAAGAGAATTAAGCTTGAGGAAATTATGGGCTTACCTAGGATAAAATTGGAGTATTTGATGGACATGGGGATGTCCAGGGATCTAACAGGTCGATTGTCTTCATAAAAACAACACAGGGCTCGGATGAGTTTGTATTGAGGAAGAAATAACTTTTGAATAAACTTCCCTTGCTGAGGGGAAATTATGAAGTAGGACTAAATAATGCTTAGGTGTTATTATCCTTTTGTTGTTTTAATTTCTAATATATGTACATATATTTTTTTCATGGGTAAGGGCCCTATAGAACCCTATCTTGTTTTTTCTTTGTTCAACATTGCAAGCAATACAAGGATGTCAATAGTTCACATATTTGTTTCAAATGTATATGAGATTTTAATCTAATCCACTATGAACTACTACATCTTTTTAACTTACAATTGAAACAAAGAAACAGTAAAATTTCAAAGAGATAATTATATTTAATGTATCATAAATATCAATTCATAATATCAGTTCAAGGGAGTATGAAAAGAAAATACAAATTGAGGAATTAAGTTCTTAAACATGTTCATCATCATTTATGTCGGCATCCTCTTCCTCTTCACCCTTTTCCTCTGAATCTTTCTCTTGGTAATCTTGTCACATAAGCATCATACCTCTGGAATAATTCATTTACTTCATCCCCAAGCCCAAGGTGATCTTTGGAAAATTAATGTTTGTCTTGATATTAAGTCCAGACATTGATCCATTTTTACTTGTATTTCAGTGGCATGGCTTTTAGTTCCTCAATTCTATTCTTAATCTTCATCAAAATTTTAACATTTTCATGGGAAAATTCATCTGTCTGGATATTACTTTCAAATGAATTGAGTAAGAAATCAAGCCTTAAGTCCCCTATAGCTATTTTGGACTTATACGCCACCATGTCTTCTAATCTTCAATCAATGGCATCAATTATATCATCAACCCAATTCCTTCTAACTTCAAGCCTCTTCTTGATTCCATTTAAAGTGTCTAACCTGATTTTATTTAATTCTTCAAGAGCATATTGACTCACTCTGCATCTTATTGGTACGATGCCTTATTTCTCAACTAGCTCCTGACTAAGCTGGGTTATGCAATCAATCTTGGGGAGAGTTCCCTCTAAGTTAAAAATCTCATTGTCATAGTCTTCAATTATTCCATCAATTTCATTTAATCGACCTCTGAGGTCATCATATTTTTTCCTTTCTTCTGTGATAACTTCCTTTCCCTTCTCAGTTATTTGTTCAACCCAAGTATCCACCGCTTGGACCTTCTTGACAACACTATTTATTTTATCCATTTCCTCAAGGGTATTCACATAAGTACCTACTTGTTCATGACTAATTTTTCGTATCATTTGTTTTAAACAAGATATTAAAGCCTTAATTTTTTCATTAAGTTGTTTCTTTATCATCCCATCTTCATCTACCTTTTGTAAAAGGCCAATTACTACTTCAGATAATTCTTGCTTTAGTTGCTCCTTGAAGGTTTTCTGAAGGGAATAATCTGAAGGGAATAATCGAATGATGTAATCATCATTTTTATGTATTTTCTTGTCTTACCCTCGAGATGAGTTGTTATCTCTAGGGTTTTTGCCCCCAATGAATCAGTAAGAATCCTTGTGATGGTTCTAGCCCTTTTAGGGCTCTCACTATTTTTGGAAAGGATAAAGCGGCAAGGTAAATTGTTTGTATAGGAAGGGACACTTCTTCATTTGAAATTAATTCACTAATCTATCTATTCTTCAAACATGTTCCAACTTTTATTTCTTGTGATCCTTGCTAGAGTTTCTCAAGAACAACTATGGTTTGCTTGAAAATATCTTTTTCATGTTCCACCAATAATTTTGTAATCTTATACCACTAATGTTTATAATCTTGTGGCTTCGAGAATTAGATACAACATTGTAGCACTATAGGCTCGGTCATATGAGCCATAAAGGGTACTGGAGATCATAAAGAAGGATTTTCCTAGATATACGAAACATGTTTGGATTTCGTGAGGACAACATATATGGGAAACAAGTGAGTAAGGTTTCTCAAGGTTGGACCTATAAAGAAAGAGAGTAAGTTAGAGCTGGTACATTTTGATGTGTGGGGCTAGCTCGGGTATCATCTCTTCGGGGTTCAAGTTATTATGTTACTTTTATTGATGATGGAACAAGGAAAGTTTGTGTTTATTGTATTAGAAACAAGTATGATGTATTTGACACTTTCGTTAAATGGAAATCCTTGGTTGCGTAAATGAAACAGTCTTAAGATAAAATGTCTCGGGTCGGATAATGGAGGGGAGTATTTCATAAATGAATTTGATGATTATTTTTCTAAGAATGGAATTCACTGGAAAAATATGTTTCCAGAACTACGCAGTTGAGAATGGGAAGGATGAATAGAACAATAATGGAACATGCTAGGAGCATGAGGTTACATATAGGATTGCCTCTTTCTTTTTGGGTAGAAGTGGTGAGCACAGTTGTTTACTTAATAAATAGAGGATCCTCAAGTTCCTTAGATGGAAGCATACCGAGAAGGCTTGGAATGGTAAGAAAGTTGATTATCCATTTCTTAGATTCTTTGGATGTGAGGTTTTTTCCATATAGTCAAGGATTATAGGACCAAGCTAGAGGTTAAATCAAAAAAATGTACTTTCATTAGTTATGGTGGTGATGACTTTGGATATAAATTTTGGAGTATTAAGGACATGAAAATCATTTGATCTAGCGATGTGGTCTTTAATTATAAATTCATGTATAATCAATAGTTGGAGGAAAGCGAGGAAGAATCCATGACGAGAATATGCAGTGGTAGAGGATCTTCTGGATGGGAAAGTGACACATGAATCAATTTAGGAACCTCCTCAACAGAACCCAAAATCCTATATTGAGGAGGTCTTCTAAGGTAAGAAGATAACCTAAATTTTTTTCTCCTTCTCCTTATTATTAATTACTCACCGATAGTGGAGAGCCAAAGAGATTTGATAAACCAATGCGGGTAGATGTCGAAAGAAGTGGGAGTAAGCCATGGATGAGGATCATTAGGATCTCATGGAGAACCAAACATGGGATTTGGTGAAGCTACTCAAAGTAAAAAGAGAATTACAAAACAAGTGGGTTTTCAGAGTCAAAGAGGAAGAAGGAGGTAAGAAAATATACAAGGCTTGGTTGGTGGTCAAGGGGTTTCATAGAAAAAATGTATAGATTTTAATGATATTTTTTCTCCTGCAGGAAAAAATGACTTCTATTAGAACTGTTCTTAGAATAGTTCTGGTAGAATACTTGCACTCAGAGAAACTTTATGTAAAGATTGTATTTATCCATGGTGATTTGGAGGAGGATCTATATATGTAGAAACCATAAGGCTATGAGGTCAAAGGTAAAGAGGAGATGGTGTGAAAGCTGAAGAATATATTTTATGGCTTAAAACAAGCTCCATGTCAATGGTATAAGAAATGTGATAGCTTCATGTCAATGGTATAATAAATTTGATAGCAAGGTTATATTAGATGCAATTCTAACTATTGCATGTATACAAAGAAATTTGAGGATGGTGGTTATATTATCCTATGTTTGTATGTGGATGACATGTTGGTTGTAGGTAAAAACGTGTAGGAAATAAAAGTACTCAAGAAGCTGACTAAGTGAATCCTTTCTATGAAGTATTTTGAGGCAGTCAAATGATTCCTTGGTATAAGGATATATTGGGATAGGAAGGAATGAAAGATGACTTTATCTCGGAAGAGTACATTAAGAAGGTCTTGGAGAGGTTTAATATGCGGGATGCTAAACCGGTTGGGACTTGTTTGGCAGGTCATTTAAAGTTATCAAAAGAGTAGTGTCCCAAGATAGATCGGAAGAGAGACTAGATGTTCAAGGTACCTTAATCATAATTGATTGGCAATTTGATGTAGTCCATGGTGTGCACTAGGCATGTTATTTCCCATCTAGTGGGAGTAGTGAGTATATTTAGGAGTGATCCGGCTAGAGATCACCGACAAGTAGTAAAGTGGATCCTTCGGTATTTGAGAGGGACCATGGGTATAATTTTTGCTATAGTGGATCTGACATCAATTTGTGTGGTTATGTAGATTTATATATGGTTGGAGATGTAGACATAAGGAGGAGCACGACAGGTTATGTTTACACCGTAGGTGGGAAAACATTGAGCTAGATTTCACGACTACTAAAGCTAGTGGCTTTGTCAACCATGTAGGATGAGTATGTTACTACCACAGAGGAAAGAAAAGAAATTATTTAGTTACAACAATTGCTTGAGTTATTTTTTCATAAGAATGAGGAAGGAAAGATGTATAGTGATAGTCACGAGTGCTATACACCCAAATTACTAAGATCTCTTCTTTCCACTCTATGGTGAAGCATATACAATTAATGTACCATTTCATCATAACAACTTTGGAGGAAGAAAATTTGAAGTGAGAAGATTCATACTAGTCAAAATCCTGAGACATGATGACCAAGGTGATCATAAGGGAAAAAATGAAGTTGTGTTCAGCTTTGGTTGGTCTTCATGGAAACTAGTGAAGGGTTGAGAAGCTTGCTCATAAGAAAACTAGTCTCCAAGTGGGAGATTTTTTAGGTTATGGAGCATGTTTCAATGTGTAAAAGTGTTCAAGAATTTAAACTAAAAAAGTTGTACACTTTCTATAGTTGTCTTGTGGGGGTTTTTGGTGGGGCTGGGCCCGGAGTGGGGGTTCAATGGCCTAACCCCTAAGAAAAAAAAATTTCCTCAAAAAAAATTTTCCCAATATTGCCCAATTTTGACCCATAGGTTTATGGGACAGTTTTGGCCCATGGTTTTGATACCTATGGTTTTGTAAAACTACTTAAGCAATTGTCTACTTATGTGGTTTTATGCATATGGTAGGTATTATGTAACATTGTAGATGTGTCTGAATTCGAGTGTGAATTATGTAGAGTTTGTTGAGCATAGCTCCAAACAGATCTGGGTATTGTATTGAGAGAGTGATGGCTTGTAATAAAATATGAGAAATTGATTCTTGATGGACGTAGCCAAAATTGGGTGAACCACATTAAATATTGTCTCTTTGTGTTGTGTTATTTTATTCTACATTTTTATTTGAGATCTATAATATTTTTGCATATTAGTTTCTACTATTATGATTCGTGAGGGATTGTTCCACATATTTTATCCCTTATTTCATAACTTGAGTGTTATGTGCATCTTGTGCCCTACAAAATAGAAGTGATCCTCATGCACATGAGACATTAAACATTGATAAAGTTGCTCGGTCTTTCCAAAATAAGGCAACTCATACAGTTGCAATAACCCTACTTTCTCCAATTTGACTTTCACCTTGTCGTTGTATAGAGGTATCCCATCTAGTGTCCTTTTGTTAGTTGGACGAACCAACTCTAATGTCATTTCATTCTCAGTTGTGCTTGTGTGATGGTTATAATCTCTCATGGCCATTTGTCTTAAATGTGACACCCACTCATTTCCTAGCAATACTCCATCTAGGTATTGCATTTCTACGTACCATTCCTCATTGGAGCTTGCAACGAAAATGGTTATCTTTCTTTTCCCTTGCCCTCTTGTTTCTTTAGTGAAATGGTCACCTTCTTAGCTGTCATGATTTCTTCCTAGATAACCTAAGAACTTATTACTCTACTCTGTTATTCTTCTTAGCTCTAAACTCAACTCCAAAGCTCAACTCCTGGAATAAATCCTTCTATCTTCATGCCCTAGCTGCCAAACCCTAACTAGGAAAACCTTCCACAACACAATGAACTTCAAAAAAATCTTCTCACACCTTTGTAATCCTTCCTCTCTCGGTCTATAGATCCACTCTAGTCACACACTTATATTTCTCGATTCTTCTTCCTCTGCAAAAATCTCATTGGATGCCCTAGTTCACAAGAGTGATTCACTTTGTAATAGAAAGGTAGAATAATGACTTTCCCAACCTTATATTTATAGTTTTTTCTTCCCTTCAGCAATAAATGTTATTCCACCTACCAACATACTTTAACATTAAATGCAATTTTTTCCACTAGGCTGAATTTAAGCGCCCTTACCCATGTGTCACATCCTACATGAAAAATCCTTTACAACCTTCGACACATAAAAATCCTATCGATGAAGACTCTTATGCACGTTTCTAGAACACCGAAAGAACTTCTTCTATTCTTTACCCAATTTTTCCCTCTCCCACCTCATGTTGTTCTTGCGCTCTTCATCCTTTGTACGTGGTCTTTGTTACAGCCTTCTTGACACCATAATTCATTATCCACCATTTGTTCACACACTTTCTCAAACTTATGCGCTTTCTTGTATTGGGCCACTCGGCTTGAATTATAGGCATATTCTTTGCATTACTCCACCCCACACTAAAATAGATGTGCGGTCCTCGGTGCCTACACAACCTTGGAAAAATAATGTGGTTATCAATGCACAAAGTGCGAAACAAAAAAAAAGAAAGGAACAAGCAACGATAAAGGGAAACACGAGAAAAGAAAAGGATAAAGGGAAATTCCAAGCTAACTGGAAATATTTCCTTATTTACAAACACCAAGAAGACTTATTTATAGTAGGGCTTTAGCCTACTCCCATTGAAGTGACCTAGTAATCTCATCCCATCTAGCACTTGTAACTAGAAAGTGCCTAAATCAAGAATGTATGAGATGATGTAGGGTCCCAACCAATGGAATTTCAACTTCCAGGATGGCACAGATACTTGGAATCATACAACAATACCATCTTCCCAACCTCAAACTATTTGTTCTTGATATGACGATCATGCCATGCCTTTTGTCTTACTTTTTCTATCTTCTGACTCCATCTAGCAAGTGATCACATTTCATCTAACTACATCAACTTATCAATCCTATCTTCCAATGATTTCTCATCATTCGACCCTCATGCGCGCAATATACGTAATGATCGTAACATGAATTCAAGCGTAAAAACATCCTCTATGCCAAACACCAATTGAAACAGTGTGACCTTGTTCAAACTCTTGTAGATTTTCTGTATGCCCATAGAACGGATGATACTTTGTCATCCCAATCTTGTCTTCCACAATCATAAATTTTATTCAATGTGTGTCTTCCATTTTCTTGAGGGTGATAAGGGGTAGTTTTGTGATGGGCCACCATAAATTATGCTAACAAATCTTGACCGTTTTATTGAGGAAATGCATACCTCTATCACTTGTTAAGCTTAAATAACAACCATACCTGCTGATTATGTTCTCCCATAAAAATCTAGTAGCTATCATTGTTGTGTAATCCTTTGTAGGTGCTGCCTCTACCCATTGTGTCAAGTAATTAGTGTAAGTAATGATAGACCGCAAACCATTCCTTCGCATGGCTGGCGAAATTGGCCCTACAAAGTCGATTACCCATTTTTCAAACGGTTCTACATGGCTATTGGTCATATAAGGGAATTTCATCCCTCTTCACAGGTTTTCCAAGGCACTATCAATGGTCACAGAACTTGCAAAACTCAATACAATCATGGTAGATGGTTTCCCACTAAAGCCTTACAAGTAAAATCTTTCGTGCAATAGCATTTCCTGTATAGTGTCCTCCTGCAATCCCACCACGTGCTTCCTCCATAATTGCAACATGCTCATGTTCCAATACACATTCGGGTACTGAGAACCTCATCACAACCTAACTTATAAAGGTCTCCACTAATCAACATGTAGGGTGCGGTACGTATTGCTAACTATTTCCTTTCCAGAGCCTTCATCTCTTCAGGTGCCACACCTATTTTTAATAACATTGTGATATCTTCCAAGTTTGAGGTCACACGCTATAACCTAAATAGTTGCATGTTCATCATGGTACCCTCAATGCTTTACATATCCTCCCCTGAGTTAATCCTTGATAAGTGGTCAGGGCATGAATTGCTCTTTCCTTGTTTTATAACCACTATGAAATCAAACTCTTGGAACAATAGGACCCATCGGCCTATGCACCCTTGTAAAACATGCTTGTTGACTAAGTAATTCAATGTCATGTGGTTCATGTAAAATATAAATGGTGTTTTCAACAAATAATACCTAAACTTATGCAAGATACGTAGATTATTGATAGTGCCTCACGCTCAGTAGTTGTGTAATTTTGTTCTGTTGGTGTCAACTTTCTACTAGCAAAACACAAGGGATGATCAAAAATTCCCTCACCAGGTTGTACTAGTACTACTCCCATAGATGTCCCTGAGGCATCAACATGCACATGGAAAGGCTTATCCCAAGAAAGAAAATGTAGTATGGGCACCATGATAAGCCTATCCTTCAAAGTGTCAAATTCCCTCTATTGCGCCTCTCCCCAATAAAAGTCACTCTTGTGTTTTAGCAATTACTTCAAGGGTCCGGTGTGGCGATCTTGGCATACCCCTTGATGAATTTCCTATAGTACCCTGTATACCCAAGGAATATATGCACTGCGCTTTGACTAGTAGGCTCCCCCAATCCCATAATAACTACAACTTTGGTGGGATCGACTAATAAGCCTTCCTTGCATATAATATGTCCTAACAGGGTTATAAATGGAGTAGCAAAGACACATTTCTTAATGTTGAGGGATATCCTTAATTTGCTGACATCTCTCAAACATCAGCCTCAAATTTTCACAATGGTCTTTCACCAACCCATACACAGTCTAGTCATCTAAGTAAACTTGAAGAAATTTATGGATGAAGTCTTGAAATGCTTGTACCACGATGTGTGAGAACACAATAGGTGCATTCTTCAATCCAAAAGGCATAACCATGTAGGAAAAACTTCCCCATTCAGTGGAAAAATTTGTCTTTCTCTGGTCTTCCTTTATAATCTTGACTTGGTGATACCCTAAGAACCCATCCGTGAAAGAGTAGACTTCACACCCGGCTACTCCTCAAAAAATTCTTCATTAAAGGGGTTGGAAAAGGATCGATGACACATACTGCATTTAGATCCCTATAGTCAACATAGATTCTTATTATTCCATCCTTCTTGATACTTGATGACCATTGGGCTTATCCATTCTAATTCTTCCACTTCCTCAATAATACCATATGCTATCATCTTGTCTATCTCTTCCTTGACCTGTACGCGTATATTTAGATTCATCCAATAAGGCCTCTTCTGAATCAAGTGCGCACCTTCCTTGAACTTTATTTTCATCTCCCTTAAGGAATGGTGGACATCTTTGAGTTCATGGTACCCATAAGGGAACAAATCATGGAACTCATATAATAGATCAATGATCTTTGAAACTTCTCTTTCCAACCAATAGTCCCTAATGATAGCTTCCTTAGGTTCTGTCTCTATCCCAATGTTAACCGTCTTTGTTTTCAAGGGCTCAAGGTAGGCACGTGCTCACTCATTAGTTCTATCTATGATTTCACACGTACCTTTAGAATGGTTAACATCTAGATTCTCTATCTCCTCACCATCTACAACATAGACCATTTTTCCTTTTTCTTTTTCCATGCACGAGTGCTCAAGTTGTACTTCCTCTAATTATTCTTCATTGAGGTGCATTTCCAAATAAGGTTCAACTAGCTATTCCAGTAGCCTATATTTTTTCATAGCACTATCACCCATCAGTAAGGCATGTTGGTACCCAAATTGATTCTCCCTTTGCGACTAAGCTTGTGATTTTGTGGTTTGAGCAAGATGCTTGGAGATAGATAAATAAGAATGTGAGTCATTTTGTAGCCAGGGAAGGATTTATTTGACTCTTAAATAACTCAAGCCTAGAAGAAATGGGTAACACTGTGTATAAGGTTGTACCTACCCTAACTACTTTAGGTTGTGCCTTCAACCAAGGTGAGAGGACCCATTTTGTAACCCATATTGGTGGATAATGTATGCATATTTATAGTATTTTCTTTCCTTTCACAAAATTAATAGGAGATCTTCAGAAGGTATGGTCAATACAGTGTAGTCTAACTCTCATGATTTGTCACTTTAGAGGATGAAGAAACCTTCTAGACAAGATCTAGGTTACTAAAGGCAAGTGGTAAAAACTGATTGCTCCATCATATTGAGGTAAGGGATGGGTAAATCAACGAATTACCTCAACATTTATGAACAAGCAGGCAAAGGGTAGTTCATATTCATGGTTCATCTCTAGATATGTATTTTTATTGTTGAGAAGTTAAGAAGGATAAAGTTGATTATACCAAATATCTAAGAACTTTAAACAAATGTTAATAGATCCACAAGGAAAAAAGACAAATAGCTTCAAATAGTAAAGACAAACCTTCAACTAGAAAATTATGCATCTATGAAGGCTCAAAGACACACTGACTTCACACATTCTTCAAGGTTTTAACACAAGAACTCATGTTAAAGACTCAATTAAACTTTAGAAAACCCCTACTATATCATGCTCATGATACACTCATAAACTGACAAACAATCTATATCACTGAAATGAAAGTAAAGTGAATTTAAATCACTTATTGCATTATGAAATGAAATCTCTCTTCATAATGTAATTACAAATTCCACAATACTTGTCATGAGGATGAGATTTTGTGTGATTTCAAAGGATTTCTAATGTAAGACTAATAGGAACATAGATAACTATTTGAAAATATCTCAAGATGAAAATAGACATAACACTAGTTCATGATTTACACAAATTACTCAAGGTTTCTCAAATTTTATCAACAAGGGAAAGTTTGTTTACAATCTCAAAGTTTTGTCAATGGCTATACATTTGCAACCATCTTAACATGATCAATTTTGAAAGGCACACAAGAAATAACTAGTTTCTCAAAAAATTCCCAGAAAAATGGCTTCTCTCGGCTCTTCTCTCCTTTTTTCTCTCGAATAAATTTCAGAAAAATTAACCCCCTTTTTTGGCATGGCCTTTTCATACTTTTATATCATTCGCTTTACTTCAAAGCTTTTCCCCCAAAAAACAAGAATATTCCAAGGAATACTTTGTTTGTTACAAAAATGTTCTAGAAAATGATATTTATGAACTTCATCTTGTACTTCCAGGTGTATGAAACATGAGTCTTTTCGATGTATTCCATCTATGTCTGACTGGGACGTTTGGTCTTCACTTTTGGCAGGTTATTTGAAATGTTCCCTTCTGATTTTGATTAACAATCATTTCAGATTGATCACTGAGCATCTCCATATGCTTTTTGACATGACACACACTTATGCTCATTTCTTGAAATCCTTCTTGGGCTCAGCGCACTTCACTTCACATCTTACTAGTTTAAATGCCATACATGATGTTTGTCAAATCATCATAATTTACCAGTTATGCTCATCTATACTTTCCTTCAATTTTTAATTTTCCCTTGTGTGAATTGAGAAAGATCCTTCTCATCTTAGGGGAAAGATTTTTCTAGACCAGAGATATGTGTCACCTTTGGGTTATAAATCTCAACCCTACCCTATTGCAATTATGTATCTCTTTCCTAATTTTGGGTATAGCAGAATCTTTACCAGAAAAATGACAAAGACACTTGTGGCAATGAGATCTTGTAAGAAATATCTTGAAAGATTTGAATCATATCTTTAATCTAAGTGGCTCATACGAGGCTTTTAATAGGGCCTTGTTTGAAATAGAATGTGCAAGAGACACAAAAGGACCTCTGACATATCAATGAGTCCACTTAGCACTTTTAACCAAGCTAATAAGAATCAATCTTGTATTCACATCTTTCCAAGTCATGTATTTCCATCTTTTTAGATGGGAGCATATGAAAACACCTGAGGATTTAAAAATATATTGGGTTGAGAGGAGGCCTCAGGTCTCTGGGAAAACCAATTTTCAATGCCTCTTCTTACGCAACAAGGAATTTGCATCAAGAGAAATTCCTAAGGAATCATACATATTGTATGACAAAACCTCCATTGATATGGTGCCTTTTATTTCCAACAAAGTGAATGAGTTAGAGAAGAGGATTCATTCCTTGGAAAAGAAACAGGAAGAAAGTGTGCCTCTGCCACCAGGTCCAGAACAACACTGCCTTTAGGGAAGAGGAAAGGAGAAACACAAATTCAGTCTCTAGTCATCATCTCGGATGGAGAAGAAGACTAATCTATTTCTATTCGCCACTCAAGGGCAGCACTTTCTTCAGCTCGGGATAGTAGAGGAAGGTTTAAAACTCATATATATGCACGTGTGATGCATTATGTCCCTCGTTCTGAGCGTGAATTTCAAATATCCCACTAATTACTTATCCTAGGGAAAACCCACCTTTCTCCAAGAAGTGGGAAGTAAGAACTAGCTGCAAACCTCACATTTCATCCAGTCACCAAGATGTAGTATATTTCCCTCCTGTCATTCAAAACATCTCCCTTGTTACTCCAAACATCCCTCTTCAAATTAATCCTGGAAAGTCAACCCTTCACAAGGGGAAGGAGAAAACAACCTTCTTTTAGGTGGTCGGACCTCATGATTGGGCATCATCTAACCAAAAGAGAATTTGGATTTTGTGATGCCGATAAAACAACCCACTTGAGACCCAAGAAACAACCTAGGGTTAGTTAGAATTTTATGTAATAATTTTTTTATTAGAAGTGTCCACAACCAAGTTGCAAGACAACAGTTGACCCTATTAGGTTCCAAAACAAATCTAAATTACTAGAACATATTTTTCCTTCATTAACAAATATCAAGTTCACATGGATGCAATTTTATGGTTAGAAGTTTGAGTTAGGTTCAAGTAGTAATTTACCCCCATACCCACACTCTAACAAGCTCAGAGCTTCAACTTCATTTTTCTCATACTTAACACATCCAAAAATTCCCTAAATCATTCCTATTGGATAGGAAATTTTCTCACCTTTTTGGTGATATAAAGAAGTCCTCCTAACTCCTTGTAGAACTCCATATATGAGCAGGTGGACTTTAGGGGTCAAATTTTCCCCAAGGGGGACACGTGGTGAGAGGGGAAGAAAACCCCTTTGATAGATTGGCAGGTCGCGGGTGGTATTAGAAATTTTTTTCCCATGTGGGCACAAAGTCTAAAACTCTCTCGTGCCTCCGCAGGTCCTCCAAGGACACGTGGCGACCTCTGAGTCATTGCCGCAAAAAAGAAGAAAGGAAGGGTGGGGTGGTGGGAGTCTTGTGGAAAATTTGCCAAAGGGAGAAAGAAAAAAATTGCACCCACGCACCCGTGGGTCCCCAGGGACACGTGGAAATCAACAAACTAACGCGGGGAGAAAGAGAGAGGGAAAGTCGGAGCGGTGGGGTTAATTGGCTAAATTTGTCAAAGGGAGGAAAAAGGAAGAAGATTGATGCACGGGTCCGCGCATCCGTGGAAAAATATTCTCCGAGGAAGGGCGGGAGTGCAAGGCCACAGAATATCAAATTTAAAAATCAAAGAGGTCACACAAGTTTTGCCCCCTCCACCAACACACCATGCTGCCACATGACAACCTATGATAGGTCAGCAGTAGGTAGGGGAAATGGAAATTTTTTCCAAAATTTTTAAAAGGTCTAAGGGCAAAAAATATGCCGTGCCTCTCTCCGTTGCCCTATGAGGACATGTGGCAGCCTCTTATTGGCTATGGGCTGGTGGAGAAAAATTCAAAAATATTCCCCAAAATTTTTAAAAATTTCTAAGGATTTTTAAAGGGAAATTTTTGGGTCGCATGGCCCGCATGAGGAAAATCTTCCCAAATTTTCCCCCGTGGTAGGAAAACTTCAAAGTGTCATAAATTTTTCTAGGAATCTCATTTTTGGGCAATCAAGGACTTTCTAGAAACTACATTTTGATAACGTTTAAGGGTTCAATTTTGCAAAAAGGATCTGCATGCTTTTAAAAAGCCAACTCGTAAATTCCAACTTCTAAATTTGATTAAATTGGATCTCCTCCTTCCCTAAACATGCCAAAAAGACATGAAGGATTGGTCTAGGGAGGGTTTAAAGTGTTTTAAAAAGGTAAATTCACTTTTTTGATTTCAATTTGTCTTTTCAACAATTGACGGAAAATGACTATGAGAAGGATTTGACTCGAATTTGCGATGTTTAAAATTGTTTTCTTAAGTGTTCTTTTTCAATTGAGTTCCTTGATGTCTCAACATACTAAACTATATCATTTTCAATTTTATTATTAAGTGTAGGTACGAACTATACATTTTAATTAAATTTACTTGCCAATTTTAAATTTTTACAAGAGATCAAATCTAAAGAGATCCATCTAACTTTTCAATATTCAAGTGTGGCATTTCATTTCTAAACTAATCCAATACATTCAGTTGTTTTTAAACAAACCATTCTGAATCCAAAGAAAATACTAAATTTCATTTATACACATTCCCAAAATACAAAAATACAACATTGTTTCATGTACATTTTCTCTTTCCAAACAGAGATCTAACTATCTCTTTTGTCATACAATGAAACATTGAATTCAATCCAACAATGCATATGAAAAAATGTCTTTCAACTCTTTATTGACTTCAATTATAAATCTTTACATCTTTCCATGTTGAATGCAATAACAGAATTCTGTTTCTTTCCAATAAACAGAACAGGATATAAATGTCTTTCACAATTCAAATATATAACTTCATAATCAAATTACATACATCTTTCTTCACAAAATACATATTACAATTTCATCCACAACAAGTGGGAAAGGATTACAAATGAATATGTTTTCACAAGGGACTATCAAACTGCATTTTTCCTTTACTCCAAGACAACAACATGCACATTTTCTCTTTCTCCAAGTTGATCACAACAAAAGAGGGGGAAAGGAAACGCTCTCCACCCAACCAATACATCCAATGAAAGGAGAAGCCTTCCTTCATCATTGGCCCCCGAGCCCCAACCAAAATACAATAAGAGATGCAATTCAACCCATGGCAACAACTGGCTTCCACAACACACAACATTCTTTCAAACATGCACATTTCAATATAAAACATAGTTCAACACAAAACAGTAGTTTACAACTGCAATAGAAAACATTCAAATCAAAACTCAGGCTTGATCATGCAAGCCAAAGGAGCAAGGTCTATGGGGAAGCTACTTATGCCTCCCAATTAGGAATTAGGCATCCACCAGAAAAAAATTGCCAATAAATTTAACCATACATATTTTTATGCCCCCAAAATCCCTCCTTATGCCCCCCACATATTTCCTTATGCCCCCACAAAGTAAGAAATGCAAGCTATTTATTTTCCATGGTGGATCCCAAACCCAAACTCCCTCCACAAAATTCTGATGCCAATGGCATTCCCTTATGCCCCCCCCACATGGATTCCCCATAGCCTTCTCCTAC
This sequence comes from Taxus wallichiana var. yunnanensis, assembly GCA_018340775.1. Lineage (NCBI taxonomy): Eukaryota > Viridiplantae > Streptophyta > Pinopsida > Cupressales > Taxaceae > Taxus > Taxus wallichiana. The sequence goes on from CM031234.1 coordinate 134,438,428, forward strand.
ACCATTCCTATGGTAGTCTACCCAACCAGCCAAACAAAGCATAACAACATTCACCATTCACACAACACAACAAGAAAATAACAACATGAAAGAAAGGTTAAACTCCTACCTCTCCATGGTAACTTTTGTTTCCAATAGCAAGCTTTCAATGCCACAAAACACAGTCCTAAAACAGAAATCTCCCAAGCATGCAAAGCTTTCTCCAAGATCCTTCCAAAAGCAAGAGCTCCAACACAAGAAAATGCACCCCCAAGAAGTTGCAAAATGATTCAACAACCCCCAAACAAGTAAAAAGTTTGAATTATATAGAAGAGGGAAAGAAGAGGATAATGTGGATCCATGTAGGATGCCACATCACACATCCTCAAATTCAAACACAAAAGACAATATTTCAATCTCCGAAGCATAATAAATAGGTGGGTGAAAATATGACAAGTTACTTGCACACTCCAAAAAGCCCACACCTCAAGGGACAGCAAATTAAATAAAATGTAAGAGAGTGCAATCAAAATAAAGCAACATGATTAATAAAATTCATTATAAAAGTCTAAAATCACATCTCCAACCATAAGTATGGTTGGTAAATTAAATTTAGAAGTATGGGACAAATTTTACTTGTCATATAAGCCTCCAAAAATAGATCCCAGGACAAATTTGAATTTCCAGGAGATGGAGTATTTCATACTCTAAAATCTGACTTATACAACTCTTACACAACTTACACATCCCTTACAAATTTAATACAAACAGCCAACAACTTCCATTATTACTTTCCCATATCCCAATTTGATTTATTTAAATTTTAACCATATGATTTCTCACATTAATCTATCACAATTTTAATTAATTAAAAGAAAGGAACACATTACTAATAAAATACATACAACAATAATAAAAGAAACACATTAATAAAATACACAAACCCATGGTCACATATAAAGGAAATCCCCCCATGGGAATCCCTAACAAAATACAACACACACACAAGACATGTTGCCATGGTGACCTTGTCGAATTCACCTAGAATTCCATTGTGGTTGGTCTCTGATCCCCCGATGTTTGTTGTGATGTTTTAAACCTGCAAAACATAAATACCACATTTGGCCTCGTGGTCATATCAAAACATCCAACATGATATAAATGAAATCACAAAACCAACTATATAAATGAATCACAACAACATCGAAGTAACAACTACATCATTTGCATTGTTGTTTCTTGGTGTGAAGTTGTTGTTGACTTGCATTTTTGGTGTTGTTTTTTGGCTGGGATGACTAGTGGTGGTTATCTCTTGTTTGTTTTTTGTCTCTTTTGCTTTTGTTCAGATCACTGTCTATCTTGATCCTGTTTTGTTACTATATTGTATTATTTGGCTGTTGAGCCCCTTATGTTGGATGTTTTTCTCTTTTAGAGTTGGTTTTTCCTCTTTTGGTATCTGGCTTTTGAGCCTTTTTGTACACAGGGTATAGTCCCTTCAAAACTATTTACCCATAATAAAAAAAACTACATCATTTGCATTTTGAATCTACAACTATATCATCATCATAAAATATATATTTCTAGATCTACTCATAATATCCAAAATCACATGTTTGAACAACATCCATGTCAAATATTATATCGTCATCCACATATGAGTGTCTCTAATGCCCATCATGCATCATAATCAAATCAAGATCAACAATAATCCATGATCAAATGGCTAACCTCACACTAAGTCAAAACATAATAATGTCTCGATGTAATCACAGTATCAAAATAGGTATCAAAAGGTGTCAAAGGTAAGTGGGCACTATAGCATTAGGAAATTATGGTTATCCCTAGGATGAAATTGGAGTATTTTATGGACATGGGGATGTCCAGGGACCTGGCAAGGTCGATTGTCTTCATACAAACAACACAGGGCTCCAATGAGTTTGTACCGAGGAAGAAAAAACTTTTGAATAAACTTCCCTGCTTTGAGGGGAAATTATGAAGTATGACTAAAGAATTCTTAAGTGTTATTCTCCTTTCATTGATTAAATTTCTAATATATGTACATCTTTTTTTTCTTGAGTAAGGACCCCTATAGAACCCTATCTTGTTTTTTGTTCAAATTGCAATCAATACAAGTATGTCAATAGTTCACATATCTTTTCCAAATGTATATGAGATTTTAATCAAATCTATTATGAACTACTACATCTTTTTAACTTTTAATTGAAATAAAGAAACAATAAAATTTCAAAGAGATAATTACATTTAATGTATCAGAAATATCAATTCATAATATCAGTTCAATGGAGTATGAAAATAAAATACAAAATGAGGAAGAAAGTGCTTAAACATGTTCATCATATTTTATGCCAGATCGTCTTCCTCTTCACCCTTTTCCTCTGCATCTTGCTCTTCTGGTAATCTGGCCACATAAGCATCATACCTTTGGAATAATTCATTTACTTCATCCTTGTCAGGTCCAAGGTGATGCTGGAAAATTAATGTTTGTCTTGATATTAAGTCTAGAAATTGAGCCATTTTTTGTTGTATTCCAGTGGCCTGGATTTCAATTCCTCAATCCTATTCTCAATCTTCATCACAATTTTAACAGTTTTATAGGAAAAGTCATATGTCTAGATATTACTTTTAAATGAATTGAGTAAGAAATCAAGCCTTAAGTCCCCATAGCTCTTTTTGGACTTGTCCCCCACCATGTCTTCTAATCTTTGATCAATGGCATCAATTAGATCATCAACCCATTTCCTTTTTACTTCAAGCCTCTTCTTGATTCCATTTAAAGTATCTAACCTGATTTTTGTCAATTCTTTAAGAGCATATTGACTCCTCTCGTATCTTATTGGTATGATGACTTCTTTCTCAACTAGCTCCTCACTAAGCCAAGTTATGCAGTCAAGCTTGGGGAGAGTTCCCTCCAAGTAAAAAATATCGTTGTCACAGTCTTCAATTATTCCATCAATTTCATTTAATCGACCTCTAAGGTCCTCATATTTTTCCTTTCTTCTATGATAACTTCCTTTCCCTTCTCAGTTAGTTGTTCAACCTAAGTATCCACCGCTTGGACCTTCTTAACAACACTATTTATTTTATCCATTTCCTTAGGGGTATTCACATAAGTACCTTCTTGTTCATGACTATTTTTTCATATCATTTGTTGCAAACATGATCTTAAAGCCTTAATTTGTTCCTTAAGTTGCTTCTTTGTCATCCCATCTTCATCTACCTTTTGTAAAAGACCATTTATTGGTTCAGATACTTCTTGCTTTAGTTGTTCCCTTGAAGGTTTTCCCAAGGGAATAATCTGAATGTTGTAATCATCATTGGTTATGTATTTTCTTGTCTTACCCTTGAAAGGAGTTAATATCTCTAGGGTTTTTCCCTGATGAATCAGTAAGAGTCCTTGTGATGGTTCTGGCCCTTTTTGGGGCTCTCACTATTTTTGGAAAGGATAAAGTAGTAAGGTCAACTGATTGTATAGGAAGGGACACTTCTTCATTTGAAATTAATTCACTGATCTATCCCTTCTTCAAACCTGTAACAAATTTGTTTCCTTTGATCCTTGCTGGAGTTTCTCAGGAACAACTACTATTTGCTTGGACATCTCTTGTTTCTATTGCACCAATAATTCTATTTTTATTGACCACTTATCCCACTTTCCCCTAAGTCAATTTGACTCTATAACATTAATTTATTTGGATGCTTCTTTTCCTGATCTGGAAATTTAGGTTGATCATCCTCAACTTGATCTACATCAAAACTCAAAGGGAACTCCTTTACTACTTCTCCAGTTGAAAACATGGTGGCATGAGTTTCTTCCCCTTTATCCTTTTGTATCAAAGTTTGGAAAATGGATTCCTCTACTCCCAAAACTGGTTGAGTTACCAAACTACTACTTTCATGCCCTAATGATACCTCAGGAAATGTTATGGCATGTTTTTCTATTGGAAGCAAACCCACATTTCCCATTGAAAGCTGTGATTCTCCACCAATAACAATTTCCTCATCAGTAATTATATCTTGTGCCATTTTTAGTTTTTCTTCAAAAGACAGATTTTTCTTCTTGAAGAAGGTCATCACTCTTAGTAACCTCAATAGGAATGGGCATAACATTTTCTACCACCAACTTAGTATTAACACCTTTTTCCACCAATAGCTCTTTTTTATCCATTTCTAATACCATTCATTTTGGGGAAGACAAATTCACTTCCTGATTTCTTACTTTATTTTTTAGTACATGAGGACCTCTTTATGATTCCTTACTTGCTTCAATATTAACCACTGGTGTTAATAAGGGTTCATCAACAGACAAAATAAGTGCATCTAGCATGGATAATCCCTCATCAACATCTATATCAATCACCTCATTTTGTACATTTACAACCTCATGCATTGTTTCAATTGGTGGTGGATTAATATCTTTAGCAAGTAGAGCTTCAGAATTCTCATACCTAGGGTAAGAAACTGATGCCCTTTGGATAAACTTAAGTATTCCCCTAGGGAACTGAGCTTTGAATGCATTCCACCTCTTTTTTCATGAATAATGAATGAGGGATCATGGGACTTGATTTCCCCATACTTGGCAATGATGTATCTTGTTGTTTCTGGATGTTATCAGTTCTTTCCACTGGGGATCAATTACCCCATCCCTATGTTTGAAATTTTTTGGTGTATGGGAACCTACCCTTACCAGGATTGGTTGGTGGACAATTTTGGGTTTCTTGTGTGTCCGCTCAAACTACTTCAATTCTGGTGGTGCTCTCTTTTCATCTTTGTGCGTCCTAGGTTGAATGTGACCACTTGAAATGGCTACACTCATTAACTTTTTAGTATTATGTGGCTTAGGGAAAACATTTGGGCTAACCACATGTGATACTAGACCATTTCCCTTTTCCTGGAGTGGTACTGTAGGAGTAACATGTCCATTTTCCATGGACTTTAAAAGCATTTTTTTCAGTTTTCTACCTAAGGGATGACATGGAAGTACCTATCTTGCTAGTAGTTGTTGTCCATTCATCAATAAGCCCATCAAGTAGGAATTTTGGAGGGTAATAGAGGGGATTTTCCTCCTAATGGGTCAATTTTATTAGCGCCCTCCTTCAGAGGTGGGATATCATCATTTAAGTTTCCCATATTTCTAAAATGATTTAGGACTCTTGTATTTTGTACTGATAAGTCAATATTCATCTGAACCAGCCAATTTACCATTCTCCTCATGACATCGGTTATCGTCATGTAGGGATCATCATAATCCTCTTCATTCCAAACTAGGGGAGCTATAGGTTGACTTTATATCTTCTAATCAATGTAGAATTTACTCACTATGTGTAAGTCATCTACAACCCCCTCTAGAATGACTGTAATTTTGAAGTCTACCACTTGTGATAAATTCATTCTTGAAAAATCCCTCAACTAGACTTATTCTTCATCCATGCGATTTATAATATAGTCCTCAAAGTGAGGCTCATGCTCAAAAGTGTTAGCAACATTGTTAAATACCCACCGAATGTCATAATTGGCTCTAGCCTCAAATGTCTCCATGGCCAAATCCTTCATTTCTTCTCCAATTAGTCTGGCCTTTATAATGGAAGGGAATGAATAACTTCCAGTCGATAGGGAATTTGACATTTTTGTGTACCTCCCAAAGAATTAACTTGTGCATAGGTACCAGTTTCCTTACCAATTCACATAAACACAACTTGTCATTGACATACCTAGGAAATTTAAAAGGTTTTCCCTCAAAACCACTAACCCTGATATAAGTGAACTTCTTATACTGAATGAAGTAGCACCCATACTCCATAATCACTTGCCTTACATGCTCGAACATTCTATACTACCCCATTCGGTTTGAACAAGAAAATAATCGGTGTAAAGAAAGCATCATTTACCAATCTGACATTTCCACTCTAGTTGGTTAACTGTAATTGAGGGAAAATTTCATGCATTGGGAACTTTTTAAAATCAGCACGTGGTGACAATGCTAGAAAACATTTGTGCACTGCAACATTATAAATCAGATATGTCATCATATAGAACTCCAACTCTACAGTCTCCCCTATCTCAATCCTTGTTGCCAGAGTAATCATGGATTGCATCTAAAATAAAGGTGGCCCAACAAATATTTCCTTTTCTCTCAATAATAATCCATATAAATGTGGACATCCACTCTTTAAACTCATTTGTAGTTTCCAAACCTACCATTTGACTCAAAATCACAATGATATCCTCAACCTCCTCAACAAATTGTTCCCTAACCAACCTTTTGGGGATTTTAGTCAATTCCTTCCTCTCTATAAGGAGCCATTGTGTGTTTATCATTTTGGCATAATCCTTCTTCTTTGTTTCATAGTCCTACAAGGCTAGTTTGATGCCAATAGTAATTGGTTCAAGTAATTACAGGTAATTTCAGTAATACTCTAATGGCTTCCATTTTTAATCTCACCACCGCATCCCCGATCCCATTTAACATTTCCCTCTTCTTAGAGTCATAATTCATGGAAAAAAACCATACTAGTTTTGGGCATTGAATAGAGGGTGGGATGACACCCGCTGAGGTGATGTGGCTATCATGAATTTCCTTTAAATATTCACTCAAATGAGAATTATTTAATCTTTAATGAAAATCATTTAAGTCAGAACTCATCAAATCTGTGTATGTTACCTTGTCTAGGTCACTCGTGACCCCTGACGTAACAGAAGAAGAAAATGGCATAGTCTTCATTTCAGAAACTCTAATTTTACTTAATCGATTTACCAATGGAACATACACGATACATAGGAATTTGAAGCTCTTACCGATTTTCTCTGCAAGCGCCGAGCAATTCGAACTAAAAACAACAACTTTCACACTTCTCGGGTTCACAAATTGAGCTCCACAATAATTCCAATTACACTTCACTGATAAAAATGACAAGAGACCATAAAAATAACAATAAAGGATGAATGTAGTTGTAACCCTTAAGGCCATTGGTTTGTGTAGGAGCATTAATGGAGGAAGAATTAAATGCATTGTATCATAGCCGTTAACTCTTCTTTTTTGTAACTTTGAATTTGAGTCAACCACGTGGAATAGATTTTAGCTGAAACGGGCCTAGGGGTATCTTTCGTATTTTGTGATGCTCAAACAAATTGTGTATTTTTGTACATTTTGTCATGCCCATCCGCTTTTGATGTAGGCTCAACATGTGGCTTTACCTGGGCATCAGCAGGGTAGCGGCTTAATTTTACAATTTTAATCCTTTTCAAACAAAGCCGAGGTTTCCAAATTGATCTAGTGACCCGCTTCCCTGATTTTATAATAAACAATAGCCACATGCCCTTTTTTGGGTACTTATATTTTCACGCCTTTCACCATAATGTATCAAAACATAAAAAATGACCCCCTTTCGTAACCACTTGATTTACGATAGGTGTACACCTCTTGGGATTAAAGTAAAAATTTTCTCACGCCGCTTCATAGTTTCAAATATCCAATTAGAATTCATAGGGCCCTCGGGAAAAATTTAGGCACTTTTGCAAATATAACAAAAAGGAACAAGTTCATCAAAAAGACCCGCCACTCCGCATCTAGTTAGAGATAAACACGTATACATGGATGTCGGGACAAAATTTACAAAGCAGAGACACGATCATGGAAAATATAAATGAAGGGAAAACCCATCATTCACACCCAAACTTCAAAATTTTCCCCATGGATAGAAAACTGTAAATAATACCATGACTCAGCATGATCCATGACCATAGGAAAGGACTGACAAAAACACCCCAATGAAGGAAAACAATTTCCTACATCCATACGGGAAGACAAAAAGTACATCAAACCAAGCAAACCTGAAAATTTTGAGCGAAAAGGGTGAGATTATAATTGAGCACCAAAAGGCACTTGATTACTTGTAACACCTTATCTACCGATGGCTTTGTACTCCTATACTCAAAATCTTGAATGAGATCAGTCCACAAACTCCTGCCAATTACCTCTTTGACGACGCATCTCCGAATGAATATACCATGCACATGCACATCCTTATAAGGTGGAATACAACTTATACACCCATAACAAAGGTGGTAAATATTTTGCACTTCCCATCCAGGCCTTCTCACATGCTTGGATATGAAATGAAGTGACGTCTTTAGCATGTTATTATTGTATGAAAGTGGGCACGTTGCCCTAGAGAACCTTATAGAAAATGTGATTCTTACCTCACACCATTATAGGAGGCTCTCCCGATGTGTAGCCCACCAGTGTGTTGTAGTTCTGAGTAGGCTATAACTAAGCATTCCCCTTCTCTCATCCTCATTTTTCCACTAAGCCTCCATTTCTCAGAATAAAATTTTAGGGTATGCTCCTCCAAAGTAATTTGGAAACTTCTTTCCTCCGAGGTTCTTAATCGAGTATGCCTTTGTTACCCTTTGTCACGATCCTCTTAGCTATCACCAAATAAACTCTCAAGTTCCATGCTCCCAATTGATGCATTTCATGCTAGTGGTGTCACTCAAGGACTGAGCATATTCAAATTGGATGACTCCTTCCATGGGATGAATTATCTCAGGATCTCTGATGGAGCACACATAGATTTTTTCAAGGAATTATTCTCCTAGGGGTTCATTATAAGGTGTTAATTTCCCATCAGTTAAAGGGATAATCACCCTTTCTTCCTTGTTCTCAATGCTAATATACCCCTTGTTAAACCATAGGTCGACATTGTTCTTATAACACCAAGGGCGCCCAAGCAACACTGGAAAGTTGTCTTCCTTGATGAGCACTAAGAATTCAAATTCTGGAGTAGACTTGGCCCCTTGAATGGTGATAACCACATCCTTCAATACTCCAATGGGCATTTTCTTTGTCTTGTTTTCCATATACAACACATTCGAAGATGGATGTAATGTGGGCCTTCCCATTTGATTCTAGGCATACAAGGTAAGAAAAATGACCTCCACTCTTGTGTTGATGAGGATATTGTTTATAATACATTCATCAATAACCACATTCAAAGTAATCTCCTTATCATATTCAAGTATGTGAGGAGGAAGGTTTGCATGTAAAACCTACCTTTCACACTCTGCTCCATCATGTGGTACCTTCTCCTCGCCGATTCTCCTAGTAAGGGAATAATATTCTCTTGCCTTAACATCGTACATACTTTCATGACTTCATCTAGGTCATCCTTTGGAGCCTTCACATTATACCTTTGCTACAAGTGCTTTGATTTCTCTTTTACATATTATATCTCCCCTTACAAACTCTGAATTACATCCATAGTCTCTTAATACACCTCCTTCTAATGAGTAGGATCTAGATACTTCCCATGTACCACTTTTTCTCTTGAAACTAGTGTCCTTTGTCTTGGAATCTCCCTGGAATATGTGGCCTCTACTCACATCATCACCAATACAGGTTCTAGTCCTGACTCACGCGCCACTCTTGGCATCCACTATGAATCAGATTTCTTGATGTTCATCATCCCACCACCTTTTTCCTTCCAGTGTTGTTGGTTCATATGGTCATAAATCTCTGGAAACTCTTCATACTTATGTTTCTTCCCACACCATAAGCATTGTAATAGATCAGGACACTCACGTTTGTAATGCTCTATAGATCCATAGTTATAACAGGTTCCTTGTGGGAATTCACTTCTTCCTCCACCGTGGTTACTACGACCACAAAATCCTCCACGAAAACCTCTTCCATGCACTCCTTCATCTACATGCCCTTCATAATGATGATCATCATCCTTAGAACTGATTGCAAGACTATTCTGGTGCACACCAAGATCGATAACATCATGGATCTAATCAATCAGTCTGTAATCCTTGGTATCATGGGTCATAGAGGTACGAGATCTTGAAATAGAAAGAAAACATTCTTGCAGATTTTACATTGTAGTAGAGGAAATCTACTTGCATCATGATCCCCATGGAAAATCTCATAGTCTACCTCTATGGCAAGTCTGAATTCTAAGGAAACTATACTTTACATGCCCTCCACTTAACAATCTGCACACCAAATCCCACTATGAACCTCATGCGCTAAGTTTACGGAAAAATTCTCCAGCCTACTTGGCCATTGTAGCAATTTGAGCCTCTAAAAAGGACTAACACCAGTATCAATGCTACAAAAACCTCGGTGCACAAGGAATCTTCCAATGCCTCGGGTCTTTGAAAGTCTTTTACGAAAGAGGCCTTCTAAGCAGTGTTATCAATCCTCAAAAAAACCATTGATCATGCTGAGAAGGGTGAATGTCATAGGATATTTTTGACAAGAGAGTCTTTAAATGTGTGTCATACTCCCACACACACTCTTTCATTCCCTGTTGGATCTCCTTCACATAATTTATTCTCTTGTATTCAAATTATGGGATATGGAACTCGATAGGAAGGCATTCTTCAATGCAGTGTAGTCTACCACCATTTGATGGGGGTGATACTTCTGATAACAACTATGCATGAATCCTTGCAACATTATTGAAAAATGACTTGCCTTTCACTCCAAGGTAATAATCCCTTTTATGCACCATAGTAATTCACACTTTTGCACATGCTCTGTAGCATCTTTAATACCCCTATAGTCTAGTAAATGCAATGAAATCTCAAAACATACTTGTGGAAGTGGTTGAGACCCTTGTCCTCCTAATCTAGAGCCTTGGTTTCCTCCATTGTTTCCTCCTCCGCCAGATCCACTGGAATCCACTAGGTCCTGTTCCTCCTAACCCACCAGATCCTCAAGATACGCTAGGTCCACTAGGTCTTCCAACCCTTATACCACCAAATCCACCTCCCGCATCCAACAAATGGCCTGAAGAGGTCACGCCTAGTGTTCCCAATGTTCCATTGGGCGTGTGCTTGATGGTTTATTATATTGTCCCACTACTAGTTGTGTGTCTCATGCCACTCCCAGATGCGATACCCAAACCTTGCAAACTTGTACCTTGTCTGAAAATTCCTCCAAATACCAGATTTTTTTACATAGTCATATACATTATGAATGAGAAATTATATCTTCTAGGCGTAGATCGGTTACTCCCACCAATACCAGCTAGGTTAACAATACTTCTCCCTTCATCTAGAAAACCAAGCACCAAGGGTTGGTTGTCAGGTGGGTTCAGATGCACACCGATGGCTCTCCTTTCTCCATGTGATGAACTCTCATTAGAAGCTAAAGGGGATTCTCTCCTACACTTTCCAAGATGGGGTAGTATAGACTGCTCATGTTCTACGTCCTCTGCATGAACCTAAAATCCTTCCCGCGTCTTCCTCCATAGATCCATCAAACTTGTAACATTGTGTTGTCTATTCATCTCCCTTTCACGATCTTCACTATACTTGAGTCATCTCTCCTCCCTTTCCTTCTCGTCTGTAATTTCTATCATCTTCCTCCACCCTAGCTTCCTCTCCTAACACTCAGAGAAGCTTAGCCGGCCATGGGAAATGCCTCTAAACTTAAGGTATTGATCAATATCTTCATATCCAAAGGAATATCATGCAAAATTCATCCTTTGTGCTCCCTTATAAACTCAAACTCCGTGAATTCTAGGCAATAATACGTAGAAATGGCGTATTATAGAGTATAACTGGTTAGCACTACTTTCCACCAATGATCAAAAACACACGTCCAAGTCATATCTACATCATGCAACCTATGATAACCATCTTGGGTCCATACGCACAATCTATAATACTAGCTCGATCTCGGATGCATATCTTTGAAAGCCATTCATATAGTTCTACTAGAAAATAACTTAAGAATGTCTCATACAACTCATGGTATATGTTCTCTTCTACCCATCTACGTGCATAAAACTCGAGATCCAAAGTGCTAAATATTTGGGGAAACTTATCCTCCATGCTCTTGAACCACACTTCAACACTTTCCACAGTCATTCATTCTATCATCACACATCATAGGGAAAAAAATGTATGTTATTTCTCACAACAAATTCAAAAAGATATCCCGGCAACGGAACCAAGATGTAGTCATTTTTATAACCTTAAATTAACAAGTAAAATCCCATGTGCACCATCCTATCACCTAGGGGAACTAGGTACTCACCTAGAGCACACGCATGAGCACCACACTCCTCCTTTATGTCAATCTTGTGAGAATGCATCATCTTATGATAGATATTCAAGTGTAAAATAATATAAAATAATCATGCATCATTTTGAGAACCTAGGATAAGTTATCGCATCACTACATCCATAGAAGAGAAATAACAAATAATATATGGAAATGGTTCAACCACAAAGGAAATCCACGAAGATTATGTTCATAAACACATATATGATTTATAATAGAGCCTTATATTCATATTTAACAACTTCGATAACCACATTACATTCCTTGAGGTCATAACAGACCCATATAACAATGCAGAGAAAATTCATGCATCAAACTACACTATGTTCTTCACATTACAAAGATGAATACAGACCCATCCCTCTAAATATGCCATCACTCCTATATTTTCACTAATCCCAACCATAGAATCCTCCATTATATTTCTGTAGATCTTTGCCCCTATTCCACCACCTCTTCTCTCTCAGGATGATCTCATGTCTATCTCTTTGTATCGTATATCCTCTTCTACTACACTGCACACCTCAATATATAGCCTTTCTACCTTCACCGCCATGCCTTCGAGGTAATAGATCGGTTTCCAAGTTTCCAAGTGGTCCTTTAATGGAGCATGTCTCCTTTGATTCAAGCTCTCCACTCTATGTAATGATGTTCTTCTGGAACCTTCCATTGCATGCATGGAATATTCCCTTTTTGATCCTACAACCACTAGGCTGGCACCTTATCCATTCCGCATGCTAGATGGGTCACACTTTTCTCATGTGCTTCCTGGAATGCTAAATATGGCTAAGTCCAAAAACCTATCTTTCCTTGCACGCGTGATGTTTGTTCTAAAAAACCCTGCTAGAACCCTTCCCTACATGCCTTTAACCTGCGTGCCCTTCTTAAAAAGGTCTTGCGCACCCACACGCCTTCTTGTGCTTAGCCAATATTTTGGGGGCCAACATTTGGTCCCAATTCATGAGTGAAAGGTAAATAAGGTCTATTATTAGAGTTGTAATGGATATGGCGGGGCTTATATTTAGGATAGGCATGTCGGAAAATAAGTTCGTGGAGGAAAGGTCTTCATAAATACTACACTGGGAATCTCTTTCACATTTAGAAGAACTATCTTCACGCTCAGAAGAGGAAGCCTCAACCTCTAGGGGATGAGACCCATATGATTGAATGCCTATACCATATCTACAAACCTTACGATGAGGTACCGAAAGATCTTCCCACATACTTTTTCATTGATACCACATTCATTTCCTTTATATCCCATAGCATACATCATTTTATTAGGGATAACAAACTAGGGTGATTGATAGCATGGAGCCATTTCATCATCCAAAGGATGGGATATAATATTTTTGAGCATCTTCTCATCTGCTAATAATCCACTAGGAGTGAAAGCATCGATATTACAATTTTCCCTATAGCGTTGATACGTGTAGCATGACCTACCACACACTTTGGATGATAGGGGAGGTTAAAAACTAAAATATCTGTTGGATATCATATTCTCCGCATCCATTCCTAATAACCTACATCTCCCATGTAGTAAAGGGAGAGTTTGGTATATATTCACCATTATCATTAGGAGATAAGGTATCTTGATCCACTTGTGAAGCAAGCACCTTTGATTCAACTAGAACAACTATGTCTATAGAAGGGCATTTGTAAATGGTAGGGAAATAACCCAACAATTATCTACAATGAGAAAAAGGTTAGGGATCTCCTAAATAGTGAGGATCTTCCCTTCATGATCTAACTTTAAGAATTGATGATATGTTGAAGGTATGTCATGCATGGTTTGAATCCATGTGTAGCCAATAAATATATTTTAAAGGATCTCCAAGTCTAAAACATGGAACTTTGTATCATGATTGATGGGACCTACTTGCAGTGATAAATTTATCATACGAGTTGACTTCCACTCTTTGTTGTCATATGCCTTGATGATGATGACCTTTGTTTCTAAATCAGCTTCAGTACACCCTATTTGTCAAACTATCTTTAGATTACAAATGGTTTAACCCAATCCACCATCCACAAGAACTCTTTTTACCTTATTACATTTTATTATGACTTCAATATGTAAGGGTAAGTTATGAGAAGGATTTTCTTTTGGGATCTCTTTTATACTAAAGGTTATATTCTCTGTAGGAGCAATCTATGCTACCATTAATTGGAGGCACGTTGGGTAAATATCAATTGACACTCCTTACCCTTGAAATGTCTTACAAAGAATGTATTTATTAATGTTATAGATTTTAAGAAGATCTAAGATCAAAATATTAGCCGTAGTTTTCTCTAATTGCTCTAACACGTCATAATGACTGTCTTGAGGAGTAGAGGGAGGAGGTTCTGAAATAACAAAGTGAGCACATCGTGTTGTATGTCGCAATCCCTTGTTTTAATTTTGATTGTGTTGAAATTCTCAACAAGTGGATTGACAAAACCTATTAGGGCATCAAAATGGCTATCCATCTTTGAAACCTAACTATCATTCTTGGTGTGGGATCACTATCCTTGATCTAACTTTTCCTTCCCTTTGTTATGCTTTGGGAAAGGTTCTTTATAGATTCCTATGTTTATGTTGGGATATTTTTATGGGTGGAAAAATGCATTTCCACATCACCATTTTTTATTAAGTCCTAAATATAGTGCTTTAATTTCAAAAACTTAACAATTTTATGACCCTTGACGTGATGAAATCCACAATATTCATTTTCCCTAAACCATGATTGCTTAGGTATGTCATCCCCATAAGGTTTAGTTTCAGGATACCTGACCATGTTAACCGCATCTAATTATTTTAATATCTATGGCATAGATTCAAATAGAGGGATGAAGGCACGATGTTTGTATTCCGAAGCTAGAGTTCCCTTTGCAAGTTTCAAGGGAGCATGCTTTTGAACAAATTGCACTCATTTGGAGTCTATTATTCCATCACCTATGACATTTTTGTTCTTATTGGGAACAAAATTTTATTTTTCATTAGGTTTGGAATCATTATGATCGGGAAAAAGGGTTTTAAGGTCCCTTTAGCTTACAATGCTTTCTCTATTTGACTACCCTTTTCTATCACCTCTTCAAACATGTTTCCACAATGCATTTACAAGTGGAATGTAATTTCAGGGTATAATTTGGGTACAAATATATTGATCAATTGTTTCTCTAGTATAGAGAAATTGAAGTGGATAGCTAACCCTCACCATCATTGTAAGAAAATAGCGAAGTTATCATTATTTTGTTGTTTTTCATTAAATAAATCTAACATGGTGACATCAATTTCTATATTAAATAAGAAGTGGCATACAAAGTGTTTGACTATTTCTAGCCATGTAGAGATAGATCCCTTAGGGATGTGTGAAAACCATTCCAATGCTTGACCTCCTAAACTTTGTGCGAAGAGGAAAATGAGATAGTTATCACTAAACAAAACCTCTTAACATGCCATATAAAAGTCCTTAATATGGTCTATATGGTCACCTTTTCCCTTCTATTTTTTTAACTTTAGATAATCAAAATGATGCAGAAAGGTATCTCTGCAACATATCCCTATCAAAGGGGTATGATCATAACTCCTTGAATTGGCACTTTTTTCTATTACCTTCTTGTAAATCTATAAGGGCATTCTTCATGGGTTACCACTCTGGGTTGAAGAGTTGGTCGTGTGTGGGTGGCATTGGCCTATACAAATGGTTAATTATAGTTTTTCCCCACTTTAATTATCCATATAACATTGTTCATAAGACTCTTTGTGTGCCTCTTGACTAGGAGTGTTGGTATGGAATTTTTGGTACAAAGATTTTGGTCTAGCTTGTTTTAAAGGATTCGTTTGTTCCTTATTTATATGTGAAGCCAAACTTGTTATTTGGTGAGTGAGAGCCTACAATATTTTCTTTAAATTTACCTCTAGATGGGTACCAATTTACGAATCTCATGAGGTGGATGTTTTTCATAATGATAATTATCTTCATATTCCTCACGGTGAATTTCGACAAGTAGGGATTTGATATCCCCCATCATTTTCTAAAGGTATTTCCTCATCATATTGGTGTTTAGAAATAGAGTCATGACCTAGGTTTAAGATTTTGCAACCATTATAAAGAGGATCCACTACTTATTATTCTCCATGAACTATACCATAAATGAGAGAGGGATCAACCATAGATGGTAACCTAGCTCCTAGCTGTACGACACACATAAGAACCTCATGTTTGTTTTGGACCAAATAATTATCGATGTGGGCAAGATTAGACCTAAAATCCACACAAGGATAATTCTCCTCACCACCACTATGATCAAGCATTACGTTGTCATAAAAAAGTGGGTCCTCATTTATATAGGGAACTATTCCTAATTTTTTATGCCTCATTCTTGTAGTAGGAGGAATAACAGGAAATATTTCACTAAGGTTAACTAAAATGGAAACTAGGTAAATTTACACAACATAACAATGTCAATTTATCACAACAAATGTAGAATAATAAATGGTAACAAATCCAAAGGATCAATATGAACCTAAGGACACCAAAGAATAAATAATGATACACTAACAAGGTAATATATGACAAGAAGTATCTAGGAAAAGATAATTAAGTACAAGACTATAATCCAATCACAAAAATAGTTTACTCCCTACATTTTTTCAAGATAGGTTTAGAGAAAATAGTGACAACACAATATCGCCACTTAGGTCAAGTTTAAAATAAACAAGACCTAAATACTAAGAAAGTGTTGACGCGATCTCCCAACAAGGTATACTAAAACCAGTTTTAGACACAAACAAAGTCCAAGTCTTTGAAAATGGAAGTTACAAATGCGAGTAGCGTAGCAACACTATTTAGACATGTTAATAAATATTTGCAATGAAAGAAATATTTTACTATCAAAATTATGGTATCACAATTTGAACAACGTAATGTTAACACTCTACAACACTTAAGGCAATGTTAGGGTCAAAACTAATCCTAAGTATATCAAAAATTTGCTATGTGTGTGAGCAACATAACAATACAATTTTAGGGACTTAGATCAAGTTTCATAATGGAAACAATATGTAAGTATCACAATTGAGACGATGGCTACTAAGATGTAAAGATGCACCAATAAATTCGGTGTTTAACATCCAATTTCAAGCAAGGACGAATGTAAATGGGTACAAACATGGTGGACATGTTAAATCAATTGCAATACGTAGGTATGTTTTTTTCTCCCAAATGGGAAACAAGAAAACAAAGGATTAGAACAAATTGTGATGAAAATTACTCAGTGTAACTTTGGTGGAGTTTCGCCCTTTCTTAGGACAATTGAAAAACTAGGAAAAAGTAACACTTCGTAAATTTCCTAATGAAATAATAGGCATTTTCAACTTTAATGGACTCTCCCCTTATTTGAATAACTAGGTTTTGACTCCAAATTTGTTTTCATGTTGTGAGATCTCTTTGGAACATGATGGATAAATCCAATTTGGATCCAATCCAAAATCTTCCTATTGGTTCACTCTCTAGGTGTCACAAACTATCTCTACAATCACAATTTTCCAAGAAATTTGCACTGACTAAATCTTAGAGTATTATGGATTTACTTTTACCCCTTCAATATAATTAGAAATAAATTACCTTCATTAATATCTCACTCGGTTCACATGAAGATAATTTTGACATTAATCCCTCCAAGGCGTACTAATCAATTGGATAGTGGAGCACTTTCTCGTTTCGTCCACAAGGTTCCCTCTTTCGTGGACTACTTTGGGGTTCATGGGAACATAATTATGGGTTATTAAAACTTATTCCAAATAAATTCTCCCATTTTAAATAGGACGAGCCGTAGATCTTGACCAAAACCTACAAGTACAATGTTTTAAATAAAGTTGTGTGTTTTTTATCTTTTGGATTAAGAAATCTTGTTTAGACCCACTATGACAACCCGCAACACACATGTAGTTATAGTTTTGTTTATATTATCCTTTCTTTGGAAATCGTTAGGCTATACACATAAATGATTAGTAGTTATCCAAAGGATCTACAATATCATAAAAATAGGATTAAATGTTGTTTTTGGTTCCCAAGATCATCTAAGGATGCAAGATAAGATCATGCAAAATAAGCAACCAAAATAGATAATAATGAAAAACTTGTAAATCAAATAACCACAATAATGCTTTGTATAAATTTCATTCCGAATTAATCCAAGTGATTTTTAGTGAAAAACTAAAGTTGTTTTTAATTCTCAAGATCACACAATGGTGCAAGAGAAGAGCATACACAAGCTTTAGCTTAATTGTTTATCAAATGAAAATATTTTAAATCAAAAGATCATACAAATTCCATATGAAAATTTTATTCCCTTAAGCATAAAAATAAATAATGAAATTTCCCAATTACTCAAATTTTATACAAAGAAGGTTTAAATATGCTTTTCATTCTCAAGATCACACAATTGTGCAAGAGAAGAGCATACAAAAATTTATCTCAAACTCATATAGAGAATGGAAACAAAAATAATTCATCGAAAATTTACGAAAATTTGTTAGAAATATAATTAGAAATGTTAAAAACTTGCAGAAAATAGTTAGGAAAACCTGTAACCAATAACAAAGACAAAAAATCAGAATTTACAACTTTAAAAATAAAGCCAAATTTAAACAATCATACCTATGTGCCCCTTTCAACAAAGTAGCACATCCACGATAGCACCAACACGTCCCTAATAGAAATAGCATGAAATTAAACACAAAAATGCACCTTTGAGACAAAAACATAGTCAATTTAACATGAGCACATCCACAGAGATGCCTACACACACTTTGTAGCACCAATGCATCCTAAACACATAGAGAAAAAACACAGTATAATGTAGGTGTGTCTAGAGAAACAATAGTGAATCTTTGATGAAACAAGCATGGCCCTTATGACATGAGTGCACACCTTGTAAAAGAAGTGTCGCCCTAAGTACATCAATGTGCACCTTTCTATAGGTGGTCAAAACACAAGTTCTGACAAGAAAAATATGAAAAAGCTCAAATATTTAGCAATCTAATCCAATTTTGACAACACTTTATCTCCTTTTATTCTACAAATAACATAAAAACAAACCAATTACGAATAATATAACTAAGAAAATCCATATTTATCAACAACTTGAAACTAATCTAAAAATATTGAAACTAATCTAGAAAACTTGAAATCTAATACAGAGGACAATAAGAGTAGTCTCTAACATGGTGTGCCAAATGTGCACTACCAAAACTCTATAATTATTACTTTAAATGATTCAAAGACCCACGAAGTGCAAAAAATTCCTTGGTTAACATAATGATATGGTTATAGACTGATATACCAACATATCCTTATTACCATGTTCCTTTCGGACCCATACATGTGGTCCTCGTTATCAAAGTTAAGGTCATATTCTTTCCTGATAAAAATGACACCCAAGATAAAAAGAATTTTATGGTCTCAAGTGAAGTTTATTATATTTAGTTGTGGTTAGGGTACATCCCATTAAATTAAGTTACCTAACTCATACATTCAATATAAATCAATTCCCCAAAAAGGGGGACAAGCACATCACAAGCCTAGAACATTCTCATAGATCGCCTCCATGGTCGAATCAAATAAACTAAATTTTTATCATAATTGAAGCTCATCCCTAAACAAAGTCCATTGGAAATCAAATAGACCAACAAAAAAATCCATGAAAGCCACAAAAAGACATCAAGATATATTCAACAACCTTAAAATATCTATTTCTTATCGATATTTTTTAACATCACAAAGTCATCCATCATAACTATACTCAAACCTGAACACACACACAATAAAAAGTAAACATGAATTGTCACATTTTCCCTCAAAGCATAAATATTAAATACAAATATTCGAGTACCCCATCCCCTAAAACCTTAATGGTTTTTTAGAGATTTGACAAGAATAAAGACAAAACCCTAATATAGTACCCTCGATTTTAAGCCATGGAATACCCACACAAACTCACAAGTTACAGTGCTTACAGTATTTGATAAAGTCACAAAAATATCAAGACCACAAGCTTATGGTTACATACATTGTAATACTTTTCTCATCATTATATTGATAATAATGATTCATATATTAACTATCGAGCACAACCTTGTCCAAAAATACAGAAATTATCAGTCACTCCAAATATAAAAATTTAAGGATTTCAACAAAACTTGGAAACAATATCACCAAAAGTCCATGCTCAACTAGATTAAGTCACAAAGATTTCATTTATGCAAATATTAAATGCAATAAGCTACTAAGAGAGAGTTATGATAAATCATTCCGAGATGCCCGAGGGATTTTTAGATTTTGATAGCCTCTGCAAAACCTTCTACCAACTATGTAACTTGAGCAAAGCATTACCTCAATGATGAATCTAATGATAAATAATACTCCCTCCATCATGCTAGGTTATAATCCCTATTCTTTTAGCCAAAAATCCAAATATAACTTTGTAAAATGTTTCTAAAATAAACATGCATGGTTTCTCAAATGGTGAGTTTGAGTTCTTTAGAAACACTGAGTTCAAAGTTCGGCATGGCTTCGTCAAGGAGTCGAATTCAAAAAAACTCAAATAGAGGAATGAAAATGTCCATGTAGGTTGGTGGCTTCTTCTGGAAGTTTCATCATTTCCAAAAGAATTCAATGCTTCATTAATACATTAAATTCATGCCTTACTACTTCTTGTTATGATGTGGCAAAAATTATCGACCACTAATTTTGGCGGGGTATACCATTTGCATCCTCAATCTTTCTATTAACTTGCATTGTGGTGACATAATAATTTAAATAATCAAGTCACCTGATTTTTGCATGGCCGGAAAATTAAATAGATCAATATTATTCCATTTTATCTATGCGAAGGATATGGTCACAATAGAACCTAAGTAATATCCCATAGTCATTTTAATTGTCTCACTCAATAGAGTTTGACTCATCAAATTAAACATTCAATTTTCAACATTTTTCCTTTCCACACTATTCATATTCTATGAAAGAATTATAAAAAATCAACCTAAGCTCTGTCCATATAGGCTTGAATGAACATTCCCCAAAATTTATTAAGTTTGGGTTCAATATTGAACCACAATACTAGCCCATCATACTAACTTATCCCATATCACCACATTAGTCACACAATATACGCCCAAGGTGGAACTAATTATATAAACAAACATGATCATATTTCCATTGTGCTTGCAATTAAAATTTTGTTCCTTAATCATATAATCAAGGCTCAAGGAGGGATTCAACAAAATTACATGATCCAGTTACCTTATCACGTAAATATTTTAGTCCCTAACATATTCCATCTTACCATTACGTTATTCACGCAAGTCTTGTATGGCAACCCTATTGCAACACCATGTAATTACATATTAGGATAGGCTAGTTGATTACCAAGCCATCAAATTAACAATTTATTTACTTTCAAATTTCCTTAATACATTTAATTATGGTCACCATTCTAAGAAAAGGTTATAATAATGACCATACATGGGTAATTCATCAATTTGTACCTTAACTAGCAATAATGACCTCTTATAAAGAAGTCACAATTGGTCAAAGATAGAATTTAGTATAACAAGTTTATACAAGCTAAAGGAATCCCACAGTATCAATCATCTGTAATCACCAAAGAAAGGACTTTTCCTTTCCTAAACAAAAATGAGTTTGTGGGGTGTGACACACAAGCCTATAGGAAATTTCCGTCATCTACTTGAAGATTGTGCCCTTTGTTCCCATTCAAAGTGACTCCTAGAATCACCACCATATTTTTGTTGTTGATTGAATCCTTATTTCTTGGTGCATTGTGCCTCAATTTCTCTTTCTCATTCTTTCCACCCTTATCTTTCAAAATCATGATCGATTCACCATTATGTCATTGATCCCTAGTTTGAGAAGGAATACCTCATCAATAATCATCCATCATCAATCATCTTGGTAATCCCTTCTTGTTTTTGTCTCATGGCTTTCCCAATGAAAACCACTCAACAAAAAGTGGAAAATTTAGACACTGAAATTTTGTATCTCTACCCTTGCCACACAGGATTGCTTCTTTGACCATGGTCACCTATCTAGACCCCTTATTATTTTAATTCATATTCTTATTAACATTCCCATATTTCCCATCCATTATCCTATCTATTTTAATTTATTGTTAATTTCCATAAATTATCCCCTAATCCTCATATCATTATATAATTAATCCTAAGTATTCCTAATTTCTCTTTCTTAGGTTGATTAACATCCTTAGACTCCCTAGATTCTAATCCCTAAGATTTTTCTAGATTTTATTTGATCAATTTTTATCTCCCACCTACCCATATCAATTCCCTCGAAACCCTAACTTTGCCTAAATGCTTTAAAGAACTTATCCCAATCCATAAAAGGACAATCTCTTGAATAAATCATCCTTATACCACCCAAATGGATGGTTCCCCCACGTTGGTGGAAATCCATCTAGCTCATCGTTGAGCCTAAAAGGATGCATTTACCTCTCCTCCCAAAGGGACGCATAATTAGAATTCTCTTATGTTTTTGTGACCTAATATTCAAGCCCGAGATTCTTTACAGATGTTCTAGTCTTCTTAGAGTCCCTTTGAACTTATTTTCATCACTTGTCAAGACTTTGGGGAGATCATCTTGATCTGATATTAGTTTATTCTATAATTTCTTATCTTTATTATTATTTTTAGACACTAATATTTGCAGTCCAACCGCCATCGTGAGTTTCGAGATCCATATTTTTCTCTTAGTCATTATTTCTATAGGTTATCCATCCATTCGATCCACCTTCAACATTATATAGCACTTATTAGGTCATTATTGCTTGTTTCAAGTTCTCATCGACCCATCCTGTGTTGTCATACATTCTTCTTTTCAAATCCACATCAACCTCCCTCTCTATTTTTGTCACCTTATTCAACACTCAGATCTATCATTCTATTTATTTGTTAGTCTAGCTCTATTCTATTAGTATTTGGTCACTACCAACCGAGACAAGTCACCGTCGACCTCTATCGTGCTAGCCATACAATCCATCTAAATCATTATATTCTTGCATCCTTTTGTTTCCTTGTCTCAAGTTTTCCTCTCGCATGTTTCACGTCGGAGACCTCTATAATCATCTAATTTGCATTCGAGATACTTCCAGATCTACATTTTCAGCTTGCTTTTCAAATCCATCCACTTAGTTCATCATCGACCTAGCCAAGTAAACTTGTTTTGTGTTGATTTAGATCAGATCTTCACTTTTATCCATTTTTAAATTTTCTAGTTTCGTTTAGCTTCATTTCCACATGTTATTCGGACTTTTATTATTGATTATATCTTATTTTATGAAATACAGGGGTTTTCATCCGCATAAGGAAGTTAATTCTTCGGGCCCGACTTCACCGGAAATCCCCTCATCTACCATATAATACATTTTCGGATTAGTTACCTTTGTTGTGCAAGTTCATCAAATTTGTAGCGAGGAATTCTATTTTGTACCCGTCTATTTATCATTGTCATCTCAAGGTACTTTAAACCCTTGTATATTTGAGTTTCTTATTTTTCTTTAGTATCTAGTTCAATAATTTTGACAGAAAGAGAAATTTCAGTCCAACAAGGAGCATGAAATATTTATAGAATAATGTTGTAAGTGTGTCATCAATTTTTCAAGGTATGTATCGTAGTATTATGTGTTTGTTCAGTGTAATGATAATGTGTGAGTGCATTCAAGAAGTATCCGAATGGGAACAGTCATGTATTTAAGTCTATAATGCCAAATTTGAAGTCTATGGGGTCTTTTTCTAGTACTTCAAGGTGAAAAATGATCTACATCTCGTTTCCCATATAAGTCAAAGTATATGTGTTTGAGTGTGTAGTATCACCCCATTTTGTGTTATGATCAAATTATGTTTAGAAATATAAAATAATTGTTTGGAGTATGTCAATGTAGAAGTTTTTTCATGAAGTATAGGCATGTCTATAAGGTTTCTCAGTCCATATGATGATTCTTCAAGTCAATACTAGGTCTATGATGAGTCTATAAATTAAGTTTAAACTTGTGAGTGTAAGATCCAGTGCGGTGTTCTATACATTTTGAGTTTATAGTCCGTGTTGACTCATACCTTAAAGAGATGAACTGTAGCTAAGGATACATAAGGTCAATATACAATCCCTATGCTCTTGAAAGTATTAAGTAGGATAGGGGTGATTTTGATGTTAATATCAAAATAAGGAGGTAGGATCCATAAATAAGTCATTCATTTTGACTAAGATCATCCATGACATTGTAATATAATGCAATTCAAGTGTGTCCTTATGTTATATGTGCATACAAGGTGACTTTTTTACTCTCATTCTAATCATGAAGTGTCTTAAGAATGTAATTTCATCAATAAAATAGTCTAAGTACTCTAGAAAATGAGAAAGAAGGTATAGTTTGCTTATCTAGGTCTGTGAAGAAGAAATTATATGTTCTTTATGATATCATATGAGATCTTGGTTTTAAAAATGACCCATTGATCAGGGTTATAAGATTTCTTGATGATTTAGAAGACTAAACAAGCTTAAACAAGATGATTAATCATGGTATGGAGTCAAGAAGAGAGTGCAAAATCTTCAAAATTCAAAAATGTTTAGTACGTGTTAGTACATTAAATCGAGAGATACTACAAGTAATGAACATCGATTCTTGGGTATGTATCGTGTCTCAAACATGGAAATTGGTTTTTCCTACATGATTAAAGTGAGTAAGAAGTAGGATAAAGGTATGATCATCTTTGAATATTAAATGAAGGTTAATAGGTCTCAGAAGAAAAATATGATTCATCCAATATGATGACTTGATCAGACCAACTGTAGATGATGTAATGACATTATCTAGGTATGTCATGAGTGATATTGAGATAAAAAGTTGTATCACACCCTTTAAAAATTTATTTTGAATTCTTTAGAGTGTGTATCCATCTATAAAGTTTTATTAAAGTAATATAAGACAATATTAAGTCTGTGACAAACAAAGGCGAGTTTCTCAAATTGATAGGAATTGTCTTAATCTTATACATAGTATCTTGGAATATGAGGTATGATATTAAGTAGGTATGAAGGATAATAATTTGGTTTTAAATGTATCCTTAGCTGAGAATGAATATTTAAGGACTAGTGAGGAAGCTACAATGTGTCACAAGATAGAGCTAATTGGTTTTTTCATCTTGACTGGGTATAGTTGGCCACAAGAGGACTGAAATGGGTTTCTATAGGTATGAAGGGTATTTATTATTTACATGTAATGATTTTTAGCCTAGAAGATATGCTAGAGTCATTCTAATATCATTTAAGCATCATAGAGTCTATAAGGAGAAATGTAAATCTTGATATGATCTATCAAAGACAAAAAGATGAATGTTTTAAGAGAGAAGGAGGGCTACTTAATCTGTGCATGATCATTTAGGGCCAAAATAGTGTTTTTGGCAAGTGTATAGGGTGGTATTTCTATTTACAAAGCTACCAAGGCCTAGAAATGATATATGCACCCCGATGTTGAGCCAAGAAGACTAATCAAGTATGCATTTGTTAAGGTATGAGTCACGTTTCATCATTTAAAGAGGGTATGTTATTGAAAGGGATAGTGCTTAAAATATTATACTATGTGTGAAGGAATCATTATGACCTATGAGGTTATATGTTGAGGGGGATCCTAAATACCTACTATCTCGTGCTCTGATTTGTAAAAGTCTCAAAGACAGGGGGAACATGTATCTACCTTTAGTCAAGCATGAAGTAAGTATAGATGGATTACATGGAAAAAAAGGATGATCATAGGTATAATTTATTGTGGTATAGGTCATTCATTCAAGAAGATTAAATAACATGCTTTAAAGGTTGAAAATAATGATAAAAGAGCTTTAGGGAAGATGTAAGATGATTGAGCCATTCCCATGACTTATACGAAAGGTATGTGATCTAAGGGGAGGATATTTTAGGTCCAAGGGGAGAAATAAGGTTGTTTTTCATGGTGTGTGTGGGTCTCAGAGCCAACTAAATTTGGTCAAAACTGCACTTAAAGTATTCTTAAGGGAACTCAATCCCAAACTTTGTGTGAAGACAAGATATGGAAGAGTTGAGCCAAGTTTTAGGATTATCAAGTTGTGATAGCTCAATGAGAAGGTAATCATGATGTTCTTGGCCCTAATACATGAATTTTTTAAATATGTATAAGTGTTATGCATAATTTTAAGGTCCGTTATAGTTGTTTCAAGTGGAGAAAAGAGGTAAAAATAGAGTTTAGTGAGACATGATTTGTTTGTATACCATTCTAATAAATGTGGTTGATTTTTTCAACCAATAGGTGATCCTATGTAGCTCATAAAGATTAAAAACATGCAGGTATAGGTATGTTTTTTCATTAATGTAAAAAGGTGGAATAGACTAGGGGTTTTCCATCAATGAAAAAGGGGAAGATTGTTGGCATGTTGAGTTTTAGGTGTTTTCATTGATGTAAAATATAATTAATGAAAAATAGTATGATGAAGAAGTGGAATATAATGATTAGTAGGATGATGACATGAAGGCTCAAGTGGATTCATAATTACATGAGTTTCTTTAGTGAGATTGGCTTGGTCTAACAAAACTAAACAAGTGACCTAACTAGCCCAGGTGATGGTGCATGATGGTTTTAATTTTTAGTGGCTTTAAAATTATGGTAGTTGTATGAAGGGAATGTTAGGAGAGTTTTTAGGCCCTCACATGAGTTTTAGAGTGCAGGTACAGGTGGAAGACTCAATTACAGGTGCTCATCTAAACCTAGTCTAAGTGCTTAGAGACCTAATGAGGCATGAGAATGAGATATAGAGCCATGTGAGCTCATGGAGGAATGAAAAGGTGTGATACATGTTGTATCAAGTGTGTTAGGGAATTTTGTATAGGTTTCATTATGATTTATGATGTTCTTCTAGTATGACCTAGCTTAAACCATGAAAAACTTTAAGGTCTAGCCATAAAAATGAGATGGGATATAAAGATGCATACCCATTTGAGATAATACTATGATTAGTGATGGTGCAAAAGGGTTTCTTAGAGGTTTCAAAAAAAATTAAATTCATTCGAAGAATATTTTGCAAGTTATGATGTTTTAGGTGAAATAAGGTTGAGAAGAAGGTGATTTCCATCTCGAATTGCAACTTTTGATGCTCAACATGGATTGTGTTATTTACGTGGGACCTTGTGGATTTCATGTATTATTTTACATTGAGCTAAGATCATTTCACAAAAAATAGGTAATTTCATTGTCACATTTTTATGAACTAATTTTAAGAAGGTAAACTGGTTTTTATGAGTTCACAACCCCAACTCAAAAGCGGTAGAAGAGATCTTCATGATAGATTCCCATAAGTAAGTTCTTTTTACTAATATGTTGATTTAAGGTTATAGAGGAATGATCCATATTCTTAGAAAGTGGTGATAGAGAATGTGATGATTTTTGGATGCCAATCAAACATGAAATTTTCTAAAGAAGTTCATTTTCTGACGAATTTTTCCAAAGGAGGTATGCAATAATTTGACATTATTTTTATCCTAGGAGGTTTAATTTATTTCCATGATGGTTTTAGATAATTTTTATCTTCTAGAGGGAAAAGTGTGCCCTATTTATAATGACTATTCTATAGGTAGTTTTGGGACAGTTCTAGAGGAGTTTCGAGAGATAGACCTAGTTGAAGGCATTCCACTTAGAGTTAGAAGAAAATGTAAGGTTTTATAGAAAGAGAATTCAAAGATATTTCCAATGTTATATGGTTTTAAAGATTATTTCACTAAATCTAAACATATTCCATTGAACTGACTCCAATACTACAAGCATTGGAAGAAATCCATCTCCATTTTTGTGTATATTGGATTCCATTTTTGGTTATACTAGATTCCATTATTACTATTATTGGATTCCATTAGTAGCAATATTGGATTCCAATATTGTCATTATTAGATTTATTTGAGTTCCAATTTCTCTATTATTGGATTCCAATTTCACTATTATTAGATTCCAATTTCCCTATTATTGGACTCCAATTTTTCTATTACTAGATTCCAATAACAATATTATTGGATTCCACTTTCACCACTATTAGATTCCAATTACTAAATCCTAATTTTTGGATTTCATTTCTGCTATTTTAGGATTTGTATTTTTATTTTTTTTATTCCCTCACATAAGCCTAATGGATGCCCACTTACATAAGCCTAGCGTATGTTATCTTACATAAGCCAAGAAGTTGCTAACATACATATGCCAAGCAGTTTCTAACTTACATAAGCCAAGTGGTTATAAACTTACATAAGCCAAGTGGCTAATAAATTACATAAGCCAAGTGGACGCTAACTTCAACATAATGTGTAAGTGATTGTTGTCATTTATGCCACATATCAATCTTAATATGATCATACATATATGACTATTCATGCATACCTTATTCAAATAGGTAAACATTGACGTTGAAAATCCTATCCGTGAACATCCTTGAATGGTGTTAAATTTGACAATTGTTTAGATGTTTTTGTGATTTTAGACGTAACATAATTTTAAATATTTTATATAACTAGCATGTGTGACTCACAAGTTTAAAAGGTGACCACAAATTTTTATATACATTTACATAAAAAAATTTATTTGTATATATTAAGCATAGTTAAAAAAATCTGGAATTGTCATTTATAAATTTTGTAAGTAGTGCATAAGTGCGAGTGATCGCACTTACAAGTGTGATTGGTTACATATCTAAGTGAAATCCTCAAGTTGCACATCTCTCAAGTCACACTTTAAGTACGAGTACTTGCACTTCTAAGTGTGAGAATCAAATCACACTTCTAAGAGCGCCTCAACTCTCACTTCTAAGTGTGAGTATTGATTCACACAACTAAGTGTGAGTCTTGATTCGCACAACTAAGTGCGATAACTCACCTGTCAAACAATTTTTGGGTAACGGTAATTTTTCAACACTGCCCTTCAAAAATATAAAACAATGTTTATTTATACCAATTATTATGTATAAATTTCATTATTTTTAATATATATTGATGTAAATTTTAATAATTCACATATAAATCTATATTAATAAGTAACAACTAAATATTAAGTATGCAATTCATGTGTGACGTTTATTACAAATTTTTGTAAGTATTTTATGACTAGAATTTATAAAAACGTCTAAATGAGCATCAAGAGTCGCACATCAAAGTGCAAAGCACAATAAATAAGGGTTTTATTTTATCGAAATTATATACGGGATTTTATTTACAATACAAAAATTATAATATTAAATTATTACATTAATTCTTTACAATACCAAATGTAGTATTAATAATAACCATTTTGTAACTAAAAATGCTAATTAATGTTGCGACTTGCCTCAACATTAACTAGCCATTAAAACGAGCTATGTAAAATTTTCCATTTAAAAGTACGTGTGCCATTTGAAATATGTCCTCCTTTTGGAGCATGTAAATGTTGTCACCATTAATTAGCCATTTTTGTAAATCAATGTAAAATCATACATTTCCCTCTTAAATTTGTGTGTGAATGAAATTGGCGGTTGGATTTTTAGTTACATATCACTATAAGTAGCAGTTTTTGAGTTTATATTTTTAACATTTTCCTTTCTATTCTCTTTTTTTCAATGCGTGAGATTATTCATCTATAGAAAAATCTCACCATGGAAAGCGTTTAAAATTTTGTGCTTGATTTCGGAAACTTTTTTATTATTATTATTGGTAAATAGTTTTGAAGAGACTATACCCTGATTACATAGAGGGCCTAAAATCCAGATAAAACATGAAGAGGTTCCACAAAAAAAGGATTAACATCTAGAAAAAATTTTAAAGCCAACAATAACCAAAAGAGAGTTACTAAAGAAAAGAAAAACAGAGTGTGCGCTACAACAAAACAGCAAAAAAACAAGCAAAAAAATTAAAAATATGATGAAAAGTAGCATCTGCAATGAAGACCTCCTTTACTTCTTGGCAGCTCTGTTAATTCTAGACTTAATAGTTTGCAAGCGTGAAGGTGAAAAGAGCCATCATTTTCATGTGTGTGGGGTCCTTAGCATCCAAATTTGCTATGGTTTGACTGCTTTCCTTGTCCATTCCCCAAAGAGTGTCTGGGATCTCACTAAGCACATAAACGCTACGAACATGTTGTTCAAGGAAATCACTTATTGCATTAAAAATTGCCATGTTGTGATCATGGCGATCATTTACTCTCCCCGAACAATTGTTTAAGGATTTTAGCTTTTTGTAGATGTCCTCAACTTGCTTATTTCCAAGGTCAGTACCCTCATCCATCTTCCTTTTTCCTTTTTGATTGGCCGAATGTTGCACTTCTTCTTTCAGTTACATCATTTCATTTTCCAAAGCTTCCAACCTTTAAGAAGTACTTTTTCCCTCTTTTTTTAAGGTATCTTCTTGGCATGCACTGCTGATGTGCAATAAGTTTTGGACATCTTCCAAATCTTGATTACTGCGAAGAACTCTGCTCAAACAAGGGTGTCCAATTTGGGCTTCTTATGGTTCTTTGTTTTAGGCTTGGTCATGGTGGAAGGGATGGGGGTGGGGGTAGTGGTGGTAGGAAAGAGTGGAACGGTGTTGGGGGATGATGGGAGACTGGGGTATTTGGAAATATAGAGCTTGTGCAGCAAAAGGATAAGGCCTTGATGCAGGGGAATAAGCATGGGAATGCTTCTGGAAATCCAAGATGGAGCATTCGAGGGAGTTCAAAAGATAATGTGGGAAGCAGACAAAGTGATTTGCCTACGGAAATGGTTTAGGAACACTAGGTGTTTAATAGGAACTGTAACATATCTCCCTTCTAAAGAGATATACTGGACCATCATTCGGGTGATTTCATCAAAGGGCGAGGGGATAGAACTTACCCTCAATCCCGTAGTAACAAAAACCAGCTCCTTGTTATCAGCAGAAAACTTCTTCTCCTCAACATTTTTTTCAATCCTCTTATTGAAGAAACGGAAGCCATCCATCTCCAGGCCTATAGCTTCAGCAATTATCTCTTCATTAACAAAGTGATTTTATGTCCTCCATACTCCACTTTTTGATCTTTCCAATCCATAGTGAATCTGGACCGAAATGCTCTGATCGTGTCCTTGAATTCGATCAATGAAGTTTGTGATTCCACCCTTCTTAAGGAGGTTCCACTCCTTGTTGCTCTTCCATTCTGGGTCACTACTGGGTTCTAACTGGCACAGGGCTCCTCCCATTTTTTCCTCTCTAATGGGAAATGTTTTGATTTCCTCTCCGTGCCAAAAATTGGTATGCATTCTCACCTTCAATCCTTCTAAAATTACGAAATTCTATTAATGTAAAATTTTCCATACCTAATTAGGGCTTATATCCATGTAAAATTTTCTATAACTCGATTAGGGATTATATCCCGTAGGGATTTTCTAAATAATTAAATGGAAGTAAGTTTTGTACTCAATATTTTATAGAAGGTATCATTTAGAATAACACAAGTTACCTAGAAGATCCGGCGCCTTGGCCGCCTCCCCCGCGCCTCTCGTCACTGCCTCTCGGTCCTCTTTCTAATGTCGGACCCCTCTCGGGTCGGATCGATCGGGGCCCCTTCCGCCGTGGTCCCTCTCCAACGCAGCCTTTCGCTTGGTCAAAAGTCGTGGAGGGTTCCACATCGGCTCACAGCTCGGAAAAGCTCTCCCCTTCACTGTTAGAAGGGTCATTTTCCCTGCGCATCCCCTCTCATATCACGGAGGCCGCCGCCACTTCTCGTGACCTATCCTGGTGGGTACACTGATGGGCCCTAGGCCCCCACTGGAGGATATAAAAAAATGGGCTCGTTTAAAATGGCAACCATGTGGAGCGCTAGAAATAGCGGCTATGCCTAATGGATTCATCTTATTCTCCTTCAGCTTGAAAGAAGACTTCGCTAGAGCGCGCTTGGTGGTCCGTGGTTTTTTGGCAGGCGGGGTTTTTATCTCAGGAAATGGTCACCTGGTTTCAACCCACACATGGAATCCATGACCCAAGCCCCAATCTGGGTTCGCCTCCCGGGGCTCCTCTCGGAGTTTTGGCACCGGCAGCTTATCAAGGTATTGCTCTTTCAATAGGTTCTTTGATAGCTATAGATCAAGCCACAAAAGCAAAAACTAGATTCATTCATGCTCGCTTTCGTGTTAATGTTGATATTAGTTACCCTTGCCAAAAGACATCGAGTTTATCTCGGACTTAGGGAACTGGAAACAACCCATTGACTATGAATACATTCCTCAAGCTTGTTCCTTCTGCAAAAAACTTGGCCATAGGGCCTCTGGCTGCCCCTCTAAACCTCAACCGAAACCAATGTCCCAAACCCTCTCCCCAAAATACAAGAAAAAATCCGTTCCTAAATCGTCCTCCATTGAGATCCCGATCATCCCCACGTCTAATTCCTTCGCTCTCCTTGAGGATGGAGAAATCAACCCTTCTTCTGATCCTGCTTCTGAGATCCTTCCCTCCTCCTTAGCCCTCCATCCCCTCTCCCCCGGCTCCTTCGGCTCTTCCCGGCTCTTCGTCTCTTGGTGAGGACCTTCTTTTGGATGCCTCCTCCCCTCCCCCTTCGCCGCTGCTGCTGCTCCTTTCCCCTCCCCCTTCCTTCGATCCCCTCTTCCCTCGATCCCCCCACCCTGCCTCCCCCCTGCCCGCCTGTTTCAGGCCCTGTCCCCTCTCCCTCGGATCTCTCCACCGATGATTGTTTCAATCACCGTTTCACTAGAAGCAGCAACAAGAAACCCGATATTGGCTTGGAAAAGGTTAGAGGCAGAACTCCAAGCAGTGTTAAGCTTCAACTAGAAGCAGCTACAAATGTGGCGCAAGGAACCCAAAGCACTATCCCCATGGTGGTGGGGAGTAAACCCAAACAAAAGAAATGAAGATCATTTCTTGGAATATAAGAGGGCTCAACTCTCTTCAAAAACAAAGAATCATCAAAGACATCAAGTTCCAGAACTCACCTGATATCATCATGTTGCAGGAAACCAAACTAAAAACGGAGGTTCGGCTCCATAAAATCTGGCCAGCGGCTGCCTTTGAATCTCAACCTTCA
Source organism: Taxus wallichiana var. yunnanensis (assembly GCA_018340775.1). Classification (NCBI taxonomy): domain Eukaryota; kingdom Viridiplantae; phylum Streptophyta; class Pinopsida; order Cupressales; family Taxaceae; genus Taxus; species Taxus wallichiana. The sequence goes on from CM031234.1 coordinate 134,471,606, forward strand.
ACTGGAAACTCTGGGGGGCTTTGTACCTTGTGGGATCCCAGAAGTCTTAAAGGGGATTGCCTGTTCAAGCACCCCAACTTTATATGTATCCTCTTCCAAGAGATTGGTGCTGACTCCTCTTGGATTGCTATCAATGTGTATGCCCCAAACTTGGAGACTCATCGAGGAAAACTTTGGAGAGATATCACTAACTTCATCATCACTTGTGGTAAAATTCCCATTCTAATAATGGGTGATTTTAATTGCCCTCTTTATCCTTCGGATAAACAGGGGGGTATGCTTGCTATGCCGTCTAGCATGGAAGCTTTGGCTGACTTCATAAGGGAGAATTCACTTCTGGACATGGATCTCCACGGCTCATCTTACACATGGTCAAACCGCAGATTGGGCAGGAACCACATCCAATGCAGATTAGATAGAGCTCTTGGCTCTCTGGATTGGATTTCTCTCTTTCCGGACTTTTATCTCAGCTCCCTCTCAAGGGCTGGCTCAGATCACAGCCCTCTTCTGTTAAGCGCCAATCACAAGGTAAATGCCAAGAATCCTCCCTTCAGATTTGAGCTGGCTTGGCTTGAAAATAACCATCTGACTCCCCTGGTAGCAAGCTGGTGGAATATCGAGATTGAGGGAACTAATATGTTCAGATTTTCCAGCAAACTTAAAGAAATCAAAAAACAGCTCAAAATATGGAAGTCGAAGGTCTTCGGTAACATCAAGGTTCGCAAGAAGGAGCTTTCTCAGAGCTTGGTTAAAATTTCTGAACAAATTGAGGCTGTTGGAAGGTTGGATCATCTTCACCAACAAGAAATCTCTCTCCTCAGTGATTATCACAACACTCTTAAAGAAGAAGAATCCTATTGGAGGCAGCGTTCTCGGGCCCTCTGGCTTGAGCAAGGTGATCGTAATACCAAATTCTTCCACATCACTGCTTGTAAACATAAAGCTAGAGATAAGATTCGTGAGTTGGTGTCGTCAGCTGGGATCTTACTAACAGCTGAATCTGATATTTCCAATGAGCTTATATCCTTCTACTCAAATCTTCTCCATGCTGATCTGGCCCCTTCGGAACAATCTATGAATGAAATGCTCCAGCACATTCCACATCTGGTTTCTCCTGAGATGAACAACAATCTAACCAAGCCTTTTTCTATGGAGGAAATTCATAAAGCTGTCTTTGCTATGAAGAGAGACAAAGCCCCGGGTCCGGATGGCTTTCCTGCCGCTTTCTTCCAAGTTTTTTGGGAAATCATCAGTTGCAGACCTATTCCTAGCGTAGCTTAATGAATTTCGGATGAATGACAAAATCGCTTAAGGAATGGAACACCACTTTCGTGGCCCTTGCCCCAAAAGTGCATAATTCCAAGGAGGTATCCAATTTTCGGCCTATAAGTTTATGCAACACGTCTTACAAGATCATCACTAAGATGCTGGCCTCCAGACTAAAACCTCTTATGCCGAACCTCATCTCTCACAATCAGAACGGATTCATAAAAGGTCGTCTTATTCAAGGCGGTATAATTACTGTCCATGAGGCCATCCACTCGGCTCTTCTTGCGAAGTCTCCAGGTATGATCTTAAAATTGGATATGCAAAAAGCCTTTGACAGAGTCAGCTGGCCTTTCTTAATCAAGACCTTGGAAAAATTTGGTTTTGACAAAAAGTGGTGTAGCTGGATTTTCTCATGTGTTTCGACCCCTTGCTTCTCTATTCTTATCAATGGCATTCCTGCGGGTTTCTTCAAAAGCAGCAGGGGTATCAGGCAAGGCGATCCTCTGTCACCTTTTCTCTTTGTTCTAATGGCGGACTCCCTCAGCAGAGCTCTGGATGCGGCAAAAAATCAATCCATCATTTCTGGCATGAAAATCACCTCAAACTGTCCCTCGGCCACTCATAGCCAGTTCGCTGACGACACCTTATTGCTAAGTTTGGCTTTATTATCAAGCTGTGGCTATTATGGATATCCTCTCTCTTTATCAATCGGCCTCTCAAAGAACGGTTAACTTCATCAAGAGCAGCATCTCCTTCATCAACACGCCCCCCAGAGTCCAAAGAAAGATTGTTGATATCTTTGGTTGCTCGATTGTGGACCTCCCCACCTCTTATCTGGGCATCCCCCTCTTCCATGGAAGGCAATCAAAAATATGTGGAATCCGGTCATGGAAAGATATCAAAAATCTCGCCGCTTGGAAAGGAGTTTCACTCACTCACCAGCCAGTGGCAAGCTCCAGCTGGTGAAAGCCACTCTTCAGAACCTTCCTACTTACTTCCTGTCTATGCTCAAGATTCCCAGCTCTGTAAGGGAGGTTGTGGAAAAAATTCAAAGGAACTTTCTGTGGTCTGGAACTGAAGAAAAGAAAAGGATCCATCTTGTGGCCTGGAAAGAGGTTTGTAAACCAACTGCTCACGGTGGTCTCGGTCTTCGGAAAATGAATGAGATGAACGGGGCCCTCCTGGCCAAACTTGCTTGGGAGGTGGCTAAAGGTGATTCCTGTTGGGCCCACTTGCTCAGAGCTAAGTATTTAGCAAACAATGAAGACTTTATCACTTCCATCCCCACTAGAGGCTCAGCCATATGGAACTCTATATGTAGCTCGCTTCCCATCATTCGGGCTGGCACTAAATGGAGATTCGGGAATGGGCGTCTCATTGATTTCTGGAGGGATACTTGGATTGGAGATGAACCCTTGACCTCAATCCCTCTTGGGACCCTATCAAGAGAAGTATCATCAATATACATGGAAGATTAGCTTCGGGCTATTGGCAGAGGGTGAACTCCATCCCCTCATGGGATATCAAGGAATGGGAGGATATCAGCGTCCTGCAAAGAAACCTGTTGTCTTCACTTAGAGCGTTGCTCTCTTCCATATACATCCCTTTTTCCCATAATGAGGACGAGATTATCTGGACTCTCTCTACATCGGGCTCCTTTTCAGTTAAGGCTGCTTATCTCTCGATGCATAGTGCTGACATAGGCCCCCCTCTTACAAATTTCTGGCCTAAGGAGATCACCCCTAAAATTGGTTTTTTCTCTTGGCTCTCCTCTAAGAATGCTTTCCTCTCTGGGGAGAACCTGAAGAGAAGGGGTTTCTCCCTTCCCACCAAATGTGTTCTATGTGCCAATGAAGCGGAGTCCTCATCACATCTCTTGATCCATTGCTCTTTCTCGCAAGTTATTTGGCAGTGGCTCTTATCGAGATTCGGTGTTTTTTGGATCTTTCCGGATTCCATTCAGGACACCCTCTCTCAATGGAGTTCTCCCTTCACTCATCCGATTCTAAACTTGGCTTGGAAACTCCTCCTCCCGCATGGTTTATGGGGCATATGGAAAGAAAGAAACAGAAGAATCTTCAAAGAAAAAAGTCTCAATCCTGGACAGGTGGCTACTCAGATTGCTCTGGCTCTCCAAGAAAATATCAATCTGACCACGTGGTCCAAATATCAGCAAAAACTACAGTTGTCACACCCAGGAGTGGCAGAAGTTTTTATCCATTCCTTGTAAAAGAGCTCATACCGATCGGAATTTGTCTCGCTAGCTTCCTCCAAGGGGCTGGAAAAAACTCAACACGGATGGAGCTTCGAAAGGAAATCCAGGTATGTCCGGAGGAGGGGCCATTCTCCATTGCTCTTCGGGTTTAATTGTTGTTGCTTCTGCTCATAATTTCAATTTTGGCTCCAACCATCGTGCGGAGGCTTTAGCTATCCTCAAAGGCCTTGAGATGGCTATCAATTTAGGCAATGATCCCCTTCAAGTTGAAAGTGACTCCTCAACATCATAAACCTCCTCCGATCAAATGACCCCGCCATGGTCGATTAGGAACATCATTGCTGATATTAGAAGTATACAAAGATCTTTCCTTCAAGTCCAATTCCAGCATGTCCTCCGGGAAGGAAATAAAGCGGCGGATCTTCTTGTTAATATGGGTGTCCTCATCGAAAATCAGCAAAATTGGATCGATAACTTCCGAATGACCTCTCGTCGATTGTTCAAAACGACACATCCCATCGCGATGGTGGATTAAAGGGTCGACTCGGTTTTGGCTTGTTTCGCCTTGGCCTTCTCAAAAGGCGGCGGTGAATATGGCGAATTTAATTGATTTGATACTTAACACGGGATACTTGATTAAGGTGCCTTGTAATGATGCGGCAAATCCCCGCACGAATGAGCTTTATTCACACATTAATCATCTGAGGAGGTGGCGGAAGGGTTTTAATAACATTGTCGGTCTCCTGTTCAAGCTGGTTTTCGTCCTCTCCTATTTCCGCTTCTGTGACTATTCTAATTCTCATCTCATGGGGGGTCAATTGAAGCGCCTTGAGCCCGACAACTGCGAGTCGTTTAAGAATGATGGCGAGGTGTGGAGCATTTTAGTGGAAAATGGGATTGCCACTTTTCTGGAAAAAATGACTGGTTACTCGGCTCTGGTTTCTTATGCTGTCACGGCTTCGTGGTCGAGGGGTCGTGTCCAAATTGGCAGCACTCGTTTCACCATCTCAACGAACGCCATTGTTGATGCCACCGGGCTCCCTGCTGCGGGTGATATTTACTACAGCGCTCCCTTCACGCCGAAATTCAAGATTTCAACGCCCCTGGTGACAGACCAAAGAAATATCTTTCTGGCTATACCCGTGACTCTCTGCCCTCTCCCTGGGACAGAGTGGCGGAAGTCATTATGAGGTACTTCACTATCGACAGAAGATACCATCTGGTCTTCGGCCCCCATCTGCTCATCTCTCCCATCTCCGATGGGGGAGAAAATCAATTTTTGCCTTCCTTTTTCGGCCTCCTGGAACATTCTGTTATATTGGCTCGGGAGGGCGAGGGTGTCATCCTCCACCAAGGTTTACTCTATCTACTTTTTTCCGTCGCGCTTCCCATTCCGACCTGCTCCGTTTCCCTCCCAAAATGGGTCGACGCCGCCGCTCCCCCTCCCCTTCTTCTCGCCCCTCCTCCTCCTCCTCCCCTCCCTCTCTCGCGCCGCGCTTGCTCCTCTCCTCTGGTTCGGATTCCGATGTGGCCATTGTGAGCCCCCCCCGCGACGCCTCCATTCCCACTGCTACCCCCTCTTTTCCTACGCCCATCTCGTGTCTTTTCTTGGAGGACACTAATGCCAGTGGCCATGCTCCTTCTCCTGTCTCCAGCCCCGACTACTCTAGCGGCTGATCTTTTGGGGCTTGCTCATCTGTACCCTGACTCCCCGGAAGCGGAGCAGGGTGATATCAATCAACATGTGGCGGAACCCTCCTCTCATTCTGCTGGTACTAAGGACCCCTCTGTTGTAAAAGATTTTGCTGCTGACACTCCTCTCTCCCCTCCTGTTATGGACTCAAATACTGCTGATACTGAGTCTGCTGATGCTAAAAAGACCATAACAGAGCCGAAATCATTTCCTCCATTCTAAGTAAACTGCAGCGTGCCTTCAAGGCTCTGAAAGCATGGGAGGACTTCACGGATTCCACCAGGGTGGCTATAGCTGACGACTGTTCGGAGCTTCTCAAGCTGGCTGATCTTCTCGCAAACGACTCTGGCTCTCCTAGAGCAAAAAATGTTGTCTCTGAGCTGAAGAAGCTCATCTAATGTTTCTTTTCTTTTTCTCGGCTTGGCTTTTCTTCGTTCTCCTTTTTGGAATCTTCTCGGGTATTTTTGCTTTGCAAATTCAAATGCTAGATCTGGCCTAATGGGCTTTTTGTATAAAGGTTGTGGGACCTTCTAAAACCCTCCTTTTACCCAATATATTCCAAAATCAGTAATAACATGAGAGGAAAATTTGAATAATTTTTAAAAACCCATAACATCTGCCAAGAACTTGTTTTTTTATGCCTTGAAAAAGAAGCCTGGTGGTATTGATGGTGGCTCAATTTACATAAAAAATTGAATATCGGAATCGATTTATGGTTGTGGTGGTGCATGTAAATTTATGAGCATATGTATTTGATAAAATTGATATTATTTTATTGGCCTTGTTTTTGTCAACAAATAGTCCTCTATTGCACATACTCAACAAAATTAAATGGCTACAACATCGTTGACATTTTCAATGACAATATTTTAGAAGATATTTATGTTAAGAATGAGTTTCCATTCAATGTGTTGGTGTTTGATTACGTGAATTGTTTCGAAAAAATATGGTAATGCAAGAGTAGGAGAACCTAATAGATCTTGGAGAACAAAAGAAAGAATATAAGTTTTTGAAAGGATAATTCGAGGAACAAGGAAACTCTAAGATGTTTCTTATTATCTTTAACAAAAGAACCATTGTTGCTACTATGGAAGAAGCAATTATTCTCAAAACTTTTCACAAAATGTAAATTTTCTCTTTCTGGGTCATGGCTATATGGATTTTTGTCTTTTGTTGCCTATGGGATTTCTCTCTTCTATGCTTCAATGTCATATTCTACCTTAAGGACATTTTTTTAAAAGGATGTGGGTCCTTTCGAAACCCCCATATTCAACCTTATACAAAAAAAATGGACATCATTTTTGTACATCTAAATACGTTGTTGTGGCATAACTTAACCGACTCTAAGAATGACAATATCTTACTTTATTTTATGAAATATTATCGATCGATAATATTGAATTACTATGGTGTCACACAAGCTAGTAGACACTAAGCTAAAAATAATATTATTTGACTTGTTAAATGCTAGAGATCCATAAGCTCAAAATATTATATTGTGGAAGTAATAGGTTACCTTAGTGGGAGCTAATCTTAAAACATCTTACTTAAAATTTCTCCTCAATCCACCAATCAAAATAAGAAAATTCTATAACTTTTCAACTTTCTAATGTTTATATTTTATTTAAATAATTTTTCAAACTACAAAACTTATTCATATAAATTTATTTATTTGCTAGTTAGTATTGATTTGACAAATATGAGGCCTTGTTGCAACATTGATTAATTCTATTTAATAAAAATATAATTCCAAGAAAGAGATTCATTCAATATTTAAATAAAATATGAGATTTAGAAAAGAAAAAAATTAATAAAATATTCACTACATTTAATGTTTATCCAGTAAAGGAAGATGTATTTGCATGCTTGGATAAGTGGCACATCCAAAACAAGTAAACTATTCATAAAAATTAATAAACTTTATTTAACAAATCACATTATAAATAGTTCTAAATTAAATCTCATCCCACTCCTTATATATTTTTTACTATTTTGTTTTGCAAGTAAAAAGTTTAATATTTGCTTTATCTCCATTTGCAATAAAAATTAGATTTGTAAGTTAAATTTTATAAAATACATTTGTTTCTATGTTTGTATTAATTATTATTTTATGTGGATTATATTGTGTTAAAGACAAGATAAACAATACTATTATTAGTTATTGTTATTGTGATAAATGTTTTAACTAGTTTATTTTGGCTATTCCATTTAATAGGAAACTTTAATCTTTAGGTAGGCATGTTCAACTTGTAAAATCGTGGTGCTTTTTTTTTTTATTGCACTGAAAAATCTAAAGCAAATTATGTATTTCAAAATGCCACTTATATTGATGTATTATTTTCAATCATAATATGATTCTAGGTCACTCTATGTTTTTCTAAAGAATTGTCTTCTATTCCTTTTTGTAAATCTTCACACAGAGCCTCGATAGTAATTTTCTTCCACAAAACACCAACAACCAGCTCTAAAACTTTCTTTTCCTTCTTCTTGTAACTTCCTCGCTTAATTCACATTACCATCACTATCATGCAAGGAAAAATAAGCATGCATAGATTCAAACTTGTGGTTTGAAAATGAAAAACCACATGCAAATCTACAAGCTTTCCAAAACCAAATGAACAATGAAAAACTGAAAACCATCCTTTCTTCCAACTTCCCCTACTTCCTAAGCATTTTTTTACAATTTCCAAGAACAATTAATGCAAACAAGATTGACAGAGTCCTTCCTTCTTTCCCGCATCCACCAACTCATGTTTGGCTATTACTAAGTTTACAATCCATTTAACTAAAACTTTAGCAGAGGTGTTAACTCAGCCTCCTACTAACCTTCATGCACTTGCCAAAATTGGTGGCAAAAAAGAGTTTAAATCCACATTAAATCCTCATAAATACTTAGAGGTTGGTGCCACCGACATCCCATTGTATGCCATCCATGCCATCTTTTTAGGTTAGTCCAAGTTTTAGGTTAGGTTCATAACATTAGGTTAGAAATCAATTCAGGTCCTTAGGATAGTTTATTACTTTAGTCTAAGGCTACCCCTTTCTAATAAACAAACCTCATTAATAAAAGAGCTTACTCATTTAAGATAAGTTTACAACTTAGGAACTTAGATTTAATTAGGTTCCCTTAATGATTGTTAAAATTATCACTTCAACATTACCAAATAGAGAACCAATATGATGTTATTGGATTGCTTGTAAAGGGTGAGATGAGAAAAAGTCACCTAAGATCTTGTGGAAATATTGCTTCGAAATCTAACATTCTTCCCACTCACCAAGATGACCTCAACATCATGAAATTGAAAGCATTTCTTGGACCACTGAAATTGATCCAAGGTATAACTATCTTGCATCAGATATCATGAAGATTGAAGCACAAGTTCAAGTGTAATAAATACTATGAACGAGTTTAAGCTAAATCAATTTCCTCTATCCACATGTAGTGAATCATTCAACATAAGAAGGAATGAAATACTTCATTTTAAATTTAGCATAGACATGGTAGAATTGTATCTATTTCTAGAAGATAACATATTATATATAAAAAACATGATTACTTAGTGCACAAGAGTACATCATCTTCAGAAAAGAATCACATATCAACATTTGCAACTTCGAGTACATAAGTCATCATAGATATCAACCATGTTAGAGGAATTACACCAACCGACATCGGTCTTTATGTCCTGGAATTCTCCCTCAAACCAGTGAGCTAATTTACTTACTCAAAACCTCTCAAAACCTCCAACAACCTCACCCAGACCTCCATAACACCCTCTGTTACACCTGCAGACCTTAACAACCCACCACCTACTTTAAATTTAATCTTGTATTCATTATTTAGATTAGATTTAATTTACTATGTTTGTGTGAGATACCTAAATTATACAACTACAATAGGACTCTTTATTTCATGTTCTTATCAGCATTTAATTTGTTTTAAATATGGATTGACATCCTTTTAGGAAGTACCCCACTTCTTAGATCTATCCCCACTAAGAAATCCACCAATCGATTATTTTAATTATATCTTGTGGTCTTGTGTTCTTTTCAAGTAGTCCTTCCCAGAAAAAATGAGTGCTCATAATTACCATGGTCTTCAACGGTGTGCAACCTCTTCACGACCTCTAGGTATTCCTCATGTACCCAACCTCTTACCTTAAACATTTTTCTTATACGTACGCTTCTTATTGGTGAAACATTTTGGCATGCCCAGTGGGACCCTCATTATTGTGGGTTATTTTATATTCATATAGGATTGCATTTTGTGCTTGTTTCCTTTCTAAATATTCACTAAATCTCTCTTTTGGTAATATTCTCCTTCTTCTATTTGCTCTAAAGGAAACACTTCATTTAGTGTAAATTAAAACAGATCCTTCTTTATTTCCTCTTTCTTGTATTAGTGAAAGACATGCCCTCTTCCTATTCATTATTTCTCTCATCCAACTTCCTTTTTCAATTTGGGATTAAATATATTGCATTACATCCTTGTATTCTTGTATTTAGCTCACATAGTCTAAATAACAATCCAATATAATGGAGGTCATGACTGGTTAAGGATTCGGTAATTAATCATAGTTCACTATTACACACACTTATTTTCCAAATCACTTAAACAAACAACAAAATTCTTAAACATTCCCCAAATCCTAGGAAGAAGCTATCAAGGATTAGAAAACTCATTGATAGCGGGCCCTGATAGTGTTTTGGCCGTATTTTCATATCATAACTCGGACCTCATGTACTGAAAGGTATATTGAGGACTCCCCGCCAAAACAATCCTGAAACCATCCATAGTTGGATTTTAGGTACCTTGCATCCATTCCCTTCTATATATTCACAGTTAATCTTAAGGCTTAAGCCATCACAACACTAAAATCTAATTCCTAGGATAACATGTTTGCTAGTTTTTTCTTGTGGATTTTTGACTTTATTTCTTGTCTTCTACTTGTTTGAGGTGTGAGTTCGTACTTCATAAATTTTCTTTATTTTTCACATTCAGTCATCACAACCAGTTAATTCTAGTTCTCTGAATGTGTTAGATTAGATTTTCTACACGCATCCTCTTTCTTGGCTTATTTTGACCAGATCTAACTCAAAAATTTCAAATTTCTTCATTTTAACAAGAATCGACATCTATTACTTCCTATCGACATTGGTTCAAGAACTAATATTGTTCATCTCATCCAGATAGCACTTTACCAGTTCGACTAGTATCGATCTCTGTGTTTTTCGAATTTCTATCAAAAACAACACTGGGCCTTGAAATATTGGCCAAGTACCAAAGGGTGTGTGGGGAAAAGTACACAAGATGAGGATTTGAGAAGGCTTTAGGAGAAACTAGGGCATGCATGCAAGGAAATACATAGGGTCTAAGGACTTGGCCATATTCATCGTTCTAAAGCAACTTGAGGAAAACGCGACCGACTAGGCATGTCGAGTGGATAAGGCACCATCCTAGAGAATTGGCGGTCAAGGAAAGAAAATTCCATGCATGGAATATTCCTAGGAAGACATCATTACGTAAAGTGGAAATATCATAGAAGAATAAGCATGCACCATTGGAGGACCACATTGACACTTGGCATCCGATCTACTCCTAAAGAAAGGCATGGTGGTGGGTGTTGATCCTATAAGAAGAGATGCTCAGGTAGAAGAAGAGAGATATACACACATGAAGGCATGAAGAGAGACACCAAGACATATAGCATGGGAAGAGCGAAGCTCTGTAGAGAATACTAGGAGGCCCTAGGAGTTGGGGTTCTCATTAGAGGATTGTAGGAATGTTATCATGTCTAAGGGATGGGTCTGTAAAATTTTTGTAATAAAGAAATCATAGCTAAGACCTCTAATATATGGGTTAGATCCTTGTCTTGATACATTTGGTCTAATATGAACCTTTTGAATGTAATGTGGTGCTGAGACTATGATCAATATATATATATATATATATATATATATATATATGGCTTTGTTCGAATATCTCGGTTCATGGGTGCAAACCCTAGTGTTATTTCCTTATATTTTATATTAGATTTGTTCTTTGGATTTCATGTCATGATATTTCTCTTGTTATTAAATCCTTGGGTATCAAGATATGAAGCTAATGTTGTGATTTTACATGAATATTCACTTCTCTACAAATAATCCTCTAATAATAGAAATATCTTCTCACAATGCTCACATAAAGGAGGGGCTCAGTGCCCATGCATGCCTCAAGTGAGCGCCCAGACCCATTTGGGTGATAGGTTGGCGCACATGGGGTTAGAAGTTAGTATATGGGTAAAAATGACTACATCTTGGTTCCATTGTTGGGACCTATTTTTGAAGTTGTTGTGAGAATGATGTGTGATGACAGAGTGCTTAACCTTGGATAGTGTCGAAGCATGGTTTAAAATCATGAACGAGGATTTTCTCGAGATATTTAGTACTGGACCTAAGTTTGATGCATGGAGATGGGTAGAAGAACACATGTATCATGAGTTATATGATACCTTATTTTTTTGATTTATAGTCAAGTTATATGAATGGCTTTCCACGTATGCATCTAGATCAAGCTAGTATTACAAATCTCATGTGTGGACCCAAGATGAATATTAGAGGCTGCAAGATTTTGATCTGACTTGGATGTGTGTTATTGATCATTGGTGGAAGAGAGTGCTGACCAGTTATACCCTAGAATACATTATTTCTACGTATTCTTGTCCTAAGGTTACTGAGTTTGAGTTCTTAAAGGAACCTAGAGGATCATTTTTACATGTTATCCCTTTAGCCATAAATATCATGCTCATTACACTAAGTTTGGAAGCATTCCCTATGGCTGGCTAAGCTTCTCTGAGCATTAGGTGAGGAAGATAGGGTGGAGGAAGATGGAAGACCTTACGGTTGAAAGGAGAGAGAGGAGAGATGACTCAACTATAGTGAGGCTCATGAAAGGGATTTGGATAGACAATGTGATGTTATATGAGTGATGGATCTATGGAGGCGAGATGTTTCAAGAATGAATTGAGGTTCATACGGAGGACATAAAGCCTAAGTGGTATGTGTTACTTTATCTTAGCAAGCACGGGAGATAGACCCCTTCAACTTCTAATGAGAGTTCATCACTTAGAGAAAGGAGATCCTTCAAAGCATGCATCTGAATCTTCCTAGTGACCAACCCCTGGCGTTAAGTCTTCCAAATCAAGAGATAAGTATTTCTAACCTAGTTGGTATTAGTGGGAGTGACCGATATGCACCTAGAAGATATACTTTATCATTTGGTACATTTATGGATGCATAATAATTTCCTATGTTTCAAGGAATATTTTCTAGAATGACATTTGGTAAAAGTGCAAGTACATAAAGTGTAGGTATCGCATCTAGATTCAGCGTGGGAAACATATTTGGTAGTGTTGTAATATCACTGGCTTGTTGGCACATAGTTTAGTGGGACATTGGCAATGCTATGTGTGACCACTTCGGCCCTCTTTACCGGCTACAGGAGGTGGGTCTCAGTAGTATAGGAGCTGGAGGACCTAGTGGACCTAGTGGATCTGGATGATATGGTGGGTTAGGAGGGACATGACCTAATGGATCTAGTGGATCTAGTTGTGGAGGTAACACCATAGGAAATCAAGGTTTTGGATCAAGCGAGACAAGGACCTCAACCGCCTTAACAAGTATTTTACGAGATGTCTTTTCACCTACCAGACTACAAAGGTGTTGAGGATGTTGCAACGCATGTACACAAGTTTGAACTTCTATGGCACATGAAAGGGATCACTACCCTAGAGTAGAAGACAAGTCAATTTGCAACAACATTGCAAGTATGCACACATATTTGGTACCAGAAGTATGACCCACATCAGATAGTGGTAGATTACACCACATTATAGAATGCTTTCTTGGCTGAGTTTTATATCCTTGAGTTTAAATAGAAGAGCATCAGTGTACTGAAGGAAATCTAGTAAGGAATGATAGAGAGTGTGTGGGAATATGACATGTATTTTAAAAATCTCTTATCCAATCTATACTATGATATTCACCCCTCTCAGCATGCTCAGTGGTTTTTGGAGGATTGATAACACCGTTAAGGAGAGCACTTTCACACAAGACTTTCAGACCCGCATGAATCCTTGGACGCTAACCTGTGTGATGAGGCTTTCAAAAGCATAGATATTAGTGTTATTCCCTTATTTTAAGCTTAGATTATTGCAATGGTGAATCAGCTGGAGAAGCTATCCGTGAACTCAGAGCATGAGACTCGCAATGGTCTATGGTGCATGGATTTCTAGGTAGAGGGGCATACAAAGGATAGTTGTGCCCCAGAGATGTACGTGCCACGATGGTGGACTATGAAATTTTCCATGGAGATCATGATGCAAGTAGGTGCCCATTACTCTAGCATGCGATCCATAAAAATGTGTCTTTTTATTGTAATATTTACTTCTATTACTCATGACACTAAGGATTATAGATTGATTGGCTAGATACATTATGCCATTGATATTGGTGTGTGTTAAACCAGCCTCAAAAACAATTCCAAGGATGATGGTCATCACTATGAATGGAACACAGATGGATGGGCACATGGAAGAGGTTTCTGAGGAGGATTTCATGGTTTTGGTAACCGCAGAGGGAGAAGTGAGTTCCGCATGGAACTTGTTACAACTGTGGATCTACTAAGCACTATAAATGTGAATGCCCTAATCTGTTATAATGCTCTTGGTGTGGGAAGAAGCATAAGTATGAGGATTTATCAAAACTATTTGGACATATGATCTAGCAACACCGAAAGCAAAAAGGTTTCAAGATGGTAAGCATGAGGAAGGCCGATTCACAATGGATGCTAAGAGTGGTGTGTGAGTTAGAAATAAAGATCTGTACTAGTTACGATGCAAGCTAAGGCTATGCACACCAAGGAAGTACCAAGGCAAATACCATGGTTATTAGAGAAGAGGTGGTGCATGGAAAGTATCTGGACCCTACTCATCAGAAAGAAGTGTATCAAGAAACCATGGTTGTGATTCAAATCCTACAAGGAGATATCTAGTTCTGAAAGAGCATTCAAGATAGTTACAACAAAGGAAGAATGTTGAGGCTCCACAAAATGATCTAGATGAGGTTAGAGAAGTATGCAAAATGTTGAGGCAAGAGAATATCATCCCCTTGCTAGGAGAGTGGTTATGGGAGAAGGTACCGCATGCTAGAGGAGGGCACAAGAGACAGTTCTGCATGCCAACCTTCCTCCCCATAGCCTTGATTATGACAAGGAGATTACCTTGAATTTTTTTGTAGATGGGTGGATTTTGAGAAATATTTTGATTGACATGGGTGTGGAAGTCAATGTTCTCACTCTAGATGCATGGAATCAAATGGGAAGGCCCCCATTACAACCATCTTTGAATGTGTTGTATATGGATAAAAAGACAAAGGAAATGCCCATTGGTGTCTTGAAGGATGTTTTTATCACTATCCAAGGGAAAAGTTCACTGGGGACTTCGAATTCTTGGTACTAGTTGAGGTGAACAAATTTCTAGCATTACTTGGGTGCCCATATTGTTATAAGAATAATGATGACGTAAGATTCAATAAGGGATACATAAGCTTTGAGAATAAGGAAGAGTGGGTCATCATCCCCTTAACCGATGGAAAATCAGCACCCTATATTGAGCCCTTGGGAGAAGAAGTTATTGACAAGATCTATGTGTGCTCTATCAGGGACCCTGAGGTGATTCACCCTATAGAGGGAGTTATTTAGTTTGAAGATGCTTAGTCCATGAGTGATATAACTAGTGTGGCATGTGACAATTGGGCGCACGGGACTTATGAGTTAATTGGGAGACAACTAAGAGGCTCTGTGAAAAGGGTAATGAAGGCACGCTCAGTCAAGCACCTAGGAGGGAAGAAGTTACCAAGTTATTTTGGAGGATCTAACCCTGAGGATTTCTTACAAGAAATGGAATCTTAGTGGAAAAATGAGGTCAAAATAAGAGGAATACTCACCTATAACTTTCTTGGGACCACAACACATTGGTGGGTGACACATCATGATAGCCTTATAGAGTGGCGTGAGGTAAGAATTGTATTCTATATTAGGTTCTCTCAAAGTAATGCACCCACTACAATACAAGACTAACATGGGAAAGAACCCTCCTCGTCTCACGTCTAAGCATAGGAAGAAAGGATGGATGGAAGATGAGGAGGCCTTGCCACCTTCTTTATGGGTTCATAAGTTGTATTCCACCTTACAAGGTTATGTGTGCAAATGTTATATTCACTCCGAGATGCCCCATAAGATAGGAAATTGGCAGGAGATGATGTCTGACCTCCTTCAAGATTTCAAGTATCGGAGTACTAAACCATCCATGGATAGGGTGTTACAGGTTGTTAAGTGATTAACGATGGGAAATAATGTCATAGAAGAAAATAGAATCTTGGCGTTATTGTGTGAAACGGCTTGGAACCACGCTTTGATGAGGAAGAGTTAGAAGAGATGCATCTTGAGCGTGCATGTAAAGAGAAAGACAAAGGAAATAAGGTCTATGTGATACATGGTGAAGAGATGGAGAGTTTGGATGTGAACCATGCTGAAGGTATGAGTGAAGTTATTGATAGTGTTGATGAGCAATCACCTGCCTACCATGAGCCTCTCAAAACAAAGAAGGTTAACATTGGCTCAAAAATGAAACCTAAGGATGCTAGTATTGGAGATTATTGGTCGAGGAGGAAGTTTCAAGATCATTTATCTATTGCACAATTTTAGAACTTATTTCCATGTGGATACCATGAGCTTAAAGTCATTAAACACTCCTTGGGAGAAATGAAAATCAATTTAAAGGAGGGTACGCACCCGATCCAGAAGAGGCCTTATCGAATAAATATGAATCTTCACGTCAAATTCAATGAGGAGATAGAAAATATGATCACTTCAGGCATCATTAAAGCTATGGAGGAATCAAAATGGGTAATCCCCATGGTCATCAGCATTAAAAAGCATGGAAGGATAAGGTTTTGTGTTGACTACTACAGAACCCGAATGTGGTGTATGTAATTGATCCTTTCCTAACCCCTTTACCGAGGAGATCTTAGAAGGAGTGGTTTGGCACAAAATATATTCCTTCATGAATGGATTCTCAGGATATGACCAATTTATAATTGCTAAATAAGACCAAGAAAAGATAATTTTCACCATTGAATGAGGAAGGTTTGCCTATATGGTCATGCCCTTTGGATAAGAACGCTGATCTTTGTGTTTTCATGCATAGTGGTCTAGGCATTTTAGGATTTTATCCATAAATTCCTTCAGGTCTACCTTGATGACTAGATGGTGTATGGACTAGTGAAAAACCATTGTGACAATTTGTGGTTGATGTTTGAAAGATGTTGGTAGTTGCGCATATCCCTCAACATCAAGAAGTGTCTCTTCGCTACTCCATTTGGAACCTTGTTGGGCATATTATATGTAAGGAAGGTTTACTGATGGATCCTCCCAAATTTTTCATTATTATGGGATTAGGGGAGCCTACTAGGTAGAGTGTAGTGCATAGATTCCTTGGCCATACAGTGGTACTACCGGGAAGTTTATCATGGGGTATGTTAAGACACCGTCATGAAGAAGTTACTAAAACACAAGAGTGAATTTCACTGGGGAGAGGCACAATAGATGACATTTGACACATTGAAGGATAATATCATCACTACACCCATATTATGTTTCCCAATTATGATAAGCCATTCCATGTACATGTTGATGCTTAAGGGATAGAAACTAGAGTAGTCTTAGCACATCCTAGAGAAGGGATTGTTGACCACCCCTTGTGTTTTTCTAGCAGGAAGTTAACACTGAGGAGAAGAGCATAATTACACCACTACCGAGTGCAAAGCACTATCGATTATCTATGCGCTACATAAGTTCAAGTAGTATCTCATGGCAAAACCCTTCATATTTTACACGAATCATATGGCATTCAAGTAATTAGTGAACAAGCATGTTTTGCAATGGCACATATGTCGGTGGATCTGTTGTTTCAATAATTTGATTCTACAGTAGTTGTGAAACCAGGAAAGAGTAACTCAGAACTGAACATTTGTCAATAATTGACTCAAGGGAGGACGCACAGAGCATTGAGTATGTTATGAAAAATGTGCAACTATTTAAGTTGTGATGCGTGCCCTCTGACTTAAAATATATTGTTGTGTTTCTCAAAATGGGTGTGGCACTAGAAGGAATGAAAAATTTGGAAAGGAAATAGTTAGCTATATGCACCATGCCCTACATGCTAATTAGTGGATACTTATACAAGTTAGGTTGTGATGAGGTTTTGTGTCGATGCGTGTTAGAACATGAGTGCATTACAATCATGGTAGAATCACATGGTGTTATTGGAGGAGGGCACTATGCAAGGAATTTCATAACGCAAAATATTCTACTCGTATGGCTTTTGTGGGAAAGTATATACCATGATTGTATTGAATTTTGCAAGGCATGTAACCATTGCCAGCACCTTGGAAAGCTAGGAAAAAGAGATAAAATGCCCTTGAGACCTATAGCTAGCACAAAATAATTTGAGAAATGGGAAATTGATTTTATTGTACCAATGTCACCTGCCGCATGAAGGACTAGTTCACATTATATCATTACTTGCACTGATTACTTAACAAGGCGGGTGGAGGAAATGCCTACAAGGCATTTCACAAGAAAGCAAAAACTACTAGATTCTTATGGGAGAACATAATCGGTAATTATGGATGTCCTTTAACTTGTACTAGTGATGGGGGTACACATTTTTTGAATGAAATGGTCAATATTTTGTTGGCAGAGTTCATGGTGGCCCATCATAAGACTACCCCATATCACCCACAAGATAATGGAACTACTGAGGTATTTAACAAAATTATGAGTCACACGTGACAAAAATTTACGATGTGGGAAGACAAGATTGGGATGACAAGGTATCATCCATTCTATGGGCATATAGGACAACCTACAAGAGATTGAACAAGGCCACATCATTTTAGTTGGTGTTTGCACGGAGGCTATTTTACCGGTTGAATTTATGCTACCATCGTTGTGTATTGCGCATGTAGGAGGGTTAGCTGATGAACAAGAAATTCAAGAGCACATGGAGAAGTTAATGCAGCTAGATGAAAGGTGATCACTTGCTAGATGGAGTCGAAATTGAAAAGGAATGACAAAAAGCATGGCATGATCGTCATATTAAAAAAACAATTTGAGGTTGGGTAGATGGTTTTGTTATATGATTCCAAGTTTCTATACCATCCTGGGAAACTCAAATTCCATTGGTTAGGGCCATATATCATCTTGTACATCTTTGATTCAGGTGCACTTTCCAGTTACAAGTGCTGGATGGAACATGGTTACCAGGCCATTTCAATGGGAGTAGGTTAAATCCCTACTATAAATAAGTCTTCCTTTTGTTCATAAATAAGGCAGTATTTCCATTTATCCTAGGATTTCCTTTTATGCATATCTTTTCCTTATGTTTCCCTTTCTCGTTTCTTGTTCCTTCCTTTTTGTGTTGTTTTTTGCACACCTTGTGCGCCAATAATCACTTATTATTCAAAATGTTGTGTATGAGCAAAGCACCACGCATCTATTTTTGTGGGGTGGAGCAATGCGAAGTAAAATGGAAGGTTGTAGTGGAATTTGTGTTTCGATGGCTCGAATTGGAGGCACGTAGTGTAGAAGAGAACACATAGAAAAGGTGGACATAAGGAATTTTGGTGTTAGGATAGCTTTACAAAGACCACATACAAAGGATGAGAAGTGTAGGAACAACATGAGGTAGGTGAGGGAAAAAATCAGGTTAAGGATAGAAGAAGTTCCTTCGGTGCTACGCAAGCGTGCATAAGGATCTTCGGTTAGTAAGGATTTTTGCATGCCAGAAGGTTGTAAGGATTTTTCATGCATGATTTGGCGTGGGGTAAGATCACTTAAGGCTGGCTTTAGTGGAAAATTTTTCCTTTATTACAAAAGTACGTTGGTAGGTGGCATAGCATTTATTACAGAGATGAGCAAAAAAGCTATAAGTAGAAGGTCAGGATACATTGTTATTACCTTGCATTTGTGATAAAGAAGAGCTCTTGCAAACTAGGTATCCATGAAAATATTTTGGCAAAGGAAAAGTTGTGATAATCTGAGTGTGTGAATAGTGTGATTTATGAACTAGAGTGGATAAAGTACATGGGCATAGGGAGGAAGGTTTTAAGGGTACGTCATCTTGTGGAAGGATTGTCTAGGTTAGGGTTCTGTAACTAGGGCACGAGAGTAAAGGTATTTTTCACGAAGGTAAGCCACATATTTTAGTAGAGCAAGGAATAAGATAAAGGAATCTTTTATTTTTAGTAACCCCACAAGAAGATGACACCAAATAAGGAAAACATCTCACCAAAGTAGGGCAAGGGCAAAGGGGAAATAGACTACCACCACCAACTTTAACGAGGAGTGGTATGCGGAGATGCAATACCCAGAGGTTGTGTTTCTCATAAAGGAATGGGTATCCCATGTAAGGAAGATAGAAGTGAGTGATAACAGCCATCACACAAGCACCACAGAGAAGGAGATGGCATTAGAACGGGTTCACCCGACAGAGTAAGGATACCAAAAGGGATGTCAATCCATGATGATGAAGTGAATGTAAAATTGGATATGGCTAGGTTGCTATAAATTTATGAGTTGCCCTACTTTGGAAAACTTGAACAACTATACCAATGGTTTATGTCATGCGTATGCAAGGACAACTTCTACTTTGCAGGTTGGAGGATATGAATACCTCCGCAACTCATATCTAATTTTACCAACCTTTTCTGTGAAGGAGAGCCGCTAGATGATGACTTGGAGGATAAGGAGGCCATTAAGGAGACCGTGAAGACTTATGACTATAAGAAGGGGTCTCACTACTTCAACATCCTTGATATCTCTGACCCAGTGATGAGGATGGCCACACGCTTGGTATCTAAGTTGAATGGATAAGAAAGGTGGACACAGATAAACAAGGCCTGGTTGAATGTGTGCCAAAAATTTTCAGAAGGAACTATCTATAACATGTCTACCTTCATTGCAGATGAGATAGTTAATGCCACACGCGAAGGAGAGAAGATCATGTTTGGAAATTTCCTCCTCACCATCATCTTCTAAATTGGAGTTCCCAATGGGCGAGAGAAGTTTGTATGGGAATATCCAAATGGATATCCTTCCCCCGTAAAGAGATTTGAAAATACACTTGTGACACCATGATGGCCGCCCATAAGGTGCACCTGGAGAAATGTTACAATAGGATGCATCATG
This sequence comes from Taxus wallichiana var. yunnanensis, assembly GCA_018340775.1. NCBI lineage: Eukaryota > Viridiplantae > Streptophyta > Pinopsida > Cupressales > Taxaceae > Taxus > Taxus wallichiana. The sequence goes on from CM031234.1 coordinate 134,492,075, forward strand.
AGTTTGGGGCTGAATGGAGGATACTTGAAAAATTACCAGTGTTAGTGTAGGGAGAAGTAAATTTTGTTGTATACAAGCATTTCTACATTGGAAGATTCACGTTGACAGATGGGACCAAGATCCCATGGTGTAAACTACCTTTCTCTTTCACCATGCAATATTTCCAAGTAGGGTTCAATCACTTAAAGGAGGCCAACAGACTAAGGTTTGACCTCATCTAGGTAGACCACGACCACCGCAACCTATGAAGGAATTTGGTATACCCTAATAAGTGTGCCTATGTGGAAAATTATGTCTCCCATGAGGTGTGCATGACTAAACATGTGACATTATCAATTGTTGGAAGGACCACAATGAGGTTATACCTATGAATCAGGCCAAAGTATGAGAAGTATGCCTACTTGTAGAATGATTTCTCCATCCTAGAAGACCATACCAGAAGGAAGAAGGTTGTGCCAAGGAAGAGGGAAAGAGATGAGGCACCAGAGAAGAAGGAACCAAGTGTGCAAACAGCACAATCTTTGGGCACATGGGAGTCAAGCGCAAAGTCAGCACATATGCACGGAGGAAGAAGTACCCTATTAAGGAAAAGGAAAAATCACCTAAGGAAGAGGCATCGAGCAAGAAGATCCTTCGCATAAGAATAGTTGCCAAGGAAGGAGTTATCTTTTGAAGAAGGATAGAAGGAAGAGTATCCTATACTAGAATCACCAGTTAGGAAGAAAAAGAAGGTAGCAAAGAAGGTGGAATCAGAAGGAATGGAGAGCTTGGAGGCCTACAGAGGTGAGAGAGATGATGACGAGCATGAAGAGGCTCAAGACCATCCTATGTACAATTTTCATGACTTTGAGGATGAGGGAAATGAAGAAAAGGATGGGGAAGAGGAAGGTACTCAAGGAAAATGGGAGAGTGAGGAAGTGAATACAAAGGATCAAAGGAACCCAAGACTCACCAAGGATTAGATACAAGAGGATGTAGAAAGAGAATTAGCGGGCATAATAAAGGATTTGATGGAGGTGGAGTGCAAAGTCTTGATGAGGAGCTCAAGTAGATAGAGGAGGAAAGTGTATGAAAAGAGTATGTGAGCATGGGCAGAGATCCCATCTTAGCGATAAGATTTTCAAAGGCATCATGCATAGGAGGAAAGAGTGTGGTAGCAACGTAAGAGTAGGGAATGAGTTATATCAATAATTCAAATAAGTTACTACATGTGCACTTCTAAAGTATCATGCCTACAAACCAACTCCTTGCATGGTCTTCATTCGAAGAAGAAGGCACGTACCCATGAACAAGGAAGATTTTATCTTGGGATTTTGAATCCCATGTCGATGAGCCTGAGTTCAAGGTAACAGAGGGGGAACTCATGAAAATACAAAAAAACCAAGGGATTGAACCCCCTGATAAACATTCAATAGTTATCTAATGAGAAATTTTGTAACTCCTCAACAAGGTATTGGTTGAGGTTAAGGTGAGACTCTTTGGAAGGAATGACAGGGTAAGGTTCCTAGAGGAAGAATTGGAGAAGAAGGAGGAACCCATTGAAAAGAGAAAGGATCTGAAGCGGGAATATTTAATCAAAGCACACGTTAAGGTGTGAACTAAGGGAGGAGAAGTAAAAGGTGTGTGAGGTGTATAAGAAGATTAAAATGATCGTGGATGCTATCACTTTAAAACACCGGACCTAGCACCTCCGAGCAGTAAATACTAGTCAACCTTGCAATGCTTGGAAGACTTAACCCATGTCCTTACCATGTAGAGGTGAACACTCAATCTAGAATTAGTATAAGAGTAATTGGCATGCCAGAAGGAGGAAGAAAAGAAAAATATCAAGGAGAGCATGATAGGATATTCCAAACTCCTTACCACTATATAGATTGTCGCATGAATGGCTAAGGCCATGTATTATAACTGCACTGACAAAGACATGGTAGCAAGCATACTAGTTATTATACATGAGGTGGGTCTGAAGGAATACCAAGAGAAGAATAAAGGAAATATGGCAGAGAGGGATAAGATCCTAGCTAAGGTAGAAAAGAAGATGGAAGCGATCAAAGCCTTACGGGATCAATTAAAAATTGGCTTAAGGAACTGTATCCCCAGATCACCCATAGAATGGATGCATTAGATGACCTTAGCAAGAAACTAGAAGGAATTGTAGATACGTTGAATGCTAAGGGTGATGAACTAATTTTTGAGGAGGTAAGCGCTCTAGTGGGTGACCTACTTCAGCAAGTGCAGGGTGAAGTGGACACCTGGGAAAAGATCGAGGTGACAATAAGGAAGGAGTTCCCACTCCTCTTGCAGCAGTAGTAAGATCTTTGATTCTTTCATTTCTTCTATTCTTCATTCTTCCATTCTTTACTTCTTCATTTAATTTTCTGGGTTCCACCATTCGTTATTCTTTAAAGGAGCAGTATGTTTCCAAGGACGGAGAACAAGCTTAGTGTGGGGTGATGTTGGGCCTTGAAATATTGGATAAGTACCAAAGGTGTGTGTGGTGAAGTCCACATGATAAGGTTTTAAGAATGGTTTAGGAGAAACCAGAGCACCCGTAAGGTAATACATAAAGTCTAAGGACTTAGCCATATTTAGTGTTCTGGAGGCACTTGAGGAAAATGTGACCTGACTAGGCATGCCGAGTGGATAAGGTGCCAACCTGGAGACTTGGTGGTTAAGGAAATAATATTCCATGCATGGAATATTCCTAGGAAGACATCATTATAGAAATTGGAGAGCTCAAAGCAGAATAAGCATGCACCATTGGAGGACCACATTGACACTTGGCATCCAATCTGCTCCTAAAGAAAGGCATGACAATGGGTGTTGATCCTATAAGAAGATATGCTTAGGTATAAGAAGAGAGATAGACACACATGAAGGCATGAAGAGATACACCAAGACATATAGCATGGGAAGAGTGAAGCTCTATAGAGAATACTAGGAGGCCCTAGGAGTTGGGGTTCTCATTAGAGGACTATAGGAATGTTATCATGTCTAAGGGATGGGTTTGTAAAATTTTGTAATAAAGAAAGCATAGCTAGGACCTCTGATATATGGGTTAGATCCATGTCTTGATATATTTTTTATGATACGACCTTTTTAATGTAATGTGGTGGTTGATACTATGATCAATATAAATTATTGACTTTTTTCTCGAATATCTGGTTCATGGGTGTAAACCCTAGTGTTATTTCCTTATATTTTATGGCAGATTTGTTCTTTGTATTTCATGCCATGATGTTTCTCTTATTATTAAATTCTTGGGTATAAGGATATGATAGCTCATGTTGTTATTTTACATGAATATTCAATTCTCTACAACTAATCCTGTAACAATGGCAATATCTTCTATCAATCTTCACATAAAGGAGGGGGTCGGCACTGTGTGTGCCTCGGGTGAGCGCCCAAAGTGCCCACCGGGTGATAGGTCAACACGCATGGGGTTAGAAGTTATTAGATGGGTAAACATGACTACAAACAGCAACCTCTTTCCACTACCAAATTCTTTCAAAATATGTTTCTAAGTTTTTCTTACTTTCACAAAGCCCATAATACCTATTTTTCATCCTCCCGTATGGTTTGAACTCACCAATAGGCACGAGCTCTTGCTTTTCATGTGATTTGTATACCATTATCTACTACCTCCTTGTTTCCTTTTATTTCTTAAACAATGTATCCTAATGTACATATGATCATACTTGAGAGTGATGAGGAATTCACTAGATTCCTTGATCATAACACCAAGGCCCTACAACATTACTTCTCAAATTCTTCTACCTATGACTCCTTAGGTCAGCCTCTTTATGGAATTCCCACTTCCATGCCCTCCATTTCTACCACCTTTTCCATATCAGCAAATGTTAACGTAGCTACCCAAACCACTCTAGGATTGCCTACTCATGTCTCACAACCGCTTACTTCACAAGTGACCTCATCACCTTCGACATCTTCCATCCCATCGAAATCTTCCATACCCTTATCCGCAACCCCTCTTGTAGGTTTCCCTTCATCATCACCACCATATGTACCAATGTCTACACAGCCACTAGTTGCATTGACATCTTATACCCCCTTTTAGATTTTGGTGGTTTATATCCCCAAAACTCATCCACTCATCGCTATGAGGACCTTTCCATAAGATCCTCCCACCTACACCTTACCTAAGATACAACCTATTGCCTCTACTTCATATTCAGGTATTTTCCCTCATCTTCTACCACTACCTATGTGCCTACATCTCAATTCACTTACTCAAAGCACCGCCACACACTATTATTCCTTTTAAGACCACTCATCTTGTCAAGCCCCTTATACCTCAAGGGTCATTCCTCAATCAAATCCCACTATAGATCTCATTAAAATGATGATGGAAAAAATTCAGATGCTCAAGGCCTCCATTTGTGGTTCTCGTAACGTCTTAACCTATGATGAGATTTGAAATGAACCCATCCATACCTATTCATCCTTATCTTGTGCAATGGGAGCTACCAAAATTTAATCATTTTAACAATAAGGAGACCCCCAATTACACTTGTGTTCATTCAAACATGCTTGTTATTTGATAGGTCATGACGATAACTTTATCCTTCAAATGATTCCCATGTCCTCCCAAGTACTCACCTTAGACTGGTATAGTGCTTTTCCCAAGCACTCGGTCTTTTCCTTCAACCAATTGGCCCAGACCTTCCTTGATCACTTTTCAATCAATATCTCTAAGAAGGTCTCTATGACATATTTATATTCTATTTGCCAATATGATGATGAGTCTATCGTTGATTTTGTCACACATTGGTGGGGCCTAATCAATTATCTCTCCTTCTCTCTACCACAATCTAAACTTATAGATTTGTTTACCATGGCGTGTGTCAGACACATTTCCCAAAATCTTCAAGTTCAAATGTTTCGTACATTTGATGAAGCTTTCACTATGGCTAGGAAGCTTGAAATTCGCGCCCTTGAAGAAGAGAAACTTAAACTATGTAACAAGAACGTTTCCTTCAAATCCAACAACTCTTCTTCCAAACCACCTAACAACTATTCCAAGTCCAAAGGATTTGCCAATGCGGTGGTTCTAAAATCTGTCCCTTCTCATCCATCTAATCAACCCAAACCTCCTGCCAATCTCTTACTTGTTTAAAATTTCCAATATAATTATGAATAGAGGAGTTACACTCCCATCGGAGAGCCATATTCTTCCATAGTAGACAAGTTGTTAAAGGTCAGGGCCATCTCTCTTCCTCCTATCAAACCACATATCTATTTTGATCCTTCTTACCCCACACCATTTTGGTATAAGGAGAATGATTTTTGTAATCACCACTACATGAGAGGCCATAGTGATGGAAATTGAAAACTTTACAAACATCGTCCAAGGAATTTTAGATAATGGCGATCTTGTCCTCGGTAACCCTAATGTGTCCGCGATGCCAACTTGGATGTCTTTAGAAAACCATTTCCTAATCATGCCCCCTCATCAAATCATGTTGGTGAGACATCTAAAGAAGAAACCAATGTCCATGTGGTTCATGTAATCTTCACTTTAAAGTATTAGAATTTTATCAAGTGTCCCCTCTAGCATCTATTAAGGAAATTCTTGCATGAACTCCCTACTAACTCGCAGATCCCACCTTACCAGTTCCTTTACCCATAGAGGAACACTTCACCTATTATTTTAGCCATAAAGGAACCCTCATTATCATCTTTTTTACCCACAAAAGAGCCTACATCACTCACCTTTCCTTCTCCTCAACCTATAGAGGATTCAACCTTGTTCACATCACTCACCTTGCCTTCTCCTCAACCCATAAAGGAGCTAACCTTATCTACTTCACCCATTTTTCCTCCTCCTCTACCCATGGGGATTCCATCTTACCTACCCACTCTATTTTTGATACCTCGCTAAAGGACCTCACAAATCCCATTGCTCTTCTTAACTTTCTCTTACCTACCGAATTTGATGTCAAGACTTTTCCTATCTCAAAAAATTGAGAGCTCATCATGAGGATTATCACTCACATGTCATCCTCTTCACCTAAACCAAAACCATTCTCTTGTTTGGTTGATTGCATGGAGTATGTCGATTACTCTACCCTCTGGGGGCACCTTAAACTCCTAGTTTCCACCCAAATGTAGATTTTATCCTTAGATACCTCAACCATTTACCCCAAGGTATTTAAAATGACTAAAACTATTGCACTGGGCCCGTGTTTCTATCTCCTTCTTCATCAAAGCACCTATTTAACTCACGCCTTTGTCTACACCAAAGCCTAAAACCACCTTATGGATCTTACTAAGTGCCAAGATAGCACATCCCACCTGTGAAGCTATATATGTCAAATTTTCCCCACCCATCACAAAATCTATTCTAGCACCTAAAAGGAAGAGCAAACTTTTAGGATCACACCTGAGTATCTCCCTCACCTTCACCTCTGCCATCGATTTTAGGCACACATCCTTCAACCTTGGTTAACCTACCTCTTCACCAAGGAAAATCTAAAGTGTGACAACCTATACCCTCACCTTCACCTCTCATTCTTCCCACACCTTCTTCAATACCTTTACCCTCACTCTTTTTAACACCCCCACTTTCACCTTGGCTTACTCCGATATCTATGCCTTTTAAGTCTCCTTCATTCTACCACATTGTTCCTCCACCTTTACCCAAGAAGGTGCAACCTAAACCCCAACCTTCACTACCTACCAAAAATTTAGTTACACCAACACGACCACTCACCTTTCCCTCCTCATGAAGGTCACCTACACCTTCTCCCAAGACAACCTTGACTTCTCATTGTGATCTTTTAGAAAGATCTTATTCTAACATCCTCACTTGGTTATTAGAGACATCAACCATATCTCTTCAACCCATCAAGCCTTACAACCCTATTAAACCTAAATCAGTAGGGTTTTATGACACAAATATTTTTGCTTATCATCACTCACTAGGGTATGATGTCAAGAGTTATAGGGATCTTAAATACATTTTCCTTCAGCTTTTTTATTCCGATGGTCTCTTTAAACAATATGATCTGTTGGATGAGGATTCCATTCTTTCTTTTCCTATCACTACATAACCTTCTTTTCCTCCTCAAATATTTGAAATTAACATGGTGTGTGTACCCACTCAATCACACCAAATGAAAAAAAAATGAAATGAAAAGACTAGTAACCCTTCTAGTTTTCCTTCACTTACCATTTCACCTGGACCTCCCCCTAAGATAATCATCCTTAAGACAACACCCCTACTTCTTCTGGGATTACCCATCGCTCAATGATCAAATAACTTCACCAATTCCCCGTAAGGATTTCCTTATTTGAATTAATCCATACCTCTGGTTCTCATTAATGTGTCCTTGTTGAGGTCTTGCAATCCATCGAGGTACTACGTAATGACACTTCACCCATCACCGCCCTCATTTCTCCTCATCAGATTGCTTCCATCAATTTCTCCAAATTAGAGATTTCCCCTTCACAACCTGATGATCTAGATCCCTCTCTTTTCATATTTTATTACATCAATGTAATTATGTTAAACACATCATGATTGATGGGGGCACTAGCATCAACATCATCATCTTTAATGCCTACAAACAAATGGGCATACCCATTAATTACATGTCTAGCAACCATGTTACGCTTCAATATTTTAACAATGCCATGACCACCACCCTTGGCACCATTTTCCTCCACATTTTCATGGGTCCCCGAACCATTCCTTAACTCTTATATGTTCATGAAGGAGAGTTCCAATATAACATGTTGTTAGGCCATCCCTAGATTCATGTCATGGCTTGTGTACCTTCCAACCTTCACTGTTGCCTCAAATTATAATATGAAGGGGAAAACTACATAATCCAGCAGATCCTTCCCCCTTCAAAACCTAACATATGCTTTACCATCCCAATGATATCTTAATCCCAATTAAGGTTTTTGCTACATCAACCACATCTACCACTTCTTCTTATTAACCTTGTCATCTAGCCCGCCTACTAAAATTCCTATTCTTCCTTCTACTAAAGCCCCATCTTCTCAGGATTTAGAAAGATCATCAATACTGGCTACCCAAGTACCAACCACAGACCCCTTTGTAGGATTTTTTCAATGCCTTTCACTTGGAGAATACCGCATTCTTAGCATTGATGCATTCCTTGCCCCTCGGCGTATGGAAAACTACACCAACACCCACATTACAACCATCATATAGGAGAGGACATATCCTACATATCTCCTCACCTTCACACCAACCTAACCTATGGGGGCTCGACATGGCCTCTTATTCTACCAAACCTCCCTTCCAAATAAGGCCTTTTTCATCCGATTTTTCTATCTCACCAAATGTAACTTTACCCTCACTTTTCTTCACCATTGTACAGAAAAGGCTTTGTCTTTGGTCTTTATGACCAAGGTCATCACACTGTCATATCATGCACCACTAAGAAAAAAATATCATTGTGGTCTTGGTTTTCCTTCCCAGTCTCTCCCCTTAAGAAGGCCCGCATCACCCTTTTCAAGACGAAAAATCTTGCCCCCTTCATCACCTATCATGCCACCTCCTCCCACCAAACTATGGATCCCGAATCCATTCCACCTAAATTTTCTTTTGTGAAAACTATCTCCTTAGGACCTCGACCTATTAATGTGATGGCTAGTTTCCCCGACCTTCCTATCCTTTATCCTGACATGTTGGATGATGATACGCCTTCTATAAACATTGTTCAATGTTAGGATGATGATTCTATTCTGACCTATTTAGGTGTGGAGGATTCTTATATTCAAATTTTATCACCCTTCAACATGAAAACCATGTTGAATGAATGTACCATAGAAATCAACATTCACACTCAAGACGACCCACAAATACTAAAGATAAAACAATATTTAAACTCCATATAACAAGAATCTTTCACTTCTTTCCTTCGTAATCATAGCAAAGAATTTGCTTGGTATTATAGTGATATGCTAGGTATCAACCCTAATATCGTGCTTCATAATATCATAACTATCCCTAACGTAAAATCATTAAAACAGAAGCTACGTAAAATGCATCCTCGTATTTATCTTCTTGTAAAAGAATAAATTCATTGCCTTCTCTCTATTTCCTTCATCCTACCCATTGACTATCCACAATGGATCTCTAACATTGTTCCTGTCATGAAAGTGACTAGGGGAATTCGTATATGTACTAAATTTCATGACCTAAACCTTGTTTTTCCAAAAGATAACTTTCCTCTACCAAGAATTGACCAACTAGTTGAGCTTACAACCAGCCATGAGATGTTATCTCTTATGGATGGGTTTTCGTGCTATAATCAAATATTAGTTGCTTCAGAAGATCAACTCAAAACCACCTTCATAACCCCTTTAGCGAACTTCTACTATCGCATCATGCCCTTCAGCTTGAAAAATGTTGGTACTACTTATCAGACAATATGACTTATGTCTTTAATGACATCATGCATCACATTTTGGAAGACTATGTTTACAACCTTCTTGGTAAGTCCAAGCATCGCGCTAAACATCTGACCATCCTTAAAATTATATTTGACAACCTTAACCAATATTCTATTCACCTTCAACCAAAGAAGTGCATTTTTGCATTTCTCTTAGGTATGCTCCTTAGTTTCGTCATTTCTTTGTGGGGTATTGAAGTTAATCCCGCTAAGATCAAGGTAATTCTTGACATGCCTCTGCCCACTAACCTTTGGTAGCTTTATAGCTTGCAAGGCAAACTAAAATCCATCTGATGCTTCATCTCTCAAATTTCAGACCGTTGTTAGCCATTTCATCACCTCCTTAAAAAAGATATTTCTTTCCATTAGAATAATGAATGTCATAAAGCCTTCAAAGCATTAAATAACTACATTTTTAACCACCTATGCTCATCCCTCCTAAAGATGATCAACCTTTTTACCCTTACATTTTCTACTACCGATCATTCATGGGGTGCCATGCTCTCTCGTCGTGATGAGTACCATAGGGAACAAGTGGTTTATTACACAATCCATACTCTTCTAGACTACGAAACTCAATACACTCATGCTGAAGATATTTTCTTAACCCTAGTATTTGGGGCCATCAAACTTCGCCACTACCCTATGAATCACAAAACATTTTTCATTACCAATATTGACCCTCTTCATTACATGTATTCCAAACCTTACCAACATCAACGCACCACTTGTTGGCTCATACATCTTGTAGCCTTGGTGTTGGAGTCCATTCATCAAAAATATGTAAGTTCAAATTGCAAACGCTCCTCTTCCTAGAAATCAATCATTAAATTTTGAATTTCTGAAAATCTATCTCCACCTCTCCCTTATATATATCATTTATCAAATTAAATTATTCTTTGATGGATCCAAATATCACCGCAGGGGAGGTACAAGGGTCATCCTCATTCCTCTTGATGGTGAGCCCATGCCACTCTCTTTTAAACTAGACTTCAACTGCACCAATAACATAGCCGAGTATGAAGCACTTGTGTTAGGTATTCAAACTTCCATTGCCCTAGGTGTTAAATCCATTAACATATTTGGTGACTCTCAACTGGTTGTGAACCAAATCAATGGTTCATACCAATGTCATAACAATGAGCTTAAAAATTATAGACATCATGTCCACCTACTTTTGACCACGTTTGATCACTACCTCATTCAATCCACTCGTGATCCACTAACAAATTTGCATATACCATGGCTTGTCTTGCCTCTCAAATACATGCCTCACCTTCAGACTCAAAAATATTTTTCACAATATAACAATTACAATCACCTTCTTATATTATTCTTGGCATTAATTTTATGGGTAACATCGATACTAACCCATGTAACATTTGGTATAAGTAGTTGTTGACTACCTCTTACTTTCAATCCTACCTCCATATATCACTCACAATGGATGATGAGCCTTCCTAAAAAGTGTCTCTCATTATGTCATCATGGGGGTCTTCTACAAATGTGTCTTTGACGATATCCTCTTGCAATGCCCCACCAGTTCTGAAATTCCATCCACCATGAAAGAGAATTGTGATGGATTTGTGGGGAAATGTTAGTGGCTCTCGTTGTCGCAAAAGGTATCCTTTGACTCGGATATTACTGGCCAACCCTTAACCAAGACTATTATGACTACTTTAAACATTGTGTGAAGCTCTAGTATAATTTAACCTTCATCATACTCCTAGTCATGCCTTACAATTCACTTGAGACTTTTGGCCCTTCTCTCAATGGGGTTTGGATCTCATTGGAGAGATTAACCCTCATTCCTCGCAATGCCATGCTGGATCATCACGGTGACTGAATATTACACTAAATGGGTGGAATCCATCCCTCTCATTTCTACCAAATCCAAGAAAATAACTGAATTTATCAACCACCATATAATTTTTTTCACTTTGGTGTTCCTCATCACCTTATCACTGATAATGGAAAATAGTTCAAAAACAAAACCCTATGAAAACTATGTGACAACTTTGGTATTCAACTTATTTTCTCTTCACCATATTACCCATAAGAAAATTTTCACTAAAAAATCCCTCAACAAAATTCTTATGAAAGTGGTTGATGATATTGGTAACGATTGCACACAAACATTCCTTTATCCCTATGGGCTTATCATACCAGCATTCTACACCTCTACCGATGCCACACCTTTCTCTTTGGTCTACGGTATAGAAGTCATCCTACCTCTCAAATTCCAAATTCCATCTCTTCATATCTCACTTAAATATATGCTCTCTGATGACGATTTTTGCCAAGAACATTTGGCACAACTTGAGATATTAGAATAATTTTGTTTAAATGATCTCGACCACCTCCTCCAATCTACCAAAAATGCATTAAGTGTGCCTATGAAAACATGTTCAATAACAAACCTTCAAGATCGGTGATCTTTTCTGAAGGAAACTCAACATGTCACCAAAATGAAGAAAAGTAAACGAGGAAAGTTTGCTCCTAATTGGCTTGGACCTTATATCCTCACCCATACCTATGGATAAGGAACTTATAATTTTATCCTCTCTCGAGGGTAAACCCGAAACTGGGCCGAGTCACTTAATTGCATGCATCTTTAATCATTCTATTGTTGAATGAATGACTACATCACTTTTTGTCTCTTATATGCTCATCCTTTCATCAAACCTCTACCTCAACCTACCTCTTTTAAGGACAAACGACTTAAAAAAAAAATTGTGATATCCGTCACCATTAGCCTTATCTTGAATATGAGTACCGCGTATCTATTCATGGCATGATTCTCATGGATACTTTTCATCCTTTTCAGGATGGAATCCCATGGTTGTTCATCACTTGAAACCCCTCTTTCATAGCTAACCTTTTTCATGCTATGGTTTTGCCTTCATAAAAGAGGCCTATACTCCTTTATAGTCTTTTCCATGACTACAAGTCCAAAATAATGTAAAAAAACCTAGGATAACAAAAAATTCTACTCCTTGAGTCAAAATTCTCACAAGTAGATGATTCCCTCAAATGAACATCTATGTCTCTCTATTGTTGTTATAAGTATATTGCTCCTCAAAGGACAAGCTATAAAAAGCTAGCCACATGTTGTACTTAGTCTATCCAAACAAAGAAGACTAATCTATATTTGTCAAAAAATAGAAAATTATCTTGGAGCTTCCCACATTGATCAGCTTCACGAAGACCTTAAGGAGACATTACTATTCATCCCAATATAAACTTCCCACATCGATCAGTCTATACATGCAAAAAGCAAAAACCAAAAAAAAAGTCAAGAAAAATATAAACTCTTGGTCATGGACTTTCTTATTCTGGTTTTGGGTATCTTGCAAAAGGGGCATGTTGTCCCACAACAAGGTTACACTAAACAAACCACTCCACCCTATCCTCTTGTACTTTCTCCTATCTACTCAAGGGATGTGGTGCTCATGTGACACTTTGTGATCATGCAACTTCTTTCAACTATAGACCTATCAATCATGCAATGTATCTAGGGACTTATGTTCATAAGCCTATTTGTATGGCCATTATGGTTCTTTCCAACTATGGAGCATTTCTCTTCTTTTTTGGTTCACCTTTTCCTACTTTTCATTTCACCCACACCCATACTAATCATCATTTTCCAAAACATCATACATATCAAAATAAAATCAAAACCAAAAACAACACCATACCCATACCAATCACACAAGTTAACTAGTTACCCTTTCTATTTTTTGGCTCAACATTTGACCTTGCCTATTTTTCTACTTTCCTTTACTGGACCATTTTCCTTACCCAACCTACCTATCATAAATCTTCTACCTTGTCTTACTAGGACCCTTTTGCCTTACCCAACCTACCTATCAGAAATCTTATTCTTCCCTATCCTATGGGAGAACTACATTAGCCTGAGGCCCCTTTTTCAAGGGCTATGTAGGTAGCACTTTGAAGACATGGGGTCTTTAAAGGTTATCTCAGCCACCATTTTCTACCATCTTTTAACCATTTTAAACCAAATAAACCATACATTATAACCATACCTATACATATAATTTCCATAACATCAATAACTTGGAAATTAAACCAAACCCATGCCTATACATCTAGTTTCCATAACATCAATAACTTGGAAATTAAACCAAACCATGCCTATACATCTAGTTTCCATAACATCAATAACTTGGAAATTAAACCAAACCATGCCTATCATCTAGTTTCCATAACATCAATAACTTGGAAATTAAACCAAACCATGCCTACACATCTAATTTCCATAATAACAATACATTGGAAATTAACCAAACCATCACATTAACCATGCCTACAACTAATTTCCATAATAACCATACAATGGAAGTTTAAAATGGAAATAAAACCATCATCTATATAATGGAAAGTTTGTATGTCAATACACTGTATATATAGATATAAATAAGTCTCTCAAAAATATCATGTACATCTCACCTCTTTGGCACGCACATGCCAGTATATATAAGTCAAAAACCAAAATAAATAATATCTCAATATCTATGTCATCCCTGAGAGGTTCCAGAGCCTCTCCCACTCTCTCTTATCCCCTCACCTAGCCTATGTCTCCATGAACTAGTCACCTTCCACTGGCCCTGCCCATGAGACAGTGACTCCCCAAACTACTCAGCACTACGGGTGTGAGCTGGACCTCTCACTAGCTACCTACTAAGCTTTATAAGTAGTATAGTTGAAAAAGGTATACCAATATCTATAATTGATCCTCATAATACCTCTTCCTCCACCATAACCTCTTTGTATACATCCATCAATATCACATGTGTTAGTGGCATCACTATTTGCCTCTATCCCTAAGGTTGTGGGCCTTGCATGTGGTGGTGGTCCCTCCGCACTGTAATGATGGGGACCTATCCCTATCTCTATGTCCCATCATGTGCCCTTGGAGTTGAATGAGGGGTATTCATATGTCCCCCACAACTTGTTTCTTGCATGCAACACTAATTATGTCCGTAGTGTAGCCACATGCACCTATAAAGTAGTAACCTGGGCTGCAGGTGCCACAACTTTCCCCCATCACCGGTGCATGTGCATACGCTACCACTAACTTTACCTCTAGTGTGACCACCTACTCCTGTAAAGTATTAACATGGGCCATAAAGTCATAACCTTCCTCTCGTAGCTTATCCCTCTCACTAATAATTATGCTAAATCGGTTGGTCTTGGCTTAGCCGGGTGCTTGGTGCTTCGAATGTGCTTCCCACCACTAACTATAACTCATTGTGCACCCAACATCATCTATGGTCTTATCTGCTACCTACTCCTCTACTGCTAGATATTTCAACTATGTAAGATGTAGTGTCATCTCCACATCCTCTCGAAGGTATTGTTGGAATGGTGGGGACACACACCCCTGTTGTAGGCCAAACTTTCGTCTAACCCGATCTACGAGTATACACTGGTGCTCCCTCACCCCATGCCCTGAATCCATCTCACCAAATGTAAACCCTCCAACTCTTCCTCCATTCCTATAAACTCTATGGATACATAAGGTAGGGACTCCATAGAATCTCTACCAATGATAAGCTAGCTAATACCATCTAATAATATATAGTATCCTAGTCATACCATCAACCCTTTCTTGTTCTCCAACCCATAGCCACCACCTATATTCGCCCTGTATACACCCACCTCCCACCCCTATCGTGGTAGTCCAAGTGGATGAAGGCACACAATGTGCTCATAAGACCAACAATGTAACAAATATGTGTAGTAAAGGTCGTATCGCCTTTGTATCCTCCTATGCCCACAACTCCATATATAGCTACACCACGTAAGTTGGTGCCCATGCAAAGCAAACCCTGTCAAACACCATATCATCTAATACTCCCATTAGGAATTGTGGAAAATCCCACCCTTTGAGTCAGGAAGATCAAAACATCCAATGTCAACCATCATCAATAATATTATATGATTCTCCGAGGGTACACATATACATTTCCTCGTAACTAATATTGGGCTATGATAAGACAAATTTTCATAACCGGTCCAAACACCATAGCCATGTGATTCACCACATCTGAATATGAAACCTAATACAATGGATATCCAACAATTTGTAGCCGCAAATCCTGTAGACATCCTCAATGTGACATTCATATCTCCCATCATCGCGAGATGAAAAGTGTTAGTATCCGGATCCTATATGTTGTTGAGGGCTACCATCATGTTATGATCTCTTGTAATCCATCCATATCTCCTAATGGCAGCTAGCCCCACAACCCCGCATATGCTCCCACTCCTCCTCTAGAATGGTTGGGCCTCATCTATACAGTACAAACAAGAGGTAGAATTTAGTCCCTATCATAGTACTTCTTAGCTACGTATATCATCAATAGCCACACACGTTAATCATTTACCCTTTCAACTTCCATATTCAACACTCGACTTAGCCTATTTCCTACCTCACCTTACCTAGACCATCCACCATTGCTTACATCATATTATATTTCACCTATTTAACCTATCCTTCCTCATTCTACCCGAACTCATCCTACTACATCATCATTTACCTAAAACCTTTGTTCAACTTTCTTTTAGACACATTCCCACACCTACACCTACCTTGGACTTACCTTGGACACTCCATCTAGCTTAAACATGCCTTTGACATCCCAAATCACCATTTTTCTAAAAACTTACCCATTTCCTACCTAAAAGCAGGCATGGTCACCCTATCGATGCTAGCTCCTATTTCCGTCATCACTTTGGTTCACCCACCATCGATGCCGGGACAATAATAGACTAGCATCGATTACATGTTCAACTCTAAAATGAACCCCATGTCCCCCTAATACAAAAAATTGTAAAATATGCCTATTCTACCCACCCAAACTCACCCACATTGCCCCAAGTAAATTTTAACCCCTAATTAAACTAATAAAACCATCTCACATCCTAATTTCACCTTGTTTTCACCAAAAAAATTTTAAAAATAACTATTTTCCTACCCTATTCTTCTACAAAAATCAAAATTAAGTTTGAATCCTACCTCTACTCATCAACATCTCCATGTTGGGACCTCTAAAGCCTACAATGGAGCACCCCCGAGCCTTCTCCAACCTTTACCATGTTAAATGATTCTCTAAACTCTCAACCAATCACACTCACTCAGTTGGATGTATTCGGCCCATGAAATCACTCCTCTAACCACTAATCTCTCGCCAAATCACCCTACTAGAACTCTCTGTCACTTTCCTCGTAAAACATTTCTCCACCAGTCATTTTCAACATCAACAATTACACAAATGACTCACTTTTGGGTGGGTTTTCCATTTTAACTCATCATTTTGGTGACAACATCGATTTAGTCATGCCTTAGGTGACCGGCATTAGTTACTAACACCAGTATGAGTTCTCCATGAACCGGCATCATTCACCCTGTCAATAACCCAACTAACCTCATTTTGACCTAATTTTTGCTACAAGGTCCCCTTTTTTTCTTTCTAACCCTAAAACATCCCCGAACCACCACCAGCCTCACCACCTCACCAACTCCCTAAGGATACTTAGGGAACATTCACCTCACTATATGTACCTCTCCAACTGACCCCACCTATTTGAAAATCAAACTCACTTACTCGCTCTATCATGTGATAATGTTACTTGTGTTGTTTTGCCTATTGAACTTTCCTTGCCTTATTTCATAATGTTTATCTCAACCAAACCAAACCTTTTGGTGTTTTGGAACACACCTATACCCATTCTCCTACACCTTGACCCATTGTGTTTCCAGGAGCACTTCCTATACCTTGGATACCTAGACCACATCACCCTTGTTTGGATAAACTATCAACCTTTGACAATGTTAGAGTTTGTGTGCTCTTCAACCTAGTACCTTGTTACATTCTGAGTGTGTGTGTGCATTTTCTTTCCTCCACCTTATCACACCTATTACCTATACCTACACCTACACCTACACCTTACCCATTTTTCATCACCTACCACCTTATCAAACCCATCACCAATTCAACCTTCCACTTAATCAATTCTTGGTTTGAGGGGGATCACCTCCACCCTTACCTAGGGCAACCTACTTCTTTTTTTGTCATCGTCACTTATTAGTATAAGCTACATGACAAAAAGGGAAAATGTAGACACCCAAAATTGGGTCGCAACCTCTTAAGCCCCTTTCAACTAACATACCCCTTACCATGACCCCTTTCACACATTTTAATTCATTAATTAATCTAATTATCAATATTAGGTTAATTACCACCTCACCTCCACCTCAGACCCATTCTAGGGTATTTAACTAACTTAGACTAGGTCATCACTTTTATAATTGAGTCATCACTTCACTTAACTAACTAAGAATCTTTCAAAACCTAATACTTATTATTAACCACTTCTTCCATCAATTCCCATGTGTTTAAATGTGAACCAAGACTCCTATCCCACAATCAAATCTTGACCCATGCCAAAAAGGGAAGAAATATGCTATTTTAAGAAAATTGGACTATTTCTCCCTAACCGACGCTTGGTTATTCCTTGTCAAGATGTCAATTAAGGAACCACCATCGGTTCCTTTAAATAAGGATTTCTAACTCTTTCCCCAAGTTCTTCTTTTGGTTGGATTTTGGATTTCATTCACATTCTTGCATTCAACTAAGCATCGATGATCAAACACAACTAGATCATCTAAGTTCTTCACCAACAACCAACCTCTTGCTCCATAGCCTTAGATCATTCACAAGGAAGCACACAGATTTATTTCCATGACACTGGATCTAGACCCATTTCTCCTATGAACTCCCACCAACCACCACATCTACCAATCTCTAGGTCTTCAAATAAGTATCTTAACCAGGTTGTTAGTTCTTAACTTTGGTTTTAGATCTCTTATTGTCTTTTGTTATACTTCTTCTTTCTCACTCAAATACCATCTATCACCCATCTCTAGGATACCCTACCAACCTATACCTCTCTACCTTCCTAAAACACCTCTCACCCTTTGTCAAGTCTTCACCCAAATCCTAACACCCAATCTAATCCTTTTCAACACTCTGTGCAATCATAGAGAGCCAGAACCAACCCCTTTTCACCTTTGACACCTAATTTCCCCTACCGTGATCGGTTAGCCAACCGATACCAGCTAAAACTAGTGACCGACATCGGTTCCCCAACCGACATCAATCTCTATGTCTGCATTCTCCCTCAGAACTAGTGAATTAATTTACCTACCCAAAACCTTTCAAAACCTCCCACAACCTCACCTAGACCTCCATAACACCCTCTGTTACACCTATAGACCTTAACAACCCACCACCTACTTTAATTTAATCTTGTATTCACTATTTAGATTAGATTTAATTTACTGTGCTTGTGTGAGATACCTAAATTATAAAACTATAGTAGGACTCTCTATTTCATGTTCTTATCAGCATTTAATTTGTTTTAAACATGGATTGACAGCCTTCTAGGAAGTACCCTACTTCTCGGATCTAGCCCTACTAGGAAATCCACCAACCGATGCTTTTAATTCTATCTTGTGGTCTTGTGTTATTTTTCAAGTAGTCCTTCCCAGAAAAAAGGAGTTCTCTCAATCGGCCTAGTATTCAACAATGTGTAACCTCTTCACAACCTCTAGGTATTCCTCATGTACCCAACCTCTTACCTTAAACATTTTTCTTATATGTACACTTCTTATTGGTGAAACACAAATCACTATTGATTACTTGAACAAAAAACTAGAAAATGAAAAGTATGATAATTTGAATGAATGAAATAATAAAATAAGGGACTTAAGGTCCCATCAGGTGTGCCAAAATGTTCATAAATATTCCTACTACTTCAACTTGAATTAACAAAGTGAGATAACAAAAATATACTAACCTCATAGGATGTGGGGTTTAGCAATACCCGGATGATGGATGACGATGATCCATGTGGATTAAATTTTCACTTCATCAAAGATATGTATAACCTCCTTACCTACGAAGAAACTTGTGCTAAAAGACACTAAAATAGATGGGATTAGATATATATATGGTAGATTTCCTAGAAGATTCCAATCCCCATAATTAAATGGACTTCCTTGCAAGGATGTCAATCCGTGTTCAAGAAACTAATTTAATAATGATAAACTAAATTGATAAGAGACAATATAACCAACAATGCAAAGCTAAAGAGACTCACGTGATCCAAGGATATATACTATTCGATGGTGATACCGATCCAAAGGAGTCTAGGAATTACAATATGGCTCAAAGGAGAAATAATGTGGTTATGGACTTTAAAATGCAAGTGGAATGATAGGTTTACTTTAGATTAATGATAAAATGTTGCATATGGCTCAAAGAATATTGATGGGACTTGATGGAAACTTGCAAGGGAAGAGTGTTGTTCGAGATTAAGGTCTAGTTATCAAAAAGGCGGGATGAAGTGATAAATGGTATGACAGATAAGAATCACCAGAGTGATTTGGCGTTGATCATCGGTGATTGGGAAATCACCGACGATTGCTGCGCAGAATGTATGCGGTTTGGTAAATGTCGAGATAGAATTGATAAAGACTAATAATTGATTAATGATTAAGAAAATAATATATAAACAAGGTACTTAACTTATTCTCGGTTGATGAATAATACTAGGAGGATGAGATTTACCAGATAGGAGAAGGATATGGATGTGTTATAAGATTGCGCTTAGTTGTTGGATGTTTGGATGTCCTATGAAGGAAAGCTGTTGACGTGAGAGGACTGCTAAACCAATTTTTGGACGTGTGATTGATCTCTAAAATTTGAAAGGGAGATTTTTGATGCGTGCATATGTTGATGGCTGATACTAAGAAGATGATAGCAGAATGCGGCAGTAAAGAGATGATTCACAGGAGGTCCAAAATTGCTCCAATCTGCTCAATGAAGGTAAATGATAATGCACGGTGTTGATTATCATATCTAAGTGTTGAATGATGAAATTTTATAGGAGATTGTTGATATGTGTATACGTTGATGATTGAGACTAAGAAGATGATATCGACTACGGGAGAATAGTTGATTCACGAAAGTGTCCAAAATTGCTCCAAGATGTTCAATGAAAGTAAATGGTAATTCCTAGTGTTGATTCTGATATCCAAGTGTTGAATGATGATGTACATGAGGCTAGTGAATCAAATTGAAAGCAAGAACTCATGGAATGAATTTGAGTATAACCATAAGAATCTAGAAAACTAACTTATATAATCATCGGCGATTACCTAAATCACCATCGATTTTGGTTTGTTCAAGATTTGTTTGAAAAATAGTTGAAACAATTTCTAAAATAGGGTTATTTTGTTTGGGTTTCGGGAACTAATTTTTTTGGGATATTGGGGATGTGTTGAGTTTTTTGAGGGGGTGACATAATAGGCTAGATTTGACTTGATTTTGTTTTAGATTTATCTAATTTAGGTTTGCATATGGTTTTGATATGTGGGTGAATGATAATGATAAGTTTTTTTTTCAAGGTAAGGGAGTTAGAAATAGGTTTAAAATGGTTTTAGATGGATTTTAGGAAATAAATAAATAGATTTAGGTTGATTTGGGTGGTTTAGAAAATGGTTAAGTTAATCTAGGTGGTTAGGTCTTATTTAGGATAGGGAAAAATAGGATTTTACATGTGTAAAAGTGATGTGATAAGGGATTTACATGAAGGTAAAATATCATGGAATATTAGACTTAGGATAAATGATTTTGATAAATAATGTGGTGTGATTAAATGGTGTGTATGATTTTCGTAAGAATGATGTGGTGAGTGTATGGATTTATGTAAGAAATAATAGTATAGAAAAGAAATGAGTGTGTGAATTTTGAGTGTCTACAAAGACAATATTCACTCTAAACATTCATGATAAATCTTTCTTGCATCTACTTCTACACATTGCATTCATTTCCCTATGAGGTGCTCTAGTTCCACGTTTCATAATCATCTATTGAGGGTTTTAATATAAAATTAAACTCACCACAATCACTCACTCGTTCACTTTCTCACACACTCTTTACACTTTACTCTTTGATGATCACATATTTCTAGTGCATAATTTAAACCATTTCCGATGACACACTTTTGTTATACACTTCATTCTTGACTGTTTTAGGGGAATGTGTAAATGAACCTCAACACATTCATACTCAACCATACTCATTTGGGGACATGATACTCTATCATTCACACCGCATTCCATTCCATCTCATCCATAGCATACTGCATATCTTGGTCCCATTTACTCTTGCTTACTTATGCTTACATGTACACTTTTTACACAAGTTATTCAAATAATTTGTATGTTATTATATTTTATCATCCACACATGTGTGTTATCTTTCCTTCGGTTTTGATCATAGGCTTTACACATTTCTTTACATGCATCATAGATGTTTCGCACAATACCTCATACGGTCCCATAGTGGCTCCTCGGGAATCCACTTTCATACATAATAAAGGTTTTATTGTTTCATTTTTCATAGCACATTAATATATAGGATTATATATGTAATTACATACTTTATATTTTCTAACATCCTAATATGTGCTTCATGTGAAGCATTTGTCATGCAAATCTACTTTCTATCATGGCTATATGTTACATTTCTTACTCTTGTCTATCATTGTTATAGGGATTTGCCATATGTCTTGTTTGTTCTATGATTGTCGTATGTTTGCGGCCACTACATCATTGATTGTTTTGTGAAATCATGTATGATGATGTTCCATGTTTAAAACCCTCTTTTCAGTCTACTTTGTCTCCTTACGTGTTTACATTTTCTTTTTACGTCCTTAGCTTACACATTGTCTTGTTATCTACTAGTTTACATCTTGTCTTTTACATGCATATTTGTCTTGTTTGCACTAAAACTTGTTTCAAGCCACTTCTTCTACATGTGCCTTAGTTTCTAATAAGCACACACATGACCCCTATAGGGCATTAGTTTTAGAACAATGGTTAGTACTCCTTTGGTTTGTATGCTCCTCAACGACGTCACATGCACCCCAAACAAGGGGAACGTCTATTGGGTGAATTAGCCACCCCATCTAAGCATATTGCAGTCACATTTCAAAAGATCATCGATATAGTATAGTCTTTAGTCCAAGACAGGGCTCAGAATCTAACTTGGGTCCTTAGCACAACACACAAACTAGCATCTAGACCAGACAGTACCACTTGGGTGCCCCTAACCCTTCCTAGGCACTTGTGACCAGGGGGTAGTTACACAATAATTTTTAGTTCGGGACATTTATCAAGCACTTCATATAGCTAGTTTTATAGGGCACAAATTCCTTAGAACTTGGCATGCATGTACTACACAAAATTTTCTACTTTCACATTGGATTGGAATTGTTCGAACCAGATTGGTTTTTTACACACCAGCTGCAAGAAGTAGTTAAAGGTTGGATGGTGAAACCATAATTTTCTCCCTAAACCTCTTCCATTCTTGGTGTGAGATCACCCAAAAACTCACAATCAAAGACAACCTGGCATGAGATCTCCCAAAACCTTGTCCTTCTACATCATCTTCAGGATCCTTTCTACACACTTTGCTCATCACAGATCGGGTGAAAATATTCCTTTTTCATTTTCTTTCATACTATTACACACTTTGTACACATTTTGATCATATATATGCATATTTGACTACTTGTTCATTCTTCTCTTTTGTAGGTCCGTCCTTATGGGAAGTGGTAGTCACATCATCACTTCATTCACATCATTATCACACAACAAAAACACATCAACAACAATCGACATCAAAAATAGTTACAATCGTGACATCTACACATATGCTCTCGCCCTAGGTTCATCATCATCATCATCATCATCATCATCACTTATTTTTCACTTCCTCTTCCCTAGTTTCCACGCTTCACATTTTTATCACTCCACTATTTTCCTTGTCTCTCGACATGATTTTTTCCATTGATCTACATGGTTATCAAGTACGCATCTCTTATCTACTTTATTTTATCGATAATTCACTCAACAACATAAGGTGGGGAAAAAGTAGACACTAAATTACACACTTTGGGTATCTATCTAGTCTTGGTCACATACTACTATTCATATGACTCCCAAGTAATAAAAATACTAATCAACCCATATATGTGATCATCTTTGATTTCTTTGTGTTTCCACTTTTTTGTTACACACCTTCTTTCCCAATCTAACCTTCGAACCCTAAGTTTTTCTACGAGTTCGAGACACCAACACCTAGCTAGGACCGCCGCCATGTACCCCCATCCCCTCTCGGGTGCCCCTAACTTCTTTTTAATTTGTTCATATATTTTGGGTCCTTTCTATCCATTTGGGCATATTATCTTTTTGGTAGTTTTCCTTTTTGGGGTTGATTATGAAATTCAAGAAAGGGAACTATATAAATATAAAGGTATAGTGAAATAATAAAGGACCAAGCACTAAGCATTACCTATCACCACCTAAGGTTGCACTCAAAGGAAATTAAAAGAGAATTCAAGAATATATCTAGCATCCATACAAGGGCAAGGGATTGCATTATTTTGTATACAATTCATAAGAGGGGAAGTTCATTCTTTCATGCACACATTTATCTATATATTCTAGATCTAGTTATTTTTGCTATCAAGTGTGACATGCACAAGAGACACCTAGGGAATAATATCTTCACACACACAAAACTACATTGGGTCTGAAATGTAGTGTAGCGCTCAGTCATAAGATCACTCATTTGATAGTTGAGTAAATTCAAACCCCTCATTTTCTTTCTTTTATTTTGTGATTTTATGCACTTTTGAGGGATTTACAAGTCAATTCTTTATTACAGTTATTATTGACTTTGGAAATCATTGTAAGACATACTAGAGATAAGAAGTGAAGGATAGAAAACACCTTGAGACTAGTCAAATATGGTTTTCGAGGTTTTGTGAGTCCACAGTGCCCAGAACTAGTTTGTGCCACCATGCAGTGCCTTTAACCCATCTTTGTCTCCCCATTCTAGTGTATTTCGATATCTCTAGATTTTTATGGGTTTTATTGTGATATTCTACACTTCATATTCTCCATTTCTTCAGTTTTGTACACTTCCAAGATCACAAAAAATTAGTTAACTCATTTTATATCCTCATTTGTAACTAGGGTTTCATACTTTCTATCTTAATTTACTTGGGTTATATTTTGTACTTCATTTTTTATTCATTGACTATTACATTACAATTCGATTTAGGAATTTATAAATCCTCTATTTTCTTAATCAACTTCATGTACCGTGTGACCTCAAAAGTATATTAGACTATGTAGGCCCTGTCTTATATGAATTTTGTGACTAGTATGGCCTAGTATGTTATCCCTATCATCCCCTGGACTCTAGAATTCCCTTGAAATTGGGAACCAATGCCTCTATCTATTTTTTTCTCCATGGTAAGGCTGATAATGGTGTTGTTTCTATTGTTACTACTAGGGCTAGGGTTTATGTATTGGTAGTCTAAATCCACCCATAGGTGAAGGTGGTATTGATTAACTAAAATAGAATATTCTAGTGCAATCTAAATCTATAGGAGAAGTAAAATAAATAAATAAATGAAATAATAAAATACTTGAAATGATACCCAAGAAAACTAAGCTAGAAAATATAAAACCCTAATGTGCAAAAAGGGTAAGAAAGCCTTAGGTGATTCAATGTTGTCACAAGACTATGTGGTGGTGAATACTAGGTGAATAGGAGTAGGAATATGTTGCATGATAGCCTAATAAAGTGAATATCTAAGTTTTTTGGATAGACTAGGGCACTTGGAGAGGGATATGGGCACCCCTAGGTGCACTAGTCTGAGATCTAGGTGGCCTGGTCTATGGAAATGGATAAGTTACCTCCTTTAGAGTGTTGGTGTATGTTCACCTCTTTTTCTTCTTGTCACATGAATTTCATTTTTATCTCTGAAGCACTGATAAAATTTCAATGGAAGAATCACTTATAAAACCCCAGATAAAGCATCAAAACCCTAAAAAAGAAAGATGCATATGAAGGGGTCGAATTTCCTCAACTACCAAATTGATGGACTTATCACTGAGTGTTGCACTACATATCATATCCAATATAGTTTTAGTTGTGTTTGTGTGTGTGTGTGTGTGAAATTATGCCCTAGGTTGCGCTTATGCCAATCACACTTTTTGAAGCAGTGAGAAAATAACTAAATGTATAATGTAGTAAATGTGTGCATGGAAACAATAGACTCACCTCCTATGATGTGTGATGTATATGAACCATCCTTGTGTCCCTTGTGATGGGGCTAGATGGATGCAAATGTAGCTAAACATGCCTTTAATGGATCTAACCTTAGGTGGTGATAGTAAGTGTCTAGTGCTTGGTCCCTCATTATGGTCACATAACTTTATATTTATATGGTTCTCTTGTACTAATTTCATAATTAACCCCAAAAAGGATGACCACCAAAAATATAGAAAGATATAATGGCTAGAAAGTGACCTAAAGGTAAGATTAAATTGCAAAGAGGATCAGGGTGCCCTAGAGGGGACCAGAGTGCTTGGGGCACCCCAATCCTAGCTGGGCACCCCAATCAAAAATAGGAAAAACATAATGACAATACTGATTGGGAAATTTTGAGTGCAAGATTGAAAGTAACGATAAAAAGAAAAGTAAATTGGATAAAGACAAGGGTTAATTAATATTTTTTCACTTAATAACCATATGAACAATAGTATGAGACCGAGACTAAATAATGTCTCAAAGTGTGTGATTTTATGTCTACATTTGGCCCCACTCTATGTTGGTGAGTGGAAAGATCAGTAATATGAAGTATATAGAGATGTGTACCTCTTAATCCATGTATAGTGATGTAGAATGTGTGTCGAAGGACTGAAAAAGTGTAAGGTAATAAAAACATGGAGCGTGGAGACTAAAGATGCAAAAAAGTGTAAAAATGATGAAAGTGAACCTAGGGTGAAAACGATTGTGTAAATGCACCAACCAACATCATGTCCTAAGACACCAAAAGATAGGTAGAGGTGAATTTCACCTTCCATCCACATAATGGTGAAAATATCATCCCATTTCCCACGAAACCCTAACTCATGAAAACACTCCATAGCCAACACCGAGACTTGGAATCACAAAATTTTCTCAACACAAAACAATATCAAGAAAATCAAACACATATATGAACAAGAGGACTAATGAGGATAAGGGGATACATTTCAAAACAAGCACACACTGTAAAGCTTTACAAGCTTATAAGGGGAACTAAAGGTAATCCCAAGCCACTTATCATTCCACTAAGGGGTTGAAAATGATTTCATCAAAATAAATAAGATGGATGTCACTTATACCCACACCTAGTTTATCCAAAGACCCACTTATCGCTCCATTAGAACAAAGCTTAAGCCCTTTTGGTTCATCCAAAAGACAATAAGTTTACTTCAGTTTAACATCCACTTATCCCTCCCAAATGTCCCTACTTTCCCCATATGCAAAACATGCTTAATATCTCCACAATGGGTGTAATCAATTAGATAACACAAATCAAGACCGCATACAACTCAATCAAGCATCAAAATCACAACATTCCATTGAAATATGGTAAAACAAATCAAAAATTGTAAGAATATAAACATGGAAAAGTACCCACCTCTTGCTCATCTTGTCCTCTCTTCAACACCAAACTTTAATCACTCCAAAAATAATTCAGCAGCATAAACCCAAGACAAAGGGTTCCCAAAAATGGAAAAATAAGCTCACTTAAATAGGAAAATATTCAAAGAGTACCCCCTTAGGATGGTGCCAAGTGGCAACATCCTAAGTTCCCAAGGTAAGTCAAATCCCTAAAATACCATTAAATTAAAATCCATGCCCACATGGGCCGATCAAATCAAAATCAAAATTCAACCACAAAAATAAATTCTCTTATAACAAAATACATGGAGAGAGTAAAAATGGTCAAAATCAACAACTCAAAAATAAATAACACTCAACTCACAAGTCATTCCAAAAGCAACTTACATCAAAATTAATAAGGGTAGATGGAAAGTTTTCCAAAGCACCTTTATGGGGTCTTTATGAGCCCCAAATGGATTAAAACTCTAAAATAAGTACACCTACCCCATGGGTAGGTGTAAGGATGAGTTTTGGGAGTGTGGGACAAGGTTTACTTGTCCCACACTTCACTCAAAAATGGCCCTAAAGAGAAAATCTGAAATTTACCAAAAATGGAAAGTTTCAACCATCCCAATCAAGGTAAGAATAAACCAAAATGGAAATCATTTACCCCCATAAATAAATACTAAAATATAAAATAAAAGAGATTAATTAAACAACTTAAAATTGGATAAGGGTCAATCAACAAGCCAAGATAACAAAAATAAATAAATCAAGGACTTTTCACCTTACACATAATCCCAACCTTAAATATTGAAGTCCACGTGACTCGTGTTGGCTAAGGAGATTCGCATGAGTTATTCCCCTCCATCCTCTTTGGTGTTTTTAGTATATGTATTTTTTTCTTTACGTGCATCTTGTTGTCCCTATTTTCATCGGAACACTCAACGCACATGGCATATCTGCTCGATTAGATTAACCAATCCAATACTATTAAATTGAGGATAAAACACACTAATCACACATACATTTCATCATTTCATTATAATTTGATTCTTAGGTAGAAACAACCTCTTTAGACATAAATATTATTCAAGTTGACATGGTTTAGTCTTTGCATTAAAATTCTAATTGGCAGTAACTAGTCCTTGTTCCATTAAATCCTCCATTTTGTAGGGATTTTGATTACTTGAGTTCGTCTAAACTCCAGAGATCTCTATATTTAGTTAAGTTTTGTTTACAAGAGCTCCACTTCCATCCATAAGCTAAGTTTGACTAACAATCTACATGCACAATTTCCAATCAACTTAATAATTATTGGTTATATTGTGTTATGACATAAATATGTTTAGTTAACCCATGCATGTAACTCTTGCATGTAATTCAAAATAATAAGTTATCTTAGAAGAAGAATTTGAGTTAGCCTAATATATAAGGTGTTGTCATCATATAATAAGTAATGGTATTTTTATTAGAAATAAAATAAGTGCATTTTAAAATCAATGATAAATAAAGGGCATGATTAGGAATCAATTGTGTTTTCATGAGTAAGACATTGTAATTGTATCAGATAGAAGGAACAAGGGCCACTCCTCCCCAATGTGAAGGGAAGTGTTTTTATTTCTTGTTCATATATTTTAATTTGTTAATTTTCAAGAATTATTGTTGATGCAGATCCTATATAAAACCCTCTTGCATTCCACATGTCCTTATCTTGAAACAACTTCAAATTTTCCTCTTATGGCTATAAACCACCCTTTTTTTTCAAACTTGGACATTCAAAACTAGATCTTTCATATTCTATCCACCTTGCAATCAAGTATTCCTTGTTTATCTACCTTAAATGAGATTAAATGCATCATCAAAATGATCATTAATAAGAGTAAGTACATGTATTATTACCATTTCTTAAAATTGCCCTTATTGCCTTTTAAGGAACTAAGGTTCTAAGTAAGCAACAATTTGATCTTCTCAAGCTTATTCTTTTCAATTTGTATCTACCTATCCTACATGACTCTCTTCCTCATATCTCCTTTCATCAACTCAATACTTCCTTCAAACCAAGAAACTCCACAACTTTGTTTTAGCTCCCACATTGTCCTTTAAGGTTCAATTTGGCACAAATCTTCTTAAGTGAGAGAATTCCAACCAAGTTGAATCTTTGAGTCTTAAGCGTATTGAACTTATATGATCATTTCCTCATGTCCCTAAAGCTTCAACCAAGATACTTCATCCATAAATTGACCAAAATTCATCAAGTGTCTTAAACTCACTTATTTTCCCAAAACTACCGTTTTTAAGGCTCAAGAACAAAGATATTTGGACTCTTTAAGGTTGAATCATTCTGTAAATCCTCCATGAAAAATAAAATCACCTTCAAATACCCTTTTCCTTAATGGTAGCGTGTGGAAAATTTTATTGACTTGCTCTGGTTTAAGTGCACTTTTCAACACAACTCTTTCTTAAGCGCTATAGGTCCCTTCTATCCTTGGTTGTGTGGTACACTTGATTTATATTTTGATTTATTCACTCATTCAACAAAGTGGGGTCATTTCAAAGCACCCATTTAGGTCTTATAACTATAGGCCAAATTTCTCAGGGAATTCCTTCACAAAATTCCCTTTAGATTCACTCTTCAAACTCCCAAATTAGGTCTTGAGTCCTTTCTACGGGACTATAGATATCTCTGTCACAAAGTACAAGAGTCTAAGACTTTATCAAGGATTAAAACTTTTTGATTCTTCCTAAAAACGCCCTCTAGGTATTTTCTCTCCAATTTAAAGGCCCAATTTTCACATTCCCTATTATTCCCTTGTAATATTGTAACCCATAGTTTCCTTAAGACACATTTTCATGCATAACTAAGACTTGGTGATGGTTTAGAATCAAATCCTTTGAGGATATACTAGAGAAAACTCTTAAGATCATGAGAATCATTTTTCATACTTGTTAGCATTCATTTGAGCCTTCAAACATTAAGTCTCCCTTAAACCCTAGGTAGGGTTTTTATGAGCTCGAGAAGACTAAAAACTTCACCAAAACGTCCACTTGGATTTTAAAGGACTCAAATATATTTTGCATGCATGTATACATATGTTAAACCCTTCATACTTAACAGTAAGACATTTGTAGACACCAAAGTGTAGAAATAAATCAATAACTCACTATTATGCCTCCTTTACAACAAGGGTTTCTCATTTCTTGGAGTTTTGTTAACCAAATTCTATCTATCACTCCACTTTGTGAAAACTTCAAAGGGTTTATTGAGGTCAATACATCCCAAGTAACTGTTCACATTTCTCAAATTTTGTGTGTTATCCCTCCAAACTAGCTTGATTGTTAAGACACTTGAATGTATTTAAGGATGCCCTACTTACATAACTCTAAAATAGAGTTCTAGGTAATAGAAACCAAAACCATCATTAGAATAATCTTTAGATCAATACCACAAGAAATAATTTACCTTACTAATATTAAAAATCCTACTTCTAATAATATTCAAGATTGATTCACATGCCTTCTCACTCACCTTGGTGATATAGGTATGTATAGACTATGTAACTTTTAAAATCACACACACACTCTCTCATGTATTCCTGAAAAATCAACATATTAGAACTCAAATACTCTTATTAAAGATTTATATTACCTTATAATACAGCCTCTGAGACTAAGAATCACTACATGCACACAAAAATTTCAATAATCATGCATAAACTTTCACAAACAAAGTTTTCTTCTCCAATGTTCTTCTTGGAACTTCACATTTTTAATTCTCAGTTGAATAGAATAAGGAGAAATCAGTTATATTTTGTAATTTATATACATCCCATCAAGTTATAACCACATAAGCACCTAGGCCTCTTGTTCACATGAGTGATTTTTAGACTCGACCCTTAGCTCCTTACCTAAACCCAAATCCTTGATTTCTAAACTCATATTATGACTTCTAGACCCTAAAGAGGACTTAAGGAACTCAATTATGCCTCATTTCATCCTCTCACAAGCTTCTAAACTCCAATAATTCATCACAAAACCTAACCCAAGCCAAAATTGGCCTTACAATTCAAATTTTGCATTTGGAGGGAAGATGCTCCATTTAAATTTGTGAAGCTCCCAAGCAAATATAATAACACAAACAGACTCATAATGACCTCTAGGACCTATGAACATGCTTGAAAAACCAAAATTGATGTTTCCATCCCTATGTACATACTAGAGTTGATGCTCCTACATCATCCTCTATGGGTAAGAAAATTTTAGCTCCAATGTTTTGTTCTTCTTCTTCCAATTTCTTGGCATCTTCATCTTGACTCTAATATGATCTTCTTCTACAGCTTGCTCATCCTTCATTTTTTCATTCATGTGATTTTCCTAGTTCCCATTCTACACTTTGTCTTCATATATGAGGTATGCTTTTAATAGAGCTTATTCTTCATTCTTCTCTTCTTCAAATCTCATCTACCATTTGAAATCAGGTTCTACTTATTCTTGTATTATCTTCATAAGTTCTTCCTCTACTCTTTTATAGTCTTCATCATCCTCAATCAGGTATGAATTCTCAGGTTCTTACATGATTTTTTCCATACAAGTTCTTCATCAGCTATCAAGTCTTCTTCACTTTCATTTCTTCTTGGATTTTCAGCTTCTTTATCTTCTTTCTTAGAAATTTTATTTGTTATTAGTGCTTCATTTTCATCACCTGAATTCACACACTCAAAGGAAATATTAGAATAAAAATGAGGAGGCCTTATAGCCTCGTAGGATGCTCGATCAATTATATCTTCCTCCTCTTCAATTTGTTGCTCCTCTTCATCACTTTATTTTTTTCATTTAGACAAGCTAAGAAGCTTGTAATCACCTCTTCTTCATTTAATATTAGAACATCCTCATACACCACCTCTTTATCAACTTCTTCTTCTTATTTTCTCATCCTCTTCTATTCTTTCTTTAGATTCCTCTCTTCCTTCCTTATCTCTTTTCTCGGTTTTCTCTCTTTCTCTTCCTCACAAGTTTCTCTATAGACCACTTTTTTTTCCTCTTAACCACTATTCCCACTTGTTTCTCTTCTTTCCTCTTGTTTTCCATAACTTCTACTAGTTGTTCCACATCTCTTTTCAACTATTGTAACTCTTCTTTCATCTATAACTCTCTTTCTCTCTTGCTAACTTCCTTTTTTTCCTCTTTTCTTTTCCTCTCTATCTCTCTTCTTATTCGCTCTTTTTTAGCTTAGTAACTCTACCAATCCTCTCACCACCTATGCTTTTGGTTCTTCTTCATCCCAATCATTTTTAAAGTATGATTCACAAGTCCTTAAAGCACTCAAATGTGTCTCTTTGCATGCCTTCCTTATTTTCATCAAGTGTCTCTTTTCTAACATCATCATTGTCAATCTCCTTTTTTGTTCTTGCTCTGTTGTCCTCTCATTCACTTACCTTGGTTTGATCTCATCTCTCTCTCTACTATTAGTTTCTTCATCCACTTGGGAATCACATACCCATGTCCAATGATTGGTTCTAAGAGCTTCTTATAGCTTTTCCCTTCATTCCTATTCTTGGCAATCTCTTCTCTTTATTATTTTATATTGTATCAAACCTTCTCCCAAATTCTTCAATATATTTTTCTTCACTTTGATCCCAAAATGATACAAAGCCTATATACTGATCCTTATGCATTCCATATGTCCTTAGATTGAAACAACTTCAAATTTGCCTCTTATGACTCTAAACCACTCAATTTTTTTCAAACTTGAACATGTAAAACAAGATCTTTCATCTTCAATACACCTTGCAATCAAGTATTCATTTTTTATCTACCTTAAATGAGAGCTAAGGCATCATCCAAAATGATCATTAATAAGATTAAGTACAGGTATTTTTACCATTCTGAAAACTTCCCTTATTGCCTTTTAAGGAACTAAGGTTCTAGTAAACAACAATTTGATCTTATGAAGATTATTTTTTCAAATCTTTCTACGTGCCCTACATGAATCTCTTACTCATAGATCCTTTCATTAAATCAATACTTACTTCAAACCAAGAAACTTCACAACTCTGTTTTAGCTCCCACGTTGTCCTATATGGTTCAATTTAATACAAATCTTCTTAAGGGAGAGTCTTCAAACCAAGTAGAATATTTGAATCTTGACCTTATTGAACTTATACAATAATTTTCTCATGTCCTTGAAGCTTCAACCAAGCTACTTCATCCATCTAATTAACCAAAATTAATCAAGTGTCTTAAACTCACTTATTTCCCACAAACTACCCTTTTTAAGGCTCAAGAACAAAGATATTTGGACTCTTCAAGGTTGAATCATTTTGTAAATCCTCCATGAAAAATATAAGCACCTTCAAATTCCCTTTTCCTCAATGTTGGTGTGTGGAAAATTTGATTTACTCACTCTTGGTTAGAGTGCACTTTTCAACACAACTCCTTAACTTCTCTAGGTCCTTTCAGACACGGTTGTGCGGTCTTCTTAATATATCTTTTTATTATTCACTCATTCAACAAAGTGAGGTCATTTTAGAGCACCCATTTAGAGATTCTAACTACAAGCAAAATTTCTCAGGAACTTTCTTCACAAAATTCCCTTTAGATTCACTCTTCAAACTCCCAAATTAGGTATTGAGTCCTTTCTACATAGGATTTGTAGATATCTTGTCACAAAGTACAAGAGTATAAGACTTTATCAAGGATTAAAACTTTTTTATTATTCCTAAAAACACCCTCTATGTTCTATTTTTCCAATTTCAAGGCTCTATTTTCACAAATACTCACTCAACCATTAATTTTCCTTATTATTCCCTTGTAATATTGTAGCCCATAGTTTCCTTAAGACACACTATCATGGATAACTAAGACTTGGTGAATTTTTAGAATCAAATCCTTCAAGGATATACAAGAGAAAATTATTAAGATCATGAGTATCATGTTGCATACCTATTAGCATTCATTTGGGCCTTCAAACATTAAGTCTCCCTTAAACCCTAGGTAGGGTTTTTTTATGAGCCCAAGAAGACTAAAAACTTCACCAAAATGCCCACTTGGATTTTTAAGGACTCAAATATATTTTACAAGCTTGTGTACATATGTTAAACCCTTCTAACTTGAAAGCAAGACATTTATGGACACCAAATTATAGAAAGAAATGAATAACTCATTGTTCTACCTCCTTTACAACAATGGTTTCTCATTTCTCGAGGTTGTGTTTCCAAATTCTATATTTCAATCCACTGTGAAACCTTAAAAAAATTTATTGAGATCAAGACGCCCCAATTAGTTATTTACGGTTCTCAAATTTTGTGTGTTATCCCTCCAAACTAGCTTCAATTGTTAAGTGACTTGATTATATTTAAGGATGCCATGTTACAGAACTCTAAAATAAAGTACTAGGAAATAGAAACCAAAACCAGCATTAGAAGCATCTTTAAATCTATACCACAAGAAATAATTTTCCTTACTAATAATAAAACTCCTTCCAATAAGATTCAAGTCTCAATCACATTCTTGTAGATAGTAAATAATGCACTTTGGGTATATTTATAGGTCTTGATCACATACCACTATTCATATGATTCTTAAGCGAGAAAAGTACTAATTGACCACTATATTTGGCCTCTTTTCTTTCTTTTACGGTTTCCTTCTTAGTCTTACACACCCTATTTCCTAGTCTAAATTTTGACACTTCATATTTTTTGAGTCTGGACACCAACACCCAGCAAGGATGTTAACACCCAAGCGGCCTTATCCCTTCTAGGCGCCCTTGACCTCTTTGTATATTTTTGCATCTTTTGGGTATTTTATAGCTATTAGGCATCTTTTTTTCTTATGGGTGGGCCTTTTAGTGGTTAATTATGAAATTCAAACAAGGTAATCATATAAATAAAAAGTTGTGTGACCATAATAAAGCACTCAAAGCACTAAACATCTATTATTATCACATAAAGTTGCATCAAAGGCATTATAAGAGCATCAAAGCATCCATTCGAGGGACAAGGAATTCGCATACTTATGCATACACTTAATAGGAGGGGAATTTCATTTTTCCATACACACATCTATTTACATTTGTTACATCTAGTTATTGTTCGCTATCAAATGCATCTTTCACAAGATCCACCTAGGGCACGATTCTACACACACTGCAAACGCATAACTACATGGAGTTTGAAATGTAGTGTAGTACCTAAATCGTAAGTTCACACACGGTCAAGTGACCATCGGGGTCAGTCCAACCCCCATTTGTATCTTTTTCTTTTTAGGATTTGATGTGTTTTGGGGTTTACAGGTGTTCTTTCTCTTTGCATGTTTTAGGTGAACTCGGTGATCTTATGGCGATATACGGGTGATTAACGGTGAAGGTCGGTGACATAGAAGCAACATTGTAAAAATAATTTTCAGAGGTTCTAAGTAGTCGGGGGCACCTAGTAGTGGTCTATAGCACCCAAGCACCCCGACTGATCCAGCACCCGATCCCGACTGTTTCAATAGTTTTACATTTTCTAGGCTCGGTTGTGACAATTTTCCTTCCTATTCCATCGAGTTTTCTATCTCAAATACATGACTTTAGGATTATTACAAAATTATCTAAGTATCTTATCCCTTCTCTTACACTTAGGGTTTTGAATTTAATTTCTTATTGCTTAGGTCATATATGTACTTTATTGTTATATCATTATGTTATTACTCTATAAATAAAGATTTAGCATTTATTTTCAATATTTTCTTAATCATTTGGTGAACCCATCTCATTCAAACACTCTTGGGTCTTCATTTATTTAGTTCTTTCATTTTT
The DNA here is from genome assembly GCA_018340775.1 of Taxus wallichiana var. yunnanensis. NCBI lineage: Eukaryota > Viridiplantae > Streptophyta > Pinopsida > Cupressales > Taxaceae > Taxus > Taxus wallichiana. The sequence continues at coordinate 134,527,927 of CM031234.1, forward strand.
TCTTAGGAGCTTATCATCATGGATGTCTCCATCCATTCCTTCTTATAGGACCATCTTGATTATATCAATAAACTCAGGTCCTATCTAGCTAACACTTATATTCATCCTCATACCTCACCTGAGTATGTGTAACACAAGTTTACCTTTGTTCTATCTCTCAATGAATATAAAATTACTTTTACATCATATGAGTTTCCTTCTCAAGCCATGTTAGAGCATGATCCCCTTATATATTCATTTTGTATCAATAATGTCGGGGTTAAGCGTGCTTTAGTTGATAATGGCTCGGGACTCAATATTTTTAATATCGTTATCCTCCATCAATTGGGTCTTTGAAGCCTTTTTGGCTCCTTCATCTATCTGTATTCATGGATTTGACAATATCCCCAAGTGTGTCTAAGGTAATATCTGACAAGCATCATTGTTCTTGGTACTTAAGTTATATTATGTTTGTTATTCTAGGGAAATTTTCATGGTTGTTTGCAACAAAGGGAATGGTTGGAATTAGTCTCGGTATATATTTGATAACAAAATTAACTGAATACTATACTAACTACAATTAGGAAATGAAATGGATTGACAACGAGAAGAATATTAAGTCTGATTTAAAGGTCTTTGGAACTAATGTAATGTTGGTAATTCAAATCAATGTAAAATACAAAAAGGAAATGAACACTTAATCATCCCTTCTCATTGGGGAGGAGTGGCCTTTGTTCCTACCCTTCGATCAGGTTCAACGTTGAAAATCACACAAATAAATTTTTCCCTTGAATCTATAATTTATTGAATTGAAATAATTTCTTTTATAATAAGTCGACTAACTCTTATTCTTATTACATTCACTCTTTTATATTTAGATTAATCAGTCTCTCTAGGAGAGGACTAGTTATTATAAATTAATAACTACTTAATTTGACAATGACAATAACAACAACTAGTTGTTCTAAGAATTACAATCATGAAAGGATTGATCTATGTCATTTTTGGATTGAACTAATCCTGTTAACTACATATGAGGCCCGTGATTGACTCCTTTGAGAGATTCGATCAACGCTAGAAGATATTGCAGATCCTAAGTTGATTCCTTATAATCATGAGATCATAAGCCCATAAGTGTTTTTTTCATCACGTCTTCAAGCAACTGAAGTTAAGTTAGGATTACATGGCCCTCATAATATGCATATAGGTTGAGATGGTAGTTTATGTTTCTTAATCATGTCATTGTGTTAATTGATGTGCCAGTTGTATCAACTCATGGTTCCAAGCCATTTATCTCTTTTGTGCAAGTCCCTCATCTCAAGTGAGTCTAAATTGGTGATCGGGACAAGTCTTGTGATCTAAAGTGAGTATTGTTCTAATGCAAAGGTGAGTCTTGCACTATAAGGAGAGTCATGTGCCAATGCATAAATGATTGATGCGTTAGTCTACAGTTAACTCTTGTGATGACTTCAACATATGCTTTCCCAAATACACTATTAATACTCATAAATGTTCATTCAATCCATATTTGAAGAAGCAATAACAAGATAAAAATAACAAGAATATGCACAATATTTCCTTCTAAAACATAGTAAGTATTAACTATAAAATGTCAATGTTATACATCTTATAAAATGATGCCAAAATAAAAAAAAGAGTTTCGTATGGGATAAAACATGGAAAAACAAGGGTCCATCACCCCCACACTTAAGATTTAGCAGGTCCACCTATTACCTATTCAATTCTTCAACTATCCTTGAACAATTGTACTCATTAGCAAAGGTTTGTCAAGTCTCATCCAATTCAGTATTACATAACCCAAAGAAATCAATGACCAACTTTCTTCAAGTGATATAACTTCCCTCGGTTGATCAGCTATAGAATTCAATTGTGGTACTCATGCAATGAACAAAGGAGGCCTATACCTCATCCCAATTCACTACTCCTACATTTCTAGAATGATTTTACATAGATCCTTGTCCCTTTTCAATGACCAACAGAGGTTAGTAGGTAGAATCACCTCCTTATTCTTGTAGTTCTTTGCAAGTAGCTCATACCTTAATTGACATGTAAGGAAATTAACATTGAACATTAGGAGTACTTGCTCCCTAAAATTATTCACACAAGTTCTCATAATTTCTTTGTACCTATCTACTAGCTCTAAAAAGTATACTTGAGACAAAAATTGTTGACAAACCGAATGGAGGTAGGACAATCATGCCTCATTAAGAGGCCTATATTAGATTTTCTTGAACAAATGTTCCCCTTTGTTCCCTCCATTTGGACTGGTTCCTTAGAGTAGATATAAATGCCCTCAATTGCACTTCACCCACATAGAAATTTATGGGAATCTCAATCTACTCAAGAAGAAGAAACTTGTGAACATAAATTGCATAGAGTAAATTCTTGGCAATATCATTTCCTCTTGTACAGAACCAAAAATCACTTGTCATTGTCAAACTCTATATCTTACATAGCACAAGCTCTAGAGATCTACCATTTTAGAAAATGTTCCTTCAAAAATAGTGCATAAAAATTAGATGGGGGCCTACATAAAAGAACCTGATCATATAACCAACAAACAGTAAGAACATTTTCTTTGAGCGGCTTATTTTCTTCCTTTAAAACCTTGTTCTCGTCATCAATTCCTCTAAACCTATAACATTCCTCCATCCAATTAACCATTCCTTTCATGACAACAAGTTGAGGAAACATGAAGTTTGTATGATTTATTTGTTCCTTAATGACCACAAGATATGTTTCCTACCTATCCTCTTGAAAAATTACAAGGGATATGTTGAACTTATCTGTCTTGGCTTGAAGGCGAGTGGATTTTTGTTCTTTTTCTTCCAAGGCATGCTAGAGTTGAAGAGTTGCCTCTTCCTCCTACTCTACATCGATGTAATTGGATTTTCTAATTTTTCTCAGCCTCCACCTGGGATAAATTGGACTCCTTAGCTTCAAGGAGGAGTTGGAGATGTGTAATTCTCTCTTGAGCTAGTTGTAGTTCAAACTGAATTTTAGACAGGGACAATACTTGTGGCATAATTGTGTTAGAGTTAGGGGATAACTAGGTTCTCCTTCTAGCATAGGTGTCTTTCCTTTGTCCATAATGGGGAGTCAGTAGAGTGGTTGGGGTTTGGTCAATTTACTTCTCAGAAATAGGAACTAAGGGTGACACAGATTGAGGAAGAGACACAAGTGGTGTCTTAAGTAGAGTTTTCATAATTACAGTGGCTTTCTATTCTTCTTGAGTAGGAACATTTTTTGTTGTGAGCTCATAAAGGGCCTATGTAATTTTAGTTGTTCTAGGGAATTTCTTAGGTCACTCAGAAGTGGAAGGTTCTGGATCTGGAACCAATTTAGACTATAGGGCACACTTCTTCTGAAATTTCAACCACTTCTTTAGGTCATGCCTCTTCTTAACAAAGTGATGTTTGAAAATCAAATTTATTAGGCCCTGAAATTTCAAGTAAGAGGTACCCCAATGAGAATTTCTCTACGGTCAAGGAGACATAATCATACAAAATCAGGGCAAATTTATTATGTTCGGGATTTAACTTGGTCATGGTAGTGGTGTATCAAGATTCCCAACATAGGGCCTAGAATGATCTCATATTTTCCCTCACATGTGAAATATTTGATTACCCATTTAGCAACCACGCCCAAGGCTTAAGGATAGAATTTATTTTTATACCTTTGGTCTTCCCCTTATTTTCCATAACCAGTTCTGATTTTTCCTTTTTCCCTAAAAATATTTTAATAATTTCATAATACATTATTCTATTATTAACTAATTTACCCTCTTCTGGTATCCCTAAAAGATGAATAATTACTGAGAGGGATTTGAATGGGATTTTCTTACCTTTACTATAGAATATCCCTCCTCCATGTTTCTAACAAAGTCCTCTATCATTTTTGTGTTAAAATATTCATATGCAAGCAGCAAATCAATCCATCCCTCCTTTTCAAATATTTTAACTAACCTTGTATCGTTAAAAGCTCTATTGAATGAGTTGGTTAATGCCTTAGTACGAGCGCCATAGCTGGTTTGTAGAACAAGTGGAAAATAAAGGGGCACAATATTGGAAATACAATTTTTGCAAAGATGGAAATAAGCATAGGAGTGGAATGGGTAATGACACAAGAGTATAATGGTGGAATTAGGAAAAAGACAAGGGATATAAAATAGCTATAAATAAAACAACACAAATTGGGAAAAGTTTTAACAAATCTCAAGGTAATAATTAAAGTAATTGTGTACATGTGGTGATTAATATGGAGAGGGATGGTGCATTTTTTGTGATATGAGAAGTGTGGGAATGCAATGTAAATGATGAAGGTAATCAATTTGCATGAGTACAATAATGAGAAGTTCATAAATTAAACTCTATAACATTTAAGAAGGGAATAATCATGCATACCTCATTAAAGTCACTTATCACATCATTGGCCATCATTTCAATGTTTCTTTGATCCTTCCTCAATGCATTACTCTTTATTTATTACATGTATGATTCAAGGGTGGTGACCAACATTGCTGGTTTTTAGCCACCTCTTTTTTTGTAAGAAGCAGTGGTCACCATTGTTTGTTTTCAACTAATGCCTTAGAGGATGATGGCCGCCATTTCTGGTTTTTAGTCATCTCCTCTTTATTCTTACTAAAAAATAGCTCAGTTTTGAGTTGATTTACACAAATTAATTTTGTCCAAATAATTCAGAGTTGAATCTTCTTGAAGTACTTTCTGAGATTCTTATTTAGATGTTGGTTTATGGTACAACCTCAATCTATGACCATTAACCAACATCAATTTCTTCTCACCATCAATTGGAATCATTTGAACTATCCCATTGTTAAATACCTCTTCAATTTGATATGGGCCCATCCATCTTATCTATAAATTTCCTTTGAAATCCTTATATTTTGAATCAAATAACAAATCCCAATCTCCTTTTTAGAACTTTCTTGGCTTGATGTGCTTTTCATGCCATACCTGGCTCTGATATTGGATGATTTTGATCGATGTAATTATTGTAGCCTCATCTCATCCAATTAATTTAGTTGAACAATCCTTTCTTTTGTGCCTCCGATAATTCAATTCCCACTTAAATAGCTAATCTCAAGGTTTGAATCTCAAATTTTATGGGAAGAATGGGCTTCTTCCCATAAACCAACTCATAAGGAGTAAATCCTATGGTTTTTAAGTAGTATTGTAGGCCCATACCGCTTCGTGTGGTTTTCGAACCCAATTTTTCCTTGAGATATCCATTGTATTTGTTTAGATATTCTCCAACTCTCCGTTAGTAACCTCCACTTGACCATTGTACTATGGATGGTATGGTGTTGACTTCTTATGCTTCACTGGTATGTTGTCACAAAGGAACTTGTTGGTATCCAATTTTACTCTCCTTCACAACTTGAACAACATCATAAATTTGCACAAGACACTCAAGGATAGATAGATGTTTTGTATGTCATTTGTATACTGGGGAAGCACACCTATCTGCTTGTTTGCATTCAAGAATTGAGGGAGTGGATAGCACCTTCAAGAGGGTTTTGATCTAACCCTCACTATTTTAGGTTGTGCCTATCAACCAAGGTAAGAGAACCTATATTGCAGCCCCTATATGGTAAGGAGATGGAGATATCCTTGTGTTTTGCATATGATATGGAAGAGGCTTTGTGAAAACATGATCAAGTATCCATTATCCAAACTCAAAGGAGTTGTCACTACTAAATGATGGAAATGTTTTCAAAACAAAGCTAGAGCTGCTAAAGACATGATAAAACCCTGATCAACTTTGTGCATTTTAGTGAAAGGATTGAATTATTTTATGGACACACAATGCAAATGTAGGGGTATTATAGGTAGGATGAGTTAGTTTAAAATGAAATTCTGATGAGAGATGTTGGGACAAGAGTAGCTAGAAATCATCACCTTCTTTGGGAAGCTTTGCAAATGAATTACAACACCTAAACAACAGAGATGTTTCAACGAATTTGAAGTTCTCTTTCAACCAGGATGTGTGCACACATGGATGCCCAAATCTACACTATTCCATACAAACTTTGATAACCTACCACAAAGGCTTGAAGAAAAATATCAATGAAGCATTTAGAAACCCTTGTTAGATCATGACCTAAGGTACACCCAAAGGTTTACAAACACCCTCAATTTACAAGGAAGGTAAGATGAATTTAAATCTATTTATCTTCACTCAAATGAATGCTCTTTTGAATGGAATATTACAGATTCCTTCAAACCCTCTACAAGAAATGAGACCATGTATGACCAATAAAGATCCCAAACACAAATTGAAAACATACTAAAATACAAGTGTATGAAAGCTTTGCCAAGAGATAAAACCAGTTAATCCAAGAATTTGATCAAATATATCAGCAAGGGAATGTTATTTAGACAATCTCAAAGCTTGTTGATGGCTTTAAACCAACTCAACATGATGAACATTTGATGCAAACAAGAATCAAAAATGGCTCTCAGGCAGTTTCTCCAAAAGGAAATGGACTTCTTCCAGTTTTCCTCGTGAAAATTCTTCTCTCTTTCTCCAAAATTCTCAACAGACTTTACAAAATGCCTCCAAATTACATAATATACCCTATGCCAGCTTGGATCCTTGCATCCCAAGCAAATAAAATTCAAAGGGATCAAATTTGTTACAAAACCCTATCCATTTGATGAAAAATGATATAAAACTGTAAAACAACTCGCAAAATGCCAGAGATGCACAAATATTTTAAAATATTACATGGATTTGGATCCTTATCCATCCCAGGGTCACGTTTTTGTCATTCCACCATGCCAGCATGCATTTGCAATCATTTTCCACCCTTTTCCCTCATCATTTTTAACTCTGCAACTTTAATTTTTCACTTTTCATGTTTTTACATGGGTTGAGAAAAATATTTCATGAAAATCACTATAGGGCACCGAAATAGCTCAAATGAATGATGTCATTACATCCAAAAGGTTGAGGGGATGTGATTTCATATAAAATTTCATGCAATTTGGTGCAAAAATGACGATTCCAAGCATCTTGGAGCTCTAATGGCGGCAAGAAACAAAAACACTCAGCAACCGTTGATTTAAAATCAACTTTAAATTTCTACCCTCCACGTGTCTTGATGAGATTCGACATGTAGGCTCAAAAATATCTTCTTTGACTTCTGGATAAGGTGGACACATGTCCAAATACCATTAGACCGGGCATCCAATCTTATAAATGCATTTCAAACCTTTTCTGACCTCGGGAAAAATTTGAAATTTTAACCCGCATGCCCCCTGGACACGCCACATGTCCCTAGGTGGACCCTACCAAGATCCGCGGGCCAAAATAAAAATTTGGCTCCTTTTGTGAAAAAAGGAAATTTTCCTCGAGAACCTTCACGGGCCCGAATGCCCACTTGCTTCTTCCGCCACATGGTGGTCTCCCATTTATTTGTGAGCCAACCCCTCATTGTTTCCTTCATTCCTCTCGCAAACACAAAATCCTCGCCTCCTTTTGGACACATGTCCTATTTTCATTGGTTGAGGGAGTTTGGTGTGAACATTTACTTTTTAGCCTTTTAAGTTAGAAAACTTCAAAACAATCACAAAGTCTGCCGATCCATTTTACCCTTGTGGACACGTGTTGCTTCGTGATTCGTTATAGAGATTCAGCTCAAATTTTAACTTTGAGATTTTGCCTCCAAAGGAAAAAATCCAGAAAACATGCATAACCCCGCTTCTCCCTTGGCTCTCCTAGACACGTGTCCATGTTTCATTAGAGGTGGGCCCATTTTTCAATTTTTACCCTACAAACATAAAGGCAAAAATTCATAAATTTTCCTTCGGCCCCTTCATCCATCTCGCCTCCTGGACACGTGTCTTCCTCTAATTGGAGGCGGGCCCTCGGGCCAAATTTTAACTTTAACATTTTGAAGTTAAAAATTTCAAAATTTTCACAAACTCGCCCCTCCATGCTGACTTTCCTAGACATGTGTCCACATCTTATTGGAGGCAGGCCTTTGGGTCAAAATTTTACCTTGGCATCCGAGGCAAAAAACAATAAAAATTTCAAGTCCCTTCTCCACCCGCCTGACCTTCCTGTGCCATGTGTCACCTTCCGATTCGTTGCACGCTCTCGGGCCAAATTTTTCCATTGAGATTTTGCAGCCAAAAACTTCAAATTTTTCCAGCTCTTCACCTCTCTACTTTACCCTCCTAGACATGTGTCCTCTTTTCATTGGATGCGAGGCCCTTGGGTCAAAATTTTCCCGCAAATCCCCTAATCAAAATTTTTCTCCAAATCCCCCGCCACGTGTCCACTTCCCATTGGACGCGGGCCTTCAGGACAAAAAGTGATTTCGAGAAATTTTCCAAAATGGAAGAAAATATTCTAAGTGACCCCCACCATCCACTGATCCTCTAACCAATCAAATCATGCCATGTAGGCACATCACTATAGAAAATGCAGGGCCGCGGAGCAAAATTTTCCTTTGTTAATTTTTCAGAAAGTAACAACTTATAACATTTTCCTGACCACTCCCGGCCAATAGAAACCTGCCACATCATCAAAAGGATGGAAGGATGAATTTGGCAAGCAAATGACACCTGTATGCCTGTCAAAACATAAAAAATGCAGGAGATGCCCTAGAAATTGAAATTTTTCACGAGGGTAGATTTCTCAGTTTTAAATCAAGTGAAGCATGATTTTACATTGTTTACAACCTAGGGAATGATATTTTAACAGAAAATAACTCGGATTTGATCCACTTTAATTTTTGCATGAATTTGACAAAGGGGAAAACGGCTCATCCCGAAAAAATGAAGAAGTTAGGGTACAAAAAGAGGGAACTTGGAAATTTGTTTCAATTTAGGGAAAAATCATGACAATGTGAGCAATTCAAAGGCATTCAATTATAAAATATGAATTGCAGGTCACCAATCGAGTAAATGAAACGTTTTCGAGAAAAGCTGGATATAGAAAATTAGGCAAAGTGTAAAAACTCATAATTTGCACCAACAAAACAGATTACACCGGACATGAACTATGGTCCTTAATCTAAATTAATGGATCTTGGTGCTCCAAATCTATAAAATATATGCTCACATAAGAAATCTTAAAATTTCTCATATCTTTCATATTACAGTGCTTACACCTCAACCCATTTGGTGACATAGTCTATACAAACCATAATGTGTTCCTTCCCTTGAGAGGTTGGGTTAGTTGGCCCAATGAAATCTAATCCCCACTTCTCCAATGGTTCTAATAAAACTTGAGGTTAGAGTGGAATCTCAGTTGTAAATGTTGGTTTCCCCATCCTTTGGCATTGATCACATCTCCATATATGTTTTTGACATTCGTAAACAAGGAAGGCCAATAGTAACTAGCTCCTAAAACTTTATGAATGGTCCTTTGACCTAAATAATGTCCTCCGATGACTCATTATGACATACCCTAAGTATGTCAAATACTCCATCCTCGGCTACACACTTTTGTAAAACATGGTCGGTACACATTTGAAAAGAACTCCATTTAACCATGTATACATCACACTTTGCTTAATCAAATGCTTTCTTTGATTTTATGTGAAAAAGGTTGGGAACTTCCCTATAGCCATATCTGGATACCAAGGAGAGGTAGTAGAAATTACAAATAGATGTTCATCTAGAAAATCATCATTGACCTACTCTTCTTCTTCAAGTAGTCGGCCTTGAAAGAAAATCAGCTACTACATTTGATTTCCCGGCTTGTCAATGATTTTAATATTAAATTCCTACAGTAACAACATCCACCTTACAATCCTACCATGCATTAAATTTTAATCCGTTAGATACTTGATAAAAGAGTAGTTAGTGTGAACAATCACTTCATATTACGTGATATAATGGTGAAACTTGTTGATTGCGTATATGATACGCAATAAATTCCTTCTTTATGTTGGTGTAATTTCTTTCGGTAGGGGAGAGGTTTTTAATAATATAATAAATAACATGCATAGATTCTTTTTTCATTGTCCAAGGACAACCCCTACCGCTTTTTTGGAAGCATCTATTTGTATATGGAAGGAAGCTCCCAATTTGTGCCTCTCAAAAATGGTGTATTTATCAATTTATCTTTGATAGTATCAAAAGATTGTTGGCATTCTTCTATCCATTCAAATTCAAATTCTTTAGTTAGGAGATCAAACAATGGAGAAGGTATCTTGTTAAAGTCTACAATAAACCTTCTATAGTAACCAACGTGGCCAAGAAAACTTCTTATCTTTGTCTCGGTTTATGGGAGATGGGAGATTTACAATGGTATTGACCTTGTCAGGGTCCACCTTGATTCCTTCAATTTGAAACATGGTGGCCTAAAACTATCCCTTGTTCCATCATGAATAAACATTTTTCATGGTTTAAGGATAATTCATGTTTTTCACACCGAGTAAGGACTTTGTTTAGATTGTCAACTACCTCTTGGAATGTTGCTCCATAAACGATGAAGTCATCCATGTAAATCTCTACATAGTCATAGGTGAGATCAGAAAAGATTGCCAACATGGCCCTTTGAAAAGTGGCAGAAGCACTACATAAACCAAAAGGTAACACCCTGTAAGCAAATGTTCACAATGGGCGGGTAAAATTTATTTTTCTTGATCCTCGGGTGGTACTTGTTATTTGATTGTACTCGTTGAATCCATCAAGGAATGAAAAATACCTTTTTCCAAATAAATTTTTTAAGACTTGATTGATAAAAGGTAATGGGAAATAATCTGGATGAGTTTCCTTGTTCAACTCTCTATAATCCACACAAACCCTCCATTTCCCATTATTTTTAGGAACTATAACTAATGGAGAAACCCAATGACTATATGAGATTGGATAAATGAATCCCACCCTAAGAAGTTTTTCAATTTTAGTTTTTACAATGTCTCTTAAGGCAAGGTTTATCCTTCTTTGGGGTTGTCTGACTGGTCTAGAATCAGTAGTGTAGATATGGTGTGTACAAATACTAGGATGAATACCCTTCATATCGCTATATTCCCAAGAAAAATCTTGAGGATGAGAGCATAAGAGTTTAAACAAGGTATTCTCTTCCCGACTAGTCAACTAACTATTGACTGACAATGTTTTCCCTAGGAAAATAGGTAGTTATTTGGTATCTAGATGAAGAGAATCTATAATGGGGTACTCTCTTAATAATGCATTCAATGGGAACCTATGGGGAAGTAATCTATGAACAACAGTGATGTTTTGAAACATAAACTTGGTCAAATCTATATTCCCTATAAAAGGGTAGATGATAGGCTAGTTGTTTTCATCCATAAAGTCATCTCTTATTTCAATTAGTTGCATCGCATGACTAGAAATAACCCTAGTGTAGGACTCGGGCACATGACTTATCATTTTTCCAATGCAGGACTCGTGGTCACCATCTTGAATTTGATCTAATTTTTCTTTAATTATGACCATGGCCAAATAAGAGATGATGTCCTCTAAATCATCTGAATTTTCCTTACACCACTATTTATTGTCTATAGCAAAAGGTTTTACGAAAAGGTAAATTGAGAACTTTTTAGAATTATGTTCATTTGTAATCATCATATTCCCTATTCTCGCAATCAATAAGGAAAGCGGTTGTGGCTAAGAGGGTGTCCTCGGATTAGAGGGTATCCAATCTTCCTATTCTTCATTTTTATGATCATGAAGTCTACCGAATAATCCCATGATTTAATGGTGATGGTGACATATTCTATGATACCCTTTGGCTTATTCATAGATTGGTCTACCATCTATAAAACTATGCGAGTTGACTATGGTTCAGGAAGTGATAGTGTGGACAAGCTATCTATGGTCATCACATTGATAGAAGCTCATAGGTCAATTAAGACATTTGGGATCTGGACATCTCATATGTAAACTGTAACAATAGGAATTTTGAGGTCTCCATATTTAAGAGGGGTAATATTCCCTTCCAAAGTATACTAGCAAGTTTCCCATCAACATGGATGGTTTTAGGTTGATTCTTTCTTCTTCTTGGAGTCTTAAAACAAAGCTCTTTGATGGTTTTGTTTAACTCGGGAATTTCCTTAAGATCTTGTAACAAGGGAATGCCAATACTCAATTTCCTTAGTCCCTAAATTAATTATGACTTTGGTTGTTCAAGAACTATAGTGTTGTGTTTTTCCAAGAGTCTGGATGGAAAAGGAATATAAACACTTGTTTAAGGTGTTTCTTCAATAACATGGGTTGTGTTTCTTCTAGATTTTCTTTATCTTCAAGGATTTCTTCTATAACAAGAGATGAAGGTTTTGAGGTAACCTTCCCTAAATGTAGCAAGATATTCCTACAATCCACAGAGTTTACTATGGGATTTTTATCTGATTCCACAGTGTATGTTGGGTTACCCTGCCTCACATTTTTGGGATTTTCCATAGTTTGTGCTAGTATCTGTGGCTGGGTAGGTTGTTCGGATGGGGTAGAATTTGTAGGCCCAGTCAACAAAGCTTGTTGACCTTGGGGTCTTATTTGATTGTAATATTTTTCCTAGATCCTTGAGGTACATTCCATTTTGTGTGTTGAGGATTAAACTATTGAAAATGTGGAATGTTTGGATGTGGAGCCTAGGGTTACTGATAGTAACTTGGTGGTGCATTCCACTATGGAATCAACTCCTATGGGACTTGTTAAGTCCAAGATTGGGGGTATGGCCATGGTACATTCCATTGATTTAGGATCCATTGTATTTTTGGTGAGTAGGAATAATTTTGATTTAACTAAAAATTTCCTCCTTGCCTTTGAGCCATATAGATTAACTCAGCTTCATCTTGTGTGTTTTGTTTTAAATGGTTCTTTAGCAAGGGAATCAATCCACATTGGTCTATGGCATGTTTTAGTTCACAAAGAAGATCAATACTTTTCTTGTCTAAGGGGTATTCCTTAAGCCGATGTTTTTCCCTACATCTTAGGTAGTAAATGAACAAAGGCCCTATATTCCTAGATTTCTCCCTATCCATAGTTGTATTGAGTTGAACTAAGAGGTTTTTTCTTAAATTCACAATATCTTCCCTTAGTTTGGATATATCATTACTAGCCATTTTTCCTTTCTATTTACAAAGGTTGGGGCAAGTTTGGGATTAATTCCTACAGAGGTCAATGATTTCTATGAATTCTAATTTTTTCATGTCTCCCTTTCCCATAAGATTAAAGGATTCCTATGTGTCTTCATCCAATCCTTTGAGGAATAAATTTTTGAGCAAATTAATATCTACACCAGTACCACACCGCCTATGGAGGAAGAGGAACCGATCAAGATAATATTCCACACTCTCATCCTCCTTTTTTTAATCCTAAAAAGCTCTTCCTTCTTGTCCCAAACTCTACAGTAGTCTTGGTATTTGTCCAAGAAAATTGTATCCATATCTGACCAACTATGGATGGAGTTAGGGGTCAAGCCCATGAACCATCTCATAGTTTTGTCTTTTAAAGTGGAGCGAAATAACTTGAGCTTTTGAGAATAGGGAGTATAATCATAAGTTTAGCACAAGACTTTGAATTCAAAAAGAAACTGGTCAGCATCTTCTAAGACTAATCCCCAGAAGGTTGGTAGAATTGAAGGGGATATGTTTTTTATAGGAGTCTGATCATTAGGATCCAACTATATGGGATAGGTAAACATTCTTCCAACTGGAAGGTTTCCATTTTCTACACCATTAGGGTTATGTACTTCATGAGTCATCCTTCCTTGGTCAGCAAGTTGTTCCATAGGGTGGTTTTGAGGGGGGGTTTGGAAATCTATTCTAATGAATCTACCTATACAATCTCTAGGTCTAAACATAAAATCCTATCATACTGAAGATGGTTCCCTAACTAGCGGTGTTTAACTTGATTATTTGTGTTCCACATACTCTAAATCATATAGGATTATTGTTGTCACTACAAGGTCTTATTACTTCAAAAGAAAGAGTTTTGAAATAAAAATTTTGAATAGAAACTTACCAAACAATCGGGGATCACTTCTAGGTAGCACCTTAACCTTTGATAACACCTTGAGATCCTGGAAATGGTGCCAACAAGTGACGAGCATCGTTGATACTCATACTTTAGTTATATTATGTTTTCTAGTCTCTAGGGACGGTGTCCGTGGATGTTTACAACAAAGGGAAAAGTCATAATCATTCTCGGTATGTATTTAATAATGAAATTAATTAAATAATATACTAACTACAATTAGGAAATGAAATTATACAATCTCTAGGTCTAAACATAAAATCCTAGCATACGAAGACGGTTCCTAACTAGCGGTGTTTAACTTGATTATTTGTGTTCCACATACTCTAAATCATAGAGGATTATTGTTGTCACTACAAGGTCTTATTACTTCAAAAGAAAGAGTTGTCGAAATAAAAATTTTGAATAGAAACTTACCAAAAAATCAAGGATCACTTCTAGGTAGCACCTTAACCTTTGATAACACCTTGAGATCCCACGGAAATGGCGCGCCAAAAAGTGACGAGTGTCGTTGATACTCATACTTTAGTTATATTATGTTTTCCAATCTAGGGACGGTGTCCGTGGATGTTTGCAACAAAGGGAAAAGTCATAATCATTCTCAATATGTATTTAATAATGAAATTAAGCTGAATAATATACTAACTACAATTAGGAAATGAAATTATACAATCTCTAGGTCTAAAAATAAAATCCTAGCATATCGAAGACGGTTCCCTAACTAGCGGTGTTTAACTTGATTATTTGTGTTCCACATACTCTAAATCATAGAGGATTATTGTTGTCACTACAAGGTCTTATTACTTCAAAAGAAAGAGTTGTCGAAATAAAAATTTTGAATAGAAACTTACCAAACAATCGGGGATCATTTCTAGGTAGCACCTTAACCTTTGATAACACCTTGAGATCCCTGGAAATGGCGCCAAAAAGTGACGAGCGTCGTTGATACTTGTACTTTAGTTATATTATGTTTTCCAGTCTAGAACAGTGTCCGTGGATGTTTGCAACAAAGGGAAAATTCATAATCGTTCTCAGTATGTATTTAATAATGAAATTAACTAAATAATATACTAACTACAATTAGGAAATGAAATGAATTGACGATAAAAGACTATTAAGTATGAGTTAAAGGTACTTGAAATAATGCAATGTTGGTAATTAAATCAATGCAAAATATAGAAAGGAAATGAACATTAAATCATCCCTTCTCATTGGGGAGGAGTGGCCCTTACTCCTTCCCTTCGATTAGGTTCAACGTTGCAAATCACACAAATAAATTTTTTCCTCTGAATCTGCAATTTATTGAATTTAAAGAATTGATTTTACAATAAGTCGACTAATTCTTATTGATCTATAAACCTCAAACTTTGGAACTTTACAAACCACAATCTTTATTGTTCTACTTTCAACTTTGAAAATGACAGTCCTTTTAATTAATTGTGAGAAAAATGAACTTAGAATTATGTTGCAGCAAAGGAAATAAAAATTCAACACCAAAATTTATCCTGAAACCCCAAGTTGAGGGGAAACCAATCGAGAAGGGAAATTGCTCTTTCTTCCCAAATTTTATTGGCAAATTATAAATTGAATACATATTACAACAAGAGGAAAGGAAGAAAACAATGTAAACACTTCCTTTCTATACTTGGTTGCTCTATTTCTTCACCTTTCTTCTACAAAACAACTCCAACTCCAATGGTTTCTTTCTCACTTCTTGCATCCAACTCTGATTGCCTTCGATAATTGATTCTTTCCTATGCTCCTCCTTAAATAGCCTTCCTCCCATGTCCTCCCATGCACTGGAGAATGGGAAACGTCCTCCAAGGAAGAGACACGGATGAGACATTTGAATTTTATGTCTATTTGTGGCTCCATTTTTATTTTTTGTCCATAAGTGACAAGATCGTCGGTGTCCGTACTGCAAACCGGTGGTTCCGCAACTATCGCGTTTTATGTAGGGGGTGGTTATGTAACCACCTCTTTGTACAGAGGGTTGGTTATATAAATCTACAGCCTACTCTTCATTATGCTCAAGTTTTCCTTCTAAAACTGGTTGTTATGATGAAGTAGTGTTTATTTAGATCCCTATGGATCACACCTCCCCTATTCAGGAGGATTTTGGTCCCACAAAAGCTTAGTGGGGAAGTAGATGAGGAAATAATTCCCTCATTTTCTCCTTTGAGTACCACCAGGCCTACCTTGGTGTTTTCCTTTTATTCCAACCTTCCAAAACTCTTGTAGAGCTCTCCTCATCTCTCTGATATTTTGTTGTAGCACTTCGTCCTCCTCCAATTCACCTCATGAATCCAAGACACAATCTTCTATGGAAGGTAGCAACTGACACTCTTCTTCTTCATCAAGCATGGATGGCTCATATAGGTGAAAGTTCTCAAAATTTACTACTGAGTACATCCACATGAATGGTGGAAAATCAATCCGAAAGCATTTTCTCCAACTTGCTCTAATATAGTGAATGGTCCATATCGTAGTGGCTTGAGTTTCCTTATTTGGCCTTGTAGTCTCTCCTTGCTCAAGTAAATCAAAACTCTATCTCCAACATGAAGTTTTTGTTCCCTTTGATGTTGATCATGTCTAGCCTTATACTTGGCTTGAGATTTCTCTAATTGTTCTTTCACCTTGAGATGGATTTTTCAAATCCTCTCAATGAATTTCGCTACTCTAGTCACCTTTGAATCACGTATCTCCCCTTCTTCTTGTTGCTCGATTTCTATGTCCAGTGGATTCATAGGTAGATATCCCAAGCATGCTTCAAATGGTGACTTCATAGTGGATGTGTGTACTACTCGGTTGTAGGAATGTTGAATGTAGGCTAAGGACTCATCCCAAGTCCGTGGATATTTTCTATTATACCCTCTAATCAGTTGCACCAAAGTCCTTACCACCACCTCTATTTGCCCATTATTCTTTGTATTGAAGGACATGCTCCTCTGTAACTTGGTGTCCATCTTGTCCCACAAAGTATTCCAAAACTTCCCAAGAACCTGTAATCTTTGTCGAAACAATAGACTTTGGCAAGCCAAAATGCACCCATACATTAGCAAAGAAAAGTTCAGCTGCCTCATATGCTTTTATTGTCTTTTTACATGCCATAAGAACACACATCTTATTGAATCTATCTACAACAACATATATATAATCATTTCCATGTTTATACATAGGTAGTCCTCCTACAAAATCCATAGAAATATCTTCCCAAGGACGAGTAGGGACCGATAAAGGCATATATAAACCTTCCTTCCTGATTTTAGGCTTGCTTGTATAACAAATTTTACATCCTCTTATGAATTTAGATACTTCTTCTTGCATATTGGGCCAATACATGTACTTGTTGTCCAAAATAACTCTCCTAGTTACTTTGACAACTTACATTTACAGTATGACTCTAAGGTTCGACATTGCAGATTGCGCACACTTTTGTTTGCTTCCCTGGCATATTTCTTAGTTATTGTTCCTCACGCACTCTCTCGCGCTCTCTATTTTCTTTGCACCTTCCACCTTATTTCTTCCCCTTCCTCTATCTTCTTCCATTTCTCCTATGTGCACTCCTTATGCATTCATCTTCCTCCCGAGTAGTTCATTCACCCTTCACGCACACCGTGTACTTACTTTCCAACTAAGCATACTTTCCTGGTATCCTTGTGTGTTTGTCTTCTTTTCGCCATGCACAACCCTATAATGCTTGTGCCCTCCTTATATAGTTACCTCCTACATTTATGCATCTTTTCCGCCACATGTGTTACCTTCACGTGCCTTACCTCTACTACTTTTGCACCTCATGTTTTCGCTCGCGCCTTGTGCCTTCTTTTGTTCCAGTCACCATGCCACATCAGAATCTATCAGACATTGAGTGTATCACATGTAACCTATCAAAGCATGTCAATAGGGTGCCAAATCCTTGTAACCAACCAATTCATGACACGTGGTAGAAATGATAAAATATATGAACAGTTGGCTAATTCCTTGATCAATCAATGTGTGCCATGTGGCTTTGCATGTCCATTTGCAATGTAAACCTTCATATCGCCATAAATTTTGTTAGAGGGATCTGACACGTGCACGCTGGGCTTGTTTGAAATTTTTTGACATAGGCTACACTCTAGATCATTCAAATTAGAATTTTAGCGAGATTTGGAAGGTGAGAAGCTGGAAAACTTCTCTCACATCATTAATGTAGGATCTAATTGTGCCAACCACCCGATTTGATTTAGAACTTGCCTCCTTCCCTTCCTACATGCCAAACTAACATGGGGAAGAGCATTTGAAATATTTGTAGGCAGATTTACAGGCATTCATTGTTGGTTATTGGTGGTCAAGTTTTCAAATCAAATTTTCCCTCCTTATCCTCCTCTTCTCTCATCGATTCATCTATAAATGTGTTATCCAAATAACTCCCCTAGTTATTTTGGACTACTTGTATTTACATTCTAGCTCTGTGATTCTACATTTTAGGGTTTCACGCACTTCATATTGTTTCCTTGGCACATTTCATTGGTTGCATTTCCTTTTGCATCGTTGCACACTTCCCATTTTCTCCATCCTTTCATTTTCCTTTTCCTCTTTGTTCCACTTCTCCCTTGCGCACACCTTTTGTGCACCCACCTTCTTCCAAGAAGTTTATGCATCCTACGCGCATGCCTTAATTTTCTTCAAAATCAGCTAAGTCTCTACGGCCCTCTCATGTGCCCTGCATATTATTTTTTTAATAATTGTGTCTTAACCATATGTTTCTTACTTGGGTATTTCTCCCATTTCTCCTATGTGTGCCGCCTTTGCACGTACCCTTCCTTTGTTTTCCTACCATGCCTAATTCTTCCACGCACCTACCTTTCCTCCTCCTTCTTCACTCTTTTGTGACATGTGGAAATCTATTAGACCTTGAGTGTATTAAATGCAGCCAATCGAGTTTGTCACCGGGCGTAGAATCCTTCTGCAACAAACCACTATGTGAAACATGGCAGAAATGAAAAAACAAATCAACATTTGGCCATTTCTTTAGCCAATCCATGCACACCACATGTCTTGCATGCCCAATTTGCATTGGACATCTTATGAAAGTCATAAATTTGTTCCAAAGTGCTTAGATCCTCTTGCGCACCCAATCTTTTTGGAAATCCACCGACGTGGGCTACATGATAGGCCATTCGAATTCAAATTTCGGTGGAATTTAGTAGGTGAGAATTTGGAAAACATCTTTCATGCCATTAATGAGCAGATATGATTGCTCTAACTATCCAAATTTTATTGGATCTCACCTCCTTCCTTCTCCTACACACCAAACAAACATGGGGAAGCATATTTTGCATATCTTCCAAAGTGGATTTGTAGGCATTCAATGCTTGTTATTGGTGGTTGTGTTTCAAAATTGGATTTTCCTCCTTCTCCCCTCTTCTTCCATTCACTCATATATAAATATAAGAGTTATGTTCATTGTAAAGGGTTGGACATTTTCACTCCTCTAGCATTTGTTAAGGACTCCATATCTTTGTATTTTGAGTTGTATACCTCTAGATTTGGCTCGTGCATGTGAATATCAGCCTCTTGTACTATTGTGACAGATTGTGTATCTTTAGAAGTAATAGAAGCATCATTTTGTGTTTATTCACTACCTTAGCATGTTATATTCTTCTTTTCTTACATTGCGTGCTTGTTGTGTCAACTTTAAATTCCTTACATCGCCATTTTCTGGTTATGTTTCATGAAATCGATGGTAAATTCTTGTTGGTTTTTTCTACACATGCCTATCCTTTCCTCATGCTTTCTCTTTTGTTTTCACTAAGAACAGGTAGTGTTCATCCCTCTTTTATGGTGTTATCACCTCCCTTTTAGTTTTAGCTTTCATTTTGTTATCCTTTTATCCCTAGTCCCTTGGCATTTTAACTTAGTTTTCCCTTCTAGCATTAGGAGTAGTAGTATCATTAGAAATAGTTAGAATAAATGGCCTTCTCCGAAGATCTGTCTCAAGCACATAAAGTCCCACAACTTGGAGATGGTTCCATTGTTGTCTCAAACAATTCGGGTCTTCCAAATCGACATGGGTGCACATTTAACAACCAATAAAATGTAAGAACGTTACTCATTGTAAAGGGTTGGATTCTTTTAGTTTGTAAAGGCCTTGCCTTAAATTTTGAGTTTCAAACCTTTAGATCTAGTCTTTACACGTGGATATCAGACTCATACACCATTATAATCAATTGTGCATTTCTGGAAGTAATAGAAGCATTATTTTATGGATATTCTTTGCCTTAGCCTTTTTTTATTGTTCTCCATTGCCTCTCTTTCACATTGTGTGTTTGTTGTGTTTTCTCATGTCCTTTACATCTCCTTTTCTGATTGTGTCTCATGAAAATGGTTGTTCGGTTGCATCTAGTCTATGTTACATGTGTTTATCCTTCCTCTGTGCACTTTCCCTCATTTTCACTCAAATTTGATCGTGTTCATCCCCCTTCTTTTGGTGTTATCACCATCCTTAGTTTTAGTTTTCCCTTTCTACATATCCTTTTATCCCTGGTCCCTTGGCATGTTTAGCTTAGGATTTCCATTTTAGAATTAGGATTATCGAGTAGCATTAGAAATAGATAGAGGAACTAGCCTTCTCCAAAGGTCTATCTCAAGCGCAAGGTCCCATAACTTGGAGACACTCCCATTATTGCATCAACGACTCAATTCAACCTGATCGATACGGTACAAGTTTGAGCTCCAACATTACCTTTTCAAGCGGGCTAGGGTTTTACCAACACTAAAATTTCCCACTACTTTCGAGGTATATGCTTCCCTAAACAACAAAAGTGTTTCTTCCTTTGGCACACAGTTTCCCCCATCGGTAGAGCAGCCATATTTGAGATAACAATCTTTAATACCCATTATTTTAGGCCCTTCAAACTACAATCGCTGATATGTTACCCCAAAATATTTGTCTTGAGCATATGCCTCCTATAAGCTTCCTTCGTGAAGGGCTCAATCGAGAAATAGTGTCCAAAAAGAGAATTTTTGTTAGAATTTGAGGATTCTAATAAATACTGATTTAATAAACTTACATATTATAATGTTACAATAAATATTTAAATAAGCATTACATCATAACATAAATAAATAAAGAAATACTTACATGAAATAAATAACACAAGTGACACAAAAAGTATTATAGTGGAAAACCCCAATAGGGTAAAAAAACTTTTAAAATAACATTTTACTTGAGAGAACTTATTTTACATATAGTAAGATCACCTCCTCCTTTGAAACCCTATTTACCTGGGTAAAGCCAAATCACTTGGTTCTACATTTTTCTAGGCTTGGTTTCGATAGTCTACCTTCTTGTTCCATCGGTCTTCCACTCAACACAACTTTGGGATTATTACGAAATTAGCTAAGTGTATTATACCTTCTCTTGAACTTAGGGTTTCAAATTTAATTGCTTATTACTTAGGTCATATTTGTACTTTATTACTATATCATTGCGTTGTTACTCTATAAATTAAGATTTAGCATTTATTTTCAATATTTTCTTAATCAATTATTTCCCACTCATCTTGATTGATATAGGTCTGTATAGACTACGCAACCTTTAAAAGCACACACACACTCATGTATTCCTATAAAATAAACATATTATAACTCAAATACTCTCTCAATATTGATATTCCTTATAATAAAACTTCGAGACTAAGAATCACTACACACACAAAAATAAACTTAATAATCATGCATAAACTTTCCCAAACTGAGTTTTCTTCTCCAATGTTCTTCTTCAAACTTCACATTTTTATTCTCTTTAAAATAGAATGTGGAGAAATTAGTTACATTTTACAATTTATATCCATCTCATCAAGTTCTAATTGAATAAGCACCTATACCTCTTGGTCACATGAGTGATTTTAGACTTAACACTTAGTTCCTTAGCTAGAAACCTAAGTCCTTAATTTCTAAACTCATATTATGATTTATAGGCCCTAAAGAGGACTTAAGACACTTGATTATGTTTCATTTCATCCTTTCACAAGCTTGTAAGATCCAATAATTTATCACAACTAACCCAAGCCAAAATTGGCCTTACAATTCAAATTTTGCATTTTTAGGGAAAATGCTCCATTTAAATTTGTGAAGGTCCCAAGTAAATCTAACAACACAAACAAACTCCTAATGACCTATAGGACCTATGAACATGCTTGAAAAACCAAAATTGATGATTTCATACCTATATACATACTAAAGTTGATGCTCTTGCATCAACTGTGTTTTAATCATTTGAAGTATAATTTTACTTCTGCATGTTTCATCTCCTTATCGCTATAGAGTTAGAAGTATTCATCCTTTGTTTTTATGTTATCAGTTTTAATAAGTTCAGATATATTCTTAGTGATATAAACTATTTATTTCTCAAATGATTAAGTTTCATTATCAATACATTTCAAATCATTCTTTTTTGAAAATATCATTGGACATTGCCTTGGTATTGATAAAATATTGAATGATTAGAGTCCAAGTATCAACGACGCTCTTCAATTCATAATTTGGTCCATAGATTGACCAAACTAAAAAAATAAAAACTTCACAAGATCACCCTCAACTACCTATTCTTTTCAAAGAGGAGCTCCAGAAGCTACTAGTAGTTGGGTTTATTATACCTATCGAATACTCTAAATGGATATATAACATAGTCCCTATTTGTAAGAATCCAACAAGAATCATATCCTTTACAAATTTCAGTGATATAAAGAAAGGTTTTCCTAAAGATGACTTCCTCCTTCCTTACATTGATATTATTGTGGACTCAACAACAAGACATGAGATTTTATATCTCGTTTATGAATTTTCTTCTTATAATCATATCAAAATTTCCATGAAATTCCAACACAAAAATGATTTCATTAAACCCTAGGGTACTTTCTACTATAATATCATGCCTTTTGGATTTCAAAATACAAGATCCACTTATCATAGATCCATGAAAATCATCTTTCATGACATGTTACATGATACTATGGAAGACTATGTGCATGAAATACATAGAAAATATAAAACATGTGAGGAACATCCTACTACATTTTGACACATATTTGAATAGATATGGGAATATAAAGTGACATTAAAAACCAAGAAATGTGTGTTTGGTGTCACATAATGAAATTAACAAGGGTTAATCACCTCCATAATATGTGTTGAGGTAAATACATACAAGTTTATTATAACTAAATAAATACCTTCTCCCAAAAACTTAAGACAATTCAAAATCTTACAAGGAAAAATCCAAGCTATTACAAGATTCATCCCCAAATTTCTCATAAATGTCATCCCTTCACCCATATCCTTAAGAATGACATAATATTTTAATGGGGTCTTAATTTTTGGTAATTTTTTGACCACTTAAAGCAATATATATCAAACTAGTTGTCTTAGTTCCACCCACTTTGGGAGGGCCCCTCTTTTATACATCTCATCTACCCAATTTTCCCTATGCACTCACCATGCTCATCATGATAAAAATTACAAATACATATTTGTATATTACCTTATCAAACTATGATTTATTATGATCTCAATTATATCCAATTCGAAAAATCTTGTTTAGTCTTCGTCTTCACCTTCCAAAATATTAGACATTATCTCTTAAACAAAAAAACTAAGATCATTTCTGAATTAAATCCTCTTAAATACCTACTTTCCAAACCTTCTCTTATTGAGAGTATGGAAAATTATATTATCTTATTAATTTAATTTTGCATCAATCATGTTGTCGTGCAAATGTGCAACAGGGAAATTGGAAATTTCCAAGCATGACAACTATACCCCTATGCCGAAATTTTCATGCTTTATCATTCCTAGGCAACCCCAGCTCTGTCCAGTCAGTCCAAATTACCTCATAATAAATTTTATATCATCCCCCTAGGTGATTTAAGAAATTCTGTTCATTCCCCTAGGTGATTTTAGGACTTCATTGAAAATGCAAATTTTGGGGAGTCACGGGAAGGGTTGTCGCTGGCCTTCCCAGGACTGGATCGACCCCCTGAAGTGGAACAGAAGGGAAAAATTCAACATGGAGGTGATTGGAGGACCTTATAACATCATGTAAATGATACTAGAAGGTTTGGGGAAGTTTTGCAAGACTTGGAGCAGTCTGAGTTAAAAACAGGGTTCACAAGCCTAGGTGGCACACAGGCCTAAAATAGCTGCTAGGCTTCAGAAGAAGATTTTGGGAGCTCTAGATGGAGTTGGAAGTAAAAAAAAACATATTCGGAAAGAGGATTCCAATACCTACATGATGGTAAAATAATATTTTTCACAACACCTTGGTGCATATGATTGACAGGCAGTTTTTCTCAAGCACAAGTGGAGTACCAAATCAAAACTCTAATTTTTAAGGAATCATATGGATGAATCAAGAAATTAAACCCCAATAATTGGATTCAAAATTCAATTTCCAGTCATTATCATATAAAATTTCACCAATAAATTCCAGGGAGATCAAGTTATTTTTGTTCTAAGTTACCCTCTCAAACGCAGTTCAGGACTTAGTCATTTTTTCAAGAGGACATGTGTCAGCACCAGGAGCCTAACGGGATTTCATGTCCCTAACGTCCCTAAGGTCAGGTACATCAGACCTTGGAAAATTCTCCCAGCCCTCATGTGACCTCTTGGGGCCCTCATATGACCTCCAGACTTGACAGATCACCCCCAGGTGCTTATTTGGAGCATGCCTTCCCTGCCGTCGGATCGGGCGCCACGTGTCAGCTCCAGGACCACCGTGGAATTTTATGTCCCTTGTGCACCTGAGGTGGGGGACATCAGACCTTGGAAAATTTTCCCATCCCCATAGGGAGTCTTCTGGACACCCATGTGACCTCCTTTCAGCCTCCCAAGTGCTTCAATGTAACTTTCTCCCTCTTCATTCCCTGTCGTTGGATCAAACGCCACGTGTCATGCTCTTGACCACCATGGAATTTGATGTCCCTCACATCCCTGAGGTTAGGGACATAAAACATGGAAAAAAATTTCCCTAACCCTAATTGTGCATATTTTTTAAAAAGTTTCCAAGTGCCACCTTTTTCACTTCTAACTTCTAATAGTTTTTGTGCACTCCATTCCTCCATTCTTCCTCTGCAACATTCTACCATCACCCTACCATTGCAAATGCTCAGACCAGCTCGACCCAAACACTGAAACAAGCTCCCCATGGAAATTTTCAGGTCTCAGAAGGATCTTTCATCAAAACAAGAAGGAGAAACGAAGAGCAAGAAGAAGAAAACAAAGTGAAAATCTCCATAGCCTAAAAATGAAGATCTGAAGAAATGTTGCAAGCTGGTGCATGAAACAAAAAACCATCTGATTTTTTTCATTCATCTATCTAATACCATCATAAAGACACCTTAAAACTCCCCCTCATGCGCATGAGTAGCCACAACAAAGAAATCTCGTTTTCGGCTCAACGAAGAAAGAAGTGGGATTTCCCAAACCAATTTCGGATTGAAGTAAGATCGCACGTGAAGCATCGGAAGAAAAAACCCACATAAAAAATATAACTTTCTTGAAAATGGAGGAGAAAACCAGACCTGCAACTTCAAGGTCCATTAATGGCCATCGTACGTAAGCACTACAGGGCACGAAAATTAAAATTTTAAAATCTCTGGACTATTAAGCGGGTGGGTCTGAAATTTCAAAGGAGGATATTAAAAAAACCCATATCAAAAAACTTTGTTCCATGTCAATCTGACTCCCAAAGGCCTGACTTTTCTAAAAATAGCAGGCCTACTACATAAGAACTGCTATTTTGGGAAAGTCAAAGAAGCGGAGAAGAACCTGCAGCAAAGGAGACGAAGACATTAGAAGTGCACTACAACTGAGAATCCACCAGAATGAACATTTTTGGCACTTACTAAAAATAGTAAGTGGGCCCTTGAGAACCTGCTAAAAATAGAAATTTGATCCAGAAGGAATGAGGAACACAGGGAGAAAGAGGAGGACTAAGCCACAACATCCAGTTGAAGATCGGGGACTTGCTTTTTCATACTTACTAAAAATAGTAAGTTGCTTTTTCAAAGGGAGATATGAAGACAAAATGGACGGGTCAAAAGCCGACACTGACCCTTTGCCTATGAGTATGATGTGGAAGACAGTGATGTCTTGTACATGGACCTGAATGACCTCAAGACTCACATGACCTCCAAGGACCGAAGGAGGATTGAAGACCAAATATTCACAAGTGGCTTGTTCACCACTGCAGGACACCCAGTGTCTGTGCAAAGTCTCGAGCTAGTCCTAGCCTGCTCTTTCCACTACGAGCCCGAGACGTGAACCATCTCGAGCTGACAACGGTGTAACATTGGCGGTCATTAACCCTAGGACTATTTCAATCTCTTTACAGATACCAACATCCCCCAACATGGTCATCATTTCCAAGGAAAGGGTTGTGCATGATTGGGAAACAATGGATTCATATGTCTAAGGGGTAGCGCTCGGCTCGTGGCTGAAAACTAGAAGAAAGCCTTCTAGGATTCCCAAGAATCTACCAAGGTGTGAGTTCCGAGAAGGGTATTTTGATGTCATCACTCTCCTCAGTAGAGTAGTGGGAGAAGCAAGCTAATTAATTAATAATAATTAATTAGTCTAGGTAGAAGGGGTGATTTATTAACAAAAGGTCGTTAATTAGGGTATTTTTTGGATAGGCAACTTAATTAATTAGCTTAGTGTAATTAATTAATGATGATATGAGAGAAAATGAGTGCTTTTGATGATATGTCATCGATTTGTGAGAAAGGGGATAATTAGCGCAATTTAAGTATTTAAATTGCTTGGGCGTAATTATGTGTGTCTACATTTGCCCCTCTTTGGGGTGGTGTAAGTGACGTCACTTCAAAGATAATAGACAGAACAAAATTTTGAAGGGATAGAAGAAAAATTCGTAGAGGGGAGAGATGCCCCTCGAGTGTTGATGGGGTGATGAAGGAAGCCGATCGACGATCGAAAAATATGAGAAGTAGGCAGAAGAATGGGGACGAGGCAGGATGCCCCAAGGAGAGGGAGAATTAGGGGTGAAAGGGAAGTGGTGTAGAAGAAATATGGATGAGGGGAGAGAAGAGCTTAACCTCTAGCCGCTTATTTGTTTGGAATAAATTTGATGTCATCATATTGCCATAGGAACTACATCATCGGTCCTTATGAAATATATAAGCATGCGACAAAGGTAGAATGACATGAAAAGCCATACTATGAACGATTGTCCATTTCTAAAAACACTAACTCCATGTAACATGAGAATGCAATGCAATACGAGAAATTGAAACATGCCTAACTCCATGCAACATACAAAATGTAATGCAATACAAGAAAGTAAACAAGCTAAACTAACAGAGAAACATAATATAATGTTTTTATTATCGAGCTTTAGTTACGACCTATGCAAATTAACGACAAGGGTTGATGATGGTGCCCCAAGCAAGGATACATGCGAGGGGAATAATGGAGGACACTTGGGTCGATGGAAAAGCAATGTGCACTACAAAACAATATCAGGCAACTCGTTGTGCCCCAGAGTACGGATGAAGTAAGCAACCTAGCTTTTGTTGATGGAGGTAGATCAAGATGATCCATGAGTCGCACACATGAACAAGTGAGAACCAAAGAGTGATGTTTTGTAGGATGATTTTCAATTTTTAGAAGTTTTCTGAAACATATTTGAATGTTTGTTGATGATTTTTTTCTAACATATTTGAATTTTTGGTTGATTTTAAAAGTTTTATGAAACTATGTACAAGAAGACGAGAAAGCGTGGATGCCCCCAGTGATAGATGGGATGTACAAGGGCATAAGGCCACGTGCGTACTAGAAAGGTGAAGATGTAAAAATGTCCCAACGATAAGGTGGGAGTATTCAAAGGTAAACTCTTCACAGGTAGAAGCGGGACCCAAGGCCATTATGGATAGGTTCAACATGATGATGAACATAAACCAATGAAATGCTAGGAAGAAGCAAGGATGCCCCTAGCGTAAGTTGGCCTAAGAGCACGTGATAGAAAGGAAGGAGAAGATTATTTTTGTGGAAGGGGACAAAGGTGTCTGCAAACATGGAAAACAAGTAACCTTATACACATGGATGTTCTGAATGAAGTAGAAGAATGATGTGAATGATATGAATGTAGCTTAGAAGCCTTACGGCGAAGAAGTGATTAGCCAAAGGCATAAATTGTGAGATGAGATATGGACTAGAGTAAGAGTCTGAACAAGGTCAAAAAAACACACTTGGTAACATACTAATCATGTTTACTCATAGAGATCTAGTGTGTGCACATGGAGTTTATTACCTCTTGAAGTGAAGATTTAATAGACAACAAGTGAAGAGACCCTAGCCAATGTGTAGGAATGATTTATTATGAAAGGAAATTTTGTGAATGGATGGTGAAAGGATAGCCGTACATTGCTCCACTACCAGCCAGGCATCCATAGCCCGACAAGAGATGTATTTGATTATAATCACAACATTGCTCTATTGCCAGTCAGGCATCCATAGCCCCGATAGAGATTATTGGAAATACCCCAAGAGAGAGTTATATATCAATTTGTTTTTGCTTTGTAGCTTTTAGCTTTTGATTTTTGATTGATTTTGATTCTTTTACTTTCTGAAAACTTATTTCAACTCTCTTGTTTTCCAAGGGTTAAGAACCACTGATGGCTTGATGGAAGGAGGTGGAAGTGCTTACGATGACGACATTGGCTAGTGTCAACAAATATGTCCAAAAGTTCTTCGCAACAAGTTTATTAGATGTTGAATGTGATAGGATCTCTAAGAGGTCAATCGTTCTTTAATTTACCAAGGTGATAAAAGACTAGGGTCAAACAAATACCATAGAGATAAATGTCACAAAATGCATGCAAATAAGCTAACCAAAATATCACCAAAGGGATGAAAATGGTAGGAAGACTTGCAGAAGAATAACAAGGAAGGGAAGAAATAAATATCTTTGTACCTTTGATTTTTGTTGTGTTTTCTCAATGTTTTTTTTTGTATTTTTGAATTGTTTTTGGACCGTTGGGACTAACAAAGTCACTCTGTGTGATAGGATCCAACAACGATGTTTGTGACTTCCTTGATAAGGGAGACTAAGCGTGTTTGTTTATCAAGAGTCATGTTTTCCCCGATCTCGATGATTGTGGTGAGTTCACACTCAACAAAGGACTGTGATTTATCCTGAAACATGGATTTTGTATGTGGGAGCTTGAGTTCCCTATCCAAAGGTTTATGCACTTTGCGCCATACTTGATGGTTATGTTGATGTGCATTCTTGAATCATGCTTGATTTACAACTTTGAGATTGTTCCAGTTGTTGGGGGATTTTGAGCTCTTGGAAGTTTTGACCTGAGCTTGATAATGAACCTATTTGGGTTTCTTATAAGCTGACGCTTGAATTTTCTGACCTCGAGAAGGAGAAGAATGCAAAAATTTACGATTGATGATAGGAATGATAGAAATGGTAGTGGGCTTGCCACAACCATTGATAGAAGAAATATGTGATAGATGAAAAGGATACGGTCCAAGAATTGAAGAGGATGGGCTACCAGGAGGTGAGCCACGGATAGAAGGTGAAAGGCTACTAGGATGTGGCCCAAGAATAGAAGAAGAAGGGCTACTAGGACGTGACCCATAAATAGAAGATGAAGGGCTACTAGGATGTGGCCCAAGAATAGAAGAAGAAGGGCTACTAGGACGTGACCCATAGATGTAAGATGATGGACTACCAGGATGTGGCCCAAGAATAGAAGATGATGGACTACCAGGGGTGATCCATACATAGAAGATAAGGGGCTAGTTGGACGTGCCCCAATAATCAAAGATAGTGGGCTACTTGAAAATGTCCCACAAATAGAAGAGGGAGGGCTACTAGAAGGTGACCCACACCTAGATGAAGATGAAGGGCTACTTGGCATTGACCCCATAAGAGATTGTGATTGAGGAATTATGATAGACGAAGAGTTATTGGGTGATGATAAGATAGGCCATGGATCTATGCAAGACCAAGGAGTTTCGTCACATAATGAAGAATGTGAATATGGAAGAATAAGAGGAGGATTAATTTACATGATCTGAGGCTCTTCCTCCGTTTCTTGATCAAAGGAATCAACCTTTTCCTCACAATATGCAGATGCATCAAAGTCTAAAGAGAATCCTTTTTTGTAATCTACTAAAGCAATATCTTCATATGCCCCTATAAATGCCCTGATTGTTTCTTCATTCTGAAAGAGGTCAATTGGTATGAGTTGTTGATCGATCCCTAGGGGTTGATTGGAAGAAATAGGTTCGCTTAGTGTGGAAGACTTAGAATATGTTTGATGATTATTGATAGAAGAAGATGATGTGGGGATGAAGAATATGTGTAGCTAGATGGCTCGGGAGTAGAAGAAGGTGGTGTGGACCTACCTATACAATGGTATGTCGTATGTAAAATATTAGGATTATGTCCAAAGTCCGTATATTGCGACACATGGGTTGATTCAGATGTTTGTCTCGAAGAACTTTGAGTCACACGAATCTTCACAGAAGGAAGATTCTGTGGGGGTGGTTGATGAAGAAGGTCCTGCAAAGAAGGGGAGGACTGTGATTCAAGCATCGCATTAGATGAATGATGACAAGGTTCTTGTGAAGAAAGAGAGGACCGTGATTCAAGAATTGTATTATACTTCTGATTGGAGGGATTTGGAGTCGCGTGTATCTTCAAAGGAAGAAGACGTCGTTGGGGTGACTGATAAAAGGGGTCCTGCGAAGAAAGGGAGGACCGCGACATAAGAGTCGCATTAGATGATTGATGAAGAGGATCCTGCAAAGAAAGGGAGGACTGTGATTCAAGCATCACATTAGATGAATGATAACAAGGGTCTGTGAAGAAAGAGAGGACCAAGATTCAAGAATTGTATTATACTTCGATTAGAGGGATTTGGAGTCGTGTGTATCTTCAAAGGAAGAAGATGTCTTTGGGCGACTGATAAAAGGGGTCCTACGAAGAAAGGGAGGACCGTGACATAAGAGTCGTATTAGATGATTGATGAAGAGGATCCTGCAAAGAAAGGGAGGACCATGACTTAGGAGTCAAATTAGATGAATCCAAATAGTAGTTTGGATCTGAATCCTCAGAAGAGTCAAAGGAAATATTTGGATTGGAATCCTCAGAAGAAGAGGAAATGTTTGGATTAGAATTAGAAGAAGAGTGCGGGGAACTTGAATAATAATTTGGATCAGATGTGTCCAAATCATACCACCGACTATGAGATAAAGGTGGGGAACGAGTTACCCGTATGGGCTCTCTAACACGAAAAACCAAATGAGGTTTAGTTGTGATGGGAATCCTATGATTTGAATTGCTAAACTTAGGTTCGTATTTTTGTAAGTATGGGGAACCGCACGATAGTTAGTCATTTTTGGCATTGTTTTAAGCACAGATGTCTAGATCTAGATAGTGTGATGGAACTCCTTCAAATGGAAGGAAGTGACATGTCGATTTGGGTAGCATAAGGACAACCAACTAGACATTTTGTAAGTATTGATATGTGTGTGTGATTTTCGAAGAAGGTCTAAGGAAAATAGACATCGTGATGACGCAATATCGATGAGATCGAGAGGGATTGTCCTAGAAAATAAGTTTTTTGAATGAATAATCACAAGGAACAATCATGCAAGTGTGAAACACAAATCCAATCAACAAGGAAATACACCATATGAAAATGTGATGCAAAGATGATCAACAAGATGTTTTCACTTATGCCAAGTTCAAGGAAATGAACAAAACATAAGTAAAAACATGAAGTCAATGCGATCTCCCAATCAAGATATATGATGAGCGAGCTCAAATTTGATTAATACCTATATCTCAAAAAGTTCCAATTACAATTTGTGAATGACACAACAATATCACCAAGATATGCTAACCCACTTTGCAAGAAAGTGAAGTATTGATATTGATGTGTTATTGATATAACACACACAAATGGTAACACCCTAGCACTCTTTGAAATTGAGGAAATAATAGAACCAAACTAAAAAGCTCAAAGTATAGCTAGGAATAGTTAAAAATGTGTGCAACGTAACCGTACAATATAGGTATTTATGTCGAGTTTACTAGAAACAAAACGTAAATATCGAAATTGTAGCGATATGATACAAACAAGATAACTCTTCTAAGGAAATCCGCGGTGATGAACCACGCCTAACTACAATGACAACCTTGACATGGGTATCAAGATCACAATGGCTACCAATGACGTGAAAACGCCTCCGCACACTTTAGACGTTTAACTAACCCAACTGCAAACATGGATGGGCGTAAACGAACATAAAAGTGAGAGAAACAGTCGATTGGTAACACAAAGGTAGTCACCCTTCTTTTGATCAACAAAGTGTCAAAAGAATGTGAAGGAAGTAAATCAAAAAAAGATGAAAAATGCTGGCTTCACTTCGGCAGAGTTTCACCTTGCCCTAAGGCAAGTAAAAACTAAGCGAAAGTACCACGTCACACGTTTCTCAATGAAAATATGGTTCATAACTCAACACTATTTTAGAATGGTCAAAGTGGGCTCCTGGCCAAAGTATATTCTCCTAGGTGGTTCTCTCGCCCTAGGTGTTACAAAGTTGCCACGAGCGAGCACGATTTACCCAAAAAGTTGATCGACTAGTTTGGGAGTATCTCAACTTTACTTTACCCCCTTCAAGAACAGTATGCAACTAGTGCATCTACGTGTACTATCACTGGGGTCACTACAATGGACAACCTGTAACGCTATCTCACAAAGGAATCACTAGTCAAGTAGGTAGTGTGGAGCACTTCCCGTTTCGTCCACAAGGTTCCCTCTTGCGTGGACTACTTTGGGGTTCCTGGAACCACCCCCATTGTTGTAGCTTAAGGCGTTATGCCAAAGGGGTTATGTTCCAATTGAGCGGAGAGGGACGTACCCTTTTCCAAAACCCGTAATGTCTGAGTGTTTTGAATATGTTGTTCTTTTTATCTTGTTTAATTAGGTGTGGTTTGCTTGAACACCTTTTGGCAACCTATATAACAGTTTGTATTAGTAGTTTTGATTTCATTTTGATTCCTCCTTTCTTTGACAAGCATTTTAGGTCCTGCACTCAAGCGTTAGTAGTTCTCCAAGAAAATCACATTATTTAAAAGAGGATTAAGAGTTGCTTTTGATTCTCAAGATCATCCAAGGATGCAGAGAAGAGCATATACAACAAATAATCCAACTAAAAAGTAAAGAAAATCTTTTCAATCAATGAACCATAGAAAATTCTTGATAAATGTTCATTCCCCTAAACCAAAAGTGAAAGATGAAGTTTCCAATTTACCAAATGTTAGAAAATGAAGACTAAATTTGCTTTTGTTTCTCAAGATCACCCTAAGGTGAAAGAGAAGAGCATACACAAACTTTATCCCAACTATATAGAAATGGAAAACTTCAAATCAAAGGACCATTGAAAAATTCTTTGTAAAGGTTCATTCCTTAAGCAAAATGAATAATAAAATTTCCAAGTTTAATCCCAATGTTAAAAATATAGAGATCAAAGTTATTTTTTATTCTCAAGATCACCAAAATGTGCAAGAGAAGAGCATACACATGCTTTGGTCTGAATCGAATGAGCATGGAAATATAACATTCATCAAAACATTAGACATGTTAGAAAATGACCAATTTTAAAATAATAGAAAAACCTATAATTTTTGTAAGTATAAATCCTAAATTTATGTTTTCATTGCATATTTAACTTCAATACCTTTCCAACCAAAAAAAAATGGAGTCATTTCGAGTTCGGGAGCAAAATTTATGGCCTTCGGAAGATGGGTTACGCATATGCTCTTATGCTCACGGGTATGCACTTGACATGCACTCAAAAAAATTCAAAAAAAGTCCCTTAATCTGCAAAATGGGCAATTTTTTCCAACCAAGATTCAATTTTGACAACAACCCATCACATTAATATATGAATAGAAGACTCATCGCTATCAATCATTAACATACATGCTCAAGAATTTAAACTTTTCAAGAAATTGAAAAAAATAGCATGTAGAATGATGAAAAAGTAAGCTCTAAAAATGAAAACATGATGAAATCTTGAAATTTTCTCACCAAGATTAAATTTTTATAGAAACCCACCACATTAATATGTAAATAGAAGACACAGCACTATCAAACACTAACCTACATGCTCAAGAATTTAAAAATTTTAAGAATTTGACAAAACTAGCATGTAGAATGTTGAAAAAGTAAGCTCTAAAAATGAAAACATAGAGAAATCTTGAAATTTTCTAATCAATTCCAATTTTTACTGCACTTCACCTCCTTTATATCTAAAAGGAATACTCAACACATGCAAACTCAATAAAACAAGTTAAGAAAAATAAGTTAGATCAACATGTGTAAAAGAGGGTTAGTAACCAAAAATGAAACTTAACTACAAAAACTTGAAATTAAGTGCAAAGGACAATGGAGTAAGTCCCACCAGGCATGCCAAATGTGTGCATGGTTTTGTGTTTTTAGCTAAGTTAGATGAATGAGAACTAACACCTAAATAGTTCTATAACAAAGCTAATGACAAAATCTAAACACCATCAAAGATGAGAGCTAAACAAGATTAATACCTAGCATAATGCATTAACTTTGAATTAAACAATGCTAAAGTATTTAAATCTCTACTTCTCTAGATTACCAACAAACAAGTAAATGGACCTAAATAAGCTCCATGGCAATCAATATTTGGTTGTCCTTGATATCTCCAAGAACCTAGGAATGGGGGCTTATCAAAGTTGGGCTACAAGACCCTTTTGACACCTCCCATATGACCTAAGCACTTTAGGCTAGAAGCTTAACTCCTCAAGATGATGAACTCTCAAGAAAACAAGGTGCAAGCTCTTAGTCTCTTTGCTATATGCTTTGCATTTGCTCTCTAAGGAGTTTAGGTGTAAGTAAAAAGGTAGGTGGAGGGCTCTTTATATAGCCCAAAGGATAAAGGATTCAACACATTCTCATGAATGTGGGATAAAGGTAAAACATGATTAGGAATGGATAAGGTTGCTTTATTAAAGGTAACCTTTAGAAGGGTTTAATACATGTTTAGCAAGTCATAGGAGTTGGGGTAATTTTAATTAATCAAAGGTGATTAATTAATAGGTAGATGTAAGCTTATAGAAGATAATTAGAGGAATATTAGTACGATTTAGGCTATTAGAAGGGGATTAAATCAATTAAATATTGATTTATTGGTTAAATGGAAGGGAAAGCTAATTAATTAATAATAATTAATTAGTCTAGGTAGAAGGGGTGATTTATTAACAAAAGGTCATTAATTAGGGTATTTGTTGGATAGGCAACTTAATTAATTAGCTTAGTGTAATTAATTAATGATGATATGAGAGAAAATGAGTGCTTTTGACGATATGTCGTCGATTTGTGAGAAAGGGGATAATTAGCGCAATTTAAGTATTTAAATTACTTGGGCGTAATTATGGGTGTCTGGTGGCTTCGACCAAGCTCTGTTGAAACTACCTAAGTACCTCAATAACCTAGATCATATTGTTTGAACTATGCAGGTAGATCACTCAAGTAAATAGCAAGCTCAGAAGTAGGAGAAAGAAATTGATTCCATTCCCTATATCTCTAGGGGAGTTCACGTGTAAAATCTCAAATGACGCATCTCACCTGGAGGTCACTTTCACACATCTAAATCTACATTCCTACATTGTAGGCCCAACTTTGACATCCGAGAAGATCCTGACTCATTCCATGTCCCAGAATTACAACATGAACCACAAGTTGAGGACTACTGGGCCAATTGTATTGATGAGTTCAAAGTACATAAAAAAGATCACATGAGGATGACAACCAAAGTGAGATGAAGAAATTCAAGTTCTCTTGGTATGAAGACATCTTACATGATGATGGGATAGAGATGTATGATCCTGAGTACGCAGCAGTCAAGATGTCCCCAATGCCCCAAATCAACTGGCATGTTCGTGAATCAGGAGATATGTTGGAGTGGATTGAAAAGGTGGTGAGGAGAATGAGGAACTAGTTTCAAAAGAAGAGGACTATGATCATTCGATCACAAGGAATTTCTCCAAGCCTGAATCAAGCTTCACATCATTCATCTTCAAAAGTGGTGGAGGTAACTTCTAGCTCTAAATAATCTAGAGCAAGTTCAAAAAGGAAGGCCACGGAATTGAAAACTTCTCCCCATGAGAAGACATCCAAGAAATTCAGGGAAGAAAAAGATTCATTGGCGTCGCCGCAAGAGGAAGATGTGATCCCAGTAATGCAAATAGAAAATCCAACAACAAATGCACAAGTGAACAAGGAGTATATGACTCATGATCCTATATCCGAGCCACTACAAGAGGTCTTGCATGTTGTTGATTCCAACGCTCCTCTCATTTAGGAATTACCTCCCCATCATAAAAAAGAGTGGTTGAGGTGCCTATCATTGAACCTGAATCCGACGAGATGTTTTCATGGATGTGGGAAACGATCATCCTCGACACTCACATGGTGCAACAAGTAGTAGCTCCGATATATCAGCAATTGTCACGTTGGCTAAAGAAAAAGATCAAGAAAGATCACGCAAACAAGCATCATGATTCTACAGTGGGGAGACAGGTAATCAGTACATTGAAGTAGCTCGGCCCAAAGTAATCAAGCCAACAGATGAGATGACACCAACCGACTATGAGATGAGTACAATCCAATTGGGACTAGCTACTCACAAAGGAGATTTGCACCTATTCCAACAATCTTCTGCTCACATGGTGGCAAGGAATAAAGAATATAAAGAGAAGATTGAGGTACTAGAGGAACAAGTATGAACTCTTTCATCTTATGTGCAACACCTAGTGGAACCAAGCATTATAACACTTCCTATTGAGAAAGTGGTACCCATCAGTAGCTTCGATCTAGAATCCATCAGAAGAACGCATGAGCTCATGATGCAAGGGCGAGAAAATAATGAATGGATCGACTCAATCTCCAAAAAGGGAAGTCAACACTTCAAGAGGTAGTCAAGCTCTTTGCATACATGTGCGCAACCACCAATAGAACACAAGCACTCAAAAAGATGTGGGGAAAGAAAGAGATTACTGGGAACCTCTGGGACTAGTAGTGAGTGAGATGAGCAACACCCATCGTCAGGAATTGATCGATAAGAAGGTTTTTGGAACTCCTGCAGAAGACTTGACACATGTATGGGCAAGGGCCCTGGAAATCAGATTTGAAGCAATCAATCGGGCCTTCACAGAGCTAGAGGAGAAAGAAGAACAAACATACAAGCTGTGGATAGCATAAATCGGAAAGTTCAAAAACTTGGAGTACCTACAATGAGTGAACACTCAACTGTTGATGAGTTGATCGGCCCTTTCGAAGAATACATCAAGAAAGGGGTGGGCAACCCATTGTCCTTCACTAAGGATACTCTTGACTTCTTCTCAGAAATCTAAGCCTCCATTGCACTTATCACAGAGAAGCATTCATCATGGTTCGGGAAGTGCAAGGACATCAATAGTGTGACCAATGGATGGACTGAAACCTTGAGCTGCATTCGTATCCCTCATGCCAACAAAGTAGAACCAGTAGTGGCTCGTTTCAACCAAGAGTTTGGAAAGACAGAAGCCTTCTCAAGATCACAAAGTGGAGAGCAGTCAGAGAACGGGCTAAGTCCACCACAACAACCCATCCTTCAGCATAATTCCTCTTCTTCTTCTTCTTCTTCTTCTTCTTTCTCTCTCTTTTCCCTTCTCATATAACACTCTCTCTCCTCAATGTTATATTTTTGTGTTGAGAGTTGCACTTTTTGATATGACTTAAGTGACTTTAGAAATATAATGTAAATTTAAGTCACCTTGCTATTATAAAAGGGACTTAAATATTTAAAGTGGAATGTGAACAGTCTTAAGTCACATTAAGGTATTCAAAAAGTCACCAGGAAGATGAAAAGTTTCCTCCTCTTCTATAAATTGTAAGAAGCTCCTCATTTGAAGGTCTTCTAAAAAGTCTTTGGAATTTTTCTTCTTAGATGTTGGAGCTGTTTTTTGTGAATTCATGAGAGAGTTATCCTTGTGAAGAGAGCAAGAGATAGCAAGTTTCTTCCATTTCTCCCATTAAAAATGTCTTCTATTTCTCACACTATGTACAAATTTTGCTTGAGCTTCAATAAAGGAAGAAGGAATTTTAGCCTCTTTGATTGAGGAGTTTGTTGGTACTTTGTGCCCATTAAGCTTCATTTGGTCTTGTAGCTATTACGCAGATTTGTTTTCTTCTATATTCAAGTGCATGTAATGAAACTTTTGGCTGGTGTATGCAAGTCTCTGATTTTCTACTTGCAGCATTAGTTTTTCTCTTTTCTAATTTTCCCATTCCCTTTCCTACCTTCCTAGCAAAGTCATCTCTTGCAGGTATATGCAAGCAATTGCCGCAGGGTCAATGGAGTGCCCCTGTTGGATCCCCGACCAAAAGGCCACTAGGATAAAACTCACATTTCACTCACGCATGCACATACGACAGCTACACCAGTTAAGTAGAGGGACTTAGACTCCCAAAGCATTGGCAAGATAACCACCAATTTGTCCCCGACAAATTTTCTCACCAACAAATCAAAAATTTGTTAAGGGGTAGGTATTTACAGTCAACTAGCCGAGGCACCACTAGAAGATACACAACCTTTAGACTTGGATCTACCTAATGCTATCTTGCCATACTTGTCAAACATTTAACCACATAGAGAATATACTTTAATGGTTGTTTTACATTTTATGGCTTGGATTTGGGCATCATTCTTATCACCCTATAGGTGTTGTCATAGCAAGATCCTTCAAAATTGGCATTTCATGTACCAAAAACATTGCAAAGTATGAGGCCCTAATTTCTAGTCTCAAAATCACTATAAAACGGAATATCACACAAGTTATGGTTATTGGTGGTTCATGGATCGTCATAAAAAAATTTAATGATGAATATAATGTCAAATATGGGAACTTAATCCCTTATAAGCATATCGTGGACAACTTTAAGGAATGATTTTTATAAAAAAATTAATAGGTTTTACGCATACGAAATGATTCTTTGGGTTCTATGGAAACAATTATTTCCCTTATAAACCTACTTCAAGATAACATAGCATATATTTTTATAGATCTTCTAACAACTCCATATTACACCATGTGGGAATCATGTTTGGTATGTGAGGTTGTTCATCCCTTCTCCCCTTAGTATGAAGACATATACAACTATCTCAAAGATGGAACCTTCCATAATTTATATATCTCACACCCAATACAAGTCCTTAATCCAATTCATATCCCTTTATACCCTCCTTGGGGAACTCTTTATCGTTGAGGCTATGATGGGACTTGGTGTCAAAATTTGAAAGCTTACATATGATAAATTAAAGAGGTGCAAAAATAAATATATAAAGCTCATATTAATGGCATGGTCCCTTCCAAGAATCTCCTTTCCATCGGATAATTTTTTCCTACCATGGAAAATAATTATTTCCAATATGTCTACAAATGTGTCCTCTAACATAAGCATGGAAACCTAATCCATACATTATTAAAATCACAACTTATCATTACTTTGTGGAGATTCTCCGAAAGGGGGCTCAATTTCATAAGTAATATTACACTAACATCATTAGATGACCATAAAAACATCATCAACACAACTAGGTACTTCACCAAATGGGTGGAGGTTGTTCCACTCATGCATCTAACTGATATCTTTATTTTTAAGTTAATCTTGAATGACATCATCTATCATTATGACATCATCTCTACCATTGTCTCTTATAATTGAAATTCATTAAAAATAAATAAGTGAATAGCTCATGTAAATTCTTCAAAATCCATCAAAATTGGTCCACACCCTATTACCCTCAAGGTAATGGGAAAGGAAATGTCACAAAAAAACTTTTTATGATTATGGAGAAAATTTTCAATTAGAATAGTAGAAAATAGCATTACAAATTCATCCTAACTTATATACCTATTGTAAATCTATTCATCCCCTACTAGAGTTACCCCTACTTCATTGTATTTGGAGCAGAGGTAATCATTCCCCTAAATATTAAGCTTCCTCATTGTGCATATCATTCAAGGAATATCTTAACAATGAAGAATACTATAAGGTGGCACAACTTGTTGAGATAATATAGTTATATGAGAAATTACTCCATGTCATGGGTGAACTAAAAGTGTATCAAAATAGAACATGCCACAACTATAATAAGTGCACCATCCCTCATTGTTTTTCTATCGGTGATCTTTTACTCAAGAAGAATTAGAAAAACACAACAAAAGAATAAGAAAATAAAGGTGAATTTGAGCTAATCTGGTTGGCCCCATAAATTGTGGTCGCTAAATTTAGTTTTGGAGCATAGAATATTTATTTACTTTATGGTACTGATCCCAAGAAGCCCATAAAGATTATGCACCTCAAACATTTCTACACATAAGCTCAAATGCATATGGTCCCAAAAATGACAAAAAAATCGAAAAAATCCAAATCAACCAAAAAATCAGATCAAATCAAAAGAGAAAAAGAAATAAATTCATCTCCAATGGGGGAAAACACCTATTTTTACACTTTGGATAAGTACCATGGTGAAATAAAATTTACATATCCATCCATATGATCAGTTGTTCATAAGCATTTTGCACTTGGGAGCATGTTTTCTCCATCCAAACTCCCCCATTTCTTTAATATGACTTATAAGTCAATGATTAGGTTTATTTCTAGTATATATGGTATTGGCATTGATCTAAAATTTTCACTACTTGTATCATCACATTGGGACTTGTCTTTTTGTATCTAAATTTTTCTAGGGTAACTCCTACACTAGTTCTATGTACATAGTGGTCAAACACCCTAAAACTCCCAAAACAATGTATAAAACCTAAAACCGAAACATATAAAAAAACATAAAATCAAAAAACAAATAGAAAACCTAAAAACATCAAGACAACACAAAACCCATAAATATAGCAAATAAATAAATAAATAATCCTAAACTAGTATCTAGTGTAAAATCCCTAAAAAACCATACAACTATCAAATCTCCTAAACTAGTGCTCAATCCACGTAGTTGGAGACAAGTGAACCATCAAAGTTTTTATCCCATCAATAAGTTATCATGCTTTCCATCTCAACATTACCAACATATATTGTTTTCCATGGAAAACATGGTGTGTGCTAGATTTTCTCTAGACATGTGTCCCGCATCCATCACCCTTACGTGAATCCCGATTTGGGGAAACATCATCACCATTTTTCACAAAACTACATCTCTTATGTATTCGTTAAACAATTATTTTTAAGCATGTTGTCTTGTACTTGTTTATTTATTTCTTTTCTTAATTGCATTATATTATAATTTTCTTTTTATGTAGTACTATAGTATCTTACAAACACTAGAATTATGGTTTTTTGTATAATATTACTTATTGTTTAATGATAAGATCAAATAAAGGGTGTCTAAAATGATAACAATGTGCAATCCAATTTGTTGTATCCAAATCCACTACCCTACACATAATATCTACCCATCCCTCATCTTCATCAATCAAATCATGAATCATTATATCTAAATTCTAAATAACATCCAATTTCTTCTACTTTATCAAGGCATGTAGATTAAGTATAAAAATAAATACAAACAAGTTGTTAACACACATAAGAGGCGTATGTGTAATGATAGGAAAAGATATTTTTAAATCCCTAACATTTGCACTTGGGAAATTTTCCTAGCTAGGCATTCATGTCAATCAAACTAATTACATGCAAAAAGTAAATGGTAACATCATCATCCAACTATTGATTCCATATAATCATAACAATGTAGAATAAGAAGAGAAAAATTATCCATATACCATGAAACATATTACAAATCAATAATGGCATCAAAACATCTATATCTAAACCATATAGAATAATGTTTACAAATTAGTATCATAACTATGTCATGTACATCTCAAAGTGGTATATCGAATTTCATAAGGCTAATCTAATTCAACTATCTACATGAATATTAACTAGATAAAATATTCCTAACACATCTCCGACAATGATCCTCCATGTAGTCATCTTAGTGATTATGGTGGGCTGTCATTGATGGTATCCCCACTAATTCTCTAGACCTCTCCAAGGAAGAAGGCATCACTGACTGGATCGAATGTTACCATATAGATAATGGAGGTGCATCATGCTCTATAGGTATTATAACCCCATATAGTTTCCTATAATAAACTACATCCTGCTACCACATAGATAAGTCTCCAATGAACTATCCAACCCCTATGGTCCCAATGTTTCATGAGTTGTATCTCACTCATCCCGAGGCCTTTATGCCTTGGATCACCGCAAACCCCGCTCTATTCATAGTCCGTATGCCCCAACTTCATTATGACACGTTATATGTGTGTTATGTCTCACTCTAAATGAAGAGTATTCCACTCTTAATAAATTACATCCTACTTGGTTTGTAATGTGTCACACTCATTCTTCATTGTATCCCACTATTTGGTCAACTTGATAATTTACACATCTCAAGCATGACCATATCCTTTATCTCGTAAGGCCCAAATATATTATTAACCATGCTACCTCCACTGTAAGGTGGGAAATCTCTACATCAATATAGGTACTAGGAGTTTTAGCAGTCTAACCTATTATCTCTACCTCCCAAAGCATGTATCTCCATGGTAAGCACATGCACTATACATTGTAAAGGTTGTGTTCAAGGTAAATTTTAAGACCCACCCAAAATAAATTATATACATTCCTTGGAGAATCTGTGAAAATTGACTTTTGCGCTAATGTCGAATATGAAGAAAATGGATTTAATAGTGTATGCTACCTACAGTAGCATAAAATATGTTGTTACTGGTAACATGTTTTATGGTATCGGCGATAACATATACTATGTTGTTGATTGATAGTATATGATGTCGGCCAAAAGCATATGTAATTTTTTTGAAAAATTATTTTTTAACAATAATAATTAAAATGACCAGCTCAACGAGAAATATGTCCTCACAAAATATGGTGCAAAGAAAAAAATTCAAAAAATGTGATTTTTGTGAAAAATAAATATTTCGCTAATTTTGTATGGAAAAAATGAATTTTTTTATTTTAGTACTTAAAATGATCATCTCAATGAGAAATTTTTCCTCCTAAAATATGGTGTAAGTAAAACAAAATCACATGCCTTTTTTCTATCTAATGACATCACCGAAAAATGTTATTCGATAGCATTTTTATAGCAGTTACTAGTCGGTAGCATGTTTTATGCTACCGACTGACATCATACATTATATTGTCATTCGGTAGCATTAAAAATACTACCTACCGACAATATAAAGGTGAATATGACGAATTTCAATTTCGCACTAAAGGAAAATTGGCCCCTAAAATTAATTTGTGCCCAGAATATTTTGGTGACCCGGTCCTAATTCCTACCCTAAAAATTTTCCAATTTATAATTTTAAAAATTGGAATATTCGTGAATTAATGAATATTCACCACTAAATTTTTCCTTGGTTGTGTTGTGATAGAGGATCTTGCTCTATCCCCACCTATTCTTGACCCTACCAATCCACTTGTGTATACCTAAATTTTGGGTTAATCCCCCATATCCATCTCCCCATCCCCTCCAACTTCTCCACCTCCCCATCTCCTCTATTCCCTCTATTTTCATCTCTCCCTTATACCTCATGGGATTTTCCCACTCGTTGTAAGTGTGGATGCCTCCTCTCTCTAGAAATCACAAGTAGCCTCTATGATTCTCAATGGTCTCTTCCATTGGATCATCAAGCATAAAGTCTTAAATATTTTTCACCAAGAAGTGTACTCTATATTTGTCCCAAAGATTCGTAATCCCCATTCACAAATTCCATATGGCCATAGATAAACTTTCCCAATATGTCAATGTTGTCATTACATCTATGGTAAGGCTCTATTTATACCCTAATTAAATTATAAGAGGTGTTTTGGGTTA
The DNA here is from genome assembly GCA_018340775.1 of Taxus wallichiana var. yunnanensis. Lineage (NCBI taxonomy): Eukaryota > Viridiplantae > Streptophyta > Pinopsida > Cupressales > Taxaceae > Taxus > Taxus wallichiana. Next base: position 134,571,927 of record CM031234.1, read on the forward strand.
TTAACACTAATAAGGGTGTGAGGATTAGCAACAAGTAGACTATTCTAATCTAATTAACTTCCAACATCAATTATGCATGACCATAATAATGTAATCCAACTTTAGATAAATTAAACAATTGATAAACGATAAGTAATGTATTCAAATTAGGAGAGCAGAAAGAGATGTATCTTGTTCATGATGATTCCTTAGTGATCTAGGTGTGTAGGGAAGTCGAACAAGAATATTTGGAGATATGAATTCTATACATAATATTCTGGAACTAAAGAACATGCAAGTGAAGGACCGTAAAAATATGTGTGACCTAGGTAAGAAATGTACAATCTATAATAAGGACTGTATAGTTTTAAACTATGGTATATTTTTACTTTGAAACTTCCTATGTGCTTCACTTTTACATAAATGGTGTTCCCTATTTTTATATTTGATTCACACAACCTCGGGATGCCCCGTGATGACCTATAACAAAATAGAAACCCTAGCAGCCTATAGAACCCTTCATCAGAGCATTAACAAACCAAAGGATAAAAACATGTCTATTTAAGGATGGACCACAATGGGTGGTTAGAAATTCTAGTTTTTGAACTAATCTAAGTGTTTCACTACATACCATCAATGCATAATCAAGCCTCATGTAGGTATCTTAGGTGTTTATGTAAGTGTGTAAAGCTAACCAACCCCTATTGGTGTCATTGTGTCTCTTGACACCAAGATAACATGATAACTATGTATTATACAATGTACCCATCATGGTAGTAATGATATGTGGTGTGACTCAGCTATGTGACCTAATCCTTGTCTTTTTGAAACCCTTATTCAATATTTTGAGTGAATTTTCTCTTACTTAGGACATGGATCTATGATATTTACATGCTTGTAGATGGATGAACCTATACTCCTTGACCTAGTTGATTATTTCAGAATTGTAGTGGGGAATTCCTTAGATGATGCACATTTGATTTGAGAATATGTAGGAATCCTTTGAGTGTTTTTGGAATGATATTTGTAATAGGATATTTTAAGAATGTTAGGTGAGTTATAATGTGATAATTAATTTCTTATATAGTCTTATGTAAGTGAGATATTATGATAAGGTTGATCTTAGGAAGATGAAATGACCCAAAGAATGATTTAGCATTGAAAGTAGAATTGGTGATTGAGGAGGAGTAGGACCATACGTGTCAGCCAGGATCGAACCCCACATATAACCCTTCCGTATGATTTTGGACTAGAGATAAAAATTTCTAAATTGAAATTTATGTAATGAATATCAAATGTTTTATGCTTATTTGATTAAATAAAATTTCTAGAATTGTTGACAAGGCATGGTGTAAAGATAAGAAAATTGTAAAATGGCTAGAGAGATGATGAGATTGGATTTTGAATGTGAGAATTTGTCTTGACAAGGATACAAAGTCAAACTTGACATTGTACAAAGACAAGTTACCAAATTTTAGTGTCTATATTTCCCCCTTTTAAATGTGTAATTGATAATTACATGTGTAAGGGAAGTATATACCTAATTATACACACACACTTTACCTTCACTCGAATGTACTTCATGATGTATTGGTTTTGGCATGCTCCATGATCAAACATGTAAAATAAAGTGTATTCAATGTCTATGGGAGAAACTAAACTTTAACTCTAAATATAGATAATTCTTTGTAACTTTGAACATTGTAAAAGTATGTAAAGGAGATGTAAAACATGAAAATAATACACTTTTGTGGATGGAGGATCTTCCATTGTTTTTCTACCTTACAAATTTGGGAATGTTCTTTGGATATGTTGGAGGATTAGGGATGATAAGTCTAAAATTTTGTGTCATAGCAGATATTAAATGTGGAAGGATTATACTATGAATAACACATGTTATTTTATTCCATTCCTATTTAATAAAGTGAAGAGAGAGGAGGAAAGATCACTCTATGAATCTCACACTTTTACTTTGACTCTTTTCTTATTTAAGAATATAGTGAGAGAAAGAGAAACATTAGTCTACAAATCTCTCAATATTACTTCAATACTTTCTACTAAACTCACAGACACACCTTTGGTACAAATAGATCTAGGACCAATTTTGTCTAACAAACCATATACCGAATTACCCTTTCCATGCCCCCATAAGTTATTGTGTTTTAATTGATTATTTATAATTATGATTTTTGGGGGAGGAGGCCCATACCTCTAATCCTAGTTTGTAACTATTTCTAAAATACCATTATGAAGAAGGAATGACATACTCATTCCCTGTAAAATTCTTTGAATTGTGTGATCTTTATTTGTACCTATATTAAAATATTGTAAACCTCTAATAAAATCTATAGAAGCTAGAAATTTGAGTGAAAACTCCCTTTCCTAATAACATATGGAGAGGTCAAGGCCATACCATGATCCTTATTGTTGTGTATAGTTTTTTACCATGTTTTGATTCTACTATATTTCAATAGTTTCATATTTTTTCAGGATCTAAGCCTTGTAGAAATCTATTCATGTATCATATAATTTATTCATATTTTTAGAAATACCCCATTAAACTCTCCCTCTTTTGAGTCACGTGTGATAAAACCTTTGAGTGTGTGGCTAAAATCATTTGATGTGTAGCCATGTATTATATGTATGATAATGTGTAGGAGGATGTGGAAGGATGAAGTGGTATCCAATTGTAATAATATGTACCTATAAAGGGGGTGCCCATGGTGGAAACTATGGCATGGAGAATAAGAAACATGCAAGAATACATGTGTAAAGAAACTCGTAACAACAATGAATAATAGAATTCATGTCATAATCCATGGTAAAAAAAAGTGTGTAATCAACATAGTAATCACGTTATAAGCCGTAGCAAAAAAATAGTATAATCATTAGTGTTAGCTACAAATAGCAAAGTAATAACAACAGTCTACAATCAAGTAAGCAAAAGAAAGTAAAATAATAGTCAAATATAGGCATGGATCCAAAAACATGGGACACCCACGATGTCACAAGATAATCTTAGTAGAAGGAAAAATGTGCCACAATAAGAGAACCAAGTGCACACATGCAAGATGGGCATGAAAACACAAATATAGGACAACCAAGGTGTCACAATACAAGCAAGCACCTCAGGTTATATAAAACATATAGCAATAGCATTACAATCAAAGAAATCCATGCAATAAGTAATCAATGAATGAATCTACATAAGCCAATAGTGACAACAATATAGAAATAAAGCGTAACAATTAGTTGTAGACACTCAAATTTGGTAATTTACTCAAATTGACATTATTGGTTTTGACAATGCACTCTTACTAAGATTAACACAACCTTTTAATTCCCATGTAATACATCCCAAGGTCTATTGTATATCTTGTTTATCCTTACACAATGATATGCTAAGAAATTCTCGAGAGTTCAATGCATAAAATCCATAAACAAATCCCAACTGACAAGATGTAAACTCTAGTTTTCATGTTTATCATCCCTAGTTAAGGTCGTACAGTTTGGTCATGAATTTATGTATGATCTTGACTTATTTATACAATATTACACCTATATATACTCAATATTTACTTTCAATTTCATATTCTTTGATGGGTCCTTTATTCCATATGGGTTGGTCTTTATTCGTCTCTCGTTTAAAAACTTAGAAATCCTATGGAACTACATTGATACACTCATTTCCAACACTTGTAAAAGGAATCATAGGCTCCCTAAATCTTGCAAAATCTCAAGTACATTCATTAGGGCAGCAATCACTATAGGTTTGAATCTTATTACCAAGTCAAAGCATCAGTTTGTCTCATCTACAAGAAGTCAAACATCCCTTCTTGATGAAGGAGAATCATGGAAGAAATAGGTAATTGTATGTTTTGGTAATTTTGGCTAAGTTAAGTGGCATGCACAATAATTGAAATAGATTAGCTAAGAATTAAGGTGTGTGGTAGTGCATGAAATTTGTGAAGGAGGGGAAAATGCACGAAAATTTGATAAGTTTCAAAAGAAGGGAAATGTTGGAGCCATGCGCATGATTTTTGGATCATACCCAACAAAGTGGGCACACTAATCATTCAACAAGGAAAATAGAGTGTGTGTGGAGAAAATACTTGAAGACAAAAATGACAACATGGTTGGTATATGAAGGATTTCAGTTCATCTATGATGTGGAATTCTAGATGGACTTTTCTCAACTACTAAGCCGAAGTAGTTGGCCACCATTAATATACTTGGGAAGGAAATATTTCCTATAAATACCTGTTTAAATCTTGTTTTGGAAGGTAGTAGGGGATGAAGGTAGAAAAATGATAAAAAAATTCATCACCCCTATGTTTCAATAGACTATAAATCACATTGAGGATTGATTATGGTAGATTTCGTATGGTTTTCTAAGAATATAATCTAAGGTTTAAGGAAAAAAAAAAAAAAAAATTACTCTAAAAATGTCCTGAGGTCGTTTCGATCCAATCAATCAACGTAAAAGTGGTATCAAATTGTGATTTCATGCCTTGGAGTTAGGTTAGAAGGTGAATGATTGATAGAATTCCAACCGAGGGGAAACTAGTCAAGAATGAGAGAATATGCCACTGAGAAGAGCCTCCAATGTGGGTGCGGCTAAGGCGGTGATCATGCAAGCACTAGACTAAGTGATAACAGAGTTAAGGGTGTGAGAAAAAACTAGAAGTTTTTTTAGGAAGATAGGCAAAGAGTATTCGTGGCACCGGATGCGCAAAGTGATGATGAAGGGGAAGCACTAAGGAGGAATGCACACAATGTAGAATTTTTTGAGGATGTGTAAGAAGAGGCTGAAGCCATAGGAGAGAGAGAAGCATGATTACTAGAAGTGATTTCAAAAATGGGTCATGGATTTATTAATATATATTATTGACAAGTATGTAGATATAATTTGAGTTTTAATATATCGTCAATCTGCAGTACATCATAGTAGAGAAAACCAATTTTAAGGAATATGCAACATTATGGTGGAAGGATATACAAAATGAGATACGAAGAAGAGGAAAGGATAAGATAGTGCACTGGGATCACATGGTCACAAAAATTAAGAGTAGGTTTTTGCCATATGATTACTAGATAATCTTGTTCAAGAAGTTGTAAAATTTGAGACAAAAGGAGATGCCGATCAAGGATTATATGGAGGAGTTCATCGGGTCATGATAAGATTTGGACATACGTGAAGTTTGAACAGATAAGGTCGATTGATATATCAAAGGCTTGAGATTTGGAATTCAAGAATAAATCATCATATTGCACCTTCAAATAGTGGAAGAAGCTTATTAACTAGCATTGAAGGTGGAAGAGAAATTAGAGTTCAAAATTTAGAGTACATCCAAAATAGGAACCCACAACATGCGTGGTAGAGGAGGAAGTGGCCGAGGATATAATAGACCACATGAAGATGAGTGTAGTAGTGCGCAGACATTATCACAAAATGGTACACAAGGTAATGAAGTGTCATACTCTTCAAGGCAACATGGAATATTTAGTCGAGGATGTGGAAGAGGATTCTCTAGAACATGTTTCAAGTTTAGAATCGTAGGGCATCGTGTATTCAAATGTCTAAATATACAAAGTGAATCCACGGTTAGGCACACGATAGCTAGAGCATATTAACACATGGTGATGTAGAATATATGGGATCAAAGAAGATTTTGAGATACCATATCGTGGAGAATACCTGATGATAAGGAAGGTATTGTTGAAGACATCACAAAAAGAAGATGAACCTACACAAAGGAAGAACTTGTTTAGGACCATTTGCAAGTCGGGGAAAATGTTGTAAGTTAATTTTCAATAGTGGGAGCATAGATAATCTTGTTTCTGTGAAATGGTGGAGAAGTTGGGGATGAAGAATATTGCACATCCCAACCCCTACAAGGTGTCATGGTTACAAAAAGGGCACCAAGTCCTAGTAAATGAGCAAATCCTCTTCAAATTCCAAATTGGAACTATTGTGACGAAGTATTATGTGATGTGATGCCAATGGATGTTTTTCATTTACTATTTAGAAGGATGTGACGATATGATAAGAAGATTGTCCATGATGGGTGTGTGAATATCATTCATATCAAAAAGGATGGGCACAAGTTTAACTTGTCACCATTAAAGGATAAGGAGAAAGGGAAGTGCATAGTGGAATTTATGCAAGGGTTTTACTTGTATCAAGTAAATAATTTTTACGGGAAGTTAAGGGAGAGAAGACTTATTATGTGTTAGTACTAAAAGGAAGCACATAGAGATTGCACTGAAAGGGAAGAATTTCCTAGAAGTGCATAAGGTATTAAAAGATTTCCTAAAAATTGTGATGGAAGAATTTTTGTGGGGATAATCACCAAGTGTGTAGTATCAATCATCAGATAGACTTGATACCAGGAGCTAGTTTTCCAAACAAGGCACCATATAGAATGACCCCAGAAGAAAATGAAGTGCATAGACAAGTGTAATAATTTCTTGATAAAGGACTAGTGCATGAAATTTTGAGCCCATGTGTAGTACTTATAGTGCTAGCACCAAAGAAAGGAGGAGAATGGTGCATGTGTGTTGATTCTAGATCCATCAACAAGATTACCATTAAGTATAGGTTTCCATTACCTAGGATGGACGATATAATGGATTTCCTTAGTGGTGTGTGGTATTTTTCCAAGATTGATTTGAAGAGTGGTTATCACCAAATCTGTATTAGGGAAGGAGATGAGTGGAATACTACATTCAAAATGATGGAAGGTTATACGATTGGTTATTCATGTCATTTGGGTTAATTAATGTCTCGAGTACTTTCATGAGATTGATGAACAAGGTTTTGAATCCATTTTTGGGAAAAAATTGATTGTATATCTGAATGATATATTATTGTTTAGTAAGACCAAGGAAGAACACATTGAACACCTGCGATAAGGTAATGAAGCACTTGCAAGAATAAGAATTGATGGTGAATATAAAGAAGTGTAGCTTTATGCATGAAGAGTTAGTATACTTGGATTTTGTAATATCCTAGGAAGGATTAGGAATGGACCCAAAAAGGTGTGTGTAATTATAGAATGGCCCTCACCAAGAAATGTGATAGAGGAACAAGGATTTCATGGTTTAGAAAGATTATATAGGAAGTTTGTTGGGAACTTTAGTGGAATATGCTGCAATGATCATGGAGACAATGAAAGGAGAGCATAAGGAGTTTGTATGCATGAGGGAACTAGAGCACAACTTATAAGAGTTGAAGCAGAAGCTTACAACATAACCATTGTTAGCATTGCCAAGTTTTGAGAAGCTATTTTAGGTGGATTGTGATGCAATTGGAACAACTAATGGACCCATATCCTACTTCAAGGTGAGAATATGAATAGTGTAAAGAGGAAATAATCGACCTATGATCAAAAATTTTATGTGATAATATAGGCGTTGAATAAATGGAGGCATTATTTTTGCTACCAAATGATTTTGTCTTGTTCACTAAACATCAAGTGCTACATTTTATCAATAGCTAAGAAAAATTAAACCAAAGGCATATGAAGTGGGTAGAGTTCCTGCAAATTTATTCTTTTGTATTGAAGCACTACAGTGGAAAATCCAACAAGGTCGCAAATGTGTTGAGTAGAAGAGTATTAGTGTTGATAGAAATGCACAATGAAGTCATGGGATTTGAGACCATGAAGGAGTTATATGCAAGAAAAGGATTTCAAAGAAGTATGGGAGGCATGTCAAGAACCAAAGTGTGTGGATAGGATGTATTGGATAGATTATTTTATCCAAGAGGGAATGATGCTTTGAGGATCGTAGTTTTGTATACTACAAGGGTGAATTATCGATAATCTAATTAGAGAAAATAATGGTGGAGGATTAAGAGGTCACTTTGGGAAAGACAAAATTTGGCAAGGCTAGAGGAATGATACTATTTTTAAATATGATCACATATGTGCACAAATATATACAAAGAGATGCAGGGTTTGTCAAGTGGCCAAAGGGCACAAATAAAACATGGTGTTATATCAAGTATTTACCTATCAAGGAGGTCATGGGAAGACATTAGTATGGAATTTTTACTAGGTTTTCCAAGGACATAGAGAGGGAATGACTCCATATTTGTGGTAGTTGATAGATTTTCAAATATGGCACATTTTATTGCATGCAAGAAGACAAGTGATGTGATAGGGATTGTGCATCTATTTTTAAAGGAAGTAGTACAATTGCATGGGTTACCAATGAGCATAGTGTCAGATAGGGATACCAAGTTCCTAGGACATTTCTGGAGGAATTTATGGAAGAATTTGGGAACAAGGTTAACTTATAGTTCAACTTACCATCCACAAACGATGGGTAGATAGAAATGGTGAAACGAAGCTTAGGCAATTTGTTACATAACTTGATAGGATATAATCAAGTCTAGTGGGATACAATATTGGCACAAGCCAAGTTTTCCTACAATAATTCAATTAATAGGAGCACAGAAAGGACCCCATTTCAATTTTTTTATGGGAAAATTCCAAGGGGAGTCAAATAGGTGTGTGATATAATGAATAATGAAGCATGGAGGTAGAGGAGTATGTAGAGTATATGCACCAATTACATGAGGAAGTGCATCAGAAATTGGAAAGGAGTAATAAAGGTCACAAAAGTGTGTGGATAAATAACGTAGAGCCAAGGAATTTGAGGAAGGAGATAAAGTAATGGAACATTTATGGAAGGAGAGGTTTCCTAAGGGAACCTATAATAAGTTGAAGCTAAAGAAAATTGGGCCATGTAAGATAGTGTAGAAGATTGGGCCAAATGTGTATAAGTTAGAGTTTCTGAGGATTAGACATCTCTCTAATATTCAATGTTTCATATTTATATGAGTTCCATGAAGGGGACACTAGTGTATACAGATTTGAAGGAAAATGTGCATAAGAGTTAGATGAAGATGCACTAGAAGATGAAGAAACTTTAGACAAGGAAGGAGGTAGCTATCGGAGAAAAGGGATGGATAAATCGAGACCATACTAGACTCAAGGGTAGTAAAGAAGACACAGAAAAAAAATATATAGGAGTAATTATTAAAATGGAAGGAACACACAGAAGAAGATGTAACATGGATAAGTGCAATGGAGCTTGGTCAGCTAGGATATAATCGGGAACCTAACTCATGAGACAGAGATCACTTTTGTTTTACCTAGGGTATTTGATGCAACAACATCATGGAAGAAATATGTAACTACATATTTTGGGATTTTTTTCTAAGTTAGGTGGCACACACAAGAATTGAAATAGATCATCTAAAAAGAAAGGTGTGTGATAGTGCACAAAATTTTTAGAGGAGAAAATGTGTGAAAATTTGATAAGTTACAAAAGGAGGGAAATGTTGGAGCTAGGCACATGATTTTTGGATTAGACCCAATAAAATGGGTGCGCAAATCTTTCAAAAAGGAAAATAAAGTGTGCACAGAGAAAATACTTGAAGCATTTAAAATAACAAATTGGTTGGTATACAAAGGATTTTAGTTCAGCTATAACTTGGAATTCCATGTGGACTTCTCTCAACTACCAAGCGAAGTATTTGGCCCCATTAATATAATTGGGCGGGAAATATTGCCTATAAATACCTACCGAATCTTGTTTTGGAAGGTAGTAGGGAGAGGAAAGTAGAAAAAGGATAAATTTTAGGTCTTCACCCATGTGTTTTGATAGATCAGTAAATCCCATTGAGGATTGATTATCTGTAGATTCTGTATGGATTTATAAGAATATAATTTAAGGTTTAAGTTGAAATTTATATTGTGTTTATTCTGAAAATGTCCTAAATTCATTTCGATCCGATCGATCAACATCCCTTCTCCAAGTATTTTAGCAAGAGCCAAACTCAACTCAAGTATTGTCAAAGAAGTTTTCAAATCAAGTTGCATCCGTTCATATCAAATGCTAGGTGGATAAAAACATGTAGTTTAAGGCCTCTTAAAAGTAGTTTAAATGTCATCGGTGCATGGTGTTGCCTACAACCAAACTAATGTTTTTGTAGGGTTTCGATTTAACATAAATGGTGCAATTCAAAGGGGTTTTAACTAATGGTATATTATCCTTATCAACTAGTTTCCAAAGCTAATCACAGAACACCAGAATAATACATGAAAAAGATAAATAATGTTAGATAAATGAAACAAATTACTAGAAATGAGAGGGAGAAGAAGACTTAGCTAATGATCTAAACTCTATGCTTTGACTTGGATTGATTTGATGGCAGAGAGAGGTTATAAGTGTTTTATGGAAACTGTGTTTGAAAAATTGTGTCATGCAACACTTCTTACACCAAGGAATATGGTGCATTCCAAAGTGTATAGCCATGTTGGCATGTAAAATGTCTCAACATTTTACTTGACAACCCTATGGAAATTTTTTGTCACTTTTTGGTATTTTCAAATATCAACTTGTGTGGAAGGTTTTGGGAACCTCGGGTGGATTTAAAAGCCTATATTGTAGTCATCAAAAAGGTATTTGATTCTACTTCATGATAGTATGATTTAGGAAATGTTTTGGGATCTTTGCACTAGTCTTGGGAACACATTCACCTCTAGCACTTTTTGAGGAAAAGGTGTTCTCGGTCATTAAAGGAAGATCAACTTGTGTGGAAGGTTTCAAGATCCTTGGCTGGTTTTAAAAGCCCATATCATAGACTTAAAAACTTTCAATTTAGACTACATGATGGCATATTCAATGTAAAGTTTTGGAAATATTGACAACATAAACCTTTCAAACGCTGAGGCACAAAAGTCTTTCGGGAAGAGAGAAATTGCTGAAGGTTTTGGGAACCTTGGGTGGAGTCAAGAGCCTAAAAAATGGTCAAATTGAAGCACATTGAGTTCCCTTCATGTCCCAAGTGTTAGTTTTGTTCATACTCATCTCAAGATTGCGTAACAACTCAACTCACCTGTCATGCCTCCCTATGCCAAAATGGAGAGTTGACTCAAACTTCAACGAGAATTAATTTTAAAGGTTTCTAAATGGTTTTATTATATTTTTGGCCCATTTCAGTCAAATTGATATATTATATTCTCAGTAAAGGTCAATTTTTATCTTGGACGTAAGAAGTACTTCTCACATTCTAATTCTCCATTGATTTGTTAATGTCAGCAACTTAAGTGACTTATGTGCACTTTTGAAGCTTGGAAACCTTTTGAAGGTGGAAAACAAAGTTTGTATTGTGTTTTTTGAATCCCCTCCTCTGTTGGTGTGTGTTATTTTCCACATCATTAGGTGAGATTGTAGGTCCATGTGTCATTTAGGGGTCATCATGAGATTCTCTTACACGTCAAGTGTGTTATATGCGTCATTGGGAGTTACACTTCTATTTTAGGAATGTAACTCCCCCTCTCTACTCGAGTTGTCATGATTGCAGCATTGGGGGTTACTCAGCACCTCCCATATGTACACCCCATTTGATCTATGAGATAGAGGAGATTTTTATGGCTTAACCAAGTTCTTCCCATGTTTCAAATCTTTACATGCACATTCGGTTGATGCTCGCTCCTCTCGAGATCTCTTCATGTTGTCGTTCGCACGTCCGTTGATGTGCATGTCATCCCTCATGATCCTTGCTTGTGGGTTTTAAACCCTCTTTCATGGTATCAGAGTGGATCTTGTGGATCCATGTACTCCTCGGCGTTTCTTGTGTGTTTTCCACCTTCAAAGCATGATATTTAGATTTCGTTGCATGTGTCGTAATGGATATTCCTATCATGCTCTACTTGTACTAATTTTGGGTCATTTTTTACCTCTCCTTGGGTTCCAGTCTCTTGTTCGAGTATTTGAGGTGGTTGTTCAAGTTTCTGGTGTTTTTCGAGTTTAGTGTCTTTTGACCACTCAAATTTTCAGGTTTGCATGCGCATTTGGAGTTTTTTTATGAGGTGTATTGTGTTTCAAGCTCTCACTGCCTTGTAACTCTGTGGTGTGGTGTGGCTCACTTGTTTCACATCCGTGGTGGCTCATTTCACGCCCCCACCTGCATTTTTTCTCCTTGCAGCATGTATTACCTACCATTCTGTGCTCTCATTTCCAGCAGACTCACCTCCTTTTTGGCTCGTGGTTTGGCTCGTGCTTAGTGGTTTAGTCTGGGACTGGATTGGAATACGGCTCCAACTCATGCCCGGTTCTTCATCCCCTAAAAATTCAATAACTGCGGGCATGTGGGGATTGCCACACTGCTACAAAATTCATCTCCAAGATTGTGGGTTGCGAAATCATTGTAAGGGATGCCATTCGCTTCCATCATTTCAAGAACGGACTGTGTTCGTGTGGAGTTTTTGCGTTGAAAGTTCTTGGGGGAAATGATGGGTTGACTCATCTAGCACCATGAGTGAAATGATGTTACCATCCATGACAAGGTGCCACTCGGTTTCATTATGTGAGGGAGAAACACAGATAAATGGACAACAAAGCCAATGCCGCTAAAACAAAGTGCAAATTTTTACATTTCTTTGTTTTATCAACAAAACCCAAACTTCTCTTCCACTTAAGTCACGTTTTCAATGCCAAGTTTCTCCCTAAAAACTCTAACTTAAAAATAGATGAAATGCAACATGAAAATCCATTGATACCTTATTTTTTCCTCTATCCATTGGCCATGAAACTAGTTGTGTGCCCTAGTTTTGCAAAAACTTGTTTTGTTCATATTTCATGCTCTCTTGGGATAAACTCTTTAAAATTTTGAGAACCTACCCTCCTTGAAGCACTTTCAATTTAATATAAGAATAAATGGGTGTAATGGAGTGTTTTTTTATTCATCCACATGAAATATTCTGTCATGAAAAACCTTGTTCTACATGTTTTCTTCAAAATTTTCAAATAAACACAACTTGCAAACCCCAAGGCCAAACCTTGTGAAAATTTTCCCATGAATCCTCATCCAAAACACCCTCATTTGATCCATTGCTATTTTTTTGTAGTGGGGAAACTTATTCCATTGGATTCAACCATTTTTTTGTGAAAACCCATTTACAAAGATCACAATGCAAATGGAAATTTTTTCATAATTTCCCACCATTTCCAATGAGAGATTGTCATGAAAATTGGAGAATCTCTTCCTCTCGAGAAATACCTTCCCGAAAAATCAAGTATCATCTAATTTAGATATGTTTTGCTATTATAATGGCTTAAACAAGATTATAGCTAAAACTATCATTAGAACCATGAATACACGTGAACCTAGGTAGAATCCCATTCCTCTTATTTCTCTAAACTTCACCAACATTCTTAAGTCCTTTGATACCACAAATTCACAACATGAAGTTCCATTATTCCATATACAAACCCATTTTGTTTATAGTCTCCAAATATCTAGATATCAGGCAAAGTAATGTTGAGTACATGAACTTTGAGGATCTGAAATGGAGAATGAAAGAAGGAAGCTACACCGCACTAGCCGAAAAAATCTTTTGCGGTGGACTCTATCAAGTTGTTGAGTTCTAATTGGAAATCGATACTTGGAATTTGTTCTCACTTGCACCCAAAATTATGAAGTGGAAATTCAAAATATCACCATTAATGATGGTTCCATCATTGTTATATTATCTCTTGAAGGGTTCTCAAAACTCTTGTGCATCCCAAGACCCAAGAATGTGATGATCCCGAGAATGGAAGGATTTTTTTCTCGAATGGGAAAGAAAGGATTCTTGTCTATAAGTAGTAATGATTGGTAACTTGATGAAGATATATCATAAGCTTTCCTACATTTTGAATACTCTCTCTGCTTTGAATTCATTGAATAAATCTCTGACTATATAGTCATGCTCGGTAGGCTCTTGGGAGAGGCATCGACAAAGGACTTTCACATGTGGATGTCTCAGTTCACGTTGATTATAGAAGGAACTCAAAATATTGATTGGAGCCAAATCATCAATGATAATTTGCATTTTCAATTGATAAACCTCATGAGGATAAAGAAGTTCACAATGATTTCTTATTTGATATATGTTGTCACCTCTTTACGAAGTTGCCCGGGATATCTTATGAAAGAAATCTTCGAAAGGTGTACCAATGTATCAATTATATCCATAATTCACTTTAAAGGAATACAAGATGCATTATGCCTGAGTTAATGATGTCTTCGTAATGTTGTTGATCGGAAAATGGAGGGAGATATCAATCATGGGTTGTTAGAAAATGTTTTGAACTAATCAAGAAGTATATAAGTTATTTCACATAGTTCAAAACTTTTTCCTACATCGTGTCATAGGATTTGATGATTTCCCAATGAAGTTCCATCGATATCCAAGAAAAAAATTGGTTCTCATTAAGCTATGTCGGTAGTTGTCTAGAGTACATATCAAGTGCCATGAAAGAAAGAAGAAAGGGTTGACTTTCCTAATTTAGTTGGGTATTTACTCTTGCAGGAATTCAAGAGATGAACATAACATTAAAGCTTCCATAGGATCATTCAACATGTATGCCTACTCTCCCAGGAAGTCATATGACAATAAACAATATATGGAAGTTGAACACAAGTATCTCGGCATTTCTCATCAACCTGAAATGGAGGATTATTGGGAAGATTTTACTAACAAGATTAAAATATGTCAACAATACTTCTTCATAATAATAAAGGTGGAAAATGAAATAATTCCATTTTGAATGGGCCATGGAAAACATACAGGATGATTCTAATGAGTTATTTGAACCAAGATGCATAGATTTAATTCGCTTCACACCTCTTCATCTTGTAGACTAGTCAATTGTGGAGCCTATTAACATCCCGACCGACCCACGTCTTGTGATCTCTTCAAAGGTCAAAAAAGTGGTTTCTTAAGAAGGTGCATGAACTCATCTATACCCCTTCACCTTCTTAAAGAAAATCAAATAATTTAGCATAGAAATGTATGTCAAATAATCAAGGGGCCATAGGAATGATAACACCCCTAAAGTAAGGAAACTTTCATAATAAATATCTCTAGAGTCTCACTCACGAGTCTCCTCATATGAAGTTGTCGGTGAGAAGGGTTGACCATGTACTCTCGAACCGAGAAAATTATTTCATTCCCCTGCAAGGAACAAGTCCAAGTCTCATGAGTCTCTCATGCAATCACCTAATAGGTCCTCTATACCACCAATTTAATCTCACATGGGAAAAAATATTGAACCCTCTCTAGTTCGAACCAAGCATTGGTCTCCTTTCCTCCCGTAGGTAGTCCGGCATGACTCATGTTTCATCTTCTTATACAGGTCATGTTTTCTCATGGGTTCAAGATATTATATAAAATCATTATCAAGACACATAAATACCACCTAGAGAAATATATAGGAGTCCTCTACAACCTCTAATAATCATACTAGGTCAATCAATCCATTATGCATCATAATGAGCAAGGTATTCTCCATTGCTACCTAACTAGGGTTTAAGGAGGGTTTAAGACTAGTTTACCTTCTTAACGATTGTGCATAAAGTCCGGGGTCTTATTCTCTGAAATAATTCTTGGATATCCTTCTTAGGTCCATTCCCAAACTACCCTGAAGATCTCATCCTCCCATGTAGACTTCACATGTGCCAACGAGCATCAAAGAACTTCTCAAGATGGGTTTCTCAATTTTAGGAACTTGGTAGAGGTAAAATCACTTTTCATGCTAAATCTTGCAAACCACCACTTGAAAATTTACCCATACTACTAGAACAACCTGCTACACCTTTAACCATGCTCATATTTGCATACTCAGCTTAGAAACAAATCAAATCACCTCATTTGGCCACCTAGGGCTTACTACAAGCTCTAGTGTAGACCTATAAAACATGAATTATCATCATACCTACACTCAGAGACACTTGTGAGTATATAAACACCTTATCATCATGCTCTCCATGTTCTAACAATGCATAGTCAAATCATACATACATGAGAACCACCATGACACACCATCTTGCTGACTAAGCCTCCTAACTAGGCATCTTGAACATGTTTGCACCTTTAATACTGACCATCTCATGAATTTACCACTCTTTCCCACATACAATATCCTTCACAACTTTTCCACTCTTTCCCACCTATAACAACCTTCAACAAGCTTCATGAATTCATCACAAATTCACCACAACATTGTAATACCTCGGCAAGACATTATACCTACTCAAGACACCATGTCACATCATCAATGAGACCAAACAACTCAACATGTCATGACATCAATGAATGACACTACCAATCAACCTTCATGTTCCTTACACCTTTTGAAATCAATGAAACCTATTGGCATCAATGATAACACCAATTGCCAATAATCTCCTCCTTTGTCATTAATGGCAAACCCATTAATGAAAAACACATATAGTTCATCCTCTCAAGCCATCAGCTTATTCTCCCCTTTTGACATTAATGAAAAAGAGTCATACATGTAACATCTTAGTTTTATTATTTTGACATCACACTAGAGCTCACCATTTGGTTAGAAACATCAACCAAACAAAACAATGTCCATTTGACTTTTTAATCCATGTTTTTACTCCTTACATCATTAGAACAACATAGCTCCCCCTTAGCAGATGCATACCTTCAAATTCTGACTTAAAACTTGACCATGCACTTAATAACACATAATTGATACCAATAGGAAAATACAAAAATACCAATGGCTTATAAAGAATGGAAAATACGATAACCTTTCAATAACACTTCTCATACGTTATTAGCATCCTCAATTTGTAAATTGATCTTCATAACTTTCAACGATTCTTGGCATCTCATTCTACTCTAATCATCTCATGGAACTAGAAATACACCTTCTCGGCTCCTCCGCTTGACTACTATTCACCCGAATGACATTTAGATATTAATGCAAATCTTCTTTAATGGATTAACTCCCTCTAAGTCCTTCACATCTCAAAGACAACAAGATAATAACTTCGAGATCTGTACAATATAGACTTTCCCACATGATGCAACTGATATAACCTTTTTAAAAATAGTTCTAGAAGACACCTCCTTCTAGACTCGTATCAAATACACTTAACAAAATCAAACAATATACACAAGGAAATAAACACTCAAACAACATTGCATACATTGAACCAGCTCATAGATCCAACAAACTCCACCTAATACTAAACACTCTTAATTAAGCCACACAAGGATAACAAATTATTCAAATGTGTGCAACTAAGAATAAACACTTCAAACTATCATGAAAGAAAAATATTATTCATGCTCTTCCCAGGTCAATCATCCTTATCATGAACCTCAACATACTTCAATGATAATAACCTTAAGCATGTTCTACAGATTTCTTCCAAACCTTCTTGAAGCATATAGGACCATTTTGAAGCATTACAACATAGTGAACATTGATCATACAAATACACAAACATACTTATAAATGTCTTAGATCATCATAAACCTTCTTAAAGCATGATTCCATAGTTGTACCTAATTTCATGATCTTAGAGTGTGATTTAATAAAAAAATGGATTAAGTCTTAATTTCATAGTAACTACCTAAAAATTATGTAAAAATGATAATATACATTAAAGACACAAGAAAACTAGCATGTATAATATGAAACCCTAAGCAAGAGAGGGAGGTAAGAATACTTAGCTAATATCTGTGTAATATGGAAGTGATTTGGGAGGGTATAGTGTTAAACAGGACTACAAACAATGTTGTAAATGCTCATTGTAAATTCTAGAACTTGGGAAAAGAGCCAAACATGGGAGCCTAGTGTAGGCAGAGAGGTGTTTGGGCACCGGTTACTAGATTTGGGCACCTTTGGTGGCTATGCAAGAGCTCGGGATATGTTTTATTCTATGTTGCAAGGGTTTCGTTGTTGATTCTTATTGGTCGCTTGATATTCTCTCCTTGATCACCGAAGGTACCTGTAACCTATAAGAAAGAAGTTCAACTGCACATACCCATAAACCGCATCAAAATTAAAAAGGAAAATACATAATGGGGAGTCGAATGATCCCGATGGTCACCCAAAGAGTGAACTTACGACCGAGCACTACACTACATCTTAGAATCCATTTAATTTGTGTGTGTCTGTGTGTAGAAATGATGCCTTAGGATGCCCTTGTGCAAATTAATAGTATGTGTGGATAGAATAGAATAAACTTCCCCTCCTATATAGTGTATGCAAAATTATACAGCCCTTATTCCTTCAATGGATGTTAGATGGATTCCTTTGAAGTTATTTAGTGCCTTTGGAATGCAAGCTTAGGTGATGATAGTAATGCTTAGTGCTTGGTCCTTGATTTTAAAAACATAACTATGTATTTATATGATTCCCTTGTTTGAATTTTGTAATTGACAAATGGAAGGATGACCCATAAGTGAAAAAGATGCCCAAAATATAAAAGAGACCCAAAAAGAGCGAGTAAGGTAAGAAAGGGTCAGGGGTGCCCAAGAGGGATAGGAGCACGTGGGCACTACTATCATGGATGGGCGTTGGTGTTTGAAGCCATAAAAATAAATCGAGTTAAGTCTCGACTAGGTTATAGGGTGTGGAAGATAAAAAATAAATCAAGAGATAAAGAAAAGAGGCCAAATATAGTTGTCAACCACTAGTCTTCTTGACCAGGAATCATGTAAATGCTAGCATTCTTTTAGGACCTAGAAATGTACCCAAGTGCATGATTTTGTGTCTACACAGTGCATATAACAAGCTAAGAACACTCAATCCTAATTTATATCTTGCTATATCACTTTCTACATATATACAACTAGCTTTTCAAGACTATTAAACCATCTTGGAGAACATCTTTAGAAATATCATGACATCATCCTTTGCATCAAGCTCTCTCAACCAAATTTGTCAACTTCCTTGCATTATTCTATCAACTAGGCCTTGACATACAAGCTTAACAAAAATAGAGTATTGTCATACTAGGAAACCTCTTTCACAATTATACCAAGTCATGATTCATGACTCAACATCTCTCTATGGAGTCAAACTGTCTATCAAGGCTTCAAACATTCTTAAAGCACAACAAAATATGGAATGCATACATAAATTGTAGCAACTTTGCCTTGATATCCAGTCTCCAAGCATTAAAATACATCTTTGTCATCTTTTTAGCTGACCTCCATGCCTTCATAAACCTATTCACAATTTCTACAGATCTTCAACATGATTACCTACCCGCAAATATTCTAGGCATCCCAATAGCTAAGCATATCCAAGCTCCCCTTACTTTGAAGCACTTGTATCAGCTTTGCAACATGTTCATAGCTTTGACAACACTTTTTATTTGTCATAGACTACAAAACCACTCACCATGCATCTATATCTATGTGTACCCTTTTGGTACAATGCATCTGTCTTAGGAACTTGATAGGCTCCCCTATCTCCAAGAATCATCTAGTCATATTATTGATGTGCTTAATACAGAGATAACTAGACACCCAACACTATACAATCCTTATAATGACTCCTTGTGAAATAACACATCCTCTTATTGACAAAAACATCCTTGTCATACTCATTCAAGCAAACAAAGTACAACACATACCTCAATCATCTTGACCAAGTCTTCAACATGAGCAATCATACCTATAAAACACCTCATTATTGCTTCTCTTGGATGATGAATTCCTCTATGAATCCTAATAGAGACACACCAGCTTCTTAGGGAACTTAGAAAACCATGAACTTGGGAGATTCCCAAATATCCATCACCTTCTCAACTAACTCGCTCTCATGGGACTGATAATTAGTCTTTGGAATCATTCTTGACTCGATTGGTACTTCTTGCATGATGACAATCTTATATTTTTTCTCCTCCCTTATCTATATTTCTTTCAAACACGTATGTACTTCTTGAAATACTTCAACATCTAGTTGATTCTCAATCATCGAAAATAATCCGTCAATGCTTGTATATGGATCAGAATTAGGATTAATTGTCTTAGTTTCATCCTTCTTAACCTTTTCTACAGAATATGGATTCTTGAGTGTATTTGGTTCATTCTTCACTTCATTCAAAGGTTCACATATCTTGATATACACATAATTGTCTTGTCTTCCTTCGTGAACACTCTTATCCGGTCTAGGTGCTTCATACTTTGTGTTTTGTCTAGATGACTCATAATGACAAAATATTGCTATATGACCAATATTTTGATAGTTATAGCACACAACATTACTCTTACCTTTTGACTGATATGAGTTGAGTTTCCTTCCACAATCCATAGCCTTATGTCCATATTCATTGCATGAATAATAATAGCCATTGAAGGAAATTTCATAATCCCATGAATACTCATTCCTTGAGGACCTTCTTTCACATTCTCTTGCTCTATGACCAAATAAGTTACATACATAACAATAACCATTGAAATAATTAGCATACCTTATTACATTAGATTATTTGATGAGATTTGAATTTTTGATGTTGACCTTCTTGTTCTCCTTAGCATTCTCATTGTTCTCTTTTTGACCTTCATTGAATCCCAGAACTATTTTGTCATTAGTAGACTTTTGATTACTCAAAATTTCCTTTAGAGCCACATAGCTCTTCTCAAACTTCTCAAGGTTCTTGAACTTGCTATATACCTACTCCAACTCCATTTTCATAGAATTCAATTTAGTTTCATACATGACACATTCATCCTCTTTATCCTTTAAGCTTGTTTTCATAGCCTCAACTTGAGATTCCATCTCTTTAAGGATCTCTTCATGCTCATTAGCCATGCAACTAATTGACTTGTTCCTCATAGTATTTGATCATTGACTTCAGTTTGAGATTCTTCCTTCTTTGAAGCACTAATTCTACTTATAATTCTACCTCAGCCTCTTCATTGACATCATCATCATAAACATTGTTATCACTAACTTCTAATGACTTCCCGTGATCTTTCTCCAATTTTCTCATTTTGTGTTTCAAGGATCACCTCAAGCTTATTGAGTTTTCTTTAAAGGACCTGCTTCGATACCAATTGTTCAATAAAAATCATTGAAGGGGGTGAATCAGTGTGCAATAAAACTTTCATTCACTTAAACATTTACATCCATCAATCATTCAATTCAACTTAACCATTAAGCATGCATTCATTAAGAAACATAACCATAGATGAGAAAATTAAAACACATCAACACCAGATATAAGTGGGAAACCCTTAAAGGGAAGAAAACCCGTTGAAACAAAGCTTTTACAACAATGAATCAAATTTAGTTGAGAGCCAACCCAACGAGGAGCACCGAGGCCCTAAGTTTAGTGAGGCACCAACCCCTAGATTTAGTAGAGAACCAACCCTACATAGAGGCACCAAGCCCCTAAATGAATCAACAAAAACTCAACCACCTAAAAAAATTCACCTATAAATGTTGCACTAACTAGTGAAGACACCAATTTAACTCTCCTTCCTCCATCTTCCTCAAAGCGCCTTCTAGGCTTACTCACTCAAGTACTTCTTCACTAAGTTAATTAGGTCAACTAACCTTGAACACCATATGCTCATCATATGTTAGCACTTCATGAAAACTACTTTTCCTCTCTTAATGGTCACAAATACCTTCTACACCTCTTTAAACTTCCCTCTTACTCACACTTTCTCATGGTCTCTCAACCACAATAAATAAGCCTAAGAACATGCTTATATACACGGCTTAAGCATTAAATAGATCTAGGTCAGCCATCCTAAGAAAAATACACTTTAAAACATGAATACATCATATAAAATACCACTTAGGTCAACAATAACATATACACACTCAAATCCTTAATTAGGACACAAGTAGGCCTAATACATTCAAACTGCCCTCACACTAAAACCAAGTCTTCTTAGGATTACACGACCTTCACAAAACATTTGAAACCACTTAGATATGTTGTCTAAGTCCACTCCATGCTTCCTACATGATTTTACAACTCTACACGATCAGATCATGCTATGAAGCCACCGATAAGATCAATTATCATCACTAGGTCTCGTAACCTACAAAACCGGTCCTTAAAGATGAAGCTTAAACACCATCAAAACACCTCAATCATGAAATTATGACATCCGGATAGAAATATCATGACCTCAAGGTTATCACCAACTTCATTAGACACCATAACTTGGATTATAAGTGTCCAAGATCATCTCTACAACCAGTGCCACCAAAAGCTACCAAAATTGCCTAAAATAATCATACAAAATGATTAACTAAAATTGAGTATTTTTGGCTAGTATAATATAGTTAATCTAATCTAGGAGGACATATAAATGCAACAAATAAACACCCTAAGATAACATGTAAATGAAATAACTAAATGAAAATAATGAAATACTAAACCCTAGTATGCAAGAAGGGAAAGGAAAGAACTCGGTGATAATTGGTGATGTTAGACTCGTGTTGCGGTAGTGCACGAGAAAATTAGAAAGTAGGAATAATTGTGCTGCAATTCCATAAACGACATATCGAATGACGTGGCTGGATTGGGGTGCTGGAGCAGTCCAGGGTGCCACGGGTGCTCTAGTATGAGATATGGGCACCTTGGTTTAGGAAAAATATCCAAAACTAGTATTTACAGGGTCGGAAGGTGATCTGAAGCTCTGCCTACATGTCCCATCAATTTCTTTGTACTACGCCAAATGCTCCAAATATTCCAAGGAGAAGAAATAACCTGTAAGATACCAAAAGGAAGTATCAAAACCCTAAAAATAAAGATGCATAATGAATGGGTCAGACTGACCTCACTGCCACAACAATGGGCTTACTAACTGAGCGTTGCACTACATTTTGGACTCGGATGTAGTTGGTGTGTGTGTGTGTGCATGTTGTGCCCTAGGTGCTCTTGTGTCAATCACACTTTGTGAAGTAGCGAAAAATAACTAAATGTAGAAAATGTAATAATATGTGTGCATGGAATATAATAGAATCCCTCCCCCTATGAAGTGTGATGTAGATGTCCTAGCTTGTGCCTTGATGATGGAGCTATGTGGATGCAAATGTAACAAATGAATGCAAATCTAGATGGAGTGATAGTAGATAGTGATTCTACGTCCCTCATTATGGTCTCATAACTTTATATTTATAGGGTTCTCTTGGTATAATTTCATAATTAACCCCGAAAAGGCCAACCACAAGAAAGATAAGAATGAAAAATGGCTAGAAGAGGCCCAAAAAGTGGTGAGAAAGTGGAAAAGAGACCGGGGTGCCCCAAGTGGGACCAAGGCACCCATGGGCGCCCTAGTATTAAATCTAAGTGCCCTAGTTAGGGATAAGACGGTGTGGAATATTCTGAAATGGCTAGGTAAATAGGTGCGTGGAGGTCACGAATACGAAATAAAATAAATAAAATGGCCAAAAGAACGGGGGTTAATTAGTACTTTCTTCCCTTGAGAACCTTCTAAATAATAGTATGAGACTGGGATAAATAAATGTCTAAAGTGCATGATTTTGTGACTACATTTTCCCCCACTTTATGTTGGTGAGCGGAAATCTCGATAACATAAAGTAGATAGAGATGTGTACCTAATGCTGCTATAGAGTGATGAAGAAGGCGTGCCAAAGGACTAGACAAAGCATGGAATCAAAAAGGATGGAGGAGCGTGGAAACTATAGATGAAAAATGTGCAAATAAAAAGTGATGAGAGTGAACCTAGGGCAAAACACATGTGTGTGTAGTTGCCGTAGTGTGTAGTGTACCTACATGGTTAGTAAATCATCTGTGTTGTCATGGAATGTTGTTTTTTTCGTTGTGTTGTTGCCCTCATTTGTATGATTATTTCTCATACAAATAGACTTGTAAGGAGAAAATGATCAAGTAGTCAAATATGTATGTATGTAAATGTAAAAATGCTATGTAAAATACGCATGTAAGTGTAAAATACACAAAGTGTAAATATAAATGGAACATGTGCACCTGATCCATGTCGAGAAAGAGTGTAGAAGGATATCCTATACTATGAGTTTTTTGGGAGATCTCACACCACCCTGGCTGAAGAAGTGTAGGGAAGAAATGCTTTGTGTCCTCTAAGCTCTAATTACTTCTATTGAAATGTATGTGAAGAGATCTTTATCTTGTTATGGTTTTTGGGTGATCTGATGCCACTGGCCGAAGTAGTGTAGGGAGGCACACCCATTATTGTAATTACTTCCCAGTTGCTAAGGACACCATGTCTTGTAAAAATCCACTATATATGGGTTTTGTAGATTGGTTTAAACCCACTCGTTGTATATAAGTGCATTGAATTGAACTGGTGTAAATACTTTGTGTTAGTAGAAACCCCCAAATGATGCCCCCTCTTTGGGGGTGCATGCAATGTTGTTGATAAGAGACATGCGGCCCCAAAAGAGGACCAACCACATGCACACTGGAAAGTGCTTGGTAAAACCAAGGCACGCACAAATAAGAAGGCTAACCAAATACAAGTGTAAACATACATGTATATAGAAAATAATGTGTAATGCGCAAACATTGTAACAACTACTAAAAATGTAGTAAACACATAAGAATACAAGCGGAGACCGCATAAAGCGGGTTGCATACATGGGACATCACTTACAACATCGCAAGACATGCAAGGTTGTCATGGCCTCAAACAAGCAAACAAGTGTGCACACCAAACATAGGGTAAGTCCGCATACAATAGCAAACAAGAGCAAACAATAATAGACAATTTAAACAAACAAATATAGAAACCAATATCCCTGCATAACAAGTGTTACACATGAAGCACCCGTTAGCATGTTATAAAGATAGATAGTATATCAAAAATGTGTGTAAACAATAAGTGCAAAGTATGAAATGAAACAATAACACCTACAAGAGACGAATGTGGATGCCCCTGAGCAACCAAGTATAGTAAGTAAGGCGAAGGCGAGCATCTATGTTGGGTGTAGGAGACCAGATATCTGCGATCACACCTAGAAGAAGGTGTGAACTCATATGTGTGTATGATATAGAGTATTGACATACAGTAATCAAACTAGCATGTGTAGTAAAGTGACCTCAAATAAGCAAAAGTAAGCAAGAATAAAAGCAACCATAATATACGAGAATGTTGTGGATGGATGGAATGGAATGCAAAATGGAATGATAAGAGTCACATGCCCCCAATTGAATGGAAGTGTATACGGTGAGGTTTATTTTGTTTGCCCCTCGGCGATCAAGAATGAACCACAAACAAGAGTGCGTTATCGGGAAATGGTCGAATAGTATGTGTTGTTTGTCTAGCACGTTATGATGAATGTGTATATGTGTAGTGGTGATGATATGCGATATGTAGAAAAGATGTGCATGGACCTTATAGCCTAAGCGTATACCATGATGAAATGGAATGGGGAGTGATGATTTATCCCTAAGTGTATATCACTATAGGATGAAAAGAGGGAGTGGTGATGTAACCTAAGGTGTATACCACTACAAAATGATAGATTAGGTGATGATTTATCCTAAAGTGTATGTCACTAAAAGATGATTGGATGAGTGATGATTTAGCCCTAAGTGTATATCACTACAAAATGACCAAAGGGAGTGGTGATCTAACCTAAGGTGTATACCACTACAAAATGATAGAATATGTGATGATTTAGCCTAAAGCATATGTCACTAGCCTAACAATGTCGCATGATAGAATGTGGAGTCATGATCACGCGATGAGTGTAAGATCCATTTGATTTGTAAACCCTCAATGTAATGATGAGTATGGACCGATGAACTAAAGCGCATCATCGGGTAGTGAGTGAAGTGCGAAGAAAATAATGCAAGGTGACCATGTGATGAGTGGATTATGTAAATACACTATGTGTAGAATGTAATATAACAAGTGTAGAATGTGTAAAGTGTAATGTGTAGAATGTATGTATATAGACTAGTAGTGTAATGCTAGACTCCTATGTGATGAGGACTAGGACGATATAGTATGTGTAGATGTGCAAATGTCGAAATGTTGTAGACTAAATGTAGAATGTATGACATGTAATGTTTGATGAAATGCAATGTGTAATGCTTATAGTGCAAAGTGTGTGGGGTTCAGTGTAGTAGTAATCCCTCAACAGTCAAGTGTGAACCAAAGCATAAGAGCGTGTCATAGGGTATTGCCGCTACTAGAATGTATGATGAGTATGCCTAATGCGAGAGGAGGAGTGGATGAGAATGTTGGGAGTGTGATGTGGAACTATGTAAACATGCTCAAAGGAAGGGGGGTAATTAGATGTGATGCCTCCCCCAAGTGTGTTCATGAGTAGATCATGTAAGGTCATCAAGGAGGTCATCATCTTCTAGGTCATAACCGAAAGGATAGGCATTAGTAACTTGGTAAGCAATGGTGTCTGGTTGATCACGCAATAAGCCATTGAGGTGTAAATTATACATACCCATAACATATTCCTCATCATTGAATATAGGTAGTGGGCATCCATGTGCATACCAATGACTAAGATTTTGTGTGTAACCTAGGAAGGAGGTATTGTAGATGAAAACATGACCAAAGGGCATAGGAAAGAAAATATCTGTGTGACTTGGATCTAGAGTGCCCCAATATAATCAAGCCATGATTTACCTAATGTGAGTGGCGCAGAGCAAGGGTGTGTGCAAGAAAAATGGTGAGATAAAATATACGGATACCATAAGCAGTACTAATGATGACATACCCATGATAGAGATGGGAAGCGTATGGCATAGGGTGGAGATCATCGAGAGTAAGTCCTAAATGAGTTAAAGCCTCATGTGTGCATATAGTGTCATCACATGTAGGATCAAATGGAATGTGTTCCCAATATGAATTTTTCATGAAAAGTGTGCAAGTGAATAATGGGCATGCTAAGGTAGGTGGTGTAGGTGAAGGTGAATGTGATAGAGTGATTTCCATAGATTGGAAAGGCCCCGATAAGGAATCATAGCGAGTAGTAGTAGTAGGTAGCATAAAGGAAAGCGTATCTATCACACAAATGGTATTGTTGCCCAATTTTGCATCACTTGCAAAATTTGAGCAACTTGCATAAGTGTTAGACTTGGCGGACATTCAGAGATGAATGTGGAGAGGCCACAAAGGTTTTGAGTATGCCACGGATGGAGGAACATAGCCGCAGAGGATTTATGCAAAGCCGCAGCGATGAGAAGGAATCGTGGGTATGAAGAAAGTTCCGCGAGAATGAAGAAAGGCTCCACGGGTGGATATTCAAGGCCACGCTACAATGGAAAGTGTCGTGGGCTAAGGAAACAATAAAATATGAAGTGCAGGTCACAAGGAAGCATGTCACATTATCAAGGCATGCTATGGAATTTCAAAAGCCGTGGGATCCTATGGTGTCGCGATACGAAGGAATCACTGCGGATATCAAATAGCCACATAAACTCGAGAGAAAATTACCGTGCAACGAAGTAAAATGATAATTTTTCATGGGAACCAGAAATCAATCTTCCTTCGATTTGATTGTCAAAATATTTGCAAATCTAATAAGATTTTTCTCTTCTCTATACAATCAAATCATATTTTATGAATCAAATCGAGGAAAATAGACAAAACCAAGGAAGCTTCTCCTACACGCAAAAGGTCTTCTCAGGATGGCTCAACCACCAGAATTAAATGCAGTATGGGCACCTTTATTTCTTCAACAAGGTGGATGGCATGTAGACATGGATTTGTAGAAGCGTTCAAGCCTTTCCTTAGAGCATGCAGAGAAATTAAATGAAGGTGGTGGTGGTGGGAGAAATTCAAAATTCAAATTTCCCTCTACATTTCTCTCTCCTTCTATCTTTCTATATATTGTAAAGTGATGCCTTGTTTTAACGTTGGATACTTTGGAATGTGAAGGCATCATTTTATGTTGCACAAGTGTTCTAAGGGTAGCATGCCTTGGACTTGAGTTCTGTAAATGTTTTACATCTTCTTCTTGTATTGTGATGATCTATGCATGATCTTGTGCAATAAAATTCTAGTTTTGTGGCTCATTTCTACCTTGGCTATTATTTTATTGTACTCTCTTGCCTCTCATTCATTTGCAGGTGTGTTGTATGTGTTGTTTCTAGAATTGGTGTTCATTGTGCATCGTGGAGGTGGAACCCGAATGTGATTTTGATCTGTGGTCTTCGTTTGGCCCTCTTCACCATCATTTTCTTTCATCTTCTCTCTTGTTGGAGTATTCATCCCCTTACTTTTGGTGTTATCACCTTCTTTAGATTAGGATTTATGTTTTATGCATCTCCTTCTCACCCTGGTCCCTTAGAAAGTTAGAGTAGAGCTAGATAATTGCATTTCAATTCCTAGGAGTAGTTTAACATTAGGAGTAAGTAGAGAAAGGCGGCCTTCTTCGGAGGTCTATCTTAGTTCAAGTCCCACAACTTGGAGACAGTCCCATGTTGTCTCA
This sequence comes from Taxus wallichiana var. yunnanensis, assembly GCA_018340775.1. Classification (NCBI taxonomy): domain Eukaryota; kingdom Viridiplantae; phylum Streptophyta; class Pinopsida; order Cupressales; family Taxaceae; genus Taxus; species Taxus wallichiana. Next base: position 134,600,163 of record CM031234.1, read on the forward strand.
AGCCTCAGATTCTTGTAATTTGGGACGATTGCACATTTGAGCTCCAACATGTATCTTCAAGTGGTGGTAAATGGGGTGGTTCCTCCATAGGTTGAGGATCATTTGTAGTATTAATATGTGGAATAGGAAGACTAGTATTAGGATCATAGTCACAGTATTGGAATGGGTCACGGTCACGAGGAACAATATGTTCAATGTCGTTATGGAGTAATTTAACACAATGATGCCTTTGCGTGGATGTAATACTGCATGGCATGAATCCATGACCTTCCAAGTAGATAGTTATAAGAAACCATGAAATCAATGACAAAGAAGACAATATGGATAGTCTTTGGACCAACAAGTAATGGGTAATGTAATGTGACCAAGACATGGGCGAAGGACAGAACCATCATAAGCACATAATGAAATACCAGATGGGCTAACATCACAAGCGGAGAGACCAAGGTGTTGAAGGAATGACATAGGACATAGGTTGAGTTCAGACCTGTATCAATTAAGGTGTGTTTTACACCCACATTTTGAATATGACAGATGATATGCAAAGGCGATCATTGTCAAAAGTAGCAAGATCAGCCTGAGGAATAGATGGGAAAGAAATATGCTTGAGAGAATGCATCCACAAAGGTGTTATAGACTATATCGGGATGGGTATTGTCAGGATTGGGGTAGTGAGTAGAAGAGTAATTATCTTAGCTCACAATTTAGGATGGAGAAGAAAAAAGTCATGAATGGAGATGGCCATGATGAAGAAACCCTAAGAAGGATGATGGAGGATGTCGGGTTCACCAAAATGATTAACTAAAATTGACTATTTTAGGCTAGTGCAAGATAGTTAATCTAATCTAGGAGGACATATAAACGCAACAAATAAACACCCTAAGATAACTTTGTAGATGAAATACTAAACCCTAGTGTGCAAGAAGGGAAAGGAAAGAACTCAGCTGATAACTAGTGACTATCGGACTATGTCATAGTGGTGCATAGAAAATTAGAAAGCAAGAATGATTGTGCCGCAATGCCGAAATGACAAATCTAAATGTTGTGGTTGGTGGGGGCGCCTAGAGTAGGATTAGGGCACCCACGGGTGCTCTAGTATGAGATATGAGCGCCTTAGTTTAGGAAAAATACCTAGAACTGGTATTTATAGGGTCGGAAGGTGATATGAAACTCTACCGCCTCTCGCATCAATTTCTCTAGACTACGCCAAATGCTCTAAATATTCCAAGGAGAAGAAATAACCTGCAAGAGACCAAAAGGAAGTACCAAAATCCAAAAAAAAGAAATATGTAGAATGAATGGGTCAGATTGACCTCAGCTGCCACAATAGTGGGCTTACTAACCAGCGTTGCACTACATTTTGGACTCAGATGTAGTTACAGGCGTGTGTGTGTGTGTGTGCATGTTGTGCCACTAGGTACTCTTATGTCATTCGCACTTTACGAAGTAGTAACAGATAACTAAATGTAGAAAATGTAATAATATGTGTGCATGGAATAGAATAGAATCCCTCCCCTATGAAGTGTGATGTAGATGTCCTAACTTGTGCCTTGATGATGGAGCTATGTGGATGCAAATGCAATAGATGGATGCAAATCTAGATGGAGTGATAGTAGATAGTGATGTTAGGTCCCTCATTATGGTCTCATAACTTTATATTTATAGGGTTCTCTTGGTCTAATTTCATAATTAACCCCAAAAAGGATGACCACAAGAAAGATAAGAATGAAAAACAACTAGAAGAGGCCCAAAAAGTGGCGGGAAAGTGGAAAAGAGACGGGCGCCCCCGGGTGGGACCGGGGCATCCATGGGTGCCAAAGATAAATCTAGGCGCCCAATTAAGGCTAAGATGATGTGGGATATTCGGAAATGGCTAGGTAAATAAGCAAAGTAAGTCACAAAATACGAAATAAAATAAATAAAGCGACCAAAAGAATGGGGGTTAATTAGTACTTTCTTCCTTGAGAATAAATAAATAAATATTAGTATGAGAATGGGATAAATAAATGTCTAAAGTGCATGATTTTGTGACTACACAAGAATAACTTCCATAGACCTCCTAAGGTCTTAAACTTGTTCTAAAACCACTCCCTCCAGAATGTAGTATAGCTTCCCAACTTCCTACAACATCAATTTATTCACATGGTCCAATGCAAAACACCGAGAGCAATATCAACTTCTTCATAAATATGTATATTCCTGTGGGGTCCACTCACTCTCAAGACACTTAAATACCACATGGAGAAATCTAGAGTAGTCCTCTATAACCTATAATCATCATACTAGGTCCACCAATCCATTACGGACCATAATGAGCGAGTTCTTCTCCATCGCTACCTAACTAGGGTTTACGGAGGGTTTAAGACTTGTTTACCTTCTGAACGATTGTTCATAAAGCCTAGGAACTTATTCTTTGAACTAATGCTTGGAAACCCTTCTTAGGTCCATTCCCCAACTACCCCAAAGAGATCAACCTCCCATGGATACTTCACATGAGAAAACAAACATCAAACAAACCTTCTTGAGTTGGGTTTCTCAATTCTAGGAACTTCGTAGAGGTAAAAATCACTTTTCATGCTAAATCATGCAAACCAACACCTCAAACTTTTCCCATACTACTGGAACAACCTACTTCAGCTTTTCCCATGCTCATATTTTCATACTTAGCTCAGAAAAAGATAAACTCACCTCATTTGGCCACTTAGGGCTTAAGACAAGGTCTAATGCAGACCTAGAAAACATGACTTATCTTCATACCTACACTCCTGAGACACTTTTTAGTGTCTAAACACCTCATCCTCATGCTCTTCGTGATCTAAAAATGCATAACCAATGCATACATACCTAATAACCACCATGACACACCCTCTTGTTGACTAGGCCTCCTAACTAGGCATCTTGAACATGCTTGCACCTTCAATACATACCATCTTATAACTTTTCCACTATTGCCCACCTACAAGAGCCTTCAACAAGCTTCATGACTTCATCACAACATCATCAAAACACTACAACACCTCTGCAATTCACAATACCTACTCAAGACACCATGCCACATCATCAATGTGACCAAGCAACTCAACATGTCAGACAACAATGAATAACACTTTTAATTTACCTTCACGTTCCTTGCACCTTTTGACATCAATGACAACACCAATTTCCAACGCATTGCCTTTTTGGATATGTTAAACAAGGTAATTAGATGCTAATTGTAGATTAGCTTTGGATCCCCATCTTTAGTATGAACTTGATATGGCCTATGTTGGTTAATTTGTTGGGATTTGGACCTAAAGGCTTCAAGATAAACTTGAAAAAATGAATTGTCCTATAGTGTACCACAAAAACCTTGTATAATTCACATGGCAGGCCATTGCAACTAGGGGATTTATCATTAGTCATCGATGTGTTGCCTCATGTAGAATCTCACTTAAGAGAAGCCTATTCAAAACAACCAATTGAGTTTGAGAAAGCTTGCATGGGACCAAAAAAGGAATTATTAGAGAGCTTGTTATTGCTCATGGGAGGGATCTTGATCTTTAAACACTTTTTGGTAATGTCAAAAAGGCTTGAACCATATCAACACATCGATACGTTATTAGTTAACTTCTCTAATGGTTTTGATTTGTTTGGTAGAGTTTTTAGCCCTGAGCATATGTAAAAATTCCTTAGAGACCTTCTCACAAATTGTTAGCCAATGTAGTCTAGCTTTGATTAGGGATATTAATCATTGTAGGCATTTGTTAATTGGTAGTGTTGCCACAACTTTTCTAGGTTTTGTTGTAGAGGATCATGGAAGGGGTTTAATCTAAGGCAACCAATGGGTGGCTAGGATCCGGTAATCGACGTAGAGTATGACTAGTGATTGATATAAACAATTTGTTGACCATACATACGTAAGAACCACACAATTTGAATGATGGAATTCAAACACCAAATATTCTAGTTGGAATGTCCTGTTGGTTAAGAGACCACATTCCAAACTCGTTTGATATGGGTAAAAGTGGGTCCATGATGTAAAAGTGTTGTATCAAGAATAAACTACATCTTTTGAACCTTTGGGTGTTTTAAGGGACATTCAATGTGGAACCTAATGGATAAATGGTCCGAAAGGACAATGTTCAATAATGTCTCAATCAATATCATAAAATAACTAGCGAAGGAGTATGACTACTTGGAAAGCATGTGTGATCTAATCACTTAAAGACTAAATTTGGTCCTTAGTATACGTTAGAACATGTATACCAAAAAAAAATATAGTGATTTGCAAGTAATTGGGGACATAAAACCCAAAATTACACATGTACATCCACTATTCTCTCTCATCGAATATCCATTGCATAAGAAGGTAGCCAAGCTTGTTAGTTGCCATCTCAACCATATTAAATTCACTTTACAACATCCACTCATTCGCCAACCAATGCCAAAGAGATGCCTTTTCAATGGTATCATTAGATGCATAAATATGTATTATACCAAAAATGGTTCTCAATATTTAATAGGATCAAAATACATGATTGGTAGGGTCACATCAATGATCCACATAATAAGGTCACCATTCTAGAGAAATAGATGTAGCAATTCCTCCGGGCCTTATATAATTGTTACTAATTGGGGTTAAACTATCATCCTAGATAACTATAGTGATATAAGTAAGAAAAATCCCACCGCATTGATTTATTGTAGACAAAGAATGTCCATCTTTGAAAAATGGTTATAAAATTCTCACACAATGTACTTATATGCAATGATTTGTTAGATCTAAAACATTCCATGAGTAGTAAATCATGGAGCCATTGTATAAAGAGCCACATCCTCTAAATCTAAGTCGTTAAGGGCTTCATAAATATACAACAAAAAATGTTGTTGGTTAGTTTACAAAAATATTCAATTTTAAAACCATCAAAGTTTTGTAATTATTGCCCCCTCCAATTGATGAATTAGATAGTGAGAGCTTTGCTCCGCCTTGAGAGGAGAAATGTTTCAAAGATTCGACTATAAAGCTTGAGTATTATCTTAAAAAGCACATTGAGACATCGATAGAAAGTGTGCTAAAAACTTAGGTAAATTGTGACTAAGCTTGTTCTCGTGAGAGTGTCGATTGCCATTTTTAATGTATATCTTGGGGGTAGGAATTTAAGTTGGGTTTTAGACTAACAATTTTGGTATTGGACGTACCCACATAATGGTTATTTCAACGCCTTTGTTATGGATATTTTGCAACCACCAACAATGGTCCAACCTTCTTTGTAGTTAAATAAAGGGACCTTAGTTATTGGATTCAACATGGTTCTATAAGACAAAGCTAACAAAGGATAATATATGATTTTATGCTTAAAATACTAGAACCAAAAACAAGTATTAAGAAAAGTAATGTATAATATTCTTTACGCACATTGAAACAATTTATTTGGATGTTTATCAACTCCATAAGGTGTGGGAAAGGTCTACATCAACACATACCTACTTTGGGGCTTGGACGAGAAAAATTTAGGCGATTCCTTACAAATAACATGACCTATCGTGGTTGGCATTTGGTCTAAGAAATGACAACATGACATGGGTAGCCTTAAGAATTTCACTTAAATCGACGACTTAGTGGACAATGTGTTTAGAGAAAACCAAGTCACGCATCTACGAGGAGAGAACAAGCATAATTCCAAACATATTAGGTGAAATTTTGCAAGATAATTAAAGCACGAATTGGAGTCAACAAAGCAAAAAAGGAAGAACTATTTGGTCATATTCTAGACTCATCCAACCTTAACCCAGTCCAATCTAGGTAGATTGAATCAAAATTTAAAGCATATTTTCAAAGGGAATCCTATTGAAAAAATAACCTATTTAACATTTTTTAAGCCAATGATACGCAACATCAAACTCTACGGAACATGTAAGATAATATCAACATGAGATATATTAATTATTGAAATATTTTTCGCTAGAATTTCCATAGTTTCTTCACCGGGAGTGGGCATGCCGAACAACTTCCCAATCCTTAGTTGTAGTGTCAATAACGAGGTTTTTCATTGTGAGATGCCATCTCGTATAAGTTGCATAAGGATGAATTTACCTAAAAAAGCCAATAAATACTAAACATGCAAGGACCAATCCTACAAATTCTAAAAACAAGAAAATACAAGAGTCGAACAATAAATAATGATAAGCGGGGATGCCCAAGAAAAATTGTTTCCTCCCGAAAAATCATAAAGTATGTTGTTTTAGTTTTATTGTCATGTTATGATTTTACTATTTTAGGTCTCATTAAATATGATTCCAATAATGATGGATGGAGGCATGCCTAAAATTTCAAATTTATTGTGCTTTTCAAATTAAAATTGGTGAGGATGAAAGTAACATTCCTCATCACTAATTTTCATATGATTGGAAGCTGCTCAACCATGGAGAAATGTTCAAGTTCTTAGGCATTCCTTTTGCCTTCCAAGCTTCTCTGGTGAGCTCTGGTAGTATGTCATGCAACGTGTGGCTCGGAAGCTGAAATACTAGATCACCAAGCCATTGTCTTTAGTGGGTGAATTCTAGATTTGCACTAGAGTTCTTGAAGCCACGCATGTTTAGTACTCCTAATGGGTCCCGTCTAAGAAGTCTGTGCATAAGCTTGAAAAACTTCTTAAAGACTTCCTTTGGACCAATTCTTCTTCAATAAAGGATTTCACATAGTTGCCTAGGAACCTTTTGCTTTCCCGAAGACTCAAGTGGCTTAGGCCTTATTGACATCTTACGACGAGCAAGTGCTCTGTGCCAAATGGATTATTCGAAGCATAGACGAAAAGGAAGCTTGGAAGGTGCTCCTTTGAAATGGTATTACAAAAGGCACCTCGTATGGCCATGTTGCTTATAAAGGCATTGGCTTTGTCAACCTTCTCATTGCCCTATTCCAATCAAAGTGGTGGGTACCTTCATGACAAAAGCATTTGGAAAGCTTGGGAGCGAATTAAACCATGGCTCTATGGAATGGCAATGGCTTCGCAATGACCTTTCATTTAATCTCCACTCTCTGTGGTGGTCTCCGTCATTCAATTTCAAGATCGTTGTTAGCCGAGGTGCCTTGGATTCTTGCTTTGTCCACCTCTTCAAGCATGGAATTCACACTATCCAAGACCTTTTCTGAAAACACACTCAATCTTGGCTATCCTGGAAAGAGCTCAAAGTGAATTTCAAATTGGCTCTGCTAGATAGAGCCCTCATCAATGACATCATTTCCTTTGTGCCAGATCACATGATCCACAAGATTGTTGTTCTTCAAACTCGTCCATGGTGGACAGAATGAAAATGGTATGTGGACACCTCGTTCCGGAATTATTTAGCTAGCCAAGGTTATGCCTGGCTTTTGCCACATTTTCCCATGGTGGGCAAGCTTAATACTCGGTGGGGAATTCGATCCTCACCATCGAAAAGGATATTTCTTATAGTTTGGTCCGCTTATGTGGAACCTAAAATTGCACACTTTTTGTGGTGTGTTCTTCACCAAGGCCTTCCGCTTGGTTCATGTCTAGTGCATCGAGTGTATACCCCCAAATGCCCCTTTTGTGGACATCTAGAAACTTTTTCTCACATGTTAAGTACGCTACAAATCCCCAGGATTGGAATTGGATTCATTCTTTCTTCCTCCCTTTTCGCCTTGAGAAATGCTTCACTTGGTAACATGTGCTCTTAGGAGACAATCCTTGAATGCCACACAAATTTACCTAGATTTGACATGCTTTCAGAGGGGAAATCTTATTTAGTTATGGAAAGAAAGGAATTCTTGTTTATTTGTTAATGTTGAAGTTGATCAACAATTCTCTATTTATAACAAGTCGTGGTTATTGCGAATGTCTTGTTGCAGATTCAAGTTCAAGCCAACAAAGTGGCGATTGAGGTGGAGTACTTGCAAACACTTTTATGTCACCGTGGCGAGACCCCTTACAATGTTCTTAGAGAACCTCCATCCCCTCTCACCGCTCCCCACCACGTGGCAATGCTAGTGGGCGCAAAAGGTGGCGGTGCTCTCGGCACCGCTCTTTCACCATGCCCACCGGTCCCCTCGCAACCACCATCCTCGTAGGAGCTTCTCTCCTCCGCCTTCAACTCGCCACCGAGGATGAGACACCCCCATCACCCAACTAGCTCGGTTGGGGCTCATCGGCTACCCCCGAACCACACACCCATGAGTGTTGGAGCCTCTTGCTTCCGCCTGATAAATTTCCAAGGATGGCTCTCACCATCTCGGGACCATGCCGAAGAAATAAAAGAAGGAAGCCAACTCGACTCGAGGTTGGGACGTCTTAGATAAGTGGCAAAGATCTGCTTGGTTACTGGTTGGTATGATCGGGACCCCACCCCCCCCATAGGGCATCAATTGCGAGTGATGGCTTAATTTTTGTCTTTGTGCTTCTTGATGCTTTGTAATATTCCTCGTTCCTAGGGTTTTTTTGCCTAGTTTGATACATTGGTGTGGGGCGTGCTTCATACTCAACCATTTTTTGTGAATTATCTTATATCATTTTACTTGTTAATATAATATAAGATCTTATTCATTAAAAAAATGGCGATTAAATAGACGAGTATGATAAAATTTAGTGGTTAATATGTAACTCTCTTTTTATTTTATTAATATGAAGGGCAGTTCCAATAGTAAAATTTAGCGATTAATTAATTGTTTTTTTGGCTGTGACCATCAACGGTCCGTTACCGGTGTAAAACTCGGAAAACAGGCTACAGCCTGTCAATTTCCACGCCCAGATGGAGGTGTTGCACTCTTTGATGCAAGACGACTTTCACATAAAACAAGTTACTTATATCGCATTGTTGATGTAAAACCGGTTTATGCAGGGTGGAAGCATTCACTGTTTGTGTTCCGATGGAGATGGAAATTTTGGGAATAAATTTGACTTGTGTGGTGAGCGCAGTTAGTAGTGGGGAGTTTCCCGAGAAAGAGTGTGCGCTGCCTGTGCTGTCGAAGGCATTAGGCTATTGCATTGTAGCTGCCTCCACCATTGTCAAACTTCCCCAGGTCTGTTTTTTTTGTTCTCTTCTCTGGGGAATTATGTTGTGGCTAGACAAGTAAGAAAGTTCCTCCTCCTCCTCTTTCTTGTCGTAGAAAAGACTATTACAGGATCAGGATCAGGATCGGGATCGGAAGTGGCATTGCGTGTTTCCAGATTTAGACATCAAATAAAGAATCAACTACTTCCTTTCGATATTATTTGCGTTGTAGAATTTTGTTTACAGGGACGGATTCGCCCTCCTCCCTTTGTTCATAATATCTGGCAGCCGTAAAGACTCATTATTACAAAGGATTGACAAGGCATTTGCTAAATACGTTATTCTTTTTCCAGCCTTGTAAATTACCTTTGGCCCAGTAGTTTTTCCTGTCTCGATTATCAATTTTATCTTTGGGGAAAATGACACGAAAAGCGAATGTTATGTTGGTATCACATCCAAACTAATTATTCTTATTATATAGACAATTTCCAATGGTTGTAAACCATTGACGGGTTATCTTTTATCCGCTTCATAGACACTCCACTTGCGTCAACATAGATGGCAAAAGGTACGTATCATATTATGTGCACATAACTCATTGTAATGTCCCTTTGGGCTCAAATTTGAGGAATTTGGATTTTCCCCAAAACCCTAATGGAACATTGTTGGAAATGATGACAACCACATCTGAAAAACCTGATTTTTATTACAGCAATCTGATTTTATGCAAAAATTAGGGCAGCGACCTGTTTTAGGTCCACAAAACTTTATGCGACCTAGGTTAAATTCAGATTTTAGTATCTCCCATACACAAATATTTAGAAATACATCAACAACATGAAACCCTTGATGAAATTATGCAAATAAATGCTTCAACAATAAAATACAGACTGCTAGAATTAATTAATTGCTCAAAAACAACTAAAACTTCAAAATCCATTTCTTCATACATACTTGGAGAAAAATGCAAATGATTGTTCAAAATGACCACAAAATGGCAGCTATCAAACAAAATTCGAATACGATTTTTTTCAAGAACCAAAACCCACTGAAAAGTGATCTTGAAATCTCCAAAGGGGTCGCCCAAGCTGAAGCTGAGTGTGGCAACCCCAAAAGTGTGCCCTAGCACTGATGGAAACCCTTGCTGTTATGAAATTCTGAATTTGAAGCTCACTTGTGACTCCTAGATGAAGCCACCAATGCAACAAATGAGGGTTTTCGTCCCCAATAGGATCCAATGAGGGTTTTCATCCTCAAAGGCTGAAAATGAGAGCTCAATGCTCCAATTTTCAAGAGAGAAGTATTAAGATTCACCAAATGATCCTACAAATGAGCTCCAACATTTACCTTTATAGCCTTTTCTTCCTTTTCCTTGTGGAGGGCTCCATGTGGGATACATTATTTCTTTTTAAACATTTACTTTTCTCCTTTTTAATTTTCCTTTTGGGTCGCTCCACTTGGGCATTTAAAATAATTAATTAAATGCAAGTTTCTCTCTTTTAAATAATTAAATAAAGTGCTAATAATTAAGATTACTTTAGCACGTAAAATTAAATTATTAACTTACTTCCCCCTTTAGTTGACTGAAAATAGGCTAAGGGTCTTCATTCGCTTTAGTATTTAAATATATATTTTACTTTAATAATAATTTTTAAACTTGCCCATAAATAGAGAGTTATTTGGGCTCAACTTTAAAATATTATTAAGTATTTCTAATTAAAAAAGGGGCATTACACTCATGCACCCATATCTCTCCATCTCACATGCATACCTAAGAATGAATAAAAAATTAGAACCTATGCTAACATTTCCCTTGATTTCGCTCATTGTCTTGCCCTCAAGACAAACAATTTGGAATGCATGGTTGAAGCTTCCTTATGGCAACACAATCAATCCCTAGCGTGTCGGATTTGGATGGATCATTGGTTGCTCCTTCAAACCAATTTTTTTACAATTCCAATGTTGGATACAAAATTTTGCTTCATCATTATAGTCATTGTTGCATACCCCACCATCGAACTATTTGGCATCACTAGGAGTTGTGCTTCAACAATCTTTTTCTATGTGCAATGGAATGTAAGAGTCAACAACTAGTTTATATCTTGGGTTTCCATTTGAATGGTGATTGGTGAACAATTTTCAACATTAAGGATTTAGCAATTTCAATCCGTAGAGGATATGGGTTGGAATCTAGAGAAGGACATAGGTTTGAATCCAAAGTGGGACATAGGTTCCAATCCGGATAAGGGTAGGGTCAGTACAACTTGTTTGCACAATATATAAGGTATTTGGAAAATCAATTCCCTTGTGGGCTTCTACAAGGGAGGCCTCGATACAACAAATTGGTGTCTTGCTTGGCGGTGACCTAAAAAACTACCTTTACGTTTATCTAAGTGGCATTCTTCTGAACAAATATTTGGATGCGAGTAACTTCATCCAAAATCAGCCACATTCGAGATAACCCTCCAAGCACATCCAAATGCCGACTACATTGGTGATGCTATGAAGGGCTTGGACCACGAGACCCATAGTTTTTGAAAAATGAGACAAAGTTTCATACAGATTAACAAGTAATAGGAGTGGGAAAATATGGGCACAATGTCATCATGAACTTCGGTAGGTTCTATCTTTGGGGTCCATACCTCTAGGTGGACCTCGGTTGTAATGCTAATCCAAATTTCAACTCCATCTACTTACTCCGTGGGCATATGTGATTATGAAATATCATATTGGCATATAGATTTTGTATGGTACAATTGGCATCTCGAACCTTCCTACTTTCTACACATTATACATGTCAAACTATCTCCTTAACTCTTTTGTCTTTGTTATTATACTCATTGAACTCCATCAATACTCTCTTGTTGTAATACTTTGTTATGGCATCGACTTTATTCTCTATGACAACTTCCATTTTCACTTTGGCAATTCTTTTGTGATCTTTTTGGCATCATGTTCTTCATCCTGCAATGTTATTTTGCTCTACCTCAACATTCTTGCTATGGCATCAAGATCCCTTTTTTATGCTTTGCAACACTATCCATAATAATATAGTCACATGGGCTAATTGTGGTTTATTAAATGTTTTGCACATATTCATATAAGCTTGTCGTATTTTCTTAAATGTTGTCCGATCTCCATGTACATCTCTCTTCTTTTGAAAGCTTTCTTCCTCTAGAAGCTTCCTTGTATAATCTATATTGTCTTTATCATAGTTAGCATCAGTGTCACAAGGTTCAGCGATTTTCGGACACGAAGTTCGAAAATCACCGAACTTTATTAGAGGGCATCAAAACCATTAATATTTGTCAATATTCGGGTGAAAAAACCCTAAAAGCTCGCTTTGGTCAAAGGGAAGTGGTCGAATCTTGAAGGAGTGGTCAATGAACTGTGCGAGTGGTTCAAGGGCCTATGAGAGTGCCTATGACCGTGAGCAGGTCTAAACAAGCGGTGGCGTCAAGGGTGCGTGGGGATGTATCGAGCCATTTGAAATGCCAATATAGTTTGCTCTAATTACCTCTCGTCTTTGCCCATATTTGATGCAAATTACAGCTCACAACTCCAAAGGCCAATGCACCATCCATTTGACAACACTCCAAACGCCGCTCACTGCCATTCGATAGCTTTGTTCGAGAGGAGCATGTGCTGCCAGTGATAAAACATGCTTTGTAAATTTATAATTGTAATGTGACAATTGAATTTAGGTTTAGATTTTTAAATCTTTTAATTTTTTTGTTTTTTATTTTAGTTTTTATTTATTAATAAATTTTCGACTACTATAAACTATAATTTTTAATAGAACACTATAATATATTATACACACAATTTAATACATGACGATTATAATATATAATAAACTACACTCTTTTATGAAATTTTAATGATATCTAATACACACTCAAATAATATATAATAAACTTTTATAAACAATGAGAGGTGTGTACTATATAAGATTTTATATTAGTCAAGTGTATTTTATTATACATATGAGAGATTTTTTAGTTAACATTTTAATTTAATTTAATTTTATTGTTTTGATTTCTATTTTTAATATTTAAAAATCAATTAACAATTAAAAAATTCTAAAATTTACGATATTAAATAAATATAAAATATAAAATATAAAATTAAATTAGTAGTTGAATTTAAACACTAATTTTTTTTGAATTTTATCATTATCGAACTTAATCCGAATTTTATCTGCGCTTCGAATTCGAACTCGAACATGAACCTTGTGACTTAAGTTGGCATACTCGGCGAGTACTCGCCACTTTTTCCCCGTGACGCAGTACTTGCCAAGAAGACTCGCAAGGAAGAGTCTCAGGGCGTGGTATGCGGATGGAACGTGGAAAAATGCCGTTTTTGTATTTTAAAAGCCCCACACCCCACACCTTGTAAGCACACAACTATTGAGCATCCTCTGCTTGATTTGAAGGGATTTTATAGTGAATTTGAAGAATTTCATTTGGTGATTATTTATTTATTTTCCCTTTCTTTTCAAGCATGTAAATTTTTTCTATATTGTAAAAATTAAGTTTCCAAACATGATTTGCAAATTCACATGCATTCTATTCAATCGATTAATTTTAATTGTGATTTTTGCTATTTTATCATCATTAATGAATGAAATTGCTGGAATATATATTTTAAATGTTGGTTTTAATTTATTTTTGTCTTTGTTCTTGTTTGTATTGTTTATAATTACAAATTTACAGTTATTCTTACATAGGATTTTCTTATACTCACAATTAAATGCTATTTTAAACTTATTTTACAATCAAATTACAAATTTATAATTTTGTAATGTTTTCTTTTTTTGGTGTTTTGAACGTGCTGCAAGTTAGAACTTAAACATACAATGGCATTCGACTCCACATCAGGTTCAACATTAGGCTCAACATCAACAACAAGAAGTGTTCCCACTAATTACAAATTTACTGATTATTCTTACATAGGATTTTCTTATACTCACAATTAAATGCTATTTTAAACTTATTTTACAATCAAATTACAAATTTATAATTTTGTAATGTTTTCTTTTTTGGTGTTTTCAACGTCTGCAAGTTAGAACTTAAACATACAATGGCATTCAACTCCACATCAGTTCAACATTAGGCTCAACATCAACAACAAGAAGTGTTCCCACTAATTCTGTCATGCACGCTGCTTGGAAATATTTTGTATGTGGAGTGGTTGGGGGGATTGTGATTTGCAATTTTTACGGGAAAATGGTTGGTAGAGGCATCAATCTCCTCAAGAACCATCTTGTATGCATTGTTCGCTGCGATGTCATGGGATGCCCCACCGCTACAAAAGAGGTACAACAAGAGATGAGGGCAAAGCTTGCATTGTTGGATGAGAAGAAACTAGAAAAGGCAAGGGTGCAAACAACTATTAGACTTGAAATAACAATAGAAATAGAGGGTGATGTGGCAATGATTGTGGGCTCTAGTTGTGGTCCATGGCTACAAGGTGTCTGCTTCATTGAGTTCAAGCAAAGGCCATATACATAGTTTTGTTTCTAAAAACATTCATGGGCACAACCTTATTTCGCTACGAGGTACAAGTTAGAACAAGGAGATGCACGAGGAAACAAATAAGGCATGTGCAATCTTTTAGTATTAACACCTTCCCTTCAATGCGCAAAGAGCCTCATCTTGGGAGTATTTGATGATGGCATTGACAGTTGTAGGGAAAGGGTACAAGACACCCTCTCCAAAAGACTTAAGTGGGAGGTTGCTCTAGGGTGTGGTTTCAAAGGCAAAGTCAATTGTGGGAGATCAAGAGAAGCGGTGGCAAAATTCGGATGCACCATTCTATAGGATGGGTGAATGGAAGGAACCACATCCTCATCATTTTTTTGGTGGCTTCAAATGGTGAGATGGTTTTTTGAAGTCAATTGATGGCTTTAACACAGTAAAGAATGCAAAAAAATGAACCTTATGTTGGAGGAGGTTGTGTTATAGGTGGGCATAAAAAATGTTATGCAAGTTGTTACCGATAATGCAACACCATATGTGGTGGCTAGGAGACTACTTCAAGAGAGGCATTCATCACTCTTTTCAATTTAGACCCTTCAAGTGCAACCTATTGCCTTGACCTTCTTTTGGAGGGCATAAGAAAAATTGATTGGTCGGGATTGGTTTGTAGAAGATGCGAGAAACATAACAAAATACGATTTATAATTTGACGACAACGGTCGTAATGGACATGGTTTCCTATCTAAAGCTTTGGCGAAATGTCTTGCCTTAGAGCACACAATGGATTCACACAAAAATGGAGTTCCATTTATTTCCCAAATCTTTTACAACATCTACAACAACGGTGGGCACATAAGGAGCTTACAAACTTTATATAGACTTTGGTGTATTCCCTATGAACCTATCCACGATTGGTTTTGCCTTGGCTCAAGATTGACTTCTTCCTCTCTCCACTCGTATGGAGTTATCTTTGCCCTCTCGTCTTGCTTTTTCTCCTCTCCTCGCCGATTCTTTATTTGATACATCTATCTTTTTTGAGTTGTCTCAAATTGTTTGGATGATAGTCTTCCAACGGGCCCTATTCTTGCTCTTTCAATTTGAATTTGGCCCATTCATTCTCTAGGCTACTGTGTCGTCCATTTGTTTGTCCTTCTACTTTATCTGATCTGGGGTTAGATTTGATAGAGACCAATCATCTGTTAGTTAGATGCTTGTCGGACACCTCACCCTGTAACTTTTATTCCTCGAGTGGCACACACATGTGGATAGTTTGGCCTTCTTTACCCTCTTGTTACCTTATAACTTGCCTCGCGTAGCCAAGTCGTATGCACAATCCTTCGTGCACACTAGTCCTAGAATCACGTGCTTGATAATGTTGCGCAATCATTACGCTCTTCCTTTTGCAGAATAAACCTTGCTTTACTTTTGCGCATACTCTTAGCCAATCCTTTATGCAATCCATTCAATCCTCCTTTGCGCGCCTATCTTGCCTCTTACGCACGCATCGCCACGCTGCTTATTGTTGTGCAAACCGCCTGCGCAATTCCGTTTAATTGCTTGTTGCTGCATTCGGTCCTCCTTATTCCCTTATTGCTTGTCGCGCACACCCATCCCTATCTAGAACTCCGATGCAAGATCGCACTTGAACCTTGGATGTTCTTTGCATCGTAATCACCCCCGGGTTCTCAGTTGATGAGAAAACACACCAAGGGGAAGAGCTTCATGCAAGCGGGTGTCATGGGATTTTGACTAACTTTGCAACGTTGCAAAGTATTTTTAGTTTGACAATTGAAGCAAATTTTTGTAGAGCTAAAAAATGTTCTAAAATCACCATATTAAAAGAAAGCCAATGGAGAGAGGATTGCAAAGACAATTTTTGATGACGTCTTTGTGAAGAGAGTTGTAGAGATTATCAAGATAACTTCAAACTTCAATTTAAATTTCAAGTCGATTATTTTATTTTCATTTTTAAATGTATTTCTATTTACTTTATTTGTAAGTTTGTAACTTTAAAGTTTAATTTTTTTGTAGGTGTCAGAGTTGTTGGTGAGGGTTTTGTGTTTGGTTGATGGGGAGCAAAACCCAATGGGATACATTTATGAGGCCATGGATAAGGCCAAAGAGGCCATCCAAAACTATTATAGAGGGGATATAGCCGATTTGGTCCTTTTTGGGAATTAATTGATCAGAGGTGGAACAATCAACTCTACTAATCCATTCATGTAGCGGGGTACTACCTCAACCCCAAGTTTTCTTTTTTAATGGCCTCACGAATGTTAATGCGGAGGTTATGGAGTGCCTCTTAACTCTCATTAAGAGGATGACACTAGAGGTTGAGATGAGGGACCTCATTATTTTAGAGTTGTAGAATTACAAACATGCTAGAGGAGGTTCTTTTCTTCGGTGTTAGTTGTTTAAGGGAGATCCACCCAACCACTAGGTAACAAAAATTAGAGTATTTACTTATGTTACGAGTTATAAATTTACAATTATTAATTACTTACAAAATTTTGATTAGCTTGTTTGTAGGTTCATGGTAGGAAGATTTGCGTGGAAATATCCCAAAACTTGAAAAGCTATCCCTCCATATATTATTTCAACCTTGTTATGCTTAGGATGTAAGCGCAACTGGAGTTTGTTTGAGGCCATTCACACGAAGAAGTGCAACAAGTTGACTCAATGAACAACTCAATGACCTAGTTTTTGTGTAATACAATCTTTGGCTTCGCACAAAAAGGTGGACACATCGTAAGAGCCTATTGATTTGGATGAGATTGATCCATACAATGATGGATTGTTGCACAAGCAGAGATCTCCGTGTTCACAGAGGAGGAGATTGTTGCTTTCGAGAGGAAAACTATGGAGGGTGAAGTAGAAGCAAGAGAGATTAGATTAGACGACATCTTTGTAGATGATGTTGAACATGCGATAGAGGAGTCACTACCATCTACTACCCAAGGTGAAGCTACATTCACAACCTTCTAGGAGGAGCAGTATTCGCAACTGAGTGTGGGGACTAGTAGAGGCACTATACCCTATCCCAATGTTTTAGTAGAATGGGGAAGAGGAAATTGTAAATTGTTGTAATTTGTTACTTGCATAGATATGCAATTCATAATGATTATTTTCAATGACAATCATCCTAAACTCATAAGACTTATCAACCGACTATTGTATTCGCATGATGATGCGATTTTATACTCTTCTATTCAAATCTAATAGAAAACACTTCCCCAATGTTTTCAGACTCATTTGAGACATTTTGTAACTATATTTTGCATAAAATTTATGTTTTTAAAGACATTGAGGTATTTTTAAAGTTGCTGCATATTTGGCAAGTCAATGTTTTTGGTCTGCTGAGTACGAGTATGCGAACTATAGTTTTTATAGACACAATACAAATGACTACAACATACAGATGCAAAAATCTTGTCATTCTTCTTGTTGTAATTGTCTTCTTTAGTTCATATCGTTTGGTGCCAATAGTCACATTTTGTTGATTGTGGTCTTTAGATCTAGTCATCTCAAGGGCTTCCATATTTTATCCTTATTGGATCTACTGCCCTTTGGTCTTTCTTGATCAAGGTATTAGATCTAGTCTCTTGAGGGTTGCTGTCTCATCTTCTTAGATTTTTGTTTAGCAAACTTCAGAACCCTTTGATCATGGCCTTTGCATTTAGTTCTCTTAAGCGTTTCCATCTTTTACCATTACTAGATCTACCACCCTTAGGCCTCTCTCAATCAAGGCAACAAGTCTAGTCTCCTTGTGTCGTGTCTTTTTTTCAAAAATAAAGAAAAAATAATAAAGTTAATATTTTATGTTGTCAAAATGACTTTTTATTTTGTTAAAAAAAAGTGACAACTTAATATTGCTTTATTATTATTAAAATAAAAGAAAAGGGTGAGAAAAGGGAAAAGTAAAAATAAAGAAAATGATGTTTTTGGTTGCTTTTCCTTAAAAAGTGTGAAAGTAAAATTATAAAAGTGGGGCGCTTGGGGTCTTTTGGCATCACATTTCAACCAACTATTCTTATTTTGTGACTTTGAGCATTTCATTTCATCTTTCAATTTCAGAGGATGAAAACCCTCAGGTTTTGTGTGGTGGTTCCATCCAAGGACTACATATGCACTTCAGATCTGTCTATATCAGAAATCAACTTCATCAAATAATCAACTTCAAAAGTCATTTTCAGCTTGCTACAGGGTCACTACAATAAATTAGGGAAGATTGAAGTCATTTCAACTTTCTATAGTGTCACTATAGTATAATATGGAAGATTTCAGCTTGTAGAGGATTAAATTCCAGTTTCAGTGTGGTTGAAGATTGCTATCAGATCCAACAAAAATCTCATCTATACGGACAATTGTATTTTTCTGTTTTTCAGTGTTGAAAAATAAATAAAGAAAATCTGATTTCAATGTATATGTTATGGCTGTTATTATCTATAACGAATATGGATTTTTCCTAGGGTCTAGAAATTATTTCCATCATTTGCTAGCATTTATAAATTTTGCCGTAAGGGTTTTGCAATAAAAATAAGTTTTTATTAATCCTCCTTAGGGTTTCTGGGGAATCGAAATTATTTAAAATGTCCATTTAGGGAATTACGGTGGTATTAGAGCTGTGTCCTTGCCAGCGTGTGAATCATGAGGCCAATGCAAGAATCCATGTTAGAGATGTTACAAGCTATGTAAGAATATCAAAAGGATCTAAAGTCATGGATAAAAATAAAGAAGATGGAAAGGTCAAAATCTGAGCCTCAAAAATCTACAAAGGAGCAAAAAGAATTCAACATGCAAGTCAAAGGTAAGGAGATCTTATTTGAAAAGGAACTAGAGAATGTGGTTGAAAAGAAACTAACCACATTACACACAAGCGCAGAGGATTTAATGAGGACCCAAAAAGGTGTGATGAATGGCTAAGAAGAGCTAAGGAAGCTAAGTCGATAACCACTCAAGCAAAACAACACCTATAGAAAATTAAGGAAAAGAATTCTCCCGTTGTAATCAGGAAGCAAGAAGAACAATCTAGTTCAAATTCGAAAGAAGTTCGTGAGCAGCCCATAGAGGAATCCACCATGCAAGTTGAAGGTGAAGGGTCTTCAATAGAAAAAGGTACGACTACATTGGCGGGAAAATTTGCGCTAGGGAAAATGTCAGCGATTGGGGACAAGAAGTCCCTTCTCTTTGATGGGGAGGTTCCCTTATTTAAAACCAAAATTAAACTGAAGATATTTGCAATATTCACACTAACATTATCTTGATTCGGGGTGCTGGTTGCTTTGCACAAACGTGCAAAAAAATCAGAAAAGAGAGCTGGATTTGGGAATCGAGTTTGGAAAGGAGGGGCGACAACATTTTCAAGAAACAAAAAAACTTAATTTACTCATGCATGTCAGTAATTTAAAAAAATTGCAATATCATATAATAGAAAATTTTTGCCCATGAACTAAATATCGACACAAGGTTCAACAATTTTGTAATGGCCATTTTGGGATTGAAACGAAAAAGTAGGAAACCACGCAAACCCCAATGGATTAAATTCAGATTTTTAAATCAGCAAACTGATTTTTCTAATAGCTGGAAATCAACATTTTGATTTTTATAACAACAGTCTGGAATTAGAGGAAAATCTCTCAAATATCATCAAATAATTCAACCACAATATAGATAAATACTTTAGGAAGAATGTAAGACACTTTTCATCATCAAATTTGATCACGATTTAATTGGAAATTTAATTATGAACAACATAAGTACAACCCATGAAAATAATGAAAAGAGAGGTTTCCAAACCCCGATAACCACAAAGAAGATAGATTCCGGCTTTAGAAATTATGCCAAATTAGAATATCAAATAAAATCTGAATTATGTGCCTTAGAAGGCACTCAATTGTCACCACACCCTAATCGTTCCCTTTAGGGAGAGCTCTAAAATGCATTCAAAGCCTTTGCAGATATTATTCTTGATGCCCTAGATCCAAATCTGCAAGTAGTCTTCAAGAGATGTCTTCAAATCACCCAAAATGGAGGGCTTTCGTCTTCCTTGGAATGCCACACAAGAGGGTTTTCATCCTCAAGTGGATAGTTAATGAGCACTTTGCCCAAAAAACCAAGTATAGATAAAATGCGCCAAAGATAGATGCAAATGAAGTCACAAATCTCCTTTTATAGCACTTGTTTGGCGCCAAAGGCCAAATAGAAGTGGACTGACCTCTTTGGGCTTCTTTTTGTCTTTTAATTTGTCTTTATGACTCTCCCAAGCATAGCCGACCTGCCCCATAAGGGAAACATTAAATCTAATAAAGAAAACTAAAATGAAATGCAATTCCTTCCCTTTTTCAATCATGCTTCATTGCCACGGAAAGGGGTGGCAAGAAGTTCATTTTTAGGCTCTTAATTCGAAAAAGGGGACATTACAAATTCATGAAAGACATAACTGAACACAAAGTTTCAAATTCTATCATACACAATTGCAACATAGAAAAGTGGGAAGGAATGAAGGAGAGAAAAGAAGGAAATCTCTTTTGTATTCAATCTTTCTTGTTTCTTTACAAAGATCAACCAACTACTAATTCTTACAAAGGAAGAAATACCCTTTTATAGGCAAAAAGAGCTGTAACTGCCTCAAATAACTAATTATTATGTAACAAGTGCACTTTTTCTTTATTAAGTCACTTAAGCGACTTTTACATTTGTAACCACTTGAAACAAAAAGCGCAACACAAAAATACAACAATTAGTCTTTTCTCGATCTCTAAGAAGGAAGTGAGGAAGCTGAAACTTTGAGCTTGAGCACGTGCATCCCGAACTTTTTCTCTATAGTAGCAATATCCGATTCTCATGACCAAAAGTTTTAACTCTTGACTTCAAAATTTTGCAATTACCGATTCCATGACAACAATTGGCTTTGGTTGGGAACATGAATTGGGTTGATGGAAACAACTTTGAAGGAAAACAATTCATGTAAAACCTTTGAATCTTAAGTTGATCGAAATTAAGTGCTCACAAAGGAGCGAAATACAAAAGTTATTTCACAATGGAAAGACGGGGCAAAAGACGAGAACAAAAGGAAGACAACCAAATTAGAGAGACACAAAACACAGGGAACAATGGAGCACAATAAAATCCTAAACTACCAATAGCAGAATTGGAAGCCTCAACATGCACATGGAATTCTTTTTCCCAATCTGGATAAACAAAAATGGGTGAATTGATAAGGTGTACCTTTAGTCTTTGAATGCTTGTTCCCATTTGTCCGATCATACAAAAGGAGTTCCCTTGTCAAAGTGTTTAAAGAATGAGAGTTTTGTGCAATTTTTTGATAAAGTGTCAATAATAAGCAACATGCCCACAAAAAGGACTTTATCCCAATGATATCTTTTCGTGATTGCATTTTCAACACCACTTGTATCTACTTTGGATCGGACTTTAATCCACATTGACAAGCACTATGCTTGAGATTTTCTTTGGGGAACCGCAAACTTGCATTTCTTTGGATTCAAAGCTAAATTTGCAACTTGACAACTCCACATACATTTCGCCAGGCTTGAAGATGAGTATCTTGAGTGTTGTATATGGACCAATTATGGAGAGATGATTTAAATATACTGTAACCATTTTGCCGAAGATATGCAAAATTTTTCGCTGGAAGGATACCCAAGCGTTACATAGTCTGAATGGCATCGTGTTGTAAGCATAAACTTCGTCTTCCACAATAATGGTGGTTTGCATTTTGTACTCTTCCGCTATGCTGAGTTGATTGTACCTGTAGAATCTGTCCATGAACGAGTAAATCTCATGACCAACTACTTCTAGTATAGAATCTGTGAATGGAATCGGAAATGGGTCCTTCATTGTGATTGCATTAAGGCTTCAGAAGTCCACGCATATTCTTAATTTTCCAAATTCTTTCTTTAAACTAATCAATATGTGGGATACTCATTCACTTGTCTCCAATATGAAGATTATAGCCGCTTCCAACATCTTGTCAATCTCTGTTGGAATTTAACAACATACTTTTTATTCATTATATAAGATTCCTTCTTATTGGTTGTGCTCTTGATACTAGGAGAATTCGATGCGCACACATTTTCGGGGACCCCTTTCAAGTCTTTATACGTCCAAGCAAACACTAATAGTTTATAAATAATCAAAATGTTGCTGCTTTCAATACCAGGTCCCAATCATCTTCTACCAAAATCACTTTGGGATCTTGTTCCCAAGTTTACTTTAATAGTGGCAGGTTCTTTGTACTTACTCTCTATGCCCTTGAGCTGTGAGTGGATTTCTCATTCTTTTGGAAATCCTGATTTTATATTCTGTAAACTCCGAGGGGTATGCCGAGTGTGAGGGTGAAGGTTCATCCGGGCTTGGCATTTTGAGTTGCTTTACCGTACTCCCCTTCTTTCCTCAATTTCTGTTTTCTACACGAAATTGCAATCTGGCTGAAAAACCTCACAATCTTCCATTTTCCAATGGAAGAGATTCTTGGGGAGTTTGTCTCGTCTTCTGAACACGATTAAAAATCTAAGACTCCATCATGTGGTTCTATTGTACCTTGATTCCCATCCTCCCTGAATTCTTCTTCGGAGTTAGATTTTGATGAGTCCGATGAAGCTGCTTCCTCACTAACCCCCAGGTTTTTAAATTTATGATGTACTTTCGACTTTTGTTTTTGATGGAAATGATATCCTTTTCCACTCATGGTGGGTTCTTGCTTTTACCAGCCATTCTTGACCCAACAGTGCATCATATGCCTTCTTTTTGAGGAGATAACTGCAAAATCTAACAAAAATGGATGGGTTCCAATAAATACCTTTTGTCCCATCAGGACACCCAATACTTTAATGCCATGTTGATCAACTCCTACTAGTTGGAATGTCGGAGGCCACATAATTGGCTTCCCAATACTCTTCCAAGTCTCCTCCAAAAGAACATTCACACTTGAACCACCATCCACAATATTATTTGTTGAATTCTGGCTTAGGATTTCCATAAGCATGACTGGCTTATTTGAGCATAGGATCAATCACTTCGTCACTTGACAATGGAAGCTCAACTATTGCTTCATCTTTTGAGTCTACACCTTCGGCTACTAGGTGTGTTGTACATTCCACACTATGATCCATGTGGTGCATAGTAGTAATTATAGTACTTTTTAGCTCTCCAATGCCATGTAACATATACACTAGTTTGATATGGTGACTTGGAGAACTTGTCTTGGAATTTCTTTGTTGGATCCGAGTCAATTGGTTACCGTACTTGTGTGTTCATGGGATTGTTTGCGTTACCCAACCATTGCCTTTTCTACTTCCACCCTTACTTTTGCTAGTCTCTCCTTCTCTGTGTGTGGGTTGGGGTAGCTTGCTTTCCTTGATTATGCCCTTGTGATTTCCGTAACTCGTGGTTCATTTATCCCAATCATATTGATGTTTGCTTATTTAGGAAAGTTCCTGTAATTATGGTCTCTTGACCCACACTATCTACACATGCTCAATGTTTGTTTGATTAGTAGGACAGTCTCTCACAAATTGGCTTGCCCCACTCATTGCATTTATGACATTGGATCATTGGTCTGCCTTTGTCGTAATACTGGATTTGACCACCATCCCCTGTTTTATTTTGGCATCAGTTCATGTTTCTTCAATTTCTATACCCACACCATGGGATGTGTTGGGGGAAGCAACCTTGCTCCTGTGAAACTTCATTGGGGTGGTTGGTGGTATTGAGGGTACCCCTTGAGTGACGAGAACTTGGGTACCCTTATTTTTAAAAATTGAATGGGCTGTCTTTTACAACATGTCCCATTACTTGGCATATCCCGCAGAATATCTTCTTCAGATAGTTTCCTTTGGTGTGCTGTTCTATTTTGCAATCCATGCGCCAAAGTTCCTTTTCCTCCTCCATTATGTCTTTTTTCAACTGCCTCATTATGCATAGCTTGTCTTTCCGAATAGACTTGACCGATCTCATTTCACTATCACAAGAGTTGGAATCCTCATCCTCATTTTTCCTTCTCAAGTGGAATGATGTTTTATTCTCTCTGTCTATCTTTGTGGCTCTATTATAAGCATCAATGTAAGAAGAGGGTCTGACCACCTCCATCTCGTTCCATAATGACGGTATCAATCCATTCATAAACCATTTTTCTTTAGCCCATCTATTGATTCTTTTTCTAGTTTACTTAGCAGTTCCTAAGTCTTTTATTGTAGGCTCAAACATTTTCTTTCTTACCTCAACAGGTTTGTAGATTCATCATTCAGGCCATAATCTCATTGTTGCCTCAGAGGAGTCTGATTTCTTTCTCGAAGGCTTTTTTGAGTTTGTCCCATGAGGCTGTCTTTGTGGTTGGTGCATCTATGTGGAAGTCAATGGCCACACTCCTTGAAGCATGACTAGGAAGCACTGCAAGCATAGCCATTCATGTGTGTGCCCATTTGCTTCCCGGATAGTTATACATGTTCTGCAGTGTTGTACAAGATCTTCCGATTCATCGCCAGTGAATTTTGGTAGCTTTTGTTTTTTTGGAGATGGAGTTGGGGTAACCATTTTTCTGGTTACAATTTTCAAGGATGTTTTTGGAATACGATTTTCCTCCTTAAGAAGGTCTGCGCTTGACATTCCTCTACACTTCTGGACACATCCCTATGTTCGACCCTTCGAGAGGAAATCACTCTCTCTGTCCACTGTTCAGTCCCTCTCTTGTGCTACTCCCTTCAATGCATGGTTCCAGTTGATGAGGTGTATTTGAAGCAATATCCTGAACAAGATGATCTATTCCGCAAATATTTGTTTTGTATGCAGCTCATTCTTCTTCATTATCAAACTTTGCTTCGAATCATTTTTCTTTGATATCTAACTTTGCTTCAGACCACATACTTTCCTCTGAATGAGGGGGCTCGATTGGATCCAACATAGGTCTAGATTCCTCTTCTGGTTTTACCAACTATATTTAGTTTGCAAGATCAAAACCTTGTTCCATTGGAAGGGGCAATCACCTCACAATTTCCACCCACTGTGTGCTCGTGTGTGGTATTTGGTGATCTGGTACAGACTGAACCCTTCCTTGGTTTTGGCTCTGGGTTTGACTTTGGCTCACGCTTCAGCTTCGGCTTGCACTTCGATTTTGGCTTTCTCTAGAATTCCGTACTTGCATGCATCCTCTCTTTATGCTTTACAATCCTTCTAGACCTTCAAATTTAATGGTCTACTCTGGCACCACAATGCCTTCTTCCTCCTCTTTTGTTTGGTTTGACATCAGTCTTTCGATAGTTCTTCTTCTTCACGGCGACACCTTTATTTGTATCATTGTAATGTTTGTTGTCATTGTCTTTTTAGTTACACTCCACTTGAAAGTCTTGTAAAACAATATAATGCTTGGCGAGGAGTCTGGGTAGTTGGTCAAGCAGCTGATCCGCTTCTTTAGCTACACCTAAATTGTTAAAATAGGTTCTGTTGGTAAGTGGGTCCTTCTGTATTCCTCTTGACGTGCTTCCACAAATATTAGGAGTCCTTTGTAAGGTCGTTCTCTCTTTCTTCTTTAGTTTCAATTTCTTTGACTGGTTGACCCATTAGTTTTTCATTATGTGTTTCACCAATAGGATTGTCGACCAACCGTTACTTAATGTTTATAGAGAAACTATGTACTTGAGACAATTGCAGATACTATGACATACATGTGTAGACAAGAACGACAACAACAAATAGCTTGTAATTAACAAGAGATATATAACTCATTATAGTTCATGCTGTACAAGGAGGACCTGATACAAGTGCCTGTACCCCTTTGTACAACAACTATTTAAACTCAAGATGCAACGGTTAATAGCTGTGACAATCATTCAATCGATCATAAGCGGTTGCTACCAATTTATGTACAAGAACAACATGAATTACAATTATCTATTAATAGAGACAGTTTACAAGGGGGAGATTTGTTGAGGCAGCCTTGGTGAGATGTTTACATCTATTATACTGCCTACATCTGAAGTGAAAGCTTTCATAATATACTTCTTGGATGCGACCCTTACCACAGGAAACATGAAGGACTCGATTATTTGGCAAGGGTTTGTTGAGCACTATTACAATGCAAAAATGCGCATAAGAATATAACTGTTTTTAGTTATAGCTTCTACACAAATTTGTCTTTGAGCTTACCTCCAATTGGAGCAAGGTCATAGTTGTTCTTGAACTCAAGTGGCAACTTGCTGAGACACACCCAAATCAAAATCTTTCTGGGGATCTCCACTATGGCATCCGAAGCCTGGTGTCAATGCTTAATGAAAAGTCTAAGTTTGTAAAGAAAAGGACCTCTATCAGTACCTAGATTGCACCCTTTGAAAAACTAGCCATGCTACAGGTGCTGCCTGCCAAAATTTAAATATTTGAATTTTGTTACCAGTCTAATGTGAGTGATCGGTCCTTTTGGTATATTTCAATATAAAATCATGTTGTAACATCCTAAGGTCATGTAACTTTGGTCCCCTTTGTGGAACACTTTAGTTGTGTTTTGATATATCTCACGATTGTGTTGGTCTCATTTCTATGTCCCAATTGACTTTAGCATAAATGTTAATTTTTATGATTTTGGTGGGCATAGTTGTTTTGAACTCAAGTGGCATCTTGGTGAGACACCCCTAAACGTAAACCTTTTCGGGATCTCCACCACGGCATCCAAATCCTGGTGTCAATGCTTAATGAAAAGTTGAAGTTTTCAAAGAAAGGGCCTCTATTAGTACCCAGATTGCACCTCCTTTGAAAATTTGCCCACGCTGCAGCTGCTGCCTTTCAAAATTTGAATATTTGAATTTTGCTACCATAGTTTAATGTGATGGTTGGTCCTTTTGGTATATTGCAATTAAAAACCATCTTGTAACATCCTGAGGTCATGTTACGTTGGTCCCCTTTGTGGAAGACTTTAGTTGTGTCTTATGTCTCAAGGTCACGTTGGCTCCATTTCTCTGTCCAAATTGACTTTAGCATAAATGTTACTTTTTATGATGTCAAAGTACTGGCCTTTGATTGTTCATCACTTAAGCACAATGTGTTCGGACCCCTTGTCTAAAGTCAAGTGATAGAAAACTTTGGTTGATTAAATCTGCCTAAGTCGTGTGTAGGGGTGAATGTTGGGCTGTTGGTCATTTTGTTGTTATTAAAAGGCAAGTATACAGGTATGGAGATCAAGAGAATATCATTAGATTTCTTGGGTCCGATGACCATTGGATGCGGCTGGTGAAAAAGGTGCCAAATATAGGAATTAATAAATGCCATTTTTTGTTGCTTGCTGTTGTTCAGTTTTAGCACCTTTTAAAAGTGAGAAGCAGCAAACACCAGCCAATTGGGATCAATGATCAGGACTAAAACCACATGCGGAATATTTTCAAGTGAAATTTAATTTTCTATATGGTTGGACTTTAGCAAAGGCACTATCAATTTGACTTTATTAAAGGCAGTGAACCACATGTAATTGGCTCTTTGAGCCTATGTGGTGACTTATTTTCGATCTCTGTCAAGGCACTTTGAGCACTTCTGTTTTCTGGGAAGGAGACATAACTGTCTGATCTGTATCAAGGGTTGAAGATTCAAGATAGATAATTGAAAAATAAAGTCTCGCTACAATTTTGGCTTTTGGGTGATTATTGAAACATTAGAGTTAGGGAATGCATTAACTGATTTATCAAAGCAGGTGGTCCTAAACTCCTATGTAATCAGAAGTGAAATTATTAAGGCCATGTGGTGTTGCCGCGTTGATGCTCTGCTATCAGAAGGTGTGCAAGCTGGCTATGTCACACCCCGCTTTTTTATTCAGTTAAAGTTGCTAAAATAAATTGTGATTTATTAAATGATTGCAAAGGTTAGTTGATCAGTGCTGTTATGAGGTTGAGTTTATAGATATACATATGTATATATTACGAAAATGGATATATACATGTGCGTAGATGTATACCCAACTCCATACCTGTACTTGTCACCTCACATTCGTTAATTGTCTAATGATCGCAACTTGTTATTTTGATGTACTTGACTTGGATGATTGAACACCACCTTGCTTGTTGTCTTTGATGATTTCGTAATTGTTCGATAAATTTGATCTATTGCTGTACTTTGCATTATTTCGGTGCTTGGAAATAATTATTGTCTTGATGTTTTGATTAACCTTCTTATCATTGCATTATTGGCCATAAACCACAAGGCATTAAAAATTGGTCTTCATTGCTGCTCAGAAAAGGTTTATGAATGCCGACAAGGTAAAATTTTACTTGTTTGATCATCTTGTTTGGCAATGACTAATAACGTATAACTGGTCTCAGACCGTAACGCAAGTAAATATTGATGAATGTGTTGGCTTTGATCATAATGTGAAAAGTGTCGGTCTTAGACCATAATCAGAGTTAATTGGTAAATGGCAATGCTTGGTAAGCTGAATGTTCATTTGACACGGTTTATTGATACATTAATGGTCATTGACCCTGGTTGCATTTAAATTGTTTGGATGTTGAAAACCATGATATCCTCCATGGTGCTTGGCATGTGGTAAGGTGTTATTTCATTGTTTGATTTGTTTGGTCATTGATCATAGCATTGGGTGACAAAGTTTATGTTTTATTTTGTTTAAATGAAAAAGGTCATCGACCTTATCATTGGCTTAGATATATATGTGAATGTGGAAGTTCTATGTGGTCATCGACCACCATGCAACTTTGGGAAATTTTAGTGTTTGTTTAAATTGGCTTCGACCGTTTGTGACCACCATGCAAGATTGGAGGAAAAGGGTTGGTGAGTTTAACCATGCCATGAGCTGGCACTGCAGAAATAAATGGCATTTAATGTATTGAGCACGGTTTTGGAGGACGGTTAGGTGCCTTAGGAATAGGAAGCTTCGTGGAGAAGCTAATGCATTCTAGTTACTTCCATTTTTATCTTTCTATTATGCTGTTTTTGCTCTTTTTGGAGCTGTGCATGAAGGTTGAGGAGTTTGGATTTTGTGAGAGATTTTAATGGGTCTGTTAAGCAATAATAGCGTTCGGTTATTTTTAGAACGATAGCATTTAAATCATTTAAATTGTGGAATGTATTTGGAATGCTGTTTGTTTGAATTCTTGGAGATTTTGGGCGAGGAAACTTGTGGAAAAATTGAGGAAGCTATTGTAGGTTTCAGGCATGAATTTCTAACTTATTTTCTTGTTGTTACATTGTGAAATGATAGAATATTATGGTGTTTCCTTACCTGGTTTAATCTGGACTGTTTTTCTTTAAAAACATTGTCAAAAATGCTTGAGGGGAAACGTCTGATCATATGGGTTTTCTTGACAAACTGTTAATGGATTTTTCCCTTGCGATTTCGTTCTGGGTTTGCAATAAAATATGTTGTTCATGACTGCATGCTTCTGATTTAGCTGCATTAGATAATGGTTTTTGATTTGCTGGAAGTGGGTATTTAGTTTGAATACTTGTACAAATTTATTTTTGTTTGATGAGGTCGATCTTGGGTCGATTCTGAATTTGTGAAGGAAGAAATTGTAAATGGGATTCGAACTCTGATGTTAATGAAAATAGTAGAAAGGAAAAACTCTGCTCTCTTTCATGCAACATATTTGATTTTTGGATTTTTGTTTGGAGACAAACGTATTTAAAAAAACTGTTATTATGAATTCTGGGTTAATTGGAATCGCATGGCAAAAATTGTTTTCTGAAAAATTACTTTCTGGTTATGTGGAAATTTTGTGACTCGTCCGAGGAAACTTTTGTGCTGATAAAATGAAGTTTTTATTTTACCCCCTTATGGGTTTCTAGAGTATACTTGTTTGAATAAACTCGATTTGAGCTTATTTGTTAGATTATAGATTTGTGTTCGTGAATGGACGATGACTCTTTCCTAGTATCTTAAACTGTAACTCGAGTCAAGCTAGACCCTTGCGGAAATTCTGTGCATTTTAAGTTTTGGTTGCGAGTGTTAAATTTTGATGATAACTGTTTCCTTCCATTATAGAGGTTTCATTGAAGTTGGAATGACAAACTAATAAGTTCAATAACTTATCTTAAGTTGTTGATCATGAAGGAACTCATAGTTATAATGCATTGTTGTTTGGGTTCAGTTGGGAAATAGTCATTGTTGAAGTTGATCATGATACTGAAACTATCATTGTTTGGATTCAAGTTAGACAAATGGGTCAACTGTACAAGAAAATGATTACTTGGAAAGAAAATAAATTTTGTTTTTCTTCCTTTCAATTATTCTTTTGAATAATAAAATAAGCTAGTATGAGACCATGCAAAATGAATGATTTTGTTAAAAGTCAATAAGGTTTATTTATCTTTATGAGATGCATTTAGTGACTTGATAGCTTGATCAAATTATTTCTAAGATGTTTACGAGTTTATCTAAATATTTTTGGGACAGATTTATTGATTAGAGTCATTAATTGATTGAGTAATAACTCTTCTTATTTGAATAATGAATTAATGACAAAGTTAAATTGATTATGTAGTTAAAGGTTATCATTAAGTAAACCTTATCATACTCATTTATTTCGTATTATAACAACATGAATATGAGTGGACAATTCATGCTAGTTTGTAGAACTGACCATGTATACAATTTTCTCTCTCCTACAACATGCAGGATGGAGTAATCATTATGAAGTGATATAATGGATTGGATACGCATGATTTGTCATGCGATGATTGATATTAATCTATTTCAAATATTTGTATTGATTGTAATTGTAATTTATTAAAATGTGAAAGTATTATTTCGCGGGTTGAATGAAGGCAAATTGGCCTATTGTACTTTTCTGATTATCTGTTGATAATCATTTCATAAACATGTACTATCTTTATTAAATATTAAATAAATATCTGCTGTTTTTATTATCATGATTGCGAAAGATGAATGAGTTATACCGCTGTTCTACAATAGACTGTGTTTAATATTATTGAAGTTATAATGAGAAATTATATCTGCTTATTTCATAAACATGTATTATTTTTATTAAATAAATATCTGTTGTTTTTAATGTCATGATTGCGAAAGATGAATGAGTTATACCGCTGTTCTACAACAGAGTGTGTTTAATATTATTGAAGTTATAATGTGAAATTATATCTGCTTTTATGATGTCATTATGATTGAATAATTATGTTTGTAAACAACATAGTTTAACGATGAAAACAATATGACGAAACTAAGAAAGATACTATTGTACTTATGAAATAAAATATATCATTCATTAATGACGACAAACTTATGAATTTATGTACTATCTTATTAAGCATTTAATTATGCTATTTCATGCGAAACATGATTGATAGACCTAATTTTATTGACAACTATATGTTGCGATAGTACAATATAATATGATCATAAATGATGATATATAATGACGATACTATGATTCAATAACGCGAACGAGTGACGCGTATCGATACGATAGAATCTGGTATAAGCTGAATTCAATTACTTATCGTAAACAGATTACTAATTTTCAAATGAAGTACAAATATCGTTTCACGTCGTTTGAATCTTGACCGTTCCAGCTTTGGATGACTACGGGGATGATAACGATCACGTAATGACGCAAGTCATTAAGTGAGCATTACCTTTCCCATAGGGATCCTAAGATGGGGTCGACATGATCCTTTTGGTCTCAATATTGAGTCACGATCTCTGCAGCTTCAGAACTGAAACTTGAATCCTTAAACAACGAAATGAGATCCAGAGAACTGTGAAGAGATAGTTGTGCGGTGACGGAGACAAGTTTCGTTGGCTTGTGTGCAGTCATGAAACTGAGCATGCAGAGCAATGCTTGAAAACTTTGGCCCAAGTAGTGTAACTAGCTGATCACATTGTCTGTTCACCACTTTCCTAACTTGATGTGTCGGATGTTAGATGGAATTCAGTTTACTGATTTTCAGGTTGACACTTAGGAATTGCACTTAGTTCTTGAACTTGTTATGAAGGTTTAACCAATTGTATACAAGTTATACACACTCGGTTAGAGTGAATTAAGGGGGATCGGGTAGATCTAATTGACCCTTACAGTTGCGCATGGTTATATTGTTATCAGATGGATTGTAAACATTTATTATGCTGGATTTTATTTGGTGCTTGCTGAAAATCATTGCAGGCATAAAATATAATTAAGGGGTTTGTTTTAATTTTTTTCCCCTTAATTTGGAGTAATAATAAGGGTGTTACAAGGCTAACCAAGATGAGGGGATAGCTATTAGATCTCCATGCAACCATTGGATTGAGAAACAAGTGATTGACATTTATTCGGCTTTTGATATTTGGCTATCAAAGTTACCCACTCTTTCTGTAGGTATCCTTGTGTGAGGGGAGTGCCACCCTTGGCTTTAAAAACCTAAACCGAAGAATCAGCTCGTCTCTTGAAGGCTGCATCTATTATTTTTGGTGAATATCAGTCATTCAATGAACAATTATTAGAGGTTG
Source organism: Taxus wallichiana var. yunnanensis (assembly GCA_018340775.1). Classification (NCBI taxonomy): domain Eukaryota; kingdom Viridiplantae; phylum Streptophyta; class Pinopsida; order Cupressales; family Taxaceae; genus Taxus; species Taxus wallichiana. Next base: position 134,633,085 of record CM031234.1, read on the forward strand.
TCAATTTAGTGGACAACAACCTCCATTAAAGCCACAATGAATACCGATTCAACCCTAATGTAATGTTCAGGCTGCTCAAGAATTTCCATGATTGCTTCACCCAATCCATAGAGCATGCTCGATAGATCAGTAGGCCATAGATGTAGAGACTAGGGCTCTCTTTATGTGAAAGAGGATCTCATCCTTGATCTTCTAAGGCTGAAGGTACACCATGGGGCCTAATTCTAGGGCTACCACACAGCCACTATCAGTCAAACCACATTCAAGAGGGGAGCCTCTCGAGAAGATGGTCTCCGAATCAGTCCATTTCCATTATTTAGGCAAGGATCCAATTTTGGGCATAGTTGCATGGATATGGATACGGATGTGGGCATGGATACGGCATCCAATAGGGATCCAACTAGTTTTAAGGCCCCCTAATATGGATACGATTTCATTGGATACAACATACACACATAATATTATAATAATCTATACTATAAATAAAAATATATATTAATAATAATTACTAATTTAAATTATAAGCAAATTCATACACTAGAGTAAAATTTCAGGCAATTTACATGCTCCCAACCCACGGGAAAGGTAGGAAGTTGGGTATTCAATGGATTAGAAACAATTTGCAGGTTGTGTAAGCCAACAAAATATACGAAATGAAAGAAAAGAAGAAAGCATGCCAAAGGAAACAAATCAAAAGAATTGCAGGTTGAGCAGAGCCAATGTGAAAGTTTGAAGTAAAAGAGCGAATCAACACTCTCACCTCCATGTCCTCAATTGTTGCTGCTAAAATGCATTATAGAAGGTCATTTGCAGTTTTTTAGCATCTTTTAGCCTTTTGAAGGGGTCTTTTTGTAATTTTAAAAACTATTTAATCAGATATGGCTATAGTTGGCCTGCATACTGTATCCAGATGTATCTGATATGGCTCAATTACGGGTTTGTATCTGAATATGAGTACAGTATCCGAAGTGTATCTGAGCTGCGCCGTACCCGTAACCTTATCCAGTACTCGTATACATGTACCCTAGCAATAAGGGTGTCATATCCTGCAACCCTGATTTCTGGAGGTGATAGTGGGGGCAAGACCCTGCCCCCAACCAACACATTCGAAACACCTGAAGACTACCAAAATCTTCCAAAATCCTTGCTCTCAGTCCTCGAACGCTCCGCACATATTGTTGTTAGGTTACCATGTCCCTTTTATTATGTTGCTGCGCAAGTTTGCAGATTGTTCTTTATCTTAACCTTTACTTTTGGTAAATTTATTTGGTTTCCTTAATGGTTCTTTAGAGGCAGACTTCTCCACTTCATGTGCTCCTCGTTATCTCATTTATATGGTATGTTTCAGGTCAGGGATGTAGATTCTTCAAGAAATAACTTGCAATTCCTAGCAAATAAGGGCTTAAGAGAGATCAGTATGTTAAAGATTTTATGAAAAAGATTCTTATTCTTTGTTTGTTTGCTTGGGATTTGATTCTTTTTTTATTTGGCAGATCTATATAATTTTGAAAAACAAGAGCATTAAAGGTTTGAGTGTGGCATCTTTTGAACTTGAAGTTGTTGGATTTACTATTGCCTTGGCATATTGCCTGCATAATGATCTGCCCTTCTCAGCTTATGGAGAGCTGCTTTTTCTTCTCCTGCAAGGTATATATATTCCTTCAGAGCCATGCTTGGTACTCTGTTTCATTGTGTGCCTGTGAAATACAATGCCAGTTTCAAGTTTCTAGAGTTTTACTGACATTATAGATTGGCCTTATGTGGATTGTAAAACGTATCTTTTCAAGTTATCTGACAAATTTATCATTTTTTGTTGTTGTTGTAAGGGCAGCAATTATATTGATGAATCTTATTTATTATTATTCATCTCCTCTGGGAGCACGGGCTCTGCTGAAATCAGCTATGTATCTTTTAAGACCGTAGATTATAGGAATATGCCTGGGTCTGTTTTTCATGAATGTCAATAAATTGCCTTAGGAAATATGCGTTGTATGATTTATAAGGTCATTTGCTTTCAATTGTTTAACTTACATCTTTCTAGATATTGTGCTGTTGCGCCTACCATTCTTGCTGGTTGGATCAACCCAGTTCTATTTGAAGCCTTATATGTAAGTTGGGAGTATAGAATCATAGTTGAATGTTCTATGGGAACTTTTTTCATGTACTGGAAAAAGCTTCATATTTTTTAATTTTTTATTTACGAAGTTTTTGTCAAAGCCATGTTTCTTGAATGATCTATTCTTTATGTTTTATTTTAGTATGAAATTACTGAACGTGTTTCAATTGCCTGTCTATTCAAAAGATTTACTGATATGAATGTTTTGCTGAATATTATGCAGGCTTCTCAACATGCAATTTTCCTCTTTGCAAGGATCCCACAAATTTGGAAAAACTATTGTGTAAGCCCGAATCCATATTAACTCTAGAGCAAACATACAGAATTTTTCAGGTTTTAAAAGTTAATAGTGGTTTTATAGCCAAAGTTTGCTGAGCATTTTGCTAATTCTATCCATTTGTGAACTTCTTAGTAGCCAAATTTGTGTATTCAGAGTGGAAATGGAACTCTTTTCCTAGCATCCATGATGAAAAACTAGAAATGTTCTCTTGGGCTTGTTCCCAAGCACTAACTTAGATCAAGGATATAAACAAAAGTTAATTGGCCTAAAAACTTAAAGAGGATAAAGCAAACAGCAAAAATTCTTATTTTGAAAATTTAAATTATTTCAAGTATTTATACATAGATTTTGTATCTCGGGTGGGTGCTAAGTCCAACTAGCTTATTGTATGAATTTTACTGTTGCGGGACATCACCATCATGCATGTATCTCCAGCTGACAATGTTCTAAGTCTTTCTTTATGTAGTCATCAACCATACATAAAAATAGCATGTGATAATCTATCCTTACATTGTCAAGAAGATTTCACTACAATGGGAAATGACAAGCATTTTACAAGAAGTATGGTGGTAGAGTGGCAGAACACATGCCTGATACCGTCAAACATGTTTCATATTTGAAGGATTGAAGTAAAATTATCAAAGAATGTGAAGCAACATATTGCAGCAAAGAGCAGAAATTTCAAGTACTGGCTGCCATCAATTCCAGGTCTTGGTAGGTCATGTTATCATCCTTCCCCTGCTGCCCAGGGATGGTGTTGGGCTCTTCATCCTTGAATTTGAGTCATATCTGGGTTGCCTCTACCCATCACTAATTTTCTCTTTTCATCCCTTTTTTGGGAGATAACTGGAGCAACATGAGCTTGCTTGGCATATTCTAGGTGCGGGGAAGAACTGTATTGTGAGGATCTTTGCAACCACCTGTACTGCCTTTCCTTAGAACCTACCTCGGCTTGGATCTTCTTTAAGGTTGACCTTGACCAGTTTGAACCCACACAAAGTAAATGGCACGATTCTTGAATGTAAAGCGAGACCCCATAATTTAAAAAAAAAAAACAGAAGATCATTATATTAAAAAAACTAAAAGGATACAAATGCTACAATGCCAAGCATGGAAGCTATTTGTCCAGGTCTGGGCCGTATACATGAAAAAAGCTTTACAAGTATTCATGAAAGTCAATGTGAATATAGAATAGTTCTCATGTCATCCTGAACTTTCGTGGACCACCATAATGGTGGGTCTCCATAGCAAAAGATATTGTGATTGTCAAGGGCCCAGTTGGCCAAAGCATCAGCTACTTGATTATTCATTCTAGAGGTATGGCTGAAGATTACTTCTTGAAACTTAGCCTGTAATCTTTTAATGTTCCATATTGCTTTACTTATCCTCCATTAACAGTTTAACTGCGATTTTCGAATCAAGTTCAATATACACTTTAGTCCATCCACCTTTCAGAGATTCCTGCATTCCTTTTAGGACAGCCCAAAGTTCTGCATAATTATTTGTAGTGATGCCTATCTGTTCAGCAAAAAGGAAGATTACTTCTCCATTCATTCTCCCAAGGCCTGCAATTGCTGCTCGTCCCGGATTACCGCTTGATGCCCCATCTGTGTTCAGTTTACCAAACCCCAGTGGCGATCACTGTAATTTTTCTTTTTTATTTGATAAGCTGGCATGGTAGAACTTGTAGGCTGCAGAGACAATGTTTGACAGATATTCTCCCATACTGGGGTAATTGTAGAGGGGATAGAGATCTTATGTCTGATGCTTTCAGCCATATTAATCTTGGTTTTCTGCCACACATAGGACATCTCTTGATTTTCTTGCTGAAAATTTTGTGATTCCTTGGTTTCCAGATATTCCAAAATAGAAGAGAGATACCCGTCCATAACATCGGCTATAGGTTTTGGCCTTTAGGAATGCATTGTTGCCAATCATTTGCCAAGTGTTGTAACAACTGTATGTTTCTCAATGGAATGGTCTTTCGACATGCCATATTCTGCCATAAAGGTATGACCCATGAGCATTGGAAAAACAGATGATTTATGGTTTCATCAAGCTGCCAACACAAGTTGCATCGAAACGGGCCACAGAATCCTCTATTCATAAGTTGATCACCTGTTATTGTTCTTCCATGGACTAATAGCCACATAAAAAAACCGACCTTGGGCCATAGAGCAGGCTGCCATATTAAAGGAAAAATAGCTTAAGAAGGGTGGGGTATGCTCTGTGTCAATGAAGTATATCCTGCCGAACCAGTATAATTTGCAGTAGGGGAATTCCCCTATCCTAAAATGTCGGGCCATGCGGTGAAGGACATAGGTATTTTTGTCAGAACTTTATCAATCAAAACTTGCTCATCTTAATCAACATGAATAGGCCACTTGGATGTTGGGCACCAACATTTGCTCAGATCCCAAGGAAGAGAGGCATCCTTCGCATAATGTATAACCTTTGTCCATCCTATATTGTGCATAGCCCCCATAGTGTTCATTAGCTGAGGATGTTGCCGAATAATAGAAGGTTTTCCATCCTAGGAGTTAGTCCAAAAGTTTGCCAGGTGACCATTATTGATAATCCAAAAGAGCTGTTTTTTAATAATTCCTTTCCCTGTTTTAAGAACAATTAGAATGGGAAGGCCTTTATTTGGGAGGAAGCGTCTGATAATTTGTTTAGGAGGGTTATTCTTTGCATATTTTGCTCGAAGGTTAGCAACCCATAATTCATCCGGGGAGTTTAACATTCGCCAGTATAATTTGGCAGCCACAACCTTAGCTTGGGCAGATAAGGATCGGAAGCCTAAACTACCAACTTGCTTAGGGTGACATAAAGTCTTCCATTTGAGTAGAGACCACTTTTTCTTATTTTGTAGACCACTCCAAAGAAATTGCTGGCAGATAGCATCCATTTGATTCAAGATTATCCCTGGAATATTGAGAATCACTAATACATATATGTGTATTTCTGAAGGACTGCTTTTAGCAAGGTCATTCTTCCCCTGTTGATAGCCACTTATTTGTCCATTTCTGCATTTTCAATTCCATTTTAGTAAGTAGCCAATTCCATTCTCTTAGTTGTTTATGGGCAAGAGGATGATCCAAAACTTAGGGGTTTTGGGATTAAAGGACAAAATAACAATTGTGCTAGATGTAAACAATAAAACTATCTTTGAAAAGAGATGTATATTACTCAGAAGATTGTGATTACAATAGCTATCTCTGCAAGGAGATGTGTGTTCTTCCCTTGTGGGTTACATATACTTATATACTACTTTTAGAAATATGAAGAGACATATAGAAGAATGTGGAAGGTCACCAATCTCGAGGGAGACAAGGTGGTTCACCTTCCGTGAATTACATATGCGAAATTTTCCGAAATTACTATTTTTAGATAACACTACAAAAATTGCATTTTGAGGCCTTTAGAAGCGGATTTCGGGGGTCAAACTTTGCCGAACAGAGTTTTACACCCTTTCACCATATTCTACACGTTCCAAGATTTCCGACACATTTTGAACGGAGTCAATCGGAGCTACGGTGCAAAAGTTATGACTCCCAAAAGTTGCCCCACTAGAATTGCTGCATGGGTTGTTGTCTGGATCATTCCTCCCTCCTTCAAAAGCAATGGTCCCCATTGTGCCAAGGGGTCCCATCAAGTGTGGAAATTGTTTCTTGATCTGGTATTCGGTGAGCCATTCGCCTTGATGACTGAAATTTCCTTTCTTGATCACCCGATAGAGCTGAATAGGATGTCCTCTGGTGGTCTTGGTACAAGTGTCCACAATTTGGTCTTCTTCAATTGGAGAAAAAGCTTTATGGGTTGAGTTCGGATGTCCAATTGTTCGACTACCACCGAGGTGTCCAATGGAGGTGGATGATAGGGTTTGAGGAGGTCCATGTTGAAGATAGGATGCAGACCAAGGTAGGGTGGAAGATTCAACTTGAAATCATTTTCACCTACTTGCTTGGTGAGAGTGTAAGGACCATATCATAGAGGTCGAATTTTCTTGTGTGGACTGTAAGCCTTTCCTTCTGAAGCCGCAACCAAACCTTATCACCAACCTTGAAATGATGTGGAACCCTATGTTGATCATGGCGTTGTTTATACTTTTCATTCATCTTCTGTAAAATATCGTGGACCTATTGTTGAGTATACTGAATTTGTTCAACAAACCTTGTTGCCTTTTCTGCTTCAATTTTTCCATGAGGCGTGTATTCCATTGTATGCACCGGAATGCATACATCAATGGGTGCCATAGGTTGGAATCCGTAACAAACTTGAAATGGATTGTGCTTGGTGGAGTTGTGTAGGGCTTGATTGTATCCATGTTGTATGTAGGGAGGGCCTCATCCCATGTATGTGGGTGTTTGGAGTGATACATACGAAGCATGTGGACAATCAGGTGGTTCACCACCTCTGTCTATCCATCATCGTGGGTGGAAGGATGTGGACTTCATCAACTTAGTGTCCATCATTCCCCATAGGGTGGACCAGAAGATGCTCAAGAACTTGTTGTCCCTATTAGAAACGATAGACTTGGGAAGCCCAAAGGTGATCCATACATGACTAAAATAGAGTTTAGCAATTTCTTCAATGAAATATTTTTCTTACAAGCAATCATTATAGCCATTTTAGAAAATCGATCAACTACAACAAAAACACAATCATTTCCATGTTTGAAGTTGGCAAACCTGAGAGGAAGTCCATTGAGATGGAGGCCCAAGGCTTGGTTGGTTCTGGAAATGGTGTATACAATCCTTGTTTCTTATTAGTTGGTTTGGCAATTGCATAGGGGGTGCAAGATTTGATGTACTTAACCACATCATTCCGTAGATTGGGCCAGTAAAAGTGCTTTTGGAGTACCGGTGTTTTGTCCACGCCAAAGTGTCTAACTATCTTGCTAAAGTGTGCCTCCCATATCATCTTCTGTTGTTCAACAACTAGAACATAGATGTGTCCCATGTGGCAGAGGAGGTTATCCTGTAGATAGAAATCAGGGACATGTTTGCCCCTCGGAGAGCCTGATATGTATTTGAAAAGTTAGGATCTGTCTCATACAAAGTGCACCAACTAGAAGTCTCATGTCCACAGAGGTCAAGGATAGTTGTGAGGGCAATTGGAGGGCGGTTCAGGCAATCTACTGCTGAATTGGCACTTCCTTCTTATGTTTTATTATCAGGTGGAACTGTTGTAGGTATGTGGCCCACTTTTGGTGTCTCTCATTCCTTAGCTTGCTTCGCCGTCGAAGGAACTCCAATGGCTTGTGGTCTGTGTGGATGACTGTCTCCTTCCATAGAATGTAGTGTTTCCATTGCTTGCAAGCTTGGACGATGGCATAGAGCTCCTTATCATATGTTGGGTACTTCTTGATTGTGTCATTGAATGTTTCACTATGATATGCAATAGGGTGGCCATGTTGCATGATAACAACTCCCATGGCATACTCAGATGCATTTGTCATCAATTCGAAAGGTTGATGCAGGTCATGTAAGGAGAGATGTCATGTCCCTTTTTCGAGATAATTCGATTGAAGACCTTGACCCATTTTTCTTCCTCATGGGTCCAAGCGAACAAGCTAGAGGAAGCCAACAATGTCATCATGTGCTTAATTTCATGTTTATTTCTTTAATTGGCATTGTATTTGTTGGTGAGCCTAGCGCCCAACAATAAATTAGAAATAAAAAGATATTGGTGAGCATGTAGGCTCCAAAAAGTAAAAAGAAAATAATAAAGCAAGTCTAATTGTGGTCGGCCTCATTTGAGAGCCCCAAGACTTGGTGCCACCCTCTTATTATAAATAGAGGTTGTTGGCATTAGTTTAGGACATGTTTTGGAGATTATTCTTATTTTGGTGAAAGTTGGCTAGTGTAGCCCTTTACTCTCTCTCAAGGACGAAACCCCTTGGGTTGAGGATCTCTTCCAAGGACGAAAACCCTTGGTTGGGAAACTTGTGAAGGACAAAAACCCTTCATGAGGTTTTGATTGTGCAAGCTGGTTGGAAAAGCAATAAAGGATCTTTCTCTTGCATTTGTGGTCTTCTTGGTGCAATATTATATTTATTCATAGTGGAGCGACCCACTTTGGTGTGGAATTTTGGTATGTGTGATACTAATTTGATAAATCTGAAATTACCAGCTTATTCTTCATAATTTATAAGGCCAATATCTTGAGTTTCATGATTTTTGGTGCTTCCTAAGTTGAGTTATGAATTTTTAAAAATAACACTGCAGACAAGGGTTTCGTGAAATTCATATCTCCATATCTAGGGTATTAAAAATCAGATTTCTTGCATTATATGATTGTTGAGGATATATTATAATTTTAGAGACTCAAGTAAAGTTGATTTGAAGGGGTTTGAAGGCATAAAAGTGGGTGTGAAACCCCAAAACAGGTCGCTGCCCTAGAAGGGTGTTGGCTGGCAACAGTTGAGGGTTTTTATACATTAATTTCAGTCACCAACAGCTCACTAAAAATCTGAAAAGTGTTGTTTATCTTCAGCTTTTGGTCATTTCCCGAGTTCCCCAAAAAGGGACATTACAAGAGAACAGGGGCTAAGCATAATCTTCCTTTCAAATTTTCGAATGCTCTTTGTTGCACCTCCCCCATCGGAATGTAGCCTTGTTTCCTCCTTTAGTCACTTGGTTTAGTGGCTAAGAAATATGTGAAAATCCCAAGACAAACCGGCGATAGAAATTGGCAAGACCTAAGAAGCTACGGAGTTCTGTAAGAGTCTTTGGAGTAGGCCATTTTGAATAACTTGGATCTTCTCTGGGTCAACATGGACTCCATCCACAACATATCCTAGGTATTGAACCTTCCTCATCCCAAATGTGCATTTTTCTAGATTTGCATATAACCTGTGCTTTGAAGGGTTTGAAGTACTTCTCGAACATGTTGTAGATGTTGCTCCCACGTCTGACTATAGATGAGTATATCATCTAAGTAGACAACCACGAAGGAATTGGTGTAGGGCCGCAGGATGTCATCCATCATCCTCATGAATGTCACAGGAGCATTAGTTAAGCCGAAAGGCATGACCAACCATTTGAATAGACCTTCCCGAGACTTAAATGCAGTCTTCCAAACATCTTGTGGGCTCAATGGGAATTTGGTGATAGCCAGACTTGAGATCAATTTTGGTGAAGAATTTCGCACCATGAAGTTGGTCTAAAGAAATCATCGATCCTCGGAAGGGGGTAGCGATTCTTCACAGTAATTTTGTTCAAGGCCCGATAGTCAATGCAAAGTCTCCATGTTCCATCTTTCTTTGGTGCCAAGACAATTGGGCTTCCATAGGGTGAAGAGCGCGCCTAATGTGTCCCTTTTGAATCAACTCTTGGAGTTGCCTCTTGATCTCATCATTTTCAAGGACTAACCTATGATACATAGGGCTGTTAGTAAAGGAGAGCCCGAGACCAAATCAATAACATGTTTTACCTCACATTGAAGTGGCACCCCTGTGGGTGACTGGAATGTTAGTATCGAAGCACAAAAAAAACCAAGAAAATGAAAAGCACACAATGGCACTTTGCATCGAATGACCCACGCAGATTCATTTTATTAGAGTAGTTACATTTGGTTGAGCAGTTACCAACCAAATCACAACTACATAACTACATTATATGCTATATAATGCTCTATATTTTAACACCCCCTCTTAATGACTAAACTGGAAACAATACCAAGTTTGTCCCAAAATTTTACAAATTTCCTAAAGCCCATATGTTTAGTCATTAGATCTATAGATTGTGCCATAGGTTGTACTTCAAAATCAGCAGTCCATGATTGTGTTGCGGTTGTCGAATGGAGAAGAACCACAAAACAAAAATATGGTTGCATGAACAAAAGATATGGCAAGTGGTCCACTAGTTCTTTGTTACATGATTCATTGACAAGTGATGAATCACCAATAGCTGAGAGTGTCAGCCCCATCTCTAGAGTGCTGAAATCAGAACCTCGGAGAGGTGGATTGAAAAATCTATTCTAGGCTTGTGTAACTGCTGAGTCGTCAGACAGACTCAATTATCCTGTGATCGAAGTCACCTCGATCATGTCCTTCGCTGACACCATGTAGTGCTCATCCAACTTTTTTAATAAGAGAAATGTGACCATCATGCAAGTAGTTGGAACCAACTTTGCAATAGTAGGAGAAATAACCATCTCTGCGGTAGTAGGAGTGAGAATCAACTCCTCATCCATTTGCTCATTTATACCCCTCTGTTGGGAAAGATCTTTCACCACACAATGAGCAATCTGTTCATGATCTACTGTCCTTCGAGTAAGTACCTCTGAGTGAGTGGCTTGGTATGCCATCTCACCATGCACCATCAGTGCATCTGGAATAGTGGAGTCTCCATCCACAATAAATTGTTTTTCGATTGAGGAAATCCATCCTCCCAAGGTATGTCCACCTCTCGGGCATCCGGTATAGTGGATACTTCCTCCATAGTACGTGCATGTAGGTTGATTGTATCCAAGTCAACAGACCGTGAGGAATGGCTACCTCCCAAGGCTGCGAGCCTCTCCCGCACATCTGTATGGTAGAGCTGTCCTCGACACGTGCACTCATGTTGATTGTAGTAGGATCAACAAGCTGATGTGATATTGATCACCGTCCCCAATACGAGGCAATTATTATCTGTCTGTTTCACATCAAAGACAACACACTTCTTCCCACAGAAATCCACGTAAATATGAGGATTTTTAGTTAATTGACGTGAATAGATAGAAGATTCTTTTGTGAAGAAGGTACATATCTAACATTCGTACAAACATTATTAAATACAATGCATATATCTCCCATCCTTTCTATGTAGTGATTCTCCATCAGCTAGTACTACTGATTCAAAACAAATATTTGCAGTAAATGAAACATACCAATCCTTGCGACATGAAAAGTGTGTGGATGCACCAAAGTCAATGATCAACAACTAGTACCACTATCATGTGAGCATGATGTTGTAAGACAATAAAGAGCATGCCCGTCATTTGAATCCCGTTCTTCTGCAACTGTTGCCACATGTTCCTCATCACATGGCTTCTTGTTCTGTTGCGAAAGATCATACTTCCGCTTTCGACAATCCTTCTTAAGGTGCCCAACCTTGTGACAGTAATAACATGTGACCTGATACCGAGTGGATGACTCACCAGAATGATGTTTCCACTTTCCTTTTGATCGAGTGACAAAAACACTCTTTGATTTGTCACAATTAGATTTTGCCTGAATTTGTCTTCGCTCCTTTTGCAATAGGTAGGAACTCACCTTGTCAAACGTGAGTGTTTGACTTTCAGCCATTAAATGGAGTGCCTCCACAAATGACTCATATGAAGAAGGTAAGTTGTTTAGAACTAGAGCCACCATATCATCGTCATCCACCTTTTTGTTGATGGAAGATAACTGGTCTCGGAGGTCTTTCATTTGAAGTAGGTGCTCAAACAACGATCCACCTTGTTGTAACTTTATGGAAAAGAGTATATTCTTCAGGTATAACACCCTACTCTTTTTTGAAGTTTGATATTCATCCCTCAGATTGGCCCACAACGTGCTTGCCATATAGTAGCATTCCGCACTTCTAGTATCATATCATCCGACACCAATTACTTGAAGAGCAATAACACTTCCTTATGACGCGTTTGTCATAATCCGCATGAGTTCGTCGCTGGTTGACTTTCACTACTTGTGATTATTTTATCACAATCACGAAACTCTGCAAGTGTTAAAATATTATGGCTCCATACATTGAAATTAGTGCCCGTTAATTTTTGTGTCTTCAGCAAAGTCAAGAGTGAAATATTTGCAATTTTATTATTCCAAAGTAACAGAAATAATAAAATAATAGTTTGCCCATACTTAATAAAATAATATATTATTTATTCCTCCGAAATTGATTATTCAAAAGTAAGGTGAATACCTTTGTTAAAAAAATGAATATTAATCAAGCCCTGTTTTACGACTTTGCCTCTGCCCTTGATGTCTTTGCAAACAGTCTACTGCCCATGACTTTGCCTCATGAAGGAAAAGATGAAACTTGATTGTTGCCATGACTTTGCTTTTGCTTACGCCTTTGAGCGTCTCTCTTCGAACCACGACTTCTGGTATTCGAACCACGACTTGCCCTCGTTGTCTCCTCTGCCCTCATGTTTTTCCTCCTGGCAATTGTGTTTTTCTTATGCGCACGAATGTGCTTCAGGATTTGTGATTGCCGTCCAGGACCGGTTCTCGTTTCTCCCTTCCGCCCCACGGTTTCCGCAACCACGAACTTGTTGGCGTACTTTCCTTTAATCGACCGAGTTTTTGTCCCGAGCAACCACGTTTTCTTCTTTCACCTTTGGATGTTTTCAAGCACTCAAACCAAGTTTATCTTCTCGCCCCTCGCATCAATCTTTCTCAAGATCGCTTCCTTCAACGGCGACTAATCGGCTCGATACCACCTTTGTTAGTATAGAAGCACAAAGAAAAATAGCAAGAAGATGAAAATTGCACACAATCGCACCGCATCGAATGACCCAAACAAATTCATTTTATTAGAGTAGTTACATTTGGTTGAACAGTTACCAACCAAATCACAATTACATAATTGCATTATAGGCTATATAATGCTCTATATTTTAACATGGAATAAATCATCATACTTAGCTATGATTTGGTCCATTTGCTTTTCGACTACACCGAATGTGTGGTGAAGGTGGCCGCAACAACTTTCTTGGTGGTTTTTGGTGTAATGACCCTTTCAAGGGTTTCAACCAAACACACAAAATGCAGATCTGATTTTTAAATTGCAGCAGACCGTAAATATAAAATCATCAACTTTATCTATCACCAAATATGCCAAAAATCACCACATAACACTATAAATCAATTCGCCACTATTATGTATATATTTTATGGAATATTAAGAGCCAAAAACAGAAATGCTGGAGATCGCACTTTGCAGGAAATTAATTATGAACTGGAAATTGCAGCCACAAGAAAATTATGAAATATGGGTCTAGAAACCCTCTAAATTCACCAAACTTAAGATTTTGTCCTTATAAAATATTACAAATCAGATTATCAACCTGCATTTCTCAAATACTTCACAAAAGCTCCAAACCCTACCCAAGGTAGGTCGCTCCACCCTTAATAAATCAAATACTAGCTAGAAATTACAAATATCTCTTCAAATAAGCCCTAGAATCTATCCCAAGCCAAGGAGAAGGGTTTTCGTCCTTCCCTTAACCTCTAGAAGGGTTTTCCTTCTAGGCAAGTCGCATAAGGAAGTTTTCGTCCCCAAATGCAAGAACAAGCAACTCCAAGCTTACTTTGCTCCAATAAGATAAAATGCGCCAACTCTAGATAGCAAATGGTGCCTCTAATCTTCTTTTATATCTTCCTTTTGGCGCCAAAGTACAAAAAGGAAAGGCCGACTGTATAAGCAAGGAAAACACTAAAGAAAATATATAATATTAGATAAAAACATAACATAAAGGTGCTCAAGGTTCTCCTCCTTCATTTTTGCTTCTTTGCCACGGAGAAGGAATGGCAAGAAGACCAAATATCAACCTAGGTGGGAAAAAGGGACATTATAGTCCTCCCTCCCCAAAATTGCTTGTCCCCAAGCAATTGCAAACCCATTACATTTGCCACCCCAACTTCCTCTTCCTCTTCTTTTGAAGATCTTCATCCTCCAATGGTGAAGGTGGCATCCTTGACAAAGCATCCACAACCACATTTTGCTTCCTTTTACAGACTGGATGTTAAATCAAATGCTTGGAATCTACTCACCCATTTTTGTTGCCGGTCATTCAATTCCGTTTGATGAAGAAAGAATCTCAAACTATTGTGGTCGGTTTTGACTACCAACCTTCCACAAATCAAGTATTGCCTAAACTTAGTTAAGGCATGCATGATGGTAAGTATTTCTTTATCATAGATGGGAATCTTCTTCTGACGATCTTTCAATTTCTGACTTTCAAAAGCAACGGGTGTTGATTTTGCATCAAAACTGCACCTATACCCTCACCAGAAGCATCACATGCAAGCTCAAATGGTTTAGAAAAATCTGGAACAGCGAGAACCGGGCAAGAACACATCACCTTTTTTAGTTCTTCAAAGGCTATATGGGCTGATTTGGACCAGCTGAAAGCATCCTTCTTTGTTAGAGAAGTCAAAGGGGCTGCAATTTGTGAGAATCCCTTCACAAACTTCCTATAGTATGAGCACAAACCCAAGAATCCTTTCAAATGAGTAATGTTGGTTGGTGTTGGCCAATTCATGATTGCTTGGATCTTACTTTGATCCACATGAACCCCATGAGCATTGATAACATGCCCCAAGTACAAAATCTCATTCATACCAAACTCACATTTAGACTTTTTGCATATAAAGACTGCTGCTCCAAAATTTCCAGCACTATATCCAAATGTTGTAGGTGCTCTTCCCATGACTTACTATAAATCAAAATATCATCAAAGAACACAAGCACAAATTTTCTTAATTGCTTACCAAAGATGTGATTCATGCATGATTGGAATGTGGCCGGGGCATTGGTCAATCCAAATGGCATGACAAGGAATTCGAAATGCCCAAAGTGACATCTAAAAGCGGTCTTGTGCACATCTTCTCTAACTCTTATTTGATAATATCCGGACCTCAAATCTATTTGAAGAAATAGATTTCCCCATGCAATTCATCTATGAGCTCATCAATCCTTGGAATGGGGTACTTGTTCTTAATTGTCTTCTTGTTGAGCACACGGTAATCAACACACATTCTTAGAGTACCATCTTTCTTTTTGACCAACACTACGGAAGAAGCATAAGGGCTGGAACTAGGCCTTATCAATCCCATATCCAACAATGCTTTGATTGTTTTCTCAATTTCTTCCTTGTAAATGTGTGGGTGACGGTAGGGGGTTGTTATGACCGGTTTGGTACCCGGTTCCAACTCAATGACATGTTGGAATCCCTATCCAGTGGTAGCCCATGCGGTAACTCATTGAAAACTTTAGCATGCCTATCAAGTATGGGCTGAATATCATCATGAAAAGTAGATTGAATGGAAATAGAAGAGTTAGCTCTTACCAAACAATGGGCTGCCCAAGCAACCTGCCCCTTTTTGAAGGTTCTTTCCATGCTTTTCGCTGTCACAACTTGTGGAATTCCACCTTTCATGCCATGCAACACCACCTCTTTGTTTTCCACCTTAAATTTCAGCTCCATGCTTTGATAATTTTGGGAAAATTCTCCTAAAGAATGAAGCCATTGTACACCCAAAACCAAATCAGATTCACCAATGCTAATAACATAGAAATCATCCCTTACCATGTGCCCTCCCAAGGTGAGTGTGAGCTGAGATATCTTCCTTGTGCAAGGAAGTATGAAGCCATCCACAACCGTAACATTGAAACCTTTGAAATTTTCAGCCTTCAACTTTAATTTCTTCACCAAACTCTCATCAATAAAATTATGTGTGGCTCCACTATCAATCAAAACCGTTACCTTTTGGCCATGAAGATCACCCTTCACATGAAATGGGTGATATCTAGGTGCCCGGATAATGTAGCAAGAGTGCCCTCAAGCTTCTTTATGTCCTCCTCTACCACAACATCATTATGCCTAGCTTCATCAACAATGTCATCATCATCATCACAATCTGAAATTACTTCAATATAATGAACCTTACCTTTTCCCAAGCAATGATGTCCCGAGTCCATGGATCCTTGCATGAAAAACACAAATTCTTCCTTCTTAATTCATTCTTTGCTTCCTTCTCATGGCTGGTTTTCTGCAGATCCATGTGAGCATGAGGCACCTTTTGAAGAGGTCTCTTTGGCTGGTCCAAAGGGATGCTTCTAGGCTGCTTGGGGGCTTGTTCCCCTCTCCAATTGACCTTAGGAACACTGCTGATTGCTGCTGATTTTGGGGCAGCACCTTCAAGATCAAGAGCCTTCTTTATTGCCTCTTGTAGAGACAAAGGATCAAATGCATGAACTAACCCCCTTAGGGGCTCAATCAAACCCTCTACAAAAAGCACAATAAGTCTTCTTTCGGACACATCCGTAATCATGACGGAAAGCCTCTGAAAATCAGCCACATACTCCTCTACGGTACCTTGTTGTTTCAATTGTGCAAGCTCACGGAAATGTACCTCCGGATCCACTCTATCAAATCTATCAATGAGCCTTTGACAAAACTCATCATAGGCATGTATCTCACTATGCCCTTGAGTCACAAGTCCATGAAACCACCACTCATGGGCAATGCCCTCAAGATGTAGAGTAGCAAATTTAATGGCATCTTCTTCTACCATAGGCTTCAAAGACAAATAAGTATTCAATTTTTGGATCCAAGCCCTAGTGGTACCTTTTGTAGATCCATCAAATGTAGAAAAAGACAACTTACCCAAAGTACTTTGTACCTCTCTTTGTGGCACGGCGTGCCTAGGCTCGGGCCTAGACCTTCCTCTATCCAACCCCATGAACTCGGCAAGAGAAATGACATCACGGATCTCTCTAGACAAGTCCATATATTCCTCATAACTCGCTGCAATATTTCTTCTTCCCATTGGTCTTGGCTCTTCCTCCGGAATGGCCTCCTCTCTAGGGATGAAAGTGGGCTTCCAACTCGATCCTCGGGCTGATCCATTGGGTCGCTTGGCATTATTTGCTCCACTCGAACTCCCTTCACCATTTTGAACCCTTGGTTCAATGATTTTTGGAGAGAAAGTGCTAGGAAGTCCATGGTATCTGTGAGCCTCTCTTGACCAACAATTAGCTTGTCCACCTTAGCTTCTTGAGAATCGTGATCAGCCATATTGTCTTCTTTCACCAAAACCCTAGGCCTTTGAAGATCCGAGCTCTGATACCACTATAATGACCCTTTCAAGGGTTTCAACCAAACACAAAATGCAGATCTGATTTTTAAATTGCAGCAGATTGTAAATATAAAATCAGCGACTTTATCTATCACCAAATATGCCAAAAATCACCACAAAACACCATAAATCAATTCGCCACAATTATGTATATATTTTATGGAATATTAAGAGCCAAAAACACAAAGAAATGCTGAAGATCTCACTGCTGGAAATTAATTATGAACTAGAAATTGCAGCCACAAGAAAATTATGAAATATGGGTCTAGAAACCCTCTAAATTCACCAAACTTCAGATTTCGGCCTTATAAAATATTACAAATCAAATTATCAAACCAGATTTCTCAAATACTTCACCAAAAGCTCCAAACCCTACCCAAGGTAGGTCGCTCCACCCTTAATAAATCAAATACTAGCTGGAAATTACAAATATCTCTTCAAATCAGCCCCTAGAATCTATCCCAAGCCAAGGAGAAGGGTTTTCGTCCTTCCCTTAACCTCTAGAAGGGTTTTCCTCCTAGGCAAGTCGCATAAGGAGGTTTTCGTCCCCAAATGCAAGAACAAGCAACTCCAAGCTTACTTTGCTCCAATAAGATAAAATGTGCCAACTCTAGATAGCAAATGGTGCCTCTAATCTTCTTTTATATCTTCCTTTTGGCGCCAAAGTACAAAAAGGAAAGGCCAACTTGTATAAGCAAGGAAAACACTAAAGAAAATATATAATATTAGATAAAAACATAACATAAAGGTGCTCAAGGTTCTCCATTTTTGCTTCTTTGCCACGGAGAGAAATGGCAAGAAGACCAAATATCAGCTCTTAGGTGGGAAAAAGGGACATTACACTTGGCTTGATCATCAGGATGACAAACTGCTTTGTTTTCTCCACCAACTTCTTACATTGCTTGACACTGATGAGGGAAATCGAGTTGGAGGGGATGACCTCGGGTATCCGATAGCGTTGACTCCCAATGCTAATGGTGACCCTTTGAGGTCGTGACTCATAGATGTCATGTCTCTCCCACATGAATGGATGACCCAAGAGCACATCACAAACATCCACACAAGACTTCATCGTGGAAGGGTTTGATTGCATATGGGAGGAGACATTGTTGTGTGACATAGAGATCTCTTCTTGGGTTTAACCACCCAATACTATATGGTTGGGGATGTGGCTTTACAGGAAGGTTCAGACTTTTCACAATATCAACAAAAATTAAATTCTTTTGACTTCCACTATCAAGAATAAAATACAAAGGTTTACCCTTTACATCCATCTTCTTGACTTGTGAGGTGGCAATGATCACATCCGGTTCAACATCTATAATTTCATCTTCTTCATCTCTGACCTCGGGGTGTGTCACTAGTGGAGTAGTGGGTGCTAAAGATTGTGACTCGGTTAGTAAGGACTTGATGGCTCGACATTCTTCCTTGGAATGACGATTAGTCTTGTGGAGGTCGCACCACTTCCCGACTTCTCCTTCGTGTTTTATTTTCTTGTGACTCCCTCTGTTTCCAACCCTGACCTCGGGTTTGACCTTCCTTATCATTTCCCCCTTAGAGGATGGTTCTTTGTATTTCTCTTTCTATGCTTTTGTTCAATCTTGATTGAACTTGTATGCCTCGCCGAGGGTATGAAATTGAAAGAGGTCCATGTCCTCCTGTATGTACCATTGTAGGCCACTGCGATATTTGAGGATCTTGTGCCTCTCGTGTCTTTGAGGATATTATTTATTTATTAAATAAATAAAGTTCTTTTAAATATAAGTTGAACTAAAAGTAAAAATGTTTTATTTATTTATTCATTAAATAAATAAAGTTCTTTTAAAAATAGATCGGGCTAAATTTAGCAAATTTTGGGTTATATAAACCACCTCACTCCATCATTGTTACCACACTAGTATTACTTTCATCTCCAAGTGGAACGTTCACCCGAGAGGAGTTTCTACAAACTAGCTAATTGGCAAGTTATTTTTGAGCAATTGTCTGCAACTTCTGTCAAGTATTTTGTTTTTATTTATTTCTTTTGTGTTTGGTTTTGGTTTTTCTCCGTGTTTTGTCTAGCATTTCCCCAGTGCTTTTTCTTTCGTCCTACCTAACCAGTCCAATTGCATAGAGTTTATAGAAGTCATCCATGGCCTCAGACAGAGACAAAATTTATTATGAAGGCTGGTTTTTAAAGGTAACAACTTAGGTATAAGTCGCATTTTTTGGTAGAAGTGATTTGTCTGTGCAAAATGATAAATAAAGCTTCCCCACAATCATCCAGGATTAAACACAATTGTCAAAAGAAGAAGTTTTTAATCAAGTCGTGGTTTTTAGGGGCATGGTATTTTATTTATAAGTTGCCGTCCATGTTAGATTTTTTTGCTGAAGATTCCTAGGGAGAAGGCCCTAGCCTCAAAAAAGTTCCTATTACAGTCCATGATTAATCTACAAATCACTAGACTTAACAGGGAGAGTAAAATGCACATTATCGTGCTACAAAATCCAAAAACCAATTTCTATACAACAAGTATATATATCACCGAACTGTACATTCCTAGATCTGTAAACAAAAAGAGTGATACCCACTCCATACTGAACGAGCTCAAATCAGAGAACCCTGAATTCACTCTTCCATGACAGAGTCCAGAGGCTTTTCGCCAAAATCTCCACCTCTGAGTCGCTTGAAGACGAAGAAGAGCTAGCACAACAATCCGACAAATCAACTTTGGCCTTCTCCGGGAGGCAGAGACCCTGGTTTTCCGCCACCGCCACCAAGCCGTGAGAGAGAGCTTTCACGCCACGAGTCAAGGCATGAATATGAAATTGTAAACTGACCACCCTTGCTTCTAGGTCCTTCATCTCCTTGTGGAGGAGAAAGCGCTTGCTGAATTAGAGATAATGTTGGCCGTGCTCAACCCCTGCGCCACATCAAACACATTCCTTCGACCCACAGATTGACTAGGGTCCAACATTAACCTCCTCAATTTATCGCAAACAACTACTTCGTCGTCTTCAATGCTCTCGGCCACTGACCAAACCTGCTCCAACCACCCCCTCATGGCCACATTTTTAATTCTCCCATTGAGCCACTCCAAAAAGGAATCACCCAAATCGGGCCAGTTTGAGCACGATGCCGCTTCCTCCCAGAGCCACCCGTAGAGTCTCCACCAGACGCCATGAGAGGAGGAGAAACAAACCGACGAACTTCAACTTACCAGACCCACCCGAAGGCAAACCAGCCAAACTGTGGAGGAAGGAGCCGAAAAGATAATCCAAAGGCAACCAAAATGTGGCTTAAAAGCCAAACACCTTCCCCAAAGCCAATGAATGCAAGGTACGTGCCATGCTTCAAATCCAAAACCAAATCCATCCCTTAAAAAAACCATCATTACCGAGGGGGAAAACAAGAGGTACGACTTTAGAGATTACAAGTCCCTCTACACGAGCCAAATGCCCATCATTAACCAAAAGAGGGGAAAACAAGAGGAAGACAATCTTCCAGGAATACTCGCATGTCCCTTCATTGGAGGATTTTGGATGAAGTGCAGGAATGAATATGAAGTTAGAAAAGGAGATTTCAGCAGATTATCAACTCAACAAGAGGAAGACAGTCTCCCAAGAATACTTGCACGTCCCTTCATTGGAGGATTTCTGGATGAAGTGCAGGAATGAGTATGAAGTTAGAAAAAGAGATTTCAGCAGATTATCAGCTCAACAAGTGTTTGACTTTGGTCTGGCAAGGATACCTGCAAATCTTTCAGATGATGGGCATGTGGTACTTGACACATATTATTAGATGGGAGGAGATAAAACTGTTCTTCAGGCTAGTGTAGGTGGCAGCTAGACAATTGAGGAGAGGTCTTCAGCAGTCCTGGTTAACACCTCAAATTGGCTGTTAACAAAAGGATATTGCTTGGATGAGGCTTTGATGAACCAGATCACAAGGAACTTTACCACAAGGAACCTCAACAAAAGGAAGCATGAAGGTGAGAGCAAAGAAGACTAGAGAAGTTGAAGGTGCACAAAAAGGCTCAGGCATTGGAGAAGGGAAAGTCTACATCCATTACACCAGTGCTACTTTCAGACGAAGCTTCTCTGCGTAAACCCACAAAAGATTTCAACGATTCCGACAACACAAGAAGTTATGGCTATTCCATCACTGAAGCCAACATCATTCCTATATGCTTCTTCTCTTCCGCCACTTGATTCTCCACTTCCTCCTCCTACAGAGGAATTGAAGGCACAAATGGTAGAATTTGAAAGGGCACTATCCTTAGAGGGCACAGGAGAAGGCAGCCATAATACGGTGGTGAATTCAGATGCAGCGGAGCTTGGGCATGAGATGGTGGTACACACAGAGGCTTCTCATTCCCTGGGAATAACTTCTCATCCTGGTTAGCCTTGCAAACAGTTCTAGAGGCAAGAGAAGCAATTAATCTAGAAGAGGAGGATTTGCAGCTACTCATGAGCTTGGGAGGTAAAGGCAAAAGGTCTAAAGCTGCTAAAATAACTTCAAGGTTGGTTATTGAAGAATCAGGGCAGAAGTTTTGAATTATCAGTTCCAGCTGAAGGGAAGCAAAAGGGAGAGTTAACAACAACAGACATATTTGTAACTAAGGTGCCATTGGGTCAAATCACCACAGAAGGATTAAAGCAGGATACACAGACACTGATAGATGCTTTATTCCTCAAGCTTGACAAGGAAAAGGCAGAGAAAGCCAAACTTTAGATGCAAATCTCCCAGTTGTGTGAGATCATCGCTAAGGTTGCTAAACCTTCCTCTCAGCCAGTGCTAGCATAGGAGCAGGTGAGTTGTCATTTGATTGAAGAGATTGAAGATGCAGGAAATCGATCAAAGCTATTGCTGAATGGAAAGGGAAAATCATCCACCAAGTGTCAGAGCAGTTTATGGAAGTACCAGCTAGCTTGGAGAGTATGCATAGGGCATTATCTCAGCTGAAGCAACTGATGACAGATATAGAAGATGAAAATACGATTCTTTGAGAGCCACTTGGAGATTTTGGCCAAGATAAATGCACTTTCGGAGAGTATTGATTGCGGAGCAGATTGTACCTGATGGATTGATAGAAAAGGGCAAGCAGTTGGAGATAGCAGTGTCTTTCCGCATGGAAATCCTCAAGCTTATGTTAAAAAGAATGTAGTTGTTGGAGGACAAGATGAGGGAAGTGCCGGAGAACATAATTGCTTTCACTACAGAGGAGGAAGTTGATGGTATTCGTTACCATACGAGGAACATTCCAAATGAGTTGCCTGCTTCTCTTGAGGAATTTCTTCCAGTTGTCCAGAAGAAGATTGATGAAGCCGTCATGCCTTTCACGTTGGATTCAATTGGCAAACTAGTGAGACTTCATGCAGATATCAAAGAATTTGGGCCTAGTTTGGAGAAAGTGAAGGTAAGCATTGATACTCTTTCCAGGGGATTGTTGCGGTTCAAGACTGAGAAAGAAGCTATTGCTAAAGTAGATGGGAAGACACTGAATCACATGTTTGACAAGTACATTCAAGATCAGAACAAAGAGAAAGCATGAGGTGTTACAACTGGCATATTTTCTTTCTTCTCCTCTTTCTTCTCTTCTTTCTTATTTTCTCGGACAAAATTGTAAAACTAAAGTAATTGATTAAAAGCCATTACTTTAAGTTATTTGAAAAGGTCCTTTAATTGAGAATAGGTGGCAGACATGCACAAATTTGATTTAGTCTTCAAATGCATGTCATGTAGAGAGGAATTCTAGGGGAAAGATTGCCAGTTGTTTCCTTTATAGCTTCCACATGTGTGAATTCAGTTATTGTTTCCTATTTGTAATTGCCCTTTATACACTATAAATAGAGGAAGAACCTACGGGTTAAAGGGAGGAGAATTTGTTAATCAACATTCTTGAGTTTCAGACTTTGTGTTGTAACCTTTGATGTCATTTATGTGAAAGCTGAGGAATTGAATAGAGGTGGATTTCCAGAGAACTTTGTGTCAATGGTGCCTTGCTTCTTACTTCTGTGTGGATTTTTAGATAAACTGTGTTATCTAAGATTTAGATTAGAAGCTTTTCCTTTCCTTTTCCTTTACTTCTGGATATTGTGAGATCTACTTGTTTATTTTATCTATGTGTATGAGACCAACTTTGAAAACTATTGGTTGAATTACATATCTTTCTTTCTTCTTTCCCAAATTCCATTATTTCTCCCTTCTGAAAATACTTCATAATAGCTGCTTACTTGCTACAGAATTGTTTAGCTATGGTTCATGAGCTTTGTAATTAAAGTAAAACCCCACAAATAGTTATTAGGATTCATACCCACTAAATTGATAAACATCTTACACGGGAGCCTCACCGGTAAATGAGGGAGATTTATCTCATGACTGCCTAGGTTTTTAGCTGTGCAAAAATCTAGTCAACACACTGTGTATTTGGTGATGCAGATCAATCATCTAAAGAGAGCAAATGTTATCTTCTCTTTATCAGTGAATTTATTGACAGAAAAGTAGGAGGATAATTGGTCCAACCAGTTTTCTACTGCATCAGAATTTATTTTACCCTCAAAAATAGGAATATCAAAATTTACTTGAACCTTGAAGGGTGTTGGGGCATTGAAGGGCTGGCTCGTAGAGGAGGCAAGATTTCCCATTTGTAGTTGTTGAAGGATCTAGGTGAATTGTTGTAACATCTGCTCCTTTTGCTCCATGAGAGCTTCATTCACCATTTTCTTGAGAGGATCATTTGTCCCAGTGTTGTCCACCATTTGAGGTCTCCTGCAACAATGAGTCAAGTAGAACACTACTTTTGACAAGGCGAATGACATTTGGCTTATCATTGACTATAGCAACTAGTTTAGGGAACTATGCGAAGACAATTATTAATCCATTGTTTTGGTGACAAGAAGTATTAGGCATTTGGTGATCATTCAACTATCCAGCTGTGGGTTGGTAACAATACCTTATATTTTGTATGCTCCATCATTCAAAAGTAGGTTGCATTCTGTAAGGTAATTAGATAGAAAAATCTAAAGGCTGAATGATTTTTATATTATGAGTTTATGCTTTGGCATCTTCCTTCTTGGAATAATTACTGTTTTTGCGGAGCAGTTGTAGATTTAATTTGGAGAAATCTTGTCCTGTAGCCTCTCCCCTATATTGTTTTTAGTTAGTTCCTGTTGAGCTGATCATGGGCCATGTTTTGCATCCGTGATGATAGTAATCATTTTCTTTATTTATTTGTTGGTGCAGACACTCCAGGGATTATGATTTCTTAGCAAGTTTTTTGTCAACTATACTTGTGTTTTAATTATTTGTGCCTCTCTGTATATAATATTTCCTTCACGGGATGCTTATATTATACTTCTGCTACTAAGAACCAACTGTCATTTTTTATGGCATGAACAGGATAAGAGCACCGCGAACTTAGTTTTCTTACAAATTTCATGAATGCTGGCGGTTCTTTTGGTGGGTTAAGGCATAATAATTGTAAATTTTCTTTTCATTTTATTCAAATCAGTTTTACTATTGAAACAGTTATATGTGAATTTGTAGCTGCACCTTAGTTTCTCTGAATTGGTAGAGCAAGGGTCGCTACATATGATCATTTAGTGAAATTGTGTCTACATCTTAGTTTTCTATAATGACTAAATTGTACTTGGTTGAAATGCAGTGAGATTATTTACAAGCATCCAGGAGAAAGCTCCAACGAGCAGTATCCTCTTATACTTTGATGATTGGTTGGTAAAGATTGGCTATTGTAGATATGCATTATTAGCTTTTTCTGCAAACAATTGACTGTAAATGTGCATTCTATAATGAAGCCTACCCACCTCATTTGAAATGAAGCTGTAGAATTTTGTAGGAATTGTTGATGAATGGAGCTCTCATGATAGCACTCACACTAATAGACCAGCAATCTTCATCTTCCTTCCCTTGGATGTCCCACAAATCTGCAAAGACACCTGCTGAACAAGCTTTCAGTAAGTCAAACACCCCTTGAGGGAAGGTCATGGCCTCCACCCGGGAAGTTCACCTGCCGTTTTCAGTGCAGCATTCTCAAGAAAATGGTCAAGTTTCTAGAGAGTATCTGCTCAACTACCTGCACCAATACGTCAGGCCCAATTTCCTGTCTAAGAAGGCCTATGGGTGTTACCTGAAAATGGAATCCCCACAAGCTGCACTTTCTCTCTGGAAGAGTTAAAGCCGAGTCTTTTCATGCTCAAGAAAAATTCACTCATATGTTCTTTCATGGAAGCCTACCCGTGTCCTTCAAATCTTAAATGTAAGGGTCCAAGAAAGCTGGAAGCCATTTGGATCAATTGATACCATGATGCCAAAAGTCTATTCCAGGGCTATCTTCTTTTTCAAATCAATTGAAGACATGGTCTTAACCACGGTCCTTAACTTTTAACCCCATTGAAGACCTACCAAGCACACTACCTGTTTGGGTCCATCTATCATTGCACTCTACTAAGTGTTGGAATGAATCATCTCTTTAGTGAATATGCAATGAAAAAGGAGAATGCATTACAATCTCCAAGCTCATGATGCAACCAAAGTTTTTGGTATGAGATTTCATACGATAAAACTTAGTTAATTATTCAATAATGGATAACTTACATATATAGGCTTATTGATCTTCTTAAGATAAGGAGTTGAGCCTATCCAAAGCCCTACAAAATTTCACTCAAGCATATCCATGGTGATTTGTCTCATAACAACTCATACACACATAAATCACTCTAACAATATTAAAATATGTCAAAGACTAATAATCATAACATTTCCCCTCTTCGTGTCGACATAGGAGAGGAACCACACCACACAAACTAGAAAGAGACATGCATGTCAACACATACACATATATTAAAAAACAAACTAGGTTGTTAAGTGCTTCTTGCGATCACCTTCATATGTAAACACAATTGTTCATGCTTTCACTTCTAGTGAGTGCTAGGCTTCTCATTGGCAAATCACTTACAACTCTACTTCCAATGCTAACCTACATATGCAAAGACAATTATTCATGCTTTCACTTCCAGTCAGTGTTGGGCTTCTCACTGGCCTACCATTTAAAAGGTACTTGCACAATAGGGAATTCATTATAGACAATTGCTCCTATATGTCTGTTTACTGTAATTTATTTTCATCACACCACACATACAAGAAAATGAAGATTGAGGACTGGGTCCTCATTGTCAACGATTGTTGCCACTTGATCACAAATTTCATAGACGATCACCATTGTCATTGGAAACAGTCCTCGACAATAGTGGATTTGGTGCAATTTTGTTTTGCCACTAATGCAATGTGCAACTACCTCGTTAGTGGTGAACTTGAGGTCACTGATGGGCCTTCTACCTCAGTTGCCTTTGTCCTCCAGCGAAATGCTTCTTACTCAGCAAGATTGATCTTGAGGTTCAATTGCATGTCGTTTTTGAAAAATCCCTGCACAGGATTGACACATTTAAAGCTTTCCATGAAGATGATAAAAGCTAGACGTTGATGAGATAAGAGCTTTGCATAAAGCCTCAAATATGTGCTCACGAGACATGAAGATGCCCACGATTAGCTTCAAAATTGTTGAGGTTGTTTGCATGACAGATTAGACAGAATGGATGCTCGCATAAACTTCACACTCTAAACAAAACAACATATAGAGTTGGACATGCAAGTTTGACAAGCACATAGAGTAGTGAAATGCAAGGTAGTGCACAGGTTGTCAGAAACTTGTTGCATAGGACACCAACGAGATGTACATGGAAACACACGCCCACTACAAACTTGTAGATATGAACAAAATTGCCAAGTGAGGTAGTAGGTTGTCAAAGCCAATTCGACGTCAAATATGTAAGACGCTGAAGCCAAATACACTAGGCAGTCAATATAAATGTAGGCAGCTTGTCGTGATTACACGAGGTGGTCAATCAATGCACAGGTCTGCCATTAATTAATGATGGATTGGACAATGAGAATCGCAAACTGAAATGAACAATCCAATTGATACCCATGCCTATTTCCACCTCTCAGATGAGTGCAAGCCAATGAAAACTGGGAGCTTCCTTTGCAATGGCACAACCGTGCTTTCACTATGGGCTGTGTTTTGGTATGCTGAGCTTTGTTTTTCCTTGGCGCCACACACTTAAGCAAGCTGGAATTGTTTTTATCCTCTTACACTAATCTATGATAGATCCACTCACACAAAATACTAAAGATAACTAAGCCATCAGTTTTCTTTTCTTTTCACATATTGATGAAGTTACATCCAAAGGGGCAGCCATGCGTTATAAGTGAGCTGCCCCAATTTATATTCAAGTTTCCATCTCATAGGGCTGCCTTGCTCTGATACTAAATGAAGTTTTTTTGTATGATAGAACTTAATTAATTATTGAATAACAAAGAACTTTTATATATAGGCTTATTGATCTCCTTAAGACAAGGGGTCAAGCCTATCCAAATCCCTACTGTAAGGGAAAATTAGGGTTAATTTAACTTATGATTGATTACATTGTGTAAAGATGAATTAGGAATCACAAATACAAAAACACAGTAAATATGTAGATCCTAAATTATGTCACGATAAATATGGCAACACGTACATGCTTAGGTGAGCTAAATAAAGTATGGGGTAGAGCTAAAAGAGAATGCACTGATTTACTAGCTGAGATGGAGTGACAACGATCTGAAAGTGTGCATAAAGGTTGTGCATAGTGTTGTTGAATTGTCCTGAATATTTGGGAGTCTAAATATGAGAGGACGAAGTTGCCAATTGCAGACAAAGTTGCCCAAGCGATTTTGTCCTAGATGGACAAAATTTTCCTGTGCAAGGTTAGGCTGGCTCTTGCCTTCGGCACTGTGATTTTCTATGTTTGTAGCCTCGCTTCCTGTATTTGTAATATTGTGATTGTAGCTGTGTAATAGATCAGGTCTCTTTCTTCTTCAAAACTCTAGCTCTCCTTTTGGAAGACCTAAAAGGGGTTAATCTGATTGGGTTGCGTTGCCCCCACAACGCCTATGTTGCAATACTCCAAAGAGGCATCAACCCTTGTAGTTCCCCATCCAATGAATGTGTGCAATATGTGCATAATAATATATTTTGGCAATGAAACCCCAACAAGACCTCCGACAATTGGCAATGATTTTTGGTATATAATGTAGCTTTCAAACAGAAATAGAAAATAGAAAATTGTATTTCTTCAGTCATTAAATTGTCAAAATCAAAAATATCCTTGCATGTACGAACGCATTATTGGGAAAACTTGACGTCCATTTTGTGGGGGATATATGTTATTGAAATTGACATGCAATTGAGCTTCAAGTTCCATTTGGTGAGTGAGTAGCGGTTCCGCTAGAGGTCGGAGGCAACAGATGTAGGAGGCCACATAACAACCTCAAATTAGCCACTAAATCAAGGTCACATCATAATAGTGGAAAACCAAACATGTGTGCCAAATTGACTAAATCCAAGGGTGGCCTCCGGTGGTAGTGGCAATCATTTGTGCCGTTGACGATCGACTGGCAACGGTCAATGGCAGAGGCTGCAATGAAGGCACTGAGGACTCAGTCCTCAAATATTTGGCTTCTTTCCGTTTGTGTGGTGAAATCTTGTTGTATTAGTGAGAAGCTCAACACTTGTTCAAAGTAAATAAAGTATGTGGGTATAACAGTTCTTATTCCCCTAGGTGTTGCACTTAATTGTGAACTAAGTGTACACCTACATGGAGTGAAGGTTGAACAAATGTGTGTATCCTTGTTTATAGTTCCGACCATTGGATTAGGTTGATGTGTTCCCGTTAGTGAATGGTTCATGAGAGGTCGATTGGTTCCCTCTCTACCTTCATTTAGTTTTGTAGTCACATGGTCCAACGCTCATACTAAAGGGAATGTTGGGAATTTAGTTAGTGCTCACATTAAATAAAATGAGTTAGTAAGAAAATATATGAGTTTGTGAAAATATATTTGTTTGCTAATTATGTATGAGAGGTTGATCTAAATACGTAGGTTGAGTTGTTGGGTTGTTACAAGACTTGACATAAAATAGGTGTGTGGTTGAGAGATCATAGCTAAATAATAGGTGTGAGATTTTAATTAATAGGGTATGTGATTTAATAAAATTTAAATCTAAGTAAGGACACTGTTGATCAAATATAACAGTGAATATGTAAGATCTAGCTAAAGAAGTACAAGCAAGAGTGATAGATAGGCTTTGTAGAATGACTCAGCTTGCGATCGTAGGTCTGAACTGATTTTGGGCTGATGAACAGGCTGGAAAGACAGATTTTGGATTGTATAAGCTCTTTGTCAGTTGCTGAAATGTGACGATCTTAGGGACTTGAGTGCCTCGAATGGGATGGGGGCGCCCGGGCGTTGGTGTTTGTGGGATAACTTCGGTCTTGGTTATTTTTGTGTCGCTTCTTGTCGCTTTTAGTTCGCTATAGGCCGCGTCACACAGTTCTACAAGTTTGCTTAGTCGTACGTGTACTTGCAAAAGAAACCCTAGCTACCTACACAAGACTCAAGCACACATTAGACTGAATAAAAATGCATATGAAAGAGTTGGACTGATTCGGTGGTCACTCCGATGTGATCTTGTTGCTAAGCGCTACACTACATTTCAGACTTCATGTAGTTATTGTGGTGTGTGATTGATCCCTTGAGCTAGGATGCCCTAGTGTTAGTGGCATGAAGAATAGCGGGCTACAACTACTTTGTCCCAATGCAAAATGTGTGGTATGGAATTCAGAATAGCCTCCCCTTATGCAATGAATAATGCAGCCCAAAATGTAGTCCCTTGTGTTGTTCTTTGGTATGTGGTAGATATAGAAATGATAGCCCAATTGCCCCTTAGAATAGTTAGTAGGTTTTGTATATATATGAGTTCTTTGTTTGAATTTCGGCACATAGTGACACCAAAAGCCGACCTAGTTTGTGAAAAGGAGACAAGAAAAACCCAAAGCCAAAACAAACCGACAAAGCAAAAACAAGGTGAAGAGGACAAGCGCCTGAAGGACATTAGCGCCAGGCGCCACTGATGAGTCTTGTTGTTAACTCTTCATTTAATCAACCTGATTGTTGATGTCATTCTAACCAGGGCAATGTCCAAGGCTTTATGTCATAAGATTCCTTGATGGAATGAACAATTGTCTAGTGGAACTGTTTGTTTGGGGGTTTCCAAACTCTAAAATACTGAAAATGAAACCTAAACTAGAATTGAAAATTATACACAAACAATACATGGTAAAATCAATCTTGCAAAATTTAAACACACAATGCTTTGAATTTAAAACTAACTATGCTTTAAAGGAAAGACACACTCACAGAAAAGAAATTGTAGGGTTTTAAATAAAAACAAAAATTAAATGCTAAGAATTAAATCATACACAAGAAATTTAAAATTGAAAGCAAAGAAAGTTTATTGAATGGAAATTACTATCTAATAAATTTACCATAGATTAATCAAGAATAAAAGATACAATAACGAATAATAGAGACTGAACTGTATTAAACACAGATGAGCACATTTATATATATCAACACAAACATAGAATAACCAAAACAAAAATACCAAAAGATTTGAGTCTTGGGGTGAGTGGGCCCTTGCTCTCCCTTTGATCAAAACTACATTGCACACACTAGATCACCAAAGCAACAATTTTATTTACTTTAAGAATTCGGATCATACAACAGATTGAAAAATTACAAGATACTGATTTTTGACATCCCTTTTACAATCAGCGAGTGTGGATTATATCATCCAACTCCCTCAACTGACGCCTACAAAACAACTAGAGGAATCCTAGAATCTACCTTATTTAGATTATTGATGGAGAGGTTCCACAATATCTCCATATTTCAAGATGAAATGATGGAGAGATTTGGGGAACCGATTGACTCTAAGAGATTACATGATCCGTTCTATAATCGTATTTTCTAATTTTTGGTATGTGCTATTTTTAACTAGATGCACGTTTCAGGCTAGCGAAATTCCACATCTCGGTGGTTTGTCAACGCTAGCTGGTTGGATTCTCAAGTCGCCAAGTATACTTCAAAGCCAAAGGTCAAACTCCGAAGCCATAGGTAGAGACTCGAAGCCATCGGTGAAGATTCCGAAGCCATAGGTGAAGACTCTGAAGTTATCAAAGAGACTCCAAAGTGAATTGGGGAGACCCCGAAGCTTAAGTAGCAGTCTTGAACTTCCAGGCCCAAAACTCTGCATCTTGGACAAAATCATACTTTTCTTGATTTGTATACACAAAACTGAATGCTTTTCATGATTTTTAGTTAGAACACAATGGTGGAACAAATTCACACACACTAATCTAGTAAAATGCATATATTTTCTACTTTGGATTAGGAAAAGTTATAGAATGCACGCATATTCAAACAAGGGGGAAGATAAATAATGTCATTATTTAACCATTTAATGAGCTTATCAACTACTCTGTCGTATGTCAGGCGGTATTGACATACAACAAGAAAACATAAACATAACGAAAGACAGGAACAAGGATCCCTGTGACTTGACCAAAAAGATGCAAATGCAAGATCAAAGACGTGAGTAGAACCAATCAAAGCAAGAAAAGGACCAAAGAGGTGTCATCAGTGCCTAGTTTCCATACTTAGAAATCATGTATATAACAACATACTAGAGGCATAATGTAATAGTAATAAGTGCATATTTTAGTGACTACGGTATGTAAAAATGTATAAATATTTCTCATATGTTGAATAAAATTAATTGAATTAGAGTTTTGTAAGTGTTATCTTTGGCCAAATTTATCAGAATTAGTCATTTAAGTGCACAATGATTAATGGGCTGAGATAAATGCCAAGGATTAATTGCCAAATGCCATTGGTCCAGATTTAGGTATCTACACCTACAAAACCTCACTCAAGCCTATCTATGATGAATTGTCTCATATCAACTCGAACATATAAATCACTCTAATAATATTAATATATGTCAAGCACTAATAATCCTAACAACCAAGCATATTGAATCATGCTAGAATTTGGGCTAGCATGTAGACCTAGAAAATCCTCTTCTAGATAAATTATGCCTAGAAAGCGGAAGCATAGAGTGGGAACAACTAATTTATTGTGAAAATGTCCCATTTAGGTATTTTTGCTGTCATGAACATGGCACTTGGCAAGGGTTTACTTGACTCAAGATCCTATTCTAGAATACTCAAATGAAGGGCATGAGAACAAAGCTAATGCAAGCCACATAGGAGTTCCTAGCAAAGAAAATCTGAAGCAAGATTGAAGGGAAAACCAATCAAACAATCAAGTGTTGCTTTCATCGACAAAGGAAAACCATAGTTACCGAGTCCTGGAAATCCAGTCCATTCAGGGGGAAAAAAATCTGAAAAAGTAGAATTCTTGAAAAAGTTCGGAAAAGTCTGGTTGAAATATATACACATTCTATATGATCTTATTTTTATAAATATGCAAAATTTACAAATACAATGAATTTTTTTTACTAGCCTAATGCAAACTTTATCATTGCTTCACGTGTTTGTGGCTCCTTTGATCACGTTTTTGTGAGTCTTCCGCCACGGTTTCATAGGTTTTGTGGCTCCTTTGATCACGTTTTTCGTGATTCTTCTGGCCACGGTTTCATAGGTTTCATGGCTCGAGTTCATGAGGTATGATTCGCAGGTTTTGTTGTTAGGGATTCGTGGTTTTTCCTGGTCACGTGTGGTCACGAGTCTTTTCCACAGGCTTTGTGGCTCGAGTTCCCCTACCGTGCCAAAATCGTGGGTTTCGTCCTGCAATTTCGTGGCTCCTATCTTTGCAACCTCGTGGCTCTCCTCCTGCAATTTCGTAGCCCCTGCTCCTACAATTTCGTGGCTCTTCTCCTGCAATTCGTGGCTCTCTTCCTGTAATCTCTTGGCTCCTTCATAATCCATTGCTATCGTTTCTTGTTGCTGCTTGTGTTTTCTATTTGTGGTTTGACTTCTATGCACAAGGCCACTCGGTTTGGGGGACTCGAGACTCACCTCTTATCATCTCACCTCTTCAAGCAGTCTACCCCCCACAATGTCTCCCTCCACCCCCGCAGCACCGTTGGTTTCTAGCCTTGGATCGAACAAACAGGGTCAACAGGAAAGCAGCATCCCAAACATTATGGCTGAGCTGATCAACAGGATAGAGACATTAGAATCCTCCAACAGAACCCTTCGAACTGAGGTTTTTGAATTAACCTCTCGAGTTGAAAAGGTTGAAGCGGACAACCTTTCTCTTCACAAGCAACTTATAGATATCACGACCCAGGCCATCCCTACAGGTACTAATGACCAATTACAGGCAGAAATTTCAGATCTGAAGCACAAACAGGAAGAGTTTCAAACCCAACATGAAAACCTCAGGAAACAATCGATTCATGGGCACAAATTGTGAAAGAAACAAACGAGCAAGAGAGCTCAATCTCAAAGTTAGAGGTCTGCCCACACCTCTTCCTTCTTCTGATCCTCTAGCCATTGCTTCTGACTTCATCACAAACAAGTTGGGGCTGTCGGAGGTACAAATTGACAGAGCATGGCTTGGTCTGGACTCTACCCTATTCCTTCGCTTCAAATCAGTTGAAGACAGACTTCGGGCTCTCAGGGCTAAACAGGAGACTTTTCTCACTTCCGGATAAGATCTTCCTTGATGAAGATCTCACTAGAGCACAGGTGGCAGAACTCAAACAGTCCCGAGAGATGGTCATGGCAGCCAGGAAGGCAGGAAAATGGGCAGTGATTCGGAACCTCAGACCGGTGATTCGAGACACTTTTCCTCCTGGTTGGGCTCCCGGGTCCAAATGACGGTCCCACCGGGTGAGGCAGAGAACAGGGGCATTGCCATTTCATGTTGGAATGGTAATGGGTCATACTGGTCTTCACCAGGTCTCCTACAGGATGCATTGGGTCACTCAGATCTCCTTTTTGTTACGGAAACCCATGAGAGCCCCGTTCGTCCTCTCCCGGACCTTAGGGGGTACTATTGGCTCTCTGTTTGCAGGCAGGAGACTAGGAGTTCCGGTGGAGTTAGGGGTTCTGGCGGTGTTGCTTGTTTGGTTAGGGACACTCTTCGGGGCAGGATCTTTGTGGCAGCCGAAGATGAGTTTGCACGTTTTCTATGGATCAAGGTTAGGCGGACCCCACACCTTATCCGGGACATTTATATTGCAGTTTGTTACTTCCCCCTATCTCTTCTCCTTTTGCCATTGAGAATGGCCGGATGGGGATCCCTACTTTGACCTTTCTGTTGGCATTTCTCAGTTCTCAGCAGTTGGTGAGGTCATCCTTTTGGGTGATTTCAATGCTCGAACCAAAAACATCCAAGTTCCATGTCATGACAGGACTGTTGATGCTCTTTGTACTTCGGAGGTGGACCCGGTTTCTCTTGGTCTTCAGAGGGAGTCAGATGATGTGGCAGGGCCCTTGACGACATACGGCCGACACCTTTTACAGTTGGGGGAAGCTCATGACCTATTGATCCTTAATGGCATATCATGTTTCCCAGATTCCCAATTCTTCACCTGCAGACCTCACGGTGGTGGCGCTAGTGTTGTTGATTACGTCATGACTACCCCCGACCTTCTTCCCTTTATTCACCACCTTTCCATCTCCCCCATTCCCCTCGCCGACCATGCAGCCCTTTCATTCTCCTTGGAAACTACTCCCCCCCAGACCCCTAGCCCTTCTCACTGCCCTCCACACACCACTCTGAGACTTGCTGAGGGTGACCCCATAACCTTCTCCTTTCATCTTCGCCAGCTTCTCCCCCCCTTGCCCCAATTCACTATGTACCCCACTGACAGGATGTACAACCTTCTTGCCACTGCTATCCATGAGGCTGCCTTGCTTTCTTACCCCCATTCCACTTCCAAGCCCCGTAGTACACGGACATGCCCCATGAACCAATGGTATGATGAAGACTGCAAAAACCTCCACCGTCAGCTCCGCATGGCCTTTACCCATGACCTCCCATCCCCCCTCAAAATTGCCTATCGTAATCTTCTCCGCCACAAGAAACGCACCTTTATTGCCCACAAAAGAAGGGATCTCCGCACCTCACTTTCGCATTCCCCCAAACGCTTTTGGCGTACCATCATTCCCGACGCTCTCCCTTACCCCTGGACCTTGACCCCCATACTATGTTCACTCACACATCCACCCTTTATGACATCCCTGGTCATCCCGAGACCCAAGTTATATCCCCACCCTCCACCTGCCACATCTTCACCCACACAAATGTCAAGAAGGCCATATCGGTGATGAATTGCAGCAAAGCAGCAGATGAGGAAGGCTTCCAGGCAGAATTTTTCAAGCATGGGATCAACACCATCAACAGTTATTTGGTAGACCTCTTCAATCAGGTGGTGTGTACTGGCTTCCCGCAATCTTGGTCCCACCACATTATCCACCCTATTCACAAATCCGGTCCTACTTCTGATCCTAATAATTACAGGACAATTATGGTGGGTCACACTTTCTCTAAGTTGTACGCCACTGTCCTTCATTTGCAGCTTTCTGAGTTTCTTGAGCAGTACTCAAGTGCAGAGCCAGAGGACAGGCTGGCTTCAGGACAGGTACCAGACTACTGATCACATTCTTACCCTCCGTGCTATCATCGAGGAAGCACGTCACCGTTCGTGCAGGGTCTTCTGTTGCTTTGTGGACTTTCGGAAAGCCTTTGACTCTGTTCCGCGGGAAGCCCTTTTCTGCAGACTTAGAGACATTGGTATTTCCGAAACCCTTCTTGTCGCCATTACCCGACTGTATGAGGAGGTTTTGGGTCGCCTTCGCACTGTTGTTGGGCTTTCCGATTTCATCAGGAGCACCATCGGGGTCAAACAAGGCTGCCCTCTCTCTCCTACTCTGTTTGGTATCTATATTGATGAGCTGGAGGAATTTCTTAGAGACCACATACAGGACGGGGACGACCTGTCTTCTCCACCAGGTTCTGATCTACATTCTTCTCTTCGCAGATGATGTGGTCCTTTTGGCTTCTTCGGCGGAGGGGTTACAGAGACAACTTGATGCTTTAGCCCTCTTTTGCGATCATAGGCACTTACAGTCAACATGGGTAAAACCAAGGTTATGGTTTTCAATGTGTTGAAGACCTCTGATTTCCATTTCTTCTAGGGGGAGGAGTTGGAGATCACCAACTCCTACACCTATCTGGGGTTCTCTTCTCTGGACCTCGGTTTAGTTTACGCCCGGCTATTCAACCCCGCATCAACAAGGGGTATGGTTCCCTCACGATCTTGGAGAGACAATGCTTCCGCCATCACTTTCAGGACACGTTGTCCAAGATGTCTCTCTCGGACTCTCTTGTGAGACCCATTGTTCTTTATGGTTCTGAGGTTTGGGGCCCCTCCCTGCTCGAGTCGGATTGGGCCTCTATTGAGCGAGTTTAGATCCTTTTGCTAAGACGGATCATCAGATGCAAAGAGACTGTTCATCATCATATCATTCTTACAGAGTTTGGGGCTCATCCTTTCAGACTAGATGTCATCTTTGGTCTCATCTCACTCTTGCACCGCATCCAGGGACTTTTAGACTCCTCCACTGGTAGGGATAGATACATCTACCTTGCCTACCATTCTTCTAAGGCCATTACTCTCTCCTATCGTAGTGGTGTTCGGTGCTGGTATGCCGAGACCTCTCGTCTTCTTGGATCTCTTGGGATCAACATGGACCGTCTCCCCCCTTTTAGGTACTCCATGGATGCTCCTGCTCACCTCCTTCCGAGCATGCAGGACTTGCACAAAATTATCAGAGACGACATATATAGACTATTCACTCAGATTACGTGGACCAACCCCCAGGAGGAGCTACACCCGAAAATGGCCTTCTACGCCAATCACTTCTGGAAGTCAACAATGGACTCATCATTCGGCCCACCTATATCTCCCGTCATTGGATGCATGCTCTTCGCATATCTTTGGGCTAGTTCAGAGTTGGATCCCACAGGCTTTGGGTCGAGAGTGATCACCATTTGGTTCGGTCTGAGAGGATTTGCCAGCTTTGCTCCCTCCAGGAGGTTGAGACAGAGGAACACTTCATCTTCCGATGCCCCATCTATTATGAGATCAGAGGGAGGTTTCATTGTCTTTTCCGTGAACATCCTACGTTCACGACCTTCTTCAGGTATTATGATCAGAGGTGTCTCACTCTCTATTTACAGGAAGCTATTAAGCTCCGTGACAGGGCCCTCCATCCTCCTTCCAGGGAGGCTACTCGACGGATCACATCTTTCTTTGATTTGCTCCCGGTGTGAGGGGCACTAAGCGGGGACATGATCCTAGTGGAGATCTTCTGGCTAGATCTGTCAGGATTAGAGGAGCTTCTTCCTTGACCAGAGATATCCGGATTCATGCACAGCCAAGGGCCCCCTCTTTTAGACGACAGACCACTAGGTCCACCCAGAGAGCTCGACATTCCACGGAACATGGGCGTCTCAAACAGTTTCCAGTCCCTGACACCAGACAACAACACATCACCAGTTTCTTTTCAGTTGACCTTGGGCGACAGTCGTGAGGGTTGGTGTCGAGGCCTTTCCCTCCACCTCCCTCTCTTTCCTTGTGCTCTCTTTCTTCTTCTTCTTCTTTTGTTGTTTTCGGAGACCCTCTTGGGTTTTCCCTGTTGTCTCTGCTTTGCTTTGTATGGTGCAGTCCCATTGACCTATCTTTGTGGTCACTTGTTGGACATTTAATATAATTATCTTTATCTTATCTTATCTATATTATTTAATTTATAAGTTTGTTTGACGACTTTTTTGGCTAAAAACTACAAAAAATGGAAAAAATAAAATTCCCCTAAATTAGGGCTGACATGGACCGAACTTATCCACCCTAGCAGAAAAATCCGGATCTGGCCATCTTTTGGGCAGATATTGTCAGATTTTTGCAGATCTGGTTTGTGCAGATCCGGCCGGATTCGGTTACTATGGGGAAAACTCAATAAGGCCTATGCGAGGAAAGGAAAAGGCATCAATCAACCCAAAGCTCCCCTTAATCTCACCAATCCTTTTGAAGTGCTGGACTACTAAATAGAGGAAGAGGGGGACAAGTTTACAGGAGAGTCTCTCCTCAAAACATCTACAAATGCCCGCTGCAACCACCAAGGAACATATCAGCTATTAATCTTAGCAAAAGTAAGAAAAATTCATTGACATTTGCTGCATTGAAGTAAATTCCAAGATATCAAGATATATTATTTTCCCTAATTTAAGAGCAGCTCAATCCTGGATTAGTGCACTGTATTGCTAATAAAGTGGTGCTTATTGGGAGCACCTAGTCCTCTGAACTTCCATGGTAGAGCCAGTTGGAGCAGAGGTTGGAGGGGAAAGGGAAGAGGGGTATACTTCCAGAAT
Organism: Taxus wallichiana var. yunnanensis; assembly: GCA_018340775.1. Classification (NCBI taxonomy): domain Eukaryota; kingdom Viridiplantae; phylum Streptophyta; class Pinopsida; order Cupressales; family Taxaceae; genus Taxus; species Taxus wallichiana. The sequence goes on from CM031234.1 coordinate 134,671,678, forward strand.
CTGCTGTAAGGAATAATAATAGTCTGATTCCATGATGTTGTGCTGGGTGGAAGTCGCTTCAAGATCTTAAGACAAATCATTAGCATATGTTTCCATATTTTTGTTGAATTATTGGCTTGTACCCTGGGTGGTACAAGCTTTGGCCAGGGTGTTATGTTTCCCCTTTTGATTTTTGGAATCTAGAAATAGATTTGAACCTATCAGCAATGGATGCACTTCAAAGTCAGCCTATAAATTTGGGAACCCAAGAATAACCTCATTGATAAATGTGGGAGAACAACCATACAATGGGACCCTTCCTGGTATACTTTGCTCTCATATAAATATTTTATTTGGGGTATGGTAGATCTACACATTTATGAATTTTAAGAATTGTTCAGCATGGGATGCATGCCCGTTATGGCGATATTGCAATTCATTTTATCAATCAGCTCTCCCTTTGGCCAGCATCCATGGTAAATTACAAATTATAATGGAACATGGATCATATGTAGTCGAAACCCCTAATGCAAAAAAAAGGAGGCTATGGCTTCAATGCCCAAACAAATGAATCTCTACAAGAATTGATTCAAAACCACTCTCTTCTAGAGGCGGAATTCTCACATGAGCAATACCCTGGTGTGACTGGTGTAAGGGTCAACATATATTGCAAAACTTTTGATTGGTTCCTTGTCTCCAACAATTGGTTAAATGACACCACAACCCTGGATGAAAAAAGGAGGCAATGATTTTGATGCGTAAAGAATTGAATCTCTACACAAAGTGTTTCAGAACTACTCTCTTCTAAATGTATAATTCTCTCAAGGGCAATATACTTGATGCAGATGGCATAAGGGTCAACATTACATTATAAAAATTCTTGATTGGTTCCTCTTCTCTAGTAATTGGTCAACTGGCTTCCATTTAATTTAAAAATATGTTCAGGATTCCTCAATCTATAAAGCACTCCACAACTTTGGTCACCTGATTACTTCTCCAAATAGGTCAAGAGATGCCATGATCAATGATCCTTGTAGAATGCTCACCACAAAGAACTAGAATCACAATAAGCCAAAAGGTGCCAAATTGCAAGGGATGAGAAGTGCTCACTGCATGGAGCCAAAGGTGCCCAACAACAAGCGGCCAAAAGTACTTGCCAAAAGGAGCCCAATTTGCTCATCCACAAAAAGGCCAAGAGTGCTTTCTATAAAGAGCCAAAGATGCCTCAACTACAAGGGGACCAATGCCAAATCACCACACAACAAAGTAATATGCTGAATCACCATAGGTAGCGAAAGATTCCCAAATTGAAAGGGCCAAAGATGCTTGCTACAAGGAGCTAAAACTCTATCACCACATGAAAGAGTAATATGCTGAATCACCACAAAAATGCCTAACCACAAGGCCAAGAGTGCTAACTACAAGGAAGCAAAACGGAATCATCATATGTGAAGTAACAGTTGTATCACCACATTAAGATCCATAAGAAATGCTCGCTCAACAGCCTAGGATCAATCTCCAAAAGTCTTTCCTCGTGGTAATAAATCCACTGGAAGAGATGAAATCAAAATAATATGTGAAGGGTGCTCATGCATGAGCCAAGAATGTCGAATGGACTTCCACAAACAAAGATGTGATCAACATTATTGGCTCATCTAGAACGTCCAATGCCTCGAATAATTCAATTGGCCAACAATGCTTCACCTATTGGAAGCCAAAATAATTCCTAGGAAACCATGAACCTAAAAAGGAAATCAATAGGTGATTTAGAATGCATAATTATGATGCATATGAATCAGTGCAAAACTACAATGCATGCCTCCAATATAATCATACATGCTCGGATATCAAATGTCATGCAAGATCCTTTTTGAGCCCGTGCACGACCAATGATGGCAAGAACTTGAAGTGTCAAACTTATGCACTCACAAAAACATGCAATGACACACACAGCACAATGCTGCAGATCTGAACTTCAAAATAATAATGGAAGAAAGAAAAAAATGGAGTGAAATCTGATTACCTGAAGGGAAATAAATGTAATAATAATGTATGCACTAGAAATTAAGCCTATCTAAATGGAGAGGTTAGGGTGCAATTTGTGTTGGCATGAGGTTCTTCTTCCTTCTAACAATCCAAGGAGGATGTCTTCTAGACAACCTCTCTTTACATGAACTTGTTGATCGGGAATTGTTATTTGTACTAATCGATATCGATAACAGGTACCATGAAGAATACAATGCATCATAACATCAACCTCCCCATTTATGGTTTTCCAAGGAGACAATGAGAGTTGCGAGGTCAAGAACTACCTTTATCTATTTCGTCGATTTGTTTAGAACTTGGATTACATGAGATCTTGATTACAATAGTTACTTTTATTATTATCCTTTGATCTAAAGCATTATATATACATAAATAAAATGGTAGATAATATAAACATAGGGAGGTCCAATCCTCTCCCGTTTTGGTATCTTTAAATTACCTTTGGAAAGATCTGAATTAATTTGGTTGCAAAGGCCTAACATCAACTTGAGTGAGTGATCACGCTGAAATAATCTGAGGCTGTCATCATCTCATCTGATATCTTTGTGTATTCATAGAAGGATCTCTATGGTGTACTCTTGACTTTCTTAGGTTAGCAGAAGTCTTCAGCAGTTGGCAACAATATGCTACAAGTAGGGCTTGTAAGCTTAGAAATCTTCTTTACGAATGTATGCAAGATTCTTGCACTTAACATTGATGGTATTATGAAGAAAATATATTAGTCTTAAGCAGACCAAGCATAGCAATTTACCTAATCCCTCAAGGCTAACTGCACTTGTGGACTGTCACATTAGTATTGTCATGTTTACCAACGCAATTACATATCTTAGTAGCTGATGTCTTATGTGGTTAATTATTGTATTGCCAGCATTAGGTAGTTTAGTAATGACACTCGTCAATTTGTTTGGTTATTGATGGCTGTCTTAACCGACAACCCATCGAGTCTTCTTTTCATGCATACACAATTATGCAAGTCAAGAAAGGGGGCTAAGTACAGGTCCTCCCTGTATTGAACATGTACTAAGCACCATAGCTTGCATATTCATACTCGGAAAATACTCAGCAAACCAAAAAAATTGTGACGCGACAAATACTAAGCAACACTCAACAAATACTCTGCAACTAGAAAAATACTTAAATTTCAAAAAGAACACAAAATATAGCTAGAGTTTGTAAAATGTTGGGGAAATGTTTTATATTATCTTTGAATACAAATAGAGTACAAAATCACATCATCATGCAAATACAACTAGCTGATAACTCTTATGAATTTATAATGATTGTCATTGAAAATCATCATCATAAATTGCATATCCATGCAAGTTACAAATTACAATAATTTACAATTTCCTCTTCCCCATTCAACTGAAAAATTGGGGAAAGCGTCCGGTGACTCTAGTCCTTGCACATGGAGGGTTGTGGTTGTGGCTGCTTGCCCTTACATGAAGGTTGCGATTGCAGCTCCGACTTGGCACTAGATGGAAATTCCTTTGTCTCATGTTCAACACTATTTACAATGATGATCTCTCTTGCTTAAGCTTCACCCTCCATAGCCTCTTGCTCGAAAGCAACAATCTCGTCCTCTATGAACACGGGATCTCCTCTTCTTGTGCACTCTAGTCATTGTATGGATTAATCACACCCAAATAAATAGGATTCGCAATGTGCCTCCCACCTTTCTTGTGCGAAGCCGAAGATTGTATTGCACAAAAATAGGTCATTGAGGTGTTGTTGAGTCAACTTGTTGCGCTTCTTTGTTTGAATGGCCTCAAACAAACTCTAGTTGCGCTCACATTTAGAAGCACTACAAGGTTGAGATAAAATTTGGAGGGCCAACTTTTGAAGATTTGGGGTATTTCCACTCCAATCTTCCACCAAAAACCTATAAATAAGATATTCAAAAGTTTGTAAGTAATTAATAATTGTAAATTTGTAACATGTACAATGTAAGACTCCAATTTTTATTACCTTGTGTTTGGGTGGATCTCCCTTGGATAGCTAGCGCTGAAGAAAAGAGCCTTCCCTAGCCTACTTGTTATTTTACATCTATAAAATAACGAGGTCCCTCACCCTCAACCTCAAGTGTCTTCCTCTCAATGCATTCTAAGCGGCCCTCTATAACCTCCTTGTTAGCATCATCGTGAGGCTATCAAAGAAGAAAAACTTGGGTCGAGGTAGTACCCTACTACAAAAATGGGTTGGTGGTGTTGATTGTTCCACCTCTGATCAATTAACTCCCAAAGGGGACCAAATCTGACTATATACCCCCTACAATAGTTTTGGATGGCCTCTTTAATCCTATCCATGGCCTTGTAAATGTATCCCATTGGGTTTCTCTCCACATCCACCAAGCGCAAAACCCTTACCAAAGGTTCTGACACTTATAAACAAATTAAATTTGAAAGTTACAAACTTACAAATAAAGAAAACAACAATACATGTAAATATTGAAAATAAAAGAATTGATTTGAAATTTAAATTGAAATTTGAAGTTACATTGATGATTTTTGTAGCTCTCTTCGCAAAGGCATCATCAAAAACTGTCTTTGCGGTCCTCTCTCCGTCAACTTTGTTTGAATATGGTGAGTCTAGCCATGCGACTCACAAACTTTAATGTCTCCTTTTTCAAACTAATTCATTTTGAAGACTTCTAGCTCATTCCACTTCCCATGGGCCGGAAGAAGGTGAACAAGGGAAGTATTTGTTTATATTTTAGTCCTTTTCCATGAGCATTTACATTTTCTTTTAGTGTTTTCCTTTATGAGGCAGGTCGGTTGGGTTGGAGGAATTAAAAAGCAAATTAAAAGATAAAATAAGCTTCTTTACGAGGTTGGTCATGGGGGAACTCCCTCATGGGGTTTTGGCGCCACCTTAAGGATATAAAAGGGGTCGCTTAGGCTCATTTTGGGCATGCATCTTTATTATAATTTTACATTACTTGGTTTGGGGTTGATTGCTCTATTTCCATTCCACTAGAGGGCGGAAATCCTTTGGTGTGGCTTCACAAGGAAGACGAAACCCTTCTTTGATAATGAAGAACGAAAATTTTTCAATTAATTGTTTCAAGTGCTTCAAAGAGGTGGATAAGGCCTATTTTCAGCGAGGGTTTGGTTCTAAGGTGAAATTCAGCCCCTCTCCTAGGGGAGCGACCCACCTTGGGGAAGAGATTGGTGGTTTCTAGGGCACGACACCGCTCAACTCAACCATCATTGCATTCTCCATATTTTTGGCAGCCAGAATCTACTTTGTACTTCATTTTTAGGGCTTGGAATCATTCATTTCCAGCCATTTCATAAGGGCATACTCTACTGTCATTTATTTAATTTCCAGCTGTGTTTAGAGGCTGATTTCTTGGTTGATAATTTTCTAAAATATTCCTAAAGTGCCTCTATATACTTTAGATATTGTGAATGGTGATATTTTGATGAATTATTGCTTTTTCCTTGCTGTTTTCTAAAAATCAGACTGCTGTTCACTGCTGTTCTATTTTCCAGTTGGCTGATATAAAAATCAGAATATTTCAGTTTGGGGTTTGTGTTATTTCGTTGCTTTTCAGTTCAGCCCTAGAAAGGGACATTACAACGGTATCAGAGCATAGATCCTCCCTGCTTGGAGGGTTTCATTCAAAAGGAGTAGATAAATTGCAAACATGCATTTTGACGATGTTAGGGTTGAGAGGCTTGCCCTAGGGAAAGAAAGATTGGCCAATAAAATGGCTCAGTTGATCTAGCATTCAAGATCCGAATAGTGGAAAGAGCTCTTCAAAGAAAGTCAATAATACTCAACCATTCAATGTGGACATGTAGCTACATGGCATGAAGAGTATAGGGCTCTTTCGGAGAAGATTCGGGATGCCATGTCATTTGCTAAGTTCATGGGAGTAAGTAAGAGAAGATCAAGGCACAAGCCTAGGTCACGAGCTACACTAGAAGAAAAATTAGGGCTATAAGTAATGGAGAAGAGACAACCCATAGAGGAATCCATCGTGCAAGTTGATGTAATATACCTTTTAAGGGATTGGACCAACAACCAAGAGATCAACTCAAACACCAAATAACCAAATCTGATTTTTATAACCAACAGATTGTAATTAGAAACCAGTGATCAGATTTCTCCAAACAACAGTATAAAAATGTATGTAAAACACAAAGGAATTGGACCAACAACCAAGAGATCAACTCAAACACCAAATAACCAAATCTGATTTTTATAACCAACAAATTGTAATTAGAAACCAGTGATCAGATTTATCCAAACAACAGTATAAAAATGTATGTAAAACACAAAAACACTCCAAATTTCCTTGCCACAATTTAGATATGTATTTTGGGCATCCAATAGACCAATAATCAATGAAAATTCTTATTCAACACACAACTGGAAATTAATTAATAACAAACGAAGAGCAGCCACAATAAAATTATGAAATATGGGTCTAGAAACCCTCAAAATTCATAAGAATGAGGATTCCAGCTTTATAAAATATGACAAATCAGATTATGAAATGAAAGATCAACTTTAAGCCCTCCAAATCATCAAACCCTACACCAAGGTAGGTCGCTCCACCTAGAGAAAGCAAATAAAAATCTGAAATGGATGATTCTCCTCAAATCTGCAATTTACTTCAAGCTCATGCAATGTTGAAGGGTTTTCGTCCTCCAATAAAACCACTAGAAGGGTTTTCGTCCTTCTAGGAAGCCACACAAGAGGGTTTTCATCCTCAAGTGGAAGAACACGGAGCAATAAGCTCACAATGGCCAAACTAGAAAATGCGTTAATCTAGATGATGCAAAATTGAGATCTTCGCTTCTCTTTATATCCCTCCTTTGGCGCCAAGGCTAAGAAAGACATGGCCGACCCATAAGAGATGTTATATTTCTTCATTGAGCTTCATTAATTGCCTTAAAACTGACCTGCTTCAAAAGGAAATATACTAAAAAGAAAACATTAAATATTAGAAAAACAAATGCAAATAAAAGCTCAATGTCCTTTTCCAACTCCCCTACTTCTTTGCCATGGAAAAGGAATGGCAAGAAGTCCAATTCTTGATCCTTCAGTGGGAAAAAGGGACATTACAGTCCTCCCTTCCCAAAATTGCTTGTCCCCAAGCAATTGCAAACCCAATGTATCCACTGTCCTGTCTTTTTCATTTCCCTCATTAGGAAGTCCCACATCCTCTAATGAAGTAGGAGGTGGCATCCTTGATAAAACATTCACAACCACACTAGGCTTTCCCTTAACTTCAATAGTGCTGTCCCAAAAAGAGCTGTAATCATGCATTTTTCTTTCAAAAATCAGATTGTTCAAGTCTGAAAATAACACATCAAAATCTGATTTATTTCCTTTTTCAACTGAGATCTTCTTTCCTCTTCATTCCATGATGGAATGCTCTTCAAAAATGAAAACACAATTCTGTCCATGGCTGTTAATGGCAGCCCTAAATCTGATTTTTGCAAATTCAGTCCTATAATCATGGTATAACAACTACCAAACTGAAATCTCACAAAGAAAAGCAACTCCATGAATAAAGTAAGGACTGAAATTTGATTTACATATGCTGAAAAATTAGGAACAACATGCCTACAATTAAAATCAACAGTTATCTTGCACTTAAACTTGAGAGATTCAATCTCCTTGGCATTCCCATGAATTATGATTTCATCATTCTTCAAGTGGAACTCAAACTTCATGTGAATTTTGAGGGCAAGTTCTTCCAAATCTTTGATCTCTAGATACCCCCAAACATTGTGACTCAGCTGAAATGAAAACAAGGTAGTCTAAACAAAATCCATACCTCATCATGGGGTCATAAAACTGAAAGATAGAACCATCATTCTCCTCTTTGGTGGCCATGTGAACAGCTGCAAGTTTATCATAATTGTTTCCCTTTGCCCTTACTTCTTTTGGTTCTCTCATGGAACCATGGGTTAACAATCCATAGAGAGAAAAATCAGAATTCCCTTCAAACTTATGCTTCCTTAAACATGTCATGCTAGCATTCTCTTTCATCAAATTCCATAAGCAAGGAGAAAAACTGAAATTTTTACCTTCACCCTTGTTATGTCTCATGAAGTGGCCCGGATGATCAGCCCATGGAGTATCATGAACAACCCTCAAGATCCTGTTCTTCACCCTTGATTCGGGTACCAAATAGACTCGGTTTTTGTAAAGGATAAGCCCATCCATCACCTTGTATCTTTCCTTATTTCTCCTTCAAAAACAACATTAGCAAACTTGTTCTTTACATACTCAATTGTAACTAATGACTTCCAATCCGTTGTAACCTTAGATAAAGAACAAAAATGTGACTCCCATGAAATAATATCTTCTACCAAATAATTAATTTGGGGTGTTTTGGAAGCATACCTTGCAAAGTAATCTTTTTACCTTTGTCCATGAAACTTATCTCCATGCTTTGATAGTTGAGAGTGAGCTCTCCCAACGAATGCAACCATTGAACTCCAAGCACGATACCCAAATTAGCCATGTCAATCACATAGAAATCACCACATACCTCATATGGTTCCAATGCAACTTGGAGTTGAGAACACATCTTGGTACATTGCATAGAGTGACCATCCGCTAACTTCACAATGAATCCTTTGAAGTCTTCAACCTTCAATCCCACTTGTGCCACCAAGCACTCATTAATAGAACCATGAGTGTCTTCACCATTAATCAAACCCGTGGCTCCTTGTCCTTGGAGGGTAGAATCCTTCATAACCATGTTAGCATACATAATGATTTCAAAATAATTCTCCATCAATTTTTCTTTTAACCATGTGCAAGGGGTAATAATACCAAAGACTTCCTTTCTATCATACAAGAGGTCAACCGGAACCACATACCCTTGCAAGGAAATATCTAAATGCCATTTATCATCCCACAAATTCTTCATATCATCACCCAAACATGACATGTGATCCTTAACAACTTTCCCATAATGAAATTAGTATGTGTTGAACCCTGAAAACGCTAAGTACAACGGCCCGAGAGTTTTGGATGTGCAGAAGTTAGGCGCGAAGGCACGCGCGGAAGTAGAGCAGACAACGAGCGAAGGCTCGCGCCCGGGTCAAACACATTCTAGACTTAGCCGCATTTTGAGCCACGGGACAAAATTGGAAGATGAACAATTGGAGTAGCAGCCAAGCAATGTTTTGAAGATAAGGTTGAGCATGAAGACTTGTAATTAAAGCAAAGCGTATTTTTGAAGGATCTCATGCAGGAAGAAGATAACGTGTCATGTAGAGTTCGAGTAATAATAGGATTAGATCTAGAGATTAAAATAGAAGATAAACTATTATTAGGCGAAGCTTGCATGCTTCGTATTTACCTTTAGTGCATGCATGGCTATTTGTGACATGCGGGCTATTTTGAGAGTGCATGAGTGGTGAAGTGGAAGTCCTCACCCTTATATATATGTATTGATTTACATGGATTAGAGAGGATCATGTATGACTTGATGCAATAAAGTTATGTTGCTAGTGTACTTGCGTGCATGACTTTGTGATGGCTATTATGACGTATTCGGTTAATGGTTTTGCTATGACTTAATATAATCGATCATTGTGGATGGTTCTTGGATATTGTATGGTAAATCTGATCTTGATCCTTGTTTGATTCATTATGCACTATGGTTGTGATCTAGTTCTTGTTATGCTTTACCTTTAATCACTTGCTATGAATATGAATGCTTGTGTAATCATGCTAACACCTTGACAAAGATGGTATTAAAAGAGGGACTGGTACCTTTGCGCGCTTCGGGTGAGCGCTCAGATCTATCTGAGTTATGGGCCTATGTGTCTCAGGGTATTGGTAAAGAAAACTAACTACATTTTGGTTCCATTGTCGGGACCTCTTTTCAAGCGATTCAAGGATGTTGCATGATGAAGATGTATCGGTTGACTTTGGACAACATTGAGAGTTGGGTTGTGGATTTGGAAGACCAATTTGCTCATAGATATAATACTAGACCTAATTTTGATGCTTGCGCGTGGGTTGAAGAACATCGTATCATGAACTCTATGAGACGTTCTTTTGCTATTTTCCTATAGAGTTGTACGAGTGGCTGGTAGCATATGCATCGAAGTGGAATTGGAGGTATAGAACAATTGTTTGGACACAAGAAGATTACTAGGCTCGTATGATGCTGATGTGACTTGGACACGCATTGTAGATCATTGGTGGAGTGGTGTTTTGAATAGTTACACGTTGGAGTACGTTGTTTCTACTTATTCCTCTCTCGGAGGTTCTTTGAGTTTCAGTTCTTGCGCGAACCTAGATCTTATTTCGCGCGATATCCCTTTCGCAATCAAGATCTTAATCGTGTTTTCGGATTCGTAAGAAGAACGAATTATGGCTAGCTAAACGCCCTTTGCGCGGGGCGAGGTGTGGTGAAAGATGGCGGACCTTGTGGCGTAAAGGCGAGAGAAGAACGACGACTTAAGTATAATGAGGCACGAGAGAGGGAAATGGCGAAGAAGCGCGATATTGAGGAGTCTGTGGAGTTGCGGAGGATGATGTCTTGTGAAGGATTTGAGGCTCACGTGGAAGATGTGGAGCAGAGCATTAGAAGCTCTCCCCCATTTAGGCAAGCGCAGAGAGAATCCCCTCCCACTTCGATGAGAGCGCGTTTGATGAAGAAAGATTGAGGACCACAGGCATGCATCTGATCCCACCTGACAACCTTGCCCTTGCGCTTGGTGTTCCAGTTTCTGAAATAGTTATTGAGAAACAGACTAGTGTTGGTGATAGAGTAATGACAGGTAGATTTCATTTTCCATTGAATACAGGAGTACAACCTGACAGACATCATCGATGGCATCACAGTGTGGTAACATCTTTGCTGTTTGGAGGACTGGTTGGTGGTATATTTTCTGGCGTGTCATTAGGACAGAGAGTGTGCACACTCGCAGTAACGTTGGTAATACGCCGGAAGTAGCACAACTTCATGCAAACCGTGGGAGTTCAATTCAAGACAACAATTGAAACACGAGTAGCTCATCCTTTGGTCCGGTACCCACTTTATAGGAGTGGGATAAGGAAGATCGGAGGTTCGGGATCTAGCGGATTTGGTGGGTTTGGAGGTGGAGGGAATATTGGCGGTATATCTGGTTCTCGGATCTTATGGGCATGGTCTGCACTGCACCAGCCATAACAAGTATATTACGATGTCTCTTCGCCTTCTAGAGTACAGAGGCATTCAAGATGCGGTGAGCAAGTGCATGTGTGAGATACTATGGCGTGCGAAGGATCTACAACTCCCGAGCGTAAGGCAAGTCGGTTTCTTTACTACTACTTGCAAGGGCGCGTGCATAGTTGGTATAGGAAGTATGATCCGAATCAAAGCTCTTTTGTGGATTACAACGCGCCCGTGATGCTTTCTTGGCTGACTTTCATATACCTGAGTTTGAACAAAAAAGCATCAGCAAAGGAGATTAAGCATGGCATGGCTAAGAGCGTAAGGGAGTATGATGCACGCTTTAAAACTTTGCTATCAAAGTTGTCTTATGATATTCACCCTAGCCAACATGCACAATGGTTTGTTGGTGGTTTGATCACACCTTTCAGAAGGGTGCTCTTGCATAGAAGAGTTTCTGAGATCCGTGCGAGGCTTTGGAGGCAGTTGGGAGCGTAGACACTAGAGTTAGCCCGTTCTTGGAGGCGCAGGTGCATCTACGACGAAGCAATGAGAGAAACTATCGGCCGATTCAACACATGAGATACGAAGTGGGATATGGTGTACTGACTGAGGTGGAAGGACATACTAAGGATAGTTGCCCCTCATAAATTGGTGCGCGCCATGTTGCTGGATTGCGAGATCTGTCACTTAGATCATGATTTGAGTAGGTGCCCCTTGTCTACAATCCGCGATCGGGAAGAACTTGTCTTATTCGTAAGATTTTGCAAGTCCCACACTCGCATGATACGAGAGAATTGTAGATTGATTGATCAAATTCATGAAGCTATTGAGAGCGGCTTGTGTCGGACCCAGTGTTGCAAACGGTTCTAAGGAGCAAGGTGAACATCATAATCATAACCACAATGAAGGGTGCATTAATAGAGGTGATAGAGGAAGAGGTTCTTGTGGTGGATACAGAGGCCGTGGTCACGGCGTAGGCAGAGGTGATTTCCTACGAGGAACCTAGTTTACATGTGGATCCCCTGATCATTATAGGTGTGAATGTCCTCAGAACGTAGTTTGCTCATGGTGCGGGAAGCAACATAAGTTTGAAGAATGTCTGAGTTATATGAGCACATGAGTAAGAAATATAAGAAGAATGATAAGGGCGCATGGATGATTAAAGTGCAATGCACCATGGAAGATTAGTGGATGCCTAAGATTGCGCTTGAGCTCGAGATCTTTGCATGTGCTAGTCACTACATGCGCCGAGGCATGTGCGCGCTCGTGAGACTCCGAAGCGAATCCTGTTATTATGAAGCAAGAAGTAATAAATGCGAAATATCCAGATGCTGCCCATTAGAAGGAAGTTTATCAGGAAACTATGGAGGTTATTAGAAACCTACAGGTGAGATCTGATCTTGAAGGAGCGATCGCGGAAGTTGGAGCAGACAAAGACAGTTGAGTTTCCTCAAAAAGATGTTGATGACTTGAAGGAGGTTTGTAAGATGCTGCGCTAAGAGAATATCATTCCTTTGTTAGGGGAGTGGTTGAGGAGAAACCATGCATTGGATCCGAGCGGGAGAGACAAATATTGCATGCGAAATTACCTCCTCACAGTCTTGAGTATGATAAAGAGATTACTTTGAATGCAGTTGTGGATGGGTGGCTGTTAAGTAACATACTAATTGATATAGGTGCAAAGGTAAATGTACTCACTTAAGATGCGTGGAATCGAGATGTGGAGACCACCGTTACAGTCCTCTTCGAATGTTTTGTATATGGTGAACAAGACTAGAGCCATACCCATTGGAGTATTAAAGGATGCCACTATTACTATATAAGGGGCCAAGTTCACTAGGGACTTTGAGGTCTTGGCGCTTGCAGAAGTAGATAGTTTTCCAGCATTGCTTGGGCACCCTTGGTGTTACGCGAATAATGTTGATCTGCGCTTTAATAAAGGATACATCAATTTTGAGAACAAAGAAGAGCACGTAATTATTCCTTTGACAGATGGGAAGGCTGCACCGTATGTAGAACCTTTGAGTGAAGAGGATCTGAATAGGATATATGCGCGCACAGTTAGAGATCTGAATTGCTTGAGCCATCTAAGGAAGGTGTTATTCAGTGGGATGATGCTTAGTCTATGAGTGATACAACTAGTGTTGCCTGTGATAACTGGGTGCATGGAACGTATGAGATGGTCGGGCGAGAGATCAAGAATACAGTTACTTGCGTAATCAAGCCACGTGTTGTTCGGCGGTTGGTTCATAACAGTGCACTGGTACACCGGTGAGGGAAACCCGATGTATTTTTGCACGCCATGGAAGCCTAGTGGAAGGATGAGGGTGACAGAAGAAATATGCTGATTTATACCCTACGCGGGACTCGCTGCGTCGTTGGTGGACTACACACAGAGATAACCTTTTGGAGTGGCGAGAGGTGAGAATCGCCTTCTCTACTAGGTTTCTAAGGAGCAATGTACCTTCACAGATATGTGAATTCCATGGGAAGGATTCTTCTTCGCATCACGTTCATAAGTGTGAGAGACTCTGGACGAGAGGGCAAGAGGCCTTGCTACCATCACTATGGGTACATAAGTTCTATGCCACTCTTAGTGGTTGTGCGCGTGCATGGTATGTTCATGCAGAGTTAACAAGAGCAACATTAATTGGCAGGAGATGACCTCAGGTATGATTAAGACCTTTGACTATTTTTCTACTAAACCTCCAGGTGAATAAAACATTACATATTATAAAGCGCCTTACGATGGGAGATAATGCAAAGGTGAGGAACTCCTGTTAGATATGTTTGGGGAGTTAGATTTGGAGGCGCACTTTGAAGAAGAAGAGACAAATGAGGAGCAACTTGTGCACGCCTGCCTAGAAAAAGAAAAGGGTAAGCTGGTCTACATGATTGATGATGAAGTAGAGAATTTGGATGTTGACCACACATTGTAGGTACGTGCGAGGTCTTGGATAGTGTTGATGAGAAGGCATGCGCTTATCATGAGCCTATGAAAACAAAGAAGGTCAACATTGGGACAAATACAAAACCTAAAGAGGCAATTATTGGTGACTATTGGTCTAAACAAGAGGTGGCAAATATTATTGAGTTGCTGCGTGACTTAAGACTTATTTCTGCGAGGCTATCATGAGTTGAAGGGAGTGCATCCCTCTTTGGGCGAGATGAGGATCAAGTTAAAGGAAGGTGCGCACTCGGTTAGGAAGAGGCCTTACAGGATGAATCCTAATTTGCGCGTTAAAGTAAAGGAAGAGATTGATAAAATGTTGAAATCTGGAATCATTGAGCCCATTGAGGAGTCAAAGTGGGTTAGCCCCATGGTGATAAGCATAAAGAAAGATGGTAGGATAAGGATTTGTGTGGATTACGGAGAATTGAATGCTGCATGTGTTATAGATCAGTGTTACGCGGGGACGCGTCCCCCCCCTTTTCTACACGTCCGGGACGTCCCGGACGCCCTGGGGACGCGGGGACGGGGGGGAAACGTTTCCCCCACGTTTCCTTTTTGGCGGGAGAGGGCGAAACGCCCTGGGGACGGCTGGGGAAGGAGAAAAACGTCCCGGGGACGTTGGGGACGGCTGAGGGACGGCGGGGACGTCCAGACGTCCCCGCCGTCCCCCGCGGCTAATACGTATTTTTAAAAAAACATACTTTTAGAGATTAAAACTTTTTTTTTTTATCAGATATGTCTAATAACATAAAAGTGACATTCCTAACCTAACCCTAACCCTAAAAGTGCTATTTTATGTTATAAATTAACAATATGGGCTCATTTCATATTCACACCAAGCAAGAGCAAGAGCAAGAGTGAGAGCAAGAGCAAGAGCAAGAGCAAGAGGAAGAGCAAGAGTGAGAGCAAGGGCAAGAGGAAGAGCAAGAGCAAGAGCAAGAGGGAGCAAGAGGTATTTATAATTTTATTTGCTTACAATACATGTTAAAGTTTTTTTTTTTTTTAAATTTAGAATCTAGATTATATTTGCATTTGTTAGGGGCTGTTTTTTAGCATTTGCATCTACATTCACAATGTAATCATGCATATGCCATATAGTTTGTAGGATTTTTAAAAATGCATATTGCAATTGCATAGGGTTTGGTTATACAAACTACAATGTAAATGGTTACATTTTTTTTTTTAATTACATTTTTATTTCTAGTTTAAAATTTATATTATTTTTGCATTTTTTAGGGGTTGTTTTTTAGCATTTGCATCTACATTCATAATGCAATCATGCATATAGTTTGTGGGATTTAAAAAAATGCATCTTGCATAGGCCCTAGAGGCTAGGGTTTGGTTGTAAAATTTAAAATTTAAATGGCTACGTTTTTTTTAAAATTAATTCATTACATAATCAATCAATCATATAGTTATGGTTGTTTTTAATTCATTGCAGCAATCATCACCATGAGTTCTTCTACTGAGACTGAGTATGAGTATGAATCGAGCATGAATCGGAAGGGGAGAGGGTTGAACGGGAAGTTGAGATAGGTGGCCGTGGAAGAGTTGGTGATGCCACAATGGGGGAGAGTGAAGAAGGGACACAAAATGTAGTGGCGGCAGAATCGGTAGTTCAGTGGTAGTGCTACCATTGCCCCTCTCAAATGTTGTCCAAATTTGCCATGGACCATTTGATAAGAAGAAGCCATTGCAACAATTTGCCCAAATAATTGATAACCCCAAGTCTGGAGGGGGGAGCAAAGTATGGAAGTGCAACATATGTGCACTGACTTGGCATGGCAGTATCACTAGGACCAATGCACACTTGTTGCATCTTACAGGAAGGGGGGTTGGCACTTGTAAGGGCCTTTCACTAGAGCAGAGAGCCGAGATGGTGAGAATCTTCAATGGAAATACCACGGGCAATGTGCCAGAAGTTCGTGGTTCTACGGCTACTACTCCATTGAGCACTCATAGGACTGGCAAACTTACTAATACTCTGGCTGGTTCTAGTTTTGAAGTGTCAGAAGTGGAAAGCAGAGGGAAGAGAAAGGCCGTGGGGGCAGCCCCAAATTCAGTTATTGACATGTTTGATTCAAAGGCAAGGGAAGAGGCAGATGATGCTATTGGGAAATTTTTCTATGCTGCTGGGATTCCATTTAATGCTGCTCGCTCTCCTTATTACAAGGAGGCTATGGCTAAGGTTGCAAAAGCAGGTACAAGTTATGTGCCTCCTGGAGACACAAAACTCAGGACAACAATCTTGGATAGAAACTATTCCAAGGTTAATCTATTGATGGAGGAGATGAAGGTGACATGGGTGTCACATGGATGCAACATTATCATGGATGGGTGGACGGATATTAGACACCGTCCTCTCATCAATATCATTGTCTCTTGCAAAGATGGACCGTACTTCTTGAGAGCAATTGATTGTTTTGGGAAGTGAAAAGATGCTGAGTTTCATTTCAGATTTTGAAGGATGCCATTGAGGAGGTTGGACCTTCAAATGTTGTACAGTTATCATAGATGCAGCTTATGTGTGCAGAAAGCAGCAAGCTAGTGGAGCGGGAATATAGGCATATTTATTGGACTCCATGTTGTGTGCATGCATGCCATTAACAATGCACCGAAAGACATAGGAAGATTCGGTGGGTTAATCGAGATAGTGGATCGATGCCGAGAGATGTGCAAAAGTTCATATGCAATCACCACACATCATCGCACTTTTTCGAAATTTTTCAAGAAGGAATTTTGAAACCAATTGACACCCGCGCAGATCCTATTTTATTTTGTTGGAGAGGATGTCCGAGTTGCAGGAGCCCCTGCAAATTATGATTATGACACAGGATTGGACTAGGTGGCGTGAGTCCAAGACAGATCAAGGGAAAAGAGTGAAGGAAGTGGTGTTGCGGGAAACATTTTGGGTTGATATGAAATACATCATATCAATTATAGCTCCAGTTTTTAGTGTCATCAAATATGGGGATTCTAACAGCCCCAATCTTGGTGAGATCTACGAGTGCATTGATAGCATGCTTGGGCAAATGAAGGCAGCTATTCGGGTGAGGGACCCCACTTTGGAGTTCTATAATGAACATATACAGCCCATTATTCAGCGGAGATGGGAGAAGTTGAACACTCCTCTTCATATGGCTGCGTATGCACTAAATCCCAAATGGTATGTGCAGAGGCCAGGCAGAGTTGTCCCATTGGATGATGATGAGGTGAAGAAGGGCCTTATGAAGGCTTTTAAAAAAATGTACACTCCACAAGAGGCTTCACAGATCAGAATGGAGTGGCTTGACTTCACTGAACTTGATGGGTACAAAACATCAAAGCAAAGACAGACAGGGTAGCATTAGCACAGGAGAAACCAGTGAGTTGGTGGCGACCGTATGGGCTTCCGTGGATTGCTGCGACCACTTGCCATTCGCCTCCTTTCCCGTGTTTCTAGCTCCTCCGCCTCCGAGAGGAACCGGTCTACGTATGGTTGGATACACTCTGTTAAGAGGAATAGGCTTACCTCGTGAGAGCGGAGAAGCTCAGTAAGCATGACACGTGCTTTGCGTCTTATAGATCGCAAGACACCTGAGTACAAACAGACTCCCAGCATTACGGTGGGATGTAGATCCCGAGGAGCCGAGGCAGGTTGAAGAGGACAACACTGTGCAGCGAGGATTGATTGGGCTTACCTTTGAGGACGAGGATACTAGTACCGAGGAGGAGTTCATGGATATTGCTTCAGATGGAGATTCTGATTTTTAGGCCGATACTTGTAGTTGTCCTCTTTTTTGTAATATGACAATAGACAATTGTTGGTGTATTTGGCTATGAGATTAATGATATGAATATTAGCTATTGTCACTTGATCAATCGTATTTTAGAATGGTTATATGAAATTTCAAATTTCAGCTTGTCTCATATTCAAGAATCAAAATTCAAATATGTATTATGAATTTTCAATTTATGACATTAACATATTGATATTAGACTTTATAGTGTATTTGATGTTTATGAGTTCAAGTTTCACCTTATTTAAATCTCAAATGGTTTTATTTCAGCTTATTTATATAATTTAGTCACTATATCTTTTTATTTTAAATATTTATATATTTTTTAATCAGCCGTCCCCCCGCCGTCCCCAAAATTTAGAAATTTTTTGCCGTCCCGGAAACCCCGTCCCGCCGTCCCCCGTCCTGTAACACCGTTATAGATCCTTTTCCCACACCTTTTACTGAGGAGATCTTGGAAGGCGTTGCAGGCGCGAGATTTATTCTTTCACTGATGGATTCTTTGGTTATCACCAGATACAAATAGCTAAAGAAGACCAAGAAAAGATAACTTTCATCACTCAGTGGGGAAGTTTTGCATACACAGTAATGCCCTTTGGGTTGAAGAATGTGCCTACAGTCTTTTTGTGTATTGTGGTACAATCATTTGAATAATTTATACACAAGTTTTTACAGGTTTATTTGGATGATTGGACTGTATATGGGCTAGTAAAAGATCACTGTGACAATTTGAGACTTATGTTTGAGAGGTGCCGACAACTAAGCATCTCTTTGAATATTAAGAAGTGTATCTTTGCTACACCATTTGGAACTTTGTTAGGACACATAGAATGCAAAGAAGGCTTGTTGGTAGATCCTGCTAAAGTTGCAGTTATCTTGGGTTTGGAGGAGCCTACCAATCAGAGCAAGGTGTGCGGGTTTTAGGACATACAAGTTATTATAGGAATTTCATTAAGGGATATGCTACGATTGCCGCGCCCTTGGAATAATTGTTGAAGAGTAAAGGAAAGTTTCATTGGCATGAGGCGCAACAGCTAGTGTTTGAGACATTGAAGGAAAGACTTACTTGTGCACCCATTTTGCATTTTCCTTCTTGGGACAAACCGTTTCATGTTAACGTTGATGCTTCGGAATTGCGATTGGCACCATGTTAGCCCAATGGTGAAGGAATTCAGAGCGACCCTATTTGTTTTGCAAACAGGAAGTTGACATCGACTGAACATAATTATACAACTACTGAGTGTGAAGCTTTGTCCATGATTTACACGGTGCACAAGTTTTGACAATATTTGTTGGCAACTCCCTTTATCTTTTATACAGATCATATGGCAGTTAAGTACTTAGTTAACAAGCCCGTTTTAGGGGCGCATATGTCGGTGGATTCTCTTGTTTCAGGAATTTGACTTTACAGTGGTGGTAAAGCCAGGGAAGACTAATTCGGACCGGATCATTTGTCAAGGATTAACTCGTGAGTATGCAGAAGAGCATTGAAGACACAATAATGGATGCACAACTATTCAGATTGAACCGTGCGCCCTCTGATTTGGAAGACATTGTCGTGTTTTTGCATATTGGTGTGGTGCTTGAAGGGATGAAGAGCTTAGAGAAGAAACAACTTGCCATACGCATTGTGCCTTACATGTTGATCAATGGAGATTTATATAAGTTAGGCCGTGATGAAGTTTTTGCTGTGTGTACTAGAGCATGAGCGCGAAGCTATAATGGAGGAAGCTCATGGTGGAATTGTAGGAGGACATTATGTAGGTAATGCTACCGCGTGTAAGATTTTGTTGGCTAGCCTTTGGTGGGAAACACTATATAAGGATTGTAAAGAGTATGTTAGGGTGTGTGATCATTGTCAACGCCTTGGGAAGCTTGGGCATAGAGATGAAATGCCTTTGAGACCGATAAAGCGAGTGCAGAACCTTTTGAGAAATGGGTAATTGACTTTGTGGGCCCTATTTCCCCACCGACGCGTAGGATTGGATCGCGCTACATTATAACTCATACTGACCTATCCTACCAGATGGGTAGAAGCAACACCTAGAAAGGATTGCACGACAATTACAACAAGGTTCTTATGGGAGAATATTATCAGTAGGTATGGATGTCTGTTGAGCTTGACAAGTGATAGGGGAACACATTTTTTGAATGAGACTATCAGAATATTATTGGTAGAGTTTATGGTGGCGCATCACAAGACAACACCCTATCACCCATAGGCTAATGGAATTGTTGAGGCTTTCAACAAGATATTGGGACATACATTGACAAAAATTTGTGATGTTGGAAGGAAAGACTAGGATGATAAAGTCTTTGTTGTACTTTGGGCCTACAGGACAACTTACAAACATTTAAACAAAGCCACACCCTTCCAGTTGGTGTTTGGTGCGGAGGCTATTTTACAATTAGAATTTGTGTTACCTTTCCTGCGTATTTGCGCGCGGAGGATTGGATGATGAACAAGCACTTGAAGAGCATATAGAAAAACTGATGCAATTGGATGAGCGCGCGCGCCATCGCACGTTAGATCCAAAAGACACAAAAGTCCGCATGAGGAAGGCATGACACAATAGGCATATTAAGAATAAGCAACTTGAGGTTGGGCAGATGGTTCTTTATGATTCCAAGTTTGCGCGTCACCCTGGAAAATTGAAGATACATTGGTTGGGACCGTATGTGGTGACATATGTACTTGATTCAGGCGCTTGTCATTTGTAGGCTTTGGATGGAACACGGTTGCCTGGTTATTTCAACGAGAGTAGGTTGAAGCCTTACTATAAATAAGTCTTCTTGGTGTTTGTAATAAGGTAGTGTTTCCATTTAACTTGGGTTTCCCTTTCATGCATTTTCTTTATGTGTTTTCTTTCATCATCGCTATGTGTTGTCAATTTAGTTCAATGTTTTATTGTAATAAGCGCGTTTGCACGCCGGTAGCTGATTACTATCTAGGTGATTTCATGCGCAGAGGACCACACATACTTTTAGTGTAGGATGGATCGAAGTACAAAGATGGGAATTGTTGGTGCCCTCTTGATACAGGTTGGTTTGATTGAAGGCTTCTTCTGGAAGTTGGCGCGAAAGAGAAAAATATGTTATAAGCATGCGTGCATAAGGTGTTCTAAAGGAGTTGACTTGATTGAAGACCATGCAGGGAAAATGATTGCACAATGTAACGTGAGGTAGGCAGCAACATGCGAAACTACTTGGTGTACGACATAGAGGTTTTGTACTAGGCGCGCATGGAGGCGCGCAGAGGAGGTCTATGGCTAAGGAGTAGTATAGCGTGCTTTAGAAGGTTACGACTGTAGCGCGCGAAGTGGAGTCGCGAAAGTTGTCAAAAATGGAAAGAGTACTTTAGTGAAAAAGTAACTTAAAAAGCGTGGGTCGAAGGGACATGAGGGTCATGGAAAAAGTATAAATAGGGGACGAGGGTAGTCATTTGGCTACCTTGTGTTTGAAGAAAACTTATCGAGTGAGTCAAGTGCGACGAAGCTTTAAAGTGACATAGAGATTGTACAAACCAGAGGTACGGGAAGATTGTGTGAATCCTTGCGGAAGGGCGAGTTGGAGGCAATAGTAGAGCACAAAGCGAGGGTTGCGTACATTTGAAGCAGTCAGGATTCGCAAAGCTCGGGTAGATAGAAAGTTTGTAAGGTAGAACACCTAGGGCACATAATTACAGTAAAATGGCACCAAAAGCACGAAGGTTAAGAACAAAGAGACCTGAGGTTGTGGCAGAAGAATCCTGGAGGAAATCTACTCGGAAATGTAGTATCCCCCTGGTGTGTTAAGGGTAGAAATTTGGAAATCGAAGCTCACTCGATGCAAAATCAGTGAGTACAATCACCACACAGACGAGAACGAGAAGAAAATGAGGGTAGATTTAGAGAAAGTCCTCCCAGAATGGATGAGGCCGACAACCCTCTAATTGTTGACTTTGTGAAGCGGACGGTTGGATAATATAGGCGTATTACAGTTGTGGGAGCTTCCTTTCTTCACCAAACCTGCTCACCTCTTCCAGTGGTTGATGTCATGCGGGTTCATGAAGATTTCTTTTATTTTGTGGGAAGAAGGATGCAACTCACCACTCAATTGATTGAGCGTGTCACAGGTCTACGAAGTACAGGGAAGACATGGCCTTGGACTTGTGTGCTACTAACAAAAATCGAAGAACTTGCCACATAATTGAGTTATGAGAAAGGCGGTAGGGGCACGAGACCATCGCAGATCCGGGGTGATCCAACACTTAGGGTTGCCTCATGGCTAATGAGCTACAAATTAGGCGCTTCGAGCATTAGACAAACATAAACAAGAAGTTTTTGTATGTGGCACACATAATTTCAAAAAGGGCACACTATAACTGGCACAATTCG
This sequence comes from Taxus wallichiana var. yunnanensis, assembly GCA_018340775.1. Taxonomy (NCBI): domain Eukaryota; kingdom Viridiplantae; phylum Streptophyta; class Pinopsida; order Cupressales; family Taxaceae; genus Taxus; species Taxus wallichiana. The sequence continues at coordinate 134,693,953 of CM031234.1, forward strand.
TCACAAATGGGATTATTGAAGAGGCAAGGTTGCAGAACAGAAGGAGCCAAAATCACATGGGGATCAATTTTTCTATTGATTGTATTATTGGAAATCAAGGTACCAAACGAGCGAGGATAACATGTGGGTTTACCCACCCGTACACCCATGTCCCGTAGTGCAGTTTGCAGGTTATACTTGTGATGGCACCATCACAAGCATGTACAAGGCCCGAATTAATAAGTGGTATGATAGTCTATCCAGGGCATTTGAGAATGAATGGCGCATTCCGCGCGAGTTGCCCACGGTGGTAGGGGAGCAGGTCAAGTTTGCAGTGATGCAACATTTTAGTCTTGCTCGGTTCAGAATGGCTAAGGGCGAGATGAGTCCGTGGTGAAAACTTCCGTTTGCAATCTTGGCAAAATACGAAGTGTTCCATAGGCCTAAAAGACGCGCAAAAGCTGACCTATGATGCAGACAAGGTTGATTCGGATCTGCACACATTGCGCACAACTTTCAGATATGACTCCAGACCGACATACTTGGAGGTTTAGGATCCGGACCTATTGGATCTGCACCCCCAAGTAATCGTTACGATTAAAGGATTTATTAGCAGGGTGTTTGTATAATTACTGCCAAAGACTCAAGAGAGGAGTTGAGGTGGAGGTTACTGATTCCACCTTACCACAACCTAGAGGAATAGTGGTGCCACCTATTTAGAAGGCGCGTGAGGAAGAAGCGTAGGAAGAAGAGGGAGATGAGGAAGAAGGGAAACTTGACACTTTGAGGAAGAGGATGTTTTATTCTCGAAGGAGCAAAGTGGAGGCGCAGAACTTTGCATGAACAGTGGCAGAAGTAGAGCAAGAAAGAACTAAGTGCGTTAAGGCTACAATTGTTTCCAGTTTAGAGCAGTCCAGGGAAGAAGAGACGAACTTTGCCACACTAAAGGAGGAGTTAGAACAAGAACTTGAGGAGCGGGGAGAAGCGGGTGCGAGAAAGTGCAGCAATGTAGGCTCGCGAGAAGAAGAAGGCTCCAGTGACAGAAGAAGGAAATAAAAGCCCGGTAAAGGAAAGCACACCGGTGCAAATAGAGGAGAAAGGAGGAAAGAGACTGGTGACACCTTCATCATCAAGGAGGACAAGAGGATTGGAAACAAGAACTAGCACCCAAACGCCGAAGAAAGAACGAATAGAAAGGAAGGCGCAGAGGAAACTGTGGACCCCTAGGCCACCTCACATGGACTTCGTGGATGACCCCACGAAAGTATTATGCATGCGCTTGCAAAGTACAATAGCCATAGAAAAGTTACATGCATGGGAGCTACTTGATCAGACGAGGAAGTGTCTAGAATGAAGAAGATGATTAGCTGGAACTTGCACAACCACTTCGAGGAGCTGGAGTTTGAAGTAAGTGAGCATGCCATTATTACCATCCATTTGAAGAGCAAGACATGAGAGACATACAAGGTAGTGGATCCAAACCACTTGATAGATGAGTAGGCGTGCAATGCCTTGAATAAAATGGCCTTAGAAGTGGTGAGGAGAAACTTGGATTCTAGTGCCACTGTTCGCACCCTGTATGTAGCAAATAAAAAGGAGTGTGAAATAGACAGATTGCGAAGGGGATTGCATGGCGAGCAAGAAGAGGACTAAGGAAGCTTATGACAATGTTGGTGTGCTAATGCAAAAGATCTTGGAGCAATGTCCTTCTTTGGTTAACCAGCTAGAAACGGACTATGGAGATGAAATGGAGTATCTGGTTGGGATGTTAGTCGTTAACATTCGAGAGGGCGTAGGGCCAACTGCAGAGGAAATTGCGAAAGAGAAGGAGAACAATAAAATTGCAGTTGAAGCAAGGATCACTGAGTTGGAGGACTTACTCACCCAAATCAAGAAAGTAAGTGCAAATGCAGATATAGGCTTCAATAGGTGTCAGAAGTGCGAGCCCTTCATTGAGGTTAGGTTGGTGGACGAGGAGGATATTTTGAAGACTATACAAGAAAGAACACCAACTAACAAACTTGAGTGCACTTAGTTAATTATGGAAACCACGGCGTAGAAGGATAAAATCAAGGCAAAACAAGAGCAACTTGAGCAGAAAGTTGGTGAGTTCTAGAATTCTATATTGGAACATATGGACATTATTGATGGCGCTTGCACAAAGTTGGTGGTGGTTATAAAGGAGTTGAAAGGCGAATTGAAGAGATTACTCCCGACTAAGTGTCGGAGATTGTAGAGGCCGTGTCGAGGAAGGCTTTGAAGTAGTTGGAGGAATGGAAGAAATTAGTAGATGGGGTAGATGCAGAGTTCCCGGACGTCTTCCAGGCGCCTTAGCAGATTTTGAGTATGTTGTTCATTCCAGATTTTGAAATTTTGTCTCCTTCATGAAGTTTTGTGATCTCGGTAGTTGAAGAATGCTGGGACAACAATCCGGCTAGTGTGGGGTAATTTTGGACCCCTGAAAGATGTTAAGTGCAACGGCTTGAGAGTTTTGGATGCGCGGAAGTTAGGCACAAAGGCACTTGCGAAGTAGAGCGGCATAACGCGTGAAGGCTCGTGTCCGTGTGTGTCAAAATGATCGAGACTTAGCCGCATTTTGAGCCATGGGACAAAATTGGAAGATGAACAGTTGGAGTAGCGGCAAGCAATGTTTTGAAGATAAGGTTGAGCATGAAGACTTGTAATTAAAGCAAAGCGTATTTTGGAAGGATCTCATGCAACAAGAAGATAAAGTGTGTCATGCGAGTTCGACTAATAATAGGATTAGATCGAGAGATTTAAATAGGATATAAACTATTATTAGGCGAAGCTTGCATGCTTTTGTATTTACCTTGTAGTGCATGCATGACTATTTGTGGCATGCGGGCTATTTTTAGAGTGCATGGGTGGTGAAGGGAAAGTCCCCACCCCTTATATATATGTATTGATTTGCATGGCTTAGAGAGGATCATGTATGATTGGATGTAACAAAGTAATCTTTCTTTGGGGTATTTTGCGCACATGACTTTGTGATGGCTATTATGATGTATTCAACTACTGGTTTTTCTATGACTTAATATAATGGATCATTGTGGATGGTTTCTTGGTTATTGACATGTCTTTTCTTGGTTATTACATGATAAATCTGATCTTGATCCTTTTTTGATTCATTATGCACTATGGTTGTGATCTAGTTCGTGTTATGCTTTACCTTTAATTTCTTGCTATGAATATGAATGCTTGTGTGATCATGCTAACACCTTGACAAAGCTGGTATTAAAAGAGGGACTTGGTACCTTTGTGCACTTCGAGTAAGTGCTTAGATCTATCGAGTGATGGGCCAACGCGTCTAGGGTATTGGTAAAGAAAAGCAGACTATAGTATGGCAGCGATATAAAAGGAGATAAAATGTGATTCCTATCATACCTTGAGTTGTTCACCACATATCTACCTTCCCATGCCAGACGAGGAGTGATCGAAACATCCTCCATTTTCCCAATCTTGTGACTCAGAATTTCTGAGTTGAAATCAACCTTCTTCTCCTCAGATTCAACAAATGAAGCTTTTTCCGCCTTGGCTTCAACAATATCTTGATGGTGTTCACATAGGGCATCTCCATAGCTCTTACCGTACTCATGGACACCATAAATCTGCCTCTTATTGACTGTTGTTCTAAACAGACCAACAGGCTTATTGTCATCATGTTTCATTGGAGAAGGGTTTCCAACCAGCCCTTTCTCTTCCCCTTCTTGCTCCACACCCCTTGTTTCATCTTTGGATTGATCACAAGTCAAAATGTTTTCAATATTAACCACAGAATGAGTAATATTTACCTCATGTTGTTGACTCTTTGGAATGGGTGTAAGTGTCATGGCCTTAGGTCCCTTGATCACCAATCCTTCTTCCTCAATGATTCCATTATTGCATGGCGAACTTGGGGTTTTGACTCCCTCTTCATCAAACTTCGTGCTTTCTTCATGTTGCTTGTGTGGCATGTGATGTCTAGGCTTGGGCCTAGGTCTTCCTCGATTCACTCCAATGAATTCAATGAGTGAAATAGCCTCACGAATTTCCCTTGGAAGAGCCATATACTCCTCATAGCTTGTAGCAATGTTCCGTCCAACGACGGGCCTTATTTTGCTTCAGAATATATTCTTCTCTAGGAAGGAAAGTGGGCTTTGTAACGGATCCTCAAGTTGATCCCATAGGTCGCCGTGTATTGTTAGCTCCAGATGAGCTACCATCACCATTTTGAACCCTAGGTTCAATTATCTTTGGAGGGATAGGGCTAGAAAATCCATTGTATCTCGCAAGTCTCCCTTGGCCGGAAATCAACTTGTCAACTTTGGCTTCTTGATAGTCCATATTGTTCTCCTTTGATTATATCAAACCCTTGTTGTCTTCTTCCACTTTGAAACCACGGGCCTTTGAAGATCCGAGCTCGAGATACCACTGTAATACCCCTTTTAAGGGATTGGACTAACAACCAAGAGATTAGCTCAAACACCAAATAACTAAATCTGATTTTTATAACCAGCAGACTGTAATTAGAAACCAGCGATCAGATTTCTCCAAACAGCAGTATAAAAATGTATGTAAAACACGGAAAACACTCCAAATATCCTTGCCACAATTTAGATATGTATTTTAGGCATCCAATAGACCAATAATCAATGAAAATTTTGAGTCAACACACAGCTGGAAATTAATTAATAACCAGCAAAGAGCAGCCACAATAAAATTATGAAATATGGGTCTAGAAACCCTCAAAATTCATAAGAATGAAGATTCCGGCTTTATAAAATATGGTAAATCAGATTATGAAATGAAAGATCAACTTTATGCCCTCCAAATCATCAAACCCTACACCAAGGTAGGTCACTCCACCTAGAGAAAGCAAATAAAAATATGAAAATGGATGATTCTCCTCAAATCTGCAATTTACTTCAAGCTCATGCAATGTTGAAGGGTTTTTCGTCCTCCAATAAAACCACTAGAAGGGTTTTCATCCTTCTAGGAAGCCACACAAGAGGGTTTTCGTCCTCAAGTGGAAGAACATGGAGCAACAAGCTCACAATGCCCAAAATAGAAAATGTGCCAATCTAATTGATGTGAAAATGAGGTCTTCACTTTTCTTTATATCCCTCCTTTGGCGCCAAGGCTAAGAAAGACATGGCCGACCCAGAGGAGATGTTATGTTTCTTCATTGAGCTTCATTAATTGCCGTTAACCCAGCCGACCTGCTTCAAAAGGAAACATGCTAAAAAGAAAACATTAAATATTAGAAAAAGAATGCAAATAAATGCTCAATGTCCTTTTTCAACTCCCCTACTTCTTTACCATGGAAAAGGAATGACAAGAAGTCCAATTCTTGATCCTTAAGTGGGAAAAAGGGACTTTACAATTGAAGAAGGAGAAATTAGGAGCTTGAGCCAAAGAAGGAAGAAAAATCAAATCTGCAAGTTGGTAAAGAGAAATTGGAGGTTGAAGCTCAATTGCCAAATGTGAATGTTGAAGTACAACTTGCTGGAAATTTCAGAACAGCCATCTACATGAAGCAAGTAGATGATGTTTATGGCCTTGGAGAGAACCATGAAAAGGTTCCGTGCATGCATCAACAAAAGGGACATCACTTGTTGTATATGAAGGGTTCAAGTTAGAGGAACTTGCACCATCCTTTGAGCTTCCATTGACTGATTTTCAGAACAGCACTATGAAGAGTCATGTGATCGAAGAAAATATTGGGAATCACGAGGATAGAAGGGTTGGAGGTATCTCCACAAACCCCACTTCATCAAAGGAGGACAAGCTTTTCATGGGCAGCCAAAGGTATGATAATAATAATCACATTTCAGATTTGTTGATCCTTCCTATGTTGCTGCCATACTTGTGTCATCATGGGCAGCTTGTTGAAAAGAATGAGCCTATGTCAAGTTTGATGCTTCATAGTATAATTGGTGGTCGTCATGGACAACATAGTGGAAATGGTGATAAAGTGAAGAACACTCTAAGTGGCAAAGGGTACATAGATCCTTTGAGTTACAAAAAGGTGAATTCCCCAATGGATACTATGATACTATGGCTAGTGAGTACTTCATTTCATGCATATGGTTAGAAAGAAATTTTATGAGAAATCATATGGAGTTTGTTGTACATTCGAACTCCCTTGTGAAGGATGAGATGCTACAAGATGGCCTCATCATCCCTTGCACCAAGAGGTTCCAACAACTCAAGCTCACCTTGGGAAAGCACATGGTAAGTGGTGATTTCTATGTGAATTGTAATGAAGATACAAATTTAGTACTTGGAGTGCCATGGCTACACTCTTTGGGTAAAATTATCCCAAGACTACCGAATTGTGGAATTGAGGTTCAAGCTTGATGACCAAGAGGTTGTGCTTCCAAGCATGACAAATGGGATTCCTCAAGTTGCTACAGCCAAGAAGAGTGGAGGAACTTCCGGAAGAAGACAAGACATATGGGCAACATATAATGAGGTAAAACCTACAATCTTATTTTCAAAACAACAGTCATATTATAAGGATTATGAATTCCTAATTGATAAGCAGACTCTTAAAGGGCGTGCGATAGAAGTAAAAGTCGAGTTCATGAATTTTGTGTTTGAAATCGAGTGGGATGGTTGTTATCTTGTTGTTCCAAGCATTGTAACTCAACTGAGATTCGGAGGTATGATTGGAAGTAGGAGTCTTGATTTGTGGGACTTCAAGCATGTTTTCATGTGTTTTTGTACTGTTGTTATAAACATTCCCAACTTGTCCAATATTTTGTTTGGTGCCATACAAAAGAGGACAATCATGAGAAGGGATAGTTTCCAATCTTTCAGAGCATTTTTAGTCAATAATGACTCATTCCTAGGCCCCACTACATTCTTTTTGAGGAGATTCATGAAGGGCTTTCAGTTTGACAACTTCTGTACTTTTTTTTCATTCGTTGTCCACAACAATTTCAGCTCCCTATCCATTTTGTTGACAACTGGAGATAAGTATCCAACCATGAGGATGAAGGGTTTCCAATCTACTATCATCATTGATGTGTTTTCAGCTGTCATAAGAAGGATCTCAACCACTATCCTTCTAATTTTAGGGGACAAAACACATGGTTACAACTGTGTTTGGGATAGCTTGAGTGAACTTTTGAATATCCATCACTTGAGTGGAGAAAATGAGATGATTACATATGGGGCATGAAGAAATGATAATGAGAGGTCTTGTTTCTTTTACTGTGTTTGTTCTTTGTGTAGGCACATGAATAAAGAAGAAAGAGCAGCTGAATTTGCTATCTATCCGAGCATGTGATGAAAAATATGGGACTGCGGCTGAAGATGAAGATGCCACATCGTAGGATGGCAAGCTTGTGAGTGTAGAAGGTCTCAATTTGCATAGAAATAGAACCCCTCCAATACTTGTATTGGGAGTGAAACATAAAGGCTTTGAGGAAGGTACAACCCAATCTAGGATAGTGGGAAGAGGGCCAACCTAGACCATCTTTTTGGCAGCCACGAAGGCCACTACAACAAGACAACTCTTAAGTGTTTGGATCAGTTTTGCATGATGCTCAAGCTTGCCTTTCCAAGTTTGTTGTTGAGTGAAGAATGCAATCAAGAGTTGGGGAATGAGGTGTTATCTACCCTAAGTGAGAAGGGAAGTATTTTTATGGCAGCCATGAGCCAAACTACGATCATTGATATTGTTGTCATCATTTATAGCAAGCCCCACCTAGTTTTAATTGCATTTGTATTTGGGAATATAGAGTGTTCTTCCACCTTAGTTGACAAGGATGGAACGAAGAATGAGGATGCCACATTGGGACATGGATTAGCTTGTCAAGTTGCTGATTATTTATTAATTTCTTGCTTTATGACTAAGATTACAACAGTTTGGAAGGCTTTTAATACAATTGAGTATGCAAAGGAAGAAGTTATTATCGATGTTTTAGAAGTTGAAGATGAAGGGGACTTCAATGTACAAAGGGCCGTGAGGTTTCGAGTTTGTTTGGCAAAAACTCCTTCATTTGATAGGCACAAGATCTAGATTATGGGGATACTACAACATGTTCCTTCACCTTGGTATGATGGCACTTGGGCATGAGTTATTGCAATTGCTTGAGGAAAGCAATTTCGAGAAGGAAGGATTGTAATGTCCCCTTTTTGAACTAATTCATTTAGAAGACTCCTAGCCCATTCCACTTCCCGTGGGCTTGTAATGCCCCTCCTTTTTATAAAAAATTAAAAATAAGGTAAAATCAATTTGCCTGAGATAATTTTAAAATGAAATTTTATAAATTGTGCAAGTCGAAATAAACGGGAAGTTCGACTTCACCTAGAGATAATAAAAGCGTGTTTTTAAAGGTAAATCAGGTGACTAGGCAAGTCGCATTTTTCTGGAAGCATTTAATAATTAATATTGGAGATATAGTGATTATTCCTAAGCATGGGTCGACTCATATGAGCATCTTTTTAATATCCCTATGCATTTAATATTTGTTGGTGACTTTCAGGCACATTTTCTAATGATATTTCCTCCTAGATGATGGTGCCAAAGATGGAGAAGAACCTTGGAGGATGAACAATCAAAAGCTATAAAAGAGATGTGGCTACTCCTTTTTTGGCATGTTGATGGTTTATAAAACTTATCTTCATGCTTGGAGAAGGGATGTATGCCCACTTATGATAAAAAATAAAAGGTGTTTATTAACACCACCATTTGCGAAGTGTGTGCCCATGAAAGCTTGAAGTAATAAGTTTTGCAATCATTTCTTATTATATATACAAGGCGCCATTTTTGGAGATGATATAAGCTTGCTTTGAGGGTTTGAAGTGTGATTTATGATGATTATCATTCATTACATGCTGCTGGTTTTTATCTAATGAAGTCGACTTGTTTGGGCATATGCTAAGAGTATTTTGGAGTGATTTTTCAGTATTTATAAATCTGCTGTTTGAATTTATTAATTGCAGATCTGGAACTGCATTTTATTGACTCTTAAAGTGAGAGAAAAGTGTAGAAATTGTATTCCAAATTTTACCCTAACCCTAACGACCGGGTTTGGGATTTTGGGAGCTGTTTTGAGGGGTTTCAAGTGTGTGGAAAGATCTGGTTTTTATTTTGGATTGAAGCTCATAATTTTCTTTTTCCGCTGCACTTGGTTTCATATCAAAAGAGTTAATATTTTTAAAGTTATGGATTTTTAAAGTTTTGATTGATTTTCAGCAGTTTAATTTATTATTTTTTTGCAAAAGTATATTGGGAAAAGGAGTATAAATACCGACGAATTGCCCATCTAAACCCTCACCTTGGCTCACTCCAACCCCATTTGAGTTGTATTGAAATGGCGACACCGGGGTTAGTTGAGGTAACCCTAGAAGGGTTTATCTTCTAAGCTGTTTGTTTTTGCAAGTAAATAATTATATATTATTAATATCCCACAAGGGGATATTTTAGGGCTGGGAAAAGGTGAACAAGGGAAGTATTTGTTTATATTTTAGTTCTTTTTCGTGAGCATTTACATTTTCTTTAAGTGTTTTCCTTTATGAGGCGGAGTCGGTTGGGTTGGAGGAATTAAATAAAAAATTAAAACATAAAGCAAACTTCTTTATGAAGTTGGTTATGGGGAACTCCCTCATGGGGTTTTGGCGCGCCTTAAGGATATAAATGTAATATTCCACTTCTGGGATCAATGGGAAATGACAATCAAACAAGTAGAATCAACTCCAAAGAATTATCAAACTCAGTCAACAAGGATTATGGAATAAATTTTGCAATAATCAGTGATCAAATTTATTATATTCCCTTCATATAGTATCAATGAAATCTTCCTACAAGCTGCTGCTATAAATTCAAACACTGCTGTCACAACATAGAAATGCTTCACTAGATCAACTAGAAATACCAATCAGCAAGAATAACTCAGTATACTGCACAAGATTGCTGCTCTAATCCAAATATAGACTGCTGCCCTAAATACTGAATCACCCTTCAAAATCAACCAAGGAGTTCGCAGATTAAGTGTCACCTACGGATCGCTGCAAGGAGGAGTTCAAAATACCACTACTCGTGCACTGAGCTCAGTCCTCTTCACTTAGAAAATTAGCATCACAATGTAACATGAATTCGTTGCTCAACATGTATGAAGAAGGGCATATAAAATCAGACTTACAAGTCACTGGCAACTGCTCCTTTAAATGCTCATGAAATCAGATCCAACTCCACCTTTAGTTCGCTGCACAAGGGCTTTGATCACCAAACAAGCAAGCATAGATTTTGTGGTTAAGGAATACTACAAAAATCAGATCCAATCTCTATATATAGGTCGCTACAAAAGGTGGCTGCCAATTACTCTAATCGCTGTTCACAAACACCATCATGAAGGATGAAGTCGCTGTTTTATAAACATCCAACTGAGTCACTGCCAGGTGGGAGAAAACAACAGTTTATTACAGTCCAAATTCAAACCATGCACATCCACAGTAGTCGTTGGAGTTGTAATAAATACAACAATTAATTTGAAGGCTATATATATAGCTCCACCCTTGCATCAAATCTTCAACATGACCTCTAAGTGAAGTCGCAGATTTTAGACCAGCATACAGCAGTTTAAAACCTTCCACAAAACACACCCAGATTTCTGCGCCAAGCTTGTCCAACATAGATCCACTTAGCAAGACACATAATACTCTAAAAACCAGCATTAGATTATGTATTCAAACCACTCATAACATTAATGGTAAGTCGCCAAAGCTAGGAAGGAAATTACCCACAAATCGACTTGCAAAAGGAATTCCAAAATCACTTATTTTTTTATCACAAACCAGCTGCTACAGTGACACTACAGTGACGTCGCTACAGTAAAAGGCAGATTTGCCAAAGATAATAATAAGTTCTTCAATAGATGCCAAAAGAAAACCAGCTCACTACAACCTCCCACGCCACGAGAGAGAGAGAGAGAGAGAGAGAGAGAGAGAGAGAGAGAGAGAGAACATCAATGGGCATGCATCCCAGCTCCAAGCATGGAGTATCAAAATAAGTTCATCATAACATAATAATAATAATGACCCTAGCACTCCTTTTATAAGCAAGGAGGCACAAAATTCAAAATCCCTAGGAGAGGGAAAATATTAAATAAAAGCAGTTTGTTTTCCCTAGGTGTGGCGTCCCCTTTTCAAAGGGTGATTTTATCAATAAAATCCACCTAAATATTTATTTAATTAATTCCCCATTTAATTTTTAAATTTTGGGAATTAAATTAAATAATCTTCATAATTAAATAATTAAATAATTATTGCTCTAGGCAATAATATTTAATTATTTAATAAAAATGTTCGAAGATAGATCTATTAATCAACAAATATGAATCTCTAAAGAGATCGCTGGACAAGGGAATAACAACAATCAAACTAGATAAAATTCAGATTTCTAAACACATGGATCTCATACCAAATCTACCCCTAAACATCACAAAATAAGTCGCTAAATCTGGGAGGAACTTCATACAATAATCACACCAAAATATGCATAGATCTAGTCGATTCACATCAAGGAATAATCTAGAACTCAGCTAGTCGATTTTTACATTAGATATGACTTGCAAGATAGCTCCAAAAACAGTCCACAAAACACCATGAGAAGTCGCTAGGGATGGAATGAAACATATAGCCAAGTAGACTTGCAATGGCACTCACAAAAACTCTTATTTTTGATCACAAACCAGCTGCTACAGTGAATCGCCACAAGTAAAAACACGCAGATTTCTACTTGTAAATTCAACCAAAACAAATAACCTTTTCAATTCGATATTCAAAGATCAGCTACAAAGATCTCCCAAGCATGAGAGAGAGAAGGAAAATATCAATGGGCATGCATCCCAACTCCAAGCATGGAGTATCAAAATAAGTTCATCATAACATAATAATAATAATGACCCTAGCACTCCTTTTATAAGCAAGGAGGCACAAAAATCGAAATCCTAGGAGAGGGAAAATATTAAATAAAAGCAGATTGTTTTTCCTAGGAGTGGCATCCCCTTTTCAAAGGGTGATTTTATCAATAAAATCCACCTAAATATTTATTTAATTAATTCCCATTTAATTTTTAAATTTTGGGAATTAAATTAAATAATCTTCATAATTAAATATTTATTGCTCCAAGCAATAATATTTAATTATTTAATAAACATGTTCCCCTGCTTAACATCCCGAAGCCCACGAGGAAGTATAGGCTAAGGTCTTTAGAAATGGGGACATTTACAATAAAAGGGTCTCTTAGGCTCATTTTGGGCATGCATCTTTATTATAATTTTACATTACTTGGTTTTGGGGTTGATTGCTCTATTTCCATTCCACTAGAGGGTGGAAATCCTTTGGTGTGGCTTCACAAGAAAGACGAAACCCTTCCTTGATAATTGGAGAACGAAAACTCTTCAATTAATTGTTCCAAGTGCTTCAAAGAGGTGGATAAGGCCTATTTTCAATGAGGGTTTGGTTCTAAGGTGAAATTCAGCTCCTCTCCTAGGGGAGCGACCCATCTTGGGGAAGTGATTGGTGGTTTCTAGGGCACGACACCACTCAACTCAGCCATCATTGCATTCTCCTTATTTTTGTAATTTTTAGGGGTTGGAATCATTCATTTCCATCCATTTCATACGGGCATACTCTGCTGTCATTTATTTAATTTTCAGCTGTGTTTAGAGGCTGATTTCTTGGTTGATAATTTTCTAAAATAATCCTAAAGTGCCTCGATATACTCCAGATATTGTGAATGGTGATATTTTGATGAATTATTGCTTTTTCCTTCGCTGCTGTTCTAAAAATCAAAGTGCTCTACTCTTGTTCTATTTTCCAATGAATCGATGCACACACGTCTTGAGAGGGCAACCCAGCTCCATTCGTCCCCCTGGCCGTTGCGTCAGTCTTAGATCTCAGCAGGGGAGGAGGTTTTCGCCCCCCTCTTCGGGTTGCCAATCCATTGGGAGCTTCTTTTCGTCGGCCTCTAATGTTAGGAGGGGTGTGGCTCTTTCCGAGTAGACCATTGGTCTTCGTTTGCCCCCTTCATTCCCTTCTTTGCTTCTCTCGTCTTTCTCCCCCGCTTGCTCCATTGCCCCCGCTTGTGGGGGTATTGGCTTCGGATTTCCTTTCTGCTTTGTCTTTTCATATTCTTTTGTTTTTGGGAACTTGTTTGATTTGTCCCCGCTTGCACTTTGTATATTGTTTGGGCTGCGAGTCCCATTGACCTACTTTTGTGGTAATTCGTTGGACATTAATATATTTATCTTGTCTTATCTTATCTAGTTGTTTGATATAAAAATAAGAATATTTTAGTTTTGAGTTTGTGTTATTTCATTGCTTTTTAGTTCAGCCCTAAAAAGAGACATTACACAAACATTTGCTTCAACAATGTCAACAAACTTCAATTACTTTGCAATGTTAGGAAGTTAGTTGTAAACCTTGTGACACCCTTTCGTACAAGTTCTTTTTCCTTGGTGTGTTATCTCATTAAACTGAGAATCTAAGGGTAATTAAAAATGGATTTTGTTATATTTTTTGCATTTTCTACAACTGGTCTCACCCAATTAATTTTGCCTATGTCCTCCAAAAGAAGGTCAAGACAATGGGCCACACAAGGGGTTCAAAAGAGTGATGGATGCCTATCATGAAGTAGTCTCTAGCTGCCACATATGTTGCATTGTCAATAACAACTTGCACAAGATTCTTGATGCCCACCTCTAAGACAACCTCCTCCAACATAAGACTTAAATTTTTGTATTCTTTACCGTGTTAGAGGCATCAATTGACTTCAAAAACATTATCTCACTATTTGAAGCTACTAAAAATTGATGAGGATGTAGTTCCTTCCATCCGTTCACTCATATGAAAGAATGATGCATCTGAACTTTCGCCACCTTTGCTTCTTTTTTCTTCTAGAATTGGCTTTGCATTCGCATTGCACCTTGGAACAACCTCCCGTTATGTCTCTTGGAAAGGGTGCCTTATATCCTTTCCTTGCAATTGTCAATGCTATCATCAAATACTCACAAAGTATGGGCTCTTTGCCATATTTAAAGGGAAGTTTGTTGTGTAATGTCCGCTTTTTGAAATTAAAGAAAACGAAGGCTCGTAGCCTATTTCATTGTTACCCATATGGGCTAATGGGATGAAGGAAAGGGAAACATGGTAAAATTAAATCTAAGTGAGCCAAAAAGTAACTTTATGCTGGCCACTTATGTTTTAATTTTAAAATAAGATTACTTTTCTAATTTAAGTGGGTTGACACTTAATTAGAAATTAAAAGAAAGGGAAGGATATAAAGAGATGGAGGGGTTTATTTGTGAACATCTATCATCTATCTATCATCTTGATTTTATGAGTTGAACACTTGTGCTTCTACTTTCAGCTATTGAGGGCAGAAACCCTCTTAACATTCATCACTTGAGGATGAAAACCCTCATTGTGATCAGAATTTGGGGACGAAAACCCTCAATTTCTCCTTGGTGATCTCACATAGAGATCACATTTGAGCTAAAGATCAGATTTTTAGAGTTAAAGGCCAGATTTTCAGAGCTAGGGCACAATTTCAGGGTGATTTCAGAGATTGGCAGCTAGGGCATCATATGCAGATCAAATTTTCAGTGTTTTCTATAGTGGAGTAGCCACCTATCAGTTAGAATTGAATTTGGGAAGGTCTTTGGAGACATTTGCAGCCATTTCTAGGGCTATCTACACCTTTGGGGTTTCAAACTTACGTTTAGGGCATCATCTGTGGGTAGATTTCTTCAATCCCGGGTTGCATACATGTCATTTGGCCTCTTCATGCCATTTGGGGCGTCATTTATTAGAAAATTTGTTGTAATCATACACGGGTATTTTTCGTGTTTTGTGGTCTGAAATATAATAGAAATAAATTTAGTTCTTGATTGTAAAAATTATTTTCTTCCATAGTCATGTGCCAAGTGGATTTCTAAAGGCTTTGCCCCTTGTGGGTATCTCTAATTGTTGGTTTTTCTTAAGTAAAAGTAAGAAATTAGACTGCTGTAATTTTTTATTGATAAGGGTTTGAATAAAAATCAGTTTGTTGCATATTTGGTATAAGGGTTTGTTGGAAAACCCAAACTGTTTTTATTTGTCCAGGAAAGGGACATTACATGTAATACCAAATTTTTCTCACGCCTTAATTGCTTCTTCGCACGCCTCTTTGTTCTAGCTTATACCTTGCAGCGAGGTTGTGTCCCGGGTATGTTTCTAGGAACAAAAAAAACTGTGTCTGGCCTTCGTTATAATTGGATGAGATGGATGTGCCTCGTATCCATGGACCACAATTAGAGCCCGCAATAGCTGTTTTATCTACTTCAATATCTTCTGCCATTTTGAGTTTAATGGCTATTGCTATGGCTGTCTGTGCCGTTTCCCTCTCTAGTTTCTTCTCATCCGACAATCGAAGCTCTGCCTTCATCTCTTGTTTTGTCTCTTCCGTGGGATTGGAACATGGCACAAAGTCGTGGCAAACAATGCATGCAACATGGTACTTGAGGCGATTGATGCCTTTAGAAACCTTCTTTGAGTAGAACGTGCAAATCATAGTCCCCTCGAACGGTCCATGTATGACATAATTCCAAGCAGCAGTACAAGTATTAGTGAGAATGCTTCCACTCGTTGATGTTGAGCCTGATATGGAGCCAAATGCCATTGTTTGCCAACCTATAGAATGTTCCAAAACAATTTTTGTTAAAAACATAAACAGTAAATTTGTAAGTGTAAACCCTATGTAGAAAAAAATACATTTTAAAATAAAAACAACATTTACAAGGATGACGCGCATCATCAATTTCTTGCCAAAGGCAGGAGGTTGATTAGGGATGCTTGCTTCTTGGACCCTAAGCTGTATTTTAATTTGATTTCTGCATTTGTTGCCTTTAGGATGAAGCTCTGACATGTACATATTCATTTTTTCTTTGTACAAGTCTTTGTAAATATTTTTTTGAATCAATATGACGCATCCTTAAATCTATTTTAAAAACTCCTATGCCGTAAAGTTGTAAACCCCATCTATAGTAAAAAAAAGAATTTTGTTCTTAAATTATGAAAAAGTAGTGCATAATTCACGAATAAAAATTATGGGAATTGAATGGAATGCATGTAAATTTGTAAATCATGTTTAGAAACCTAATATTAACAATATAGAAAGAATTTACATGCTTGGAAAGAAGGAAAAAAAGAACTAACCTCAAAAGAAATTTCTCAAATCTGCTCCATATATTCGTTATAAACTCCTTTCAATTCGCTCAAAGGATATTCAAATGCTGCATATTCACTGTAAACTCCTTTCAATTCATTCAAAGGATGCTCAAATGCTTTGTGATTAAAATCTGTGGGGGTTATAAAGAATTATAAACTGTGTTTTGGCATCGTCTGAGCTGCATATGACTATTTCCCTGTCTGTCGAGTGCATGTGTCATACTCGCCGTGACGCAAAAACTTCGCCAAGACTTGCCTATACTAACTGGCAAGTTTAAATGGCAAATACTCTGCATCTGTTTTATCAGGTGAGTACTTGCAGGCTTGACAAGTACTCGTCGAGTATATAATCTATACTGAGCACTACCTTTGAATAAAGCATCATCTACTCTCATATTCTTCAATGCTGTAAAATAGTGATATTTTTTGTTAGTGCAGGTTCTGTAGAAACAACACTTACATGAAATATGAATATGAGATGGAAATGAAATGAGATACAAATGTAAAATAGATAAGTCGAGTAAGTGGGGGATGGTTAGGTAATACATACGATGCCCGTGATTTGGAAAATGCATTTGCAAGGCTTAAATTATACTTTTATGATGGCTATAAGCTAGAGCCCCAACTAAGAGCAGACCTCTACTTACGTTCAACCCCTATACATACAAGCACTTGAGACCTCTAAGAATGACATCTAGATTGGATGTTTTGCTTTTGTATTAAGACTTGAAACATGCTTTCAAGAGGTAAAATGATTACCGTTTATACCCTTATCAACAAACTATGTATGGTCTTCATAACAAGGAAAGACATACCGTAAGAAGCAAGCAATGTACGCACTTCATATTAATGCCGAATATTCCACATGAAGATCATGTCGAGTCACACTTTGTTGGAGATAATGAACACAATCATAAATTCACATGGTTTGTCTCAAGTAAAGGCCATGTTCCACATAATCAATCAATACTAGGATCATCAATCGAAGTGTTCCATCTCACAAAAGCCTATAGTGGGAAAAAACAACATACTCTCACTCATAAAAAAATCTCCTGTAATGTTCCTTTCCGGGCTCTAACTGAAACAAAGGGAAATTGCACAAACCCCAATAGATAGTAAACTGAAAATTATGATAGCAAGGTACAATAGTCTGATTTTTATAACAGCAGCAAGGAAAATGCAATATCTCTTCAAAAATGCATCATTCACACCATCCAAAACATGTAGGGCAACTTAGAAATATTTTAGAACAATTATTAACCAAGAAATATGAAATGAACTTTAAAACCTTCAGCTGGAGTATCTAATTAAATTTGCAACAACAACGAATCCACTTATAAAAATGGTCTGGAGTTGAGATTCCAAGGTCCAAAATTCAATCTAATAAATGCAACCAGCCTTAAAATTTCTGAACAATCCAAATATCAACAAGAAATGAAGTGTCGTGCACTAGATATCACCGAACTCCACCACTATGCAAGTCGCTACCTTAGGAGAGGGTTTACAATAGGCTGAAAAATGGCGCAAACTGGTCAACAAACCCTTGCAAAACACAAATACTGAAATGTGTGGTTATTCCACACTCAAAAACTCTGATCTCTTCTTGAAGCCCTTGCTGAAATGGTGCCCTAGCACTGAAAATTCTGAATGCAGCCCTGAAATACTGAAGTGAAGCCCAATTGTGACCTCTGGATGAAGCCACCAATGCAGAAATTGAGGGTTTTGCTCCACAATAGGATACCAAGGAGGGTTTTTGTCTTCTATGGCTAAAAGTAAAAGCACGAGTGCTCAACTCATAAAATCAAGATGATAGATCTCAAATGAACCCCTTCACCCTCCTTTTATAACTTCTCTTTCCTCTTTCTTTAAATTTTGGTGGCTGACTTAGTTTGTTTAAAAGTCACTTTTATAAACATAAGTTGCCTTATAATATAACATAAAGTTACATTTGGCCGACTTATTTAAATCTTTAATTTTACTTTATTATTAAGTTGCCCAAAGATTAGAAATGACCAAGCTCAACTTAAATAATATTATTAATTATTTTAATCTAGAAAAGGTGTCATTGCAGTCTGCCCTTCCCAAATTTGCTTGCCCTCAAGCAACTACAAGCTTCACCGCTCCATGTCTGTAATACCTGGATCCCAATTCAACCTTGGAAGCTTGCAATCCCATGTTGTAGCTGCCCTTGAAGTCTTCTTCATACATCCCTCATGCTTGCGCTGTGCTACTCTGATTCCTGCTCCTTGAGGTTTCCATGATAAAAGCCTCGTAAAATGTGTATTCTTGCAGCTGTGCATGACTGATAACAGTTGTTCCAGCTCTGATGTTTTCAAGAACAACATGTCAATGGTATAACCGCTGCATAGTTGGGACTTCCTTGCAAAAAACAAAATTGTGAGCCATATAGAGGTTGTGAAACACCATATAAGCATTGAAAATACTCCATCAATAGTCATAAAATGAAACTCTTGTGTGGCTGCAAATGATGTACTGCAATAGCGGGGAATGATGATGAC
Source organism: Taxus wallichiana var. yunnanensis (assembly GCA_018340775.1). Classification (NCBI taxonomy): domain Eukaryota; kingdom Viridiplantae; phylum Streptophyta; class Pinopsida; order Cupressales; family Taxaceae; genus Taxus; species Taxus wallichiana. The sequence continues at coordinate 134,712,672 of CM031234.1, forward strand.
AACAATCCTAATGATTGTTACCATGACACCCAACACTATACCTCTAGATCTATGATTGTCTATGAAAGATGTCATTATCCCAAAACATAAATTTGTCGAAGTGACCGTACAAAATATAGAACCATGGCTGTCAAACTGGTTTCCCTTACTCAAAATCAAGAATGTAAAGGCTGGGAACCATTTTGTGTCGATTCTTAATACCTTAATCAGTAACGTCTTGATTTTTAGAAGCTACTATGATAACCTCTTTTCGTGATGTTGTAACTGTGGAAATGAGGATTATTATGTTAAGATATATCTTTTAATCTTAAAAAAATGTGTTACTGATCTGAACCCTTGCTTACTGTAACTTTGTTTACTTGGGACGGAGGTCATTATAACTTGTGTTTTGCAAAGTGTGAAACTGCAGACTTGCTTTTGTATTTGATGAACTCATATTTTTGTTGACAACACACCTTGAATCAATTCCATTGATCCAAGGTATGCTTCGGCCTTCCTTGTGGTCGCTTTGTTGATTTACTTTCTAATTAGAACGAAGTCTGGAACCAGGCTGGAGATTGTTGTAAATTTTAAAGAACCTGGTTACAGGTATAATTACTCGGCACCATGCTGCCAATGGAAAGATTCGATTTCCGGAATACATACGAATTGTAACGCCGGAAAGCGTAAGGCAGTAAGAGGTTTGATGCAAGTGAACAAGGTATATATATATACGCGTTGGACGGAACGTCCTGAATTATACTGGTTTTGAACGTAAGTCGGTAAAACCTACTTGGAACCTATTAAGTAAAATACTACGGGTTAAGTTCTAACCTATGACCTAATAACTATCCTAGGTGGATTTTAAATTAAAGGGGATGTAAATTATTACAAATCCTAATGATTTGCGACCTAGATGGAAACCTAACTATGGACAATGTAACCTAGACTATTGTTAGTCCTAAAAGGGGACCTAGGGATACATGTCAATGAAAGGATAAGGGAGGAAGGTTTAAACTTAATGAAGGACTTTAATTGCAGTCCTTGAAGTTTTAAACGCCAAGTTTGGCGGGAGCAAAGAAGTTAGAAGGTTTCTAACTAGCAATACAACTAAATTTGAAATCACATGCAAATTTGTTTAGAGGGACCTCGCCAAATCTGAGTCGGCGGTGGCGTGGAGAAAGAGGGAAAAGAGGCATTCAATGCATTAATGACCTTGGTTTTGGTAACCCGCCCGCCTTGGAAAGAGGAAAAGGAATTCTTGTGGGTTATTGTTGTTCATTCGGGTTTTGAGTTTTTGCTCTGCATTTCTTTTGTTGCTCTTTCGAGCCTACAAGTTTGCTTCCGGCCATTGTCGGTTCGACCGCCTCCGAGTGGTTTCTGGGTCTGTGGAAACGTGGAAGAAGTTAAGAGACCTGGTTTAATAACTTGTTGGAGGGAAGAAATTTGGGAGAAGCTCATTGTGATCTTCTACGAGCTAACCAGAAAATATACAGGCATGTTAGGCTCTTTTCTTTAAACCGTTTTGCTCTTTGTTAAGCGTCTTCATTAAAAGAACTCTGCTCTTATAACTGTGTGTTCTTGTAAAAATAAAATGTTGATATGTTTGGATGTGATCTCTGGTTTGAGTTGTCGTTTGAAGACAAATACGATTTGGGTATTTTCTTGATGCATACTAGAGAAAACGGGTGTTTTCTTTACTGAAATGGTAAATGAAACGAATTCCATCTCTGTTGTTTGAATTTTGAAAGTAATGGGTATTCATTTTTATTGCCCATTATGGGTTTGATTTGATGAAGGCAACAATGATGTGTAAATTGTTTTCTAAGTTTTGTGTGCGCAATGGTTTTGAAAAACCATGAGAATGCTTTGATAGAACTGTTTGTGTGAACTGTTTTTATCGTCGTACAGTGTATGGGATGCGAATTCTTTTAGGGACAACGGATTTATTGTATCGTCCTTACTCTTGCCTGATTTAAAACGATACAATGTCTCCTTATTTGGTTTTGAAACCCATGAATGATTGTTGGGAAATAATTTATTTAAACCTGGAACAGAGTAACCTGGTTATTTGATGGATGGAATAGAGCGTACCGTTTATTTCTTCTTTTTCATTTTTCTTTGAACTTCTTCATTGTTTTCGATTGAAACTGAACTTGAGTAGATTCTTGGCTCTTGTGGTTAAAAAAAAAAAGATTTCTTTATTTATTACAGTGAAATCATGGTCGTATAGCCTTGTTGTACACTTTTATTCGTTTCTTACCTAGATGGATGTGTCTGTTTTCGGTAAATAATTATTGGAAACGATTTTAATTGGAAGTTCAGTTGTTATTAATACTAGCAGGACAGATGCAAGATGAATTCTGGAATACCTCCTTGAATGATAGATAGTAAGTTATGAATACTGAAATAGTCTTGTATAGAAGGAATTACCCTATTGGAAACAGGTCTGCACTAAATAGTTGATACTCGGCTAAGCAATGAGAAGAGGTAATACGAATCTTCTCCCTTTCATTCGATTATTGACTTTAATTGTTCTCTCTCCTTGACTGTTACCGCTGATTGTTATCTCTTCTTGTTTAAATCGTCCAGTTCGGTTGTGATTAAAAGAAAGAGATTATTGAGTGGGTAATCGGAAATAATACTTATTTTCTTTTCTTATCCAATTTGAATTTCTGTTATCTGATATTGAATATATTTCCACTGTCTTTGGCGTAAGCAACTGCATTTTATCTGCTTTTTTTTCCCTTTCGAATTGAAAGAGTACTATGTTGTTTGTTGAATTCTGGAAAATAACACAAGTGTTGTCACGGTGTATGACTACCTTTCTCTTCTGCATTTGAATTGGATGAAATTAAATGAGTAGTATAAAAGTGAAGGAGTTCTATTTAAAATTTTTAGTTAATTCTTTCTTTGAAGTCCCATCTATAATGAGGGAATGGAATTGATAGTAATTGCATTAGAACAACAATATAAATATATGTACCAGTTCTTACAGATGCTTTTGATCTGGAACTATTTAGAGAAAATACTCTCGGTAGTAATTGTCTAAATCTGGAATGAACTCTTGCGTTATTGGAAGAAAACAGTAAGGAAATGGGAATAAATTGTTGCGTGTTTACAGTAATTATTGGGGAAAAAGTTGTTAGTTAATCTTATTGTCTGATTGTGATGTTAATTATTGGGATTGGGTTGTTAAATTGTTCATCCTTATCGGCACTTAATTCGTAGATGATGTCCATCTCAATTTCGAGACGTTTCATAAAAGCAGAGTTCTTTTATTGAGACAATTAATCAAGAGCACCTCATTTTAATGATAAGTGCTTAATATGCTCAGTTCGATGAACTGACCCGTGCAAGTAAATTTTGCAGATGGATTCCGTGAGTAAAAATGAAGACATGTTGTTTTATGATGCTTCTTCTGATTAACTAAGGGATGGATCTTTTCTGAGATTTTATTATTCTTCTCTGGGAAATGGAAAAAGAAAAAGTTGTATTCTTCTTTCTTTTGAGTTGTTAATGCTGATTGGCATGAATGAAGTCCGGTTGTGTGGACTTGTAAAATGTATAAATTTTAATCTTGAGGAATGAGTAAAAGGGGAAGGTGTGTTATTTTAATGGTTGTACCACCTTGGAACTGATTGAATATGATTGAGAATATAATTTTATTCGTCGAATTGTACTTATTCAAATGATGGTTGTTAGATTTAAAGGGACATAATGTCTATTCTTTACTTGAATACAACTTTTAAGTTGGAACGTGCAATTAATTAATACTTAGGTCAATATGGAATTTAAATTGACATTAGTAAAAGAGTAAAATAAATATGAACTCTTGTATAAATAATATTCGGAATTAGATTATAAACTAATGAATATTAATGAAGGGACAATTGAATTTTATATTCTGATTTCGTTAATATTCCTTGGGATGTCTTGCCAAAAGGATATTCGGTAAGAGGAATCATATCTCCTCTTAACAAACCTTAAACTGAAGTAAGATAATTGTAAATAAATGAATACATTCAATTGGGAATAGACCTCATTTAAATGACATCTAAGGAAATGGAAACCTGAATTTAAAATCAGTTGCGGATAAACTTGATTAAGCTTAGTAATTTAATCTTACTTCGTTAAGCTGTAGTGGACTGTAAGTCTGAAGCTTTAATTAAAGAACTAAGATGGAAATATGCAATCCTTCGGTAAGGAGGGGTGAATGTATACTAAGCTATGAGACAATTCAAGTCTTTTCTAGCTATGCAATTGTAACGAACAGTGAGGTTAGAGGATCAACACGGTTGCTGAAACTCATTCTTAATAAAATTAAAGTTAAGAATCTAATCACACTTTTAGCTGGATGTGTAACCCTTGATGGGAGGATTCCGTAGGACGTTGGCACACGCCAGCTGCAATATGGTGTCTTCATGAAGGCGGGGCCTTCATGACGACACAATGTTGCAGCTGACATGTTACAACGCCCTTCCGAATCGAATCATCAAAGTTTACATAAGCTTGGACCAAGTTACTTTGGACCAAGTTAGGAATGTGACCTTGTATACAGAGTGACTCAGGAAGACTAAAGGTAACTAGACACACGCAGTCGACTAGGGTCGACAAAGTATGTCTGCGTACCTTTAGTCACCACGAGTGCCTCCCTATACTCTTTCATATTGCTATCTTGGGTTAAAGTTTAACCTTGGACAAGAGGACTGACAGAAGTCAGAAAAGACCATTCTAGATAACAGACGAAGTGAGGTGAAGGACGTATTCCATTGATGTGTATAACGTCTAGGAATATGATCATGCTAAGCATGTGAAAATATTTGGCCAAAGTATTGCAAGCTGCTGGTTGCGTTGTCCTAATCACCTGGTTTAAGAAGCGGGATATCGATGAATATCGGTAACAGATATTCAGATAGGCCTCTTAAATGAAACACTTCAATAACCGAAAACGGTAAATAGAACCAAGTATACTTAGTATACAATGCATGGATTAACATGAAGGATTGGTAAGTAGCCGAGTCATGAAATGAGAGATCGTTGAAACTCTGAGCCATAAAATGGGAGATCGGTAGTTCTTCGAGTCATTACAGTAGCATATGGTTATCTGTTATAAGATTGAATGGCATAGAATGTGTGTTCCATATTATGAATATGCGAACAGAGAACATTGACCTAAAGAGCATTGTGTGTTCTAAATTACGTCATTTAGAACAGAGAACAATTATCAAGAAATTGAAACATGTGTTCTGAATTATGTAATTTAGAGTAGAGAACGTTATAAAAATAAAAATAAAATAAAATTCCTTGTTCTAATGTCTTAAATGGGAATGTTACATTAATAATGACAATGGGTGGGAAATACATCTCCCAAGTGAAAAAATTTGCCTTTATGACTTTAAATAGAGGATGGGACAAGCCAGTAGTGTGAGTAACAACTGTTCTAAAATTGTAGGTCCAGCTCCCATAATAATCCATGGGTCATGGTTCTTGTTACCCATAACCATTTTTATGATTTCCCAAGCTGTACCTTTTGACAAACAACATGGATCATATTGTATGTGGGCTGTAAAATGGCTGTAACAGTCATAAGTTGCTCAGAATTTCCCTCTAAACAGGAATGTGTAGGCTTAAAAACTTGTACTTAGTGACCCCACAAGGTGAAACCTTCTACACACACAACGTCAAGCAAAGAGTCATTTTCCATGCCATGGCTGTTACATTGTATTTTCCTGCTTGAAATTTGATTTGTAATGGCTGGAAATATCCCTGCATTAGTTGTAAGTACCTCAACATCAAAGACAGGTTGAAAATCCTTCCACCCTATGGCTGGAAAATCTTCTATGAGTGTATAATGACAGAATGGAAGAGGCTGGAAATATTGAGAACAGATCTAAGATTGGAAACCACTTTCATAGTGGCCCTTGGTTCATGTATCTCACTGCCCATACTTATCCCTACCTTGCATAGTTGGTGACTTCCAACAAGAGAGCTCCATTTTGCAAATATCACATTTGATGACCACCTTAGGGAAGTGATATTGGGTATGACCTCATGATATGACTGCTGTTCGGAAAAAGAGGTTGTAGATCTTACCAAACATTGTGCTGCCCATTCTTGACTGTTGACCACAACTGGCGGATCATGAGGATGCAAACACAACAAATCACCATTACCCTTTTCCACTTTGAGGCTGTTAAACAGTCCTTAAATGTGATATTATTTCCACACAAATACAACTTATTATATATGGAGGATATCATGCCCGTGTGGAATGGTAAACTAGCAACTAAATCAAAACCAACATAAGAAGAAAAAATAGCTGCTGCCTTATCTAGCATACCATGGATCTTGTAAAGAAAACAACCATTTGCCAACTTATTGCCAATTACCATGTCATATGCATTTGTCAATGCAATCATAGTTCGGATATCAAATCTGAACCCAACAAGAATGATATGAATTTGTTTACCTGGACTCTAAATTGTCCCATTGCTGCTTGCCTTGAGAGTACTATTAGATGTGTGGTGACATGCCTTGATTCCCTGCATTTGACCCATGAGCTCCAACCACTGAATCCTATTATCATTCACCGTATTTTTCTTATACTCATATGAAGTCAATTCTGATATTTTCCTTGTCCCAATGAAATTAACAACAAAATTATTGAAATCAAAATTGCTACCCTTTATAGATCTCATAATATCACGGGATCCCACACCATCTGGCACAAACAATTATGAACTTAAATCAAAGGATCTATATGCCCTATGCTGCAAGTTGTATCCTTCACTCTATCATCCTTTTCACTATGTTGTCCATGACAACACATCTGAAATGACATAGTAGGAAGCAACAAATTCACAACACTTTCATACCTTTGGCTGTCCACAACTTGCTCACCTTCCTTTGCCGGATGAAGAATGATTGAGATATCTTCAACACCTCCATCCTTGTGACTCAAAATTTCTGAGTTAGGATCAACATTCTCCTTCACCTTAAACTCTTCACATTCAACAAGTGAATCTTGTTGATACATGCAAACATTAGAAGTCAATAAAACATCTTCATGATTCTTTCTAAAGTCATGAACACAATCAATTTGCTTCCCATAGGTTGTTCTAAAAATTCCGACAAGTCAAAAATCAACATCAAGCAACCAGTACAACCCTTTTCTCATGTGTGCATGCCTCTCGACATGATCTTCTTGGAACTCCACTTCAAAACCTTCTTGCAGATCTGATTTTTCTTTCTTTAGTTCATGCCCCAAGATTTCTTCCTCTCTCCTCATCACTAAGGGAGAACTCTTTAAATCACTCTCAAAAGGTAATGACTCAAACTTTGCAATGTTAGGAAGATTGACCGTGCTTCTAGTGGCTTCCATGGGTTTTTCTGTCATGTCCCTTTTTCGAGCTAATTCCAATTGAAGACCTTGGCCCATTTCCCTTCCTCACAGTGTCCGAGTGAACAAGCTAGAGGAAGCTAACAATGCCATCATGTGCTTCATTTCATGTTCATTTCTTAATTGGCATTGTAATTGTTGGTGAGCCTAGCGCCCAACAATAAATTAGAAATAAAAGCTATTGGTGAGCATGTAGGCTCCAAAATACCAATTAGAAATTAGAAAGTACTTTTATTAAGAGGTCGGCTATCATTTACATTATAAGCCCCCTTATGGCTATAAAAGGGAGGTCGCTTGGCCATTAGATTATTATATTATGTGAATTTCTCATTTTTCGGTTAAGGATTGGTTGTCAAGCATCTTTTCCTCTCTTGAACGAAAACCCTTGATTGAGGCACTGCCAAGGATGAAAACCCTTGTGGAGAAGTGGTGTGAACGAAACTCCACACTACCCTTTTGGTGGATATCTTTCTATTGCTGGTTATAACATATTTCTGCCCTAAGTGACTTGCTTAGAGGTGTGTTTTCAAGGATATTGCCGGTTTCTATGTGATATCTTTGCATGGTTGAGCTTTTTATGATTTATAAAGGTGAAATCTTCCATTTTATCAATTGTTTGGTGAAAATTATATTTAATTTCAAGAGGGGCGACCTATATTGAGGTGATGTTTTGGTATGTGCGGTGACATTTTGGAAAATATGAAATTATCATCTTATTCTTTATATTTCATAAGGCCAATATCTCAAGTTTCATGATTTTTGGTGCTTTTAAGTCGACTTATGAATTTTTAAAAATAACACTGAGCAAACAAGGTTTCACAAAAGTCATACCTTCATATCTAGGGCATTAAAAATCAGATTTCTTGCACCACATGATTGTTGAGGTTATATCATAATTTTAGAAATTCAAGTGGGGCTAATTGAAGGGCTTTGAAGGCTCAAAAGTGGAGTCAAATTCCATAAACAGTTCACTACCTTAGAATATTGCAAAATTCAGATTATTTTCAGTTGGTTGGTTTTAAAAATCAGACTTGGTTATTTGGTGTTTGACCTAATTTCCTTAATTTTTAGTTTTATCACCAAAAGATATATTACACGTTCCTTCTCCATGTCCAACAACTTTGATTGTTCTTCTTGCTCTACCATACCATTTGGAAATTCTTTTCCTCTTCCTTCCTCAAGACATGTTGCAAGTCTCCTTGTGTAACTCGTGGTTTAGGTCTTGTTCCAATTCCAACTCGATCTTTCTTCAATCCCATGAAGTTGGCAAGTGGTCGTTCTTTTGGATCTCAATTGGAAGGGCTCTATGTTGGCAGAATTTGTGCAATAATGTCATCCAATATGGAGGGCCGAGTTTCCCTCACCAGAATAGTTTCTTCTTTTGGAAGGAAAGTAGGTTGGAATGACCTAGATGAAGAATCACTCACGGTTCTTGGTGGTTGGATTCTATTGTTTGTGCTTGAAGAGTTTCCTCCCCATTCGGAGGTTGCGCATGGTATGGGTTGGTTGTGCCATTATATGTAATGTCCCCTTTTCTAAATTAGAAATACTTAATAATATTTTTAAGTTGAACCTAGATAACTCTCTATTTATGGGCAACTTAATAATATTAATAAAATGTATTTTAAAATACTAAAGCAAAAAGAAGACCCTTAGCCTATTTTCATTATTTTTAGTGGCTAAAAAGGGAGGAAAGGAAGGAAGTAAATTAATAATTTAATTTTAAGTGCTAAAATAATTTTAATTATTGGCACTTTAATTAAATTATTAAAAAGAGGGAAAAGTGCATTTAATTAATTATTTTTAAATGCCCAAGTGGAGCGACCCAAAAGGAGAACTAAAAAGGGGAAAAGTAAATGTTAAAAAAGAAATAAAGGGTCCCATATGGTGCACTCCACAAGGAAAAAGAAAGAAAAGACTATAAAGGCAAATGTTGGGGTTCATTGTAAGGGGTATCCGGTGAATCTTAATACTTTCTCTTGGAAACTAGAGCATTGAGCTCTCATTTTCAGACTTTGAGGATGAAAACCCACATTGAATCGTATTGGAGAGGAAAACCCTCATTTGTTGCATTGGTGGCTTCATTTAGGAGTTCAAGTGAGCTTCAAATTCATAATTTTAAAACAAGGGTTCTCATTAGTTTTAGGGCACAAATTCCAGCCCCGACACACTTTTTGGGGTTGTCACACTCATTTTCAGCTTGGAAAACCCGGTTGTAGATTTTAGGATCACTTTTCAATGGGTTTTGGTGGTTAGAAAAATCTGATTCTAATTTTGTTTGATAGTTGCCATTTTTGTGGTCTTTTTGAGCTATCATTTACATTTTATCTCCAAGCATTTATGAAGATAAGGATTTTTGAAGTTTCAACGGTTTTGAGCAATTAATTAATTCTAGCAAATGTATTTTATAGTTGAAGCATTCATTTGCATGATTTCATTAAGGGTTTCATGTTGTTGATGTTCATTTTGAGCTATCATTTGCATTTTATCTCCAAGTATTTATGAAGATATGGATTTGAAGTTTCAATTGTTTTTGAGCAATTAATTAATTCGAGCAGTTTGTATTTTATTGTTGAAGCATTTATTTGCATGATTTCATCAAGGGTTTCATGTTGTTGATGTATTTATGAAGATGTGTGTGGGAGATACTAAAATCTGAATTCAACCTAAGGCGCTTAGGGTTTTGTGGACCTAAAATAGGTCGTTACCCTAATTTTTACCTAAAATCATATTGCTGCCATAAAAATAAGGTTTTGTACATGTGGTTGTTATCATTTCCAACAATGTTTATCAAGGTTTTGGGGAAAATCCAAATAGCTCAAATTTGAGCCCAAAAGGGACATTACAATGGTATCAAAACATGATCTACCCAACCCATGAATCACGAGGACAACTAAGGAATCAATGATTTTTGAAGTGAAGCTCTTACAAAAGGAAGAAAAGTTAGATCCCATTCCTATGGTGGTGATACGATTAGAGCAGTTAAAAAGAAGGCTACAGGAAGAAGAGAAAGAATCAAAACCTCAAGAAGCTGCTAAGGAAGACATTTTGATGGTGGAGCATGAGGAAAAAGAGCAATCAGAGCTGCTAGAGATTGAGAAGGAACAACCCATAGAGGAGTCCACCATGCAAGTTGAAGAGGAAGAGTCCTTCAAAGGAAAATGTATGGATTCAAATGAACAAAATGTTGAGGTTAAAGAGAAAAGAATTCATATTTTCAGGTGCAGAATATTTAATGAAGACCCAACAAAGGTGTGATGAATGGCTAAGAAGAGCTAGGGAAGCTATGTTGATAGCGCTCAAACAAAACAACTTCTACACAAATTTAGAGAAGAGGCAATATATGAATGTGGCAGAAAAGAAGAAACAACAATTTTCTCTTCAAATCATGTAGTTTATGTGGGGGTGTTCCAGGAGGACTTTGTGGGAAGGCATGCACATGAGAAAAGTACCTCTCTGGGTGCTAATGATTATTTTCAATCTGCTGTAATTTTCATATTAGCAACCTATGGTAAGCAATTTGATTATCTCCATAACAAAGATTAATTTTATCACCATCATACTATGTCCTTATAATGTTTTGATCATCATGAGAATTATTCTAACAATGAGGATAAGATTAAATGTACCAAACCCTATCCATCTTTCAAGTATTTCAAAGATTGAGCCATTGCCATATGAGATGAATTTTTAGGACAGCTATGGGAAGGAACTTGACAAGATTAATATTGCGAAGGCTCTTACTTCAGCCAAAGGAGATTAGCCAATGAAAGAAGAAAAATCTTAACTACAAAATTGTGGAGAGAATTTTGTGGTTAAAGCCAAATCTCCGGATGAAAATGTTGATACTCAGCTTGCAGGAATTTTCAGAATAGCAATCAATAAGAAGCAAGTTGATGGTGTACATGACTTTGATGAAAACCATGGAGATGCGCCATGCACGTGTCAACAAAATATGGATGGAGTCAAGGTGGAAAGAGCTTCACTTGTTGAATATGAAGAATCAAAGGTGAAGGAGAATGCTGGTCCTAACTCAAAAATTTTGAGTCACAAGGTTGGAAGTGTTGAAGATATTTCAACCAATCTTCATCCGACAAAGGAAGGTGAACAAATTGAGGACAACCAGAGTATATGACAATGAATTTGTGGTCATCATGGACAACATATTGAAAATGGTGATAGAGTGAAGAACACTATGAGGGGCAAAGGGCACATAGACCCTTTCATACAAGTTCCAAATTACTTGTACATGGAAGTTTGGGATCTAGGTGATCTTTGGAGATACAAGAAGGGTAAGGTCTTTGAGGAGTTCAATGTTACTATTTTTAATAAATTCTTTACCTCATGCATTTGGCTAGAAAAGAAGTTCATGAGGACCCCTATGAAGTATGTCATGTATTCTAACAAAATGTTGGAGAATCAATGTTCATGATCCATAGGTCACTCCTTGGAGCCAAGTGCTACACTTAAGAACAAGGCTATGAGGATAGTCACCATTGCTGAGGCAACAAGATGCTTGATGTGGAAAGGTGGTAAGCATAATAGATGTTGTCTTGCTGTTGTTCAAGGTTTTAGCATGATTTTGATGGAGTCAAGCTACATACGGGATGACCACCATTGGATGGGGGAAGGAGGACTCAAGGAGGATGTGTTTCTTCAAATGGGCTTCACTATTCCAGGTTGTAGAGCTGTTGTCATTCATATTTTCAGCTTGCCCAACATTGCACTTGCAGCCATACATGGGAGTAATCTTCAGTTTGTTGATGTTATTGAAGCATTTTCAGTCCCCATATGGTTGATTCCAACCCCTATATCACTGTCATTTCTGAATTTTGTGAAGAATTTGAAGTATGATAGCTGATGTCCTATTCCTTTTGCCGCTGTTTGCAACAGAACCAGCCCGTTAACACTTTTTATGACAGTCGCAATAGTGTTTTCAGCCACAAGGTGGAAGGATTTTCCGCTTAACATCAATGAGGGGTTGTTTGCAGCTGTTATAGAAGAGTTTCCAGCCACCACAATGTTGATTGCGAGCAATAAAATGCAACGGTACAGCTACAGCCATGCTTGGGGTAACAAGAGTGGATCTTTCGAAGTTCATCACACGAATGAGAATTTTGAAGAAGATGCAAGCATGAGAAGAGGATTGAATAACATGCCTATGAGGCATGATGAAGGATTGAAGGAGTGATGTTGGGGGCTCTTGATTTCATTGACATGTTTGCTCTATGTGCACATTCAAAATTTGGGACAGCCATGCCACAATTTTCCACCTTCCATACTACTGTCATGAACAATTTTAGCCGCTATAGTACTGCTATTTCATTGATGCACTTGGAAGAGAATTTTCAGCGCCTACACGGTACATGGTTCACACCATTGAATGTGGTAAAAGGAGATCAAATTTGCTTCTATTATGATATTGTCAAAGTGCTAGAACAATCTGTTATAATGATTATGTACAATTGTAAATTTGCACAATATGGGGAAGCTTTGCAGATGGAATAAGCTAGGAAAGGGTGCAGTTAAAGCAACTCTTCATGGCATCCATTTTGGAGTCATGGCAACTCGTGCTAGGAAATAAGGGATAAAATATGCGGAATAATCCCTCACAGAATCGCAACACTAGAAACTAATATGCAGAAAATATTACAGATCTTAAATAAAAGTGTAGAATAAAATAACACAACACAAAGAGAGTATTTAACGTGGTTCACTTAATTTGGGCTACGTCCACCAAGAATCACTTGCTCAGATTTTATTACAAGCCACCGCTCTCTCAATACAATACCCAGATATGTTTGGAGTTATGCTCAACAAACTCTACAGAATTCACACCCGAATTCAAAACACATCTGTAATGTTACATAATCCCTACCATATGCATAAAACCTAAGTTGTCGCATTCGAATTTGCCGATGATTAAATTCGTGAAAAATTCGTTGGTAAAAAAATCAACAATTAAATTCGTGATTAAATTCGACTATGAGAAATTATATAATATATAAAATTGTATATTATATTATAAATATACATATAAATTTATATCTTAAATATTACATATAAATTATATCTTAAATATACATATAAATTATATCTTAATTATTATATATTATATATTACTTAGATTAAGGTTTGGTCTTCATATATACTTTTATATATAAAAATATACATATATTTTATAAAATAAAACTTTATTTATAACACATATTTTATAAAATAAAACTTTATATATAACATTATACATATATTTTATAAAATAAATATGCTAAAACGAAATATAAAATTATCTCTATATATATATATACATATAAATTATATCTTAATTATTATATATTATATATTACTTAGATTAAGGTTTGGTCTTCATATATAATTTTATACATAAAAATATACATATATTTTATAAAATAAAACTTTATTTATAACACATATTTTATAAAGTAAAACTTTATATATAACATTATACATATATTTTATAAAATAAATATGCTAAAACGAAAACCTAAAACTTATTAAATAAACTTAAAACATTTAAAAAACAAAAAACAAACATTTATAAACTACCACGCATATTTATAAACTTAAAACCTTAAAACATTTATAAACTTAAAACCTTAAAACATTTAAAAAACAAAACAAAAACAACGTCGAAATTCTGTGTGAGGGGTGTGAGCTCGAAAGTGGCACTCGGGGATGGATGAATACTCAACGAACTCTGCGTAACCTCCAGACTATGACCTCTAAACATCCCCAAGCAATGGCGTCCAAACAGCCCATCCAACAATGGCGTTGAAATAGGTCGGAAACCCTAAAATCGAAAAAAGTAAACCCTAAAACGAATTTCGCGATTTTTAAAACAAAATTTGGTGAATTTAAAACACGATTTTGCAGTGAATTTAATAAAAATTTCACATCCGACTTCCGTACGAATAAATTCACGATTTTCAACGAATTCTTTTTTGTTGTATTAAATCCGGCGAATTTCAAATTTTTACCTTCAAGTTCGGCGAATGCGGTCACTTAGCATAAAACCATATAAGTAGACAACTGCTTAAGCAATTTTACAAAACCGTGGGTATCAAAACCATGGGCCAAAACCGTCCCATTAACCTATGGGTCAAAATCTCGCACATATGAGAAAAATGCGTTTCCCGGTATATTGGGCACATTTTAAGGCCACTTTTTTTTTTTTTCTGGGGTCGCGCTTCGAACCCCCGCTACTGTGGGCGAGGGCTGTCGTCCTCGGACCCCACTCGGGGCACGGCCCCGAAAGTGTATAGTACTCTTAGTGTACGAGTCTTCAACACTTTCTCACATGAAAACAGCTCCACAATCTAACAACATGTTGCACGCATTAGAACAACCTATATGAGTGTTGATAACGAGACTCTTATGAGTCAAAGAATGCATTTTTTTGCATATGTCTAAGGAGAGTACAATGATCATCGCATGTGATAAGCATGAGTGGGAGTAGTTGAGTTTGTTTTCAGCCCAAACAAAAGATGAAGAGTTTGTTATTGCAACAAAGGTGGAATAGGTTGTTGAATTTTTTCCACACTCGAAGAGGTCCCGAGGTTGCTTTGGGATCCCGGTATTCGCATGAGAAGGGAACAAGGAGTAAAGAAGGGAGCTTGCCTTTGCTGTAGGGAAAGCAAATTTGGGTGGGGAGGGAGGACTCGTAATGTCCCCTTTTCTAAATCAGAAATACTTAATAATATTTTTAGGTTGAGCCCATATAATTCTCTATTTATGGGCAACTTAATAATATTATTATTAAAAATAAAATGTATTTTTAATTACTAAAGCAGAAAGAAGATCCTTAGCCTATTTTCTTTATTTTAAGTCGGATAAAAATGGGAAACGACGGAAGTAAATTAATAATTTAATTTTATGTGCTAAAGTAATTTTAATTATTGTCATTAATTTATTAAAAATAGGAAAAGTGCATTTAATTAATTATTTTGAAATGCCCAAATGGAGTGATCCAAAAGGAGAACTAAAAAGGGGAATAATAAATGTTAAAAAGAAATAAATGGTACCATATGGTGTGCTCCACAAGGAAAAAGAGAAAATGCTATAAAGGCAAATGTTAGGGCTCATTGTAAGGGGCATTTGGTGAATCTTAATGTTTCTCTCTTGGAAATTGGTGCATTGAGCTCTCATTTTCAGCCTTTGAGGACAAAACCCCCTCATTGGAACCTATTGGGGACGAAAACCCTCAATAGTCGCAACACTTGGGGATGAAAATCCTCATTTGTTGCCTTGGTGGTTTCATCTAGCTTCAAATTCAGAATTTCATAACAACAAGGGTTTCCATCAATGATAGGGCACAAATTCCAGCTAGGGCATACTTTTTGGGGTCCGCGCACTCATTTTCAGCTTGTGTAACCCATTTGGAGATTTCAGGATCACTTTTCAGCAGGTTTTGGTGGTTTGAAAAATTTGATTCTAATTTTGTTTGATAGCTCCCATTTTTGTGGTCATTTTGAGATATGATTTACATTTTATCTCTAAGTATTTCGAATATATGGATTTTTGAAGTTTCCGTTGTTTTTGAGCAATTAATTAGTTCCCGCAGTTTGTATTTTATTGTTGAAGCATTTATTTGCATTAATTCAAAGGTTTCATGTTGTTGATGTATTTATGAAGATTTGTGTGTGGGAGATGCTAAAATCTGAATTTAACCTAGGTCGCTTAGTGTTTTGTGGACCTAAAACATGTTGCTGTCCTAATTTTGCATCAAATCAGATTGCTGTCATAAAAATTAGGTTTTCTACATGTGGTTGTCATCATTTCTAGCAATGTTCCATTAGGGTATTGGGGAAAATCCAAATCCCTCAAATTTGAGTCCAAGAGGGACATTACATCATATTTAGCCAATCTGCCTTGCCCTTGGGCAAACCTCTCAATCCTAGCATCATAAAAATTATGTCCGACATTTTATGTTCTCCTTCCGAATCACAACAGGAAGATCTTTGCTTAGATACAACTCTAATGCCCCTTTCCGGGCTGAAACTAAAAAAGAAGGGAAATGGCACAAACCCAACTCAAGCAAATTGAAATTTATAGCGAGCTTAATTGAATTTTTGGACAAGGTACAACAATATGAAAGCATGTAGGAAACTTTATAAATATTTAGAAGCAAGCCAAGAAATGAGCTTTAAAAACTTTAGTTGGAGTGTATTTAATCAAATTTGCAACAACTAATCAACTTACAAAAATGGTGGAAGTCAAGATTCCAAGGCCCAAGATTCAATCGACAAATGCAATTGGCCTTAGAAATTATGAGCAATCCAAATATCAACAAGAAATGAAGTGTCGTGGATGAGATATCACCAAACACACACTATGCAAGTCTCTACCCTAGGAGAGGGTTTACAATAGGCTGAAAA
The DNA here is from genome assembly GCA_018340775.1 of Taxus wallichiana var. yunnanensis. Classification (NCBI taxonomy): domain Eukaryota; kingdom Viridiplantae; phylum Streptophyta; class Pinopsida; order Cupressales; family Taxaceae; genus Taxus; species Taxus wallichiana. Next base: position 134,729,448 of record CM031234.1, read on the forward strand.
ATAGCGCAAACCGATCAACAAACCCTCGCAAAACACAAATATCGAAATGTGTGTTTATTCCACACTCAAAAAATCTTCAAATCTGATCTCTTCTTGAAGCCTGTTGGCATGTAAAATGTCAGTGCATTTTATATGACAACCCAACTGAATTTTTTTCCTTTCGGGTCAAAGAGGTTAAAATTGGTCCAAGTAGCAAAAATTGTCAAAGTTTGCCGAAACTGCTTGTTTTTAAAGATCAACTTCAAAGGATGTTTTTGGGAACCTCGAGCATTTTGGAAGTCCCTAGTTATAGTCATCAGAAAGGTATCAAAGTCTTCTCCGCAATGACATGACTTAGGAAGCATTCTGGAGGCTTTTGAATGGTCTTGGGAAAGTTTTCCTCACATGTACTTTTTGGGAAGGAGCGTTGGCGGAATGTTACAGAGCCTCGTGAAGTGTTGGGAGCTCATACCCCAGGCATTGGAAAGTATGTTGGAGCCTACTTCGCGATGGACTTACTGTGATCAAGTTTTGAGAGCATCAAAAGGGAGAAACTCTTCGGACATTGTTAAGGTGGCCTTTTTAATGTATTCTTCGCACGGAAGATACTAGGCGCATCCGATGGAGTTGTGAGCCTATCGAAATCTTACGAGCACTTGTTGGAAACTATTTTTGCAAAAGAGAGGGGTGTGTAAAACTTGTCAAGATCACATTTTTAAGTCTTTCAAACGTGTTCATCATATTCATTGGCCCTTTTCCATGCAATGTCATATATTGGACGACCAAAATCCATGGAAAATTGTTACTGAGGCAAATAAAGTAAATTTGGAAGTTTGCTAGGGGTCCAAGTCAAGTTCGGAGCATGCACAAAGTGCTTGGGTGTACTTTTGGTGTCCTCTTGCACCTTGGGCACACTTTTGAGGTGCAATTGCACCCCAAGAGTGCACCTCACTCCTATTGGTCCATCCCTCAACATCAAAACATAAGGAGGATGACTTACAATGCACAATATGACTTAAGTGGGTGTTTTAAGTTGTGGTGGGCCCACTTTCTCTCTCCTAGGCGCAATTTTGTACCCCTCTTGCACCTTGGGCGCACTTTTGAGGTGCAATTGCATGCCAAAAGTGCACCATGCTTCGATTTGGTCTATAACATACCATCCTCAACTGAAAAACATAAAAAATGGCTTGAAAAAGTGCATGTGTGTGCCATGTTTCACCCATCCCCAAGTGCATGGTGCAACCCAAACTCCACCATGCACCTTGGGTGCACTTTTGAGGTGCAATTGCACCCAAAAATGTGCCTAGGTGCATTGGGCATTCAAAACCCCACTTCTCCACTTTTCCCTCCTTCACATTCCACCATATGCTTCTATCTCTCCAACTTCCACCATGAAAGTGCACTTCACTCATGCTCTCTCAACCCAAACTTAAAACATAAACCAAAAGTGGAGTGGCAGCCATTGAAGCTGTTTACCAAGTTGGTGTGTTAATCCAAATAACCAACAAACCTTAATGCCCGAGCTTCCCAAATCATGTTTTGCTCATATCTCCTAGCCATCTACTCCGTTTGCCCCCAAATTTGGACCATAGGTTCCTTATAAAAACGCCTTCAAGATGATCCATTACTCATGCCCTATGAAAACCACATCAAAAATATATTAATGACTGTGTTTTTTGGATAAACTTGGCTTTGGCACTTGAAAAAACCAAAATTTGCAAGACAATTTTCTCTCAAATCCACAGAGGAACAATTTGAAACTTGGAGGACTCTTTCCTATGACCAAATGCATTGTTTTGAACCCCTACCCATGATCTCAAGCTGAAGAAATCAAAAGATACAAGCAAAACACTCCTACAGCTCCAAAATCCCTTCAAAACCCCACACTCTTGCAAAATTGATCTAGCTATTTCTCTCAAACCCCGTGAGAGAATCCTTTGAAATTTGGAGCACTTGTTCCTCTCCCCAAGAGCTTCGAAACAAGCCCAAGAAGAGATCAAACAAATAAAAATTGCTCATGGAATGACCGGATGAATTTTTGCCCTTCCTCTCACTTCCGCCATTTTCAAAGGCTTTCTAATAACTAGAACTTGTTTTACAATTTCCTGCTGATTCCATTGAGAGAATCTAACCAAATTTGGAGCACTTTGGTTCGTCTTGGAATTAGCATTCCCATGATTCAAGTCACGTCTAATTTGGACTTGATTTTCTCAAATTTTGCTCGAATTACGAAATCAGCACCTCTAGCACCAAATTGCTCTCAAATTTGCGGGTTTCTGGAAATTATTATGGAATCCATTTTCGCTTGCACCATAGCATTCCTATCACTTTCTAAGGCTAATGGGATCATAAAAATGCAAGATGAAGCTTCACAACTCTAGATACGGGCCCATTTTAGTTTTAATGGAGTTCGTGAATTTCTATAATTCAAGCAAAAAGAAAGCTCATTCACGGATTTTTCGGCATGTGTGGGAGGATTGTTGATCACAAAACACTCAATTGGATTGTTTTAAATATTTCATAATGGGAAACACGATGGCGATCATCGTTATGTCTCTTCTTGGGATTCTCTCAAAGTAAATGGTCACTGTTTCAAATCACATGGCTATTTTTAACCTTTGTATCATATTGTGACTAAGTTTCAAGAGCTTGCCTCATTGGAGTGAAGGGGATAATTTCATGATTGTAAGAGGCTTTAAATTTGATTCATGACTCAAGCGGAAGGGAAGCCCTCTTGGTTCCCAATTTTGGTCTCAATGTGTATTTTAGTCCCGGAGGACATTTTGCTTCATCTCATGCAGAGTGCTTGATCATAATGTGAATGACATCGCATCTCATTTCTCCCTCCCACCTTCATCCATCTCATGAGGTAGAAGGTGTTGGGCTCTTGCACTTCATTAGTCACTATGTTCTCAAGGTGACAGGCGGAAAGATCATCATGATTGTATTGTGAGGTAAATTGTTTCAAGTTCATTTCATATGGTCAAGAAGGCATGGCGATGTTTCATGGTTTGGAAGAATTGGTTCAAGTGAATGAGGGTGTTCTTCATTGTGTTTGATGGTCTATTGATCAAGTGCTTCTCACTTCTTCACTCAATGTACCGATGGGCTACAACTATTGATCATTCAAAAGGAGGTTTCTCATGGTACAAAATAGTTCAAGGATAAATAGTTCATCACTCCATTGGAGCATCACTACAAAAGTCATCAGGATCAGGAGTAGATCATATTCATGGTCGGAGCTTCTTCATCCTTCATCATTCAAGCTTGGAGCTTCATCTCTCTCTCCCTCTCTCTCTTTCTCTCTCTAGAATTCTATTTCTTCGTTGAGAAGAAAGTTGTAAAAAGTGACTTAAGTCACTTAAAGTTCTTTTTCTTCGTTGAGGATTGCACTTTAAGTTGAAAAGTCACATGGGAATATGAAGAGTCTCCTTGTAAAAACTATAAATTGGGAGAGCCTCCTCATTGCGAAGGATAGTTATTCTTGTTTACTAGCTCCCATATTTCTCTCTAGGAACAAGTGATCAAACTCCTTTATCTCCTTTGTTTATAGTTCTTCTCCATCTCAACTACTACTCCAATAGAGCATTGTAATTGTAGACACCTATAATTTAACTCGAGTAATTTAAATACTTAAATTGCGCTAATTATACCCTTTCCCGCAAATTGACGACATATCATCAATATCGCACATTTTCTCTGTTATCATGTTAATTAATTACATTATGTTAGTTAATTAACTCTTCTATCCAACAATGACACCAATTAACGACATTCCGTTAATCAGCTCCCCTTTCTATCTAGATTAATTAATTAAGCTCCCTTTCTATCTAGATTAATTAATTATTTCTAATTAATTAAGCTCCTTTTCTATCTACATTAATTAATTATTTCTAATTAATTAATACCCCTTTCTATCTAGATTAATTAATTATTCTTAATTAATTAATTCTCTCTTCTATTTAATCAATAAATCGTCATTTATTTGATTAAAATCCTCTCATAACATAAATCATACTAATTATTCCTCTAAAAAGCTTATATAAGCTTGCACACCTATTAATTAATCACTTTGGTTAATTAATAAATCCCCTCAAACCCCATGGGTCACTAAAGGACAAAGCTAAACTCTCCTAAGGTGACTCAACCTTTTCTAAACCTCCCTTATCCACAACTAACCTAGCCTCTCTATTTGTCCCACATAAAGAGGGATGTAGAGATTCTTCTATCCATTGGGCTATATAAGGAGCCCTCCTACATTTCTATTCACACCTAATCCTTGAAAAACAAAAGTGAGCATATAGTAAATACACTATAGCCGTTTTGTCATCTTTGAGCATTTCTCCATTAGAGTGGAGCTAATCATCACCCTTTTGCATTTCAACAATCAAATTAGTGTTGTGAAGAAAAATGGAGTTAATCAAGAAATGCCTAATAAGCCATTGGCTTGATGAACCTCCATATTTGATCGTCTTGGATCAAACAACCACTAATCTCCTTTTGATAGCTAAAAGATCTACATAGGTCTAGTTTTATTAATCTAGCTTTTTAAAAGAGTAGAGTAATAATGTTAATATGTTAGCTTGAGGTTTTGCTTTCAAGATTCTAATGCATAGTATTGATGATTGTTACTTGTTTAGCTCTTAGCATGAAGATGTATTGATATTGATTTAGCTTTGTTGTAGGACTACTAGGTGTTAGTTTTAATCCTCTTGACTTAGCTAACAAATTCATGCATACAGTAATCCTGCACACCCTGGGGAGAGATTGTACCTTTTAATAAATATAATACAATTGAACTTGGTGTTGATTGTGTTCTTTGTTTCACTTTGCATATTGGTGTCTTCTTTTTGATAACTTGGAAATGCTCTGGTTTTATGTCAATAAACTCTATATGCTATTTATTGAGTAAAACCCCCTTCTCACTTTCTCCCCTATCTCTACACTCACCAATTCCTCCCTTGTACTTTGTACAAACACTTCGCCACCGGTCTAGTGAAGTACCCCTACATGATCCCGGTTGAAAGACCACCCCGATTGATAGAATAGTGTAAATATTTCCTTGTTTTCAATAAATGGAGCTGCCCCATTCAAGCAGAGGGACTTAGGCCCACACACTTTGTTGGTGAGAGAACCCTGATTTGCCCACCCGACAAATTGTTTCGCCAACAAAGCCCTCGCTGAAATGGTGTCCTAGCACCGAAAATTCTGAATACAACCCTGAAATACTGAAGTGAAGCCCAATTGTGACCTCTGGATGAAGCCACCAATGCAGAAATTGAGGGTTTTCATCCTCAATTGCTGTAATCTATTGAGGGTTTTCGTCCCCAATAGGATACCAAGGAGGGTTTCCGTCCTCAATGGCTGAAAGTAGAAGCACAAGTGCTCAACTCATAAAATCAAGATGATAAATCCCAAATGAACCCCTTCATCCTCCTTTTATAACTTCTCTTTCCTCTTTCTTTTAATTTTGGTGGCCGACTTACTTTATTTAAAAGTCACTTTTATAAACATAAGTTGCCTTATAATATAACATAAAGTTACATTTGGCCGACTTAGTTAAATCATTAATTTTATTTAATACTATTAAGTTGCCCAAAGATTAGAAATGACCAGGCCCAACTTAAATAATATTATTAATTATTTTAATCTAGAAAAGGGGACATTATATAGGCGGTGGTTAGTTCTACTAGCCTGCTTGTGAAAATTTGAGAATCATTAAATTTCTGCATTTGGCTGAGTTTAATCTAGAGTTGCTACCTTAGTATCTTTTTGGAATACACTCTTATACTTGGTATTCTGTCAATATGGTGGCTTACTTCCAATACTGCTCATTAATGCCTTTTTCTCATGCCTACTAGGAGTCCTCTTTGCAGTTGCGCAACTTTCCTCCAGTCTGGTCATCACATCTTGTGACTGTTCCACCATTGGTACATTTGAAATATGAGATATACCTACATCTCAAAGCCTAGATAACTTTTGTTTGTCACCTAAATGTATAAACTGCCAAAAATTTGAAATCAGATTTACAGGTAAATCAAAACTGTCATGATTTCTTGCAAATCTCAAAGAAGTTTTTGTGTCCGACGAGTGTCTTGCATCATGTTAAGGATCATGTTTTTTCACAATCATGTAGACCATGTTTGGCAGTATCCACTATCAGACACCCTCAACAGAACATTTTATGAGTTCATGTGGTCTCTTTATGAAGCTGAGGCTTTGGAGATGTATCATTTTAGAGAGTTGTTAGTTAGACCTCCATCTTTGTAGCATCTCATCATAAATGCAGAAGTTTTTTGATGGTTAGATATGAGCAGAAAAACGTGTTTTTGTTTCGTTGGCATCATCAGGCCTGTTTTATGTAAGGTTGAAGGACATTATTTTTGTACGCTTCTGGATTTTAGCAGATCATTGAATCATTTATTTACTTTCTGCAAATAACATCTTATGTGAAAAGAGAGGATGTCCGTCTAGTCTCTATTCTAGGCTTGGGTACCCAGAAATGCCAACCAGGGTAGTGTACTTGTGTACTGACGTATCGGGTATTGGTACTGGACCTGGCACTCGCTTGAAACATTTCTGAAACTCTAAAACAGTCACAGGTACAGCTCTGTGGTACACAGGACGTTTCTTTACTCTTTCAGCAGTGCTTCTGTTTTTAAATGCCAAAAATAAAAACAAAAGATACTTCTGTTTCAGCGTGCTTGAGGAAAATCTAGATGATATATTCTAAAATCTAGATTATAATCATGTACATATGAAAATTTAAGCATGTTGAATGTTTTGAACTTTCATGAATACAAAGTATTTTAAGTGTTTTATCTTTTATGGACAAAAATGAGTATTATGCATTTTTTAATATATATTTATATTTTTAATAATATATTGTACGAATGTTTCCATGCTGTTTCGTACCCAAAGGTTTTTTGAAAATTGATGTTTCCATGTTTCGAACCTGTATCTGAACCTGTACCTGTACTTGTTTCCTGGCAACCTAGATTCTAGGTAGTGCCGAGCTGAGTTCTTCTATTAGATCAAATAACTCAACAATGATCTAAAACCTAGAAAATGTTTTTTTTTCCGTAAGAGGTTAATAGAAATTTCTGTACCCATCATTTAAGAAAGGAATCAAGTGATGTTTTAAAGTGGTTTTGTGTGTTGGTCCCTTAACACTTTCAAAGTGGTCGTCGGCAGCGTACTTGGTATCTTCATGAATGGAATATTAGTTTCTCAAATACTTACCTACAAGCGATCAACTGCTAAGAATGCCAAGAAGACAGAGTAATGTCTTTAGCCACAGTTGGTGCTTTTCATGGAATGCTAGTGGTAAGTTTTCTGAACATTATTCAATTTAGAAAGTGGTCTTTTTTAGGAATTGTAATTGACTGAAATACTGACATTTTGTTTCTAATATGACCAATCTTTTGACATAATGTGTCCCATTTGTCAAAGGCTTTTGATTTTATGTAAACTTGAATTACAAAATTCTTCTTTTCTTGGGTTTCGTTGTTCAGATATGTAACATTGGCATTGATTGTTGTTCATTCATTAAATTTGTCAATATAAGAAACTTTGAATAGCTTGTCTTTTACATGTAAAAAAACAAATGCACTACAATATGTTTTTATCACTGAGCATATCTTATTCTTCATCCTACCTTATCGAAGTGTTGAAACCAGACTAACACATTGCTTTAAGCAGCCAGTCCTTTGAAAATGGATTCAATATACACTTTGGTTTATCTTCCTGTTGATAACTTCTATAAGTAATATAATTTTTAAAAATGTACAAAGCTGTTTGGATATGTTTAAAAAGTAATCTTGCTTATAAACACAAACCTGTTGCCAGGTATATGTTTCATTGTGAAAGTCCACGGTTTAGACTGTTTTTCTAAGTCATGGGCACAACTATGGATATGGATGCAGATACGAATATTGTCAATTTTCAAGACCCCTAATATGGCTCCAATTAGGTTTTCATTACTAGAGAAGCAATATAGGTGTAATGAGGAAATTTTGTTTTAGGTCCTAATCTAACATATTATGGAAGATGATTATTCAGAACTAATAAGGGGCAGTCCTAAACAGTCTCAAATTATGTTAAAACTTGAATACTGAATATTATGTAACTAAAATTTGACAAAGTGCAATTAGGAATAGAGCGAGGAACCAAAATACGAGGGTAGAAGGTGCAACAAAGTACTCAAATGATGTGCAAAGATGAACTGGACTGTTGTCAAGATACTCAGAAAATATACTGACTTGGAAATCAGCTCTAGATGAGCTCGTGGGAGTCTTGGACGGTTTCGGCACCGAACTTGTCTTGAAGGGCTACGAATCTGTCCTTTGGGGCTTTTCACTTGTTTTGAGTTCTTAGCGCATGTTCAACTATGTTCATAGGTCTGCTTTGTGGATCTGGAATCTTGCGATGATTGCAATGAGATCATATTTGGCCTCTCCTTCGCTTGAAAACCCTAGATTTGTGCCTTTGACTTGAAAAAAGGGTTAGTCTATTTGAGTCTAATCTCAACACAACCTTGTGATGGCTAAGCATTGGCTACATAGCACTACTCTAAAGAGTTCTCACCGTAGTTCTCCCAAGCCTATGATGAGATGCAACGAGATATATAATAGAGAAATGAATGAGCCCTTGATTCAACCTTAATACCTAACAATGTGCACTTTGGATCTTTTTACTTTAGAATTTAGCTCAGTATGTGTGCGATATAGGTTTGCTTGGTTGTCTTTAGATATGTAGATGATGTGCTCCAAATAATGTTATGTGTTCCACTAGATGCCCAGATGCCCAAAATATGTTAGGGTATGTTTGTATTTATAGTTGACCTTTCATTAGTTTTCCCGCTCAACCAACCTAAAGTTTCACCTAGGCCAACTAAGCCAAGTAACTCTTTTGAAAATCGACCGTTAATGTGCTTATTGACGGGTTCATAGGGGTGGACAAGTTTGGTCGATATATAGTCCATTTACACATACTTGACTTATTTCAATGATCTTTTCACTCTATCCCGCACCTTGTATCCACTAGACAACAATCATTCTTCATTTTATCTTCTCAGAAATCACTTAATCTGCTATTGAACTTCTATACAGACTTCCACATCTTGAGCCTGATTTCTATGAACCTACCCAAGACATACAAATCAGTACAGGGTGTGATAGAAATTAGGTCCAAGACGTGGAAGTCTGTACAAATGTTTAATAACAAGTTAAGTGATTTATGAGGAGCTGAGTAGGAAAATGGTTTTCATCTAGAGGATACCAAAATCCTTTTCGGTTCTTTGAAAATTGGTAATAGCTTGATTGTCCGGTTTTGGTATATAGTGTATAGGGGATCCGTGAGTATCCTCTTTCATATAATCGAGATAACTATATGCTAAAAGATTATATTTTTACTTTCAATCCTTTTCTTGTGTTGTCCCAAAACAGACGAGGGTGTGAGATAGAGCGATAAGATCATTGAAATAGGTCAAGTATGTGTAAATAGACTATCTATTAGAATTAGTACAAAAAAGTGACATTGTTAGTGCTTCGACCAAATTTAGGGTACTCCAGATTGCCCCCCTTTTAATCTAGTATTGATAAATGCTAGATTGAAAGAAAAGAAACAAGTAAATGCAAACCTTATGAATCTCGATCATAGGATGGTTGTGATTTTTTTTTGAATTTCTTCTCCAATCTATATGAAACCTGCAAAACACATGGAAAGAAAATGCATGTCAATGCTTGATATGATGTGTACGCATTTGTAAATTGTACTTGAAACTTGTAAAGAAAATAAATGTACATAAGAACGACTGCACCCGATTGGTGATGCCGAACTATGCCCTCAATTTGCTGAATTTTGAATAGTGCCATGAGGCTTGCCCTCATATAAAGAAAGTCCTGAAATCTTGCTAACCTAATAGCCTTGCTAGTAGCATAAAATTATATAGAAAATAACTCCTTGGGATTTTTCTAACTTAACAGCCTTGCCAATAGCATAAAATAACATAGAAAACCACTCGTTGGAATCTTGCTTAACTTGTAATATCACTTTCAAGGGCTGAAACTGAAAAGGAAGGAAACCACACAAACACAAGTGAAGTGAAATCCAATTTTTATAACAGCAGCTGTAATATTCCTTAAAACCCTAGGGCGAACTGTATAAAAGCTTAAAATCATGCGCGACAACTGAAAATTACTTCTAATTGATTATTCCAACTACGGCAATCAATATCCATCCAATTGGCAACAAATAAATGGAGAAAATCAGTGAAGAGACACTGCTGTAATTAAATCTGTAACAACAGCAGGGTAGCTGGAAACAAAGGCTGAAAATAATAGGTGAACCCCTCCAATATTCACCAAAAGGTAGATTCTGGTCTTATAAATTATGGAGATTTATAATATAAAATCAAATATGAATTTTGTGCCCTAGAAAGCACCAAACCAACATCAAACCCTAGTCGCTCCCCTAGGGAAGAGCTCCAAAAATTATGTAAAGCTTTTGCAATCCTTCTTCTTGATGTCTCTAACCCAAATCAACAAGCAAATCTTCAAGAGATGTCTTCAATTCACCCACATGGAGAGTTTTCGTTCTCCACCAAGCCACAAGGAAGGTTTCCGTCTTCCTTGGATGCCACACAAGAGGGTTTTCGTCCTCAAGTGGAAAGGTATTGAGCAACTTGCCCAAAAACCAATTGTAGATGTAAAATGCGCCAAAGATGGTTGCAAATGAAGTCCTTCAATCCCTTTTATACTCCTTGCTTGGTGCCAAAGGCCAATTAGAAGAGGACCAACCTCTTAAGCTTCACTTTATCTTTTAATTGCTTCTTTAATCTCTCCAAACCCAGCCGACCTGCCTCCTAAAGGAAAACACTAAAAGAAAACATTAAATCTAATAAAAGAAAACTGAAATGAAATGCAATTCCTTCCCTTGTTCAATTATTCTTCTTTGCCACGGAAAGGGAATGACAAGAAGTCCACATTTAGGCCTTGATTTGAAAAAGGGGACATTACATAACCTAATAGCCTTGCTAGTAGTGTAGAACAACACTGGTAACTTAATAGCCTAGTTGCTAGCATGACTTGTCACGAGAGAAGATCAACTTTTTGGACTATTGAGGCCAATGTTGCAATTTTGAATTGATCATGTGAGTGCTCTTGGTTGAATACCTCTAGAACAACTAGAGCCAATCATCAACTTTTTGGGCAGTTGAGACCAATCGTCAACTCTGCATATGTGATGATAATATGTTGTTGTACTATTGAAAATCTGTCAAAATTGAATAGAATCTGATCTGAATTGTTTAAAATGTCTTTAATTTGATTGAATCTATGTATATCGACTAAGATCTATGCGGACAAGTGCACAATATGCCCCCCTTTTGAGATGAGGGATGTCTAAGTATATCACTCAATTCAAAAGAGAAAAGTGGTCAAATGCATCATGTGTAAAAAGTAGTATAGAGATAAACCATATAAAACATGTGTACTAAACATGGTTGCATAGATCAACATTAATTTGATATAAATGTTAGAGAACAAACATGAAATGTGCAACCCACAGGATAAGCGTATGTGAATATTGTCATAAATCCACACCAATCATTAGTCAAAGCATTGTAATGGAGCTCTTAGATGTACGGTAGCAATATGACATGCCATGACACAACGCGAAGGATGTGACACACACGGCATGACATGATGACACATGACACGACGGGGTCGACACCATATATTTGACCAACATGACCACTCAATGACATGATGAGTCAACCAATGGTGATATCAGAATAATCGGGCAAGAAGCATGGAGCATGTAAGAATTATACATAGAAGCATTGAGAAAGCACAAGTCATTCAACATGTATGGAATCATAGAGGATATAAATATGATACAATAGTTAGTGAAGCATAGAGCATACTAGTGTCATACAAGAAACAATTAGTGATGCATAGAGCAAGCAAATGTTATATAACAAATAGTGAAGCAAAGAGCATACAATTTTCATGCAACAATCAGTGAAGCATAGAGCATACAAGTGTCATTCAACATATATATTAGTCAAAAGTCATGGAGTTATACAAAAACAATCAATATAGAAGCACATAAGAGTACATGAGTTAAACTAGTATAACACAGAACATATCATAATAACTCAACATCTAGTAAGCATGTCAATGCATATAATCAAGCGATGCCATCATCAAGTAAAACACCATACAATATCTTGAAGTAAAACACGTGTCATAAAGTATAAGCTAGTACAAAGGATTGTGTAAGTAACTTTGTATCACCAATGGACCAATACAAACGGAAGATATAACCTGAAAATGTATGTGTGAATATTGCCGCCAATGTAGATATGCCCACCATATGGAATAAGTTGCTCCGGGCATAAGACTAAAGAGTCACAAAGCTTGTGTGTCTATGGCATATCTACCCTATATGCCCCGTAGCTAACTCATGTCTAATGTAAAAGAAAGTGGGTATAGAAGCAAATATGTAATATGCTAAGAGCATGATGACAACAATGTCTCGAGTTTATGTAGTAACAAAGCAAGTCCCAAGCATGTCCCGGTTTTGGATATTTGTAATATTTGAATGTTTTTGCCATAGTTTCTAGGAGACGGGTATGGGTACTTGTATGTCATTTTTTAGAAAAATGGGAGATGGGGTATATATATGAAAAATTAGAAAAATATATATTATGTAATCTACAAAATCAAAATGCACTAAAATTAAAAATAATAATTATAAATTATTAACTTTTTAAAGTAAGGAAATTAGATGTTGACAAAAGATGAGTAATTATATTGATATTTGATATCTCACATATCAAGAGAAGAGTACATTATAACACTAAAATTATGAAAAATAGGCACGCTAAAAACAAAAATCACAAATGTGAACCTAAATCATATCTCATCTGATACAAAGGGGTCAACTGTCACATTAATTATGTCCTCTAGATCCTCTGCTAGGATGCTCTCTAGATACTCATCACTCTCAAGTTGTGGCTTCATGCATGAAGCAACATAATAGGGGCAGATCACCGAGGCCATTCACATCAAACACATGCTCCATCAAATGGAATTTGGTCCCATTTTGCTAAAGGACCTTCCTTGTACCTTGGGTCTACATGAGTAAGAAGACAAAGCGTGCTATGAATGTAGACTAGGTTCTCTGCCTTCTTTGACCCTAGTCGGTTCCTCTTCAATGAATGAATGAAACCATAAGTACTCCAATTCCTCTCACAAGATGAAGAACTAGCTACTTGTGAGAGTAATCGTATTGCAAATGATTGCAATTTAGGTGCTTCACTGCCATGGTTCCACCACCACTCTATTGGGTCCTTCGCATGCATATCATAGAGAGCCTCCACTATAGAAAACTGATGGGGCCACGTGAAAACATATTCCACTAAGTCTTGATAGTAGAAGCCTCCTCTCCTTGACCATAAATCTTTTTCACTGCAACCCAAAATTCCTTCATTACTTCTCTGTCCTCATATGGAGCCCTCTTATTGGTGACTTTTGTATCATACCACTTTGGATTTAAAGCATAAGCAGCACAATGTAGAGGTGTGTTAAGTTTGTTCCATCTTCCATGTACCTTTTCCTTAATCAAAGGATATAGAGAAGGATCCCTTGAGTATGTGATTTTTCTTATTCTTTTACACAAAATCAATTTCTTCATAAACCTCTCCCAACATGGCTTGTCTAAATCAGCAAAAGCGGATTACCTTACATATGGGCTGAATAGCACAATGTAGAGTGTGTTAAGCTTGTTCCATCTTCCATGTACCTTTTCCTTAATCGAAGGGTATTGAGAAGGATCCCTTGAGTATGTTGATTTAGACAAGCCATGTTTGGGAGAGGTTTATGAAGAAACATGGCTTGTCTAAATCAACAAAATGAATTACCTTACATATGGGCTGAAGGAAGTTATAACAAATTTCACATCAACCCAAAAAGGTCATCAAGGACCATCTTCCTCACCTCAACCGCAGTCTTTGATGTAGATTGTCTCCAAGCTGCCCATGCATCACTAACAACAGTGGAACATAAGGCCCCTTTGATAGCATAAAGACTGCCGAGAATTATGAAGATACAAGCAAACTGCATGTTTGTTGGTTTGAGAAGCTCCACCTTCGCAAATCTCCGATAAATAGCTTGCATGTGGTGATGATTGCATATGAACATTTGTATTTTAAAGCCTTTTTCAATAAGGTTAAAAGCCCATTGAAATCTTCCAATGTCTTTGATTGCACTATTCAATGCATGCACACAATATGGTGTCCAAAACACATGTTTGTATTTTTTTACATCAACAAGTCAATTGCTTTATAGATCGGGGCAGCATTTGTAATAACTCAAACAATATGTGATGCCCCCACCTCCTTGATTGCTTTGCATAGCTGTTTCTCAAGGAACTCAACATTTTTTTCTTTCCCCGAACAATCCCTTGCCTTTAAAAAACAAAGGGTCTTTGGATCAAGTTATCATAATATTTAGAAGTGGATAGTTTCTAATATCAGTCCAACCATCCATCATGATGTTGCATCCCTTGGTAGACCATACTCTTTTGATTCACGAGGTTTGTTGCTCTATCCTTAATATCTCTTTGTTAATAAGAGTTGTGCGAAGCTTCTCATATATGGGGGTTTATACCCCTGTCAACCCATTGTTGATCACACAAATCATCTCCTAATAATAAGGTGAGCAAGCAACATTGAATGATATTCCATTCGTATCGAAGAAACATATAATTGCTACACCAATTGCATCACATCGAACATGTTTCTAATGGGGTTGAACTACCAATGTGTAGTCTCTTACGAGAAGACCCCTCACCCCTCTGTTGCATGTCCAAAAGACTTACCTAGTTCTGATTTTGTTTCCGCCCAATTGCTTTGATAGGATGACTCTGTGTGTGATTTGTTGTTGAAGTGTGAGAGCTTAAAGGAGTCACTTTGCCTTTTACCCTTTATTGTTCCCACATAGCTTAGCTTCATTATGCTCTACCTCTTTCGTATAAAGGCGAACCCCTTGGTGTTAAAAAAAAAAGGGGCCTTCCTTCGTAAAATCCCTTAAAGGACTTCACACAAATTTTATAAGTGATTTGTGCTTTATTGCCACCCTCTTTGCGAATGCGATCACAATACTTCCAAAGTGGGTATAGTCATCTCCTTCCCCGATACCCCTGAACAATAAATTAACAAAAATAAAAAAATCAAATGATGGTTAAAATTATAAAAGTGAAAATTTAAAATATTTTAATAATATTAATTTGTTATCAAAATAAAGATAAAAATAGAAAATATAAAAATAAGAAATGAATATTAATTACAAATATTAAATGATTAAACATTTAAATAATAAATTAATACTCAACAAAAATTTATTTCTAAAGCTAAAAACCCAATCTAAATTGATACTCAACAAAGATAAAAATCCAATCTTATAAAATAAAAAAAAAATAATATTGAAGTTTCAAATAAAATTAACATTTATACTTGAAAACAACTCAAAATTAAAATAACAGTTTTAAGTTTATAATCGTAAGAGTAAAGAATAAGATTATTATTTTTTAATTGTGAGGGTCGAAGTGTACAAGTGCCGTGGGACAGGGTTTCGATCCTCACAAAGATTAATACAAACACATATAGGCAAGCTTTGTCCTAAAAACATTAAGAAAATATCGACTCAGGGCATCAACATGTCTGGTTTTGTGGCATTCGGCCAAACAAATGTAGATCAACTTGTTTTGATCCTCACAAAGATTCATACAAACACAGATATATTTTTCCCTCAAAAACATTATGAAAAAACCGATTCAAGGCACCGATATGCCTAGTTTTGTAGCAGTCGATCAAACAATTGCAAATCGAGTTCCCTTCAAAGATTGTAATCCAACAACGTCTAAATCATGCGCGAAATGTGATGCAAGTGCAGCAATGTCAAGCTTTTCTAGCGACTTTGAATGATTGAATCAAGTACGAGCGACTGTAAATCCGGTCGGTGATTTCCTGTGGTGAGGAGTGATTAATCCAAGCATTTTTAATAACTAAAATGACATGTTATAGGGTTTGCAAGAACGTGGTTAGGGGTTTTTGGGAAGAGACAACACGATTTTCAAACAGAGACGCAAGAAGATGTTGAAAGTCTCCAATAATCGTCTCCAGGTATGGGAGTCACCTCTGTATCCGTCTCCTATACTGGATGTGCGTGTCTATACCAGATACACATCCCAGGTGACAGGGGGGCATGTCTCCCTATAAATGTGGTTTTGTATTCTTTACTGATTGAACACATGAGACAAAGATTGAATTAGGCATACAAGAGGCCAAAAGCCATAGCTTGAATCATGCCAATAATGCCATCCATAGGGTGAGAATCGTTGTCATAATATGTAGGAGGTACATCATGGTAGGCCATGTGGATTTCATCGCTCTTCTGAGTATCATTGTGATTAGGTGATGTGTCGGTAAATACCTTGAGATGTGAAGTGGGTTGGGCAACTACATTATTTGTGGGTGGGCTAAGATCTTCCATCGAAATATTATTGTCATCGATAAGGTCTTCAGTATTATGTCATAGTTTCAGACATTTGTTGATTGGATGTTTAATGCATCAATGATAATCACAATGAGTTACTATCAAAATTCAGATGCTGCTGCTTATTTGCGTCAATTTCGAGAGGTGGAGGGAGAATTAAGATTGCATTCAAGTAGCCTTCGTAGCACTTTATAAAGAGGTTCTTCTAATCGTATAAACTATCTCCATTGAGGTGTAGAAAGGACAAGAGGTGCAGCTTCTTCTGCTGCATTAACAATTTTAGTTTAGTCTTCTAAACTTCATTAGGATTGGCCTTGAATGGTGGTTTGCGTTGAAACTCAGCTCTAGTAGATGTGGGAGGTTATTGCCATATGTAATCATGTTGGCTACGAGGAACTTGGTCTCATAAACCTTGATTGTTTGGCTTAAGTCTTCAAAAGAGGCGTAATTAGAAAATTACGACCTTCTTCTTAAGTTGTGGAACTCAACTAGTGCTGAAAACTTTGTATGACTCAGCCTCATCAATGTACTTTGGTCCTTGAGATAACATAGTCTTATATCGTAACACATAGTCGATGATGTTTTCATTAGGCCCTTGCTTGATTTGAGCAATTTGAGAAAAAGAGATCCATCGGTGGTTGTTGATAGAGATATGAGCTAAAATACTACCGGCTAAGGGTTTGAATGAATGTACCAAACTTTGTGGAAGATTATAAAACCAATCTAACATGTATTCCGTAAGACTTTGCGGAAAGAGTTTGGTCAACAAGGTGTCATTACCTGCATAATCCATGCATGAAGCCACAAAGGCTTGAAGATGTTGCTTTGGATCAGTCTTTCCATCATATGGAGAAATCTTAGATGGCATGAATCTTTGTTGGCAAGGGGTAACTAAGGACCTCAAGAGTTAGTGGGTTTTTCAATAAACCAACGAAACTGGCTGCAGTAGGAAACTTGTTAGCACCTTGTGTCAAGAAAGCAAGTTAAGCTTGTATGTCATGTAATTGTTGAGCACATGCATCTATAAGAGGATAGGTAGCAACATGCGTAGAAGCATTTCAATGTGTTGCATTAGAAGGCATACTAGCTTGCAGAGTTGCGATATGTTGTGTAAGAATAGGCATGGTAGCTTGGGCTGCCACTTGTGATGCTCCCATGGTAGGAATATTAAGTGTAGGCAACACTTTTGTAAGTATGTGAGTAACAACTAGATTGGCTTGAGGTCCTAAAGCATGTGACTTTTTGGGCACAATGCCCTTTATGGGCTTCTAACAACATAACTAATAGTTCGTCAACATTGTTAGGTTTTTGCTTAAGCACTTTAATAAATCGAATAATTGCATCGTTAGATTAACGTTATACAATGATGAAGTGTTTTTCCTTACTAGCATCACGGTGGTTAAAAGCCTTCCCCTCATATGGGTCATCGTCATGGCTAGACAGGTCACAATAATAACAATATCTTCATTTACATTTGTAAAATCATCATGAATATAAACAATGTTATGAATTGTATATATATATATATATATATATATACATATATAGATATACATATACATACACATACACGTACGTATACATACACATACACATACGTATACATACATACATACACAGAGAGAGAGATGCATGTATATGTATATCTATATACGTATATGTATGTGTGTGTGTGTAGCATAAATAGAAGAAGAATCATTAACATTAGATTTATTCATCATTTTTAAAAACGACGTGGAATTAAAGGTATTTGGACAAAATCAATATGGGCACTACATAATCTAGCATTTCGTCTAGTTGGTGTGAGGGACCTCGGTTGCCTAGGTGGCATAAAAGAAAAGCATGAAAACATGCATAATAAATGAAGGGTTTAGAAACCCTAAAATTAAAATAGAAATCAGACCGAACCTAGGCCGTGTAATTCAATTGAGGATTGGGTTCA
Source organism: Taxus wallichiana var. yunnanensis (assembly GCA_018340775.1). Taxonomy (NCBI): domain Eukaryota; kingdom Viridiplantae; phylum Streptophyta; class Pinopsida; order Cupressales; family Taxaceae; genus Taxus; species Taxus wallichiana. The sequence goes on from CM031234.1 coordinate 134,747,931, forward strand.
CCGAAATGTAATAAGACTATTTGATTTTAGGGCCCAATCAAACATATTATGGAGGATCATAGTTCAAAGCTAATAAAAGGCAATGTTAAACCGCCTTGAATTATGATAAAGTTTGAATATTGAATATTATGCTAAGCGGAATATGACAAACTGCCATTGGAGTTAGAGAGAGGAACCAAGATACGAGGGTAGAAGGGGTGACAAAGTACTCGGATGATGTGCAAAGGTAGATCAAATATTTGTCAAGCTGCTCAAAAAATATCTTGACTTGGAAATCAGCTTTAGACGGGGTTTGGGAGTCTTGTATTGTTTTGGTGCCAAACCTATCGTGTAGTGCTTATGGACCTACTTTTCGCTTGTTTTCCCATGTCTTTAGGTTTGCTTTTTGGATTTTGAATCTTGTGGACGACGCAATGAGGTCAGATTTGCCTTCAATGTGAAAAAAGGGATTGGTTCATTTGAATCGGAATGACCTCAACCCACCCCATGATGATCGAGTGTTTCCTACATAACATTACTTTAAAGAGGTCTCAAACTCATGTAGTTTTGTCAAGCCTATGATGAGATGCAACAAAATATATAATAGAGAAATGAACGAGCCCTTCATTCGGCTCCAACACTTGACAACATGCACTTTGGATCTTCGTGCTTCAGAATTTAGCTTTGTGTGTGTGTGTGTGTGTGTGTGTGTGATCTAGGTTGTGCTTGGCTGTCTTCGAGATACGTAGATGATGTGCTTCAAGTAATTTCAAGTGTTTCCACAGATGCCTAGATGCTCCATGTAGGTTAGGGTATGTTTGTATTTATAGCTAATCTTTCGTTAGTTTTCCTGCTTAATTGATTCAAAAGTCTCGCGTAGGCCATATAAGAAAATCAACCCTTTTGAAAAAGTGACTATTAAAGTGTTAATGGATGGGTTTGGGCTGAAGTTGTCAGGTGTGACATAAATTAGGTCCAAGACATGAAGGTTGGTTTAGATGTTCAATAGCAAAATAAGTGATTTATCGGGAGCTGAATTGGAGAATGGATTTTGTCTGGTGGATATAAGGTGTGGGGTAGAGTGACAAAATCATTGAAATAGTCCAAGAATGTCTAAATCGACTATGCATCGGAGTTGGTACAAAAGGTGATATTGTCAAGTGCTTTGACCAGATTAGGAGTACTATAATAGGATTGTTGCGACAATATCCCAACATGTTAATAGATAATATTTCATCATAAAAAGATATTTATTCAATCACATTTTGTAAAAATGTCACCATTGATTTGTTGAATTTGGACTTTCACATCATAAAGATTCTCTAGAGAGCCAAAAAGTTGAATTGGGTACTACTAACCACACCCCGAGCCGGATGAAGATGGACTAGAGGAACCTCTTGCCGTGTCGAGTTCTTGACAAGAGTTCGATTTGTGTGAACACAATGATGCATTTATGGATACATTTCCATCACTCATTTCATTCTAGGTCCCTTGTAGTCTAGGAAGAAATGTGAGAGAGCGAAGGTTGAAATGGACTTATACAAGGTCCTTTCCTTACTATCTGCCAACCTATTGTGCTCCGGATAATGGATAAAGCCATGTATTCCAATTCCTTTCAACTGAGTCCAAGCTAGAAATCTATTAAAAATTGATGTAATTAGAATATAAAATGCAAACCTGTGAGAAAAGATTGTTTACCATTTTTTGCAAATGTATAGTCATAGCACTGTAGTAGTTCCACCATTTCAAAGGGTCCATTTCTTTTGCATCTCCCATTGTCTGATCATTTGCATAAATCCCATATGAGGAAAAAAAAGTTTCCAAAGGCATCTTGAATCTCTGATGTAACTATCTATATACCTTTTCTTAAAGGCCTTTCTATATTAATCAACTATCTCTACATCCAAATTTGTTTCTTTTTTTTTTGACATTGTTGGCATCTCAACATGGTAGTATTCGAGATTCAAAGCATATGTAATGTCCCTTTTCTGGGACTGAAACTGAGAAGGTAGGAAACCACACAAACCCCAATAGATTAAATTCAGATTTTAAAATCAACAGTCTGATTTTTCTAACTGGAAATCAACAGTCTGATTTTTATAACAGTGGTATTAGAGAAAAATCACTCAAATATCATCAAATAATTCAACCACAATATAGATAAATACTTTAGGAAGAATGTAAGACACTTTTCATCATCAAATCTGATCACACACTCAGCTGGAAATTTAATTTTGAACAACAGAAATACAACCCATGAAAATAATGAAAAGAGAGGTTTCCAAACCCCGATAACCACAAAAGAAATAGATTCCGGCCTTAGAAATTATGCCAAATCAGAATATCAAATAAAATCTGAAGTATGTGCCCTAGAAGGCACCCAACTATCACCAAACCCTAGTCGCTCCCTTTAGGGAGAGCTCTAAAATGCATGCAAAGCCTTTGTAGATATTCTTCTTGATGCCCTAGATCCAAATCTGCAAGTAGTCTCCAAGAGATGCCTTCAAATCACCCAAAATGGAGGGTTTCCGTCCTCCACCAAGCCACAAGGAAGGTTTTCTTCTTCCTTGGAATGCCACACAACAGGGTTTTTGTCCTCAAATGGATAGTTAATGAGCACTTTGCTTAGAAACCAAGTATAGATAAAAGGCGCCAAAATATAGGATGTAAATGAAGTCACATATCTCCCTTTATAGCTCTTGCTTGGCGCGCTGAGGCCAAAGAGAAGTGGAACGATCTCCTTGGGCTTCTTTTTGTCTTTATGACTCTCCCAAGCACAACAGACCTGCCTAACAAGGGAAACACTAAAAAGAAAACATTAAATCTAATAAAAAAAACTGAAATGAAATGTAATTCCTTCCCTTGTTCAATCATGCTTCATCACCACTGAAAGGGGATGGCACGAAGTCCATTTTTAGGCCCTTAATTCGTAAAGGGGACATTACAACATATGCCAAAATATGCAAATGGGTTGTCATTTTATCCCACCTCTTCTTGATTATGTTATGTATTTGCTTGTAAAAATTTTAGAGGGGTCTAGTGATTTTTCCATGATAACATCTTTGATTTGTTCCACCATTGTATATATGCAATTTAAATACTACCCAAGATTGGTTGATCTCCGTCTCGAAGGTGAATGAGGGCATATATTGGCTTAGTGAAAGAAAATAAATAGTCTACTTGAGCCCATCAATCATCATCAAAAATAATATTTTTGATATTATTTGCTCTTTATTTTTTATGCCACCAAAGAACCCAAACATTTAGTAACAACCATGCTTTTTAAGGTTTATTTTACATCCACAATCCTATTTTAAACTATGTAATATGTACCAAAATGTGTCTTAACCACCATTAAATGTTTTGAAAAAGTTTGTCGAACAAAATCACTAAATGACCATTTGATCAAAACGAGTGTTTTTGTTATTTGGAATAAAATTAAGAATTAAGAAACTAAAACATTAAAAGTTACATTTAGCAGCTCCAACTTAGAAAATTGCTGATAAATGGCTTGTGACGTGGAGATTACAAAAAAAAAAAAAACATTTGAATTTCTTTTGCCTTTTCATATACTTTTTGTATCCATTGGATCTTGCCAACAGGTTAAAAAAATGAATTGCACAAGGACTCCAAATGAAGGAATATCTTGCTTCCATGACCAGCCCTGTTGTCTTGCACGCTTTGGCATTATCTACGATGAGCTGGGAAACATTTTTTGGCCCCACTAACCCAATTGCCTCAATGGGAATGGTTGCAATAAACTGGGTATTCTTCTCATCAACCTTGCATTTAAGCGTGTTTAAAAAGAAAATGTTACCTTTAGGCTCAATGCAACGAATTTGAACAATGGTCTATAGCTAACATCCATCCATAAAAATGATGGATGCCCTTGCGTTATGCTATGAAGCTCAAATTGTCTCCAATGATCTATCAATAATCTGTTTCTTTAGCCAAAGGATGGTACAAGCCTATTCGTAGCCCAAATTTTTGTATCCTTTTGGTACCTCGTCGATTTTCCTAACCATTATTTGCCAATATAGGAGCACACCACATTAAAAAAATGCTGTTTGCTTGGAAGCAACCGCCAATTATTTGATCCGTGTCCTCCATACCTTGCAAATTGAACGACTTTTCAAAAGGTTCGAAATTACTGCTCTTGTGACCCTGTGGGTGACATGTTTGTGGAGGCAAGGAGACCTGTGTGAAGATCCTTAACCAATCTCTTGAAATGGAGTTGACCTTTGTTTTGATGCTTGAACAAGATGATCAATGTTGTCTTGCTCTTTTTGGTATTTTGCAATTCATGCAATTGATAACCCCTTTTTTGGCACACCATGTTCCTGTTTTTTGACAAAGGTGGCCATAGACCTTGGTATATGAACCTTTGTACTCCTTGCAACACTTGTGGCATATTTATGACCTCCACCACCTAGTAGTTTCTTAACAACGGTGACATAATTCCACAATGGAGATCTATGGTGGGGTTTCATGCACTTGTTGTTCCCATCCCATATATTGGATAATGCTGATGTCATGATGCAATTCAAATCTGAAATTGTAAAACACATAAAAAATGTCCAAGTTGTTAAGAGTCTAAATATTAATAATTGAAATATTCACTATTTATAAAAAAATTTACATTAAAAAAATATGATGATCACTTATCTAAGTTTACTTGCAATGAAGTACTAATAAATGTATGATTTCACTCTCTTAGGTGGCTGTCATTTATTGGTCTGTAATGATTTTAGTGGGATACGTGTAAGTCATCCTTAGATGGCATATCTATTTATGAAGACTAATTGGTAAATCAGGTTCTGCTATAGCTTGTGACAGTTTTCTTACGCTTCTCTTTATGATTGCATGTGGCAGAAGGTAGGCTGCATGAAGCTGGCACTTCTCAGTTTCACTTTTGCTACTCTCCATTATGGTTCTTAACAGGTATTGAGTCCTTGTACACAATTGTCTTGATGCCTTCACATTGGTGGATCTGTCATTAACTATTTATCAAATTATCAATCTTAGTGGAAGATGACCCATGCTGCAATATGTGCTCCATAGATTGCAGCTTAACTCTAGCTACTCTCCACTATGGTTCGTTACTTTTAAGAACTATCATTTTCTTTTACACAATTGTCTTAATGCCTTCACATTAGCACATCTTGCAACCATTTATCCATTTAAAATCTTATTGGAAGACAATGCATGGAAAAATGTGTGCCTCATAGGCTCCATCTTAGCATTTGCTGAAAAGGAAGTCTTGATAGTCGGTCATAGGTTAATGGCCAATAATGTTTATTGAAGACAGCATGCGAGAAACTATGGCATTGATTCCTTTTTAGCATCTATCTTAATGAGGTTCAATTTTCTGTCATCGTATTACAAATATTCAAATGAACATTCAAATGAGTAGCATAGATCCCTATTCAGCATCTTAATTACAAACAACATGCAATAGGTGATGTATCAAATGGTTTTTACTTTAACCCTTAATATCAGGGTAACCTCGAAACTCATCTGTAGTCTCGGAAACACCTCCATTTTTCCAAGATGTGTATGGGGGCATCTCTAGATGTCGAGTCTTCAACTGATATCTCCATATGCCTCCCATAATTGTCCTAAAATAATCATGAAACTTCCTATAGAAGTGTTTAAAATATGTCATAAATTACATGGATTTTTCGCTCTTGTGCTGGCAACTGGTTAAAGAGAGTTAAGAGAACAAAAACAAATACCAGGACATGGCCTTTTGCTGATTTTAGATGAAAATTTACATGTTTTGTAACATAAGTTTTTGGTTAAGTTGCCTGTGTACAAAAGCTTTATCACTTGATTGAAAAGGGAAAGAGCGTTGCTCCATGCTATTAGCTTCTGCTAATTAACTCTTTTGAAAATATTTTGTAAGTAATGCAAATATTAAAACTCTATACAGTCATCAACTTTTGCAAAAGTACCTGTAAGATTATTCAGCAACTAGGAGTGTCATATGTTGGTGTGTGTCATATTCACACTTGTTGTGAAGTCCACCTTAGGTAGTGTTGTTACCAAGGTGAGATTTATTATGTGCACAACATTGGTAAATGCACATTTAAGTGGTAGTTATCCTCACGTGTGAGAAGGGTGAGGTGTAACTTGGGGAATGATCTTATCCCACCTTTCACTCAACCAATAACAATCTTTCACTCACCTCTTACTTTTCCTATATAAGGAACCTTTGTGTCCTTATGGAAAGTTAGATTAGAGCTTAGAGTCATCTCCAAAGCTGGTGGAGATGTAGTCTCTTAGGGAGATTATGTTTTAGTGCAACCATTGTTAGTTGCACACATATATATTGTATATTTCCTTTTAGTTTAATACAATGTGCTTTTGTTGGTGAATATCTTCCTCTTGTTTGAGTACTTTGTGTGGATGCTTGCATTACAAAGTTTTTCCTAGACCCTCCTCAATTCCTATATGGTATCAAAGCCAAATTTGAAATTTCCATCTCATAATTTTCTCATATCTGGATTTTTATTCAAAGTTATTTGCATTATTGGTTGCAGATATGAATGAAGATAAGATTTTGAGGAGATTTCTACTTTTTTCCCCCTTTTTGAGTGTTTTTGGTGGATCTCAAATTCCCTTTCGAGGCTTTTGACATACGGATTTCAACACCACCATCAATTCCATAATCACCATGCTTCTTCCTAAGCCCTTATTCATTTTTGAGCCAATACATGTCGTGGGTTTTCAAAATTACCCAATGGGTATTTTTATTTGTGCCAAAATTTCTCTCATAGGGTCGTTTTTAAGGTTTTTTGAGTTTCTGGAAAAATCTATTTTTTAGTATGATCCATTATTTTTCCTGGATCCTACTCAAAAAATACAAATTTTAGAAAATTAGATTTTTTTGGAGCTTGTGATTTTCTATGATTTTTTGAAAGTTCAAATTTATAGGACAAGATGAGCAACAAAGAAGACAACGGATATTTTTTTTTTCCATTTTTCTCCAAAAACATAATCTGAAGTATATTTTTTTGGATTCCTCTATTTGAGAGCTTTCCGGAAAGTATTGGTTTATAAAAATAGAGCACCGAGGCACTCGTGGCGTGTGTTTAAAGTTTTAACACAATTTGGGTGCATTTTGCATGCTTGGCATCATTGGTGCATTTTGTAGGTTGTGATCACGAGTTAGCCCTTTGTCACCCATACTTTCCTACAAGACTTGTAACGTGTGATTTGTGAAGCATGAGAAAATGATTATTTTTTACCTTGTCTATTTTTTCGTGATCTACACAATGGTGATGTTAATATTTGCATTTTGATAAGCCAAATTTCCAAGATCAATAGTTTTTGGCCTGTTTAGCTTACCAAATCATGTATTTTGGACATTTATGAGACCATAACTTTTTGTTGATAACTTAGATTTGTATGTTACTTTTTTGAAAGTGTATTTTTCACTTTTAGAAGTTGCACCGTCTATTTATTCTAATTTTGACTCAAATTTAAAGTTTTCCAGTTTAATGGCCTATTTGATAAATCAGTAAATCATATTGGGTGAGTTTTTAGATGTATTTGTACTCACGTTGATTTGTAAAGTGTCACGAGGGTTTCTAGATTTGTTTACCTTCATGTGTGTGTATGATTTTTGCACTCCCTTTTCACATTTCAGTTGTTGAGTTTATCATATGGCATTTTGGGCACTCTCACAAGAGGAATTTCTTGTGATTTTATGCAAACCTACCACATTGACACCGTTTGGAGATATTGAACTGCATTGTCTTCACTCCCTAGTCCGCATTATGGGAGGTGTTGTGTATTTCTAAGCTTCCTTGGTTCAAATATGCTATGTACCTTGTCTTTGTTCCTAGCGGATGTTAAGATTGGTTGTTTTTTTGTGCTAGACCATTTTTGTGCCAACGCTTATGGGGTTTTCAAAATCATTTTCGTTGCCAAATATGTGATCAAGCCAACCTTTATGTGGTTTTCAAAATTCAGAACAATTTTCGAGCAGACATTCTTTGGTGGTTTCAAAATTCAAAACAATTTTTGAGCCAACCTTCTTTGGTTTTCACCATGCATTTTGTTCAGATGGAACATGTATCTATAATCACTCTTATTCACACAACCATATTTTTGGAAGTTATTTTTAATTAATTCCTTTCGAGGCTTTATCGCATTCAACATACATTTACTTTAACAACTTCATTGTTTTTCTACTCTATTATTGTACATGGGTACCTCATCATACCTAGTTGTTGGGACCTATATTTAGGAGCATAAGACTTCTTTTTTACCGCATCACTTTAGTTTATTTTCACGGGGGTGTTGGTGTGTCTCATATTCACACTTCTTATGAAGTCCACCTTGGGTAGTGTTGTTACCAATGTGAGATTTATTATATGCACAACATTGGTAAATGCACATTTAAGTAGTAGTTATCCTCATATGTATGAGAAGGGTGAGATGTAACGAATAATTTTACTCCACCTTTAACTCAATCATTACCAATCTCTCACTCACATCTTACTTTTACTTTGTATAAGAAACCATCGTGTCATGAAAAGTTAGATTGGAGCTCAAAGTGATCTCCAAAGTTGGTGGAGATGTAGTTTGTGGGGGATTTTGTTTTAGTGTAACCATTGTTGGTTGCATACACGCATTGTATATTCCGTTTTAGTTTAATACATGTAATGTCCCCATTTCTAAATTAAAAATAATTAATAATATTTTAAGTTGGGCCGAGCATTTTCTTCATTTTCAGACAACTTAATAATATTATTATTAATATAAAATGTATTTTTAAATACTTAAGTAGAAAAAGACCCTTTAGCCTATGTTTTCATTATTTTTAGTGGCTAAAAGGGAGAGATTGTCCCTCTTTTGAGGAAAAACAAATGTTAAAAAGAAATAAAAGAAGCCTACATGGAGCGCTCCACAAAAAAAAGAAAGAAAGGCTATAAAAGCAAATGTTGGGGTTCATTGTAATCATATACGTGAATTTCTCTTTTGAATTTGGAGAATTGAGCTCTCATTTTCACCCTTTGAGGACAAAAACCCTCATTGGATCCTATTGAGACGAAAACCCTCAATAGTCACAACACTTGGGGACGAAAACCCTCATTTGTTGCATTGGTGACTTCATCCGGGAGTCACATTGGAGCTTCAAAATTCAGAATTTCAGAACGACAAGGGTTTCTATCAGTTCTAGGGCACACATTCCAGTTAGGACATGTTTTTTTGGGGCTGCCACATTCATTTCCAGCTTGATCTACCCATTTGGAGATTTCGGGATCACTTTTCAGTGGGTTTTTGTGGTTGGAAAATTGATTCTATTTTTATTGGATAGTTAATATTTTGTGGTCAATTTGAGCTATCATTTGTCTCAAGTATTTATGAAGATATGAAATTTTATAAGTTTCAACTGTTTTGAGCAATATTTAATTCTAATAGTATATAATTTATTGTTGAGACATTTATTTTGCATGAATTCATCAAGTGTTTCATGTTGTTGATGTATTTTGAAGATTTGTGTGTGGGAAAGGCTAAAATCTAAATTCTACCTAGGCCGCTTAGGGTTTTGTGGACCTAAAACAGGTCGCTGCCCTAATTTTTGCATAAAATCAATTTGTTGTCATAAAAATCAGGTTTTCTACATGTGGTTGACATCATTTTCAGCAATGTTCCATTAGGGTTTTGGGAAAATCCAAATTCCTCAAATTTGAGCCCGAAAGGGACATTACAGTGGTATCAGAGCTTCGGTCTTCCTAACCGAGGGTTTTCATGCAAGAAGATAAAATGGTGGATAATTTTTTTGGTGATGTTAGATTTGAAAGGCTTGCCCTAGGGCAAGAAAGATTGGCCAATAAAATGGCTCAATTGATCCATACCCTTCAAGATCCGAATGGTGGAAGGAGCTCTTCAAAGGAAGTCAATAATACTCAACCATCCAAAGTGGACAACATTGCTACATGGTATGAGGAGTATAGGGCTCTTTCGGAGAAGATTCATGATGCCATGTCATTTTTTGAGTTCATGGGAGTAAGCAAGGGAAGATCAAGGCCCAAGCCTAGGTCATGAGCTACACAAGAAAAAGAAAAGAAAATATGCAAGAGGGCTTTGAGGTGGAGTCCCAAGAAGACCATGTTGAAGGACATGGAGAGGTGTTGCTAAATGAAGAACCAAAAAGTTTTTGATGCAGCAATATCTCCAAAGAAAGAGGCAAAAGTACCTATCATTTTTCTTAAGGATGAGCCTTGACTGATTTTCAGAACAAGTATGGAGGGCCAAGGGTTTGATGAAATCTCGAAGCACGAGCATAGGGAAGAGAAGGAAGCCATGAAGCACGAGTTGGAAGGTAAAATCCTTTGATATTTAATGATGATTCATTGATTTATAATGATGTCATGTTGTAGAAAAATGAAGAAGAAAATCATATTTGCATGAAGTATATGAGGATGACATTATGGAAGGGTATGTCCATGAAGGAAGGGTACATCGGTTTTAATAATTACTTTCAATTCACTAGAACAACCAAACAAAGTCGATGAGAAAGGGGCAGATTGAGGGAGTTTATAACCTTGGAGAGAGTTTAAGATGTTCTAGACAAGTACCAACAAAATAAGGGTGAGCTCCTTGTTGGCAGCCCAAGGTATGATAGAAATGATCACATTTTATCTCCTCCTATGTCGCTGCCATACTTGTGCCATTATGGGCAGCTTGTTGAAAAGAATGATCATATGTCATGTTTGATGCCTCATAATATAATTGGTAATAATGTGAAGAACTCATTGAGTAACATAGGGCACATAGATCTTTTCTTGCAAGTTCAAGATTATGTGAACATAAAAGTTTGGGTTCGAAGTTGATCCTTTGAATTATAAGAAAGAGGAAGTCCTTGTTGAATTCAATATTGCTACTCCATGCATATGGTTAGAAAGAAATTTTATGAAGGATTGTTTTGAACTTGTTATAGTTGTGAAGGATTTACTCCTAGAGTGTTCCTTGAAGCCAAGTTCTACACTCCAAGGCAAGGATATCAAGATAATCAGAGTTGCTACAACCAAGAAGGGGGAACTTACGAAAGAAGGCAAGGTATATGGGCAACACATGATGAGGTAAAATAAAATCTAATTTTATTTTCAAAACAACAGTCAAGACATAAGGGTTTTGAGTTCCCAAGTGATAAGCATGCTCAAGTAAATGTTGTGTATGAAGATGAGCAAGATGGATGCTATCTTGCTGCCCAAAGCATCGTCACCCAACCGGACATGGAAGGTATGGTTGTGAGTTGTAAACATGTTGATTTTCAGATTTCCGAGCATGTTGTCATAAGATTTTGTACTGTTGTCATAGACATTTCCAGCTTGTCTATAATCTTATTTGCTGTCATACAAAAGAGGACAACCATGAGAGGGGATAGTTTCCACACTTTTGAGGTATTTTCAGTCATCAACAAAGTGTTTCCAGCCCCCACTATGTTGTTTTTGCAAGATTTCATGAGGGATATTCAGTATGACAGTAGTTGTACTTGTTTTTCACTTACTATCCATGCAATTTCCAGCCCCTTTCCATTGTTAACAATTGTAGAAGAATTTCCAACCATTTGGGTGAAGGGTGCTAACAATAGCAACATGCTTACAGCTATCATAGGAGGTTTTCCATCTACTTTCATTCTGATTTTTGAGGGAAAATGCATGATTACAATTGTGTTTGGGGCAACATGACTGAGTTTTTGGACAACCATCACTTGTATGAAGTTTGTGAGAAGTTTGCAAGAAAAAAGGAGCTGGCCATCATATCTACAAGGCATGAAATGAAGAAGAAGAAAACTTTTTTTTCTCTAATAAGTTTGTTCCATGTGCAGGTACATGTGTGATGAAGGAAGAGCAATTGAGTTTGCTCTTTTCCCATACAAATGAAGGAGCAAATAAGATTGCAAGTTGTAGCATAAGATGACATCATGAAGAATGTCAAATTTATGGTCACATGTGATCACCCTTTGCAAGGAGATGAAGCCTCTTCCATACTTGGGTTGAAGCGGAAAAGATTGGAGACATTAAAGAGGCAAAGGGTAGCAATGAGTATGCAACCCGAAATTCCCTATTGGTAGCTACAAATCATCATTTTTGACAACAAAAGAGTCACTACAATAAGGTGACTTTCTTGTGTGGTACACATTAGGACAACCTTGTAGACAATGCTTCCTATGTAATGTTCCCTTTTTCAAATTAGTTACCGATCAAGACTTTTGCCATTTTTCTTCCTCCAAGAAATAATTGTGTAAGGTAAGTCCTTGGTGTTTCATTTCCATTTTCTTTCATTGTTATTAATGTTTTTCTTTGGTATTTTCTTGCCTAAATTAATATGTCACCTAGTAAGGTTATATAGCTCTTGGACATGAAATTAGAAGATAAAAGAAGCTCCTTAAGAGGTTGACAAGGTTGGAGAATTTCTAACATGGAAATAGAAGAGCAAACAAGCTCTTAGATGTCTAGGAGTAATTCCCCATAGACCTTTAGCGCCACCAAAGGGGTATATGAGGAGACACACGCACAGTTTTGGAGCATCACTTTTTTTGATATACACTTTTATACTTGGTTCTAGGGCTATTACTCTAATTCCATTCCTCTAAAGGAGGATGAAACCTTTCCTGGAGGTGGGATATTGGAGGACGAAAACCCTCGATTTGGTGGCGTTGAAGACTTTCATCAAGACCATCTTCAAATGGTTTGCATCTAAGGCATCAAGGAGTCACACAAGAGCTTTTGTCATTGTTTGGAGCCCCTCTCGTAGGGGGTTTCGACTAGGGTAGAAGATCATTTGGGTGCCTTCTAAGGTACAAAACTTCATTATTTTTTGATATTAGATTTATCATAATTTATAAGGTTGATATATTCCATATTTGCCATTGTTGGGGTTTGGAGACCTCATTTTTGGTCATTCTCTTGGCTATACTTATGTTGTTGATAAATAATTTTTTCACATCAGCATTGTGAGTAATTGTTTTGAGTTTCATGGTGAAAAGTGCCCTAAAATATTCTTAAAGTGTTTATCTATGTTGTGGATGGTTTCTATGATGATATTTGGGACCCTGAATTTTCACATTTCTTGCCAAGGGTTGTCTTAAAATAAAAGGACCACCAAGTTTGAGCCTGAAATTCTAATGGGTTTTAGTATGTTGTTATAAAAATTAGAGTTTACTTCATCAAGGGAGTACTATTTCCTTGTTTTTGGTTTGACCCTAGAAAGGGACATTACATCCTAGTTTGTCTTAGAGAGAAAAACACCATTGGAGATTGGTGAATGGTGAGTTTCAACTGGCAACCCACTTGAAAATCATAGGAGTATAGCAAAGGCAAGGTATGATGACTCATAATTTAGTTATTTTTGCAAAAAGGCTCCAACAAGCATATGAGAAATGATGGGTGATGTTTGGTTACTTTCAAGTGTTAGAAGAAGCATCCTTATGACAACTATGAACCCATTTGTACTCAATATCAGTATTGACATCAATTTTGACATCACTCATTCTTTTTAGTTGCATTCATGCATGTGATTAGAGGGTGTTCTTCCACCATAGTTGACAAGGGTGAGATGGAAGGTGAAGATGCCCCATTGGAAAATACTTTTATTGGTCAAGTTGCTAAGCATTTTCATGTTTGCCCTTTTTTTGAGCTTTGATTGGCTGGAAAGTGTTTTTACAAGGAGTGTACAAGGGAAGAATTCTAAAGCTATTGTTATTTTGAGGCAAATTGGGACAGCAATTGGTTTTTCTTCAAGGCAGCCATAAAACTTCATGGGTTACTAAGGACTTCAATGAAGATAGGGGCAACCATTGCATAAGTTTGTTTTTGCAGAAGTTCTCTCACTTGACAGGCATGGGAGCTAGATTATGGGAGTACTACATCATGTTCTTTCACTTTGGCACATTGGCACTTGGGTATGAGAGCTTGCATTTGCTTGAGGGCAAGCAAATTTGGGGAGGGAGGACTATAATGTCCCCTTTTCTAAATTAAAAATAATTAATAATATTTTAAGTTGGGCTTGCCAATTCTTCATTTTGGGACAACTTAATAATATTATTATTAAAATAAAAGGTATTTTTAAATACTAAAGTAGAAAAAAGACCCTTAGCCTATTTTCATTATTTTTAGTCGGCTAAAAGGGAGAGGTCGTCCCTCTTTAAGAGGAAAAACAAATGTTAAAAAAGAAATAAAGAGGCCTACATGGAGTGCTCCACAAAGAAAGGAAAGAAAAGGCTATAAAAGCAAATGTTGGGGCTCATTGTAATCATCATCTTGTGAATTATATACTTCTCTTTTGGAAATTGGAGCATTGAGCTCTCATTTTCACCCTTTGAGACGAAAATACCCTCATTGGATCCTATTGGGGATGAAAACCCTCAATAGTCACAACACTTGGGGACGGAAACCCTCATTTGTTGCATTGGTGACTTCATTTAGAGTCACATTGGAGCTTCAAAATTCAGAATTTCAGAATGACAAGGGTTTATCTATAGTGATAGGGGGCACATGTTTTTGGGGCTGCCACATTCATTTCCAGCTTGATCTACCCATTTGGAGATTTGGGATCACTTTTCAGTGGGTTTTCATGGTTGGAAAAATTTGATTCTAATTTTATTGGATAGCTGATATTTTTGTGGTCAATTTGAGCTATCATTTGCATTTTATCTCCAAGTATTTATGAAGATATGGATTTTTCAAGTTTTAGTTGTTTTTGAGCAATAATTAATAACAATAGTCTGTAATTGTTTGTTGAAGCATTTATTTTGAATGAATTCATCAAGTGTTTCATGTTGCCGATGTATTTTTGAAGATTTGTGTGTGGGAAAGGCTAAAATCTAAATTCTACTTAGGTCACTTACGGTTTTGTGGACCTAAAGCATGTCTTTGCCTAATTTGTTGCATAAAATTAGTTTGTTGTCATAAAAATTAGGTTGAAAGGGACATTACAATACAATATGCTTGTGTCAGTAAAATTCTTCCTCTTTCCTCAATACTTTGTATGGATGCTTGTAATGCAGAGTTTTCCCAGGGCCCTCAATTCCTTGATCATATACAATGAAGAGTAAGGGCGATAATTATTTAGAATGGTTCCATGATCATGATCATGACACTATGGAATAAAGCTTTTTTCTAGGATCCATATGGAGGCTAAGGTTTTGACTTGATCTTGTTTGAGAGCGATTGAATGAAATTGTTTTTTTGTATCATGTGGCCTTTCGGATAGTGTACTTCAATATTAACATGTATTATTCAATAGTTCTAGACTATTATACTTTTAAATATTCATTTTTAAATCTTATAATATTTCTCTTTTATAATTGAATACATATTGTAGTTTCCTCCTTGTAATACTTTTATAATATTTCTACTTTTATAATACCTTGAATACATATTGTAGTTTCCTCCTTGTAATACTATTCCAAGGTTTGTTAGTAATCTTTTGGCAAAGTGGTTTTGTATGCTAGAACATTTCTATTGAATCTATTTATATGTTTAGTTGAGAGTTGTTATGACAATGCATTAATAGGAATAGCAAACATGTTGAGGGTATTTTTGTAAATGCACTTTTGTCTTGATCCTATAATGTTTTAAGAATAGTCAATGCTTCAAGTTTTTGTGTAGAATATTAGTGCTAGTTTTTATGTTACTGAATTCATTAAACTTTTTGTGTTGCTGCTCATGTTGAACCAACGCGGTGGTATTCATTTTCGGCTAATATATTTTGTGTGTGATATCAAGTTTATTGGGTTTTTAAAGATAATATTTTACTATCCCCCATACTGTAAAATGTGAATTTATTGTTATTTCCGAAAGGATATATGAATCAATATCAACAAATGAGTACTAAAGCAATAAATAACAACTTTGAAATATTTCTATAACGGATAACAAATATGAGAATCAAATAACCATTTCAATGTATATTAAATACTGTAAAATGGGAATTTATTGTTATTTCCAAAAGGATATATGAATCAATTTCAGAAATGAGTACTTAAGCAATAAACAATTTTGAAATATTTATATAACGGATAGCAAATATGAGAATCAAACAATCATTTCAATGTATATTAAATATAGCAAGCTGACATGAAATGCTAAGCAAATCGATGTGAATTTGTTGAAAATAATTGCAATCCCCTTAATGATAGGACTACATTGCTATATCTTTGATGATGTAAACACATTTTCATTCCCTTGATTATGCAAAGACTTCAAAAATGCAATTTAAACATGAACATATTTATCCCCTTTATATGAATACATAGAAAAGTAATTTTGTATGAGACATTACTGTACATTTTTACAACTCCTTGAAATCAAGTTCAAAATATCAAAGCCAAGCTTTTAGATATAAAATAAAGTTATTATAATCTTAAAGTTAACAATTGTTTATTTTAATAATCAATCCAACAACTTAATGTAGCCATGTTCCAATGTGGTAAAAGTTGGCTATGATAATTAAACTTAGAATATTGGCTTTGTAAGCCTTTATTCAACTTCTCTATCTCGTCTCTATTATTTTCAATTTCAGTTTGTAGCAATGCTTTGTTAGTGAGCCATTGGTTATAAGTAATGAAAAAGTAAACTAATAGTGACAATAATAAAATTGCAATAATTTCCTCTTGTTATAATTTTGGATGAGTTTGAACATCACTTTTGGGTGCTATTGTCTCTTTACAAATTATAGTTACAATACATTTTATAGGCAAACCCCATAATGTTTTTTTATCATTATGCTACTAAAGAAGTGGTTGTTTAACTTGTTTTAAGACATAAATTATGATTGTGCTACCATTCTCTTGAATGTGATTCATAATTTATGCATTCAAATACGGGTTCCCAATCGAACAAACTACCCATGCCTTACAATGATGGAATCACTTAGCTATGGGATGCCACATACGAGTAAGAGATTGAAAACCAAACATTATTCAATGTTTATGATGGGTTACAAACACACACATAACAATGATTTGTTTTTGCATTACAATTAGGAAGAAGAATCATACAAACTCAATCATGTTCACGAGACTTCTCTTCTCACATCTTGTTGATCTCTCCTTGAACCAGTTTATCTCCTTGCAAACATCAATATATGAATCTCCTCTCCTCTATCTCCATTTGATTCTTGACTTTCTTTTTACTCTTGGAATGTCTCTTTGAACTCCTTGCACATTAAAAATGCTCCTAAAATTACAATTTCCACCATTATGGTTGCTAATCTACATAGGCATTAGGTGTGTGTGTAGATCGAAGGTTTTTAAATAGCTACATTGATTACTTAACCATCTATCAACACAAATTGGTGGTTACACAACTATCACCTACAATTATTCACAATTTTATCACAAGACATGGAAAACCCTATTTTTGTCTCTATTTGATGAGTAAAACCAATTCTAGTATGCTTCATAAGCTTGGTAGAGGTCATGGATGCTTCCTTGACTCTAGCAAACCATCCTTCACGCCGTGTTACTGAGAGGAACAAAATTCAATAATTGATTATCTTTTTGGTTAATGCAAGATTTCTAATCAACTCAGATGCTTTTGCATGAGACACATTGGATTACTGAAAAATTCATTAGCTTATAATCATGAACCTTGAGTGAGCTATTCAAATGGTATGATGTATAGCCCAATCAATTATTCATTCACCCAAACACAATCTTTCGTTGCCTTATTCTTTCACTTGATCAAATACTTTATGTACTCTTTACCTCTTGTATCAAACCCTATAGTTCAAAGCAATCTTTTATCTCTTCTCTCTCCTTCGACAACCATGGTCTCCAATCCCTAGCATTTTTGTCAAGGGTTTCTCCTTTACGATATGGATACAAATCCATTACATTGGAGGTAGCCATGAAATCAATCCCATCAAGTAGCTTCATCTCATGTCTTAATTCAAATTTTTTCCTTAGAACTAAGCATGGTCCAATCTTCTTCGCTTTAACTTGTATGTTCCTTTCGAAACCTTTACTTTCTCAAGTGTGCCAAAACTAGGTCTCGACATTAAACTTTTGTGTTCTACATCCGAAATCACCTTTCTTTCATTTGTTGATGTATTTCTTGCATGTATTTAAAAACATTTTCCACTACAACGGGCTTCCCACTCAAATTGAAGATGTTTATCAACTTTGAAACTCCTCTTAGGCTACAAATTTACAAAATTTGGAATGTGGTCTTCAATGTACTATTGTTTGAATTTTTATTGGAAAAAGAAGAAGCTACAAGGCTCCAATTTACAACTACTTGCCCATATGTTTGTGGATGGTACATTGAATTGAAGTTCAACTTAGTACATAAATTATTCCACAAAGTTCATCTAAAATGGCTAATGAGATTGATGTCTTTATCTACCACTATACTCTTGCACAATCCATGTAACCCCATCATTTTGTTGGAAAAATACACTATAATGTCCCCTTCTCAACACTAGTCCTTTTGGAAGACATTGAGACCATTCTTCTTCCGTGGGCAAGAAGGAAATGAGCAAGGGGATTGATTGTCATGTTTTTCAATTATTTTCATGAGCATTGTATTTTTAAATTTGTTTTCTATATAAAATCAGGTCGCTTGAGTTAAGAAGAAAAAAACATGAAAAATAGAATAGAAATGATCCATTATGAGGTTACTCTTAATGGGGGTATTTTACTTTGTTTTGGGTGCCACATCAAGGTATAATAAGGGGTCGCTTGGATCATTTGCGCATCACCATCTTGTTTAAAATTAACATTGCATGGTTTTTGGGCTAATTGCTCAATTACTTCCACTTAAGGGTGAAAATCATTTGGTGTGGCCAAGAAGGACAAAACCCTTGTTGGATTGAAGATTTAAAACTCTTTAACTCATTGAGGATTCTCCATCCCTCGGTTTTCAAAGAGCTTCAAGAAGATTGATTTTGCCAATTTTTAGCTAGGGTTTGATTCTAGAGTGATTTTTAGCCACTTTACTAGGGGAGTGACCCACCTTATGAAGGAGTGAGGGGGTTTCTAGGGCATGACGACATCCAACTCAACCATCATTGCATTCCTTATATTTTTAGCTATTCGGAATCTATATTTGTACTTCATTTTTGGGCTTGGAATCATTCATTTCTAGGCACTTTTGTAAGGACGTTCCTTGTTATTTTATTTAATTAAATAATTTGTTGTTGGGATTTGAAGGTTGATTTCTTGGTTAATATTGATTCTAAAATATTTCTACATGTTTTGGATGGTGTCAATGATACATTTTTGAAAATTATTGCATTCTCCTTGTTATAAAAAATCTTTGTTGTTCATTCGCTATCATAATGTTTATTTGGTTGTTATAAAATACGAGTTTACTATTGTCACGCCTCACTCAACGCGAGTGCCAAAATCGATAAAAGGCAACTAAGAATCCATATCCAGATATTAAAAGCAATAATAATAATATTTTTAAAGGTTTATTGATTTCAGGGGTTAAATTACCAAGTCGCAAGAAACGGTGAATCGACACCAAACCAAATTCACGAAACAAGGTGATAATTAATACATAAAAACGTTGTGACTGTGTTACAATTTGAATTACGGGGTGAAGAGTTGACGTAACACCAATTTTGCGAGTTAGGATAAAATTACGATTAATATTTTTATAAACGTTGATGATAATTAAATCGTGATGACGAAAAACGTTAATTAATTGACTAGCAATATAACTTATCGTGTTGGAAGAGTGAATGTGAGATTAAATTAATTTCGGCCAGGTTAATAATTGTTTCGAACGTGATTTAAAAGTTTGTGGAAGATCAAGAGTATTATTACAGTCATGGGTCTCATTTAGTCTCCTAAATGGATACATGCCTTCTCAATTTAATGCACAAGTTTTAAAAGTGAATTAGTTAATTAATACATCCAAAAGGATACATGCCTTCTCAATTTAATACACAAGTTTTAAAAGCGAATTAGTTAATTAATACAAAATCATAAGAAAAGTTTAATTAATTATTTCCCTCAAAATATAATGCAATGACCATAACCTTAAGTCATTTTCAAAAATAAAACACTTAAATAAAGACCCATTTGAAAGTGCAACTTTAAAATGCCAAGTGAAGTTTAAATTAAATTGGAACCCTACATCTAATCTACTCTCCATCGTAGGATAAGATAAATCCCTAAACCAAACTTCTAAGAATAAAATCATAAAACTTAATATCTATTATTTCTTTTCCTTGTCTCATTCATTCAAGTACTAAAGTTTTTGTTTTTGTTTTGCAGGGAGGAGGATGGATGAGTTAAAGCAAGAGATTCAAAGGAGGGGTTTCAGTAGACACAAAATCACGCACTTTGGGTATTATTTAGTCATTGTCCCATACTACTATTCATATAGTTTTTGAGTGAAGAAAGTACTAATTAACTCATGTCCTTTGACCATTTTACTTTACTTACTGTTGTCCTTTTGTCGACCTCCCGCATATACTCACCCGAGTCGGTTTTCCTTGGCATCGCTTTTTATCTCTCGACTAGGTCACCCAACCTAAAGTACTGGGGGCACCCCGATCCTTTTACACTTTCACATCACTTTTTGTGCACTTTCGAGCCATTTGAACTCTCTATATTTTTAGTGGTCGGTCTTTTCGGGGTTAATTGCGAAATTAGAACAAGAGAATCATATAAATATAAAGTTATGAGACCATAATGAGGCACCAAACACTAAGCACTATTATCATCCACCTAAGGTTGCATCTATTAAAGACTCCATTTGCATCCATCTAACTCCATCACAAGGGACACGATTGGTTCATTTGCATCACACTGCATAGGAGGGAAGTTTATTCTATTCCATCCACCAATTTATTACATTTCTACATCTAGTTATTGCTCACTGCTTTCATAAAGTGCGAATGACATAAGAGCACCTAGGGCATGATATTCACACACACACACACACCTAGAACTATATTGGGTCTGAGATGTAGTGCAACACTTACTTAGTAAATCAATCATTATGGCCGAGATGTAGTGCAACACTTAGTTAACAATTCGATCCCTTCATATGCATCTTTCTTTTTTAGGGGTTTGATGTTTGGTTTGGGGGTTTTCATGGCTTTCCTTCATTTCGATTTACAACGATATCCAAGGTAGTTTAGCGACATACATGCGATAAGAAGCGAAGGAAAAATGCATTTAACGACACTTCGAGAGGAGGTTTGCAAAGATTTTTCACAGATCAAGGCTTCCAGGATCTCGGACCAGAGCGCCCTAGGTGCCCTGGGTCTTTTCCAGGCACCCCAATCCAGCCTATTGTTCCAGATCTGTGCTTTTTGGAGCTTTTTGTGATCGTTCCTGGATTTTGTTTATCTATTCTTATCTGTGACACATTCCGACATATCTACGAATCAACTAAGCTCTTCTTAACCCTCTTTGTTCATTAGGGTTTCACATTTCTATTTGCTTAGTGGCTTGGGTTAGTTTCTTTATTTACTTAGCTTTTATTTACTGTTGTGCATAATATTAGATTAACTTAGAACCTCCACATTTTAGTTAATAATTTTGGTGAACCCCATGTTCGACACTACCTTCCACTTAGGGATCTTTTTTTTTTTTATTATGGCTTAATCATCTTATCCCTCTTTTCACACCCACTAAAGTTTCTGGTTTAACGCTACTACTTCTCATCGATTTCATGCGAGTGCGTACTCAACATCCTCCTCACTTTGTTATGCCTAGGGTTGACCCATCTATCAATGTAGTAACTACTTGTTGTACTCGTCCTAATCCTCCTATGGCTCCACCCGCTACTATTCCTCCACCCATTACTTTGGTGGCTCCCCTACAACTTCTAAGGGTTATGACATCATTGAACAACTTAAAAATATGCCCACTAAGATTTCTCTTTATGATTTATTGCATAATGTGCTTCACTATCGCCAAACACTAGAAGTAGCCCTTCGTGCCATTCACATAGAAAGTGACAACTCGATGGTAGCCTTTACACACCTCATATAATCTCTTCACAATTTTCCACATGTCATATCTTTCACTGATGAGGACATGTCACCTTTTGCTAAAAGCAATATGTGTGCACCTTTGCTTATCACTGTTTTGTTAGCACCACTTGTATTAAACGAGTGCTTATTGATAATGGATTAGCCATCAACTTATGTGCTTATTCCCTTTTAAAGCAACTGGGTATTAGTGATAATCTCATTTCTAAGAATTCTACTATCATCCGAGGCTATGAATCTACCACTCGTACATGTTTAGGGACTATTTCATTACACATCCGAGTTGGGCCTAAAACTATTCTCATCGAATTTTATGTTATAGATGCCTCATTTCAATTCAATCTCTTGTTAGGTAGACCTTGGATTCACGCAATGCAAGCAGTTCCATCTACTATTCACCAATGTGTCAAATTTTTTGCATGATGGCTATGAACATACTATAACTATAGATCCAGAGCCATTCAAATATTATCGCATAAACCCTATTATGCTATGCCCATCCCATCTTCGCAACGTATTCCATATAGTATCCTTAACACATATGATGATATTGGTCACCTAGCGCTTCACAACCTTCTTCTACCATTACAAATATTTCACTATTTCCACTCACACTACAACTATTATATCACCTGCAATATCAACACCAATCGACGTTGCTTCTCCACCTGTTGAGGCACCTTCCATTCCTCCACCCGCTCCGCCACTTACCAACATACTCGATAGCGCTACATAACATGTTGATGCTAACACCAATGATTCTAAGGACTCTGATGATGAATTCGAAGTTGAGCTTACTAACGAAGCATTAGGGCAACTTAACTTTACTCCTATAGATGTCGACGAATCTTATTTCAGGAACCTTTATGGCCGATGGCCCGAGTGAATACAAGTTTAAGAAACCTCCTTCTACCAATGCTATGATACTTCATGAAGGATTGATTAACTTTGTCGAGACCGTTTCGTCTCCTACCACACAAACTGCATCTTCACCACCTCCTTTCACATGCACACTACTCATCAACGATTCCTTTTGGCCTAACATCCTGGTTGATCATACTTGTTCAGATACTATTTGAATACATGAGGGCTTAGATAGACTTGGTTTAACACTTAATGACATCTTACCCCCACTTCACTCATCTCATCTTTATCATGGCTATTGTCACATTACGGATGCCTATGGCCTTCGTGTGTTTCATTTGACATTCTTCGTTGCACATGGCCCTCGCGATTCTCCATTGAATCTTGGGAAATCTTGGCTTCACTATATTGGCGGTACCATAGATACTAATCACACTTCACTTACATTTCTATGCCATTCGGAAATGTTTCCATAGCTAATGACTCATCTCCTAATTAATCTTCAAATCTCTCTTGATGGTACACACACGACTATCCACCAGTCCCCTTCACTGATGAAGAGTATGCCATGATTGTCTACACATTACGTTGTCATGGTTCTTTATATGATCCGCCTCACTCTATTGCTTATCATGTCTCCAATGTTGCTCCGGTAGGCTTTGATCTCGACAGTGATGATCTGCTCGACAATGTCACATGACTATATTCACCACCACATGCTTGGGGCATCACATCCAACACATCCCCCCTCTTATCTTAGCATTAGCGCATATCCCACACTTACGACATTATACATCCTACTCTTAGCATAGGCATATTCCTCTATAATTTAGCATCGTCATCACCCGATAACACACTCTTGTGCTTCGGTTCACACTTGACTGTTGAGGGCTACATACTACACATGAACCCCACACACTGCATAATAGATACTACACACTACGTCTCTTTACATATCTTATAGTACATGTCACATTTTGCATCTTACATCCCTAACTTACCTTACATCATTAGTGTTTCGACATTTGCGCATCTATACATCATACATACTCTACACATCATACTAGTATTCATCACATATGTGTCACACTCCTATTGTCTACGAGTCTAGCATCATATACTACTCATCCTACATACTACATGCGTGCACTCTCACATTATTAGTCTATTTACACATCTTGCATTGCACATTATACATTGCATTTTACACATCTTACACATCATATGGTCGTCTCTTATCATCACACATACTACATATTCTTCTACACATTGCACTCACTACCCTATGACGCACTCTAGTTCCTCGGTCCATACTGATTGCCGAGGGTTTACCAATCAAATGGACCTTATCATACACACACGTTCATCACTCGACCTTCTATCATGTGACATTACTAGGTTAGTGACATACACTATAGGCTAAATGGTCACATATTCCTTCATCTTGTAGTGGTACACACTTTAGGCTACATCACCACTCCCTCTATTCGTCTCATCGTGATATACGTTTTAGGCTACATCATCACACGTTCATCTCTAGGTCGCATATCATCAACACACATACACACTCATCACAACACACTATACACCACACACTATTCGACCATTTCCCGATGACACACTCTCATTTTATGGTTCATTCTTGATTGTTGAGGGGACATACTAATGAACCTCATTGCATACACTTCCATTCACTCGGGGGCACGCGGCTCCTATCATCCATCTTGCATTCCATTCCATCCATCCACAACATGTTACATATCTTGGTTGCTTTTACTCTTGTCTTACATTTGCTCATATATGTTCACTTTATTACACATGCTAGCTAGATCTCTTATATGTCATTATATTTACCATACACACATGTGCGTTCATGTCTTTTTCTAGTTATGATCGCATACAAGTCTCTCACACACAACATGGATGCTCACCTCCTACCACTCCTACAACGGTTATTGGGGGCATCCACATTCGTCTCTTACAAGTGTTATTGTTTCATTTTGTACTTAGCACTCTACATTACTTGCTTATACATGATTTTGACATATGAGTTATCTTTCTAACATGCTAATGGGTGCTTCATGTGCAACATTTGTTTGTAGGATTATTTGCTTCCATGGCTATTTGTTTGTTTGTCTACTATTGTTTGTCTCTTGTTTGCTATTGTATGTAGGCCTTGCCCTTTGTTTGGTGTGCACACTTGTTTGTTGTATGCGGCCATTGTGGCCTTGAGTGTCTTGTGACATCATGAGTGATGTCCCATGTTTGCAACCCACTTTGGTGGTCTATGATTGTCTTCTTGTGTGTTTACTTGCATTCTAGCTTATACATTGTTTACGTAGCGTACACTTGTTCTCTACATGCATGTTTGTTCGTACTAACACTTGTTTCTAGCCACTTATTTATGTGTGCCTTGGTTTTTACCAAGTGCATTCCATTCCCCCTAGGGGGCATAGTTTATGATGCCGACCCTCTTTTGGGGTTGCATCCCCCTATCAACGACGCCGCATGCATCCCCAAAGAGGGGGCATAATTTGAGGTTTTACACATTACACAACGCTTTCTACTGGTACAATTCAGTTTAGTTTTCCATCCTTGACATTGTGGGTTATACAATGAGTGGGTTTAGACAAGTCTACGAACCCCGTACATAATGGATTTTACAAGACAAGTTGTCCTTAACATTCTAGGGAGTAGTTACAGGTTGGAGGATATAGTGGATTTCCTCCCTACACTATTCGGCAAGCAGCATCGGATCTCCCAAAACCAGAAGATCTGAGAGATCTCTTCACATTTTTCTCATGGAAGCAATTACAGGTTGAAGAATAATGTAACTTTCTCCCTACACTTCTTGACCATAGTGGCATGAGATCATCCAAAAAACTCATGGTTATATGATATCTTTTTCTACACCCTTTCTCTCATCATGGATCAGGTGCACATGTTCCTTTTACTTTTTCATACTTCCATTTACAATATTTTTACTATATACATGCGATTTTTACATATACATGCATATTTGACTACTTGATCGTCTTCTCCTTTGTAGGTCCATCCGTATGAGAAGCAAGCAATCAACAACAACAAGAAACTACAACAAAGGCGTCAACAAACAACAACAACAATGTCATTTGGTAATTCATACCTCATACTAACATGCATGTACCTCACATACACCAACATTTACACATGTACTCGCCCTAGGTTCACTCTCACCACTTTTAACTCTTCTGCATATTTAGTCTCCATGCTCCACTGTGTTTTCTCATTCCACACTTTGTTTAGTCTATTAGAACATTTTCTACATCACTCTACATAGACTTTGGTACACATCTCTATCTATTGTTGGAAATTTGACACCGAGAGGGCGGGATGAATCACTGTCTTATAAAACTTTCTAGATATTTCTACTTCACAAATTAGTTAAGAAAAATCATGCACAAGAAATTGAAAGAAAGACAATACACAGTGATTTAGGTGGGAAACCCAAAAGGGAGAAAACCCACATAAATCAAAGAATTAGCTGTACACAATTTGTTTTGTGTTACAATGATTTCAAGTTGAGCTGCAACTCAACTTTCACGAGACTACAAGCCCAACAAGACAATCAAGAAACTACCTGATGTTAGAAGCTACAACCCCTAAATTAATTTAGTCAACAACCACTGACCTTTTGCAAGCTACAACCCGCAAGGAAGCAACAACTCCCGATTATCCTGAGCTACAACTCAGTGTGAATACACTATGTGATCACTCTTCATCTTGGATGTTAAACATCTGATTATGATCCTAAATTTTCCACTTGGCCTTCTTATTTCGCCTGTAGTTTTATCAACTTTCTATCTCTGTTTTTCTTCCTCTTGTTATCTTACTATCTGAAGCACCAACTCATTATTCTTGACCAACTAATTCAAAATCCTGCTTATTCTTCCATATTCAATAGCCATCATTGTCATGAATACAGTCTTCAAGTTTCTTCACAACTCTTTGTCTCAAGATGGAAAACAACCTTAAATCTTTCACTTTATTGTTTGCATCGACTAGTTCACTCATATCATTCTACAATTCCTCTTTCACACCCACTTACGCATTTCAAATTTGTGATCACATATTCCACCTCACCGTATACTGCTTTTTCTTTTATGCACACTTTTATCAAAGCATCATTCAATTATATCACTATTTCTATCTCGGTTGCAACATAACAATCTCAAGCTCTCACATCACATACTCACCTCCTCTTTCATCTTGTTTACTACCTTTTTCTTATTCCTAAATTTGTCAAGGCTTCTTCACACCATCATCTACTTCTTTGGAACATACAATCTCTACTTAGATTATTCACTATCATATGTCGCCTTTCACAATCACATCATCAAACTTTTCTTTTGGTTATCATCACACTATCCTAGTCTACTTGAGGACTATTGTTTTGCTTCATTCTTTTTCATATCCTTAAGGTTAGAGTTATTACTTCTTATAACCTTGGACCTTTTCAAATTCATACCCCACCAACTCTTCATCCGACTCTATTCCTTACATATTTAAAATAATGACTAGCTTTTCAAAAATAAAACCCTCTAGAGACTTAAACACTTTTATCATACTTCAAACAATTGGCTATTTTGGTTGGCTAAAATTCACTATTCGAGCATTTTTCATTTCTCAAACCCTAGATCAAGGTTTAGCAGAATGTGATGATCCAAGACCCTTAATAAATTCATTTATGGTTCAATTTTGAATGAAATTCAAAAATTTCAAGTGCTTAGCCTTTGTGAAGCAATTCTCCATCTCTTGAAAATGATTTATAAGAGAGAAACATCCAAATTCACTACTAGAATTTGAAAAGTGCAGAGCATAGTGTGAAATTCATGGTGACACTTCTTCACTTTGTAGTACAAGGGACTGATTGAAAGTCCTATAGATATTAAAAAGCTTAATTGGGGTATCCTACACCTTATAAGCAAAGCCAAACAACCATCCACACTCCATACCAAGGTCTCAACACACTTCACAACCATAAACAAAGGATATTGGTTGCACAATTTACAAAAACAAGCTTAATGCCCTTCAAGAGACCTCTATCCTGCTCTATGATTCTTGGTGGTAGAAAAGAATACTTTGAGGACCACCATTCCATTTCAAATGTTCCGAGACTAACTAGCAAATCTTTTGAAAACAGTTCTAGCGAGGTTTCAAACATGAGAAGTGCTCTTAAGGTTGAGTTTGAGATTATAACCAACATACCATCATTTTTCCATATAACAAACATTGTCCCATTTAGCAAGTATTTTAAGGAAGAAGAATTCAATTCCATTCTAAAAATTTGATGTATCCACAACTTCTATAGTCTTGTTATCTCACACCAACCATGCAGATATACCACATTTATGCCCCGAGAAGACCATGCACCGAGCCAGACAAGCTTGAATACCATGACAATATAAGAAACATGTAAACATCATTAAAAGACCATGAAAATCTTTAAGGAAGCTCATCCAAGTGATTTTAGGACAAACTAACCACTTTTTCCAATTTTGACTCAAGAAAGTGCTTGGGAGTGAAAAGAACATAACTAGAAAAGTGCTCATAACTTCTCAAGTACTTATCCATTTTTCTTGATACTTTTTCCACACTTTAGTATTTGATTTCTTTACAAAACTTACTTCTATGATTTATCCGAAGGATGCACTGTAATTTTCTTGGGTGCTAAGAATCTAGACAACTTATTTTGCACTTCTTAAGAAGCTTGTTTTAGAAAAACTTACACAACTTTCACATACCTTTTTAGAACTTGATGAAATTTGGCATGAAGCAAAAAAATCACCCCTCTACATGATCCTAAGCTCATTTGTCATAAATATGCATGTACTCTTCTATCCTATCTCATTTGCATCATACTACACAGCTTAGTTCTCAAAGCCAATTTCTTTGAACGTTTGACTTTTGCCTCTAGAAGCCAAACTAAGCCTTGTTATTTCTCACACATTCCCTAGACAACATCCCTAGTCTTCTCTCATATTTATATGACCTTACCATGACCTGTACCAACATATCACACCTCATCAGGCTATAGAAACATGCCTAAATGGGCCATTTTCAACTGCAACTCCCACCAGATGACCTGGAACACACTTTGTAAAATCTTGTAACCATGTTGACATTATCATATCGACATGTAAAACCCCTCGAGCCAAGCATACCAACCCCGCCCATGCTTCCATTGGACTCTTGGCTCACCGACTAAGCCTCGCAACACACTAAAACCATCATGAATGCTCACTACTCCATTGAAGTGACACCCCAACTCAACCTTCTTGACTATAATTGAGCTTCACTTTGCACCATTCACTCATTTTCCATCAATGCCACTTGACATCAATGACAACACCAATGACCAAGGTTCAACATCTATGTATGTTCCGAGCGTTCCACTCACCAACTAAAGTAGGGTTAAATGTAAACACAAAATCACACACTTTGGGTATTAAATAGTCTCGATCCCATACTACTCTTCATATGGTTTTGAGTGAAGAAAGTACTAATTAACCCATGTCTTGGCCATTTTTCTTTACTTGT
Organism: Taxus wallichiana var. yunnanensis; assembly: GCA_018340775.1. Classification (NCBI taxonomy): domain Eukaryota; kingdom Viridiplantae; phylum Streptophyta; class Pinopsida; order Cupressales; family Taxaceae; genus Taxus; species Taxus wallichiana. The sequence continues at coordinate 134,777,331 of CM031234.1, forward strand.
TGTCATTTTCGACCTCCCACATATACTCGCCCAGTCGGTTTTGTCATTTGACATCATTTTATCTCGATTGGGGTGCCTAACCCAATCCGGGGTTCCCTAGTCCCATTTGGGGGCGCCCGATCTGTTTTACACTTTCCCACCACTTTTTGGGAAGTTTCTAACCATTTGAGATTTCCATATTTTTAGTGGTCGGCCTTTTCGGGGTTAATTACAATATTAGAACAAAAGAACCATATAAATATAAAGTTATGAGACTGTAATGAGGGACCAAGCACTAAACACTACTATCATCCACCTAAAGTTGCGTCCATCGAAGACTCCATTTGCATCCATATAGCTCTATCACAAGGGAGAATGTCGGTTCATCTATATCACACTACATAGGAGGGAAGTTGATTCTATTACATCCACCATTTTATTACATTTTTACATCTAATTATTTCTCGCTACTTTCACAAAGTGCGACTAGCACAAGAACACATAGGGCATGATATTCCACACACACACACACCTTGAACTAAATTGGGTTTATGATGTAGTGCAATGCTTAGTAAGTCCAAAGCATTGTGGCGGCTGATGACAATTTGACCCCCTCATATGCATATTTATTTTTTTAGGGGTTTGATGTTTGGTTTTGGGGTTTTCAAGTCTTTCCTTCATTTTTCATTTACAAGTGACATCCAATGCATCTAGTGAAACATTGTAGTGCCCAATTCCTTTGACACCTTTTGATACCTATTTTGATACGATTGATTTTCATTATGGACATTATTATGTTTCGATTTAGTATGTTGCTAGACATTTGATCATGGATTATTGTTGATCTTGATTTGGATATGATACATGATGATTATTAGAGACACTCATATGTGGATGATGATATATTATTTGACATGGATGTTTTATGGATGTTGTTTGGACATGTGATTTTGGATATTATGAGTAGATCTAGAAAATGGATATTATATCTTGATGACATGATTGTTGATATAAAATGTATGTGATACTATTAAATTGCCTTGATGTTGTTGTGATTCACATATTTAAATGATTTTGTGATTATATTTATGTTCATTTTGGATGTTCTCATATAGCCACGAGGCCGAAGAAGGTATTTATGTTTTGTAGGGTTAAATATCACAACAAACATCGGGGGATTGAAAACTAACCACAATGGGATTCTAGGTGAATTCGACAAAGTCACCATGACAACTTGTTTGACAACTTGTTTTATTGTGTTTTGTTTTGTTAGGATTCGTGAGGGGATTACCTTTATATGTGACCATGGATTTGTGTATTTTATTAATGTGGTTGATATTTTTATTTATTGTTGTATATATTTTATTAGTGATGTGTTCCTTTCTTTTATTAATTAAAATTGTGGTATATTAATGTGGGAAATCATATGGTTAAAAGTTAAATATATTAAATTGGGATATGAGAAAGTAATAATAGAAGATGTTGGCTCTTTGTATTTAATATGTAAGAGATGTGTAAGAATTGTGTAAGAGTTGTGTAAGTTAGATTTTGGAGTATGAAACACTCCACCTCCTTGGAAATTCAAATTTGTCCTTGGGGCTATTTTTGGAGGCTTGTGGGACAAGTAAAACTTGTCCCATACCTCTCAATTTAATTTACCAACCATACTTATGATTTGAGAGGTGATTTTAGACTTTTATAATGCATTATATTAATCATATTGCAAGTTTTGATTGCACTCGCTTACATTTTATTTATTTTGCAGTCCTTGGGATGTGGGCTTTTTGAGTGTGCAAGTAACTTGTCATATTTTTACCCATCTCTTTATTGTGCTTGGGAGAATGAAATTTTATCTTTTGTGTTTGGAGTTGAGGATGTGTGATGTGGCATCCTACATAGATCCACATCATCCTCTTCTCTTCCCTCTTCTATAAAATTCAAACTCTTTGTTTGTTTTGAGTTGTTGAATCATTTGTAACTTCCTTGGGGCACACTTTCTTGTGTTTGGAGCTCTTGCTTTTGGGAGGAGTTTGGAGAAAGCTTTGCATGCTTGGTGATTGTTGTTTTAGGATTTGTGTTTTGGGCGTTGAAGCTTGCTATTTGGAAACAAAAGCTACCATGGAAGGGTAGGAGCTTAGCTCTTCTTTTGTGATTGTTATTTCTTGTGTATGAATGTTTGATGCATGTTTTGATTTATTTGTTGGCTGGTTGGGTAGACTTCCATATGAATGGTGGAGGAGAAGGTTATGGGGAATCCATGTGGGAGGCATAAGGGAATGCCATTGATATCAGAATTTTGTGGAGGAGTTTGGGTTTGGGATCCACCATGGAAAAGTAATAGCTTGCATTTCTTATTTTGGGGGCATAAGGAAATCGTGGGGGGCATAAGGAGGGATTTGTGGGGGCATAAGGATATGTGTGGTGAAATCTATTGGCGGTTTGTTTTGGTGGATGCCCGATTCCCATTGGGAGGCATAAGTAGCTTCCCCCATAGACCTTGCTCCTTTGGCTTGCATGATCAAGCCTGAGTTTTTTTTTATTGTTTTCAATTGTAGTTAAAACTGTTGTGTTTGTTTGGACTGTATTTTATATGAATTATGCATGTTAAAAGAATGTTGTGTGTTGTGGAAGCTAGTTATTGCCATGGGTTGAATCACACCTCTTATTGTATTTTGGTTGGGGCTCGAGGGCCAATGATGAAGGAAGGCTTCTCCTTTCATTGGATGTCTTGGTTGGGTGGAGAGCGTTGCCTTTCCCCACGTTTGTTGTGATCAAATTGGAAGAAAAAGGAAACTGACATGTTGTTGTTTTGGAGCAAAGGAAAATGCAGTTTGACAGTCCCTTGTGAAACAAATTCACTTGTAATCCTTTCCCACTTGATGTGGATGAAATTGTAATATTTATATTTGTGAAGAAAGGATGTTGTAATTGGTTGTGAAAGTTGTACATTTGAATGTGGAGGATAATTATATTCTGTTCTGTTTATTGGAAAGAAATAGAAATGTGTTATTGCATTCAAACATGGAAAGATGTAAAGTTTTATAATTGAAGTCAATAAAGAATTGAAAGATCTTCTCTCATATGCATTGTTGGATTGAATTCAATGTTTCATTGTATGGAAAAAGAGATAGTTAGATATCTGATTGAAAAGAAGAAATGTACTTGGAAATAATATTGTATTTTGTATCTTTAGAAATGTGTAAAATGGAATTTAGTAATTGCATTATGAATTAGAATGGTTGTTTAAAACAATCTGAATGTATTGGATTAGTTTAGAAATGAAATGCCACACTTGAATGATAAAATTGATATACAGATTTAAAAGAAATAGATCTTTGTTGTAAATATAAAACTGGCAATAAAGTTAATCAAAATGTACAGTTCGGGCCTGCACACAATAATCAACTTGGAAACATTAAAATTTGGCATGTTGTATTATCAATGAACTCAAATTGACAAAGAACACTTAAGAAAACAATTTAACCATTGCAAAATCGAACCCAATCCCTTTCACAGCCGTTTTCTGTCAATTGTTGGACAAAATTCAAATTGGAATCAATTGAGAAAATTTACCTTCCTAAATCATTCTAAATCCTTCCTAGAATAATCCTCCATGTCTGTTTGGCATGTTGAGTGAAGAAGGAGATCAAATTGAACAAAATTTATAAGTCAAAATTACCAGTTTGCTATTTAAAAGCCTATAGATCATTTTTGTAAAATTGACCCCTTAAACTTTATCAAAATGTAAAATTTATGATTCCTATGCAAAGAGGGCATCGAGAGATTTCCAGAAAGTTCTCGTTTTCCCAAAACTAAGCTTCTAGCCAAAGTTATGGCCCTTTGAAGTTTTCTTGCCTTTGTGGAAAAATTTGGGAAAATTTTCCCTAGCGGACCCGTGGCCCGAAAACTTCCCGTTGAAAAATGCTTAGATTTTTTTTGAAAAATTTGCTTGGGAAAAATTTTTAAGCTTTGCTCCGCCGGTTCGTAGAGTTGATCGAGGCTGCCATGTGTCCTCACAGGGCAGCAGTGGAGGTGCGACATCATTCTTTCCCTTGGGCTCAAATTTTTTTGGGAAAGTTTTACCTTTTTCCCTGTCGGCCCGCGGCCTATCACAGGTTGCCACGTGGCAACATGGGGTGGCTTGATGGAGGGGGGCGAACCTTATCGTATACAAAAATTTGTTTTTGGAAATTTTTACTAATATCTCCTGCGGCCCCGCACTCCCGCCCTCACCTTGGCGTAATCCCCTCCACGGGCGCGTGGACCCACGCGTGCCTTTTACCCCTTATCTTTCCCCTTCGGTGAAATTTGCTAGTTATCTCTGCCACCCACCTCTCCCTCTCCTTCATCCCATATGTGCTTTGTTTGAGCGCCACGTGTCTATGGTGGACCCGCGGGCGTATGGGCATTATTTGGATTTCTCTTCCTCTTGGGTGAATTTCCCTTCAAACTTCTGTTGCCTCACTTTTCCCTCTTTTTCCCCGGCGATGGCTTAGAGCCCGACACGTGTCCCTGGCGGCCTGAGAGAGTGCGGGTGCAAATTGAAATTTTCTCCCTGCGCAAGGAAAAATCATCAACACCGTCCCGCGAATTGCTGACCGTGCAAATGGGCTTCCTTCCCGCTCGACACGTGTCCCCTCGGGGAATATTTGACCTCTAAAATCCGCTGTCCATATCTCGGAGTTCCACAAGGAGTTAGGAGGAATTCTTTATATCATTGGAAAGGTGAGAAAATTTCTATCCAATGGAAATGATTTAGGAAATTTTGAATGTGTTAAATTTGAGAAAATCAAGTTGAAACTCGATCTGTTAGAGAATGAGTATTGTGATATTTTACCCCCGAACCTAATCGAAACTTCTAACCCTAAAATTTGGACCAGGTGACCTCGATAATTGTTAATAAAATTAAAGTATGTTCTAGTAATGTTAGACTTGTTTGAAACCTATTAGTGTCAAGTGTTGTCTTCTGCAACACTGGTTGTATGCACTTCTTATCAAAAAAAAAAATTCCATAATTTTCCGACTAACCCTAGGTTGTTTCTTGGGTCTCAAGTGGGTTGTTTTAACGGCATCACACACACACACACAACAAGAAGAAAAGGAAAGTATTCATTCAACAACACTTCGAAGGAGGTTTGCAGAAACTTTTTCACTGCACTGTGGTGCCCGGATCTCAGAGCAGAGCGCCCAGCGCCCAATCCTTTCTTAGGTGCCCTAGTCCATCCTATTGTTCCATATCCGTGCTTTCTCGGAGCTTCGTGTGTTCATTCATGCATTTTTTTGAACTGTTCTTATATGCGAAATAGTCTTGACATATCTACGAATCAACTAAGATCTTCCTAACCCTCTTTGTTCATTAGGTTTTCACGATTCTATTTACTTAGTGGCTTGGGTTACTTTCTTTATTGCTTATATTTTATTTACTATTGTACATAATATTAAATTAACTTAGAACCTCCACATTTTAGTTAATCATTTTCCATTTCATTTATTTTTATTTCTGATTTGGATCGCCTCCTGGTTTGCACGCATTGGTTTTATGCATCCAATGTTTCAAATCCATGGTTCTATTTTCTTCTAAATCTGATCCAAATGGATATGCATGTTTTATTAATTATTATTTTTTGTTTTGATTAAGTATTCTTCTTCTGAGCACACATACATAGAAAATTTCAAAAATAAGGGAGACATACAAGTAAATGGCAAGGCCTAAAAGGGGCACTGTGTGATAGAAAGGCCTCAAGGCCTGTGTGCATTGGTGGTGCCATAGGCCGTGGGACGGTCTTCTCAAGATTTGGTAGCAGCCAATGATCGTGTGGAACGTTGGGGGAATGGCATCAGTTAGGGAACACCAAGGAGGGTGTGGGGATGGGTACGATAACATTCCCACCCCCACATTGCATATTTAAAAAAAAACCTTTGTTAACATGATTTGACATCACATAAAAATATTATATTTTCTTTTAAAATGCCTTCAATACACATTCGATCATTAAGTAAACAAATCCATTAAGTACACACACACACACACACACACATCCTAGAATTAAGTTTTCAAGTTAAGGCATAGTTCTTAATATTTGGTTTATATTCACAACAACTTCATTTTGTGAAGAACATGAGAAATTCAGTTTTTAATTATTAATACAACAAGAGGGTAACTTAGTAAACACTAATGTTTGTACACACACACACACACACACACACACACACACCACCCACACACACACACACACACACACACACACACACACACACATATACATACATTTGTATGTAGGCATTGGAAAAAGGGAACAACAATTAAATTATAAGTGTTCAAAGCACATCATTTATGATATTTAACTCAGTTTATAAGTGAGTAAACTTAACATATTTCTACTCCCAAGTTGGAAGATATAATTGCTACAAATATGCAACAATACAAATTCTTTCCATGTAAACATAATAAGATATCTTATTATATTACCACTATTTTCTTTCTCAAATTAATCACTACCCACAACAGATAATATGGATATTTATAACAAACAATCCAACTAATTCATGCTTCCATGAAGGGAGAGATAAATTACAGGATTTTCAGATTTCACAAGGGAGAAGAAGATAAATTGATGTTGATTTGTCTCATAACTTTACAATTTTCCTTCACTTAATAAGTTGATATTTTTCACTTCAAGGAGCTACTTTAAGAGGGAAAACAAAGATTTAAAACAACATTTCTAATCCTTGAAACAAGGAGAAATTTCCAAGTTTAAAAACAACATCTAGCTATATTTTCAAATAATAAGTAGTCCTTTAATGAATATTTCCAACAACATTTCAATATTAACAGATCATACTTTGGAAGTAAATTAACATTTTAAACCTAGAATAACAAGAAGAAAGAATGCTCAATAATGAAAGCTATAAAACCTCCACTTTAAGTGGAGACAACATGGTAATGTTTTTGGCAAAATATGAATTCTTTTGTAATAAGAAGAAATTTACAACCCGTACCTCTAAACAACTCCATCTAGCTCCAAACAACATGTGTAAAAACCTTCAAAAAGTTACAAAAATTAGCCTAGTTGACCACCCAACCATTTGGTATCATAACATGCCACCAAGAGGTCCAAGGCAACATGTTAGCTTCCCTCCAAGCCCATGGGAAAGAGGTAACACATTTCAAACAACACTTAGGAGAAGAGATAATTTAACACATTCCATACATAGTTTCAAACAACAAACAAATTTGACCAACGGAAAATAACCAAGAAGCACCATGCTTCATACAAGGGAAGAGGGGATAGAAAATCACATTTTTAAGTAGAAAAATAACACCATTTAAAACAAGTTTCTCCTTATCTTTCCATTCAAAATAATACCCCTTATCACTCCAAATTAATCCCCTTATCTCTCCATATCCACCCCCATGAAGGATTTTCAAACTCCAAGTTTCCTTGATTTCCAAACCAAATGGAAACAAATGTAGGTGGATAACCAAAAGAAAAATATGCTTTCTAGTTTTCCAAACAAGCATAGAAAGTGACAAGGAGGAATTCCTCCATTTTCCCATCAAGCTCCAAAATCCACACCTCTCAAGGGTGGATGAAGTAAAAAAAATCAAACTTAAAACATTCAAGCTATTCCATTTTACAATCGATTCATATGCACAATTTCAAACACATAATTAAATAAGAAGTAAAAGTGTGCAAGATCATACCTTACAAATTCAAGCTCAATTTCAATCCAATTGCTCACCAAGAACCCAAATGTTTTCCAAGCTTTCTCCAAACAATACTCTCCAAAATTTTCATGTAAAAATAACCCCTTAACCATGGATATGAAGGATTAAGAAGAGAAGGAAGCCACCAAAATAAATCAATGGGAGGGTGACAAGTGTCACCCTCCACCCAAACCATAAGCAATCAATACACTCCAAAATTTTGCATCCCAAAATAAAAGAAGGAAATTAAAATTAGACTCAAACAAGCATGTGGATTTTTAAATTCCAAACAATTCCTAATGATTAAAATTTCATAAATTTTAAGCGTGTGAGAAAAGGCAATATGAGCCAATAGGTTTTATTTTCATTGAAAATAGTCCACCCTACCATAAGGATGGGGTCAGGTCCTGTTTTCAAAGCAAATGAGGTCATTTGCTTGTCAGTTTACACTTCTAAATGACACATTTTTCCCAAATCTAGGTTTGGGAAAAATGTGGCATTTAGGAGGGGTAATTAGGCTCAACTAATCCATGTTTAAGTATCCTAATCCCTCCTAAACCCATGCAAAACATCCCAAGCCACAAGAGATGCCAAAATCCACAAAAGGATAACATGAAACACTAGATAACATTACACCAAAGAGGGAGTTAATTCCAAACCATAGAAATATAAGCGATGAACATATATCCCCAAGACAAGAGATAGACCAACAATAACATAGCTAATAAAATCTAACATACGACAAAGTAAAAACATGATGAAGAAGATGTCGTAATCGATAAGAGAGGAGGTTTGGCCCTTCAGGCATTTTGTGCTAGTTGGAATATGCTCCCTGAATCCCACATGCTCTTATGACTAATTACTGTCACTTGCACACTCAAAGAAAACTTCACATCATCAATACGATAATCAAAATACTGATAATATCATTTGCATCATAATCAATAATCCATACAAAATCATGCTAGCTAAGTGATATATCACACACATGTATCATCAACATAGTAAGAAGAGGTTTACGACCATGCATCAAGTATGAATCCCATAACAATACAAGATCGTGCTCAATAAAATTATTATATCATCTAAATACAATAAGCGATAAATGAAACGTGACATCATGTGCCCCATCAATGACAACTTTATCAACAATAGTTAAAATCTTAGTGCTACTAAATAACCATGTTATGAAAAATGTCACATAAAAAGACATAATAGTAATATCCTGTCAATATAGAAGATCTAGATACAATGAGTCAAAATAACTTAAAATGAGAATACAAACATATGTAGGCACTACATCCCCTCCCTTAGGAATTGAATTCCTCTAAAAATTCACTTGAAAGAGGAAAGGATATCGAGCCTACAATGGTGTCGTATCCTCTCAAGTAGGAAGAGTCTCATCATATCTGTCCTAATTAGACTAACTTGGTCTAGGTATTACCACCGAATGACCAACCTCCTGTGCTCCAGAATACACAAGGGATCCATTATCCACTATCCTTTGACCTCCACTTGCAAGGATGACCAATCCAAAACATGAGTTGTGTCAGGAACATACTTCTACAACATTGAGATGTGAAACATGTCATGTGCACCGAATAGGTGTGGTGGCAGAGGTAAGGGATAGGAAACTAAACCAATAGTATTCAAAATCATGAAAATCCTAAAAAAAATAGGGGATTACTTAGAGCCATTTCCATAGAGAGTGAACTCTTGTGCGAGACGCACTCGAGAAATTCCGTGTCACCCACAAGGAAGTGACTATTTACCCTCGTTATATCAACATACACCTTTTGGCGTGAATGAGTCCATGCTAAACGATGCTTGATGAGAACAACCTATTGCTCCATATCCATGAGGTAAGTGGGACCAAGAATATCATCAATCTATCACAACTTAACTCAAAGTGTCGTACAAGGTCTCCCATATAAGTCCTGGTAAGGCGCCATGCCAATGGGCTGTGAAAATTGTTATTATATGCAAACTCAACCAGATACAGATAATGCTCCCACTTTTTATGTTGATCCATCACATACATCGAAGTATGTTCTCAAGTACCTAGTCCACCCTCTCTTTCACACATCTATATGAGGATGGTCTTACTGTCATGAAACTAATATGAGTCCCTAAAGCTATTTGAAATGAAGTCTAAAACTTAGAAGTGTAGATAGAGCCACGATCAAAAATGATCATCCTAGGAATACCATGTAACCTCACTACATCATCCATGAAAACATGTGCAATGACAACTACATTATATGAGACCTTTGTCAAAGAGAAGTGAGAAACCTTGGTCAACTTATCCACCATACCCATGATGACATCATGATGAAATGATGAAGTGGGAAGACCAACAATAAAATCCATGGACACCACGTTCCACTTCCACTCCAAAATATCATGCGGGTAAATAAGGCCTATGGGGTGAGAATGCTTAGCCTTCACCCTCTGGCACTCAAGACAATGGGCTATGAAATATCCAATATCTCGGCACAACCAATGCCAAAATTATAGTTGTTTCAAGTCCACATGAATATTCTTAATCCCTGGATGAGCTATATACATGGCTCGATGTGCCTCTGAAAGAAAAAAACTATGTAAATCTCCAACTCTAGGAACATAGATGCATCTCTGAAACTGAAGACCATATGACTCTAAGGTGCAACTTGCATACTTGTCTTCTAATGACTCCAAAGCCTATACCATTTTCCTAACACCCTCGTAGAATCTATCTCTGGAATATCTTTGAAGTATCTTGCCTTTGAGATCGATCGTAGAAAAAGCGGAGGCATAAATTTAATTACGCCACCTAATCAATGCATAAAAATGATATTCACCTTCCCCTTGATGTACTAGATGTCCATATCATACTCAAAGAAGAACTCCATCCAACGCTGTTGCCCAACGTTGAGGTTGAGTTGTGTAAAGATATGAGAAGACTCAAATGATTTGTCCTCTAAACAAATGATCTACCCAATAGAAAGTGTCTCCAACAAATGAATATATGCACTACTAGTGTAAGCTTAAGATCATGTGTAGGATAGTTAATTTTATAGTCCTTGACTTGCGAGACTCAAAAGTAATGACACAATTATCTTAGATGAGCACAACTCCAACTCTCTCTATCGATGAATCTATGCAAACCACAAAGTTAGCTAAAGGATCAAGAACTGCAAGGATAGGTGCAGTCATCAATCACTCCTTGAGCAGCTGAAAATCTTGCTCACACTTCTCTGACCAATAAAAATTATTCCCTTTGCGGTGAAGGGAAGTGATAGGATTGAAAATCCTAGAAAAATCCTGAACAATCTAACCCCATACAACTCCCAACTTCAGTCACTATGGCGGGGCCTGACCAATCAATGATAACACAAATTTTGAGGGATCTTGAGATACCCTCACCTTTGATGATGTGTCTTAAATATATAATCTTGGTTTGAAAGAAGGAACACTTCTCCAAGTTCCCAAATAGTTAGTAATCATTGATAACCTGTAATACCTATCTCAAGTGTCCTTGATGCTCCTTTACCGAGTGAGAATAAATCAAAATATCATCTAGAAACACAATGAAAATATTTCAAGAAAGTCTTGAAAACCCCACTCACGAGGCTCATAAAACTTGTAGGTGCATGCATTCATACAGAAAGGAACCACTGTGAAATCGTAGTGCCCATACCGAGTCAAAACGTTGTCTTATGAATATCTTCCTCTGTGATCCGGAGTTGATGGTAACCTAACTTCAAATCTATCTCGAGAGAAAATTTGGCTCCCTTCATCGATCGAAAAAAATCATCAATACGGGGAAGAGGATAACAATTCTTCATTGTTACCATTGCTCGATTGTTTGAAGTCAACACACAAATGAAGGGATTTTTCCTTCTTCTTCACAAAATCATCATCGGTGCGCCTCAAGGAAACACACTATGTCGACGAGGCCCTTCTCTAATAACTCAAATTAAATCTTGAGCTCATGGAGCTCAGGAGTAGTCATCATGTACGGAGGACGGGATACATGTGTAGAACCCAAAACAAGATCAATGGAAAAGTCTACCTCACAATGTAGTGGTATACCCATGAGCTCACTAGGAAAAACATATGTAATCTAAAGGTGAACTCGTTGGAATATCCTTAGATCTATCATGATTATGATAACAAACATTTGACACCCCTTGCACATGCTTGATTGAGCTACATAAAGAAAGATCATACACAAAGACATGGGTCTGTGGACCCCATAAATAGCTATAGAACTTCCTATTTCATCCAAACACTCTAGAAAATTACTTTTGTAATCAACTTTGGTCTCATGAGAATCAAGCCAATCCATACCAAGAACAACCTCATAAGATCCCAGTAGTAAAATACAAAGGTATAAGGTGGTGGAGAACACTTGAAGGTCAAAGATATAACTCTCCACATATGAGTCTACAATGAGCTTGGCCCCAGTGGCCAACTCTACGTATAATCTATCTACTTGCCTAAAAGCCAACAAACCACACCTATCCACTAAATAGGGCAATATAAAGGAGTTAGAAGCTCATGAATCAAATAATACAATTACAAGTGTACCTCTAATCATACTTGGCGTCTCGATTCCCATGGCACTGCTTTACTTGACTGAATTTTCTCTACGCCACAACGTAGAAATGATTAACACATTGCATGAGGACTAAAGCATGCATAATGTTCATGTGCCCTACAAATGAAACAACCTGGTGCATCCCTATGTGAATGAGCCCCTTTTGTGCTCTAATGTACTGATTCTATGGGTCCCACTCTGGTGGACTACAGAGAACAAGACAGATTTGACTGCTAACTACTAAGCCTCCTGTCTTTTCCTAGAATGTGGCCACTACAGCCCCTACCCTCTCGAATATCTTGGCACGGCTTAGTCCTCTGTTGTTGAGGAACCTCTACTAAGAGGGTTGTTGTGGGGTTGGAGGAGGTCTTGAAGATGATTGAAATGGTATGAATCCTCCTCTCGGGGGTGGGGCGGGGCCATGTGATATGTTATCTTGAAATGTATGCACTTGCTCCTATAACTTGCCTTGGTTCCTATCCCGAGACTCTTGTGCCCGATCTTGTTATCCTATGCTAAATATGCCTTCTCCGCCACCTTATCTAAGGTTGGGGAGACAATCCTAACCTGCTTCAGCCAATTCTACATTCATGACCCTTATAAACACTGTTCACCTGTAACTTCTCGTCCTAGAGATAGTCTACATACTGTAGAAGACCCAAAATCCACACTCATCTTTGGGATCTTTGTACCAAATATGTGTCGAAGATCATGGAACTCATCGATCCTCTTGAATAAGATGCTCGACATATACCGATCTCGAAATGCTCCTCAAATATCTCATAGGTAATAATCTTACATGTCAAAGGAGCTTCCGCTCCTCATTCCTCCACTAGATGCCTATTGCGTTACAGTGGAGGTGTATGACAAGGCGTGATTTGACATTTCTCTCGTAAGGATGCAAGCCAAAGAAAATGTTTAAAATTAGGAGCCATGATGTGGCCACAAAACCATCTATCGTGCCTCTATATGTGAGCGAGATAAAGTTAAAGAAGGTTGTAGATAACACCACCTTCTACCTGCCCATGAGGTCATGTCTCAACCAATCTATGAATATGTATTGTGGGGCTGTGATACCTCTCTCGTTGTGCCAAAATCTGAATTGTAGCACTGCAATACCTCTCTCGCTATCAATAAATCTATACGTGAGTGGTTGAATGCGAACGCTCCTTTGGGTGTCTCACTGTCATACTAACTAGTCTCTATAGTAGGTGCATGATGTGGGAGAAGTCGATCTTGTAGGAATCCCATCATCTGATGAATTTCATTTAGGATCTATGGCCTAAAATCATCCCTATAAATCTCGGTGGCGACTACTCATGACCTCTCCGCACCTCACCTAGTACCACGCCCCATCATCCTGTATGAGGGGAAAATGGTACATTAGATTTTTCAGAAACAATTTAAACAAAGTGGTTTTAACTAACTTAAGCTACCAAAATCTAATAATAAACCTAGAGCATCTAGTATTGAAATCGAGCTCGATATAAGATGTGATGCCTCACTCAAGCGAGTTCCAAAATCGATAAAACAAGGTAACTAAGAATCCATATCTAGATATTAAAAGCAATAGTAATGGTAATATTTTTTTAAAGGTGTATTATTATCAATGACATGGTAGATCACTAAGTCATAAGAAACAAAGAAGTGGCACCAAATTACATTCACAATAAAATAAGGAGAGAATTAATACTTAACACGCCATTTCAAACGTTTCATAATTTTGGCTTAAGGGGTGAAGAGTCGGCGTAACACCACTTTCGTTAGTTAGGATAAAATTACGATTAATATTTTTATAAATGTCAACGATAATTAAATGGTGATGAGGACAAGGTTAAGTAATCGACTAGTGATAAAACTTATCATCTTTGGAAGAGTTAATGCGAGATTAAATTAATTTATCCCGGGTAAATAATTGTTTCAAAAATGATTTAAAAGTTTGTGGAAGACCAAGAGTATTATTACGGTCATGGGTCTCATTTAGTCTCCTAAATGGACCCATGAATTCTTAATTTAATACACAAGTTTTAAAAGTGAATTAGTTAATTAATAAATCCAAATTAAAAAAATGTTTAATTAATTATTTCTCTCAAAATATAATGTGCGACCATAAACTATTTTCATTTTCCAAAAATAAAACACTCAAAATAACCACCCATTTAAAAGTGCAACTTTAAAATGCTAAGTCAAGTTTTACTTAAATTGGGACCCTAGATCTAAGTTATTCTCCACTGTAGGATAAGCTAAAACCCTAAAACCAAACTTATGAGAATAAAATCTTAAAACCTAATATCTATTATTTCTTTTCCTCATCTCATTCATTCAGGTACCAAAGTTTTTGTTTTTGTTTTGCAGGGAGGAGGAGGATGGGTGAGCCAAAGAAAGAGATTCAAAGGAGGGGTTTCCACTCCATTTATTTTTATTTCATATTTGGATCACCTTACACCTACCGGTTTGCACACAATTGTTTTATGCATCCAAGGTTTCTAATCCATGGTTATCTTTTCTTCTAAATCTGATCCAAATGGATTTGCAAGTTTTATTGATTATTATTTTTTGTTTTTATTAAGTTCTCTTCTTGAGCACGTATATATATTCAAGATTTATATGCATCTAAATATATATGTATATGTACACACACACAAGTTCAAAAGGAAGGGAGGTAGACCGTAAATGGTAAGGTACGAAAGGCCTTAGGGCATGTGCACATTGTTGGTGGCCATAGTTTGTGGGACAACTGTTCAAGATTTGGTAGTGATCAAAGCGTGGGGAGCGGTGGGGGATGGCGTCAAGTGGGGGTGCAAAGAGGGTGTAGGGGACGGTTGAGACCCACATTGCATAATTTTATTAGTAAAAACACTTTGTTAACAATGTTCAACCTCACATAAAAATACTATATTTTATTTTTAAAATCCTTAAATAACATTTGATCAAAAATAATCCATTAAGTATGTGTATGTGTATATGTATATGTATATTTATACATGTATATATATATATACACACACACACACACACACACACACACACACACACACACACACACACACACACACACACACACACACACACACACACACACACACATACACACACATATATATATACATACATACATACATACATACATATAGACACACACAAACACACACACACACACACACACACATCCTAGAAGTTAGTTTTCAAGTTAACGCATAATTCTTCTTAATATCGATTTATATTTTCAAAAATTCATTTTATAAACAATATGAGAATTTTAATTTTCTAATTCTTAATACAAGAAGATGGTAATTGATGCAGATCTCCTACCATTTATATGTATTCCTCAATTCAAAACAATTCAATTTCATCCAAAACACACTAACACCCTGTTTTAGAAGTTTTCTTGCACTAATTAGAACAATTCATTTGTCAAACCTTGATCATCTAAGCTTCAAATTTCTCTTATGACATCATCCACAACTCCCTCATGTTTATTTCATGCAATTTATTAGGTAAAAATAGACAAGTTCTGATAAACTCCTTTTACTCTATCTTACCCTCATATATCTTTCATTAGTTTCTTGTAGTCTTGGCTCTAATTAAGTTAAATAGATCCTTTTCCTTCACGATACCTTCACTCAAAATGCCTTGCATTCACATGCTCATTTCCACATAATACCAACCTTGATTAGATTAAAATATTTGAAATTCATCACTATTCTTGACTTAGCCCTAAACTACCATAAGGAATTCTTAACCCACTTGTGTTTGCAGTCATGATTGAAATGAATTAGAAACACCCAAATGAATTTGAAAACATGTATAAGTGATCCTTAGGTTTGATAAGATGTTCCTCAAATTTGGATACCTAATTCCTTATCCTTATGTTTAAAACCCACTTTTTCCTTTCTAGACCAATGACGTCATACTAGCATGGTTCAGAGCTTTTACTTGCATAATTTTTTATGGAGGGGTTCCATCATCACAAATATTGCCTTTTTTCTACCCATTTACATTGTCTTACATCTTGCCAAATTTCATCCTCTCGAGTCAAAGGACAAATATTACTTCCCTTGTAAATGTGACCTTTCTTAATAGGTCATGCATGCGATTTTTGTCTCGATCCTGGAATGGTAAGGAAATATAAAGACTCGACCGGTAGACTTCAAAAATTATTTCTAAATATTTTAATAGACCCTGTTATAGTGGTATCTTACCAATTTCAAACCAAAACTTTATGCTTTGAGGCTCCAAAGATCAAACCCTAGGCTAATGATCTATCACAGTTCACCGATTGTTTAACTATCATGCACAAAGGGCCATCATCAAATATTTCACCATTGAGACTTCACACACTCTTTCTTTATGTCCCTCAAATTCCTACTTGAGAGTTTGAGGTGTAATTTTGTTTACAAGGCCTTGATGTTTGATCAAAATGAAAAACCCTTCAACCACCTGCTTCTGAGCACGAGAGGCTTAAAATCTAAATATCTTCCATCGAGATCAGTTTTAGGGAACCTATTTTGTCTCAAATGCTGATCATGCACCTATTCCTATTCCTAGTTTGTGAATATAGTCTTGACGTGCAAACTTGATATAAGATAACAATGTGTTGATCACACTATATTTGCATGTTGACTTAGGGTATTGAAACCCTTACTACCATAATTAAGGATACAAGTTTCTCCTTGGAGATAAAACTTACCTTTAGTTTATGAAATGTCTTCATACTACTCTCCTAGAGTTCACCCTTCAAATGTTGGATAAGATCATCATGTTTTAATGCTCATTCTTATTATCACGAGTCTTCCATAGTTCACATCCACGAAACACAAAACACAATCCAGAAATATGCATTTAAATCGAGTCTTTCCTCTCTACGTTAGTGATAAATAACTCAACCATCTTCAATACATGTCTAGGCACTAAATGACCTTATGCACAAAACCAAAGATTCGTTGATTTCAAAAATATTTACTGAGGATCGAAAATTGGTGAGAAAGATAGTTCATATTCCACAAACAAAGCAATTTAGAACAATTTGTATTTATTCTTTTGAGCGAAGTAACAAGCTTCTAGATAGATGACATCAACACTTGGATCTTTTAATACAACACTTACACAAGAAACACCATAAAATTTACTATTCTTATGCAAAACAGAGGTATCATAATAAAGCTGTACACAATATACAAAATTGCATGTTTTTCTCGGGTTTCTCTCCTCCTATTTCACAAGGAATGCTCTCCTTCTCTTCTCCCTCACCTACTTAGGAGGCTAGCTAATTCCATTTCTTCAAATTCCATCTCTTTTTAACTCATTCACCCATGAATTCATTACCCTAACTAACTCTAAGGCTCTAAAGTCCCTTTACATGACTTATTATGTCCATTCAACATCAAGGAGACAATTTTACATCATTGTAAGAATTTATTGACTCATTAGGACTTATGACTAGACATCTAAAACATGTGCATCTCATCAAAACATCTCCTTCATCACTTATAAACTTACACATCATTATGAGGTTTGAATTTACAATTTGGAGGGAATTTCAAGATTTCAAATTTGTGACTACTTGACTTTCTTTAGGACCCCAACACATGTTAATATACTAATTATCACCAGGAATGAAGAGGAATGCCACTTTTGTTGTTCACCTAATGATGCCCCTACATCAATAACTTAGAAAATGCTAATGTTTGTACACACACACACACACACACAATGTGTGTGTGTGTAGGCATTGATGAAAAAAGGGAACAATAATTAAATTATAAGTGTTTAGAGCACATAATTTATGATATTTAACTCAATTTACAAGTAAGTAAAATTAACAGACCAAGTTGGAAGATGCAATTGCTATAGATCTACAACAATATAACATTTTTTTTCCATTCAAACACAACAAGATATATTCTTATAATACCACTATTATTTTTCTCAAATTGATCACTACGCACAAGAGATAATATGGAGCTTTATAAAAAGCAGTCCAACTAATTCATGCTTCCATGGAGGGAGAGGTAAATTACAGAATTTTCAAATTTCACAAGGGAGAAAGAAGATAAATTGATGTTCAGATTTTTCTCATAACTTTATAATTTTCCTTTACTTAGTAAGTTGATATTTTCACTTCAAGGAGCTACTTCAAGAGGGAAAAACAAAGATTTAAAACAACATTCCTAATCCTTTAAAGAAGGATAAGTTTCCAAGTTTAATAACATCATCTATATTTTGAACAGTATGTAGTCCTTTAATGAATATTTCTAACAACATTTCAATACTAAAACATATCATATTTTGGAATAAAATTAACATATTAAACCTAGAATACCAAGAATGAAGAATACTTAATAATTCAAACTACAATCCCTCCACTTGAAGCGGACATAACATGACAAGTTTTGCCAAAATATGAAGTTTTTGTAACAAGAAAGAATCCGCAACTTGCACCTCTTAACAAATCCATCAATCTCCAAACAACATGAGTAAAAATGTCCAAAAAGTCACAAGAGTGAGCCTAGTTGACCACCCAACCATTTAACATCACCACATGCCACCAAGGGGTCCAAGGAAGCATCTTAACATCTCTCAAGCTGATGGTAAAGAGACAACACATTACAAACATCACTTAGGAGAAGAGAGAATTTAACACATTCCATACATGGTTTCAAACAACAAAAAACAAATTTGACCAAGGCAAAACAACCAAGAAGCACCATGCTTCATAAAAGGGAAGAGGGGATAGAAAATCTCATTATTAAGTATCAAAATAGCTCTATTTAAAACAAGTTTCTCCTTATATCTCCATTCAAAACAACACCCTATTATCACTCAAAATTACTCCCCTTATCTCTCCATAACCCTCCTCACATGAATGATTTTAAAACTCCAAGTTTCCTTCATTGAGGGTAGGGATGTATTTCTAAACCAAATGGAAATGAATACCTACCTACAAGCTAAATATAGGTGGGTTACCAAAAGAAAAAAATGGTATCTATCTTGTCAAACATGCATAAAATGTGACATGGAGGAATTCCTCCCTCTTCCCATCAAGCTACAAAACCCACATACCTTAAGGGTTGATGGAGTAACAAAAATCAAACTGAAAACATTCAAGTTCATCCATTTTGCAATCAAATTCATATGTAAAACTTCAAACACAATCAAATAAGAACTAAAGGTGTGCAAGATCATACTTTGAAAATTCAAGATCAATTCCAATCTAATTTCTCACCAAGAATCTAAATGCTTTCCAAAATTTCCAAGAAAAAAAAAACACCCTAACCGGGGACATGAGGGATTAAGAAAAGAAGGAAGCCACCAAAAAAACTAATGGCAAGGTGACTAGGGTTAACCTCCACCCAAACCATAACCAATCAATACACTCTAAGATTTTCATCCAAAAATAAATAAAAATAAAAATTAGAATAAAAACATCATGAGGATTTCCATATTTCAAAACATTTCCAAGGATTAAAATTTCATAAATTTGAAGTGTGTGAGAAGAGGAAATGCGATCAAATGGGCTTCATTTGCATTGAAAAGAGCTCACGCCTATACGGATGAGGACTATGGTCTCTTTTCAAAGCAAATGATGTCATTTTCTTACCATTTAGCATTTCTAAATGGCACATTTTTCCCAAATCCGAGTTTGAGAAAAAATTAAAATTTAGGATGGGAAATTAGGCTCACCTAATCCATAATTATGTGTCATAATCCCTCCTAAACCCATGCACAACATCCCAAGCCACAAGAGATTCCAAAATCCACAAAAGGGTAACATGAAACACTAGATAACATTAAACCAAAGAGGGAGTTAATTTCAAACCATATAACTATACAAGATGATAATATATCCCCAAGATAAGAAATAGGCCAATAATCACATAGCTAATAAAATCCAACATATGACAAAGTAAAAACATGACAAAGAAGATGTCATAATCGATACGAGAGGAGATGTTTGGCCCTTCGAGGCCTTTTGTGCTAGTTGGAATATGTTCCCTGAATCCCACGTTCTCCCATGACCAATTACTTGTCTCCTAGATACTCAAGGAAAACCTCATATCTATCAATACAATAATCGAATATGATAATATCATCGTATTATAATCAACCATCCATAAAAAATCATGCTAGGTAAGCATTATGTCATAAACATGAATCATTAACATAGTAGCAAGGTTTACGATCATGCATCAAGTATGAAACCCATAAAAATACAAGATCGTCCTCAATTGTATCATGATATCATCTCAACAGAATAATTGATAAATTAAATGTGGCATGTCGTGTGCCACATCAACAACTTTGTTAACAATAGTTAGCATAACAATGATAGGAAAAGGCCCCAAAGTGGAGATCCCTGAGCCAAACTATAAGTTTTGGAAAGCTACCATCGATTCCCTTGTCAAAGAATGGAACAAATGTATGAACTCAGTGGGGGACCTGATAAAAGAGTGACAAAGAATATGGGATATTGGTTTGCTGCTGTTAGTTCTAAGTTGTTTTGCTGTTAGTTTCTTGGTATTGATATTGTTAGTTATTTCTTTGTTTATTTGCTGTTTGGATACTTTCCTTTATGTTTGTATCTCCTTGTTATTGGTCTTGTGTTGCTTTGGGTTTGTGGTAGGGATTCAATGGTATATCCCTTGGCCTTTTTGTAAGGAACTGGTAACATTTTGTATGGGGTAGGGTCCCCTCAACCCTTTTTTACCTCTAATAAAAAAATAAGCATGTCATGAATAATGTCACATGAAAACAATAAATCATAGTACTAATATCCCATCAATATAGAAGATCAAGAGACAATGAGTCAAAATAGCTAAAAATGAGAATACGAAATAGGTGAGCACTACAAATATCTATTGGGGTTTGTGTAATTTTAATTTATTTTCAATTAGAGCTCATGAAAGGGACATTAGAAAGCGTGACAATGTTCAAGAATCAATAGTATTCTTACATGCAATGAGATTCGCCATTTTTTAGAATCCATCAACAACAATGAAGAAAGAACTATTACACCTTGACATAAAGTCCATATTAATGTCTTCACATGATCTTTTTGTTTTTGGGAAGGTTTGCCATATTTTAACTTTTACCCTTAGCATATTGGCATATGCTACAAATTTTCACATGTATGTTCTTAACTCGCACTCATTTTGGTCTTGTAACACCTCTCTATCAACTTTTCCAATTGCTTGTTTGCACAAAAATGACCAACCAATTCTCCAATATGCTTCTCAATTATCAAGCTCTCCGTATTGATCCTTGTGGTATGCACACCTATTTTATGTTGAATACTAATGCATCTTATGAAAAGAAATACGATCATGGAGTTTAATCCATGTTGGTTGGGATCTTTCATGTTGTACATACATGTTTAATATCAAAATACTCTTCAAACAAATGGCTTATGGTGCCAAATCCAATCAGCTCCACCCTCATTTCATTCAACAAGAAAAATTTCCCACTCAATGCATTTGCAAATCTATTTGACTTGTCACTTCTATGCTTATAAACAAAATATAAAATTTTAAAAATTTAAAACCACTTAATATGCTTTTGGTTCAAGTTAGATTGACTATTTATGCACTGCAGTGCAAGATGATTTGTGTATAGAACAAAATAATTCGATAGAAATTAGTTTATATAATTCTTGTGTGGTTACACAATTGCATAGAAATATTGGTTGTACACTAAATTTTAATTGTTAGTGTAATTCAACTTCTTGCTAATATTTGCCTTTGGGATTTCCCTCTTGACTCAAAAAACCTATTCTCGTCCTATCAACATCAAAATCAACTTGGAACACTTAGTTAAAATTTGAATATGGTAACACTAGTTGTTTGGTGAGTTTCCCCAACATTAAAAAATATTAATTGCATATGTACATTTATATTCTTTTCTATTTCTTATCATTATTTTCATGATTGGTTCAGATATCCGTTGATTTTTCTAATGAACTTCTAGAAAAGGTTGGGTAATCCATGTAAGCTTCTAGATTTAGACATAGTTTTAGGCATTGACCACTACAAAATGGCTCTCATGTTTTCTAGATTGATCTTCAATCCATTCTTGGATATCACAAAACCAAGGTAAATGAAGTTGGTTTTCATGAAATTGCACTTCCTCAAGTTGACTAGCAATTTCTCTTATCTCAACATTTGGAACACTTGCCTCAAAAGAATTAAATGTTCCTCCTTTTTCTTGTTAAAATTTATGATCTTGTCCAAATAAACAATGGAAAAATTACCCAAGTACAACATAAACATTTGATTCTTGATTCTTATGAATGTGTGATACATTTGTCGAATCAAATGACATAACTAGCCACTCATACAAGCCTTCCTTTATATTAAAAGTGGTCTATGATTTGTCACCTTCTTGAATATTGATTTGGTGATACCCACTCTTCAAATAAATCTTTGCGAAGAAATTTCCTACACTCAAATAATTCATCAAGTGGCCCATTCAAGGAAATGTAAAATTTTACTTGATATTAATATAGTTTGTGGATCTAGAATATTGTGCACACATGCCATACATCACCTTCATTTGGTGTTGACATTTTGGAACTATAAATGGGATCAAACTTTCCCTTATCAAATCTCTTCTAAAAATTCTCATAGTTTTTTTTTCACTTTGTCATAATCCATAAGTGTTATATATGGGTTATATTATTTGGTAAAATCAATCCAAGAATATAATCTATGCAGTGGATAATGCTTCTCATTTTGGGAAAACCATCCCAAAAATAATTGGAAATAGTTTTTCATACTCAACCAAAACCTTCTCCGCTTGTCTTGAAACTGACATGACTTTCTCAACTGTCCTAGCTTAGATGTGTTTGGCAATGAAAGAAAAGCATTATTTCTCCTTCACCACTTTCAAGAATTATTTAAATAATCAAACCTTTTGGACCATTGTTCTCTTCTCCTTTGACCTTCAATGGTCTCAATATATGATTCATTACATTCTTCTCAAGAGTTTATGTGCTTTCTTCACCATCATGTATGGCCTTTGTACCAAGTTTCTATGATATACTCAATAACACAAAACATACATCTATAGGCATGATATCATGAAAAAATGCATCTCTATACAACCCAATATAAATATGACTAGATGTTATTCACTCATCAATATTTGAGACCCTTTTGTAATCAAGGAACATTATGTAAGTTAAAGTGTGTGATCCTCTACAACCCAATATTTTTATTATCTTAGGTGACACCGACTTATTTATGTTATCACTATCAACAATGTCTTTGTAAAAATTAAAAATGGATTTAACATAGTTCAGAAAATAAACTTCCTTTATATTGGTTCATCCACCTTATTTTTGGGATTTAAAAATGCTCTTAATCATGAGAGCTTCTCCATGTCTTGGTTCATCCACATGATCAAGCAACACAAAATTTTCTTTATCTACTTGTCTACTATGAGTGCTAACTTCATTTCTTATATCATTGTTTTTTTGTGTTTGTGGGACCTCATAAGCTTGGTGATCAACTTATTTGCATCTAAAACATGTTTCCATGAATCCTCTTCCTCTAGTATAATGTCCTTGTAGTATAGAAGAATATGATCTCCCTTTTGGTGCATGGTTGTGGTAATGAGAAGTGATAGGTTGTCCATTATGTGAATGTTGTCCTCTTCCATCATTTTGTTGGCCTTTTCTCCTTGAGAATATTCCTCTTACACTTTCTATATTTTGTTATCTCTTTGAAAAATTATCTTGGACTCACATGATGTGATATGTAAAAACACATTCCCATGAATCTTCTTCCTGAATAATAATGTTCTCTTTCTATATAAGAATATGGTATTCCTCTTGGTGCATAAATGTGGTTGTGAGAAGTGCTATCTTCTCCATCATGTGTATATTTTACTCTTCCATTATATTCTTGGCATTTTCTCCTTGAAAATATTACTCTCATCTTGTTACATTTTGTTGTCTTGAATTTTTTTCTTTGGTTTGCAACGCAAATTGGCAATTTTCTTCTAAAAAGTGCAATATGACCATATTTAACTCATCTTTCATGTTGATTCTTAGTTCATTTATGTCTTACACTTTTTCTTGCTCAACCTCAGGTGACTTGATAATATGGTAATCTTGTAGAAATCCTTGGTGTAATCCTTTATGCCAAGCTATCTTTGCCTCGACTTTTACAAAATTTTCAACAAGTTTGATGATTGAGGAGGATTCTCTAAAAGTAGTTCAAGAGATAACACTAAGACGATTCTCATAACTTGTGGTAATTAAGTATATTTTTCAATGATTTGTGGCACTAGAACCACCTCTAGAGGTTTTAGTACCCATAGATCACCAATACATCTCCACTAGATGTTATGCATGTTACTAAAGTGGCACTGATGTAACATTGCCATGTTAGACATGACACCATCTATGAACCACAAAACCTTGTGTGGTATTCACTAGTGGATTCCACCACGTCCTAGAAACCTACATAAATAACCACAAAGGCCAATTCACAATGCACACCACTACCAAGTTTTCTCATATTATCATCTTAACTAACGAGAAAAGGAAGAGTCACATATGGAAGCGTAACCATTTTGAATTCCATAACGGTTATCCATACATCTAAAAATATAGCCATATATGTGGTATTAGATAATAATAAGATGAGTATAAGATAAAAACCATACATACACCTCAAGAGTATGCCATTGCTTTATCTATTTGGAGAAATATGGCTTAAGAAATCTAAAACATTGAGTATTATTTTTCTAGGAATACAAATGAAATGTACAAAAATCATAATTAGAAATAATTTTATAATTAAGGGAAATTGGAAAGAAAGAGAATAAAAATGTAAGGAAACATTCAACTTGATTCTGGCCAACAAGTGGTTGTGTTGATGACTCAAAAGCTCATAACATGCTAAAAGCATATTGTTTGAATTTGGCAATATGAAACTTTGTGTTGGAAAAATTTGGCTTGGGGTCAAGTTCATCTGACCTAGCCTAACCTACATCACTAAACTTGACATGTGATATATGTGCATGCCCCAAATTTGACATGTGTGCTTATCTGATACTTCTTTACAATAACTTGTTTTAATTTTTTTAACAATGTTATGCGCCATTTGGACTCCTTCCCCTTTATTGCAACCCTAGATAAACTAAAAGGAACATGAAAGAAATCCATATATTAAGTTGAAACTATCCTCTCGATGGGATTCTAATTAGAGTGTAATACTACACATCCACATGAATAAGGGATGATGTAGTTCTATGAAAACCTACATCCCATTCAAGAGTAGTGTTTTTCCTTCACTCTCCCAATATACTTAACCAATACAAAAAAATGATCCCTTCTCTTTGCATAAAACAATTGGAAACATTCAACTTCATATTTTAATATGATTTAGATTTAATAGGAGCCTTTATGACTACTCTTATGGATTTTGGAGTGTTTTCAATGTATATAGATTATACTTTTGTATTGTAATTTTTAAATGAAATATAGGGGTTTTTGTAAATAAGAAATTCTAATCGAGTTTCCCATATATACTAACCCTAAAATAAGCTCTAGTTTGACCTAAAAGATGTGCCTAAAGGGAAAAGGGACACTTTGATAGAGGGATAATGGTTAA